>OX422220.1:429950011-432890011 GCA_949130495.1 Sambucus nigra | reverse complement strand
AACACGTAAAGTTTGTGCAAGAATAAATGTGTAAATAAGTAAAAGTATGTGCAAAGTTAGCAGAAGTGTAAGTATTCATGCGTGTGAGTATGAAAGTATATATAAAGATCAAATACTTATCGTAACATCATCATAAATAAGTGAGCACAAATAGTCAAATTGAGATAAATAAATGTGAGCAGGGTCGTGTGAGTCGCAAAGTGAAAAGGGAAAAATGGAGTACATATAGGTAAGTCGTTAAGTGAGAAAAAGAGAGAGAATGCTAAAAAGCACAAACTAATAAAAAGAAAAAGGGAAAGACGTACAAAATCGGACTATAATATTGAAATATATATGAACTGCATACATACACTCGTGAAGAGAGATCAAAATCCATGTAATTTGAAATTTATTTTAAAAGGTGGATGTATATTGCATTTCAAATTTAGGGCCGCTTGTGATTTGTTTATGAAAAGTGGATGTTGAAACTTGTTTTTGCTAAAATGGGTATTGAAACTCTTTTTATGTGAATGCGGGTGCGAAAATTGGGTGTAAAACCCTTTTTGTGTAAAAAGCGGGTGTGGACTCTTTTTACGAAGAAATCAAGTGTGCTGAACCACTGTGTTGTCAAATACAATGTAAATCTTATTTTTGATAATTTTGATTTATGAAATTAGGTTAGAGAATATAAATCTAGATTTAAAAAAATGTTTTTTTACCCATTAGTCATGTTTACTAAGTATGTAGTTCAATATGTCCTGTCATCTTTATTTTGCTCCAACAGGTTCCATGAAAAAAGTTTTTTGCTCCAATAGGTCTTATTTGTAAACATATAGTGAATATTCACTATGTGTATAAATAAGACCTATTGAGAAAAAAATGTTATGATAGAACCTATTAAGAAATGTTTTATGTAAATAGGATTTGTTTGTTAAACTTCCAAAAGAAAGTTATGAACTAATACTATTTAAAGTGATGCCAAAATAGTACTACGAAATGCAAAGAAGATGATGAAGATAGTGAAGATCTAGGAAGGTGGTGCTAGGCATAACAGGCGGGTTTGGCCAAACCCTACTCGACCTATGAAGGATTATATGGTGCTCCGAACACATGTAGAACCTGAAACGGGTTTGTCTCCCCAAAACTAAACCCACCCCATGCCAGTATTCATAAATCGACAATTCTAGACTGACTCACAAATCCGACTTATTGTTTGTGACTCACTGACATGTCGCTTTTGTATCGGTTCATTTTGTAGGTCCTATAGTGTGGGCCCTGCTAGGGCTCGAAAAAAGGACCAATACAGACGTGACACGTTAGTGCATCTCACAAAATGGGTCGTATTTGTGCGTCGCTGTAGAAGGACTCATCATAAATCCGACCCTGGCCCGTTAAACAAAAATGCAGTAAAAAAAATCTCACTTGCACAACACAATAGAAAATCAAAGGAAGAAAAAAAAGAATAGTCATATGAACACAAAAAGAATATACAACAATAGATAGAACAAAATTCAAAAATATATTTTCCATCGAATTCGCAAGAACACAAAGATACAAAATCGCGAGATCTAGAGATGGAACAAAACCCAGTTTTTCAAATAAATATTTGTAATAAAAACATATAAAAACTTAACCAACAATAAAAATGGAACAAACCCTATATCTTGAAATATAAATGAAACAAAAATATGACCAAAACTTAATTCTCGTTTATTTATATTGAAGATTTGAGAGCATAAATCGACGTTTTAAGATTGTCTATGTGCCATAGTTGCTTTGTTCATCATTGTCTTGTGCTTGAAAACATTTATTGACAAGCTTCACAATTGAGAGAGTTTTTCTTCTTTGGTACGAGAGGTGGGTTCATAACCTTCCATCAGTGAGAGTAAGCAGTGGGCAAGGATAAAAGGGTGCCAAAAGTATGGCTGTCAATGGACCGGGTCTGGCTCGAATCCGATCCGATCCGAATCCGGTCCATTTACTCAGATGTGGATTATATTTTAAAATCCGATTACCCGTTTACCTGATTATCGAATTATTAAATGGATCGGATATGGATCTAGTCTAATCTGATCCGTTAAGAACCTGATCCGATTAAATATAACATATATAAATTTATATATTTATTAATATATCTATATCTATATATCATGTCAGTATTATATATATAAATATATATAGATCAAAATAATATATGTTTAATTATATGAATCATACACTACAATAAATTATGTAATATTTTAATGTAAGAATAGAATATAAAGAATTAGGATAAAATAAAAATTAAAAATAAATGTATGTACATGTCTGGATCCAGACCTGGACCCGATCTGATCCGGTCTTATACGGATTTGGATCCAATATTCTAGATCTGATTATGACCGAATCCGAATTCGAATTCGATTAAGTTCTTGCTAAACGGATCTGGATCACACTTGATCCGGTCCGGACCCGACCAATTGACAGGCCTAGCCAAAAGCACCTTTTAAAATTAATATGTACCCCTCTTTTTCAAGTACCTTTTAAAATTTATTAAATTTGTAAGTACACCTTTCATAATAAAAACACCCTAATTTTTATAAAAGGTGAATTTGTTAATTTTAAAAAGTGCCTTTATCAAGTAAATACTAGTGCTAAACCCGCGAGATGCGCAAGCGTATTATAATCTTGTTTGTAAAATATATGTGACATATATATTATTATTCTTACATTTAAACTAATATTAATATGGAATGAAGAAAATGAGTAAAATGTTCGGGACATACGAACATGCCTCTATTTTAAAATTACAAATTAACTATATAGTTATACATTTTTAGTAAAGATGATTATTCTATAATTTTTATACACTAAACACAGAGAGACTTTTTTTTTATTTAAGACATAATTATATTTTTATGTCTATTTGACACATTGTATAAGTACTAACAATAGATAGAGAGAAAAAGGAGACTCTTTCGTTAAGCATACATAATTATGATAATTACAACCATATATATATATTTCAAAATATTTTATTTAGACACTTAATTAACTTTAAATAAATTATACTTTGACCTCTATTTTTTACTAAATTATAATGACTTAGTGTTGTGGACACGATAGGCGGAACATGTAAATAACAAATAATTAGAAGTTGTGTTTTAAGAAAATAAAGTATAAAGGATATAATTTGAATGAAAGGGAACGTGTAAAAGAGTCGAAATAAAAATATCAAACGTATATCAAAGCACAAAAATAATTTCGCAACCCAAAAAGGAATACTGTATTTTTTATTTAAAAGGCAATCATATGAAAGATGAAAGCATATCTCACTTCCATTAAAATAGGACATCATACACTATACTTTTCACTAATTAAACTCGAATTTCAGTGTGAAATGCGTATAAAAAGTTTCAATCGAAGTTATTCCTAAAAAATAATACTATTGCAGTCCTCACAAAAAATACTCTAAACAAAATTAAAATTTAATTTATAGCGCCATATCAATTTTTAAAATTTAACATATTTTATTATGCATTTTCACCACCCATCATTTCAAGAGATAACACAGAAAGAAGAAAATGAAAGAGTTTAATCATTAAGAATGAGAGAGAGAAAAGTGCTCTCAATGACTATTGATTTTTACCATTAATTGCACATAAATTATGTATTTTCGGCTTTGGCGGCAAAGACTTGTATTATTTTTATATTATTATATTATATTCGTACATATGTATGGTATTTTTATATTTAAAATGTCACAAATATAATAGTAATTAATTGAAATATTAGAATAAATTATCTCTTGGATGACAAGAGTAAATTATAAATGCAGAAAGGCAAAACAAGTGTATATGTGCTAAAATAAATTAATTTGTTTCATTCTCGGAGTCAATCTTCATTTCATTATCAAACAAATGCTTCATTCTTCCATATAATATGAATCAACTCACCTGAAAAGTAAAAGAGTTTAAAAAATCATGTTGCACATTTTAATAATTTACGTGCATTAAAAATAATATTTCTTGTTATTATTTGTTATAAATTAAAGTAAGAAAAAAGTTACCTTATGGGCAACCAACACAATCTTTCGATTTGTCAAATTTGGGCTTTACAAAAGACTCCCATATAAACGCATCGCCATGACGTATTTAGATCCATCCTGGCATAACCTTTTGGAATAGGTGTATCTTGTTTCAAAATCACCTTTAAGAAATGAAAAGCATCATATAAATTAATAGGGAAAATTTGAGTATTATTTGTTGGTCTAATGCTAAAGGTAAGTATGTGTAGCTCTGTGAGAAAAAAACATAATTAAACGTGTTTACAAACAGTGGTCCCATTTCAGGGAACTGTTTAGAGGAAAAAAAACGTTATTGATAACGTTTAGAACAGTAAAAACAAAATTTTAACTGTTTTTTTATAAATATATATATAGAAGCCGTATATTATAAATATTTAACAATAAAATATTTAGCTGCTAAAAGTTTTGTTAATTTTATAAAAATATAAAAAAAAAACTATTTTTGCTATTAAATAAGTAAAAGTAAACACTAAAATTGTTTATAAAATATTTCGACACATCGTTTTATAAACAATTTAATCAGTTTGATTTGGATCTTCCATAACCATAATACTCGTAAGAAGGTCTCAAAGCTTGCAAAAGAATTTTAAACTTATTATTAAAGAAATATTTATGTCCAGTTTACAATAATTGTTCATTATTTTAAATAGGTTAGTCAACCTAAAACCTGAAATAACCTTAAATGATTTGTTTTGCTTAATGTTTTGTAACATGGCATGCAAATGCAACACAGTAAACAATAAATTGTGTATATTTTTGCATTTTAAATAGGTAAAAAAAATAATTAATGATTTCAATACATACTTACTAAACCCAAAAATGATAAAACTGAGCACGATCTAAACTGACATGTTGTAACGTATATTCTCGATTAATGGTGGATTTCAAGACATCCTTAGTTTCCTTTAGTTCTAGCTCAACCATCTCCCCCTTACTCTTAACTCTAGGTCAAAGCCATCCAAATATGTTGAAAATATCCAAAAAAAATTATTAAATCTTTGATTAAAAATTACCTTTGTTAGGGGACACAACATCCAATACACACAAGAATTCCTAATCGGGCATTCTCACATTGTTGTACATATTCATCTATATTAGAGGTTAGTCCAAAAGTCCCATAACTATGAAAAGACAACCACAATGAGAATTATATACAAAAATCAAATACCCCCAAACAATCCAAATAGACTAGTTCAAATCCCCTATATACACCATCCAAAACCTTCTTAGATAAAAACCTTTTCAAAACTCGAAACACTATACAAAATAGTAGCATTCCTAGTTACCTTAACCAAAAAAAATTCCAGTATCGAACCTAAACTAATTTAATTGTAAACGTCGATAATAAAATGCTAATACATTCTCATTTATACGACTCCCCAAAGGCTCTTAGTCAAAAGTGAAAGGGTGGAAAAAATTTGCTAGGCAAAGTGGAAGTAGATAACCAAATAATTACGGGTGGCTGAAAATGAAAAGAATAGTAAAAGATGATTGGGAGGAATAGGAGGTGATGTGGAAAGTTCATAATTTTTTTTGTAACAATTGGTACGATGGAACAACGGAGATTGCAGAGAAGTCCCGTCAAGCCCAATGAATGTAAGTTGGAACTACGGAGGATTAGGGAACCCTTAGTCGGTTCAATCTCTATCTGAACTTGGGTGTTGTGTCCATCCCGGTCGGCGAGGCGTTCGTTTTGGGGGGGAGGGGGAGGAGGAGGATCCCCCGAGGAAGAACTGCGTCGCGGTTTCGCACCCTTCTCTTTGAAAAGGTGCTTCGATCGTCATCGGTGTGGGGTGAATGTAAAGAGATAGAGTCGCCAGCCTATTTTGCACAAAATAGGCAAAAAAATATGTTGCCACTAGGGGTGTGCAAAAAAACCAACCAAACCGACAAACCGACAAAACCGAGCCGAACCAAAAATTTTTGGGCCGAGTTTTTTAAGGGTCGGGTCAGTTCGGTTTTATAAGGTATAAAACCGAAATGGTCGGTTCGGTTTTCGGTTTTGGCATAAAAAAAATGATTTTGAACTGAACCGAACCGAACTAATTTTTATACTTTTTAATTTTATATTATATTTATATTAGTATTGGTATATTATATTATTTTTTTAATTTTATATTTATATTAGGTATTAAAAAAATATTTTTTATTAAAATAAATGAAAAAACTGAACCGGCCCTGTGTAAAATCGGCCCTGTAAAAAATCGATGGGCAAACCGAACCGGCTCTGTCAAAAGTCGACCCTGTTCGGTTCAGTTCGGTTCGATTCTTCAAAAGTTTCAGTTCGGTTCGGTTCTTCTCCTTCGAAAAATCGACATAGTCGGTTCGTCTAAAAAACCCGGCCAAAACCGAACCGACCGACCCGTGCACACCCCTAATTGCCACTTCAAAAGAGCGGAATCAAGGACAAACTGATGCATGCGAAACCAATAGATCGAAGGTTTGGGGGCTAAGTTACGGAATGAGAAGGTGTTAGGCACCCATCCCGCCTTTTCGATCTCTCATGGGCAAATGTTTATATTTTCCTTTATACCCATGAAGTGTGTGCATGTGTTTATATAATGGAGATTCGAATTGTTCGACCCATACCATGAAAAAGATAGGGTGAGGTCATTCACAGGAATATTCCCAAAATAGTAATAAACTTAGAAGATAGAATATGAGCGTTCATCGCGATTTCGATCGTTAATGGGAAACGATAATATGTGTGGGTTGAAACGC
Organism: Sambucus nigra; assembly: GCA_949130495.1. Classification (NCBI taxonomy): domain Eukaryota; kingdom Viridiplantae; phylum Streptophyta; class Magnoliopsida; order Dipsacales; family Adoxaceae; genus Sambucus; species Sambucus nigra. Next base: position 432,883,245 of record OX422220.1, on the reverse strand, counting down.
GAACAAGCATATTTTAATATATATATATATATATATATATATATATGATAATAATGAGGGATTTTGAGAAATTTAGAAAATAAAAGAAATTGGAAAATTGAAAAGTTGGACTCGAGTCTCGGATTTTCATCCAAGATGCATGCGTAGACTATAAAGGCATCAAAGTCCACGTAGTTCGAATGTAGAACAGGGGTGGGATTTATCCCATAGATTCGAACAGAATTTTATTATGTGTGTGCGTGTAGAAAATGTATTTTTTATTTTGAAAAAGTGCGGTGGATAATTCCGTTCGAAATTTACGGGTGTAACCTTCTTTTATTTATTATTTTTTTTTATGAAAAATAAAGTATGTGAAATATACTAATAAATGCAGAAATGTTAATGTGTATGAACTAAAATGAAACTAGATTACGAATCTAAGGTAATTTATGCATAAACATGAGATTTAAAAGAGGAAGAGAAGGAGTTGGACCTTCTTTGGAGCTTGAGCTTGGATCTTGGATGAACTCCTTTGAATGTTGATGGATGTTGATGAGATAGAAGGATATTTTCCATATTGGGTGTGAAAAGGATGGGTATTTAGGCTTGAATGGAATTTCTCATATGGAGCTTCGCTAATTTCGAGAGAATGTTGCTGAGATCACTGTTGCTGATGGGTTTTGCTGTGTTTTGGGAATGAGGTCATGGACCTTATTTATATTGAAAAAGCTGGGTACCGATCGTCCTACCCCAGGGGGTGCCAATCGGTAGGTCACCCTTGACACTATGCCGATAGGCAAGGTTTAGGACCTGCCAATTGGCAGTCTTGTGCGGACTTTTTTGGAAAAACGATCGTAGCGCATAAACCGTTGATCCAAATCGTGCACAGGACATACCGTTATAAGGGTATTTCAGAGACCTTCGAGAGTCCTTTGGACTCCTCTCGGGTTTGGGGAGTTGACTTTAGGTGAAATGTGACTCGAAAACGCACGTCGATCCTTTGGACGGGTGATCGCCGGACACAAACGGATTGTTCGTCCGTATGATAAGTCAGAATCATGCACAGGGTAGACCGTTGGAAAGGGTAGGAGATGTAATTTGACATTCCAATGAGTTTCTCTTGGTTCAAAAAGTTTACCTCCGTCAACCGGGGCCCGAAAGTTCCCGGTGACCTCTCGGAGTAAAACGAATCATTCGTCCGTACCATAGGTCAGAATCACGCACAGGGTGGATCGTTAGAAAAGGTATTCAGTGTCCTTAGAATATTCATTCAATATCATTTGAGCTGAATAGTTGACTTTGGTCAAATGGAGTCCGGGAGCTCCCCGTGGCCTCTGGATCAATTTTCGAGGGAAAACTGATCGTTCGTCCGAATGTTTATGTTGTTTCATGCACAAGGTGGAACATTGGAAAGGAGTTTCAGTTCCCTTTGAATATTCAAAGATCTTTCGCTTGGATGGTGGAGTTGATTGGGGTCAACTCGGGGCCCGGGAGCGCCCGATGGCCTCTGAATCAATTTTCGGTAGTGAAATAGTCCGTTCATCTGAACCGTTATGCGAATTCAAGATGGGTGGACCATTGGAAAGGTTTTTTGGATCCCTTAAAAGATTCAAAGAGTTTTTCTTCGATCAAAGAGTTGACTAGAGTCAAATGGGCCCCGGGGGCGCCTGATGGCCTCTAGATCAGTACTCGGAGTGCGACCTAGGTTTGTGGTGGAAAGGGGGAGTGCTAGGGGTCTAAGGAGAGACTTAGGGCATCCTAAAATTTGGTGCCTACAGAGCCCCTCGATGGGTGAGCTTGGAACAAGTGATGGCCGTCGAATAGACACCACTTGATGGAGGGATGTCAGTTCTGCAGACCTAAGGGATGTGGATGATCGATTCAGAGGGTCGGGGTCGATTATGACCTAACTATGGTGAATACCAAGGACTGAGGTCAATTATAACCTAACTAAGGTGACAATCCAAGATCGAGGTCAATTCTTACTTAAGAGAGGGGACGATCGAGAACCGAGGTCAATTCTGATCTAATTGAGGTGACGATCTAAGACTGAGGTCAATTCTGACCTAAAAAAGGTGAAAACCGAGGACCAAGGTCAATTCTGACCTAGCTGAGGTGACGATTCAAGATTGAGGTCATTTTTGATGTAAAATAGGTGATGACCGGGGACCGAGGTCAATTCTGACCTAACTGAGGTGATGATCCAAGACTGAGGTCAATTTTGACCTAAGAGATGTGACAACTGAGGATTGAGGTCAATTTCAACCTAACTCGGGTGACGATCCAAGACCGAGGTTAATTTTGACCTAAAAGAGGTGACGACCGAGGATCGAGGTCAATTCTGACCTAACTAAGGTGACGATCCAAGACCGAGGTCAATTCTAACCTAAAAGAGGTGACAACCAAGGACTGAGGTCAATTATGACCTAACTAAGGAAACGATCCAAGATTGAGGTCAATTCTGACATAAAAGAGGTGACGATCAAGGATTGAGGTCAATTCTGACCTAACTAAGGTGAGGATCCAAGACTGCGATCAATTCTGACCTAAAAGAGGTGACGACTGAGGATCGAGGTCAATTATGACCTAACTAAGGTGACGATCCAAGACTGAGGTCAATTTTGACCTAAAAGAGGCGACGATTAAGGACCGAGGTCAATTCTGATCTAACTGAGGCGACGATAAAAAATCGTGATCAATTCTGACCTAAAAGAGGTGACGACCGAGAATTGAGGTCAATTCTAACCTAACTGAGGTGACGATCCAATACCGAGGTCAATTCTCACCTAAAAGAGGTGACGATCAAAGATCGAGATAAATTATGACCTAACTGAGGTGACGATCCAAGACTGAGGTCAATTTTTATCTAAGAGAGGTGACGACCGAGGACCGAGGTCAATTCTGACCTAACTAAGGTGACGATCCAAGACCGAGGTCAATTTTGACCTAAGAGAGGTGATGATCGAGGACTGAGGTCAATTTTTACCTAACTGAGGTGATGATCCAAGATCGAGGTCAATTCTGATCTAAGAAAGGCGACGACCGAGGATCGAGGTCAATTCTGACCTAATTAAGGAGACGATCCAAGACCGAGGTCAATTATGACCTAATAGAGGTGACGACCGAGGACCAAAGTCAATTCTGACCTAACTAAGGTGACGATCCAAGATCGAGGTCAATTCTGACCTAAGAGAGGTGACGATCGAGGACTGAGGTCAATTCTGACCGAACTGAGGTGAAGATCCAAGAACGATGTCAATTCTGACCTAAAAGAGGTGACGACCAAGGATCAAGGTCAATTTTGACCTAATTAAGGTGACGATCTAAGACCGAGGTCAATTCTGACCTAAGGGAGGTGTATTTTCCTTCGGGAAACCTGGGGATTCCACTGGGGATAAAGATTGGAATTTAGGTTCCACTGGGGAATAGTGAATGATCCGAGGATTTTGTAGCTGGGGAAAATTTGGAGTGCCCTTTGGAGACCTTATCGGGGAGAATGATTCTCTGGGATTTTGTTGGGGGTGTAAAAGATGTTTTCCTTGGTGAACAAGGTGCTACAATGGATTTGGCAATTTTAGGAATTTTTCGGGAATTGTTCAAAATTTTCTGGTATTTTTTCGGATTTTTTGTACAAAATTTTAAAGGGTGTGTCGACCGACATGGATGGAGGTGTGCCAATCGGCATTAGCAAGGACTTTTGGGGTGCCTCGAGTAGGTGAAAGGCTCAGTGCCGACCGGTGGGTGGAGGGGACTGCCGATCGACATGGTCCTTAGCTTCCTATAAAACGGGGGTGGGTTCTGATCATTTTGCACAACTTTCTGACTTCTTTTCTTCTGCTATAAGCCTCTGCAAATTGTCCTAGCGTCCGAAATGGCTGACTTCTCAAGCAGTGAGGCCCATATGGAATGGCTTAATGTTAATGACTGGGCAGGGTTGGAGTGGAGGCCTAGGGTGCCCTTTAAATTGGGTAGAGAGAACTCTTTCGACTAGTTTGAGCCGGTGGCGGATGATCAGACTATTCTGCGCGAGCCTTCGCATCATCGCTCTTAAAGGGTGGTGAACACTGGTGGCTATATAAGTATTACATGACTCTCGATATTCCTTTCTTATTTTCTTGACGAGATTGCTCTATTTCTTGAATCTAACAAGGATTTTTCTTATTTTTTGACCGTCTGATGTCTCCATGTCGACTATTCGTGCCCACAGTACGACAGGGCTCAAGGATGTTTAGGAGCACCTTCCTGCTTTGGTGCACTGGATGGTATCCTCTGCGGGTTTTGGGAGGCTAGCATCGACTTTAGATGAGACGCCCCGCTCCAGTGCGGTTCTATAGGCTTTGGGAGAGAGGTGGTGGGACACTACCTATACCTTCTATTTTGGCTTCGGGGAGATATTGGTGACTCCCATTGATGTGCAGCAGTTGCTGGGACTGGACTGTGAAGGTGCCCAGATTGAGGTGGATAGGACGCTGCGGGTGACGCTGACTTTAGGTGACGTGGAGAGGGTGGTTTCTGGAGATTCCCTCCGCTTGTCTTCTTTGAGGGAGTTTTTGCTGAGGAGGAGGGTTAATGAGAATGACGGGTAGCAGGTGCATCAGATGGACCGCTTATTTATTTTGTTGGTGTTAGGGGGTTTTCTGGTGGCAACCAGTGGCGACGTCGTCCACTTGTTTTTTTGCCATTTCTGAGGGTGTTTTCGAACATCCGCTTCTATGATTGGGGGAGCCTGACTTTGGAGACCCTTTACTATTCTTTGGATGCATTCAGCCGGTGCTGTCGATTCACTTTTACTGGGGCCACGTTTCTTCTAGAGGTATTCTTTATTTTGCGCGTTTTCCTTTATGCATTCACATTTTCCATTCATGCACTTCTTTTTGATTTCTTGAATGCTGATCCTTGTCCTTGTCATGCGTTGTTCTATGAGGTTATTGGGTTGAACACCCAACTGATTTCTTTGAAGGATGACTCTGTGAGGGACTTCTATTAGATTTTTCGATGGCGGAGGTCCAATCAGCAATAGAAGAAGAACCTTTCAATGGAGGCAGTGAGTCAGGTCTTAAATGGCCTGACGAGTGAGCAAGTAAGCCTTCTTTCGTTGTTGAAATTGTTCCTTTTCCTTTGATGATCTTTTATTGATACTGATCCTTCGCTTTTGTTAGGGATTTTCGGGTGACCTTTTATCCCTGGGGGATGGCTATTAAGCACACCGGGGTGACTGGGGGACATGCGCAAATGCGGCGCCTGCTGGCGCATAAGCTCAGCTACTCCTAGTATCTTACGGAGAGGGTAGTTCAATAGATTGTGGAGTACGAGGTTGCGGTGCTGCCGACGGGCCCTCCTATGTTCATGAGGCACGTGCGGGAGATGTCTGATGATGCCCCCGGGTGGCTGCGATAATGGGAGAGCCATATTCTCTGTACACTGATAAAGCGGTGATCTACGATTATCTAGACTTTATCTCGAGTTGGCTGATGCCTCCTAGCATTTATGATGTGATGCCTCTCCCTAGGGTGGGCTCGAGTCAGCATGTGGGGTCTTCTCATAGCGCAGGCGGTGCGGCTACGTCAGCAGAGATGGCGACGACTTCAGGGCCTTATTTTGTGAGGCTGGATTCTCCTAGCTACAACCTTTGACGAGATGATGGGGGATCAGTGCGTCTACCGCATTGCCCTCATGCAATGGACTCGGAGGAGTTGGGTCTGACGGAGGAGGTCCTTAGACCCGCGGTATGTCTTTTTTTATTTCCTTTATTTCTTTCTTTTTCCTCATGCTCTACTGATCTTATATTTTCCATTCTTCCTCGTAGCATATCAGTGTTTCGACCTCCTGGCTGAAGGACATCAGGGATTGGATATCTTCAGAAACTGCTCATATTTATGAGGCGGTTCTGATCCCTTCTTGCTTGGTGACGTCTGCCTCGTCCGGGGAAGGGTATGGCTCTGGAAGTGGGGGCACATCGTCTCGTTGGAAGGGGAAGAGGGTGCGCCACAAGGATGGGGGATCCTAGAGAGAGAGAGAGAGAAGAGAGCGACGAAAAAGAAAGAGAGATTGAGAGAAATTGGGTTCGGGCTGAGTCCCGTTATTTTTCTGTTTTTTGCTTTTCCTACAAAATATCAATGTAATACAGCAAAATATATGCAAATGAAGAATAAAAACTTTTTTTGTTAATTTTTCTTATTTAGTGATTAATGCACATGCTCTTTTTACTTTGCTTCCGAGACCGTAAAAAGAATTTTGAAGATTTATTTGAGAATGATTTTATTAAAATGAGATTAGTAAATGCATAAGTATAAAGGGAATTCAGAATTTCCTTAAGATAAAAATCATTTTATTGAGTTTTTTTTTTTTACAAAAAAGGAAAAAGGGAATTTTCCAAAATAGGGGGTTGCCGATCGACATAACCCCTGTCCTGTGTATCGACATGTTAGTCCAGTCCAATCAATCCAAGTCTTTGATTGCACTTTCTTCAATTGCTTGGTACTTGGTGGGGCAAGTTTTACTTTGATTTCTGCAGGGTTCCTTAATTTTATTTGAGAGTTTCCAAGTATAAAAGGGGGTGTGGATGGGGCTTTCCTTGTCATTCTTTCACTTTCTCCCTTTTTCACATTCTTACTTACTTATTATCTCCTGGTTTTGTAAGATGGCTCTCCCTGGTAGCATTGAGTTTGCCAACTACCTCTAAGCCTTGAAAGCAATGTGTTCTTATAATGTTGATTATGATGCCTTTCACATGCGGTGAGTCTCTTTGTGGCGCAACCAGGCCATTGAGTGGAACATGCGGATGGTGGCTGTCGAGTTTTGGTATCCTGAGGATCATGTCTTTCGCTTCGGGTTGGATGAGATTTATCCTACCTACGAGGAATTTTCGACGAGCTGATGGGGGATCGGTGCATCCACCGCATCGACCTCATGCAATGGACCCGAAAGAGTTGGGTCTGACGAAGGAGGTCCTTCGACCTGCGGTATGTCTTTTTTTATTTCCTTTATTTCTTTCTTTTTTTTCATGCTTGACTGATCTTATCCTTTCCATTCTTCCTCCCAGCATATCAGTGTTTCGACCACCTGGCTGAAGGACATCAGGGATTGGATATCTTCAGCAACTGCTCATATTTGTGAGGCGGTTCCGATCCCTTCTTGCTTGGTGACGTCTGCCTCGTTCGGGGAAGGGTATGGCTCTGAAAGTGGGGGCACATCGTCTCGTCGCAAGGGGAAGAGGGTGCGCCACAAGGATGGGGGATCCTAGAGAGAGAGAAGAAAAAGAAAGAGAGATAGAGTGAAATTGGGTTCGGTTTGAGTCCCGTTATTTTTCTGATTTTTTGCTTTTGCTTTTCCTACAAAATATCAATGTAATACAGGAAAATATATGCAAATGAAGAATAAAAACTTCTTTCGTTAATTTTTCTTATTTAGTGATTAATGCACATGCTGCTTTTACTTTGCTGCTGAGACCGTAAAAAGAATTTTGAAGATTGATTTAAGAATGATTTTATTAAAATGAGATTAGTAAAAGCATAAGTATAAAGGGAACTCAAAATTTCCTTAAGATAAAAATCATTTTATTGAGTTTTTTTTTTACAAAAAAGGAAAAAGGGAATTTTCCAAAATAGGGGGTTGCCGATTGGCATAACCCCTGTCCTGCCTATCGGCATATCAGTCCAGTCCAATCAATCCAAGGCTTTGATTGCACTTTCTTCAATTGCTTGGTACTTGGTGGGGCAAGTTTTACTCCAATTTCTGCAGGGTTCCTTATTTTTGTTTGAGAGTTTCCAAGTATAAAAGGGGGTGTGGATGGGGCTTTCCTTGTCATTCTTTAACTTTCTCCCTTTTTCACATTCTTACATGCTTATTATCTCCTGGTTTCGTAAGATGACTCTCCCTGGTAGCATTGAGTTTGCCAACTACCTCGAAGCCTTGAAAACAATGTGTTCTTATAATGTTGATTATGACGCCTTTCACATGCGGCGGGTCTCTTTGTGGTGCAACCGGCCCATTGAGTGGAACATGCGGATGGCGGCTGTCAAGTTTTGGTATCCTGAGGATCATGTCTTTCGCTTCGGGTTGGATGAGAATTATCCTACCTACGAGGAATTTTCTGCCATGCTGGGGATAAATCCCAATGTTGCTATGGCTCTGCCTGAGTTTTCCCCTTCTCCCAGGGAATTATTGGCTGGACTTCTTCATATTTTGCCTTCGGCATCCAGGTCATTGGTTACAGGGGGAATGATTTCCCTTCCAACGGTTTTGTAGTTCATACGTTCGAAGGCCGTGGGTGATGTTGGATATGCCGAGATCGTCATCCTAGGCATTGTTTCAAAAGTTTTATTGATGACTGGGGAGATGCTGGTGGACCCCCAACTGGCTGCTATCATTTCTTGGATGTCATATCACCGTAATCCCACGGCGGTGATACTGGCAGAGACCTTGAATGGCCTGGACACCTGGAGGGAGGGTTGTTCTGACTTTCTAAGGGGAAGCCCCGTGATGTTGTTTATGTGGCTATCAGAGAGGTTTCGTATGGCAGTCCCACTTGAGTATCCTTTATCGGTGGTGCCAAATATCTTCTCGCACTATTTCATTAGTGTATGCCTGGACATTGAGAGTTGGTGGACTAGTTTGTAGAGCACGGGGCTCAAGGTTTACGCTGGTCTGTGCCTTGGAGGGGGAGCTGCTACCCATTCTGGAACTCAAGGAGTACCGATAAGTCTGATTAGTAAGCCTCAGGCAGACCTCTTTCTACTTTCCCTGGCGACTACTGCGCCAATATGGTTGGGAGCAATTTTTTCCATCGCAAATACCAAGCTTATTTCCTGTGGAGGACCTGATAGAGTGTATGCACATGCAACTTGGTTCTCTGTGGGAGAATCATTGTCCATCGACCCGTCCCTCTTAGTCTACTGGGCGAGTCTAATATGTCTTCGGGGACTACATGAAGTGGTTGTGGAAGAAGGTAGTGTCCAGGATGCAAGTTGTGGAGACTGGTTAGAGATGGTTTACCATATCTGACACCATGGAGGGAGGCATTGTGGTCTACCCCAAGATAGTCCAGGCTTATCGCTCTATAAAGCGTCTGCGATACTCCATTCAGGTAGGGGAGGTTTGGGGAGCATAGGATGCAGGTGATGATGGTGCTGGTTCCTCTGGCAACTGCGGGTAGGGCTTTGTGAATCTTCTTGTGATAGGCGTGGCTTTGTGCTTTGTGGGAATAATTGGGGGTGATTTTCAGGAGTAACGGGGCTTGTTATTATATATTTTTTTAGTAGGTGTAATGTTGGCTAGGGAAGTCGTTTGACTCATGCCGATGTAATCGAGTGAAAATTTCAAATAATGAAATAAATAAGTTTTTTATCATCTAGTTGTGCCTCTTTATGACTTTTTGCATTTTGAATTATCCATACCAATCGCTAAGGCATACATAATCCTTTTGTTCATATATATGTTAAAATGAATTGTCGTTCTCGGGGATAAGAAAACAATAGCATTTTGTGAAAAGAAGGGGGGCCACACTCATGTAAAGTGAATGAGCTGCCTACGTACCTCTGAGGGTTTTGAAAAATTTAGAAATTCTTTTTTGAAAATGTTTTCAGAGGATCAGACCCACGTAGTTCTGGGTAGGGGAAAATATGAGATTTTTTTAGAATAAAAGGGAGATGAGAAGAGTCGTGCGCGTCGAGATTTCGAATTAGGGGTATAATTTTTTGAGAGGGTCCAGATTGACTGGACGTGCCATTTATTCTCCGTCGAGGTCGGTGAGCACAACGACGCCGTCCGACAGGAACTTCTTCATAATGTAGGGGCCGCTCCATTTGGGCTTAAATTTCCCTCTGGGGTCCCAGATGGGCTCTACTATTTCTTTGAGGGCCAAGTCCCCTTCTCGGACACCACGGTCCTTGACTCTCTTATTGAAGGATCACATTATACGACGATGGTACCCTTGTATGTGATAAAGATCTTTTAATCTCCTTTCGTCTAAGAGGGACAACTCGTCAAGATAACTTTGGTACCAATCTTCTTCGCTGACCTTGCTTTCAAGTATGACCTACATCGAGGGTATTTCCAACTCCAAGGGTAGGACTGCCTCCATGCTTTAACTAGAGAGTAAGGGGTAGTCCCAGTAGAGATTCGTACTGAAGTGCGGTAGCCCCAGAGGGCGTAGGGATCCTGTTGGTCCAATCACAACAACTTTCGGTCATCTTGCTGATGATGGCTTTGAGATTCTTATAGGCTACTTCAGTTGCTCTATTAGTTTGAGGTCGGTATGGAGATGATTTATGTATTTGGATCCCATACTCGTCGACCACTTCTGTAACCTCCACCTTAAAATGTATTCCATTGTTTGATACCAGCTCGCGTGGGACCCCATATCGGCAGATGATGTTTTTCTTGATGAATTTGGCCACTTTCTTGGCATTCAGAACTGCGTATGACTCGGCTTCGACCCATTTAGTGAAGTAGTCAATAGCGACTAGGATGAACTCATGTCCATTGGATGCCTTCGGTGTAACTTTCCCTATGATGTCGATGCCCCATGTGGAAAACGACTAGGGAAAAGTCATGTTGTATAATTCTCGCGGAGGTAGATGTTGTAGGTTGATGAACTGTTGGCATTTGAGACATCTTCGAATGTAAGCTGTGCAGTTTTAAACCATGGTAGTCCAGTAGTATCCCTCTCAAATGATCTTTTTGGCGAGCATATGGCCGTTCATGTGGGGTTCTCATTCCCCGTTGTGGATTTTCTACATTATTTCTTAAATGCCAGCCCCTGCAATATAGTGTAAATGGGTTCCATCGAAGTTTATCTTAAACAGTGATTTATCACAAATAATGTACTGGGCGACCAATCTGTGGAGAGTTGCTCGGTCTTTCTTGTCTGCTCCCTGTGGATACCTACTGTATTTGAGGATGTACCTAATATTATAGTACCAGTAGTAGGCTATTTCGGGTTCTTCCTTCGTGTACAGCTCGATGTGGTAGCTGTGGGTTGGATTGTTTTGTTTCTGGACAAGGAAGGGGGCATGGTTACTCCCTCGGGAGTGTAAATCGTGGAGGCTAAGGTGGAAAGGGCGTCAACCAGGTTGTTCTTTGCTCGGGGCAGGTAGTGGAAGGTGATTTCTTGGAATTGGGAAGCTAGTTCTTCAAGGTGGGCATGGAAGGGTAAGAGTTTCTCATCTTTAACTTTTTATTTTTGAGTACTTGACCGATGATGAGGGCTAAATCCCTGTAGAGATCGAGGTATTGAATTCCTTTCTTAAGGTTAGATTTGAGGCCTATTGTGCACGCCTCATTTTTAGTCATGTTATTGGTGCTGGGGAAATCTAATTTGATGGCAATGGGAGTGTTGGTGTCATCAGGGGCAATTAGGAGGATCCTAATGTCATATATTTTCTTGTTGGCAGCGCCGTCAAAGATCATTTGCCATCGAAGATCTTCTTAGGAGGCGCAAAGGATATTCTCGTCTAGGAATTCAAAAATCCACACATCGGCTTCTTTCATAGGGTAGTCAGCAAGACAGCCAGAGATGGCCCTTCCTTTTATGGTTTTCTGTATGATATAGGTGATATCAAACTCGGCTAGAAGCATCAACCAAAGGGCCATTCGGTTGAATAGGGTGGGCTTTTCGAGTAGTACTTGATGGGATGCATTCGGGATACGAGTCTGGTAGGGAAGGCGAGCATGTAGTGCCGTAACTTTTGGGTAAACTAGACAAGAGTGACACATGCTTTTCCTAAAGCGGTGTAGTTAACCTTGTAACCAACTAATTTTCAAATGGCATAGTAGGCAGCTTTATCTTTGCGAGTTTCTTCAAGGTACTGGGCTAACAATGCCCCTGCTGTAGTATCGGTCACGGTTAGGTATATAAGTAAGGGGAGACCAGGCTGCGGTGGCATGAGCACCGGAGGTCGAGTTAGGTATTGCTTGATTTCTTTGAAGGCTTCTTGGAAAGCTTCATTCCAGACTTTGGTTGAATCCTTTCGAAGGAGTTTGAAGATGGGTTCATAGATGTAAGTCTATTGGCTGATGAATTGATTGATGTACTGTAATTTCCCAAAGAATCCTTGGACTTCTTTCTCCGTTCGGGGAGGTGGCATCTCAAGTATGGCTTTCAACTTAGCAGGATCTTCTTTTATCCCTTTCTTACTGACAATGAATCCCAAGAGTTTTACTTTAGTAACGCCGAAGACGCATTTATGTGGGTTATGCATCATTCGGTATTGTCGCAGTCGTTTAAAGAATTTTCGGAGAGCGTGAACGTGACCTTCTTTAGTATTGGAGTTGATAATCATGTCCTCTACAAGACCTCGACTTCCTTGTGTATCAGATCATGCAGAATGGTTGTGGAAGCCCTTTGATAGGTAGCTCCTGCATTTTTTAGACCAAATGGCATGACAGTGTAGCAAAAGGTTCCCCGAGGGGTGATGAGTGCGATTTTCTCTTGATGATCAAGGTGCATCTTGATCTGGTTATATCCGGCAAAGCCATCAAATAATGACTTGTGAGCGTGACTGGCAGTGTTTTCCACAATCATATCGATGTTGGGTAGCGAGTAATCTTCCTTCGGAGAGGCCTTGCTCAAGTCTCGGTAGTCGAAACATATGCGAACCTTCCCTTCTGATTTCGGCATGGGTATGATATTGGATAGCCATGTAGGATATTCGATCACACTAATGAATCCCACATTCAATTTCTTGACTGCTCCTTTATTTACTTTGAGTGGCCATTCAGTGCGGAGCTTTTGCAGCTTCTGTTTGACTGGTTTACAATTCGAGAGAGTTGGAATCTCATGCTATGCTATCTCAGGGTCAATGTCGGGCATATCATCGTAGGACCATGCCAAGACATCCATGAATTCCTTCAGTAGCTCTTCGAGTTGTGCGCGCTCGTGCTCATCAAGGGTAACCCAATCATAATCTCACGCATTTAGCTACTAGAACTGAGATTAATAACAACAGTTTCATCTTCATTAACTTGAACGCGATTATGTTGTTTGTTATTAACTTTATTTAGATCAGTTAAGAATTGTTCATTTGCAAAGTCATCATCATCAAAAGTTTGATTAGAATCATGACAATTAATGTAAGGCACAACATGATACTCAAAATCTTCGTTTATTTCATTGATAGGGAAAATAACATTGAGAACCTCATCAAAGGAGGTCTCGATTACATCAGAGTGAGAGGAAACAACTAAAGGGTAAAGGGGATAAACATCATGGTTAGGTTGAATATTAGTAGGCGGCACATGTGCAGCATGCCAGTTGAGAAGAGGTGCATCAGCATCTTTGATGAGGTAGGATGGATCGAATGATGTAGTCCCTGAGTGAATCATGCAGAGTGCCAGCCCTAGTATCTGGAAGTTAAAAGAATCCTCGGAGTCGCTGCCATCAGAATCCCTCGTATCAGCTTGTAATATCCCGTAATTTTATATAATTTTAATTGAGCTTAATTAGGATTAATTGTTAACTAATTTTAATTTTTTCATGATTTAAATTTTATTCACGAATAAAGCATTATGTGAATAATGTGAATATTACTTAGTGAAATAAGAGTAATATATGATTATGACTTTACTTATGATTATAAATACAATCGTCGCTAGACATGAACGCGTCAATTTTGGGACGCACGTGTGAGTCATGTCGGGATTAAAAGTAAAATATTTATATAACATCCAAATGGTCATTTTGACTACGCCAAAATGTCCAGAAGGGTTTTTATAGTAGAAAAAGTCTATTTGGGTGTTTGATTTGGGTCTCGAGACACTTTGGAACCCAATAGACACCCCCGAGGGGTATTCTAGTCATTTTATGTGGAAGGTGAACAGTACCCACGAAAATATACTTGATTATTTATAATCCAAGGTGTTTAGGATACATCTCCATTCCATAAAAAAGATTATAGTGAGAGACTTTGAGGAGAGTAAGAGTTTCCCTCGATGAGAAAAGTCACCTCTAGGAAACCAAAGGACAAGGCCATCCATCACCACCAAAGCCGCCGAAATCTGGCTGGAAAAGAGGTGCACCACCAATAACAATCATCATCAAAGGTTCATGTGTACACAGTAGAGGCATGTGTATTAATCTTTACAATTTTAGCATGTATTATGTTCATATTAGGATAGTTGTAGAATCCTGTATTTTATATGATTTAAAGATAAAATTGTGGTGTATATAATCAATCCTTTGAAATAGGAATTATGTGGAATTAATCTGGGATGATCATATAGTAATAACCTATGAAAAAAATCATAGGATGAAGATAATGTGGATTTATTAGTTTGTTTTGGGATGAACATGATAACATTTTAGTTTTCTGGAAATGTTGGGAATTAACCTTTTAATCCAATCTTCTTGAGGATTTAAGATTGTTTTATTAATAGAAATCGTTTATATATGTTTTCATATCATGTAGGAAGATTTATAAGAAGTTTGGGACTTTAAAACATATGATTTGAGGATTAAAAATGATTAAACCCGTAGCATAGTTTTGCAGAATCACCCATACCCACTGGATCGATCAATCGACCCCTCCTGGAATTGAAGAAATTTCTTTGTTGCAAGGATTGAATTAATGTTAGCTTGTATAATTATTTTGTGATGATTAATTGGATATTTTGGGACTTAAGCGAGGTCAGTAGGGTAATAGTTAGAACCGGGGAAAATAATAATTGGTGGGATAAAGGAATGGGAATAATGGGTTAAAAATCGAACTAGTGAGTACCAAAGAATAAACCCAAATTGAAATAATTAAATTTGTAAGTTGTGACGATATCGACCAGTAGGGTGAAGACTTATACCTACTGAAATTTTAAAAGAAATAATTAATATCTTTCGAGTGTGGAGAAAAGGTTTATAATAAAAGTAAAGTCATAAACTAGATATATGTAGGATATTTGAGAGAGAATGGTTACAGGTTGGGAGTATACCCTATTGATATACATATAGTGGTGCAAAGGGCTATATTATATTTTGATTATATGTATAACATACCTACGCTGCTTGTTATCATGATGGAGGTTTCACGTTCTGCACGATCTTATCTCGATTGGACCCATTTTGGGGGATTTAGATTCGTACATTGAGCATAGGAACGTGGTACATTCTATCGTGATAAATGATAGTTTCGATGATTGAATGGGAGCGTAGGTATGTGCGTGACCCATTTAACTAGGTAATATGATCGCCTCCGATATTTGTGTTATGTGATTTATGGTTCGAGAGAGCTGTCGAACCAATTGTCTGTTATGCAGTGATTGATGCGTTAGGACATGATAACAGAGTCTGCATGCACCCCAGATGTGTCTGATAGGTGCCATATTTGTATTTTTATTTGTATATATATATATATATATATATATATATATATATATATATATATACACATATATATACATATACGTATAATATGAAGTGATCTACTGTGCGAATTAGTAGATAAAAAAGGAATATTTAAAATATAAATTAGAGTAAGTAAGCGAATACTTAATTCTAAATGTCTAGTTCATCATGGCGAGGGAAATATGGGAAAAGAAGAAGAGATAGGGTAAATATTCGCAAACCTTAATTAGGAAGTTAATAAGGTACGTTAGTCGTGCACACTAGATGATAGGTGAGATTCTCAAGTGAGAACCGAAAAACTAAAAGGAATATAATACCCGCTTAATTTGTAAATATTAAGCACTTGCTATTTTTAAACATTTTACACTCTGGCTCTGACAAGTTTACTTGCATATTTACTTCTCTGCTATATCTATATTACCAGGTGCCCAGCATCAGGGATGCCCGACTTAGTGGATGGATATTTGACGTGTTGTGGAGATGCATCTTTGGATTAGACGCACTCAGTCCATTGATTCCAACATTCTTAGTTCTTGGTTCTTTTAGGGCATGTTGCCCAAGATTCTATTGTCTTATTTCAGCTCTGCATATTGTATTGGTTTTATTAATACGCTTTATATTATTTTGGATGGTGTGGTGACATTATATTAAACTGGAATGTTTATTTTAGTCAGTTTATATTCATGATTTCAATTCAGTGATGGTGTGATATTTGATTCTTGTATTGTGTTGTAATAAGTAAATAAAAATGAAAGGTTTTGACACTTAGCTTAACTAACTACCAAGTGTGTTAATAAAAGAAATTATTTTTTGACTGTGATGCTAAGAATGAGCCAACTGGATATTCTGATTTAATTTAATAAAAGACTGATCATTTGGTATCCAATTAGGCGAGGTATCACAGGTAGTATTAGAGCATGAGTATCTAGTGTCCTTAGGATTTGTATGGCTTATTATGTTTTCTTCTTAGCGTCCTTTGATATAGAGCCCTATCATTAGGATTGTTGTATTCATATATGCGCATTTACGACTTCAGCTATTCTGGTGATAATTGTCATATTAATAAATCTCCCTCTTTCATTTCAGATGCCTCCTCGATGTGCGCAACGAGCCCTAGGAGCGGCACAACCAGGCCCACAGCCCGCTCCAGCCCAGGGTACTATGAATGCAACAGAAGTTGCTGCTATTATTTCACAGGCCGTTAACGTTGCCTTAACGGTTGTCCAGCAAGCACCACCACCTGCACAAGTAGTGCCACCAGTACCCGCACCAGCTTTTCCCACTGCATGGGAGCATGTCAGGGATGCCTTCCAGAACGCTCATCCACTAGAATTTAAAGGGGGTTTCGATGTTGTGATTGGTATCCACTAGAAGAAGGATATCCAGCGGCACCTGCGTATGTCCGAATGCACGGAGGTTCAAAAACAACTTTTAGCAACATTTAAGATTGTTGGAGCAGCTCTTCAGTGGTGGGAATCCACTACCACAATTGAGGAGAGGGATACGATGACGATTCAGGATTTCTGGTTACAATTTGACTGCATATACTTTCCTTTTGCTATTGTGATCGAGATGAGGAGGAAACTTTTAGATCTCACCCAGGGGAAAAATTCGTTGCAGAATATGAGGAGGAATTTACTATGCTGAAAAATTTGGTGCCAGATGAGGTACCTACTAAAGAGAAGAAGATCCAAATGTTTAGAGACGGCCTTACATGGAGGATCCTCCAGCATCTGTTAGGCAATATTTCTCTACAGACATATACCGATGTTTTGAATGGGACTTTACTTCATTGCCAGGACCACCATCTTTATAAGGGAAGTAAGCGAGGGTTTGAGTCCATTCAACAAGGACAAACTGGGGGAAATAATGGTAGCGGATCATCTTCAGCCCAGGGACAATAGAAACAAATTGATCAGAACTCTCAGCATGGGGATTATGCTAAATGACTCAGATCGAGAGGTTTTTATTTTGGACAGGATGGTAATAGGCAAGCCCATTACGGGCAACTGGGTTACCATGGCCATCAAGGGAAGCAGGGCCACCAGGGCAAAGGTAGAGGTGAAAATGGTCAGCAAGACTGAGGTCAACAAGGTCGTAATAGGGGACGATTTTCCAATAGATATTTCACTTTTTACAAGATGGGTCATCAGAGTCAGGATTGTCCGAATAAGGTCAAGGTACCCCAGCAGCATGGTGTGCATCAGGAGCCACATATGCCTATGTTTCCAGCTACCCTTCTAGCATCGATGCAAGTACCACCTCACCACAACAGGGGAAGTTATAATATAGGCCTGTGTACAACGTCCAACAGACAGCAGCTCATCAGCCATCGCCTGCCATTGAGGGTATGTTCTCTATTTCCGGGGTTATGGAACGTATTTTATTTGATACTGGGGCTTCACATTCGTTCATTGCCACTAGATTTGCACGGGCCATAGGTTTTACGTAGACTCGTCGATGGGTAGTGGGATGCCTATTTTCTTTATATGACAGGGTGTAAGTATAGAAATTGGGAGTTTGTTATTACTAGCTGATATGCTTGGTTAGACATGTCCACTTATGATGCTATCATTGGGATATATTAGCTTGTTACTTATAGAGCCATGATTGACTGCTTTGGTAGGAGTATTATATTTTCTATCCCAGGACAGGAGATGTTTGTAGTGGTGATGCCTCGCCCCGATGGAGGATCATCCACACATTTGTATTACATAGAGGAGGAGACCTATAGGGGAGTTATAATTTCCCTTGTGTCGATTCCCGTCGTTGGGGAGTTTGCGGATGTGTTTCAAGACATACCAGGATTACTGCAGAGTAGGGATATTGAGTTTGTAATTGACTTGACGCCGAAAACTCGACCGATAGCCCGTGCTCCTTATCGTATGGCTTCGGCAAAGATGAGGGAGTTGAGATATCCGATTGAGCAGCTGCTCGGACAGGGTTTCATCCGTTAGAGTACCTCACCTTGGGGTGCCCTAGTCCTGTTTGTGAAGAAGGTGGATGGATCCCTACGTTTATGCGCGGTCGCTATCCGAAATAAGTATCCATTACCCCGCATCGATGACTTATTTGATCGTTTGAGGGGAGATGCATACTTCTCAAAGATAGACTTAAGGTCCAGATGTCACCAGTTGCGGATCAGGGAACAGGATGTATCGAAGACTGCTTTTCTGACGCGATATGGATCTTATGAATTCCTGGTTATGACTTTTAGGTTGACTAACGCACCAACTGTATTTATGAACTTGATGAATAGAGTATTCAAAGCGTTCCTAGACCAGTTTGTCATTATTTTCATTGATGATATTCTGGTTTACTCTCGTACCAAATAAGATCATGCCGAGCATTTGCAAAGGATCCTGCAGACACTAAGGGAGCTTAGTTGTATGCCAAGTTTGATAAGTGTGGATTTTGGCTCTTAGAGGTGCAGTTTTAGGTCATATAGTTACATAAAGGGGTATTGACGTGGATACTATCAAGGTCTTAGCGGCGAGGGAGTGGGGACAACCCACGTCATCGACTGAAGTCCATAGTTTCTTGGGACTAGCTGGTTACTACAGACGGTTCATCAGGGGGTTTACAAAGATTATTGATCCAATGACCAACCTCACCGATAAGGGGGTACCATTTATTTGGGATGATGGGTGTCAGTTGGCTTTCGATGAATTGAAGGATAAGTTAACTTCAGCACTCGTACTAGAACTACCCAGGCCAGGAGTGGAGTACTTAGTACACACTGACGCGTCATTATAAGGAATTGGTGGGGTATTATAGTAAGAAGAGCAAGATATAGCTTATGCCTCGAGTAATCTTAAACCTCATGAGAGGAACTACCCTACCCACGATTTGGAACTTGTGGCAGTCGTATTTGCCCTACGTATATGGAGACATTGTTTATTGGGGGAGAAATTTTGATTATTCACTGATAATAAGTCATTGTAATATTTGTTCACTCATAGAGAGCTGAATATGAGACAGTGCAAGTGGCTTGAATTCGCTATGGATTATCAATTTGAGATACATTATCAACCAGGGAAGGCTAATGTAGTAGCTGGCGCATTGAGTCGCAGCCCTAAGGGTGAACTGGTCGCGGTATGGAAGGCTAAATGGAAGGAACTGGGCCATCAGGATGCCGTTGCTCGGCCATTTATGTCAGTTATGACCATTACGCCTCAGATTGTGATGAGGGTTACAGGCTCAGGCTACAGATCCGTTCTATTAGGAAAAGATTCAAAAACTTTTGGCCGAAGGAGCAGAGTCTTACTCAATGAGTTATGAGGGAGATTTTCGCTTTAATGGTAGGCTGATTGTTCCGGAGGGGGATCAATTGTCACACACCGTAATGTCAGAGTCGCATGGATACCGATTTGCAGTACAACCCGGTGGCGATAAGATTCACCAAGATATGCGGTGACAGTATCGGTGGAGTGGCATAGAGAGAGATATTGTCGAGTTCATCTCTGAATGTGCTACATGTCAGTTAGTTAAAGTGGATCACCAGAAGCTAGCTGGATTACTTCACCCGCTAGAGATTCCAATGTCGAAATAGGAGAGAATTTCCATTGATATTATCACAGGGTTACCTACTACTCGAGGGGTCATGATTCTATCTGGTGATTGTGGATCGTTTGACAAAGGTAGTGATAAGCACCCAAAAGTGTACATTTTATACCCCGAATAGACGTATTTTAGTTGCTAATTCTCGACAATTTAGGTCATATGCGCTTAAATGTTTATTTTGTAGGTCAAATTGTGCATTGCAGAGTTCAAACGCTTAAATCAAGGCAATTGTGCAAAAATGGTGCTAAATACCCTTGTCCCGTATCCTAGCATACCCTAACCTACCCTAAACCTAGACCAAAGCATCACCCCAAGACTGTGTGTGTTTAGTTTGTGTCTTTCTATATTTTTTTATATTTTTAGTTTGAATCATTTTTATTTTTTTTGTATTTTTTATTTATTTATTTAGTATTTTCTAAGTCTTGTTTTCTATTTTTCTATTTTCTATTTTATTTTTATAATTTTATTTTATTTTGATCTTTATTAGTTTTTAGTTTTATTAGGATTAGTTTTTAGAAATTTATTTTTAGTTTATTATATTAGGACTTTAGTTTTCATTTAGATTTTAAGTTTTTATTTCTTTTGTTTTATTTTAGTTTTTATATAAGCTTAGTGTTGATGTAAAAAACTAGATTGCTCTAATTATTCAATCACAGATAAATAAATAAGACAAAGATTTTTAAAGTGGTTCGGCTAGGAATAAAGCCTACGTCCACTGTTATGTTATTGCTGAGTGTTTGTGGAATTCTTGATTACAAGTTCTCTCAAGAAATTCCGGTCCCTTTGAATGGGATTGATACAAGGTATTTATAGCCTCAAGGCTGTACATGAAAGGTCCAATACATTAAATGATATACATATGAATGGGTAATACATTTAATGCAGCGTGTGCGTCAAGGATCTAATGAATAGTTGAACAGTTGTCCGTCTGATAATTGATGATACGGCCGAGGTGCAGTTCGGACCGCCTTAGTTGTGCAGTTCGGACCGCCTTAGTTGCTCGTTAATAAAGAGTTCTTCGGTGTGCTTAGAGTATCTCGGGATGATGGAGTTCCTCGGATGGAGTTCCTCGGTATGATAGAGTTCCTCGGTGTATTCTCTTTGCTCGGAAAGAGACATGGTTGGTCGGGAAATGATCTTCCCCGCTGTTATTGTGCCACGTAGATTGACACGTGTCTTCATACCATTCGTCCACATCAGCATATTAATTTTGGTATCAACAGAAGCCCCCAATGTTTCATATTTCGAACTTTGAGGAGTATGGGACATTCTTTCTCGGTATATGGTAATATTAAATGACCTTCCTGGGTTTCAGGAACATTGTATTCAAATTTCCTTCTCATTTCGCAGTTTCCGCCTTTTTTATAAGCGCTTCGATCTTCGTGCAATTTTTGTCTTTTTAGCCGCCGGAAGTTCAGTAGTTTCTTTTTAGTAATCATTTCTTTCGCCGCTTCCCAATGCAAAGTATTTAAACTCCTTTGGTAACCATACCGTCGTCTATACTTTCCAATTTTCTGTATTTCAAGTTTTCTATTCTCTTCCTCTCTCTTGTGTGTTCATCATTGTTTCCGTTCGTTGTCAACATATCTCCTTTCTTTCTGTAAGATCTTCTTCTTTTCTTCTGCATCTCTTTTATTCAATATGGTTTATATTGTTGAATCTGCTGAGAAATTTCGTTCTAACTTTTCCATTCCTTCTTGGGTAACTCTAGAGGTTCTTTCTGAGCCTTTAGATTACTTTCGATTGGCTGAGGGACATTGGTTCCCCAGTCTTTTCATTGCTGAATGTGGTTTTTCTTTTCCACCAAACCCATTATGTCTTGAGTTTTGTCAATATTTTGATCTTGTTCCTGCAAAAATAACCCCCAATTCATGGAGAATAATTAACGGGGTGCACAAGTTAAATCTAACTCATGGGACTCGTATAGGGATCCCAGAAATCATGTACTGCTATAAATGGGCCACTTTAGATAATGTTTATTATTTAAAAACTAGGTTTTTAAATAGAGCCCTTGTAGTTAACCTCCCTGATTCAAATAGAGATTATTTTGAGCATGGGTTGGTCATAAAAAATTGGCAACACGCGCCTTTATCTGGGAATGAAGTATACAACGGTCCCAGATGCCCCCCATACGGCAATGGGATAGGTTTATTTTTCATTTTATTTTACTTATGAAATTGCGTTTTCATCATGTTTGACAAAATGTATAACTGAAATTTATGTATTTATTTGCAGTTGATAGTAAAAGAAAAACTCCAAAAGAATCGGAAGTGAATATCAAGCATTTAAAACTTATCTGGAATTTGCATAAGACAATTGCAGACGAGCATATTAGGTCTGCATCATATTTGCTGCAGTATAAGAGCTACACAACCTCTTATACTGCTCGCCCTGTTGAACCAGCTTCAACACCAGAAAGTTCATCTTCAGATTCTCATATCCCCCCATCTCAGAGAATGGGCAAGAAAAGAGCTCCTCCTGCTCTATTTGGTGAAATTTCTTCTACTGTTGGAGCACAGAAAGGCAAAATTGATGTCCCAGAGGGGACTAAAAAAGTAGATGCCAGTTCCTCCAAAGTTGCCGAGAAGCCCCCAGTGGCCCCGAGCAAGAAAAGTGCTAGTGCTGATGTAATTACAATATCTCCGACCAAGACTTCTTCCTTGGTTGATGCTGCTGACCCTCCTTTGAAGAGATTGAGGAAATCATCTTCGGTTAATCTTGCTGGAACTGCATCTTCTCTACCCGCTGGTGGTAGTAGTGTTTCAAAAATCCTTCTTCCGAGTTCTTCAACGAGCTCAGTTATACCTGAGGTTCTCGGGGTTGATGAAAAGATTCCTAGGGATACACTGACATCCCTAGCTGCTCGCCATCTTTCTTCAGTAAATTTCTCATACCTTTGGTCTTTCTTTCTCTTTCTTGAATTCTTGCATTTGTATTGACTTTATTGTTTTTCTCATCTTTCAGTTGGTGAACTGCTTCAATACCATTGTGAAGAAAGATCAAGCTATTAAAGCTTCCAGTTCCTCGTCCGATGTTGACGATGCCTTCTTGGGTTTAGCCCAATCTGTGAAAGAATCTCGCCAGCAGTACGTCGAGGAGAAAACTGCCTGGGAGAAAAAGTTGGCTGCAGCTGAGGCTGATAAGATGAAGATGGCTGAAACCTCCAAGAATTTGGAGGAGAAGGTGAAAAACTTGGAGATCAATCAACAAAAGTGCGATGACCAACTGAAGAAGGCAGAAGAAGAACTGTCTGTCCTGCGAGACATCAAAATCCAGAAAGAACAATTGGATGTCAAACTCTCCTCGGAGAAGTTGAAAAGAAAAGCTGTAATCAAGAAACATTTCAGTGCTGGTTGGGAGAAAGGATGGGATAAAGGGATTGCTGCTATGACATCCCAAGTCCAATATGGGGAGTTGAAATACTTCCATGACGGTTGGGTAGCTGCTCTACAAGAGCTAAAAATCCAAGACGATTCCGAGCTATTCCAACGGCATCTCCCTGGTCCTCCTCCACCAATTGTGGAAGAAGAAGAAGATGAACCTGCTTCAGATGAGTCTTCCATGGATGTGGATGTCCCAATCTCTGCTTCTCAACCCTCTGTCATCGAAGATATTTCTTCTATGCCTCCTCCTGCCGAGAAGATTTCTGCCGATCAAGCTGTTGTTATCACCGAGCAACCGAGCTCCTCGTCCCAGCCTCCCGAGAAAGTCTTGGGAGACAAGGAAAAGGTGTGAAGTTGTTCGGTATCATTTCTATCTTTCATCATTTGTAATCGAACAATGTAATCCTTTTATGATCTAATAAAATACTTCTTTACTCATCGCTGTTATTGATGATTCTTTGTTGATTGTTGTCTTTTTCTTGTCTTTAGTTTGTTGCTAGAATGGAATTAATCTCTTCTCATGATACCGAGCTGATGCAGCAATGTCACCGATACTATTGGGCTGGTCATACAGACCTTAGTTCTTCTGAAATTGCTGACATTCTTGGTCATGATGCTTCAGAACAGGCGACTGAGGCTTATCGGTACTTGAAAGATTTACTCGACCGAGCTGTAGCTAACAATGTCGCTTATTATGACTTGATTGAAGAGCTGCATTGTTCCTTAGAGGATCTCCAAGGTCAGCACAATGAATCGATGGCTTCATTACACAAGGAATATGAAAATAGATATCAACAACTTTCCTCTGATACAGGTCATAAAAAGATCATTGCTGCATATGACATTAGGGAAAGGACCCTAAAAGGTGAAGTTGAAGCCTGCCGACAAATTGCCGAGATCCTGGAACAAGAAAATAATAGTCTGCAGAAAAGATTGGCTCAATATGAATCCGCTGCTTCCTCTTCTACTGCATTAGTACCAGTTACTGATGAAGGTTTTTCGTTTCTAGAGGTTGAAAACGCCAAACTAAGGCAAGAGTTGGACGACTTGAAAAAGTCTATTATTCCTGTGACTGCTCGGGGACGAGGAAGGAGTTCTCGGGGACGAGGAAGAATCGTCGAGGAGCAAAATTCTCCAGTTGCTTCTCGGAGCCGACCAAGAGTTCTTAGCCGCAGTGTTGAAGAATCTCGCACCCAATCTACTCTGGAAACTCAAGCATTCCAACTGAATGTTAAGGATCGTGCTCTGTCTGATTTGTCTAAGAAAAACTTATCTTTAGAGGATCAACTGGCTGCGATGAAGTCTGCTCTGAATAATAAAGATGCTCTTATCAAGAACTTCCTCGAGCAAGTAGATAGATTAACTTTCCAATTCCATAAACAGCCTCGGGAGTTCTGGAATGCAGGCTATAATGAAGCTCTTTATCATTTGGATGCTCGTATTGAAAATGCTAACAACGAAGGTTATAAGCAGGGATGGTTGAACGCCCTGGGTGTATTAAAATTGGAACGAGGTCATTATTTATGGGATTATCATGCTCCTGGATTGCTAGACTTGCCTGTTCCTCCTTATAAATTGGATATGGCATGGATTCCTGCTCGTTCCATTCCTCGGAGTTTGATCTCTAAATATCTTGGTGATTATAACCTTCATTCTCAAGTTGAAGTATCTCGTCCTGAGCATCTGTTGGACACTCCTACAATAATGAATGTCAGAATGTTGAAGGACATGAACTTTATTAATTCTCCTCTTTGTCTAGAGGATCCTCCTGCTGGCGAGGAACCTGTCTCAAAGGATAAAGGAAAGAAACCAATAGAGTAGGAATCTTTAATGTAATAGTTAGCACATACATGTAACATGTAATACATTTTTATCTTAATGAAAGAATTTCATTTTCTGTTTTGCCAATAGCTATTTTTCTGTTTGCAAATTATATGGTTCATCAACCAACTTAGAATTTATAATGAGCATAAATTGTTCAAAATTGTTTCCAACCAACCAAGGTGGATAAATAATGTTTGTCGACCAACTACAGTTGATGGGTTCCTATCCCCGACCAGCCATACTTGGTTCAATTTCAAATATAAACATGCGTCTGACCAACTAAGGTCAACACTTTTGTCCTCGTCGACCAACTACAGTTAGTGGGTTTTTATCCCCGACCAACCATACTTGGTACAGTTTGGAATATTTTGTTCTTTAAAGAACTTTTTGTAATAATGTTATCTCCCGACCAACATAAGCTGTAATGCGAGAGTATATAAAGTATTACCAACCGTAGTTGACCATGCTGATGTACACCTCCTAATCAAAGGAGTAGTAGGGTTCTTTCGAACTTTTTGGCTCCTTGGAGCATGTCCTCCTAACCAAAGGAGGTTGGCTACTTGTAGCACTTTTGCTCCGTAGAGCGCTCCGTAGAGCTTGTCCTCCTAACCAAAGGAGGTTGGCTACTTATAGCACTTTTGCTCCGTAGAGCGCTCCGTAGAGCTTGTCCTCCTAACCAAAGGAGGTTGGCTACTTATAGCACTTTTGCTCCATAGAGCTTGGCTCCGTAGAGCATGTCTCCGTAGAGCAGTCTTCTTCTTGTTATCAAGCAGTGTAGTGTTCAACACTAGTATTCCCCGAAAAACTTTCAACAGAAAGAAAATGGTGAACCATCCTCATTTTATTCATCATTTTATTCATAATGAAAGAAATACTTTACATTTTTCATCACTGATAATACTTGCGCAGGTGTTCAGCATTCCATGCATTCTTAAATTCCTCTCCTTCTAGAGTTGCTATTCTGTAAGTTCCAGGTCGAACAATCTCTGTAACTCGGTAAGGTCCATGCCAGTTTGCTTCCAGTTTATTCTGTTTCTGAATGACTTTCTTCAGCACATAATCACCCTCCTTCAAATCGCATTTCTTCACCCTTTTGTTGTAGAACAGAGCTGTTCGTTGTTGATAAGCAGCATTCCTAATGGCTGCCTCTTCTCTTACTTCTTCGAGCATATCCAAATCCATTCTTCTCATCAAGTCACTGATCGGAGAGTTGAAATTCAGCACTCTATGCGTTGGGAGACCCAACTCGGCCGGTATCACAGCCTCACTTCCAAATGCTAGCATATATGGTGATTCTCCAGTTGCTGCTCGGGGAGTTGTTCGGTAGGCCCATAATACTGATTGGAGCTCATTAATCCAATTTGCTTTAGCTTCACTTAGCCTCTTTTTCAACCCGTTTAGTAATGTTCTGTTCGTCACTTCAGTCTGTCCATTGCTTTGGGGATGGCCTGGTGCTGAATGAAACTTCAAAACGTTCGATTGATGACAATAGGCAGCAAATTCTTCATTATCAAATTGTGTTCCATGATCTGTGATGAAAGCATGAGGGAGACCATATCGACAAATGATATTCTTCCATATAAACTGGTATACCTTCTCGTACGTCATATCGATAAGAGGCTCAGCTTCCACCCACTTAGTAAAATAGTCCACTGCAACTACGAGATACTTGAATCTTCCTCGGGTGGTCGGCAGTGGTCCAACCAAATCAATTCCCCACATGGCAAATGGCCAAGGGGAAGTTATTGGTGTTAGCAATGCTTGTGGAGTTCGTCGGATGGAGGAAAAACGTTGGCACTTGTCACATTTCTTGGCATAGGCTATACAATCAGCCCTCATCGTTGGCCAGTAATATCCCTGTGTCATCACTCTTTGTAAAAGTGTTCGACCTGCTACATGAGCTCCACAAGATCCTTCATGGATTTCTTCAATCAATTCTTTCACCTCGGTGGGATGTACACATCTCTGCAAACCTGCCATAATTCCTCGTCTATACAAAATACCATTAGTTAATACATACCGAGCAGCTTTATACTTCAGTTTCTTGGCAGCGAGTTTGTCCTCCGGCAATCCACCCTCTTCAACATATTTCCTGATTGGATCCATCCAAGATGGTCCTAAATCAAGGGTAATCACATTCATTGTCAGATCTTCATCTATGCTCCGACCTTCTAATACTTCAATCGGTATAGTTCTTCGCATCTCGGTACGAGTAGCTGATGCTAGTCGGGCCAGTGCGTCTGCTTGTACATTCTCCATCCTTGGTATTCTCACCAATTGAATGGCATCAAATTCTGTCAACAATTTCATCACCTTTGCATGATATTTGATCATTAAATCTCCTTTAACCGCATATATTCCCATCATCTGATTCACAATTAATTGAGAATCACTGAATACCATCACTTGTTGTGCTTCCATAGTCTTTGCTAGACTAAGACCTGCTATCATGGCCTCATACTCCGCTTCATTATTAGAGGCTTTGAATTGGAATCGCAAAGCATATTCCATATCAATCTCATCTGGAGTGATCAAAACAATTCCTGCTCCACAACCAGCTGTGCAGGATGATCCGTCTACATATAATCTCCATGTAGGTATTTCGTCTTCAAATTTCTTATCGGTCAGAGTTCCTCGATAAAATATCTGCTGTTTTCTTCCATCATCCCCCGGTATCTTTCGCTCCTCGTCAGTCATCTGTTCGTACCCTTTTACCAACCTTGGTTGGTCTGAGTTTGAATATAATGATTTCTCTACATCCACAAGTCCTTTTATCACCCTTGGTTGGTTTGGACCTGTTTCTGCTGATCCTGTATCGTCCACAGGTAGGTCAGCAAATGTTTCTGCTGATCCTGTATCGTCCACAGGTAAATCAGCATGCACCTTTTGCTCCTCGGGGGTATCAGGGTATGTGAACTCTGCTATAAAATCTGCTACAGCTTGCCCCTTCAATGATGATCTGGGCTCATACACAATATCATATTCACCAAGTTCTACTGCCCAGTACATCAATCTCCCCGATTTTTCTGGCTTATGGAGGGCTTGTCTCAATGGCATATCAGTATAAACGATGATGGTATGGGCTTGGAAATATGGCCTCATTCTTCTACTTGCTTCAATTAGTGCCAATGCCAATTTTTCTAGCTTTGGGTACCTGATTTCTGCACCTCGGAAAGCCTTACTTGTGTAATAAATTGGCTTCTGGACTCCATTCTCCAATCTGATCAATGCTGAACTGACTGCATTCTCTGATACTGCCAAATACAAATACAATTTTTCTCCTGTTATTGGTCTGGACAACAGTGGAGGTGCTCCCAAGTATTTCTTCAAGTCTTGAAAGGCTTGTTCACATTCCTCATTCCACTCAAAGGTTTTTCGAAGTGTTTTGAAGAATGGTATGCATTTATCAGTTGCTCGAGATACAAATCTGTTGAGCGCTGCAACTCGTCCGGTAAGACTCTGCACTTCTTTCTTCGTCGTCGGGGATCGCAGCCCTAGAAGAGCTTTGATCTTATCTGGATTTGCCTCAATACCTCGCTGATTGACGATGTATCCAAGGAACATTCCTTCTCGTACTCCAAAGGTGCACTTCGTCGGGTTAAGCTTCATTTGGTATTTATCCAATTGATCAAAAGTTTGACTCAAGTCAACCAAATGATCAGCAGCTTTCTTGCTTTTAGTGAGCATGTCATCGACATAGACCTCCATGTTGCGGCTGATTTGTTCGGTAAAAACCTTGTTCATCAACCGCTGATATGTTGCACCTGCATTTTTTAAACCAAAGGGCATAACATTATAACAATAAGTTCCCCTAGGGGTAATAAAAGAAGTACTTTCCCTGTCTTCAGGTTTCATTTTGATCTGGTTGTAGCCAGAGTAAGCATCCATGAAGCTGAGTAGCTCGTGTCCCGAGGTAGCATCCACCAGTTGATCAATTCTGGGCAATGGAAAGTGATCCTTGGGGCATGCCTTATTGAGATCGGTGAAATCGACACACATTCTCCATTTGTTGTTTTTCTTCTTTACCATCACCACATTTGCCAACCAATCTGGATATTTTACATCTTCAATGAATTGAGCTTTCTGGAGTTTCTCGACTTCCTCCTGTATGGCCTGGTTCTTCTCGGGACTAAACACTCTTCTCCTCTGCTTCACAGGCTTGATCTCCTTATTCACATTGAGCTCGTGACATAAGAAATTTGGATCTATTCCTGGCATGTCTTCATGACTCCAAGCAAAAGTATTTTTCCTGTTTCTCAAGAAATTTATCAATTCCTGTTTTATTGAAACATCCAACGACGATCCTATTTGGGTTATTCGTTCAGGTTGCTCGTCGTCCAGAATAACATTTTCTGTAGATTCCATCACCTGTCCTTTTACAAGTTGAGATTCATCCCTAGGATCAAGAGTTTCAATTTCTGTACCTTCCTCCACCTGGTAAGTAGTAGTCTTTTTCCTGGACTCTTCAAGCTCCTCTTGCTCGGCAGACGAATAATAACATTCCCTAGCTACTTTTTGATCACCTTTCACAACTCCAACCCCAAAATTCGTTAGGAATTTCAAACATTGATGAACTGTGGATGGAACTGCTTCGAACTTCTTCAATCCAACTCGTCCCATGATGATGTTGTAGGCTAACTGCACATTCTTATCCATCACAAAGAAGCGTATTCTTTCTGTTCGACAAGCAGGCCAAGTTCCAATGAGTATATCCAACTTGATCGTCCCAAGTGGAAAAACTTTTTCGCCAGCAAAACCCAGAAGGGGTCTGTGATAAGGTTCCAATTGAGATAATTTCAAATTCAAGCTATCAAAGCATGGATAATACATGATATCTGCCGAACTACCATTGTCTACTAACACCCTTGAAATGACCACATCCTTCATTCTCATTTTGATCACCAAAGGATCATCATGAGGGTAAAGAACACCTGCCAGGTCGTTTTTTGAAAAACCAATCACTAGCTTCTCTTTGTTTACCTTCCTCGGGCGATCATCCTCGGCCAGGTTTATTCGCTGAATGTATGAACAAGCTTGAGCTTCTCCGAGGTAAGCTTTTCTTTCTGCAGTAAGGTCTCCTCCTCCTGCATCTCCCCCTGTAATAACGTTACAATGAAATGATCCAAAACGTATGGAAAATACCTCTCGTTCAGGTTTCCTTGGCTTCTTGGGAAGATCGGGGTCATCATCTGGATCCTCTTCATGGTCCCTCCTCTTTTTCTCCTCTGCACGACGAGGAGATCTAGATCTCTCTCTAGTTCTATCATCATTCTTCCTTTCACTTATGCGATCTACATACTTTGATAATTTTCCTCTTCGAATGAGTGTTTCAATCTCGTTCTGAAGGGCTATACAATTTTTGGTCATATGGCCATGATCTTTGTGAAACTCGCAATATTTGGCCTTATTCCTCATGTCGGGATCTGTCTTCAGTTTCTCTGGCCATTTGATTTCCTCGTTATTCCTGATCTCTTCTAAAACATGATTAATACCCATTTTCAATGGAGTATAATTATCATACTTCTTTAGGGCTTCCAACTTTATCCTGTTATTCCTGGAATGTTTGTCACCACCATTACCTTTCTGATCTTTCTTCTTAGAGTTGTCGACCTCCACTTTAACTTCTTTATCCATATTCTTCTTCGCAGTCATAGCCTCCTCGGCATTCATGATTTTGGCCGCCTTTGCCATCAATTCCGACATATTTTTAGGCGGATCTTTGGCCAGAGTATAGTATAGCTTGTTAGGCAGCAAACCACTCATCAAAGCAGTGATTGTTGTCTTTTCTTCATAATCTATGACTTCCAACTTCTCGTTATTGAAACGAGTTATGTAATCTCTAGTACTTTCTCCTGATTTTTATCTAACACTTAGCAAGTGCGCTACTCGCTTTACCGGCTTTGCTCCAAAACAAAAATTGCCAATAAACAGCTCGGCTAACTGAACAAAAGTTGAAATCTTACCCCGAGGAAGATTATTGTACCATATCTGTGCAGATCCGGTAAGAGTTCCCGAGAATGCTCTACACCTCATCTTGTCGGGAACAGCGTAGATATCTGCAGCAGCTTGGTACTGTTCTATATGAAGTACGGGATCTGTCTTTCCATCGTACCTGGGGGTTACTACAGGTGCTTTGAATTTCGACGGTGTAGGGAAATCCACAATGGCTTGCACAAAAGGTGTCCCTTGAACAAAAGTTCTTTGTAAGGGGTTTCTCGCCTTAGCCATTTCTCCCAGTCTATCCTCCAACCGTTGAATGGAACCTTTCCATGCTTCATTCCCTTCCTCTGGCCGCTTAGTCCGAGCAACTGATTGCTCTGACGTAGCTTCCTGAGTTTTATCTCGATGAGTAATTGGTCGTGATTGTGCAGATCCTTCCCTCAAGCCTGGTGGTGGTCGAAAACTTCTTGATGGATCCCTAGGTGGACTCATGTTCCTCCTTGGTCCTAACCGGTTGAAGGGAGACACCCTGCTTAATCTTTCCAAAGCGCTAGTTCTCTCCGGAGAAAGAGAGATATGTTGATTTGTATCCGTAGCCCGTATTGATGAAGTTCGCCCAGGTTGATAAGAAGAATCGTTGGATTCTCCATTGCGATATGACCCGGTACGTCTGGATCGTGATTGCCCATGATCAGTCCTTTGCCCTGAATAAGTAGGTACACCGCCTTGAAGAGTTTGAAGGAGTTGCCTCATAGATTCTTGCATGGCGGTTTGTCCTTGAGCCAGATTCGTCATAATCCCGGCTAGATCTGGAGATGCAGATGGATTTGGAAGATTTCCAGTATTTCCAGCATTTCGATTACTGGACTCTGGGTTATCTGCCATTGGTGATAAATGATTTTTATGAAAAACGATAATAACAATCGTTTCCCACAGACGGCGCCAATCTGTTGATGTAAAAAACTAGATTGCTCTAATTATTCAATCACAGATAAATAAATAAGACAAAGATTTTTAAAGTGGTTCGGCTAGGAATAAAGCCTACGTCCACTGTTATGTTATTGCTGAGTGTTTGTGGAATTCTTGATTACAAGTTCTCTCAAGAAATTCCGGTCCCTTTGAATGGGATTGATACAAGGTATTTATAGCCTCAAGGCTGTACATGAAAGGTCCAATACATTAAATGATATACATATGAATGGGTAATACATTTAATGCAGCGTGTGCGTCAAGGATCTAATGAATAGTTGAACAGTTGTCCGTCTGATAATTGATGATACGGCCGAGGTGCAGTTCGGACCGCCTTAGTTGTGCAGTTCGGACCGCCTTAGTTGCTCGTTAATAAAGAGTTCTTCGGTGTGCTTAGAGTATCTCGGGATGATGGAGTTCCTCGGATGGAGTTCCTCGGTATGATAGAGTTCCTCGGTGTATTCTCTTTGCTCGGAAAGAGACATGGTTGGTCGGGAAATGATCTTCCTCGCTGTTATTGTGCCACGTAGATTGACACGTGTCTTCATACCATTCGTCCACATCAGCATATTAATTTTGGTATCAAGGATTTTATTTTTCTTAGTTTTAATATTTTAATTTTTATTGTTTTTAGTTTGTTTTATTTTTAGTTAGATTTTATTTTTTAGTTTTAGTTTTATTAATTTTAGTTGAGTCTTTATTATTTTAGGTGTCCAAATTAAACACCCACACACATCCTACACTCATATACACCCTACATTAATTCACACCCACCTATCCTATACACACCAATACACCTAAAACCACCTCACTCACCCTCACCATTTTACTCTACAACTCACCACACACAATAACCTCCACACTCATCTTCAACCTCCCACCAAACCAACTTTCTCTCTCATCTCCTATCCTCCATTAATCACCACCTTTCCACCATACTCAAACACAAACTCCAAACCCACAATCCACCTCAAATACCTTTACCACACATACCCGATCCTCTTCCCCCGTACCCGAAAATGCCGACGAGCAAACCCGTGAACCCCCGTCGCCGTCTCCCTTGCGGCAACCCAAATCCATAACCCCGACGATAACCCACCACCGATCACTGTTATGCCACGACCTCCGGCGCAAGCATTTACTCCACAACCTGCCGCCAATGCCCCCCTTACAGCTCCGATCGCAACCTCAATACCCAAGCTCCTACCAGCAATCTCACCCCAGCCTTACCCGGCAGGACCCTCATCCTCAACCTCCGGCGGACCTCCACTAACCCGCTCCGAAGAAATACGGACCACTACCCAAACCCGAAAACGTCCAACCCTAGCAGCTCCTATCCTAAACTCGGATGCATCCGAACTCCACCTCCTAACCCGACAAAAAATGCTCCAAACCCGATTGTCACCTGCTCAAACCATCTTCAATCCAACTTTGCCAAACCCATTTCCCATCTCAAAGCCCTCATACGATTTTTACCTGCCAATTTCCAAACACAAATCAACAAAAAACAAATGACCACAAACCCACATGTGTTAAAAGAAGCAACTTAAACCATTAACCCCCTTTTCCCTTATTACCCTCCAACTAACTTAATTTCCCTTTTCCAAAAATAACCCTCACACCCCTTTTTAACCATATCAGATTTTGTCACCCAATCCCCTCACCCACATGACCTCACATTCCTCTCACCATTTCCATGCACACTCAAGCCAATAACCAAAATTACCCCTTATCCCCATGTGTGCCATGCATCTACTATAAAAGAAGACTCAAGACCCCATTTGAGGGGGAAGATATAATCAAATAGAGAGAGAAAATTCTAGAGAAAAGTAGAGAGTTAGGTTAGAATAAATTAGGTAGAAAAATTTGTAAATAGTTTTATTTTTTATTTTTGTTAGATATTTGTGAGGTTAAATTTTGTAAGAGAGTTAATTGAGTGGATATTTAATTTCAAATCACTTGGATGCTCAATTAGAGGGATTGTATGTTTCAAATTGGAAGATTAGAGTTCAATTTTCTCAAAGAGATTTGGTTTGCTTGTTCTATTCCCTTCTATTTTATTTTTAGTAGCCTTGATTATTTGTTCATCATGTTTAATATCATGTTAGGCTAAATCCCCTTTCAAGGGGATGTGTGTGTGTGGGGGGGGGGGGGGGACCCTTATTTGATGTTATTTTAGTTTAATTAGTTTGATTACTTGAAAATTCCCTTTGAATGTTAATTTTGATCCCTCACCCTTAAATTTACGCCTCGAGAGAGGGTAAATGATTTTCGAGAGAAAATCAAAATTCTAGTTATAATACTCATTTTAGATTCGAACTAGAGATAGGGGTTTCTTAAGTGGGGTATTATTACTTGAATTTCAACTCTATTTTTATTTTCTAAGATTTACGTGAATTTATTTGATCGATCCTAGCGGGTGATTAATTAAAAGGAGTGTAGATCTATTTTTTTTAGAGTTGTGGGGCGTTAAACTTAATTTTCTAAAAGGTTACTATTAAAATTACATTTGCAACGAGAGTTGATTTGTAAGTTTGATTTTAATTTGGGAGAATTCAATTAATTAGAATAGCTAAAATTTGTGGTATAATCCCATTCCTTGATTGTTCTCACTATTATTTACCTCACTTTATCTCTTATTTTAGTGTTAGACTTTATTTTATTTTTAGTCACTTTCTAGTTAGTTGTTTCCATCTCACATTTTAGTTTAGTGTTATTTCACATCACCTCACCTAATTGTTTTAATATTTGAGAAATCTAAAAAAAATAGAAAAAGCGAAAGCCCAAAAAGAAAATAAAAGTGAATTACAATTGATTTTGTCTATAGCTTACCCCCTAGATGTGGATTGATACCCTTACCTCTACACTTGAGTTTGTTATATTTTGTTGGTAATTTAAGGTTTTGATTAACTTGACTTTCAACAACGACACGCAAAAAGCAAAGTTATCAAATGGCGCCATTGTCGGGGAACTAAAAAGCATTTTCTATCAAATGGCGTCGTTGCCGGGGAACTAAAAAGCATTTTCTATCAATTGGCGCCGTTGCCACTCTTGGGAGCGTGAAGCACTTGGAGCGGATTTCAATTCGTAGTTCATTTTTCGCACTTTGATATTTTTTTAGTACCATTTTTTTTCTTTATTTTAGAAGGCTTGTATTTAGTATTATTATATTCTTGACTTGTATTGCGGTGCTTAGAGACACCTTTATTTTATTTTTCATTTTAAAAATTATAATAATCGAAGACAAGCGTGATAGGGAAATCGGATAAGGTAGAGAGAGTGAGTCCAAAGGAGAGGATTTAGAAGCCTCTTTATCTTGGGTCGGTAGGACTCCTGGGACCGACTGAGATAGGCGTAATCTCCCCCCGGTCGACTCAAATTTTTCGGCACCCCACGGCCTAAAAACCGTGGGAGGTACATTTCTAAACCCTCGCGCCTCTCCTGTTAGCGAGTCTATTCTTTTGTGTGCTTTTTGTGCTCTTACTTGATTTTATTCTCGCATTTATTTTCGAATGGTGTTATAAATTAATTGACTAAGACCTACACCCGGTCACTCACGAGAAGGGATTTCATCACCTGACTCACTCGCTTACCTTTGTGTGTTACCCTAGCCATCACTAAATTTAAAATCAATCAACTAGGTTACCCATTAGGAGAAATTTTTGCAAAGGCGATCACTCAGATAATTCCGTGATTTTTTATTGCCCGCGGACTTAATTAAAATTTGACTACCCTTTCACTTAATTTAAAGATAAAACTGGCTATGTGTTGGTTAGGAATTATCCTTAACTTGTGTGTGCGTCCAATTCATTTTTCGGTAGTCGAATTTTAGTGAGTTCATCCAATCCAGAGTTCATATTTTCCCCCACCTTTTCTTCCAAAAAATCCAAAAATGTTTTTTTTCATTTTTATAACAAAAATCCAAAAATATTTTCTTTCTTTCCTTTTAGAAAAATCCAAAAATATTTTCTTATATTATTTTTATAAAAAATCCAAAAATATTTTCTTTCTTTCCTTTTGAACAAAAAATTAAAAACTCCAAAAAATATTTCCATCCACATGGCCGAAGAACATCATTTACGGGACTACTTTGGTCATTTTCCATTGACACGTGGCACATGTGAGAGTGACCCCGAGCCGTTTTTTTATGATATTTTTAGTGGTTTCACCTCTCTCACGAGTGCCCTTGATACTCTTGACCCGTCCATGCACGCACCTCATTTTCCATCACCTTCAGTGCCAAGTGTCGACGTGTCTCATCCTTTGCTGTGCACCCACTGTTATTATGCCGATCACATGTCCCATGAGTGCCCTTACATTCCATATCCATCTGAACCCACCCTGGAAAATATGTATCCATATGACACTGTTTCGGAACCCACCTCGGCCCATTATCCCGATATACCTAATCTCGAGTTGTGTGAGTACCCGAGCTATTCGTGGAGGCCTGATCAACCTTCCACACAATACGAATCCCAACCCGATGTTGTGGATCCTCACACATTCCAACAGTTGTCATGGCAACCTTGTGTACCCATTCCCGATCAGTTACCTCACTACGCACCCCATGAGTATCAACCAATTGTCCATCAAGAAAGCGATCCTTTCGTGTATGATGAACTTGGCCCCACTCCACACACTTCATTTGAGTATTCTTCGTATAATCCTGACCATAGCGAGTTGTGTCCACCTCACCCGCCACCACCACCCGCCACTCCACCACCACCTTCATCCACATCCACTCTCGAAAGCCTCTTACAAAAGTTCATACTCGAGCAAGAGCAAGCCACTCAAATTCAAACTGAAGCCCTCCAAAGGCTTGAACAAAGATTAAATGAAATTGAGTGTGCGAGAGAGACGGACATTCCCATGGCTCCACCCATCGTTGCACCCGAGTGTGATGATGATGTGTCCTCTTGTGACACGAATTTTTAGTGTGACCAACCCTATCCTCTCGAGAATCTCGATGTTGAGACCATTCCATGGTCCGGGCCTCAAGTTGACAATTGTGTTGACTTACCTTTAGATAGTGAGCCTGATAAAATCCCATCATGTCCACATGAACCCATCATTGCGGTTCACACTCCCGTCATATCCAAAAATATGCCCGAGCTTTTACCTTATACCCCAATTGCATATGTCTCCGACATCCCCATATCTTTTAGGTTAGCTCTGGATACGAGTGCTCACCATTTTCCCGAGATAGAATCCATGATAGTTCCTAACTATCCGGATATGGATCATGTTCCTCCATGCATGGATCCCTTCGAGCCCGATATTTCTAGTGATTCCTCTATCTCTGGTATTGGTGCCTCGTCTCACCCACCCACCATAATTACCAATGCTACTCTTATGTAGAAGTTGATCACTCCATCTTTAGAAATCACACTCCCTTGTGAGTATTCCTTTACTCCTCCCAATGAGTGTGTGTCCCCCACGCTCGAGTTAGATCATCTTCCTCCACCATTTATCCCACCCGATACACTATTTATCCCACCCAACCCACCCATTGTCCCTTCCATCCCACCACTTGGTTTGGATCTTGATTTTACACATTTAAAGTTTCCATCTACATTTTTAGATTCTCACCTAAAACCATCCTCCACCCATGAGAGTTTTTATGGTGCTGCTCTCCACCGCGACACAGAGCTTGTTACTCTATACCCGCCACTCTCTTGTGGTGTTGACTTTTCTTTTCAACATCTCCCTGGCGTGTCACGGCAAGACCATTATCATCGCCCATTCCTGTAACGGTCGTGTCCTTTCTATGAGGCCCACCCCATCACTATTTTCACACCATTTCGCCTCCCTCACCAATTAGAGCATCATGCCTATAGAGCCCTAGTCGCCCTCACCTTTAAGATCAATAAGGCCCGTGGCCAATACCTCTTCACCCATGCCTTTCTCATTTTTACCCTGATACCCACCCGCTCATGGTCCACCGATGCTTTGCATCGTGTTATGCACTTTGCCATATAAGTGCATTGGCCATTCTTAACCCTGATCCAACAAGACTGGCGCTTCAGTCTTGTTTGGGGGTGATTGTCATCACCCAATTTTTCTGCCGCCCAGCACTTTCCTCGTTCTTATCCTTAGGGTGAGATCCCTTCGGTCTGGCTGAAGACATTAAACTTAGCGCTACCGGGAGGGAACCCGCATTTCTGGTACTAGTATCATCCTATTTGGGGGTGGTGTTTCACATCACCCAATGCTTTATCATGCTTATAAACTTGTACACATTTTTTTCTCACTTCTCGTTCAGGTTTATTATTGGCGATATCTGTCCACTTCATTAGCGGTTCATTCTGGTAATCTCTTTCCTACCTTATGCTCTCAATTTTAAAAATCATTTCACTTAACATCGAGGACGATGTTCCTTTTTGTTTGGGGGTGGGGAATTTTATCAAAATTGTACCTCTTTTGATTTTTTTTATTTTTAAACTTGATTTTTAAAATTTCATGCAGTTTCCTTCATCTCATTCAGTGATGTGAATTTTTTATCGTCCATTTTTTTAAGTCTAGGAATCAAGCTAGAGAATATTTTTTTTTAATAGCTTATGTAATACGTAGCAAGACATTTTGCACCATGAATTTCTAGACTCAACAAAATTTGCGCACTTATCACGTCATTACATTTAGAGTTGAAGAGTACTGCAATTCTCAAGAGAACCTTAAGGATCACTAGTAGAGACTTTAGCTTGTGATATTTGTGCCTTTCACCCTTTATGAGTGTTTTACGCAATCTCCGAGTCACAAGTTGATTCAACTTTCTTTGGGTCCGCACTTAAATTGTTGTATGATCTCATTATTCTTTCATAAAATTTTGACTTGATCACTGAGAATGACATCTTTTTCGAGTTGTAAGACAACGTGTCTTGAAATTTGTCCCAATCACTAGGTTTTCATCCATACACCTACCATATTTCCATATCACATTTCCATTCACTTCACCAATTACATTACCATATTCTACCCTATTCACACATATTCCCCACACCCTCACCTATCATCTCCATTTATATTTCATCCATTATTTTTTGAGAAAAAGAGTGTTGATTCCATATGTTAAATGTCTTCATTGTTGGTTTGAAAAGAGAAAAAAAAAAGAAAAAGAAAAAATAGAAAAATAGCAAAAATTAAAAAAAATAAAAAAAGAAGAAAGAATATAGAGAAAAAGAAAAATCGAGAAAAAAAAAAGAAAGAAGAAAAAAGTGAAAAAAAAATTACAGAGTTTTGTAGTTAGTTCTTTTGTAATAACGACATTAGTTCTTCATGTATAGAACACTCTTCTCCCATATCCATCCATCCATCCATCCATCATCATATCATCCATCTATCCTACCTCACTTCTGAGAACACACTATATGGTTGACTTACTTGAGTCTGTGCCATATAGGAGTTCCAACTAGTTTGGATATCGAGACAAAATAGGATTAGATTTTTCCGAGTTACTCTATCTCAAAAAGGCAACAAGCTTCATCAAAAGCATCCTAGTCCAAGTTCTCCAATGTGACACAAAGAGGTAATTACAACACTTGAACCACAATTAGGACACATACACTGCATATACATGTTTATTATGTGTGCATATTTTTTATGGTGGTGTTGTTGCTTCAAATATTTTTTTGGGAAAAGGAAATTCACTTGAATATTTTTTTAATCATTTAAAATGAGTTTTCATTTAATTGAAATACGATTTTAAAATATATATTTGAGGGTAACATAAGAATATTTTTTATGATAAAAATTTGATTGGTTCAATTTTTAATGGGTTAATATTTTTTTGAGTCGAAAGATTTAATTTTTACAAGACTTTAAAGAACACATATGTGTTATTTTTTATAAGGCTATTTGTGTTTGTTTAGTGTCTTGTTGGTTAGACTCATTCGTGACCCTAGATTGAGTGGTTATCTATGGACTAGATTTTTTAGTGGCTCAATCCTAGTGAACACCTCTTAGCCAATCAGATTTAATTATCCATCTTTTTTCTACACCCTTATATCGTGGTGAGTTGATCTTGACCCTACATTTATAACAAACCCTAGTGTCCCTCATATATAATATCTTTTAGGGTTTTTTGTCTTGGTTGGTTGTTAGAAGAAAGTGAGTGGCGACTGAAATCAAGAGAGAGAGGAAAGAGAAAACTCATCTCACATATCTTCTTCTCAAAAACAAGCTGTGAGAAATCTGAGAGATAGAGAGAGAGAGAGAAAAACAACTTCTTCTCCATTCTTGAGAGAAGAGAAATCGAGACCACGAGAGAAGAAAAGAGGGTTCCCCTCTTGACCGCCGCCGAAAAACCGAAAGAGAGAGGGGTGCTTTTGTCGTCGGAAACGACAAAGAGAGAGAGAGACGGCGCTGTTGTTGCCGTCATTCGCCGTCACCGGAAAGAACCGAGAAGAGAGAGTGTCCGACGCCGGAGAAATCAAAATCGATCAGAGCCACGTCGTTTTCGAAAAACCGAGATCAGGAGACAGAGAGAGGAGCCGGAACTGTTGCCGGACGGAAATCGAGAGAAGAGAGAAGGTGACGCCAAAAATCGAAAAACTCATCGGAAACCGAAACCGAGAGTGAGAGACACCGCTGCTGGCGGAGGAAACCCGAGAGAGAGTAGGAGAAATCGCCAATCAGGACCATCCGCCGGAGTTCACTTTTATCGTCGGAAATCAGATCGGAATTTTTCTCGCCGGAAAACTCATTGGACTTGGAACCTTTCAGATTTGTGTACCTTCTTTCCCTATATCTCTTAGGGAATATTTTAGCACACTATTTCTAGGATTGTTGTGTGTTCATTCTTGGATCTTGATTATTATTGTCATAATTTTTTTTAATCCAAGATTGTGATATCAAATACATGTTGAGAAATTATACTTGGATTATATTTTCAGATTTGGAAATAAAGATTGTCTCATATTGGGATTTCACATTTGAGTGAAATAAGTTTGAATATAAATAATTTGTTGGGACAATATTTTTGAAGAAAAAATTATTGTGCGTCAATTCTGAAAATTAGTAAAAGTTTATTACTCAAGTTGGATTTGAAATCAAATTGCATATCATATAGAAGTTGAATGTAATTTGTAGGAATTGCTTGTAATTGATTGAGAGGTGTGAGAAGCATTTTGCATGTTTAGTTAGTTCACAAACACTATCACTTTCACACGAACACATAGGATTTGTGATTCTTGGTGAAGTATCTTATTTGTTGGGGCTGCTGAAATTCGGGATTCAAGGACAACAAGGAAGCTGCATGGAGAAGAACAAATCAAGAAAGAATGCCTTTAAGAGTGGAGTAAACTCGGGTAGGTACGTTTTCTGTTCTTGTATTTTGGTTCTTAGTTTCATGCTTTAGGTTGTAACTTGGTTGTGATTTTAGTGGACTTTTTCATTTTGCTCCGTAGAGGGAGCCGTGGACGTTTCCCTAATTTAGGGTTTTACCACGTTAAAAATCGTGTGTTAATTTTCTTGAATCTTCTTAATTACTTTGGTGAGCAATATCGTACTTGAGACTTAATTGAACCTTTTTATTTTAAAACTCAAGGTTATCAATCTAACGAATCCATAAAACATATTCAAAAAAATTGTTTTAACACATCTAGTGTTTATTTTGAAAAGAGTTTCATTCAACGAGTTTATTCCGGAGTTTACTAAACTTATAACTTTTTGTTATTAATCTTGTAAACAAGTTTTTTTTCAAGTGGTATCAGAGCGGGTTTATCAAAAGATATTTTTGATCTTGAAACTCCAGAAATTATTTTCGAAATCCTATTCTGAATATGGATGAAAGATTTGAGAAGTTTGGAAACCTTTCCCGACCACCACTCTTTGATGGAAACAACTTTTCGTATTGGAAAGTACGAATGGTTGCTTTCATTCAAGGAACACTTGGTGATGATGTTTGGGATATGATTGAAAATGGTTATGAACATCCAACTAAGTCTTTGTCTGATATTGATCCCACAATGGTTAAGAAACTTCGTAGTGAATTTACTATAGTAGAGAAAAAGAAATCTCTCGATAATAATAGGGGCAAGAATGCTATCTTTATGTCCATTAACGAGCATGAGTTTAAACGTATATCTATTTGCTCTACTTCTAAGGAGGCCTGGGACACTCTAGTCACCGCACATGAGGATGATGAGCGAGTTAAGTCCGGAAAAACTCAAATGCTTGTCCAACAGTACAATACTTTGATTATGGATGACAATGAGTCATTTGATGATTTCAACATTAGGTTAACCGACATTTTTACAAAATTACATGCAAATGGTGTAACCTATACTAGAAAAGAAATCGTTCATAAGATTCTTATGTCATTACCTGCTAAGTTTGACAATAAGAGATATGCCATAGAGGAAATGAATGACCCAAACCTAAATCCTGAATTGCTAAGTAGCAAATTAAGAACCGTTGAGATGGAGTTAGAGTTCAAAAAGTAATTGACTGCCCGTAACAAGAGACTCACTGGACCTAATGTTGTGTTTTCATCACAATTGACTTCACCTAAAGTCAGTCCTTTAGACTTTGACCTTGACTTAAATAATGACAGTACTGTGACTTAGATCACCTTGACAATCAAATAGCTCTTATGAGCAAGCATTTCAAAAAGATTATCAAATTCAGAAATGCTTTAGCCTATAAAAGGGGCAAACAAAATTATTAAGGTGATCAAAATCATAGACCTCATGAAAGATATGA
The DNA here is from genome assembly GCA_949130495.1 of Sambucus nigra. Classification (NCBI taxonomy): domain Eukaryota; kingdom Viridiplantae; phylum Streptophyta; class Magnoliopsida; order Dipsacales; family Adoxaceae; genus Sambucus; species Sambucus nigra. The sequence goes on along the minus strand of OX422220.1, from coordinate 432,840,558 downwards.
CAACAATAGGACCTATAACAATAGTAGACCTAACATAGACATGAAAGATGTCAAATGTTATGGATGTGGCAAAATGGGACATATTGCTAATAAATGTCCAAATAAGCCTACCAACAATACTAAGGCTAATTTGTGTAAGACATGGGACGACTCTAGTGATTCTGATGAGGATGAAAATGAGTCAACCCATAATCATGAGTCATATATGTCATTCTATGCTAGGATTATATATCGTGATGATGATGAAATTGAATCTACTCATGATTCTACTGCTCCTACTATTGCATCTGCTGTTGAAAATGTTATGACTTTTGATGATGAAAATGACACTGCTAGTGATAGCGTAAGGGTGTGTCAAACTGAAAGCATTGTCGTTAAACCTGAAGTGTGTGTGAGTTCCACATATGAAATGAGTGATATAGGAGACATTTCACACAAATCACTTAGTGATTCTGATGATGATTTTCCTGATCTTCAAGAGCTATACATGAAAATGCTTAAGAAAAGTGCCCGTCTTGATAAAACGGTTAAACTACTGAATGAGCGTATTGACCTACTTAACAAAACTATTAGGAAGAGCGCTGAAGAATTTACAGCACAATGTGTTGCCCATGAGACTGAAATTGAAGAATTTTCTACAAAAATAGAAGATCTTTCTGAGAAAAATAATATTTGGAACAAAAATACAAGTCTACTTTGGTAGAACTTGAAGAATCTAAGCAAAAAGTTTCAAACGTGTTTAAAAAATGCTCACACTTTGAAACTCATGCTAAGTCCTACGAAGAAATTATTGTAGGATGCAAGTTTGATTCTGAAGATAAATCTGGTTTTGGATTTGGAGAAAAAGTTTATACAAGCAAAAATGTTTCTCCTGAAAATGTTGTTTTTGTAAAACAAGGCCATAATTCTCAAAACACTCAGAAAGAAAATTGTTTTAAAAATGTCTCTAAGGTAAAACAAAGTGATGATTTTCAAAAGCCAAAATCTAATGGTCCAGCTAAGTACGTCTGTCCACCTGTTAGAAACCATTATCAAAAACCCAAAGCCAATGACACTTGGACGACCATTCCTATTAGAGATAAAACTATCTTCAAAGACTTTAGTAATAAAGTCAAGTCCTCCACACGTCAGTATTGTTCATACTGTGATGTCTACGGCCACTCTATTGCCGAATGTTTTCAAAAGAGATTGTATACACCTACTTATTCAAACTTCAACTATTCTAGAAAGAGTAGGAATACTTATGTTCTCCCTAGACAGACCACTCACAACTCTAACTATAAAAAGAAGGGAGGACCTAAAACTAAGAAGAAATCATTTAGAAAGACCAATCAAAGCTTTTCTAAATCAAAGGCCAATCAAATTGTTAAAACTAGGCCCATTTGGATTAGAAAAGATGACTTGCTACCCCAGCTCAAGTGCAACATTGTCATATCTTCTATAATGGCACTAAGCACTTCGTCTGGATGGTATCTTGACTCCGGATGTTCTAAACTTATGACCGGAGATAAAACTAAATTAACAAACAAAGCATACTTCCTCGGAGGTAGTGTTGTGTTTGGTGATGGAGTTTCATCTAAGATCATAGGTAAGGGAACATTGTGTGAGGAAGGTCTCCCCATGATAAATGATGTCCTCCTAGTTAAAGGTCTCAAGGCTAACTTGCTTAGTATATCTCAATTTTGTGATTCCAATCATACCGTTTCCTTTTCTAAAACTGATTGTAAAATTTTTAATGAAAAGGGAAAGTGTATTTTAATAGGAAACAGAAATGAGGATAACTGTTACACAGTCCTTTCCAAGTCAGAATCTTGTAATAGATTGGAACATATAAATTTTGATAATCTTCGTAAGAAAAGTTCCCATGAGATTGTTATAGGATTTTCTAGAATCAAAAATTCTTTTAAACCCGTCTGTGGAGCGTGTCAGGAAGGGAAAATAAGGAACCCCTCTCATAAGAAAGTTAAAAATTTGGGTGTTACAAAATGTTGTAAAGGCAATGGCAATAAAAATAAATTTTGTGCGCCTAAGACAACTCATCAGAACGACATCACTGATAGGAAAGATAGAACTTTACAAGAGATGGCTAAGGTTAAGCTACATGTGAAATTTCAACCTAAGTATTTTTTTACCAAAGCTGTTCAAATGGTTTGTCATATCATTGATCCTGTATAGATTAGGAAGAATTTCAAATCTGTTGATGATATTCGATATGCATATTTTAGTAATGCTACTGGTATGATATTTCTTACTTATTTCAACACTTCATACATATCTTCGGTAGTTGCATGCTAATAATTGGTTTCTGAGGAGTTAGGGCATCGTCGTTTCTCAAATGACAAAAGACGCCTCCTAATATCTGTTTAATGTAGGAGACCCTTGTATCTGCCCTTGCATATGTTATTGTTTGTGTTGTCGCATTATATCATTTTCTTCTGGTTTATATCTTTTTACCCCGTTGTATACTTGAGCAAAATTGAGGGAGAAGAACTTGAGTACCTGTGCTGCGATGTATATCTTATCTTGTATTAACTCAACTAATATGCCATTGAGTGTTTATCTTTTTCAGGCATTTTTCAGACCCGATCGTATGGGTTGTCCAATTTATTAGGGTATTGGTCTGTATTGTAGTTGAGTAATGTATTTTCTTATCTTATTTTCGGTTCTAGGATGGGATTGGGTAGATAGAGACTTTTGTATAGGAAATCTAAGAATTTTCATTTCCACCCACGAGTTCAGGATACTCAAGGGAATTTTGTCTCCAATATCCAAAGGGGGAGATTGAGAACACACTATATGGTTGACTTACTTGAGTCTGTGCCATATAGGAGTTCCAACTAGTTTGGATATCGAGACAAAATAGGATTAGATTTTTCCGAGTTACTCTATCTCAAAAAGGCATCAAGCTTCATCAAAAGCATCCTAGTCCAAGTTCTCCAATGTGACACAAAGAGGTAATTACAACACTTGAACCACAATTAGGAAACATACACTGCATATACATGTTTATTATGTGTGCATATTTTTTATGGTGGTGTTGTTGCTTCAAATATTTTTTTGGGAAAAGAAATTCACTTGAATATTTTTTTAATCATTTAAAATGAGTTTTCATTTAATTGAAATACGATTTTAAAAAATATATTTGAGGGTAACATAAGAATATTTTTTATGATAAAAATTTGATTGGTTCAATTTTTAATGGGTTAATATTTTTTTGAGTCGAAAGATTTAATTTTTACAAGACTTTAAAGAACACACGTGTGTTATTTTTTATAAGGTTATTTGTGTTTGTTTAGTGTCTTGTTGGTTAGACTCATTCGCGACCCTAGATTGAGTGGTTATCTATGGACTAGATTTTTTAGTGGCTCAATCCTAGTGAACACCTCTTAGCCAATCAGATTTAATTATCCATCTTTTTTCTACACCCTTAGATCGTGGTGACTTGATCTTGACCCTACATTTATAACAAACCCTAGTGTCCCTCGTATATAATATCTTTTAGGGTTTTTTGTCTTGGTTGGTTGTTAGAAGAAAGTGAGTGGCGGCTGAAATCAAGAGAGAGAGGAAAGAGAACTCATCTCATAAATCTTCTTCTCAAAAACAAGTTGTGAGAAATCTCAGAGAGAGAGAGAGAGAAAAACAACTTATTCTCCATTCTTGAGAGAAGAGAAATCGAGACCAGGAGAGAAGAAAAGAGGGTTCCCCTCTTGACCGCCGCCGAAAAACCGAAAGAGAGAGGGAAGAAGCCACCGCCTGAAAACCGAAAGAGAGAGGGGTGCTTTCGTCGTCGGAAACGACAGAGAGAGAGAGAGACGGCGCTGTTGTTGCCGTCATCCGCCGTGATCGGAAATAACCGAGAAGAGAGAGTGTCCGACGCCGGAGAAATCAAAATCGATCAGAGCCACGTCGTTTTTGAAAAACCGAGATCAGGAGACAGAGAGAGGAGCCGGAAATGTTGCCGGACGGAAATCGAGAGAAGAGAGAAGGTGACACCAAAAACCGAAAAATCGGAACTATTTATTTTGCAGGTCAAATTGTGCATTGCAGAGTTCAAACGCTTAAATCAAGGCAATTGTACAAAAATGGTGCTAAATACCCTTGTCCTGTATCCTACCCTAACCTACCCTAACCTAGCCTAAACCTAGTCCAAAGCATCACCCCAAGCGTGTGTGTATTTAGTTTGTGTCTTTCTATACTTTTTATATTTTTAGATTGAGTCATTTTTATTTTTCGTATTTATTTTTTATTTATTTAGTATTTTCTAAGTTTTGTTTTGTATTTTTCTATTTGCTATTTTATTTTTATAATTTTATTTTATTTTGATCTTTATTAGTTTTTAGTTATATTAGGATTAGTTTTTAAAAGTTTATTTTTAGTTTATTATATTAAGACTTTAGTTTTCATTTAGATTTTAAGTTTTTATTTCTTTTGTTTTATTTTAGTTTTTATATAAGTTTAGGATTTTATTTTTTTATTTTTTTAATTTTTAATATTTTTGTTTTTATTGTTTTTAGTTTGTTTTATTTTTAGTTAGATTTTATTTTTTAGTTTTAGTTTTATTAATTTTAGTTGAGTCTTTATTATTTTAGGTGTCCAAATTAAACACACATACACATTCAACATTCACATACACCCTAAACTAATTCACACCCACCTATCCTATACACACCAATACACCTAAAACCACATCACTCACCCTCACCCTCACCAATTTACCCTACAACTCACCACACACAATAACCTCCACACTCATCTTCAACCTCCCACCAAACCAACTTTCTCTCTCATCTCTCCTATCCTCCATTAATCACCACCATTCCACCATACTCAAACACAAACTCCAAACCCACAATCCACCTCAACAACCTTTACCACACATACCCGATCCTCTTTCCTCGTACCCGAAAATGCCTGCGAGCAAACCAGTGAACCCCCGTCGCCATCGCCCTGTCGGAACCCATCCCCTCCCCTCGCGACCCAACCGCGACCACCCAAATCCATAACCCCGGCAAAAACCCGCCGTCGATCACTGCAATGCCACGACCTCCGGCGCAAGCATTTACTCCACAACCTGCCGCCAATGCCCCCCTTACAGCTCCGATTGCAACTTCTATACCCAATCTCCTACCAAGTATCTCACCCCAGCCTTACCCTGTAGGACCCTCATCCTCAACCTCCGGCGGACCTCCACCAACCCGCTTCGGAGAAATACGGACCACTATCCAAACTCGAAAACGTCCAACCCGAGCAGCTCCTATCCTAAACTCGGATGCATCCAAACTCCACCTCCTAACCTGACAACCCTACTCCAAACCCGATTGTCACCTGCTCAAACCATCTTCAATCAAACTTTGCCAAACCCATTTCCCATCTCAATGCCCTCATACGATTTTTACCTGCCAATTTCCAAACACAAACCAACAAAAACCAAATGACCACAAACCCACATGTGTTAAAAGAAGCAACTTAAACCATTAACCCCCTTTTCCCTTATTACCCTCCAACTAACTTAATTTCCCTTTTCCAAAAATAACCCTCGCACCCCTTTTTTACCATATCAGATTTTGTCACCAAATCCCCTCACCCACATGACCTCCCACTCCTCTCACCATTTCCATACACACTCAAGCCAATTCCCAAAATTAACCCTTACCCCATGTGTGCCATGCATCTACTATAAAAGAAGACCCAAGACCCCATTTGAGGAGGCATATATCATCAAATAGAGAGAGAAAATTTTAGAGAAAAGTAGAGAGTTAGGTTAGAATAAATTAGGTAGAAAAATTTGTAAATAGTTTTATTTTTTTATTTTTGTTAGATATTTGTGAGGTTAAATTTTGTAAGAGAGTTAATTGAGTGGATATTTAATTTCAAATCGCTTGGATGCTCAATTAGAGAGATTGTATGCTTCAAATTAGAAGATTAGAGTTCAAATTTCTCATAGAGAATTGGTTTGCTTGTTCTATTCCCTTCTATTTTATTTTAGTAGCCTTGATTATTTGTTCATCATGTTTAATATCATGTTAGTCTAAATCCCCTTTCAAGGGATGGGGGGGGGGGGGGGGGACCCTAATTTGATGTTATTTTAGTTTAATTAGTTTGATTACTTGGAAATTCCATTTGAATGTTAATTTTGATCCCTCACCCTTAAATTTACGCCTCGAGAGAGGGTAAGTAATTTTCGAGAGAAAATCAAAATTCTAGTTATAATACTCATTTTAGATTCGAACTAGATATAAAAGTTTCTTAAGTGGGGTATTATAACTTGAATTTCAACTCTATTTTTATTTTCTAAGATTTACATGAATTTGAATTGATCGATCGTAGCAGGTGATTAATTAAAAGGAGTGTAGATCTATTTTTCTAGAGGTGTGGGGTGTTAAACTTAATTTTCTAAAAGGTTACTATTAAAATTACATTTGCAACGAGAGTTGATTTGTAAGTTTGATTTTAATTTGGGAGAATTCAATTAATTAAATTAATTAATTAGAATAGCTAAAATTTGTGGTGTAATCCCACTCATTGATTGCTCTCATTATTATTTACCTCACTTTATCTCTTATTTCAGTGTTAGAATTTATTTTTCATTTTAGTCACTTTCTGGTTAGTTGTTTCCATCTAACATTTTAGTTTAGTGTTATTTCACCTCACCTCACCTAATTGTTTTTAATATTTGAAAAAGCTAAAAAAAATAGAAAATGCAAAAGCCCAAAAAGAAAATAAAAGTGAATTGCAATTGAGTTTGTCTCTAGCTTACCCCCTAAATGTGGATTGATACCCTTACTTACCTCTACACTTGAGTTTGTTATATTTTGTAGGTAATTTAAGGTTTTGATTAACTTGGCTTTCAACAACGACACGCAAAAAGCAAAGTTATCAAATGGCGCCGTTGCCGGGGAACTAAAAAGCATTTTTTATCAAATGGCGCCGTTACCGGGGAACTAAAAAAGATTTTCTATCAAATGGCGCCGTTTCCATTCTTGGGAGCGTGAAGCACTTGGAGAGGATTTCAATTCGTAGTTAAAGTGGATCACCAGAAGCCAGTTGTATTACTTCAGTCGCTAGAGATTCCCATGTGGAAATGGGATAGCATTTCCATTGATATTATCACAGGGTTACCTACTACTCGAGGGGTCATGATTCTATCTGGGTGATTGTGGATCGTTTGACAAAGGTATCTAATTTCTTGTCGGTTCGGACTGATTTTCTGACGGGGCAGTATGCACAACTCTTTATAGCGGAAATAATGAGGTTACATGGAGTACCGATAAATATTGTGTCTGATCGGGACAAGATTTTTATCTCCAAATTTTAGGAAAGTTTTTATGAGGCCATGTGTACCGAGGTTTGCTTAAGTACGGACTATGACACACAGACGGATGGGTAGACCGAGCGTACTAACCAGATGTTGGAGGATATGCTACTCATGTGCATTCTAGATTTTAGAGGAAGTTGGGAATTGTACCTTCTGTTGATGTAAAAAATTAGATAACTTCTAATTATTTAATCACAGATAAATATAAATGAGACAAAGAATTTTAAAATGGTTCAGCCTTATAAGAATGGCCTACATCCATTGTTTCTGTTATTGCCAAATGTTTTGGAATTCTCGATATGTGATTCTATCAAGAAATTCCGGTCCCCTTGAATGAGGATGATACAATGTATTTATAGCCCTTAGGCTGTACATGTGAAAGGGTAAACAATTAATGCCCCTTAAGCGTATACATCTGTATGATGAGCATTCAATGAATAGTTGAACTGTTGATTATCTGGCAATTAATGCTCTGGTCGAGATGCAGCTCGAACCGCCTTAGTTGACCGACATTCAGAAATTTCTCGGAGAAGTGGAGTTCCTCGGAGCAATGAAGTTCCACGGGGTACACTTGTTGCTCAGAATGTCTGACTTGGTCGGGGAAATAAACTTCCTCATTGCTAATGTGCCACGTAGACTGACACGTGTCTTCTTGTGATTCGTCCATATCAGCATATTAATTTTGGTATCAACAGAATCCCCCAATGTTTCATAGTTTGGAATTTGAAGAGTATGGAACATTCTTTCTCGGTATATGGCAATATTAAATGACCCTCCTGGTTTTTAGGAGCATTTTTTCCGTATTTATTTTTCCTTCTAAATTCTCAGAATCAGCCTTTTTGAATTTTTATAAACGCTTCGATCTTCACGCACTTTTTGTCCTTTTAGCCGCCGGCAGCGTAATAGTTTCTTGTTGCAATCATTTCTTTCACTGTTTCCCGAGGCAAAGTATTTAAGCTTCATAGACAATCCCATCGTCTTCTACCTTTTCCAATTTCTGCTTTCAAGTTTTCCATTCTCTCTCTCTATTTTGTGCGTTCATCCTTTCCTCCGTTCGTTGTCAACAGATCTCCCTTTTTTCTGTAAGATCTTCTTCCTTCTTCTTCATTTCTTTTATTCACCATGGTTTATGTTATTGAATCTCTTGAGAAATTCCGTTCTGATTTTTCTTTCCCTTCTTGGGTAACTCTGGAGGATCTTTCTGAACCTTTAGATTATTTTCGCTTGGCTGAGGGACATTGGTTCCCCAGCCTCTTTATTGCTGAGTGTGGATTTTCTTTTCCACCAACCCCCTTGTGCTTAGAATTCTGTCAGTATTTCGATGTTGTTCCTGCAAAAATAGCCCCCAACACATGGAGAATAGTTAATGGGGTGTATAGGTTAAATCAAACTCATGGAACTCGTATAGGAATTCCTGAGAATATGTATTGTTACAGATGGGCTGTTCTAGATAATATTTTTCATTTAAAAACCAGATTTTTGAATAGGGCTTTAGTAGTCAACCTCCCTGATGCCAATAGGGATTATTTTGAACATGAGGTAGTTATTAAAAACTGGCAACATGCCCCTTTAGTTGGAGACGAAGTATACCAGGGTCCGAGATACCCTCCCTATGGCAATGGGATAGGTTATTTTTATTTTATTATTTTTGAAATTATGCTTTCATTATGTTTGATAAAATGTGTGACTGATATTTCAATGTGTATTTATTTGCAGTTGATAGCAAGATAAAGACTCCAAAAGAAGCTGAAGTTAATATTTAGCATTTGAAACTTATCTGGGGTTTGCATCAGAAAGTTGCAGACGAGCACATTAGGTCTGCTTCATACTTGCTGCAATACAAGAGCTACGCATCCTCTTTCACTGCTCGCCCTGTGATCATCACTAGTGAACCAGTGCCAATTCCTGAGGACTCTTCTCCAGAATGTCACATTCCCTTGAGTAAGAAGATGGGTAAAAGGAGAGTTCCTGCTATCTTCGAGGATGCTGCCTCTGCTGGAGAGGGAAAAAGAAACAAGCCTGATGTCCCAAAGGGGACAAAGAAAGTAGATGTTGCTCCTTCTGTTGCACCTCAGAAGGCTGCCGAGAAGCCCCCAGTGGTTTCAAGCAAAAGTGATGCTCCCAAGGAAGTAATCACCATATCTCCGACCAAGAGTTCTTCCTTGGTTGAAGCTGTTGCAGTGCCACCGAGGAGGCTGAAGAAAAGCTCCTTGGCCAATTTGGCTGAAACCATCCCCTAGCTCCCAGTTAGTGATGCTGGTGTTCCAACCATTATTCCCCCGAGCTCTGTGATGAGCTCGGTAAAGACTTGGATCATTCCCGAGGTCCAAGGAATTGAAGAGAATCTTCCTCGGGATATACTTACATCTCTAGCTACTCGCCATATTGCTTCAGTAAGTTTCTCTTATTCTGAACTTTCTTTCTTTCCCTCCATACATGTATCTCTGTACTGACTTGTCGTTATTTCCTTTTTTTCAGTTGGTGAGCTGCTTTAACACCATTGTGAAGAAGGATGAAGCGATTAAGGCTTCCAGCTCCTCGTCCGGTGTAGATGATGCTTTACTGGGGTTGACCCAATCTTTGAATGATTCCCGTCAGAAGTATGACGAGGATAAAGCTGATTGGGAGAAGAAATTGGCTTCGTTTGAGGCAGAGAAAGTGCAGCTTGCTGAGGTCTCCAAGGGGTTGGAGAATAAAGTGAAGGATTTAGAGGGGGAGAACAAAAAGCTTGACGAGAAGCTCAAGAACTTTGGTGAGCTTGAGAATAAGTTGAAAATGGCAGAGGAAGAACTGACCCTTCTGCGAGAAGAATTGGAGGCTTTGAGAAGAGCTGGCCCTTCAACTGCTGTTCGGGGACGAGGAAGAGGTTCTCGGGGGCGAGGAAGAGTTACTCTGAATATTGTCGAGGAACAAGGTACTCCACCTGCTCGGGGACGACCAAGAGTTCTTCGTCCTACCATTGAAGAAGCTCGTACTCAAGCGGCGTTGGAAAACCAAGCATTCCAGGTGATGGCAAAGAATCAAGCCTTGTCTGAAATGTCTAAGAAAATCCAAAGTCTGGAGGGGGAACTTGCTACACAGAAGTCTTCCTTGGAGCATAAGGATATTTTTGCCAGAAACCTTCACGAGCAATTAGAGAGACTAACTTTTCAATTCCATAAACAACCTCATGAATTCTGGATGGCAGGCTACAACGAAGCCCTCTGTCACTTGGATGCTCGTATTGAGAATGATAACAATGAAGGCTATAAACAGGGATGGTTGAATGCTCTGGGTGTACTGAAACTAGAGCAAGGCCACTACTTGTGGAATTACCATGACCCAGGGCTGCTCGATCTACCAATTCCTCCCTTCAAGCTTGACCTAAGCTGGATCCCTGCTCGGGCCATTCCTCGGTGCCTCATTCCAAAGTACCTTGGTGACTATAACCTTCATTCACAGGCAGAATTATCTCGTCCTGAGCATTTACTAGATACACCTTCTATAATGAACGTCAGAATGCTTCAAGACCCTAACTTCATTAACTCTCCCCTTTGCTTGGAAGATCCTCCTGCTGGTGAGGAGCCTGTTTCAAAAGCACAAGGAAAGAGACCAATAGAATAGGGTTCTTAATGTAATAATTGTTTATACATTTCATAACCAATGTATTCATTTTTGTACTTCATTTTTGGATTCAATGAAATACATATAATTTTGTTTGCAAATGTTGATTGCTATTATCTTACAGTTGTAAAATATTTTTCATTTGTGTATGTATCTCTGTTAAAAAGATAACTATATTTGTGTTTTGCCGACCAACTGATTGTCGACTAGCTTGACTGTATATCTGTTAAAAAGATAACAACATTTTTTATTTTGTCGACCAACTGTAGTTGATTCAAACCTGTTGTCGACTAGCTTAAATTTGTAATAATTATATGGCAGACCCAAAAATAATGATGTTTTGTTTCTCGACTAATTAAAAGTCACAAGTATAAATTTTTTTTAACTTGGTAATATTTGTAAAATGTTTCCGACCAACAAGGGTTGGCCTCTTTTACTTCTCTACCAATATAACTTGGTGAATTTTCTTTCTTGGCCAACTTTGGAATTTTTTGGAAAATATATTTTTCTTCCGGCGTTGGCGTTTTTCTTGTTCTTCGTCGACATCTTTTCTTGCCCTTTTATCAACCTAAGTTGATCTGAGCTCGAATTTGATGATTCTGTCATGTCCACTTGCCCTTTTACCGAACTAAATTGGTCTGAGCTAGTCTCTGCCTCCTAACCAAAGGAGTATGGTTTCCTAACCAACCGGAGCTGGCATTTTTAGGAATGTCTTTCCCTAACCAAAACAAGTTGGCATTTTTAGGGATATTTTTGCCTCCTAACCAAAGGAGTATGGTTTCCTAACCAACCGGAGCTGGCATTTTTAGGAATGTCGTTCTTGCCCTTTTATCAACCTAAGTTGATCTGAGCTCGAATTTGATGATTCTGTCATGTCCACTTGCCCTTTTACCAAACTAATTTGGTCTGAGCTAGTGTCACGGTTTCCTAACCAACCGAGGTTGGCATTTTTAGGAATGTTAGTGTGTAACACTAGTATTCCCCGAAAAACTTTCAATAAAAGGAGAGAGTCTGGCAAAATATCATTATTTTATTCATATTGATGGAACTACTTTACATTTTACATCACTGATAGTAGTTGCGTAGGTGTTCAGCATTCCATGCATTCTTAAACTCTTCTCCTTCTAAAGTTGCTATTCGGTAAGTTCCTGGTCGAACAACTTCTGTAACTCGGTATGGTCCATGCCAGTTTGCCTCCAACTTATTGTGCTTCTGAATGACCTTTTTTAGCACGTAATCTCCTTCTTTTAGGTCGCATTTCTTCACCCTCTTATTGTAGAACAGAGTTGTTCGTCGTTGGTAAGCAGCATTCCTAATGGCTGCCTCTTCTCTAACCTCCTCGAGCATGTCCAAATCCAATCTTCTCATTAAGTCGCTGACTGGGGAATTGAAATTCAGCACTCTATGTGTTGGGAGACCCAACTCAGCAGGTATTACAGCCTCACTTCCAAATTCTAACATATATGGTGATTCTCCAGTTGCTGCTCGGGGAGTAGTACGATAAGCCCACAATACTAACTGTAGCTCGTTAATCCAATTTTCTTTAGCCTCACTTAGCCTTTTCTTTAATCCATTTAGCAATGTCCTGTTCGTCACTTCAGTCTGTCCATTACTTTGGGGATGACCTGGTGCTGAATGGAGCTTTAAAATGTTGGACTGATGGCAGTAATCAGCAAATTCTTCATTATCAAATTGCGTTCCATGGTCGGTGATGAATGCATGAGGAAGACCATACCTGCAAATGATGTTTTTCCAGACAAATTGATATACCTTCTCGTAAGTCATGTCGACCAGAGGCTCAGCTTCTACCCACTTAGTAAAATAATCCACTGCGACGACGAGGTATTTAAACCTTCCCCTGGTCGTTGGCAATGGTCCTACCAAATCTATCCCCCACGTGGAAAATGGCCAAGGGGAAGTTATAGGCGTCAAAAATGCTTGTGGAATTCGTCGGATGGAGGAAAAATGCTGGCAATTGTCACATTTCTTAGCATAGGCTATACAATCAGCCCTCATCGTTGGCAAGTAGTATCCCTGTGTCATTACCCTTTGTAAAAGAGTACGACATGTTACATGAGCTCCACAGGACCCTTCATGGATCTCTTCAATCAATTCTTTCACCTAGGAGGGATGTACACATCTTTGCAATCCTGCCATGATTCCTCGTCTGTACAAAACACCATTAGTTAGTACGTACCGAGCAGCTTTGAACTTCAATTTCTTGGCAGCGAGCTTATCCACCGGTAATTCTACCTCCTCAATAGATGCCCTGATGGGATCCATCCAAGATGGTCCTAAGTCAAGGGTGATAAAATTCATCATCAGGTCTTCATCTATGCTCCGACTTTCTAACACTTTAATTGGTATCGTTCTTCGCAGCTCGGTACGAGTAGCTGATGCTAGTCGGGCCAAAGCGTCTGCTCTTACATTCTCCATTCTCGGTATTCTGATCAACTGAATTGCCATAAATTCTGATACCAATTCCATCACCTTTGCATGATACTTGATCATCAATTCTCCTTTAGCGGCATATGTTCCTAACATATGATTCACAATTAATTGAGAATCACTGAAGACCATTACTTGTTGCGCTTCCATAGTTTTTGCCAAATTAAGACCCGCTATCATGGCCTCATACTCAGCCTCATTGTTGGAGGCTTTGAATTGAAATCGCAGTGCATATTCCATATCGACTTCATCTGGGCTGTTCAAAACGATCCCTGCTCCACAGCCTGTAGTACAAGATGAGCCATCTACATATAACCTCCAGATAGGTAACTCGCCTTTTAATTTCTGATCTGATAGAGTTCCTCGGTGAAATATTTGTTGCCTATTTTCACCATCCCCTGAATTTTCTTATTCTTTGTCAACCATCTCTTCTTGCCCTTTTACCAACGTAAGTTGGTCTGAGCTAGAATTTGACGATTTTGTCACATCCACTTGCCCTTTTACCAACTTAAGTTGGTCTGAGACAGCGTCTGCTATTCCTGTTACATCCACTTTCCCTTTTACCAAACTAAGTTGGTCTGAGCCAGTGTTTGTTGATCCTGTAACATCCACAGGTTGATCGTCGAGCTGCTTTTGCTCTTCGGGGGTATCAGGATAGGTGAATTCTGCTATGAAATCTGCTATTGCTTGCCCTTTAAGCGATGACCTGGGTTCATAAATTATATCATACTCAACTAGCTCTATTGCCCAGTACATCAATCTCCCTGATTTTTTTGGCTTATGAAGGGCTTGTCTCAATGGCATGTCGGTATATACGACTGTGGTATGGGCCTGAAAATATGGCCTCATTCTCCTACTTGCCTCTATTAATGCCAATGCCAATTTTTCCAGCTTTGGATACCTGATCTATGCACCTCGAAAGGCCTTACTTGTGTAATAAATCGGCTTTTGCACTCCATTCTCCATTCTCCATTCTGACCAATGCCGAGCTAACTGCATTCTCTGATACCGCCAGATGCAAGTACAATTTTTCTCCCATCACTGGCCTGGACAACAATGGAGGTGCTCCCAGATATTTCTTCAAGTCTTGAAAGGCCTTCTCACATTCATCATTCCACTTGAAAGTTTTTCGGAGTGTTTTGAAGAATGGGAGGCATCTATCAGTTGCTCGGCATACAAATCTGTTGAGCGCTGCAACTCGTCCTGTAAGACTCTGCACTTCTTTCTTCGTCGTTGGAGATCGTAGCCCTAAAAGATCTTTGATCTTTTCTGGATTTGCTTCAATGCCTCGCTGGTTGACGATATACCCGAGGAACATTCCTTCTCGTACTCCAAATATGCACTTCGTCGGGTTCAGCTTTATTTAATATTTATCCAGTTGATCAAAGGTCTGACCTAAGTCAACTAGATGATCGGCAGCTTTCTTGCTTTTTGTCAGCATCTCATCGACATAGACTTCCATATTGCAACTGATTTGTTCGGCAAAGACCTTGTTCATCAGCCGCTGGTATGTCGCACCTGCATTTTTCAAACCAAAAGGCATAACATTATAACAATAAGTTCCCCTAGGGGTAATAAAAGAAGTACTTTCCCTGTCTTCAGGTTTCATCTTGATCTGGTTGTAACCAGAGTAAGCATCCATGAAGCTGAGTAGCTCGTGTCCCGAGGTGGCATCCACCAGTTGGTCAATTTGGGGCAATGGAAAATGATCCTTTGGGCATGCCTTGTTGAGATCGGTGAAATCTACACACATTATCCATTTGTTGTTCTTCTTCTTTACCATCACCACATTTGCTAACCAATCTGGGTATTTAACATCTTCAATGAATCGAGCTTTCTGGAGCTTATCGACCTCCTCTTGTATAGCTTGATTCTTCTCGGGACTAAATACTCTTCTTCTCTGCTTTACAGGCTTGATCTCCTTATTCACGTTGAGCTCATGACATAAGAAGTTTGGATCTATTCCTGGCATGTCTTCATGACTCCATGCAAAAGTTTTCTTTCTACTTCTTAGGAAAGTTATCAATTCCTGTTTTATTGAGGCATCCAACGACGAACCTATTTGAGTTATTCGTTCAGGGTGCTCATCGTCTAGAATGAGATTCTCTGTAGCTTCCACCACCTGTCCTTTTACAAGTTGAGATTCATCTTTAGGATCCAGTGTTTCAATTTCTGTACCTTCATCTACTTGATAAGTAGTAGTCTTTTTACTTGATTCCTCAAGCTCTTCTTGCTCGGCAGATGAATAATAACATTCCCGAGCTACTTTTTGATCACCTTTCACAACTCTTACTCCAAAGTTTGTTGGGAATTTTAAGCACTGATGTACTGTAGATGGGATTGCTTCGAATTTCTTCAAACCAACTCTTCCCATGATGATGTTGTAAGCTGGCTGAACATTCTTATCCATCATAAAGAAGCGTATTCTTTCTGTTCGACAAGCAGGCCATGTACCAATGAATATATCCAACTTGATCGTCCCAAGTGGAAAAACTTTCTCGCCAGCAAAACCCAGGAGTGGTCTGTGATAAGGCTCCAGTTGAGATAACTTTAGATTTAAGCTATCGAAGCATGAGTAGAACATGATGTCTGCCGAGCTGCCATTGTCTACCAGAACTCTTGAAATCATTACTTCTTTCATCCTCATTTTGATCACCAAAGGGTCATCGTGAGGGTATAGGACACCTGCGAGGTCGTTTTTTGAAAAACCAATGACCAACTTCTCTTTGTTTACTTTTCTCGGGCGATCCTCCTCAGCCAAATTTATCCGTTGAATGTATGAACAAGCTTGAGCCTCACAGAGGTAAGCTTTTCTTTCTGCTGTAAGATCTCCTCCTCCTACATCTCCACCTGTAATAACATTACAATCAAATGTTCCAAAACGTATTGAAAATACCTCGCGTTCTGGTTGCCTTGGCCTTTTGGGAAGATCGGGTTCATCCTCTGTATCATCTTCATGATCTCTTTTCCTGTTTTCTTCTGCCCAACGAGGAGATCTAGACCTCTCTCTTGCTCGGTCTTCATTTCCTCTCTCATTTCTACGATCAACATACTTTGACAATTTTCCTCGTCTAATGAGTGTTTCAATCTCATTCTGGAGGGCTATGCAGTTTTTGGTCATATGGCCATGATCTTTATGAAACTCGCAATATTTATCTCTATTCCTTCTGTCAGGGTCTGCCTTCATTTTCTTTGGACACTTTATCTCCTCGTTATTCTTGATTTCTTCTAAGATGTGATTGATACCCATTTTCAAAGGAGTATAATTATCAAACTTCTTTAAGACATCCCATGACGACTTGTTTTTGGATTGTTTATCACCACCATTGCCCTTATGCTCTTTCTTCTTAGCTTTGTCGACTTCCACCTTGGTTTCTTTATCCATATTCTTCTTCGCAGCCATAGCTTCCTCGGCATTCATGATTTTGGCTGCTTTTGCCATCAACTCCGACATAGTTGTAGGTGGATTTTAGCCAAAGTGTAATACAACTTATTGGGCAACAATCCACTCATCAAGGCGGTGATCGCTGTCTTCTCTTCGTAATCTATAACTTCTAGCTTCTCGTTATTGAAACGAGTTATGTAGTCTCTAGTACGCTCACCAGCTTTTTGTCTAACGCTTAACAAATGCGCTACTCGTTTTACTGGCTTTGCCCCAAAATAGAAATTGCCAATGAACAACTCGGCCAGTTGAAAGAAAGTTGAAATCTTACCCCGAGGAAGATTGTTGTACCATATCTGGGCAGATCCAGTAAGAGTTCCCGAGAATGCTCTACATCTCATGTCGTCGGGGACAGCATAGATGTCGGCGGCAGCTTGATATTGCTCTATGTGAAGAATAGGATCCGTCTTTCCATTATATTTGGGGGTCACCACAGGTGCTTTGAACTTTGACGGTGTGGGAAAATCCACAATGGCCTGGACAAAAGGTGTCCCTTGAACAAAAGTTCGCTGTAAAGGATTTTTCGCCTTAGCCATTTCTCCCAATCTATCCTCCAGTCGCTGAATGGAGCCCTTCCATGCATCGTTTCCTTCCTCGGGCCTATTGGTTCGAGCAATTGACCGAGCTGATGTGGCTTCCTGAGATTTATCTTGACGAGCAGCTGGTAGTGATTGTGCTGATCCTTCTCTTAGATCTGATGGTTGTCGAAAACTCCTCGATATGGCCTTAGGTGGACTCCTATTCTTCCTGGGGCCTAATCGATTGAAAGGAGACACCCTGCTCAATCTTTCCAAGGCACTAGTCCTCTCTGGAGAGAGAGTAATATGTTGCTCAGTATTCGTGGCCCGTATTGATGAAGTTCGCCCAGGTTGATAAGAGAAATCATCAGATTCCTCATTACGATATGAATCAGTACGCCTGGATCGTGAAGAAAGTAAATGGGTTTACCTCTGACCACTTCTCTGTCCTGAATGAGCAGGTGCACCGCCATGAAGGGTTTGTATGAGTTGTCGCATGGTTTCTTGCATGGCGATCTGACCTTGGGCCGGATTTGTCATAATTCCAACCAGATCTGGAATAGTTGATGGTGCAGAGGGATTTGGAGGATTTCCAGCGTTTCCAGCATTTCGATTGTTGGATTCCGGATTGTCAGCCATTGATGATGGATGATTTTTGGTGAAAAACGATAACAACAGTCGTTTCCCACAGACGGCTCCAATCTGTTGATGTAAAAAATTAGATAGCTTCTAATTATTTAATCACAGATAAATATAAATGAGACAAAGAATTTTAAAGTGGTTCAGCCTTATAAGAATGGCCTACATCCACTGTTTCTGTTATTGCCAAATGTTTTGGAATTCCCGATATGTGATTCTATCAAGAAATTCCGGTCCCCTTGAATGAGGATGATACAATGTATTTATAGCCCTTAGGCTGTACACGTGAAAGGGTAAACAATTAATGCCCCTTAAGCGTATACATATGTATGATGAGCATTCAATGAATAGTTGAACTGTTGATTATCCGGAAATTAATGCTCTGGTCGAGATGCAGCTCGGACCGCCTTAGTTGACCGACGTTCAGAAATTTCTCGGAGCAGTGGAGTTCCTCGGAGCAATGAAGTTCCTCGGGGTACACTTGTTGCTCGGAATGTCTGACTTGGTCGGGGAAATAAACTTCCTCGTTGCTAATGTGCCACGTAGACTGACACGTGTCTTCTTGTGATTCGTCCATATCAGCATATTAATTTTGGTATCAACACCTTCCTTTGGTGGAATTCGCGTATAATAATTCCTACTAGTTTACCAATTGGTATGGACCCATTTGAAGCGTTATATGGTAGACCCATTCCTACTGATTTACCAATTGGAATTCGCGTATAATAATTCCTACATGTTGCATCGAAGTGGGGGACAACAGATTACTTGGACCAAAAGTGATTCAGGACACGTCTTCCAGGATAGAGATGATCATGAGCCATATTCGGCTAGCCCAGGACAAACAGAAAAGCTATGCTGATACCAAATGGTCCTTCAAGGAGTTTAATGTAGGGGACCAAGTACTATTACGTGTATCTCCTATTAAGGGCATCATGATATTTAGGAAGAAAAGGGAAATTGGCTCCAAGATATGTAGGACCATTTCCAATTATTGAGAGGGTTGGATCTGTAGCGTACCGACTTAGGATGACAGAGCATTTGCATAGGATACACGATGTGTTCCATATTTCGTCGTTGAGATGGTATCTTCAAGATGAGTTGGCTCATACTCATATTGCATTGGACGAAGTGGATTTGCAGCCAGATAGTTCTTACAAGGAGCGACCAGTTGCAATTTTAGACCGTAGCGAGAAATATATGAGATCTAAAGTAGGTCCACTTGTGCGTGTTCAGTGGGCAGACCGTAATGTGGAGGGGTCTACTTGGGAATCCGAGGATGATATGCATGACAAATACCCAGAGTTATTTTTACCAGGTATGATTTTTGAAATTTCGGGTTGAAATTCTGTTATTAGGGGGAAGTATGTAATACCCAGTGATGATGCTATAAATAACACCACTAGGTAAGGTGTTGACAAGCTCAATCTAGTGATAACAATGGTAGCACAAGAGTAGATGCATATATATAATAGAGTGAGGTGAGGAGAAGAGGATGAACACTTGAATGTAAGTGGTTCAGCCAATTTGGCCTACGTACACTGTGAGTGTGTGAGTAACATCACTAGATGAAGGGACTAATGGCCATGGATACAATCTCTCAAGCTTTCTCTCTATACTTTGTAAACCAACAGAGTTTTGGCTAGGGTTGGAATTATGGATCCCTTTACAAGGTAGAGGATGACCTCTATATATAGTGCTTGGGGGGTGTAATGTACCCCCCAAGCATGTAATGAGCATGTGTATGAGGATCGAACCAGTATTGGAACGACACCTGGCTGATCTTATGTAGATAATGATAACCTCAATATTCCCTCATGTGAGGGGAATGATTCGATTATAACTGATTTGTCCACGTGTTGCCAAACCTTACATGTGCTTACAAATTCTCGGTCGTGTCCTTGACTGATGTAACCTCGGCCTGGACGGGTATGAGGTTAGTGAGGTCCGACCATGCTGCTTTGTCTTGTCTCTAACTGTGATAACCTGGGCCAAGAGGGCTAGCCAAGGTTGGGTATGAGGTAGCTGTAACGTCGATCGGGGCCGATGGTGATATTAGCAGTTTATTGAGATAAAGAGACTTTGTTGACCTCGGCTGGTGAATAGCCGAGGTTGATGTATGAGAGGGTCGACCTTATGGGAGACAACGTTGATGATGGCTATCATTAGCTTTTTGTCAACTCGGCTATGAGACTGGCCGAGGTTGATGTCTCTGAGTACGAGAGTGAACTTTGGGCATATCAATCATCCCTATCCCTTAGTCTTCTATGTAATTAGATGACTGAGGGGTATGTAATTAAGGCCGAGGCTAGATTTCTTTGGGTGCCAATATTTTCTTGACACATGTCACTTGCTGAAGTGAGTAGCGTGCTTATCAAGGTGTGATGATTCTGACTTGACCTTTGGGTTTCCTAGGGCAATGATGGGGCATTGGGACTCGCGCCCCATCATTAGGTGGGTTTAAAAACCCTCTTCTCTCTCCTCATTCTTTCTTCCAAATTTCTTACCGCCTTAACCTTCTCTACAACTGCAAATTCTTTTAAACCTCCATTGTTGACTACTCTTAAAGGTTTCCTTCTATTTCTATCATCTTCGTCCCTCACTTACGACTAACCAGGTACCATTTTCAGTCTCTTTTCTATTTCTGGGCATTGTATCGTCATTTATGAGTTTTTCAGCGAGCTTTTGTGTTTTCTGGCAAGGGTTTCCACCAGTATTGGTGGTTGTAAGGCTAGGATAGCATTGGTTGAGTGATTTAGGGACAGTTGTAGGCAGCTCAGAGGTTGTTTCAACCAGAAATAACCCTCTTTTAGGTTTTTGGTGAAGCTTCGATCACCTTCTCTGGTGACCCTGTTCTTGAATATTCTTGATGTTCTTCATTTGAAACTTTCTAACTTCCCTTTTTGATATTTAGTTTAGATTGAACAAGTTATTTTCCTTAGTGTGGTTTTGAGTCCAAGGGTAGTGTTGTCTCACTTATGCTCAGATCCTTGTACCAACTCATAGAAGAGTTCCCATCTCTTCGTGAGAAGAACTTTGAGAAAATTAGGCAAATAGAGATAGCCCAAGAGGAAGCTAGTAGGGTTGAGGCCTTTCCTCTTAGACCCATCTTTTCTCCACCTGTGAAGGTTATCTACCCTGAGCCAGCTAAGCCTGCTGAGCCTGCAGAAGTTCCTGTGGACCCAACACAAATGTCCGAGTCTGAGTCATCCTCCTCAGACCCCATGTCTGTAGACTCTTTTCAAGAGGCTATGTATTACTCCTCTAAGCAAGGTGAGGTATCTGAGGAAGCTGAGGTCTCAATCCGCGCCTAGTCTCACCAAGATGCTAGAACCTCACATAGGACTTCTGATGTTGAAGTCATAGGGTCAAGTGTGTCACTTCCACCTCTTATTGACGCCATTCCCCTGCCGATTGCCACTGGGGCCAAAGTTGCTCAGAGGTTCCCTGTGGGTGTTCCAACACCTGCTCGGACCGATGTTGCTAGGGACATTAATGATGGTGAGGAGAGTGATATTAATACATCTGAGGCGGCCGAATATGAGAGTACCGTTACTGAGTACGTCCTTCTTACTTTTAGGCACCTCTACTCCATAAATTCTTCCATCATCCTTAGGAAACCTCTAAGGGATGAGAGGGCCTTTGATGGTCGAGACGAAGAGATATGCGTTTACGAGCAGATGTTCAAATTAGGCTTTCGTCTTCCTATTTACCCTTCTATCAGAGTTATACTTTACCATATTAATCTATCCTCTTCCTAATTATCCCCTAATGCCAGGAGGGTTATGATTGGGGCCATCGTCCTTTAAAGGGCTGTCCACCACTCAGACCTTCCAGTTAGGGTTTTCACTGGTTTCTATGTGCCATCCTCTGCCAAAAAACACCCTAGTTATTACCACTTCTTAGCTAGAACGTCAGAGAAGAAAATGATGTTGGTTACCCAAACTTCAAACCACAACTGGAAACCTCGGTATTTCTTTGCTTCTGGAGCATGGGAATTTGGTCCAAATGAGGCCTCTGGAACTTCGGTTCCAAGGACCCATCTGAGATGGGGGAAAGTCTCCCTTACTGCAAAAGTTGACCCTAGACTTAGCCAGGAAAATTGCCAAAAAGTTAAGGATCTTCACAATTAGGGCGAGCAGGGTCGTCTTGTAAAATATGAATATCTGATGACCCCCTACTACCTCTCTCAGATAGGCTTGGAGGGTTGTCCTCTGGGAGAGCTTCGTAAGTCCTAATTTTTTTTATAAGTTATACCTCTTACTTTTTATATCTCTGACTGACTAACTCGGAGATTTGTCTTTTGCAGAGCTCCCTGAAGGCATATCAGACGACATTTGGGAAATGTATGCTCCCGGTTTTATAAAGCTAATGCAAAAGAGGGGTGGAAAAAATGTACCCCCTCCTGCTACTAAGAAGAACGTCATCACATCCCAGGCCGATGTTACCAAAAAGAGGAAGACCACAGCTGACCCGAAGCATCGGAGGTCGGGCAAGACTCAGAAGGGGGATTGTGCCATTCCCATCTCTATAGATGATGCTCTGGTAGCTAGTCTTGCTCAGCTAAAAATCAGTGATAGCCTCATTGGCCACAGTCTCAAGGCTCCCAATGCTATCGGTACAATAATGACTGAAGAGGATAAGCGTTTCTTACACTCTTTGGATGTCCCATTGCTGGCTGAGTTTACTTTCCACAAAATAATGCAGGTATTAGTTTCTTGCGCTCTTTGAACTTCAACCTTGGCTCTCTTAGAAATTATAGCTCATATATTCATACGTCTGACCTTCTACTGCAGGGTGTCTTGTCCTTGCATCATCTCGTTGATTGGACTCTGAAGAAGATGCCCCTTATAGAGAAGGGCTGAGAAGCTAAGAAGGTTCAAACCTCTTTGAATGCAGAGGTTGAAAGGCTGAAGGGGTTGTCAAGAAGAGGGACGAGGATATGTCCAAACTCAAGAAGGACCATGACGTAGCTCTGAAAGCTAAGGATAATTCCCTTTAATCTAAGGTGGATGCTGCAGTCAAGGCTGCTTTAGAGGATTCTGCAGAGAAGACCATTGAAGACTATAAGGTCTCAGATGAGTTTGTCAGTTTTGGCTTTGAATACCTTGAAAGAGGTATCAAAGCAACTGGCAAGTGGGCAGCCATTAAGGAGAAAGAGTCAGGGAGCCTGAAAGCTTCAAATTTTGAGGGTCTTGGCTTTGGTGACCCCCGGTTTGCTCATGCCTTACAAGAAGTTGAGGAGGCTGATGCTGCTCCGATTGAGACTACTCCCCTAGAGGCCACTGAGACTAAAGATGCTAATCATCAGGATTAAGGAGATGAGGTGAAAAACGTCGATCGTGACAACACGTCTGCAGCTGTAGAGACTTAGGCCTTTTTTATGAAGCTTTTAGGAGTTATAATTTTAATTTCTCTTCTTGTCTGTACCTCTTCAATTTTGTGAACTTCTGATGGCCTCTTGATGCCCCAGACTTGTAGCTTACCTTTTTTAATGATAATTGTCAGTCCAATCTTCTTCAGATTCTTACGATGTTAAGCTTGAACTATCTTACCTTTCATATTTTCACCAAACTAATAATGTTTAAGGTCTGAGGTCACCATATAATAATTTTTTCCCTCATAAATTTCAGCAAACTAATGACGTTTAAGGTATGAGGTCACTAAATTATGATGTTTACTGATAAGCACCCAAAAGTGTCTATTTTATACCCCGAATATATGCATTTTAGTCGCTCGTTTGAATTAAAATTGGCCTTATGTTCATATTATATCATTTTGCAGGTCAATACGCAGTCGTAATGTTAAATAATGCTAAATCAGTACAATTGCAACACATAAGCGGTCAAAAGCGTGAATCGGAGAAATCCAAAGAGACCGCAAAGTGAGAAGTCCATTTTGAGCTTGTCTCGATGTGTTCCGATATCCTGATCCAGTTCCGTAACCCAAACCTAAGCCTACAGCGAGCCCAGACCATTCCCCGAGCCCCGTGGGTGTTGAGTTTGTACCTTTATTATTTTTCTAGATTTCTATTTTTAGTCATTTTATTTTTAAGATTTATTTAGATTTATTTATAATTTTCTAGGATTTATTTTATATTTTTTTTATTATTATTTCTTTATTTTGATTTTGATTTTGATTTTGATTTTGATTTTAGTTTTATTAGAATTAATTTAGGATTTTTTTTAGATTTCATTTTGTATATATATATTTTTTAGTTTTATTTTATTAGGATTATATTTTTTAGTTTTGATAGAGTTTATTTTATTTTCATTTTGAGATGTTAGGTTTTTTTTAGTTTTATTAGATTTTAATTTTTTTTATTTTAATTTTATTTAGTTTAATTTTAATTTTTTAGGTGGTATTATATTTTAAGGTTCACAGACCAAAACACACACACAAACACCCCCTACACTATTCATTATCTTCTACGACCATCACCAAACAACCCATTAAACCAAACACTCACATCTTCCCTCTCTCTCATCACACCAAACCTCCAAAAACTCCAACTCCCGTTCAATCCAGAACTCAAACCGGGTTTATAACCGAATCCAACCCTACCTCCCTTATACCCCCAACCACTCCGGCGATGACCCACCTGCGCCAGTGTAACCATAGCCGCGACCCAGCAGTCCCACCTCCGACGACCTTCAACTTACCACCATGACCCACACCTCCTCTCCCCTCTCTCCGATCGCACCTCCACCTGCCATCCTTCGTGACCCGCGAACCTGCGGCTCGTACTGGCGACCCAATTACAAAGACAACTGCGTTCCCCTCTGACCCATTCCGGCCCTGCTCCAAAATGTTACCTCAACCCATTCAAACACCAACCCGAAAACCCATTTCAGATCTCTCCTAAATCCTAACAAAATCGGGATCTTATCCCATGCCATCTCAACCCAATCTCCAAATCCCTTAAATCTCTCATCCAATAATCCAAACAAAGCATCGAGGGTTATGAAAAGAGAAGTGGGGCAGCTCTTAAGGAAGACTCTCATCAGCACAGAAAAAGAAGACACAGAGATAGGACGTGAGAAACAGAAAAAGAAAAAAAAGAGGGTAGAAAAATAGTAATATATATATATATATATAGAGAGAGAGAGTTTTAGGTTTAGAAAATTTTGTAGGGCAATTTTTACTTTTAGTTTTGTAACCCTGTCAGATTTTGTGATGCGTGTTCATGCACACAGTTGACACAAGAAATTATTGCGTATCATATTTCTTTCTCTTTCTCTTTAGTTTCTTATTTGTTAATTGTGTTTGTACTAAAATTTTAATCACGTCTGGCTAAACACCCCATTCAAGGGGTGGGATGAAACGCGTATATTGAGTTGTTTTATTCGAATAATTGTTCGTTGATGCGTTCTAGGCTAATTAAATTGGAAAAACTCACACAATTTATGTAACGAGAGTTAATAAATTAATGGTAGAACTTAATATTTGATTTTTGGATTTCACTTAGAGATAAGTATTATTCTTAAATTTAAAAATTAATTATTTGTATGCATTCAAAGATTCGTACAAATTTTAATAAATTAATCTTAGCGGATATTTTGTTGAAATGAGTGTGAATCTTAATTTTTTTATGTTGTGATTAATATGAATGATTATCACATGGATAAATACAAGCACTTATCACTTGAATATTAAAAGGCTTAGTTGGTTACCTAAGATATTGGATGAGAGAAACAAGAGTCACCACACGAGCCTATAACAAGCTAGGAGAGTACCTTATTCGACTCAACTACCTTACATTGCTATAAATATAACACTCACCTTAGGGTCAAAGAGGATATAATTTTCGAACATTGAGAGAAATTAATGAGAACTAAGAACCCTCTCCGTGGATGTAGGCAGTTGCCGAACCACGTATATCTTTGTGTTATGAGCATTTTATTATATTCTTTTCATTCCTTGCTTTCAAGAAATACCTTATTGTAATTAATTGCACTCACACAGACTGTGACATAGTTTTTTTTCCTCAAAATCACATGGATGTAATTATTAATGTTGCAGGAGAAAAAACAAAATGAAGATTAAATTGGTTTTACCATTATCCCTTATTGAGTAAAATGAGGTTGGGGCTATTAAAGAAATTAGCGAATCAACTTTTTCTTCCTTAGATTTGCTTGAGAGATTTTAATGAAGTTCTCACGGATGAAGATAGGTTGGGTGGGGGAGCAAGACCAAGTTTGCAAGTTCAAATTTTCAAAAATTGTAGATTTTTTCTAATTTAAATATATGGGGTTTACAAGTTACCAATTTACATGGAGCAATGGGAAAATAAAAGAAAGGTTGGATTGTACATTTGATCTTTATTCCTTTCATTGTGATGTAGCACCTTAACCGCCACAGGTTTAACCACTTTCCTACAATAATTTCCTTAAATGCAAAGAAGAATGTGAATAAAGGACATAACAGAAAACCTCATATGTACACGTTTAGGGCATAATTTGAGAATGAAAATGAGTGTGATTATATTATCAAAGGGTTTTACGGGATAAATGTAAGAGAGGATGCCCTTAGTATAATTAAGGAATGTAATGGTATCTTCATTGAATGGTCAAAGGCCAAATTTGACGCAATCGAGACACGCTTGAAGGAAGAGAGAGCGCATATTAAACAAATAGGTATTGACCATTTTTTTTGCTATAGAAAAGCTAAAATTAAATGATTTGAGGGGAAAAATGGTGATATTTTTAGAGGCGGAGTATGATATGGAAGCAAGGGTACCATATAGAGTAATTGTAGGAGGGAAACAAAAATACAAGATACTAGGTTTTAGTCCAGCGTGACGCCCATGTGTATAAATTATTTATTATAATTTAACCGAGAATTCCACAACACATAATAAACACAACCCTTGAATGCTTCATATGCATAGCACATTCTTAAAAAAAGTTAAAACATTGTGAGCTACGAGAAGTAGTAAAACTTACCCATTTCACATGATATTTTTTTAAAATGGACTGTTGTGCACTTTATTGAATGTTAATTATGCAAACCCATATGAATAAGAAAACTAAATGAAAGGGAAGTATAATTTTTTCAAGACTTAAGGTTTTAATCCATGAAATTTTTTCCTTATGTTATAGATCGAGTTTCTTTCCCATGTCCAGGTATTTAAATTATGGGAGTTGGGCAAAACTCAATATAAATAAACGTCTACACTGAACCCATCATTTGATTTTAATGGCAAAGCATCATCTTGTAATGGTTCAAATGATAAAGGTTGTAAAATGCATACCGATAATAATTCATATTTCCTAAATATTTACCAACTAATAGCAATTAAAAAGGTAATAATATAAAAAGAAAATAACAAAATAAAAAATCAATTAATATCAACTTATTTGTGAACTAAAAAATAAGATGCCATATCCCAAATTATCTGGAAAAAATAAATTTGCAAAATATGAAATAATATTAAATCAGAGTAAGTTATGTTCACTTGTGAGAGAGATGAATAGAGAAGTTTTATATATCGTAATGAACTTTGATCGGACATGTCGTAGAAAAGATAAACGTATCCATCTCCACCAAATTTCATAAAAAAAATAATTTCATAAGAGAAAATGCACATATTAATCAAAGTTTACAATTCTGGATTTATTTTTTGGAAGCAAAAAAAAATGAAAACGTTAATTCTAAACTTATTGAGAGTTGACCATCGAGTTGGATTTGATAGTGTCGAGACACAAATTTATAGGTTTCAATCCAGAAAACAGGGCCTTCAACCGGTGTTGGATTATCTTCGTTCTTTTGCATATTTATCTTTCCCTGTAATAACCAAAATCACTAATATAAATTTAACAAACAACAGAGAGGCTGGTTGCTAGTGGATATGGGTAAATGAAGGGTAAGGAGTGAATAGGGTTTAGAGGCTTTAATTGAGACAGATTATGTTGGAGATTTTATAAAATAAGTGAGTAAGAGTTTTGGGTGTAAGAGCTTAAAAAGTTTGTCCCACATTGGAAGTGTGTGGAAGAGGTGGGAAGTTAACCTAAATATAAAAGGGGATAGTGTCCCACATTGGAAAATGTATAAAGCTAAGTGTCACCACTAAGCTATAAAAGGAGTGGGCAAGCTTTGAGTCCCACATTGGAAAAATATTAAGAATTTGTGCACTTATTAAGTACAAATGGAAGATGAAGAGTTAATTCATCTAGCATTTAAGAGGCCATTCAAGAGACCTCAATACGGTGCGAAGCACCGTACGCACACACACACGTACACGCGCGCGCGGGGTAGTGGGCTGTAGAGGCGCTAGTGGCGCACTTTGCACGCCGCGTGTCCGCAGAGGTAGCAGGTTGCCGGGATTCGTCCTGGTCGGATCGCAGTAGCTCGGGCGCGGTCACTTTTTAGTTGACCCGTGCAAAACTGATTCGGTATTAATTATACCTGTTCAAAAATGACTTAAGACTGTTGGTAATTAACAGTCATACCATTTCGGAATTGACTTAAAGACGGTTAATCCAATAGTCATGACTCTTGAAGACAAAGCTTTTCATTATCTATAAATAAAGGCTGCCTAAAACGAAATTGCATATATAATAAAAACCCAGTTTCAGATTTCCAAACCCTGCTGTTACTCTCTTACAATTTTCACGAGATACAAATTCTCTTATTCTGTTTTGTGCACAGAAACAGAATAAGAACTTGATTGACTATTCGTCACTGGTGCATCTAAGGGCTGTCTTCAAATATACAAGTTGCAGGCAGTGCAAGTTCTTCATTCTATCTTGAGTATGGATTTGCTGATTCCTGTTTGTATACCGAAGTTATTCGTGTGGGGCAAATACTGTATTTAGGAAAGTGACATCACGCCTTGAAGTTTTCTAGTATTTATTCAGAAGTTACATTGTTGTATTGAAGTTGACATTACTGTGATATATAAAAATTTCCATTTCTGTATTTGCATTCATATTATCCAATAATCTAAATACAGTATTATCAGAAATGGTCGACTCTTCCAAATCACTTCGACAAATAACAGAAGGCTTTGTCAAGTTGGACCGTTTTGATGGTGGTAATTTTCTACGTTGGCAGAAAAAGGTTCATTTTCTTCTAACAACATTGAAGATTGTATATGTCTTGTCACAACCGAAACCAAATGAAGATGAAGATGGAACCGTGGAACAGACTAGGCAACGCACAAAATGGGAGACCGATGATTACTTGTGTCGTGGTCACATTCTCAATGCACTTGCTGACAATTTGTTTGACTTGTACCAAAATATTGGGACTGTAAAAACTTTGTGGGAAACATTGGAGACCAAATATCTTACGGAAGATGTTACAAGTAAGAAGTTCCTTATCGGTCAGTTTTTAAGCTTTAAAATGCATGATAATAGGCCTGTGCTAGAACAATTTCATGACATCCAACGCATCATAAATCATTGCAAAATGAAAAAATTAAATATGGATGCTAATGTAATTGTTGCTGCCATAATTGAAAAACCTCCTCCTTCTTGGAAAGATTATAAGAAAGAACTCAAACACAAAAAGGAGGATCTTTCACTTGAAGAATTAGAGACTCATTTAAGAATTGAACAAGAGTCTCGAATTCTAGATGGTAAAGAGGAACAAGAAAATTCTATTTCTAAGGTCCATGTGGTGGAGGAAGGAAAGGTGCAAAAATATGGCAATCATGGAAAAAAATAACAAGCGAAAGAATTTTTCAAATAATTCTAAAGCAAACAAAAAGAAGAAAGGAAATTATTTTCATTGCAACAAACCAGGTCACTTCAAGAAGGATTGTCGTGAGTTCAAGAAACTAAAGGAAAAAGGAGGGACATCAGACACAAAGCAAAAATTTGCTGCTATGATATCCGAGGTTAATATGCTTGGAGAAGACAACTCTTGGTGTGTTAATTCTGGTGCCACAAGGCATGTTAGTAAGGACAAGAACTTGTTCTCTGCCTATGAAACAGTGGAAGGAGATGTTCTCTATATGGGAAATTCATCTACTGCTGCGGTTAAAGGCAAAGGGACAGTGGATCTCGAATTCACTTTCGAAAAAATCCTTAGCCTCACCAATGTTTTTCATGCTCCTGATGTTAGGAAAAATTTAGTTTCTGGAAGTCTTCTTAACAAATTTGGCTTTAAGCTTGTATTTGAGTCAGATAAATTTATTATACTAAGAATGGTACCTTTGTAGGCAAATGATATTTGTATGAGGGCATGTTTAAGCTCAATATCAATGAAAAAGATTCTTCTGCTTATATCGTTGATTGTCTTTCATTATGGCATAGTCGTTTAGGACATGTTAATACAAAGAAAATACATTTCATGGTTAATTTAAATTTAATTCCTAAATATGAGAATGATATGAATGAAAAGTGTAAAATATGCATGCAAACAAAAATAACAAGATTGCTTTTCCAAAATAGAAAAAACTACATCTTTGTTGCAATTAGTACATAGTGATGTTGGTGATTTGCATGGAACACCTACTAGAGGTGGTAGTAAATATTTTGCTACATTTATCGATGACTTTTCAAAATATTGTTACGTATATCTTTTAAACTCTAAGGATGATGTTCTTAATAGATTTAAGACATATAAAAATGAAGTTGAAAATCAACGTGATACTAAAATAAAATGGCTTAGATCTGATAGAGGTGGTGAATATCACTTTCCTCAATTTTGTGAAGATATGGGAATTATACATGAAGTTACTGCACCTTATACACCACAACAAAATGGAGTAGCAGAAAGAAAAAATAGAACACTAACTGAAATGGTTAACGCTATGCTTTCTTATTCTGGTTTAAGTAAAGGGTTTTGGGGAGAAGCACTTTTAACTGCGTGTCATATTCTGAATAGGATACTTGTTAAAGATAATAAGAAAACTCCTTACGAATTATGGAAGAATAGAAAACCTAATTTAGGTTATCTTAAAGTTTGAGGTTGTAGAGTTATTGTAAGACTACCTGAAACTAAGAGAAAGAAATTAGGAAGCAAAGGTGTTGAGTGTATTTTCATAGGTTATACACAACATAGTAAAGCTTATAGATTTTTGGTTAGTGAACCTAATGATTCTGTTGAGGTAAATACAATAATTGAATCGAGAGATGCAATTTTTTATGAACAAAGGTTTTCTTCTATTCCTAGAATTAATAATGAAAAAGAAGTTAGCACTCCTTCACAATTATCTGATACTCCACCAGTGGAACAAGAAGAGATTAGAAAAAGTAAGAGACCTAGGAAAGAAAAAAGATTTGGTCCCGATTTTGTAGTCTATCTTGTTGAAGGAACTAGAGACACATCTTGTAATCAATATGCTTTGACTCTTAGCGTTGAAACATACCCACAAACTTATAGTGAGGCAATTAAGTCTGTAGATTCAGCATTTTGGAAAGAAGCTATAAATGATGAAATGGATTCAATCTTGGGGAATAAAACTTGGAAGTTAGTAGACTTACCTCCAGGATCTAAACCCATTAAGTGTAGATGGATTTTTAAAAAGAAAATGAAAATAGATGGAACAATTGATAAATTCAAGGCTAGATTGGTTGCTAAAGGTTTTACACAAAAAGAAGGAATTGATTATTTTGATACCTATGCACCTGTTGCTAGAACCTCCACTATTAGAATTTTAATTGCATTAGCATCTATATATAATTTTGAGATTGGATGTGAAAACTTCTTTTTTAAATGGTGACTAAGAAGAAGAAATGTACATGGAACAACCTGAAGGGTTTGTTATGCCTGGACAAGAAAATAAAGTATGTAAACTTATTAAGTCCTTATATGGCCTAAAACAAGCATCTAAACAATGGCATGAAAAATTTGATAAAGTCATTATTTCTTATGGTTTTAAAATTCATGAATCTGATAAGTGTGTTTATAGTAAATTTTCTAATGGTAAAGGTGTGATCATTTGTTTATATGTAGATGACATGTTAATTCTTGGTACTGATTTAGAAAGCATTAATAATACAAAGAATTTTTTGTCTTCTAAATTTGATATGAAAGATATGGGTGTAGCTGATGTTATATTAGGAATGAGAATAATAAGGAAAGATAAAAATATAATTCTCACTCAATCTCATTATGTTGAGAAAATTTTAAAGAAATTTAATCAGTTTGATTGCACACCTGTTAGTACACCTTTTGAACCACAGCTAAAGATGATCCCTAATAATGGTAGAGCTATTTCACAATTGGAATATGCACGAGTAATTGGTAGTTTAATGTATGCCATGACATGTACTCGACCTGATATTTCTTATGCTGTTGGTAAATTAAGTAGATATACTAGTAATCCAAGTTTATTGCATTGACATGCTGTCAATAGAATATTAAAATATTTGAAAGGAACTATGGACTATGGTATATACTATAGTGGATATCCTTCAGTATTAGAAGGGTTTTCTGATGCCAGTTGGATAACTGAGCGGGAGGATCATTCCTCAACAAGTGGATGGATTTTCACTCTTGGTGGAGGAGCTATTTCTTGGGGTTCAAAGAAACAAACTTGTATAGCTGATTCTACTATGGCAGCTGAGTTTGTAGCATTAGCTGTAACTAGTAAAGAGGCAGAATGGTTAAGGAATTTATTAATTGAAATTCCAGTTTGGCAAAAACTAATGCCTCCAATATCTATACATTGTGATAGTGAGTCTACACTTTCCAGAGCTTATATTAAAGTGTACAATGGAAAATCTAGACATATTGGCCTAAGACATAGTTATGTCAGACAAATAATTACAGATAGTGTAATCACAGTGGATTATGTAAAATCAAGTCAAAATTTAGCTGATCCTTTTACAAAAGGTCTTGCAAGAGGACTGGTGTCTAATACATCAATAGGGATGGGACTAAAGTCCATTAATAATAATCACTCTTGATGGAAACTCAACTTGAAACTTGATATATTCAAGTCTCAAATTCAATGATTAAAGTACATCATACGACGTGATTGTAAGCACTATAAAATTTAACATCCCAAGGATAAGTGCTTAGAACATGTAATGAATAATGAAAGAGGATGAGTTTAACCTTAATAGATTTATGGTGTTTTAAGTTACATGGACACCTATGATAATCTACCTATATGACTGTGGAAGTGGTGTCGCTTCCTATGAGAACTGGGCTTGACTCTAAAGCACTCATGAAATCAAGGTACAGACACAAGGCCTAATACATGTGTCGGCTTATATGGATAATCAGTGACTAAAAGATTTGTGTGTGAAGACAAATCCGACTGATCAATATGGATTGATAGTTCAAAGACAAGTCTACTATACTTTCATGGTTAGCCTTGACGAACCTTCACAGGGTATTGGTTCAAGTCGTAAGACACCAATACTCATACACATTCTTACAGGCAATCAAAGATTTACAAAACTAATTTTGAAAATGGTGGAGGAATGTTGGAGATTTTATAAAATAAGTGAGTAAGAGTTTTGGGTGTAAGAGCTTAAAGAGCTTGTCCCACATTGGAAGTGTGTGGAAGAGGTGGGAAGCTAACCCAAATATAAAAGGGTATAGTGTCCCACATTGGAAAATGTACAAAGCTAAGTGTTACCACTAAGCTATAAAAGGAGTGGGCAACCTTTGAGTCCCATATTGGAAAAATATTAATAATTTGTGCACTTAATAAGTACAAATGGAAGATGAAGAGTTAATTCATCTAGCATTTAAGAGGCTATTAAAGAGACCTCAATACGGTACGAAGCACCGTACGCACACGCACACGTACACGCGCGCGCGCGCGTGCGGGGCAGTGGGCTGTAGAGGCGCTAGTGGCGCACTTTGCACTTCGCACGCGTGTCCGCAGTGGTAGTTTCGGAATTGACTTAAAGACTGTTAATCCAATAGTCATGACTCTTGAAGACAAAACTTTTCATTATCTATAAATAAAGGCTGCCTAAAACGAAATTGCATATATAATAAAAACCCAGTTTCAGATTTTCAAACCCTGCTATTACTCTCTTACAATTTTCACGAGATACAAATTCTCTTATTCTATTTTGTGCACAGAAACAGAATAAGAACTTGATTGACTGTTCTTCGCTGGTGCATCTAAGGAATGTCTTCAAATATACAAAGTTGCAGGCAGTGCAAGTGCTTCATTGTATCTTGAGTACGGATTTGCTGATTCCCATTTGTATACCGAAGTTATTCGTGTGGGGAAAATACTGTATTTAGGAAAGTGACACCACGCCTTGAAGTTTTCTAGTATTTATTCAGAAGTTACATTGTTGTATTGAAGTTGACATTACTGTGATATATAAAGAGTTCCATTTCTGTATTTGCATTCATATTATCCAACAGATTATTGGGCCACGTTTAAAAAAATAAATTCCAGTCACCGTTTTTAAAATATTTATAATTAGATCTACATGCTAAAGCTAGTCATAAAATAAATAATAATACAATGAGGGCCTGTTTGGTTGTCCCCGAAATTGTAAATTAGTCAATTTAAAATGGACTCATTCATGAATTGCATTATTATTAGTGTTTGGTTACAAGAATGAACAAATTCAAAAATGAACCAATTCATGTTGATTCACAAAAACTTAAATTAGTTCATTATACCAAAAGCTTGAAATTGCACAATTTATAATTACACCATGAATCTTAAATGCACCACTCCCATAGAATACTCTCACCATACTACACACACACTCTCTCTCTCTACACACACGCACACGCACACACACGTATAAAAAATAAATAACTCCAATTTTCTTTTCCAAACACACCACAAATTAGATTTAAACCCATTTAAAATTAATACATCAACAATCTATTCATTTCAAATTGATCAATTTATAAAAATAAATAATTTACGCAACCAAACGGGCCCTTAAGGAATTAACAGATGTTAGTAGGGTTTGTGTGAGAGATGAAGAAAATATCACGTTGTGTGTTGTTGATTATTTTAAGGATATCTTCACTGTCATTGAGCCACACCTTAATACCTACTAGAAGATTCTGGAGCGAATGGATATCGAGAGTCACAAGACAAATATATGACACACTTATGAGGGAGTTCATATCTTCTTGAATATTTTTCTCTTAATCAAATGTCTCCATTTAATTCTAATAAATCATGATGTCATGTTTGCTTTATTTTTCCAAAAATATTTTCATGACGTTGATCCATTAACACAAACTTTGTTTCAACTTGTCTCATTGGTAAGAAATATATGGACCGTATTAATCATCTCCTATTGATTTGATTTCTAAAATTATTAATCCATAAAATATGACACTTGTAGACATATTAGTCTATGTAATGTTGTTTATAAGATTATTTACAAAGAATTGGCTTATAGGTTCACATGTGTATTTTACATAATTTCATATTTATGTGCGGTAGGATAATGTTATGAGCAAAGCATATGATAGTGTTGAATGCGTATTTTTAGAGAAGATTATGTTGAAGATGGGTTTCGAGGTGAGATGGTTCAATGATTATGAATTGTGTGAGGTCGGTGTCTTTCTCTGTGATGATAAATGGTGATTCTAAAGGTCATTTTAATCCCCAATGGGGGTTGAGACAAGGGGACCATTTGTAATCATATTCATTTCTTTTGGGGGGTGGGGGTGGTTCATTACTAGATGTGTCTCTTATGAGCGAGAGGATTGCGGGTATATCGACAAATAAATGGGGGAACAAAGGATCTTATTTGTTTTTTTATCGATGATAGCATAGTTTTCGAGAATACAAGAAAAGAATAAATTTTAAAGATTAAAAATATTTTAAATATCTATAAACAAGTTTTGGGACAACTAGTCAATTTTGAAATAATGTTATTGTGTTTCGCATGAATACTCCCCGAGAGAGAATAATGGAAACTTTTGATATTTGGGAGGCGGGGGGGGGGGGGGGGGGGGGGTTAAGGAAGTGGGGTGTCATGAAAAATACTTTGGCCTTCCTTCGGTAGTGGGTTGATATAAGGAAGTGGTGTGTGCATGAATTAAGGAGAGGATATGGAGAAAGGTTCATGAATGGAAAGAAGCTCTTTTGTATAAAAAAAAGAAAGGAAATTTTGATAGAGGCAATAGCCCAAGCATGCCCTACTTATGCGATGAGATTTTTCAAGATTCGGTATTGTGTTTGTGATGATTTAACGACGCTAGTTCGCAATTTTTAGTGGGCTTCCGAAAAGAAAGAAAGGGTGAATTGGAATAGTTGGGAACAACTTTGTAGACTAAAGAGCGAAGGAGGTCTTGGGTTTAAGGATATCAAGGTATTTGATTTGGCTCTTCTAGCCAAACAGGAGTGGAGATTCATGGTTAAGCCCAACTCCCTCACTAGTAGAATCTTAAAAGGAATATATTTCTCAACTTTAAATTTTTAAGAAGCTAAGAAGGGTCACAACTCATATGGGTGGAGGAGTGTATGGAATACGAGAGTTGTTCTTGAGAGTGGGGTGAGAATTGAGGATAGATAATAATGAGAAGGTGTCTCATAATAGTTTGGGCTTTGTTATAGATGTCATTGATCGAGGTGGAAATCGAGCGTCCGTGTAAATACGCTAGTCGTTGTTATCGGCTTCCAATCACAGTACAAAAAAAAACTAAACTTTAACTACACTCTTATGGAGTATAGTGGCGAGTCTGGGTATCGAATCCACAGGGAACTAGGACGAGTAACTGTGACGACAAAGGTAAGACTGTTAACCCTAACTTGACTCTAAAAATAAATAAAAAGACGATGATTGAGTGAGAAAGAATAAAGGGAAAAATAAAGAAGTTAACTAAAATAAATTGGAAAATTAAGGTAGGGACACAATCCCTTAACCCTAGTGTATTGATGGTATAAAACTAATCGTAAATTTAAGTGGTTAATTGTAATACCTCGTAATTTTATTGATTTTTATTTAAGGGATTAATTGAATTAAATGAGAATTAATTGGGAATTAATCCGGATGTAAATACTAGCGAGACGTGTGTTGGTATTTGAGTACGATGTCAAAATTGAATATTGCGGAGTATTTATGATAATATATGAGTATTGAAAATATTAAAGTCGTTGCGAGGCAGAAATACGACAATTTGGGAAATTAAGTTGGGACGCGCATGTCAGTCGCGTCAGGAATGAATTTAATTAGATTTAAAAGTAATTTATATTTTTATCAACCGAATGGTCATTTTGAGCGCGCCAACGTGTCCGGAAGTGTCAAAATAGTCAGAAAACACTACCCGAGAGTTTAGTTTGGGTTTCGGGGCATTTTTAGGCCAAACCGGCAACCCAGAAGGATATTTTGGTAATTTTAAAATTTGAGGAATTAAAACCCACGAATTTTAGAGTTTATTTATATATCTTTAGAGAGGCCACTAAGGCCATTACCACCAAAAGGCAAGATAGTGGGCTACGGGAGTTTTGAGAGAAGTTAGAGATAGGTTAAAAGAGGTTCCAAACCAAACCATCTCCCATCACCAGCAATTTGAAAGGATTTGTGACCGGAAAGAAGAGAGAGAGCCAAACTTGATCATCAACAACGAATTAGAACATCGGATTTAAGGCAAGTGATTTGATGTTATTAAGTTCAATGAATATTTCCTCCATGTTTAGTGTAGGAATTGTATATGCCTTGATAGTTTTGATGAAAAACCCAATGGGATTGTTGTGAAACTCATGATTTTGGATAGGGATTGCATGTAGAATGATTATGGACGAATTCAATATGCAAAAATGTAACTTTTGATGATTTAAAACGGATTAATAAGGAGTCTTTGTAGTCAATTAAATTCTGAGTTCATGTTCATAGGGTTTGGGGCAAGAATTGGGGGTTTATGATATTTGCATGTTGATTAGTAAGATTTGACCCCAAAATTATGTTAAGAAGTGACCTAGGGTGACTTAGAGTAGTTTAAAAACATTAAAACGTTATTGGGATGATCTTAGGATGGATTTAGAGAAGAGAAAAATGAAGAAAAACGAAGTTGGGAAATTTATGGGCGTACTCTGCCATCTCGTTAGAAGACCTGCCCAGGTCGTTCGAACGACCTCATTCGAATGAAACTTCTAATGAGATAACAGTACCCCTTCTAACGAGTTCGTTCGAAGCCCTTCGTTCGAACGACACTCGTTCGAACTACCTCGTTTGAACGAGATTTCTAACGAGTTGACAGAATGACCTTTTTAGGCTTGATTTTATTTCGAACTTCCAGTAGACTTATTTAATTGAGTGTTAACCTTCCCTTGTTGACTAGTGGGTATAGTTGTGAGATTGGAACACGTTGAGGATTAAAACTTAGAATTTTGTAATAAACCGGATGACATCTATGGGTTAGGAAATAAGTACTTGAATTTGCGACGTGAGAATAGTTGATTATTTATGATGTATATTCTTCGGGGACTTGTAAGTGTACTACATTAATGACGGTATAGGAATGTAAAATATAGCTCTATTAATATTATAAGATATCTAAGATGTGTGAATGCTTAGTATATATGGTTATCTGTGTATAACATACCTACCATACTTGCTATCATGGAGGTCGACGTTCGATCAGGGCCATCTAATCTTTGTGAGCCTACTGGGGGATTTAGATTGGTACCTCGAGGACATAGGTCAGAGAATGACTTATTGAGGAGTTAATAAGTCTGCTGATCATGGGAGCGTAGGTATGTGCATAACCCATGTGATGTGAACTATGTTCGCCTCCATTATGTGTGTTTGTTACTTGTCGAAACGGTTCCTGAGAGATTCGAAATACGTGATCCTTATGTATGTGATGTACCGGGATTTGATAGCAGAGTATGTGTACACCACAGCTTAGTCTAGGGGTGCCATTATTGTATATTTATGATGAGATTGATATACTGAAATATTGAAATGAACTGTTTATATAAGTACAAGTGTGAATTAATGTAACATCTTTGTAGAGTTAAAAATGGGAAAACTCTTAGTAATTATTGTAACTAATTCTGAGGAATGAAGGTAAAACTCTCAGTTTATCTTAAGACGTCGGGAATTAAACCATGAATAGTATAGTAAAAATCATATATTGAATTAGACTAGTTAGTTAATGGAATAACTAGAATGGGTATGGGTACGTAGGAGTGCACAATTAGTTGAGAGGTGAGGAACTCATGTGAGTGCACGCGCTATCATGTATTTTATATTCATTGTTTAATGATATTAAACACTTGCTGTATTTTAAACTGTTTTCACAATCGGGCTCTGACCCGTTTGCTTTCAAATCCATTTTTCTTGTAAAAAATCTTTTAGGTGCCCAGCCACAAGGACATCAAGCTTAGGAATTCCATTCCAGGGACGTGCTGTAGCTGCTGTGGAAGTTACATGACCTTGGTTAGAAACGCCTCCACTTTTCATTTTGATTCCATTTCAGACTCA
This sequence comes from Sambucus nigra, assembly GCA_949130495.1. Lineage (NCBI taxonomy): Eukaryota > Viridiplantae > Streptophyta > Magnoliopsida > Dipsacales > Adoxaceae > Sambucus > Sambucus nigra. The sequence continues at coordinate 432,801,261 of OX422220.1, read as the reverse complement.
CTTATCTGTAGGGCATGTCACCCCTTTTCTCTTAGAGACATCTTATTTATTCAGTTTTATTTCAGTATTGGATTTAATTAATTAGTGATTCAGACTTTGTATTTGGTTGTATTCAGTATTCGGATTATTGAGAGGAGTATTCCTCCAGATTTATTATTAATCCATGGTTATTCTATTGTGATTATGTTGTGGTTGTGGTATTAGTATTCCATAATTTAAATTGGTTGTATGTTAATCAGATTTAACTAAAATTGACAACTCACTTTTTAAATATTAAGTGGCTAGAAATTTTTAAAATGTTTTTGACAGTGATGCTATGAACTGAACCAACTTGACATTTTGTATTAATTTGAATAAAGGAGTAGCTACCCGGTATCTAATTAGTCGGGGTGTCACATTAATTAGACCCAGAATTTAGTACTCCCAAGTATTACATATATGAGGTTCAAGCCCGCACCATACATAATCAGAGGACGAGTAAATCGGTATTGCGATAGTTACACTCGAATTGCATTCTGAAGCATCCCGGTTACTCGGAAGCAAACGAGATCCAAAGATCTACAATTGTCACATTTCTACGCAATACGGTCGTAATAAACTACTAAATTTAGAGGATTAATTTTATACACATGCAACTACCACATCAAGTTGGGTTCATGCATCCCAACCTTGAAAAACCTAGCCTAACATGGTGAAATTAATGAAAAGTATGTTATCTACGTTGCATGAACCCATAATTGCTTGGAAAAAGAGATGAATTATGAGGAATAATAATAAAAGTGCTAGAAATAAAAGTTACCACGATTGAAGAACAAGAACATGCAAGAAGAAATCAAAGGTTGAAGAAAAATCGGAAAAGCTCTTGAATTAATGGTGCAAACTATGTAAATTCTTCTCCTAGATGTTCCTACTTGTTATGGAGCTTTTACATCAATGAAATCTTAATAAAAAGAGTCCTAATGACTAAATATATAAACTAAAGGTCGTTTAGAAGAGTCCCCAAAACATAAAACTCTTTTTGGCTAAAAGATAAGCACAAAATAAAAATCCCCTATCTCGTAATTTGTCACACTTAGAAAGCGTGACTAGTTTTGTAACGGGTCTGGAGCGTGACTAATTTTGTAGCGGATCTGGAGCGTGACTAATGACTGGATCGGTTCTTATAATTTTCATCAACTTCGATCCGTCTTCGCTCTGGGGTTCACTGGAACTTTTGTATTTCAGATCGGTCCGATTTTCTTTGACTTTTTCTTCTATCTTTGACTGCTCATAACTTTCACACCGGGACTCCGATTGAGGTGTCGTTTTTTCCAGTGTTCTTGTAATTGAATTATCTTCAACTTTCCAGTATGCCCCACCTCCGGACTAAGGCTGCAAAATTAAGAAAATTCCCTTTAACTCCCCGTTTCTTGATTTTCTTTCACTGTTTTGAGTTATCTTTGACATTAACTTGCATGAAATACTTGTAAAACACATAAGAGCTACACAAAATACGAAATACTTGCCAAAAAGGGTTAGTAGCATAAATATAAGACAAATCCAAGCTATTTACACCGCACGGGATCATAAAAATACCGAAATTAAGGGGATAAATATGAAGAATTTATGCCTAATCAGTCATCGATCTGGTAACGAATCAACAGGTAAGAAGTGCGTCTACTCAAAATAAAAGGGGAACGTGATACGAAAATGCAACATCCCCAACAAATTGAAACATTTCATGTTTAAATTTGGGTCCAACACTCTTCTAACGGAGGACAATTTTAAGAAATGTGGAATGAAGACTCAAATACTATGTTGTGTATGAAAAAATAGGTAGAGATTTGGGATGCACATCCTCAAGTTTTGTAACAGTTAAAGAATGGAAACTTTGTGGTGTACACCCCATGGTGATTGGGTGCAGTAATTCAGTAAGCCTAGCAAACTGGATTTATTTAATTTATTCGGCTCATTCGGGTGATCATTTTAACCCCCTGTGCATGGAGGTTTGGGTCCTTTAGAGTAGTAGAAACTCAATTTTCCACATATATGAAAGATTGGAGGCTAAAAGTATTGTTGATAAGGTGTGTCACTCCATGAAAGAACAACCCTTTTCTAGAAAATGACAACCCCTCCCCTTTCTTAGATAGATCAAGGTAAACTTTGATGTCACTGTTTTTATCTCACAAAGTAAAAGTATCGGTGGCGGGGTGATCATCCATGATAGGGGTGGGGATTTTTTAGCGTGCCTTTCATGCAGAGTGTACCAAAACTTGAAAGATGAACAAGCAGGAAATTTAACTACACGAATTGGGACAGATTTTGCAAGTAAATTGGATTCCAGCACTTCATTTACTAGGGAGACCGTAAGTCTGCAAGTACATAATGGATAGTCTGATTTCTAATGAAAAAATTGGTCTGTGCATGGAGATGGACTGGATTATATTAGGAGAAAACTTAGCATGAGCATAGGCCATGGCATTCATTTTGAATTAGTAAAAAGATTGGGTAATAGACCAGCCTACCTTTTGGTTCGACGTGCCAAAGGGGAGATGGATTTTCTTGTGTGGTTAGAGGTTGTTCTAGATTTCTGGAATATTCGTCTTGTGATGTACCTATTGATGTTGATTAATGTGTAATTAATGTGGTTTTATTCTTTTTTAATTAAAGAAAGAGCTATTGGTTACAAAATGTGGAAAATATTTGAAAACATATTTTTTGTGAAGAATTAGAACAAAAGGAGGAAAATATATATGATTTTGCACAATATCTAATTTTTCAGAGACTGAAAAATAAGGATATATAATTGTTCTCATATAATAAATTGAGGAACAAGCACCGCATAAGTAATAAAATAATAATAATGACGATTTTTTTACATAACCCCACTTTATAATGCTATATTTGACATATAACCCCCACTTTATTAATATTTTAGACATAACCCAAAAATTCTAAGAGATAGAGTTAACCCACAATGACATTTTAGGATCAAAATACTCTCAATGGCACAATATGATGACACTAACTTTATCTCCTTTCCCAAATCAAATCCTAATTTTCACTGAACCCCTAAAACTCCCTCCTCACAACAGAAAGGGAGGTGGTTGGTGAAAATTATGGGCTAATACACTTAAATCCAGCGAACGGCTTTGACGGATTGTGCTCCACCTCACCACCATACTGTTGTTTTCTTGTGTGGAACCGAATGACAGTCTCATAATTGATGCTCAACATTGACATGGGTTGATTGATTAATATAGATTTTGGGCACTCAATGCTCACCTATTATTATTGTTGCTTAGTTTTTGTCCTCTTCCTTTTATTTTAATCTTTTCACTCTCATTCTTAGGTTTGCTTTTCTTTCATGGGTGCCTGGAATGAGCACAAATTACATATATACATAAGGTTGAAGGGTTAGATTACATAGTAATTTAGATCTTTGGATGCTTGCGATAGGTCTGTCAATGGATCGAATTTTATCCGAATCCGAATCCGATCCATTTAAGCGGATATGGATCATGCCTAAAATCCGATTATCCAATTACCCGATTACCCATTTGTTAAATGGAGCGGATTTGGATTCATATACTCCGATCCGTTAATAATTCGATCCGATTAATATTTCAATATATATATATATATATATATATATAAAATATTTTTAATTAACATATATTGTATTTAATAATATTTTAAATATTTATTATAATAGTTCTTTATTTCATTATCTTTTTTTTAGAACATTTGCGAAATAAATTTATGAAATAAGAGTTGAAAATAAAAATGTTGCAAATCAAGTTTAACATAAATGGATAATCGGATCCGAATCCGTTTAACATAAACGAATATGAATTTAGATTTGCCTGATCCGATTCGATTAATAAGCGGATCGGATCCGAATCCGTTTAACATAAACGGATATGGATTTGCCTGATCCGGTCCGAATCCGATCCGTTTACAGGCCTAGCTTGTGAGCTTGTTAAATTTGTTTCGAGGTTACTTTTGTCTGGATTTTTGGGTTTTTACTCCAATTGCTATATGTAAATACCATGTTATTAAAATATTATTCTGATTAGGCATGCGTATCTAATTGGCATGTTGTAAAATAAGTTTTCTATTTGGAGATAAGAGTAATGACGGGGAGACTCAATTTTTTTACCCAATTTTAAAATTAAGTGATGTGTCATCATCACATTGGGTGATGTGTGTAGGTCACATGAATTCCACTAAAAAACATCACCCAATGTGATGATGACACATCACCGAGTTTCAAAATTGGATTCAAAAATTTGATCTCCCTATCATTACTCTTCAGATAATTTCTATTATTCACTATTAGTGTGTGTGTGTGTGTAGAAGGAAGTTTTAGGGTTTAGTAAAAATTAGGGTTTTAATTTGGGGAGGAAGATGAAGTTGGTGCAATCATATGGCGTCATTTGAGAATATTTTGATAATAAAGTGTTGGTGAGGGTTAAATTTAATTATTAAATAGTGAACAATCGATGTAGTTAGACGTCTGTTAGGATTTATGTAAACTGAAGGTTATGTCAAATATAGCCGCATAAAGTAGGGGTTATGTTAAAAAAAATCCTAGTAATAATAATAAGAGTAAACCATGCTATAGGTCCCTCACCTTTCCACTTTTTTCAATTTCGTCCCTATCATTTTTTTTTTCAATTTCATCCTCAACCTTTCATTTTGTCTCAATTTCGTTCCTGTCCTTTTTTTTTGTTTCAATTTAGTCCATCTGTTAATTATTTTGGATACAATTGATTATTTTACCCATCTTTATTAAAAAATAATAAAATGGATGTTATATATATATTGAAAAATAAACTATTTTATTATTATTTGGGGATAAAAAATATTACTTTTATCTCAGAATAGTAATAGTAAAAAATATTTTTAATTTTTATTTTATCCCAGTTGTTTTTAATTTAAAAAAAAACTAGAATAACAATTTTAATAGTCAACATAGTTTTTTCATTTATTAAAAAACTCTTTTTTTATTTTAATTAAAAATGTTTAATTTGATTTCTTAAATTCACGATTGATTAGTACCACTGGCGAGGACCCGCGTCACAAGAATTTTCTTATTTATCAATTATATTATATTAATGGGAGAAAATTGATGTCTTAGATTCACGATTGGTTAGTTCGCTGGATCGGACCCACGTTAGTTAAATGATGTGGATCCGCTAATCTAAGACATCAAATTAAATATTTTTAATTAAAATTAAAAAATAGTTTTTTTATAAGCAAAAAAACTATGTTGATAATTAAAATTATTATTCCAATTTTAAAAAAAAATTAAAAACAACTGGGATATAATAAAAATTAAATGTGTTTTTTTATCATTATTCTTGGATAAAAAATATTTTTTATCCTCAAATAATAATAAAATAGTTAATGATTTGATATGTATAACATCCATTTTATTATTTTTCAATAAAGGGGGATAAAATAGTCAATTGTATCCAAGATAATTAACAGAGAGACTAAATTTAGACAAAATGAAAAGTTGAGAATTAAATTGAAACAAAAAAAAAAGAACAAGGACGAAATTGAGACAAAATGAAAGGTTGAGGATGAAATTAAAAAAAAAAGATAGAGACGAAATTGAAACAAGTGAAAAGGTAAGAGACTCTGATAGTTTACTCTAATAATAATAATAATAATGATGACGACGACAATGATAATGATGACAACGACGGCGATAAACCCTTTTATGTAAAATAAAGTAATGTCAATCAAACAGAGCTCAAGTCTTGTCTATGTTAGAAGTAGTAATGCATAAAGTCTTGTTTATGTTAGAAGTAGTAATCCATGAGTTGTTGAGAGATGGCTATCTATAATTTTAGTTCATTGAAAGTTATTTAATGTATATGATTTAAGAGTGATGAGACCACCTTTTTTTTACCGAATTGCTTTAACATACTTTGCACCTTCGATTATTGAGTAAAATGTGCAAACATTTTATTCACCCAGTAATAAAATGCGAGTAACAATAAGAATCATTTTTATGGTTTAAACACATTTCGAGACGCCTCAATCTAGTCAATTTCAAAGTTGAGGAACTCTTTGAAGAAATCTGACGCAGTTTACAAATTTCAGTTCGACCACGTTAGTTTTTAATAATAAATTGTTATCCATTCCTTAGCGATTGCTTCATTAAGACTTTTTTTTACCAACATTTTCAATTGAGAAGCCTTGATTTTAAAGGCTTTTAGGTCTCTTTAGGCGTGCTTTTAGAATTGACTGGGGTCGTGCAGTAGCAAAACTTGCTAACACAATTTAGGGCACATTTTGGGACACGAGTCTTACTCATTGGTAGATGTGTGAACTGTGAAAACTCCAGGAGTCCACTGAAAATATTTTCCAAAGAGTGAAATAGACATATCCGCATCTCCAAAATCACTTTGCCCTCTGCATTATTGGCTTCAATTCAATTTTAAGATTTCGCAAGAAACGAAGGCTACAGGCAAAGAACAAATTTTAAAAATCACGTTTTTTAAACTCACCTCCTCCAACTCTTGCCATTTCTGAAAATGTTTTGTACAAGGAAAAATGTGAGGTAAGGTGCTTCTCTTTTTCTCTACTTTACATGGTGAATAATTTGAATCACTTAATAACGTCAAAAATGTTGGCCTAGCATAAATTGAAAGAATTATTCTATTCCAAATGTCTCAAACTATGGTGCATCCCGCATTCATACATTTGAACCGACCAATTTTTAAGACAACTATATGTCAAATTCAATCAAAATCGTATGTTTTAGATAATATATAAACTGTACTAAATCAAAATAAGTTACAAATTCAATTCACAATGCTGACTTAAGAAATAGTTCATAATTGTTTATTGTGTTCCCCAATAATGTGTTTTAAGTAACAACTTTTTTCTCCATAGGTGTGGCATGAATTACATTTGTTCAATTGAGAACAGAGCACGCTTAAGGCTTATGTATACAAAGCATTTTGTCAATTGTTCGGTCATACACAACATGTATGCTTACGAGGCATTGTGTGTCCCACAACCATAAGAAATAAAACATATTCTAATGAAGATCTTAAAATATTGGCCTAATAATAAATCATGCCACACTTACCATATATGCACTGAACTTCAGTTCTATCCCCCTGCGCATCATATACGAAAACAGAGTCCCTTTATTTATTTTAATTCTTTGCAGGTAAAACAGAATCGCATATATAATATTTTAGGGCATGTATTGATTATAGTATCATAATATGCAGAGGGGAAAGAGAAGATAAACTGGTCTTTTCTTCAACCTGATAACAGTCCAGAATCTACGACAACATCTAAGAAGCGCCAACTCTATCACGAGGAATCAAGCGCAATTCTGAACCATGTTTAAGGAACACGTTGCCTGAGAATGACATGTTAAAATGATATTAAGAGCTTTGCATATGAACAGCCAAACCAAAATATATCTCAGCATCGTAATTACGATTCACAGTGACATCACGTTGTCTTGTAAATGTCATTTTGAAGTTGTGGTACAGGTCTAAAAATATTGCAGCTTCATAAAGAAATGCATGTTCACAGGAAAAATATATAGTAATTGTAATTAACTATTGTTTTGCATTACATTTACTTCATCATTTAGCCCAAGCAAGTTTCAAAGAGCAACTCTGTATCATGTACTCTCTAGCTCAGAACGATAAATGCATTACATTTAAGCAACATGTTTAGACAATGAAGGCCATAAGCTTAAATCTATCCCATATAAGAAACTGAAAAAAAAAAATCATTTGGTTCCTTCCCATTCAACGTTTAAACCAACTAAAAAATAGTCAAAATAATAAATCTCCAAAGAGCACCCAACCTCTTTCTATCAGGTTTAAGGAATGAGGGAGTTTGCCATAAGATAAAGATCCCCCTTTTATATCCTCCAAGTGATACTTCGTTTTTGAATTAAATATTCTCAACCCTTGGGAATTCCAACGTCAAAACCCATATAATCATCTCTTTTTTTCTCTAAAAAATACTTCTCTTTTCCTTCTTTGAAAGATTTAAAAGTTGTCCACTAACCCATTATATACACACTCAATTGAATGGGAGCTTGCAAGTTTGATCGTCCAATATGCTACTGCCATGTGGCAGCCTCGAAATTAAGGGAAAAACCTTAGAAAGTCTATAGGCACAGCCCCGGGGATTGATCCCTAGACCTTCCCTTCCCATTGCAGCGCCTGGGAAACTGGTGTTCTATTAACATAATGCCCCTGAATACATTTAAAGCTTTAATTGACTAATCGCGTAACTTTGATTTTTAGCTTAAATTAAGTTTGCGTAGATCGGAGAATAACATATATCATAAATATAATGTTGAACTTATTTGACCATGTTATTAGTCAATCTTAATGTAAACGATGTACCAAACCGTGCAAAAGTTGTCTAATCGCCCAAAATGCAATAATTATGTTAATAAAACACCAATTGGCCCAGAAGCATAGGTGCTGCGAAGGGAAGAGAAGGTCTAGGGATCAATCCCAAAGGGCTGCACTAAACTACTCAAGTATTTTCCTTAATTTCCAGGTTGTTAAATTGTAAGCTCCCGTGCGATTGAGTGTGTATAAAAGGGGTTATAGAGCCGGCAAAACTTACCCGAACAGTACCGTTCACCCATTTTACCTCGTAGTGGTTGAGAATGGGCCCAATCGTGTGGTGTTTGCTTCAGACGGGTAGTAAATTGGCCTTTAAAAACTCACCAGTTAGTCGTGGTTTTAGGCTTAGGCGGGTTGAGGAATGACCCAGTGTCCTACCCATTTAAACCCAAACTTACTGTTACTTCAATTGTTAATTTTACACTATTTGCAAACTAATTCTAAAAGTTCTAAGACTTCTGCATACTAGATTAGGAAAATAATTTAAGCTAATGTGAGTTTATTTACCAAAAAAGCATATATTTTGCCTAGTCCATATGGGATCGACCTGGCACTTTCATTATATGCTGGAAACCGATTTGTGCCCTTTTGCGAGTAATAAAAATTTTGCAACACCTCTCGCCCACCAAGAAGCAACTGATCAAAGTAGCCTCCACCAAGTTGAATGACCTCTAAAACTCTGGGAAAAGAACCTATGAAGTGCCATTTACGAAAACTAAAAATCTGACACTAGAAATGCATCAATGTATACACGATATCCAATGCTCCCCATGCCCCATCCTCAACATTTACAACACACAACCCCAATTCACATGGTCGTATTCTCTCTTTGTCAAGCCTGTAGATGACCCCGGGAATCCAACTCCTTAATCTGGCCTCTACACACGACACAAGAAACGCATCTAAGGCCTTTATTTACCTCCCTTGAGTGATTTTTACGCTCATGAGAAAACAAAATATATCAGCTACATATATAAATTTAGACAAAAACCTGTACATATGCCTGAAGTCTCAGACATCCATTGCCCCCTCTCCTATGGACCACAGAGATGGATGCATCATTAAAGCTCCTCTCATAAGCACGAGAGTGAATGTCCTGAAAAATGCAATTACATCGTTTCGAACCATGACCCAGCATGAAAGAAAGCCATAGTGAATTTGTTTGGTCCCGATGCATTATCTCCGCTTAACGACCTAAACGCACTACTTCCTCCACTGAGAAGGGCTTCTGAAGCCACTTTTTATCCTCTCTTGAAATACAAACAAACTCCAATCAATCTATCGAAGACCTTCACTCTACCTCGGAGTACAACTCCTCGTAAAATTGTTAGCACCCTTTCTCTCTGTTTCCTCTGAATATTCGATCTCTCCTACCCCCGCCCTCTCAATATTGTTGAACGTATGATGCAAGTTGGCCACCCTATGAAAAAACTTGGTATTTTTGTCTCCTTAGATAAAATACACGTGATTTCTGTCTCCAATAACCTCCTCCAACATCTTCCATCCTACTTCCCCTTTCCTCTCCTCTCTCCTCAACAATGCTTTAAATCACAGTAGTGTAAGGTGTCGCGTTTTAGTTCCGGGGGTGCGTTGCGCATCGCGTAAGGCCATGCATGCATTTGATTTTATAACAAAAAATACTAATAAATAAATATGTTCAAACAATCATTCAAAAAAGTAATACTCATTTATTTGAAATAAAGTCATAGGCTTATAAAAAACTACACAAGTCCAAGCAAAGCCACCATATTTCTAACAAAAATTTATCTTCTATTTTTTATTTCAAGTTTTCATTCCCATTTCTAATTTTAATTTTCAATAGAAAATTTAGAAAACTAGGGAAACACATTCATTTGTTAGAAATAAACCATTTTTTCAAAATGTGATTTATATACATTTTGAAAGTAAAAATATAATTCACTAAAAAATTGACGCCTTAAATGTATATTACCGAAAAGTGTAATGGCAAACATTTAATTTACAAAAAGTTTAGGGACCAAAATGTATACTACAGAAATTTCAGGGGCAAAAATGTAAATCACATAAAGTGTTGGACTTGTCCTTTTTTTCCTTAAATCTTTGGCATAGAATATAATTTTTTTTAAATTCAATGGGGTCAAAATGTAATTTGTAAACAATTCAGGGGTGTCAGTGTAATTTTCAAAGACAAATGATGTTTTTAAAATTTGTTGAAAACATGTTAAAGTAGTTTTAATTTTTTGGAAAATAGGAAAATAAGAAAAACTATTTTCGGGCTTTTTATTTGGAAAAATAAATTTGAACTTATTTTCATTTCTATGGAAAAAATTTAGAATCTTTTTTTATAAAACAACCTTACTTTTTACAACTATACAAGGCCTTAGTGTTTTTGATGGGGATCCATTTTATCTTCCTTTTATTTTCATTGTATTTTTTATTTTTAGTTCTTTTTTATGCCTTAGTTGCCAAGCATGTTTGGGACTAATTTGGCATTCTTTTATTTTTAGTAGGCCGTTTTAGTCATATTAGTTAATTACTTGATTAGCAAGTAATTCAGCCCCTCTCATTTGTACTCACTTTTGCAATATTTGAAATATAAGACAATTCTTGATTCTCTCTCGAATTAGGGTTTGGTATTTCTTTCTTGCCATTGAGTTTAGTTTATGTCAAATTGGTATTAGAGCGGGTGTCGCTCCAAACATTGGTTAGTGTGTATCGGTGTGTGAAGAACATCAAAAATCGTACGCTACGGATTCGATGGCTCCAAAGAAAACCAAACAACAAAATGAAGAAATTCAAGAATTGGGAGATAAAATCAACCAACAAACCCTGGATTTCAACAAAAGGTTTGACACGTTCCTCCACAACTCTTTTCCGCACTACCACCTCTTTCCTCCACAAATGGACAGCAAGAAACTATTCTGGGCCGAAAACCCAACCCACGAAGAAGACAACGGCCCACCACAGGCCCTTTGCAATCCCGCCGACCTGTTTCTGTCATGTGAAGCTGCTGGACAAAAAAATTACACCGTTGATAAAAAAAAAGTTGCAAATCCATCCCAAAACCGTGGTCAATCTGACCCTGTGAGACCCAATCCCCTTCCGATCAACCCACCCGCGAAAAATTGCGCGATCGCCCCATTTCTGCCCCTGATCCCTTCGGTAATTCTGACTGAGTCAACCCCCCCCAAAAAACACCTTTCGGATATTTTCCGACCCTACCAAAGGATACCAAACCCCAAGAACTACCTATTGAACAACCAGCACATCCTAGTTGTATTCCGCCCCCTCAGCAAATTGCTATTTCAGACCACCATTCTTTTTTCAGCCATTCCGGGGCCATCAGTCAACAAATTGGGTCATTTGGACGTCCACCCGGCCCCGATCCATGTCAACTATACAATCCTACCATCCCAATAGGTCACAATGGTCAACCCCATGATCTTGGTGGATATTTGTATATACACAACCCCCGGACCATTGACCCACAAGTACTTCCTCCACCCTCACGTCACACACCATCCCACCATGATCTCTCCCTATTTTACACCGATTCTTCTTCATCCAGCGACATCGGTGATATTCGCCCTAGCATTCTGGATTGGATTTCTCCACCCCCACCCGGTGGCCCTTGTTTTGTTCTCCTACGCGATCGTCAGTGCTACTATTATGGAGAGCTTGGCCATTTGATTGGCACATGTCCCCACCGCTGTCCCCCAGCACCTCCTGTGGTCCTACATAATCATCCTCTTCATCCACCACCTGCCCAGGTACCTCCGATTCAAATTGCCCCCCTCTTACACCTGTGTCGGATGACGTGATGGGTTTAGGAGCTCATCAGGATGGAGACACTTTCATTAGCACTTCAGTTACTTTCGAGGAGTCTCCAGGGAGATATTCGCATCGATATTCCTATGTTCGATGGTAGATTCTCCCCAGATGGATATGACTGACTGGCTTGCAGCTATGGAGACAGTTTTCGATTACAAGCAGATTCAGGGCCGCTCATGTGTTCTTCTAGTTGCCACCAAATTTCAGGACTTTGCCCGTGTTTGGTGGAATGACCTTTGTTATCCTAGGACGGCTGCAGGACTTCCTCCTATCCAGGACTGGTTTGATCTCAAGGCAGCTCTTCAGGCCTCCTTTATACCTCCGACGTATGAGAGAGACCTCTTTATGCGTATTCAGTCTCTCCAGCACGACACGTCTTCGATAGTAGAGTACACGGAGCAGTTTCAACTCCTCTAGTATACGGAGCAGTTTCAACAAATTTTAAAGTGTTAGACTTGTGCTTTTTTTCCTTAAATCTTTGGCATAGAATATAATTTTTTTAAATTCAATGGGGTTAAAATGTAATTTGTAAAAAATTCAAGGGTGTCAATGTAATTTTCAAAGACAAATGATGTTTTTAAAATTTGTTGAAAACATGTTAAAGAAGTTTTAATTTTTTGGAAAATAGGAAAATAAGAAAAACTATTTTCGAGCTTTTTATTTGGAAAAATAAATTTGAAAATATTTTCATTTCTATGGAAAAAATTTAGAATCTTTTTTTTTAAAAACAACCTTACTTTTTACAACTAAACAAGGCCTTAGTGTTTTTTATGGGGGTCCATTTTATCTTCCTTTTATTTTCATTGTATTTTTTATTTTTAGTCCTTTTTTAGGCCTTAGTTGCCAAGCATGTTTGGGACTAATTTGGCATTCTTTTATTTTTAGTAGGTCGTTTTAGTTATATTAGCTAATTACTTGATTAGCAAGTAATTCAACCCCTATAAATAGGCTTGTATTCTCATTTGTACTCACTTTTGCAATATTTGAAATATAAGACAATTCTTGATTCTCTCTCAAATTAGGGTTTGGTATTTCTTTCTTGCCATTGACGTGTAGTTTACGTCAAATTGGTATTAAAGCAGGTGTCGCTCCAAACATTGGTTAGTGTGTATCGGTGTGTGAAGAACATCAAAAATCGTACGCTACGGATTCGATGGCTCCAAAGAAAACCAAACAAAAAAATGAAGAATTCAAGAATTGGGAGCTATGATCAACCAACAAACCCTAGATTTCAACAAAAGGTTTGACACACTCCTCCAACTCTTTTTCGCACCACCACCTCTTTCCTCCACAAATTGACAGCAAGAAACTATTTCCCGTCGACCCGGAAAGGAGGTCTGGGCCGAAAACCCAGCCCACGAAGAAGTCGACGGCCCACCACAGGTTCTTTGCAATCCCGACGACCTGTTTCTGTCATGTGAAGCTGTTGGAAAAAAAAATTACACCGTTGATAAAAAAAATGTTGCAAATCCATCCCAAAACCGTGGTCAATCTGACCCTTGTGAGACCCAACCCTCTTCCGATCAATCCACCTGCGAAAAATTGTTTGATCGCCCCATTTCTGCCCTGATCCCTTCGGTAATTCCGACCGAGCATGCATTGATTACAGTTTTAGAGGGTGATTCTGTTGGTCTTCCCCTTTAAGTTCGTGGACGAACTCTTTTTGCGACCGGGGGGGTGATGGGGATCCATTTTATCTTCCTTTTATTTTCATTGTATTTTCTATTTTTAGTTCTTTTTTAGGCCTTTTCCTTCCTTAATTAGTTGTCAAGCCCGTTTGGGGCTAATTAGGCATTCTTTTTTTTTTTTTTTTTTTTTGATAACCCTGAACATCCACACGAACGAGCCCTTTGGACTCCCTCGTGTAAGCTAAACAGGGGGGGCACTGCGCATGTCCACCTCACACACGAGCCCCGCTTAAATACTGGTAAACTCTGGGGGGGATCGAACCCACGACCGTGCGCCTAACCACACAATCCTGAGGAAGTCCTCCAACAGGGGTAGGTATCCGTGGGGAGGGATCGAACTCATGACCTATGGTCAGAGTGAAGCCCATCCTTACCACTGGACCAAGTCAGAGTGAAGCCCATTCTTTTATTTTTAGTAGGGCCTTATAGTCATTTTAGCTAATTACTTGATTAGCAAGTAATTCAGCCCCCTATAAATAGGCTTGTATTCTCATTTGTACTCACTTTTGCAATACTTGAAATAGGTTTGGTATTTCTTTCTTGCCATTGACGCGTAGTTTAGGTCAGTTTTAAGATATTGGTTTACATTTTCTGAAGGTTTAAAAAACAAAGAAAAAATGAGAAAAGCATATAAAACGACGTAGTTTAGTAATTGTGGCATTAAAATTCCTAATGCCGGAATCGTGCCCAAATAGCACTAAATAATGTCGATCGTGCAAACAACGCGTAGAAGAATCAAAATTGCGTGCCACGTCATCAATCGCCCACGTTATTTGGGCTTCCCGCTAATCAAAGTGGGCTATGTCGCGTTTTCGCTCAAAAAACGCAATCGCGTACTTTTTAAAACAATGCTCCTCAACCACTCCTCCCTTTACAATGGATGCATCCACTCCCTCTCATCCAACTCCTTAATCTCTCCCCCATTCCTTTCACAACACACAAGCTAACATTACCCAAACACACCTTAGATCCTCCTTTGGAGAATAATTTTCTTAGCTAGCACCAAACCCACATTTCCCTCCACATGATACACTACTACCATATCACCCTCTTCGGGAAGTCTGACTCCTTAAGCAACATGTTCTCAAACCAGAATAGAGTACGCCCCCAAATGATCCCTGCCCCGGAGAAAATCTCCTCCCATATGAAAGATCAAAAAACGATCTAGCCTGAACATATATATAGACAATGTACCTATGTTAATAGACTAAGTGAAGTGGCCACCCGTTAGCGGCAAGTCCCCATCATGCAACTAGATAGCGTGGCGTGTTCAAAAGGAAAACACCTCATAATAATCCTCCGATATACTATGGAAAAACGCCCACACATTTATCCCCGACAGCTCATCCCAACGCTCCCAACTAGTCGTACACCACCAAAAAACACCAAATGTGTTCATCCTCCACACTTCTCAAAGAGATAAGATGCTGAATAACCACCTTGAAGATGATCAAGCTACTCCACCACCCTAGGACCCAACATCATAAGGACTCCACTAAAAGCAACAGAAGCACTAAGACAATAGCAACCCAACCACCCACAACCCACGAGAAGGAATAAAAGGTCGACAGCAACTCTCATCATACAACACAATTTGGTCTCTTGCAAGCTTATCACATCTAGCCTCTATCGAGAAACAACACCCGTCATTACAAGTTGCTTTATCGGGGTCATTTAACCCCATAACATTCCAAGATAACATACAGAGCTTTGTAATACATCAACACCCAAAATCATCCCTGTCCCACTCTTCCTCCTTACCTCCCATCATAATTATTAGAGCATTGTAGTTTCTCAAGTTCTCTCTTGTAGTTCTTCCCTTTCACCTAGCCACCACCCCCATCTTCTCAAGTTCTCTCTTGTAGTTCTTCCCTTTCACCTAGCCACCACCCCCATCTTCTCCCCCTCTACTCTCCACTTCTTGAATTATTTGAACAACATTAATGCCTCCTGCTTATAACATTCAAACGACACACCCAAGATTTTGCTAAAGTCTCCAATGCAAACTATCCATATTACCTTCAGCACTGCATATCATATCAGGTCCCCTCCCTTGCCTCCATCTCCATCTCCAATAACACACTCACTCATCCAAACCATCTCTAATGCATACGGGTCTAAAACCTATATAGAAGTGCAAGTGGAAGCAGGTTCCGCTTCAAATCATCCCATGAAATCAACTCTCCCTACAGATCCAGTGTTCTAAAAGGCGCGACTACACGGCGCTTAGGCGCAAGGTGTGTGGTAGGCACCTTGCCTAGGGGGTGCCTCGACTAGGGTTAGACGGGATCAAGTAAAAAAATGGTCGTTATTAAAACAAATTACCATTTCTATATAGATTGAACATAATACTACAGTTGCATAAAATATACATAGAAATATATATATATATATATATATATATATATATATATATATAGGAGAAGGCTCACCTACATCATGCTCTATACATCACCCATGCATCACGCCTAATTCAGAGCCCTAAAAAACTTTTTTTTTCAAATTTTATATTTTTCCCTTGAAATTAACCTTCCAATCAACCCATATGCAAAAAATTAGGTCAAAATACATTTTGTAGCTATTTTTAAAAAATTCACAAAAACCTGCTAAAAATACCTTATTTATAAGGGTCTGCGCCAGCAGTTTTTTGTGGATTTTTTAAAAATAGCTACAAAATGTATTTTGACCTAATTTTTTGCATATGGGTTTATTGAAAGGTTAATTTCAAGGGAAAAATATAAAATTTGAAAAAAAAGTTTTCAACGGCCTAGAATTAGGTGTGATGTACGGTGTGATGTATAATGCATGATGTAGGTGAGCCTTCCTCTCTCTCTCTCTCTCTCTATATATATATATATATATATATATATATATATATCAATGTTCATTTGTATATATACAATAATTACATTATCATTTTTTTGCGTAATATTTTTTAATGCTACTCAATTTTAAATCTACAATAGCATTGCTCTTTCCGTGTGTAATATTTATATTCTTCGTCTCACGAGTCAACAAATCACGTGTAAATCAATTTGTGGATATCATATGATACTTATGTATGGGAATTCAAAGAAATGTTAGTAATGTTAAAAGCGTAGGACTCTAACGTATTGTTACCAATGTTTATGTGTAAATCAATTTTGATATAATAAGATACTTATGAATTGTTGTGATTAATTAGTTTATTAGCCTTTTCTATATCATAATAAACTTTGATTGGAAATGTCTTTTATTAACTTATAAGAATTTAAAGAAATGTTAGCAATGTTAGAAGTAAATCAATATTAATTGTTAGTATCTTAAATTTCAATGTATACTTGATTTGTATTAAAAAAACATTATAAAATAAATAAAAAACGCCTAGGCGCCCATCCCATGCCCGCCTCGCGCTTTTTAGAACCACGAACAAATCTCCTCCTGTCTAGTCCACTATATAACGAAAATTAATCCGTCCCCAATCCATGCTGCTAGAAAGATTCAGAACCTCAATTAAAAAAGGATGTTGGGTCAATATGAGATAAAGGGCCTCCACCCCATCCCAAATCCCACTCCTCCCATGCTCGACAAAAATTTATAATCTGAACTAGCCACACATAGGAGAGCTTGGGCTCGTGCCACTTGATTCCCCTTCCTTAAATACTAGTTCTCACAAATAATATCCTCAGTAGTGCCAACATTGATAGAACATGAAGAATGGTGTTCCGGTATCTCCGTTCTCATTGACGACATGTCAAACAACCTTTATTTTGGTCCCACCCTCCTGTACTAACGCCACCTTGGGTGATTCTTCAATGGTCAACTTAGCCGAGGGCATGATACTTCATTTACGCTTGATAGACTGAGAGTAACACAGTGAAATCTATACATTTTGGGTCTGAACTGCAAGTGATGATTTCTTTTAACCAAAACATCTTCTCCTTTTCTTCCCCGAGATACACTCAGCCAACTGAGAAATAAAAGGTGCCTAACTAAAAAAAAATTACTAAGAGAACCCCTAGCAGCATGAATAAAAGGCCCAGCAGATCCATCATTTAATAAGAGTCGGTCCTTACCCACTTAAAGGCCAAAAACAGAGCAATCCAGTAGCTGTTCCTAGGGCTTACATCTCAACAATTTAATTAGCTGGTTTTAGGTTTACTCTTTATGTCTAGCGGCCCACACAGGCCTTTTCAGAAGAGAAGACCCGTCATCGTCCATAAAATCCCACCTGGATGTCTTCTAACCTCAGCCACACCTTTGAAAAACTTGCCACCAGTGTACTGCGTCCCTCTCCAACTGTCATGGCTACCTTCGCTGCGTACTCTCTGCTCCTCACCGGCTCTAAGCGTGCACTCTTCTCCATCTTACTCAGCGAGTGGAGAACACCCATACCACTTTTCTCATCCCCTCTACACTTTAACGACACCACCGACCGTATCCTCCATTATTGACAAACATGAAGACATCGGACTGAGGAAAAGACCATCCATTCATCCCTCCACCTTTCACTTTCTAGTTCATACCAAGATAAAGATAGCTCTTCCACAAAGAAAAATGCAGTACCTCATCTGGTGTCATTTTGCTCAAAATTTGGGTTTAGTGAGCTGGTGGAAAGAGACCCTTACTGTAATCCTTAAAAACTTTAACGTAAAGGGTTATCCCTCATTTCTACCCATGTGAGATTTCAAATGAGTAGAGTGAACAATATCCGGTTTCGGAAGAATGTATGGGTAAAGGTGTGTTCCTTTAGTTTGTTATTTCCTCGAATCTATTAACTATCCAAGAAACAAAATGTTATTACTGCTTCAGTGGTTTTTGTTGAGCAATCTCTCTTTCAAAAAAGATAGGATTTTTTATATTTGATGAGCTGAGAGAAATGGGCAGGACATTCATTGCGGTTCTTTTTGTGCAAGTCCTACTCATTAACTCTAATAGATTCCCTTTAATTCTGAATCTATCTTCAAAAGGTGATCTAGAAAATGTGCCTTCCATAAAAAAAGATTAATGTTAGTGTGGTTAATTTTTTGGAGGGAAGTATACGTTTATGATTTGCTATCAAAAAGAAAAGAGGTCGAACAAGTATCACTCCCCAAATTGGTGCATTGTGTGCAATTACAGAGAGGGAGGATGTCGATAACCTTTTCATGCATAATTCGATAATTTCTTATGGATGATTTTTTTTAGAATGTGGGGGATTTGTTATTGTAGGTGCGGGAAGCTTGCTTGAGCTCTTCCGATGGGTTAGAACGTATAAAGAAAGAAAAGTGATAATACATGGCTTGGTGGTCCCCTTTGGAGATTTTGAATATCAAAGGGAGGGGGACTGTTTTTATTATTTTATATTCTACGATTATTAGTTGTTTCTATTATTTAGTTAAGAATTATTTCTCTATTTAGTAATTTCTTATTAGGCTTATATTTCCTTATTTCTAGTTCCTTTGTTATGCATTGATTCGGGGTCTGTAAATAAGAGTCAAGACAGGTGAGCCCCAACAATAGAAGGATATGTAATGAGTACTACACAAGCAACTCTTGGGCACGAAATTAGTAACCAGAAAAGTGGGATACAAACTCTTTGTAACAACTTTTAATTTAAAAAAGAATTCAATATGAGAGAGGCAAGAACTGTGTTAGTATATTTGTTCCACAGTTCACGTCATAAAAGGTATTTAGAGGTGCGTTCATGATGGCACTAGTTTGGGAGATGTGGCAGAGGAATATTAAAAGAGTGTCTTTTTAAGACGAGGACAAAGATAAATGCGACTTTTCAGAAAAAAATAAATTTTTATTTTATCTCCTCATAGCTTTCAACAACCTCTCTAGGAATTAAAATTTTTGCTCTATGATCAGAGATTAAAGGAGCTTTAGGTTTCTTTAGGAGGAGTCTTTCTATTTTATTATCTATCTCTCTTCTCCCTCTTCTTTGGTGGACTTGTCCTCTTTTTCATGTATTTTTTTTAGTTTCTAATCAAAATTTTCATGGTTGGTTACCCAACGATATTCTAAAAACTTCAAATCTGCCACTTATCTTCATGCTATTGACTTCTATAAAGATGTTACGTCAGAGCGAGGTCATGATCCTATATTATGTTAGGGGGCTTGTCTAGCGTACTTTATTAGCACAATGACAGATATGCCTCTCTCCCAACAAAAAAGTTGGCTAAAATACACCCTTAGAGGTAACTACGTGTGTATGTAATAACTGTAGCCAAATTTTCATACAGTGAAGTTTAAACAGACACCACCAATTTAGAGCAGCTGAGTACCTTCTTAATAACAAAATATTCAAAAACACTAAGTTGAAAGAATCCCAAAATAATGGCAAAAAGATGGAGTACCTGCACTTTGTTGAGGATTAATACCAACACCATCTGCACACAAAGCAAATTGGAACTTTAGCATATAAAGGTTATCATGAGGTTTACCTCTCTCATGGTCTTTACAATTTAAAAAGTTAAGCCCACGGATCAACTTAAAATACAAGCCTTATTTCATGTTCTTTATGGTTTAGATCACAATTACAATGTATTTCAAGAAATATTATATGATGATGGGTACTAACGCTCCACTAAGAGAGTATCTCCATATAAAACCATTCCCTCAACAAAGGTAAACACATGTGACAAGTGACTTTAACCAAAAAAATAATAAATATTCAAATATATATATATACACACACACACTTCCCCTTGCATTTTGGATTGTAATAAAACAAGAAAGTTTATCATCACTCTCACATCCCTAACTATGGTATTTACTGTGTAGGGTATATTCTGACAGTAGTGAAATTAATGAACTTCTTTCCTTGATATTCGATTCCCATAATATATTAAACCAAAAATACCCGTGTACCACGTAAATTAATTGCTCTACTACAAGATATTCGTCATATTACTACATAAACATGGAACTCAAAGGGCCCTGTAGTCACTTCTTCTAGGCAACCTTAACCCCAAGCCCCAACATTGGATATTGAGTCATTTTTTCCTCTTCTTTTGTTATTACGGTGTTACTCTTTACAAGAATACGAACAAATGTTAATTGTTGCTGAGCCAATATATGCTCAAAATATTTGGAGACATAAAGCTCGCGAGACGAGAACTTTCAGCTTTTCATTTAAGACGAGAGCATTCGATTCAACTGCAAACAGAATAAAAAGCGCGTGTCATTTGTTTTCAACTACCCGACATTTGCATCTTGCTCCTTGTTCTCCAGATAGGCAATCTCACTTGCTCATTATTCCCATTTAAAATTTTCAAACTTCTATTAATTTTGAGTTATATATATATATATATATATATATATATATATATACACACACACACACACTTTACGCATAACGAGAAGAACGACGGAGCACTTGTCTCTAAACGTGCCAATGAAGAAACCACTAACAGATATGGGTTATGTATTTAAAGTGTAATAGACCATAATACTTGCACGCACAGAATATATGACTTTATGACAATACCTACCATGTGATTTCTATACTCATTTCCTTTTCTGATTAAGTTTAAAATTTTGTGAAGTTGTGAATACCAACAAAATTTAAACCACCTCATATTACAAACAACACAAGCGAATATAATTTTCCTACTTCTCCAAAGATAAAACAATAACGAGAACATCCTTAACAACACGAAACCCCCCCACACGAAATTCATATATGCTTAAAACATGTACATACATACATATACATATATGCGCTTAAAACATGTACATATATATATACACAGTACATATATGTACATACATACATATACATATATGCGCTTGAAACATGTACATACATACATATACATGTACATACATACATATACATATATATATATATATATATATATATATATATATACACAGTACTGTTCTTGTGCATACCAGTCCGTATTTTAATAGTGCAGACCGAACATGTGTCACCTGGCGGTGAGCCCAGAAAAGAGAGAGAGAGAATGCCTATAATTTCTAGGGTCACCTCCAGGTACACATGTCCGGTCCGCACTCTTAAAATGCGGACTGGTATGCACAAGATCTATATATATATATATATATATCCTGTGCAGACCAGCTTAAGGATCAATTTGTTAAAAATAATAAATAATAATAATTTCGAGTTTTTTTTCGGGTCAATTAATGTTTAGTCCATATGAGCTAAGTACATTTTGCATTTAGTCCACCTTCTTTTTATGTTCCAAAAAGTCCCCTCTTTATTTTTTTGACAAATTTTTATGTGGTTTGAGGATGAGAGCCTAAATGTTGATTAAAAAGATGTCCGACGGAAATAACTATTTTTGTGGGATATTTAAACATTTCAAGGACCTCTCTCTCTCTCTCTCTATCTATCTATCTATCTATCTATCTATCTATCTATATATATATATATATATATATATATATATATATATATATATATATTCAGAATAGAGTTCCAATACTTAATATTTTGAAACTCAAATCATGTGCCCTAACGACGAATGTTAAAGTGAGTTCCAATACTTAATATTTTGAAACTCAAATCATGTGCCCTAAGGACCAATGTTAATGCTATCATTTTCAACTTAATATTTTGAAACTCAAATCATGTGAACTAACGACAGAATGTTAATGTTATCATTTTCCATATATATATATATATGAGTACCGTTGGTGATGATAGCGCTGGTTTGGGGAGGGACTTTGAATTCTTCAGCTGCGAATTTGAGAACCGCAGTAAATGGAGCTCCTTCTGGAACGCTAAACCTGAAATTTATATTTTTTGAGATTATTTAGAATTATCAAAATTGATTTCAGAAGATTGATTACAACCAAAAAGAAAGACAAAGGGTAAAGTAAATTTGTATTACTAACACTTTGAAGGGAAGCTTTGGATCGGAGGTGAGAGTAACCTTGAAAGAAACCTTCCCACCACCACTCGCCATTTTCTTTTGCTTGATGTCTGTGCCTTTACAAACCTTATTTACATATATCTTCACTTATTTACACCTTTTATCCCTAATATATACATCCAATCTCGTTTATTATATTCAATTTAAGAATTTCAAATTTTGGACACATGAGAGTATTTTTCTCGCACACTTCTCCCTCCAATTGTCCCGAGTAGGTTGTCGATTCGGCTTTATTCTCGGATTGAGTACTCATAGATCTACACAAGTAATATTATCGTACGGCGTTCTTACTTAGTGAAGATATATGTATCTTACTATAATATATAACTAGCATATAGAGTCGTGACACGTAATTAATAACTTGTATAGTTTAATCGTGAATATAACCCGTTCATTAATGACACGTTACATGAAAAAGGGTAATTGTATAAGGTATATTTGATAAACTAATATAATCTTTTTTTTATAAAAGTTCATAATGATTAAAACAATATAATTATATTAAAGAAATAAAAAATTATTAAAGAAATAAAAAATATGTCTTCTTTTAGAGTTATAATAATTATATTACGTTTGTTATTTTAATTTATTAAAAAATTTTAAGATCATATTCATCCACCTAGTAAACCATTAAAATTAGTTGTTATATCTATGAAGTTTCATAAAAAAATTCAATAAAATTTTTTTTGAAGATGATCTTCTAATTGTAGAAATTATATCCATAAAGTTTCATAAAAAAATTACTTTTTTACCATTTTAAAAAAATAGTATGTACCGGAGTCGCACTATAAAGAGTCATTACAGGAGACTTTTTGTGTATATATATATATGACAAAACCTCATCTTATGGTCTACCCGGGTAGTGAAATTTGGGTTCTTTTCTCATCATTCCTTTTTATACTTTTTGTTCCCCATAAGTGGGTCCAATTAGTTGATGAAACACTTATCATTTCACTCACATAACCGAGGTGGATAAAAAAAATATTAAGAAATGACAAAGACTAAGAGACGAGGATTCCACAACATTACCTAAAGCAAAATCCAATTCATTTTTTCTCGGGAGATTTCTCATAAATTTATCGCCATGTACTGCTTCTTCTACTAAGACACGTCCAAACACATATATACACAACAAATATTTACCGATATAAAATGAAAAAAACAATAAAAATAAAGAAGTATATATACATTCAGAACATTTTTCTACACAATATAATGAACCTGCCAAATAGAGAGGGGGAGAAACAATAATTTCAGAAGTCTACCTGATAAAGCCCCCCAAAAGCCAATAATTTATGTAGAGTTTGTGTCAAGAATTTCATTAAAAATTTATAGATGAACAACCTTATGTGTTAAACCCATGATTAATAGTTCAATCACATTATCAGTCATCTAATAAAAAATCGGGGTTTAATTTAAAATAACGTAAATTTAAGGGTGCCTTGAAAATTAAGCCTAACTTCGAGATGTATTATACGTTAACCAATTAAATACGAATATAGGTCGTCTCTAGTGAGCAATGGAGTTTTTCATATTTTCTCAACTCATTGGAATTAATACACCTTTATACACATTTCATCAAACATCTTATGTGGTTTCATTTAAATCAATTCCAAACTAAATTATATACCTCAAACTGGAAAACATAGCAAATAGATAATAATATAAACTTAAAACTATGAAAAGTAGACTATGTAACCCTACACTAATTAACAGGGCTACTTGACTTAAAATGTGTTTGATTTTGGTAAAATACAGAGATTTATTACTAGAAAAATTAAAGAGTAAAATGAAAAGGCTATGGGGCTAAAACCAAATATGCAACATTTCACAATAAAATACTAACCTGCTTGGCAGCAAAAATCATGATATATTGATGTGCATGGCCTTTACTATATATACCTAGTATATGAGACTTTCATTGTCACAGAAATTTAATAGAGAGAGAGAGCAACAGTTACAATCGTCTCACATAACAATAAAGATAAAGATATAATGGTTAATGAAGTCACAAATTAAATTTAAAAAAAAAAAAAAAGAAGAAGAAAGCATTATACATATGTGAAATGGTTCAACAGGTTAGTGTGGAAATGAAGTAATAGTGTGTGTGTGTCCTGGTTTCTATTAATTCAATTTCATTGGACCTCCTTAAATAAATATCAACTTGTCCCTCTCACACTACGGCCGACGTATGAAAAATTGTGATTTGTTGCATGGATAGCGAGAGCGGAACATACTTGATGATAAAGAATGGATTTCTATCAACAAATAAATAAATCAGCATTACACACACACACACACACACACACATAAATAAGAGAATTTTTAAATGCATACACAAAAGTATACATATCATCGCTATATTATGATACATAATTTAGGGTGCATTTAAAATTTCCAAATATAATGTTGTAGCCGTGCATTTTGTATTGGAGTTCCTGATGCCCAATTAATATGTGAGGCCTAATGCAGTATCCCACCCAAAATGGACAAATCTACTTTAGTTAAACCCTTTTTTTATCTCACGTGACATTTTCCAATTATCACTAGAGATATGCATTTTCTTGAGTTGATGGTTAACCCAATAGCCTAATAACCAATGAATTGACAACAGTAAAAGTAAAGAAACACGTGTAAGATTAAAATATGAGTAGTTCGCTGTTCACTTCAAAAGCCTACCTTATTTTTTAGCAATAATTTCATTTCCTTTAAGGATCAAATTTCCATGAAATTTCAATGATTATAGAAAGAGGAATCAGATGTTATGCATTATGACCAAATAGGCAATATCAAGTGCAAGTAAGTCAATTCTAGCTTATTCTGTTTTTCACATCTCCTCTGGCTTTACACTACAATCAATGTAAATCACCTTTATTCAAAG
The DNA here is from genome assembly GCA_949130495.1 of Sambucus nigra. Taxonomy (NCBI): domain Eukaryota; kingdom Viridiplantae; phylum Streptophyta; class Magnoliopsida; order Dipsacales; family Adoxaceae; genus Sambucus; species Sambucus nigra. Next base: position 432,775,628 of record OX422220.1, on the reverse strand, counting down.
ATCATTAATTACATCCTCCCTCCCAAAGTCCATAGTATGCATATGTCGGGCCACGTCCATGAATTTGAAGAGACAATTTAAACCTACGGATAATGTGTGGCTCTCCGGGTAGAAGATGAATATGTTTTTTAGGATTGAAAAATGAAAACGCTAATGAGGATTAGGAGGTCTGTTAATTAAGAAAAGTAATAAAGATGATTAATGATCTTGACGCATGACAGCGTGAAAAACTTGACACATGTCGTAAGGAGTTTAGGCTATAATTGTATATACATTTGTATATAAAATAAGAGTATTGTATGTAGTTGCATTTAAAGGAGGCTAATTTGATTAGTTAGTTCATTAATGAACTTAGGGCTCTTACTATTGAGTTTATAACAAGTTTGTATTATGACAACAACAGAGCCTTAACTTATGTTGAAGTCTAAACACGAGGAGCAATGTTACCACTTGATATAAGTTATCATATAACTAATATATATAAAATGGAGTGTCAAAGTTAACACACCATCCGCGTGTCATCCTCTCAATTTTTCTCCATCAATGTATTAATGTGTATTTTTTTTTCGAATGCTCTGCCTTTTAGTTTTCCATTTCTATGCCTTTTCATTTTCACCTTTTGTGTTTCGTTCTCTCTTTCCAATTATCCATCCTCTTGAATATGTATATGAATAAGATAAAGTGGTCACAAATTTCAAAACAATCTTTAATGTGAGTTTTGGGCCCTTTTTTTTATTCTGGTCTCTCTCAATCTTTTTCACCGTAATTTTTCATTTGTATTTTACATAGCTCAACCTATAAAGATGGGTACATACATACATGACAACCGGTAAAAAGAAGTTTCTCTTGGTTGAAATTATATGTCGAGCGAGATAGTTTTCTATTTTTGTACTTTGATTTTGTTCACGTATTTTTATAACTTTTTGTAAGTTGTTTAAGGGGTTCGTTTTATAGAGGAAAATAAGACTGAGAAACCTTTGGAAAAAAAGTCATGAAGATAGAATTGTTGTCTCCTATTTAAATACTTCATATCCATTGTGGCTTTGATGAATGTGCTCCAATCATTCCAGTTGGGATAATTTTTTGCTGGTTTGTTTGATATATTCTTATTGTGGAATGTGGTTTCAATAAGTGTGTTTTCATTTAACTTTATAGATTAAGTTTTATTATCCTCGTATTATTCGTAAATTGCCTAAATGTTTAGCTTACGTACTATGGTAAATCGTTATTGATTTCAAATTGTTGAGTTCCTTCTTAAGTTAAGGCGTGTATCTATATCTTGATCAAATGTCTCACTAATTATTAAAAACATATTATCTCATTTGAGATGTTACCTAGGCTAAATTTATCACATAATAAATTAATTGAGTTGTTACGCTAAATATATCACAATTTCCTTAAAAATGTTTTGTAATGTACAAATATTGTTCCAAGTTTTGATTTATTCATTCACTTATCGAGGTACTAATTGTGTTATCATGGTAGGGTTGTTTGACTTCGATTGTATGTGGCTGACGTAAATTTACAATTGCATGAAGTTTATTAATTGTGTCTTCCATTGGATTGATATATTTTTTTCATATGCTTCTCATGTTTTTATTTTTTATTTTTTCTTTAATTATAAAGTGCTAGCTTTTCATTCAAGTTCATTACTCTTTTTGAAAAGGAATATTGTTTCCCCCCTTTTTAGTTGAAAGTGGAAACCACTTATCTTTCATTCCATTCTTGTTTCTTTCTGCAAGTGATATATTTAGAAATGTCAATATTATGATAGTGCATTACATATGAATTTTTATGTTATAAAGAAATCGCTTCATTTGATAACTTTTTAGTTTGTCCCTTTTATGGTAAGATATGGCAGCGATAATGTGATAAAAATCTTATGCAGCGATGATAATCTACAAATAAAACTAGATTGATTATGATATGAGTCGATTACGAAATACAACATTTTGATTTCTAAGGTGATGTTTCTCTTCATTGCTTTGATTACCATGTTTTCTTTAATTTTGTTGTTATTATATAATATACATTGACATAAGCATCGAAAATGTTTGTATTTTTTCTACAAGTGAATATTAAATCTTTGATTATTATGGTTGGTTCAAGTGACTATTATATTTTTGTATTGTGTATGCACATTTAAAATATAATGTAGTTTCATTTATTATTTGAGATTTTTTTAGAAATGTAGGTCCCCAAAATATACCCAAGTGCGGAAAAAAGTGTGTTTTAAACCAAACCAATATTTACTTAGCCAATTTTATATTGTTTAAGTCCTAAACATGCATCTAGGTGATAGGCAAGTAAAATGAATTAAAGATACTCACAACGTCGGATGTACGAGGAAAAACCCAAAACGAAAAAAAATCTCGGACGGTCCAAGCCAGACAATCACTATGAATATGGTTTTACAAGGACAGACGGTAGTCTTACTCAATGACTCGATCCACCCACGAGACTTGACGCTCATCTGATCTTCTACCACTCCTCTTACAGTGCCCACGCAGAAACTCCGTCTTCCACGATGTTAGTCCACCACACTCGACTCCACGAATGTCTCGGTGTCCACCGATACATCTTGATACGTCTACGACGTTGAACACGATATTCGTCGCTTTTCCACCACAAAACCAGCAATCACAAGTGTTTAATGATGAACAAAACTCAACTTGGTGCAACAAGGATCACATAAACATTTGATAATGAAAGCTTGGATCTTTGCAAACTCTAAGGATGTATTTAAGCCTTTGAAACCTTAGAAAATATGTGCAAATAAATTTCTGGATAGTAAAACTAATTTTCCAGAATGCAAACGCTTCGAGAAAACTGGACACCTCTATGTATAATAAAATTGAGTCGGTGTCAGAATCTCGTTCGAACGAGATGGCACGTCGTTCGAACGACAATGGATCTTGTTCGAACGACATCAAATGCCATTTGAACGACGTCGTCAGATAGAGTTTTTAATTGAAATAAAATTTTGATTAAAACCAACTCTTATCCAATTCTCATATGTTCTTATCTGACATAAACGAAGTGTAAACAATTAAACCTCTTTCAAAAACATTTTCTTTAAAGAAAATAACGTCCTTATTTTTATAAAATGAATTCATAGTTTCATTAACATTATGCATTCATACCCGTGTGATCTCGGAATGCAATTAAACCTTGAAGATGAGAAATTACACCAATTAAACTTCGGTATGATTAATTCCATGTAGCTTTGCCGCAATGTCTTCAATTAATCTTCGATACGTCATAAACTCGAGGGATTAGACAATATAAAATCTATCTATGACACAAACATGTTTTGTTCCGAGAATAAGTCAAAATAACATTAAGACTCAATTGGAAATTTGGTCCTTACAAATCTCCCCCTTTGATTATTCTGGGACAAAACCAACAGTGAAATGCCTAAGTCGGGCCGTCAAGACGTACGACGCCTCAATCCTATCCTATAAAATCCAAAATGAAAAATACATTATCAGTATAGGATAAGACTCTTCAATAATGGATCAGCAAGCATGAAACTGTCTCTGAATGTCTGAATGTGAAGTAGGCTTGAAATCTCGAATCTCGTTAAGCATACCTACACACATGAAACAGACAAATACCCAGTGAAGTATCGAGGAACAAATGATATAAATCAATATGAAATATCAAATCCTAGTCATTTGTTATGAGAGTAAATATGATACTAATTTATGTAGACATAAAACTCCTCTTACATCACAGACATCTTTCTCCCCCTTTTTGTCTCGAATAGATAATCCGGTGAAAAGATAAACAAATCTAGTATGCTATACCAATGTGATACCAATTTGAATGAATTAACACTGAAGCACAACTAGATAAACAAGAAACAACCAACTAAATATGATCAAGCAATGTCAAATCAGTAGCTAGTAAATAATGAATCACACAAATAATATATTGATCTAAGCAGGTGTGATTAAACGAATCAATGCAATAAAATATCAAATCAATTAAAGAAAACTGCATAAACAGATACTCAGTACCAAAATATAAACAATATGCAGCAGGGTACTGAAACCAAATAACAACCTAAAAAGTCAAACTCAGGTCAACCAGGGTTGTTGTTCGAACGAGCCAAGGATGTCGCTCAAACGATAAGCGACATCGCTCGAACGAAACAGTAAGTCGTTTGATCGACATACTCAAAACTTCACAGTATCCCTAGAAGGTCAAGCAGTGTTGCCCAGTAGAAAAAATATCAGAAAAATCAAACTGGAAGGGACTTAAAACTGTGAAACAGTAGCAAAAACTAAGAAAATAAACAAACAAATATGAGTAACATGCTAACATATAATCGATGTGCCTAAACATGAACATGGAATGAATGTGCGTGAACTAAAACAAATGAATCACAATTTCAACACATTGAAATGATCAAGAAGCTCTAATCAATAGCAATTTATCATCAAACTTTATCATAGCTATATGTGACAAATAAAGTGAGCTTAATGAATTAAACAAACATCATGCACATGAATCCGAAATTTTGACGATTCTACAAACAATAGCGTCATGACACATTTTTTTCAACAATAGGATTCTTTGTGCAAACCCGTTTAAATAATTAAACCATTTAAACTCCCTCAAATATATATATTTATCATATTTTCTTTGGAAGGAACTAAACTAATTTGGCCCAATTTTGGCATATGATTCTTTTTATTGTCTTTTCATTTTTTTTCGGGCTCTTTTAAACGGTGGCTTTCACGACGATTCAATTTTTCACTCTCGCAACCCTTTCCCATACACTCATCATATTTTCAATTAATCCTCACGGTAAACGGTTATTACATGCACACTTCCTCCATAAGTCTACTTATGTATAGATGACAAAATTGAGATAATAACATCTCACCAAACTCAAATATGCAAGAGTAGTCAAACATCCATATAAACTCGTGCATGTGTGCAAAGATGGCATATATACAAAGTTGAATTAAAACGCTAATCAACTTCGAAACAACCCCATAATACAATGATTATGATCATTCTAAGCATCGATAATAATGACCAAAAGTCCTAGCCACATGGATAATGGAAGGAAGGGGGTCCAAGCACACCAATATGCCATATCAAATATGTTAACTCAAAATAAAAACCTAAAATCTTTTTGGTTTTTCAAAAGGTTTATCAAAAACAAAATCTTTTGGGATTTTTTCAATAAGATTCAAATAAGTGAAAAATATAGTACAAAAGATAAACATGTCATAATACTAGCAAAGTACATATCATGAATGCAAAGACTAGCATATGACAAACAACCAAGCAACTATCCATAAGAAATAGCAAGAGATGAATCATGTGCATGCATGTGAGACTCAACCAACGAAGCATTTAGCATCTCCAAAATGGACTTCCTAACCCAAACAGGTGTATACCTAACAAAACGGGTTTGGGGAACCAATGGGACACTACATTTAAACTTTCTAGGGTCTTTGTTAAGATCAAAATAAAAACTCCTAAGGTGACCTTTCCTACCATAATGCGAACATGTGAAAACACGATGAGGAATGGGACATTTAGGTTGACCTTTTCTAACACCCTCGGATGTGGTTGACGCTCTAAAACAAACTATGGTTTTGGCTTTTACATTCGAACCACTAGAACAAGATAAGCCGCTACCATCACTAATCGAGTCATTTAAATCATTTTTAACTTCAAAACTTTTGACTAAAAAAAATAATTAGACTCCTCAAACTTTCGGGACTCCTTCTTTAAATTTTCAATTACCCCTAGAAGGTTATCTTGCGTCCCCTCAATATGAGCAAACTTACTCCTTAGAGTCTTCTCACGTGCCTTAAATTTATTAATCAAACTATTTTAATTAATGGCACAAACACTTGAATTTTTCAAATTCTCTAACTCTCTCTCTCTAAACCAAGAATTCTATCATCACTCTCCTTTTTGGAAACTTTTAAAGATTCAAAATTATTATATAAAGCTCCAAACTTCTCACGACTCATATGTCTTTGAATTTGAAACATTTGCATATATTCAATCATATTTTTAAAACGTGAATTTTCTTCCTCCAAAATTTAATTCGTTTTGCAAACTTTAAATTCAACAGATTTAATTCGTTAAAACTTTGAGAATCCATCGAGAGGAAAAAAAACAAGAGTGAGAAACAAATCAGGAGTAAAAGCCAAACACACACAAGGATCTACACAATAAAATAGTGTTTTTAGCTCTGATACCAATTTGTAGGTCCCCAAAATATACCCAAGTGCGGAAAAAAGTGTGTTTTAAACCAAACCAATTTCACTTAGCCAATTTTATCTTGTTTAAGTCCTAAACATGCATTTAGGTGATAGGCTAGTAAAATAAGGTAAAGATACTCACAACGCCGGATGTACGAGGAAAAATTCAAAACGGAAAAAAACCTCGGACGGCCCAAACCAGATAATCACTATGAATATGGCTTTACAAAGACAGACGGTAGTCTTAATCAACGACTCGATCCACCCACGAGACTTGACGCTCCTCTGATCTTCTAACACTCCTCTCACAGTGCCCATGTAGAAACTCTATCTTCCACGATGCTCGTCCATAACACTCGACTCCACGAATGTCTCGGTATCCACCGATATAGCTTGATACGTCTACAATGTTGAACACGATATCCGTCGCTTCTCCACCGCAAAATCAATAATCACAAGTGTTCAATGATGGACAAAACTCAACTTGGTGCAACAAGGATCACATAAACATTTGCTAATGAAAGCTCGGATCTTTGCAAACTCTAAGGATGTATTTAAGCCTTTGAAACCTTAGAAAACATGAGCAAATAGATTTCTGGATCGTAAAACTATTTTTCTAGAATGCACACACTTCGAGGAAACTGGACACCTCTATGTATAATGAAATTGAGTCGGTGTTAAAATTATAACACCCCGTATTTTTGTACATTTAATATTTAATTAATTTGGGAATTTTAAATTTCTTGTGTGTTGTAAATATAATTGAATTAATTATGGCAATATATATATTTAAATATTAATCGGGGAGTGAATGGTTAATGTTTAGAAAAATTTATTTACTAAGTGAATAGTAATAATTTAATTACGTCATTTCGAGTATTAATAACGAGGTATACACTTATCCCAGCCGGGAGTCGGTATAGACTAAATTGGGTGTGAGATAAAGATTTTTATAAATTAATTCGGATGCCAATTCTGAGTGCGCAGTTGAGTCCGGATGGGTCGAGATAGTCAGAAAAGAGTACCCGGGGGTAGTAATTGAGTCTCAGAGTATTTTTGGGCATAGCCGGGCCCACACGGGGTGAGTTGAACCACTTTAATTAAGCCCATTTGGTGAAAAACGGGATTGAGGGTTTTAACCTAAGTGAGGGATTAGGAAAATCAGCAGCCAACACAATTCTAAGCCTAGGGCTTGAGAGGAAAATTGAGGGAAAGCTTAGCAAAAGCCAATTTGGGGATTTTGGAGCCAAATTGAGGGACTACGCCAACGGATCAGACACTACGAACACTTACAGGCAAGTGGTTAACTGTTGCGATGTCTAAATTTATGATAATCAATTCATATAATAGTGATGTGTAAACCAAAATTCGTTTTGGGGATAAATGGGTACAAAATGGGGTTTTTGTTCATGAAACTATTGAATGAGATTCATAGTAGAAATTGTTGTGTTGAACATATGTGAGTATAGATGTTTAGTTGGAATAAGAATTCGGAATATAAACAGGGGAAAATCTGGATTTGGAATTTGGTTTGTAGAACAAGATAGATGAATTTTAATGGAAAACCCATTTCGGAAATTGTGAGATAAGTGGAGAAATTTATATACTAGAGGGCGTATATGATGCATAGGATCAAAGTTCATATGTTTATGTGATGGGATGACTTGATCAGGGGTTAAAATTAAGGTTTACAAACCTTGAATTTCCGTTAATGGTGCAATGCAGTGGGGAAGAAGAACTGCCCAAGAAGGATCGATCGATCGATCGGGGGCCATCGATCGATCGACGGTCCCAGGAACTTGACAGTTCGACCAGTTGTTTATAATGAGGATTTTATTTAAATTTTAATCCCTTACTTTTAATTGGTGATAAATTTATATGGGACACATATTTCCTTAATAATTATAGGGTGATATAATTGGGTTTAGGAGGGTGTGAACGGTATGTCATGAGATGAACGAATTTGGAGAAATAATTCATAATTATTGATATTAGGCCGAGGAATAATATTCAGGTATTGTAGTTGGGTGACGCTACATTATTAAAGGAATTGAGGAAAAATATTTAATTATGGACCAAGTGGGCGAGTCCGGGTACGTTGATAATTATAGGTAAATATAATTGGGGAGTTTATGGAGATGCATGTGTGACACATTGTGGGCGAAGATGTGGGAATAAAATTATGAGAGGTAAAACAGACCAAATGAGCGAGTCCGGATATGTTGGTTAAGTGACACCAAAGTATTTAATTAATTATTGAGAGAGAGTAATTAATTTGGAGTCGGAATATAGACTCGAAAAATATTAAGGTATGGGCCAAGTGAGCGAGTCCGGGAATAATGGTTGGGTGACACCAGGTTATTAAATTAATAAGTGTGATAAATAATTTAATCAGAGTCGGATTATAGACTCGGGAATGTATTGAATTAATAAGTGTGTTAACTAATTTTATTAGCGTCGTACCACAGACTCGGATTGGTGTAAATTAATTATATCAAAGTCAGACCACAGACTCGGATTTGTGTTGATTAATTAATATGTAAAGTAATTAAATAAAGGGTCGGATTGTAGACTCGGGTAGGTATCAAATTAATGGATGTGTTAATTAATTTAATTAGAGTCGGACGATAGACTCGGGGTGGTATTAAATTAATGGGTGTGTTAATTAATTTAATTAGCGTCGGACGAGAGACTCGGGGTGGTATAAGTTAATAAGTGTGTTAGTTAATTTAATTAGAGTTGGGTGATAGACTCGGGGAGATATTAAATTAATAGATGTGTTAATTAATTAAATTGGAGTCGGACCATAGACTCAGGGAAAGTATTATATACATTGAAGTGTGAGTTAAATATATTAGAGTCGGACCATAGACTCGGGAAGACGATAAATTATTAAGTGAGGAAATTAATTACGTTGAGTCGGGCCACAGACTCAGGAAATTATAGGCAGTGTACGAGATTTTTAATACACGGTAAAGCCGGGGTTTATAATATATATATATATATATATATATATATATATATATATATATATACGGAGTAGTGATAGTATATATATATACACGTGTATATATTGTGTGTGATATTAAATTACAGGCAGTGTACGCGATTTTGAGTACACGGTAAAGCCGGGGTTTATACTATATATATACGATGTAGTGATAGTATATATATATACGTGTATATATTGTGTGTGATATTAGATATCGGTGATTAGATATTTATTCAATCTTTATACTCTAAGGCTATCAAGGGAGGTTGCGCGATGTGGGTGAATCCCCTATCTCGAGGAGTAGGGCGAGTATATCCTCAGGTCATAGCGTCCGGTATATATGGGTGAGGGATTTATCTCACTTTCAGGGAAGGAATATGACTGCCTCCACTACGTTTATATTTTGGGCCAAGTTGGTGAGCGATTCCAACTCGGGAAAACTAGGTTTTGTGAGCACACTTAGTGAGATAGCATTTTAGAGGGAATCATCCAGCGAGGGTATACTCGAAGGGATGGATATACGTATGTTATATGTGTGGATATTGTCGTAAAGGTACGTATATAATGATAGTAAATATTATATACGGGTAATAATACAATGAGTGATGTATTTAATTTATATAACTTGTGACACGGTTATATGCTACTATTTAAGAGGAATTAATTAAGTTAATTGTGATATAACTTATAATTCAAGAATCATTATACTCGGGTTAGAGTAGTATGGCAAGGGAAGGTTATACCAGGACTAGTTGGATGGGGTAGCACAACTAGGTGGGGTTAAGGTAATCGGTAGGTGTGCACAATAGTGGAGGGGTGAGAATGTCCACAAGGGTGTGCGACACTAACTTAAATATGAAGCGCATTCATGCATTTTAAATTACTGCAGTTAATTCACTTGCTAAATATTTTCAAAATGTTTTGGGTTCTAACCCTTGCTATAAAACTATTTTCAAAACCTTTTAGTTGTCCAGCCACAGGGACGCCGAGATTGATATTCTATTCTAGGGACACGGAGCTGCGACATATGTGGATGCTAGTAGGAGTTTGGATTAGACGCATCATTCATTCATTCCTAGAGTAGGAATCACTCATCAGTTCGAGTTTTATTTAGGGCTTGTCGCCCAGACTTTCAGTTCAGTTTTTCAGATTTGTTTTATTCCGATGTTGAATATTGTATTGGATTATTTCACTTGGGTGGCCGATGGTTTATTCGGCAAGTTGTGTAATTAATTATTTCAGTTGAGTTTTATTCAGTTGTGTGAATGGTTTATATTTAGTTTCGCATGTATTGTTTTGTTTAATTAAAAAGTTAAAACTGGCACCAGTTTTTGGAATACTAGGTGGTTAGTAAGTCTTAAAAAGTTTTCGACAGTGATGCTAAGGATGATCCAGCTGAGATTCCTGTTTTAATTTGGTATAGGACTAATCACCCGGTATTTTATTAGGTGGGGTGTCACAGATGGTATCAGAGCATCAGGTCTTAGTGCCCTTAGGATCTGTGTGGCTTTTCACATTTCGGCTTAGCAATCTTTGATATAGAGCCCTATTATAGGATTGTTGTATTCTCATACGTATGCACATATACATTCTTCTGCGAAATTTATATTTGAGAGTGAGCTCATACAAAATTCTATTCTCATTCCAGATGATGCCCAGGAGAGAGAGAGCAGCTATGGCGGCAGGGGGAGATGAGACGAGGGAGGCTCATTAGGGGCAAGAGTTACCGCAGGAACTACCAGAGATGATTTTGGCAGCACAAGTAACGGAACTAGTGGCTCAGGTGGTTGAAACGACGGTGGTCGCAAAGGCAGGGTACTTTCCACGGGATCAGACTCACCCGGGGTCGTCGGGGTGGAAACAAGAAAGAAAGGTTATTTTTGTGGGAACCCACCAGAGTTGCGAGAGGGTTCAGATGTAGTTCTAGCGTATCAAGGAAGAGAGATATCCAGCGTCACCTACGCATGGGAGATTGCGATGAGGCGCGGGAGCAAATGCTAACCACTTTTAGTTTAGTGGGAGAAGCACTATAGTGGTGGGAGTCGATCACCACAGTGAGGAAATGTACACACTAGCTATTACAGAGTTTTGGGTGCGGTTCGACCGCAAGTATTTTTCCTCCAGCGGTTGAGATCGAAACGAGGAGAAGATTTTGTGAGGTGACTCAAGGGGACCGTTAAGTGGCCGATTACGAGGAAGAATTCACTCGTTGGCAAAATTTTGTACCGGATGAGGTAAGCAAGGAAAAGAGAAAGAAATTAAAGTTTATGGATGGGTTAGTCTGTAGAATCAGAAAACATTTAATTGATAATTATACATTAGTAAATTATACTGATGTCGTTAACGCAACACTCCGGCACTGTCGGGAATATCGCTTTCACGCGAAAGAAAGCGGAAGGGGAGTGGGAACTAGCCAGTCGGATAAGGTAGGAGGGAACAATACCAGTGGGGTACCCCAGCAGTAGAATGAGGGAGATCAGGGGCAGGATTTTCGACAGGGAAATCATGCCAAACGATTTAGAACCGAAGGCTATCGGCAGGATGGCCAGGAATTTCAACAAGGTCGGTATGGAAGGGACCAGTGGCAGGGTGAATGTATTAAAAAGTGTTTCGTTTGTGGGGAAAGCGAGACACAAGAAGAGATATTGCCTTAAGCGAGGCAGGGGCAACTACAGGACGAGGTCCTGGATGTACAGCCACTAAAGCAAGTCATGGGCGCATTCGGGCAGGGAGAAGATGCTTCGGAGCCCGAGAATCAGCCGTTGCAACTGGAGTATAGAGGTAATTATTTTTACCCTAGGGGGCATGGGGTATATTTTTAAGTGACAAAGAGGGTGTCACAGTATAAGACTTATTTTTTTCACTAGAGTTCGCAGGTGAGTCGAACTTAGAGGGTGCGTTGGCGGTAGCAGCCATAGTTTGTGGATAACCTTTTCGTAGGGTAGCGGAGTTCTTTGGTGTTCTTCACGAGAGAGTGGAGGTGTACACTGAGTGATTGTTTGAATTATGCAAAGAATTACTACTTTCGAAAATTATGGGAGTAGGGTTGATAATATTTCCTAAATATCGGCTGGATAGCGATGGAATTTAACTATTGTGGATAGTGGAATAAAATTTTGTTGTCCGCGACACCAGGGTATGGTTGGTACTAGGTATCACCTGAGAAGGCGTATAGCCCATATATATGTGTATGTATATATGTTGTATTGCGTGGTGCAATAGCACATAGTGAGGTTTTGTGTTCTCACATTTTATCCCGGTAAGTGGGGATGTTTACTGAAGTGAATCAGGGTGGTTAGATTTATTTTCGAGCAAAGAGAGATAGCTCGGGGTTTATTTTGCGCAAGGACTAGTGGTAGTAAGGGCGCAGTATTAAGTTGTCTTTGGTAGCATAAGGGTAAGCGTATATACTTTTGTGTCGAGAGACAAGTATCTTGTGGGAAGATGTTTGGATGTTAACGCATGGGTTGAGTACCCGGGCAATATATATATATATATATATATATATATATATATATATATATGTGTGTGTGTGTGTGTGTGTGTGTGTGTGTGTGTGTGCGTGATATGAATACGGGTTCGAAGTTATATTAGGGATTACGACTAGCATAGTCGGGTAACTTTCGTGCGGTAGAGCGCGGGGATAGGGTGTATGGGCACCCGGGTTAATTAAACAAATTTTATGCGGTTAAACGCGAGTATAGGATGTATGGGTGCCCAGGCAAATTTTAAATGCATACTTGTGTAACGTATGATTAGAAGCGGATGGGATAGATATAGCGGGCCTGGAGGCACATGACTAGTGAGTAATATGTGAATATTGGAACACTAGGTTTATCTTAATTTCGAGGATGAAATTCCTTTGTAAGGGGGGAAGTATGTAACACCCCGTATTTTTGTACATTAAATATTTAATTAATTTGGGAATTTTAAATTACTTGTGTGTTGTAAATTTAATCGAATTAATTATGGCAATATATATATTTAAATATTAATCGGGGAGTGAATGGTTAATGTTTAGGAAAATTTATTTACTAAGTGAATAGCACTGTTCTAAAAAACCCGCCTAGGCTCCGCCTAGGCACGCCTAGGCTTGAGGCTTGGGAGAAACGCCCCGCCTTAAGATTTTGACGCCTTATGCTTGGTAAAACCCTTAAGGCGTACTTTTTCTCTAAAAACAACAATGCTTTAGTGAAACGATATCGCCTTTTAAAGATTTTTTTGCAAACCGGACCATTATCTCATCCAAAATAATCAAATAGTATTTTTATTTGCAAATATTCAGACATATTTTTATGATATGTACAATTTTAGTATTTTAATAGCCTTGTTATGGTTAAAATATATTAAAAAGACCTAAACGCCTTTTCACGCCTTTTTACGCCAAGGCCCGCCTAGGCTTCTAAGGCTTAAGGCTTGGCCTTCACGCCTCGATCACGCCCCACGTTTTTTAGAACCTTGGTGAATAGTAATAATTTAATTACGTCATTTCGAGTATTAATGACGAGGTATACACTTATCCCAGCCGGGAGTCGGTATAGACTAAATTGGGTGTGAGATAAAGATTTTTATAAAATTCGGATGCCAATTCTGAGTGCGCGGTTGAGTCCGGATGGGTCGAGATAGTCAGAAAAGAGTACCCGAGGGTAGTAATTGAGTCTCGGAGTATTTTTGGGCATAGTCGGGCCTACACGGGGTGAGTTGGGCCACTTTAATTAAGCCCATTTGGTGAAAAACGGGATTGAGGGTTTTAACCTAAGTGAGGGATTAGGAAAATCAACAGCCAACACAATTCTAAGCCTAGGGCTTGAGAGGGAAATTGGGGGAAAGCTTAGCAAAAGCCAATGTGGGGATTTTGGAGCCAAATTGAGGGACTACGCCAACGGATCAGACACTACGAACACTTACAAGCAAGTGGTTAACTGTTGCGATGTCTAAATTTATGATACTCAATTCATATCATAGTGATGTGTAAAACAAAATTCGTTTTAGGGATAAATGGGTACAAAATGGAGTTTTTGTTCATGAAACTATTGAATGAGATTCATAGTAGAAATTGTTGTGTTGAACATATCTGAGTATAGATGTTTAATTGGAATAAGAATTCGGAATATAAACAGGGAAAAATTTAGATTTGGAATTTGGTTTGTAGAAAAAGATAGATGAATTTTAATGGACAACCCATTTCGGAAATTGTGAGATAAGTTGAGAAATTTATATACTAGAGGGTGTATATGATGCATAGGATCAGGGTTCATATGTTTATGTGATGGGATGACTTGATCAGGGGTTGAAATTAAGGTTTACAAACCTTGAATTTCCGTTAATGGTGTAATGCAGTGGGGAAGAAGAGCTGCCCATGAAGGATCGATCGATCGACGGTCCCAGGAACTTGACAGTTCGGCCAGTTGTTTATAATGAGGATTTTATTTAAATTTTAATCCCTTACTTTTAATTGGTGATAAATTTATATGGGACACATATTTTCTTAATAATTATAGGGTGATATAATTGGGTTTAGGAGGGTGTGAACGGTATGTCATGAGATGAACGAATTTGGAGAAATAATTCATAATTATTGATATTAGGCCAAGGAATAATATTCGGGTATCGTAGTTGGGTGACGCTACATTATTAAAGGAATTGAGGAAAAATATTTAATTATGGACCAAGTGGGCGAGTCCGGGTACGTTGATAATTATAGATAAATATAATTGGGGAGTTTATGGAGATGCATGTGTGACACATTGTGGGCGAAGATGTGGGAATGAAATTATGAGAGGTAAAACGGACCAAATGAGCGAGTCCGGATATGTTGGTTAAGTGACACCAAAGTATTTAATTAATTATTGAGAGAGAGTAATTAATTTGGAGTCGGAATATAGACTCGGAAAATATTAAGGTGTGGGCTAAGTGAGCGAGTCCGGGAATAATGGTTAGGTGACACCAGGTTATTAAATTAATAAGTGTGATAAATAATTTAATCAGAGTTGGATTATAGACTCGAGAATGTATTGAATTAATAAGCGTGTTAACTAATTTTATTAGAGTCGGACCACATATTCGGATTGGTGTAAATTAATTAAGGTGTAAATTAATTATATCAAGGTCGGACCACAGACTCGGATTTGTGTTGATTAATTAATATGTAAAGTAATTAAATAAAGAGTCGGATTGTAGACTCGGGTAGGTATCAAATTAATGGACGTGTTAATTAATTTAATTAGAGTCGGATGATAGACTCGGGGTGGTATTAAATTAATGGGTGGGTTAATTAATTTAATTAGAGTCGGACGAGAGACTCAGGGTGGTATTAAGTTAATAAGTGTGTTAGTTAATTTAATTAGAGTTGGGTGATAGACTCGGGGAGATATTAAATTAATAGGTGTGTTAATTAATTTAATTGGAGTCGGACCATAGACTCAGGGAAAGTATTATATACATTGAAGCGTGAGTTAAATATATTAGAGTCGGACCACATACTCGGGAATACGATAAATTATTAAGTGA
The DNA here is from genome assembly GCA_949130495.1 of Sambucus nigra. Lineage (NCBI taxonomy): Eukaryota > Viridiplantae > Streptophyta > Magnoliopsida > Dipsacales > Adoxaceae > Sambucus > Sambucus nigra. Next base: position 432,759,890 of record OX422220.1, on the reverse strand, counting down.
GGAAATTAATTACGTTGAGTCGGGCCACAGACTCAGGAAATTACAGGCAGTGTACGGAATTTTTAATACACGGTAAAGCCGGGGTTTATAATATATATATATATATATATATATATATATATATATATATGGTGTTGTGATAGTATATATATATATGTGTATATATTGTGTGTGATATTAAATTACAGGCAGTGTACGGGATTTTGAGTACACGGTAAAGTCGGGATTTATACTATATATATACGGTGTAGTGATAGTATATATATACGTGTATATATTGTGTGTGATATTAGATATCGGTGATTAGATATTTATTCAATCTTTATACTCTAAGTCTATCAAGGGAGGTTGCGCGATGTGGGTGAATCTCCTAGCTCGAGGAGTAGGGCGAGTATATCCCCAGGTCATAGCGTCCGGTATATATGGGTGAGGGATTTATCTCACTTTCAGGGAAGGAATATGACCGCCTCCACTACGTTTATATTTTGGGCCAAGTTGGTGAGCGATTCCAACTCGGGAAAACTAGGTTTTGTGAGCACACCTAGTGAGATAGCATTTTAGAGGGAATCATCCGGCGAGAGTATACTCGAAGGGATGGATATACGTATGTTATATGTGTGGATATTTTGGTAAAGGTACGTATATAATGATAGTAAATATTATATACAGGTAATAATACAATGAGTGATGTATTTAATTTATATAACTTGTAACACGGTTATATGCTACTATTTAAGAGGAATTAATTAAGTTAATTGTGATATAACTTATAATTTAAGAATCATTATACTCGGGTTAGAGTAGTATGGCAAGGGAAGGTTATACCAGGACTAGTTGGATGGGGTAGCACAACTAGGTGGGGTTAAGGTAACCGGTAGGTTTGCATAATAGTGGAGGGGTGAGAATGTTCACAAGGGAGTGAGACACTAACTTAAATATGAAGCGCATTCATGCATTTTAAATTACTGCAGTTAATTCACTTGCTAAATATTTTAAAAATGTTTTGGGTTCTAACCCTTGCTATAAAACTATTTTCAAAACCTTTTAGGTGTCCAGCCACAGGAATGCCAGGATTGATATTCTATTCCAGGAACACGGAGCTGCGGCATATGTGGTTGCTAGCAGGAGTTTGGATTAGACGCATCATTCATTCATTCCTAGAGTAGGAATCACTCACTTAGTTCCAGTTTTATTTAGGGCATGTCGCCCAGACTTTCAGTTCAGTTTTTCAGATTTGTTTTATTCCAATGTTGAATATTGTATTGGATTATTTCACTTGGGTGGCCGATGGTTTATTCGGCAAGTTGTGTAATTAATTATTTCAGTTTAGTGTTATTCAGTTGTGTGAATGGTTTATATTTAGTTTTGCATGTACTGTTTTGTTTAATTAAAAAGTTAAAACTGGCACTAATTTTTGGAATACTAGGTGGTTAGTAAGTCTTAAAAAGTTTTCGACAGTGATGCTAAGGATGATCCAACTGAGATTCCTGTTTTAATTTGGTATAGGACTGATCACCCGGTATTTTATTAGGCGGGGTGTCACAAAAATCTCCTTCGAACGAGATGCCACATCGTTCGAAAGACTGTGGATCTTGTTCGAACGACATCAAATGTCGTTTGAACGATGTCGTCAGATAGAGTTTTTAATTTAAACAAAGTTTTGATTAAAATCAACTCTTATCCAATTCTCATCCGTTCTTATCTGACATAAACGAAGTGTAAACAATCAAACCTCTTTTAAAAATATTTTCTTCAAAGAAAATAACATCCTTATTTTTATAAAATGAATTTCGAGTTTCATTAACATTATGCATTCATACCCGTGTGATCTCATAATGCAATTAAACCTTAAAGACGAGAAATTGCACCAATTAAACTTTGACATGATTAATTCCATGTAGCTTTGTCGCAACGTCTTCAATTAATCTTCGATACGACATAGACTCGAGGGATCAGGCAATATAAAATCTATCTATGACACAAATATATTTTGTTCCGAGAATAAGTCAAAACAACATTAAGACTCAATTGGAAATTTGGTCCTTACAAGAAACAAAGGTCATAAAAAATGTTAACATTAATGTGAAACCCATTTACTCAACTCTGGGGTATAAGAGTTTATATATATTGTACAATATCTATACTGGAGCATTTTACTAAAGGAGTTTATCTTTTTAATGAGTAAGAATTCAATGTGATGAAATAATATGTTATCCAAAATCAAAGTGCGAAATTAAAATTAAAATGGGGGATCAAACACAAGATGAACCATCAAAATTGCTCTTGATATTGTGGTAAAATTCTAAATTTTTGTGTCTTCAAGTTTGATTTAATGTTCAAATCATTTCCATTTTTTAAGTTCCTACTATTTTGCCACTATAATATATAGTAACCTTCATATAAATAATTAATTCATTTTTGTTTTTAGAATTTGGGTTCCAATACTAAAACTAAACTATGTTTATTGGCAAAAGATGGGAGATATGGGAGTCAAGCATATTGTATTGCATTCAAATTATAAACATTAATTATATTTATTAAAATAGAGCTGAAATGGATAAACTTAATAATGATGTTTGACAACTTTTAATAATATAGATTAGGAATTATATATTTACAAGTATGCTTTTCATTGTGAGGTAGATTACTATTAGTTGACAATTAAAGAATAACAATTCAATTGTTTTAAATTTGACATGTTTTATTTATTAAAAATTATATACTTTACTAGATTGAGTTTGCTAAAAGTTGTATATATAACAAGGAATATTTTCCAAGTAACATAATAACTTTTTTCTCAGTCTTTTAAACTTTATTTAAAATTCAGCATATCAACATATTCATGTTTAATTACCTTAATTACGATCCATAAATGCTTAAACTATATGTAAAGGAACTATGAATTGCCTGTGCATTGCATTGGGCTGAAAATTAGTCATTGGTAAAAGGGATGTCATTGTACAAAACCCATATTAGGTGATAATGTGCAGAGTCCATTCATTAAGGCTTTACACTTGACAATTTAACATAATCATCTTGAGAATATGGCTGTCAGGCGTATGGATTTAATGCAAGTGGGAGTATATTGGAAATATTCTTTAAAAGCATATAATGGATTATATTTAGGATATAATTTTTGATAAATGATACTCATTTCTTTTTATCTAATATCTCATTTATGGGTATGAATTAATCTTATATTTAGTCTAATATAACGTTATAGAGAGGTTATATCATATTAGTATAATATCAACTTAAGATTTTTAATACTATATTTCTTGTTCTATAAATTGTTTCTATTGAGTTGCATTAAAACAATATATTTTTATTGATCTAGAATATGTGTTGTTGGGATCATTTTCCTTGAAATGCTTGAATAAATATCAATTTAAACAAATGGGGGCATGATGTAGAACATGTACATCGAACATGAACAATTTTAGAATAAAATGGAATAAGTAATTTGTGAATCGATACTTTTATACTACATGTAATACATACGATCCCGAACATGAGACATCATAGTAACCATATGTGTATGATAGTAGTGATATGATGTTATAGGCTGAAAAACTCAGGTTTTCTATAGATCGTTAATTGAGTCCAAATAAATTAAGTTCGTTCAATCTAAATTTAACTCCAACAAATTGTGTATTCAATTAAATTCAACTATGAATTAATTCTAAAATTTTAAATTACCCAATTTAATTATTTAGATCCAATTTAATGTAGTGATTTCATATAATCAATGGGAAAAAGAAAAAGAAAAAACACACAATAGAACATTGGAATTTAAGTGGAAACCCTTATGGGGAAAACCCTTGCGCCTATCCCCCTAAATCCACTAGTGCAATCATATTTAAATAATTACAAAGGGAACAAAAACATATTACAAACATACTAGATACCTAAGAAAAAATCTTATATCTCAATGTTCTGCTTTAAACCTTTGCTTGTAAAAGTCTAAATGATCTCCATTATAATTCTTAAGCTACTCAATCACAACTCATAGGTCTCGATAAGAATTGGTTTATTCAAGGATGATTGTAGCTCATACAACTTTTCATGTTGTGATCAAAACCTAACTTAAATTACAACTCAAGAATTTAGCACACCAATCAAAGCTCAAGAAATTCCACCAAGTTTAATGAAACATCACAATATATCCGGTGTAGGTTGATAGGATTTTTTTTTTTGACTTAAAGATCAAAGGATCTCTCACAAACTCTCAAATTGGCTCTCGAGTTGTTTTTATAAGTCAAGGATTGTATTTCTGAATTACATTAAAACAAACATTTATACTTTTCATGTGAGAAAGGCAACTCTTATATGAAGCTCAACTCCAAATGAGCTTTGTGGGGGGGCTTCTAATTGAGAATTAAGGACATCGTGTGAAGTTTCGTATGGAATGTACTTTCCACGATCCCCCATAAGAAGTTTAGTGCAAAGTCCACTTCCCATGAACTTCTTATAAGATATGCTATATCAAACGAAAATTGAAGATACTCTCGTGTGTAATTGTCATATGAACGAGTTGGATTTCACGTAAAGTTCTCATTTAAACGAAATTAAAAAAAACATTTTATTGTAAAAAAATGTTTTAAAAATTGTTCAGAATTTCAAACTAAATATGTCAAAATATGTATCCTTAAATAAAATACGCAAAACACAAATTCACCATAACTCACCAAACTTACCAAATCTTCATTGTGCATGAATGTTCATGAATGGTGAAGTTCGATATGGTGAACGAGGTAAGAAGGCAGCCATAAAATATTTAAGTCACAGACAAGACCAAACCTACGTTTTTTCACCTGGAAGTAAGAAATTGGAACTTATGTCTTGCACAAGACTTTTTTCTAGAATGAGATGCGATTGAGTTAATGTAATGTCTATTCTTATGCATGTGGAGGCTTGCAAATGTACCAATAAGAATCCGTCACTTTCAACAAGGAGTTAATATCCTGTGCATTTTGATAATGACGTATTCTTATAAAGTTATAACAGTGGAATAATAATAATTATAATGCTACTTTCGAATTTGTGTTGGTGTGAGAATAATTAGTTATATCTTAACACATATCATCAAGTTATGGTATCAATAGTAGTAATCCATTACTTAAAGAAATTGTTCGGGATATTGGATATCATGAAAGGATTGGAGTGTGTGGTAACTGATAGCAGGAAAGGTTCAGATCGAGCATTCCATTAAGACAAAATCTTTATGTAAAACTTCTTAAAGGTCATTTGTGATTATAAATGTATTGGATAGGGATATTATTGAACATAATTGGAATAATATATATTAATTAGGATTTATTCATTCATGGGGTGATTAAATGATGTCACACTTAGTCCGGGGGTGAACCTAATGGGTCACACAATAAGAGAGTTACAATACAAATACAAGTTATAAGGGTTTTTGTGTAATTGAGGAAACTTTTAGGGAGTTTGTATCTAAGTAAAATTATTTCGAGTGATTAATTGAGAAATTTAGCTAAGATTGTTGTATTTACAATACTAATAACATCGGTGTTGATGCAAAAAAAGGACTACATCCCATTTTTAAGATCACAGATAAATAGATAGAGGCAAATCAATCAAACACATAAGAGACAAGGATTTTTAAAGTGGTTCGGCTATGAATAAAGCCTACGTCCACTGTTCTTTTATTCCCAAGGGTGTACAATAGCACAATATGATATATATGTAGAGAGAAGTGTGTTGAGAATTGCTTAATTCAGATTGTGTGTATCTAGCGTATCGTGTCTCTTATCCCTTTGGCCAAGGGAATGCATGTATTTATAGTGATGGGAGTCCAAGAGATGTAATGTCTTTATACATTCATACATTTATATCTATATATAATGAATATAATTGTTAGTCTTCAAGGGTTTCATGACCGTTGGTGAGTTTTCTTCTAATGGCTTTTGATCTTCTAGATGGTTTGTCTGCCTTGAATTGGTTGGTATGCCAACTAACTCTCCTCGGGTGCTGATCAACTCTCATCGGGTGCCGAACAAGTATGAATGTTTTCATATAGGATGACAGGTGTCCCTTTCTGACTGGTCCACGTGTATGCATAATTTTTTGCGTCAACAGAAGCCCCTAATGCTCCATGCTTGATGGTTTATTAAAAGGATGGAGTATTTATTCTGCAGTGTTCCTCGGTGCTCGTGCATAATGATATTCTTGATTTGTTCAATATAAAGTGGGCTATCTCCTGGACGATAGATGATGCAGGTTGATCGATGGTTGCTTTAGAGCTAATCTTTGTTCGTCAAGCGAACGTGTGCTATGTATCATCCCTGGGAATTTGGATACAGCCATGTCATAGTTTGCAGCTTGTAGCTTGTCATAATCATCAAGTGTGTTGGTTGGTTGATTAGCCGACCAACTGCCTTCTGTGTCGACCAACTGAGTGCTGATTGTCCATATTTGATTTTTTTGATCTCTGCTTCTCCGAGTGCTTTGTGGTTGTGGCATGCTAACTTTTGAACCCAATTCTTCAATCTGATTAGTGTCTAGCTAGTAACAGCCTTTAAAACATTTACATATAAGTACAACTTCTTCTTCAGTGTAGGTCGGGACAGTAGTAGTAAAGATCCCAGTGCTGTAGATGCTGAATCTGACTCCTAAACTTCAATAACATATGCATAATAACTCCTGAATATGCCTCTTGAACTTCAACAGCAAAACTAACTCCTGAATATACCTCCTGAACTTCAATATCAAAACTAACTCCGAATATGCTTCCTGAACTTCAATAGAAAAAATAACTCTTGGATGATGATTGGTTAGTGATACGTCTTATTCTGTTATGATTTGGAGCTGAATCTGATGCTCGGCTGATACTTCATAATGAGAATGTGCCACCGAATGAATAATTAATTAGGTAGTAAAAGCCCCCAAGTGTGGCATATGAACTCTGAATGCTTTCTTGGCCTTGAAGTATGTTGGTCTTTCTAGAAAATATAAGGCCGAGGAAATGTTCCTTGAAATGACTTCCCAAGAACTTTACATGTTTGCATTTCCATACTGTCCCGATGTGACCATAGAATTAATTTGCCGACCAAGTAATTTTGGTTGAGTAAAACTGCCTGTAACATATAGTCCAATTAGAAATGTGTTGGCATTCCAATTAGGAATGTAGGAATATGTGGACATTCTAATTAAGAATGTGTTATATTCCAATTAGGAATCTGATTCTGTTATGTGCCATTGATTGGCACATGTGGAGGAGACTGAATAATAATGATGATGCATGAGCCTTTGCCAAGACTTGATAGAATGATCCAATAATAAGCCTGATTGATCGACGTATATGGAGCCCAGTTGGGCTTAGGAGATTGGATAATAATAATGATGCATGAGCATTTGCCATGACTTGATAGAATGATCCAATAATAAGCCTGATTGAGCATAGTATATAATTTGCATCGAATATCCGTGCTAGTGAAAAGTCCATATAGAAGCACATATATCGGGCTTTAATAAGAAATCCAGATAATAAGAGTGTCGACTATCTACCGGGCTTTAATAAGAAATCCAGATAATAAGAGTGTCGACCATCTGCCGAGCTTAATAAGAAATCCAGAAGGGATCGATTGCTCCTGCATTGTTAGATAATAATAGATTTCCAAGGCATAAATAATAATATATAATCATGAAATTTATCTTCTGTTAATATCTGTATATGAATTGACGATTTGTCAATTTCTGTTTGTCTTAGTGTGCCTAGGCAATTGAATATTTATCCCATGCTCCTTCCTAGTTGTAGCGATCTTTTGATCACCCATAAGTGCCTAAGCAATGGAATTATTTATCCCATGTTCCTGCTTAGTTATAGCAATCTTATCTAGATTACCTTGGTGCCGAGACAGTGGATGCCCCGTGAGGTCACCCATCTTTTTGCCTAGTTTTGGATGCCCCTTGAGGTCACCCATAATCAAACAGGCATTGCCCTGTGTGATTGTTATGCCAACATTGTTGGTTAAGTTTATTGATGCCGACCAACCTTAGTTGGTGGTTGCTGATATGCCGACCAACCTTAGTTGGTGGTTGTTGATGCCGACCAACTTTTAGTTGGTGGTTGCTGAATATATATATTGAGAAGAATTTTCCCGACCAATAGTTCGTTGGAGATAATATCATAATTGATGCAGATTTCCTTGGAGCTGAATATATGATAATAAATATTTTGCCGAGCTCCATGCTGAGATGAATATAGAATATGCATATATATAAAGAATGATTCAGAATAATAATAAACTGTCTGACTGATCTGTCGAGGCAAAAATGCATAATGCCGAGCAAGGATAATATTTCCAGAAGATAAGAATATGACCGAGTACTTTCTCGGGCCTGAATATAAATAAGAATTACCCAGACTAACTGTCCGTTGGGGGTGAAATATAATAACTGTTGTAGATCTCCTTAGAGCTAAATATATGATAATAAATATTTTTCCGAACTCCATGCTGAGATGAATATAGAAAGGATATAGAGAATGATTCGTGCTTGAGCACGTATCAGAGCAATAATAAAATCAATAGTGCCTCGTTGAGGTAAAATTTCATAATGCCGAGTAATGATAATATTTTTCAGAAGTTTAAGATTATTTCCGAGCATTCGTCGGCACTGAACCTTGTACCTGTAAAAATTAATAACTTGCTCTACCATATGTGTAAGCTGAATTGATTAGTCATGAGAATAATTTAGTCATCTAATCAATATATATGATGTGTATTTGCTCGGGCATAAGGCAATAAAAATTTCAAAATATGAAATAATATTCTTTGTGCCAAATGTGTATCATGTGAGCAGATTTTTTATCAAATAGACGCCATAAGTAAGGCCTATAGTTTTTTTAAATATTATTTGAACTATAGTAAAAATTTAAATATAAGTTGGTCTTAAAATTATTATAGCCTGAAGATGCCTCTATGAAAATGGGTAGGTGATAAAGTCAAAATGGATTGATGTGAGGAACCAAAATCCTTCTCTGTTCAGTAGTCATCGACCAACAAATAACGAGCCGACCAACGAACTGTGTAGTCCGCCGACCAAGTTGCCAATCATGTATGGTTTCTCCCAACCAACAAATAAATATACCCGACCAATAATAAGATATAGTCGAGAAGTCATATGTGATCTCCGACCAGTGATTGACCAATAATAGGTGTCGTCGGCTGTCGATGACTAAGAATAGGACTGCCAACCAGGTATTGGATAGCACCGACCTGCGTAAAAATGTGTCGACCAGTGTTTTGCTCCAAATATGTTGTCGACCAACGTTTTCTGATTTCACAGTAATCGCTGACCACCGACAATGTTGTTAAGGCATCTTTGATTGATTTCTGAATCATAGGCACTTTGATTGTGACCGCTACTTGGTTGGAGTTTGGATCTCAGAGAAAATTGAAATAAAAAATATGGTCGGTTGAGGGATGAGTCCGGTCACTTTCTTTGAATTCTAGATCTCGTGGATTTTCTTTTTTTTACACCTTAACACCGACTCATGTATCCATTAGAAAATTGTAGTTGCTGATCAATAATACCTGTACAAACTTGTGTGCCGACCAAAAATAGTGATGCCCACCAACCATATTATTCTGGGGTGCCAACGAGATGTTCCCCTCACTGTTCGGTGATCGCTGACCAATACACAATGGTCCATTGAATTTACCGATCAATAAAATGGTCCGGTGATACTGCCCTGAGCGCCGACCAGGAGAAATTTATGGATCCGACGCTAAATATCAGCTCTGGTTATTGGATTGTCGTCGACTAGGGATAGTTGACGGTGAATTTTGGCTTTTTATTCATCAGATCTTGCTAAACTAGGTTATAGAAGTGGTTGAAGGAGAGGCCGTCAGTCGATCTTTTTGCCAAACTGAAAATAGCACTTCGTGTTGATATTTCCTGCCTCCATATTTTTTATTCTGAACCAATTTTTTTTTTTGTTTTTGTTTTAGGATTTGATTTTATCCGGACTAAGAGACGCTTGGATGCTTATATGATTTTAAAGAAGCCAAAACGGTTTCAACAATTTTTAAAGAACATTTGAAATAAACGGACCAATTTTGTTGCTATAGACCATGAAGTCGAATGGATTGATTTCACATTTATTATTGTTAAAATTTAATCAAATTCAAATAGAAGAAATATTAAGGCGAGATCAAGATCTGGCATCTCCGATTGAGATTTTTTTTTTTAAAAACTAAAATTCCCCATTTTCAGTTCCTTACTATCGATGGAAAATCCTCTGATATATTGGTAGAATCATTTAAATATTTTTATTCAGGTCAGAAAATTTTATACCGGGGATCATATGGGTATCAGTAAAACTGATGCAAACCAGTGTTTACCCAGTAAATTTTAAGAGACTAAAATCAATATTTAAGTAGATTTTCAACTCATTTAAAATTGAACGTGAGATTCATGAACAAGTATAACAGAATCTTATATTGATAAATGATGTATATATGAACATATAATTGATTATGAGTGGAGATAGAAAACTTAGCTTTTAACCGAGAACAATGCTTGTAACACGTTCCCACAGACGGCGCCAATCTGTTGATGCAAAAAAATGGACTACATCCCATTTTTATGATCACAGATAAATGGATAGAGGCAATCCAATCAAACACATAAGATACAAGGATTTTTAAAGTGGTTCGGCTATGAATAAAGCCTACGTCCACTGTTCTTTTATTCCCAGGGGTGTACAATAACACAATATGGTGTAGAGAGAGAAGTGTGTTGAGAATTGCTTAATTCAGATTGTGTGTATCTAGTGTATCGTGTCTCTTGTCCCTTTGGCCAAGGGAATGTATGTATTTATAGTGATGGGAGTCCAAGAGATGGAATGTCTTTATACATTCAGACATTTACATCTATATACAATGAATATAACTGTTGGTCTTCAAGGGGGCTTTTGATCTTCTGGATGGTTTGTCTGCCTTGAGTTGGTTGGTATGCCGACCAACTCTCCTCGGGTGCCGACTAACTCTTTTCGGGTACCGAGCAAGTATGAATATTTCTATGTAGGATGACGGGTGTCCCTTTCTGACTGGTCCACGTGTATGCGTAATTTTTTGCGTCAACAATCAGGTTGCATTTTAAAATTCATAATTTAAAGGAAGAAAATAATAATAATAATTATTATTCTCTCCTTCGTGGAGACTATTTGAGAGTTTTGCCACTTGTGAGACTTGTTGTGTTTCTGCGAAAAAAAGATTACATATTTTGGTAAGATTATATCTAATTTATATAATTTAGTATTCTTGTAGATTACTTTTGTGTACAGTGATATTCGCGGGACAAATCTTGTTAAGAACTATGAGCATAAATTTTTATTTTAGAACTCTCTTATCATATCATATCATAATTCATTAAGCTTAGTGACATGTGATGGTCTTTACTTGTTGAGTCGAATAACGAAACACCTTCACCAAGGAAGGTGAAAAGTAAATATATAAATTCATAAAGAATAGAGATAAATTGACGAGAGATATGGGTCCAGTTAAATGTATTAAAGACATAAATCAAAATATATTAATTAACGATAAAGAAATTCTAGATAAACGGGAAGAGTATTTTCGAGGATTATTGAATGAAGAATATCTCCAAAAAGATGTCGAGAACATAGAAACGAGTATAGGAATCGTATGTCCAATTACTGACAAAGAAGTAGATATATTATTAAGAAAAATGGGAAGGAATAAAACGGTTGGTTCGGATAAGATACACATAGAGGTATGGGGGAACCTTGGAAGTATAGGGATAAAATGGTTAACATGTTTATTTAATAAAAATTTAAAAGAAGAAAACATGCCCAATGACTGGAGGAAACGTATCATAATACATTTGTATAAAAATAAAGAGAATATACAAAACTGCGGTAATTATAGAGGAATCAAACTAATGAATCACACCATGAAATTATGGAAAAATGTTATAGAACAAAGATTAAGGAATAAATCAACTATTTCGAACAATCAATTTGAATTTATGCCAGGACGATCCACCACACAAGCTATTTAGTTATTAAGACAGTTAATGGAAAAATGTAGAAGTAAAAATAATAATTTATATATGGTCTTTGTAGACTTAGAAAATGTATATGATAAAGTACCTAGGGATATAATATGGTGGGATTTAAGGAAGAAAATAATACATATGAATTATATTAAAGTCATTGAAGATATGTATGATAACACAAAAACTAGAGTAAGAACTATTTGTGGAGAAACTAATGATTTTACGATTAAAGTTGATCTACATAAGGATAGGCCTTAAGTCCTTACTTATTTGTCGTAGTATTGGATGAGATTATTAAGGACATACAAAAAGATGTCCCATAATTTATGTTATCTGCGGATGATATAGTTTTAGTAGACACTTCAAAGGAGGGCTTAACGATGAGAGTGGATACTTAGGAAGAAGCCTTAGAGTATGAGGGACTAAAAATCAGTAGAAATAAAACTCAATTTATGGAATGAAAATTTAATAATGAGGCATCGGATAACATCTGTTAAAGATTGAAGAAAAAGTGATAAACCAAACTAATAAATTTTATTATTTAGGTTCAGTGATACAAAATAATGTGGATATTGAAGAGGATGTTACGGTTAGAATATCAATTGGTAGGATAAAATGGAGACAAACAAGTGGGGTGTTATGCGATAAGAGAATAAATAATAAATTTTAAAAAAATTATAGAACGGTTGCTAGGCCAGCGATCCTATATAGAGCGGAGTATTGGGCTTTAAAGAAAAAACATGAACAATATCTCCATATTAGTGAGATGAGGATGCTCGAATGGATAATAAGAATTACTAAAAAGAACAAATTAAAAATCATTATGTGAGAGAAAAGTTAGGAGTAGCACCAATGAGCGATAAATTAAGATAAAGTAGACTTAGGTGGTACGGACATGTATTACGTAGAGCAATAGATGCATCTATAATAAGAGGAAGACTATTAAAAATAGAGAGTAAAAGAGAAAGGGGCGGCCCTATGCTATCGTGGGAGAAAATTATTATGAGAGATCTTAAGGAATTAAGCTTGAATGATAATATTGCTTATAGTATATTAGAATGGAAAAGGAGAATCCATGTGGCCGACCCCATATGATGGGATTAAGGCAAGGATAGTGATGATGATGATATTTGGTAAAAGAAAGTAGTTAGGATTTAACTATAATTTGGAAGTTTATTTAAAGAAAATTGTAATTTAGTATTATATCAATTAAACAATTTAGTATTTGATCCATTAAACAAAAGATAGAATTATACTTAATAGCAGGGGTATAATGGTAATTATAGCATACACGGTGACAGTACGAATATGGCACCCTGCCGCAGATGTATTCAGGGCGCGGCCAGAACTCACTCAGGGTGCGGCCAGAACTCACTCAAGGCGCGACCAGAACTCACTCAGTGCGCGACACTCTATATCGTAAGCCGCGGCACCCCTTCAACGGGTATGCGGCACTCCAGCTTACATCACTGCTTGCCTTCCAGGCCGCACCCCCTTTTTATCCACAACTGCCGCAAACTCGGTATACGCCACGTGCTCAGGGCATCTGACTCAAGACATTTTCCTGTTAAATAGAGGACCACACCTAGAAGGAGGGGGATCGGTTCCACACACGCCCGAGGCACTGCAACACAGATTCTCTCTACATCACCCCAACACAAGCTTTGGAGGCCTAGAATCTGCATCACAGCCACCTCACGGGCTCGTCGAAATCTCCAATACTGTCATGTACTCTCCTTTATTCTCATCCTTGTACGCCTCTATAGGCATGATTATATTGTACAATGCAACACGCATAATGAGATCAGAGCAACACAGTGGATGTAGGATTATTTTAGAGGCTGAACCACTCTATATCTTGTCTTCTCTCTGTTTGCTTACTTTACTTGTTTAACACACACATCACTCTTGACTTGCCGATATGAGAACGCTTTATGGCCGATTTCTCGTATCATCAGTTTGGCGCCGTCTGTGGGAAAATAATGCATTTTAATCTTGTTTCTCCACACATATGAGTTCTTAAACACCTTATTCGACCCCTGAGGGTCCTATGGATCATCTTCTCACGGGTCGGTTACTGGTTATTGGGCTTCGCTTTACATTCACCCCCTTTAACGGGTATTTCATATTTCTGGATCTGTCTTTGGATCTTTATTTGATGACTTTGGATCTATTTTACATACCCCTGTGATATCACTCCATCTAGATAATGCTAAAAGGCATGGTGGACTTTAGTCCCGAAAAGGTGGATGATAAGGGAAGGGCTATATTTACTCCCATTTTTGTTGCCATCTACCTATGATCTAGGGGTTATCATTGAAGCTGTGCCGTATTGCACACCACAAGGGAACTCTCTCATCAATGAGCCCTAGTAGGTTTTCTTCGCGTGTGGGGGGAGAAAAGGCAAGTTCGCGTCGTGGGATCTCTTCGCGGCCTAGCCAGGGGTGCGGCCTGTAAGTTCAACAATATCTCATGCCGCGACCCCTACTAGTGTGGATCTATTACGACTTCAAAATCACCGTGGGGAAGGACTTAAGTGGCCTTCAGACCGACCTTAGTGAATAACATTAAAGGGCTGCGGCAGTACACTTGTGTGCCATACTTACCGCGGCTTCCTCAGCATATCATGGAGCAGTTCAAGCTCCCCTTTCCAATATTCCTGTGATCACTCACTTCTGTTAGTTTCGTCTCAGATTCTGTATACTTTGTAAAGACTAACAAGAGCAGAAATGGAAGGAGAATCCAGCCAGAGTGCAGAAGTCAAGGATGAGATTGTGCAACTGTACAATCAACTTAGTCACCTCTACGACAACCATGCCTCACTTCAGACCCAAGTCAATTACCTAACACAGAGGGTGCTAATGCTAGAGGCCGCGGCCTCTCAAAATATAGGCGTGGGTTCGGAGGAAAAAGATTTGTATGCCGCGGTAGTTAAAGAAGCCGCGAAATCAACCAGTAGAAGTCAGAAAAGGAGGGTAGAGAAATCAGAAAAGAAGTCGGGTGTCTATACTCCGTTGATTTTCCCGGTTGAAGAGATCTTTGAGTTCATCAAAGAGGACAAGCTTTTGAGGTGGCCAGAAAAGTTGAGAGCTCCACCCCACAAGAGGAACAAAGCTACCTGGTGCAAATTCCATCAGGACCATGGCCATGACACAGAGCAATGCTATGCTCTGAAGGATGAAGTTGAAAGGCTAATTGGGCAAGGGATGCTGCAGCGATTCCTGAAGAATGCATAAAGGACCCAGCCCGGACCTGACAGAGGCTGCATGCCGCACCTCATCCTTAGTCTTTCCAATTTAAACTATTTCTGTTTATGTTTTATGAAGCTCATTGTAGCCTTAATACTCAAGACTTTATGTTTTGTTAACAAAGTCATTAGCTAAAGCATACATATATAAATATACGAATTAGCAATTTCTGCCATACCTGATATTTCTCTTGGTTTCATAATCTGTTATCTCACAAAAGGACTTTTTGTCTTAAACAGATTCCAGAGGAAGAATAACAATATTATCTCGAAGGATTATTCTACTTCGGGATGAATTTATGGAGGGATTACGACCTTCATTAGCTCAGAAGTTCCCCTCGCAATGTGCAACTACATCTTATCTTCTGATGATCATATTAGCGAAAACATCTGAGAATTCAAGGGGCTCTTATTAGCCACGAAGGCTTACAATGCTCACTCTTAGCTTTCGGGATGCGTCAACAATCCGGGAGGCTTATAATATCTAGCCAGGGATGGCTTTATATATATCAGCAGCTGTGGGTGGCTTAATAACATAACCCAGCCTGGAGAGGCTTGATAGTGTCTCGCATATTAGCTGTGGGTGGCTTAATAACATAACCCAGCCTGGAGAGGCTTGATAGTATCTCTCATATTAGTTGTGGGTGGCTTAATAACATAATTCAGCCTGGAGAGGCTTGATAGTATCTCGCATATTAGCTGTGGGTGGCTTAATAACATAACCCAGCCTGGAGAGGCTTGATAGTATCTCGCATATTAGCTGTGGGTGGCTTAATAACATAACCCAGCCTGGAGAGGCTTGATAGTATCTCGCATATTAGCTGTGGGTGGCTTAATAACATAACCCAGCCTGGAGAGGCTTGATAGTGTCTCGCATATTAGCTGTGGGTGGCTTAATAACATAACCCATCCTGGAGAGGCTTGATAGTGTCTCGCATGTTAGGGCTTGGTAACATGACCCAGCCCAAGAAGACTTAGAAACTCCAACATATGTCTACCGAGGCGCATTATTCAGATAAACCAAAAATGTGCCGCATCCCACCGGTGCGGTTGCAGAGCTCTAGGAGCCACTCATTCATGAAAATGATGAGGCACTAACATCTTGAAGCATGAGAAAGCTACAATGTCGAATGCGACGGTAGAAAAGAATCAGTTGTACCAAGTATAAGGAAAGAGTTCTCTACATATTCCATGTTGGTTATGGGATAACAAAAGATAAACGGTTCAGACAACTGGGTGCAATGAAAGCAACTGGAGATCCATGCAATCAACAAGTCCCAGCCTTGAAATCCTGTCCGCGACAATCAGGAAAAGATGTTTACATGACGCGACATAATAACGAGTCGCGGCTTGTACGCAACTTACGAGACGCATCAGTCGATGCCAGGGATTTAACACCATTTGTATGGACGCAGACATTGACAAAAAATCAAACGACATCGACCACTGGCTGCGGACTTGAAATGTTACGTCTGTGGGGACGCGGATGCATTTTCAAAAATGAGGCAGTTATGTACAACCATTCATTATAACAAGCAATGTAAAACATGCAATGTAAAAGAATAAGGAATATCAAGCAGTCAGTCGCAGTGGTAAAAATATGGCCGCAGCCTTGATATTAATAGCCAAAGATTACAAAATTAAGGCCGCAACCACAATGGAAGTTGAGATTACAAAAAGGAGGGACGCAGCCCTATATTAATGCTACAACAGAAATTGAGTTTAGGAGGCTACGTCATCATCATCATCAGCCTCTTCTCCGCCCGCGGCAGTCTCTGACTCTCCGTCCACAGCCGCTGCCTCAGCCTCAGCCCTGAGCCTTACTCTCTCTTCCGCCGCGGCCTTAAGTTCAGCAATGCACTCTTGATGTTCGGCATCGCTCAACTTCCAGGCAAGGACCTCCTCCTTGGCCTCAGGGAACCTCTTAATAAATCTCTGCCGCAGCTCCTGGTAGCCGCGAAGGTATGCCCTGTTATTGACAAGGAAGAAGTCCTTGGAGCCTTTGAATGACTCCACGGCATGATCTATGGCTAGCTGGAGGGCCTCACTATGATCAACTTCCAACTTTTTTATAGCCGCGGCATGATCTTTATCTTTTTGGGCGGACCTGGCTTCTAGCTCTCCATATTTCTTCTGGAGTAGGGCAAGCTTGGCATTTGAAATTTTCGCAACACGGGCGGCCTCCGTAGTCTGGGCCTGCGAGGATTTCAGGGATTCCGCCGCCTGATTAAAATTCTCCTTCGCTTCCTCCCTCGCCTTGACGGCTTTCTCAAGTCCGTGTGGGCTGCCTGAAGAGCTGCGGCAGCGGACTTCTTCCCTGCCTCAAAAGAAGAAGTCCGTGCAGACTGCAAGTCCACGGCATGAGCACTCTTCTCGGCCTCCTTCAACCTGTACAAGGCCTCATACTTCCTCTTCTGGACCACAATCACATCCGCGGCCTGTATGAAATAAAAGACGTTAGCAAAAGTACGGAAAAATATGAGATGCAAAGTTAAATGGCAACTGGTACGTACCCTCAAAAGGCTATGGAGGCCACAGTCCTCCAGATCTTCATGATCTTCTCCAACCAGCCTTTCAAGGTCCGCGGCATTCAAGGCTCACTTCATTCTCCGTGCAGCCTTCGCGGTAGTGTCCCAGGAAGAATTTGGGCCAGGCTGCCTTAATTGAGGCCCTAGTCTACCATCTGGCCCAGACTCTCCGCGGAATTGAGGAGGCGGCAAGTTCGCATTAACCGCCACTACAGTTGGCAGTGGAGGAGAGGATGATTGAAGAGGGACTTCGGTTGACATCAGGCCAGCCGCGGCCAAATTTTCCCCTATGTCGTCATCAAAACGATCTGCAGGGTTTTCATCTTTGACCATCTGATCCGCGACGGGATCAGTAGCCTTATCGGCAACGACCACGGCTGGGGCAACATTATTTTCTCCAGAGGGGGCCGCGGCAGGTCCCTTGGCCTTGGACCTCTTCCTCTTCCTCTTCCTGCTACGCGCAGTATTATTTAGGACGACTGCGTCCTCATCCATCTCCGCTAACTGCGCCGCTAGCAACTCTCTGTCAACTTCTTCGCCTGAAAAGGAATGGCATGAGTTCGAGAGAATAAATGACCGCGGAGTAAAAATTATAGTGCAGTTAGTTACCTTCCTCACCCATTTGTTGAGGAATGGATTTGTTTGGGAAAAATCCTGCTTCAAAAATACTTGCTGACGTTACAAGTGTGCTGAACTTTTTGTATTCAGCAGAAACTTCCGCAGCCTCAGCAACCCTTTGTTCCTGCTGCTTGCTCAATTGCAGATTGTCAAAGACTGCAGAAAGAAGAGACAATTCAAGTTAGTGGAAGTTACATGTGAAATAAAAAGGACGCGGCTATAATCTTTTACCTAATTTTGAGGGTGACCCTCACTTCTGCGGCATTTTATATGTTTTCTCTCTTTCATTCTCCTCGGGATGCATCTCCCAGCCTTCAACGGAGATGTAGAAATATTTGCCCTTCCAATTCTTCACACTGGTCAGTCTCCTAGTGTAAAGGGCCTCGTCCCTGCCGCGGCTAGAGAGGTAATAATAACCCGCGAATTTCACTGTGTTCTCCTTTGGACGATAGAAGTGAAAGAACTCCACGGGAGTGATGTCCTTTTTGAACAATTTATCCCAGAGGACAATTGCAGCGAGAACGGCTCTCCAGCCATTAGGGTCTAGCTGTGCCGGGGCCAGGTTCATTGCCTGAAAAAGGCGACGGATAGGAACTGGAACTGGTAGCCGTAGCCCATAAATGAAGGTGTGCAGCGGGAAGCAAATTCCATCATCGGATAGAACTGTGCACGGTCTTTGGTTCGTGGCAGGGGCCGAGCATGTCAAATTTTCTGGAAATTCGAAGGCCTCAGCAACCTGCTCGACCCAATCTTGGGTCATCGAGCCGCGAATATCGAGAGCGGCCAGGGGTCTCTCAGCCCTCCCAGATGTTCCTCCTGGGTTATTACTAACAGCCGCGGCATTGTCTCCTACACCCATTGGATGTGTACTTGAGTTGGCTTCCTCTTCCATCGACGGAGATTGGGAATCCTTCCCAGATGCAGAGTCCGCGGATTCTGAGTCGATTATCACGCAGTTCGGGCAATCTTTTAGTTTGCAGGGCCCAACTGATCTTAGTGGGGGCACATAAGTAAGCTCGGGGGGAGAGGTCCCAAAATGCTTTGCCCAAAAGCCTCTCAGGAACTCATCTGGGTCAAAGCTCATATGGCTGCAGCAGTACCTGAAAAGCAGAGTTCGCAGTTAGGCACCGCAGCCAGTATGATTTGTAAGACTTTAAGAAGCCGCATAAGGGTATTTTTGAATCAAAAGTCTAATGGGATCGTACTGCCCCAACAAGCCGCGGCCACATCCATATCAGAGGAACATAGAATGCCGCGATAACAAGAGAGAATTGCTTTTATGACATTCCGGGCCACGACCATTTCTAAATTTTCAGTCCTCTTTATGCTCTAGCAGCAGCTATAGTTATTTAACATGAATGTCTTGGGTTCATGAAAGTTTTAAGGCTATTCCGAGACCAAGGGTGGTGATTTGATGCCGCGGATGATAGTTTGAGGGATCGCGGCCATTTGGCACGTTATGACGCAAAAGTATTATTGTTCCAGTTCACGGAAATGGTTATTGAAATCCTACCATGCCGCGGACTCTATCCTAAACAAGTTGATTACCTAAATCTAATCACTTTTAGAATCAAACACACAGAATACGGAGTGTTCGATTATGAACATCAAGAACAGTTATACATATTGCATATGCAGCATATGTGGAAATAGCGAAACGAATAAATAAAACCCTAGATTTCTAGCAAATGAACCAGGAAAAGCATCATAAGGGAAGAAAACTGTAAATGGTGGTTGAAAAATCACCTGGAAATGAAGAAAGTCGCAAAGATCAGCTACAGACCACCTTGAACCGCCACACGCCTCCTCGGAAAGTCGACGGAATGTGCAAAGAAGAAAAGTGCAGAGTTTCACTCTCGATATGCTCTCAAAAGTTTTGGAAACGTAATGAAGTTCACGGCCAGAAACAATTTATATAAGGGAGCGCGGAAGACGAATCGTCGCTTTGGTAGTACCACGACACCTAGACTACTTAGCCGCAGCCCCAATTGATCTCCCTTGGCACTACGGCTTGGGGGCTTATTGATAGTACGAATATGGCACCCTGCCGCAGATGTATTCAGGGCGCGGCCAGAACTCACTCAGGGCGCGACACTCTATATCGTAGGCCGCGGCACCCCTTCAACGGGTATGCGGCACTCCAGCTTACATCACTGTTTGCCTTGCAGGCCGCACCCCCTTTTTATCCACAACTGCCGCAAACTCGGTATACGCCACGTGCTCAGGGCAGCTGACTCAAGACATTTTCCTCTTAAATAGAGGACCACACCTAGAAGGAGGGGGATCGGTTCTACACACGCCTGAGGCACTACAACACAGATTCTCTCTACATCACCCCAACACAAGCTTTGGAGGCCTAGAATCTTCATCACAGCCACCTCACGGGCTCGCCGAAATCTCCAATACTGTCATGTACTCTCCTTTATTCTCATGCTTGTACGCCTCTATAGGCATGATTATATTGTACAATGCAACGCACATAATGAGATCGGAGCAACACAGTGGATGTAGGCCTATTTTAGAAGCTGAACCACTCTATATCTTGTCTTCTCTCTGTTTGCTTACTTTACTTGTTTAACACACACATCACTCTTGACCTGCCGGTATTAGAACGGTTTATGGCCGATTTCTCGTATCATCACTCGGGGAGAAAGCTAGGGTTAAGGGCATAAGAGGAATGAACAATTAGGAGGAGTTAGTATAAGAACATAAAGAAACTCTAATTCTTATTCTAAACTCACAAACTCAAAACAACCCCACCAAAACTTCACACCAAATCATTTTTTTTCAATCTACAAGGCTTTTGGGAATATTCTTGAATAAAATTTCAATTATTTATATAAAGAGGATTCTTTCTACACATTTGGTGATTTGTTTACATATATTGGGATTTATATTCTTCGCAGGGTAAGATAATTTTACTCTCTCCTCTCATGACTGTAAATAATGATTTCTACCTAAACAATATTTTCATGAATTATAAAAATATGTAAATATAATTAGGGTTTATCTTATGTATTGAAGAATTTGGGAGCTCAAGTAAATGAATGAATAAATCCAATTCTTAAAAATTATATTTTAGCTAAATAGTTTGACCGAATTGAATTGAGGAACTTTATGTTATATTAACTTTGGGTAAAATTAGTTGAGTTGGATTTAGTTAGAAAATTATATGTTTTTATGATGTTCCTATTGAAATTGGTTTAAACTAATTGAATTGTGTTAAAAAAAATTGTAGTTTTCCACTAGCATGACTTATTTACACAATTTTATGGTAGACTACTCTTTTGAATGTTCTTGACTATCTCCCTTCTAGATTCTAAGATTTAAAGTTGTCATGAAATTATATATTATAATCCTGCAAATAACTATGATAAAATGATTTTTTTTAGTAAATATGGATCCTTATAATCATCTTAGGCCATAATTGGGGACTATTAAAGATTGGAACTACGCTTTCAGAAGAGAAATGGTCTTTTCCAGCTATAGGTTGTAACAAGTTCATTATAGAATCGATTTGGGGAAGTTCAGTTTCGCGCGCCGCGCGCATCGCCTTATTTAGTACCCGTGTGAATGCCTTTGTACGCATGATGTATATTTGGTACCGTTAGCACGGTCATAGTAAAGTTGTGGTGCTTTAATTAAATGTTAAGGGTTTGTATGGTAATTCCAGTTATGCAGTTGTACATAATCAACTCTTATAATATGGGAAATAGGGGTGGGTTCTAATGTTTTGTTATCAATATTACATAATATAAAGATTTGATTTGAGACCGATAGAAGTATGGTATAATTACAACTCTAACAACTGTAGATTTTATTATTTATGCTCGTGATTGATAGTTTCACTACTTGAGTGCATAACTATTATCTCGTTGTAGTGGGCTTGACCCGTCGCGTTGTTACAGGTGTTCCCCGGTACCAACCTTAGCTTCCTTTAAGAGATTTTAGTCATTTCGGTCAATCACCATTGAATTTGGACGTAGGCACTGTGACACCCCGCCTAATAAAATACCGGGTGGTCAGTCCTATACCAAATTAAAGTAGGAATCCTAGTTGGTTCATCCTTAGCATCACTGTCGAAAACCTTTTTAAAATTTACTAACGACCTAGTATTAAAAAAAAGCTGGTGCCAAATTTTATCTTATTAATTAAACCCAAATAATACATGCGGAAATAAATATAAACCATTCACACAACTGAATTAAATCAACTGAATAAGTAATAAAATGACATGCCGAATAAACCATCGGCCACCCAAGTAAATAGTCCAATACAAACATCCAATACCTGAATAAATAAATCTGAAAACTATACTGAAAGGTCTGGGCGACATGCCCTAAGTAAACTGAAACTGATAGATGATTCCTACTCTAGGAATGAATGAACGACGCGTCTAATTCAAGCTCATGCTATCATCCACATATGCCGCAGCTCCGTGTCCCTGGAATAGAATATCAATCCTAGCGTCCCTATGGCTGGACAACTGAAAGGTTTTGAAAATAGTTTTATAGCAAGGATTAGAACCCAAAATATTTTGAAAATATTTAGCAAGTGAATTAACTGCAGTAATTAAAAATTTATGAATGCGCTTCATAATTAAGTTAGTGTCGCACTCCCTTGAGGACATACTCACCCCTCCACTAATGTGCACACCTAACGGTTACCTTAACCCCACCTAGTTGTACTACCCCGTCCAACTAGTCCTGGTGTAATCTCCCCTTGCCATACTACTCTAACCCGAGTATAAAAAATTCCTAGATTATAATCTATCTCACCAATTAACTTAATTAATTTCTTTTAAATCATAACATATAACCGTGACATAAGTTATATAAAGTATATACATCACACACTGTATTATTTCCCGCATATAATATTTACTACCATTATATACGTACCTTTACTAAGAACAACCACACGTATATATATGTACATCCATCCCTCTGAGTATACCCTCACCGGATGATTCCCTCTAAAGTGCTATCTCACTAGGTGTGTGCACATAACCTAGTTCCCCAAGTTGGAATCTCTCACCAACCTGGCTCAAAATATAAACGTAGTGGAGGCGGTCATATTCCTTCCTTGAAAGTGAGATAAGTCCCTCATCAAAATACCGGACACTATGACCTGGGGATATACTCACCCTACTCCTCAATCTAGGGGATTCACCCACATCGCGCAACCTCCCTTGATAGTACTAGAGTATATAACTTAAATAAATATCTAGTCCTTGATATTTAATAGCACACACAAAGTACACACATGTATATATATACTATCACCACACCGTATATATATAAAATATAAATCTCGGCTTTACCGTGTACTAAAACCCGTAACACTAGCTTATATATTCCCGAGTCTATGGTCCGGCTCAAATTTAATTAATTCAGTCCTTAAAAATTTATTACCTTTCCGAGTCTACAGTCTGACTCTAATTTAATTAATTTACACATTAATTAATTAATACTAATTTGAATCTATGGTTCGACTCTAATTTAATTAATTTACACATTAATTAATTAATACTAATCCGAGTCTATGGTTCGACTCTAATTAAATTAATTTACACATTAATTAATTAATACTAATCCGAGTTTATGGTCCGACTCTAATTTCATTAATTTACACATTAATTAATCAATACTAATCCGAGTCTATGGTCCGACTCTAATTTAATTAATTTGCACATTAATTAATTAACACTTGGTGTCGCCCAACCATTATACCCGAACTCGCTCACTTGTCTCGTACCATCGTTAATACCCGATTCTATATTTCAGCCCATAACTAATTAATTACACCTCGATTCCTTTAATAATGTAGTGCCACTCAACTACAATATCCGAACCTTTTCCCTCGGTCCAAACCCAATACCTACGAATTAATTCTCAAAATTTAATCGTCCCTTGACATACAATTATCACTCTCCTAAACCCAATTATAATTACCTAAAAGTACCAAGAGTCATGCCCCTATTTAATTTTCATCATTTAAATCAGTCCAAGACCCTTTTTCAATAAATATCTCCCATGTAATTAAAAACTGGTATCACTGCCAAAAATTCTGGATCATCGATCGATCGATCCCCCTGGGTCGATCGATCGATCGACCAGGTCATCATCTTCTCCAGCCTTCTGTTCGGCCATGGATGAACCCTGAAGCTTTTATTCTCATTCCAAACCCTTACCCAATCACAACCAATATTTTATTTACATAGAAATATATTCTAAACTTCCTAGAAGACTTAAATCATTCATCAATTCATCAAAATCCCAAACTTTTCCCGAATTGGGTCTCACCCGGGTTTATCCTACGGAGATATGAATTCGTCCCATGTCACCAATACTTACTAATTATAATCCTATAATTTATTCCAGCAATCCCATATCCATATTCACCAATAGTTTAGTCTCAAATCTACATATACTAATCAAATCTGGAAAACCTCTTTTTAGCTATTTAACCCATAACCAAAACAAATTTTTGATACACATATTATGATATGAATTGATTATCACAGTTTAACGAATCACAACAGTTAACCACCCTCTCAAGCCCCATGTTTAGAATTTGTGTTAACTGCCGTTCAACACTTTCCCAATTAGGTTTAAATCCCTAATCCCATTTTTGGTCACATGGGCCTAATTAAAATGGCCCGAATCATCCCGTATGGGCCTGGCTATGCCCAAAAATGCCCCGAGACCCGATTACTACCCCCGAGTACTCTTTTCTGACTATCTCGACCCATCCGGACTCAACCGCGCACTCAGAATCGTCATCCGAAATTCTTTATAACATTCTCCAATTTTGACCTAAAAATGCGACACACATTAATTCGGACAATTTAACTTAAAGTTGCCCAATATAAATAATTCTTACCACTTAAATAAATTCTCCAAATCATAATTTAAGTTTCTCCAATTTAAATATTTTTATATCTCCCAAAAATAATTAAATATTAAACCCTAAAAAATACGGGGTGTTACAGGTACTAGAGCTACCCTTAGTCCTCTCTTTTACTTTTTGTCTTGAGTGATTCAAGGTGTTATTTAAATTCCTAGTATTTGAACTCAATATGGGTTTTAGAGATATTATTACTTTTAGTATTTGGCATTTAATAACTTAGTCGTTGGTACTTTTACTTTGAAGCGGTGGTGGTCAGTTCTATTAATTTAGTCATTGGAGATTTATCCTACCATTTGTATATTTGGTTATTTTATTTCTTTTATTCCTATCTCATGTTGAGAATGACTGATAGACAGGGTTTCGCCGAGGGCACGAGAGTCACCTACGCACCGGTCGTTTTATAGTCGGCTCACCAACTCTATAAAAAAATCTAAACTATGACTACACTCTTTTAAGGGAGTATAGCGGTCAGTCCGGGTATCGAATCCACAAAGACAAGATGCTAGAATTTAATCGGTTTAATATTCCTAAAATAAAAGTGTAAAAGATAATTTCTAACAAAAAGAAAAGATAATAAAAACTATAGGTTGCGTCGAATATCCCTCACCCGAGTTAATTAGTATAAAATGGTTACACGGGACTGCGAATTATTAGGATTGCATCTCGTTTCGACACTTAATTAAATCAAGAGTTGTCACACCCCTAAATTCGCATAAAAGTCTAATAAGATTTTGGCGTCAACAAATATCCCAAAAATTACGCACGCAAGGTCGTAAGCACGGAACATACATGATATAACCCGTCAAATCTCCTAGGCGTAATAACTAGGACTACGCACTCGAAATAGACCCGTAAACTCCATCACAAAAGCAAAGCAACATGTCAACCCAAAGTGAGTTCAATCCGACACAACCTAGACTAAATTAGCTAGAAAGCATGGTAAATGACATATATTAAAAGAAAGCAAGCAAACCTAATTAACAAAGCAATAAACAACAAGAAATACAAGTTTATCTAGGCAAGGAAATGTAAAGACAATAATGAGACACCCCGCCTAATTAAATACCGGGTGATCAGTCCTTTATTAAATTATAACCAAGGTGAACGGTTGGTTCATTCTTAGCATCACTGTTGCATAAATAACTTTTCCAATTAAACACCCTAAATAATTAAGCTAAGTGAAAAAACCATTTTTAGACTTCAATTTCCAAATTTAATTTAAAACCAATATTTAAAACTGTACATAGTCCATAGTTTTAAGAATCACACAACAACTATACTGGAACATCTAATCCAAACAATTAAGCATCCAACTAGTTAATTCCAACCTTAAAACTTCAAAGCAAAACATCCTGACAGTAAAAATCCCAAAGTATAAATACTAGAAATAATTGAGTCACAATCTCTGATAAAACCAACTGAGTAATGAAAAAGGGCGACACATGCCCAACTGGATAAAATAAAACTAGAAGTAGAATCAATTATGAGATCGTCTAAGCAAGAGCCCTGCAACTCCCACCTAAGCTGCATCGCGTTCCTTCCAAAGGATCCTATGCAAGACGCCCCTGTGGCTGGACACCTGTAATATATACATATATATACAAGAGAGAAGAGAAAATAGGTAACGGGTTAGAGCCCGATTGTAAAACAATTTAAAATTAGTTTAGCAAGTATTTAAAATGTTTACCGGCTAATGCAACAATCATATTAGTGCGACACTCCCTTGAGAAATTCTCACCTCTCTTCGAATGTGCACACCTATCGCACTAATACTCCCAACACTTTAACTTATCTTACGTTACTCCCAAGATTTCATGCCGACAATTTCTAATGTTAAGAAAGTTAATTTTATTTAAAATCAAAGTTCTCACATAAACCTCATTTGATTTTAAAGTTTCTTAGTAACGCATCATACTTTTCAAACACTTATTCCCAAGTTGATATAATTATTCATTTCTTACTCACCATAGTCACAGTAGGTAGTTTCCAAATTTCAAGTTTAAATATATATTAACTACTCATATAATATATATATAACAACGGCACCCCACATAACACTTATGGTGCTGGCATACTCTGCTATCCAGTCCCCGTATCACTCGTACTAAGGGAAATACTAGTTCGGAATCACTCTCGAACTGTATTAACACAAAACACATAAAAATTGAGGCGAAGCATAGTTCCAAGTCACTAAGAGGTCAGCACATACCCTCACGTCTCTTAGGACCGTCTGGCTATCGATCCGATAGCCTATACCAAGGATTCCTATGTTCTTGGGTACGAGTCAATATCCCCCATAAAGGTCCCATCGAGATAAGACTGTCCCAGCACGGTAACCTCAGGGATAGAAAGTAGCGCGGGCATGATTTTCACACGTATATAGTATATGCATCAACATAGTCATATATGTATACTACCATTCCCATATCAAATTTAGGTACACTTTCATGACCCATACTTATGATATTTATTCTTATTACAGATTACTAGATCATCGCGTATAACAGTTTGTCTCATATTCTTATTTATGGGAACACTCCTGAATTCTTATCTCCCCAAGTGTAATTTCAGTAGGTACTCATTTATTTTACAACGTAACTTCCTTACGAGTCTCACCCTTTAAACACATGTTCCCATTGTCCCTTATGTGTAAAACACCTCCGTGAGGGGTTAATCTCGTCTTACATTAACGGTTCCATTTTTATTAAGTCCTACTAGTCTTCTTTATATCCCAAAATGTTCTAAAATTAATGTCCAATAAGGTCTAATCATTTAAGTTGGGACAACTTATTAAAAAGGTGAATGTGAGTTTTCCAGGAGGGGTCGATCGATCTATGGCAAGTGTTCGATCGATCGATCGATCGACTCTCTTGGGTCGATCGATCGATTAAGTAGGTATGGCGAATCTGCATAATTTCCAATTACGGGTTTCTTCCTCTAAAATCATCCAAACCAATATGTTTGATTTCCAAACTCCCAACAATTTGTACTACAAGTGTTATATTCTCAAATAAGTGGTATTCTACATAAGGCATGCGAATTTTCATCATGAATAACGAATTAAATAGGGCATAATCCATAAAAATATCAAGAACCCTAATATTTTCTTTGTTTAGTTTCTTCCCATTCTTTTACCAGATTTCATTCTCCTAATTTACTGTAATTTCGTGGTTCAATCTCTACATGTGAATATGATTTCTAGAATACATCTTTTACATATACATCATGCAATTTCAAATCTCCAAAATAGGTTTTTCTTTCATAAAACTTGTCCTAATCAATCCTAGACTAATATCTTTGAAGCATTAACTGAAAAATAGCAAGATAGATACTTGACTGGGAATTCGTGGTTCAGATTTGTGGAGAGATTGGTGTGGTTGTGATCCTCGTTGCGCGATCTAACGTTTGGCGGCGACGACGGTGCAAACAGTGGAGTTCTTGGCCTAGAACTCCTTGGAAAGCTTCTCCTCTTCCTCTCCAATGGCCGTCTTTGGTTTATGGGTATTCTAACCCTAGAAGATGACTCCTACCATCTGATATACTCTTAGAAATTTTGTGGGTTTTCTTGCCCAAAAATGTAAAATGTCCAAAAAGCCCTCCCGGGATGTTAATTAGGCTTAAAAACGTCACGAGACCCAAACTAAACTCCCGGGTACATTATTTTGACTATCTCGACCCTTCCGGACACATTGACGCACTCAAAATGACCATACGAGTGACTTATAATTTATTCACTTATAATAGTTCGAATTTAATCCCGACACGGCACAAGCGCGTCCCGATTAATTTCTAAAATTATCAAATTAGATTCCCGTGATAATTTTACTAATTATAATTACACCTCTTTACTCATAAAGTAACTTACAACAAAATTCCAATAATTACTAACTCTCATCACGCTAGTAAGTATTTAAATGATTTGCCGGATTAATATTAATTTAATATCTCTAATTAAATTTAATAAATACCCAAAATTAAAAGTCATAAAAATACGAGGTATTACATACTTCCCCCTATTAACGAAATTTCGTCCCAAAATTCGAAAAATAAGGTGTACCTGGTTAGAATAACTCTAGGTACTTCTCACGCATGTCCACCTCACGCTCCCAAGTGGATTCCTCCACATTATGATGCTCCTAGTGGACCCGTATAAGTGGGACTACTTTCGATCTCAATCTCTTTTCGCTATGGTCTAGAATAGCCACTGGCCTCTCCTCATAAGAGCTGTTGGGTTGTAAGTCAATCTCCTCAATCGCAATGTGGGTGTGGGCCATGTCATTTCGAAGGCATCGTCTCAACGACGAGATGTGGAATACATCGTGAATGCGGTGTAAGTACTCTGGCAGTCCCAATCTGTATGCTACCGGTCTAATCCTCTCGATAATGGGAAATGGTCCCACGTACATTGGGGCCAATTTCCCTTTTTTTCTCGAACCTCATCACTCCTTTCATAGGAGATACACGTAGTGATACTTGGTCCCCCACATTAAATTCTCGGAAGAACCGTTTTGCATCGGCGTAGCTTTTCTGCCTGTCCTGGGCTACCCGAATGCGACTCCTGATAATCTCAATCCTAGCGAAGGTTTCCTGAATCACTTCTGGTCCGAGCAACTTGTTATCCCCCACCTCTAGCCAACAAATTGGGGAACGACAAGGCCTGCTGTACAATTCCTCAAATGGAGCCATGCCAATCGTGAACTGATAAGAGTTATTATAAGCAAACTCCACCAGTGGAAGATGTGGCTCCCAACCTCCCCCAAATTCAAGGACACACATGCGTAGCATATCCTCCGACATCTGATTGGTACGCTATGTTTGTCCATCTGTCTGTGGGTGATAAGCTCAACTCAACCTCAACTCTGTACCCATGGCCTCCTGAAAGCTCTCCCAGAAACGCGACACGAAAATCTTATCTCTATCTGACGCAATATCTAGGGGCACCCCATATAGTCTAACAATCTCAGCAATGAACAACTGAGCATACTGGCCCGTGGTATAGTCTGTCCGTACTGGCAAAAAATGAGACACCTTGGTCAAACGGTCCACAATCACCCAGATGGAGTCATGGCCCCGTTGTGATGTAGGCAACCTAGTAATAAAATCCATGGAAATACTCTCCCACTTCCACGTGGGTATTTCCAACGATTGAAGCAACCCCGACGGTTTCTGGTGGTCTACCTTTACCATCTGGCAAGTAGAACACTTGGACACGAACTCAGCAATGTCCTTTTTCATCCCACTCCACCAGTATTGTCGCCTCATATCCTGATACATCTTATCTCCTCCAGGATGCACCGCAAATCGGGACCCGTGAGATTGGGTCATCACTGCATGACGTAAGTCTGCCCCTTCTGGAACCACCAATCTCCCGTTAAACCTCAACCCTCCATCGGAACTAACAGAATAGGATTCAGCACCCTCAGCTAAAAGTCGTACAATCTGCTATGGCAAAATGGGCCTGCTGTCTGTGCCTGTATTACCCTCGTAACAATCTCGGGTGTCACTGTCATGACAGATATGAAGGAATGGGTTACCGCATCCTAGTGACCCAACTCTTTCCACTTTGCTCTCCAGATGTCCGCTACATCGTCTATCGGTCTACGGCTCAACGCATCAGTAACTACGTTGGCCTTCCCCGGATGGTACTGTATGTCGAACTGATAGTCCTTCACAAACTCTAACCACCTGCGCTGATGCATATTCAGCTCTCGCTGAGTGAATAGGTACTGCAGTGACTTATGGTCTGTGAAAAAGCAAAATTTCTCCCCCAATAAATAGTGTCTCCATATCCTCAATGCAAAGACAACCGCTGCTAACTCTAGGTCATGTGTGGGGGTAGTTCCTCTCATGCGGCTTAAGCTTGCGGGAGGTAAAAGCTATAGCCTTCTCCTCCTGCTGAAGTACTCCCCCGAGTCCCCGTAAGGAGGCGTCGGTGTAAACCAGATATTCCACACTTGGCTTGGGTAAAGCAAGAACCGGTGCAGAAGTCAGCTTGTCTTTCAGTTCATCGAAAGCCCATCGACAAGCATCGTCCCAAACATATGGTATCCCCTTGCGAGTCAGGTTCGTCAATGGACCTGCTATCTTAGAGAATCCTCAAATGAATCTCCTGTAGTACCCGACTAACCTTAAGAAACTACGCACTTTCATCGGTGTCGTGGGCTGTCCCCACTCCCTTACTGCTGACACTTTACTCGTGTCAACTGCTATCCCCAGTTCAGAAACAACATGTCCCAAGAACTGTACTTCTTGTAACCAGAATTCGCACTTCTCATACTTAGCATACAGTTGATGCTCTCGTAGAGTCTGAAGAACTTGCCTCCAGTGCTCAGCATGCTCTTCCTCAGTGTGCGAATATATCAGGATGTCATCTATGAAGACGATGACAAACTGATCCAAGAACTCTCTGAACACTCGGTTTATCAAGTCCATGAATATGGCTGGAGCATTTATGAGTCCGAATGGCATCACTCTGAACTCATAGGACCCATATCTCGTCAAGAAAGCAGTCTTCGAAACATCCTGCTCCCTAATACGTAACTAATGGTATCCTAACCTCAAATCTATCTTCGAAAAGAACTTTGCTCCCCTCAGCTGGTCGAACATATCATCGATTCGAGGCAACGAATATTTGTTCCGTATCGTGACCTTGTTCAGCTCCCGGTAGTCCACCCATAGCCTCAGTGAACCATCTCTCTTTTTCACAAATAAAACTAGAGCGCCCCAAGGTGAGGTATTCCTACGAATGAAGCCTTGATCTAACAGCTTCTCTATCTGATCTCGTAACTCTCGCATCTCCGCCGGAGTCATACAGTATGGAGCGCGTGCTATCGGTCGAGTATCCGGTAATAAATCTATGACAAAATCTATCTCTCGACTGGGGGGTAGGCCTGGTATCTCCTGAAATACATCAGAATACTCACGAACAACTGGGATCGAGTCTAAGGGAATCTTGACCTCCTTAGAGGTATCCTCCTCTATGTAATACAAATGAGCGGTAGAGCCTCCCTCTGGGCGAGGCATCGCCACTACAAACATCTCCTGCCCCGGAATGGCAAAGACAATACTCCTACCGAAACAATCTATCATGGCTCTGTCTGCTGCGAGCCAATCCATACCAATAATGACGTCATGCTCATGCATATCTAAGACTAACATGTTTGCAGGTAAGATTAAGATACCAATCTCTACTCCCACACCCTGGCATATAAAGAAAATTAACGATCAATTTCCCTGGGGTGAGTTTACACATGTCACAGTGCTCTCTGCTGTGGCTAATAATCCTAAGGCCTTCGCAAACTGAGTAGCTATAAAACAGTGTGTCGCCCCAGTATCAAATAAAACTCGACCCACTATGGATAGGAAACGTACCCTCAATCGTGGGTGGCGCTTGTGGAGTTGCTTCTTGGTGGACGTTATAGACACGTCCGTACTGCAACTACCCCTGCTGCACTGGAGCTACTAGAATGGCTGGTAGGGCTGGTGCCTGAGCTGGTGCTGGGAGGGCGGCTGGAAAAAGTGGCCTCTGTGGCTCATTGTGGGCACCCTGCTACTGTGGGGCCCTGTCTCCCTCTGGACAATCTTGGCGCCTGTGGCCATTTTTACCACACCCGAAGCATCGGCCCCTGAAATTTCCTCCTCTCTGTCCTTGTTGGCCGTTACCACCCCGCCATTGACCCTACTGGCCCTGCTGAAAACACTGTTGGCCCTGCTGCTGTCCCTGCGACTGACGATGTTGGCCTTGCTGGCCCTGCTAATTAGGCTAGCCCTGCTGACCCTGCCTAAATCCCCCAAATCCCTGCCTGGAGTCACCTGATCGGAACGCTTGGCAGGGTCCCCCTGATGGGAACTCTGCTCATGCTGACGAGTCTGCCCTGAGATGTCGGTGCTCCACTAGCACCGCTACCCCCTGTCTTGCCCTGTTGGCTGGACTCTCCTGCTCGCTTGCTTCCTTGCAGATGGAAGTGGTGATCCTGGCAGTGTAGCAAAGCAGTATTGAGTACGTCCGTGTAGGTACTCAGTGACAGATTGCCTATGAGGTGCTAACGGATCCTCCAAGCCAACCTGTCCATAAACAACATTATCTTCTTTCCCTCAGTGGGTGCCTCGTCTGGCACTATAGTGAAAAGTCTTGTGAACTCCTCTTCGTACTCGACAACAGTCGAATTGTCATGTTTCAGGCTCAGTAACTTCCGCCTCATCTTAGTCTGCACGACGGATGGGAAGTATTTACTGTCAAACCGCGTCCAAAATGACTGAATAGTGATAATATCCCTCTCCTCCAAGGTGGTAGTGGATTCCCACCAATGTAAAGCGGCCCCCACTAGCTTAAAGGAAGCCAACAACTGATTCTGCACGTCCGTGCACTCGTACATGCGCAGATGCCTCTGGATATCTTTCTTCCATTGGCTGGCTACAATAATATCCGAACTACCCGCAAACTCTGGGGGATGCGCCTTCTGGAAGGCATCCCTAACTCGCTCCCAGGCAGATGAAAGTTGTGCCGGTACTGGTGCCACTGCCTAAACTTGGGGTGGAGCCTGCTGCACTACCGCTAGCGCGACATTTACCGCCTGAGCAACGATAGCGGCTACCTCTGTGGCGTTCATCATTCCTTGAGCCGGAGCTACTGGCTGCTCGGCTTGGGCACGCCTATCCTTAGGTGTCGTCTCGGAGGCATCTGAAACGTACATAAGTTTATATTAGTCTATAGTTATTATTAAATCTCCAATAGCTGAAGACGTAATTGTAAAAGCAAGAATACAACAATCCTAAAATAAGGCTCTATAGCAAGAACGCTAAGCTGAAAGCGAAATAAGCCGCACAGATCCTAAAGGACACTAGAACTTGATGCTCTGATACCACCTGTGACACCCTGCCTAATTAAATACCGGGTGATCAGTCATTTATTAAATTATAACCAAGGTGAACGGTTGGTTCATTCTTAGCATCACTGTCGCATAAATAACTTTTCCAATTAAACACCCTAAATAATTAAGCTAAGTGAAAAAACCATTTTTAGACTTCAATTTCCAAATTTAATTTAAAACCAATATTTAAAACTTTACATAGTCCATAGTTTTAAGAATCACACAACAACTATACTAGAACATCTAATCCAAACAATTAAGCATCCAACTAGTTAATTCCAACCTTAAAACTTCAAAGCAAAACATCCTGACAGTAAAAATCCCAAAGTATAAATACTGGAAATAAATGAGTCACAATCTCTGATAAAACTAACTGAGTAATGAAAAAGGGTGACACATGCCCAACTGGATAAAATAAAACTAGAAGTAGAATCAATTATGAGATCGTCTAAGCAAGAGCCTTGCAACTCCCACATAAGCTGCAGCGCGTTCCTTCCAAAGGATCCTATGCAAGACGCCCCTGTGGCTGGGCACCTGTAATATATACATATATATACAAGAGAGAAGAGAAAATAGGGAACGGGTTAGAGCCCGATTGTAAAACAGTTTAAAATTAGTTTAGCAAGTATTTAAAATGCTTACCGGCTAATGCAACAATCATATTAGTGCGACACTCCCTTGAGAAATTCTCACCTCTCTTTTAATGTGCACACCTCTCGCACTAATACTCCCAACAGTTTAACTTATCTTAAGTTACTCCCAAGATTTCATGCCGACAATTTCTAATGTTAAGAAAGTTAATTTTATTTAAAATCAAAGTTCTCGCATAAACCTCATTTGATTTTAAAGTTTCTCAGTAACGCATCATACTTTTCAAACACTTATTCCCAAGTTGAAATAATTATTCATTTCTTACTCACCATAGTCACAGTAGGTAGTTTCCAAATTTCAAGTTTAAATATATATATTAACTACTCATATAATATATATATAACAACGGCACCCCACATAACACTTATGGTGCTGGCATACTCTGCTATCCAGTCCCCGTATCACTCGTACTAAGGGAAATACTAGTTCGGAATCACTCTCGAACTGTATTAACACAAAACACATAAAAATTGAGGCAAAGCATAGTTCCAAGTCACTAAGAGATCAGCACATACCCTCACGTCTCTTAGGACCGTCTGACTATCGATCCGATAGCCTGTACCAAGGATTCCTATGTTCTAGGGTACGAATCAATATCCCCCATAAAGGTCCCATCGAGATAAGACTGTTCTAGCGCGGCAACCTCAGGGATAGCAAGTAGCGCGGGTATGATTTTCACACGTATATAGTATATACATTAACACAGTCATATATGTATACTACCATTCCCATATCAAATTTAGGTACACTTTCACGACCCATACTTATGATATTTATTCTTATTGCACATTACTAGATCATCGCGTATAACGGGTTGTCTCATATTCTTATTTATGGGAACACTCGTGAATTCTTATCTCCCCAAGTGTAATTTCAATAGGTACTCATTTATTTTACAACGTAGCTTCCTTACGAGTCTCATCCTTTAAACACATGTTCCCATTGTCCCTTATGTGTAAAACACCTCCGTGAGGGGTTAATCTCGTCTTACATTAACGGTGCCATTTTTATAAAGTCCTACTGGTCTTCTTTATATCCCAAAATGTTCTAACATTAATGTCCAAGAAGGTCTAATCATTTAAGTTGAGACAACCAATTAAAAAGGGGAATGTGAGTTTTCCAGGAGGGGTCGATCGATCTATGGCAGGTGTTCGATCGATCGATGCATCGATCGATTGACTCTCTTGGGTCGATCGATCGATCAAGCAGGTATGGCGAATCTGCATAATTTCCAGTTACGGGTTTCTTCCTCCAAAATCATCCAAACCAATATGTTTGATTTCCAAACTCCCAAAAATTTATACTACAAGTGTTATATTCTCAAATAAGTGGTATTCTACGTAAGGCATGCGAATTTTCATCATGAATAACGAATTAAATGGGGCATAATCCATAAAAATATCAAGAACCCTAATATTTTATTTGTTTAGTTTCTTCCCATTCTTTTACCAGATTTCATACTCCTAATTTACTGTAATTTTGTGGTTCAATCTCTACATGTGAATATGATTTCCAGAATACATCTTTTACCTGTACATCATGCAATTTCAAGTCTCCAAAATAGGTTTTTCTTTCATAAAAACTAGTCCTAATCAATCCTAGACTAATATCTTTGAAGCATTAACTGAAATATATCAAGATAGATACTTGCCTGGGAATTCTTGGTTCATATTTGTGGAGAGATTGGTGTGGTTGTGATCCTCGTTGCGCGATCTAACGTTTGGCGGCGACGGCGGTGCAAACGGTGGAGTTCTTGGCCTAGAACTCCTTCGAAAGCTTCTCTTCTTCCTCTCCAATGGCCGTCTTTGGTTTATGGGTATTCTAACCCTAGAAGATGACTCCTACCATCTGATATACTCTTAGAAATTTCGTGGGTTTTCATGCCCAAAAATGTAAAATGTCCAAAACGCCCTTCCGGGATTTTAATTAGGCCTAAAAATGCCCCTAGACCCAAACTAAACCCTCGGGTACATTATTTTGACTATCTCGGCCCTTCCGGACACAGTGACGCACTCAAAATGACCATACGGGTGACTTATAATTTATTCACTTATAATAGTTCGAATTTAATCTCGACACGATACAAGCGCGTCCCGATTAATTTCCAAAATTATTAAATTAGATTCTCGTGATAATTTTACTAATTATAATTACACCTCTTTACTCATAAAGTAACTTACAACAAAATTCCAATAATTACTAACTCTCATCACGCTAGTAAGTATTTAAATGATTTGCCGAATTAATATTAATTTAATATCTCTAATTAAATTTAATAAATACCCAAAATTAAAAGTCATAAAAATACGAGGTATTACAAATAATGGAAATAAAGGAAATGCAACACTATATTAAGGAAGATAATAAATAGTACAAGAAAAGCTTACAAATTAAGGGGCAAAGCACCCAAAATGGAGAGTAGGGCAAAACTCTCTCTACAAACCGTAAAATCTAAGACAAAAATATAGATATCTAAAATGGAAACCAAAAATTGGTTTATATAGTAAGTTTCGAAAGAAATAAAAGAAAAAGAAAAGAAAAGAAGACAATGGCAAAATATCTGGTGACCGCGGTCGACTGGTGGGAGAGGCGCGGTTGATCGCGCCTTCAAGTCAAAGCCCACTGTCTTCGAGCCAAGGCAAAAATCCAAACCGCGGTCAACCGGCATCAGAGAACGGTCGACCGACATCAGAAGCGCGGTTGGCCGGTACTCTATTTTTCAGCCTTGTTTGATCCAATATGAGGGGAAAAGGTTGATTACGGAAATGGCCCTAACTTCCTCGTCCGAACTCCAAACAACGCGCCATTTGCAGTCACGCGATGCTAACTCAGCGAACTACGCATCCGTGGAATTACCATGAGCCAGAGATGAATTATGAATTGACTAGAAAGCCCTTGAAGTAGCATACGACGACGAAACTTCTCTGAAATGCAACGAATCCTCACTTTTAGTGTTCCAATACCTACAAAAGTACAATTTATCCCTGCAAAGCTTGTATATATCCAAATCCCAGGTTGTCTGGTTAATGAGCATAAATATGGGTATTAAAGACCGTAAAAGTGCTAGAATGTATAAAGATATAGGGCGGAAATATGCGATATTTGTGTCGTATCACACCCCTAACTTAGACATTGCAAAACTGTAATCTCAATGAAAGATACCTCTCGTAATCTCAATGAAAGATACCTCTCGTAAAAGGAGGCGAAATGCATTTTCACAGATTATCAAAACTATTTAAACCTTTGAATTAAATCAACCTAAGATCAAATAGGACTTGATAGGGTTGTAATGTAGGATTTGGGTTAATGTACGAAATGGAAGGTATATTTACGGCTTCAAAGTGTTCGGAAGGAAAACTTGGAATATTGGGAAGAATGTGGGAAATATCAAAATTGGAACACAAGTCCCACAAAAGGCATTAGATATACAAATGGGGATAGTAATAAAAGCTTATTGAACTATATACACAACATATACAAACTTTCTCTTTTCTTTTCTTTTCTTCTTTTTCTCATGTTTTCTTTTTTTTTTTTTTTTTTTTCCACTACTTTCTTTTCTTTACTTTTCACACTCTCACATGCCTAAATTGCAACCACATAACAAGAACATCATTCAATCCTAAGTAACATTCCAAACAAAGGTATGTAAGGTAGATGTATAGTATATAAATCCAATTCGGAGTTCGTTTTGAGAATTTTAGGTTATGGAACGAAAGGCTAATGTTTAGGCTCAAAGGGGTTAACGAGGGAAAATATTTAAGGTGAGGTCAAGGTCAATATGGGTGATATAACAAAGATGGCCTATGATCATTTCCTAAAGTTTACGCAATTCTCGAGTCAAAAGAAATTTTGAAAATCATGCTCAAGTAATACATTTCATATATGAACTCAATTAATGAACGATCAAATGAAAGAATAGTGAGATTACCAACGAATTCAACGTTTTCAATGAGGAAAGAATAGTGTATACACTCACAAACGATGCAAGGTACAAAGCTTACTCGGTGTAAGTTTATACAATGCAACAAAAGATGTGTAAATATATACAATGCAACAAAAGATTACCGAGTTATAAAATTTTTAAGCCAAATCAATAGAACAAGAAAAACGCATGTGCTAATGGGATTAAAGTTTAATTCATGAAGTTATTCATAATACCAATAATTAGGACTAAAGTCTAATAACTTCTAAAATCGAGAACATGCATCATTGAGTTGTCTATTGGATCGGGCAATTATTAAAATTTATCATCAGAAATAAAGGCAAAATGCCCAATAAAGGAGAAAAATGAAATAAATCTTTTTGATTTTTTTTTGATTTTTTTTAAGAAAAGCATACTAAGTAACTAACATGTGAGCAAAAACATGGACTAAATAAAGAAATGGATAAAATATCCCACACACCCTAACTTAAAACCTGACATTGTCCTCAATGTGAATTAAGAACCAAGTTAAAGAGAGGAAAATAGAGATATTACCCCAAATTGGAGCAATCCCCATAAGAACAAGTCCAAAGAATCTACAAAAAAGTTAGTACCGAGCATAGCAAAAACAAATAACAAAAAGTTAACTAATTATAAGAAACTAAATTAAAAAGGAAAGAAAAGATAAAAAGAAAGAAAGAATCACACTAACTATACACTAAAAGTATAAATAGTTGAGGGTCCACCCAAACCACGATTTGACTTTGGATGATAACCGGTGTACCCTCACTCTCATGCATGCCTCCCGAAAAATAAGAATTACATTCGAACAATGGAAGGCATGTGTGAGGCGGAAGAAAGTAACCATCGTCAATTAAAAGTTTTGGAGGGACGATGGGGGATTTGGATTGAACGGGTGACAAAAACATGTGGGGACCGAGAAAAGCAGAATTTCCTCCCAAGGATTTTGAAATTGGAATGGGAGGGGGAGCACATGAAGGCACAAAATGCCTTCATGGAAGGCGACCCGTGCAAGTACTCCTCATTGACGAAAAGGTATAACACATTAAAGTTTGAAATCGATTCATTGAGTACTTGTGACGGTGTGATAATAGAGAATGAAAATGGAGAGGAAAGAAATTTAAACTCAAGAGATGAGTCATCATCGCTTGAAGATTGAGTTTCGAAGGAAATAAGATCATTTTCAACTAAATGTTCTTCTTTGGGGGCCAAAGAAGAAATCATTTCATTGCAAATGGATATTACTTCCATTTCATCCTCGCTTTCAATATCTATTATGCGATGGGAAAAGTCAACAATGGTTTGTTCCAAAGTAGGCACAAAGTCCTCATTTGGTTCAAAACATTCCTCGACTCTAAAAGTCTCAAAAGAAAAATCATCGTCAGATTCAAATAATAAATCCAACTCATGTTCCCAACAACGATTTTCTTCCTGATAACGATTTTCAATTTTCTCATTTTCAGGCTTGCGCAAACCCTCACCGAAAGTCATAGGTCGAGGCGCGGATACTTGCAAATGAGAAGTTTGAAAATTATTACCGGAACTATACTCGAACTCATTATTATAAGAATTTTGAAAACGATTGCAATTCGTTTCAAAATTCCTATTATAAGGAATTAGAGGCCCAAAATCGTTATCATCATCATCAAAATTCCAATAACCCAAGTTTTGCCTTTTGTTATACTCGCCCAAAGTCATAGGATTACGGGCATGTTGAGAATTATAATATTGATTACCGAAAGATTTGGAATAAGACAAGCTTACCCCAAAAATGACTCGAAGTGGCGAATT
This sequence comes from Sambucus nigra, assembly GCA_949130495.1. Lineage (NCBI taxonomy): Eukaryota > Viridiplantae > Streptophyta > Magnoliopsida > Dipsacales > Adoxaceae > Sambucus > Sambucus nigra. Next base: position 432,719,282 of record OX422220.1, on the reverse strand, counting down.
CCACAAAGTAGATGTGCGCGCGAAAAATTCAAGCGTTTCTTGACTCTCAAATGTATATGTCCTGCAAAAAGGTTAGTAAAAAATATAAATAGTAAGAAAATATTACGAAATACTAAATCAAATAAATTCTAAAACAAACTCATCCCCGAAAATGGCGCCATTTGATAGACAGGATTTCACCGAGGCACGAGAGTCACCTACGCGCCGGTCGTTTTATATTCGGCTCACCAACTCTATACAAAAACCTAAACTATGACTACACTCTTTTAAGGGAGTATAGCGGCCAGTCCAGTTATCGAATCCACAAAGACAAGATGCTAGAATTTAATTGGTTTAATATTCCTAAAATAAAAGTGTAAAAGATAATTTCTAACAAAAAGGAAAAGATAACAAAAGGGAAAGATTAAACTAGGCAAGTGTATATAAACTACGCTAACAAAGCGAATAAAAACTATAGGTTGCGTCGAATATCTCTCACCAGAGTTAATTAGTATAAAATGGTTACATGGGACTGCGAATTATTAGGATTGAATCTCGTATCGACAGTTAATTAAATCAAGAGTTGTCACACCCCTAAATTCGCATAAAAGTCTAATAAGATTTTGGCATCAACAAATACCCCAAAAATTACGCACGCAAGGTCGTAAACACGGAGCATACATGATATACCCCATCAAATCTCCTAGGCGTAATACCTAGGACAACACACTCGAAATAGACCCGTAAACTCCATCACCAAAGCAAAGCAACATGTCAACCCAAAGTGAGTTCAATCTGACACAACCTAGACTAAATTAGCTAGAAAGCATGGTAAATGACATATATTAAAAGAAAGCTAGTGAACCTAATTAACAAAGTAATAAATAACAAGAAATACAAGTTTATCTAGGTAAGGAAATGTAAAGACAATAATGGAAATAAAGGAAATACAACACTATATTAAGGAAAATAATGAATAGTACAAGAAAAGCTTACAAATTAAGGGGTAAAACACCCAAAATGGAGAGTAGGGCAAAACTCTCTCTACAAACCCTAAAATCTAAGACAAAAATGTAGATATCTAAAATAGAAACAAAAAATTGGTTTATATAGTAAGTTACAAAAGAAATAAAGGAAAAAGAAAAGAAGAAAATGGCAAAATATCTGGTGATCGCGGTCGACCGGTGGCAGAGGCGCGGTTGAGCGCGCCTTCAAGTCATAGCCCACTATCTTCGAGCCAAGGAAAAAATCCAAACCGCGGTCGACTGGCATTAGAAGCGCGGTCGACCGGTACTCTGTTTTTCAGCCTTGTTTGATCCAACATGAGGGGAAAAGGTTGATTACGAAAATGGCCCTAACTTCCTCGTCCGAACTCCAAAGCACAATTAACCCCTACAAAGCATGTATATATCCAAATCCAAGGTTGTATGGTTAATGAGCATAAATATAGTCGTCAAAGACTGTAAAAGTGCTAGAATGCATAAAGATATAGGGCGGAAATATGCAATATTTGTGTCGTATCAATGACATTTAAATTATTTGGATAAACTGCAATAACTAATAAATATATTTGACCAACCTAATTATTAAAAATTTCAAGGTGTCATGAATTCTTATGGAATTGAGTATAAAAGTCAATTCAAGTCATGGTATTAGTGTCCATTTGTCTCGAATGGAACATCACCATAATATAGTTGATTATGGTGAGTGGCAAACTCTTATTTATGAATTTATTTTAGTTGAATCCACTTAAATATAAATATACACTTTTGAAACCATCCCTCATCAATAATTGACCCATCCTCACCGTTGATACAAAAAATTATCCATCTACGTGGACCAATCAGAAATAAATATTTGTTCTCCTACGTGGCCTTAATCCCAGTAAACTGGTAACCGCCTATCAAGGAATGCCGACCAAATGCAGGCATGCCGACCAAGTATTGAGAAGGTCGACCAACAAGATCAGTAAAGGGTCAACATATCAAAACTCATAGTTTGTACAACTAATTGTCATATACATTATATAAGGATGTAAATGCTTAATATACAAATGCATTCCATCCCTTGACATTTCAACTCTTGGCCTCTGGGTCATTATAAATACATTGTACTTCTGTCACCAAAGGCAAGAACACAAGCAAGCAAGATATTGCAACGATTAATATCAGAACAGTGGACATAGGCCTTGATACATAGCCGAACCACTTTAAAATCTTGGGATGTGCTATTTTTATTTACATATTTTATCTATGATTAAAGAATTAGATCTAGTCTATTTTTTACATAAACAGATTGGCACCGTCTGTGGGAACGTGCGTTGAATCATCGTTTTCATTCTCATAGACCCTTGTTCAAACGCGATGAATGATCATGAGCCTAGTATTAGGAATGAAGGCAACCCGCCTGCTTCACTTGCTCCACCACCAAATAGTGATCTAAATGGAATTCTCGCCAGTCTCGCCAGAGGACACGAGGCCATGCAAGACACAATGAGACAACTGGCTCATTCATCGCAAGTCAGACAGAGAGAAATGTCTCCTCCACCTCCCAGATCCAGCAGACACAATTATTCCAGAACTTCACTCAGGTCTACAGAGCCTTATAATGTTCATTCTTTCTCTCCTAAAAGGACAAATGTCTTGGAAAGGCTAAGTAGAGCTTCACCCTTTGATCGTCTGGGACTTAGAGGAAGTAAAAATCCTCTCAGGTCATTATCCAAGAACACTCAACATCCAGCCGACCAACACGAGTCTTCAATCCGATCAAGATCAAGCGTCCGACGATCTGTACGCGCTGAACAAACCTCTCAAAGGAGAGTCCAGTATAGAAAAATGGGGAACAACCGAGCTACTTCTCATTGATCTAATGCAGGTAATCCTTCTTGGAAAGGATCAATCCAAAGGCTAGAAGACCGATTAAGCGAAATTGTCAAAGTAAAAAATCCTTTACAATGAAGCTTTGTCAAAGTATCTCCTTTTGTTCAGGCAGTTATAGACTTTCCAACCCCATCTAAATTTAAAGCTCCTATGGTTACTCCCAAATACGATGGGAAGACTGACTCTATTCTTCATATAGAGCAGTATCAAGCAGCAACGGACATCTATGCAGTACCAGATGAGATGAGATGCAAAGCATTCTCCACCACCGTTACAGGTTAAGCCCAAATATGGTATAATAATTTGCCCCGAGGATAGATCACCAACTTTAACCAATTGGCCAAGTTATTTATTAGCAACTTTTGCTTTAGAGCTAAGCCAGTAAAAAGAGTGGCTCATCTTCTGAGTATAAGGTAATAAGTGGGCGAAAACACCAGGGATTATATTACTTGGTTTAACAATGAGAAGTTAGAAGTAATTGCGGGGGTGATAATTTTAGACATGGCATGATAACACGGCACGACATGACACAAAGTTGACCCAAAATTAACACGACTTGTCGTGTTTGTATTTTTTGACACGAAGTCGTGTCATGTTCATATCAAAATTATGAGCCATGTCAGTCGTGTTATCGTGTCTTGTCGTGTTAATCATGTTTTTATTCGTGTTATCGTGTCTACTTAAGTTTAATTTAGTGTAAAATTTAAGAAATCGTATTATTCATGTCGTGTCGTGTCGTGCGCTATTTGTGTCGTGTTCGTGTCAATTAAAAAAACACGAATTCATGTCATGTCGTGTCGTGTTCGCCTTAAAAAAACCCTTGTCTTGCCGTGTCGGCCCTAAACACGATGCAAAAACATGAATTACCACCCCTAAGTAATTGATTACGAAGAAAAAGTAACCATCACTGCTCTCATTAGTGGTTTGCTTCTCGATAAGCTGTATCATACTTTGACTAAAGATCCTCCCAAGACGATGAATGAACTCATGGAAAAAGGAGGAAAGATAATGAACAACGAAAAAAGTAATGGCTGCCAAACAGAGTCCATCCATAAAGTCTGATGCAAAAGCTGAGAAGAAGGAACGGGAAGGATTACAAAGAGTCGAAGGAATAGATAGCTAAGAAAAAAGATAAACTCAAGAGATATGGAAGCTATACCCCATTGAGTATTGGCATTCACCATATCTTGGAAGAAATAAAGCATAGAGAGGAACTACGATAGCCTGGAAAGCTCAGAGCCTCTCCTAATAAGAGGGATAGATCCAAATACTGTAAATTCCATAAGGATCACGGTCACACAACTGATGGTTGCATTGATTTGGAAAATGAAATATAATCTCTCATCCGCCGAGGAAAACTTAATAAGTTTATTGATCGACGTGATAGCAGAGAGTTCAGAAGAAGATAAAAGTCTCCATGCAAATCCAGGGAAGATAATAAGAGAAATCACGATGATGATTGCGAGGATGATCCCGACCTGTTGAAGAAACCCAAATAACCAAAAAGTGAGGTATTTATGCTCAGTTTCTGTTCATTTGATTGTCATATGATTAAAGGTAGCGATACAGGAGGAGGAGATCACACGGCTGAAAGAAAAGCTTACTTGAATGAAGCCCAAGCTTGTTCTTATATCCAAAGGATCAATTTAGCCGAGGAAGATCGGCCGAGGAAGCTCAACAAAGATAAACTGGTGATTGGTTTATCCAAAAATGATCTTTCCGGGGTACTTTATCCTCATGATGATTCGCTGGTCGTCAAATTCATAATCCAAGATGTAGTCATCGTCGGAATATTAATTGATAACGGAAGCTCGGCATATATAATGTTTTATCCCTATTTTCAAAGTCTGGACTTGAAGCTTATCCAGTTAAAACCACACCACATGCCAATAGGCTTTTCTGTAGAAAAGGTCTATCCTCTGGGAACAATAAAGTTAAAAGTGTTGTTCGACACCTGACCAGTAAGTCACACAAAGACAATATGCTTCTTCGTAATGGAAAATATGGTGACAAAAAACACAACACAAATTATAGAATAAATTAATCACTAGAGGATTAAGAAAAACATGCAATCACAACACAACACAACACAATAATATACGTGACTCGATAAATCGCCTACGTCCACGGAGAGGTATTTTGTATTTTTATTAAGTATCTCTCAAGAGGGTTTCTCTGTTACATGCCCTTCTGTCCCGGGCTAGGGGTTCTCATATATTCAATACAGAGTGTAGTTGTAACCTCCACGATAAGCCATGAATCCCTTGAATATCTCTTCGAGATTTTCAGGGATGGACTTGGTCTTATCTCGGGTTAATTTCATAATTGTGGCTCATAATTTGGGTCGGAGACTTAATTAACCTTTATGGGTTTGGTCGGCTATTCTTACGGGATGATAAAAAATAGGTACCCACAATTGCCCCTAAAAAATTTTGGGTGAAAAATTGGGCCCACAAATTTAAAAAGAGAGCGTTCCCTCTTGATGGCACATTTGTAATTTACATGACTAAGAGAGGAACGACTCGTCATTTGGTAAATTGGAGTGGCGGATCTTCTTTGAACTACCCATCATTGGAGTGTTTAAACTCAAGTGTTGTACTAACTTGATCATTACTTCAACTTCTTTGCGTCATGTGCTTCCCAAGCTGTCTTTTGTTCTCCGTCTCCCAAATTCAAGGTCTTTCAACATTTTCAGCTTGATTCTTACTTCTTAAGTCTTTAGTTCCCTTATTTTTCTTAATTTGTTTTCTTTATTGTTCTTCACTCCACTGTAGATTGGATTTTCAGAGTTTTTTCATGGTGACGATAGATAACAAACTTTCCTTGAGTTTATAAAATGCTACAATATCCTTGACTGGGTAGATATTGAGTGTGCCCTAGTTTCTTGTAACGTCCGTGACGTTGAGGATGGACATTGGATACAGGTCCTCCTGCTATCTCAAAGGGGTTTGACGTTTCCCCCAAATCCTCTATTTTTACACACTTCAACATAGTTCTTTTTCAGTGCTCTCCAAATATTTAGAAGATTGTCAATGGAGTCTATAGGATAAATGAGCTTTATGGCACCAATTTAGGGTTGGTTGAAATCTGCTATTATTATACTTTTTCTCGTACAAGAGGGGGTCTTCTATATCTAAAAGTAAGGAAACCTGATAGGGTATTGGTAGCGAATTTACTTGATTCTCACAAAGACTACTGGTCTGAAGGATTTATTGCTAGAAACTGGAAATTTCCTCTCCAAACAGAGGGCATAAGGTAGAGGGGACCTCAGATCCTTACCTATGATGAGGAGTACATAGGTTGCTGCCAAACCTTTTCCATTTATTGCTCGCTTGCTCATGCTGAAATGTTTTTCTTCTAACGTTCTCCCCTCTTTCCTTTTTTCAGCGAAGGCTAAAAATTAAGAACCCGCTCCTAGAGAGATTCAGGCTGCTGAGCTGATAAAGGCTTGGAAGATAAGGGACTCCATAGCTGAGGGTGAGCACCCTAGGCCTGCTTCATTTAATTGGAAGTATAAAAATACTACTACCAGTTTCATTGCTCATCTGATGGACACTATACCTCATCTTGATATTCCAGAAGAAGGAGTTGGTGCTTCGTAACCCATCGAACTAGACGACGAGTAGGAGAGAAGCTCAGAGGTTGGTATTTCTACATATGGTAGAGGTGGGATCAGTGTGGTAGGATCCCGTGAAGAGAGATCCAACGAGGAGGATTCCAGTGAAGAATGAACCATTGAAGAGAGGTCCAATGAGGTGGAAATAGCCCCTCAAAGAAGGAACAATCTAATCCCGGATGATGATGATGATTACGACCTATTATCCAGTAGGATGAAGTTTCTGAAGCAAAAACCTGGAGATTCTTTTGGTGGTTCCAAAACAGTGGCTCATGAGAAGGAGGTGGAAAGGAAGAAAAAAGAAGAAGAGGAAAAAGGAAGGAGAGAGAGAAAGAGAGAGGAAGAGAAGAAGAAAGAGGAAGAAGAGAAGAGAGAGGAAGGGAAAAGGAGAGAATAAGAGAGAAGGAAGAAGGAACAGGACTCAATGGCCACTACTGCTAGAAAAATCAGTGCTCGCAGCGAACCGCGTGTGATCGTCGAACATAGGGCTTGACCCGTTAGGCCTGAAGTCGACTCAAGGGTTTACTTTGGTAAGGACACTTTTTTTCTTTGTATTCTTCTATCTTGCGATCTTTTCATACTTCATTAACTAACGTCTGTCTTCTCTTGCAGTTCATTTCTGATTACACTGTCCTGCTACGTGGCTGAGCTGAAATATTAAGGAGGAATACCGAGCTCAAAGAGAGTTTAAGGTCATCCCAAGAGACTTTGAAGTCTTCCTAGAAAGATTTGACAGATGCCAAAGCCTATTTTGATCGAGAGAAGACTGATGCAGCAAAGGAGTTATTCGAACTGCGCGAGTCCTATGATCTGGTGATTACTGACAAGTTGGCCGTAGCAGAAGCGAACAAAGTGTTGACGGAAGCGAACAAAACATTGACCGATAAGGTGAAAAGGCTAGAGGAAGAGGTGGATACTATCCGGGAGAGTGCGTATAATGAAGGATGGGAAGAAGCATACGAAGACGCTGAAGGCTAGATTGCCTACATCGACTGAGAAGGTTTTAAGAAAGGCTGGGATCGATCTTTGATCGCTACTGGAGTTGTTGATGACTCCCCATATTTTCCCAACACCATAAGCCCTAAACCTATAGTGGACGAGGATGATCCTGCTGCTTGAAATTTTATGGAGCATGTTGTCCCTGCTGTAGGTGCTTCGCCTGTTGATCAGCGAGTGGTCTTCATTCTAGCAGAAGGTAGGGGTGGCAAATTGTGCTATTGGATCGTGTTTTAGTCTGACACGACACGACATGATAAGATTTTTTAAAACACGAACACGACATAACATGAAGTCGTATTTTTTATAGCTACCACGAACACGGTCCAAAAAAACACGACACGTGTAGCACGATTAATTTTTTTCAATCCAATTAGACACGAAAACACAAAAAATACAAGTAAAAAAATTCAGCGTCTCACATAACTAATTTTATTCAAGCATAATAATCAACAAACAATCTCAGAAGTTCTAGGAAAAAAATTACAGACAATTTGTATGATAATTCGATTTTCATGGATTAAATATTATTCAAACTACAAATTTATCTATCATCAATAAACAATCTAAGAAAAACCAAACTAACCGAACTCAGATTAATCAGTGCCTTACTTTTTTTTTCAAACTACAAACTCAGATCAATATGAAAAAACTAAACTAAAATCTTATACAAACTATAAACTCTTCTTTTGCTGTTAAAATTAGCAACCGAACCCTTTTTCTACAACCGAATCCTTTTTCTTAAACAAACCCTTTTACTGTTAAGATGATCGATGCCATTTTTCTTCAATCGGATCGGACCTTTTGTATATTTTCTGGTTAGATGGGAAATGGAGGGGAGCTGGAGATGGAGTGGGTGGAGGGGTGGGAGATGGAGAGAGATTGAGAGGAAATGAAGAATGAAGAAGAAGAAAAACGACTGCAATGAAATTAAATGAGAAGGGTTAGGTCTTTATTTCTTTAAAGTGTGATGGATGTTTAGATATTGACAAGTGGCAAAAATAGAATGGTTTGGATCAAGAGCAAGTGGGTTTCCTTATATATTAACGTGGTTATTCGTGTTACCACTGTGATTTTGTGTCTTTAATTTCGTGTTAAATGGGTCTTGTTTTCGTGTCAAAAATTTGACACGAACACGACACGACACGACTTCGCGTTAAAAACACGAACATGAACATGACACGAACACGAACACGATAAGTCATGTCAATTTTGGGTCAATTTCATTTCGTGTCGTGCCGTGTCATGTTGTTGTGTCGTATCTAAAATTACCACCACTAGCAGAAGGAGATGCATCAGCTGCTGGCACAGGCGAGGTCGCTGATGACCCTGTTGCTAATAAGGGAAAAGAGCCCTATTCTTTCGAGCAGGTTGACGCCACGAGCTAGACCTCTAGGTCTTTTATTTTGCCTGTATTTTTTATTAGATGATGTATTCTGTACTCGACTGATGGCACTTTGTTCTGAATGAAAGAAACCTCATTTTTTCATTCACTAATTCATGTTGTTCTTATCATTTGTTTTCACCATTTGTAGCTTGTTGATTTAGATGACTATATCCCTGCTAGCTCTCGTCTGGGCCAAATCCTTGGTTCAAACATCAGCGCCCATGCGAGCCGAGCTTTCGTACAGATTTGTAAGTCCCTTAGGGCAAGGAATAAGGACTATAAGGATAAATCTCAAGTTATTTCCAGACTAAAGGATAGACTCGAGGAAATTGAAGAAAATTGGTGCCTCTCTTCAAGAAGAGATGGATGCCTTGAAGGTGAAGCTTCTGGATGCATCCGAAGTTAATAAAGTGGGGGAGCTACTATAGAGGGAAAATGATGCTCTGAGAAGCGAAGTTTCACGCCTCAAGGAGATCGCCCCAAGCAATGATCCAAAAATCCTGCGAGGGTCCTCTTCATCATCTGCGTGTTGAGCTAGATCAGATGATGATGTTTCTCAAAGGGAGATTTCCGAGATAAAGGGGGATGTTCAGCGGGCATATGTAATTGCTGCCAGTATTTAAAGAGATGTCACGCTATTGTGACACTTATTTCAAAAGGGTCCCCGATAAGTGTGGGCTGCTGGCTATGATCAAGACTGGGTGGATGCCCCTAAAAAATAGAAAAAGGTCGAGGAGCTAGCTTTTATCAGAGGGTGGCTAAGTTCCCCCAGGGAGTTGATGGTCCCAAAAAATTCTACCTTGTGGTATAGACATGGAATTAATCCTCCATCTTTGGATCCAAATCCCTTTCGAAGAGATCCCCATAGATGCCATTCCGGTGCACCTATTAGAGTCATGCCCGTAGGGAGATGTGGAAAGCTTTGTTCCCCATCCTGATGATGGTTGAAGAGCTCGAGTGGCAGATTATCTTGCTCGTCGTTTATGAACTTTATAGGCCTTAACACATTCTTATTATTGTAAATGTATTCATGTAAATCAGAAATATAATTGACTATGTATGTTTTGGGCATATGCCGACTAAACATGTATTGATTGCTTTTCATTTATGAATAATTAGTATGAAAATTTAATCATTATGGGCACTTCAACCGACTAAATGACATTTAGAGCTACCTTTTATTTGAGCATTCCCCCAGTCCAATATGCCTTAGATATATCATTCCGTCCACTTTACCTTTTAGGCTGTGTCGTTACACTACCTTAGGCGTAAGTAGGGCGATGACGAGAATGTACCTGGTTAACTGGTAATCGGCTTGAGCAGGATTTTTCAGGCCAAACTGTGTTGGAGACCAACCTGAGTTGGACATATTACCTAAGGATCCCCTGTAGGTCTTTATTTATCGCCGGAGCAACCTGAGAGACCAATTCTGTTTTTAGACAAAGGTCTGAGGAAGGTTTGCTTGTTAACCTTGCTAATTATGTTTTGGTTTTCTATGATTAGGGTAGACCTAACACTGTGTTGTAATCGTAGAGGGATGAGTTATAAAATCCCTTTACTGAAGTAAGTTAGTCAGCTCGTTGTAGTCTAGGAACTCTATTATATTCATAAAAGGGGTGAAGTTTGTTACTTGGGAAGGATGCGCATTGAATTATTATCAAGACAACCAAGATATGTAGAATGCCAAGGCCAATCAAATTTATTAATCGAAACTGTAAATAAAGAGCATCATCAGTTTATAAATAAAAATTTTCCTAAACTAATGATATACAGGTAAAGGAAGTCTAAAAGTAGAACTTTTTAAGATTGGCCGCGCTCCATGCCCTTGGTATTGCCCTGCCCTCTAGCGTTTACAAGTGATAGGCTTCTTATAGGTTATCCCTTACTATCTTGAAGTGTCCTTCCCAGTTTATCATCTGATGGTTTGACAACACTGTCGAGGAGTTTCCTTAGGACGTAATCCCTGACTTGGAATTTCCTCGGATTGAGTTTTTAATTGTACTGCTTGTATAGCTATTGTTGGTAGGATGCTAACTTAATTAGAGCCAATACTTGGCGTTCATCGGCTAAGTCAAGCTCAGTGAGTAATGCTTCATCATTATAGCCTCGGTCGACCAGTGTGGATCTCATAGTAGGGAGCCTGACTTCCAATGGAATGACTTCCTCCATTCCATATATGAGCGCGAAGGGAGTTTCCCCAGTTGCTTGGCCTGGGGTCGTGCGATAGTCCCAAAGGATGTGAGGCAGCTCACTCGCCCAAGACAATCTGTTAATTACCGTCTTATTGGAAGCTTCAACTTGCCCATTGCTCAGAGTATATGCTATGGAGCTAAAATAATGCCTGACCCCATGATCGTTGCAAAAACTTTGAAAGAGATCAGTTTCAAACTGGGTCCCGTTGTCAGTAATGATCGACCTGGGTATGCCGAAGCAGGTGATGATGTTTTTCCACATGAATCTTATCATGTCTGTGTTCTGAATGTTCGACAGTGGTTTTATCTCTATCCACTTCGTGAAGTAGTCTGTGGAGACTAACAAATACTTTCAATTTTTAGGTGCAGTAGTCAGTGGTCCTCTAATGTCCAAACCCCATTGGGCAAAGGGCCACGGACTGGTCAATGATTTGAGGTCGCTGCCAGGTAGGTGAGCAATAGGCGAGAGTTTTTGGAATTTTTTGCACTTTTGAACATTGACTCCAGTGTCTTTCTGCATATATGGACACCAATATCCTTCATTTATTGCTCGATAGGCCAATGACCTTCCTCCTTTATAACTTCTACTAATGCCTTTATGAAGTTCGTGCAGGACCTGTTTGACATCTTATGGATGAATGCACTAGAGGTAGGGGTTAGTTAAGGATCTCTTATACAATTTATCATCAGGAGATAAGTGAAAGTGAGCAGCTTTGACTCTTCTCTGATGTGCTAACCTCTTATCACTTAGTAGCGTATCACTTCATAAATAGTCTATGATGTGGTCCATCCAACTTAGTTCTTTTCCTATATAGAGGACCTGCTCGGGTGCTTGCTCGAATTCAGTAGTTAAATTAATACTGGGCTGCGTGAGTAAGTTTATTTGGATCGTTCTTTTCAAATCAGAATCTATCGAAGAACTCAGTGCTGCTAGGGCATCGACGTGGTTGTTCTGTCCCCTGGGGAACTGCTGAACATCAACCTTGTCAAAGTTGGCCACGAGTCCCTTTACGATGGCGAGGTAAGCTGGAATCCTTTCATTCTTTGCGTTGAAATCTCCATTTATCTAATTGGATACCAGTTGTGAATCTACGAAGACTTGGAGGTGCGTTGCCCCAACACTTGTTCTTTGTGTAGCCCATTATCAACGCCTCATATTTTGCTTTGTTGTTAGAGGCTTTAAATCCCAGTCGGATGCCCTTCTCGAGCACCGTGTTCTCGAGGGTTACCAGTACGAGGCCTACCCCTACCCCCTAGAGTTGGAGGCTTCATCAACGTATAAAGTCTAAACGCTACATCCCTGTATGCTTTTCATTGGTCGATTAATTTTTGGCTGATCGATGGGATAGTCTCCAATGAATTCAACCTTAAAATCAACTAGAATATTCCCCTTGATGGCTATTCTTGGTTAAAAGTGAAATCGAACCTTCAGAGCTCGACTGACTATTTTGACAGTCGACCAGAGAGGTCAACTTTCCTCAGAACAGCATTGAGGGGATAAGTGACCACGAAGATGGAGTGAGCCTTGAAGTAGTGCTTCACCTTCCTCAAGGATATCACCAATGCATATGCGAGCGAGCTTCTCCAATGGCAGATACCGTTGCTCGGCTTCTAAAAGTGTATTGCTTTCATAGTGGACCGAATATTGGCTTCCCTCCCTTTCACATACCAAGGCGGAGCTCATAGTGTGGTCCGATACACCAAGGTAAAGATACAAAGGATTACCCTCTCTAGGAATCACGAGCAAATGAGGCCTGCTGAGATAGGCTTTGAGTTCTTCTAAGGCTCTAGAGCAGTCCTCGTTCCACGTCAGGAACTTTCTTCTTTTCAATAGCTGGAAGAATGGCTGACATCGCTCTGAGGACTTTAAAATAAAGCGATTGAGCACAGCGAGCATCCCGGTGAGCTTTTGGACATCCTTTGTCATTTGAGAGGGTTGGAATTTGTTGATGGCGTCAATCTGGTCAGAGTTCGCCTCTATTCCTTTCTCGCTGACCAGGTATCCATGGAATTTTCCTGACTGGACACCAAAAGAACACTTACTTGCGTTTAATTTCATTCGGTATTTTCAGAGGATGTCAAAAGTCCCTGCCAGGTCGAAGAGGTAATCATCCTTGAGCTTACTCTTGACGAGCATGCCATTGATGTATACCTCCATAGTTTTGCCCATTTTCTTCTTAAATATTCTTGTATCTAACCGCTTGTAGGAGGGTAGTGAGACTGGGGTCTATGAAATACTGGAAAGGGTGAGGCATGACTCGCTCTAATGGACACTGTGTACAAGGTCTTCAAGGTCTTCTGGTGCAACTTCTCAAGAAACTTTCACATTCTGGTAACAATGGAACTCAAGCTTCAACTCACTCCCTGCAAGAAGATGAACTTTCATAGCAAAAATAATAATTTTCTCAGGGGAAACACCTGAGAATGATGGCTGTCAGTGGGGAGTGAAAGAACAAGGCACCCAGCACTAAGAGAATGAGCAGGGAGATAGTACTAGGTAGGTCTGGTGCGGTTTTGGCAGAGTAACAGTGCAATTTCAATTTTGTGTGTTATTGACCTTGCCCAGAGGTCTATTTATACTTGGGCATTAGGGTTGGGTTGGCATTTTTGGGCGCCAAAATTGAGAGGGTTGGTGGGGAACAATATCTGAAGCGCACCATTTATCCCTATCCACAGGCAGCCCTGCCTGTCCCCTCCTGCAGGTGCCACCTGGCACCAACCAAAGTAAAAAAGCACATATGTCTCCTAATGAAGACAAGATATCTAAATATCTTTTGAAATGGTAAATTGTGGTGCAATTTTGCAAATCTTGAGAGAGGGGGCCTTAAGGACCCCTCTCTTCTAAAACCATTGTTTTTCTTGAGAGGGACCTCGAGGACCCCTTCTTCTGGAAAAGTCATTTTTTATAAATAGTTTATTCCTTGTGATGTAATACCCCGTATTTTTATGCTATATTAATTTGGGGATTTATTAAATTTAATGTGGGTTATTTATTTAATAAAAATCCGGAAATTAATTATGTTATAATTACTAACGTGACGAGAGTTAGTAATTGTGGGAAATTTGTTGAATATTACTAATGAGCAAAGTAATATATTATATTGGTTATATTGAATGTCATGAGTGAATTAAATGACTATTTCGGAAATTTAAGTCGGGACGTGCCCGTGTCGCGTCAGGACTAATTTTGTTAAATAAAAAGTGAATATTTTATAAGTTGCCCGAACTTCATAAAGGGACTAATTTTGTTAATACAGTTCGAGAGTGATTCCGAATTTGTATTCCCCTTGATTTGAGTGGTATGGGGTTTGGATAGTGGAAGTATGCACGCACCATAGTTTTATTCGGGGTGCTGATATATATATATATATATATATATATATATATATATATATATATATATATATTATACGAGTAGTTAATATATATATGAGATTATGAAATTTGAAATTGCCTACTGGGATTTGATAAGTAGGACATGGTTGTTGACTCAAATTATAAATACTTGTTTTGAGAAAGTATAATATGTCACTGGAAAACTTTATTGATTTTATAAAGTTAAAATAGAGAACTTTGGTTACAAATTGGAACATCCTTTTTAAAATGGAATCATTGAATTGAAAATCTTACGAGTAATCTAAGATAAGTTAAATCATTTGGGAAGACTAGTGCGATATATGATAAGATAAACCGTTGGGAAGGTTAGTACGATAGGCGTGCACATTAGAAGAGAGGTGAGAATTTCTCAAGAGAGTGTCGCTCTAATATGTTGTTGCATTGGCCTGTATCAATTTAAATACTTGCTAAACGTATTTTAAATCAAACACACTTTCGGGCTCTGACCCGTTTTTTCTCTCTCTCTGTCTCTCTTGTATATATATGTATGTATTACAGGTGCCCAGCCACAAGGGCGTCTTGCTTAGGATCTCTTGAAAGGAACGTGCTGCAGCTTAGGTGAGAGTTGCAGGTCACTTGCGTAGACGGCTTCCTTTATTGACTCCACTTCTAGCATTCTCATCTATTGGGCATGTGTCGCCCTTTCCATTACTTCATTATTATTGGGACATTTATATTTCAGTTATTTCCAGTATTGTTACTATGGGATTTATTCAGTTTGGTTATGTGATTTTAGATTTCGTATGTTGACATTCGATTGACGAATGTATTCTATTAATTGGTTTATGTTGTAAAATTTAATGTGGTGTGATTCTTACTTATTGCATGTTGTTATTAAATAAATAAATCTTTTTCTTTAAATAAAATTTGGAAAGTTATGTATGAAAATGTTTTTGACACTTAGCTTAATTATTTAGGGTGTTAAATTGGAAAAAATTATTTTTATCGACAGTGATGCTGAGAATGAACCAACTGTTCACCTTAATTTAATTTAATAAAGGAGTGATCGCCCAATATTTAATTAGGCGGGGTGCCACAGGTGGTATCAGAGCATCAGGTTCTAGTGTCCATAGTATCTGTACGGCTTATTTCGCTTTCAGCTTAACGTTATTGCTATAGAGCCCTATTTTTAGGATTGTTGTACTCTTGCTTTTAAGTTTAAGTCTCCAGCTATTTGAGATTTGATAATAACTGTAGACTAATAAACTTGTTCACGTTTCAGATGCCTCCGAGACGTGCTCCGATGGATAGGCGTGCCCAGGCCGAGCAGGCAGCAGCTCCGGCACAGGGTACTATGAATGCAAATGAGGTAGCCAATATTGTTGCTCAGGCGGTGAATGCCGCACTAGCAGTGGTTCAGCTGGCTCCACCCCAGGTTCAGGCAGTGGCGCCAGTACCAGCACAGCTTCCATCTGCATGGGAGAGGGTTCGGGATGCTTTTCAGAAAGCGCATCCCCCTGAGTTTTTTGGTATCTCCGATATTGTTACAGTTAGCCAATAGAAGAAAGACATCCAGCGGCATCTCCGAATGTATGAGTGCACTGACGTGCAAAAGAAGTTATTGGCTTCCTTTAAGCTGGTGGGAGCCGCTTTACAGTGGTGGGAGTCCACTACCACTTTGGAGGAGAGGGACACGATCCCTATTCAGTTGTTCTGGGAGCGGTTTGACCGCAAGTATTTTCCACCCGCCGTGCAGATTGAGATGAGGCAGAAATTACTGAATCTGAAGCAGGAGAGTCTTACTATAGCCGAGTATGAGGAGGAGTTCACGAGACTTCTCACCATTGTGCCAGATGAGGCACCTACTAAGAGCAAGAAGATTTTACTGTTTGTCGACGGGTTAGCTTGGAGGATCCGTCAGCACCTTATTGGAAATCTATCCCTGGGTACTTTCACTGATGTACTCAATGCAGCGTTACTACATTGCCAGGTTCACCGCTTCCATCTGCAGGGAAGAAAGAGAGCAGGAGAGTCCAGCCAGCAGGGAAGGACCGGGGGTAATAGTGCCAGTGGGGCACCATCTCATGGACATACTCGTCAGCACGAGCAGAGTTCCCATCAGGGGGACCCTGCTAAGCGATTCCGTTCAGGTGATTCTAGGCAGGGATTCCGGGTTTCAGGCAGGGCCATCAGGGCCAGTCAAATCAGCAGGGCCATCAGGGCCAACACCGACCGCAGGGACAGCAGCAGGGCCAGCAGGGCTAACAGCGTGCACATCAGGGCCAACAGGGCCAGTGGCGTGGAGGTAACGGCCAACAGGGCCGTGGACAGCAGGGTCAGAGGGGAGGTAACTTCAAAGGCCGATGTTTTGGGTGCGGTAAACATGGCCATAGGCGTCAGGATTGCCCAGAGGGCGATAGGGCCCCACAACAACAGGGAGCCCGTAATGAGCCACAGAGACCACTTTTTCCACCTGCCCTCCCAGCTCCAGCCCAGGTGCCAGCCCTACCAGCCATTCCAGTAGCTCCAGTGCAGCAGGGGCAATTACAGTATGGACGTGTCTATAACGTCCACCAGGCAGCAGCTCCACAGGCACCACCCGCGATTGAGGGTATGTTTCCTATCCATGGTATTATGGGTCGGGTTTTGTTTGATACGGGGGCAACGCATTATTTTATAGCTACGCATTTTGCGAAGGCCTTAGGGTTGTTAGCCACAACAGAGAGCACAGTGACGTGTGTGGACTCACCACTGGGGAGTGGGTCACTTATTTTCTTTATATGCCGGGGAGTGGGGGTAGATATTGGTAGCTTGGTATTACCTGCAGACATGTTAGTCTTAGACATGCACGAGCATGATGTGGTTATTGGTATGGATTGGCTCGCAGCTTATAGAGCCATGATTGATTGCTTCGGTGGGAGCATTGTTTTTGCCATTTCGGGGCAAGAGATGTTTGTAGTGGCGATGCCTCGCCCAGAGGGAGGTTCGACCGCTCATTTGTATTACATAGAGGAGGATACCTCTAAGGAGGTTGTGATTCCCTTGGATTCGATCCCAGTTGTTAGGGAGTATTCCGATGTGTTTCAGGAGATACCAGTCCTACCGCCCAGTCGTGAGATAGACTTTGTCATAGATTTATTGCCAGATACGAGACCTATAGCACGCGCACCGTACCGTATGGCTCCGACAGAGATGCGAGAGCTACGAGATCAGATAGAGCAGCTGTTAGGTCAGGGCTTCATTCGTAGGAGTACCTCACCTTGGGGTGCTCCAGTTTTGTTTGCAAATAAGAGGGATGGTTCAGTGAGATTGTGTGTGGACTACCGAGAGTTGAACAAGGTCACGATACGGAATAAGTATCCGTTGCCTCGAATCGATGATCTGTTCGACCAGTTGAGGGGAGCAACTTTCTTTTCGAAGATAGATCTGAGGTCGGGGTACCATCAGCTACGTATTAGGGAGCAGGATGTTTCAAATACTGCCTTCTTGACGAGATATGGGTCCTATGAGTTCAGGGTGATGCCGTTCGGACTCACAAATGCTCCAGCCGTTTTCATGGACTTAATGAACCGAGTATTCAGAGAGTTCTTGGATCAGTTTGTCATCATCTTCATAGATGACATCTTGATATATTCACACTCCGAGGAGGAGCATGCCGAGCACTTGAGGCAGGTTCTTCAGACTCTACGAGAGCATCAGTTGTATGCTAAGTACGATAAGTGTGGATTCTGGTTGCGAGAAGTACAGTTCTTGGGGCATGTTGTTTCTGAGCAGGGGATTGCAGTTGACCCGAGTAAAGTGTCAGCGGTGAGGGAGTGGGGACAGCCCACGACACCGACGGAAGTGCGTAGTTTCTTGGGGTTAGCCGGATACTACAGGAGATTCATTCGGGGATTCTCCAAAATAGCGGGTCCATTGACGAATCTGACTCGCAAGGGAGTACCATATGTTTGGGATGACGCTTGTCAATTGGCTTTCGACGAGCTGAAAGACAAGCTTACTTCAGCGCCAGTCCTTGCGTTACCGAAGCCGGGTGTGGAGTACCTGGTTTACACCGATGCATCCTTACGGGGACTTGGGGGAGTACTTCAGCAGGAGGAGAAGGCTATAGCTTTTGCTTCCCACAAGCTTAAGCCGCATGAGAAGAATTACCCCACCCACGACCTGGAGTTTGCAGCGGTCGTCTTTGCATTGAGGATATGGAGGCACTATTTATTGGGGGAGAAATTCCGTTTGTTCACAGACCACAAGTCACTGCAGTACCTGTTCACTCAGCGAGAGCTGAATATGCGTCAGCGCAGGAGGTTAGAGTTTATGAAAGACTATCAGTTCGAAATACAGTATCATCCGGGGAAGGCCAACATAGTTGCTGATGCGTTGAGCCGTAGACCGGTAGACGATGTAGCGAATGTCTGGAAAGCAAAGTGGAAGGAGTTGGGTCACCAGGACGCAGTAGCCCGTTCTTTCATATCCGTTATGTCAGTCACACCCGAGTTTGTTACGAGGGTGATACAGGAACAGACCATGGACCCGTTTTGCCAGGAGCAAATTGTGCGAATTCTAGCCGAGGGTGCTGAGTCCTATTCGGTTAGTTCTGATGGAGGTTTGCGGTTTAATGGGAGATTGGTGGTTCCAGAAGGAGCAGAGTTACGTCATGAAGTGATGACTCATTCTCATGGGTCCCGATTTGCAGTACATCCGGGAGGCGATAAGATGTAACAGGACATGAGGCGACAATACTGGTGGAGTGGGATGAAGAAGGACATTGCTGAGTTTGTGTCCAAGTGTTCTACCTGCCAACTGGTAAAGGTGGACCACCAGAAACCGTCAGGATTGCTTCAGCCATTGGAAGTACCCGCGTGGAAGTGGGAGAGTATTTCCATGGATTTTATTTCAGGGCTGCCTACATCACAGCGGGGCCACGATTCTATCTGGGTGATTGTGGACCGTTTGACCAAGGTATCTCATTTTCTGCCAGTGCGGACAGATTATACTACGGGTCAGTATGCTCAGTTGTTCATCACTGAGATTGTCAGATTACATGGGGTGCCCCTGAATATTGTGTCAGATAGAGACAAGATTTTTGTGTCACGTTTCTGGGAAAGCTTTCAGGAGGCTGTGGGTACTGAGTTGAGGTTGAGTTCAGCTTACCACCCACAGACAGACGGACAGACAGAGCGTACTAATCAGATGTTAGAGGATATGCTACGCATGTGTGTTCTCGATTTTGGAGGAGGTTGGGAGCCACACCTTCCACTGGTAGAGTTTGCTTATAATAACTCTTATCAGTTCACGATTGGCATGGCTCCATTTGAGGCTTTGTATGGCAGGCCTTGTCGTTCTCCAACTTGTTGGCTCGAGGTGGGGGATAACAAGTTGCTAGGACCAGAAGTGATTCAGGAGACCTCCGCGAGGATTGAGATGATCAGGAGTCGTATTCGGGTAGCCCAGGACAGACAGAAGAGCTACGCCGATGCGAAACGGTTCTTCCGGGAGTTTAGTGTGGGGGACCAAGTGTTATTGCGTGTATCTCCTATGAAGGGGGTGATGAGGTTCGGGAAGAAAGTGAAGTTGGCTCCGAGGTACGTGGGACCATTTCCCATCATCGAGAGGATTGGGCCAGTTGCATACAGGTTGGGACTGCCAGAACATTTACATCGCATCCATGATGTATTCCACATCTCGTCGTTGAGACAATATCATTGGGATGATATGGCCCATACTCACATTGCGATAGATGAGATCGACTTACAGCCTGATAGCTCTTACGAGGAGAGACCGGTGGCTATCCTAGACTATAGTGAGAGGAGATTGAGGTCGAAGATAGTTCCACTTGTGCGGGTCCAGTGGGAGCATCATAATGTGGAGGAATCCACTTGGGAGCGCGAGGCAGATATGCGCGATAGATACCCAGATTTGTTTTTACCAGGTATGCCTTGATTTTTCGAATTTCAGGACGAAATTCCGTTATTAGCGGGGGAAGTATGTAATACCCCGTATTTTTATGCTATATTAATTTGGGGATTTATTAAATTTAATGTGGGTTATTTATTTAATAAAAATCCGGAAATTAATTATGTTATAATTATTAACGTGACGAGAGTTAGTAATTGTGGGAAATTTGTTGAATATTACTAATGAGCAAAGTAATATATTATATTGGTTATATTGAATGTCATGAGTGAATTAAATGACTATTTCGGAAATTTAAGCTGGGACGTGCCCGTGTCGCATCGGGACTAATTTTGTTAAATAAAAAGTGAATATTTTATAAGTTGCCTGTATGGTCATTTTGAGTGCGCCAACGCGTCCGGAAGGGTCGAGATAGTCAGAAAAGTATACCCGGGAGCGTAGTTTGGGTCTCGGGGCGTTTTTAGGCCTAATTAGTACCCCGGGAGGGCATTTTGGTCATTTTACATAATTGGGTAATTAAACCCACGAAATTCAGCAACCTATATCAGCCATTTAGGTTAGTCTTTTAGGGTTAGAATATTCAGAAAACAAGTGACGGCCATTAGAGAAGAGAGGAGAGAGCTCCAAGGCAATCCAAGGCCCCAAAAGTCATCCGTTTGC
The DNA here is from genome assembly GCA_949130495.1 of Sambucus nigra. Taxonomy (NCBI): domain Eukaryota; kingdom Viridiplantae; phylum Streptophyta; class Magnoliopsida; order Dipsacales; family Adoxaceae; genus Sambucus; species Sambucus nigra. The sequence continues at coordinate 432,698,324 of OX422220.1, read as the reverse complement.
ACCACAACCACCACCACCGCGTAGATCGCGCAACGGGCTACGCAACCACACCAAAATCATCTGCAAATCAGAACGTCAAAAATCCCAGGCAAGTATTTATCTTGCGTATTTTCCTTAGTGCAATCTTCATATTAGTTTAGGATTGATTAGAGATGAAAACTATGGAAGAAAACCCAATTTGTATTAGGAAAATCCATGTAGTATTGATTATATGAAAATTCTGGAATCCTTGCCATGTAGAGGAATATAACCCACAAAATTTTGATGATATATTAGAAGGAAATTCTGGTAAAAACAGATTAGAACCATGATTAAGAAAAACTCTAGGGTTCTTGATGATTAGATGTGATTTTGGGTTAATTATCCATGTTTAATGTTAGATATACACATGCTTTACGTTGAAAACATCTGGTATATTGTTATAATGATAGTAGTAGGATTTTTGGGACGTTTAGAATGGAAAAACATGGTTTTGGATGAAGAAAATTGGTAGAACCCGTAACTGCATTTCTGCAGATTTTCGCAGACCTGCTTGATCGATCGATCGAGCCTAGAGCTTCGATCGATCGAAGGTTCGATCGATCGAGCCCCATACCTCGATAGATCGACCCCTCCTGGCAGACTCCTATTTCCCTTGTTTAATTAGTTAAATTACATTTATCGCGAAATAATTCTTGGGTATTCTTAATGAAATGTTTTGGGAGATAGGAAGGACCAGTAGGACATATGAATAAGTGTTGGGAACTTTATTATAAGACGAGAATTTTATTTTTGGGATAATTATATAATGAACGATGAAACTACGTAATTCAAGTGAGAGATTACGGCGAATAGCTACGATAGTGAATAGAGGTATACCTACTGAATTTTCTACTTGGAAGGATAGAGTCCACGAGTGTCGTGTAATAAGTGAGAAAACCCTTCGAGTTAAGGTTAGAGATGAAACCTTATACGTAATACTAATAATGTGAAAATTAAGGATGATATGTTGTAATTATGGGTGACGAGAGGAACCTATATTAATATGATAAAAGTGGTATATTTATATGATTTTGTGTACATATATTATATACATGTGAAAAATATACCGCGCTACTTGCTATCCTTGAGGTTACCGCGCTGGGACAGTCTTATCTCGATGGGACCTTTATGGGGGATATTGACTTGTACCCTAGAAGATAGATATCCTTGGTACAGGCTATCGAATTGATAGTTCAGACGGTCCTAAGAGACGCGAGTATGTGCCATCCTCTTAGAGACTTGGAATCTATGCTTCGCCTCGATATTGTTTGTGTATGTGTTAATACAGTTCGAGAGTGATTCCGAATTTGTATTCCCCTTGATTTGAGTGGTATGGGGTTTGGATAGTGGAAGTATGCACGCACCATAGTTTTATTCGGGGTGCTGATATATATATATATATATATATATATATTATACGAGTAGTTAATATATATATGAGATTATGAAATTTGAAACTGCCTACTGGGATTTGATAAGTAGGACATGGTTGTTGACTCAAATTATAAATACTTGTTTTGAGAAAGTATAATATGTCACTGGAAAACTTTATTGATTTTATAAAGTTAAAATAGAGAACTTTGGTTACAAATTGGAACATCCTTTTTAAAATGGAATCATTGAATTGAAAATCTTACGAGTAATCTAAGATAAGTTAAATCATTTGGGAAGACTAGTGCGATATATGATAAGATAAACCGTTGGGAAGGTTAGTACGATAGGCGTGCACATTAGAATAGAGGTGAGAATTTCTCAAGAGAGTGTCGCTCTAATATGTTGTTGCATTGGCCTGTATCAATTTAAATACTTGCTAAACGTATTTTAAATCAAACACACTTTCGGGCTCTGATCCATTTTTTTCTCTCTCTCTCTCTCTTGTATATATATGTATGTATTACAGGTTTATGTTGTAAAATTTAATGTGGTGTGATTCTTACTTATTGCATGTTGTTATTAAATAAATAAATCTTTTTCTTTAAATAAAATTTGGAAAGTTATGTATGAAAATGTTTTTGACACTTAGCTTAATTATTTAGGGTGTTAAATTGGAAAAATTTATTTTTATCGACAGTGATGCTGAGAATGAACCAACTGTTCACCTTGATTTAATTTAATAAAGGAGTGATCGCCCGGTATTTAATTAGGCGGGGTGCCACATGTGAGCAGCCAACTCTTTGGCTGCTTACTTCACTTGTGACCAAGTGTGAAGTGTGTGTAGTCTTGAGTGACTGTTAGGTCATCCTACTAATATTCTCTCAATCCTATAGTGCTAAGTGGTTGAGCTTGCTCAACATACCTTGTCTCTCAGTCGCCAAGCCAAAACTCCCAGGAGGTCCCAACTGGCCTACTTGAGCCCTGCTTGCTCAACTAGGCAACCTGTACAAGAAAATAAGTGTTAGTAATTATGTTCTTTTTCATGATGAGGGGTTGCTTATGACAGACACCCCCATCATCTTAACTTGGTTTTCTGGGACTACGGGGGGGAAGGACTTTGCAGGTCCCTCCTCCAATGTAAGTTTCTGTTGTTGAGGCACCTTAGTGGGGGGTTCCTTCTCAAACATAATTTTTGCTGTTGAAGAAGCCTTGGGGGGTTCCTTCTCAAATGTCATTTCTGCAGTGGCCCTTGCGAAATGTCATTTCTGCAGTGACCCTCGTGGTGGCACTTCTCGAATGTCACTTCTGCTGTGACCCTTGCTGTGGACCTTCTCAATCTTGGACTTCTATAGTGGCCCTTGCGGGGTACTTCACATGTCATTTCTATAGTGACCTTTGCGGTGGCACTTCTCGAATGTCATTTCTGCAGTGACCCTTGCGGCAGCCCTTCTCAATCTTGGACTTCTGCAGTGGCCCTTGCGGGGAACTTCTCAAATGTCATTTCTGTAGTGACCCTTGCGGTGGAACTTCTCGAATGTCATTTCTGCAGTGACCCTTGCGGAGGCCCTTCTCAATCTTGGACTTCTGCAATGGCCTTTGAGGGACACTTCTTCAAATGTCATTTTCGCAGTGACCCTTACGGTGGCACTTCTTGAGTGTCATTTCTACAGTGACCCTTGCAGTGGCCTAGGTGGGGTCCTCCCAATATCCCCAAAAAAAGTATTTTAAATTTTTTTGTTAGTAGACACCCTTCTACATTATCCCCTAGTGTAAAGTTTTTTGGGTTGGGTAGACCAAAAAAATCTTTGTACACCATAAAGTCGATTTCAATAGTTTTTTATTTTTATTATTATTATTTTTTAGAGGGACCCTAGGACCATTACGTGCAGTGTCCCTTCATCTGAGGTTTTTTGATTTTCAAGAATCCACGCATCAGTGTGGGAACTATCATCTCATCATTTGGGAAAAAATGTCATAACCTTTTTGCCTTCCTGCACGTTTTCCCACTTTAGTGTAAAAAACATAATGCCTATTTCTAAAACTCTTTCATCTTCTTCAAAGCCCTCATAGAGATTTTTTAAGTTTGTAGTGAGGGAAAGTAAGAGAAAAAATTTAAACACCATAACCCCAATCTTTTTTTGCTCTAGATTTTTCAAACACTCCATTAATGGCTTCTAATCCATCAAAATACCTCTTCAAATGTGAACATCCCCATAGCTCCCCTAACACTTGGCTCCATACCTTATTCATTTCCCATCTCAACTGCCCCGACCCTTGGTACTATGGGCGCCGCCGACCTCCAGTCACGTTCTATTGGTAGCGCCGCTGCTTCTTCTGTGCAACCGGCGTTTTCTCCCTCTGGTGACGCCCTCGTCGGTGGTATTGATTTTGGGTGGAGAACCCTCACGGGTTACTCGCCCTTCCTCTTAGCGAGAAAGGACCTTTTTGTGGCTTCTTCAGTTGCCCATCAAAGCGCGACTTCGCAAGACATGAGTTTTTTTAATCCTTTATTGGCTTGCGGTTCCTCGACCGAATCTTTGTGGGCGACTAGGGGTGTCTCGACCAATGGGATTTCATTTGGACAAGAGGGTGTCTCGTCTAATCCACACGTGACTTTGGATTTTTTTACTTGAGACGGCTACTGTCAAGGGTTCACCGTGAGTGGACCCCACATCCGAGGGTTCCTCGCAGATGACTTTAGATTCTGAAAGTTTGCAAGTTGCTTTGGGTGGGGGTATCTCGACCTTGGGTTCTAAAAATTTACAAGTTGATTTGGGTTGGGGCCTCTCGACCTTAGATTCTGTTGTGGGTTCCTAGTGCGTTGGTTCTGTGCCCGTGGCTGGGGGTTCTGTTGTCACTAGTTTCTCACTGACGAGAGGTATTATTTGGGGTTCCTCGTCGATGCCACTAGTTGGAGCCATGAGACCTCATTTTAAGACGGGTTCCTCGCAGAAGGTCTTCACAATCGCGGGTTCCTCGCCAGAAGCGTCATTGGTGCCTGGTATTTTGGATGAGGGTGTCTCGTCCTCAACTATGTTGAAAGGGGGTGTCTCGACATCTGCTAATGTTGGTGTTGGTTCCTCACATCTTTCGCTAAACATGGGGGGTTCCTCACGTCACACAACCAAGGGTTCCTCATCGAATCAGCTATCGACAACTGGGGGTGTCTCGATCTTGTGCGTTGTTGACGGTTCCTCGACTGGTCATGTTGCGTTTGGGGAAATGCGCAATTTGCAATTTATTTTAGGTGGTGGGGTCTCGACCTCTTATCGCGTCGAGGGTTCCACGACCCAGGGTGTCTCGCCAACTGTTGGCGTTATGGAGAGTATGCAGCTGACCCGAGGTTCCTCGCTACCCCTTTTGTTGGTGAGTTCATCCTGTGCTAGCGATTTGGGGATTAGAGGTTTCGCACCTTTTGCAACTTCAATCATGGGACCCACTGCCAAGGGTTCCTCATTGTTAGCTGCTGCTGCCACGAATACCCAAGGCTCCTCGCCCATTTCGCGATTTGTTATTTCTACAGGGGTTGCCACTTCCACTCCTTTTTTGGCGACGAGGGACACCCAAGGTTCCTCGTACTTTGGTGTTTTTACGGGGGTTTCCACTTCCACTTCTTTTTTTTGTAGCTGGGGACACCTAGAGTCCCTCAATCGGAGTTTCTACCAGGATGACTTATTTTCTTGAGCCAATGGCCCTTGGTTGTTCTTCAGCTACGTCATCATCTTCTCAGGCATGGAAGGACTATATGCGCATTCGCCAAGGGCGGGATTTTAGTATTTATCGCCGTGCCCTTTTTTTTGGTCCCACTGACAACTTCATGGTTTCTCTTTCCGAATTGGAGGAAAAATTTTCTAATACTGTTCTCGAGCGCTCTCACATGGGGTTAAGTGAGTCTGCCAATCCCCCTACTATTTCTACAGACTCTATTCTCCGAGTCCGAGTCGACCGCGGTGATTTTCCTTATTCCAATGTTGAAGTTAAAACTGTGGGGGGTGCCACAGAGGAGTGAACTAGCTGGGTTGACTATGTTCTGAGCGTTACTGATTATGTGGCTATTCTTAGGGAAGTGGATCTTTTTACGGCCATCAGTAGCCTGAAGTCCTGCACAGTGTCTAAGAATATTTCTTCTCTCAATCTTTTACTGTCTCGGTGGAGTATAGAGTCTCACACCTTCGTCACAGGCTGGGGCGAATTTACCATCACCCTAGAGGATGTATGTGAATTGTACGCTCTTCCTTTCTTTGGGCAACAGGTCTTTTTTGAAGACTACGAGGATCCTTTGGAGCAGGAGTTGGTTGCAGAGCTACAGTCAGCTCTCGAGGAGTGTTCGAAATATGTAGCTATAAATATAACTGGTCATTCCAAGCATTCCTTTGCCAAATGGCAAAGGTACTGGTTCAGAGATTTCGAGCAGTTGCAGAAAGGGGAGACTTCCTGCGCAGCCCCCAGGACCCAGGATGACCCCAAGCTCCACTCTCCTTCACATCTATCCGCTTTCTTAGTTATATTTTTGACTCAGTTCCTTCTTCAGCCCGAAGATTCTCCTCGCGAACTTCTTTTTAAATTGGCTGTACGATTATCTCACGACAGGTTAATACCTATGGACTCCTTGACTTTGGGTTCCCTTTACACCTGGATGGACCGAGCACATATAGATGTAGAGAGGTATTGCGGTCAGTATGATGTTTCTAATTATGCAAATGCCACTCTCTTAATGGCCTTACTATTTGAGCATTTCCCCCACTTTACTTCAAGGGCTCATGCCTGTCATAGCGATGCTGCGCGACTTCTCCGATTACACAAGAAAATTCCTAAGAAATCTTTGGGAATATTGATTTATGATATTGAGGAGTTTGAGTTTCAGCCTTATACCAAGTGCCCTGGGGCCACTTTCAGCTGACTTTCTTTCTCTAGCGATTGCGGGACTTTCTATTGCCCTTCAGTAGTGAGGTCTCTTTCTACCTGTCCTCATATTAATGTGGTGATGATTCTCTTACCATGCCACTTCCCTTCTTGGACCGATTTGGGTCCGTGCACTGAGTTCTATCATTCTGAGAGGGAAAGACGACAGTTTGGCTATGATCACGGCATTCACTCCCCTCCTCTTCCTACATACAATGATCCTTCTAAGGCATTTTTAGAGGCGTGCACCAGCTTCACTCTCCAAAGACTATTCCGTAGAGTCAGCGGTCTAGGGGGCCTCTACGTGCCTCCCTGTAATTATCATCCTTCGTTTACTTCATCCTGGTTCCTAATTTGGCAGCGACAGGTTCGTCTTATCCAAAAATGTGTAGTTGGGCCCCCTCATGAGACTAACCCAGTTAAATATATCAAAGCCCAGTTTTTGGTCAGGTAGACGCAGAAAGATCCTTGGTTTCTCAACACCATTCCTAGGCCACCCTTGGAGAAGGCCATTCCCATTTTAGTGAAGCCTCTTCTCGACGAGTCACTTCAGCATCTGTCGACTAAGCTTCCCCCTGTGAAGTCTAGGAGCCGATAAAAAAATCAAAGGGAAAGTGAGCACCTCTACCACAATCAAAAGGAAGCACCCTGATACGGATGTATCTAATTTCATTCCTGCTACTATCGCTTATCCCCCCTCTTCTCCTATGAGGACCCGGGCTACAACGAAGAAGAAAGGAAATGGTGCTGGCATGGCTGCCTCCTCCACAGTGGACCAAGGGTCTAATACTAATGATCTCGGGGTGGAGGAGACCTAACAAGTTATGAAAGAGAAAGGTTACGGAGCATTGGGCCTTTCTTCCCAGGAGGCGCAAGTCGCGTCTATTCCCATCACAGAAGGTACTATATCCCAACATTTTTTACTAAGTGGAACTAATTCTCTCGGAGTTTCACCTCCTGGATCTACCTCCCCTTCATTGGAAGAGGAACTAGTTAATTATGGAAGCACCCCTTCCTATGATGACTATAGTTCTTCTTCGTGTGATATGGGCGGCTTGTGTTTCCATAGCGAAGGCACTACTCACGCTTATGCTTTGTTATCAGTCTCGAGAGAGTCTTCCAATGATGATGAGGCATCCCATTCTCCTGGGGGAGTTAGCTCCACCACCCGACCTCTCCCTTATGGCCAGACTACGTGCCCTGCTGCTGTAAGTGTTCCCCTTTATTGGAAATTTTATGTATATTATTTTCTTTCTTCCCCCTTATTATTTTATTTACTAATAAAGTATTCTGTCATATTTTGCAGGTCATTTCCATGGAGGCAAGTAGTTCCCCTCTTCCCCCACTACGGCTGACGCCTTTTCAGCGGGAGAGGAATTCTATGCTCGTGTCTTCCCGAGGCCTTTTTAGAGAGGTTTGATATCTCCTTATTTCTTTTACCATCTAATGCAATTTGTTAATCTGCCAATTACATCTTTGGTTGTGTATGCTGGTATTTTCCTCCAGCTTTCATCTGTGCACCTTACCAGCACCAGGATCACTTTCGTGACTTCTCCTTCTGCTCAGGTATGCCCTATTTTCAAAACTTTCATTGTGCCATTTTCCTTTTTACTTCTTCTTTTTCTTTACCCATTTACAATGTGTAGAGGGTTGTGCCTTTCGGCGCTGTCATTTCGTCTTCTCTCACTTCGGCAGTGGGCACTCCCACAGCTGAGCCCCTAGACACCTCCTCATCTAAGGTATGTATTTTCGAAAGTTTGTGTCCTTTCAGTAATAGGAACTTTATATATTTTGGCCTTTTGCATTTTCGTGGGTCTCGATGACTTTTGGACTTTCTTCTCAGGGAGGGACTCTTCCCTTACCTGACGTTACTATCCCAGGTTTATCCTTTTCAGGGAGCATTTATATCCCTCGGGTCCACATATCTATGGATGGCAGACCATTTGTTCAGGCAATCTCTCGCGACCCAATAATTATTGTGGCCTCAACTAGTGAGCCCACGCTTCAGGTTAGGCCTTTTCATTCGAGCATGGAATCTCTTTTTCCTCAAACATGTGATGAATAACATGTTTTCGTTCTTTGCAGGCTATCAACCCAACCCCTTTTGCGCCGACCATCCTTTTTTGCTCTTCCCCTATGGATGGGGCTCAAGTACTTTCATATTTTCTTAGTTAGACATTTCTTTTCTATCCCACCTGTACTTATCATAGCCCTCTTTACTTCTGTTGCAGTTATCCCTTGGTGCTATTTCGATGGTGGCTCCTGCTATTGTCTCTTCAACGGCCCCTATGCGCTGGTCAGCTTGTCCTGTTATTGTACCTCTTTAGGTAGCTATCTTTACTGCTCTATTGAGGAATCCTCACCCCATTTTTTTAATTGAGGTGTCCTTTTATTTATGAGGAAGAGAATTTATTAACTCTTACTCTTTCTTCTCATTCGCAGCCTCACTTATCCGCTGCGATTGCCGTCGATGAGGTTGGTCCTTCGAAAGCGCCTGTGGTTGAGGTCGCCTCTTTAGGAACACTGGTTACTGAGATAGCCCCTTTAGGAGAGCCCGCTGTGACTACCGTCTTTTAGGTATCTCTTTTAGGAGCACCCGAGTCTGAGGCCACCTCTTCAGAAGCACTGGTTACTGAGACAACCCCTATAGGAGCATCAGCCAGTGTGGCGGCCCCTTTGGGAGCCCCTGCGCCTCCTTCTTTGCCTGCTATGGAGAGTGTTACTCAGGTATAGTGCATAAGGGTATCCACTTCCCTTATGTCATTCTTACATCTTTATTATTTTGTTTAAGCTATGCAAGCATTCCCATCTTCAACCTTGTTGCAATGTTTTTAGGTGAGTGACGTTGCTCTAATGACTATGGAGTTTGATGAGGTTGCTCCAATATTCACGGAGTCTGAGAGTGGGATGGTTGCGAGAGAGGTACTAAACTAGCATACCCCCACTTTTCACTATTCTTCTATTTTCTTCTTGCGTATACTGTTCAAGTGTTCTCATTTCACTTTTGCCCCATTGTTTTCAGGTGCATGAGATTACTCCAATGACTGTGGAGTCTGGCGGTGGGGCAGCTGCGAAAGAGGTATTAAACTAGCATACCCCCTCTTTTTACTATTCCCCTATTTTCTTCTTGCGTATACTGTGCAAGTGTTCTCATTTCACTTTTGCCCCATTGTTTCCAGGTGCATGAGACTACTTCGATGACTGTGGAGTCTGGCGGTGGGGTAACTGCGAGAGAGGTATTAAACTAGCTTACCCCCTCTTTTTACTATTCCCCTATTTTCTTCTTGTGTATATTGTGCAAGTGTTCTCATTTCACTTTTACCCCATTGTTTCCAGGTGCATGAGATTACTTTGATGACTGTGGAGTTTGGTCGGGGGATGGCTGCCGAGAGAGATCATAGTTCTGAGGCCAATCCCCTGGTCGGTGACACTGATTCTGGTGGAGAGTCTTCTTTCCTCCCTTCTGAGGTAGGGTCTCGCCATTCTGACGACGCTGGTGAAGTAGAGGATGCTGCAACCATTACCGGTAGACTATGGCTTGAGGAGTTACCAGGATGATTCTGGACACATGAGCGTCATCTCTTGGATCTCATCTTAGAGTACCACCCCGAGATATTCACTCCTAAGAGCATACTTCAGATTGACAGTCTCACGGCCTTCAACCTGAAGGATCTTACCAACCATGTTCGTGGGTTCTTAGCTACCTCCCCTGCTAAGCTGACCAGCTTTTCTATTTCACTATTCTTGGATGCTCTTCGCGACTTGCAGCAGTTCTATCATTTTTATTTGGATTGGCTTGATACGGGAGTTCGCCACTTTCTGAGTGTTCCTTTCTGAAAAATAGTGAGATTTCACACTTCCCGACAGTCTAGGGTCGAGCAGCGGCAGGATGAGGCTACGAGAATCTGAAATCAGATCGCATTACTACAGGTGAAGCTTGCCAGACTTGAGTCTGGTGATGAGGAGGACGAGGCTAAATTCGCCAGGTTCGAGGAAGAGTTTTTTCGGGAGGCTGGTCCGTCGTATGCCGGCACCATCGCTCGTGATGATTTATTTTTTGTAATTTCTAGCGAATAGGCTACTTCTTGCTTTGTAGTGCTCAAAATTCTATGTGTACATCACTGATCGTTCATGAATGAGAGTAATGACACTTTGTTTCTTCTGCACTTTTCTTTTCCATTGTTCTCCATTTATATTGTAGGTGTTTGTTTTATATGACTTGCTCTAATTTCTGTGATCATTTGGCCTACTGATGGTTGCCTCATATACTGCGGGGTACTTGCATTAATATGAGCAAGTTATGTATATATATACATTCTACTTTTATTTTTATTTTTTATTTGAAAATGAACCTCTTGTAACTGTGAGGTATTTGCATGTTACTGTCTTGGATCACCCCTCATGTCTGTGGGGGTATTCCTGCACATTATCACTTATGCTCATAAAGGCTAGGTTAGAGGGGGGGGGGGGGGGGGGGTTGATCCCTGTCTCCTTCCTTCAAGTTTGGTTTCATTAAAAAAAATTTGAATTAGTAGCCCCTAGTCTTTGGGGTCCTTGCTCTATATTCTCTTTAAGAGCTTAACTGTTCTTTGAAACATTAAAGAGGAGGAATTTAACCCTCCTCTACATTTTTTATTAATTTATGTCTGGGGGACTTTGCTCAGTATACTTTCTCTTAAGATGGACTTACCTCCCGAGTGTAGTGAGAAAAGTTCTTAATTTTTTTTTGTGTATTCTCTTCTAACTTAGTAGGAAGTGTGTATATATTTATGTATATATATAGATGAGTAAACAAAGCAAGCATCAATAATGATGAGAAACATTGATATTTCATTCCTTTACTTTTGTGTGCTGTTTACAATGTGGTATTGCTCTAAAAAAAATTTTAGAAAAAAACTTTTCTGGTATAGGAGAAATCCTCAAAATCCATTACATACATGACAAACACAAAAAATTTGTCAGCTGTTACTAAGCATAGTACCTCTTCAGCCACTTGTAGTTAATGTACTGGAGGCAATCACTCTCTGGTTCTGAGATTTGACAGTAGCCTAACTTCCCTACTCCTCTGACGACAAAAGGGCCTTCCCAGTTGGGTTTGAACTTTGACACCAACATGCTGCGGAGATGGTGAGTGGATGTTCGTAGGACTAAATCTCCCACCTGGAACTCTCTAGGCTTGACCAAGTTCTCATAGGCCCTGGATAGTTGCTGGGTGTAGACTTTGAAATTCTCATTCGCCTTGTCTCTATGCTCGTCCAGTGCCTCTAGCTGCACATGCCTTGGGTGAGGGATGAGCCCATTACTGAGAGAAATTCTGGCTGAAGGTACCACCAGCTCCACTAGTAGGACAACTTCGGTACCGTATACTAGGGAGAATTGAGTGAACCCTGTCAGTTTTCTTTTCGAAGTACGATAAGCCCATAACACCATAGGTAACTTTTCATCCCATTCCCCCCGACACGTCCTCTAGTATTTTCTTCAAAATGTTTATCAGGGTCTTATTGGCAGCCTCTGCTTGGCCATTGCCCTTGGGGTAGGAGATAGTTGAGCTATTATGCACAATTTTATATCGGTCTGTGAGGAGGGCCATTTCCTTACATACGAATTTCTTCCCATTATCTGTTAAGATCACATTGGGTATACCAAACCTGCATATGATATACTCCTTTATAAACTGGGTTACCACTTGGGCGGTGACTCTCATTAGAGGGATGGCTTTCGCCCATTTGGTATACAATTCTGTAGCCATAATGATAAAAGCCTTGCCGTGAGAGGCCGGGGTGATCTTTCCCACCAGGTCAAACGCCCATGTATGGAAGGGATAAGGAGCTGCCAAGATTTGCAGGCTGACGGAAGGAGCATGCACCATGTTTCCATGAACTTGACATTCTTTACACTTCTTCATATACCCAATGGAGTCAGCCTCAATGGTCAGCCAGTAGTACCCAGCGTTATCAGCTAGTCATACAGTTTGGCTCCCCCCATATGGGAGGGCTCATGAGCTTCTTTCAGCACCCTCTCCGTGCCCTCTTTGGCTACGCACCTTAGTGCCTTCTCATTGTACCCCTTCCTGTATAACTCTCCTTCAACCAAGTAGAAATGGGCTATCCTTTTTCTAAGATAAATTTCATCCGCTCTCTCAGCGGGCAGCTCCCCATCTTTCAGGTATGCTATATACGGCTGTCTCCAATCTTTGAAGGCTTCCACAAAGTTAGCCTCCGCTGATTGGTCAAAATTACCTTAGCACTTTAAACATCTTTGTTGCAAGCGGGCCACTTTCGCGCTCATGGCAGGCCAATAGTATCCCCCTCACTGCATTCGTCTATAGAGGGGAATGTCTGTATCTCTGCAATGCTTTTGGTGCATTTCTATTAACCTTCCCTTGGCTTCTTGCTCACCGAAGCATCTTGCTAGAAACCCTCCAGGACTCTTGAAGTTGAGAGTTCCCTGCAGCACATGATAGTTGGCTAACTCTAATATCTTCATTGTCCCTTCTCTAGTTTCAAGCTGCCTCTCCACTAGATGCCTCCAATCTTCCGGCTCGTTACTTGGGAACAAAGATTTTACGGTAGTGGGTACTGTTCTCCGTCGCACTGTGATGGTTGCTTTTAACTCCTCCACGTATAGCTTTTGTGCTATGGTGGCGAGCACGTTAGGTTGCATGTTCATCGTTTGTGCCTGCCTCTCCACAGTTACTTCCAAGAATTGTCCCAGCAGCCTTTGGATGATGTGTCTGTAGGGTACCAAATTGGTATGCTTAAGGGAGAACTCCCCATTGACCTTCTTCACCACCAAATTAGAGTCCCCTCGTATACACAACACCTGACCCCTAATCTGAGCGCTTCCAACATCCCTAGAATGAGGGCCTCGTACTCAGCTTCATTATTTGAGCATTTGAAATCTAACTTGAAAGAGAGAGTGGTCTTCTCTTTCCCATCTAATAATATGATGGCCGCTCCAATTAATTCCTTGTGCACTGGAACCATCAAATTCCATAGTCCACTTTTTCACCTCCTCCTCCATGCATGCTTGAAAGCCCTCCCCGAGTAGCTCCTCACTAAGTGCCTACCTTATGTAGGACGAGAGTGCTGGGTGTCAGTCAGGGGCCTTTATTACCTCGGCCCTCTAATATGCTGAGATTGATGCCTCTGAGTTGTCAGGCACATTTAGGGCACATCAACTAATAATGGTTTCACAACTGCGCACATGAAAACTGTGATCGATGCTGTCAGGAACGGCTGTCATGTTATTGTGGGAATCCCCCATGTCCGATCACATTTAAAGACTCTTGAAAAAAGTACTTGGAAGTGCACGAGCTTCTACAAGTCAGTGGATTTAGATTTGAAGCAACTACGCCCTCTGTAACTGCCGATCCAAGTGTGTGGATCAAGTACGTAAAGGTACGTATTAAAGTGCATATTAAGGGTATACCTAAAAAATACTAATGGAAACTCAAATGTTGGCAGGACAAGCCAAAGGCTGCGAAGATAAAAGGCAACTGTTGCCTATATTATGATGATCTTGCCACCATATATGGAAACGACACCACTGCGGGGTCAAACTCTCAATCTGGTGGTGATTACTTCCCAACAATGAAAGGAAAATGCATAGGGCAAGATGTAGTAATTAAAATCATGAGTCACCTCATAAATGAAAATGACTAAATTATTTATTATTGTACTAGGAATATTTGAACCAGAGGAAGATTTGGTTGACGTAACTGAAAATGAGTTACTAGAGAATGAATCACATAGCACCTCACCCCAGCTAGGGAAATGTAAAGCTCCTGGTCAAGTACCAAGTCCTATTGCTATGCCTAGACCAAGACGTAAACGCAGAAATGTCTTAGACGAGAGTGCCTGTGCATTGGCCATTATTGTCGAATCCTCGCGGGTGATAGCAGCTGCTATGCACTCCGATGCGAAGTTGAACACCCTAGAGCATGTCAAATGGCAAGACATTCTTGATTGCCTCGAGGCAATGGAATTGAGTGAAGGTGACATGTTGCGATTGCTTGCTATGTTTGGGGTGGATCAAGGACTCGGCCGCATCTTCATGGGTATCACGAAGGAGGCGCTTGCTAAGAGTTGGGCTCTCAACAAGCTATATGGGAATTAAGCGTAATTTTTCGATTATATATTTTAAATGTTATTCTATAATGTCTACAAATGTTGTATTATTTATTCTAATATTACATTATAGGCTAACTTAGTGTGGCTAATTTTTGGTAACCCATTTATAGATGTGGTATTTAATATCATTCTTCACTCATTTATAAAATCGCCGATGTTTTTATAATACACCATTGCCATTATATTTGAAGATGAAAATGGAATACTTGATATTATAACATACATTTCATACTACATGAAAGTGGGATACTTGAAATATTAGAATTAAAACTAAGCCACATTTTCTTGAACACAAACATTTACTAAGAAAAATAAGTGATACAAACTTCACACAGGAATCCATGATGAGCAGTAATGCGGAATGTTTCTTCCCATAAGGCGATGTGGGAGATAGCTTACATAATCACCGTCTAAGTCATCGTCAGAGTAGTCTGGCATATCAAGGTCTGGTATGTAAAATGGATCGACAATGTCTTTCTTGAAATAATTTTTCGCATGGACACGATGCAGATGACGTTCCATTTGTTGAATTTCCCTTTTCAAAAGACGAACAACTTCGTCTTGCTTTGTCATGTCATTCAAGTGGATTCTCGACCTTTCTTGTGGACTCGCAGTCCATGCCATCTGCAAGAAACTTCAAGATCACATCTACTGTCAAACAAGCGCGACCACATTACGTAACCTTCGAAAATGGTCGAAAGGTTACGCTCAGCTTTAGATGGTGGGTAAAATATGACATGACCAACGTAGTCAGGAAATGGACTACTTGTGTCGATGGGCTTGTTTTCAAACTTTCTTTTCTCACCATACCAAGTTATACCAGACGGGTCGATGTAGGTACCGGGATTTATCATCAAAATTTTTGGTAGGTAATCTCCTACTTTCTCTTAACCATCGTAAAAACCACTTATCAAATTTTTTCCTTTCTTATGTGAAGTCATTTTTTTCTCACATAAAACAAACCTGCCAACTTACCCCTTTATAGAAATTATTACACAAGTAGGGTGAAATTTGAAATTTGAAAATTCAAAATTCAAAATTCAAATTTCAAATTTCAAAAATGTTGATCCATTTGAAATTTTAAATTTGAAATTTCATATTAAAATTCAAATTGAAATCAGATTGTGAAACACACTTCCATTTATTTTATAAATAGGTATAAGGTCTAACATATGTGGTGCAGTTTTATCAAACGCTATCAAATGGCTAGCTATAAAGAGCCCATAACATTCAAGGGTAAATCTATAGCATCAACATCATATGATGTTATTTAAGTTGAGGATGTTGTACCCATATGACAAACCCAAGAATCTATGAAGATCTTGATGGAGGGACTTGGTTTGGGGATAAGAGGGGTTTTTAAAAATATTCCTATATGTGATGTTGTCCATGTGATGAAATGGTTAGCTCCAAGAAAAGGAAATATTCCTTCTGATAATCATTTGAAATGTCCTAGGTTATATGATAAACATTGCGATTTGGAGTGCTACTGTAATTGGCATGGTATACCCGTGCCACAAGCAAAATCTGCGAAATATTGCAAAGATCCAACCATAGACAGCGAGATATGTATCCGTCTACTTAAACGTGAAATTGACCAGATTGAAAAATATTATTGCGTTGGCATTGTAAACATCTGATAAATACAGAAATCGATGATCTAGTGTATGCATTGGATCCGAAACTTCCGGACTACAAAACAGACGATTTAGACATGGATTTTGTTCAACATCTATCAAACATGTTGATGGGTGATGGAAATGCATACTGTTACGATCCTTGGTTGACTAGGAAACCACGAAGTAATTAAAATGTAATAAATTTATTTTATTTTTGTTTATTAGATAAATTTTATTATTCAATTTTGAGTTCTTTTCTTTTTTGAATTTTTGACACTTAATATGGTTGTATAACACAATTCCACAACATTACCAACGATTTTTTAAAAATAACTTTGTCCAACCGATCATTTTAATTTCAACATATTTTCTCCAAAAATATGTGTTGTTATCCGTAACAGATTTTGTCTAAATAAATGCCATTTTTACAAGTTTATCCAGTTTAAATAAGTACAAATGTACTAGACAGTAACTATGGCCAACTAATTTTTTTTTGGTTCACCCACATTCAAAGGAGACATCCGACTTGATTCGCATTCGAAATGACATTGTTAAACCTGAAATGAAAAAAGTACGTAAGTAAGCTGAATTGGTTATAACGCAAATGTGGAAAATGGCAAGAATTTACCAACATTATTTTGGCAAAGTTTGTATTTTCCAAGATAACTTTTGGCTATCAAACAACATGAGTAGGAAAATAAGTGTCTTTTAGTGGGAAAACTATGCATATCAAACAAAAATAGTAGACAAATTTAGTTTTTGCCAGCGTGCAAATAAAGCCTATCAAACAACACGAAATCAACTTTGCCACAGTAAAATTTGCTCAGGCAAAATTTTCCATGCCAATACTTTTGACCAACGCCAACCAAACGGACCCTTATATATCTAATTTCCACCATTTTTGCACCTTCAAATCGGTTCTGGATTGAGCTCTTACTATATTACTTGGCGGTACCATATCTGGTTTGATCACTGTCGTTCATTCTCTCCAAGAGATACTCGAGCCAACTATTTTTTCTCTTGTTTTTGATGTAATTGTAAAAGAGTCCTCCTTTGATGAGGCCCTCGTTGTTGTAATTCCTGCAAACTCTTTCAATGAAATAAACGAGGATTTTGAGTATCTTGTTCTCCTTACATTAATTGTCTTAATTCTAATCAATTTTTTTATGAAGATCATCTAATAAATAAATAATTTTTAATTGATATTAATAAGGAAAAAGATAAAAAAAATAACCACATACAAACTAATGATGATGAGATTGTTGTTATTAATCTCGGTTCTAGCATCCATTCGCACGAGATTAGGATAGGTTAAACCTTTAATGAGCATGGGCGATATTAATTTGAAGAGCTTCTGAAAGAGTTTGTGGACGTCTTCGCATGGTCCTATGACGACATGCCTGGCATTGACCCCAAAATAGCATATTATAGGATCCCTACCTTCATAGAGAGAAAACCTGTCAAGTAGAAACTATGAAAATTCTGAACATAATGGTCCTTTAATGTCAAAGATGGAGTGGTGAAACAGTTAAACGTAAGTTTCATTAGTGTGATCGAATACCTTATGCGGCTTGTAAACATCGTTCCCATGCTAAAATCGGGAGGAAAATCCGCATGTGCGTCGACTATTGAGATCTGAATAAGTCATCCTCGAAGGATGATTATCCTCTGCCCAATATTGACATGATCATAGACAACAGTGCCAGTTATGCCCTTAAGTCATTTGTTGACGGGTTTATTGCGTATAATGAGATTAAGATGCATTCTAACCACTAGAAAAAACCGTCTCAATTACCCCATGGGGAACCTTTTTCTACACAATCATGCCATTTGATCTCAAGAATGTTGAGGCTACCTACCAGAGGGCCATTACAACCATCATGCATGATCTTATCCACAAGGAACTCGAGATCTATTTCAATGACATGATTATCAAATTAAAGAGTCGGTAAGGTCACATTCCTTACCTAAGGAAATTCTTCGAGCGATTATGATAGTACCAGATGCGACTCAACCCACATTCGGTGTCACCAAAGGAAAAATCCTCGGATTCATGGTCAGTGAAAAAGAGATTGAGGAAGACCCCTTCAAACTAAATCCATACTCAATATGCCACCACCCCGGACGGCGAAAGAAGTGTGTGGGTTCCTAGGTAATCTCCAATGCATCTGTCAGTTCATCAGCCAACTGACCTCTATCGGCGAGTCCATTTTCAAACTTCTTCGGAAGGATTCAACTAATGTTTGGAATGAGGTTTACCAAGAAGCCTTCGATCATATCAAACAATACTCCACCCGACCTCCAATACTCATGCCTTTACACTAAGGTCTCCCCATCCTCCTATATTTGACAATCATCAATACTGCATCAGGGGCTATGTTGGACCAATATATTGAAGAATCTCGTAAAGAGGGGGTATTCTACTATGCTAGTCAAAAGATAATCTGGTACGAGTTAAACTACACCGAATTGGAGAAAGAGTGTGTTGCCCTGGTATGGGTCATGCATAAGCTCCGACACTACATGCTTGTATTTCCCATCAAATTAGTGTCCTGAGTGAATTCGATGAAATACTTGTTACAAAAGACCACCCTGTCTAGCCATATCACCTGCTGGCCAATGATACTGGCCGAGTTTGATATCTCGTATGTCACACAGAAAGCTATGAAAGGGAGAACCATATCCGATTACCTTGTCGATCACACCCCCATTGCCATTCAGTTGGATTTATCTTTTTTCAATAACATGATAGAATACGAGGCATGCACCGTAGGGCTCGGGATCGCCCTTGAGAAAGTAATTAAACACTTAGATTCCTATGCAGACTCTGCCTCATCGCGGGGCAGATTTTTAAGAAATGGAAAGTCAAAGACGAGAAACTTCTACCCTTCCACGTTCACCAAAAAGAGCTCGTATCCCAAATTTAAGATGTCACCTTTCATTATCTTCCTCACTAGAGGGAAAACTAACTGATGCTCTATAAACCTTAGCTTGCCTAAGGGAATAACAATGGCTCACTTTCTGGTTCTGGAACAAGTTGCACCCACTCACTTCTACCACATCGATCTCTTTACATAAGTAGATTCGAACACGGAGGGATTGCGACATTACGACATTTGGCGCCTCTTTAGGCATGGTAGGTATCCCCGAGATGCGAACAAGAAAGACCATGCGACCCTTCATAAACTTGTTGCTCGATACTTCGCTTATGATAAGTCAGCCTTTAAGAGAAATTGTAATGGAGCCCACTTATATTGCATAGCGGTGGCTGGGATTGAAGAGATGATGTATAAAATCCGTAGTCGAGAATGTGGGACCCACGTGAATGGCCATAGACTTACCAAGAAAATCATCTGTCAAGGGTATTGCTGGATCGCCATGGTTTAAAATTGCATTGCTTATGTTCGAAGATGCCTCAAATGCCAGCAATTTACCAACCTTCAGCACTTGCCTCCTCGGTAGGGGTGGAAATTCGAGCCAATGGGTCGTATTTGGGCCTGGCCCGACACGACACGACACGACACGATGTCATGCTATTTTTTGCCAACAGGAACACAACATGTTAATGACACGACCCAACACGAGTAGCACGATAATAAAAATCAGGCCAATTAGGCATGATTGACACAGCCCGACACGATAACCTGTCAACTACTATTTGTTTTTAATAAAAAATGTATTTTTTTGAAATGATAGCTAAAAAATAAAAATAAAAATAGAAAAAATTATATTTACATCATTTATTGGAAAAAATCATTTAATAATAAAAATTCATTTTCAATGATATTTCTAACAGATCTAATTGAAAAAAAATCCATTTACTAAAACTAACACGACATTTGAACACAAACAGATTACAACATTGAACACAAACATATCCTCGACAAATCCTTAAACAGATAATATAAGAAATACAGTTACTTCAGTTAATACGCATAATACAACAAATCCTCATTCAATTCATGTTGAAAGTTGTTTGGTATTTTAGAAAAAAATCCTTCTTTCTCACAGTTACTTTGGTTAGTTTTTATGAGGGTTTGATATGGGTATCGAAAATCTGGTAGAGAAGAAGGAGGAGGCACCGTTGATACCAGTTGTTTAAAACAAATCTTCAAAGTTGTTCAAAATAAAATCTAACAGTTGGTTAAAATCACTAATCGAAATGGATGAGCGCGGTGGTGTACTAACGATTGAGCAGTGGCGACGTGAGGGAGGGTTTTATTGAGCAGCGATGGCGGCGTAGCCGAAATGGTTGAGCAGCGGCGCCACTGTTAGGGAAGGTTTTGTTGAGTAGGGCGTGGGCGTGGGTTAGAGTCTAGAGAGAGAGGGTTTTGTATTATGTTAGATATGGATGTGGGTTACTTTAGGTTAGGTTATGTTAATAACTGACTTGACCGTGTAAAAAAAGAGCATAGGACAGTGCAGGATTAAACGGGCTAATATCGTGTTATAATCGGGTTGATATCGTGTTATAATCGGGTTGATATCATGCTGTAATCGGGTTATAACGGGCTTATTTTGGTTCAATTTCGTGCCAATTTTTTGGCACGAACATGACACGACACATTAGCGGGTTAAAAAAATTAGCCCGAACACAACATAATATTTTGATTTCGTGCCAATTTCGTGTTGAATTGTGTCGTGTTGTCGTGTTTGGGACCGAATTGCCACCCCTACTCCTCGGGAGCTATAAACATGACTTCTCAATGGACCTTCTCCACCTGGGGCATAGACAACATTGGGAAAGTCACTCCCAAAGCTTCAAATGGTCATGAATTCATCCTGGTCCCCATTGACTACTTCACGAAATGGGTTAAAGCCGAGTCATACGTGTTACTGAATGAAGAGAATGTCAGAAAGAACATCATATGTCGCTATAGAGTTCCCCATGAGTTGCTGTTAAACAATGGGCTCCATTTTAAGGTTTAAGTCATAGAATTAGTTGATGAATTTGGAATTCAAAAGCACAAGTCCTCTTCTTACCAACCCCAAACCAATGGGGCTATCGAAGTCACCAACAAAAGCCTTAATGCCATCATCAGAAAGATGACCAAAATCTAAAAAGACTAGACATATCAGATGCCATATGCCCTTTGAGGCTACCGTACCTCCATCAGAACATCCATTGGGGATACTCCCTACTCTCTCATATATGTCATAGAGGCGATACTCCTTGTCGAACTTGAAATACCTTCTTTACGAGTTATGGTCTAAAGTAAAGTCAGTGAGGAATAATGGCATCAAAGCCGCTATAACATACTTATGATCTTAAATGAAAAAAGATAAAAAGTTCTATACCATGTACATGGGTATAATCTCGATATTACGCAATCATTCAGTAAAAATTTCAAGGAATGTGGTGTCCAAGATGGAGATCTTGACCTAAAGAAAAATTTAGAACATGCCTGGGAGCCCCTACATTATGAAGAAAATCCTATCTTATAGAGCCTTTATGTTCACAAACCTCAATGGAGAAGAAATGGAGTGTTTAGTCAACTTGGACCATCTCAAGAAGTTTTATCCTTAGTCTGAAATCTTATCGCGCTAAGACTATTCTCATCCCCCTTCTACTCTAAAAAAAGTCACTCCTTCCTCTCTACTCAGAACTACATAGGACCTAATGCTCTCAAAATCCCTTTTTAGGAAAAGAGAATCTCATAAATATTTAAACCCACAGAGGTACGTACGCAACCCATCAGACACAGATGGGTGTTGTCCTTTATCTCTCATAAAATGTTATTATTTTCTCCCTCCGAGAACAATGGTCTTCCTCCTTATTTAAACGAACAAAAGGATTATGTATGCCTTATCGATCGGTATAGACGTTAGAATCATTTTTATTTTATTAAATGTCAGGAAAATTGCTATTACATGGCATATCAATGATGGGAATGAAAAATATCCCACTACCTTATAAACCCTATAAAAACTCACATCATTAATAGCTTCACAAAAACAAACACCTTCAAACCCAAAACAACATTCCCATAAACTTCTCAGAACCTATAAAAAGCTTCACCACCCCATCTCACACCCCAAGATCTTATCTTCAGTTGCCTGATTGACCCGCTTTATCAACATTGATTGTCAATAGAGGGCCTTAAGAATCCCACTCCTAGTTGCAGCTCTGGATGTGTTTCGTGCAGTGGTAGGACTTTATAATCCTGGATGAAACCGTGACACCTTCTTCCAAAGTGTCAAACATTATGAACCATCTTTGTCCAGATCCATCAGTTAGAATCTTATCAACCACTCATTTCCGCAACCACTTATTGTAGTCCCCCGATATGAACCCAACTTCCCCAACTAATTATGATGGATGGGTAGGCGATCGGTGGCACTGCCATAAGGGCCTCAATATCATCCTCAAAGACTCAGTCAAGTATTCCATAGGAAATAAGTTGGTTATGTGCAGAGGAATGATTTTCTTCCAAACACTTGGCACAAAAGTTGCCTTAGAAAGTAGAAAGAGGTCTGATGAAGAACCACCAGCCGCACATATCGATAGTTTCCTAGTTACAAAACAGGCTACAAGTTCCCCCACCATGCAAAATTTTAGCAAAAACATTGGTCCCCATGCTCTACAAGTCAGTTTACATTGTTCTTTATTATCGGGCCAAAGTTGTAAAAGGCTTAGAAAAGAAGTTGGGAACACCTGACATAAGGTATTTAGGACGGGCCGCCAAGTGTAGTCTCTCAAATAGCCACGGGAATAACATGACAGGGCTCCCTTGTAAGAAGACATCTCGACCCTCCTTCCAGG
Organism: Sambucus nigra; assembly: GCA_949130495.1. Taxonomy (NCBI): domain Eukaryota; kingdom Viridiplantae; phylum Streptophyta; class Magnoliopsida; order Dipsacales; family Adoxaceae; genus Sambucus; species Sambucus nigra. Next base: position 432,675,513 of record OX422220.1, on the reverse strand, counting down.
CATCCAAACCATTCAGGGTCTCCACCATTATTACCACGATCAGACTATAGTGGTAAGACATCCACAACACTATCGTGGCTACCTAAGGGTCAGCCATCATGTCACCTGTCTAGCAGTCAATCCTAACAACACCATCAAAGCCGTCATTAGTAAAATCCCTCCGGCACATGACTCTAAACCTTCAAGTAAGATAAGAAAGTTTTGGAGATCATAAGTGCCATTGCAGAAAAAGAAGAAAGGTTGCAAAGGAAAGAATTTGAGCTATGGTGATGAAAATCACTACCAAAATCACTTTTTATACTACAAGCATCCATAAAAGACAACTAATTCGAGATGATGCCAAACCATTTGATTCTAAGTACCCAGAAGTACACATGAGGTGATATAAAAGCTAAGGAAGTGATTTTAACTTGACCCTTATGCCGATAAGCATGCCAAAGGGTATGTCGATCGGCGATCCCCCTTTTTGGAAATTCCTTACTTTCCTCTTTTGTATATATCATTTCCAAAATAAAGATTTCTTTTATTTATGAAAAGTCAACCTTCGAGTTTTCCTTTTATCTATTTTAATTTATCTTATCCTTGCAATAAAACATCAGTAGCAAATTAAAGCACATATAAATTAGCCCACTAAATCAAGATAACAAAAAATGAATTTCATATATTAACTTGTCAAAAATAATAATATTATTGTTACAGGTACAAAAAAATAGAAAAAGAAAAAGATAAATCGGGGCACAGCTCGAACCCCCCAAAATCTCATAAACCCCCTCATATCAAGCATTCCGTCGAACACGTTTCCCCGATGACATGATGTCTTTCCTCAAATGTAGTCGGCATCACCAGTCTAGAACTGGATGACTTCCTCATGCAATCCAACACTACTTCCATCCAGTGCCCAATATCCCGCAGCCATGTCATCGACCGACGGATAGACTCTAAAAAGAACCAAATCACTAAAAGCAAGGCAAGTCAGTAATGAGAAGAAGAAAACACAATTATGGAAAAAAGAGAAAAAAGTCTTAAATCTCTCTGAAGACCCTCCTCAAGAAGACCCCAAAATCCATTTATCACCGCAAGAGGGCGATGAGGCACCAATATTACATCCCCATTACGCGCCCGAATATGATAAGAAGGGGTTGAAATATGGTGGAACAAAACCTCCTTTGTTGCCTCCTCCGCGACTCCCCCCGTACTATGGGTTAATGATGTTGGTACGCTGGCACCCCTCCCCAATCCCGCTGTAGGTGGAGGCATGTTCTCCATGTCATATATTTACAACGACATCAACCAAATAGTCAGAAAATCCAGGGAGTAATAGCCCACCATTATATCCGTATAATGCATATGGGGCTCACCCTCTATCGTTGTCGACCTATCCTCATCAAATATATCCTTAACCTACCTAATATAATCCAAGGGCATCGATGGTGGGACCTTCACCTCACCCTCTATAACTTATTCCATCACTTTCTCTCTCCTAGGTACCAAATGTACCTGCACTCGTGCATGCTCGTAACCCCCGCGGTCCTCCAAGATAAGCATCACTGGTAAAAGGTCACCTATTTCCCCAATAAGAGTTAGTAGTCTACTAAAGTGCAAAGTTGTGAAGTTACTAAAAACACAAGGATAAAAAGCCTAACCTGATTACTCGCCAGGGCGTTCAGCACCGCCCGCACATCTTTTAAGGACAGGGATTGGTTCGAATGCCTATTGGACTTCCTCCTTCTGTACATCAAAGAGAAATTTCATGGCTCGCTGGCCTTCAGGGATATTAATCCAATGTTATTCCCAATCACCTCGTAAAACCACATCTGCAGAAGGTAATACAAAAATTGAAAGGATTAAAATAGAAAGATGGCAAAAAATAAGAAAAAATCAAATCTAAGTATTACCTCCAAAAGATATATGGATCCCATAAAATTCTATCGGCAACACCAACTGAAATAATCTAAAGAGGCATACAGGGATGCCAGTATGAAGCTCCCCTAATTATACAAATGGATCTCCGAAATATTCCTCAGAAATGGAAGAAACCATAGATGGCCGACACTACTACTTGTCGCTACCACAAACCCTCCCAACAAAAGCAGAATAAATAAGCGGGTCACTTGCGTCACTTGTCGCCCATCGATCTCATCAATTTGCTAGGATAAGAGAGTCTCCTTTAGCACATATATACGGATATAATCCCACGATATTATCCTCCCTATATCACCCAAGGAAAACTGCACTTCCACCTTCGAAATTCATAGGATGTGGTCCACCATTATCTGTTGTCCTTCACACTCATCATCTCTTTGACACCCAAATGAAATGAGTGGGTCGTATCCCACCACCTCTCACCCAATGCATACATTACCATCGTGGAATGCTGTGTCTCATCCAAAGTCTTCACCAATGGGCCAAACCCAGTAGACTCTTCTATCAACCGAACAGCCGCAAGAAGGTGGTACCAAACCTCCTTTATTTTGATAGAACCTCGGGAGCGAATGCTCGAAGAAGCTATGCCAGTCTACATAAAAATTAAGAAAAAAACCCTTCGGCATCCTAAGGATAAAAAGGTAAAGGAAAAGGAAAAGGAAGAATGGAAACCAAAGGGAAAACACTTACATATCCGTGAGGGTTCTTCACCCTCGTAGAATAGTGATGTGCCAGCTCCCTCAGCAGAACCTTCTCATCTAGCACAGGTTCAAAGTTATCATACACATTCTTATTTCCCAACGCCATCGGAACAACAACACACCACTCCAAACCCTCCCAATCATCAGTTTCCATCCAGTTATTATTATTTTTAAAAGTTCCCTCCATGAGTTATTTTGAAGAAAATTGACTTTTCAAGAGAGAAAGCAAGAGATTGAATCTAATGGAGGTGTCAAAAAATGAAGAGGGTCGCCCCCTTTTTATAAAGGATTAAGGGGTATGTCGATTGGCAGTCGCATGGACCTACCTTTTGGTAGTGATCTTTACCCTCCCCCAAGAAACACAGGAGTTCATACCCTGTGCCAATATGAACCTCCCCAACAATGCCTATAGACAACTCCCTCAAATTTTTGTTAAAAAATTTCTAAAAAAATCTAAAAATTGCTAGAAAAATTTATAAAAATTCCTTGAAAGTACCTGCAAGGTTAAGAACATCATGACTCCGATAAAAACTCATTAAGAAACATTAAATTATTTTTAAAGTTCTTATATATCCCTAACAGGATCAGAAGAAAATAAATCAACACTCACAAAAACTCATAAAGCTATCATACTCCCCAGCAGAACCTAAACCCAATTATGCCTGCACTCGTAATACCAAAACCCTCCCTAACGGAGCCACAAGTAGAAAACACTCCCCATAAATAACTCCTTAGGTTTTCAGAACTGACCTCGACCCTCTAAATCATTCTTCTCAACTCTTTAGGTCCACAGAATTGACCAAGGTCCACAGAATCAACCTCGACCCCCTGAATCGATCATTTTAACTCCTTAGGTTCATAGAATTGACTTTGACCCCCTAAATTGGTCATATTAACTCTTTGGGTCCCCAAAATTGACCTAGGTTAGAGAAATCGGCCTCAACCCTTTGAATCGATCATGTTATCCCTTTAGGGCTACATAATAGAACTAAGTCCACATAATTGATCTCGAACCTTTGAATCGGTGATCTTTACTCTTTAGGCCCTCAGAATTGACTTCGACCCTCTGAATAGATGATTACTACTCTTTTGGTGCATATAATCAACCTCAACCCTCTAAATATGACATTTTAGCTCCTTAAGTCTGCAAAATTGACCCCGGCCCTCTGAATAGGTCATTTTATTCACATAATTGTCCTAGGTTTGCAGATTCGACCTCGACCCCCTAAATCGATCATCTCAACCACTTAGGTCCGTATAACTAACCTTTAAGGATAATGAATTATATTAAGAGGGTCTATTAGGTAGAGAAAATGCAGATCTAGCGAAGGGGCATGAATTATATTTTTATGGAGTTAGCATTCCTTGCATTTTTAAATAAATTTCGCAAAGTCTCTCCTTGTAGTAGGGCAAAAATACCCCAAAGTCATAAGTTGATCATAGAGTTTTGCTCCCCCAATATGACTTGGCCCATGGGCCTGCTTTAGTACTTCCTCTACTTCTTCTAACCTGATGCACCTCATAGGCCTGTCATGATAACCTCTTCAATAGAGATGCCCAACTTGAACATAATATCTAAATATTTGCCAATTTTGTTGCATCATCTTTATATACTCGCATAACACCATCTACTAACATGTCAATATATGGCATCCTCCCTTTAGCTGGTTGCCTAATGAAATTTCATTCAGATGCTTAGTAGTACAACATTAAATTTTTGTAATATCTTTGTAACATCACAGCATCCTACCTCATTGTAGGCCAAAAGTAGCATGCTCTTTGGATCCTTCGGTACAAAGGTATTTTTGTGGTCTCACAGTTATCCTCTTGCACCTTTTACAATCTCCTCTCAGCTTCCTTTGGATCTACATATCTGGATAACGAACCTCCTTTATTTTTGTAGTATAAATTGCATGTAATGGCAAGGTATTATGCAAGATCATTCAAACTTAATGATCATTACTTCGTTTCCAACTTCTTCCTTATCTTTCCTCTCGAGTCATTACTATAAAAAATTGGCATCATTTCGATTATAGTTGAGGGAGTTATCCTCTTAGTAATTCGAATCACTGTTAAATCTCCTTCAAAGGTAATATTCTGGGGAATCGTAGCATAGGCATCAACATGTCTGTTCATTATTCTGGGGTGTCTCTTGATTTTTTCTTCATAAAATTGGTCGAGTAATCTCTGTATAACTGTTCAATAGGGTGCCAAACTCATGTGCTTTATTGCATAATCGTCGTTCACCCGATTTACCACCAAGTTGGAATCTCTCTTTATTATGAGCATCTGGATACCCCTTAATATATATTTTAATATCCTCAGCACCAGAGCCTCATTATTTGAGTAGCCAAAGTCTAACTTGGAGGATAGTCAGACTTCTTCTCTTCTTTTGCTTAGTATCACTCCTGTTCCTCCTTTTCCTTCGGCCGACGAATCATCAAACTCCATATTCCATTCTTCCAAACTAGCTTCCAGGTAGTTAGCTAAAAGATCATATCCTGGAAGTTCTTTGATTGGTAGCTCAAAGGTAAAGAATGAGAATATGGAAAACAAATCTACATAAGTGTGGCTCTTGATAGATTGAAGAATCACGCATTTAAGATCATACTCTGAAAGTATCAGAAACCATCTTGATGCCCTACTTATTAGCACAATTATAGCAAGCAAAAACTTTATGGGATCACATCTAGTTACAATGTGAACCGTAAAAGATAACATATAATGCCTAAGCTTTTGTGCAATAAATACAATGGCTAAACAGTGCCTCTCAATGCTAGTACATATGGCCACATGCCCATGTACGATTCATCTCAAGTAACAAACATGCTTCCCTACACCATCTACCGCTTGAGCTAATAATGCTCTAATTGATCTTTAAGTGGATGTGAGATAAAGTTGTAAAGGAGTACCTGCCTTTGGAGGGATCATCGTTTGGGGAGATGTTAAGAGCTTATTCAACTGGTCCATGGCCTCCTGATATGGCTTCTCCCATAAAAAATTGGTCCCTTTTCGCAGTAGTTCCATCAGCAGGTGAGTAACCTCAGCAAACCCAGGCACAAACGTCCTCATGTAGGAGACTTTTCCCAAGAATCTTTTCAAATCCTTCGTATATTTAGGCCTAGGCATGTTGAGGATGGACTTTTTCTTGTCAAGGTCCATCTGAACACCTTTTCGATCTACCACGAAGCATAGGAGTTTCCTATACGTCACCTCAAAGGCAAACTTGAGAGGGTCATCTTTAACTTATTCTTTCTACACCGCGCAAACACCTTCCTCAAGTTTGTCAAGTGGGCACCTTCTTTCTTGGACTTTATCACCAAATCAACAACATCAAATTTTAGAATATCGAGGAAGAGATTATGGAATATAGCCATCATAGTTCTTTGGTAAGTATCCCCGATATTTTTTAACCCAATAGGCATGATAGTATACATGAAATTACCTAAGGGAGTTCGAAAGACAACCTTCTCAACGTATGCTAGATACATCTTGATATGGTTATGCCCCACATATCCGTCCATAAAGCTATACATTTTATGTCCTACCATCGTTTCTATCAAGCTATCAATTAAGGGCAATGGGAATTCATTTTTTGGACGCGCATGGTTTAAATACCTGAAATCTACGCAAATCCTGATTTGGCTTTTGTCTTTCTTACCCAAGGGCATAATGATGGACAACCAAATAGGATGTTGGATAGGAACAATAAAACCTGTTGTGAGTAACCTGTGTACTTATTCCTTGATCTTTAGATCCAGCTCAACTTTGTACGTTAGAGTAACTTGTTTCATTGGGATAGCTTAGGGTAACACATTCAACTTGTGGTAGCTCACCTCTTTGTTTACTCCTGGCATCTCAGTGTACTTCTAAGCGAAGACGTCTTTGAACTCTCAAAGCAGTTCAACTATCCTTTCCTTCGAGGTAACATTAAGTTCTTTCAAGATGAAAATTAGCCTAGGATCATCACCTTCCTCTGCCAAATCTATCTTTTCTAGTGCTTGCACTTGTACTCTTGGTCTATCTTTCATACATTCGGGCACTTCTTCCACCTCTTCTATGAACTTATGGAAATTGAAATTGCTAATTACCAAACACTGGCCTTGGTTATCCATAAAAACACACTCATAGATCGGGTCAACCTCATCATCAAAGCTTTTAACTGCCTGCTCTCACCTTCAGAGTTTGTAAATGATCCTACCATCAGGTAAAACCAATATTTTGCACTGTGGAGGTTTTTTTTCCCGGTGTGATCTTTTGTGGCTATTTTCTTCCAACTCTCTTGTGAAGAACCTGCTGAGTACACTTTGTCGATAGACTTGATGTTTAATTGGATCAATGTGGGTAGTCATTTGATAATGTCACTGTCTAGATAGACTAGTGGCCTTACGTCCTAATGTACAATCTTTCCTCCTCATAGGCTTCTATTGGTTGGGAGGGCGCATGTACCCTCTCAGGAGTGTCGGGGACTCTAGTGCCCCCAATGTACCTTGTAAGTATGGTAGATTCTTCGACCAACTATATATAAAAGGAAGCGTCTACCAAGTGAGCTTCCTTCTATGTGAACGACTTCTTGGAAGCTGGAATGACTACCTCTTTGCCCTTAAAATTTTGCTTAGTACATTGATGATACGTAGAAGTCAGCAGCCCATGGTTGTGTATTTATACCCTTCCTACCAAAAATTGGTATGATGGTATGCACTCTATTATGTGGAACTTAATGTGGGAAGTGATGTTCCCCATTATGATCCCCACATTAACATATTCGATGAACTTTTATTGTCATACCCTGAGATAGACAATTAATTATGTACAATCCTTATCTTAGACAAACCACAATCATAAAAGGACCCAATGGGCATGATATTAATGGAAGTGACTCCATTAGGCAAAACATGATTAAAGATGCAACCATTCACACTAGCTATAACATAGGGTGGCCTGTTATTGGGATGCCTAACCGATCTATCAACTTCTAAGAAATCACCTCTGAAAGGTACCTTTTTACCAACTTAACCATAGGCCATTTCCACTTCAAGTTTAGAGTCGTGTTTTTCTTGGCAATCTCTGAGATAGCTCGGATTACTTCTAGTCGTGAGTGCTTGGGTAGTCCAACCTGATTGAAGAACTAACCAAACATTTATGATCCTGCAACTGCGGCACACTCTATCATATGATCCACCCGATCTTCCTCAAGATCATACACCTCTTTCACATCTCTACTGGCAGATTCATTAGACACTATCACATCTTTTACTGTTTCCAAGGAGTAAGCGTCCATCTTCTTGCTCAAGTCCTCAATGGGTTTCATTTGACTTATACTTCATCTCTCATTGTCAATTGGGACGTACTAAACATGCATTCCTCATCAGAAGATCACTTCTCCCTCATAAACCATTCTACTTCCTCATCGAAGGCACTAGCCACGTGTGCCCTATGGGTTGACAAAGGATTATCATTTACATTGGCCTCGGGCAGTTAAATGTCCCCTTAATCGATATGGTTGTCGATTAGCCTTCTAAATAAGAAACATGACTTATTTGGGTGGCCCAACATATTGTGAAATATACAGAAGTTTGGATTACTTATGTCCTCTTAAGATGATTGCACTGTGCTGCCATTAACTGGCTTGCACATTTTGTTGCGGACCATGTGGTCATAGGTGTCTAGCTCTGTTTGAGTGTACAAGGTAGCTCAGGAGGATCATTTTTGCCATTAAACCCTCCTTTATTGCCCATATTCCTTATTCCTTGGTCTCCACTTTTCCGCTCCCTACCTAGATCGTCCGTGTAGTTTACCCTTTGGGTACTCCCCTCCCTGAACTAATTGACGGTGTTGATATGAGAAATCGTCCACTTGTCATTCTCGTATCAGCAAATCATGAGTAAAGTGCATAATAAATAAGTAAAGCAATTAAGGAGACATGAACACAAGATATAGAGTGATTCGACTATAAAAATGAGCCTACGTCCACTTTGGTGTTCTACTCTCATTATATTCATATTGTAGTACACGTTTATAATGCCATTAGAGGCGTACAAGATAGATGAGAGAGAAGAATACATGACTGTAGCGGTTCTGGGAGTACCGGAGAAATGACAACGATGTAGGTGAGTATTCCCCAAGCTGTATGTTGAGGTTGTGTAGAGAGAATTTGGTAAGGATTCACCACGTATTGTGGAATCTACCCGGGTGAGGGGAATCTCTTTATCTCGAGGTGTGGACCATTATTTATAGGAGGTATGTGAGTTATGTCACGTGCCCTGGGCACATGACATATATCAAGTCTGGAGTAGCTGTCAATGAGGGGGATGCAGCCTGTAAGGCAGGCATATTAAGTGCCACATCCTTCATAGTATAAGGCTGCATCCAGCGTAGCAGAAGGCTGCATCCGATATGAGGTTGAAGTTGTGGGTGCCGCACCCTATAGTATAAGGCTGCAGCCTGTATGTAAGGCCAAGTGGTATGTGCCGCACCCTGTACTGTAGATGTGAACGAGAAGGCCGCACCCTGTTAGTGAGGCTATATTTGTGGTTGCCGCACCCTGTGTAGTATAAGGCTGCACCTTGCATAGCATAAGGCTGCATCCTATATATGAGGCTGAAGCAGTGGGTGCCGCACCCTGCATAGCATAAGGCTGCATCTGGCATGAGGCTAAAGCTATGGGTGCCTCACCGTTTAGTATAAGGCCGCAGATTGTATGTAAGGCCAAGTGGTACATGTTGCACCCTGTACTGGAGCTGTGAATGAGAAGGCCTCACCCTGTTAGTGAGGCTAGAGTTATGGGTGCCGCACCCTGTGTAGTATAAGGTTGCACCCTGCATAGCATAAGGTTGCATCCTGTATATGAGGCTGAAGCCGTGGGTGCTGCACCCTGCATAGCATAAGGCTGCATCCTGTATGAGGTTGAAGCTGTGGGTGTCGCACCCTGTAGTATAAGGCTGTAGCCTGTATGTAAGGCCTAGTGGTATGTGCTACACCCTATAATGGAGTTGTGAACGAGAAGGCCACACCCTGTTAGTAAGGCTAGAGTTGTGGGTGCCGCACCCTGTGTAGTATAAGGCTGCACCCTACATAGCATAAGGCTGCATCCTGTATATAAGGCTGAAGCCGTGGGTGCCGCGACCTGCATAGCATAAGGCTGCATCCTGTATGTGAGACTGAAGCCGTGGGTGCTGCACCCTTCATATCATAAGGCTGCATCTTGTATGAGGCTGAAGCCACGGGTGCCGCACCCTGTGTTGAGTAGGGCCGCACCCTGTGCTAAATAGGGCCGCGACCTATAAGCTTATGTGCATGCCTGCGTAACGTCCGCGGTAGGGTGCTATATTTTCCATATCAATAAGACCCCAAGTCGTAGTGCTAAGAGGTAGAGATTTTGGGATTGCAGATGAATAATGTGACTGCCACGGAGACTGTAAGGAGAAGTCTCATCTTTCAGTGCCCTCTTACATAAACGAGATCTAGCCATGTTGTGGCCCGTTAGATACCAAGTGTAGACCAAGGATTGAATAAGGTGCCACGGCCTGTTTGAGCCCAGGAGGAGGCTAAGTACTGAAGAAGATGCCACGGCCTATTTGAGCCAGGCGGCGGCCAAGTACTAAAAAAGGTGACACGACCTGTTTGAGCCCAGGCGGCGACTAGTACTTAAGAAAGTACCGCGGCCTGTTTGAGCCCAGGCTGCGGCAAAGCACATAAGAAGGTGCTGCGACCTATTTTATACTAGGCGACGACCAAGTACTAAAGAAGGTGCTGCGGCCTATTTGATATCAGACGGCGACCAAGTACTGAAGAATGTGTCGCAGCCTGTTTGGTCCCAGGTGGCGAATAAGTGCTAAATAATGTGCCGCGGCCTGTTTGATCCCAGGCGGCGGCTAAGTATTGAAGAATGTGTCGCAGACTGTATGAACCCAGGTGGTGACTAAGTACTAAATAATGTACCGCGCCCTGTTTGGTCCCAGGCAGCGGCTAAGTACTAAAGAATGTGCCGCACCCTGTTTAGTCCCAGGCGGCGGCTAAGTACTAAAGAATGTGTCGCGGCCTGTTTGAACCCAGGCGGAGGATAAGTACTACATAATGTGCCACCATCTGCTTGATCCAGGGTGGAGGCTAAGTACTGAAGACTGTGTCGCGGCCTGTATGAACCCAGGTGGCGACTAAGTACTAAATAATGTGCCACGGCCTGTTTGATCCCAGGCGGCGACTAAGTACTGAAGAATTGCTGCAGCCTGTTTAAACCCAGACGGCGGCTAAGTACTAAATAATGTGCCGCGACCTATTTGATCCCAGGTGGCGGCTAAGTACTGAAGAATGTGCCGCACCTTGTTTGGTCCCAGGCAGTGGCTAAGTACTAAAGAATGTGCCGCGTCCTGTTTGAACCAAGGTGGATGTTAAGTACTAAATAATGTGCCGTGGCCTGCTTGATCCCAGGCGGTGGCTAAGTACTGAAGAATATGTCGCGGCCAGTATGAACCCAGGCGATGGCTAAGTAGTAAATAATGTGAAGTGACCTGTTTGATCCCAGGCGGCGGCTAAGTACTAAAGAATGTGCCGCGACCTATTTGAACCCAGGTGGTGGCTAAGTACTAAATAATGTGTCGCGACCTGTTTGATCCCAGACGGCAGCTAAGTACTAAAGAATGTGCCGCAACCTATTTGTTCCTGGCGGCGGCTAAGTACTAAAGAATGTGCTGGGGCCTGTATGAACCCAGGCGACGACTAAGTACTAAATAATGTGTCACGACCTGTTTGATCCCAGGCGGTGGCTAAGTACTGAAGAATGTGTCGCGGCCTGTATGAACCCAGGCGGCGGCTAAGTACTAAATAATGTGCCGCGGCTTGTTTGATCCCAGACGATGACTAAGTACTAAAGAATGTGTCGCGACCTGTATGAACCCAGGCGATGGTCAAGTACTGAAGAATGTGCCGCAACCTTGAATTTCTTAAATCTTACTAATAGCTGAACTTCTTGCAAAATTATGCCCAAATTAATTGCGCCTTGGTGACTGGCTGCGGTCATTCATTTTTTCCCTTTGTTTCTATCATTTTCATCGTATTAAACCCCCTAGTCGCGGTACCAATAACAACTTTGGGGCTGCGGCTGGGTTGCACTCCTGCCGTAGCATCTGAGGTAACATTCTTATGGCATCTACGCTGAGCTGCGGCTGAGGATGCTGAATTTGAGACTGCTGCAGAAGGAGCAAAAGAAGATGTAGAAGTATTTCAGGCTACGACCACTTGTCTATAAAACTTCAATCTTTGCCAAGGCTTTGGCCTTTAATTTATCGGTCTATCTTGGCTGTTCCTTTGATTGCTTTGATACTTACTTATTTGATTGGATGATCTTGGAAGATTACTTCAACTGCAATGGACATAAGGTTGCGGCAACACTATGTGAGTGATTTCTCCAAGAGGGCCGCGGCCTGTTGTGCTTTGCCCTTGCACTTTTCACTTGTCTTTTATCTTGTAGACTTCATAAATTTTCTACTCTGTAGGGTTATGATCCCCTAAGCTGCGGTGCCAATGGAATATGGCTTTGGGGATGCGACTAGTCACCACCATAACAACTCTTAGTCGCTTTAATCTCGTTTCTTGAACAGGTTGCCATTCAGCTGCGGCAGGTTGCCATCCATCCATGGCATATTAACAATTATGTTCGTCTTTCTTTGTAATGTCTTCTAAATGAATTAACTTAGCGGCTATAGCCATACTAATAAGGCTGCGATGGCTACAACACCTTTCTGGCCCTTGCAACTGAACAATGGACCTCTGTAGACATACAAGATATTTTCAAGCCTTCCCGGTCTGGGTTATGTTATTAAGACACCCACAGATAATATAAGGGATACAATCAAGCCTCCCTAGGCTGGGTTATGTTATCAAGCCACCCACAGCTAATATACGGGATACTATCAAGCCTCCCTAGGCTAGGTTATGTTATTAATCCACCCATAACTATTATATGGGATACTATCAAGCCTCCCCAGGCTGGGTTATGTTATTGAGCCACCCGCAACTGCTGATATATATAAAGACATCCCAAGCTGGATATTATAAGCCTCCCAGCTTAATGACGCATCCCCAAAGCTAAGAACGGGCATTGTAAGCCCTCGTGGCTAATGATGCTTCTCGAAAGCTAAGAAAGGGCATTATAAGCCCCCGTGGCTAATGACACTTCCCGAAAGCTAAGAACGAGCATTGTAAGCCCCTATGGATAATAAAAGCTCCTTGATTCCTCAGATGCTTTTATGAATATGATCATCATATGATAAGATATAGTTGCACATCGTGAGGGGAACTTGTGAGCTAATTAAGATCGCAATCCCTCCATAGGTGCATCCCAAAATAATAATAATTTTTCGAGATAATTTGTTATTCTTCCCTGGGAATCCGTTTAAGACAAATGGTCTTTTTGTGAGATAAAAGATTATTAAAACAAGAGAGTAATCAGATATGGCAAAATTTGCTAATTTATATAATTATATATGCATGCTACAACAAATGACTTTGTTAATAAAACATAAAGTCTTGAAGATTAGGGCTATAATGAGCTTCATAAAACATAAACATAAATAGTAGAAATTGGAAAAACTAAGGACGAGATGCGGTATGCAGCCTCTGTCAGGTTTGGCTGCATCCTTTATGCATTCTTCAGGAATTGCAGCAGCATCCCTTGCCTAACCAGCCTATTAATTTCATCCTTCAGTGCGAAACACTATTCGGTATCATGACCGTGATCTTTGTGGAATTTTCACCACATGGCCTGGTTCCTCTTATGAGGTGAAATCTTCAGCATATTTGGCCACCTGAGCAATTTTTCCTCAATGCTTCCAAGGATATCCTCCGGGCAGGAGTTCATCGGTGTGTAGTTCTTACATAGCTCTTTTTCCTCCTGTTTCCTCATCCTCTTTAGGGCCCTAGCCGCGGACTTGCCTTCCATGACCACCGCTTTTAGCTGGGATATTTCTCCAGTTTCTGATGCCGCGGCCTTTGGCATAGAAGCAAAGGCTGCATATTCTATCATGAGGACCCTTTGCGCTAGGAAACTGATTTGGCCCTGTTGTGAGGCCTGGTGGTCATAGAGATACTTGATGTGGTCATATAGTTGAGCAATCTCATTCTTTATTTCTGCGTTTTGGCTAGAGTTCCCTTCCATTTCTACTTGGTTAGTCTTTAATAAATATATAATCTGAGACAAGACTAGTAGAAGTGAGCAATCACAAAATATAAGATAAACTAAATATAAAGTTAGGATGCAGCTCTTGTACTTATGTATGATACTACTGTCGAGGCCGCGGCTAGTGAAGTACATAGGTGTACCGCCGTGGCCTTCTAATAATATTACTGATGAGGCTGCGTCCAGTAAGGCAGATAAGTGCACTGCCGTGGCCTTTGAATGATATTACTGATGAGTCTGCGACCAGTAAGGCACATAAGTGCACTTCTGTGGCCTTTGAATGATATTACTAATGAGGCTACGACCAGTAAGGCACATAAGTGCACTGTCGTGGCCTTTGAATGATATTCACCAAGGTTGAGCAGGAGACCACCTGAGTCCGTTCCTTGATGTTTTAAAGGTTCTGTAATGCAACTTCACCGGTAGAGGCTGCGGCAAGAAAGGAAGTTGAACTACCGGGCTGTATCCTTACCTAGGCAGTGAAGGGTACAGTACTAAAATTGAAACTCAGAAACTGAGTTTTCTCTCGAAACTCGTGGAGGGCATACTTACTAGGGTCTATCCATGAGAGAATAACCTCTCGGTTCACAAAATGACACAATTACAATGATAAACTCTAGATCATAGGTAAAGAATAACAAAAAGGGAGTAAATATAACTCTTCCCTAATCACCCACCTTTACGGGGCTAAAGCCCATCAAGATTTCCAGCCTTATCTAGGTGAGGCGATATTATAGGGGTATGTAAAATAGATCTAAAGTCATCAAAGAGAGACCAGACAGATCTGAATATACGAAATACCCATTTAAGGGTGTAAATATAAAATAGAGCCCAATAGCCATAATTTACTCATGAGACGATGATCCAAAGGATTCCCATGAATAAATAAGGTGTTTAACAACTCGAAACATAGAGAAACAAAATTGAAATATCTCGTTCCCACAGACGGAGCCAAATTGTTGATACGAGAAATCGTCCACTTGTCATTCTCGTATCAGCAAATCATGAGTAAAGTGCGTAATAAACAAGTAAAGAAAGTAAGGAGACATGAACACAAGATATAGAGTGGTTCGACTATAAAAATGAGCCTACGTCCACTTTGGGGATCTACTCTCATTATATTCATATTGTAGTACACGTTTACAATGCCATTAGAGGCGTCCAAGATAGATGAGAGAGAAGAATGTATGACTGTAGCAGTTCCGAGAGTGCCAGAGATATGACTACGATGTAGGTGAGTAGCCCCCACGCTGTATGTTGAGGTTGTGTAGAGAGAATTTGTTAAGGCTTCACCAGGTATTGTGGAATCTGCCCGGGTGAGGGGAATCCCTTTATCTCGAGGTGTGGATCTTTATTTATAGGAGGTATGTGAGTTGTGTCATGTGCCCTGAGCACGTGACATATATCAAGTCTGGAGTAGTTGTCAACGAGGGGGATGCAGCCTGTAAGGTAGGCATATTAAGTGGCGCATCCTGCATAGTATAAGGCTGCATCCAGCGTAGCAAAAGGCTGCATTCGGTAGGAGGTTGAAGTTGTGGGTGCCGCACCCTATAGTATAAGGCTGCGGACTGTATGTAAGGCCAAGTGGTATGTGCCGCACCCGGTACTGGAGCTGTGAACGAGAAGGCCGCACCCTGTTAGTGAGGCTATAGTTGTGGTTGCCGCACCCTGTTTAGTATAAGGCTGCATCCTATATATGAGGTTGAAGCCGTGGGTGCCTCACCCTGCATAGCACAAGGATGCATCCGACATGATTCTAAAGCCATGGGTGCCGCACCCTGTGTTGAGTAGGGTCGCACCCTGTGTTGAATAGGGCCACGACCAATAAGCTTATGTGCATGCCTGAGTATCGTTCGCGACAAGGTGCTATATTTTCCATATCAATAGACGGTCTTAACAACAAACCCATTAAGGCTGGTGGAGGTGGTGAAGGTTTTACCACCAAGGCAATATTCCTTTCGCCTTTTAAGAATGCAACAAATGTGCCTTCTCACATTTTATTGATGAGATGGCATATATGTGTCCATACCTTCCTTCCCAGGGGGAGGGAGTCAAGGTCTTGCGCCCTCTTCCTTTAGGAGTGTTTCGACCGTCTTTGATGTGGGGTGATGCAAAGAGATGGAGTCTCCAGCTTATTTTGCATAAAACAAGAAAAGAACATGTTGTCGCCCCGAGAGAGCAACATCAAAGACAAACCGATGCTTACGAAACTAATAGTTAATAGGTTCGGGGGCTAAGTTATGGAATGGGAAGGTGTTAGGAAGCCATCCCGCCCTTTCGGTCTCTCATGGGCTTGTCCATATGTGGCATAAGGTTGGGGTTTATCCCATAGAATCCGAACAAGAGTTTATTATATGTGTGCGTAAGAAAGTTATTTTAATTTTGAGAAAATGTGATGAGGAATCCCACTAGAATTTATAGGTGTAACCATCTTTCTATTTATTTTGGTATTTTTATAGAAAATAAAGTATGTGCAATATAACTAATAAAGGATGAGGTGTTAATGTGTATGAAGTAAAGTAAAAAGATTAAGAATTTATGTAACTAATGCGAAAATAAAGAAATTTAAAGAGAGAGGAGAATATTTGGACCTTCTTAGGAGAATTGATGCTTGATATTGATGAGCTCCCTTGAATTTTAAGTTGAATGTTGGATGAGAGAGAATGAGATTTTGCTCAATTGGGTATGAAATGGGAATGATATATGGAAAGGAATTTCACACAAGGAAACTTCGCTGATTGTAAGAGAATGTTGTTGAAATCATTGATATTGATGAATCTAAGGTGTCCCTTGAGAGTGATATCGTGCCCTCCTTTTAAAGGGTAGGGGGACTGCCGATTGTTATACCACTAGCCCTGCCAATCGGCAGGTAATCCTAAACACACTACCGATTGGCAGGGAAATCGACCTGCCAATCGGCAATCTTGTACAGATTTTTTCAAAAAAAAGGTCATAGAACGCAAACCATAAATCACAATCATGCATGGGGTGTACCATTAGAAAGGTAATTCAGAGACCTTTAAGATTCCTTTGGGCCGCTCTCAGGTTAGGTAGTTGACTTTGGGTCAAACGAAACTCGAAAGCGCCCATCGATCCTTTGGACAGAAGATCATGGGACGATAATAGATCATTCGTCCAAACCGTATGTCAAAATCACGCACGGGGTGGACCATTGGAAAGTTTATGTGAGGTACTTAATTATTCCAAAGAGATTCGATCGATTAAGAGAGTTAACTTTGGTCAAATGGGGCCTGGAAGCATCCGATGACTTTTTGGAGTAAAACAGATCGTTCGTTCGCATCGTAAGGCTGATTTGCGCACGGAGCAGACAATTGGAAGGGGTATTCAAATCCCTTCAAATATTCATTTAGTCTCATTTGAGCTGAAGTGCTGACCTTGGTCAAACAGAGTTTGGGAGCGCCCAGTGGCCTCCGAATCAATTTTTAGGAGAAAACGGATCGTTCATCCGAACGGTTATGCCATTTTGCCATGGGGCAGACCGTTGGAAAGGGGTTTCCATGCCCTTCAAATATTCATTGAGATTTCACTCTGACGAAGTTTATTAAGGTTAAATCTGGGCCCGAGAGCACATGATGTTAAGTGGGGAGCAACCGATTCTGAGGGTCAAGGTCAATTCTGAGGACCTTAAGTGGAGAGCGACCAATTCTGAGGGTTGAGGTCAATTTTTAGGACCTTAAGTTGGAGAGACCAATTCTGAGGGTCGAGGTCAATTCAAAGGACCTTAAGTAGAAACGACCAATTTTGAGGGTCAAGGTCAATTCTGAGGACCTTAAGTGGGGAGTGACCGATTTTGAGGGTCAAGGTCAATTCTAAGGACCTTAAGTAGGGAGTGACCAATTTTAAGGGTCAAGGTCAATTCTGAGGACCTTAAGTGGAGCAACCAATTCTGAGGGTCAAGGTCAATTCTGAGGACCTTAAGTGGGAGCGACCGATTCTGAGGGTCGAGGTCAATTTTGAGGACCTTAAGTTGGAACGACCAATTCTGAGGGTCGAGGTCAATTCTGAGGACCTTAAGTTGGAGCGACCAATTCTGAGGGTCGAGGTCAGTTTTGAGGACCTTAAATTGCAGCAACCAATTCTGAGGGTCGAGATAAATTCTGAGGACTTGAAGTGGGGGTGTGAGGAATAGCTCTCTTAGGGAATTTCTATTTGAGACTCCACTAGGGAGGAGACATTCGTTTGGGATTTACATCCTTTTGAGAAGGAGTTAAAAATCTTGGTCAGGGAATTCCATTTAGGGAGACTATTGATGACTTGAGGTTTTGGAATTCTGTTAGGGGGATGTGTTATTGGGGGAAAGATGCTCGTTCATGGCTTCTGACTTTGCTTGGGGAAATTTGGAATTTTTATGGGGAATTAGGGAATTCCTGCTGGGGAAATGAGTAGCTCTGCTGAAGCGACATTTGATTTCTGTTGCAGATGAAGTTTCCATGTTTATGCTGGGGAGTAGTAACAGATGCACTGATTTTTAGGGTTTTAAGATGGGGGTAAAATGTGGTATTAATCTAGCTAGGTATTTGGGTAACTTGAAAAATGATTTTCTTGGTGAAGAAATGTTCTAAAATTCATCTGGAAATTTTAGGAATTTTCCAAGGAATTTTCAGGTTTTTTTGTACGAAATTTTAGGGGGGTGCCGACCGATAGGTGGTGGGATTTTCCAAACATCAGTGGCACATTATTTCGGACTTCCTAGAGAAGGGGATGGATTAATGTCAATCGGCTAGTGTCAGGGAACTGTCGATCGGTATACTCCTTAGCCTCTTATAAAAAGGGGCGAGTTCTTCTCATTTCTCACATCTTCTAGCCTTCTCCTTTTCCGTTTCTCTCTTATGCGATTCATTCCTGCATCCATTCTTCCTTTGCGTTTAGAAAAATGTGGTTATTTCAATCAACGATATACACATGGCGTGGTTAGGTGTTGATGATTGGGATAATTTAGAATGGTGGGCTAGGATGCCCCTAACACTGGGAGACGAGAGCACCTTTGATTTGTTTGATCCTGTCTCCAACGAGCAGACTCTTCTGCGTGAGCCTGTGTACCATCGATCGTCCAGGGTGAGGAACCCTGATGGTTATGTAAGTATCGCATGACTTCGGGTATTCTTTTTCGCATTTTTCTTCTGCATTTTCTTTGTTTCTTCAATTTTTGACAAGAGGTTTTTCTTTTGACAAACTGACATTGATGCATTGAGTCTTTTCTCCTGGGGGATGACAAGGTTTAGTTCCATGTGGGATCACCTTCCTCCGGTGGTGCGTTGGGTGGTTTGTTCAGCTGGTTTTGGTAGTCTGGCATCTGTATTAGATGAGATGCCCCGCTCGACAACCATTCTCTGTGCTCTAGGAGAGAGGTGGTGGGATACTACCCACACCATACATATGGGTTTTGGGGAGATGACAGTGACTCCTATAGATGTACACCACCTTCTGGGGATATATTGTGAGGGGACCCAAATAGAGGTGGATCGAACTCTAAGGGTGACACCGACGGCGATAGAGGAGGTGGTGGGTGATGTTGGGCGTATAGTCTTTGGTGATTCGATCCGCATTTCTGCTTTACGGGAGATGCTTTTGGCCAGAGGATCGATGATATAGATGGACTTCGGGTTCATCAGATGTCCCGTTTATTCATTCTTTCGCTGTTAGGAGGATTTCTAGTGGCGTCGAGCGGCGACATTGTCCATTTGTGGTTTTTACCATATTTGAGGGTATTTTCGAATATCCCTTACTTTGATTGGGGGAGCCTGACTTTGGTGACCCTTTATTCATCTTTGGATCGGTGATGTCGACATATTTTTACTGGTGCTACGTATCTTTTGAAGGTATTCTTCTTTTGTTTGCATTTATTCATTTTCCTTAATTTCCCTTTTTTATTTCTTCTAAGTTCAGACCATTGTCCTTTTGCAGACGTAGTTTTATGAGGTGATCGGGCTTAATTCCCATTTGATTGGTTTGCAGGATGAGTCAGTGGGGGGCTTATGTCGAACGTACTAGTGGCAAAAGTCCAATCGGCAATCGAGGAGGTCATTTTCCTTGGCGGTGGTGCGTCAGGTCTTGAATGACCTGACTAGAGATTGGGTTACCTCTTCTTTTCTCTTTTGATTTTTTTTGGAATTTCCTTCCTGTTTGTGTAAGTATTGAGTTTATCTTGGTGAAATGTAGGTGACCTTTTATCCATGGGGGACGGCCATTCAGCATACGAGGATGACCTGAGGGCATGCGCATATGCGTCGATTGCAGGCGTACTAGTTTGGCTACTCCTGGTATCTTGGGAGAGAGTAGTTAGGAATATTGTGGATGATGAGGTGGCGGTCCCACCAGCGATGCCCCAAGATATATGAGACAGGCGCAGGAGATGTCGGAGGATGCTCGGGCGGTGGCGATGATTAGCGAGCCCTATTTTCTGTACACGAACATGGTGGCGGCATACGACTACCTCGATTTTTTGACGATCTAGTTGATGTTGTCATGAATTTATGTTGTGGTGAATATGCATCTGCCTCTTACAGCTTCAGGCAGGAGTACTAGTTGGCCAGCGGGGCTTACTCACAGCGCGGGTGATGCGTCGATGCCAGCAACTGTGGCGATGTCAGAGGTTCCGTTTCTTCGACTTGCTCCTCCCTCTTATAACATCAGACTTCCTGGGGGAGGATCGGTGCGCATGCTACATCACCCAAATGAAATGGACCCGGAGGCATTAGGTTTGACTGAGGATGTTCTCCAGATATAGGTATATCCTTATCCTTTATCTTTTTTTCTTTTTTCTGATTTCTTCTTTGCCTCAGACTGACTGATTTGCTCTTTCTTTTATTTTTCCTGTAGAATGTCTGGGTGTCGACTACCTAGCTGAGAGACATCAGGGACTGGGTGGCTTCGACGATCGCTCATATTTGGGAGACAATCCCGATTCCTTCCTATTTGGTACCATCTGCTTCGTCTGGGGAGGGGTCTGGATCGGGTAGCGAAGGCTCCTCAGCTCGTCGTCGGAGAAAGCGGGCATGTTGTCGGGATGGGGGATCATAGATAGAGAGGGGCAAAGAAGAAAAAAGGTGAGAGAGAGAGTGTAGGGTATCGGGAGAAGTCCGTTGTTTTTCTTGTTCTTTATTCTATAAAAGAGATGTAATGATAACAATATATATATGCAATGAATGGGTTTATATTTATTTATCTATATGCATTTTTTTGCTTTGTTTGCTGAGAATAAAAAAAAGATTAAAAGAGAATTTATTTAAAAACAGGATGAGTTAAGAATATAAGGAAAGGAAAATCCTCAATTCTTCTTGTATAAAAAATATTTTTATTGAGTTTTTTGATTTTGACAAAAAAGGAAAAAATGAATTTTCTAAAAATAGGGGGATGTCGATCGGCATACCCCTTATCGGCAGGTCAGTCCAATCCAATCACACCAATGTTTTTATTGTACTTTCTTCAACTACTCTGTCCTTGATGGGGTAGGGTTTCATTGGGATTCTTCAGGAGCCTTGTGTTTAACTAAGTTTTCCAAGTATAAAAATGGGGTAAGGTGGAGAGTTTTTCTTCAACCATCCACATTTTTCATTCTCTTGTTTATTTCTTACTTGTAATTTTTTTCTTCCAAAATGGCTCTTTTGATAAGTGTTGAATTTTCCTCTTACCTTGAGAATTTTAAGGCTATGTGCTCGTATAATGTAGAACACGACACCTTCCACCTGCGTCGGGTTTCCTTATGGCATAACCGGTCCATTGATTGGAACATGCTGACGGAGGCGGCACAATTCTGGTACCCCTAGGATCATGTTTTTCATTTTGGCTTGGACGAGGTCTACCCGACCTACGAGGAATTTTCTACTATACTGGGGGAAAATCCAAGTGTGGCGGTGGCCATGCCTAAATTCTCTCAGTCTCCTCGGACACTGTTGGCAGAATTTCTACTATCTCACCCTCGATGACTTGATCATTGGTTACTAGAGGAATGATCTCCATCTCGGTTGTGTTGTATTATGTGTGTCTGAGGGATGTCAATGATGCGGGCTATACCAGAGTCATTTCCCTTGGCTTAACTTCGAAGCTACAGTTGGTGACCAGGGACTTGCTAGTGGACCCTCAAATTGCTGCCATTGCTGTGTGGATGTCATATAACCACAATCTTGTGATGGTGATGCTGACAAAGACCCTGAATGGTTTAAATGCTTGGCGGTAAGTCCGTTTTGAATTTCTGAGAGGTAGCCCAATTATGCTGTTCATGTGACGGCCTGAGAGATAACGCTTAGCGATCCCCCCTGAATAGCCATTGGCAGTTGTGTCAAATTTCTCTACCCGCTATTTTATTAGCTTTGTCCCAACTGTCGAGAACTGGGTAATTTAGTTTGTGGAGCACGGAGCTTGATGTGTGCGCTAGTCAGTGCCCTAGTGGGGGGGGGGGGGGGTTACAGCCCATTCTAGAACTGGGGAGAATACTAGTATGCTTGATTGGTTGGTATCCGACAGACCTTTTTCTACTTTCCCTGGCAGCTCCCGCGTCAAGTTTGATGGGAATAGATCGTTCCTTCCCATATTCTAGACTTTTTCCCTGTGGAGGATTCTACAGAAGGCATGTGCATGCGGTTGGGCTCTTTGTGGAGAATAGTTAGTCATCGACCCATCCTTCCCAATATGCGGGAAGGGTTTGGCACATTTTTGGGGACTATATGAAGTGGTTGTGGAGGAGGGTAGTGGTTAAGATATTAGCCGAGGAGACGGGGCAGCTTGCCATGTTTGACACCATGGAGGGAGGCGTCGTGGTTTTCCCCAGGCTGGTTCGATCTTACCATTCCATGGAACGCCTTTGGCATTCTATTCAGACAGAAGAGGTTTGTGGGCTTTAAGATGTAGATGATGATGGGGCTGGATCGTCTGGCAACTTTGGGTTTGGACTTTGTGAAGGTGGTGGTTATTTGTGAAGCTTTTGAGTGTGTGGTTATTTTTTTATTATGGGAATAAATTTGAGAAGGTTGTTTGGTTAATTTATTTAGGAGTACTCTGGTTTGGCTTGTTTTTAGGACAATCAGGTTGGCGGGGGAAGTTTTTTGACTCCCTATGCTAATATTTCCTGTAATCGTGCGGAAATTTTTCATTAGTGGAATAAAAAATATTTTTCATTATATTTTTGTCCCTCTTGATGAGTTTGTTATTTGAATTATCTATACCAATCGCTAAGTCATACATAATCCTTTTGTTCATGTAAATGATAAAATGAACTATCGTTCTCGGGGATAAGAAAAGAATAGAATTTTGTGATAAAGAAGGGGACGTGCCCTTGTGAAATGTGTGAGCTGCCTACGTACCTCTGGGGGGTTTGATAATTTTATGAATTTCATTTTTTAAAAGAAAAAAGGTCTTGGAGGATAAGTCCCCACGTAGTTCTGAGTAGAGGGAAGTGAAGATTTTTTTTAAGAATAGAAGGGGGATGATAAGAGTCGTATCGCATAGAGATTTCAGACTAAGGGTAGAATTTCTTAAGACGGTCCAGGTTGATTGGACACGCCATATCTTCTCTGCCAAGGTCGATGAGTGTAGTGACGCCACCAGATAAGATCTTCTTCACAATGTAGGGCCACTCCAATTCATCTTAAATTTCCCTTTGGGATCCCAAACGAGTTCTACAATTTTTTTAAAGGATAAATCCTCTTCTCGGACACCATGGTCCTTGACTCTTATATTGAATGATCGTACTATTCAGCGATGGTACCCTTGTATATTATATATAGCATTTAGTCTCCTTTCGTCCAAGAGTGACAACTAATCAAGACAGCTCTGATGACAGTCTTCTTTGCTGACTTTGCTTTCAAGCATCATGCGTAATGGAGGTATTTCTAGCTCAACGGGTAGGATTGCTTCCATGCCTTATACCAGAGAGTAAGGGGTAACCCTAGTATATGCTCTAACTGAAGTGCGATGGATTTAGAGGGCATAAGGGATCCAATCGGCACAATCTCGACAACCCTTGGTCATTTTGATGATTATTGCTTCGAGGTTCTTATTAGCGCCTTCAACTGCACCGTTGGTTTGAGGTCAGCAGGGAGGCAATTTTATGCCTCTGGATCCCATATCATTGACTAATTTTGTGACTTCTGCCTCAAAATGTAGCCCGTTATGTGATACTAGCTCATGCGAGACCCCAAATCGGAAGATGATTTTTTTTGGATAAACTTGACTTCCTTTTTTGCATTCAGAATTGCATATGACTCGGCTTTGACCCATTTGGTGAAGTAATCAATGGAAACTAAGATGAATTCATGCTCGTTAGAGGCTTTGGGTGTAACCTTTTCTATGATATCAATGCCCCATGTGGAAAATGTCCAAAGAGCAGTTGTGTTGTATGATTTTTGCGAAGGCAAGTGTTGGAAGTTGGAAAACTATTGGACTTTAAGACATCTTCGAAATAAGCGGTGCAATCCTGAACCATGGTAGTCCAAGAGTAACCCTGTCGGGTGATCTTCTTGGCGAGCATATAGCCATTCAAGTGGGGTTCGCACTACCCACTGTGGATCTTCTACATTATTTCTTCAATATCAGCCCCTGCGATGCAGTGTAAGTGGCTTCCATAAAAATTTCTCTTGAATAGTGCTTTATCATAGATAATGTACTAGTCTGCCAATTTATGGAGGGTTGCTCAGTCTTTCTTGTTGGCATCCTAGGGATACTTATCGTGCTTGAGGAGGTGCCAAAGATCTTAGTACCAATACTCCGTCATATCAGGATCTTCTTCAGTAATGAGCTCGATATGAAGCAGTGGGTTAGTTTAGCTTGCTTTTGGACTAGGAAGGGGATCATTATTATTCCTTTAGGAATTTTGACTATGGAGACCAAGGCATAAAGGGCATGGGCTAAACTGTTCCTTGCTCGAGGAAAGTAGTGGAAGCGAAGATTTTTTTTAAGAATAGAAGGGGGATGAGAAGAGACGTATTGCATGGAGATTTCAGACTAAGGGTAGAATTTCTTAAGACGGTCCAGGTTGACTGGACGCGCCATATCTTCTCCACCAAGGTCGGTGAGTGTAGCGGCGCCACCAGATAGGATCTTCTTCACAATGTAGGGGTCACTCCAATTCAACTTAAGTTTCCCTCTGGGATCCCAAATGAGTTCTACGATTTCTTTAAGGGCTAAATCCCCTTCTTGGACACCATGGTCCTTGACTCTTATTTTGAATGATCGTGCTATTCGACAATGGTACCCTTGTATATTATATATAGCATTCAGTCTCCTTTCGTCAAAGAGTGACAATTAATCAAGACAACTCTAATGACAGTCTTCTTTGTTGACTTTGCTTACAAGCATAATGCGTAATGGAGGTATTTCTAGCTCAACGGGTAGGACTCAGTAGATGCTCTAACTGAAGTGCGATAGCCCTAGAGGGTGTAAGGGATCCGATAGGCACAATCTCGACAACCCTTTATCATTTTGCTGATTATTGCTTTGAGGTTCTTATTAGCGCCTTCAACTGCACCGTTGGTTTGAGGTCAGCAGGGAGGAGATTTGTGCCTCTGGATCCTATATCATTGACTAATTCCGTGACTTCTGCCTCAAAATGTAGCCCGTTATGTGATACTAGCTCATACGAGACCCCAAATAGGCAGATAATGTTTTTTTGGATAAACTTGGCTTCCTTTTTGGCATTCAAAACTACATATGACTCGTCTTTGACCCATTTAGTGAAGTAATCAATGGCAACTAAGATGAAATCATGTCCGTTAGAGGCTTTGGGTGTAACCTTTGCTATGATATCAATGCCCCATGTGGAAAATGTCCAGGGAGAGGTCATGTTGTATGATTCTCGTGAAGGCAAGTGTTGGAAGTTGGAAAACTATTGGAATTTAAGACATCTCTGAACATAAGCGGTGCAATCCTGAACCATGGTAGTCCAAGAGTAACCCTGTCAGGTGATCTTCTTGATGAGCATATAGCCATTCAAGTGGGGTTCACACTCCCTGCTGTGGATCTTATACATCATTTCTTCTTTGTCAGCCCCTGCGATGCAGTGTAAGTGGTTTCCATCAAAATTTCTCTTGAACAGTTCTTTATCACAGATAATGTATTAGTTAGCCAATTTATGGAGGGTTTCTCGGTCTTTCTTGTTGGCATCCTAGGGATACTTGTCGTGCTTGAGAAGGTGCCAAATATCTTAGTACCAGCACTCCGTCATATCAGGATCTTCTTTCGTAATGAGCTCGATATGGAAGTAGTGGGTTAGTTTAGCTTTCTTTTGGACTAGGAAGTGGGTGATTATTATTCCTTTAGGCATTTCGACCATGGAGGCCAAGGCAGAAAGGGCATGGGCTAAACTGTTCCTTGCTCGAGGCAAGTAGTGGAAGGTGATCGGAACTGGGAGGCCATTTTTTTTAAGTTGGCGTGGAAGGGTAAGAGTTTCTCGTCCTTGACTTTCCATCTTTTGAGGATCTGACCGATGATGAGGGATGAATCCCCGTAGGCATCTGCTTCCTTTTTTAAGAGCGACCTTGAGGTCTACTGGGCATGCCTCGTATTCAATCATGTTATTGGTGCATGGAAAGTCTAGTTTGATGGCAATGGGAGTGTGATAGTGATCAAGAACGATTAGTAGTATCCCAATGCCATATCCTTTCTTGTTGGCAGCACCGTCAAAGAAAATTTTCCATCGGAGGTCTTCTTGGTAAGTACAAAGGATATCTTTATCCAATAATTATAAGGCCCAAACATTGGCTTCTTCCATAAGGCGGTCAACAAGGTAGTCAGATATAGCTCTTCCTTTCATGACTTTTTATGTGACATACACAATATTGAATTCAGCTAGCAGCATCAACCATCGGGCCATTTGACTAGACAAATTAGGTTTCTCGAGCAGGTATTTGATAGGATCCATTCGGGACACAAGTCTGTTGGGAAAAATGAGCATATAGTGTCATAATTTTTGGTGATCGAGATAAGGGCGACACATGCTTCTCCATGGCAATGTAGTTGACTTCGTACCCAACCAACTTGCGATTAGCGTAGTAGATGGACCTCTCTTTGCGAGATTCTTCAAGGTATTGAGCCAACAAAGCCCCAACTACGGTGTCTATTATGATCAAGTATAGGAGTTGGGGTAGACCAGGTTACTGTGGCATGAGTATCGGTAGTCGGGTTAGATATTGTTTAATTTGGTCAAAGGCTTCCTGATAAGCTTCGTTCCAAACCTTGGTTGAATCCTTTCGAAAGAGTTTAAAGAATAATGCAAATAGAAGCCAACTGGCTGTGAACCGACTAATATACTATAATTTTCCTAAGAATTCTCAGACTTCCTTCTTCGTTCGAGGTGGTGGCCTTTTAAGTATGGCTTTCAATTTGGCAGGATCTACTTCAATACCCTTTTTTCTAAACATGAATCCCAAGAGATTTCCTTTGGTAATGCTAACAACACATTTATGTGGGTTAAGTCGCATCTAGTATCGTCGTAGTTGATAGAAGAACTTCCGGAGTGGGAACATGACATTCCCATGTCTTAGAGTTGAAAATCATAATCATCTATATACATATTGACTTTTTTGTGTATCCGATTGTGAAAGATGGTTGTGGCTTCACTCTGGTAGGTTGCCCTACGTTTTTTAGACCAAACGGCATAACGGTGTAACAAAAGGTTTCCCAAGGGGCGATGAATGCAGTTTTTTCTTAATGATCAGGGTGCATCTTGATCTGATTGTATTCGATAGACACATCAACAAATAATTTGAGAGCATGACTGATCGTATTGTCCACAATCATGTCGATATTGGGCAATGGGTAATCATCCTTTGGAGAAGCCTTGTTCAAATCTCATTAATCAATGCACATGCGAACCTTTCCTCCTGATTTTGGTATGGGTACAATGTTGCCTAACTATGTGGGATATTCTATCACCCGAATGAAGACTACGTTCAACTGTTTGACCACTCCTTCTTTAACCTTGAGTGACCATTCAGTATGTATCCTCACAGTTTCTATTTGACCGACTTGTATTATGGGTTAGAAATTTGTGTTGAGCTATTTCAAAATCGATGCTGGGCATGTCATCATTAGACCATTCAAAGACATCCATAGTTTCCTTCAGTAGTTCTTCGAGTTGCGCGCGCTCATGCTCGTCAAGGGTGGACCCTATCCTAATTTCGTACAATTAGATACTAGAACCAAGATTGATAATAACTGTTTCATCTTCATTAATTTGAACGCGGTTATGTTATTTATTATTAAGCATATTAAAATAAGTTAAGAATTGTTCATTTGTAAAATAATCATCATCAAGAGTTTGATTAGAATCAAGATAATTAATGTAAGGCATAACAAGATACTCAAAATCTTTGTTTATTTTATTCTCGGGAAAAATAACATTGAGAACCTCATCAATGGAGGTCTCGATTACATTGTGATCAGAGCAGGGAGGAATAACAAAAGAAGAGGAAATGGAATAAACATCAGAGTTGGGTAGCATGCCAATTGAGGATAGGTGCATCAGTAGATCTGATAAACATGGATGGATTCGATGATGTAGCACTTGAGTGGATCATGTAGAGTATCAACCCTAGTGTCTGTAAATTAAATGAATCCTCAGAGCCACTTCCATCAAAAACTCCGGTAGCATCTATAGTCTTCTCAATGAGTGGTTGCACATGATGCCGAGAACTTTTAGCCCATGAGTAACTATCTTGGAAGAAGATCTCCATTCCCGGCTTTATCTTTTTTTCCATATGATCATACCACAGTTTGGGAATGCCACAAAGGGTAAAATCTTCACCCTCTTTGATGAATGTTTCGTTCAAGGAATCCCCTAAGACTGCCTTGGTACTTTCTAACTTTCTCTTCAATCAAGGTTGGCGGAGCATTTTGAGTTCTTCTGATGACAGTTGATAACCCAGGCCACAAGGAGGTAAGTCTTTCTTCAACACTATTAGTTCTAGTATTCCCTGTTGTCATCATCCTAGCCCCAGTCTGGCCATGAAGTGCATGTTTTGAACATATATATCATATTGACATTATTATGAGAGTTGTGCTTTGGACAAAATTTATCTCTAAAATTATCCCCTGTTAGGAGTGGAGGTGGTTAAAATAGAAAACCTAACAGAAGCATATCATTCACCCCATGTTGTATCTCTAGTACCTGATTATTGGTGCTTGCATTCTCAGTGTTATCATTGTCTCCCACGATGGTGAAAACCTTCCCATTAGCGAAGAACTTTAGTTTCTAATGGAGGAAGTAAGACACACCCTTGATACTATGGAGCCATGATCGTCCGAGAAATAAGTTGAAATAAACTGGGATGTCGATGACTTGGAATTCAGTAACGGGATTTATAAGGCCAACCCCTATTGTAAGCTTTATAAATCCCATTACTTCCCAATGAGTATTGTCATATACACGCACCATGGAATAAGTTGAAGCAAGGTCTCTTCCTTTCAGTCCTAAGCAGTTGAGGATTCTTAATGGGCAAACATTAAGAGCTGATCCATTATCGACAATCGAAAGTGAAACGGTCTTTCCCATTACCTCAATAGAGATATTGAAAGCATGGTTGTGATTTGGACCGAACTTAGGTATTTCCTTTTCAAGTAAGGAGAGAATTCTAGTATAAGCTAGAGATCTGACCAGATTCACTAATTCTTCTGGCATGGTGGAAGGAGGGACTATGGGCCCGATAAGTAGTTTAATCAAGGCATTTCGGTGCAGTTAGGAAGACATAAAGAGTCCCCATAGAGTGATGTTAGCTTGAGTTTTCTTCAATTGATCGAGGATTTTTCTCTCCTTGAGGGCCATTTATAGTATAAGGAGTTTCTCAACACCTTTTCCCTTATTGGTTGTTATTGATTGAGGGTTCGAAACCTAGTAGTGCCTCCCAAATCTAGTCATATGGTTCACATAAGAGAGGAAAAATGGAAACCCTATTTCTTCATCTATCTAGGGCTGTTCGATCACTTTGTTAATCTCTCCTAGAAGATCCTCAAACGATATCATTCCACATACACTAACTACTGGGGTAATCTTTTATGGGTGTTGCTCTTCATCTGAATTATCGAATTTGTCTCCCCATCCGGTGGCAACGAAGTCATCCTTCCACGAAAAGTTAATGCACTCTACAACCTCATCAGCTTCTTCGTATAGACCCCCACTCAACGGGGAGATGTAGAAGTGAATGGACCAAGCACCCTTGTAGTTTCAAAGCATCAAGTAACTCAGACATACTACAAATTTCATCAGTCTGTTGGAATAAATCTGATATGATCTAAACGACATCATCTAAGATGGCTTCGTTAGTGGGTACCACCCAACTATCTAACTTTCGAGCCCACTTTCGAGCTTTCATGAATAGTGTGGTGAATTTTTAGCAGTCAATGGTCATCTCTGAGGGTAATTTCAGCCCGAACTCTAGGAGCTGAACTAATACTGCTGGTAATTCCATATATTTTCCTTCGAAACGAGTATGAATAACAATGCATGCTCTTGTAAGAAGTGACAGGGCCTGATCGGAAAAACAGGTAGGGTTCAAGAGAAAATATGGGAAAATTTTGAGGGGTTTAGGCGAATATACGGGTATCAAAGTTGATTTACTGGGTATAATCTATGTATATAGGTAGAATTGTGGGTTTTCTTCTAGGAAGACGGCATTTTCATGATTTGGGAGTGGATTGTGGGTAGTATTTGGCTTAGGATTGGCTAGTGGGGCGATGATATCCCGGTCAATAAGACCTTAGATTACATTTCGGAGATGGAAACACTAATTAGTGGTATGGCCAGCATTTTAATGGAAATCACAATGGGCATCGGGTTTGAAATTTTTGGGAAGTGGGTTTGTTAATGGACGAGGGTCCAATGGCATTACAAGATTTCGGCTCAAAATAGCTTGGTAGACTTTGGAGAGGGGAGCATGAATCTCAGTGTATTCTTTTCTAAATGGGTTAGGGAGGATTTTTGATGCCCATGAAGTGGCAGGCTGAGATATATTATTGATGGTTAAAACTGTGGTATTAGCAGACTTCTCATACTTTCTTGGAGTGAACTATGTAGATACTTTCATTGGATTAACTTCTTTCTTGGAAAGACTTTGTTTGATCTCTACTCCTTCTTCTCAAAGAGCTAAAAAATGAGGGTAATAATGTCCTCCAATTATTTTTCAGACATGGGGTAAGAATTTCTTCTTCATAATACGGACCTTCTTTTCTTCAGAAGGTCGATTAGTCATGGTGGTTTCTTTCTCTCTCCATCTTGCAATAAAATTACTGACAATTTTCTCGAGATTCTGTTTGATGAGTTATGAATCATGGCAGGTAACCTCTAAATCCTCGTTGTACTTGTACTGTGACATGAATTCACGAGCAATATCTTCCCAACTCGAGAGATAAAAATCAGCGAAGAACGTTGTCCTTAAAAGTTTATTGGAACATCGGGGCCATTATTTCCTCGGAGGCACCTATGAGAGTCATAGCTCGGTGGTAACTTTGGATATGAATAATTGGGGGCCCACTAACCCCAAACTTCTCAATGTTGGTCATGTTGATCTTTTCTGGCAGTCTTGCGTTAAGGTAGGGAGACCTATGGGTGTAATCCATGTAGTTCCAGGAGATTCGAACTTGGTCAAACTTTTTGGCCAACAGCTTAAGGTCCTCCTCGACCTTGTTTAACTATTCTTACTTTGGATCAACGATCACGACAGGTTATCCCTTGGATGATAAAGATTCGATATAGGGAGCTGAGATGGCGGTGGTCCATTAGTAGGAGGGGCACGTGGAGCATATTGATACTCTTTTGGGACCTAAATAGGATCAAGTGCAGGCAAACCTATAGCACGAAGGAAGAGGACCTTGGGCTCTTCGAGAATAGGGACTCTGTTTTGCTTCATCTTATAAACCTCGGTTTGAAGGTTGTTAATCTTGGCGGTAAGTTAGTCTAAAACTGTCATCAAATTAGGTTGCACATTCGGTATTGGGTCTACATTCTCCATAGAAATTGGGTGAGGATGGATTCTTGACTCAGAGGAAATAGTGGGGGAACTGACAGAGCTTTGGGGTGGTTCGATGGAAGATCGAAGCCAATAGGGTTCCAGGCCAAGGGTCGGGTGTGCGATCGACCTGAGAAGGAAAAAATATTCAAATTTATTTTTAAAAGATAATGGGGAAAACTTTTGCTATTCAAAAAGGAGGAAAATTCTTTTGATAAATTTTTTTTGGAAAGGGAAGGACAAAATATTTTTGGTATTTTTGAAAAGAGGGAAAAAAAGTTTTTGACACGTTTGGTAAGGAAAGTGGGAAAGACGAGAGAAGAGTCTCAGCACGATTATTTTTTTTATTATGTTTTCACTTATATTAGGTTTAACTAAATGCAAAAGAAATGTTAGACGGGATCCGAGCCTAGGATAAATTGGGTATGAAAAAGATATATAAAACACGGTTGGAATTATTGCCAAGTTTATGGACAGGGTCCTATTTTGAAAAAAGGAAAAATCATCTGAAAATTTGGGCGGCATATCGACCCATCATTTGGGCAGAGTTTTGGGTAGTAACTGCCAAACTAAATATGAGTGCCCTAGGTTTGATGCCTATATGAGGGTGTGCAGTTGTTGGGTTAGAGTAAAGGTTCTCCTATTTGGCATGACTTCCATGATATACATCTTTCTCTTGAGGGCAATCGATATGTGTGGACAAGACATTTGATATACCTGAGTGTACGTAAATTTCTTCACTATATACCTCATGGGGACAGTACGTGTGAGAAAGAATTCGATATACTCAACGTACATGAAAAAGTTCCCTGCTATATACCTCCTATCATAACTTCGATCAAGAAGTACGTTGCGGGGGGAACTGTTCGATATACATCGAATGTACATGGATAATGGAAGATGAGAGTCATATTGCTTAGGCTAACTGTGACCTGTCGGATCAGTGCCCATCACAAAGTGACCCCTAGTTACGGGATAAAATTTGGCCAATAGCCATGCTCTTTGGTGATGTAGTGTGTAAAAATGCATGATTCTTGATTAGTGTATAATGGAGAGAGTATGTTTTTTAATATGATGAGCATTATATAAATAGGGAAGAATTCACAAGTATTATTAAAAGTAAATCTAGCATGGAGCATGAAGGTTACACTAAGTGTGGATATATGAGAATGAGTGATGTGTGACTATCTATGAGTGAGTGTGTGGTAATGAACCTAAACATGGATCAACTATAATTGGTGTGTAATAAGTGTGAGTGAGCATGGATAAATACAAGTGTGATAGGTGGAGGTGTGTATTAGTGACACCTAAGCATGGATATTCTAAGTGGTGTGTGCAACATGTGGATATAAGTGATCCTACGTGAAGTAGTGTGAAGTGTACATGGAGAGTACCTACAAGTGTGTGAGTGATATAATCATGAGGCAAATATATACAAGAAATAATAAAGGAGAAAAAGGGGAACATATAGGTAAGTGCATACGCTCACAAGCAGAAAATGATAACAACCATACAAACATAGTCTATCCCTCTTATGATAAATAATTCCCTTTAAATGGACTAACCATAATCAATGCAAAGATACCATGTTATTAATGCTGGAGATAGGGCATTAAATGCACGAGATATGGTATTTTGGCAGGAAAACTATTTAGCCTATCAAAGATGAGGTGGCATTATTTAGGATGGGATGTGGAAACCAAAAGGTCTATCCTAAGACATATGGATAATACATGCTTATTTACTTCGGTTATTCTGATAGCCAAACTTTTCCTTTTTCACTGATGCAATAGATAAATGGGAAAATTGAAGGACTATGAGGTGATTTGGTAAGAATACCTCGACTGCGGTCATTGCTACTAAGGGAAATAAGTCTATGATCACTAAATACTTGAAGATTGATACGTCAGTAGGTTCCCTTATTCCTAATATTGAGCTGACAAATGCAGCTAAAGTGGAGCCTGAAACCCAAACACTGCCCTTGCTGCAAACATCACAGGGGGAAAGTGGAACCCCTAAAGAAACCTAGGATCGCTCTTCAATTCTAAGGGACTAGTAAACCTTGGTCTCAAAAAGAAAAAAAAAGAGTACGTGGTTTTTATTGAGGAGGATGAGGTCCTGAAGAAGGGTATTAAAACCTTTATCCATTCATAGAGGTTGGTCATCCACGGGAGGTATTCTCTACATCTTTTGATTGAGGAGTTGAACTATTACGCTTTTTTGGCAGAAGCCCTCCATTGAATGGAAAAAATAAAAATGTTTCGATGTTATGGAAACACTAAGGACTAGGGATGCCTATTTTAATGTTGAGGAGCTATTACATTTATTGGGCAAGGTATCTTTATAGTTATTCCGACTTTCATTCATTTTTAGTGCTATTATTCTTACATCTCTATTGCTTTTCATAGGTTCAGCACCAGACTGAGGCTCTTCTGGTAGACGTGTTGGATGGAAGTAAATAGTGGAAGAAGGTTTTTGAGATGGAGAATGGATGGATCATTACTTAAATGGAACTGGATCGGACGATTAATGAGATAAGGGTGAATGTTAATATCCTTAGGAATGAGAAGGATACATTGAGGACCCAAATCATTGTTATAGAGTAAGGGAGGCCTCTAGATGCTAAGACTTTGAGGGACAGTGCTTCCTTACTGGTCGCCATGAGGGATTCCTTAGATAAGGTAGATGAAATTCACGTCCTTGTCCAGATTGAGCTTGTAAAGATAGAAGAGGCTCTTCAGGGTCGAAAGGCTGAGGTCCAAGGCTTTTAGTACAAACTCCTTCATATTGGTAATGAGGTGGGACTACTAAGATAGTTGGTCAGAGAGCTCTCTATCGTGAAGGGCTTAACCTCTAGGGGAAGAAACTTTAGAAAGATCATTTAAAGGTCTCCTCACTTTATTCCCCTATTTAAAAGGAGATCCACTCCAATCTTAAGAAAATTATAGACACCTACCTTTTCCAAAAGTATGGATCTAGTTTTGATGCTTGTAAAGCGAAGGTTTAAAGGTTGTTCCCTAAGTACATATTCCTGGCATATTTATTGAGGCCCCTGAGCCAAGTGGGGATAATTCAAACGATGAGGGTGGCCCTATTGGAGGGTAAAATCTTAATAAGGATGCCTTTGCCTTTTCCTTAATGTTAAGCTTTATATGACTTTTTATGAAATTGTTTGAACCTTTTTATTTGTCCATGGGATATTGATGTAATTACCAATAATTTAATGATTTTTGAATGGAAACATGTTTGTTCTTCATTCATCGGTTCGTACTTTATTTACCTTTTGATTTTCCAAGGATTTTATGGTGTCTTCATTTTGCATGAGGTTTACCTATTTCCTAGAACATAGTATGCCTTAGCCCCAAGAATGCTTGGTAAAGTGAGAAAATTGGGGATAAAAATATTTGGAGCAGCCTTGATGGTCCTAAGAATTGAAACCACTGCCTTTTTGAAGTTGTTGAGATTTTGTAATGGGTCCTAAGACTTTAGAACCAAGGAAAACATGGTACTTTCACTTTATAGGTCTGAATGCCCATAATTTTTGCAGAAATACTTAGTCCCCCCAAAATTTTAGGCATAAATTTTCAAAAGTCCAACCTAAAAGGGATCATAAGACCTTAGTCTTTAAAACTTGAAGTTGAATGTTTAAAATATAATTAATTATAAGGGTCCTAAGACCTCCGAACCTAGTAAAATTGAAACCCGAGGTCTCACAAAGGGACATTAGACTTCCGAACTTAGGCAAAGTTAAATTATGAAATCCTTATAAGTTTCCTAAGACCTTCGAATTTAGGGAAAATGCAATTTGAAGTCCCACAAAAGAGTCATAAGACCTCTGAACTTAGGTAAATTTTAATTTAAAAACCTCATAAGGGTCCTAAGACCTCTAAAGTTAGAAACTTTAGAATCCCAGGTCCATATAAGGGTCTGAGACCTTTGAATTTCGAACTTTTCATCCTTTATGTGTTAATAATTGAATTATTGGTCAAGTTTGTTTTTGTATTTAAACACTTAGCTCCCCCAAAATTTTAAACAAACGTTTTCCCTTTAAATAAGGGGTATAATATTTGCACAAAATTTTAGTATAAGTCCATGGTAAAGAAAATATTTTGATGCAAGGAAATAGGTTATTTATGGGTATTTTAAACCTTAGCCTTTCAGAATGATGGATGAAAATCTCAATAATTGCTCTAGTCTTTTGTGGGTCCACAGACCTTTGACTATGCCTTTTAGGGTTTTAAAATCGGATGACTATAGTATTTTTAAGGTCATAAGACCTTTGACTGTTAGTTAAAATCCTTGTAACTTGAATGTTTGGTCCTAATACCTTAGCTTAAAATTAGAGCTAAGGTTGAAATCCTTGGAACTCTTTTATGGGCCTTTAGACCTTAATTTAAGCTTTGGGCCCAGGTTGAAGTTCTTAAAACTCGATTTGTTGGTCATAAGACCTTAGTATTGCAGAGCCAAGGATGAAATCCTTATAGCCCTTAAATGATACTAACTTTGAATACATCATAAGCACAATATAATTTCATTTCATTTTACTGGAGTACTCAATACATCACTGGTAGTACATTCTAGGGATGAGGGAGTTCATGACCTTTTATGTTCTTAAGTTAATAATAGTTATTTCTTGTAATTTTGGTCACTACATATGGGTTTTCCCATTTAGTGTCTAGCTTTCCCTCATTGGGGATTGAATTTTAAGTGGAGAGAGAGAGAGAGAGAGAGAGAGAGAGAGAGAGAGAGAGAGAGAAATAGAGAGAGTACATTCTTCAGGCTTTTAATTTTATAATTACTAGGTATCCATTCATTTTATTTCCTTTAGGCTCATAGACCTCAATGACCTATAAATAAAGCCTCCACCCATTGAGATTTTAATTGGATGGTAAGGCCCAAGCCTTCTACTAAGGCTTCGTACTCTGCTTTATTTATAGGCTTTGAATTTTAAGTGGAGAGAGAGCGAGAGAGAGTACATTCTTCGGGAATTTTTATGTGAAGTTCAATGTCATTGCTTGAGATATTTGAGGAACCATCCACATGCAATACCCAGGTAGGAGAGTTTAGGTCCGGTTATTATAAAGGGGGTTACCTGGGCTCCTGGGGTACCTTTATATCCTTGGTCCCAAAACTCGTACATTCCTCTTCCATCTCCATCAAGTTGATGAACTTTATCATAAAGTCAGCCAAAGCTCAAACTTTTACAGTACTTCAAGCTTAAATTCTAATGTGAAACTCGCCTAGATCTACAAACCAATTGATAAGTCTTTCTAAGGTATCCGGCTTATGGAGGACCTATCGAAGGGGTTGGTCGGCTATGGCCACTATCGAATGGGACTGAAAGTAGGGCCTCAATATTTTTATTGAGATAATAAAACAAAAAGTCATCTTTTTATTATTAGTTACTTACTCTCAGTCCCTGAAAGGCTCGGCTAATATAGTACATGGGTTATTGTATCCCAAATTATTCCCTGATGAGAGTGGAACTAATAGTAGTGTGTGAGTCAGTTAGGTAAGGGTACAATTATTCCCTCATAATTATCTAGGATAGTAATGGTGCGAACCCTTAATACTTATTATGGTTTTGAAAAGCTTCCTCATCCTCAGGAATCCCCTCAAAGGCATTATTTCAAATGCCGAAGAAGGGTAAGAACTTATCTGTGGCCTTGTAGACGAATCGATTGAGGGAAATAACTCTTCCATATAAGCTTTGGACCTCCTTCACTATTCTTGGTGACTTCGTATCCAATAGAGCTTGGAACATCTCTGGTTTGGTTTCAATGCCTCATCTGGTGTTCATGAACCCAAGTAATTTATCTAGATCCACCCCAAAATCACACTTCTTTATATCGAGCCTCATTTGGATCCTTCGAAGGACAATAGAGCTCTCTGTGAGGTTTTTAACATAGTTCTAAGATTCCAATCTTTTGACTAACATGTCATCAACATGGACCTTCATGGTCTAAACTTTAAGATCTTTGAAAATGGATTTCACCACCCTATGATAAGTGTCATCAGAATTCTTTAGCTTGAAAGGCATAACTGTATAATAGTAAGTACCTTTATATATAATCAATAAAGTATTTTCCTCATTGGCAAGGGCCATCTTGATTTTATTATACTCGGAATAAGCATCCACGAGGGAGAAGATTTTGTGACCAGCTGAAAAGTCTAACAAAGTGTCAATTCGAGGTAGACGATGGAAATCCTTAGGGCATGCCTTGTTGAGGTCAGTGAAATTGATGTACATTATCCATTATTTGCTAGCTTTAGGAATAAGTACCATGTAGGAGAGCCACTCGAGGTACTGTATCTCTCTGATGAAATTGGAGGCTAGAAGTTTATTAACCTCCTCTGTTACGCCATTTTACTTTCTAGGCCAAATAACCTCTTATTTTATCGATTGAATTATGATTGTTCCCATGCTTAGGTAATGTACAATGACTTTGGATCCACCCTAATCATATTGGAGTGGCTCCACATGAAGATATCCTTATTTTCCCTCAGGAACTGGATAAGTTCTTCTCTCAGGGATAGGCCGAGGTTGACCCTAATCTGGAATTATTTGGTTGGAACCTCCGCATCGAAGCACATAGTGATTAGAGCCTCAAAATGCTCACCCTATTGTTCTTTCTTTTTGTAACACAGATCAAGAGTGTCCATGTTTAGCAATTCTATACTTGGGCCTTCTAAGGGAGATCCTTTAGTTGAGCTTATGATTCTTTGGGAAGGTGATCGATAATGGTGTTGGTTGACATCTTGAAGAAAGCAAGATGTGATTTTTAAAATAAATGAAACTTATCGTTTTCACAAACGATGCCATACTGATGAGTGTTAAAATTGGTAGTGACTTTAAACCCATAGGTTCTCCCTTTTGTACCTCAGTCGGGTAAGAGGAGAGAAGTTTCAAGTGTGAGACAACGGTTTAAAGTGGTTTGAACCTCAATAGATGGTCCTACATCCACTATACAAATGTTAAGCCTGTTTATTAGAATGCGATTGAGTACTACCATATAAAAGACCTCTTGGACTTTAGCCAAGAGTGTCTCAGGTCTTAGGGCATTCATCAACAGTACAGGGGACCTTAAGAAATAATTGAATGACTTCTTTAAGGGTTCCTAGGTACAATTTTAGGGCTCTTTCAAGATGAAAAAAGTATATGAAAATGGAACTGGTCCAAATACAAATATATGCTCGTAACAGTAGGTTACGAGTGCAAACTGACATGGGAGTACCTATATAATGATATAACTCTTGTGAGTCTAATTGCTTGAATGTTTTAAGATCTTTGAATTCTAAAGATCGATCCCATTTAACCTTTCACGAGCCTTCTATTTATAGGAGAACTTTTGGAGAGAGAATGAGTGGGTTGTCAAGGTATGGACTTGACAGTTCTGAGATCTGACGGCGCCAGGAAGAATGTGGAGTGTTGGGTAAAGTATTAAAAGGTGGAGTACTTTGGTTGTTGTGTGCATTTAATGTCGATAGGATAATTCAATGTAAAAGGGGTTGTGTATCGGTGGTAGATGGAATAGTGTTTTTTCTGCGTGCTCTCCTAACTGGTTGAAGAAGGTCTGTCATGGTGTTCTGAGCATGAAACCTGCCATAGGATGGTCGTAGGTTATTCTTGGTATGTTTCGAGATGATAAACCTTAGAGATGAGGTCTAAGAAGCCTATGTATGCCATTATGCCTTAGATTGAGGTATGGTTTGATCGTTAGATTTGGCAGAGTCTTAATTTTGAGGCTTCAAAGCTTAGTTGATAAGATCTGTCGAAGTAATTGATCTTTTTAGGAGAGAGGAGACTCAATTGAGGTCTGCTACAGTACTATGACATGACTTTGGGGAGTGCAGGAGGTCTTAGGAACCAAGTATCCATTTATACAAGGTCGGAGGTAATCAGAAGAGTCTCTTCTCTTGTCCGTGAGGGTTTTAGAGGGTATCTAGAGCCGTTGGAAGATCAAGGTTTAATAGGGCATCATTAATTAATTATTTTCATTTAGAATGTATGACACCTCAATAGGTTCAAGATAAATAGTGGAAAAATGAGCGTCGTGTTACTATGCATGTCGTTTTTTTCAACTCCCAGTGCTATGAAAAACTTAAACTATAACTACACTCTTTACAGGAGTATAGCGGTGTAATACCCCGTAATGTTACGGCTTTTAATTATGAGATTAATTAAATGAAATTGCTTTTAATTATTGGATTAATTAAATTAATTTGGAATAAATAAATGGGAAATTAATCCGGATTTAAATACTAGCGAATCGAGAGTTTGTATTTGATTATGATAATAATTGTTGGAACAATAGGCCCCCCAATTTAAAATTCTTATACTTCAAAATCAATTATTTACTTTTATAGATGCGGAAGCGAGATGATGGTTCAACACAATAATTTTTTTTTAATTTAATCTCAAATTAAAATTAAACACAAGTGAAATATGATTAAACACACACACAATATTAAATTTCACTTAAACCATATTAATTAATCCAAGTCCTAGAAAATTTGCCTAAGTCATATTTTGCAATTTTATCAAGTTAGGCCAAACTAATTTTATCAATTAAATTAAATAACTTGAATTAAATTAACATAAACATTACCCAAATTTAATTAGCACCAAATTAAACAAGTAGTGACTAAATTAAACCAATTTTATCTTTTTACCTAAGCATGCGTTCTAGGTGATTTTGCAAAAGTTAAAATAAACAATTAATCCACTACGCCGCGATGTACGAGAAAAAACCCACAACGGAAAAAAACCTCGGACGACCCTAGCCTTAAGTCCACTAAATATGGAATTACAATTACAAGACAAAAAGACTTACAACACTCGACTCGATCCCTCTCAAGCCCCGACACTTCTTCTTGTAAACACGTTCGCCTAGTAGACAACCCCAGAGATCCACTGGAATCTTGGAATCACCAATGAGATATAAGCACACCGTCAACCACACGTGGTGCCTTTCACCATGTGAGAATGGCGCAGCAAAACAAGCTCTTCTTCTTTATGGGATTTAGAAGCAAACCCAAACTTCTCTTGAATGGGTAGAGATCAAACCAGTGCCAAACTACAAGTAATGATATATATATATATATAGATATATAGGAACATGGATAAACAAACTTTGGGTGAGAACTAGAGTGTTAAATGATTTTTACTTTGAAAGATGAACACTCAAAACATGAACTTTTTCTTGGAAGAATTGTCTCTCAAAACTCTCTCTAGGAGATAGAGGATAATAAAAAAGTTAAGTTAGAAAACTTGGTTCCCACACATAGATATTCTGTCAAAAGTTAATGGGGAAAGAAAGTGGGAAAGTGGGAAAAACTGCCCAAAATTTTTTTTTCGCCAAAACTCGTTCGAACGACTTTTCGTTCGAACGGATTTACTAACGAAGTTCCAGAATGGAAAAAATAATTTCGTCAGAAATCTCGTTCAAACGACCTGGCATCTCGTTCGAACGAGATATCAGTTCGTTCGAACGACCTGGCAATCTCGTTCGAACGAGATTCTAGTGTGTATAGAACTACGTTTCAGAAAATCAGAAAAATTAAATCTTAATTTTAAGTCCAAAACTTTTATGGAAAGATCCAAAAAATATTTTTCTGAGTAAAACAAAGTCGATAAAATTAATTTATAAAAATTATAAATTACACCCAAAAAAATTTCCAAGCTCCTATATATATATATAAAATTGCATTCATACCTTAGGAGCATGGAACAATGTTGTTGACGTAGAAATGAGGCACATTAAACTCGACATTTTGATGAAGCTTTAAATTTGGCCGCTACGTCTTCAACTTTAGTATGCCATAGGCTTGAAGAATGATCAATAACTCTATCCTATGACTCAAGCATTTTTGTCCGGAATTGAGCCAAAACTACAAAGGACTTAATTGAAAATTTGTGTCCTTACAATAATGTTGAGTATTACCGAGTGATTATGGTAATATATGATTATTGAATTTATTAATTTTATTGTGAGTTGAAAATACGGCAGTTTTGATAATTAAGTTGAGACACGCGTGCCAGTCGTGTAAGGACCCAATTTAATGGATTTAAAAGTAAATTATTTTATGTCATCCGTATGATCGTTTTGAGTGTGCCAACATGTCCGGAAGGGTTGAGATAGTCAGAAAACACTAGCCAGGGGTTTAGTTTGGGTCCCGGGGTATTTTAGGCCTAACCGGCAGCCCATGAGGGTATTTTATTCATTTTGACATTTGAGGAATAGTAACCTACGAATTTTAGACTGATTTTATCAGCCAACACTTGAGTCCCTTAGGGTTTCACAACCAAGAATCATAAACGACCATTAGAGAGGTATGGATGGAAGTTCACAAAAGAGAACCAACCCTTGGAGGCTTTTACACCACCGTCACCACCACCGGATAGATCGAAAAACGAGAATCACTCCCATACCGTCTGCTTCAAAGGATCAGAATCTCTAATTCAGGCAAGTGATTTATCTTGCAATAATTTATGGCATATACTTTACATGATAGTTTAGGTTTGATGTCAATTTATGAAAAATGGCAAAAACATGAATTTAGAGACTTAATAATTAATTCTGGGTAGGTTTGCATGTAGTGGTGCTTCTGGAAATGTTTGATGAATGAAATTATAAATAAAGGGTTAAGAATCAAGAAATTTAATTAAGGATCATGATGATTATGGAAGAAATAGTGAAGAATTAGGGTTATAGTGAAATTCATGACTTTTAATCCAAGAAGACGACATTCTATGATAGTTTGATGATTCTTGAATGTTGAGACTTGTATAGATATGTTGGTTTAATGATTAGTAAACTTTCTTGGGAGATTGGGACGTTGTAATGGAGTGTTTGGGGTGTAAAAATGGTAAAATCCGTAACTGTTAAGGAAATTCTGGGCAAATAGCAGCTTGATCGATCGATCGACTCAAGAATGTCGATCGATCGATGATTGATCGATCGACCCCTTTTCTTCGATCGATCGACCCCTTCTGATTTTTGATAATTATTTTCTTTTAAAGTTTAATGAAAATTCCAAAGTCGGTATTGATTCTTAGGGTGATTAATATAATATTGCGGGACTTAGTTAAGGTCAGTAGGGTCTTAGTTATTGCCCGAAATATGTTATAACTTATGGGATTGAACGTTATAATTACGAGCGATTACCGAGTGAGGACAGTTTGAAATCTTTTGAATTGAAATTATAATGGGAATGAATGATTATATAAGGATAAGAACAGTAACAGAGGGGCTTTGAGTTACTGAGATAACATTAGAAACTAATAGGAGACCTAGTAACCTTTTGGGATAGTTTTAAGTACTCAAATTGATGCGACGAGAGTTATCAAGCTAAATATATATTACGTATGATGTTCAGAATAAACTTGCTACGTACGAGACTTACTATATGGAATGTGTGAATACCTATATTGAAATATGATTACCTAGGTTATGTGAATGCCTAGTGTATGGATTTCTTATGTGTATGACATACCTACCATACTTGCTATCACGGGAGGTCGATTTTCGGGAAAAGGACCATCTTATCTTGTGTGCCTTCGGGGGGATTTAGATTGGTACCTTAAGGACATAGGACTGTGAATGACTTATTTGTGAATTGATAAGTCAGTTAACCATGGGAGTGTAGTTATGTGTATGACCCATGGGTATGTGAACTATGTTTGCCTCCACTATGTGTGATTTTTATTGAAACGGTTCCTGAGTGATTCAAAACTTGTGATCCTCACGTACGTGATGTACCGAGATTCGATAGTAGAGTATGAGGGAATCATAGGTTCTATCCTTGTGGGGTGCCTGATTTGTATATGAGATATTATACTGGTGTATATACATATACTTGTGATAGTTTTGTTGTGTTGCTTAGTAGATGTGAATAACTAAGATATTTGAATGGGCTAAGAATGTGAAAAATTTAATTAACACTTGAGATAAGTAATTTAATGAATGTGAATATGGGTTATGAATATGTTCTGTTTGGGTGTTATGAGTAGATACCCTATGTTAGAATGCGAACACATGAGTGGTACAGACTAGTTAGCTAGCGGCATAACTAGGATGTGTTAAGAGTATACGTTAGGCGTGCACATTACTTGAGAGGCGAGAAACTCATGTGGGAGTACGCAACTAACATGCTTATTATATGTGTTGTTTAATATTGTAATTTAAACACTTGCTATATTTTTAAACTGTTTTCACCTCGGGCCCTGACCCGTTTGCTTTCAAATCTATTTTTCTTGTAAAAACATTTTAGGTGCCCAGCCACAGGGACG
Organism: Sambucus nigra; assembly: GCA_949130495.1. Lineage (NCBI taxonomy): Eukaryota > Viridiplantae > Streptophyta > Magnoliopsida > Dipsacales > Adoxaceae > Sambucus > Sambucus nigra. The sequence continues at coordinate 432,631,467 of OX422220.1, read as the reverse complement.
CCAAGCATAGGAGTTCCATTCTGATGACGTGCTGTAGCTACTGTGGAAGTTACAGGATCTCGGTATTAGATGCCTTCACATTCTGCACTTTATTCTATTCAGGATTACTCATCTGTTAGGGCATGTCGCCCATTTCCATTTAGAGATAGTATTCTCAGACTTTCAGTTTTATTTCAGATATTTATTTATTTATTCAGACTCTTGTATTGGGATTTTATTTACTCTGGTAATATTATTATTGGAGTGTTTACTCCAGACCCAGCTTATTTCATTTCGTTGTTTATCTACATGAGATCGTTTATGCGATTGATGGCTGTTGATTTGATTACTTGGTTTATGTTAATTTAATTAATAAAATCTGGCATCTCTTTTTAAATATTAGGTGGCTAGTAATAAATTAAATATTTTTGACAGTGATGCTACGACTGAACCAACTTGATATTATGTATTAATTTCAAAAAGGAGTATCTACCCGATATTTAATTAGTCGGGGTGTCACAAGCGGCTAGTCCGGGTATCAAATCCATAGGGAATGTTAATAGAGGTTATTTGACTTATTACTTCCTAATAAACGTGTAAAAGGTGATAGTTTTAATAATATATTAATCTAGGCATGTAGTTAAACTAAGATTAACAAAAAGAGTAAAAACTATAGATTGAGAATAATATCTCTCACTTCGAGTTAATTAGTATAAATGGTTACATACGAAGACAAGTTTATCAAGATTAAATCTCATTTCATCATCAGTCATAAAAGCCTACTATGATTTTGATATATACAAATATCCCTAAGATTACACATGCAAGGTTTTAAATACGAAGCATATATGATATACATCGTTAAATCTTCTAGGCATAAAATCAAAAATAATATAACCCATTTTAAATAATCTAATCCATCACCAAAGTAAAGCAACCAAATTAATCCAAGGTGATTGCAATAAATCTCAACCTAAACTAAATTAACTAAAAAGCATATTAAAACATGTAATTGAAGCAAAGAAGTAAAAAAATCAAGAAATACATAAAGACAACTAATTAAAAAAGCTTGGAACAAATAAATACAACTTATATTGTATGGAGAAGATGATGAATATAAATCTTACACATAAAACCTTGGAGAGAGAATGGATAAAATCTCTGAAATTAACCAAACACTAGCCTAAACTAATACAAAATGAAAGATATATGAATTAAAAGATGAGAGAAACTATATATACATAAATCCTAATGGCAAATTAATAAAATAAGGAGGCCAAAATCTTTAGGAGCTAGATCTATTTGGAGTAGAGCCAAATCAATTCGGTACAGGGGAAATATGGAACTGCCAAGGAAAAATCGATTCTGAGCAAAGCCTAATTGATTCGGAACCTACATGTATGAATTATTTGTTTGTTCTCTTTTCTCTTTAGTCACATAATACACGAAAATCACCGTAACTTCTTCATTATAGATCGAAATGTCGTGTGGTCAGAGGTTATGCGAAGCTAACACATAGAGATACACTCCCGTAAAGACTTTGGGATAGAAACCTAAATGCTGAAATAAATAAAATATCCCTGAAAGCTCGCTTTATAACGGAATGTTCTCGAAATGAAACCAAACATCACACTAAGAACCAATTATATCTAAAATATATTAATTAAACCTCGCAAAGCATATAAACATGCATAAAAAAGGTTATCTAGTTAACGAGCATAAATATAAGAATTAAGGTAATTGCGGGGGCTAAAATACATACATATAAAGGGTAAGTAAATGCAATATTAGAGACCAATTAGACCCCCTAACTTACACATTTCGAGTCCCTAACAATGAAATGAAAAGAAACAAGAACTACAAGTAGCGCCACGAGAGGGGAAATATATACAAAATAGATAATTGCCACTTTCACAGGTGAATAATTGCATTTAGCATATGTAGTAAGCCGTTAAACTGCAAGGTTACCATAGTGGACGACTGTATCTCATGAGGATTTTGAGGTGTGAATCCCATAAACATCAAAGTTTCCTAAAAAAGTATGCCCAATCAACAATACAAGACATGCTCAATACTAATGAAAAGGATTTCAACATTTTATTAGCATAGTAAATGAATTCACTTAAAAGTCCATAGTTAATAACATTGGATTAACTTCAATCACAATTGTAACCTTAAGAGGGGGAGGAAAATGAGCACGTGAAAATGTATTGATTTGGCAAAAAAAATTTAAACCAGATGAACATTATAAGCATACATGGATATTCAATCATCTGTTTACACTCAAAAAATAAAATTACTATGAATGGGGTGTAACTCACACGGTACATGCGGGCATAAAGAGTAAATATAAATAGAAACTAGGTTGTGCACATATCATCAATGGAAAACACTATATATAAAATGAAAAATCCTAATATCAATTAAAGATATCGTTTATTAAGGTATGTGAAATGTATTTTCACAAATTATCACAATATTTAAACTTTTGCATTACAGTCAGCATATTACATTGGACTTAAGGAGGGTTGTAATGTAGGTTTGGGATGAAAGTTATGAAAGAAGCGATATTTACGAATTCAAAGGTGTCTGGGGATGAAACACATGGAATAATGGAAAATTTTGAAAATTTTCAAATTTGGAATATGATTTCCATACAAAGCAATGGATAAAACATTGGAAAGCGATAAAGATTATTGAACACTATGTAGAATATGGAAATGCTTTATCTTCTTTTCTTTTTTTTTCTCTTTTTTTTTGTCATTTTTTTTTCTTATAGCTTCTCTTTTTTTATCCTTTTCTTTTCTTTTCACTATTAAATGATTAATTGCAACTACTTAATCAAGTACATTAAATCACACGTATCATTCCAAACAAAGGTATGGAAGGTGATATATATGGTTTAAGACTCTAATTTGGAGTTGGTTTTGAGATTTTGGTTTTTGAAATGAAAGTCTATATTTAGACTCAAAGGGAATGAAGGGGGGAAATATTTAAAGTGAGGTTGAGGACAATATAGGTGTAATAACAAGGACGAACAATGATTTTTTTTTAAGTTTACGCAAGTCTCGGGTCAAAACAACTTTGAAAATTATGCTCAAGTAACACATTTCATATATGAAGGATCAATAGAAAGAATAATGAGATTATCAAGGAATTTAATATTTTCAAAGAGGAAAGAGTAATGTATAAACACTCACAAATGAAGAAAATACCAAATCTTACTTTGTGTAAATATATACATATAACACCACGTATTTTTATGATTTTTACATATTGGATCAATTAAATTAAATATGTTGATAAATAATTCGTATTGAAATAAATATGAACTAGCGAGATAAGAGTTAGTATTTGTTAGTGAGAACTTTATTGAATATTACAGAACGAATAAAGTAATATATAATTGTTGATATGATTTTGAAGTGATATAAATTGTCGCGAGTGAGAAATACGACAGTTATAGAAATTAAGTCGGGACGCGCGTGTTAATCGTGTCAGAACTAAATTAATATAATAAAAGTAAATTATTTATAAGTAATCTGAATGGTCATTTCGAGTGCTCCATTGAGTTCGAAAGGTCGAGTTAGTCAGAAAAGTCTGCCCGGGGGTTTAGTTTGGGTCCCGGGGTAATTTTAGGCCTAACCGGCATCTCGGGAGGCATTTTGGTAATTTCTATTTTTGGGCATTACGAAATTAGGAAAGGTATTATGTCAGTTACGTAAGGGAGATTAGGGTTGTCATTCACAAAATCCAAGGGGGAGTTACAGAGGAAGAGGGAGAGATAATTCTAGGAGTCTAAAGCCAAGAACAATCATCTTGTACCACCGAGACCACCACCGCGTAGATCGGAGAACGTGGAACACAACCATACCAACTACACTAATGCATCAGACCTTCACTTTCGAGGCAAGTGTTTAAACTTGCTTAATTTAGATCAATAATGGAACCCATGTTAGTGTAGGTTCAATTTGAATATAAATATGGTGTTTATTTGATGAAATTGGAGAGTTAGAGTAACTAATTAAATCTGGAGATAATTAGGTTGAACTCTTAATGTATGTAGATTATGAATCACTAATTAAGAATTCGTTATGATGAACGAATCTGAAAATTTTGGTATTCTTTAATGTGAATTTGAAGAACTGGGGTTTAATGAACTAAATTGGGGATTTCAAAATTTACTAAGAGTTATACACGATTTAATGATCCTAGATTGTTATAAATCATATAAATATATTAGAACATCGATTAGAATTGTTGGATTGGTGTTTGGGGTGATTATGTAGAGGTTTTAGTATTATTAATGGTGGGAAAACATAGTTTCAGGAGGTAGAAGTCGATCGTATTGGTTTGTTTTTCTACATGATCGGATCGATTCATTTTTCTCTAAATCTGTATCGGTCCATTTTTCTACAGATTTTTGTAAATGCCGTACCGAACCGATCATTCAGGATCAAATCGGTTCATTTTTCGGGCAAATTATTCTACAATTATTTCGTGACTCCTTATGATATGTTAGTAGTATAAAAGTGGGATTAGCTACTGTAAATGATACTTGGGATTATGAATCTCTTTACATGAGGTACGATAGAGAGAACAATCATAATTAAATAATATCGGGGGTATAGTGAGAGGTATACTGCATACAAATATGTATTTAGGTTGTGTATACCTACTAATTGGAATAGGTTGCGTGAATACCTACTTGATTAATTTACTATGTGTATAATATACCTATGCTACTTGCTATCGCGGGAGGTTATTTAGGAAAGGGTACAGTCTTATTTTAATGAGCCCAATTGGGGAGATTTTAGATTTGATACCTCAGAACATGGAACCTAGGTATGGGCTATTTGTGAGAACGATAGTGATGACGGTCATATGGGTGCATAGGTATGTTCGTAGCCCATATACTTGGAACCATTCTCGACTCTAATATGTGTGATTTGTATTTCGATGGTTCGTGAGTGATTCCGAATCATTAGTCCTTACTTAGTACGAGATGTACCGGGACTTGATAGCAGAGTATGCATGCACCGCAGCTGAGTCTAGGGGTGCTGTTTTAGTATATATATAATAATATTGTGATAGTTATGTATATATGCTTGTAATATTATTTACTGTGTGATAATTGTAGATAAAGAAGATGACAAATTCTTAAATAACTTAAGTATGTGAACCCTTAAACAGCTTTTGTGTAACTTATACTTTAGATAGTATATATATATAAGAACAATGGTGCAGAGGGATTTCAGGATATTACTACGGATGATAGAAAAATAGTTTATACCTACAAACTAGTTACATGATAATTATGTCTAGAGTAGTCTAGCGGTACGTTAGGCTTTCACATTAGTTGAGAGGTGAGAATCTCAAGTGAGTGTGCGAAAATCTAACATGTGTTTTATATTTGATTTACAACATCTTTAAACTATTTGCTAAATTGTTTTAAAATCTTTTATACTCGGGCTCTGACCCGTCCTTGCAAAAATCTCTTTTCCCGTGTATGATTTTAGATGCCCAGCCACAGGGACACCAGAGTTAGACCATTGGATCTTTTGACATGCTGCAGCTATTGTGGAAGTTGCAGGTCCTCGCATTTAGATGCCTATACTTCTATCTTTTCAGTTTTAGCATTTAGACTTATCACTCAGGGCATGTGTCGCCCCTTATCAGTTTATTTATTTTAGAGGAACATTGTACTTATTTATTTCAGCATTTCCATTCTAGTTGGATTTATTATTGTTGGTTTGGATTTTATTTGACTGGGACGATTGTTCCAGTTTATTATATTCAGTTGGATGATGTTTATTCCTTAGTTATTTATGCATGAAAATGGTGAATGTTCTAATAGTTTAAATTAATGGGCTTAAAATAATTCAATAAAATGTTTTGACACTAGCTTAATTAATTATTAGGTGGTTAAAACAAAAATTGCTTTTTCGATAGTGATACTAAGAATGAACCAACCGGATATTCTGTTTTAAATTTTATAAAGGACTTGCCACCCGATATTTAATTAGACGGGGTGTCACAATACAACACAACAAAATATCATCGACTTATAAGAGCCTCAAGCCAAATCATTTAAACAAGAAAAGCGCATGTGCTAATGGGTTTAAAATTTAATTCATGATTTTTTTTCATAATATCAATGATTCGAGGACTAAAGTCTTAAAATTGAGAACATGCATCATTGAATTATATATTGGATTTGGAATTTATCGAAATTTATCATCGAAAACAAAGGAAAATTCCCTACAAAGGAGAAAAAATAAAGAAAATATTTTGGTAATTTCAAATTTTTTACAACAAAATCATGCTTAGGAAGAACATATAATCAAATCATGGAACTAAAAAGGAAATGGGAAGAATATCCCACACCTCCTAACTTAAACCTTGCATTATCCTCATTGTGAATCAACCACACAAGTTATAGAAAAGAAGAGAATATTATTACCCAAAATGGAGCGATCTTCGGGTAACACATGTCCAAAGATTCTATAAAACATGTTAGCATAATCATAACAAGAAAAACTAACAAAAATTTAACTAATTACACAAGACAATAAGTATAAAGAAAAAAAATCAACCTAATATGTACAATCTAAAATATTAACTTCTCGCTAACTATAAACTATAAGTTAAAATTTTTGAGGGTACACCCAAAATACAATTGGACTTTGAGGGATAATCGATGTACCCTCATTTGAATGCATACCTTTTGAAAAAACAATTTTGTTTGAACAACATAAGTCATGTGTAAGGTAGAAGAAATGAACCATCACCAAGTAAAAGTTTTTGACGATGATGGGAAGGTTTGGATTGAACGGATGACAAATACACATGGGGTAAAAAATATAATTTCGTCCAAAGATTTTGTAATTGTAATGGTAGGTGGCTCATGTGGAGTCAACATTTCCTTCATAGAAAGATACTCAGGAAAGTAATCCTTATCGGTGAAATGATTAAATGTTTTAAAATTTTGAACCAACTCGTGGGATACTTATATCGCTTAGATAATGGGTAATGAAGATGGGGAATAGATAAATTCAATCACAAGAGATGACTCCTCGTCGATTGAAGATCAAATTACAAAAGGATAAGGATTCATTTTTAATAAAATATTCTTCCAAAATTGTTTGAGGTGAAACATAAGTCTCAACCTCCTCTTTATTTTCCAAAAAAGAAATTATTTTATTGCAAATGGATACTACATCCATTTCTTCCTAACTTTCATTCTATATTATCCCTTGGGACAAGAGATTAACGGTTTATTCCAAAGTAGGCATTGATTCCTCATTTGGTTCAAAATATTCCTCAACTTCAAAAGTCTCGAAAGAAAAATCTTCGTTGGATTCAAATAATAAATTCAAGTCATGCTCCCAATGATTTCCTTCTCGATAACGGTTTTCATTATTTTTATTCTCAAGAATGCACAAGTCCTCACCCAACGTCATATGTGGAGGTGTGGATTCTTAAAAATGAGAAGTTTGGCAACTATCCTCAAAACTACTATAAAAATTATGAATATAATTTTTTTGAAAGTTGTTGCAATAACTTTCAACATTCTTATTATAATGGCTTTGTGGCATTTTATTGAAAAGATCATTCTCAATATTCCCCTAATTCTTTACTTGACTTTTGTAATACTCACCCAAAGACATTTTAGATGTACCAAGATTTTGACTTTGAGAGTATTCAACAAAAGTCATAGGTTTAGGGGTATTTTGAGAATTATTGTTACGATTATTAAAAATATTAGAATAAGACATGCTTACCCCAATAAGATCAAGATGTAGATTTCCACAAAGTGATGTGCGAACAATATATTCAAGTATTTGTTTTAGTACTCAAATGTAGAAGTATTACAAAACTAGTTAACAAAGAATAGTGTAAGAGAGCAGTTCTCTTAATGCTAGGTTGCTTGAACATAAATTGAGGCGTAACCTTTATTAAATGTCGATAAATTACCAAACGAGATTCGATTGACAATGATGAGATGAACTCAAATAAAATATAACCAAAATATTATATATAAACTAAAAAACACTTATATATAACTCAATGATAAGTAATAAATATGACCTGTTTGGAATAATAAATGAACCTTTAGAACAACTAGCTAGAGGGAGAGAGAACCAAGCACTCTAGTTACATCTTAGGCGGGAAGCTCAAGAACCAACTATGAAGGAATGTGGGTTAAGCCTAAACCAATATCTATGCTCTTGGTAAAATCTAAATGAAGATATCAATAGTGAAAAGATCAAATCTATGGTTCTCAAGAAAAGTCATAATCTATCTTTTCCTCTTGTGTCTGTTATCTTCTCCCTTGTTATTCCTCTAACTCTATGTTTGTCTCTCTTTAAGCAAAGTAACCAAGACTAATTATATTGTCTATACCAATTATGTGGGACCTCAAATCCCTTAAACTAAGTTAGCCTGACAATGATGGTCCCCCGCGCACCCTCTAGTGGGGGATAAACTACTCAGTATGGCATAAAGTTGTCTCCCAAAATGGAGGGATATATTATTATAATAAAAAGGTTTTGATATCCATGCCCCATGTATTATAAAACTCTCTAAGTATGGGGAAGTGTGAAAAAGGAATATTTCTTTACCCAAGATAATGCTTTCTCCGTCAGCACTTTTAGCTGAGGAGGTTTGTGACTGGTCGTCCTGTGTTTCTTCATTTAAAGCTCTCTCAGCCTAGATGATGTTTTACCTGGTGTATCTAGAGAGGTTAAGTCATGCATTAATATTGCATTGATTCTTAATCTTCAAAAATATCTCCCTCGTGGGTTCCCACACTAAGGTTATTCAAAAAATCACGAAAGATCTCCTAAGTCCTGCCAGACCTGGTCCTTCACGGATATCAGTCAACCTCACTAGCACATGACAATACATCTCATTATCTATAATATGTCTCATAAATAAATAATTGAATAAGAAAAAATACAAAGTTTCCACAAATAGCTCCTTTGAGAAAGTTTCCTCGGTGCCTACTATTGCTTAATCTTGACTCTTTGCATTCCTTTAATGTGAGGAATTATATTTAAGCTCACCTTAAAAATACAAATAGAAAGAAAATATTATTAAATACTAAATCAATAACATTCTAAAGCAAAACAATCCCCAACAATGATGCTATGACACCCTGCCCATTCTAATATTGAGTCATCAGTCCATTATTAAATTAATCAGGAATCATTAATGGTGTCATTCTTAGCATCACAGTCGAATTTCAAATTAATTACTAATACCCTAATAGCTCGATGTCAAAATTTTAATCTTACTTATCATCATGCAATAAATAAATTGGAAGAAATATATCATTCACCATTTCCACGCACATAACAATGAATAATACGATAATGACATAAGTAAATAACAGAGTCTCGAATAACACTCCAGAGAAAATCTAAATACAATCATCCATGATTAAAGTCTAAATTAATAATGGAAATAAACAAAAAAACAAAGTCTTTGGAAGTAGTATCCAACTATGATTGGACGACATACCCGACTGAGATAAATGAAAATAGATATGAACTTAATAAAAGTGGAGGCGTATAATAGCAAGGTCCTGCAACCTCCACAGTAGCTGCAACACATCAGATAGGGAACTCCTATACCTGGCGTCCCTGTGGCTGGGAACCTAAAATAGTTTTTATAAAAAGGATTTGAAACATGTCAGAGCCCAAGTAAAACTGTTTGAAAACGTTTAGCAAGTGTTTAAAATGCGAAAACATAAGATATTAAATAATGTTAGTGTGACACCCCACTTAAAATAATAACGGGTGGCCAACCCTATACTAAAATAATCAAGAATCTCAAGTGGATCATTCTCAGCATCTACAGACGATACTTAAATAAACACGGCTAACTACCCATTACTACAAAAAGAGGGTGCCAAAAAAATTTAAAACATTAATAAAACAAACTATGTAACAACTAACCAACAACATAATAATTATTAAATATGATAAAGAACACACACATGGTAATATAAAAGAGACTAATACAAGATTACACTATAACGTACAAAATAAAATACCCAAATATGCTATCGGGTTACAGACAATACAATAAATTGTGAATGAGGAAATAAAAGTGCTACATCTACAACACTTGGGTATAAACCCGATATACAAACTGAATCCTAATCTAGATATACAAAGATAGGAATCGACTCTAACAAAATTCTGCAACAACCTGCAACTGCTGCAGCTCCACGAATACACTGGATGGATATCATCAAAGGCGTCCTTGCGGAGGAACACCTAAAATAATACAATATATATACAGGTAAAGAGAAAGTATAAATGGGTCAGAGCCCGAGGTGTGAAAACATTTTTATAGCAAGTGTATTAAAATGCATAATAATTATAATTGCATTATGACATGATTAAAGTGGAGTCGCACTCTCCATAAAATTCAACTCACCTCTCAACTAAAGCGCGCAACTAAGCGTATGCACATGATCTCCAAATAAATGCCCAAATCTATCTTGGGGAAAAGTAATCTAACTTACTCCCAATTTATATATTCAATTAAAATCCATCTAAATTATCTCTCAACTTCAAATATTACCACTCTCATCAATTCCCCCACTTTCTAAACATATAAAGTATACATAAACATTCTCTTTTACTAGAAGTTCTCATATTCTAGTTATTGACATATATATATATATATATATATATATATATGAGTTATTAGCATTTAGGTGCTAAGGACTAAACTTCTCCTAATTCTCAATACTACACTACGTTTTGTGCGTGGGACGTCTTGCAAGCGAAATCCAAACAAGGAACCCCCTGATACACTATTCCTTGGCAGTATTGATTATCAAGATTCATCCATGCATGACGCGTATAACCCAAATTCTCTTATTCTATAAATGATTAATTAATTATTCTCAATTCTCAACAGTGCACGGCGTTTCATGCGTGGAACGTCTCACAAGCGAAATCCAAATAAGGAACCCCCCCGATATACTACTCCTTGGAATTGTCGATCGTCGAGATATATACTAATATAAATATGAGCACTAAGGATGAACTTCTCCTCACTCCCAACATTGCATTGCGTTTCGTGCGTGGGACGTCTCGCAAGCAAAATTCAAACAAGGAACCCCCCTAATACACTACTCCTTGGCAATGTTGGTCGTTGAGGTCCATTATGCCCTCGATACCCAGAGTACTATATATACTCATAATAATTATCTACTCTACAATTCCACTTTAATATATATTCATCACAATTTGTCCGGATAAAATCTCCCGGAATGAGATTCAAGCAATCTTCTTATGCTTCTTTACTGTAGAGACAAATATGATATCACATAATCATATACAATTAATATACTATTCATATAAGTATAGTAATAACCATCCCAGCGAGCTATAACTCGAGGATGCAGGTTCTCAATGCTATCATCTACCAGGGAATCACTCACATCATCCTGGGTACCAATGGTCAGAATCTCACACTGCCTTGGTAAAAACCATATCACAACGTATGGGAAGCGGTCATAGTTCATCCCCGGAAATGAGACGAAACATGCCCACCACGTCTTACCTCTAATAAAAATCACACAATAATAAATGGACGCTATGACCTGGGGACTATACGCCCCCTGCTCCTCATGCCAAGGGCCTCACCCACATTGCGCAACTTCCCATAATAGCATAGAGGGGGTATTCTTCACACACACACACACACACAGATATATATATATATATATATATATATATATATATCATACACACAAGATATACATACATCATCACATCATATAAATGTATACCATCACACAAGGTATATGTATCACACTATTTACATACTCTTATTACGCTCTTAGGCGTAAATGAAATAATATCATTATTTAGTATATTTTACTCTCAATATACTATTCGTCAATAACTCACATAACTTCCCCATTTTGTATACACATACGATTTCTCACTTGAAATTCATACCTCACTTCTATTTGTATGAATCATCTCTCAATATATTTACGTTAAGGATATTCCCTTAAAATAAGTCCATAGGACCCCAATAATTTATTATAAGGGGAAAACTTCCTAAAAGTCTCCAAAACATACTCCTCCTAAGTCATATAGAGATTCCTCCTCGATTTCTTTAGATCATAATCCTTTATAAAACTCTAATTTAGAAAACCCGCTTTAAACTCAAAGGGGAGAAGGAATAACAATCTCCAAAATCTTGGACTGAAAACAGGGTGCCAGTCGACCGACCCTAAACCCTCGGTCAACCGCGAGTTGCAGATGAGCCTAAAAAACCAACCAGTAGGCCCTTTTTCCTTGATGCGGTCGACCGCCCATAGGGGCATGATCGACCGGTCATACCAGATCCTCGAAAATTCATTTTTAAAATTTTCATCCAACAACCCAAATTCATTTTTCATGTTTTCTAATCTACACCAAAATCATCACAAACATCTACACAATGAATTATAGCCTTTATTTTTCCAATTTCCGGTTTAATTTCCGAGTTGATGATTTCAATTCCGAAACTTCTATCTTAGAAAAATCATAACAAATCTAAAAAAAATAAAAAAAATACGCGGTCGGCGCCCACGCGACCGTATCGAAAATATCTACAACTTTTATGTTTTGACCAAGAGCTGAATCAATTCTCTTCCTGGCCGAATTGACCCCGCAAGCTGCTATATTACTATTCATTGTCTTCTCCAAAATCCCAAACCTCCATTTTATCATTTTCCAACCATTTCTCTTCAACCCAAACATATATATAAAATCAAAACTCAGTATATAACTTAACCCAACTAATTTTCAGCCTCAAATTCATCATATACACATCAATTGTAAGATTTTATCCAAAATCTAGGTTTTGGCATTTTAAACCCAAAATCCATAATTTTATCCACAGATCATGAATAAATGATACACAATAATTATTTAGCAAGTTTAATCACTTGCCTTTAAAGTTGTAGAGTCTGATTCTTCCTCGAAATCACGAATTTGCCGAAATTCCCAAGATTTTCTTCTTCTTCTTCTTCTCTTTCTCCTTCTTTCTTCTTTCTCTCTCTCTCTTTCTAGGGCTTTCTCTTTCTCTAAATGAGAAAGGCTTTTCCCGTTGGCTTTTAAGCCTTGAATCCAAAATACACCATTTTAAATGATAATAATACTTTAAATGACTCCGTAACTTTAATTTGAGCCAAACGAACTTAAAATATTTCGGAATCCAAATAAGTCCCAAGTACTGTCATTTTGACTATCTCGACCCTTCCGAAAACAACCGCACCCTCAGAATTGTCATCCGAATCACTTTCTAACATCTTCAAATTTTGACCTCAAACGCCAATTTAATTAATCTTCACTTAAAATAATATTTATTTCTCCCAAAATAAATAAATTATTGTCCCAAAAATCTCGGGGTATTACAGTTAGTACTGCTTGCCCTCACTTGAGATCCTCACCCCTCAAATATTGTGCACGCTTAACGTACTACTCTAACCCACCTAGTTATGATACCCGCCTAACTAGTCTGGCTTATATCTCTTCGCATCTAATCAATTATAGTGCCCACCTGTCTTGCCCATACAATACGTTACTACATTTTTCCAATTTTGTATACTTATTAAGAATTTATACTAAATGATATAGTGCTCGTATACTTTAGTTAATTTAGATATCATAATTTGTTAATTACTGATTTAGTTCTCATACACTTGAATAATGTAGATATCACAATCTATCTTATCTACTAACATACTCGTAGAATACTCAAGCACACGTACATATATACATCACTATTATTATATATACGTATACAACACCCCTAGGTGGAGACCTGCTGTGACAGCCCGGATATAACTATGATAAATTATATTTAAATCATGCTTATCTTATGTTATATGAATAATGTGTTATTAGTACTTCTAATGTTAAATTATTTATGTTTAGTCTAATCCTATTTTCATAAATCATGAAATGTTGAGTTATGTATAAACACAAAATTTTGTTATTTTCGAAAGAAATGTTCCTGTTGGAGACTAGTTTTGACCCTTATAATGTAACAATTTACTCAAGGTGAAAACTATATAGTTGTAGATATATGAGTTAGGTTTGTTACACAACAAACTGTTCATCAAACGGATGCCCGAGTAAGAAGTTAGGACTAATTTACGAACAAGGGGAAAATCTGTCCATTCCCTTTAAGTGGTAAATTGTCTTTTAGTAAACCAAATGGTTTAATTTGATTGGTTGCATGGGAGGCAGATTTGGACGACTTAAAACTCTCCCTCTAACTTAATTATTCAGTAAATTAAGACCTAGGTTCAGTTTGAAGTGTTGTGTTCTTGAGGAAAGAGAAAGTAGAAGTTAAGAAAGAAAGGGCTACAAGGAAAAGCTAGGAAAAATTCCAAGAAAATCCTTAAGGTGTTTCCAAGGTAAAATTATGTGTTAATAATAATTTAATCTTGCATTATACTTATTTCAAAGTATATAAATCGTGAATTATTGATTAAAATTCCACCATGCTTTATGATAATATGTATTGGTTCATATGAGAGATAAGTGGTGTTTATAGGCCATATTGCTTTGTATTGAAACCCCTTGTATTCAAACTTGCATATCTTTTTGTGTGCTCACTGGAATTGAGAAATTCCACTTGGATATGAAATTAGATTCATATATTCATATCATATCCAAAAAATAGAATCTAAATCATTGTGGTTAGGCGTTAATAACAATTTCAAGTTGGTATATAGCTGCTGTTTGTATATTTCATATCGGTATGCCCTGAGTTTGGTCAAGCTTTTGACATAGCAAATGAAGTCAAAACATATGAAACTTTAATTCTGTACTATTCGGTATCTTTAATAAACATGGTTTAAAAATAATGGAAATTTATTCTGGAGAAAAATTATGAAAATTCTTGGAAGTTGAAGGAACAATAGAGGAGCTTGTAGGACAGATTTCTTGTGTTGTAAAGAAATGGTCGTAACTTGCTCTAGGAAGCTTGAAAAATTACACCGTAACTTGTAATAGAACGCATATTCATATATGTTTTCATATTTATAAGGTTGGGTACCTGTATTTATAAAATTTAGGAATATAGGATGGTTGATTATTGAGGATAATAATTTGAGGCCATACTGGATAACTCATAAAAGAATATTGTTATCTCCTCTTTCCAAAGAGTATTTTGAGTACATGTTTCATGTGTATTTACATTGATAAGTATGCTTTCATATTTACTTGGGTTTAGTTATAAATTCCTTATGAGGTATTTTCTACGGTTGAATGTCCATAACTTTATCAACATGCATACCATTGTTTTGTCTTTACTCATATTTCATGGAATGTGACTTAAGTGGAAATATATTGTTATTATATAGTCATTGAAATTTACATAAGCGTGTTAGGATAATACTTATGATTGAGGTTCAATACTAATTTAGTTGGATTGACAGGTGTAAGGTCTAATCAACCCAGTTCAGCTCCACCCGAAGGAAATATAAATACATAGTTGACATCCCAAGGTGAGTGTACTCACTGGAATGATGTATTTGTATACTGTTACGAATATGATCATAATGTTATGAATATAAAATTTTTCATTTCGGTTTACCGAAATGGGAGGTTACTCCTCGACCCGGAATGGGGGAGATTTGTCTATTAATGACAAGAGGTTACTCCTCGACCAAGAATGGGGAAGAATTGTCAATTTAGACAGGATATGTGAATCATGATTCAAAAAAGTTGGTCATTCTTACGAATGCGTCGGATATATATATATATATATATATATATATATTATAGGAATATGATTTATTGCATTTAAAATTTATGCAATATGTAGTAGTGGTGCATTCACTGAGCCGTGTAGCTCACAATTCCAATATTTATGTTTTTCAGGTAATGCGAGGTCATTGCCAAATCTAGGAGGCCGGGTTGGGTTAGCCAGGAATGGGAGAAACATGGATTTGTTTAAATTTAATTGATGTAATTAAGTTAACTTATCATTCAAGAAATTTTTTATGGGAATGACTACTCTGATGTTGTAAAAAGGTTTTCAGTTATATGAATTTACAATGATGACTCTAAAATTAAAACTCGTGTTTATGGTTTGGTTAAATTCATCATGGTTTGACTCAATTTGCTTTTCAAACTTAATTATAAGTGACTGGGTTGGGGTGTGTCAACTTTTGGTATCAGAGCCTAGGTTTTAGAGGTTCTGGAGTAGAAGAGTCTAGATTTGGCAGTGAATGTTAGAAATATGTTTTGTCTGGTACTAACAATTATGTTAGAAAATATATGTATATCTGCATGTTGTTATATCTTTAATTCAGTTCAGATATAAAAGAATGGAACAAGGGAATTTAGATGTGAGAATAGAAGACGAGGCTTCAAATATTTCAGCAGAAGCGGATGTTGAGCAACCTGTTCAAAATGTGGTACTCGAGCCAGAACAACTGATCGATATACAAAAAATGGCACGTGCTATGACTTTAATGGAAGAGCAGCAAGCTAGGTTTATGGCTCAGATGGAAGAACAACAAGCCAGGCAACTAGAGGCACAAGTATTGGCTAGGGCGGAGGAGGAGATACACTGGGAAGAAATGAGTACTTCACATGAGAAATTTATTAAAATGAATCCACCCTCATTTGAAGGAGCAGTTGATCCAGCAGAGGCAAAAGTATGGGTTAAAGATATTGAACTTATTTTTGGGGTAATGAAAATGCCTGAAAATCAACGAGTGACCTTGGCGACGTATATGCTGAAAGGAGAAGCTAAGTATTGGGGGGCCCCACAAAACATTTGTTGATTACTCCAGGGGTGGGGATGTGATCTCATAGGATATTTTTATCAAAGATTTGTATGAGAATTATTTTACCCCAATGTATCGAAAACAAAAGGAGAAGGAATATTTCATGTTGAATCAGGGAAGCATGACAGTTAGAGAATACGAAGCTAAGCTTACAGCCTTATCTCGGTTTGCTTCGAGGTTTGTACAGAAAGAGGAAGATATGTGCAGCCGATTTCTCGATGGACTAGAGTTAGTTATTAAATCAAGTTTATCAGCTTTAGAGACAGTTAACTATTCAACCTTGGTGAATAAAGCAATGCTAGTAGAAAAGGATGTGAATGAAGTAAGAGGAAAACAAGAACGAAGCGCAAAGAGAATTAGATTCGATCCAAACTATCAAAAGGGTAGCGATACCGAATATTCAAGGCCTGGAGGGAAGAAATTCTAACATGGTATATGTGAAAGTAGTTTTCAAATGGGTGAAGCTAGTGGTGGAAGACGTTCAGGGAATTCAGCATAAGGGAATCCAAATGCTTGTTTATTTTGTGGGACATCGGTTCATATAAAGAGAAATCACCCAAAGTTACTGAATATAGAATGTTTTAAATGTCACCAGAAGGGTCATCTGAGAAAGAATTATCCTATGTTAGCAAGATCAATTTCAGTTAGTAGTGTGGGGCCTCATAAAGGATCCTCTACTGGGAATTAAACTAGGGGAAGAGATACATGATAAGCAAGTGGATCCAAGGTAGGAGGAAGAGTGTTTGCAATGACATTGCAAGATGCCCAAGCTACACCAGAAGAGGTTACATGTAAACTCTCTATTGCAAATAAAGACTTATATGCACTCATTGATACCGGATCTACGCATTCATTCGTAGCATTACATGTTGTTTTATATTTGGGTAGACCATGTTCATTTATCAATTGTGCATTATATATTTCTACCCCAATGAAAAGTGTAATTCTAGTTGAGCATGTTTATAAAGATTGTGTCTTACGAATGGGTGAGCGAGATTTCTATGTTGACTTGATACTGTTGGCCATTCGAGATTTTGATATTATATTGGATATGGATTGGTTATCATTGTATCATGCTTCCATTGATTGTTTTCGAAAAAAAGTTACATTTCATCTGCCTGGTGAACCTGAGTTCCAGTTTACAGGGGAAAGGAGCGTTGTTCCTAATTGTCTTATATCACCAATTAAGAACAGGAGATTATTGAGTAAAGGTTATATAGGGTATTTAGCTTATGTTGTTGATACAAGTAAAGAGATTGTTAAAATTCAAGATATACTAGTGGTTAGAGAATTTTCTGATGTCTTCCCAGAGGAATTGCCAGGATTGCCACTCGATCGAGAAGTAGAGTTTTCCATTGAATTAATTCCAGGTACTGGTCCAATTTCCCTTATTCCAGATAGAATGGCACCGACAGAGTTGAAGAATTGAAAGTGCAATTACAAGATCTGATAAGCAGAGGTTTTATTCAGCCTAGTGTTTCACTATAGGGAGCCCCAGTGTTATTTGTGAAAAAGAAAGACGGGACAATACGATTATGTATTGATTATAGGCAATTGAATAAGGTGACCATTAGAAACAAGTACCCTCTACCTCGTATCGATGATTTGATTGACCAATTACAAGGTGCCACAGTATTTTCGAAGAATGATTTGAGATCGGGTTACCACCAATTGAAAGTAAAGGATAGTGATATTTTTAAAATAACTTTTCGGACTCGATATGTGCACTATGAGTTTTTGGTAATGCCATTTCGATTAACTAATGCTACAGCAGTTTTTATGGATTTGATGAACTGGGCATTCCACCCTTTCATTGATTCATTTGTGATTGTATTCATAGACGATGTGTTGATTTACTCGCGTAGCATGGAGGAACATGAGAAACATTTGAGACTTGTATTGCAGATTTTGAGAGAGAAAGAAATTATTTGCTAAATTTAGCAAGTGTGAGTTTTGGTTGAATAAAATTGTATTTTTGGGGCATGTTGTCTCGATAAATGGGTTATATGTTGATCCAAAGAAGGTGGAAGCAATCGTTGAATAGGAATTCCTAAGAATGTGATAGAAATTAGGAGTTTCCTAGGATTGGCAGGTTACTATCACAGATTCATTAAGGGATTTTCAGTAATAGCAATACCATTGACAAAGTTGACCCGTAAAGAAGTGAAGTTTGTGTGGGATGAAGAATACGAAAGGAGTTTGAAAGAATTAAAGAAGCGGTTAGTTTTAGCTACTATACTTACTATTCCATGTGGGAATGAGTCTTTCATAATCTATATAGATGCTTCATTGCAAGGGTTAGGATGCATTCTTATGCAGAATGGGAAAGTAATAGCATATGCTTCTAGACAATTAAAGACACATAAATGAAACTACCCTACGCATGATTTGGAGTTAGCATCTATTGTTTTTGCTTTGAAGTTATGGAGGCATTACTTGTATGGAGAAACTTGTGAGATATTTACGGATCATCAAAGTTTGAAATACTTGTTTACACAAAGAGAATTAAATTTGAGACAGAGGCATTGGATAAAGATGATTAAAGACTATGACTATACCATCCATCATTATCCTGGGAAGGCCAATGTAGTAGCAGATGCTTTGAGCCGAAAATCATCAGGGATTATTGGTTGCATACGGTGTGCACGTGTTGGAAATATTCTTGACTTGGCATTGATGGGGATTGAATTAAAGTTATCAAAAAGGAGAGGATTATTAGCACATGTCACAGTGAGACCTTTATTGGAAGAACGCATACGAAGTTTGCAGATCAGTGATCCATTCCTTGAGGAGAAGAAACGGGAAGTTTAGGATGGTAAAGAGAATGACTTTGAAATTAAGAATGATTAAGCATTGTGTTATCAAAATAGAATTTGTGTACCAAATGATCCATCCTTAAAGAATGATATATTAGGAGAGGCACATAGTTCTATTTACTCTATGCGTCGGGGAGGTACCAAAATGTACAGAGACTTGAAAGAGTATAAAACATGAGATTATAGAATTTGTAGCTAAATATTTAGTATGCCAACAAGTAAAGGCAGAGCATCAGAATCTGACAGGATTATTGCGGCCATTGCCTATTCCAGAATGGAAGTGGGAGCATCTAACGATGGACTTTGTTACAGGATTACCACGGTCACCAAAGGGGCATGATTCTATTTTGGTGATTGTAGACCGATTGCCGAAGTCGACCCATTTTTAAGACCACCTACACTCTTGACAAGTATGCACGTATGTACGTTGATGAGATTATCCATTTACATGGGGCACCAGTGTCAATCGTATCAGATAGAGATCCAATGTTCACTTATAAGTTTTGGCCTCGTTTACAGAATGCCATGGGCACAAGTTTGAAGTTTAGCACTGCATTTCATCCACAAAATGATGGGCAATCAGAAAGGACGATTCAAATATTAGAAGACATGTTACGAGCTTATGTCTTTGACTTCAAAGGTAGTTGGGATGATCATTTTCCATTGATGTAATTCTCGTATAATAATAGTTATCAGTTCACCATTGGTATGGCTCCGTATGAAGCTTTATATGGGAGGAGATGTAGAATGCCTTTGTATTGGGATGAAGTAGGTGAAAGGAAAATATTGGGTCCTGAATTGATAGATATGACAACTGAAAAGATCAAAATGATTTGGGAACGAATAAAGATAGCGCAAAGAAGGCAGAAATTTTATGAAGTTAAGAGGAAGCATCCATTGGAATTTTAAAAGGGGGATTTTGTATTCCTACGTATTTCACCGTGGAAAGGCGTCATGAGATTTGGGAAAAAGGGGAAACTAAGTCCAAGATACATTGGACCATATGAAGTGCGGGAAAGAATTAGGACCATGGCATATATATTAGAATTACCTCAAGATTTATCTCATTTACATGATGTGTTTTACGTATCTATGCTTCGTAAGTATTTGGCAGATCCATCTCATCAGTTGAAAACTCAACCAATTGAACTGAAGGAAGACTTGTCATACATCGAGGAACTAATGGAAATTATTGATCGTAAGGAGCAAGTATGGAAAAATAAAGTTATTCAATTCGTTAAAGTTATGTGGATGAGCCATGGAATTAAAAAACCAACTTGGGAAACAGAGGATAGCATGAAGAAATAGTATCCCCATTTGTTTGGTAAGTGACCTTATATTAAATTTCGGGGACGAAATTTTCTAGGGGGGAAGTTGTGACATCCCGGATATAATTATGATAAATTATATTCAAATCATGCTTATCTAATGTGATATGACTAATGTGTTATTAGTATATCTAATGTTAAGTGATTTATGTTTAGTCTAATCCTACTTTCATAAATCATGCAATGTTGAGTTATGTATAAAAACAAACTTTTGTTATTTTTGATAGAAATGTTCCTGTTGGAGACTAGTTTTGACCCTTATAATGTAATAATTAACTCAAGAAGAAAGCTATATAGTTGTAGATATATGAGTTATGTTTGCTACACAATAAGCGGTGCATCAAATGGATGTCCGAGTAAGAAGTTAGGCCTAATTTACGAACAAGGGGAAAATCTGTCCATTCCCTTTAAGTGGTAAATTATCATTTAGTAAACCAAATGGTTTAATTTCATTGGATGGCATGGGAGGAAGCCTTGGCCGACTTAAAAATCTCTCTGTATCTCATTTCTTCAGCAAATTAAGCCCTATGTTTGTAATACCCCGTAATTTTATTGATATTTATTTAAGGGATTAACTAAATTAAATGAGAATTAATTGAAAATTAATCCGGGTATAAATACTATCGAGATGTGAGTTGGTATTTGATTATGGTAATACATGAGTATTGATGATATTTAAATTTATCGCGAGACTGAAATACGATAATTTGAGAAATTTAGTTGGGACGCGCGTGTCAGTCGTGTTATGAATGTAATTATTTAAATTAAAAAGTGAATTTTATTTTTATCAACCGAATGGTCATTTTGAGTGCACCAACGTCTCCAGAAGGGTCGAAATAGTCAAAAAATGCTAGCCGGGAGTTTAGCTTGAGTCCCGGGGCATTTTTAGGCCATACCGGCAACCCAAAAGGGTAGTTTGGTAATTTTAAAAATAGGGGAATTAAAACCCATGAATTTTAGAGGTTATTTTTATCGTAGAAAAGAACCCACTAAGCCATTACCAGCATTTGGCAAGTTAGAGGGCTACGGGAGTTATAGGGAAAGCCTTAAGAAGTTCCAAAAGGAAGCCCTAGCCACCATCACCATCTTTGGAAGAAATTTGTAGAGAGAGGGAGGAGAATCAACATTCATTCTTCAACATCAAGTCAGAACATCTAAGGCAAGTGGTTTAATTACATTAATTTCAAGCGAATGTTTCTTCCATGCTTAGAATTGAATATTTGTCTTATTTTGGAAGTTTGATGAAAACCCATGAAATTTGAGGTAGAACTCATAATATGATATAGGGATTGCATGTAGAATGTTATCGGATGAATTTCATATGCGAAATGTATCTTTTGATGATGTAAAAATGGATTTTTGAGGAAGTAATTATAGACATTAAAATTGGCTTCATGTTTATAGGGTTGGAGACAAGATTTGAGAAGCTTGATGATTTCATGTTAATTTAGGAAGAATTGACACCAATTATATGTTAAATAGTGACTTAGGATAACTTAGAGTAATTTATTGACGTTAAAACTCATTTCGGATGATCTTAGTATGGATTTAAGGGTGAGAAATTGAAGAAAAACGAATTGGGGAAATTTCTGGGCTCAAACTGCCATCTCGTTAGAAGACCTGCCCAGGTCGTTCGAACGACCTCGCTCGAATGAGCTTCTAACGAGATGACAGTGTGCCTTCTAATGAGTTGGTAGTTCGTTCGAAGCCTTTCGTTCGAACGACCTCGTTCGAACGAGACTTCTAACGAGTTGACATAATGGCTTTTTTGGCCTGATTTCATTTCAAACGTACCATAGACTTATTTAAGTGGAGTATTAACCTTCCCTTATTGATTAGTGGGTATAATTGTGAGAATTGGGGTATGTTGAGGAGTAGAACTTAGAACCTTATAATAAAATCAGATGTCAATTGTGGAGTAGGAAACGAGTACCTAATTATGACGTGAGAAGGGTTGATAACGTTAATATACAAATCGGGGACTTGTGATCGTATAACACTAAATGACGGTATAAGAATGGGAAGTATACCTATATTAATAATACGAGATATCTAAGATGTGCGAATGCTTAGTATATGTGGTTTTATGTGTATAACATACCTACCGTACTTGCTATCATGGGAGGTTTGCGTTCGATTAGGACCATCTAATCTTTGTGTGCTTACGGGGGGATTTAGATTGGTACCTCGAGGGCATAGGTCAGAGAAGGACTTATTGAGAAGTTAATAAGTCTGATGATCATGGGAGCGTAGGTATGTGCGTGACCCATGTGATGTGAACTATGTTCGCCTCCATTTTGGGTGAATGTTGTTATTTGAAAACGATTCCTGAGAGATTCGGAATGCGTGGTCCTTATGTACGTGATGTACCGGGATTGTATAGAAGAGTATGTGTGCACCGTAGCTTAGTCTCGGGGTGCTAGTAATGTATATTTATGATGAGAATAATATACTGTTAAATGAAATGAACTGTCTTGATTAAATGTGAGTATAATTATAGCAACGTTATGTAAAGATAAAATGGATGATCTCTAGTATATTAATAATGCTAATAATTGGGAAATCGAGAATAAATGTAAATCTCTCTAGTTTATTAATGATGTTGGAATCAAAGCGTGTATCGTATAGAAATGCTAGAATTTATTTTGGACTAGTTAGATATGAGAATCACTAAAATGGGTATGTAAGGATACAAATTTCCAATTGAGTCCATGTATAGTGTTGGCTTAATTCCGGACAAAAACATTTATTCATAGGATAATATGTAATTGTATTACTCTCAACCCTATGAAGTGTTTGTTGAAGACGTAGCGGAAAAGAGTATAAAGCCTCATCAAATATGCCGGTTTGCGTGCCTCGTTTTTACGTCATCAACTATGGTTCCATGCTCCCAAGGTATGAATGCAATATTATATATAGGAGCTTGGAACAAGTTAATTGGGTGTTAGGTTTTATAAAAACTGCGTTTTGTTTTAAGAAAGAATTAATTAAAACTTTAAATAAATGTTTATAAAGTTTTCTGGGCTTAAACAAGAATATTCAAACTTTCTGGTTTTTCGTTCGATAGAGTCGTTCGAACGAAAATGTCGTTCAAACGAACCTGCCAACGAGTTCCCATATTAGGCCACTGGAATGTCATTCGATATGTCGTTCGAACGAACCTTCTGTTCGAACGAGATATCCAACGAGTTCAATCTGGAACGTCGTTAGAAGTCTCGTTCGAACGAGATTTCGTTCGAACGAAATGTCATTTGAACGAGATGCCAAGCGGAAACAATTTTTGGCAGTTTTTTGGCATTTTTTCACCCACTTTCCCACTAAGTTTTTAACCAACTTTTTCAGTCTTTAATATGTGCGGGAAGAACATTTTCCACCTTAACATTTTCCATAACTTTTCCTAACTTTTCCATTCCATTCCATCTCTTAGAGAGAGTTTGAGAGCTAAAATTGTTTAAGGAAAATGTTCAAGTTTTGAGTGCTATTTTTCAAGAGAAAATATTTTATCACTCTAGTTTTACACCCATATTGTTTATCCAAGTTCACATATATACATATCAATTTCTTGGAGTTTGGCACCGGTTTATCTCTTCCGTTTCAAAGAGAAGTTTTGGTTTGCTTCTACATCCATCAAAGAAGAAGACGTTTTGTTGCGATTCTACCCACTTGGAGAAAGGCTCCTTGCTTGGGTGACGGTGACCATATAAACTCCTATCGGTGGATTCCGAGACCGCGGTGGATTTCCAAGGTTATTCGCTAGGAAGAGGTGTCTACAAGAAGAAGCGTCGGGGCTTGAGAGGGATCGAGTCGTGTGTTGTAAGTCTTTTGTCTTGTACTTGTAATTCCGTATCTTGTGAATTTGTGGCTAGGGCCGTCCGAGGTTGTTTCCCGTCTTGGGTTTTTCTTC
Organism: Sambucus nigra; assembly: GCA_949130495.1. Taxonomy (NCBI): domain Eukaryota; kingdom Viridiplantae; phylum Streptophyta; class Magnoliopsida; order Dipsacales; family Adoxaceae; genus Sambucus; species Sambucus nigra. The sequence goes on along the minus strand of OX422220.1, from coordinate 432,606,612 downwards.
GTACATCACGGCGTAGTGTGATATTGTTTAATTTTATCTTGCATAAATAATTTAGAACGCATGTTTAGAATAATTCAAGATAAAATTTGGTTTAAATCATCACACTCATTTAATTTGGTGCTAAATTAAATATTGGGTAAAGTTTATTTAATTCAAGTCATTTGCTAAAATTTGGTTTCGCCTAATTTGCTAATATTGATAAATATGACTTAGGCAAATTCTAGGACTTGGATTAATTAATTGGTTTAGGTGAATATATTAATTGATTAATTTTACTTCACTTGGTGTAATTTTAATTTGTTTAAGAAATTAAAATTTGTTGTTTTAAAGTTGAACCATCCTAACGCTTCCGCATCCAGTTTACATAAAAAAGAAAATAATAATATTTTAGAATTGGGGGCCTCGCGCACCAACAAGTGGTATCAGAGATTTGATTCAGAAACGTTCAACACTTTCAGATTGGTATCAGAGCCAAAGCGATAAATTATTTCGTTAAAGATCCTTAAATAATTTTTGGCTAAAATGGAATTTTCCCCATTTTCAAAATTTCCTATTTTTGATGGTTCAAACTACGCGTATTGGAAAGCGGGAATGAAATCGGCACTAAAATCTATCGACGATAGAGTTTGGATGTCAGTTGTTAACGGGTGGTCCCCACCAACTCATTTAGTTGAAAATGAACGTGTTCCCAAACCCGCCGATAGATGGACTGAAAATGAGTTTAAACTTGCTAATTTCAATTCCCGAGGTTTGAATGCCTTGTTTAGCGCTGTCACACCGGATGAGTTCCGACGTATTATGACGTGTGAAACCGCTAAAGAAGCTTTGGATATTTTACAATTAACTCATGAAGGAACTAGTTTCGTTAAAGCTTCAAAACTCCAAAACCTCACCACTCAATTTGAAACTATCAAAATGAATGAAAAAGAAATTTTTGATGAATTTTATGCTAGACTTTCTGATATTGTTAATTCATCTTTTAACTTGGGAGAGAAAATACCTGACGACCGTGTTGTAAAGAAAATTTTAAGGTCCCTACCCGATAGATTTATTCCAAAGGTGAACGTTTTAAATTCTTTACCAACTTTAGCCTCTACGAAATTAGAAGAGCTTGTAGGTGATTTACAAACCTATGAACTAGATATGTTTCCCTCTAAAACTGAGAAGAAAATCGAAAAGGGCGTTGCTTTAAAGCCCGAAAAGAGGTCAAACAAGTAGTAGAGAGCGAGAGTGATAGTGACTCGGAAGACATGGCTTTGTTTGCTCGTAAATTTCTTAAAATTAACAAAGATAAACTTAAAAATGATTTTAAGAAATTTGATACGTCTAAACATGACAAAGGCGAGAAGATCCCTAAAGCCGAGAAGATCCCTAAACCTAGTAATGAAAATTTATATAGGGACGAGTCTAATAAGTGTTTTTGTTGTGAAGGTTATGGCCATAGGGCTTATGAGTGCCCCACTAAACTAAGGAAAGAGGGTAAACGACCCATTGCTTATAATGCGACCCTTAGTGATAGTGATAAGGAAGAGGGACCCGATTACCCCACTAAGAAAATTTTTGTGACTTTTATGGCTAGTCATGTGAGTGATAGTGAGAACTCATCGATTGATGAAACTTTAACACATGACACTTCCAAGGTCAAAGTTTATGATTCACTTGTTTTTGATGATAGTGAGAGTGGAGAAGAAAGAGAGAGCGAAAATGAAGAAGAGGTTAATGTGAGTGAACTTCAAAATGCTTTTCAAGAGCTTTATAAAGAATCTATTAAATTGAAAAGAGCTAATTTGAAGTTAGAAGCTAGTTTAAGAGAAAGTGTCAAGGTCGTTGATGAAAGTTCTTTAATAGAAGACCTTAGGACACGTGAGAGGACTCTTCAAGAGAAGCTTGAATATGTAGAAGGCGAAAGAGATAGCCTTAAGGGTTTAATGGAATCCTTGAAAAAGGAGCTTCTTGCTTTTGAAGAGCGAAATGTTTTATTAGAGTCTAATATTTTAAAATTGCAAAATAAATTAAAAGACTCTAGTAATGTCCAATTTGATTTGGAGTGTCGTTCGGAAAAATTAGATAAAATATTAGGAACGGTCCAAATTAAAAATGACACTTGTGGTTTAGGCTTAAATACTTGTAATGAATTTACTCATAATGCCCAAACCAATGTTTTAGGAGAATCTACTAGGAATGCATTTAAAGATCACTCCTTAGGTAAATCTTTTCGACATGTTTTTACTTGTACACATTGTGGTCCAAAAGGTCATCTTAGGAAATTTTGTTTTGATCTTAAACGAATTCCTAGAAAATCCCATAGTAAAGTAACCACGGTAGTTAAAGTTCCTACACCCCAAGATAATCATTCTTCATTAATTTGGGTTAGGAAATTCGACTTGGTTGCCTTGCAAAATAGGGTTTATGATTCTCATTTACTATCAGATGAAACCTCCCTTGCTAAATTTAAAGGTTGAATGTGTTAGTGTTTTATGCATACTTTAGCGTTTGTATTTCATGCTATATTCACATGCTAAATGTATGCTTATTTAGTCATTTTCTAGTCATTGCCTCATTTCATATCATATGCTAGAAATTATGACTTGTTTATCTTTTTGTATTATATTTTTTTGTTTAAATTAACTGAATAATATAAAAAGATTTTTGTTTATCATTTGTGTTTTATCTGTTTCATTTGAGATTAATGAAAAATACAAATGATTTTTGTTTATCCTTTTGAGTAAATATTTATTTTTGATTAAAAATGTTAAAAACTCAAAAATATTTTTTTTGTGTGTATTTTTGTTTGACACACTTTATGTGGCATATATTTGTGTTTGAATCCCATCTTTTACGCTCCCACGTGGCTAGAAATTTTGGTTTAGATTTTCAATCCCTAAAATGTTCTTTACCATGTTTTATATGGAGTAGTTGGATTTTGTATTGTTTAAATGGATTCTATTTTTATATGCCCCTTTTCACACATGCACGAGCTCTTTTGAAATCTTAATGTCACATGTTATATTTGAGCTTTTTGAGGTGTTCTCCTACCAATCTAGTCATCTACATATCTATGACCTAGGAGGACTAGTGCATGTCAAAATCCGTTGCACGTGAGCTTTGTGAGATAAAAAATTATATATCTAAATGTGCACGGGGAAGGGCTCCGAAAGGATGAATTAAATCCTTTGCGATAGTAAGCCACAGTTTATTGGATCTAAAAGAAATACGTGATCCAAAGGCGTAAAAACAGAATATTTGGCATTAAAAAGAAAACAATTGCCAAGGCCTATGTTTGTTTGATTTATTCATTCAAAAACAAAAGAATATATATGCTTATTGAGGGAGAATTGGATGGTATATCAACGGTTTGCACAATGTCCGTTTATCCTAGTTGTCTTTAATGTCATGACTCTATTTGGTTTGTAGAATCATCATCATGCTAGGCTTGTATGCATTGTGTATGTTTGTTCATTGAGTTCATTCTATCTTATCACATGAGGTTATATTTAAATGTGATGAAGTTTGCAATCAAATGAGAACTCCGTGAACGTTTATTAAGTGTTTGGGTCTAAATTTAATTGTTACTAGTTCACACCCCTACACTTCCGTTTCCATATGACACATTTTTTCCATACGAGTGTGAAAGACTCCTATTATATGTTGTGTGTGTCATTTGTGTTTATATCTATACATATGTGCGTGTGCATTCTTAATATATTCATAGTATATATATATATGATATTTTGTTTTTGCCTTTGCCCTGCTTTTGTTGTCCATATGCTTTCATGTCTTATAACTTTAAGCTTCAACATGCTTTTATGTTTTGATTCTTTAGCCTTTGTCTATTCCTGAACAAAAAGGGGGAGAAAAATGATAGGGGGAGAAATGGTATCTAATCCTATTATTATCGTATCTTAGTTTGGGGAGATTTATCTTAGGGGGAGACGTCTTTCTAAGTATGTCATTTGTTTGATAAAGGGGAGAATTAATTTAGGGGGAGTAATTACTTAATTGTATTTAATATTTTGATATTCCCCATGCATTTGATGGGTTTTGCTTAAGTGTGCAGGAATTATTCTAAAGTGAAATCTTTCAATGGCAAAGCGTTTGATCCTTGGGTTGAGTCAAGTTTGGGTGGGTTATGTTTTGAGTCTAGTAGAGCTTGACGACCCTTTAGGATTTTTGTTTGGTTTTTGTCCCGGAATAGTCAAAGGGGGAGATTTGTAAGGACACAAATTTCCAATTGAGTCCATGTATAGTGTTGGCTCAAATCCGGACAAAAACATTAATTCATAGGATAGTATGTAATTGTAATACTCTCAACCCTATGAAGTGTTTGTTGAAGACGTAGCGTCAAAGAGTATAAAGCCTCATCAAATATGCCGGTTTGCGTGCCTCGTTTCTACGTCATCAACTATGGTTCCATGCTCCCAAGGTATGAATGCAATATTATATATATAGGAGTTTGGAACAAGTTAATTGGGTGTTAAGTTTTATAAAAACTGCGTTATGTTTTAAGAAAGAATTAATTAAAACTTTAAATAAATGTTTATAAAGTTTTCTGGGATTAAACAAGAATATTCAAATTTTCTGGTTTTTCGTTCGATAGAGTCGTTCGAACGAGATTGTCGTTCGAACGAAAATGTCGTTCAAACGAACCTGCCAACGAGTTCCCATATTAGGCCACTGGAATGTCGTTCGATATGTCGTTCGAACGAACCTTCTGTTCGAACGAGATATCCAACGAGATTCTAACGAGTTCAATCTGGAAAGTCGTTAGAAGTCTCGTTCGAATGAGATTTCGTTCGAACGAAATGTCGTTCGAACGAGATGCCAGGCGGGAACAATTTTTGGCAGTTTTTTGGCAGTTTTTCACCCACTTTCCCACTAAGTTTTTAACCAACTTTTTCAGTCTTTAATATGTGCGGGAAGAACATTTTCCACCTTAACATTTTCCATAACTTTTCCTAACTTTTCCATTCCATTCCATCTCTTAGAGAGAGTTTGAGAGCTAAAATTGTTTAAGGAAAATGTTCAAGTTTTGAGTGCTATTTTTCAAGAGAAAATATTTTATCACTCTAGTTTTACACCCATATTCTTTATCCAAGTTCACATATATACATATCAATTGCTTGGAGTTTGGCACCGGTTTATCTCTTCCGTTTCAAAGAGAAGTTTTGGTTTGCTTCTACATCCATCAAAGAAGAAGACGTTTTGTTGCGATTCTACCCACTTGGATAAAGGCTCCTTGCTCGGGTGATGGTGACCATATAAACTCCTATCGGTGGATTCCGAGACCGCGGTGGAGTTCCAAGGTTATTCGCTAGGAAGAGGTGTCTACAAGAAGAAGCGTCGGGGCTTGAGAGGGATCGAGTCGTGTGTTGTAAGTCTTTTGTATTGTACTTGTAATTCCGTATCTAGTGAATTTGTGGCTAGGGCCGTCCGAGGTTGTTTCCCGTCTTGGGTTTTTCCTCGTACATCGCGGCGTAATGTGATATTGTTTAATTTTATCTTGCATGAATAATTTAGAACGCATGTTTAGAATAATTCAAGATAAAATTTGGTTTAAATCATCACACTCATTTAATTTGGTGCTAAATTAAATATTGGGTAAAGTTTATTTAATTCAAGTCATTTGCTAAAATTTGGTTTCGCCTAATTTGCTAATATTGATAAATATGACTTAGGCAAATTCTAGGACTTGGATTAATTAATTGGTTTAAGTGAATATATTAATTTATTAATTTTACTTCACTTGGTGTAATTTTAATTTGTTTAAGAAATTAAAATTTGTTGTTTTAAAGTTGAACCATCCTAACGCTTCCGCATCCAGTTTACATAAAAAAGGAAATAATAATATTTTAGAATTGGGGGCCTCGCGCACCAACAAGTGGTATCAGAGCTTTGATTTAGACAAGTTCGCACCTTCAAATTGGTATCAGAGCTTTGATTAAGACAAGTTCGCACCTTCAGCGTACGGGTACGTTAGGAGTGCACAAATAGTCGAGAGGTGAGTATTTCATGTGAGAGCACGTCCTAACATGTATTTTGCATTCATTGTTTTAATGTCATTAACACACTTGCTATATTTTGAACTATTTTCCACAATCGGGCTCTGACCCGTTTGCTTTCAAATATATTTTTGAAAAAATCTTTTAGGTGCCCAGCCACAAGGACACCATGCATAGGAGTTCCATTCAGGTGACAGATTGTAGCTGCCGTGAAAGTTACAGGACTTTGACAGTAGACGCCTCCACTTTCGATCTTGACTCCATATTATCATCTTTTCTCATCGGTTGGGCATGTCTCCCTATTTCCTTTTAGTGACATTTTATTTAATTCAGTTATTTCAAGAATTTGAGTTGTAATTAATTTAGTGACACAGACTTGGTACTTGTTTATTTTCGCATTTAGATTGTGTGAGGAGTATTCCTCCAGACTCATTACTGTTTTATGGTTACTCTATTGTCTTTGTGTTGTGGTGTTTGCGTTAGCATTTCATAATTTTCTTATTGCATGTTAATCGGATTTAATTAAAATTGACAACTCACTATTAAATACTAGGTGGTTAGTAATTATTAAAACATTTTCGACAGTGGTGCTACGAACTGAACCAACTTGACATTTTGTATTAATTTAATAAAGGAGTAGCTACCCGGTATTTAATTAGTCGGGGTGTCACAATGTTCAGTTTGAAGTGTTGTTTGCTTGAGGAAAGAGAAAGTAGAAGTTAAGGAAGAAAGGGCTACAAGGAAAAGCTAGGGAAAATTCCAAGAAAATCCTTAAGGTGTTTCCAAGGTAAAATTATGTATTAATATTGTTTTAATCTTGTATTATATTTATTTCATAGTATATAAATCGTGAATTATTGATTAAAATTCCATCATGCTTTATGATAATATGTATTGGTTCATATGTGAGATAAGTGGTGTTTATAGGCCATATTGCTTTGTATTGAAACCCCTTGTATTCAAACTCGCATATATTTTTGTGTGATTACTGTAATTGAGAAATTCCAAATGGAAATAAAATTAGACTCATATATTCATACCATATCCAAAAATTAGAATTTATCTCCTTGTGGTTAGGCCTTAATGATGATTTCAAGTTAGTACATAGTTACTGTTTGTATATTTTATTTCGGTATGCCCTGAGTTTAGTCAAGCTTTTGACAGAGCAAATGAAGTCAAAAGATTATGAAACTTTAATTCTGAATTATTCGGTATGTTACTAAACATGGGTTAAAAATCATGGAAATTTATGCTGGAGAAAAATTATGAAAATCCTTGGAAATTGAAGGAACAATTGAGGATCTTGTAGGGGAGATTTCTTGTGTTGTAAAGAAATGGTCATAACTTGCTATAGGAAGCATGAAAAATTACACCGTCACTTGTAATGGAACGTATATTCATATATGTTTTCATATTTATAAGGTTGAACACCATTATTTATATAATTTAGGAATATATGATGGTTGATTATAGAGGATAATAATTTGAGGCCATACTGGATAACCCGTAAAAGAATATTATTATCTCCTCTTTCCAAAGAGTATTTTGAGTACATGTGTCATGTGTATATACATTGAGAAGTATGATTTCATATTTACTTGGGTTTAGTTATAAATTCCGTATGAGGTATTTCCTACGGTTGAATGTCCATAACTTTATCAGCATGCATACCATTGTTTTGTCTTTACTCATGTTTCATCGAATGTGACTTAATTGGAAATATATTGTTGTTATATAGTCATTGAAATTTAAATAAGTGTGTTAACTTAATACTTATGATTGAGATTCAATACTGATTTAGTTGGATTGACAGGTGTAAGGTCTAATCAACCCAGTTCAGCTCCACCCGAAGGAAACATAAATACATAGTTGACAATCCAAGGTGAGTATACTCACTAGAATGATGTATTTGTATACTGTTACTAATATGATCATAATGTTATGAATATAAAATTGTTCATTTTAGTTTAAAGAAATGGGAGGTTACTCCCCGACCCGAAATGGGGGAGATTTGTGTATTAATGAAAAGGGGTTACTCTTCGACCAGGAATAGGGGAGAATTGTCAATTTAGACAGGATATGTGAATCATGATTCGAAAAAGTTCATCAATCTTATGAATGAGCCAGATAAATATATATATATATCTATTATTACAGGAATATGATTTATTGCATTAAAAATTTATGCAATAGTGTAGTAGTTGTGCATTCACTGAGCTGTGTTGCTCACAATTCCAATATTTATGTTTTTCAGGTAATGCGAGGTCACTGCCAAATCAAGGAGGTCGGGTTGGGTTAGCCAGGAACGGGAGAAACATGGATTTATTTAAATTTAAATGATGTAATTAAGTTAACTTATCCTTCAATAAAGTTTTTATGGGCATGACTAATCTGATGTTGCAAAAAGTTTTTTAGTTATATGGATTTACAATGATGACTCTGAAATTAATACTCGTGTTTATGGTTTAGTTAAATTCATCATAGTTTGACTCACTTTGACTTTCAAACTTAATTATAAGTGACTGGGTTGGGGTGTGTCACCTGCGGTGTGTGCATACTCTGATATTAAGTCCCAGTACATCACGTACTATATGAGGGCACTGGCCCGGATAGTCTCCCTCGAATCATAAATCAAATCACATAATATTTGAGGCGAACATAGCTCTAACCCTTTGGGATACGCTCATACCTAATGCACCCAAATGATAGGTCACACCCTCATTCACACAAGTGTTGCTAAATCCCTAAGGTCTATGTCCTGAGGTACAAGTCAATATTCCCCCAAATGGGCTCATCAGAATAAAACCGTCCATGATGAGAAACCTCCCATGATGGCAAGTAGCCTAGGTATGATTACACATATAAATAAAAAAAATAAGTATACACACCACCCACCAACACCCACACCTACCCACCCACCCACCCACATATATATATATACACAAATAGGCTCTCCAACATACCCAACTAAACATACTTAGCAACATACCCAACTAAAAGACCCGGTTTATTAGATGAGCAGATCGGATAATTAGAGTTGAACGGGTCACTATATAATATAAAAAAACCCAGAGAACAACAAAAAATACCTCATGCTCTCTCTCTTTTATTTCCTGTTTGTTCGTCATTAGAAACCTTCTGGCAGCAAGAAACTGCCGGGCCAGCGATTCCTTCATCGATTCGACAGTTTGTTCCTTTACCTAAGGGGTTAAAGAGTTTCATTTGAAGGTAAGAAAACCCAAAACTATGAGCAACTAATTTTGTACATCAACTAAATAAGCAAGTCCCCCTTAACTACACCATGAGTAACTAATTTTGTACTTTCTAAATTGATATTTCTCTAAGATAGGACACAACCATGAGCTATTCATCTTCAAAATTAACTCATGAAATTGGTTATCTTTCCAAACCCCAAAGCCAAGAGTAATAAATAATGACAGATTCAGGGTGTTTGGGATGAATTATAATAGTGTTTGGGATGAATTAAGGGTGAATTGGTGCTTGGGCAGGCCTTTGATGGTATTTGGGGTGTGTGCAAGCATCATTGGATAAATTTATACTTGATTTGTGTTGTTATAAAATTTGTGCTAACATCAACAACATTTAATTAACATAGTTATTTTTCAACTGTGACCACCACATGTTCGATGCAATGTTGCAATGAATTTTGATTTGGGTGTGTGGGCAGAATTTTTATTATCTGAGTGTATGGGTCGAATTCAAATTTTTATTTGATGTTTGGGGAAGAATGTATAGTGTATATATGTGTGTACTGGAATTGATATGATAAATTTTGAGTTTGAATTGAATTTTTGGTGTTTGGGCAGAATTTGAATGTTTTGGTGTTTTGACATGTTTCAATGGCATTTGAGTTTGAATTAAAAAAATTGATGTCTGTTGCATTTTTGTTTAAAACTCGGGCAAGGAACAATATATGAGTGTTTAATCATTTCATAATAATTTGATTGCTAATGAAATTTTTCATAAAAAGTCTAGGTTGACTCAATAATATGTTAAGGAAATTGGTCCGCGCCAGCGACACTTTTATGTTTTTTTTGCGTACTGTTAATCAACAAGTCAACTAGATTCGTGGAGAACGAGTTGCAACAACGTACCCAATTATAACGAGCCCAATCAAGTACGATCACAAGGGTGTGGAGAAACACTAAAAGGGGGGATGGAGAGAGCCTTGGGTAGGGCGAAAGCGAAAAAGGCGTGACGTTGTCATGGTTGTAGTGAAGTTGGACAAGCACATGATAAACATAATTTCTCAATGACAATCGATCGGTATGGACAAACAATTCCTTATTATTCATATATTTTATTAGTTCATATAATTCATGACATTTTCTTTTCCTGTAGATCCTCCGTACGTGACACATATGAAACTAGATGAGGAAGCTAGGACGAGTTTAACTCGGACACGTGAAGAATATGCATTGTCATTGATTTTTTCGGTGTTTTTTATTTTTTGGAGGGTTGGGTTGGAATTTTGTAGATGAAATCTTTCCTTCATTTTAGAAGTTTGATGCTACATGTTTTTTCTTGAGAATATGTATCAACACTACTAGAATTGGTATGGATTGACAGTTTAATAATACTCTCGAGATATATCATATGGTTTTGGTTTGGTTGTGTAAAAGATGCACTTTTAATTTTTTATTCTTTGTGTAATGCAGTATTTTTTGTTTAAAATTAAAATTTTGTTTTATTAAATTTTTAAAATTATTTTGAAAACTAAAATAAATGTTTAGATAAAATTTTGGTTTATTAAAATACATTTTATATTAATTGTTTTAAATTTATTTACCTGTTATATTTGGTCAATTAACATTTTTTCTCCTGACTAAATATAAGGCCAATGGAATATTTTGTTTGCAGAATATGAACTTCTATCATTATTTATTCCCTTTTGGTCAAGAGTGAAGTCTTCCATGACTTATTTATAACAGTTTACCAAATAATGGACAGGAGACTCTTTTGGCCAAATAATGGTTTGGCGATAATAATACAGAGAGCATGTATTATTGTCCTTTATATATTTTGTCCTTTATTTATTGCTTAAGAGACTTTTTTGTCCATAGAAGGACACGCTGATCTTGACCTTATTTTTCTTTTTTCTTTCTTGTTCCGTGTTTGCCAAAAAAAAAAAAATTAGAGTGGTATGTCGTAGAAAGGACACGCTGATCAAATGTACGGATTAATGGTGTCTTAATGAGGTATGTTTCTAGGTATGTTAAGTTGGGTATATTGGAGAGCCTAGCTGTATATATATATATATATATATATATGATGTCATCACATGTATACACATAACCTATATCATATGCCCCGTACGTAGTATAGTATCTCTCGAATATTTTACGTAACGTAATACTTCTCATAGTAAATTTCCGAATGTTTGTTAATCTCAAATGGTTGCCAAGTGTCCCTTAAGTAAATTCAGTAGGCAATCCCACTCAAGGCCTACTAGTCTTGGTCCTACATTCCCCTTATTTCCCATGATAAGAAATCAATATCGGAATAATCTTTAATTACCCATTAAGCTAAATCAATTATTAGTCTTAAACCCTTCTTGTGCGACTAACCTCAAACCCAAATTAGCCTACTAGTAATTAAAATATCTCTTAATAAAATCTTACAATTAAGTCAAGGATCAACCCAAACACTTTCCATGAGTTCTATATAAAAAGGAGAAAAACAATACAATTCTGGGAAACCAAACTGATTTGGCCTTGGTCCGAATCGATTCTCTTTTCGAATCGATTCAGTCAAGGACCCGAATCGACTGTAAGAGATCACGTCATATTCAGTTATGGGATTCACAATTTTTAACCTTAAAACTTCCATGATTCATTCCCAATCTCCAAACCAAGCATACTAAACATTACACTAAGACATATAAATGATTTCTAACGTATTGGAATCATTAAATCCTCAAAGAACATCTTTAAATTTAATTAATTCAAGATTAACTCTCTAAAAACCCTAGTTTATCATTTTTGTCCAAGAACTTCCATATAACTCCAAATTTCTTCATAATTTCGTGAAACTACGTCATCAATTCATCATTCAAGCATAGGGATTAAGTTTATTACAATTTCCTACCCAAGAACCTGCATTATATCTTCCAAATGCAGTTAAAATTCATGAAATCATTAAATTGATCATCCTACTCTAACATGAATGGTATATCAAATCATAATTAGCAAGATAAACACTTGCCTTAATGTAAAATTGGTGTTTTCCTCCTCTCGATCTACAATCCGGTGGTGGTGGTAAAAGAATGGTGCAATTTGGCCTTGGGACCTCCTCTCTTTTTCTTCTTATGGCCTCCCTGTGGGTTTGCAGATACTAACCTTAATCTCCTCTACGTTTCATCATATATAATCCTCTAATTTTCGTGGGTTTATTATCTCTAAAATTTCAAAAGACCAAATACCTCTCTGGGGTGTCGGTTTGGCCTAAAAGTGCCTCGGGACCTAAACTAAACCCCCAGGTAGACTTTTCTGACTATCTCGATCCGTATGGTCACATTGGCACACTCAAAATGACCACATGGAAAATAAAAAGTGAAATTATATTCTACTTCCCAAATTAAGTCCCGACACGACTGACACACGTGTCCCGATTAAATTTACCATAACTATCGTATTTTTCACTCACAACAATTATAATCTTTCCTTATCATTATTATTACTCATTCACTAAGTAATATTCAATATAAATAAATATTAACCCTTATCTTGCTGATTAATATTTATTTTACCGGATTAATTTCCAAATATAATTTAATTAATCTCAATTAATTTCCAATAGAAAAATCCATAAATTACGGGGTGTTACATACATACCCCATAATAACGAAATTTTGTCCTGAAATTTGGAAAAAAAAGGAAATACCTGGTATGAATAACTCTGGATACTTTTCGCCCATCTCATCCTCGCACTACCACGTCGACTCGTTGGCTTATGATCCCCCAGCTGAACCCCTATGAGTGGAACTAACTTCGACCTCAGTCTCCTCTCGCTATGATCTAAGATAGAAACTGGCCTCTCCTCATATGAAATATTGGGTTGAAAATAAATCTCATCCAAAGCAATGTGCGTGTGAGACAACTCATCCCAGAGATATCACCTCAGCGAAAAAATATGAAATATATCTTGAATTAGATACAAGTGCTCCGACAACCCAAGTCTGTATGAAACTGAACCAATCCACTCAATAATAGGGAATGGCCCCACGCATCTCGATGCCAACTTCCCTTTCTTTTCGAACCTCATTATACCCTTCACAGGAGATACACTTATTAGCACCTGATCTCCCACATCAAATTCCAGGAAGCACCGCTTAGCATCCGCATAACTCTTCTGTCGATCCTGGGCTATCCGTATACGGCTCCGAATCAACTCAATCTCGATGGACATATCATAAATCAACTCCGATCTGAGAAGTTTATTGTACCCTACCTCTAACTAACAAGCGGGCGAATGACAAGGTCTACCGTACAACGCCACAAATGGTGCCATGCCAATCATGAACTGGTAGGAGTTATTATACGCGAACTCCACCAATGGAAGATACTGCTCCCAACCTCCCCCAAAATCACGGATACACATCCGTAGCATATCTTCCAACATCTGATTAGTCCTCTCCACCTGCCCGTCCATCTACAGGGGATAAGACGTACTAAACCGCAACTCGGTACCCATATCCTCCCGAAAACTCTCCCAAAATCAAGACATAAAAATCCTGTCCCTGTCGGACACAATATCTAATAGCACCCCATGAAATCTCACTATCTTAAAATGAAAATCTGGGCGTAGTGTCCTGTAGTATAATTAGCTCGAACTGGCAGGAAGTGAGCTACCTTAGTCAACCAATCCACTATTACCCATATGGAATCGCGACCTCGTTGTGAAGTAGGTAACCTAGTAATAAAATCCATGGAAATGCTCTCTCATTTTCACATCGGTAACTCTAATGGTTGTAGAATCCCTGCCAGTTTCTGATGGTCCACTTTCACCAACTAACAAGTGGTGTACCTCGAAACAAATTCGGCGATGTCTATTTTCATCGTACTCCACCAGTACTGTCGTCTCATATATTAGTACATTTTATCCCCTCCAGGATGTACCACAAATCAAGACCCGTGTGACTCTGCCTTCACTGCATACCATAATTCCTCCCCCTTTGGGACAACCAATCTCCCATTGAATCGTAAACCACCCTTTGAAATCACGAAATATGACTCTGCTCCTCCGACTAAGAGTTATCTGATCCGCTTTTGACAAAAAGAATTTGTTGTCTGTGCTTGTTCTGCTCCCGAATGCGTAACTGGTGATAACTGTATCTTAAATATATCTTAGAAAAGTAGGAGGCTCCTCTCAAGTGATCGAATAAGTCCTTGATTCGGGGCAACAAATACTTAATCCATATCGTGACTTTATTCAACTCTCGATAATCCACACACAAGCGTAAAAACCCATCTCTCTTCTTCACAAATAATACTGGGGCACCCCAAGGTGACGTACTACGAAATATATAACCCTTCCCTAATAGATTCTCAATCTGATCGCTTAGCTCCCTCATCTCCATAGGAGCCATGCAATACGGTGCACGAACTAATGGCTGAGTGCTCGATGCCAAGTTAATGGCGAACTCAATCTCTATACTAGGGGGTAATCTCGGTATCAACTAAACCACATTGGAAAACTCACATACCCCCTGGGAGGTCTCCTCCTCTATGTAGTACAAATGAGTGGATGATCCTCCCTCAGGATGAGGCATTGCCACTAAGAATAGCCCCTTGTCGAGGATCGAAAACACTATACTCCTTCTATAGCAGTCAATCATGGCCCTATACTCAGCTAGCCAACCCATGCCTTTAATGGCGTCGTACTCTTATATATCTAAAACAAGCATATCATCAGGCAAAACTAATCTCCCAATATCTATACTCACACCTCGGCATGTAAAGAAAATCAGTATCCCGTTACCCCGCGGTGAGTCTACACATGCAACTGTACTATCTTTCGTCTCTAATAACCTCGCGGCTCATGAAAATCTAGTAGCTATAAACGAGTGTGAAGCCCCAGTGTCAAATAAAATGCACCCAAAAGTACCATGAATAAGAAACATACCCTCAACAATGGGCGGAGCCTATGGAGGTGTAGCCTGGTGGACGTGATACACGCACCCATACTGTAACTTCCCCTACTGGGTGGGGCTACTAGGATAGTTGGGGCTGAAGGGAAGGCTAGTACGGGTGCTGGTGCTAGGAGGGCGACAGGGAAAAAAGGTCTCTGAGGCTCCTGGAGGGCTCCCCTGCTTCTGAACCTTGCCCTTATTAGGGCAATCCTGTCACTTGTGGCCAGTCTTACCACAAATGAAACACCTGCCCACAAAACCCTTTGGCCCTGGTTTCCATTTCCCACCCTACTGGCCCTGATGAAATCGCTGCTGGACCAGCTAGCCTTGTTGGCCCGATAGTCCTGCCTGAATCCACCCTGCCCTTATCGATAATCCCCTATACAAAACCTCTTAGCAGAATCCCCCTGGTGGGGACCTTGCTCACCCTGACTTTGCTGACCCTGAGTCGATTGTGCCCCATCGTCATTGCTACCCACAATCCTGCCCTGGTGGTTAGACTCTCCTGCTCGTTTGCTCCCCTTAACATGGATGCGATGGTCCTGGCAATGTAATCACGCAACATTCAACACCTCAGTATATGTCTTCAAAGTAAGATTACCCAACAAATGTTGTTCGATCCTCCAAGTAAGACCATTAATAAATTACTGTATCCTCTTTTCCTCCGTAGGTACCTCTCCTGGCATGAAGTTAGATAACCTTGTGAATTCTTCCTCATACACATCCACTGTCTTCCCCTCCTGGGTGAGATTTAATAGTTTTTGCCTCATCTCTGTCTGGATGGGTAGTATTTGCGGTCAAACCGCTCCCAAAACTCCTGTATCGACATTTTGTATCTCTCCTCAACGGTGGTAACAGACTCCCACCACTGTAATACCGCCCCAACTATCTTAAATATAGCTAGAATCTATCTCTGAATGTTCGTGCACTTGTATATCCTCAAATGCTTATGGATGTCTTGCTTCCATTGGCTAGCAACCACCACATCTGAACTCCCCTGGAACTCGGGAGGGTGTGTCTTCTGAAAGGCGTCTCTAACTCACTCCTAAGCAGAATGGAATGCATGTAACTGAGTTAGTGCCACAACTTGTGCCTGGGGTGGTGCCTGCTGTGAAATTGTAGCCAATGATGCATTAACCGCCTGTGCAATTCTAGCAGCAACCTCTGCAGCATTCATGGTACCCTTGGTCGGAGCTGGTTGAGGCTCTGGCTGTGCTCTGGGGTGGTTTATGGTGCACGTCGAGGAGGTATCTGAAATGAGAAATAATTTTCCATCAGTTCATAATTTAATATGTCTTAAAATAGTTGAATATGTAAATGCGTAATAAAGAATTGAAAAATCCTAATAATAGGGGTTTATATCAAAGAACGCTACGCTAAAAGTCGTAGTAAGCCGCATATATACTTAAGACACTAGAACCTGATGCTCTGATATCATATGTGACACCCCGCCTATTCTAATCCTGGGTGATCAGTCCATTATTAAATTAAATGGGAATAATTAATGGTGTCATTCGTAGCATTACAGTCGAATTTCAAATTAATTACTAATACCCGTGTCAAAATTTTCATCTTACTTATCATCAAGAAATAAATAAATAGGAAGAAATATACCATTCACCATTTCCATGCAGATAACAATGAATAATATAATAATGACATAAGTAAATAATTGAGTATGGAATAACACTCCAGAGAAAATATAAATACAGTCATCAACGAGTAAAGTCTAAATTAATACTAGAAATAAACGAAAATACAAAGTCTCTGAAAGTGGTATCCAACTATGATTGGGAAACATGCCCAACTGAGATAAATGAAGATAGATATGAACTGAATAAAGGTGGAGGCGTCTAATAGCAAGGTCCTGCAACCTCCACAGTAGCTGCAGCACGTCATATGGGGAGCTCCTATGCCTAGCGTCCCTGTGGCTGAGCACCTAAAATTATTTTTACAAAAAGGATTTGAAACAGGTCAAAGCCCAAGTAAAACAGTTTGAAAAAAAGTTTAGCAAGTATTTAAAATGCGAAAGGATAAGATATTAAATACATGTTAGTACCGCGAGCCCTCACTTGAGATCCTCACCCCTCAACTAATGTGCACGCCTAACGTACTACTCTAACCCACCTAGTTATGCTACCCGCCTAACTAGTGTGGCTTATATCTCTACGCATCTAATCAATTATAGTGCCCACCTGTATTTCCCATACAATATGTTATTACATTTTCCCAATTTTATATACTTATTAGTAATTTCTACTAAATGATATAGTGCACGTATACTTTGGTTAATTTAGATATCACTATATATTAATTACTGATTTAGCCTTTATACACTTGAATAATTTAGATATTACAATCTATCTTATCTACTAACATACTTGTAGAAGAATCAATCACACGTTATATATATATATATATATATATATATATATATATATGATGCCATCACATGTATACACATAACATATATCATATGCCCCGCACGTAGTATAGTATCTCTCAAATATTCTACGTAAAGTAATACTTCTCACAGTAAATTCCTGAGTGTTTCTCAATCTCAAATGGTTGCCAAGTGTCCCTTAAGTAAATTCAGTAGGCAATGCCACTCAAGGCCTACTGATCTTAGTCCTACATTCCCCTAATTTCCCATAATAAGAAATCAATATCCGAATTAGCTTTAAATACCCGTTAAGCTAAATCAATTATTAGTCTTAAACCCTCCTCGTCCAACCAACCTCAAGCCCAAATTAGCCTACTAGTAATTAAATATCTCTTAATAGAATCTTGAAATTAATTCAAGGGTTAACCCAAACACTTTCCATGAGTTCTATATAAAAAGGGGAAAAACTATGAAATTCTAGGAAACCAAATCAATTCATCCTCGGTCCGAATTGATTCGCTTTCCAAATCGATTCGGCCAAGGAGCCGATTTGATTCACCCTGTAATAGGTCTTGTCATCTTCTGTTACGGGATTTATCATTTTTAACCTTAAAACCTCCATGATTCATTCACAATCTCTAAACCAAGCACACTAAACATTACACTAACATATATACATGATTTCTAACGTTTTGGAACCATTAAATCCTCAAAGAACATCTTTAAATTTAATTAATTCAAGATTAATTCTCTAAAAGCCCTAGTTTATCATTTTTGTCCAAGAACTTCCATATAACTCCAGATCTCTTCATCATTTCATGAAACTACATCATAAATTCATCATTCAAGCATAAAGGATTAAGTTTATCATAATTTTCTACCCAAGAACATGATTTAAATCTTCCAAATGTAGTCAAAATTCATGAAATCATTAAATTGATCATCCTACTCTAACATGGATGGTATATCAAATCATAATGAGCAAGATAAACACCTATCTTAATGTTAAATTGGTGTTCTCCTCCTCTTGATCTACAATCCGGTGGTGGTGGTGCAAGAATGGTGTAATTTGGCATTGGGACCTCCTCTGTTCTTCCTCCTATGGAGTTTCTATGATTTTGTAGATACTAACCCTAATATACTCTTCGTTTTATAAGACATTATCCTCTAATTTTCGTGGGTTTGTTATCTCTAAAATTTCAAAAGACCAAAATACCCCCCGGGGTACCGGTTTGGCATAAAAGTGCCCCGGGAGTCAAACTAAACCCCCGGGTAGATTTTTCTAACTATCTTGGCCCTTTTGGACACACTGACGCACTCAAAATGACCAAATGGAAAATATAATGTGAAATTATATTTTATTTCTAAAATTATGTCCCGACACGACTGACACGCATGTTCTGACTAAATTAACTATAACTACCGTATTTTTCACTTACGACAATTATAATATTTCCTTATCATTAATATTACTCATTCACTATGTAATTAACATTAGAAATGAATACCAACCCTTATCTTGCTAATTAATATTTATTTTACCGAATTAAATTCCAAATATAATTTAGTTAATCCTAATTAATTCCCAATATAAAAATCAATAAAATTACGGGGTGTTACAGATGCCATTTGATAAATAGGGGAAAAGTGGGAGTCAAGTTACTATGCATGTCTTTGTTTTCAGCTCCCATTATATATGGAACTATAGCGGCTAGTTTGGGTATCGAATCCACATGGAATGTTGTTAAACATTAATTGACATATTACTTCTCAATAAAAGTGTAAAAGGTGATAGTTTTAACAACATATTAATGTAGGCATGTATTTAAAATAAGATTAACAAAAAGAGTAAAAACTATAGATTGGAGTCGGGTTAATTAGTATTAATGGTTACATAGGAAAGTTAGTTTATCAAAATTAAATATCATTTCATCAATTAATCCAATCTAGAGTTGTCACCCCTAAATTCTCATAAAAGTCTGCTATGATTTTAACGTCAACAAATATCCTCGAGATTACACATGCAATTTTTTAAATACTACGCATAAGTGATATACACCCTTAAATCTTCTAGACATCGAAACGTAACCCATTTAAACTAATTTAATCCATCACCAAATAAAAGCAACTAAATTAATCCAAGGTGAGTTCAATTAATCTAAACTTAAAACTAATTAGCTAGAAACCATATTAAAGCATGTAATTAAAGAAAGGAAGTAAACTATGCAAGAAATAAATGAAGACAACTAATTAACCAAGATTGGAATAAATAAATACAACTTATATTATATGGAGAAGATGGTGAATAGTAACCTTACACACAAAATCTTGGATAGAAAATGGAGGGAAGCTCCCAACACTAACCAGACCCTAGCCTAAACTAATACAAAATAAAAGATATATGAATTAAAAGAGGGGAGAAGCTATATATACATAAACCTTAATGACAAACTTGTAAAACAAGGGGGCCAAAATTTGTAGGGGTTGAATTGATTCGGAGTGGAGAGAAATTGATTTAATACAAGGGAAATCTAGCACTGTCAAGGGTGAATTTATTCGAAGCAGAGCCAATTCAATTCAGAGCCTACAGGTCTAAATTATTTATTTGATGTCTTCTCTCTTTACGTGGCGCAATTCATAAAAATTGTGCGAAGGGTGAATTGATTCATGAAAATTATCGTAACTTCTTCATTATAAATCGAAATTTCTCTCGGGCGGAGACCATGAGAAGCTAACACATAGAGATACACTTCTGTATAGACTTTGGTACAAAAATTCAAATGTTGAAATGATTAAAATGCCCCTAAATGCACGCTTTATGATGGAACTTTCCCGAAATGCGACTAAACTTCGCATTAAGCACCAATAATACCTACAAAGCTCAATTATACCTTGGAAAGCATATAAACATACATAAAAAAAGTTGTCTGGTTAATGAGAATAAATATATAAAGTAAGGAACCCGAGGGAGATAAAATGCATAAGTATAAAGGGAGCATAAATGCAATATTCTAGACGAATAAAATATCTCTTCGATTTACGAGTTCTTGTTTGAAGATTTATATATAGGTAGATCTTTGCCTTTGGTCAAGTTGTGTCTTTATGTTATAGGTTGTTAGATTTTTTTATAATACTTTTAATCTTATTTTTATATACTTTGTCATGAAATAGTCAAATGGTGAGATTGTAAGAGTATGCATTATACTCATGTGAGAAAACAATGCTTGATCCCGTTCACAAAATATACTTTGATTCTTGTCCTTGAGGTCATTCTGGAAAAGTTTCATTCAAATCATTAAACGGACATCCTCGAATACACATATCCTTTTTTAATACCACTCTTAAGATGGTAAATAGACTTCGAGACTCATATTCATGTTTTGTCATACAAATTATACTTTTTTACATAAAAACCTTTTTGTGTGTGAGCTTTAATATAGCTTGGTTATAGCAAATATATATAAAACAAAAATATTTTTTTTAAACTTCTTGATACATTAAATATATTTAGGGTTTATTATATGTGAGTCCTATTTTAAGAGTTTGTATTTATTCAAGTCTTATAAACTAGTCAATCATTAATTAGGTCCTATTTTAAAATATCTACTCATAAGTTTACATAAGACCCCCAATAGGACCCATTTAAGAAAGCTTTTGTCATCATCCATGTTCTCCACGTCTCCCCCAGAAACTCATTTGAGAAACCTCCATAATCACCACATTTGTTCTTCGTATCACTCTTTCTTTCCATATCCATAACATCGCCCAAACTCTTTCTTGTATTTTTATCCCGCCGCCAACGCAACATATGTTTGTTCATCATCATCTTAGTTTATTCGTTTATTTTTTTTACTGACGAAAGTCGGAAGTTTTCAATAATCGGATCTGATTACAAGGTAATGGGTGGGTTGATTGAAGGTTAAAAGCAGGTAGTGGGGTTAATATAATCTAATACCCCAGCCTAGAAAATAGGTATTTAATGATAATCGAAATATTATATTAAAAAAAATTAAGAAATAAATATATAAGGGGATTAGGCCAAATGGCACGAAAAGTGGCGCATTACGAAAAGTAATTAGGGAGAAAAATCCTCACGTCGCATGGTTCGCTTGGCTGCATATTTAAGTTCTAATAATCCTAGTAAGTATGTTGGTTAAGTGTGACGTGAATATACATGATTGTAACATGGTCATGGTTAATAATGCGGTAATTTTGGTGGTACGTGGTGACGCACATGATAGGTAACTTTGTACGATTTTTGTAGGATGCATTGCGGTCCCAAATATCAAATTGATCACTTTTATAGGGTCGAAAAAATACATATAAAAATACCATGGGTCAAAAGTAAAAAAGAAATAAAAAATATTTTTCGTCAAAAAAATTAAAAGTACTCAGAAAATTATGAAAATTTCCATATCGACTTAAAATTTAATTTTGAACAACTTTCTCATTTTAGATGTCTTAAAAAAAATCATTTAGACCCATTTTAGGCGAATTTTTGTCAGCACGCATCGCGTAGGATGCGAACTTGCGCGAATTTTTTAGGACAATCGGTAAGTGAAAAAAATATTCTGACCATATATTTAGACTCGTAAAAATATAAGGAATATTACCATGGAAGAAAAATCGAAAAATATCATATTTTGCGTGGAGGTCCTGATTTTTGTGCGCCTTGTGTAGGACAATCCCAGAGACCAAACAACTAGTGTAAATATGATTTTTAGCCAAAAATAATGCAAGGAATATGAATCTCAAGTTAAAAGTTTCAAAAAAAAGGGGAGAGAAAGTGACGAAAATGAGAACCCTTGTGGGTCATTTAATGGGTGGTTGTGTTTGGTCATTGTCCAACTCATATTTTCAGACTTTGGGGAGAGTTTTACATGTTTTAGAACCCTCTAATATCTTAATTTTGGGTCAAGGTTGGAAGGGTACCCCTTATAGTGTATAAGAGAGAGATAAAAGGAATCCATGAATGTCCCAAAACTTGGAGCTTTTTCTCAGATTTTTCCTTCTCACTCTTGTATCCTAGCAAGCCAAATTCCATCCCAAATTAGTAGATCTTCATTCTCACCCATATATCACCAACCAAACAACATTAAAGTAGCTTACAACCTCCATTAGAGACCCATTTCAAGGTTGGACATCATGTAATAGCATTGTAGTGGATTTTTGGGAGCTAGAAGAAGGATTTTCGTGAGCTTAGAAGGACTATTGCTTGGGCCATCCATGGAGTTTAGATTGAAACTTGGAAAGTGCGATATTATGACTCCCTTAGGGACACCTTTGGAGACGGGGGAGTCATCCACCTTATCTACCATCATTCAAGACTTGATGTGGGATTTTCTAGCCTTATTTGTGTTTAAAAAGTTTTATGATTTCAGCTTGCTATTTTACAAGTTTTAGGCTTAACATGGGTAGATTAAGTGTTATATTACATCCTTATACTAGTTAATGTTCATACTATCATCTTATGTTATGGGTATAAAAAGGATGATTTCTAATGGGTTATTAATGTGCATAAATTTCAAAATATTATTTCTCAAATATAGTGTGTAGAAAGTGTAGAAAAATGGTTATGGTTCACTAATGGGTTATTAATGACACTCTTAATGTTTTGAATAAAAAGGGGAATTTAAAATAAGGTTTTAAATGGATTTTAAAGGTGTTAAATTTTCAAAACACTAGTCATAGGCATTTTATGAAATAAAATTTGTTAGACTGATGTTTTAAAGATAAATAATGTGATTTTGTGCAAAGAAATGCATTAGGCTTGTTTAAGCCATTTTATGAGATAAAAATGTGATTTTCTACTTTAATAGTCCTATGAGGTTTCAATGAGTTTTGCTCAGGTCATAGAGTTGACTAAGTTCAAATGGGGCTCGGGAGTACGTGGTGATCTCTAGACCTAATCTCGGAGCAAAAAGGTTAGTAAGCATGAACCATAAGATCGATTTGCATTCGGTATGGATCGTTGGAAAGGGACTTCTGATACCTATAAGGTTTTCAGTTTGGAGAGTTGATCGAAGTCAAATGGGTCCTAAAAGTGCCCGATAACCTCTGGATCAGGTCTTGAAGTAAAAAAGTGAGTATGCACGAACTGTGAGGCTAATTCATGCACGATATGGACCGTTAGAAAGGTAATTCAGAACCCTATAAGGTTCATTAATCTTCACTCAGTTCGAAGATTTGACCAAAGTCAAATGGGGTTTGAGAGTGCTCGGTGGCCTCTAGATTAGAGTTTGGCGTAAGACTTATGGTCTTATGATAGGAGGAGAAATGTTAGGGACCTAAGGAGGTATTTAAGGGGTACTAGAATAAGGTTTCTACAAAGCCTATGACATGTTTGATGAAGCAATAGTGGAAAAGCTTCAAAGTGGATATACAACATGTCATGTTTAATGACAAGTTTGTCTTCACATTTACCGAGGATCTCCTAGGTACGGATGAATATGGAATATGGCCATTGGATAGTTTTTATGGGTGCTTGTTTAAAAAAATAATAATTTTGAACTATTTTAAAATTATTTTTGGGAGAAAATTATTTTTTTACTTTTTATCTCATTAAAACAAGAATTGAATCTCGTTAGAACGAAATGGCAGTTTCATTAATATGAAATTTTATCTCATTTAAACGAGATTAGATAGTCATTGGAACGTGTATCGAGTGAACATCAAACGAGGTATCTTTATCAAGCATTGCACATATTATTAGTAGCTCGTTGGAAGTTCGATTGAATGAAAATGGCTTCTCGTTTAAACGAACTTAGTTCTCATCATAACGAAAATGCCATTTCGTTCGAACAAACCATGAAATTTCATTTGAATGATTTTTCCACCTTGAAATTCAAATTTTCACTATTTAAGGCATGTTGGACTCAGAATTTTTAAGAACTTTTGGCGAAAAATATTTTCCTATCTGCTTACCAAATCTCCAATACCGTAGTTTCACCCGTTATGTTTAAAGATCCAAGTTTAAAATTTCATATGCTTTGAGATCTTTCTGTTTGGGCACCAAAGTTTGTTTCTCATCATCCTGAATTGAGAACGTGTTTTGTGCAGTGGACTCCTTACCTGATTTTCTGTGTTTCGACGACGAAGCGGTGTTTCGTGTTTTGATTCCATAGACGATTACTAAGCCTCATTGGTGGATACTGAGGCATGCATGAACTCGTGCATTATGGCAGCTGGTGCGGGTGGAGTCTTGCGTTGCACTATGGAGGAGCGGTTGAAGAAAGAAGAACATCAAGACTTACGAGGGATATGAGTCGTTGAGTAAGTCTACTGTCTATGCTTTATAAAACAATATCATAGTGATTTGTTTGGTTAGGCCGCTTGAGGTTTTTCCCATTGTGATTTTCCTCATACATCAGTGTGTTGTGAATGATTTATTTATATTATCTACTTATGACTTAAATGCATGTTCTAGTTTAAGAAGATAAAATTGTATAAATCAGTTTTTCAAAACAAAACGGTTTAATTTGGTGAATAAGTTTAATTGAGTTTAATTTATTTAAAAATTTGATCTTTAAAATTTATAAAACATAAAAATAGATTTTTTATTTATTCGGACCATCCCTTCCCCAGTGGGACTTCATTTTTAAATTGGTATCAAAGATAGACGCATTAAGGCTTCCAAACTTTAAAACCTTACCCCTCAGTTTGAAACCATTAGGATGTTGGAGAGTGAGACCTTTAATGAGTTTTACGCTAGAATTTTTGAAGTATCTAACTCGTTTTTTAACTTGGGAGAGAGGATAAGTGACAATCGAGTTATCAAGAAAATCTTAAGGTCACTACTTGAAAGATTCTACGAAACGTATGGATGTGACTTACAAACATTTGAATTCTCTGGGTACTCTAGATTCTAGGAAACGTTTAGAGCTTGTAGGTGACTTACAAACTTATGAACTTGACATGTTTACCTCTAATATTAAGAAAAAGAAAGATAAAGACAATGTTTTAAAAGCCCAAAAGGAGGAAACACCTATTTCAAATGATAAATCTGACATCGAGTTCGAGGATATGGATATGTTGGCAAAACAATTGAACAAATTTCTCAAATTCTACAAGTAATCGAAAGATGTAAAAATGTTTTAGAAAATATGCACCATAAGGCTGATCACTTCCCTAAGAACTAGAATGATAATTTCAATATGGATGAGTTGAATAGATGTTATGGTTGCGCGTGTTATGGCCATACGGTAGCTGAGTGCCCCACTAAACTAAGGAAAGAGGGCCAAAAATCGATAGCATACAATGCCACCCTTAATTATAGTGGTCCAAAAGAGGGATCCAATTCCCTCATTGAGTGCAACTTTATTACATTCATGTCTAGTCATGTGAGCTTTGATGAGAAATCTTCCCATGATGATATTTCTTTACATGACACTTACAAGGACATTCTTTATAGATCCCAAGTGAGTGATGGTTATGAGAGTGGAGATGAGAGTGAGGATGAAGAAGAGGAGGAGTAAAATGAACTCTAAGTTGACTTATGTGAGTTGTATATGAAAACTTTGAAGGTAAAGAAGGCTAACTTAAAGTTAGCAGCTAGGTTGAATGAACGTGCCCTAATGAATGATAATAGTGTTTTGATTCATGATCTTAGGGCATATGACATGAATCTTAGAGAGAAGCTAGAGTATGTTTAGGGCGAGAGATATATACTTCATGATTTGATGGAGGTTATGAAGAAAGATCTTCTAAAGTTTGACGAGTCTAGGAATTTACTCGAGTCTCGAATAGTAGAGCTTGAAGAGAATTGAAATACTCTAGTCATGTCAAATTTGATTTAGAATCTAGGTAATAAAAGTTAGATAAAATGTTAGGAACCATCCAAATCAAATATGATAAGTGTGGAATTGTCTTGATGATAAAAATATTTCTCTACCTAAGCCAAGACCATGCGTTTGAGAGAGTCGGTTAGGAACATTAGGAAAGGTCAATCCTTATGTGATGCACTCATTACGGTAGGAAATGTCACCTTAGGAGGTTTTGTTATGATCTTATAAATGATCCTAGGAAGTCTAAGTTTAGAGTCACCAACTTTACCAAACCCGAGAACATCATGTTACACCTATGTGGGTTGGGAGATTCGAGTTGGATGTTTTACATGATTAACTTCTTGATTCTAGTTTGCTTGAAATGATACCTTCCATTATATATCTAATGGTTGATTGTGTTAGCTTGTCTACATACACTAGTTTGTGAGCTAATCAGGTGGAAATAAGCACGAGAAGTGTTTCTTATGATATGAGCATTTTTATGGAAGAGGAATTTGATTCTTCTGATAACTTTGGTAGCAACTCTCTTTGAGTATCTTTGTGTGTACCGTGGAAGTTTTATTTTTTACGATGATAAGTAAATATTATCTCTTTGTAATGAATTATTTTAATGAAATATGAGTCCCTGTGCCGGCTCCAACCCTTTTGTTGTCATCATATGATTCTACAATCGGTTCATTAGTTATCTAAAAAATGAGATAAAGTAAAAGGAAAGGCTGTTCTGCCCCGGAGGGGTGTTGTTTTATTGAACGAACACTTAAAGTTTGCCTACGTACCTCCGTTATGTAGCCAAGTAGTTTTAGTAATTGAAAAGGATAACTCAACGGATGGGGAAATTTTCTTTAATTTTTGTAGAATCGGGTTGTACTTAGTTATCGTTTTAAAAAGTAGTTTTATGAATGACTTTATTTTTTACTTGCAGTACTTCTTAAGATGATTTGAATTAGTTGGCTTAGTTAGTATTGTGCCATTGAGATCAACTAAGAGGCCTCAATCTCCTTATAAAAAAATATTTTTACAATGTATGATCCCGTCTAATTAGGATAAAATTTACCTCTAGGATCCCTTATGGGCTGTATGACTTCTTTCAACACTCGGTGTCCTTTTTTAACTCCTCGATCTTTAAACTCGTTATTGAACGTTCTAGTCATCCGCCTGTGGTAGCCATATATGTGGTTGCGGGCAGGTAGTTGACGCTCATCAACAATTCTTTATTCATATCCACTCTTCACGCAATAAAACTCAAAAATTTGGTTATCAAGAAATACTCTTAAGTAATGAATTTCCATTTCTATCGATATAATTTCTTCTATCCCATAGACAAGTGAGTATAAAATGTCTCTAGTAGGCATTCTGACGATGGCCCGATATCCCCATAGTGCATATGGTATACCGTTCATCCCAATTATGACACCCTTCAATCATCTTACTTAATATAACCTTTATTTTCTTGTTGGCTAATTCAATTACACCATTTGTTTGTGGATGATACGAGGATGTTTATGTCTTTGAATTTATTATTTTTCAATGAGTTCTATGACATCCGCTTAAAAATGTATTCCACTATCAGAAATTAATTCAAAGGTTACACTATATTTGCAAATGATTTTCTTTCATATGACTTCGACCCACATGGTGAATTAATCAGTGGCTACCATAATGAACTCATGACCTTTGGAAGAATTTTGAGCAGCATTTCCAGTGATTTTGATTCCCAAGTTGAAGATGAATAGTGTGACGTAATGTTATACAATTCTCTTAGAGGCAAATTTTAAAAAATTACAAAATTTTGGTACTTTGGATATCTCTGGACATACTTACTATAGTCATGTTCAAGGGTTCTCCAATAATACCTACTGGGGATGGTTTTCATTGCTAGCATTTGACCATTCATATGGGGGCCACACTCATTTATGTGGATTTTTCCATCACTTTTTTGCTTCCCCTTGTGAGGCATCATAGATGATTTCCATTAAAGTGTCTTTTGTATAATTGTCTAGCACATGTGATGAATTGAGTGGCCCCATCATCCGAGTGCCATTGTATATTTTTTAATCGATCTTGAATGGTATATTCCATTTTAAAGTATTTGTTTTATATCTTGATACCACGTCCTTTCATTTGTAGTTTCAATCAAATTTTATATGAGAATCCAGGCTACTCTTTCTTGCATATGTCCACCGGTGCTTCGTTCATTTCTTCTGGGATATCTATGATGGAGGTATTATTATTTAAAGCATCAACAAAATTGTTTTGATCTCTTCGAAGGTAAAATAATTGGACGTACTCGAATAGGGAAGTACTTCCTCCAAGTACTCATGGTGTGTAAAAACTTTTCCTCCTTGATCTTCTAATGTCCTAGGATATGGAAGATAATAAGGGAAGAGTCTATAAACATATCGATCCTTCATATTCCTTTTTTTCACGCTATCTTTATCTCTACAATGTAAGCTTCGCACTCCGTAATGCTACCGATACAATCAAAATTTAGCTTAAAGGTTGTATGTTTGCGTCTCCTATTCGGGGAAACGAACAACATTCCAATACCATATCCTTTCTTATTGCTTGTCTGATTGAAGTACAACTACTATTTGTAACCATCATGGCATTCTTCCATCCAAGTGTCTTCATCTAGAAATTTAGCTGTAACCTTGTCTTATTCTTCTAAAGTAGGTTCAACTAAATAATACGAAATGTCTCGTCCTTTAGTTATCTTTTGATGTACATACTTAATGTCGAATTTTATAGGCAAGAATAACAATTTGGCCTTTTTTCTTGTCAATAAAGGATTTTTTAGTAAGTACTTTAAGGGATCCATTTGAGATATTAAATTTATTTATAAGGCGATTATGTAATGTCTTAACTTTTGTGTTACCCACATAAGGGATAAGAAGGATTTCTCCAAATTCGTATCCTGTTCTTCAAAGGTAGTGAGTTTTTGACTGGCGTAGTATATAGCCTTATTTCCTCGTGATTCTTCGATATATGGGAAAACATGGTTCCGACATCTGTGGTGGTGACCATGAGGTATAAGAGACATGGGTACCTAGGTCGAGGTGGGGCCAATACATGGGGATTTATCAAATACTGCTTGATTATATCAAAAGCCTCTTGGAACCAAGAGTTCTGCATATTGGTAGAGTCTTTATAGAGTATTTGAAAGATAGAGGTCATTTGAGATTTAACCCAATCGATGTATTGTATCCATCCTAAGAAACTTAAAAACTCTTCCTCGGTACATGGTGTATAACAAATTTTTGATCGAGTCAATTTGTATGTATTTTGGCTTAATTCTGTTTGGACAAAATTTTCGATCGAGTCAAAGTATGTATTTTATCTTTAGATATCATTTAGTGTTGTTTTAAAATATTATTTGAGGCATTTTCCATTAAAGAATTTTTAAAGAAAATTTCATTTTTGTGAATTGTCATTCAAACGTGAATTTTTCACGTTCTAATGAGTTTTAACTTGTCGTTCAAATGAGGTATATTAGTTATTCAAGTGAGAATATGAAAGTCATTCAAACGACCTTCTAACGGGTATCAAACGATTATTTTCTGATCATATGATAAAATTTGTTGGAAGCTTGTTTAAAGTATGGTTCAGATTAAATTCATGATGTCATTCGAATGGGCCTCAATGTCGTTCAAATGATATTATCAACTTTGTTCGAACTACCCTTATTTAGCATTTAAACGAACCCTCAACAAATGTGCCTCATTGAAGATAGTGTTTTCTATATAAAGGAGCATGGACATCAGTTTTTTAACTGGAGGTTTTGTGAAAATTATTTCGAAAGATAAATCCGAGAGCCTA
Source organism: Sambucus nigra (assembly GCA_949130495.1). NCBI lineage: Eukaryota > Viridiplantae > Streptophyta > Magnoliopsida > Dipsacales > Adoxaceae > Sambucus > Sambucus nigra. The sequence continues at coordinate 432,576,480 of OX422220.1, read as the reverse complement.
TAAACCTTAGTTTCACCCAATAGGTTTGAGATCCAAATTTCATTTATATATGCTTGTTTGAAATATCTATCGGGCTCCAAAGTTTGTTTACTAATCATCCTTGTTGATTAATCCTTTTGTACAGTGGATTCCATTCTTATTTGTTGTTACATACAATACTCCATGTGTGTGATAGTTTGAGGCAAAAGACTCCATATTCAATTCGTTGACAATTTTATGTGCCTGGATCAGTGGATACCAAAATATATGAGGAACACACATTATGGTAATGCATAGATAGAATCTTATTTGTCAGCGTGAGAGGTCGAAGAAATGAAGACGATCAACTCTTAAGGGGAGTCAAGTCGGTTGAGAAAGTCATCTGTCCTCCTTGTGTAATTCATTATCATGGTGAATTTGCATTCCTGGAACATCCGAGTTTTTTCCCATTAGGGTTTCTTTTGTACATCGTCCGTTATGTAATTACGTCATTTATTATATTTATACTCACCTAGATGCATGCTTAGGCAAGATAAAATTTGGTAATATGGTTACACAACAAATCGATTTTGATTGGTATAAGTTTAGTTGGTTTAACCATTTAATTAAAAAATTTGAAAAATTAAAAATTGGTCTGTGTGTTTAAACCAACCATATTACGATGTTTCTTGGTATCTCTATAGAGATCTCTCTCCATTCATTCAAGTTGTCTTTGCAGGAGAGTATTCTCTTCCATCTGGAGGCATGTTGCCTCCTCTTACTCCTGAAGCCTGGCTTCGTAAGCATCGATCAACCTAGAGATCTGAGTATACCTATGTTGTCCCTGACTTTCCTCAGAAGGTTGCCCTTCTTGGTGAAACCTGGGATTTAGTGGCTGGTGATTCTCGAACCTGACCCAAAGTGGGACAAGATCGTCCTGCACGTTGCTAACTTTATTAACATTGATATAATGGTGAGACATCACTACTTTCTTTTTTATAACTGCTTTCGTAGGCAAAATAATCGATTCCCACAGAAGGCGCCAATTGTGAGTGCAAGAATTATCACAATAAGAAATCTAGAAAGCAATATTGAAATGAAATGTAGATAATCACACACACAATCCCAAAGATAAGTGTTTTAGAAACTTTCCTATGTCCACGGAGAGGTTAATGTTTTGTATTAGTATCTCTCAAATAATAAAAGTTACATCCCCTTGCCCTGAGTCAAGTTTTACATATTTATAGTTGTGAGAATAAGTGATTGAATTGTACAAGTAACTCAAGTAGCATGCAGATAGGTCGTTGGTATCCATAAATATCTCCTCTGAGATTTTTGGTAACCGATTTGAGTCTATCTCCATGCATTTAAGCACAGGTCAAATACACGGATCTAAATTAAACATTTTGAGTTTGGCCGGACAATCCACTTTGCATGCTGGGCTGATCAACAACAGTATTGGGCTTGAATAAATAAGCCCCCACACTTATGCTTCAATTTTTGCATTGAAATTGGTACCATATGTTATATTGTTTGGATTATTTATTCTTGTATTACTAAGATGTTTCTGATTTCACGTTTCACTTAACATCATTGCATGATTATTTATTTTCCATTATGTTCACTTGCATTGCATTTAGGGTGAGAAGTTGGTCATATTTTTCACTTTATTCTTTATTTATTCCTAAATAAAAATGGGAAGAATTGGTATCTATCTCTTGAACGGAGGGGATAAACTTTTATCTTAAGGGGAGATGTCTTACCTAGGTGTAAATTGTTAGACAAACGGGGATGCCTTTTCATATATGGATTTATATTGCTATATATTCAAGTTTCATTTGAAAGGTGTGTTTAATACAGGTTTGCAATGATACAACAAATTTTCACAAGAGCAAGCTACTTAAAGTTTATATCTGCCAACTGTTTGTACTTTTTCTTTTGGAGTTGGGGTTGAGTCTTTATAGAATTTGATGGACCACAAGATTTTAGGTTTGTGTTTTGTCTCAAAATAGATTAATGGGGAGATTTGTGAAGAGGTAAAAACCGAGCTGAAAGCTTTAATACAAATTTTAGAGTTAGAAACCTCATAGTGATTCCATCCAAATATTGCAATACCAATTAAAAGCGGAAGCCAATTTTAAACATATTTTATCTTTTTCTCTTAAACATGAATATATCTGATAAACAGATAAATCTAACAAAATAATCAACCAGGGTCAAGTTTAAGGAAAAATCTCCTCAGGGCAAAACCTTTTATTCCACTAATAATATCCAAATCGTAACTTCCAAACTTACAAGAGAAATACAACAATGATTCTCACAAGAAACACAATGACCATAGTCGATATCAATTATTCCCTCAAGAACCACAAAGACCTCAGTCTTCCTCCTTGAGCCTCAACCTCGGTCTTCACCAGAGAATCCCCGCAAGTATCACAAGTCAGCAATGGATATCCTCTCCACAAATGTGTATGCAAAGATACAACACTATCTAGGGTTTTAAACGAATTCAGAAGAACAATATTTCAAGATGTTTTGTTGTGAATTAAATAGTGTTTTTTAGCCCAAAACTTGAAGAACTTTTGCAAAAGTTATGCAGAAATGGAGTTACAAAAATTCTTAAACGTTCTAAACACGAAACATATATTTATACAAAACTTAAGGCGACGCATCGTTTGAACGATAATGTTGAGTCGTTCAAACGAGATGTTGATCTCATTCGAACGAGGTTTGATCTCGCTTCTAAAGACCTAAACAAAATCAAAACAATATTATTAGTTTGAAGATCATTTGAAAAAAAACATCGAAGGACCTATGCATATCGTTTGAACGACATGGGGATGTCATTTGAATGATTAAAACGAAAAACTAAAATTCCACCTATAGTAAACTCAGAAAACATATCTTCAAAAATAAAATGTTCTGTCCATTTTTTGAAAAAATAAACATCCCAAAATATAATTACGATGTAAATTAATTCAAGCACTAAATCATGTTATACCTTATCGGGATGTCGAGAAGTCTTCAAACTTGAAAATGCTTGAGTTCTGTTCGTCTTGGTTCGTTTTGACGGTGCGTGATGATTTGTATTGGGATACGCCCAACCAGTCTAAAGCTATGCTATGAACAATGCGAGAAAAAATCTCTTACAAATCTCCCCCTTTGGATATTTCGATACAAAACAAACAAATATAATCGAACACAAAATTTAAATTAAAATCTCTTATGACAAGAATACTAATACCCTTCCCAACTATAAAAGAAAACGACATAAGTCTCTTTGTCTTCAAACTTCTTCTTACCTTTTTAGATTTTCCCTTAATCTTTTAATCTTATTGACAAAGTTTACAAAAGGTAAACTTACACACATGAAACAAAAAACATATACCCTCGTGGCGCATCTAGTTTGACACAAAGTAAAACCCATAGATAAACTCTCTCCCATAAATCAAATTCATTTTAATTTGCTCTCCCCCTTTGTTTTTATCGAAATAGACAAAGAAGTAGAAACAAACAAACATGAAATATGAAGTATCACGTAGAAGATAAGATATCATCACAAAAAGATACAAATCCAGCATGTGTAATGATCATCTCAAAGGAAAACACAACCAACTATTTTTGAAAATTTTCAGTTTTCCTTAAAAAATGTAAAACTTACAAAAATATTATACAATACCATACATAATATATGCAAAATATATCAAAGCAAATCCGGCGCACATATATAGGTATAAACCACCACAAAACACGACATAAAACACATAAGCTTTACACACTAGCATAGTATCGATGTTTCTAAACACGTGGGATGAACTGGATGGGTGTGAACTAGTAACAAAAGAATTTTAACCAAAACACTCAAATAAGTTCAAGAAGTTCTAATTGATCTCAAAACTCTATCAAACTAAGCTTTAGCCTCATGTGACAAATAAAGTTGAACTTAATGAACAAAAAAATCACAATGCACACAAGCCTAGAGTATTGATGATTCTATAGATCAATAGCCTTCTGACAAAATAAGCAAAACTAGGTATCATTGTGCAAACTAGTTGATCTTCAACTAAACTCCCTTAAAAGATAAACATGATCATATTTCTATTTTTTTCTTTCGAAGTGATATCTTTTTGAATGATAAAAAAACTAAACTATTAGGCCCATTTTTAGCATATTTTTCTTTTTATTGCCTTTACTTTTTCTTGGGCTCTTCTAAATGGTGGCTTTCACGATGACTTCAGTTGCCTCTCGTATCCCTTTCCCGTGTACAGTCATATTTTTTTAATATTAAACAAACTCTCACGGACAACGGTTCTTACATGCAAAAATTCACCAAAGTCAAATAAATATGTAGATGAAAAAATTGATGGGAGAACATCTCTCCAAGATTCAATATAAATCATGAAGTCAAAATCCAATAAGCTCATGCATGTGTGTGTGTGTGGAGGCATATACAAAGTCGAATCCATAAAGCAAGTCAATTTTGAAACAACTCCATAAAATATGGTTAAGATCAATCTAAGCATTTAAAGTCATAACCAAATGTCCTATCCACATGAAAATTACGGAGTGAATTGGATTCAAACACACTAATATTCCATACCAAATGTGTAAAACCAAAATACATAAGAACTGAAAATATTTTTGTATTTAATTTTTTTTATCAAAATAAAATCTTTTTAAAAAATATAATACAAAATATATACATATTATAACATTAGAAAGAATATTTCATGAAGCACAACTAGAGTATGACAAACATAATCATGCAAGCAGTTATCCATAAGAAATAACATGCAAAGCACCATGTGCAACAAGTGAGAGTCAACCAACCTAACATTTAACGTCTCCAAAATGAATTTCCTAACCCAAACTGGTGTATACCTATCTCGAGGGGTTATGGGAACTGATGGGACACTATCTTTAAACTTCTTAGGATCTCTCCCAAGATCAAAATAAAAACGCTGAAGGTGACCTTTCCTACCACAATGTGAACATGTGTAAATGGTAGGAATGTTACCTATAGGTGGACCGTATATCAGATCCTTATTTTTGGTTGACCCTATAAAACAACCAATAGTTTTGGATTTAACATTCTAGGCATTAGAACAAGACGAGCCATTAGACTCTTTTAGTTTTAAGGGATCTTTCTTCATATTTTCAATCATTCCTGGTAGGTTATCTTACTCCCCCTCATTGAAAGCAAACCTATCCCTAAGAATCTTCTCGCATGCCTTAAAATCATTGATCAAAATTTTTATCCTTATTGTCACAAACACAAACCCTAGAATTTTTTAAGTCCTCTAATTCTTTTTTCTAAAACAAGAACTCTATCATCACTCTCCTTTTTGTACACTGTTAGAAACATAAAATCATGGTGCAAAGAGACAAACTTCTCATGAGCGATATCTCTTTGATTATGAACATTTTGCAAAAGTTACAAAATATTTTAAAAACGATTTTCAAGAATTTGAATTCTTTCAAAAAAATTCAAATTCAAATGAGAATCCATCGAGAGAGAATAAACAAAACAAACACAAGAGAGATGAATAAACAACTACTCAAAATGTTGCAAACAAGTATCTACACAATAACTTAGTGCAACCCGCTCTGATACCAATTTGTAGAGGTAAAAATCTCTAGGTGATTCCAACCAAATATTGCAATACCAATTTTAAAAGTGGAAGCCAAGTTTAAACATATTTTATCTTTTTATCCTAAACATGCATCTATGTGATAAAATATATAAATCAAACAATGCTATCAACTAATGTAAGTTTAAGGAAAAATCACCACAGGGCAAAAACCTTTTATTCCACTAATAATTTGTAAATCACAACTTACAAACTTACAAGCGAAATACAACAATGATTCTCATAAGAACCACAATGATCGCAGTCGAAGATAATGATTCCATCGAGAACCATAAAGACCGCATTCGAAGAAAATGATTCCCTCAAGAACCGCAAACACCTCAGTCTTCTTCTTTTATCCTCAACCTCACTCTTCAGCAGTGAATCTCTATTGGTATCACAAGTCAGCAACGAAAATCCTCTCTATAAAGGTTTATGAAAAGATATAAAAATTTCTCGGATTTTAAACTAATTCACAAGAACAATATTTAAGGATGTTTTGTTGTGAATTAAATAGTTTTTTTCAACACAAAACTTGAAGAACTTTCAAAAAAGTGATGCAGAAATGGAGTTGGCAAAAGTCTTAAATATTCTGAACACAAAACAAGTATTTATAAAAAACTTAAGGCGGCACATCGTTCGAACAATAATGCAGAGTTATTCAAAAGAGATGTTGATCTCGTTCGAATGAGATCCGATTTCGCTTCTAATGACCTAAACAAAATTAAAATAGTACACTTCCTTTGAAAGAAGGCATCGAACGACCTAAGCATGTCATTTGGATGATATGGGGATGTTCTTTGAATGCATGAAATGAAAATTTTAAATTCTGCCTACAGTAAACTCAGAATATATATTTTTGAAAATAAAATGCCCTATTCATTTTTCAAAAAAAAATAAACATCCTGAAATATAATTCCATAAATTAATGCCCTAAATAATTTTATACCTTATCGGGATGTTGGGAAGTCTTTAAACTTGGAGATGCTTGAATTCGGTTCGTTTTGACGGTGTGTGACGATTTGTAACAGGATACGCCATACTAGACTATAGCTATGCTATGAACAATGCTAGAAAAATTGTTCTTACAATTTGTAAGGACAAATGTCCAATTTAGTCAATTTATACGTATTTTTACTTAATTTCGTTTGGAAAAAACATGTCTGAGTCATAGGTTAGTACTTGAGTTGTTTAATCCTTCAAGACTATGATATGAATGATTGAAGAAAATATCGGCCAAATTAAAGTGTCTACATCATCGTGACGTGTTTCATCTTCAAAGTTAATGTATATTATTATTTTTAACCTTTGGATATTATTTGGGTGTTATTTAAAAATATTACTTGAGGCATTTATTCATAATATAATTTATAAAGAAAATTTTCATTTTGGGAACTGTTGTTCAACTGAGAATTTTTTCTATTCTAACGAGTTTTAACTATTCGTTCGAATGAGGTGTATTAGTCGTTCAAAGGAGAATGTGAACGTTGTTAAAATGACCTTCCAATGGGTATTAAACGAGGATTTTCTGATCACACGATAAAATTCTTTCCAAGTTCATTCAAAGTGTGGTTCAAACAAAATTCACGATGTCATTTATAAGGACAAATTTTCCATCATCCATAGTTTACATTGTGTATGTTGTATACCGTTACAACCATCAAAGAAAGTTTATGTTCATATGTGTAAGAAGGCGGATCCGAATATCAAACGTCTTCAATAATATTCCTTTACGAGATTAATTTTGGTAAGGAATGCGTTTAAGTTTCGAACATGTTTTACGATGGTATTGGAATATTTTTCTAAACTATTTTTTATCCAAATGGGGCATTTTTCTAAGTTAAAATATTTTTTGGAATACCTGTAGGCAAGCACTAAAAAATATTTTTTTTTCTACAGTCGTTCAAACGACATACTAATGTCATTCAAATGACCTCATCTAATGACATCGCATGCCATTTCTTAGGTCGCGAGAAGGGTCGTTCCTTGCTTGCTTTAAATAATTATGTACTGTTTTGCATTTTCATAGGTCATTTTTAGGGTCGTTAAAAGGACATCTAATGTCGTTCAAACGACATCAAGAAGTAGTCCTAATAATGCCCAACGTCTCAAGAATTTTATTTCCTTATAAATACCTATTTCATGAGACTTTTCATTCAAGACTTTTACTGCACGCAAACTACATATCTGCAAACTTTTAGTCTTTACTTTTTAGGGAAATTTATATTTTTGATTCATACAAAACATCCCATATGCTTTTGTGAATCGTTTTGGAACTCAAAACACTTCTTTGTTAAAGTTTCTCTTGTAGAGAAGGATTCTCTACTGCTGGATTGATAGTTCTTGGGGGAGCTATTGCTGACGATTGTGATCATTGAGGATACTCGAGGGTATTCACTGCTGAAAGAGGAGCTGGTTCTTGAGGTTCTTGAGGGAATCTTTGCTGGTTCTAGTCTGCGGTCTATGTAGATTTTTTGAAGAAAATTCATTGCATATTTCTCTATGTAATTATAAGTTGTGAATTACATTTAATAGTGAAATAAAGGTTTTGACCTTTCGGTGCATTTTTCTTGAATTTGATTGTCCCTTGATTTGTGATTTCATGTTTTATTTATTCAAATAAATGCATGTTTAGGGTTTAATGAAATTGGATTGAAGATTGACTCTAATTAAATAAGTTTTAATAATGAAAATTTGCGAATCCCTTTAATAATTGATATCACGCATTCTCAAATTGGTATCAGATAAGGTTTCACTAAAATATCCCGAGATATTTTTTCAATAAATTTTTTGTGATATCAATCGTTTTGAAAAACTTGATTTTTGAAAAGTTACAATTTTTTCGACTAAGAACGTATATAATCGGATGCCCGTCTTTGATGGCACGAATTATGCCTATTGGAAATCCCACATGAGATCTTGTTTAAAGACTATTGATTAACATGTCTGGTTAATATGTGAAAGAGGGTGGACTCCTCCCATTGTCACCGCGAATAATGTCACCAATGCCAAACCTGTGTCTCATTGGACTGAGGATGATTGTAAATGGAGTACTATTAACGCCCATGGCCTTAGAGCTATTTCTAGAGCCATCACTCGTAACGAGTTCTGTCGTATCTTGACGTGCACTATGTCTAAAGAGGCATGGGATATCCTCCAATTGACACATGAGGGTACCAACGCAATTTCAGGCGTCGAAATTGCAAAAATTGACCACCTAGTTTGAGACTATCACCATGTTAGAGTCCGAGTGTTTTGATGAGTTTTATGCTAGGTTGTCAGGAATAATTAATACGAGTTTTAATTTGGGTGAGAAAATTTAAGATTCGAGATTTGTTAAGAATATTTTGAGGACACTCTCGAAGCATTTAATTCCTAAGGTCACTGTTTTGAACTCACTAGGGATATTAACCACACTTAGGTTAGAAGAAATCGTAGGAGATCTTTAAACTTATGATAACAAGATGTTTCCTAACACTGTTAAGCCTAAGGATATAGGGATTAAAATTAGGGACCAATCTAAAAAGAGTGAGGAAGTGTCTAAGAATAAAGAGAAGAAGAAGAAATAGAGAGTTTGTGAGTCTGAATCTGAGGGAGAGTTTGATTTTGATGATGTAGCCTTGTTTGCTAAAAAATTAAAAAAGTTTCTTAAATTTTCCAAAGAAAATTCTTCCAATAAAAGGATTTTAAAGAAAAATAAAAAGAAAGAGGAGGCCAATGAGAGCAGTGAGAAAGAGGAAGAGGTGAAATGTTTTGAGTGTGAGGGAAAAGGGCACAAAGCATTTGAATTTCCCAATATTCTAAAGAGCAACGACAAGAAGATTGTTGTTACTGCCATTCTTAGTGATAGTAACATTGAGGTGATTGATTCTAGAAATGAATAATCACATGGTATGTGTGTTGCCTTTATGTCTAATCACGTGAGCACATCTAGTCTGTCCCACGACGATGAGGAAACTTGTATATGTGAGAGCCCCGATGATGATTTGAGTGTTTCGAGTGAGAGTGTGCATGAGATTGGAAGTGAGGGTGAAAGCGATCTCCAAAAGGCATTTAGATATTTGTACACCAAGACTTTAAAGATGAAGGAGTTTAATAAAGAGTTAGTTCTTAAGGTGTTATATTTGGATAGAGAGATAGGTATTTTGAGGGAGTATGAGGTGTTGATGAGTCAACTCGAGAAGGTGAGAGTTTCTTTATGTGAGCAGTTGACCATCTTAGGTCAAGAAAAGAGTGAACTTGAAGTCCATGTATCGCACCTCGAGAGAGATCTCGAACATTCCCGGGAAGTCAAGTTCACTGTACAGGACGCATCTAAGAAGGTTAGAAAGATTCTCATCGGTCCTGCTTTGGGTAATATTGAGAGACTAGGAATAGGTTATGCCGGTGAGTCTACTTCTCATGTTGCACTCGATCCAGTTCGTGATTTTGTAATAGATCCATATGGTTCTCGACCTAACACACCTAGGCGTCCATTTCCTTATAGGAGAGTGGGCCCAAGATGTTTTGAGAGAGGTATTCCTAGGCCCGTTTATGTTTGTTCCCATTACAAGAAGAAATGACACCTTAAAGAGTTTTACTTTCAGTTGGGTAGTGTGTCTCATAGATTTTTACCTTGGTATACTAATACATGTGTTTCCACACACACTACCACACATGATATTTAACATGCTCCAGCACATCACATGAGAAATTTTGAGCACTTTCGATACTAAGTTGAGTATTTAGTCAAGACTTCACATGATTTGATGGATGTTTTTCATAAGATGTCACCATCTTTTGAAAACACCTCTGGACCTAATAATTGAGGTTGACTTGTTTGCTAGCATAAGATGATTTTCATGATGATATTTTATGCCTATTGCTAGTGTGTACCGCCTTTGTATTTTTTTCATTTTGATATATTTTTTAAAAAATCCAAAAATATTTTTTCTTTTGAAAATTTTTGGAAAAATACATAAGATTTTCTGTTTTTTGAGAAAAAATTGAAAACGACAAAAAGATTTTATCTTGATAATTTTTTTTGAAAAACACAAAAAGATTTTTGTATTTCATTTTACACCGTTTATGGATGGAAATTTAGAATGACCAAGTCACAAATTTGTTCCATTATCCATGTGTCTGTTCGATAGTGATTTGAGAGGCATCATCATTTCATTTTATGCTTTACAATGTTTGGAGTAATTGAGATGTGATTAGTTGTTACTTCCTACATGCTTGACTCATGATTTCCTTTATTGTACATGTGCATGAATTTATTTGATTATTGTACTTGTCTATGACATATTGGTCGAAATTTTTTCATCTCAATCCTGTCTTTAAAACAAACCAAATGGATAAAACTTGATAATGAAAGTAGTGCATGTAAGAACTGTTACCCATGGGTATTTATTTAAAATTGAAAGAAAATGATGAGTGTACATGGAAAATGGATGCAAGAGAATAATAATCTCGTCATGAAAGAAACCATTTGAAATGAGAACAAGAAAAAATTAAGGCAATAAAAAGTGTCATATACCAAAAAGGGGACAAATAGTTTATTTTGATCACCTCAATAGAAACAATAAAAAGACTTATTATTTATGAGGGTGTTTGGATGAGCATAAAACAACGGGTTTGCAAGTCCTGACAAAGTCTTGAAAAAGCATTACATATTTTTAAACGTTATTTGTGTGGAAATCATTTTAGACTTTGATGTGTCGATTAAATTGAGTCAATTTAATATAAATTCAAATTTTGACACCTAAGGACGATTTCGAGTTCATTCGTTAGGAGTATCCATATTCATCGTGCAAATATGTTATGTATGTTTGAGTTGATTCTCCTATTACATTTTTTCACACCCATTCATTTTCCTATCCATGATTTGGTTACCTTAGTGACAATTCATAGTGTGTTTTTTTTTGTAAAATTATTTTGGTTTGAAAAATTTGAAAAGACAAATATAGTTTCTGAACCCTTTTGAGTTTATCCTTGCATGAGCGTATTTGATCTATTTCATGTTTTGATATGCTTTTCGTGAAACTCCATATTTATTTTGTTTATTCTTTTTCTTGTCCATTTTGGACAAATAAAAAGGGGGAGAACGAATTATGAATTGTGAGGGAGAATTGATTTACTTGATTTGATTTATGTTTGATCTCATTTCAAACTCGATACGTTATGAATGTATTTGCGTTGTTTATTGTGTGTAAGACTTTGGTGATCATTTGGAAATCGCACAAAAGAAGAGTATGGAAAGAAAAATATATGAAGATTTTAAGGTTGACGATTTTTTAAGCCTAGAAATTTTAGTATCTTTCCACTTTGGGTTCATGGGAGGGTATTAGATTTTTATATGACATTTGTTGATAATTTGAATTATTTTCATTTTGTACTGGCATAGACATATGGGGAGATTTGTAAGGACAAATTTTTCATCGTCCATAGTTTACATTGTGTATGTCGTATACCGTTACAATCGTCAAAGGAAGTTTATGTTCATATGTTCAAGAAGGCGGATCCGAATATCAAACAACTTAAACAATAGTCCTCTACGAGATTGATTTTGGTAAGAAATGCATTTAAGTTTCAAAAATGTTTTACGATAGTATTGAAATATTTTTCTAAACTGTTTTTTTTATCCAAATGAGGCATTTTTCTAAGTTAAAATATTTTTTGAATACCTGTAGGAAAGCATTAAAAATATTATTTTTTTCGCTACAGTCGATCAAATGACAAAGCAATGTCGTTAAAATGACATGCTAATGTCGTTCAAATTACCTCATCTAACGACATCACATGTCTTTTCTTTGGTCGCGAGAAGGGTCGTTCCTTATTTGCTTCAAATGATCACGTACTATTTTGCATTTTCATAGGTCATATTTAGGGTCGTTAAAACGACGTCTAATGTTGTTCAAAAGACATCAAGAAGTCGTTCTAACGACGCCATAAATACCTATTTCAAGAGACTTTTCATTCAAGACTTTTACTGCACGCAAACTACATATCTGTAGACTTTTTGTCTTCACTTTTTAGGGCAACTATATGTTTTTGATTCACATAAAACATCCTATATACTTATGTGAATCTTTTTGGAACCCAAAATACTTCTTCGTTAAAGTTTCTCTTATAGAGAAGGATTCTCTACTGCTGGATTGGTAGTTCTTGGGGGAGCTATTACTAACGACTGCGGCCATCGGGGATACTTGAGTGTATTCACTGCTGAAGGAGGAGTTGAAGTTCTTGAAAGAATCTTTGCTACTTCTAAGCTGTGGTCTATGTGGATTTTCTGCAAAAAATTCATTTCAAATTTTTCTACGTAATTGTATGTTGTGATTTATATTTAATAGTGAAATAAAGGTTTTACCCTTTCGAGGGAATTTTCTTAAATTTTATTGTCCCTTGATTTGTGATTGCATGTTTGATTTATCCACATAGATGCATGTTTAGGATGTAATAAAATTGGATTGAAGATTGACTATAATTAAATAAGTTATAATATTGAAAATTTGCGAATCCTGTAAATAATTGATATCACGTATTCGCATTGTTCGAACGAGCCTCAATGTCGTTCAAAAGAGATTACGAAGTTCATTCAAATGACCCTTATTTTTTTTGTTCGAACGAACCCTAAAAAAATGTGTTACCCTGAAAATTATGCTTTCTAATCTAAAGGAGTCATGTCATAAGTTTTTAATTAGAGGTTTTGCAAAAAATATTTTCAAAGATAAATTCAAAAGCCACCAAACTCTAGTTTAACCCAATAGCTTTATGATCCAGTTTCATCTATATATTCTTGTTTGAAATCTCAGTTTAGCACCAAAGTTTAATTACTCATCATAATTGTTGAATATTCATTTCATACAGTGGATTATGTGCTTGTTTGCGGTTTACATATGAAGGACTCCGTGTGTGTGGCGGTTTGAAGTGGCAGACTTCATGTTCGACTAGTTGATGATTTACTGATCTAGGATCAATGGATTCTGAGGTGTGTGAGGAGCACACGTTGTGTCAGTGCATAGGTGGATTCCTACGTGTTACTGTGGAGTAGAGGTCAAAAGAACGAAGATCTGTCAATGCTTAAAAGGAGTCGAGTCAATTGAGTAAGTCATCTGTCATCCTAGTGTAGTTTTATCATAGTGAATTTTTATGGATGGGCCTTCTGAGGTTTTTCCTATTTGGATTTTCCTCATACATTGGGCATTTTATGATTGCTTTATTTAATCTTTATATACTCACCTAAATGCATGTGAAGATCAAATTTAGTATTTGGTTAGACAAAAAATAGGTTTTTAATTGGGTTAACTGTTTAATTAATTTAATTTGAAAAAACTAAAAATTGGTGTCTGCATTTTGAGCCATCCGTATAATCACCCTTTAGTGTAGCGAGTTGCAACACTTTCAAGTGGAGATGGCATTTCCAGGATGTATTTGACTTTGGATGGGTCCACCTCGATTCCTTCTCGCTGATAAGGAATCCTAACAAGTTTCCTTTAGTAATTCCAAAGACACATTTATAGTGATTCAAGATCATCTGGTATATCCTTAGTCTCTAGAAGATTTTTCTTAATATTGGAACATTCCCTTCATATGTTTTGGATTTGACGAACATTTCGTCCACATATACTTCGACCTCCTTATGGATCATGTCATGGTTTAAATAATAGCTCCTCATTAATTGGTAAGTATCTCCAACATTCTTAAGTCTGAACGCCATCATTGTGTAATAAAACGTTTCTCAAGGGGTGGTGAAAGCCATTTTTTCTTGATCTTATGGGTGCATCTTGATTTGAACATAGCCAGCAAAGACATCTATGAAGGATTTCAAGGCGTGATCAACAATACTATCTATAATCATATCAATGTTTGGCAAAGGATAATCATCTTTAGGACTGGCTTTATTCAAGTCTGTATAGTCAATGCACATCTTTACATTCCCTCCCATTTTAAGAATAAGCACGATGTTAACCAACCATGTACAGTATTTGACCACTCATAGAAAACCTATGCTGAGTTGATTTATTACTTAAGGGCCCATTCATGTCTGATCTCATAAAGTTTTTTCTTGATTGGATTGGAATCTGGATATATTGGTATACAGTGGACAATGCTTTGAGTGTTAATTACTAGCATATCGACATTAAACCAAGTGAAGATGTCGATGTACTATTTGAGCGTGGAATGAACTAAAAATTTAATAGATCGTCTAAATAAGATAATATATTTAATTTCTTTTATCTCATTAGTAGATCCTAAATTAACCACTGTCATTTCATTCATAGGTTGCATGCGATTTTTTTGTTTATTATTAAGCTCTTTTAGGTGATCTTCTAATTCTTAATTATATAAATTAGATTCATTACTTTGATTTGCACATTCATCATCATCGATATTTTGCATACAAGGATACTCAAAGTTAAAATTTATTTCTTCCACAAAGTGATTGATATGATCCAATACATCGAAGTAATAAGCCTCGAGGGGTTTGTCCTCAAATGGGAAGTTACTTATGGTGGCAGGTGATTCTTCTTAGAGCACATATGCGATCTCATCTTCGTAAGGATTATCAAGGTTTAGTAGGTGGCCGAATGTCTAGTCCTTTTTGTCTTCCATCATCATTTCTCAAGATAACACTACACCAAAATTGTTGACTTATCAAGGTCTAAAATCGTGACAAGTCAAACTTGTCAGGGTCTTTGATTGTGACAAGTCCGGGGGTGACAACTACCTTTGTCACGAACTTATCACGGTTAAAAACCGTGATAAGTTAATTAGACTTGTCACGGTCCTGTCACGGTCTTTGACCTTGATAAGTTTTGTCACGGTTAAAGATCGTGACAAGCCCATGATAATTCTGGGTAGAATTTAAAAAACATTGCTAGGCAGTATGGCCACTGCCACCGCCCAACAATATATTTGTACTTATTATAGCAAAATTATACCTGTCCAAACAACATATTTCCAAATAAAATAAAAATAATGTACCACATCAACATGTATCAAATCATGGCATATATAATCCTTATCCAAATAAAATAGAAATAGAAATATCCATATTCAAACTAATAAATAAAATACAAATACAAATATCCAATATCTAAATAAAAAAGATAGAAATAATGTCATAGCACAGGGTCTTGAGCACGGTGGAGGAGGAAGGATATGCATTGAAAACCCCATCAATTCGCTGAACGCCGCATTGTTCACTCAACCACAGAGGTGAGTTCTCCTTTTCGGACACCATATGCGTGACGAGCACCCTTGCCTCAATTTCTTGGATGGGGCGTCCATCAACCAAACTACTTGGGAGGAAGGACGAGTCCCTCAACCCCCTCGCTATTCGCTCCCTACAATATATGTCGAGTAGAAACACGCTCTGCCAACTAATTGTTGACATAGGTCACTGGGCAGGAGTCAAGATGGGAAATGGATCATATGGCGACGAGTCCTTACATATCGGCGATGAAGTAGTGACGTACTCATATTCCTCTACCTCTTTCTCCTTCACATTCCCCTTCCCTAACTGACGCTTCATGAAGCCATATATATTTAGGACCGTCGCTTCCAACCTTGATAGCTTATCATCATAGGTGTCCACCTTATGTGCCAACCCGGTATTGCTCATCTCCATTCCAATGATCATCAACTTCTCCACTTGTGAGCTCACCCCCTAGTCCTCTCCTTGCAATCCTTCCCAAGCACCTAGCTGAGTGCGTCCGTAGCTAAAGATGCTTTATCGGCGTCAAACTGTGACTCATGCACTTCCTTAAGCTTTCCTTGAAACAACAAAAAGTACATGATTAGTTAATTAAGTAAATAAAAAATTATAACGTAATTAAAAAATTAAACATTTATAACTTATAATCGTGGCTACGACACTCAGGGCCACCTCCTTGTCCTTGCCCATCTTCATCCGAATTTCAACATAGGCATCAAGCATATGTGGCCTACCCCAGGGACACTCCCCGTCTCTTGAAATAAAATAATTTTAGAGTTAGTAAGTAATGCAAAGTAAATCTAAATTAGAATAACATAAAATTAAAATTAAAGAAAAATAAAAACTTACCATCTTGTTCTCTACCTTGGCGTAAGATGTCCTGCCATTATAGTGCACGTCCATCTTTTTCGCCCGATTTTCCCTTTTCGATTGGAGAGATGCCAATTTCCACTCATTGATCTCATTTTCGAGAAACTTTTGCCACTGCGCCAATGTGATCGAATCCTTCAAGGGGACGGTGTCACGTACTATCAGAATGGACTCCCGAGTCTTCTCAAAGTACTGTGCCCGCGTATTCTTCTTCCACGTCTTATAGTGATCCCTTAACTAATCCAACATGGAGTCACATACATGTGCGGGCATGCCAAATTTTCCCTGTCAAACAAAAACAAACCAAAAAGAAAGTAAGTGTTAGTTGCTTATAAATATAAATACACTACCTGTAGTGCCCTCCAGATACTAATCTTGAGCTCATTAGGCACGACCTTCCAATTAGTGTACCCCGATCCAACGATCTCCTTCAGTAACTCTCGCGATCTAGTCAATAATGTCGTCTTATTCTCAACGATGGACCCCAATTTTCCCCATTTTAGGGGCCTACTGGCCGATGAGCCCCCGTCACCTCCGCTACCGCTCTGGGATGAAGACATTTTCTACAAAATTTGTTATTATTTGTATAAACATGTATATGGAATTTGAATTATTGCTCAAATCTAATAATAACAATACATACGATATTAATTTCAATTTATACCAATTTATATCAATTTCAATTTATACCAATACCCAATACCAAATTCAATTTACACACACGCACACTGCCCCCCCTCGAACACACACTCTCAGGCCATGGACTTTGAATTAATGCTTAAATTGATTAAAATCCAAATTAACATCCAATAAATTCTATAAAACCAATTTTGATTCAAATCCGATAATAACAAAGCACTAGAAGAATACACCCACTGGTTATTACAAGCATTAAAATGATCGAGTACAAATGAATAAAAAAGCATTAAATATATTCGTCCGATAATAATAAAGGAGTCGAATGATACAGCCACTGGTCATTACAAATAATTGTAATACTTATTACAAATCTAAAAATTATTTCAAATTCGGATTATCATAAAAAATGGATTGATATTCGATAGGAGCAGCCAAGTCATCCACACTACTGTTTAGACTCTTTGGTGTATGTAGGACGATTGACCACGGTTCGTTATTGATATACTCAGAGTAAAATACTTGTTTGACCTTTTGAAAACAACAAATAAATGGCTCATCACTCAC
Organism: Sambucus nigra; assembly: GCA_949130495.1. NCBI lineage: Eukaryota > Viridiplantae > Streptophyta > Magnoliopsida > Dipsacales > Adoxaceae > Sambucus > Sambucus nigra. Next base: position 432,558,621 of record OX422220.1, on the reverse strand, counting down.
ATGTTCGTTGCTCTTCAACTTGGACAAGTCAATCATGATCAAATTGGTGCTAGGATCAACTTTACAAGCATTTTTATCCTCAACTCTTACCTAATTACAGTAAAATACAACCTCTTTGAAGCTTGCATAGTCAAATTCAAATATATTTCGAATTACACTATAGTAAGTCATTTAAGCTTTAACGAGATTTTTATCTTTCACGCTTGCTCGAAAGAAAGTAAGAGCCTTGTATGAAATGTTCGAGTTCTGTACATTTGTATTTTCCTCGTACACCCTTTCACCGAATATGTAACCGTTCAATCGATACTTTTTGTAGTCTTGTTCCATGAATAAGGGTCCAGTGGCTAGACGAGTAAGACTCGATGTCGCATCACCCGTCTTTAAAAGCTGAGAATATAGATAAATTAATTAGGTTAGTTGTAAAAATTTCTTGTAATGTGACATTTAATAACAACCATTTTGATTATAATTACCTCATGTGACATTTATCCCTTGCTTCTGCCCTAGCATGCCAAGTCATTACCTCCGTTATCCATGGTACTGTGAAAAACCATTTTAATTTAGTCCCAAACGGGAAAATATTTCAACACTTTTTGAGGCACTTTTGAGCCTGTGCCTACCTTACCAACTTTTTTGATATATCTAGGTTCATCGCAAACCAGACACTGATCGATATTTTCATACTCCTTTCTCTATAGTATGGAGTCATACACACAAGCATGAATTGATTTATGCTTCATTCCCAAACCCTTCAAACTGTTTTTCATAGTAGGATAGTTGTTTAGAAGTGTATTCTGCTTGAGTAACAAGCCCTTCACCCAATTCAAAATTCCTGTCATGCTATTTCCAGACAAACCATATTGGGTCTTCCAACTATGTAAACCAATCAGGGGCAGACCTACCCCATCCCGAATGGGGGCGGACGCACCAACGGGTTTTTCAAAAATTTTCGGTGAGTATTTGAAAAAAAAATAATTTAGACTTATTTATAAGTTTTTAAGAATATGAGGGGTAGTTATTTAATTAAGCTAAACTTTTAAAACCTAAAAAAAAATACGGAGATCGTAGTAACTTAAAAGGGCCGTTCATTACCTATTTATGTTTTGCATCGCTTTCTCTCTAGTCATCTCCGCTCTCCGTCCGCCGCCGCCCTTGTTTCTCTCCCCCTCATTGTTGTCCCTAACTAACACCCCTCTGCTCCTCTCCCGCCCGGACCGCCCCTGTCCTCACCTCTCTTCTCTCCTCTCGTCGTCTCCGCAAGTCCCAAACGGTGCTGCCAAAGAAGCAGTAGCAGAGCAGCAGTAGCTACCCCTGCTTTCCTTTTGACTCAAATCAGGTATGTTTTTTTTCAATAAATGTGATACGAAATTGTTTTTAGTTATTAATTTTAATGTTTAATAGTTTTTAGTTGAAATTAGTTTAGTTGAATTTTTTAGTTGCTGAATTTTTTAGTTAAAATTAGTTTGGTTGTTGATTTTTTTTAGTTATTGTTATTGCTGTTGAATTTTTTAGTTTTTGTTATTATTGCTGAAATTAGTTTAGTTGTATTTTTTAGTTGAAATTAGTTTAGTTGCTGAATTTTTCTAGTTATTGTTATTGTTGCTGAATTTTTTAGTTTTTGTTATTATTGTTGAAATTAGTATGCTGAACTTAGTTGCTCATTTTTTGTAGTTTTTTTTTACTGCTGCTGAATTTTTTATTTTTTTGTTATTATTACTAAAATTAGTTACTGAAATTTTTTAGTTTTTGTTACTGTTGCTGAATTTGTTAGTTTTTGTTATTATTGGTGAAATTAATTGCTGAATTATTTAGTTTTTGTTATTGTTGCTGAAATTAATTGCTGATTGTTATTGTTGCTGAATTTTTTGATGAAACTATTAAACTTTATTTTAATTAGTAACTAAAAATATAATTTGAAATAATGTTTCAGATTTAGGCAATTATGTTGAATTATTTCAAAAAGATCTGCAAAGAAAGTTCAAATCAACCGCCACCTACACCATCGACCCCCTCGTCACCCCCTCATCTACCCCAATCCAATATTGAGGTTAGTCTGGATGAGTACTCGGCTGATCCCGGGTTGAGAAAACCCATACAAGAGTATAATGTTAATGAAAGAAATGCGGTGCGCTGTTACTACTTGGCAAAAGGTCCTTTTCAACCTAAAAATTATGAATTTTCTTGGCGTCTTTACGCTAAGGAGAAACATAGATTTAGGCCTTCATGGTTCAATGATCACTATAATTGGCTTGAGTACAGTATAGACAAAGACAAGGCATATTATTTGTATTGTTACCATTTCAAAGCGGAGCAAAGTGGTCTTGATTCCTTTGTTGGGGAGGGTTTTAAGAATTGGAGAAAGAAAGACAAGTTTAATGTGCATGTTGGAGATCCAACTAGTACACACAACAAGTGTGTAAGAGTCGGTGAGGATCTTATGACACAAAAACAACACATTGAATTTTCTTTGGCTAAGAAATCTAGCCAAGCACAAGAGGATTATCGTGTTCATTTGACTACATCAATTGATTGTATTAGGTTTCTTTTGCATCAGGGATTGGGATTCCGTGGTCACGATGAGTCCGATAAATCACTAAATAAGGAAAACTTTCTTGAGCTCTTACAATTTCTTGTCGATCACAATCCACAAATCAAGAAAGTTGTACTAAGGAAAGCTCCCCAAAATCACATGATGACATCGCCTAAAATTCAAAAGCATATTATTAACTCAATTGCAATTGAGAATACAAAGGTTATCCTTAGAGAACTTGGAGATGATTATTTCTTTATCTTAGTGGACGAGTCTCGTGACATATCAGTAAAGGAGTAAATGGCTGTTATCTTGCGTTTCGTGGAAGAAAAGGGGTATATTATGGAGCGTTTTCTTGGCCTTGCACATGTTAGTGATACTTCTGCTTTGTCACTTTAGGCAGCAATCGAGTCACTTTTATGCAAAAAAGGATTATGTATTTCACGTTTATGTGGGCAAAACTATGACGGAGCTAGCAATATGTGAGGAGAATTCAATGGGATTAAAAGTTTGATTTTAAGTGAGAATGAATCTACTTATTATGTTCATTATTTTGCTCACCAACTTCAATTAACCATTGTTGCTGTTTCAGAACATCATATAAAAATTGCAACATTCTTTGAAATTGTCACACAACTCACAAATGTTGTTGGAGCCTCATGCAAATGAAGAGACATTCTTCGTGAGAAATAATTTGAAAAGATTACAATAGGGATATGCGATGGAGATATTTTGACAGGACGGGGTTTGAATCAAGAATTAGCAATGAATCGAGCAGGTGAGACATGTTGGGGGCTCGCATTATAGCACACTTGTGAATTTTCTTTGCTTGTTCTCCTTAGTAAATGATGTTCTTTTCATTATTGAAGAAGATGCAAGATATCGAAAGCATAGAGATCAAGTGATGAACCTCATGGTACTTATGTAATGCTTTGAATTTGTTTTTCATTTGTATTTACTGAAAACTATTTTGGGTGTTGCAAATGACTTGTCACAAGCTTTACAAAGAAATGACCAAGATATTATGAATTCCATGAATCTTGTGAAAATAACTAAGCAATAACTACAACAAATGAGAGAAGATGGATGGGAGTCATTGTTGGGTGAGGTTTCTTTATTTTGTGTCAAGTATGAGATTCCTGTGCCAAAGATGGAAGAATTGTTTATTGTTATAGGAAGATCACGTCGTAACCCAGAAGAAGACACAAATCTTCATCATTATCGTGTTGAAATATTTTACGCGGTGATAGATTCGCAACTTCAAGAGTTGAATAGTCATTTTAATGAGGTGAATACATAGTTGTTAGTATGCCTCTATTCTCTTGATCCAAGCGATTCATTCTCCGCATATGATAAGATAAAGTTTCTTCGATTTGTTGAGTTCTATCCATCGGACTTTTCTTGTCAAGAATAAATGATTATTGGGCATCATCTTGATAACTATATTATGGATGTACGATTCGATGAACAATTTGTTGGAGTTAATGGGATTGGCGGGCTTGCTGTAAAGATGCGTCAATTGAAGAAATATCGCACATATCCATTGGTTTATTTGCTTGTGAATTTGTCACTACTCCTACCTGTTGCAACCAAGATGGTAGAGAGAGTATTTTCTGCGATGAAAATCATTAAAACTTCGTTGCACAATCAAATGGGAGATGAGATGATGAATGACTGTTTGGTGGCATACATTGAGAGGGAAATAGTGTCCGACGTTGACAATGAAGATATCATTCAATGTTTCCAAAAAATGAAGACCCGAAGAGTTTTATTGTAGAAATCTTATGTAATTTGATCTTTGTAATGCAATTGTGAAAGACAATTTGAATATCTATATATATATTAATTTTGATTACACGTCGCATTTTTTTTCATATGTGTTTCGCCCACACGACGATAAATTCCTGGGTCCGCCACTGAAACCAATCATGTCATGTAAAGTTGTTTGTTCTTTCTCACAGCCACAGTATAACGGCTGGGTCACCTTAAATTTTAAACTTTAATAGTCATCGTCAAGGTTTATCCCGATATCTTCATGTGCACCTGAACCTTTTATATCGTCAGTGACCCCATTCTCTTCCACTTCATGAATGCCATACGCGCCATCAACTAAATCCTCTAGAATATTATGATCTACATTGTCATCCTACCCTTGTACATCTATCCTACTTGTTGAAGGTTATTGTGAAGGTTGACCAGGGACAAAAGGAACTTTTGATTCCCCGTGAAAAACCCAAATTCGATAACTATCTTGCATACCCCATCTTAACAAATGTAGTTCAACTGTTTTTCAGTCAAACACCTTACCATTTTTACACCTCGCACAAAGACACCAAAACTCGTCATCATTATGACATCTCTTTGTGTATTTCACAAATTCGTTAGCAAATTCGCGAAACACATCCCCTAATTTATTTGTCTTTCCCATCCACTCTTTGTATTTAGGATATCCCATCACAACTACTACAACTAATGACCTATTATGGGTAAAAAACCAATATTCGTGAATTAGTACAAATAAAAGTGTGAACATTTAGTTCCCATTAGTATAAACAATCACCTATTGAATGAGAATACAATATGAGAATGAGAATACATGCATGCATGCACCTCCCGAAGTAAGTGTTATATAAGAAGTTGACTTAATGTAAATTTATTCCTCCATTCAAATTCAAATTCAAATTCAATTTTAATTTGAAATTGAAATTAAAATTAAAATTAAAATTCAATTTGTAATATTAATTCCTATTTCGTCCATCTCTTTTAGAGGGTGAGTGGTCTTATCCCATTCAAGACCACATATTTTTATAATATACATGCACATTGTTCTAATTTGAGGAAAATTCGGTGATCCCCATGATTCTCCAAGTACACAAAATAGATTCGTAAGTGTGAATGTTATTTCAATTTATCAATTGAAATAACACTTAACATCGCATCATCTAGTACGTACCTAGAGAACATTAAGATACGACTGCAAAACTTTTCCCAAAAGCAGCAAGTTTAAGCCAATAAGAATATTATTATATATAAACTATGCGTCCTAAACTGTCTAAACTGGATGTTCGAGAGATCTTATTATAGGGGTAATGGCTCTCGAACGGGTCTAAGGGCTATTGAATGCGTACATGTAAGAACTATAAGGCTAGTATCTATGCGTACTATATGTAATTTAAAGCTTGTTTCATTTAATTATGTCTTATCACAATTCGAGAGATTTCATTTAATTATTCAATTTAAAGTATGTTTCATTTAATTTAAAGTACGCATAATAACTAAAACTTATACCAATTTATACCAACATCAATACCAATTCAAATTCAATTTCAATTTATACCAACTCATACCAGTATCAATACCATTTCAATTTATACCAATTGCATTCAATTGAAATTGAATTTAAATTCCAATTCAATTCATGTTATAAGGCCCGGGTACATCGAATCTTCTATGTACTCGTTATGATCAATACATCCAATAATTCACACACACTTTCTATAACGCCATCCTATCACACACACTAATTTTGACTTGACCCTAACTTGACACCGAACCCTAATTTTGAATCTCATTAATCCCCCCCACTGCCCCTCTCTCCCCCACACACTCATTGCGCCCCACACATAGTGACCCCTCCCTCCACCCCCACACGCCTACACATACACACCTAACCCCACTGCCCCCCACACCTACACATACACATGCAAACCCACGCACATTCACACATACCCACACACATGCAGACCCACGCATATACACACATACCCACCTATACACCCCCCCTACACACACATACATATAAAAAAGGAAAGAGAGATAGAGAAAAAAATGACATGAAATATAGAGAGAGAAAGAGAGACAGAACCATCGCGCAGTAGAGAGAGAAAAATGGTGGGAAAGGAAAACGGTGGGAAAAAAAGAGAGATCTAGGATTTTTAGTTAAAATAGTTGTCAAGGACCTGTCAAGGTTTTTTACCGTGACATATTTGTAATGTTGTCACGGTCATTGACAAGTTCGTGAGAACTGTATTTGTCACGGACTTATCATGGTCAATGACTGTGACAAACCCTTATCACGGCCTTATCATGGTCATTGACCGTGATAAAAAATACGTGTTTTTTTCTATTGAGATCAATGATCGTGACAAGGCTGAGCGGCTCAAAGGTGACAGTTTAGCCTTTTTGGTGAAGTGTAAATTAGTGTTCCTCAAATATTCAATAGGGTCCTTATCTATAGAGAGTTTATCTAACTTCTCGATCAAGTATGCTAATTTATGTACCTCAACCTATATATATATTGGGGGGTCTTCGAAGAAAATCTTCCATCCGGACATTTAATTTTTGGAGTTGGTATCTACACATGGTTCTGGGAATCCATAAAAGGGAAAACCCTCCCCCTCTATATTAAAATATCCATTGAGGATTGGATGATAAGGTGTATGCGCAACCCCTGGTACCTTGAATTCAGGTCCTTTAACTTTTAATGCTTTGGATTTGGGGTTGCTAATATTATGTTTGTACCCTATCCCCTTGGTATTGGATTGCTGGGGTACCTTGATAAGTTCATAAATCCCTTGCGGGTTCTTTATGAGGCCTATTATAGGTAGTATTCTAATCTTCTTCATCGTGTAAGTGATGTTAGAGCAACCACATTCAAAGAAGGGTGCCAATTTTTTTTCATTGGTATTAACTAAAATGACCTGGACAGGTGGGTCTAGATGTCTTCATTTTCATGTTGTATCTTTAAGACCAGAGTACTAGGTCTAGGATCCTTTAATCAAGTTAGCATCCCCTGACATGGTGATAAAATTTTCTCCGCAGAAGAATTTTAACTTTTGATTCTGTGAGGAAGAGACTCCCCTAATGTCATGAAGCCCTGACATACCCAAAGCAGATTGAAGGACGTGTACGTTTATCACTTGAAATTTCGTAAGACTATCCAATAGGCCGATCCCAAGTTCAAGTTTGATTGAACCCATCACTTTCCTTATGGTATTGCCATAGTCTCTAATGGCTTGCGTTGTGGATTTAAGGTATTCATGTTTGATTCCCAAGCCCTTGGTTATTCTTAACGGGAACCCTGTTGGAAAATTGGACTATTTATAAAGCTGTCCAGATTTTTCTGGACAGATTTTTGAGCAACTTTGAGCTCAAATTTAGGTGGGACCCACACTACGAAAATCGTGGGACCATATACGAACGCGTTCTCCTCCGCAATGAGATTAACGTAGCATATTCATATGTCCAATTTCAATAAGTTATGAATGATAAATATGTCCCCAAAGTGACTCACAAAGCAATGAAAGTTAATGTATTGGGTATGTTTTAACTCTTGTCCCACATTGGAAGAGTAGTGGGAAAATGATGAGTTAATAAAACCCAAATGATGGACTAAGGCTTGGATGCCTTGGGGTATCCCAACTCTTTGAAGGAGAAATGACCTAAGCTATGCACGGGTTGACTTTCGGTCAAAGGTCCACATGCGCGCGTCCGTCCGGCCGGCTCGGTTCGGTTCGGTTCGGGCTTTAATTATTAATTAATTAATTAATAAACTGTTGGCAGTTATTGGCAACAGTTAATTTCGGTTGACTGTTCCAACAGTCAAAAATTGCCCCCCCATAATTCCGAATTTATGCTGCATCTTTTCCCAGAAAATAATTCTTTTTCTACTGCTACTGCATACATTCCTGCATATTATTTCTTTGGTCTGGTTGAGTATAAACACAGAATTGTGTTCGAAGAAATTAATCACTGTTGTGCTACTTGATTAATTTGAAAATCCGTTCTATCTTGGGAGACAATTATTTATTACCTTTGGCACTTTTAGGAGGGAATAAATTTGTCTTAAGGAGACTGTTCTAAACAAGGCTCGGATTATTTTTCTATTCTAATATTATTTCTGCAAATACAAGTAAGTATTTCATTTCTGTAATTTCTTTTTATTTCTGTAATTATATTATAATTTATAATTCTGTACAATTATTTTTAATAAATAGTAGACATAACAAACCCGTTCAGAACAGATCCAATATCAATGAGGACCATATGTATCCTTTGTGCTTTAACATTCATTGTGATGTTTAGCGCCATATTCTCACATGCCCCTACCTTTGGTAATTATGTAATGACAAATGATATGTTTTTTTTCAAGATTTAGACTCCCTATAATTTCCATGAGTTCTTCAGGGATGGAGGAAATAGGTACCACCGTTTAGGGAAACTACTTCAAGATGAAATCCTTATGCAATTGAGATGTCATGAGGAGCCCTATATAGATATATTAGCTTGAGTATTTTTTTAGTTGATTCAAGACTCTATTTTCTTTGACTTCTCCCAAGTAATTCTCTTCGATCACATACCTTCCTTTATCTTAACTCCTTTCCCCAAGAGGAATTGAGTTAAAGGTAGGGTCTTTGTAGAATCTTCCTGACCAAGTGAGGTGATCAACTTCCATTGATTCCCAATCCGGGGTGAGGAATTCGGCCATGATCTCATGAAAATCCAAATTGCAAATGTAATCGGCATCTTCATAAGGCAGGGATATAAGAAAGTCATTAAAATGAAATATCAGATCCTTCTCTAATGACTGTTCAACTGTTAAGTCATTTGGTGATGGCCAAGCCCAAGAGTCTTGGTTATCTTCTATTGTAAATTCCTCTCCCCATCTGGTGGGAATGACTTCCATATTTTCTGGTCCTCTTATATACACAATGGTATGTTATGCTTGATCATAAATTACCTCCCAATGTTTGAAGAGGTTCTCATGTAAGTGAACTATGTCTGATATAAGGAGATGTGAGTTTTCTCTAAACTAAAGGTACGTTAAATGGTATATGCTGACTTTTAAGGGATCACGGCCTGTTACTTTCAGGGGTCCTTGCATCTGAACCATAAAATCCATGTATGTGTGTGGGCACCACATAATCCAAATTCCTATTGACTAAGATTCCCAAGCTAGGTCATTCTCCTTCTTCTTATGGGCCGATGTGCCTTATTAAGAGGGATGGATCTTCAATTGTTGACATTGGGTTTAGGTTTAATATCTTTTTGGGAGCATATTAACTTCAAATTAGGGTCCACTTGGTACATGCCATGGTAAAATTTGCCATAGACAAAATTTGCCAAGACAAATGTTATTTTTTTCACATTAGGCTATCAGACGGTCATCCGAGGTAAAACAAGTTTTTTAGGCAAAACATTTTAATAACATATTTTAGAACATATATTTTATAACATTTTCTTAAAAGAGATTTTTTAAACATTAAAAAAAATTAAAAATAGTTTTAAAAAACAGATTTTAGAAAAGTTCTTAAAAACATATTTTCAAATGGTTTCCAAACAACAGATTTTTTAAAACAGTTTTGAAAAACATTAAAACATTTTTTTATAATACATTCAATTTTTTTAAAAAATGTTTAAAACAATGTTTACAATATTTTTATAATATATTTTTTAAAAAGAAAAAATTTCAATATTCGAAACAATTTTTAATTATTCAAAACAGTTTTTAAACCTTTTAGAACAGTGTTTTTAAAAGTTTAAAAACTGTTTTTTTGATAAAATATTTTTTATTATTTAAAGCTGTTTTTTTAACGGTTTTAAAACATTTTAAAAATAGTTTTCGAACAATTTGTAAGACAGTGTTTTAAACCGTTTTAACTATTTTTTATAAAACATTTTTTTATTTTAAACAATTTTTAACTTGTTCTTAAAATAGTTTTAAAAAAGTTTTTTTAATGGTTTTAAATCATTTTAAGGAAGTTTTAGAAGAATTTTTTTAAAACAGTTTGTATTTATTTAAAAAAGTTTTTTTTTTATTTAAAATAGTTTGTAAAACAGTTTTTAAAACAGTTTTTTTAACGGTTTATAAAATGTTTTAGTATAAAAAATTAAAAAAAACACTTGTAAGAAGTGGCAAATTTGTGTGGCAAAAATTTCTCACTCAAATAGCGGAGCAAAGTTTGCCAACATTTGTGGCGATTTTATGCATATGAGGTGTTGGACATTGACAAATAACTTGTAGGCAAACTTTTGTACAAAACACATCAAATTGTAGGTAAATATCCCATTTACCAACTTATTTTCCATTTGCCATGATATATAAGTTGAATCAAACGGACCCTTAATTAATACACATCTGGGAGGCGCGTATTGAGTTAAAAAAGTTTTTTAATGAACTCAAATCTCTCGTATGTGAATTCAATTAAACTTAATCATACCCTTAATCCAAATAGAATTCGCACCCGAAAAATGCGAATTCAATTCTCATTTCGCGGCTCTCAAGTGCAAATTAACGAAACACAATATTTTTTTAAATATAGTTACAACTGCCTCATTTTTAAAATATATATTAAAGATACAAATATTTAATCAAAAAATCCTATGATCGAATTGTTAGTTCATGAGAAATATTCATGAACTAATCACATGTACTTAAAGTTGGCTAATTAACGTGTTCAAATATGTAAAACAATGTTATCGTAACCAAACGTATCAAACAATATTCACGTAGAGAGAGAGAGAGTTTAAGGCAAATCAACTTCATAAATAAAGACCAAAAGAAATCAATTGATCGACTCCATATTTACAACCATATTGAGCATACTTCCATTGGAGAGAACTACATGTAATACCCCACACTTTTATGGATATTTAAATTACATAATGGGTTGGAGATTTGAGGAATTTCCCTGAATAACAAATTTTTGGAATTTATGAGGATTAGATGATTTCGGATGTGTGTCACATTTACTTTGGGATTAAGTAAATAAGTCAGATTATTTTATTACATGTCACAGTTGGGTAAAGCGACAGAGGATAATATCTTAAGTGGAAACCCGATATTAAGACGTATTGGGTTTAATTAGTGAATTGCGGGACTCGAATGGAGATTTCGAGTGCGCAGTTAGTTTCGAAATGGACGAGATAGTTATAATAGAGTATTCGGGAATAGTGTTTGGGTTCTGAGAATTTTTGGACTAATAGGGACTCGTAATTGAGTAAACGAGTCATTTTTGGATTTAATAAGGGAAAAACCCCTTTCTCTCCTATAAAAGGCACGGGAGAAAGAAAGAAAGAAAGAAAGAAAAAGAGAGAAAAGAAAGAGGAGAAGAGGAGAGAAAAAGAGATTTCGACCAAATTCCACGAGATTCGGCTCGAGATCGTCGGATTTTATCCACGAGGCAAGTGTTTACTTGATTTATTCTTTTACGCATAAATCTCATATTGTAGTTGGTAATAATAAACCATTAAGATTTTTGGGTTGGGTTTTCGTGAATCAAACGGGTGTTTCGGAAGATTTAACGGATAAAACTCGGTTAATATCTAATTTGAGAAAGTTAGAAATTTACTGAATTTAATCGTTGATTATTGGTTCTACGATTAATTGATTCGAAAACCGAGTTTCCGTGTAAATACGCTAGTCGTTGTTATCGGCTTCCAACCGCAATACAAAAACCTAAACTATAACTACACTCTTGTGGAGTATAGTGGCTAGTTTGGGTATCGAATCCTCAGGGAACTAGGACGAGTGAACGTGAAGACACAGGTAAGACTGTTAACCCTAACTTGACTCTAAAAAGAAATAAAATTAAGATGATTGAGTGAGAAAGGGAAAAGGGAAAAATAAAGAAGTTAACTAAAACTAATTGGAAAATTAAAGTAGAGACACAATCCCCCAACCCTAGTGTATTGATGATATAAAACTAATCGTAAATTTAACTGATTAATTTGACCCAGAATTTAGTACTCCCAAGCATTACGTATACGAGGTTCAAGCCCGCGTCATACTTAATTTGAGGACGAGTAAATCGGTATCGCGATAGTAGCACTAGAATTTCATTCTAAATCATCACGAGTACCGAGAGGCAAACGAGATATAAAGATCTACAATTGTCGTATTTCTACGCAATACGGTCATAATCAAACCATTAAATTTAGAGGATTAATTTTATGTACATACAACTATCACATCAGGTTGGGTTCATGCATCCCGACCTTGAAAAGTCTAGCCTAACATGGTAAAATAATAATAAAAGTGCTGGAAATATAAGTTACCAAGATTGAAGAATAAGAACATGCAAGAAGAAATCAAAGATTGAAGAAAAACCGGAAAAGCTCTTGAATTAATGATGCAAAGTATGTAAATTCTTCTCCTAGATGTTCCTACTTGTTATGGAGCTTTTACATAAATGAAATCTCAATAAAAAGAGTCCTAATGACTAAATATATAGGCTAGAGGTCGTTTAGAAGAGTCCCCAAAACATAAAACTCTTTTGGCTAAAAGATAAGCACAAACTAAAAATCCCGTAACTGCCAATTTGTCACACTTAGAAAGCGTGACTAATTTTGTAACGGCTCTGGAGCGTGAAAAATGTGTGAACCGGTTCGGCCTGTACCCCGAACCGGTTCGCCCCCCAAACCGGTTCGGCCTGGGGTTCGCGAATGTATGCTGGCTTGGAGTGCTACACTTAGGATTTTTCTGACTTTTCTTTTCTTCCTTTCTTGGATTTTTCTTCAACTTCAACTGGGCATAAATCATCAACCGTAGCTCGGATTTGGGTGCCGTTTCTTCCAGTGTTCTCGTTGTTCCGAGTTCTTCAACTTTCCAGTTGACTTCTCCTTCCGGATCGGGCTGAAAAATTACCGAATTGCCTTTGAACTTGCCTTCTTAGCTTTTCTTGCATCGTCTTGCTTCCTCTTTTGTATTGCTTGCATAATTAACCTGTAAAACCAATAAGAGAAGCACGAAACACGAAATACTCGCCAACGAAGGTTAGTAGCATAAATGCGAATCAAATCCATATATGTTACATCACTCGGGTTCACAAATGTACTAAAATTAGGGGAATAAATATACAATATTTATGCCCAATCAAACCCCCCTAACTTAACTTTGCGCGTCCCGAGCAATGTAAAAGAATGAGAGTATGAGTTAAGGATACATCAAAGACTTTATTGGGATAAAGCACCTCTTTCGCGGGCAAGCGATTGCATTTAGCGCATGCAACAAGCCTTTAAACCTCTAGATTACCCTAGTAGGACGAGTTGTGTCTCGTGAGGGTTTGCAGTGAATATACCCACAAAATTCGACTCAAAGAAAATTCAAAATACGCGAGAATTGAGTAATTCAAACTTTTCCAGAAAATAGTCATCATTAAGTCATATTTACGAGTCTCAAAACGTAGTGTGTGTGTGCGAAGCCGGAAATATAACCGCCAATTTTCACCGATTGATCATTACGTTACTTATCCGAAAATTCGTTTTGATTTCAATTTCTCACGGAACGCTCTCCGAAACGAATCTCTCGGATTATGGCATTTCTCTCGGCATGCGTGATATACAGAGTAAATGTAATGGAAGAAAATTCACGCATACAAGTAGAAAGACGGAAACTTTATGGCGAAAGGATGTCATCAACGGATTACGATTTTAAAAACGGGAACATTGCCTTTATTTCGCGCACTTAGCCTCTTATATTATCTTTTGGTGTCTTAGCTCTCCACTCGGTAATCAATTTTCGCAATTTGGACTCGGTTAGGACTTTTTCGGGTTGAAGGTTGCATTGGGTAAAATGAAGGAGGTATGGAAGGTAGGAATTGGAAACGTCATTAATGATGTTCAATTGTGCTTTTTCCGGGCTATTGCTCATTTTTTTCTTCTTTTTCTATTTTTTCTTGTTGTTTTTGTTGAGCATACTATTTTGTTTATTGCCTCTTTATATGCACTTTTTGGACTTGAAATCTGAGTTTTTCATTTTTCACAATTCCGGCTATTTTGGGTTTTTTGGGTTGTCAAACGAAAGGAAAAATTATTCGGCTCAATTTGGGTTGCAAAGGGTGATTTTTCGCTACTTTTTCTGGCCAAAATTTTGGGTGACAAACGAGGGCCTACTTCATTGTCCAAAATAGCAATTGCGTTACCATATGCGTTTCGAGGTGAATTTAGGTTTAGAGACTAATTTGGCACGTTTTTCAAGGCAATATTGCACAAATTTTTTAAAATCGATCAAAATGAAAGGATTGAGATCCTTGACAACTTATTAAGCGCTAAAAAGAACCTTGAGTTAACAATTAACTCAGAATGATTTAAAAAATCGCAAAACGTGATAGGCTCGAATCTCACCGGGTTTGTTAATCTCCACATTTATTCGTTAAGTCTTCAATTTTCGCACAATTTCCATCTTTGGTCAATTTCGGCTTTGTGTATGTTGGATGTTTACAATTTGAGACTACAATTCGACTTTTAATGATATTTTTGAAAAATTTGAATTCCAATTTTTATTTATTTTGAACAAAAATATTTTTGGATCTTTCAAAATTTTATGATTTTTTTGGAAATTTTTGGGCATTTTTGAAAATTTGTGAAGTTTTAGAAATACGCACTTGTGACCCCCCCCCCCCCCCCCCCCAACTTAGACTTTTGCATTTTCCTCAAGCAAAAAAGGATGAAAATCTAACTCAAAGCGAATAATAAGTGCGAAAAAATAAAACAAACAAATATGAAAAAAATGCAAGCTTGTATAATAACAATGAGAAGCCTGTGTTACATAAGAAATGAGAAAGCAACTGTGAAATTCCTACAACAACCGACATCCACACCAAAATATAAAAACAATCATAGGTCATGGTGGAGGTGGGTGGGAGGTGCTGGGTGCATTTGGATCATACGGGTCATAAAAGAAGGGGGGAGGAGGACCGCCGAAGTTGAGTTGGTGAAGGTGGACTTGGAGTTGGTACATCATCCGGGTGTCCCTTCGGTAAGCCGCTTGGTCTTGATTGTATTGGTTGATGAACCCGTCGAGGCGGGACTCAACCGCCGAAAGGCGACTATCGAAGTTTACCCCCGGGGGCTCGAAATCGGAATCCTCCTCCTCATCCTCAAATTCGTCCTCGTCGACGTCCATCATTGGGTCATCATGAGCTTCCTCGGCCACATCCTCTTCAAGAATGGGACGGTCGGGGTGAGCTACGCGCATTTGGCGTTCGCTGCGAGTGGTGGACGTGCCGCCAATGGGGCGAGGAAGTCGAATTTGTTGCCCGGGGTCATCCACTCAAGCGTCCATCAATAGCTCCGTAATGAAACGGGCATAGGGGAGTGCAGTTTTGCCATATTCATCGTAGGCGGCATTGAGGATATCCGCGTAGAAGAGTTGGGCAAGGTTGATGGTGCTCTCGGGGTCCAAAAAGTAATAGAAGAAATTAGCGTGACGTAACCGGACCACCGAGTCATTAGTGGTTTGGTGGATGGCCCCACAAGCAATGAGGTGCATGAAGCGCACCGTAGCCGCCAAACCACCAATAGGAAAGGATTCACGCACCCATTCCACCCCGGGTGCCATGCGTGGAATGCATTCTTCTTTGGTATGGGGGTACCATTGTTTGGGTATTGGAAGGGCACGGGGAGGATCACCCCTTTGGCACGCATTTTGCGTGCGATGATGGCCGCCTAGGAGGGAATAGTGATACCGTCAAGGTATGCCTCGTGAAGCGTGGAGGATTTGCGAACCAAGGTCGCATAAAACTGGCGAATGGCGGCGTCAAAAACGTTGGTGCTCGTTGGGGCGAGGAAAGAGCACCACCCGCGGCGGTCGAATAGGGCGGTGACATCGCCCGGATTTTAGCCCCAATCAACGAAGCGCTCGATGTGGATGGGGCGCGTGGACGAGAAGTATTGCTTGGCCTAATGACGTTCTTGGACACATCGAAAGAACCCCTTACCCGGGTCATCAAGGACGGTGGTATCATCATATTTTTTGGGGCGGAGATTGGTGCGGCGAGGGCGCGGCATTTTGAAGGAAAGAGAGAGGGAGAGGGAAAGAAAATATGGGAGATAAGAGAGTGAGGGAGATTGTTTTGGTGTGAGAAATGGAGGAGGGGTGGTGGGGTATTTATAGGTGTGAAGGGGTGTAGTTTTGGTGGGAAATGTGAAAGGGTGGGAAGGAGAGGAGGGAGGGAGTGAATTGGGATGAATTTGGGAAGGAGGGAAGTATTTGGAGGGAGTAAAAACGAATGGGGAGAATGGGGGGAAGAATGAAGGGAAGGGGAATGAATTTGGAATTGGGGGGGGGGGTGAATCTGCCAGGTACCCCGAACCGGTTCGGGGTGTACCGCGAACCGGTTCCCCCTCCCCCCCGAACCGGTTCTGTATGGGGTTCGGGGTGACATGCTGGTCCGAACGCTAGAATTCACTCTTTTCTCCGCTTCAAGGTGCTCTCTCATCCTCTAACTTGTGCATAAGGCCCCTAAAAACTTCCTAGACCCTCGGGCTCCCTAAAACTTCGAATTCGACCTCGTATTGCGTACTAACTCCCTCGAAGTGCGTGCTAACCGATCTCTTTCGAAACTCAGGCTCCAGACTCCTAACTAACCTATTCGCACACGACTACTATACACACAAATTCACCCCATACGCGTCGGGGTTGCGACGACCTTACCTTCTCAGCTCAATTGACCCCGTAAACGGGGTCCGACAACCAAATTGTGTCGACCTCATACTCACACGCCTCTAGATATGGCTTTAGGAGTTGTCCATTTACTTTGAACGTGTTTTCCCCTTTTAAATCGTCTAGTTCAACAGCTCCATGGGGAAAAACGTTCTTCACGACGAACGGGCCAGACCATCGTGACCGCAACTTGCCTGGAAAGAGGTGAAGCCGAGAGTTGTAGAGAAGAACTTTTTGGCCGGGATGAAACTCTTTTCGTCGAATGATGCTATCATGAGCAAGTTTCATCCTTTCTTTTGAAATTTTGGCGTTCTCATACGCATCATTGCGTAGTTCTTATAGCTCATTCAATTGAAGCTTACGGGCTTCACCGGCTTTGTCCAAGGCATAGTTCAATTGATTAATTGCCCAATACGCTTTGTGCTCGAGCTCAACAGGAAGATGGCAAGGTTTTCCATACATAAAACTCAAAGGAGACATGCCAAGTTGATTCTTAAATGCGGTACGATAGGCCCATAGTGCATCGGTCAATCTAAGGGACCAATCTTTCCGGGTAGGATTGACGGTCTTTTCAAGAATGTTCTTGATCTCCCGATTCGCTAGATCGGCCTGCCCATCCGTCTGTGGGTGATATGTCATCCCAACCTTGTGGACGACGCCATACTTTCTCATGAGCTTCTCGAATGGCCTATTGCAAAAGTGCGTGCCATTATCGCTAATTATCTCTTTCGGTGCACCGAAGCGAGAAAGTATGTGTTCCTGTAGGAACTTTATCACCACTTTGTTGTCATTAGTCTTAGTAGCTATAGCTTCCGCCCATTTAGAAACGTAGTCTACCGCGATTAGGATGTATAGGAAACCAAAGGACGGGGGGAAGGGACCCATGAAGTCAATACCCCAACAATCAAATATCTCAATGATGAGTATGGGGGTAAGGGGCATCATGTCGCGTCGAGAAATGGCTCCCATTCGTTGGCACCTATTGCATGACTTGCAAGCGTCATTCGCATCTCGGAAGATTGTGGGCCAATAGAGGCCGCATTGCAGAATTTTAGCGGCTGTCTTTTTCATCGAGAAATGGCCTCCACATGCTTCCGAATGACAAAACTGGATAACCTTCGGGATCTCGTCATCCGGTACACATCGTCAGATGATTTGGTCGGCGCAATATTTAAAGAGGAAGGGATCATCGTAAAAGAACATGCGCGACCAATTGAGGAACCCCTTCTTATCGTGCGATGTCCAATCGGGAGGGACGGCTCCCGTGACAAGATAGTTCACTATTTTCGCAAACCAAGGATACGAAGAAGTAGCAAATAGTTGCTCATCCGGAAAGTGCTCGTCTATAGGTATGGGTATGGGTACGACGCCATTTTGATCGAGTCGGAAACTGAGCGTCCGTGTAAATACGCTAGTCGTTGTTATCGGCTTCCAACCGCAATACAAAAACCTAAACTATAACTAAACTCTTGTGGAGTATAGTGGCTAGTTTGGGTATCGAATCCTCAGGGAACTAGGACGAGTGAACGTGATGACAAAGGTAAGACTGTTAACCCTAACTTGACTCTAAAAAGAAATAAAATTAAGATGATTGAGTGAGAAAGGGAAAAGGGAAAAATAAAGAAGTTAACTAAAACTAATTGGAAAATTAAGGTAGAGACACAATCCCCCAACCCTAGTGTATTGATGATATAAAACTAATCGTAAATTTAAGTGATTAATTTGACCCAAAATTTAGTACTCCCAAGCATTACGTATATGAGGTTCAAGCCCGCGTCATACTTAATCTGAGGACGAGTAAATCAGTATCGCGATAGTAGCACTCGAATCGCATTATAAATCATCACGAGTACCCAGAGGCAAACGAGATATAAAGATCTACAATTGTCGTATTTCTACGTAATACGGTCATAATCAAACCATTAAATTTAGAGGATTAATTTTATGTACATACAACTATCACATCAGGTTGGGTTCATGCATCCCGAACTTGAAAAGTCTATCCTAACATGGTAAAATAATAATAAAAGTGTGGAAATAAAAGTTACCAAGATTGAAGAACAAGAACATGCAAGAAGAAATCAAAGATTGAAGAAAAACCGGAAAAGCTCTTGAATTAATGATGCAAAGTATGTAAATTCTTCTCCTAGATGTTCCTACTTGTTATGGAGCTTTTACATAAATGAAATCTCAATAAAAAGAGTCCTAATGACTAAATATATAGGCTAGAGGTCGTTTAGAAGAGTCCCCAAAACATAAAACTCTTTTGGCTAAAAGATAAGCACAAAATAAAAATCCCGTAACTGCCAATTTGTCACACTTAGAAAGCGTGACTAATTTTGTAACGGCTCTGGAGCGTGAAAAATGTGTGAACCGGTTCGGCCTGTACCCCGAACCGGTTCGCCCCCCAAACCGGTTTGGCCTGGGGTTCGCGAATGTATGCTGGCTTGGAGTGCTACACTTAGGATTTTTCTGACTTTTCTTTTCTTCCTTTCTTGGATTTTTCTTCAACTTCAACTGGGCATAAATCATCAACCGTAGCTCGGATTTGGGTGCCGTTTCTTCCAGTGTTCTCGTTGTTCCGAGGTCTTCAACTTTCCAGTTGACTTATCCTTCCGGATCGGGCTGAAAAATTATCGAATTGCCCTTGAACTTGCCTTCTTAGCTTTTCTTGCATCGTCTTGCTTCCTCTTTTGTATTGCTTGCATAATTAACCTGTAAAACCAATAAGAGAAGCATGAAACATGAAATACTCACCAACGAAGGTTAGTAGAATAAATGTGAATCAAATCCATATATGTTACATCACTCGGGTTCACAAATGTACTGAAATTAGGGGAATAAATATACAATATTTATGCCCAATCAACGATGATTAGAACCTATTTTTCTTGTGTATATATAGTTGATTGTGGTTATATGTTGGTGGGAGAAAAGATAAAAAGCTGGGGGGAAGTTTTAATGGCCAAAATAGGGGCCGGAGAAGAAGCTTCCATGTTTGGTCGATCGATCGATCGATCCTACAGATATTTTGGCAGTTTCGGCTAGTGTTGTTTAAATGGGAAAATTCCAAATAAAATTGTTTCTAGCTTATTTATTTGAAGAAATAAATATTCATTTAAGGGAAATCAGTACCTAGACACTCAAGGGAATTTAATTGGACTAGGAGGGTGCAAAGTTGTGTGACACTTAAGGTGTCGTTTTGAGGAAAATAGATTGTGGAGTTAGATAACAGGGGTTCCTAAAAATAGTTTGGGGACTCCTAAATTGTTATTCAAGTGAGGTGTATGTCTTGGGTTAGTTTAGAGTAAAATCCATGACATACAAATTTAAGGGTGTTTGGGAGAAATAACCTTCGGGTTAGTAATTCGGCGAATGATTAATTATAGATATATAACGATGTGTGTAGAGAATGAAATTCTGTGCCGATTATGGTTGAGAAATTCCTACGAGACGATAGGGATGGAATTTAGGATATCGGCAAAAAATGATTGAGTAGTTATCGGATACGTCTATTGACAGCTAGGATTATAGGTAACGCGATACCTATAGGATTAAAATAAGTTGAGAGTATACTTATTAAATTATTATGAATTGGAACATTCGGAGAATATATAAATCCTTAAAAGGGATTAAGGTGCGAGTTATATTTATGTAAGAGAATACTTATGGGATTAGTATTTTAAGTATGTGAATACTTCGATATTATTTCTAACGGGAACATTCGGGGTTATTGGCTATTGCTATATGAGTTTGGCAATTATCGCTACATATACATTTGAGGGTGATGTAGATTATATATACAATGTGATTACAGTATATACAATATAATATGATACGTATAAATATATTTGTGTGCGATTGATATGTTTGTACCTTAGAGGCTGGTTCCACGGGCTTTCCTTTGGCATTGGGTTAGAACAGCCAGATTATATATTTTCTCTAGTGCGATCCGGGGAGTTGCGCGATGTGGGTGAATCCCCTGACTTGAGGAGCAGGGAGAGTATATCCCCAGGTCATCTCGTCCCGCGTTCGAGTGCGATGTGTGTGTACTTCACTTGCAGAGGGAATATGACCTCCTCCACCATTGTGTATATTGTTACCATGACCACGAGTGAGTCTGGCTTGGTACCGTGGTATAGTGAGTAAACCTGGATTCAGATAGACACTATGAGACTACATCCCCGAGTTATAGCTCGGTGGGATGGTTATTATGCTTGTGATTGTAATAAGTATAATTATATTCATTGAGCATAGTATTTTGCTTGTAAATGAAGTTGGGACATCATATAAAGTGAAAAGAGTGATAAAGTATATTTCCCCTTCCGGTCGATTTATATCCGGATTTATATGAAAATGAATTATAGGTTCTGGTAAGAACTTCCTATATATAATTTTTATAAGAGCTATATATATATATATATATATATATATATATATATACGCGTTATGTGCTGAGGGTCTAATGAATCCCAAAGATCAACATTGCCAGGTAGTAGTGTATCGGGAGGGTTCCTTGTTTGGATTTCGCTTTGCGAGACGCCTCATGCACGAACATAGAGTAATATTGGGAATGGGGAGAAGCTTAACCCTTAGCACTCGGGTTATTTAGTATTCTTGGAGATTGGGTGAAACGGTTTAGTTAGGCAGGGTAGCTTAACTAGGTTGTTTAATATGTGTGCGATGTGACACCCCGTCTAATTAAATACCGGGTAGCTACTCCTTTGTTCAAATTAATACAAAATGTCAAGTTAGTTAAGTTCATAGCATCATTGTCGAAGACATTATTAAACAATTACTAGCCACTTAATATTTAAAAAGTGAGATGAGAATTTTAATTAAATTAGATTAACATGCAACCAATTCAAATTATGAAGTAATGATACCACAGTCACATCATAAGCACAATAGAGTAATAATGAAAGTAAAAAATTAATTTGGAGGAACACTCCTCTGAATAACCTGAATGATGAATAAAACCAAATACAAAGTCTGAATCACTAATTAATTAAATCCCAAAATTGAAATAGAACTGAATAATTAAGATGTCTCTAAAAGAAAGGGGAGACAAGCCCTACAGATGAATAAATTGGAAATGGAGTCAATGTAGAAAGTGGAGGCGTCTACTATCGAGATCCTGTAACTTCCATAGCAGCTACAGTACGTCACTGGAATGGAACTCCGAGGCTTGGCGTCCCTGTGGCTGGGCACCTAAAAGATTTTTATAAGAAAAATAGATTTGAAATCAAACGGGTCAAAGCCCGATGTGAAAAAAGTTTAAAATATAGCAAGTGTTTAATAACATTAAACAGTGAATATAAAATACATGTTAGTTACGTGCACTCACATGAGTTCCTCACCTCTTAACTATTTGTGCACTTCTAACGTATCCGTAACCCGTCCTAGTTATGTCACTACCTAACTAGTCCAATTCACAACCTGACTTTACTATACGATTTAAGGTTCAATACAGACATCTTAATATAATATGAGAGTCTTACTTTTTATTTATTTTCTCCGATTTACTTATAATAATTACTATAAATTTCCCATTTTTAACTCTACTAAAAATGTCACAAGTATTCACATTAATACTTTAATAAAAATCCGTTCCAATTACCAGTATATTAATCTCATCATAAATATACAATAAGGGCACCCATAGGCTAAGCTGCGGTGCACACATACTCTGCTATCGAATCCCGGTACATCACGTACATAATGACCACGTATTCCGAATCTCTCAGGAACCATTTCAATAAGCAACAATCACACATAATGGAGGCGAACATAGTTCACATACCCATGGGTCATGCACATACCTACGTTCCCATGGTCAGCTGACTTATTAACTCAATAATAAATCATTCACATCCCTATGTCCTTAAGGTACCAATCTAAATCCCCCCGTAGGCACACAAAGATTAGATGGCCCTGTTCGAAAGCCAACCTCCCGTGATAGCAAGTATGGTAGGTATGCTATACACATATAAGTCAGTATACTAAGCATTCACATATCTTAGATATCTTATAATATTAACAGAGGTATATTTTACATCTCTATATCGTTATTTGATTTATACATTTTTAAGTCTCCGGATAATATACAATATCAACCGCCGACATCTCTCACGTTGAAATTTGAAGTTCTTAAAACCTAATCCGTATAGGTTACTAAGTCTTTTATCTAATTCCTCAAAATTTAATCCCAACCATATTTCGGTTTCACAAACATACCTACTGATCTTCCTCAAGTCTAAGAGTAGTCACAAAGTTCCCAACATTAATTCTCTAGAGTCAAAATTATTAAAGTTCAACAAAAAGAAAGAATAACACTCATAAATATGCCTACGTGAAGTTTGAAACCAAAAATCGGCCGTAAAAGGTCATTCTGTCAACTCGTTAGAAATCTCATTCGAACGAGGTAGTTCGAACGAGTGTCGTTCTAACGAAGGCTTTGAGCGAACTCGTTAGAAGGGCTACTGGAATCTCGTTAGAAGTCTCGTTCGAACGAGGCCGTTCGAATAACCTGGGCTAGTCTTCTAACGAAAATTCTGAGAGTGCCCAGATTTCTCCAACTTCATTTTTTCCAAATTTTCTCTTCTCCAATTCCATCCTAAATCCATACTAATTAAATTTGAAGGCTTCCCAAACTACACTAAGTCACCCTAGATCACTTCTTAACATATTTTTGGGGTCGAACCCTTCTAATCAACATGTAATATCAATAAATACCTAAATTTTTCCACAAACCCTATTTACATGATCCCAGAATTTAATTGAACAATAAATTTCCTTTTTAATCTGTTTTTAAATCATCAAAGGCTATGTTTTGGGTATTGAATTCGTCCATGATCAAGTCTACCTTCAATCCCTAACCAAAGTTTTGAGTTCTACAACAATTCCATTTGGTTTTCTTCAATCTTAAAAAACAATTAGCAAGTTCTACACTAAATATGGAGGAAATATTTATTGAAACTATTGAAATCAAATCACTTGCCTTAAGTTTGCTGTTCTAAAACATTGTTGGTGATTAAGGGTTGATTCTCTCTTATTTTTGGTCACAATTCCTTCCAAAATGATGGTGGTGGGTGGTGGTTATGGTTTGTAACCTCTTGTAACTTCTCTCCAACTTCTCTCAAACTCCCGTAACCGACTCTCTTGATTTTTGGATGATAATGGACCTAATGGCCTTACTGATTATTAATAAATAACCACTAAAATTCGTGGGTCTTAACTCCTCAATTTTTAGAATTACCAAAATACCCTTCTGGGTTGTCGGTTTGGCCTAAAAATTCTCTGGGACCCAAACTAAACTCTCGGCTAGTGTTTTTTGACTATTTTGACCCTTCCGGACATGTTGGCGCACTCAAAATGACCATTCGATTGATAAAATTATAATTTACTTTTTAAATCACATTTAATTGATTGCTGACGCGACTCACACGCGACAATTTTAATATTTTCCAAATTGTTGTATTTCTGACTCGCGACAATTTTAATATTTTCAATACTCATATATTACCATATATACTCAGTAATATTTTATTTTAACATCATAATCAAATACCAACTCATGTCTCGCTAGTATTTACCTCCATATTAATTTCCAAATTAATTATTATTTAATTCAATTAATCCATTAAATAAAAATCAATAAAATTACGGGCTATTACATACTCCCCCCTAATAACAAAATTTCGTCCAAAAATTCGGAACTAAAGAATACCTGGTAAAAATAACTCTGGATAACGTTCGTGTATTTCATCCTCGCGCTCCCATGTGGGCTCCTCGGCATTATGATGCCTCCACTGAACACATACTAACGGTACTATCTTCGACCTTAGTTTCCTCTCGCTGTGGTCCAGAATAGAAATAGGCCCCTCTTCGTAGGAACTATCAGGCTGAAGATCGATGTTCTCTAAAGCAATGTGGGTATGGGCCAAATCGTCCCTAAGATATCTCCTTAGCGAGGAAATATGGAACACGTCATGAATCCTATGCAAGTGCTCTGATAACCCAAGTCTATACGCTACTGGCCCAATCCGCTCGATGATAGAAAATGGCCCCACATATCTTAGTGCCACTTTCCCCTTCTTCCCAAAACGCATAATCCCCTTCATCGGAGATACTCTAAGTAGCACCTGGTCCCCCACCTTGAAATCTTTGAAGAACCTCTTGGCATCAGCATAGCTCTTCTGTCGGTTCTGAGAAACCCGAATACGGCTCCGTATCATCTCTATCCTCGCTGAGGTATCCTGAATCACCTCCGGCCTAAGAAGCTTGTTATCCCCCACCTCTAGCCAACATGCTGGGGAACGACAAGGTCTACCGTATAACGCCTCGAATGGAGCCATGCCAATGGTGAACTGGTAGGAGTTATTATAAGCAAACTCCACAAGTGGAAGGTACTGCTCCCAACCACCTCCAAATTCTAGGATGCACATACGCAACATGTCCTTCAACATCTAATTCGTCCTCTCGGTTTGCCCATCTGTTTGCGGGTGATACGCCGTACTTAGTCGCAAATCTGTACCCATGGCCTCCTGGAAACTCTCCCAAAATCATGAAACAAATATCTTGTCTCGGTCAGACACGATATTGAGAGGTACCCCGTGAAGTCTCACTATCTCCGCTATGAAAATCTGGGCATACTGTCCCGTAGTGTAGTCTGTCCGAGCGGGCAGAAAATGAGCAACTTTGGTCAACCTATCCATGATTACCCATATGGAGTCGTGACCCCTCTGTGACGTAGGTAACCCCGTGATGAAGTCCATGGAAATGCTCTCCCATTTCTACATATGAACCTCAAATGGCTGTAGAAGTCCTGCCGATCTCTGATGGTCCGCCTTTACCAGCTGACAAGTGGCACATTTAGAAACGAACTCGATAATATTTCTCTTCATCTCGCTCCACAAGTACTGTCGCCTCATATCCTGGTACATCTTATCCCCACTAGGATGTACCGCAAATCGCGAACCGTACGACTCTGATATTACCTCGTGTCATAAGTCTTCCCCTTCCGGAATGACCAGTCTCCCATTGAAGCGTATGCCCACATCTGAACTAACGGTATAGGACTCAGATCCATTTGCTAGTAATCGAACTATTTTCTCTTGATAGAACGAGTCATTTACCTGGGCCTGTATCACTCTTGTAACGATCTGGGGCGTAACAATCATCACCGACATGAATGATCGGGCCACTGCATCCTGGTGTCCCAACTCCTTCCACTTTACTCTCCACACTTCGGTCACCTCACCTACTGTCCTACGGCTCAACCCGTCTGCGACCACATTAGCCTTCCCTGGGTGATATTGGATATCGAAATGATAATCCTTCATGAACTCAAGCCACCTACGTTGACGCATATTTAGTTCCTTCTGCGTGAAGAGGTATTGTAGAGACTTGCGGTCTGTGAACAAACATAATTTCTCCCCCAGGAGACAGTGTCTCCAAATTCGAAGAGCAAATACGACTGTCGCTAACTCCAAGTGGTGGGTGGGGTAATTCTTCTCGTGAGGCTTAAGCTTACGGGAAGCATAAGCTATATCCTGACTCTCCTGTTGCAGTACACCTCCAAGTCCTTATAAGAACGCATCGATGTAGACTAGATACTCAACTCCCGATCTGGGAAATGCTAACACTGGGGCTGAGGTCAACTTGTCCTTCAACTCATCGAATGCCAACTGACAAGCATCGCCCCAGATGAATGGCACACCTTTGTGAGTCAGATGTGTCAAATGACCCGCTATCTTAGAGAAATCCCGAATAAACCTCCTGTAGTATCCTGCTAGGCCCAAGAAACTACTTATTTCAGTTGGTGTCGTGGGCTGTCCCCACTCTCTCACCGCCGATACTTTCCCTGGATCAACTGATATCCCCCTATCTGATATGATATGCCCCAAAAACTGTACCTCCTTCAGCCAAAAACCACACTTCTCATATTTTGCATATAACTCGTTCTGACGCAGCATCTGTAAAACCTGTCTCAAGTGCTCGGCATGTTCCTCCTCTGTCTGGGAGTAAACCAGGATGTCATCAATGAAGACGATGATGAACTGGTCTAGGAACTCTATGAACACCCTATTCATCAAGTCCATAAACACGGCTAGGGCGTTGGTTAGGCCAAAAGGCATAACCCGAAATTCGTAGGAACCATATCTCGTCAAGAAGGCAGTCTTCGCGACGTCCTTCCCCCTGATACGCAACTGATGGTATCCCGATCGCAAGTCAATCTTTGAGAAGAAAGCCGCTCCTCTCAATTGGTCGAATAATTCATCGATTTGGGGCAAAGAATATTTGTTCCGTATCGTGACTTTATTCAACTCCCTGTAATCTACACAAAGCCTCAATGACCCATCCTTCTTCTTCGCGAATAGCAAAGGGGAACCCCACGGTGAAGTACTCCTACGGATAAACTCCTAACCCAATAACTGCTCTATCTGATCCCGTAACTCCCTCATCTCTGCTAGAGCCATGCGGTAAGGCGCGCGGGCTATTGGCCGAGTGCCCGGCATCAAATATATAACGAAGTCTATCACTCTACTAGGAGGCAATCCCAGAATATCCTGAAATACATCAACGAACTCTCTAACAACCGGAATCGATTAGAGTGGTATTACCACTTCCTTATAGGTATCCTCCTCTATATAATACAAGTGAGTGGACGATCCTCCCTCAGGTTGAGGCATCGCCACTAAGAACATCTCCTGCCCGGGTATGGCAAAAATAATACTCCTGCTAAAACAATCAATCATGGCTCGATACGCAACTAGACAATCCATACAAACGATTGCATCGTACTCAGTCATCTCTAATACTAACATAGCAGCAGGTAAGGTAAACCTCCTGATCTCTATATCCACACCTCTGCAAATAAGAAAAATCACAGAACCCCTACTCAATGGTGAATCTACGCAATTAATCGTTCTCTCTGCAGTATCTAATAACGCTATAGTGCGTGCAAATCTCGTGGCAATGAAACAATGTGTGGCTCCCGTATCAAATGAAATATGGCCCATAGTCCCCTGAATAGAAAATATACCCTCAATAGCGGGTGGATCCTGTGGGACTGCGGCCTGTTAGAGCTGATAAACTCGCCCGTACTGAAGTTGTCCCTGCTGGACTGGGACTGCTGAAATGGGTGGCAAAGCTGGCATCTGCGGTGGTGCTGGGAGGGTGGCGGGAAACATATCTCTCTAGGGCTCGTGTCGAGCACCCTGCTGCTACTGTGGGACCCTGCCCCTTTCAGTACATTCCTGTCATTTGTGGCCAATCTTGCCACAAATAAAGAACTTCCCCGCGAAGTTTCCCCCTCTCTGTCCCTGCTTCCCACGGCCCTGATGACCGTTGCCATTCCTCCCCTGACCATGTTGGCCCTGATGAAACTGCTGTTGCCGGTCGTGCATACCCTGATGGCCGTGCTGACCCTGCTGGACATACCAAAAACCTCCCTGACCATTTCTGAAATCTTCAGATCGAAATCTCTTAGAATGCCCTTGTTGGGAACTCTGATCACTCTATCTGTGCTGACCCTGAGTTGATTGTGCCCCGCTGGAACCATTTCCCCCTTGTCCTGCCCTGATGGTTGGACTCTCCTGATGGCTTACCCTCTGACAGGTGAAAACGATGGTCCTGACAGTAAAGCAGTGTTGCGTTAACCACATAAGAATAAGTGTCCAACGAGAGATTTCCTAGCAAGTGCTGACGGATCCTCTAAGTCAAACCATCCATGAATTTCTGTATCTTCTTCTCTTCAGTCAAAATCTCATCGGGAACGATGTTCAGAAGATTTGTGAACTCGGATTCATATTCAGCTACTGTCCTCCCCTCCTGTTTGAGGTTCATCAATTTTCTCCTCATCTCGGTGTGAACGGCTGAGGGAAAATACTTGCGGTCGAACCGCTCCCAAAACGCCTAAATAGTAAGGACATCTCTCTCCTCCGCGGTGGTAATGGACTTCCACCATCACAATGCTGACCCTACCAGCTTAAAAGTAGCCAGTACCTTCCTCTGTACATACGTACACTCGTACATCCTCAAATGTCTTTGGATGTCCTTCTTCCACTGACTGGACACAACGACGTCGGAGCTACCTGCAAACTCTGGAGGGTGTGCCTTGTGAAAAACATCACGAACACGTTGCCAAGCAGACGGGAATGCATGAGCCTGAACTAGGGCTACCACTGGCACCTGAGGTGGTGCCTGCTGCACAACTGCTAGAGCGACATTTACCGCTTGGGCTACAATGGCAGCAACCTCTGCGGCGTTCATGGAACCTTGAACTGGTGCAGGCTGTGGCTCAGGTTGAGCATCCCTGGGAACTCTCTGTGCACGTCGTGGAGGCATCTAAAATGAGAGAGAAATCTTATAAGTTCACAGTTATTATCTCAAAATAGATGAAGAGCGTAAGATACACAAAAGAGTACAATAATTCTAAAATATAGGGCTCTATATCAAAGAACGCTACGCAGAAACATAACAAGCCGTACAGATCCTAAGGACACTAGAACCTGATGCTACGATACCACCTGTGACACCCCGTCTAATTAAATACCGGGTAGCTACTCCTTTATTCAAATTAATACAAAATGTCAAGTTGGTTCAGTTCATAGCATCATTGTCGAAGACATTATTAAACAATTACTAGCCACCTAATATTTAAAAAGTGAGATGAAAATTTTAATTAAATTAGATTAACATGCAACCAATTCAAATTATGAAGTAATGATACCACAGTCACATCACAAGCACATTAGAGTAATAATGAAAGTAAAAAATGAATTTGGAGGAACACTGCTCTGAATAATCTGAATGATGAATAAAACCAAACACAAAGTCTGAATCACTAATTAATTAAATCCCAAAACTGAAATAGAACTGAGTAATTAAGATGTCTCTAAAAGAAAGGGGCGACATGTCCTACAGATGAATAAATCATAAATGGAGTCAATGTAGAAAGTGGAGGCGTCTACTATCGAGATCCTGTAACTTCCACAGCATCTACAGTACGTCACTGGAATGGAACTCCTAGGCTTGGAGTCCCTGTGGCTGGGCACCTAAAAAATTTTTACAAGAAAAATAGATTTGAAAGCAAACGGGTCAGAGCCCGATGTGAAAACAGTTTAAAATATATCAAGTGTTTAATAACATTAAACAGTGAATATAAAATACATGTTAGTTACGTGCACTCACATGAGTTCCTCACCTATCAACTATTTGTGCACTTCTAACGTATCCGTAACCCGTCCTAGTTATGTCACTACCTAACTAATCCAATTCACAACCTGACTTTACTATACTATTTAAGGTTCAATACAAAGATCTTAATATAAACTGAGAGTCTTACTTTTTATTTATTTTCTTTGATTTACTTATAATAATTACAATTAATTTCCCATTTTTAACTCTACTAAAAATGTCATAAGTATTCACATTAATACTTTAATAAAAATTCGTTCCAATTACCAGTATATTAATCTCATAATAAATATACAATAAGGGCACCCCTAGGCTAAGCTACGGTACGCACATACTCTGTTATCGAATCTCGATACATCACGTACATAAGGACCACATATTCGGAATCTCTCAGGAACCGTTTCAATAAGCAACAATCACACATAATGGAGGCGAACATAGTTCACATACCCATGGGTCACGCACATACCTACGTTCCCATGGTCAGCTGACTTGTTAACTCAACAATAAGTCATTCACATCCCTATGTCCTTAAGGTACCAATCTAAATCCCCCCGTTGGCACACAAGGATTAGATGGCCCTGTTCGAAAGTCAACCTCCCGTGATAGAAAGTATGGTAGGTATGCTATACACATATAAGTCCGTATACTAAGCATTCACACATCTTAGATATCTTATAATATTAATAGAGGTATATTTTACATCTCTATACCGTTATTTGATTTGTACATTTTTATGTCGCCGGATAATATACAATATAAACCGCCGACATCTCTCACCTTGAAATTTCAAGTTCTTAAAACCTAATCCATAAAGGTTACCAAGTCTTTTATCTAATTCCTCAAAATTTAATCCTAACCATATTCCGGTCTCACAAACGTACCTACTGATCTTCCTCAAGTGTAAGAGTATTCACAAAGTTCCCAACATTAACTCTCTAATGTCAAAATTATTAAAGTTCAACAAAAAGAAACAATAACACTCATAAATAAGCCTACGTGAAGTTCGAAACCAAAAATCGACCATAAAAGGTCATTCTGTCAATTCGTTAGAAATCTTGTTCGAACGAGGTAGTTCGAACGAGTGTCGTTCGAACGAAGGCTTCGACCGAAATCGTTAGAAGGGCTACTGGAATCTCCTTAGAAGTCTCGTTTGAACGAGGTCGCTCGAACGACCTGGGCTGGTCTTCTAACGAAAATTCTGAGAGTGCCCAGATTTCTCCAACTTCGTTTTTTTCCAAAATTTCTCTTCTCCACTTCCATCCTAAATCCATACTAATTTAATTTTAAGGCTTCCTAAACTATACTAAGTCACCCTAGATCACCTCTTAACATACACTACAACAAAACTTACATTTAGCAGCGATTTTCTTACCTACAAAAAAAAAATCGTGGCTAAATATCAATATCTACTACGAAATTAATTTCGTGGCAAAAACTATCATCTTTAGCCACTAAAGTTCAAATTTCGTTGACAATAGATCCCCAAAAGGGTGGCGCCAAATTCTTCCCGTGCATGAGTGTAGGGGCAAATTATTTAGCAACGAAATTAATATCATTAGCAACAAAATTATTCGTAGTAGTTAATATATATTTTTGTTCAACGAAAAAGAGTTCGTGGCCTAATTGTAAGTTAGTGGACAACACCTTGTTTTGTGGCAAAAGGTAATTTTTTTTAACACCCCTCGCGCAATTTCAATTTGTGCTTTCACAAACCGCTCCAAAATCGGAACAAACTTTGATAGACATCAAACCCACGATTTCACAAACCCTTGTTTCAGTCTCTCTCTCTCTGTGTGTGTGTGTGTGTGTGTGTGTGTGTGTGTGTGTGTGTGTGTGTTTGTGTGTGTGTGTGTATTCATCGCCGCGAACGTCTAAGCACAAAGAAACCCTCGAACGTCTAAGCACAAACAAACCCACGAACGTTTAAGCACGATTTCGTTTGTTTGTTTTGCTAATGTTTTGACAAACCTAATCAGGTATATATTTTGTGTTTTGTGTTTTCTGTACAGGGTATTGAAATTTATGCAGATATTAATGTTTTGTGTATATTAATCTTTTCGATGGTTATTATAAAAAAGTTAATTGGTGATAATGATAAATTTCAATAGAAATTAAAGAAGATTATTAAGGAAATTCTTCTTTTACGTGAAGATATGGATGTTCAATTTTTGCATTGTTATAGAGAAGATAATATAGTTTCAGATTCTTTAGCTAATTTGATGAATGTCGATAAATCGGGTTTGCCTTCTTTAAGAATGCAGAAAAGAGGATATATCGTGTGCATTTTGTGTTTCTTGGGTTAATAAAGGCGAGCTAAAATCATTTTTATTTTTGTTGTGTGTTTAATTTTTTTGAATAACCCCCACCCCATTCATATTTATATCCTCTTTATAGTAAGATCTTGATAATATTTTGTTTATGTTAAATTTATTGGTGCATAACTATGTACTTTTATCGTTTTAGATATAGACACGGATTTTGACTTTTTAGAAAAAATTAATGTCAAATATTAATAAGTAGAGTCAAAATGATTTTTATTACTTACATTTGTAGTTATATGCCATTATTATGCTACCACAAGTTGTTTTGGCTCCCCAAATTATGATATATGTTATTTTTACGAAACATTTGTAGTACATTTACACTTTTTGCAAAACAAGAATTTCCCTTATATCCATGCCTATTGTCCAAGCTCTATTTGATAAACATTCTTTGTTTACTCAATTATATAAATTAGTGTACTAAACCATAGTTAGGACCTATTTTATAACGATAATGTATAATTTATTTGTTTCAATGGCTTGTACCTTCGAATTGTGGATTATAATTTCAAGGTATATACTACGACTTTGTTTAGTATATTACTAGATCCCATTTATTTTAACTAATTTTTTTCTACTTCTTAACTTGCTACGCACCACATATGTAGCATGCTGGCCTAATAGGTAGTATATATATGTAGGAAAATTTTAGTAAGATTGACGAAAACCCTTGTTTAATTGTTAATGTTGCGTGTTGCTTTTTTATTGATTAGGGGACTTAGGTCTATGTAGTGGGAACCTAATTAGAAATGTTGTGTTTTGACTTTAAGGCTACCAATATCCTATAGTTTGATGGATATTGATTAGTGATTATGAATAAACATATTCTGTCTTATGCTCTTGAATCTTAGACAACAAAAATATTATATTAAACACTAAACTAACATTTAAAGGGTTTGATTTTTCATGTGAACTAGATGGATAAGAGTTGGATGAACGAAACAAATAGATTTTGTGAAAAGTATGTCTTGGGTGTTAGATCATTTATTCGATTTGCGAAGGATCATATGGGACCTGACAGTTTCATTAGGTGCCCATGTTGCAATTGTCTTAACATCGATCTCAGAAATATTGATGAAGTAGAAGATCATCTTTTCTTAAAAGGTATTTGTACCACCTACACCCAATGGACATATCATGGGGAATATTCTAATGATATAGTTCATGATGATGTCAATGATGACAATAATGATAATGCTGATGTCGATGGTTTGATGGATAATGAAAATGAAGAAGGGGACGAGATGCAAGAAGTGTTGGAAGACATACAGAAAGGGTTTTTCTTTGATATTGGTCCAACTGGAGCGTTTGAATCTGGTAATACTCCTAGACAAGTTGATGTCAGGGATGAGACAAATTTTAACAAATTATTGAAAGATGCAGAGCGTGAATTATATCTTGGTTGCACAAAATTCTCTACACTGTCTTTTCTCGTGAAGTTGCTCCACTTGAAAGTGATTAATCACTGGAGTAATAAATCACTCAAGATGTTTCTTGAATTGCTGAAGGAAGCTTTCCCTGACGGTGAGACACTTCCAAAGTCAGATTATGAGGCAAGAAGCATGTTGTGTGGCTTGGGATTAGGATACATATCGATTCATGCATGCAAAAATGACTGTTGCTTATTTTAGAAGGAGCTTGAAAATAAACATGAGTGTCCAATATATGGAGAGTCTAGATGGAAGGTTAATGATGATAGGGGTAAACGTATTCCTCACAAAATACTTCGTTACTTTTCACTAAAGCCAAGACTCCAAAGACTGTTTATGTCAAGAAAAACGGCTGATGATATGAAGTGGCATAAAGAAAAACGTGTCAAAGATAATGTATTGAGACATCCAGCAGATTCTAGTGCATGGAAGGATTTTAATGCGGAGCACGAGTGGTTTTCTCAAGACCCTCGTAATGTAAGGCTTGGCCTAGCAAGTGATGGTTTTAACCCCTTTGGTAATATGCACAACTCATATAGCATGTGGCCAGTAATACTTATGCCATATAACTTGTCGCCTTGGTTATGTATGAAAGAGTCATTTTTTATGATGTTGTTACTTATTCCAGGACCTATGGCACCAGGTAAAGATATGGATGTGTATTTACGACCATTAATAGATGAGTTGAATGAGTTATGGGAAGTTGGTGTAGAAATATATGATGCATCCACCAAAATGAATTTTCAGATGCATGCGGCAGTTTTGTGGACTATAAATGACTTTTTGGCATATGGTAATTTGTCTGGTTGGAGCACTAAGGGTTATATGGCTTGTCCTACGTGTAAAAAACATACTTCTTCAAAAATAATAAGAAGTAAGATATGTTATATGGACCATCGCCGATATCTAGATCCCAACCATATATGGAGGAAGAGTAGAAAATTTGACGGTAAGCAAGAGCTCCGGTTACAACCCATGGACTTAAATGGGGATGATTTGTTGCGAAAATTGAATCATGTCAATGATTATATACCGGGGAAACATTCGGGTAATAAAAAGAGGAAACGTACACCTGAAGAGCTAAACTGGACAAGAAAAAGCATTTTTTTTGAATTACCATATTGGAAAACATTAAAACTTCGACACAACCTTGATGTCATGCATATTGAAAAAAATATTTGTGAAAGTGTGTTGGGAACTTTATTAAATACTGACGGGCAAACAAAAGACACATATAAGGCGAGGCAAGATTTAGAGGATATGAAGATAAGGAAGGAATTACATTTGAAGCGGAATGGGGATACATATGTAATGCCGCCTGCATGTTATACACTTAGTAAGTTAGAGAAACAAGGTTTTTGTGAGTTCTTGAAATCAGTGAAGTTTCCAGATGCATATGCTTCGAATATCTCACGGTGTGTGAACGTTGGTGATGGTAAGGTATCGGGGTTGAAAAGTCATGCTTGTCATGTTCTATTACAACGATTATTGCCCATTGGGGTTCGTGGATATTTGCGCAAGGAAGTTTACAGTGCAATTGTTGAGTTGGGAAATTTTTTCAAAGATTTGTGTTGTAAAACACTAGATGTAGAAGAACTGAAAAGGTTAGAGAAAGACATTGTTGTGATTTTGTGCAAACTAGAATTGATTTATCCACCGGCTTTTTTTGATATAATGGTCCACTTAGCTATTCATTTGCCACGAGAGGCTATGCTTGGAGGACCGGTGCAATATAGGTGGATGTATCCTATTGAAAGGTATGTCAATATACTCGTCGTCATTTTTTTTAGGGTTATTTCGACATAGCCCCCAATTTTTAAGTCAAACTTGACATAAAAAGTGGGGGTTTAAATCAAAATACTTATTTTTTACGTATAGTTTATAGATTTAACATGAGGTAATTTATTTCTTTGTAAATGATAATAGGTACTTGGGCACATTAAAGGGTTACATGCGTAATAAAGCTCGCCCGGAAGGTTCTATAGCGGAAGCCTACATCGTTAATGAATATTTGACATTTTGCTCAATGTACTTTGACGGGATTAAAACTAAACTCAACCGATCGGAAAGAAATTATGACGGGGAGGAGCAAGAGGAGGGATTGGATGTATTCTCTCAAAAGGTACGCCCTTTTGGGGCATGTACTTATGACTTTCTCACAGTGACTGAGATGGAAATGATGCGGTGGTATACGTTGAATAATTGTGAGAAAGTTGCTCCATATATAGAGTAAGTTAATAACTAGGAAGTAATCTTGATAAGTATTAATTTTGCAACTGCTACGAAGCTTATTGTTATAATTATTATCATTGTTAGTGAGCATATGGAGGAGATGAAGAAACAAAGCCCTTTGAATTTAGAAGAGAGAAGTCGAAGGAATTTCCCTAGCTGGTTTGAAGAACGCGTAAGTTTAAGCAAAGTTATCATAACATAATATTGATGTATAAATTTAATTATTTTTTAAGTAATATAATTGGTCTAACTTATACCATTCAAATTGTCTTTAATAGATGAAAAAGTTGTACGGCCAGAAGTCTCCAGAATGTACGGAACAACTATATGCATTAGCATGTGGTCCTGACATACGGGCAATCAAGTATAAAAGTTGCATAGTGAACGGAGTTAGATTTCACACTAAAGACCGTGACAATCACAGGAGAAGTCAAAACAGCGGTTTAGTTGTTAAAGGAGATCATAATGACGAAGATATTAACTTTTATGGTGTATTGAACGATATTATTGAGTTAGAGTATATCAAAGGAAATCGAGTCCTCCTTTTTGAGTGTGACTGGTTTGAAGCTGATAAAAAGAAAAAATCAGGAATACAAATCGATGATCACTTTACAAGCATCAATGTTAATGGTAGGTGGTACAAGAGTGATCCTTATGTGCTAGCCATTAAAGCAAAACATGTGTTTTATCTCAATGACACAAAATTGGGAAAAAAATGGCAAGTTGTTCAGGAATTTTAGCATAGACACTTATATGATCTTGGGGTGGAAGAAATGGACACAGATGTATTCGAAACAAACGATTTTGTGTACCAGGAAAATGCTTCACCAGGGGCTTTTGAGATTATAGAAGTTGATATTGGCCAGTTGCAGAGAAACGATGTAGAGGCGGACACTATTGTTGCTAGAATTGTAGATATAGACAAAGGAGTACTATCTGAAGAAGACATTGTTTCCTTTGATGATGTCGATGATGAAGACAAAACACTTGATGAATATTGTGAAAATACGGAAGAACTAGTAGTGGTTGAGGATGATGATAGTGATATAGATTGACTTTGTTAATGGAAACTATGTAATGGAGTGTACTGCTGGTTGAGGATGATGATAGTGATATAGATTGCCTTTATTTTACCATTGTAATTTTGGTTGATTTGCTATGAATGACCATGCATGTGATTGTTGTTCCTCTTTATATTGGATCAACTATAATGAATGGACAATGTGCTGCCCATGTCAAATAAAGCATATTTGGTGTACACCTATAATGAATTTACTTCTAATTGCATATTTGAATGTTGGTCAATGAATTGGTATGGCGGGGTATATTTGAAAATTTTGTGAAATTGTGTATTTCAATAAATTTACTTCTATTTATAGCATATTTGGATCAACTATATTTGAATGTTGGTAAATGAATTTACTTGTATTTGTAGTTTTGTTTTATTTCAATAAAGTGGTGTAGAAATTACAATATTTCAATAAAGTGGTCAATTATTTTCGTGTGTTTTGATGTTCTTTTTCAGTATGGCGCCAGGAAGACGTCTTCGGTCAAATAGCATGAAGGATGCTCCCTCGGCACCCCCGACTTCCACGGTACCCACGGCTCCCATAGCTCCCATTTCACCCCCGACTGAACACATAATGAATGTAGAATCTGCAAATATCTTGTCATCAACACAACAGACTAGTCCCGAAACCTCCACAAGCCATGCAAGTACAAAAACTAATTTTCAAATGTTTCTTACTATTGTTCATTTGTTGCTAATATTTTTTATTTTCTTTTAAAGTTTCGAATACAGATTCTACCATAACGAAAAAAGTCTGTGGACCTACACGTGGCAAGGGGCTTCAGAAGATTATCAAAGCTACTGGGAAAAAGATGCGTATTGAGATATCGAAGGAGAGAAATAGGCCACTTGACAAAGACCAATCTGTTAAATTATCAAATGAACTCGGGATTATCATTCGTAACCTAATTCTAGTCCCAACCAAATGGAAAGACCTCACTGAAGCTGATAAGATAAGAGCGTTTGACAGACTCAATGTAAGTAATTTCGTATTGAAAATGGCATTGTTACTTTAATTTTGCGATTTTGAATTATTTCTGCATGCTGGAGTGATTTTCATTAGGAGTGATGCATTAGTTCATTTGAGACAGGACTTGGTGACATGATGCCTAGTGTCATAGTTTCAGCAGTTACGTCCGAGTATGTAGTGAATTGGTGACACGGTGCCTAGTGTTGTTTACCCCAATTTTAGGGTTGGTTTTGAGTTACTTTCACAAATCAAATATAATATTTTTGAAGTTACACTTAAATTCTGTAGAAGTTCACAAAAGTGCAATAAAAGATCCTCCTAAAATATAGCTAAAACCCTGAGTAAAGGTATAATTCAAATATTTTAATTTTGGGAGCAACTCAAAGTGATGGTAAAACTCAAAATATCCATAACATATATAATTTATGTATCACCTTAGCATAAAGTTTCAACTTAAGTCCAAGGATGGATGCAATTGGCATGCCAATGAGATAGAACATTGCTAAATTAATGCATATAGCTGAATATTTCCAACCACATCCTCTGGTTACTCCTGTAGAATTATAACCATTTGAACTGAGAGAATAAAAAAACATCCATCCATAATTTTATTAGAAGATAAAAGATGAATATTTGAACCTGATAATACTCCTTGGAAAGAATCAAATATAAAGGAGAGCATAAGGAAGGGTATCATGGAAGCATATTGTTTTAATATAGCAAGACTGTCACTCAAGAAGCCAGCCCATATATTGTGACCAAGGGCTAAAGCCGAAATAGTAATAAGTGCAAGGAGAGAAAGCTTGAGAGTGACGGTCATAGCATGCTTAGCCTCATCAGGATTGCCTACTCCTAACTCATTTGACACCCTTGTGCTGTACATATTGAACCATTTTTTATTACAAATTCAATAGTTGAAATAAAATGGACATGACACTCACGTCACCTTGTGCGTATATTTTCTCTAGTAATTTTTTAGAATCTTGGTTCCGCCCCTGATTTCGACACTATTGGGGATAGAAGTCAAATAAAGGAAAATAGTGGGGGTCCTAACACACTGAAGATATTATATTCAAATGTCAACAACTATGAATTATCTCAAAAAAGTTAAATCACGTTACTATAGAGAGTGAAGAAATCATATCACATAGCGACGAGTGAAGCAGTTACTTTCTGCGTTTGGCATCATTCCCTCTTCTTTAGGTGAATTAACATTCAAATCAATTTTTGAGGCTCTCAGATGTGCCTCTCCTACCTCTATGAGCTAGAACCTAATTTTGGATTCACACTGTCCATTAAAATTTAGTTTTTATTTGGAAACTTCTAAAAAATGCAGTTCCAGTTGATCCTCAGCTATTTAAAGCAGGAGTTAAGCTTACATCCCAGTGTAGAAGTTGGAAAGTAGCAGAAGACCTACACACTGCTCTATTCAATTGCACATCGACATTTTGTGAACTTCAAACTTATTATGTAGATATACATACACAAATATGTAGCAATAAAAATAATACATTTATTTTTTAGCGTCACATTGTATTAGGAAGTGTGATATGGTAGTCATTATTTATTACAAGTAGATTGAAAAAACTAGCACATGCAGCCAGGGATTAGAATATTACCCCATCATTATGTTATGAAAATCAATTTATACTCACTTCTATTTTGTTAACAATAATCAATTTATACTCATTTCTTCATGCAGTCAAAGGATCCCTATTTTTTCCTCCATCAGTTGTTTGCTATAAGCACTGTCTTCTTAGAAGATATGCAACCTCTTTATAGCATTATTCTTATAAAATATGCAACCCATTTCAGTATCAAATTGTTGCCAAAATATGACCTCCATATGACTTTTTAGTGCCACACTATCAGGTAAAGTTATCATCAAGCAACTCGAAATGACACCGAATTCATTCGGGTGGGATTTGTTTTTATGAAATGATGTGACAAATGACATGACATGATAGTGCCATGTCATATGAGGGTTGAAATTTTGCATTTCTACTATCTCATTTTTCAACATTTGTGTCAAATCTAGATAATTGATTTCCAATTTGTAGAAAACTAGTACAAATTAGGATTAATTTTGAATTGTCCCCAAGTTGTATAACTGTTTAATGTACCCTTCCGCAGTGTTAGTTTATTGTCTCAATTGGGTGAGCTGCAAATGTTTTTTTTTTGGAGTCGAATAAGCCCATTGGTAATTTACGTCCACTCATTCAAGCTTGTAAAAGTGTACAATAAGGTTTGAATACAATCAATTTTAGGTTCATCCACACTGATCTCTAATTGGCTCTTTTCTTACTCACTGGTTGAGGTTTCTCAGAAGCTGCTGAACTAAAATGACCAGGCTGGATCTCCTGCATTTTCAAATTTTTAATTTAAACAGTAGCGGTAGCTATCTTCTCTGCATCTTGAATTTAGAAACTGGCTTTGAGGTAGCAGCAGCTCTTTGTTCCCTTTGATTGCTTTCTATCTTATGAGTGTGCTCTACAATAGAACCAGTAAAAGCCTTGCTACTATAATTGTTTTGTTCAGTGGTGCCGACGGAAACCTCTTTTTTGGATGATGGTGCCACATGAACATTCTCCTTCAAATCAGGAAACTTCAATTCTGATTCAGTAAAATCAGACTTGCTAAATGCTGGACTTTTCTCAGGTGAAGACCGATCCTTGGATGAAGGATGAACCCTTGAATCTTTTGACTCTGAATTTGTGAACTTGTGATCTAGAGAAAGCTAACTTATGTGGTGACCTAAATCACCTTCATTCAGTTCATCTTTGTCAGGTTCATTTACACTTTCAGCTTCAAGTTCTTCTTTCTCAAGTTCATCAAGCCTGGACAATATACGAGCATATTCTTCATCTTCAACTGTAGCTTTCTTATTGTCTGCCTCAGTAAAACTACGAGAAACAGGCTTCAACACCCCCGATATAGATGCATTTCCACTAGGAGCTTCCTCAATATAGTCTTCCCTTATCTCCACAAGACCCTCCGCTGCCTCAGCCGCTGTTGTGTCAAAAAATGAAGCCTCAGCCTTAAGATCTTGCATTACAGCCTTGAGGGACTCAATTTGTGACTCCAAAGCTTTCCCCCTTATTTGTAAAATCTCAGTTGTTTGTTTAGCTGTTCTGTCGGCGTAGTAGCCTTCTCCTAAAAGAACCAGGAACTCATTCGTATGAATTAAACGACCGGGGAAAAATAATGCCTTTCCGGACGGTACCATTATGTGGTGGTGCTTTGGTCCCACCTCAAATCACCATTATGTTTTGATGCAAATGTGTTTATTGTTTATAATTTGGTGGTAAATAGTAGCGAGTCAAGGCGAGTCTCATGTTGTCCCTTGTTCTGATTGCGACATTATGTGTGCTGATAGCTTTAAGAAGTTTCATCCCATCTACAATTAGCCTTCTGTCTCCAAAATTCTTCCTCTAGCTTGAGATGATAGGATATGTATGGAGACACAAAAAAGAGTTTTATAAAATCCAGAGATCAGCTGTAAATATGAGGGGTCTAATGCTAGAGCCATCTATGAATCGCCAAGTTTGCTGCCCAGTGGAGTTTTGATTTCTCCATGAAGTGGAGATGTTCGCTGACCGGTTTGAAGGGTAGTCGATTTGAGCATGTAAGAAGCAAGGGAAGTGTGCGATAAAGAGTATAACAATCCAATTCTTCAAGCCACCCATTGCCTTTCTTCTTGCTTGTTTGGGAAATATGTAAATGTATATACACATTTATAGTGCCTTTTTATTGTTTTCACTTCTCTTCACATGCGCAATTGTTCCACATGAACCGTTTTTTGTGGAATGATAACATTGACTGGAATATGTGATGACTTGTACTTATGCTTATCCAAAAATGATATTTTTTTATTCTGAAATTGAGGCTAGCAGAGAGAGGTGTTTTCATATACAAAATGTTAAGATATGTATGGAGACACAAAAAAGAGTTTTATAAAAAATGTTACAGCATGGGCCTCTTCTACTAATCATAAAGAGTTTTATAAAGAGTTTTAACTAATCATGTTGTTATTGGTATACTAGAATTGCAATTAAAGGACATTAATGTTAATATGTGTATGTTTTGTTACACTATTACATTGTTACACTATTACATCATTTCATTTCATCAGTTATTGATTGAGTATAAAATTTCAGGAGAAATTCGAAATTGATTTGGATGATCATGCAAAGGAGTGTTTGGAAGAGCTAATGAAAGGGAGAAGTAGGAGTCAACGGAGCAAGCTTCGCGAAGTGTATAAAAAATATGGATCAGCAGAGGAGGCTCGAGAAAATGTCCCTACTAATATGACCAAGGATAATTGTCTTAGTCTATGCGATCTTTACGGAAGTCCAAGATATCAGGTTTGAATTATCGTTGATGTTGTAACTTGTAAATATTTTTTTTTATTAAAATATGCACACTTATGATGTTTGAAAAATTACTGCAGAGACAATGTATTGTAAATTAGAATAACAAGTCTAAACAAATTGTAAAGCATAATCAAGGGTGAAAAGCATTTGTGGTGGTTCGTCATGAATTGGTAATATATCAACTTGTTTTGGTTTATCAATTGAGAATTTTATTTTACAAGTATAATTATTAATTATTTGTTGTTTAATAGCGGAGTAAAGAGGTGGACGGTCAAGAGCCGAATGGAATCAAGTTTTATAAAGAAACTCATTGTAAAGATGAAAAGTGGAAATCTACCGAAGCCGAAACACTCTATGTAAGTCTTATTAATTTTATTTAGAATTTATCCTGTTGTTGCAAAATTACAAACCAACAAACACTGCTGGTTTGTAATTCCTTTGGTAGTTTAAAAATTACACATACTGCATTATGATTTACTATTTTAAAATTATTTTGTCTTTAATTAGCTTAAAAATTGTAGACATCTTAACAGTTTGGCCAAATCTATAATCCTTTTTCTTCTATTTTGTTTGCAGAATGAGATGAAACGCCTTGAATCTGAATCAATATCTGAGGATGGTACCATGATGAGCTCAGACGAGATAGCAGATAAAGTTCTTGGCACAAGACCAGGATATATTAATGGTCTTGGGTATGGTTCCAAAAGAAAGGATTCAAGAATTAATATATTGCGATTGAGGAATGCCGAATTGGAAGAGGCACTTGAGAAGTCTATGAAAGTTCAAGAAGATTTGATGGAGCGTTTACAAGCTCGTGAGGTAGAGGCAATGATTCAACGAGAAGAGTCAGTGGCACAAAAGGACGATATGGAGAATCAACGTGCAATGCTAGAGTCTATTCTAGTTCGACAAGCGGAGTCCGATAAGTTGATTAAGTCGTTGATCGCATCACGTTCCTCATCTCCCGAACGATGGTAATCTAGACATCCTTTCGCTCATCGTTATAACTTTTTCATGATAAAGACGAATCAATTCCCACTTTATTTTAGCTAATGATATTGTATTCTCTTAATTGCAGATTTGATATGACAAGAAGCTATTTTTGAGGCGCCATGAACTTTTGACATTTGCAAATGGAATCGGAGACTTCTAAGTCCTTTAACCAGTATAAGTTATTTTTTTGCACCATGGATATTTGTCGGGGATGAAATGTGGGACTTCTACGTCCTGTAACTAGTGTTTAGTTGTCTTGACAACGTATGTGTATGTGACTTAATGTGGATTTTATTTATGATAATTTAGTTATTTTGTGGATTTTAATGAATGTGTTTTTTTTTATGGTAATTTGTTTAAATTTCGTGGTATACATTAATTTATCAAATTCAAAATAATAAAATATATATTTGAAAACATTCCGTTAACAAAATAAATGTTTTAGTAGTTAAATAAGCAATTGATAAATAAAAGTGCGGTTTAGTTATTATTGAAAAATTAATGATTAAGAATCATTCTTCAACAATAAAATTTCGTAGCTAATAGATCTTGAGGGAAGGTACAATTTTTGTAGCTAAAAGCTTCTAATGATTAATTTAATTGTAGAATTGGCAACGAAATGTAAACATTTAGCAACGAGATGTTGAACAATTAGCTACAAAAAAATTGTAAATTTCGTAGCTGAAAGTTTATAAACACTAGTTTCCTTGAAGAATTGGCAATGAAATTAAGATATTTTGCAACGAAATGTTAGACTATTTGCTACGAAACAAATTGTAGCCTAAATATGGTAATTATCCATGAAAATAATTTCGTGGTAAATGACCTAAACAATTGGCAACGAAAGTTAATTTCGTGGCCAAATACATTTAGCAACAGGCCTTTGGCCACGAACTTGTTACGAAATAATTTTCGTTGCAAAAAACTATCAGCAACGAAATATGAACATTTTTCTACGAAAAAATTCGCAGGTAAATGTGAGAATTGTTGTAGTGATATTTTTGGGGTCGAACCCTTCTAATCAACATGTAATATCAATAAATCCCCAAATTTTGCCACAAACCTTATTTACATGAACCCATAATTTAATTGAACAATAAATCTCCTTTTTAATCCATTTTTAAATCATTAAAGGCTATGATTTGGGTATTGAATTCGTCCAGAATCAAGTTTACCTGCAATCCCTAACCAAAGTTTTGAGTTCTACAACAATTCCATTTGGTTTTCTTCAATCTTACAAAACAATTAGCAAGTTCTACACTATACATGGAGGAAATATTCATTGAAATTAATGAAATCAAATCACTTGCCTTAAGTTTGCTATTCTGAATCGTTGTTG
The DNA here is from genome assembly GCA_949130495.1 of Sambucus nigra. Taxonomy (NCBI): domain Eukaryota; kingdom Viridiplantae; phylum Streptophyta; class Magnoliopsida; order Dipsacales; family Adoxaceae; genus Sambucus; species Sambucus nigra. The sequence continues at coordinate 432,513,715 of OX422220.1, read as the reverse complement.
GTGATTAAGGGTTGATTATCTCTTCTTTCCGGTCACAATTCCTTCCAAAATGATGGTGGTGGGTGGTGGTTTTGGTTTAGAACCTCTTGTAACTTCTCTCCAACTTCTCTCAAACTCCCGTAACCCACTCTCTTTCTTTTTGGCTGATAATGGACCTAATGTCCTTACTAATTATTAATAAATAACCACTAAAATTCGTGGGTCTTAACTCCTCAATTTTTACAATTACCAAAATACCCTTCTAGGTTGCCGGTTTGGCCTAAAAATGTCACGAGACCCAAACTAAACTCCAGGCTAGTGTTTTCTGATTATTTTGACCCTTCCGGACACGTTGGCTCACTCAAAATGACCATCCAGTTGATAAAATTATAATTTACTTTTTAAATCACATTAAATTGATTGCTGACGCGACTGACACACGCGTCCCACTAAATTTTCCAAATTGTTGTATTTCTGACTCGCGACAATTTTAATATTTTCAATACTCATATATTACCATATATACCCAGTAATATTTTATTTTAACATCATAATCAAATACCAACTCACGTCTCGCTAGTATTTACCTCCGGATTAATTTCCAAATTAATTATCATTTAATTCAATTAATCCATTAAATAAAAATCAATAAAATTACGGGGTATTGCATGCGATAGGTGAGCACTGTTAGAAGAGGGGTGAGGGGTATCTCATGGGAGTGCGATACTAATTTAAATATGAGGTAAAGCATATTTTTAAAAATATTGCATTTATACACTTGCAAAATATTTTCACATTCGGGCTCTGACCCGTTTCTATATTTTTCCTCTCTTGCTATATATGTATATATATAGGTGTCCAAACACAGAGACGCCTGGATGATGATTCCTTCGAGTCAGACGCTGGCTGCAGCAGCTATGGATGCATGCAGGTTTACTGTAGATGCTTCTATCCTTGTAATCTCAATAAGAGGTACTGTAGAAATATTCGGGCCGATAGCCCAATTGTATTTATTTATTCTTTTATTGCCTTTTAGTGAGGCATTCATTATGGTTGTATTATGTTAAACTGAGTGTTCAGTTATTTTATTTCATTTCAGTTCTGTATATAAACTTTGGCGATTAATTTATTTGAATGGTTTGCTTAAGAAGATTAGTTAAATAAAGTTTTGACACGAGCCTACTAGGTTATTGGTAATTAAATTAGTTTTCGACAGTGATGCTAAGAATGAACCATATGAGACTTCTGTTTTAATTTAGTACATGATTGATCGCCCGATATTTTATTGGGTTGGGTGTTACACTACAATGCTCCCAAAGTACAAAGATTAAGCTCAGAATATAAAAAAATAGAAAAAATCTTAAAGTCAAGTTAAAGTTTTAGAATTAAAGAATTTCCTTCGGTCTTTGATTAGAAGATCAACCACAAATTCATCAGAAACGTCAATGCCAACATTAAACCCCCCAAACTTCCACCAACTGATTTTGGGCCCATCGATTGATCGCTGCAAATCAGTTTGTTATTGTGATATGTACACACTGGTTGCTTCCTGAAAATATATGGCATACGTTTTAGTGTATGATCATGCAAATCACATTTGAATACGAAGATATGTAATTGTTATCCTCGCAATATACACAGTAAATAAATATATCCGGGGTAAACACATTCGTTAGTGCCTAAATAGAAGAATAATGTTTAAAATAGGTAAAAAAAATTATTTTGAGTTAGTTTTTCAAAAGGTTTGTGAAATGTTTACATACCACACAAAAAAAATAAACTCAAAATTAATTTTTTTAAATATTTTTTCATAAATGGTTTGCGCCAACATTATTCTTGATATGTATGAGAGTCCTCTCTCTCTCTCTCTCTCTGTATATATATATATATATATATATATATAGGGACATATACCAAATAGTCCCTCGGACATTTTTTAATACCCATTTAGTCCAAACTTTTTTATTTTGCCTCAAAAAGTCCTTTGCCACATATTTTGGAGAGGGAGTGCCGCTGGCGCGGACCTCTAAAAATAAGAGGATATTGAGTGGTTGAGGGACTAAATGGGTTAAACTAAAAATATGTGTCCTTTTTAAAAAATATATATTTATAGTAGGGACTATTTAATAATTGACCCATATATATATATAATGTTATTTTGAGCAGCTTTTTTGTGAATTTTTAAAAAATAGCTACAAAATGTATGTTAATCTAGTTTTTCGAACAAGGATTTATTGAAAGGTTAAGTTCAAGAAAAAAATAAAAAATATGATTTTTTTAGGACATACAACTAGGTGCGATATATGAATGATATATATAACATAATGTTTGTGAATATATAATGTTATTTTGAGCAGTTTTTTTGTGAATTTTTAAAAAATAGCTACAAAATATATGTTAATCTAGTTTTTTGAACAATGATTTATTGAAAGGTTAAGTTCAAGAAAAAAATAAAAAATATGATTTTTTTTGGGCATACAACTAGGTGCGATATATAAATGATATATATAACATGATGTTTGTGAAAATTTTCATATATATATATATATATATATATATATATATATATATATCCTCACTAGAAAAATTAAAATAAGGTCTTACGCCATGTATTCCATGATAAATATGTTTTGAATGTATTTACGGATGAAGAGAGAGACCGTATCTAATGGTGAAAAACATAATTATTATTTCAAGCCCTCACTTTAAATCCTTATAAAAGCATTTTGAGTACACTAAATAATATGGGCTCCAAACAAAAACATAGACAATATTTTTTTTAAAATTTAATTATGAGACTTAATTTAAACTTTTCTTTTCAAATGGATTGTGGGAAGGACCCTTTTAACATACCTGGTTGAGCAAAATGTGATAATATAATCGGTCCCCGAACATGTGAAAATACTCGTGGGATCGTCGTACGCATAACTGTACGAGGTTGGGCAAGCTTCCTTAAATTTTTTTGAATAATAAGTGGGCTTACAAGTTGCCGCATTGCCAAAATTACCCCTGCAACAATATTCATCGGTATTGAACACATCACAAGCACTTCTACATGCTACCACTTTACCATTAGCCATCCTAGAGAGCTCCTTGGGGCAGTTTATCCTCAGGTCTCCGTCACATCCAGCAACACTACAATTTCCGTGACCGTTAACTGGTGTAACGGCCATCGGCAGGTTAAAGCCGTCCACTAGGCTAACATCGTAAAAATCGGGCGTGGCAAGGGTAAATTCGGCAAGAGAGGCTGGGGGCTCTCCGGACGCGGTACACTTGAGTTTTGTGCCACATGCACCGGTTTGGCATTTTCCGGTGCCAGTTTGGTCAAAGTTGCAGCCAGTTCGGCCCCATATTCGACCGGACCAAGCCACTGGGGCAGTGAATAGGATGGATTGGGTGGATTTTAGTTCAAAACCGCCACCGCCGAAGTTTTCTCCTGGGGTGATAGCAGGCCAGATTGTTTCTTTGCAGTTGTTTATTATAGTGAAATTTCTTGCAGATTCTGAAACTTTTACCACTGCTCGTACAATAATGTAATTAGCATATTTCCAAATCACGACCTTTAGTGAGTCAAAATTTATTGAGCATTACATAGGTGACGTTTTTTTAAAGGGGATCTTTGAATGCTGAATATTTAACGCATAAAACTAATTATTTTAAAGAAATGAAGAGGGTAAAACTGAAATAAAATTTTATTTTAAAAATTAAACATTTAGCATAAGTATTTAAATGGATTTTCCTTTAATTTTGAATGCTAACTTTTAACTCTCATTCATCATTAAGAGACAAAAACAAACACAAACATAACTCATCATGTTATCAATTCAATATTAAGATGTAAAAACAATCCTTTTAGTCATGATTAACATGACCCTAAAAAATATTATTAATTGAAATATTGATAACTTAATAGTGTGTTTCTAAGTTTGCGCTTAATGCATAATATCCAATTAATGGAAAAACCACATCAAGGTGATGTTAATTTTCAATAAGAGTCAATAAATTTAAATTCTAATTTAGTAGTACTAAAATCATTAGGCTACTATTTGTTGGCTTGGTGACTTCAATACCTAAACTCTAAATTTTTCTTGCCATGTAAAAAAATTGTAAAACTGACAGCAGAAGCAAAGATAAGAGAAGAGATAAAAAAAAATGTGGTTTATTAGTCCACTTCGATAAACATATCATATATTAAAAATAAAATATTATACATATACACACATTTGTCTGGAAGATGCACTGGTTGCAACTTTAATGTTTCTTGAGATGCACGTAAAATACGTCACGGTTCTTTCTTTTAAAATAGAATTGTAAACTAGGAAAATTCATCTTGTAAAGCAAACCAAACAGATTAAAATTGAAAACAAATATCAATAATAAGAGAAGATAGTACCAGTTGAGAGAAGAACTAAAATGAATGAAACTTGTAGAAGCAGGCTTTGATGCGTGGCCATCTCTCTCTCTCTCCTCTCCCCTGTATGTGTTGTTGAGAACTTAGACAGGAGACATATAAATACACACAAAAGACATAAAGATAGTTCATTGCTTCATAAGAACATAGAATTATTGTTTATTTATAGGAAGAAGGAATACGTGTGAACGAAGAGTACATCTATGAATGAAAAGCTGTAGTTTAAGATTAGAAAGTTTTTTTTGTACAAGATTCTTTCCCTAGACCTTTGGTGCAAGATTAGTACATTCCAATTCCATTATTTTTCACTAGGATTACAACGACATCAACTATTTAATTGTATTTTAAATTTAGCATTGGTTGGGAAAGGAACCTAAATCTAATCTAATACGCCTCTTAACCCGATTGGGCCACGTGTACATATTATATAATATAAAATAAATGGACCATTTCAATTTAGTCCTTAATTAATAAATTTTTTTCATTTCAGTTCACTAACATGTTAGTGTATAGGAATTTTTTTTATATACATTAAATGATTAATTAGACTTTGATTCCTTTAACTTTGCACCTATTTTCATTCACCACATTTACTTTCATTTTCTAAACTCAACACCCTCAGCTTTTAAAAATGCATTATTTTACTCTCACACCGTAATAGTGTTAAGTTTTGAAACGAACAATTAGTCATTTGCACAAGTGGTTGGACAAAAATACATTCATGGGTAGCACGCATAATCAATTTTCAGTCAAAAAATTTAACACCCTTAGTGCTTTGGGGGGGGGGGGGGGGGGGGGGTAGTAAAGTGACACATTTTAGAAGTCTAGGAGATTAAATGTAGACAATAAAAGTATGGATATTGAAGTGAAAATAGAAATAAAAATGAAAGGGTCAAAATGTAATTAATCCTACATTAAAATACATATATACATTAGGAAATTTCATGCATGTATTACATTAAAAATCAAGTATGCATTGCCACTCAAGAATGGTACCGGGAATAATAACTGTATCATTGGAGGTTACTTTGAATCTTCCATCATGCGCTATACCCAAAAACAATAACCTAACAAGGGAGCAACAACAAATTTTCCATAAAATAAATTATTTATTATGTCTTGCCACGCTGTCAAAACATTGTAATTCATATTCTCCCCACCCTCTCTTTTTAGTTTCCCTTCTTAAATCTTGGGATCTTTCGACTCACCTATCCTTTTTCTTTTAATATTTCTGTCTCTTCTTTCTTACAACAAAATTAGATACTTAAACACGCTCTTTCTTCCATCTTTCCTCTCTTAGGAAGAAATCTAATTGCTTGGGATTCCATATAAGAATAATTTAGAAAGTGAACATGAGTTCGTACAGTATGCAACAAAATGTATTAAAAAACTAAACCTAAATAAAACTTCATAGTCTGAAAATATTCTTCAAGGCCACTTTACTTATAAGTAGCACTGGAACATACTACTTATAAGTCAACCGGGAATAGGACACGTTTCACTCAATTAGAATTGTGAACAATAACAGTGAACTGCAACGAAAGTTCCCCTTTTGAAAATGTTAACACGGATTTATTTTAAACTTAAATACCTCCGTATGGATTTTTAGACTTTAATATTCGTTACATTCTGTATTTAGAAAACTCGATTTAAACGTTATTTTAAATACAGTTTTAAAATTCAATTTTTTGTGTTTATAATTATTGATGCGCATTTGATAAATTTATTTTTAAATACAATTTTTTAAAAATTTAACAAAATTAGTAAATATGTATATTTACATTATACATATATGTATGTGTGTGTGTGTGTGTATATATATAAAATGTGTGTGTGTGTTTATGTGTGTGTCGTGTGTGTATATATATAAATGTAAACGTACATACATACATAAATGTACATACATATATGTCTATATAATGATATTGCATGTATAATTTATCATAAAATTATATACATATATGAATTGATAATATTTTGTAATACATATGCACTGTATGTATATTTTATATTATTCCGTACATTAATATTACATGTATAAAACTATATATAAGTATCATGTATCCATTGATAATATTATTTAACATATGGATCTTAGTATATTATATAATTTAATAATATTAATATACGTAATTTTTTGTACATGTACATATATATTTTTATTTATAAGAATTACACACATATCAATGTGTTATGTATTTATATTATATATTAAGTTATAAATGCATTAAAACATTAAGAATGAATAATTCTGAGTTGAAAAATAAAAAAATAAAAGTTATAAAATACCAATTTGCTGTTTTCTGAAAAACTTGATGATAACACATAAATATTATAATTCAGTCTTAATAGGTTGTCAAACGTAAATTTTTATCAGAATTGTATTTAAACACATAAAACAGAATTATAGTGTCAAGCCAAACAGGCCCTTAGTAATTATAATTGATCTCAATATCCTTTCCCTTCTAATCTCGTCAAACCTAATGACAAATTTTGATTTAAAAAAAAAACTTATTAACTCTCTTGTTAACTTCTCAGTTAAACAATACCCCAATCACAAACCTAAATATGCAAACCCATTTGTATCCAAGAAGCATATCACCCCATTGATTTAGTATATACATATATGCAGTCTCGACTAGTATATGTACAATTTGATGTATATATAGCTAAATTAAATGAATCACACACAATAGGGTACTAATGGGAAAAAATGGGAATATTTAATGTAATTATATAACTTAAGGGTACCATATATGTAAAATTATCATAGTGAATTACTAAATAATATATATAAGGTGGTTGGTTTACCATAATAACAAATTTTAATTGTATTTAGAATATCGCAGTCCCAAAAAATACTTATGAAAACATAAGTTTGGGTATCTCAATCCTTAGTCTAATAGGCTTAATAGGTTCCCCATCTCTCTCTCTCTCTCTCTCTCTCTCTCTCTCTCTCTCTCACACACACACACACACACACACACACATACACATACACTTTTTTTTATAAGTAAGTAAAGTATATTATAAGAATTCGCTTGTGTGTGTTGGGGGGGGGGGGGGGGGGGGAGTTACACAATAACCAATAAATGACCACAAACAAAACAATTAGTGCCCCATCTCCAACTCCCCCCCAAAATTTAACAAGTAGTGGGGCATAACATGAGCCTCCTCGTTTAACCACGCATGCAAAGAACTCAAAAAAGTGTAACGAAGTCTAGTCGACCCCGTCTCTTCTTTATTGAAGCACCTCATGTTCCTCTCGATCCAAATTACCCATAAAATGCATAAAGAGGCCATTCTACACACTGAACTATCCACCCTCCCTCCCGCCCTATATCCCAAAGCAGCCATCTCCCCCCTCATCGACTCGGCACACACCCAATTCATCCTAAAGATGAATCAAGAAGTGGTTGACCGCCTGATCGACTTCTTTACCCATCCAACACCTATTTGCCAAGAACTTATCTCTCTTCTTTAGCTCGTCAGTCGTCAAAATAACCCATCTCACCATAGTTGAACCGAAGAAAGACACATTTGGAGGACCCCGCGTATTCCAAACACTCTTCCAAGAAAAATTAATCCATCTCCTGCCCATTACTCCTCATAATAAGATCTCACCAAGAAGACCCCCTTATTTCTCCCCCTCCACCAAGCATAATCCTTGCCCGCCCTCTCACCTAACCAGTTAAACAACTCCTCCCGTTCCTCTAACTCCCAATCCCTGATCCTCCTTCTAAGCCTAAGATTCCATCTTATCTTATTCCTATACATCCAAACAAAAAGCTCCATCGAACCTTCCCTCTCACTCACAATGCGGTACAACCCTGGAAATAGATTATCTAAATATCAATCACCCCAAAATGTCTCTCCAAAATCAAACCCATTCTTCGTGCGTAAGGAAGTAGACTTTAGGAATTCCTCCAACCCCTGCAATGTTCCTCCACAATTTCATTCCGTGAGGGAACCCCTTTTCCTCAAATCCCCACCTAGTGTGTACCATCCCAAACCTCGCCACCACCATCTTTATCCATAACCTATCAACCTCAATCGAAAACCTCCATAACCACTTTTCCAAAAGAGATTTATTACAACTAGCCAAATTCCTTACTCCCGTTCATCCCTCCCTCACTGTTTTGCATACCTCCTCCTAACTCACCAAACTATGTTTGAAACTATCTTCGTTCCCACACCACAAAAAGTTCCTCACTAATATCTCCATCTTCTGGTGAGAGAAAGACGAAAACGGAAAAATTAATAAGAGAGTAAACTAGAAAATGTACTCTTTATTAGTGCCAGTCTACCCCCTTTAGACAAATAACTCTTCTTACATACTATCAACCTCCTCTCCACTTTCAAAGTAACCAAATCCCAAATGGCTTTGAATTTGAAAGAACCACCTAATAAAAGTCTAAAATAGGTAGACGAAAGAGAACCCATTTTAGATCCTATCACCTCTCTGTAATCGGCGACCACCTCTACCCTCCCCATCAGAATCATCTCATACTTATCCACATTTATATGTAACCCCGACACTAAACCTAAATACATCAAAATGATCTTAAGGAATCTCACTTGAACCTTATCTTCTCCACAGAAAACGATAGTGTCATCTGCAAATAAAAAGCGGGACACAAAACATAGAGAGACACTCTGATCTCCCACCTCAAAACTGCCTAACATATATGAGTTTTAGGAAGAATGTAATCACACATATGAGTTTTTCTCTCCCTAATAAAGAAACGATACTTCTTGATATTCACGTTGTGTGTATAGTATTTGAGAGTCTTGCTATTTACGGGAATTGTTGTGTTCCTGCGTTCGTGATCAAGACCATACATGATCGTATATTCTTATTAAAAAGAATATATTTAAGGTAACTAATCTAATCTTGTTGTATATTTGTTTTGCATATCTTAATAGTCGTGAGACATAGTTTATTACAAGATTATGAAGAAATATTTTTAATTTCTATTGCTTTATCATTTCGTAATTGTTAGTTTTTAATTCACTCTCTAATGTTTCCATCTTTATGATTTGATACCTTTAAGGAGTAATTCTTCTATGAAGATAGTACATCTCGAATTCTAAAATACCTTGATAATTTCCCATTAGATCCTTTGTTCTAAATGTCAACAAGGAATTATGGGTGGATTCTCCCTTGGCTATCATTATTTTGATTTCTTGTTCGAGTTAAAATGGACAAGATCATATCATGGATCAACAGTTGCTTTCACTGCAGAGTGCATCTTTTTAGAAGTTATCAAGGGAATACCCCAAACCTTGAGCTCAAAGTAAGACTGTTTTGGGAGTGACATTTATTGTTATAAAAAAGCATCATCAGTTTTTGCCCATGTGGCTATCATAATGCAATGCCCATTATCCTATTAATGGAAAAAAACATTTATTTTGAATGAGAGAAGCAAATTTCTTTCTTTTGGAAATAATTTTAGCTTTATATTTCTTGGATAGAAAGGGAACACAAATATTTTTTAAGCTTCTCCAATATCTATCTCTCCCATTATCACTTTAGAGCTCTGCATACTTTTCCTTTTGACCTTAGTTTTCTCTCACATTTTTCCATCAGGTGATACGTTTCCTTTTCCTTACTTGTTCATTTTTTTCTTCTTTATTTTCTTAAACTTCATTTAATACTAGAATATAATCGTTATCCCACCCCTTTGGGTTTACTTTATGATTTTGGAGCATTTAGGGATCCCATTCGCTTTTCTCTTTACCAAACCTTCAAATTCTTAGTAAAAGATTACAATTAGATACATTTGTCATAGTATATTGAGTACGCTATCCCTCTATTTTGGGTATAAAGTATTCAAAGTCTTAAATGCTGAAATTGGTAATTGTAAACACATGTCCCTCCAAACTTTCCACTAATTCTTCTCTACGACTCCCTCAACCTATCCCATTTATTTGGCCCAAGAATTCCTATAAATACGATATGAAATCAGTAGACAAAATCATCCAACACATCCAAGATCAAGAGAAGAAGAAAGTTAGGGAGTGATAAAGAGAGTTCATTTGGATTTTTTGAGGGCACACATCTATGTAGAAAAATACGCATTGTATTTTTCAATTAAAGTGTATTTCTGAGAGGCCTCTTTTTTAAACCTCTTGAAATTAGTGATTTGATTAAACAACCTGTGGAGGTAGCCAAGTTGGTCAACCACATAAATATTTTCTCTTATTGTATTTGTATATTTCTTTTACCCATATACTTTTTGTGTGTGCCATATTATTATTTAAGATCAAAGTCAATTTCATTTGTTGTCACGCTTCTGCTCAATAAATTAGTACTATTACATAGGTCCTGTGATTTAGGCATTTTGGATTTTCAGGTGGAGAAATAACCCTATGTATAGTAATATTCATCTAGTACTATTCATACGATTACTATACACGACTCAGTTTTTTTGCCCCTAAATTTTGAATTTTTCATGTACATTTTTTGGTGGAGAAATAACCATAAGTATAATGTTATTCATCCGGTACCATTCTTACAATTACTATTCACAACTCGAATTTGTTTTTAAATTAGAAAATTTTCATCTGTAATTTTTTTGTGACTGTGATCATTTTCATAAATGGCAACAACAAAATTTGATGTAGAAAAATTCGATGGGCAAAGAAACTTCTGCATGTGGCAATGTGAAGTTATGGATGTCTTAGTTGAGCAAGAATTAAAAATTTCTCTCGAAGAAAAACCCGTATGAAGGAATATGTTTGGAAAATGATCAATTGCAAGGCGTGCGGTTAAATTCGGATGTACTTGAAAAAGGATAAAAAAATATCCTTTTATGAATAAGACATAAGAAAAAATGTTGTGGAAGGAACTAAAGGATTTGTACATGACAAAGAGCATTGAAAATTAACTTTGTTTAAAGAAGAAACTCTTCCGATTCTAATACACAAAAGGTATTTCAATGTTAGAGCACTTGGACAATTTTAACGAAGTTCTTGCTGATTTGAAAATTTTGGATGTTAAAATTGATGACGAGGATAACGAACTGTTAGTGCTAAATTATCTACCTGATTTGTATGAGCATCTCGTTTCCACACTAGTGTATATAAATAAGGAAATACAATATGTTGACGTCTCCAATACCTTAATGAATAATGATGTTCGTAAGAAGGATAACGAGGTATATAGAGACTCAACATTTAAAGATCTGACAATACATGGAAGAACAAATGAAAAGAAGAAAGGTAGTAATAGAAGATCTTGATCTAAATCGAGGTATGGTTCATCAAATTCGGGTGTAAGAATTCCTGCTAAAGATGAACCTTTTGTCACTGGAAAGGGAATTAGAAGAAAGACCATCCTAAGTTAAAGAAGGACATGAAGAACTCCACTGAAAATGGTGCGAGCAGTGACGATGACGATTCTAAAATTGCTTTCTCTATTTCACCTTTTGTATCCAAGTCCCAGGAATGGATTTTGGAATCGGGTTGTTCATATCATATATGTCCTAATAGGGAATGATTTTCTAGATTTAAGGAGCTATAAAGTGGAGCTATTTTGATGGGAAACGATCATGTCTATTAAACCAAAGAGATATGAAAAATCCAATTAAAGTTGCATAATCGAATAATTAGAGTGCTGAAAGACGTTCGGTATGTACCAGACTTGAAGAAGAATCTTATCTAACTTGGAACTTTAATAGCTAAGGGTTATAAGATCATGTTAGAAGGCAATGGCCTGAAGGTCTCACATGAAGCCCTAGTTGTGATGAAGGAAACAAAAAAGGTTAACTTGTATTTTCTCCTTGAAAATATAGTTACCGGTGCAACATCCATCTCAGAACTTAAGTTCAGAAGAGTTTGCATAAGATGCTACCAAATTATAGCATATATTCTTGGGACATGCAAGAGAGAAGGCTTTGTAGTAATTAGTAAAATAAGCTTTATTGAAAGGTCGAAAGTCCAGTAAGTTTGGATTTTGTGAACATTATATTTAGGGTATGGAAACAAGAGTCAAGTTTGGCATAACGGTACATCGTACAAAGGAACTCTTGATTGTGTTCACACGAATGTTTGGGGAGTTATCAAAGTTTCATCTTTGGAAGGTAAGTATTATTTTGTGTCTTTTGTGGATAACTTCTCGCGATGAGTTTCGTTGTACACCATACTACATAAGGATGAAGTCTTAAAGATTTTCTTAAAATGGAAGAAGATTATAAGGACCTAGACTAATAAAAAAAATAAAAGACTCGGGTCAGACAATAGCGATGAATACGAGTCATACCCATTCTTGTAATCGTTGGGGGTAAAGGGAGATACCTTCACAAAGTTTGTGTGCAGCGGGTTATTGGATCTCGCCATTTCTCCCAAACGGTACTCCAATCGCTGGATGGATCCTTCTTAAGGATGAGCCTCCTACTCCACCTTAATTGTAACTGACTTGGTTGTTCGGCCTCGTCTTTCAAATGAGATCTCTTCCAGAGAATTCTGCTCGACTAGGGTCGATCTTCTTATGCTCTCTCGGGACTTAGTCGAGCATTTTATACCCTGGTAACAGACCGAGCTGATTCTTCTCGATGCTCGTTGCGCTCTTTGGGGCCTATTGGATGTAGGCTCCTTGTCTTATGTGGACATAAACGATCAAATGTGGCCCTCTAATCGGCCTTTCCAGTACACTGGGCCTTTCCTGAGAGAAGGATTATTTGTTGTCATGCCCAGTTGATCTAAAGGAGTAAGTGCCCCAGGGTAGTATGACTTGTCCTCTTGCGACCCAGAATGCCTGGATGCACTGTTGCCATAACGCGACCCCAGGTTTAACCTCCTTGGGTTTTTGAGAGCTTATATTTTGTAAGCCTACCTCTTATTTCTATAGGGGATGGAGGTAGCATTTCACCTCTCCTTTCTGAGGTTTCTCTTTTGGTCAGGGCGATAGGATACACTCCGGACCGACACTGTCTAGCCTAGAGCGTCTTTGTCAGCTGCTTAACACTTTTCTGCATTGCCTCCTGGCCCTTTGCCAGGCTCATAAAAATTCCTTGTATGCCACCCATCCCCATAGGCATGGAAGGTGGAAGTTCTTATGTTGCGGGGCTATTTTCTATGTTATATGCCATTTCCTAGAATTTGCAAACGTGTGATTGGCAAAAGGGGAAAGTTTTTAGGGATAATTTCTCAAATTTTATGTCCATTTTTAAAAGACAAAAAAAGTTTCGGGAGTTACAAGATAAAAAATTGTTGAAAATATCTCGGATGCCACTTGAAATTACTTAATCAAAATATTTAACATAGTTAAATAAATGATTGAGAATCCGAATAAACTCGTTGAAGAAACTCTTATTTGTTGAAAAGGATTTCACACAAGATGTGTTAAATCACAAAGATTATAGTAGACATATTATTTTAGATACTTGGTAAGAAGATTTAAAAAGTTTTAGAAACCATAATTAACCTTAATTAAGAGTCGATAGCATGCAAGAATTAATAATCATCCATAGAAAGTTTACACACGATTTTTAACGTGGTAAAACCCCGATAGCTAGGGAAACATCCTTAGTGACCTCTATGCCAGAAAACAAAATATACTAATACAGAATTAAGGTTACAAATCACATGCAAAAAATAGGATAAAAAATTCGAAAGAAATTATAACTAAATGATAGAGCTCTACCTCCTAGGTACTCTTCTGATCCAGTAGCTTCTGAACCTCCAATACTTAGTACTTTTTACGTTGACTTAAGAATCGATCTCTCCAAAAAATCACCACACTTTTCTACTAATGAAGTGTGTGGTAGGGACAATGGTGTGTTCTATAACTATATGAACACGCAAGTATGCACGCGCACTTAATACAAACTGTCCTACAAATTATACATATTCTCTAATATGCTCATATCTTAAACGTATAATATCAGGTAATAAAGAATGCTAGATCTGATGAGTTTTTTTTTAAAACATATCCTAAAATATATTCACATGAAAAGCGAATTTCATAAATCGTAAAATACGTATTTAAAAAGAACCAGATCTTTAAATTCTAAATACTCTTTGCTATATAATGTTTCTGATCTCAAAAGGTGGGATCTAGAAGTATTTTGAAACATGCATAGAAAACCAGAAAACAATATCAGTTTTACCTGGTCAAGATGAATTAGACCAGTTAGACCTTGATCTAACGATTGAGATATGAGGGTATATGCTAAGCTAAACCGGTTGTACCTGGTTATAAGTCTCACCATGCGTTTGGGTAAAAAGGTTGGGACAAGGATTATGTTTAAATGGGATTACAACCTTATATAACATGGATCCAATGGTGTGTGTAGTGTATATAAACTTTAAGTATAAAGAAACACAAATTCCACCAATAAGCGGCAGACAGGTATTAAACATGTGTTGCACACAGACACACATTAAATGAAAGTCGATCCCAACTTGTTAAAATATAACTTTCCTCCACAAAGATTTTAAAATATCAATTTAAAAAGTGTTCAATTAAATATAGAAATTGATTCTAAATCCTAAATAATTTCAAAACATTATTTTAAATTTTTTTCAAAAATCAAGAAAATTATTTCAAACACATATCATGCATATGGTGCAATATGTCCTAAAGTGTGGATTTTTTTATACCTTTGGAGCCCAATATGGATAAGAAGAATTTTTTGTGGATACGAGTTGAAGTAGTGGTATCTTGAAATGTGGAGTACCATCACTACACCAAAAAAAGGAATCTGGTACGGTTTAAAACTGTGCCAGATCAAATCTGGCATGATTTTGAACTGTGCTAGAATTAGGTGTTCCTAAATGGCTATTTTTTTCTAGCACGGTTTAAAAGTGTGCCAGATTTGACCAAACAGGAACACTTTTGACACACTTTTAAATCGTGCCAGAATTTGATATTTTTAGCACACTTTTGGCACAGTTTTGAACTGTGCCAGATTGAGCACATTTTGATAAACTTTTGGCACAGTTCGAAACCGTACCAAAATTTGATACACTTTTGGCACAATTTTGAACTGTGCCAAATTTTTGGATAAAAGAAAGAACAATTAATTATTTGAAAATAAGAAAATTCACAAATTGCGAATTTTGCACGTTGTTGATAAACTAATGTACATACAAACTTCAAAATATTACAAGTGTTTAGTAGTTCACAGACCAAATTATTTTTTTTGGCAGAGTTTCCTCTATTTTCTGGACATTCTAAAACCTGCTAATATAAAACATGCGTAACATAAAGCCCGCACGGCCACAAAATATAACAATAAATTTACAAAAGCTCGCACGATAATAAAAGTTAATAATAAAACTACAAAAGCCCGCACGGCCATAACACAAAAAAATAGAATCATGAATAAACCCCTTGTTGTAAACCATAGAGTTCTTCATGTATTCCACGTGAATAAATGCTAACGATAAAATGTTATCCTGGAAAAAAAATAGGATACAAAAAGATACGATATTAGTAACCAAGTACTTAAAAAAAAAAGCTTACTCAAGCTAAAAAATTACATATAGGAGTTGTAATTATTATTATATTCTAAAATTAAAAATCTTACGAAAGTTATGACTACCTGATCAGTTCCTACGAGTTACATTGGTCTCGTGTGAGGTGTTAGTGCTTCTTACAGGGTCGCTTAGGGGCTTGTTTCGGTTTTCACCCTTCAACGACTTGTTTCTAAGACTAATCCATATATTATCAAATTATTGTCATATTCTAAAACCGGGAGACTCGCAACTATGCGGTCAGTTCGTACAAGTTACATTGGTCTCGTGCGAGGTGTTCGTGCCTCTTACGGGACCGTTTGGGGGATGGTTTGGGTTTTCACCCTTTAAGAACTTTGTTTAAGCTTAATCGATATATTTCCAATTATCACCATATTCTTAAATCGAGAGACCCGTGACTACGCGATCAGTTCATACAAGTTATATTGGTCCCGTGCGAGGTGTTCCTGCCTCTTACGGGGTCGTTTGGGGCCTGGTTTGGGTTTTCACCCCTTAAGGGCTTGTTTTTAAGCTTAATCTAAATATTTTTAAATTATCATCATAATCATAAATCGGGAGACATGTGACTACACGGTGAGTTTTCTACAAGTTACATTGGTCTCGTGCGAGGTGTTCATGCCTCTTATGGGGCCGTTTGGGGGCTGGTTTGGATTTTCACCCATTTAAGGGCTTATTTTTAAGCTTAATTAATATATTTTGAAATTACAATCATATTCTCAAACCGGGAGATCCGCGACTATGCAGTCAGTTCTTACAAGTTACATTGGTCCCGTACAAGGTGTTCGTGCCTCTTACGAAGCCGTTTGGGGGCTGGTTTGGGTTTTCACCCTCAAATGGCTTGTTTTCAAGCCTAATCTACATATTTTGAAATTATCATCATTATCTCAACCTGGGAGGCCTGTGACTAGGCTATCAATTCGTACAAGTTACATTGGTCCCGTGCGAGGTGCTCGTGCCTCGTACGGGGACGTTTGGTGGTTGGTTTGGGTTTTCACCCTCAAGAGGCTTATTTTTAAGCCAGATCTATATATTTTTAAATTACCATCATATTCTCAAATCTAGGAGACCCGGGACTACGCGGTCAGTTCCTATAAGTTACATTGGTCCCGTGCGAGGTATTTGTGCCTCTTACGGGGCCATTTGAGTTTTCACCCTTAAACGGCTTATTTTTATGCCTAATCTAGATATTTTTAAATTACCTTCATATTCTCAAGATGAGATTCCCGTGACTACGCGTTCAGTTCCTATAAGTTACATTGGTCCTGTGAGAGGTGTTAATGCCTCTTATAGGTCCGCTTAGGGGCTTGTTTGGATTTTCACCCTTCAACGGCTTGTTTCCAAGACTAATCCATATATTATCAAATTATTGTCATATTCTCAAACCGAGAGACCCGGGACTACGCAGCCAGTTCGTGCAAGTTATATTGGTCCCGTGGGAGGTGTTAGTGCCTCTTACTGGGCCGCTTAGGAGCTGGTTTGGGTTTTCACCCTTCAAAGACTTATTTTTAAGCCTAATCTAGATATTTTCAAATTACTGTCATATTCTCAAATCGGGGAGACCCAGGACTACGCGATCAGTTCCTACAAGTTACATTAGTCCCATGCGAGGTATTCGAGCCTCTTACGGGGCCATTTGGGTGGTGGTTTGGGTTTTCACCCTTTAACGTCTTTTTTAAGCCCAATCTAGATATTTGTAAATTACCATCATATTCTCAAACTGTGGTGACCCGTGACTACGCCGTCAATTCCTACAAGTTACATTGGTCCCGTACGAGGTGTTCGTGCCTGTTACAGGATCATTTGGTTGTTGGTTTGGGTTTTCATCCTTTAACGGCTTATTTTTAAGCCTAATCTAGATATTTTCAAATTACCATCATATTCTCAAATCGGGAGATCCGAGACTACGCGGTCAGTTTGTAAAAGTTACATTGGTCCCGTTCGAGGTATTCGTGCCTCTTACGGGGCCGTTTGGGTGGTGGTTTTGGTTTTCACCCTTCAACGGTTTATTTTTAATCCTAATCCATATATTTTCAAATTATAGTCATATTCTCAAACCTAGAGACCCGGGGCTACGCAGTTAGTTCGTTCAAGTTACATTGGTACCGTGGGAGATGTTAGTTCCTCTAGCAGGACCGCTTAGGGGCTGGTTTGGGTTTTCACCCTTCAACGACTTGTTTTTAAGCCTAATCTAGATATTTTCAAATTATCATCATATTCTCAAACCGGGAGACTCGGGACTACGCAGTGAGTTCGTACAAGTTACATTAGTCCCATGCAAGGTATTCGTGCCTCTTACGGGGCCGTTTGGGTTTTCACCCTTTAACGGGTTATTTTTAAGCCTAATCTAGATACTTTTAAATTACCGTCATATTCGTAAATCGAGAGTCCCGTGACTACGCGGTCAGTTACTATAAGTTACATTGGTCCCATGGGAGGTGTTAGTGCCTCTTACAGGGCTGCTTAGGCGCTGGTTTGGGTTTTCATTCTTCAATGACTTGTTTCCAATCCTAATCCATATATTATCAAATTATTGTCATATTCTCAAATCGAGAGACCTGTGACTACATGGTCAGTTCCTATAAGTTATATTGGTCCCGTGCGAGGTGTCCATGCCTCTTACGGGGATGTTTGGGGGTTGATTTAGGTTTTCACCCTTTTAAGGACTTATTTTTAAACCAAAGTACAGATGTTTTTAAATTGTCGTCGTATTCTCAAATTGGGAGTCCCATGTCTACGCGACCAGTTCCTTTGAGTTACATTGGTCCCGTGCGAGGTGTTTGTGTTATAACAATTATATATCTCCAATACAACATATGGGGAGTTATTACAATTTTAGTTTTCAGCTAATGTTAACTGAAATACATTTGAATAAACCACCTAAATAGGTATTGTCAACTATAGCCATATTAGTGAAATTATAATTTTTGACCCAATTGAATAATATGTGGCAAATAATTTATCTCCAACACAACCATGTTCCAAATCAATTGTTCAGGGAAACTCATATTACACTTATATATGGAATAGATACAAATGTTTATTCCTAATCAACGTGGAAGACAACTCAAAAGAAGAGAAACAAAAAAAAAGATATATCTTAATTAAATTGACTTACATGGAAAAAAAAGATATATCTTAATTAAATTGACCTACATGGATTGATTTGATGAAATCATCCTTGATGGCATACCCCTAAGAGACATATTTGCAAGGAGTCTTTGTTTTTCTGCAAAAAAAAGTGATATAAAAAATATTTCCAATTAATACCAAGTATGTGCAAAATAATTTATTGCATTAGACTAAAGAGGATAGGGGGTGACACTACTAAAATTAACCTCCCTAGTTTTTATAGCTTTTATTTTCAATTATTTGAGATGCTTTATTATATGGCTTTAAGTACTCTAGTGCCAGGAGATTCCATCCTGTATAGTATTTCTTATTTTTTTCAAATAGGAACAGAAGGATAATGGAAGGTAAGAGAAAAAATGTTCATACAAAAATTTATATGGATAGAGATAACACCAGGACCAAGTATATTAATGGCTGCTATTAATTAGTATAGATGCTATATCAATGAGTATAGCTTCTATATAGCTGATATGGCTACGATATGACCGCTATAAATCAATGTATATCAGCTGTTATTGCTACTATAAATCAACATATATCAGTGTATATCAGCTGCTATAAATCAATGTATATCAATGTATATTAGTGTATATTAAATCAGTGTATAAATCAGTTTATATCAGTTTATATTAGTGTATATTAAATCAGTGTATATATAAGTGTATAAATAAGTGGGCTATAGCTGCTAAATCAGTGTATATGTTGTAGCTTCTATCAATGATGATATAAGGAACTGATATACACTATAGCCGCTATAACTGCTAAATCAGTGTATATCGGTATTAGTTAATGTATAAGTAGCATACCAGACCAGTACAAGTAGCATATCTATCCCATATCACTTAATTAGCTAGTAGCAACATCAGTCCCATATTACTCAAGTTCATATGCCGCAACATTAGTTTATATCAGTCCCATATCAGTCCAATATCATTCGAGATCAAATAAGCAGGTGCATAAGGATAAGCTTAGAAATACTATACATTTAACGTATACACTCATTCCAACTTAGGTACACTATACATTTAACATATACACTCATATAAATCGTGTATATATTTAATTTAAAAACAGTAGAAAACACCAAAAATAAGAAAAAGATAATTTGGGGTTGGGCTAAATAACCATTAAAGTTATGAAAATGATTTTAAAAAATAAAACTCAACTATAAAAAACTAAATAACAGATATAAAATTTACATGCGCAATTAAGGGAGAAAAGGAAAAGGAATTTAGGGAGCATTTAAAAGTCTGAAACAAAATAGATTAAGCCATTTGAAACCTAAAATCGATTAAATCTATGAGTCATGATCTGTTGAACTGCTATACCAAATGTTGCACTGTTATGTTTGATACCAAACTTAATACCAAGTTGAAATAATAGTCCAAGCCATCCTAATGTATAAGCAGTGCTATGTTTGACACTGTTGTTACAAACATTGATAAAGACTTATTATAAACTTCGATGCCAATTACAAACTTCATACCAAATGTATATCCAAACTTCGATACCTGCTACAAACAATTGAAATAATAGTGCTCATATACAAATTTTGATACCTATTACAAAAATATATAAGCAATGTTATTTCAAATATTTTCTAACTGTATATAAGCATTGCTCAAATACAAAATTGAAACAATATAGCAAACCAAAATAAATAATAAGAATATTGAAATACAAAACTTCAAACAGAAAGGAACATAACATATAAAATACCTTGGTGAATGTGTTTTGTGTCCATACGGAGCTCAATTTTTCATTTTCCTGGCAGATGAATAGAAACATAAGGGTTTTGATGAATGTTCATTTAGTGGAGCATCATACTCAGGTTAAGCTTAAAAAATGAGGCTCTGATAATAAATACTTGGCCACTGTTCGTGCTATTAAAATTGATTGCGACATTTCATTGTTGACAACAAGCAATGATGAATTCTGCGAACGAGTTTCGCTTGTCGAGTTTGAAGATTAGCCTGCATTGCAAGATGTCGTGTCTGTTATAAGCTAACGAATATGGGGAGACACAATCTCGGGGGAGAAAAAAATGATCTTGGAATCCTATCGATCCATCTTTATATATATCTTAAACTAAAAAACAACAAAACTAAAATAAAATAGAAATCGGAGAGATTGGCGGAGAAAATAAAAAGGCCTTTAAAAAATAAAGTAATGGTTTAAAACATGTACAGCGAAAATAGTTCTTGAAACCTCAAAAATCTTGTCATGGATTGAAATCCCCCCACCCCCCAAAAAAAGGAAAAGGAGAAAAATAAATAAATATAAGATCAAACTATGGTTCACCACAATTGGTCAAAGACTGGCTAGTAAATTATATGTTCTTTTCAAAATCTCATGAACAACAATGGTGTCATTAGGAACTCCATGATTAGGCCCATCGGGATATTGAATGTGCAAAACAGACAATGGTATCTCTTTCAACTTAAACAAAAAAAATGAGGGGAAAAAGGAAATAATTATCAACCCTTAGCCTCTTGTGCATTACAGTGGTAGAAAAACCCATCAAGGAACATATCCATAAATCTCCCCCATACATATAACACAAAATCACATATATAAACTTTCACCTTTAAAACAACTTGGCCCATGTATGAAATATCCATATTAACTAGACTTGGCAAGAGGTCGTGACATGTCATATCAGGTGCGTATAAAAAATCAACGGTCTCAATCTGATCAACAAAGCAAGTGGTTTCTTGTGTCTTGAGTCGGTAATGACGATGATGTTATTACCACAATGAAAACCTAAAATCATCCAGACTTTGTGATTGATCTGATCTAGGTCGGTGGTCTACCTAAGTCGGTCGAGTACTCCTTCTCTCCAAATGATACACATCGACTTCACCATACCCACGACCAATATCTAAATCAGAATAATCTACGATCAACCGGTCCATTGAAGATCCAACTGAGCTTTTAACAATGAACAAAATCAACAAACTTAATATTTGACAAATAGTTTACATTGTCATTATATCATCTTCAATATTGAGAACATAATGATTTACAATCAATACCCAACTCAACTGAACCATAAAAATGTTTTCTACATCAAATGAACCAGGAACTTACAAAATAGTGTAACTCTCATAGAATGATATATCAACTGAATATATACCAACTGAACTAGTAGAATTAATTATATTCTATAAAATAGAGTAACTCTAACATAATGGTTTATCAACTGAACCAAAAGATAAAAAAAATCAAATCAATATATAGAGGTCCCAGATGCAAAATGTGTATAACAAAACTCGAACAAATAGAGTATATATGTGCGCGTGTGTGTATAAATATAAATTAGAGAAACAAAACATTACAGGAATCACAGACCTTCATGTACTAAAGCACAATCCACATCTATAAGTGGTCCAAGTGACTGCAAAATCATCACAGGGATAAATAAAATTTGGGTATTTAACAAAATTAAAACAATCACAAAAATAAGGAAAACCCTAGGATTGAACCAAGAACTAAGGAAAAAAACCATAAATCCATAACAAAACAATCATCCAAACTAAGAGGGTCGAAGAGAGATGTGAGCCAACTGAGATTTTAACACTAACGATTTAAAATCAATATCCACCTTAGATTAGTTGATACAAGGCGATGGACTGTTGACCTCTCCAACCCCACTGCTATAAAAAAAAATCGTCCACATCTGAATTGGTCGCCCCCTTTATTTTGAATTTGCTTGAGCGTTAGAGAGAGAGATAGAGAGAGCGGGAACCTAATGTTGATAAAGGAGGGAGACTCAAAAAATTAAAGGGGGTAATTTTTTATGGTGTTTTATATTTTAGTTAAGTGTACTCAATTTTGGCACACTTTAAAAAAGTGACAAAATTTGGCACAATTTTAAAGTGTGCCAGATTGCCATTAAACCGTGCCAGAATTTGGCACAGTTTTAAACTGTGCCAGATTTTTAATATGAGAGTGTGCCAATTTGTTGTTTTTGGTGTAGTGCATTTGGAGGAGCTCAAGTTTACTATAATTTTTTTATTCTAATGTCCAAACTAGTTGAAAGACATATATGGTTAGACTCCTAATAAGTCAACCATATAGGGCGTTTCACATTTATTACCAAAAGGCATCTCCCAGATTTAAAAAAGGATATCTAACTCTTCAAACAAGGATTGGAGATGTTTTGGGTATAAATGAATTTTATTGATGTTAATAAAAATGCATTTTGGACAACATGGGAAAATTTGTATTTTCTTCTGACATGATGTATTTTGCCCTGTCAAAATACATCTTGCCCATGTTAAAGTGTATTTTTCTTCACCAGAAAATTACTACAATGCCATTATGAGATTTGAGTATTAAATATCAAATTTTATAATTTAAGGAGAACTTTTACATCATTATTATTTTATGGATAGTTCATACCTAGTACTTAGAGAGTTCTAGAGAGAGAAATAGGGAGAAACAAAGGATTTGTAACAAATTTGAAGAACAAAAAACTATTTTTATTCAATATATATGGCTTTCTTTCTTTACATAATCTCTATTTCTATTTATTTCAATCCTCAACAATGAATTGTTAGATCTATATAGTTAGGGTAATGAAATCAATATGAATCATGTGTAATTATTTATAGATTGATTGCAGGATGTATTGATTGGTGAAGTTGATTTAATAATATAGGAATTTCTCTTCATTCATATTGTTAAGCAACATGGATAGTCGGTGGATCTCTACAATTATAATTCAATTATTTTTCTCTATTCATAATAGATCTTATTTAAGTATTATCAGTTAATACCTTCACACTTGATATTTAATTTTTACATAAGGATTCACCAAATCAATATATTTATGTAGTCAATCAATCATTTTTGTTAAGATTCATATTGACCTCATGATCCCTAGAGTTCACTCTCATTTGAATTTTCAATTACTTATTTTTGTGTTTACTTTCTAATTAACTTCATTTAAACAATCAAATTCATAACAACTTTAATACTCACACAATATGATTGATAAAATGCCTCTATAAGTGTCATTGATCAATAGTTTTATCAATCTTCATACAATTTGACCCCGTACTTATCGAAATTTATTACTTGTTTTATGGTTTACATTTGGGCCATTAAAAAACACTTTTTAAGCACAATCAATAGCTGGATTCATATCACGTTAACATGATAAACTTATTAAGATAATGGTTCGAGTTTGGTAACGATGATACAACTAACACGATAGCACAACATAAAATTATAAATTAATAGTTTTTCTACCTATTAGGTTTAGGTCAATATCGGGATAACACGATAAACTTATTAGATAAAGATTCATCTTTGGTAATTGTGATGCAACCGACACGACAACACGACACAAAATTGTAAGTTAATGGGTTTAATCCTATTGGATTTGGATCAAGATCGGGTTAACACGATGAACTTGTTAAAATAATGGTTCGAATTTAGTAATTATGATACAGCCGACACGATAATATGATACGAAATTATAAGTTAATTGGTTTTAGTCCCTATTGGGTTTGGTTCAATATCGGGATAACATGAAAAACTTGTTAAAATAATGGTTTTGTTTTGATAATAATGATACAACCGGCATGATAACACATTAAGACCACAACTCTTTTCTTATAGATTATCTTCAATACGTTTTTTAAAATATATTTGTTACTTTGGGTAAGCAACATTTTGTTTTCGAATCCTATTATTATTATTATTATTATTATTATTATTATTATTATTATTATTATTATTATTATTATTATTATTATTATTATTATTATTATTATTATTATTATTATTATTATTAGAACATTTTTGTAATATTTATAGCTCTAGTCGTGTGGAAGCAAAAGTCAATTACAATGATATTATATATGTTTTGGGGCTAAGAAGGAAAACTTTGAGGATTTATATATTAGTAGTCTTGGATCCATGTAATTAATTTGATGGCTTGATGATTTTAATATTATTTCTTTTGGATTGATGTATTAGTTAGTTCAAAAAAATCAAGATTATTTTTATAATAAAATTATCATTAGTCATGGTCTAAAACCGTGACCACAACGGTGATAATTTTTATTGGGTAAAAGGGGGTCACAATTCAGAACCGTATCCAATGAATTAATGTTCCCGACGAGGGGTCACGATCATGAACTATGACCAATGAACATATTTTCATGGTATGGTGCGACATTTCATGACTATGACTAATTGAAAGATAGTCACGATTAGAGTCACAATCATGAAACATGACCAATGGTCATGGTTATTGACCCTAACTTTAGATTTTGGATGTTCCTGTGACTCTTCAATATGGTTGAGATTTTGGACTGTGACCACCAAACCGGTCACCCTAAAAAATTTCATGACCCATGAATGTAACCAAAGGTATTTGTCATGACCATGGAGCGTAAGAATTTCCATTATTTGTCGTAGTGAGTGTGGGGGAGGAAGGTCTTCCTTAAGGGATTTGTTCCTCTTAGTAGACCCACTGCTCATTTGAGAGCTAGGTTTTTTTAAAATCAAGCCAAGATTTGTGTTGGTTGTTCTAGTAGGACTTCTTATTATTTAATGAGATTGTAGATAGCCTAGATAACTTGACGTCTATTCATGGATGGAAATGACATTCTTATAAATGATGAAAAATATGTTGGGACATAATACAACACCTATATGAACAAGTTGCAATAATAGCACATAAATAGTAACACTCAAAGGTATGTGGTCTAGTTAAGGGATAAAATACCTTCATGGGATAAAGTGGAGAGAGGATTTGTATATTAATTTTTGTAGAATGATAACATATCAGTGTACATAGTTTTTCATATCTCTTTCTACCCTCCCATTTTAACTTTTTATAGTAGATGTACAACACACAACCCCATAATTCTAATACTGATAATGCGTGAAGTAGTTAACATGGTTGGATCCAAGGTAAAAGAGTATTTCAAATCGCTATAAAAAAAAGCTTTTGAGACGGTGGCCTAACAGTCCCAAAAGATCATTTATCCGTCTCAAATGCTTTTTGTGACGCTATTTGGGACGTTTAAGGGGTCTTTTTGATGGGGGGATATATATACTTTTTGTGACCCCATAGCCATCTCAAAAGAGTTTTTTGAGACAGGAACAGTTCCGTCTCAAAAGATCCTCATAATATGGCCCTTTTGAGACGGCACAAAAGCTGTCACAAAAGATTATTTTTGAGACGAGAATTAATTTGTCTCAAACGACTACTATTTTAGAAGAGATTTTTGAGACGGCAACATAGCCTTCTTTAATATATTTTTGCACCAATATTTTGTGGAGAATAAAATCTACTGCTAAAGTTTAATATAGAATTGAATTATTTGAAACAGTACAAACAACGAATAATAAGAAAATGTAATACATAAGATGCTTTTCAACCAACATAACGAATCATTATCATTCAACCATAAATAGAGTTCTTACAACCATCTCCAAATATTCATCAAAATAAGAATTCTAACACTAAGTTCAAATATTTGACCTGGCAACAAAAATACATTAATTTATTAATACTCCAAACACAAAATAATTTTATCAAAACACTTCTGCAACACTGATGCGTACGACATCTAAACCGACTGATTAACATTTGCATGTTCTATTAAAATTGTCATCTGCACAAAAAAAATGTCAACTATGTAAGAAGTATGTAAGAATTAATACCCCTCATCAACAATACAATGTGCAAAATGAATCAATATAGTATATTCTCATCATAAACAATACAAATATCTAACTACTATTATTTTTGAAAATATTCGGTAGAGTCTCCTTTATTTATTCATGAAAATCGTAGGTAGTCAACCTGTTTTAAACATTAAAATTGATTCTAAGAAAAATATACACCAACTAACAAAAAATTTTAACCACCACCATAATAAATTATCACCGCCATAACAAATTTTCACCCCACCATTAAAAATTTAACTTTAAACGAGAGAATTTTCCATTATATATATAAGTAATTATATGTATGAATTATATTGTATTACCTAGTCGGACTGATTGTCGAGGTAGTGGAAGCATGATGAGGTGTAATACTTTGGAACAAACTTTGCATTTCACTTCGCATATCATTCTTCATCTGTAATAAAGCTTATTGGTTGCGAATCTCTAACTCTTCAAGCTCCTGTCGATGTCGAGTCCCTCGGTCTTCATCTTCTTTCTTTAACTGGTTAATTTCTTCCAATAATAACTGAGATGAACATGCTTTTGTCGACATTGGCCTAATACCCGCTCCCTTTAGTAAAGCATACCCATGCCCTCCATATCCTACTACTTCAGTAAAAAATTTGTTTCGCACTTCTCTTTCTTCTGAATCTCTAATGACAACAAAAATGTCCTGCAGAGTATCCATAGGGGAATCCACTGTAAGCGCATCGACATTTCTAACCAAATAAAGAAGTACGCCCAATCATTTTTCATCAGATCCAGTCAGTAAATCCCTCACAGTCGATGAAATTACGAAAAGATCTCCTTCTATTCATTGTCGTCCTAGAGCGTATTCTCAAGCAGTGAAAGTCTCATCCCTTCTTACCATTCAATAGAGTAAATCGATGCCTTTTAACTTACTTCTATACTACCATCTTCTTCATCTGCATCAGAGAACAGGCATTCATCTCTATTCGACCAGTCGGTCTCACAGTACCATTACGCTCATAGTACCATTACGCTTGAGCCTACCTTCGTACACCTTCGTTACTCTTTAGGAGGCATCCGCCCCAGATAAACTACCCACCTCGCAGTGTCCCGCCCCCTCAGACTTTCTATCAATGAAAATGAATTCCTTTTTAAAACAAATATGATACAAAAATAAAATGGGAAACCATTCATGATAGATAAGCACGAAAGCATAATGTACTGTTCGTGCTCAATTGATATGGAGCATCTTCCCACTCCAGTTCCCATAGGGAAGGAGACGCTTTACGAATAGGCCACTCTGATCAACAAGCCCCTTCAGTATCTACAGATGAAATCCAAGCTTCAGGAGGCGCGTCATATGAAGTGAGTTTTAGTTCCTACAATGGTTCAAGTTGGTGATCAAGTACAAGAAAAGAAGGGCCAACGACGATTGCATATTTTCTGCTGCTCTCATTGCTTCGTCGAAAGGGGTAGGGAGGGCTATCTAGGTCTAAGCCCAGAAAAATGCACATAATAGGATGGGATTCTTTTTCTGTATAGTAGGAAAGGCCTATCAATGACTTAAAAAAGATGCCCTTCGTCGAACAAGCGATTCTTGAACAATTTCTTCACGTATTTTAAGTCTATAACCCTCTCTTAGAAATCCCCTCTTCTTCATCGGGTCGGGATGAAAAGGCATCGTTCTTCCTTCCTTCCTGAAAAAAGGAGTGTCCTATTCTACCCTTAGGGTGCCTCAGCTACTTTGTATGATTAATATGAAGCAATCGGATGCCTCTTTTTTTAGCAATTGTGGATTTTGTTATGTGATAAATACAATTTTCCATAGATTCAAAGAAGAGTGTGGGCTGGATGATACAAAACTCTAAAGGCAAGTCCCTCAAGAGCTTGATCTATAAGCGGATGTTTGTTGCTTATATTTTTTTATCTTCTTTAAAGCCTGGAGTTGGTGTATGAGTTTATTATATTGTAAGTAAGGAATTTGAGATTGTCAGTTTCATTTCATGAACAAGCTATCAATCAAATAAGACTTTTCCATACCACAACGAATCTAAAGATTCTCCTCCCGAAATACATAAAATAGATTCTGCTGAAGTAAATTCCATCCAGATGGTTTCATTTGAGCCAACCGAAAGTTCATAGCTATAGGAACTTTCCTAATATCTAGGATCTATTGAGAACTATGAAGAAGTGATTTGAGAGCCAGCTTGCTCAATATTCTATTATCTTGTACCAACGAGCAACCGAAGCAAGCACACTCATTCAAGTGCTAGTCGTCGACTAGTATCACAAAAAAGGGATCCCACTTTTAAAAAGCATGCTAGAGGAAAGATCTGAGGGTCTAGTCAATAACCTTGCACACTTCCTTCGGCAAGATGATGGAAAAAGGAGACAACCTCTTGACTAACAACTTTATGGTCTTCTAAATCCTCCCCCTCGGCATTGTAAACACTCAACAATCTGTAGATTTATTATAAAATTGAGATTCTTTCGTTTCCTTACTTATCAGAGAGGGGCCCCCCATGACAGGCGTGACATCATGTCATTTAGGCGAGGTCTAGTGTTCTGTTCTCCAGACATCAACTTATCAAGTGAAGCCTTAGAAAGGTTCAAGTGGACTCTTCGTGAGTCCAGTGAAACGAGCTGACCTAAGTAGTCCAGTAGTTCACCCTGTCTGCCTCCACGTCCTGTCTACGTTCGGTCAACCACCCCTATCTCTGAAGGGCCAGTGACTCGCCTATGTGATACTAGACAGATACTCAAAATAGTCCGCTTTCTCGATATAGAAGAATCGGTTGATTGGCCGGATAACAGGGTGTAAAAACAACCAATCTTTATACCTGTATTGATACCTGAAAGAACCAAGATTTTTTATGAGTGAGCTATGAATGAAAACAACCACCACATCCGCTTGATGCGGCAATACTTGACATTTTCTTCTCAATCAGCCCTTGCAGCTCATCCACCCCCGCGTGGCTGTTTTTTGAAAATAAGGTTTCTGACATTGAAGAGTTAGAGGATTAAGGGACGTCAAGTATGGTTGGAGGTTTATGAGAATTCCCCTCCCCCCATGGTGACCTTATAGCGCTATGCGCTTGCCTTATGCCGTATACTTTTCTTTATCGAGATGGGACCGGCTATTTCCTTATCTATTTATTTCCTTATACTTACTTAACTCCCAAATAATGCCTATTTACTTATTTGTTACCATCTTAGATAGACTCACATGCTCGGGCGTATATAGAAAATCATGAACTGCTTGGCTATAGGCACGATCGCAGATAAAAATTTCCCGGCTCTGGAAGAAGTTTGACCTAAGAAAGAGTCTCTTCCCGTTTTCGCTTCGAACAAGAAGGTTTAGATCTTTCAATTTTATGTCATGAGGGATATGATATATGTTAGGTCCATAAGATACCATAACTTTTGGTGTTCTATGATTCACCTCCGAATAATGAGTAGGTAGTTCGATCCTTTTTTTTCTCTTCATAGTAAACTGATGGGGGGATGTGGAGCAATAGGTTGAATTACTATATAAAGAAAAGTTGGAGTGAAGAATCCTCAACTTTGGTTCTCCACCATAGTTTAACATCACCTACAAGATAGATGGAAGTAATGCTCACTTTATCCGCTTACGGTATGTGAGCCAGTCTGAAATATTGTTAGACATCGAACACGAAGTTCTCTCAGCCATTTATGGCTGAATCTTACTCTTTTTTGAACCCTCCAAAAATAAAAGTGAACACAGACAGTTCAATAGCAATAGAGGTTGTTGAGGCTGTGATAGCAAGGGACTTTATCGTCCATCCTCTTTGCGATTTCTGAAATATGGTTGAGTGGAGAGAGATTTGGAAGGTGGAACTTTATGCAATCTGCCATCAAGCTTTATAGGATAGGGGTGATGGCTTCATGAATGGGCATTCGAAACCTTTCGATAGAGCCCTTTTAAGAGGGTAAGCTTTTTATGTGGATAGGACGTATCAACACCTTTTGCATCTTTTAAAGTAAATATCTAAAAGAATATTGTGTTGTGTCCTGAGGACCAGGATGGCCGAAGATTAAAACCTAAATATATCAGGGGTTAATCATCGAAGCCAGGGTAATAACAATAAAGGAATTTGAGCGCTGATGTAGCTAACAACCACCTTCATAGTCGATTCATTACGGTCTTCACCTTCGTTTTCACAACGATAAAGCAAGGGACTGAAGAGGAGATCTTTCTTGATGGCGATGAACAGGTACAAGTTTTGAAGGAAAGCTGATGGTTATTCACCTACATTCGTGGGTTCAGGCTGCCTATTAGATACGTCATAACAAGTGGGTCTCCCAGTTATCAAAGGATAGTTTTGTAAGGAAGATAATGCATTGGGAATGGTGATGCCAGTAGGAGGGAAAATTTTATATATTTTTGCTAAATCCTTCTATTATTAAGTACGACTGGTACCATTTCGATGTGTTTTGATTTTTTGAGGAATTCTCTATTCTTTCATCTTACTGCCAAAGAAAGACAGAGAATAAGCATCTTGAACGAAATTAAGAACTTGTCTCTATATAGAAGGAAGCTATCAATTTATTTCATATATGATTTTCTTCTCAATTGGACATAGATAGTGAATGAGGATGGGGTTAATCTCTTTCATGACCCATGGCCCCATCACTTGGTTAACATTTATAGATAAATGGAGTAGGGTATATTTTTTGATAGGGAAAGAGACGGGGGAGTTGGCTATAGGAGAAAAGGTGTCTGTTTTATCGCCATTGATTAAGACTCGCATGGCCATGATCAATAAGATGACTAAGAAATCCCAATCCCATATGAAGCAAAGTCTCCAACAAAAACTTCCATCTTACTCTATCATAGGCTTTACGTTACTCATATCATGATTTATCCCCTATTGGGAAATACTCCCTTGCAAAAGTATTCCTCCGTACCATTTTCCACAGCATTTTACACTAAGCGGGTTGACATGGATGTTCCTCCCTACCACACTAAGCCTAAGCAAAGCGATCAAGGGAGTAAGCCCCCGTCCCTCGATTAGGTTTGAGTGAATGAGCCACTTCCTTTAATACGATAAGAGGAGTCCCAATATCCCTTCCCCTTCGGTAATAGATCAAGGTAAAGAGTCAGATATAAAGAAGATAGGTGAGGAGTTCTTATTATCAAAGTGAAGTCGAATATTGCTGAAAGCGCTTAGTTTGATCTATATTATAGTCATAATAATGTTCAAAAACTCTTCCATAGTAATCTTCTTCATATATCGAAAAATCTTTAGAATATGAGTTTCAATTTTTATATTAAAGTGTTTTGACCCGTCGAATAGGGTACTACGGGCTAAAGAGAGGGTGGAGAATCCCCAAAAACTTGTCTAGCAAATCCCGTTAGATGGAAACTTGTGTAAAGAAGAGGTGAGTGCAGTCAAAGAGTATGGTGATCTGTGTGAGTTAAATCGAGTGTGCTCCAAGCTGCTACAGGCTTTCAATCCAAATCAGCTATAGCTAAATGAAACCAAAAGCAAAGCTTGAAAGCTCAATTCCGAGCTGCTAGAGAGAAATCTAAGGCTACTACTTTAGAAGCGGAGCAGATCTTAAACCAATGAGCTTACGACCTAAGAAGGCATTGCTTCATTCACTGCAAGTAGCTTCCAAGCTTTCCTAAAGTTCTAGTAGATAAAGAAGGAAAAGAGAGTGTTAGATTGGATCTTTTTATAACTAGATCTTGCTCCTTTAGTCGTGTTCTCGGGATACGGTTTACTAGTTCGTTCACCCGTGATACCCTTAATCTGATTGCATGGCTAAGGCCACAAATAGTACAACAAGTAGGTGAAGGATCTACTTTATCTATTCATTTAATAATTAGGCAGGTGGTGTCCAGGATTTCTCCTAGTACTACCACACCTCTCCTTGCCCGCAGGAACAAAGACCAAGAAGTCTTGACCATTAAAGTCTCCAGAGAACCAGGTCCCACATAAACTCAATGAATTCTTCTGTTAAACCTCCTTCATTCTACCTCTTGGGTCATTTTGTTGCTCTTGTGGTAGCCCATTTAGTCGTTTTTCAAGCATTTTCTACCAATTAAATTGATATTATAATTAATGAACTTAAAATAATTATCAAGAACACAATTTATAACAAATATTAAATAAATATTTCAAACAATACTTATGAATTAATATTTATACATACCACTTCTATCAAATGTTCCATCTTCAACATTGAAAGGTTTATTATTTGGAGCTCGAGTGCCTTTCCACATGCTAATATTGTCGACAGGCTCCCCCTATTCTATCCTCTGAAAAAAAACAATGTATATATATATATATATATATATATATATATATATACTATTAGATTAAAATAAAAAATATATATAATAATAAAAATTCCAATATCCTTGGCTATTTTTGCATGTGGCTTTCGTCCTGTCCTTGAGTAAGCACATTCAACTTCACTGTTCTTAGTGTTTTGATATGCAATATCCTAAATATTTGAAGTAATAAAAAAATTATGATACTAGTGACGAAGAATGTAGGTATAAAATTCTTAATAAGATGTGATATTTATACCTTAATCTTCTTTAGACCCCAGTATTTCACCAATTCAGGCCACTGATATTTTTTGACTCGTTCAGGTGTATAAATAAACCGATCTTCATCTGTTTGAAACTTTTTATAGTTATTCACCTTCACTCGATGCTTACATTGCTTCCATGCAAGTCCCATCCTTGCAAAGCAGATTTGTTTAAAACCATCTACTGCAATTTTGTTATTCTAAGAACAAAAGGAATAAATTAGTTAAAACTTGAGAAGCTAATGTACAATGGCATAAATAAATAAATCAAACTAATAAGTTACCTTCACTTCCTTCCAAATATTGTCAAGTGCTTCATCGTTCGCCTCATTCAAATTCAACATTGTCAATGGAAATATATTTCCATACCTTGTATAATAACCTAAATGTGACATCAATTTACTTTCAAGCTTAAAAACTGGCTGACAAAGTTCATTCCATTCCAATATCTTCTCTCTGTTATCATTCCATTCAAGCCAAGGCCTTTCCCCCTTTCTAACCCTTTTTTTAGTAGTAAGGGTAATCATTGTACCTGAATAAAAATTTGATAAATAATGATTTTATATCTTTTTCAATATGAATATAAACATAAAAGTAATACAAATGAAGATATACAAACGGTGCATTGTGTAAGACAGCATACCTGTGAGATACCATCTAAAGCCATCTCATTAGATGGAGGATTGGCATTTCCAACTGAATTATTAATTTGCTCAATATTTGGGGAAAGTTGATTTGTAGGTGTTTGAAATAAAGAAATGTGAGCTCTTGAGTTGCGGTTTGTATTTTGTGACTGGGATGTTAATTCAATATTTAGGGAAAGTTGTGGTTACATCTCTCTAGTTCCATTTTCCTTTATGTTATGTTGCATGAAACTAATTTGGGGTGTCCTCTTTAAATCATTTTCCATTGGATCTGCAAGTGGTTGTTTCACGTGTGGGCTTTCCTCGACTATGAGGTCAGACATAGTCAAACGACAACGACGACGCTTCAACGTCATGGATCTGTATATTTTCATTTATCGTAGCAAGAAGTAACATTTCAGTTATATATCGCATTTGAATATCAGTTATATATCATTTATAAAACTAATCAAACATTAAAAAATCAGTTATACATCATTTTAATATCGGCTATACATCAGTTCAGATATCCTGTTCAAAGAAATACATCGACAACTCAGTGTTGTAAACTTAAACTGAATATACATGATGTCGTTACTTTTTCGTGGAATGTTTTAAAAATAGCTCAGCTCAGTGTTGATAACTGATATTAAAATACATCTCAGCTCAGTATTATAACTGAAATTCTATAGCTCGGTGTTGTAACTGGTATATAGCTTAACTCAGTGTGATTCTACTGCTCAGTGTTGTCAACCCATCAATTATACATCATTTTAATATCAGTTACCAAATTCTAGTTCTTGTATAGTTATGAGATGTTTAAATACCAATTTCAACCAAACAATATATTTTCCTAACAACTAAATAAATGAATTACATATACGGAGAATGAACTACAAATATGAGGTAAAACAGTTTTGAGATGTTCAGTTACAAAATTCTACTTTTTTTTGTCACTGATGAGATGTTTAGATACACACCTTACTATTCTAAAAAAAGTGTAGCCAAAGAGAGAGATCAAGAGTTTCCGATCAATCGATCTTAATCATAATTTTTTTCTTTATAGCTTGTAATCATGTCGTACTCCAGAAGATCAAGTTATTCCTAATCCCCTACACCATACAAGAGGTACGGTGGATCTGTCTCAAGGTCTTTGTCGAGGTCCAGGTCAATGTCAAGGAGCTATGATTCAACTGATCTTGAAAACCTAGAAATAGTCTATATGTAACAGTATTATCGCCTCGAATGACAATGAGGGATCTCGAGAAACATTTATTGACAGAGGGGATGGTAGAGGATGTTCACCTTGTGGTCGATCCTTGGAGGAGAGAGTCTAGAGGATTTTGTTTTGTGACAGATCATACTCTGCTTATTATAATTATCGAAGGTCATTCTCCCGATCTCGCTCATTATACAGTAGGTCCCCTATCAGTAAGCGCAACCACGATCAATCACACTCCCCCTACTACTATAGGGACAACTCATCGATTGTTGATCGATACTACAGATGCAGCAGCCGATGCTATGACTCCATTTACAGAAGAATTTATCTGAGATATAGGAGCTACTCTCCCAGTCTCTCTCCGTGGAGATCAATGAGGAGATACTCATGCAGTGTTCCCCCAGGTCTAGGAGGTACTCAAGGGGAAGGTACTCACGCTGCATTTCTCCCAGGTCAAGGAGGAGCTCGAGGAGGAGTGTTTCTCCTGGATACTCTATGGAAAGATATTCTTTAGGTGACGTAGTGATAGCCGATCATCTAGGTTTGTTACTCCTAGGTCTACTTAACATTCATCATAGATGTCTAGGTACCTTGTCACGATGCCTTGGGTCTTATGGTTTAAAAGACACTTTTCTAGTTTACCTCAACAAAATAAAATATAACATTCAAGTAACTGAAGCAAAATTCGATAAAAACGTAACTAAATTCAAATCTTCAACGTGAATATGCAACTCCATATGCTTCAGAAAAATAATGTGTAGTGAAAAAAATTATATACGCTGATTTTTTTTAATCCTATAAAATAGTATTTTAGACTTCTTTCTTAAATCCCTAAAATTGTTATGAAAGGAGAAAATTTCCATCGACCTCTTGCAATATCGACTTCGACATCATGATCGAGTCCAACCCATAGTAGTAATACAACTAGAAGGTGATCTTAAATCTTCAATAGATGTCATGAAGCCACTCACATAACTGGAAGCTGATCTTAAATCTTAATTTGTGGACAAAACAAAGAATTTAAGTAGTTATTTAAGAATGGACATTTCTTCACACACAACTGGAAGGTGACCTGTAAGGATGTCCTTCTTACTGTCGTTGGATATTTTGTTAGTATGTCCATGCCAAAAAGGGCAAAAAATTTCTTCATAAACACCCCCAACACCCGTACCTCCTCCAAAACAACCGTTCAAGAAAACAAAACTAAAAAGAAATAACAAAGTACACATATAGCACATTTGATGCACATAGAACAAGAAATTGAATACTATGCAATTTACATTTTAATATGGTATGAGGTGATGCCCTGTTTTAATATAACTACTAATATGACGATGAGAGGCTTAATATCTAAATTATCAAGAGATAATAACCTGCTCGCACATAGGAAATGTCAAAACCTCATTCCTCCTCTGATAAAAAAAATTATTCTTTATGTTTTGCAAATACTAGAATGATGAGGACATTACCTAACCTACGCCTTTTTTATCCTTCTCATCCACAGTACGAGAATTATTTTTTAGGATGAGGACTCTTCTAGTCACTCTGATATATAAACGCTAAGACGACATGATCTATCTAGTTAGTAGTGACATCCTAGACTATCCAATGTCTCTGGCCTTTAAACTATCAAGAATTAATGACTTTGACGTGACTATATATATTACTATATATGATATGAATTATATGGGAAGTTCAGATTAAATTAGGTGCAGAGCATTCGCCCCCACACTTAATGGTTCCACTTGGCCTACCGACAAACATATTGGACTTCATGATAAAGGTCGAGACATTTTCACAGTAAAAAGATGTAACAACCCGCATAATTTTGGGCTATTTTAATTAATTTTTGGAAAATTGAGGAAAATAAACTTTTTGATAAAATTATTTTTATTGCTCAAATATGTTGGTTATTATTTTTAAAGGCGAGAATTTCAAACGATTTCGAAAACGGAGTTAAAACGGATTTTAAAATGATTTTAAAATGTTTTTAACTCTTGGAATTCTAACTCTTCATTTAATTGCCTTATTTAAAGGAGTCTTTTGGATTCCAACTCTTGATTTCTTTGCATTATAAAAGGAAGTCGTGGGCAACACTTTTAACATACTTTTGGCACAAATTTTGGCAGCAAATATATTTTATTTTCCTCTTCTTTTTATATACACATTGACCCTTGAGATTTGTGAGTTCCAACCTTAGATTAGAGGTGTTCTTGGGGCTATTTTGTTAGAGGTTCTTGGAGGAGATTTTGTAAATCTTTTGATTTGATCTTGAGGATGTGATCGTCGGTTTCTCATCATGGTTTGAGGTATGGGGTTTTACACAATATGCTCCTTAAATCTCGCGAGTGTCATTCTATTTGAATTCTTGTTAATTGAACTCATATTTGAATTGATAAATTCATTGAAATCTGGAAAATAATTATTGAAATTATTTTGATTCATGTGGTATCATTATATTGTTGATGAGCACGTTGTCATGAGATTTTAATATGGCACGGAGGTTGGGCACCCGCCAAAATTCCTGTTTCCCGGGCTATGGCTTGATAAAGCATCTACGGATGTGGTGAGGCCTGGTGACCCGGTTAAAGTGTTGTTGAGAAATTTATTGATAAAATGCTATTGAGATTTGCATTTGATTTGAATATTCGTACTCGTGTTGTTACGTTTTATTCATCGCTAACATATATTTGTTGAGCATCTTTCCTGTCGTATTGTGTACTTCCCCATATTTTCTTTTAGTGGCAGGTTAGCGCGGATTTTGGGGCGCTATGGAGATTATTTTAGCGAGGATTGTTTGGGAAATATTTGTATTATTTATTTTGTTGTATAGAGCTTTGGAGATTTGTATTTTATTCGAGTTAGATAGTTGTAATTTTAATTCGAGAGAGTTGTTGTAATTGAAGAGATTGAGATTAGTGGATTTATATTATTGTGGGTTTATTTAGATGCTCTATACCTTGTCACTTGTGGATTTGGATTTATTTTATCGCATTAGCGCTCCGTTTGCTCTCCCCGGGCGGGCGAGGTGTTACAAATGGTATCAGAGCTTAGGTATACGGCAACCCTCGGGGCTTGGATTTTGGGTTTTGGGTTCATTGCGTGGTTAACAATTTTTGGAGATAGAAAATTTTAGATGATATTCGTGATAAGTTTCGAGATTAGAGGTGAGGAATTATTTTTGGACACAAGCTTATTTTTGGAGATTGTTAGCCTGATTTTTGAGAGTTAGGCATTCGGGGAATTTCGAGTGCGAAATTCCATTGTTAGTGGGGAAGTGTAACAACCCGCATAATTTTGGGCTATTTTAATTAATTTTTGGAAAATTGAGGAAAATAAACTTTTTGATAAAATTATTTTTATTGCTCAAATATGTTGGTTATTATTTTTAAAGGCGAGAATTTCAAACGATTTCGAAAACGGAGTTAAAACGGATTTTAAAATGATTTTAAAATGTTTTTAACTCTTGGAATTCTAACTCTTCATTTAATTGCCTTATTTAAAGGAGTCTTTTGGATTCCAACTCTTGATTTCTTTGCATTATAAAAGGAATTCGTGGGCAACACTTTTAACATACTTTTGGCACAAATTTTGGCAGCAAATATATTTTATATTCCTCTTCTTTTTATATACACATTGGCCCTTGAGATTTGTGAGTTCCAACCTTAGATTAGAGGTGTTCTTGGGGATATTTTGTTAGAGGTTCTTGGAGGATATTTTGTAGATCTTTTGAGTTGATCTTGAGGATGTGATCGTCGGTTTCTCATCATGGTTTGAGGTATTGGGTTTTACACAATATGCTCCTTAAATCTCGCGAGTGTCATTCTATTTGAATTCTTGTTAATTGAACTCATATTTGATTTGATAGATTCATTGAAATCTGGAAAATAATTGTTGAAATTATTTTGATTCATGTGGTATCATTATATTGTTGATGAGCACGTTGTCATGAGATTTTAATATGGCATGGAGGTTGAGCACCCGCCAAAATTCCTGTTTCCCGGGATATGGCTTGATAAAGCATCTACGGATGTGGTGAGGCCTGGTGACCCGGTTAAAGTGTTGTTGAGAAATTTATTGATAAAATGCTATTGAGATTTGCATTTGATTTGAATATTCGTACTCGTGTTGTTACGTTTTATTCATCGCTAACATATATTTGTTGAGCATCTTTCCTGTCGTATTATGTACTTCCCCATATTTTCTTTTAGTGGCAGGTTAGCGCGGATTTTGGGGCGCTATGGAGATTATTTTAGCGAGGATTGTTTGGGAAAGATTTGTATTATTTATTTTGTTTTATAGAGCTTTGGAGATTTGTATTTTATTTGAGTTAGATAGTTGTAATTTTAATTCGAGAGACTTGTTGTAATTGAAGAGATTGAGATTAGTGGATTTATATTATTGTGGGTTTATTTAGATGCTCTATACCTTGTCACTTGTCACTTGTGGATTTTGATTTATTTTATCGCATTAGCACTCCGTTCGCTCTCCCCGGGCGGGCGGGGTGTTACAAAAGACATGATCAGAACTAGTTCTATGCGAAGTTGAGACTGAAATAGAGGGATAGAAACCACAATGGCTCAAAGAGAATTGACTAGAGTTTATATCTCTGTTCTTTGGCCCCTGTAACAGTGCCTCTGTTAGCTAAAAGTAGTTAAAATGTATGAAGAGAAAACTAGTAAATTGGCATACTAAATTCTAAACTTAGCATAGATAAGATTTCCAATACAAACTAATTTTTGAGTACTGTTATAAGATCTCAGCATTAAGACATACGAGACCAAACTAGAACATCCATAATTTAGTGATACATAGTGAACTAGTATTCCACTTAAATTTATATTGAACTGAAGCAGAAACCCAATATCATTAAATGAAAATATGTAATGATCAGATGATAATGGTGATTAGTTCTGGATATAATACCCATTGCTATTAATACAAAACCAAACTA
The DNA here is from genome assembly GCA_949130495.1 of Sambucus nigra. Lineage (NCBI taxonomy): Eukaryota > Viridiplantae > Streptophyta > Magnoliopsida > Dipsacales > Adoxaceae > Sambucus > Sambucus nigra. Next base: position 432,473,690 of record OX422220.1, on the reverse strand, counting down.
CAAATGCTCGAAGTTCAAAAATTAAAATAACTAGCTTAGGACTATATCTCCCTCAAGCATTGTCCCACTAAATTTCATCCCCATCTTCATCTGGATTTGTATCTTCATGATCATTAGCTTGAACCACACTAGTGTCAACTAAAAATCCATCTCCATCCCTCGCACATCGTAAGTTTTGATCTTCATTCAAATTTTGCATGACAAACGACTCATCTCCATTAAGAAACAACTCTTCTTCAGCTTCTTGAACTGTCGTTATTGATACAAAAATTAGTCAGTTGACATGGACCAGTTATATGAAGGCATGTGTCATCCAACGTGGCACAAGTTCAAACGTACCGAGCTACTCCATGTAACAAGTTATCGAGAATACCAAGCAACTTATTGGGAAAACTAAATGACCAAGATAAGTTTAATGTTTATTGTATTATGATCATTCCTTATCATGTACCGATGTGTATGCCTATTCTATAAAGGCATATTATACATTCACATTGGCGGCCTAAAGGCTACAAATACATTGTAAAACCCTTATGGAAGGGTAAGAAATCATAAGCGACTATAATTGAGATCAAGGCAAAAGAACTAGTAAAACAAAACAGTGGACATAGGCCATTTTCCATAAGGCTGAACCACTTTAAAAATATCGGGTCTTATTTCTTTATTCATATTTATCTTTGATTAATTAATTAGATCCAATCTAGTTTTTTGCATCAATATATTTGCACCGTCTGTGAAAATGACTATACGTAGCGTTTTCCACTAGAAACCTCATCATAAATGGCTGATACCCCAGAATCTAGCAATAGGAATAATAAAGGGAATCCTCCTAACCCATCTATCCCCCCAAATGCAAACGATATCACGAGAATCTTGGCAAGTTTAGATAGGGGACAAACGACTATGCAGGAAACTCTACGACAGTTCATTCAAACTATTAAAAACGGAGCATTCAAAGGAGCATACGTCCACCATCTTCATCACAACAATGGTCTAGGTTAAAATCTAGACATACTGAAATTCTCCATTCTGAGAATTCAAGTGATCCATCTTATCGCCCTAGTTCACCTTCCCCTATAAGAATTCCAGATTCACAAGAAAGCATCACTCTAATGCCAGAAAGACCAAGTGGTCTGGAAAGGTTGAGTAGAGCCTCACCCTTCGACCATTTGGGTCCCAGGAGGAATAAAAATCCTCTACGGCCTGCGTCGAGAAATTATCAATGACTAAATAATTTAAGGGAAGGCTCAACCCAATCACATCTAAATCCCAGACCTACAGCTCGCAAAGAAATATCCCAAAAGGAGAACTCTGCATAATCCATTGCTCGCGAAAATATAAATAAATCTGAGGCTGGAAATAACGCATAGAAAAGATCTATTGAACGATTGGAAGACAGGTTAAGGGAGATGGCTAAGGATAAAAACCCTCTCCAAAGAACCTTTATCAAAGGATCTCCATTTATACAGGCAATTGTGGACTTTCCCACACCATTAAAGTTCAAGGCTCCTGTGGTCACATTGAAGTACGATGGAAAAATTATTCCTGTTCTTCACATAGATTAGTATTAAGCTGCAACAGATATTTAGGCAGTCCCCGATGAAATAAGATGCAGGGAATTCTCAGGAACCATTACCGGATCTGCTCAAATATGGTACAACAGCCTTCCTCGGAGGCAGATTATAACCTTCCATCAACTGGCAGATCTCTTTATATGAAATTTCTATTTTGGTGTAAAGCCAGTTAAAGGGGTAGCACATTTTTTGAGTGTTAGGAAAAAAGCAGGAGAAAGTACTAGGCATTATATCACTCATTTTAACAACGAGAAACTGGAGGTTATAGACTGATGATGCTGAGATTCATCACCACTAGATAAGTGATGATGGGCTCAAACAGTAGTAACCATGGCAGCCATAAAGATGTATATGTATAAGTCTGTAAGTGTGTAGAAGGAGATGAGTATAAGAGGAATAAGATAATGATATATAGTGGTTCAGCCAATTAGGCCAACATCCACTGTGAGTGTGTGATCCACTAAGTATGGGCACTAATGGCCTTGGATACAATTCACATAAGCTCACTTTCTCTCTCTACTGTGTGTATAAGCAGAGTTTTTTTTAGGGTTATGATTATCGATCCCCCCCTACAGGGTTGTAGGTGATAAGTATATATAGGTCTTGGGGGGTGTAGTGTACCTCCTAAGTATGCATGGTGCATGTGAATGATGATTTAGCCAATCTCCTATTGACACCTGTAGATGCCAAATGATGACATAATATTCCCTCACGTGAGGGTGTGATTTGGTTATAACGGTCTCCCACGTGCCATGTGAGCCTCACGTTCACTGTTCCACATGTCTCCCAAACCACGCGATGTGATGATGTCACCCTCGGCCTTTAATATGAGGCCGAGGGCAAAGTTCCTTCCAAAAATGAGCCTGGCCTAATTTGGGCCTCATACTGTCGTACCCTCGGAGGGTCGTCTGGAGCTTGATGAAGGGTCGGCCCCCTGAGCGGTCGTCTGGAGCCTGATGAAGGGTCGGCCCCCTGAGGGATCGTTCGGTTGGAGGGCACCCTCGGCCTGACCGAGGATATATATGGGCATATCAATCACCCCCATCCCTTAGCCATGGATGTTGTTGAGATGGCTGAGGGATAGTGTTGTAATTGAGACGGGTGTATGATTAGTTAGGTGAGTGACACCTGTTAAGCTGATATGACACCTAGGCAGGTACTCATTGTCACTTCAGTTTCCAAGGTGTGGCGGCTGCACAATTTGCCTAGGGCTTTGTGCTCTAATGATGACCTCGTCGTGGGTCATGATCTGCATTGGTTAGTGGGCCCACTCATTGGCAAGGTATTTAAATAATTTTTTGAAGTTTCTCTCTCTTCTTCTTCTTCTTCTTCGCGCCTGAACTCTCTCTCTCTAGCTTCCAGCGTTCTTGCCATTTCCGCAGTTTCTACATTTCGAGTTTGGCAGCGTTGCTATTTTTCTCAGGTAATCTCTCTGCCCCAGTGTCCTCTTTACTTTCATTTCTTTTTTGCTTTCTTGTTTTAGGCTACTAAGGCTGGATTTGGGTTATTTCATAACTTTTCCGGTGACTAGTTTTTGAGTGTTCTCGAGTTTTCTTGAGTGTTCTTGATTGAAAACCATCGATTTCTTTTGTTTTAATCGAAAATTCCAACCTGGTCAGCTGCAAACTTGTTTGTAGTTAGGTTCCCCAAACTCTTCCAAGTGTAGGGTATCCCCTTAATGCTTAGGAGGCTTTACAACTTAGCTGAAGAATTCCCTTCCCTGAGAGAGAAGTTATTTGTTGAGATCATACGAATAGAGGAAGAGGAGGAGAGAAGACGAGGGGCCAACCCTAATTGGGTATGACCTATCTTCCCCATTCCTCTTTCCACAATAAAAACCTCTGAGTCTTGCGGGTCGTCCTGTCGTCTAGTCGAGAGTTATTCAAGTGAGATGGATGAGAGGACGTCATCACCAACAGGAGCTGGACCTTCTGGGAGAGTAGAGACGTCTGATCTGAGCCGAGGCCGACAGGCCGAGGGTATGGTTGCTTCTGAGGCTGTCCCTGTGACAACCCTATCCCCACACGCTTTTCAGATGGCTTTTCCCCAAGGGCCTCTGACAAGTTATGAGGCTGAGGCCGTGGGTGAGGGGACTGAGGATGATGAGGACTTAGATGACCCAGTTGACACATCTCATGCCTCGTCTTATATTTCCTCGGTCAGGGATCGTGACCTTCTTCTGTGGAGGCATGCATATGGTGTTCCTCCCACCATATCTATGAGGGTTCCCTCTGAGGACGAGAGGGTCTTTGAGGGTGAAGAGGGAGAGATAGAGGTATACGAACAAATGTTCAAGGTAGGTGTCAGACTCCCTTTACATCCTGCTGTCGTAGATATTTTTTCATCCCTCGGCATAGCCCCCTCTCAGCTCCCTCCTAATTCTTGGAGGATGATCCTCGGCTTCATTTCCCTATGAAAAAATGCCTTTACTGATGAGCCTTCCTCCGATGTGTTCTTGGCTTGCTATAACATCACTTCCTCGTCCAAACAACCTGGGTACTACCATCTGGGTGCGAGGAAGTCTGATAAAAAACTTCTCCACATGGCACAAACCTCCAACCACGATTGGAAGAAGATATTCTTCTTTATCTCTGGAGAGTGGGAGTTCTCTGCCGAGGCACAACCTATAGCCGATGGTTCGAGGGTTCCCAGAAGATGGTCCAAACCTTCAATGAAGGCCAGGTCAGACCCCGGACTTAGTCTGGAAGAGAAAGACATAGTTAAATATCTGAGAGGACAACCTAAGCGTGAGGTATTTTTAATTCGTTCTAGTTCATTCGATTGTAACATGGTTACAGGTGGAGACGCAGGAGGGGGTGATCATACCGTTAAAAGGAAAGATTACCTCAATGAGGCTCAAGCTTATTCCTATATACAAAGGATAAATCTATTAGAAGAAGATCTCCCGAGGAAGGTTAACAAAGATAAGTTGGTCATTGGTTTTTCTAAAAATGATTTGGAAGGCATTTTGTATCCTCGCGATGATCCTCTTATGATTAAAATGAGGATGAAGGACGTAATCATTTCAAAAAGTGCTGGTGGATAATGGTAGCTTGGCAGACATCATGTTCTACCATTGATTCGATAGTTTAAACCTGAAACTTGGTCAGTTGGAGATGTATCACAAGCCCCTCATTGTATTTTTAGGAGAAAAAATGTTTCCACTTAAAACGATCAAGTGAAATATGTTGATTGGTACCTGGCTTGCTTGCAGATCGGAAAAGGTTTATTTCTTAATGATGGATAAAAATGTCTAGTCAGCCTACAATATAATCATGGGAAAAGTAGGCTTGAAAATTTTTAAAGAAGTTCCATCCACTGTACATCAATGTTTAAAGTTCCCGACCAACTTTGGGGTTAGAATTATGAAGAGCGACAAAAAAGTAGCTTGGGAATACTACTACTCATCTATCGAGCAAGAAGAATTAGAGAATTCTAGGAAGAAAATAACCACTTATCAAGTGTATGAGTCTAAGATTGAAACCTTAGACCTAAGAGATAAAATGAAACTCGTTAAAGGCCAAGTCATGGAGGCAACATCAAGTATTATTTTGGATGATGAGAAACCAGAAAGAACAACTCAGATTGGTGCTTCACTTGATCCAGTATTAAATCAAGATCTGGTAGAATTTTAAGGCATAGAAAATGGGTATTTTCATGGAGTTATGAAGATGTGTCGGGGATAAACCCAGCCCTCTTATGTCACGAGCTAAATGTCAACAAGGAGATCAAAATAGTAAAGCAAAGAAGAAGAGTCTTTAGTCCGGAGAAGAACTAGGCTATTTAAGAAGAAGTGGAAAAGCTCCAGAAAGCTTCTTTCATTGAAGACGTGAAATATCCTGATTGGTTGGCTAATGTCATGATGGTTAAGAAGAAGAATAATAAGTGAAGAATGTGTGTGAACTTCACAGACCTGAATAAATCTTACCCAAAAGATCATTTCCCTCAGCCGAGGATAGATCAGTTTGTAGATGACACTTCGGGGCATGAGCTGCTAAGCTTCATGGTTTCCTATTCTGGATATAATCAAATTAAAATAAAACTTGAAGACAAGGAAAGTAACTCTTTCATGAACCCACGAGGAACATATTGTTACAAGGTTATACCTTTTGGTCTTAAAAATACAGGTGCTACATATCAACGACAGGTGAACAAGGTGTTTGCGGAGAAAGTTGGCAAAAATATGGAGGTGTACGTTAACGTCATGTTGACCAAAAGTAAGAAAGTTGCTGACCATATAAATGATTTGAGCCAAACATTCGATCAGTTGGAGAAATACCAGATGAAGCTGAACCCGACCAAGTGCGTTTTTGGCATATAAGAAGGTTGTTACTTAGGTACATTATGAATCAAAGAGGTATTGAAGCGAATCTTGATAAGATAAAAGCCTTGTTGGAGTTACAATCTCCAACCACCAAGAAGGAGGTGCAAAGCCTTACGGGGCATATTGCAGCTCTCAACAGATTCATCTCCTGAGCAACTGATAGATGTCTTCCATTCTTCAGTGTGTTCAGAAAGACCTTTGAGTGGAGCGATGAATATGAGCAGGCATTTTTAGAGTTGAAGAGATACTTGGGGACGCCTCCTTTATTGTCCAGGCCAGTGGTGAGGGGAAAATTATACTTGTACTTAGTTATTTCAGAAAGTGCAGTCAGTTCGGCCTTGATAAGAATAGAAGGCAGAGTGAAAAAACCTGTTTATTATACTAGCAAGGCATTCAGGGGACTAGAAGTCAGGTACCCAAAACTAGAAAAGTTGTCATTAGCATTGATTGAAGAAAGCAGGAGAATGAAACCATATTTTCAAGCCCATAAAATAGTGGTATATACTGGCATGCCACTCTGACAGGCTTTACATAAGCCAGAAAAGTCTGGAAGATTGATGTATAAGGCAGTGGAGTTAGGGGAGTACGACCTTATTTATGAGCCGAGATCCTCTCTCAAAGGACAGGCAGTTGCGGATTTCATTACTGACTTTACCTACCGAGATGTCTCCGACCTATAGGGGCTAATGTCGCGCAACTAAAGGATGCAAAAGGACTAACAAAAACTGTCCCCGATCAACTCCCAGCAGCAGAATTGCTAAAAGGAATGGTCACCGATCAACCAGAATTTTCTGGTAAGGGGCAAGAGTTGAGGGAGAAGTATGAAGAAAAGAAAGACAAGATATTTCACCAAGGGATTTTATCAGACCAATAATTTGATGACAGTATCCCTATATGAAATTTATATGTCAATGGCTCTTCGTGTGCAACAGGTTGTGGAGCTGGAATTATTCTCAATAGTTTAAATGGAATAGACATAGAATATGCTCTGCGTTTCCAATTCCAGGCTTCCGATAATGAAGCTGAGTATGAAGCTGTGATTGTGGGCCTTAACTTAGCTAAATCATTGAAAGCAGAGAAAGTTGTGGTGTTCAATGATTCGCAACTAGTGGTAAATCAGATGCTAAGTCTTTATGCAACAAAAGGGGAGTGCATGTCAAGGTATTTAACTAAAGCTATGAAGATTGTATCCAATTAGGCAGATGTTCAAGTAATCACAATACCAAGACTGGAGAATGCAAGGGCAGATGCACTTGCTCGATTAGCCTTAGTTATGCACACCAAGCTACAAAGAACAATCCCCATTGAAATACTTTCAAGCAAAAGCATTGATGAAGATTTCATGGTGAATTTTATGGCCTTGGATATGGGACCATCTTGGATGGATCCCATCAGGGCTTATATTAAAGAAGGTACTTTACCTATCGACCTACTTGGAGCCAAAAGGTTGAAGTTTAAAGTTACGAAGTATGTTTTGAATAATGGAGTCCGGTACATGAGAGGTGTGATAGCTGGTTTGCAAAGGTGTGTTCACCCAGTAGAAGTTAAAGACCTGAAAGAGGAAATCTATGAGGGATCTTATGGAGCTCACGCAGCAGGTCGAACTCTTTTAAAGAGAATAAATATGCAGGGGTACTACTGACCAACGATGCGCGCTAATTGTACAGCTCATGCCAAAAAATGTTACAAGTGTCATCAATTTGCTACTCTACTAAGAACTCCTCAGACACTGTTAACACCAATCACTTCACCTTAGCCATTCGCTATGGGTAAATAGATTTAGTTGGACCTCTACCAACTACAAGAGGACGATTCAAATACCTAGTAGTAGTAGTTGATTACTTCACCAAGTGGGTGGAAGCTGAACCTTTAATCGATATGTCTTATGAAAGGGTCTATCAATTCATTTGGAAGAATATTATTTACAGATATGGTCTTCCACATGTCTTTATCAACGATCATGGTACCAAATTTGACAATGATGAATTCACAACGTACTGTCTACAATCCAACATTCAAAATATCCATTCTGCTCCAGGTCATCCCCAAAGTAATGGGAAAATTGAGGTGACGAACAGAAGACTACTGAATGGGGTTGAAGAAGAGATTGGATGATGCTAAAGGGAATTGGATCAATGTCTTGCACTCAGTGTTATGGGCTTACCGAATAACTCCCTGAACAGCAACTGGGGATCTCCTTACATGTTGGCTTTTGGGAGTGAAGTAGTGATACCTTTCTAACTTAGATTACCTACTCGTAGGGTGCTTAACTTCAATTCTCCAGTAAGTGATTTGATGAGACGCTTGTACTTGGACATGCTCGAAGAAGTTAGAGAAGATGCAGCGATCCAAAATGCATCTTATCAGCAACGGACTGCCATGTTCTATAACAAACGAGTCAAGAAATGTGATCTCAAGGAAGGCGATTATGTGCTCAAGAAACTAATTCAAACGAACATTAAGTTAGAGGCCAATTAGCATGGTCCCTATCGTATCAAAACTGTTGTTCGACCTATCACTTACATAATAGAAACTCTTGAAGGGGAAGAATTCAAAAATGCCTGGAATACAGAGCACCTGCGCAAATACTACCAATAATAAAACTGCCCATGTACACATTATTTCAGTATAAATGAAAACGATGATTTCCCATTCGTTTTTTTTTCTTTTTCAGAGTACTAGTGCTACACACTACACTTAAAATTGATAAATTGTTTTCCATCAACTAAAAGTTGGTCGGCATCATCAATCACCAACAAAGTTGGTCAACATTACCATAAAACAAAGTTGGTCGACATCAACAACTACCAACTAAAAGTTGGTTGGCATCAACATACATACCAACAACATTGGTAAAATAATCGAGTAAGGAAAGGCTTATTTGATTATGGGTGACCCATGTGGCATCTAAACTAGGCAAGAAAATGGGCAAAATATCCACTGCCTAGGCACCTGGGCAATTATTTACTTATATGATTGCTAAAATTAAGGAAGAACATGGGATAAAAAATAATTCCATTGCTTAGGCACTTATGGGTGATAAATCACTACAACTAGACTAACACATGGGGCAAAAGTTCCATTGTCTACGCAATCAAATCAACAAAGGGCAAACTGGACATTCAAATATATATATATTCAATGACTTTCAAGCAGCATTACTGTAGTGTATCTCATGTTATGAATAAAGATTGGCAAAATAAACATCATACAGTTATTTTATTTCTAAGGAAACAAAATTATGATTTACAAAATTATGAATTTTCGTCATTAATAATTACTAACGAAATACAAATAGCCTCTCTATCAGTTTCTTTCCTTTAGATTTAAATACAGGATCGATTCCATCTAAAGGGTCATCTAGAGAAAAAGAAGAATTGATAAAGTTCAAATCCTACAGCGTTCTGGTATTACTCGTACTTGGTCAGTTAAGCAAATGGGGAGGTCGGGATATCTCAAACTCTTCGTGAAGACTGTAATAATCAAGGTATTTGGAAATCAAACACTGAGTAATAAATCTAACTGGAATCCATCTAACATCTAGTCTGAACGAAGGTACTGGAAGATCAAGTAATCCAGGGGCCACACCAATCCCATAGTTCTGTTCCTTTCTCAACTTTCATCACAGTTAGAGCATTCATCCATCCATATTTATATCCCTCATTGTTTGATAGTTTCAACCTGGCATCAAGATGACATAAAGCTTCATTATATCCCTCCATCCAGCTGGAGGGTCATCTAGAGTAAAATAAGAATTAATAAAGTTCAAATCCTGTAGCATTATGGTATTACTCGTACTTAGTCGGTCAAGAAAATGGGGAGGTCAGGATATCTCAAATTCTTCGTGTAGAGTACTATAATCACCAAGGTATTTGGAAATCAAACACTGAGGAATAGAGCTAAATGGAATCCATCTAACATCTAGTTTGAACGGAGGTACTGATATATTAAGTAATCTAAGGTCACACTAATCCCATAGTTTCGTTCCTTGCTCAACTTTCATCACAGTTAGAGTATTCATGCATCCATATTTATATCCCTCATTATTGATTGTTTTAACCTGGAATCAAGATGATATAAAGCTTCATTGTATCCCTCCATCCACAATTCTCTGGGATGCTTGTGAAACTAATAAGTAAATCGTTCAACATGTTGATGAAGCCTCTTCACCTAAATTTCTTTATTCTTGTTGATACCAAATTTAATCTACTGACATATACCAATCATATAAAGACACGTGTCAACTTACATATCAAATATGAAGACTTTTGACGAGAAGTGTACTTGAGCACTCTGAGCTACTGAGTAACTTAAGTGGTGTGAGAAACTAAAGCATGCCGAGCAATTTAAGCGGTGCGAGCAACTTAAGCGTGCCGAGCAACTTAATCACGCATAGCGTACGCATCCAGAAAACCAAAAGGCAACTACGCATTAAGTGTGTATTATTATTGTACAGATGTATAAGTCTGCTAGATAACAGTGCATTATCCTTTCATATGTAAAGCCTCAAGGCTATAAATACATTGTAACCTCCTCATAAGCAGGGGGCTCGGAATTTCTTCGTAAACCCTATTATCAAGATTCAAGGCAAACATTCTGCAATACAAAACAGTGGACGTAGGCCATTTTCACAAGGCTGAACCACTTTAAAAATCCTTTGTCTTATTTATTTCATTTTTATCTATGATTGATTAATTAGATATAATCTAGTTTTTTACATCAATAGATTGGCGCTGTCTGTGGGAAACGACTATACTTAGCGTTTTTCACCAAAATAACTCATCATCTATGGTTGAGAATCCGGAATCCAGTAATCGAAACACTAGGATTCCTCCAAACCCTTCTACTCCCCCGAATATTCAAGATCTGACTGGCATAATGGCTAATTTATCCCAAGGCCAAACGGGCATGCAAGAAACTATGCGTCAACTTATACAAACTGTTCAAGGTGGAATGCTGGCCCAATCAGGACAACGAAGTGTTTAGAGAAATACCCATTTCCATCTTCAAGAACTAAAAGAACGCTATTCCCAGAAGTCTCTCAATCTAGACATACTGACTCACATCGTACTGAAAGATCTATTGATCCTTCGTATCAACTTGTCCGCACCTCATCGTACGAGCTATCGATTCCCAACGAAATGTCACTCTTACTCCAGAATGTACTAGTGCTCTAGAAAGGTTGAGTAGAACCTCTCCTTTTGATCGTTTGGGCCCTAGGAGGAATAGAAGTCCCCCTATGGTTGGGTCGAGGAACTCTTAACGACCATCTGATCTAAGGGGAGGTTCTGCCCAATCACGCCCTAATGCCCGTAATGAAAGATCCCAAGAGGAAAGATTAGTGCGATCAGATGCTCGAAAAAATAGGCCTGAGGTAGGAAATGATATATGGAAAGGATATATTCAAAGATTAGAGGACCGGTTAGGGGAAGTGGCCAAGGCCAAGAACCCCCTATAAAGAACTTTTGTCCAAGGAACACCGTTCGTACAGGCAATCGTGGACTTTCCCATGCCATCAAAATTCAAAGCTCCTATGGTGACGCTTAAATACGATGGGAAAATTGACCCTATCCTTCATATAAAATAATACCAAGCCGCTGCCAGCATCTATGCTATTCCAGATGAGATGAGATGTAGGGAGTTTTTAGGAACTCTCACCGAGTCAGCCCAAATATGGTACAACAACCTTCCTCGAGGGAAGATTGCGACTTTCCCTCAACTGGCAGAGCTATTCATAGGGAATTTCTATTTTGGAGCAAAGCCAGTTAAACGAGTAGCACACTTACTGAGTGTTAGATAGAAGCCAGAAGAAAGTACTAGGGACTACATTACTCCTTTCAATAACGAGAAACTCAAGGTAATTGATTACGAGGAGAAGACATCAATTACTGCTCTGATGAGTGGACTGTTACCAGACAAGTTGTACTATAATCTGGCCAAAGATCCACCTAGTACCATGGTAGAACTGATGGTAAAGGCAGCCAAAATCATGAACGCTGAGGAATCTATGATTCCAAAGAAGAATACAGAAACTAAGGAGACCAAGGTTGAAGCTGGTAAAACCGAGAAGAAGGATCAGAAGAACAATGGTGGCAACAGGCCGTCAAAAGGAAAGCAAGCACTGGAGAAGATGAGGAAATATGGAAATTATACCCCCTTGAAGGTAGGTATAAATCATATTCTGGAGGAGATCAAGAACATCGAGGAGCTAGTTTGGCCAGGGAAAATGAAGGAAGGTCCTGACAAAAGGGATAAGTCCAAATATTATGAATTCCACAAAGACCAAGGTCACACGACCAAACGTTGCATAGCTCTCTAGAATGAAATTGAAGAACTCATCAGGCGAGAAAAATTAACTAAGTATGTTGATCGCCAAAATGATGGAAAGACCAGCGACCGAGGAGGACAAAGATCCAAGTCCCCTCGTCGAGCAAAAGAAGACAAGAAGAGAGATCATGAAGATAATCCAGAAGATGACCTCGATCTCCCTAAAAGACCAATACAGCAAAAGCGCAAGGTATTTTCAATCCATTTTGGGTCATTTGAATGTAATGCCATTACAGGTGAAGATGCAGGAGGTGGAGATCTGATTGCGGAGAGAAAAGCTTATCTCAATGAGGCCCAAGCTTGCTCTTACATACAACGAATAAACTTAGCTGAAGACGATCGTCCGAGAAAGGTGAATAGAGACAAACTAGTCATCGATTTTTCTAAGAACGATCTGGCAGGTATACTCTATCCTCGTGATGACCCATTGGTGATCAAGATCAGAATGAAGGAAGTGGTGATTTCGTGGGTATTGGTAGATAATGGTATCTCGACAGATATCATGTTCTACCCATGCTTTGATAGTTTGAATCTGAAGTTAGCCTAGTTGGAGCCATATCATAGGCCCCTTCTCAGTTTTACTGGCGAAAAGGTTTTTCCACTTGGGACAATCAAGTTGGATATGCTTATTAGTACATGACCTGTTTGTCGAACAGAAAGAGTATACTTTTTCGTAATGGATAAAAATGTCCAATCGGCTTATAACATCATCATGGGAAGGGTAGGTCTGAAGAAATTTGAAGCAGTACCATCTATTGTACATCAATGTTTAAAATTCCCAACCAACTTTGGAGTGGGAGTTATGAAAGGCGATCAGAAGATAGCTCAGGAATGCTACTATTCATCTGCCGAATAGGAGGAGCGAGCAGAATCCAGGAAGAAGACTACTACCTATCAAGTGGATGAAATAGAAGATGCAGAGATTGAAACATTAGACCCTAGAGACGAGTCTCAGCTCGTGAAAGGCCAGGTCATGGAAGCTACCGAGAATATCATTCTGGACGATGAACACCCATAACGAACAACCTAAATTGGTGCGTCATTAGATGAATCGATAAAACAGGAGCTGATAGCATTTTTAAGTATCAGCAAACAGACTTTTGCATGGAGTCATGAAGACATGCCATGGATAGACCCGAGTTTCCTGTGTCACGAGCTCAACGTGAGTAAGGAGGTCAAGCCAGTGAAGCAGAGAAGAAGGGTATTTAGTCCTGAAAAGAATCAAGTTATACAGGAAGAGGTAGAGAAACTACATAAAGCCTTTTTTATTGAGGATGTCAAGTATCCAGATTGGCTAGCAAATGTGGTGATGGTAAAGAAGAATAACAATAAGTAGAGGATGTGTGTTGACTTCAATGATCTTAATAAAGCCTACCCAAAGGACCATTTTCCTTTACCTCAAATCGATTAGCTGGTGGATGCTACCTCGGGACATGAATTGTTGAGTTTCATAGATGCTTAATCTAGTTACAACCAGATCAAAATAAAGCCTAAGGACAAGGAAAGTACCTCTTTTATTACGCCAAGGGAAACTTATTGCTATAATGTTATGCCTTTCAGACTTAAAAATGCAGGTGCCACATATCAGCGGCTGATGAATAAGGTGTTTGCAGAGCAAATCAGTCATAACATGGAGGTTTATGTCGATGATATGCTGACGAAGAGCAAGAAAACTGTCGATCATCTAGTTGACCTAGGTCAGACCTTTGATCAACTAGAAAAATATCAAATGAATTTGAATCCCACGAAATCCTTATTTGGGGCCCGAGAAGGCATGTTTCTAGGATAAATTGTTAATCAACGAGGTATCGAGGTGAATCCTGAAAAGATTAAGGCCCTATTAGAGCTAAGATCTCTAACTATGAAGAAGGAGGTGTAAGGTCTTACAGAGCGAGTTGCAGCACTTAATCGATTTGTGTCACGAGCAACAGACAGATGCCTCCTATTCATTAAAACATTTCAAAAAACTTTTGAGTGGAATGATGAATGCGAGGAGGCCTTTCATGAATTGAAGAAATATCTGGGGACACCTCCATTGTAATCTAGACCATTGATGGGAGAAAGACTATACTTGTATCTAGCAGTTTCAGAGAATGCAGTTAGCTCAACGTTGATAAGAGTGGAAGACAGAGTACATAAACCGGTCTATTACACTAGAAAGGCTTTCCGAGGAGCAGATGTCAGATACCCTAAGTTAGATAAGTTGAAACTAGGGCTAATCGAAGCAAGCAGAAGGATGAGGCCATACTTTCTAGCCCATACTATTGTAGTGTACTGATACGCCATTAAGACAAGCTCTGCATAAACTGAAGAAATCTGGAAGATTGATGTACTGGGCAGTAGAGCTTGGTGAATATGATATAGTTTATGAGCCTAGGTCATCACTTAAGGGGCAGGCAGTAGAGGATTTTATTGCAGAGTTCACTCACTCTGGTGCCCCCGAAGAACAGGAACTTAATACACACAAACCCGTGGATATTATGGGATCATCGAATTTAACACCCGACCAACTTCCATCCGTCGACGACCAAGAGAAGATAATCAACGAGAAGTGATAAGAGCCGGGGAAAGACAAAAGTAAGCATCAAATATTCCATCGAGGAACTCTGTCTGATCAGGAGTTTGATAATGATGTACCTGTGTGGAATCTGTTTGTGGATGGTTCTTCGTATGCCAATGGCAGTGGAGCAGGAATTGTTTTAAACAGTCCTGATAAAATTGATATGGAGTATGCAGTACGTTTTCAGTTTAAAGCCTCTAATAATGAAGATGAATATGAGGCAATGATCGTGGGGCTAAGTTTAGCCAAAACCATGAAGGCAGAGCATGTCGTGGTGTTTAGTAATTCACAATTAATCATAAATCAGATTCTCGGACTGTATGTAGCGAAGAGAGAACTAATGGTCAAGTACCATGCAAAGGCTATGGAGGTTATATCGAATTTCACTGCAGTTCAGTTGATCAGCATATCGAGATTGGAGAATATAAGAGACGATGCCCTAGCTCGGCTAGCATCAACAACACGCACCGAGCTACGAAGAATAATCCCAATAAAAATTTTAGTTGTTCGAAGCATAGATGAAGATTTGATGATGAACTTAATTACCCTTGACTTGGGACCATCTTGGATGGACCCCATTAGGGCTTATATTGAAGATGGAGCTTTGCCGATTGATAAACTCACAGCCAAGAAATTAATGTTTAAAGTTGCTCGTTGCGTATGGACGAGTGGAATTTTGTATAGACGAGGAGTTATAGCAGGACTACAGAGATCTGTCCATCCCTCTGAAGTGAAAGACTTGATCGTAGAAGTTCACGAAGGATCTTGTGGGGCCCATGTAGCAGGTTAGACACTTTTGCAAAGAATAACAACACAGGGGTACTACTGGTCGGCGATAAGAGCTGATTGCACAGCTTATGCTAAGAAATGCGATAAATGCCAATGTTTTTCTTCCATCCGAAGAACCCTTCAGGCATTTTTAGCACCCATTACATCCCCTTATCCATTCGCCATGTGGGGGATAGACTTGGTTGGGCCACTTCCAATGACCAAAGGAAGATTCAAATACCTCGTTGTTGCTGTGGATTATTTTACCAAATGGGTGGAAGCTGAACCTCTCATTGATATGACATATGACAAGGTCTATAAGTTTATTTGGATGAGTATTATTTGCAGATATGGTCTCCCACACGCATTCAGTACTGATCATGGAATCCAGTTTAACAACGAGGAATTCACTGCATATTGTCATCAATCTAATGTACTAAAAATCCACTCTGCGCCAGGCCATCCCCAGAGCAATGGGCAAACTGAAGTGACGAACGGAACCCTGTTGAATGGTTTGAAAAAATGGATGGATGATGCAAAGGGAAATTGGATCAATGAGCTACATTCTGTGTTATGGGCTTATCGCACTACACCACGAACAGCAACTGGAGAGTCTCCATACATGTTGACATTTGGAAGTGAGGCTGTCATACTTGCTGAATTGGGTCTACCCACACATAGGGTTCTTAATTTTAATTCTCATGTTAGTGACTTGATGAGACGATTAGACCTGGATATGCTTGAAGAAGTTAGGGAAGAAGAAGCAATCAGGAATGCAGCATATCAACAACGAACAGCTTTGTTTTATAACGAAAGAGTGAAGAAGTGTGATTTGAAAGAAGGGGATTATGTACTGAAGAAAGTGATCCAAAATCATAACAAATTGGAAGACAACAAGTATGGACCTTACAGAGTAACTGAAGTTGTTTGCCCAAGGATATACAAAATTGAAACTTTGGAGGGAGAAGAGTTCAAGAATGCATGGAATGCGGAACACCTGCGCAAGTACTATCAGTAATTGGAATTACTATGTAATACAGTTTCTTCAATATGAATAAAGTGATATTTCGCCCATATTTCCTTCTTTGTTGAAATTAATCGAAATATTAGTGATACACACTACACAAACCCAAAATCAAAGAAAACACCACCAACTCCGATTGGTCGGCAACTCATAGCCACCAACTTTGGTTGGTCGGAAACTCATAACCACTAACCCCGTTTAGTTGGAAATTTAATTACCACCAACTCCGGTTGGTCAGCAACTCATAACCACCAACTCCGGTTGGTCGAAAATTCAATTACCACCAACTCCGGTTGGTCGAAAATTCAATTACCACCAACTCCGGTTGGTCAGAAACTCATTACCCCCAACTCCGGTTGATCAGTAACTTAATACCACCAACTCCGGTTGGTCGGTAACTCAATACCACCAACTCTGTTTGGTCGGTAACTCATTACCCTCAACTATGATTGGTCGGTAACTTAATACCACCAACTCCAGTTTGTCGGTAACCCAATACTACCAACTCCGGTTGGTCGGTAACTCAATACCACCAACTCCGATTGGTCGGTAAATTAATAACCACCAAATCCAGTTGGTTGGTACCAAACTAGGCAAGAAGCTGGACGACCTCCCGGGGAATCCACTGTCTAGGCAACCAGGTAATCCATACGAGATTACTACAACTAAGCAGGAATATGGGATAAAAATCATTCCATTACTTAGGCCCAAAGAGTGACAAGTCACTATAATCAAACAACAAATGGGATAAGTATGGTATATATTCACCAACCAACAAACAAGGACATTCTACAAATTATTTCGAAGAAGAATGAAATTGTCAAAGATTAAAAATTTCTTCATTAAAATCAAGTATATTACATATGATATGAAGTTTGATTCATTACATAAAACATATCATATTTTATGGGTTTCTTTCCCTCTGCTTTTGACACAGGTTCCATCCCAGCTGGAGGATCATCTAATGCATAAGGAGAATTGATAAAGTTTATATCTCGTAGCATTCTGACATTAATTATGGATGGTCGATCAAGCAAGTGCTCTGGACGAGATATCTCAAAGTTTTAATGAAGATTATAATCACCGAGATACTTGGAGATCAAAATCCGAGGAATAACACGAGCTGGAATCCAATCAAGGTCAAGTTTGAAGGGAGGCGCGGGTAAATCAAGAAATCCAGGTTCATAATAATCCCATAAGAAATGACCTTGCGCCAGCTTCAGGACACATAAGGCATTCAACCACCCGTGCTTATATCCTTCGTTATTCAATTGCTGCAAATGAGCATCAAGATGATACAAAGCTTCATTATACCCAGCCATCCAAAATTCCATGGGCTGCTTATGGAATTGATAAGTCAGTCTCTCGAGTTGCTCATGAAGATTTTTCACCAGAATTTCTTTACTTTCTAAAGCAGAACTTTGATTAGAGAGTTGATCGTTGAAACTCAGAATCTTCTTAGACATATCTGCCAGAGCCTGATTCTTCGCCATCAGTTGAACGACTTGATTCTCTAAGGACAACTGACTCCTCATTTCATCAATAGTAACCCCACCAGCCCTTGCTCGTCCACGAGAAGAAGATCTTGCTCTGCCACGAGCAGATGTGGAAGGTCCAGCTCGTTTCAAAGTTTTTAACTCATCACGTAAGTTAGCATTTTCTACCTCTAAAAAGGAAAAACCATCATCATTAATTGGGACTAAGGCTCTCTAAGAAGAAGAGGCAGCAGATTTGAGTTGTTTTATTTCCTCCTGCAAAGTGATGTTCTCTTTCTCTAACAGCTTCTCAATGTGTATGTGCTCTTCGACCTCAAGATTTAATACACTTTTCTTTTTCTCGTGAGCTGAAATGTACTTGTCATATCCCTTCTCAGCACTCAGTTGTTGATACTTCTTCTCATAACTTTGATGCAAGAGTGTGGTGGATTCTTTATACTGCTGCTAAAGCTCTTCGATAGTTCCTTGAAGCTCTTCAATCATTTGGTCATAAGCTATGTTGTTAGCTACAGCACGATCAAGTAAGCACTTCAAGTATTGATAAGCATTAGTTGCTCGTTCAGAAGCATCTGATCCGAGAATGTCAATTATTTGGGCCTCAGTCAGGTTATCATGACCAGCTTTGAAATAGTCATTGCACTTCTTCATTAACTCTTTATCATTAGCTAATAAGAGTTCCATCATGGCTAAAAACTAGCAAATAGAAGATGAAAAACAAAATCAACAATCAAGCGAACATAGCAAGTAAGAGAGAAATTCCAGACAAACAACAAAGGTTCATTTTTATTCATCGCGATAAAGGGAAACATATTTTAGGGTTACATCAAAGAAGACAACAAAATAAAATACCCGAGCAACTTTAAAACTTCTTATTTCCTACGATTTCTTTAGACGAATTGGAAGAAGAGGTTGGTTTCTCGAACAGTGATGGTTGTTGCTCGGCAGGTGCACTTGCTCGTTCTACTTGCTCGGCTAGTTGAATGACAGTAACAACAGGGACTTGCTCCCCTATCATGGAAGACTCATCTGATGTAGCCTCATCTTCTTCTTATTCTTTAGGAGAGGGAGGAGGGACATGAGTATGCTCCTGGAACAACTCAGAATCTTCAACAACTTTTAATTTCTTTAAAGCTACAACCCATCCATCCCTAAAGTATTTAACACTGGCATACTCCATTTGAGAAGTCATAACAGTTAGTCCTTTATTCCAACCCTTGTCCCAACCAGCACTGAAATATTTTTTAATAGCAAGTTTCCTTTTTGTTCTCTCAGAATTTTTCCGTGAGGATTTCTTCGGCAGACTTTAATTTCTCTTCTACCTCTGTCTTCTGTTGCTCAACATCTTGAATCTTTGAAACATTCTCCTCACAAGATCTAAGCTTAACATCAAGCTCCTTGTTACTCTGTTCAGCTTCCTTTAATTTCTTCTCCAACTCTTTGGAGGCAGTCACAACCTGATCTCTGTTTAGTTCAACAGACTTGAATTGCTTCTCCCAAGCACTCTTGTCTTCCTCGTACTTTCAACGAGATTCCTTAAAGAATTGAGTTAATCCAGTAAAAGCTTCTTCTACCCCATTAGAGGAGTCAGAAGCCTTGATGTCTTCATCTTTCTTTAAAATGCTATTAAAGCATGTCACGAGCTGAAAAAAGGAAGAA
Source organism: Sambucus nigra (assembly GCA_949130495.1). Lineage (NCBI taxonomy): Eukaryota > Viridiplantae > Streptophyta > Magnoliopsida > Dipsacales > Adoxaceae > Sambucus > Sambucus nigra. The sequence continues at coordinate 432,453,961 of OX422220.1, read as the reverse complement.
TTTTTAGTCAATATATAAATATAGTATTAGAAAATAAAGGAATCAGACTAACGATACTTATCGAACTAAGGTGTTGAGCAGCCAATGTAGTAAGTCTCTCATGAGAGAAGGTGTATTCAACACCTTGGGATTTTGGAATGGTCCAGGATCTTATCAAGCCCATAACAGAGCTCGGAGCAACAAAAGTTGGAACACTACCCTCATATTTGAAGGTTGAGGAACAGGGTCAATAGGTCTCTCAGAAGAACTCTTTTTCAACTCCTCAGAGGATCTGGAGAAATTTCAATTAAAGGTGTTGTCTCTATTGGTGAGATGATAACAGTCTTACTCGGAGGAACTAGGGGCTTCTTGATAACTTCCTTAGCAGCAGTAGAGGGTGGTACATCTATATTCTTTGTCCCCTCATCTGGTACATATTGTTTACTTTTCTTTTCCTCTTCAGCAGCAAGGGCAGACTTATCAAAAAATGTAGGAGATTTCCTCTTCTTCATTAGATCAGTAATAGGAGCACTTAGGTCAGAAGCAGATCCTTCCACACCAGTTTTAGAAATTGGAACTTGATCAAGATCGACCACCACAGGACGAGAAATGAAAGACGAGGTGGAAGTTTTGTATCGCAACATGTAAGAAGAAAATCTAATGTGCTCCCCAGCAACTGATTGATGCAAACCCCAGATAAGTTTAAAATCGTTTATATTAATGTTAGTCTCCTTTGGGGGTTTCCTTTTATTGTCAACTGTAACAAACAAAATTAATGTCAGTGATACATTTCATCAAACACAAAGAAAATAAGATTTCAAAAAATAAAAACAACCTATCCCATTGCCATAAGGTGGACCTTGGGACCTTAGTACACATCATCTCCCTCTAATGGGGGGTGTTTCCAATTTTTCATCACTACCCCGTGATTAAAATAGTCTTTATTGGCATCGGAAAGATTGACAACTAAAGGTCTATTCAAAAATCTAGTTTTTAAATAGAAAGTAGCGTCACTGGTGACCCATCTATAACAATACATAATTTCTGGAATCCCCAAACGAGTTCTATGAAGTTGATTCAACCTATGTACGCCATTAACTACCCTCCATATATTTGGAGCTACTCTTGCAGGTACAATATCAAATATTGGCAAAACTCCAAACACAGGGGATTTGGCGGGAAAGAAAAGCCACACTCGGCTACAAAAAGACTTGGGAACCAGTGTCCCTCCGCCAAAGAAAATAAATCAGAAAGACCAGAGAGTTCTTCCAAAATAACCCACGAAGGGATTGAAAACTCAGACCGAAATTTATCCAACGATTCAACAAGATAAACCATGGTGAATAAAATAAATAAAAAAAGGGAAGAAGATCTTACAGAAAAAAGAGAAATCAATTGATAATGAAGGATGGAAGGAACGAAGGCATAAGAGAGAGAAAACACAGGAGTTCAGAAATACAGATTTGAAAAGTAGAAGACGACTAGATTTCTGTCGTGTTTAAATACTTTACCTCGAGAATGGAGAAAAAAAATGATTACCAGGAAAGACGTTTGCGTTTCCGGCGGCTGAAAGAGAAAAAGGGCACAAATATCGAAGTGATCGTGGAAATTCAAAATATTTATAAAGTTTGATATTGTGCGCCAAATAGAAATTAAAGTATTCTCCTAAAATTTATGAAAGCCAGTAATCCGAGAAGTTTTCTAGCAAAATGTTCCACACTCCTCCTCAACATCGAACTGTGAAACATTGGGGGCTTCTATTGATACCAAATTTATTCTGTTGACATAGACCAATCATACAAAGACATGTGTCAACTTACATGTCAAATATAAATACTTTCGACGAGCATTATATTTGAGCGCTCCGAGCTACCGAACAACTTAAGCGGTGCGAGAAACTAAAGCGTGCTGAGCAACTTAAGCGGTGCGAGCAACTTAAGCGTACCGAGCAACTTAATCACGCGTAGCGTACGTATCAAGAACACTAAAAGGAAACTACTAAATGTGCATTATTATCGTACAAATGTATATGTGTGCTAGATAGGAACGCATTATCCTTTCATATGTACAGCCTCAAGGCTATAAATACATTGTAACCCCCTCATAAGCAGGGGACTAAGAATTTATTAGTAAACTCTATTATCAAGATTCAAGGCAAATATTCAGCAATACAAATCAGTTGACGTAGGCCATTTTCACAAGGCTGAACCACTTTAAAAATCCTTTGTCTTATTTATTTCATTTTTATCTGTGATTGATTAATTACATATAATCTAGTTTTTTACATCAATAATTCTACAACGTAGAACTCTGATTGGAAAGTTGTTCGGTAAGAGTTTGAATTTTCTGAGAATCTCAGCCAGAGCATGATTTTTTGCCTTCATTTGAGGAGCTTGATTTTCTAAAGCTTGTTGAGTTCTAATATTTTCAATGCTACTCTGACCAACTATTGTTCTACCCCGGGAAGTGGATGCAGGTCTGACTTTTTTCAAAGCTTTTAATTCTTCTCTTAATGAAGCATTTTCAGTCTCCAAAAAGGAAAAACCTTCATAATTAACTGGTACTAGAGCTACAGAGGAAGAAGAAAATTTTAGTTGTCTCAGTTCTTCTCTTAAAGCAATATTTTCTTCCTCCAACAACTTAGCGATGTTTCTATGTTCTTCAATATCATGTTTTAGCACAGTCTCTATTTTATTATGGGCCGAGATAAATTTTTCATAACCCCAATCAACGATCAATTGTTGGTACTTTTTCTCATAACCTTTATGAAGAAGAGCAGGGGCTTCCTTGTGTTAAAGTTGAAGTTCATCAATCATTCCTTAAAGATCTTCAATCATTTCGTAGTAAGCTACATTATTTGATATTTCCTGATCAAGTAGACATTTGAAATACTGGTAAGCCTCAATTTCTCATTCAGTGGCATCAGATCCAAAATATCAATTATTTGTGCTTCAGTGAAATCTGCACAACCATCTTTGAAGTAAGATGTACATTTCTTCATCAACTGTGTATCATGAGCTGACAACAATTCCATTATGGTAATAAACTAGCAAGGAAAAGTAAAAATAGATCACCAACGACATAGCTATACTAAACTGCAAAGGAGAAATTCAGAATAAGTAACAGATCATTTTTATTGATCATAATAGATGAGGGTATAATCAAAAGTACAAAATAAAGGGAAAATAGAGGACATCAAAAAATTATCGAACAACATTAAACCTTCTCCTTATTACGTACAACATCTTCAGCTGATTTTGAAGAAAGGATTGGTTTCTCGGAAAGAAGTTGACATTGTTCGAAAGAAGTTGTTATATGCTGAACTTGCTCGGAAGATTGAGGGATGGTAGCAGCAGGTGTTTATTTTACTATTATCAAAGAAGATTCATTAGATCCAGCTTCGTCTTCTTATTCTTCTTCAATAGAAGGAGGAAGGCCGTGAACATGTCTTTAAAATAGTTCAGAGTCCTCAGCAACGTTCAACTCCTTCGATGCTGCAACCCATCAATCCCTAAATAACTTTAAGCTTGCATACTCCATTTAAGCAATGGTAGCATTTACAACTTTGTTCCACCCTTTGTCCCAGCCAGAGCTAAAGGACTTATTTATAGAAAACCTCCTCTTCGTCCTTTTCGAGGAAGCATTCTCCCTATGTTGATATTCGATAGAATTAACTTTCTGTTCGAGCTCTTTCTTACGCCTTTCAGCCTCTTTAAGCTTTCCCTCAACTTCTTTCTTGCTGGTAGTGGCAACCTTCAATTTCTCCTCTGCCCCCTTGGAAACATCCACAACTCTTTGTCGAGCTACATCAGCTTCCTTTATAGCATCTACAACTTTTTTTAGATATCCCAGCAGCCTTAATTTTATTTTCCCAAGCAGTTTGTCATCCTCATACTTCTACCGGGACTCCTCTAAAGATTTTACAAACCCGGTAAGGGTTTCTTCTACTTCACCGAAAGATAAAGCAACTTTGATAGCTTTATCCTTCTCTAGGATATTATTGAAATACACCAAAAACTGCAAGAAGAAGAGAAACTCAAGTTAGAATATGAAAATTGAAATGACACTTACTGATGCAAGGTGTTGAGCAGCCAAATTAGTGACTTTCCCCCGAGGGGTAGAAGTCTCAGTAGCTTTGTGATCAGGAAGAGTTCCAAACCAGATCAATTTCTTGGACAAGCCAGGAGTAATGAATGCTGGATGACCAGATCTCAAAGAAGGTATATCAACCCAAGCAGGCTGAGCTGTAACATCAACGTTCTTCTTAGTAAAACCCCTTCTCAATATTTTGAAAGGAGCTGCTTCTTTAATCAAAGGGGATGCCTCTTTTTGAATAATAGCATCCCCTTCAATCAAAGGTGTTTCCTCTTTTAGAGCGACAGGGGGATTCTTGATGACCTTCTTGACAGTTGTGATTGCTCCCCTAGATGGAGAAATATCATTTTTCTTAGTACTAGATGGGACGTCTTCTTTGTTCTTCTTCGCCCCATCAGTACCAGGGACAATCTTGGCAAAGAGATCATACATTCTCCTATTCTTCATCATCAAATCAGCAATAGAGGTAGATAAATCAGAAAAAGACTTTTTAACAGCCGAAGAAGCTGTTGGAACTTTCTCAAGATCAATCACCAAGGGGGGCGGGCATTAGGATGAGAAATAAAAGAGGAACTAGTATTCTTATATCGCAGTAAATAGGAAGCAACTTTCATGTGCTCCCCAGCAACTAACTAATGCAAACCCCAAATAAACTTCAAATCTTTTATGTTGATATAACTCTCATTTGAGGGTTTTCTTTTACTGTTAACTGCAAATCAAAATTAAAATGTGAAAGTCAGTGACACATTTTATCAAATAAAAACATAGCTAGTTTGAAAAATAAACAACCCATCCCATTGCCATAAGGTGGGCATTTGGGACCTTGGTACACGTCTTTCCCCTTTAATGGGAGGTGTTACCAATTTTTCATCATAACCCCATATTCAAAATTATCTCTATTGGAATCAGTGAGATTAACCACTAAGGCTCTGTTAGAATACCTAGTTTTTAAATAAAAAGTAGTATCACTAGTGACCCATTTATTAAAAAAATATAATTTCAGGAATTCCAAGATGAGTCCCGTGAATTTGATTCAGCCTATGTATGCCATTAACTACCCTCCATGTATTTCGAACTACTTTTTTCAGGTATAATATCAAAATATTGGCAAAATTCCACACACAGGGGATTAGTCGGGAAAGGCATTCTGCTACAAAATAGAGGGAAACCAGTGTCCCTCAGCTAGAGAAAACAAATCACAAGGGCAAGGAGGTTCTTCCAAATTAACCCAAGAAGGAATCTCAAAGTAGGCCCTACTGACTCGACAAGGTAAACCATGATGACTAAAGCAAAGAAAGAAGAAGGCAAGAATAAATTCTTACAGAAGATTATGAACTCATCTAAGTCAGATGACAGAAAGAACGATCGTAAGAAGAAAAGTGAGAAAACAAAGAATTTGGGATTCTAGATGACAAAAAGTATAAGAAAATCGTATTTTACCGCCTTTATATACGTTGCCTTGGAAAATTAGAGAAGTAGTGATCACAACTGATACTGTTACGTTTTCAGCGACTAATTAAGGGAAAAAGGCACAAGTACCCAAGCATTTGCCAAAAATTCAAAATATTTACTAATTTAATATTTTGCGCTCAAAACTGTTATGAAAAATGGAAATTTTTTACAAGTGTCGAAGGTTTGTAATTAAGCAAGACATGAAAAATGTGCCCAAGAAACCTTTGGGTAAAATGTTCCACACTCTCACATCTAACCTCAACAGTGAAACATTAGGGGCTTCTGTTGATACAAAAATTAGTCAGCTAACATGGAGCATTTATATGAAGACATGTGTCATCCAGCGTGGCACAAGTTCAAACGTACCGAGCTACTCCACGTACTGAGCTATCGATAATATCAAGAAACTTTTTGGGAAGACTAAATGACCAAGACAGATTCAATATTTATTGTATTACGATCATTTCTTATCATGTACGAATGTATAAGCCAATTTGATAAAGGCCTATTATCCATTCACATTAACGGCCCAAGGGCTATAAATACATTATATAACCCTCATGGAAGGGTAAGAAATGATAAGCGACCATAATCAAGATCAAGGCAATACAAAACAGTGGACGTAGACCATTTTCCATAAGGTTGAACCACTTTAAAAATATCGGGTCTTATTTCTTTATTTATATTTATCCGTGATTAATTAATTAGATCCAATCTAGTTTTTTACATCAACAGTTGTGCATCTATCAAATTGGTCTCTTGATGTTATGGTATCAATAACGTGTCAATCTGTATCAATAACTTGTTCTGCTTGGGATGCTAGTATGAAGGGTTCGTTACACTCTCTATCATCCTTATATTTCAAATGCTTGAAATTCACATGAGTAATGTTAAACTCGTCAACTTTTATACCAATACTATTTTTAACCGAATCACACTTGAATAATACAAACTTTATTACATTAAGATACTGAACTTCAATACTGTCTGTTAGTTCCCCATGGTATGTAATACCCACAATGAGGCTTTTATCCTTTCGGCTAGAATAACTCATTTGTTCGCCATTTATAACAACTCCTATATTTTGAGTTTTCTTTCCCCTATCATATTTCTTTGTTCGAAATCTGAAAGCTCTAACAATATAAGTGTTAAATCTGACGGCATCCTTAAGAGGACATAAAGACAAGCATTTGATTTCGTCGGGTACTTGCACACCGTCACATGCCAATTTATTAACCTACAGGATAGTAAAGTAAATGTCAATATAAAAGTATAGTACTTATTCATAATTCAACTACTAGTTATGATATTTTCTCTTACAAAATCCTTAAACAATTTGTGGAACTCATTTTTGTGGAGATGATTAACACGATGCTTTTGTGAATCTTGAGGATACTTTAATAAAAGTTCTGCGAGATTCTTTCTACAAGTAAACAAATAGCCATGTGTCAATTTCACAAAAAAATATAAAAATGGCTTTCAAAAACACCAAATGGCATCATTGCCTCGGTGTTGGTAAGAACGTGCCGATGATCTTGCATATACATTACAGAATCAAGTACAAATTAAATGTTTTCCCCAATTATACGACTATTTATATGCCCCAATCATCATTTCTAACCGGTCGGTTAGCCTTTGTTTCCACATCCACATACTGGGAATAAAAAGTCATGCATTCCTGAAAAATAACAGAGTTGGCAATCGAGGCCTCGGGATGAGCTCGATTACCAACGTAGCCTTTTAAAGTGTGGAAGTACCTCTCAATCAGATACATCCAACGGTAAAGGACACAACCAACAATTAAGAGTTCATGTGGCAAATATATAGGCAAGTGTTCCATCACATCAAAGAAACTCGGAGGGAATATCTTCTCAAGGCTACAAAGTGTAAAGGCCATCCGATCTTTAAATTTTCCCAAACCAGTTACAGTAACTGCTTTTAAGCACATTATCACGAAGCAATTTCTTAATTCAATCAAGGCTTTGACAATATGATTGGGTAATACCCTCCACGCTGCTATTGGAAGAAATGGTTACATTAAAATATGATTATCATAGCTCTTTAATCCCGAAATATTTCTTTATTTCATGTTCACGCACTGTGAAATGTTCTAAGAGTAGCAATCAAGAGCTTTAACATTCTGTAACACTTTTAAAAAAAATCACCTTATCTTTGTTACTCATCTTGTACTCTGCTAGGGGAAGGTACTGTAGATTTGACCCTCGTGGTTGAGGATATATCTCTGATATAATACCCAAAATCTTAAGATCATTTTTAGCCTATAAATTATCTCTTGTCTTCCTTTTAATACCCAATAATGTAAATAGGACATTATCGTAGACGTTTTTCTCAATATGCATGACATCAAGATTATGTCGAATAAGATTATTCTTCTAGTATCGCAATTAAAAAAATATCCTCTTCTTTTTCCAACCAAATCTACATTTTGGAACTACCTGTTTATTTTTTTCTAATGCCTCTCTTTCCCTCCTTCTCAAGACATCTTCCATCTTATATTCACATTCAACGTCAAGATCATTCAATTATTGCAATATTTGCAAGCTCGAAAGTTTAAGTGGGGTTGGATGTAACTCTACCCTCCTATTAAATGGTGCCTTCTTCCTACAAAGCCTATGGCACGAGTCTAAGAATCGATGATGACCCCAATAAAAGAAATTCTTACCATTATCTAATTGCATTGACTAGTGATATTCTTTATAGCAAGGACAAACAAATGTACCTTTTGTGATCCATCCCGATAATATGGCATAAGCGGGAAAATCATATGGTCCACAACAACAATGCATGCAACTGAAAGAACTCCTTACTTGACGCATCATAAGTGCGTACATCATCAATCCATAGCTCAACCAACTCATCAATCAATGGTTGTAAAAATACATCGATCTTATCTCCAGGTCCTTTTGGTCCATCTATAAGAATAGACAAAATCAAGTTAGGTTCCTTCATGCACAACCAAGGAGGTAAGTTGTAAATAATGAGGATAACTGGTCATGTACTGTGATTAATGCTCATATTACCAAACGTATTAAACCCATCAGCAGCTAACCAAGTCTAACATTGCGAATCTCCCTCGTAAAAAAAGGGTTTTTCTCATTAAAAGTTTTCCAAGAAGCATAGTCAGCAGGATATCTCATTACACCATCGTCGATCCTTTCCTCAGCATGCCATTTCATTAGAGGAGCTGAATCGGATGACCAAAATAATTTATGCAATCTTGATTTCAAAGGGAAGTATCTCATTTTCTTTATGGCTACCTTCGGACCATGGACACCATCAATACTTTAGTCCTTATATTTATATCGATAAGATCCTCATATGCCACACTTTTCAAGACCCTCGATTTCATTACGAAACAACATACAGTTATTTGGGCATGCATCCCATGTCTCGTACTTGAATCCCAAGTCTTTTTTTTAGCATGTTGGCTTGGTATTAAGACTTGGGAATTATAGCATGCTGAAACATCCTCCCCAAAAATTTCAATAAAGCCGTGAGAGAATAATTTGTCCAACCATGAAGTTTCTTCATTTGAAAGAGTTCAACAACAAATGAAAATTAGGTAACCCCAGGCGGACAATTTTCATAGAAGTCGCATTGAGCATTTTTTATAAGTTTATAATACTCTGTAACATCTTCGTTGGATTCAAAGACATCTTCGGTGTTACATTCCTCCTCATGCATATTATCATACCAATGGGAAATACCTATTCCGTCTTGAACCATTGTAACCATGTTATCTCGAGCACTCAGTTCAACTGGTATAGGTATATCATCAACTAATATATCATCCCGCAGAGTATTTCTATCGCTGCTTACACCACCAAAAGTTTCTCCATGAAAAATTCAAACCTTATATGTCTTGTCAAAACCATGCATCTTAAGGTGATCTCTCACAGTTTATCGGGCGTGGTACACTCGATTTGCACATATCTTATAAGGTAAATAGATTTTTTGTTGTCTCGATTTTTTTATTTGCATATGCATAGTTAATAAACCCTTCAATTAGGGGTGGCAATTCGGGTTAGTCATGACATTTTCGAGTCGCGCTGATTTTTATTTGAATAAAAGTTTTCGCTACTCTTAAATCTATACAAGTTAATCGTGTCATATTCGCGTCATTTTGGGTTATTACCATAAACGGGTTTCTAGCCCTACCTTCAATCCCATTAATTTATTCTTATGAACAACGGTTGTGAAAATCCATCAAACTTTTATCCATGGCTCCCATCTATGAATCTAAAAAAAATGTTAGTAAATTTATATTTCATAATATAAAGATAAAGATATTAATAATGTCTTCTCAAGATGATGAAAAGCTAAAAATATTAATAATGGAAAACATGAATTCCTAAAGTGATTAGTACATAAAGGGGGAACAAGCTATAAAAATAAGGATATAATTCATCACATTAAGTTAAGTATTATTATGGATAACTAAATTGAACAATTCAAATTTGAAATATTGAAATAATAATGCACGCATGATAATGGAAAGTATCAAACAATAATTCACACAATCAACTAATTAACACTTGCATCACTAAACATTTACTCATTAAAAAACTCACAAGGCACATACCCATTTCCATCCTTGTTTGAATCCGTATGCTCATTTTCTTCTTCACATGGTACAAACTCGTCATCATCACCGTGATTTTTTTTAACTCTTTGAACCACTTTTTTTATTTTTATCTTTGTTTTGAATTGTCGAATACAACTCATGTATTCCCAATTCCTTCAATTTTTCTCTATTCTCTTCCTCTTTTCTTTCTCATACTCCTTCATTATCATAAACTTTTTCTGAGAAAAGATATATAATTAATGAAGTAATGAGACTCATACTACTTCTTTAACATGTTAATTTCACTTCTATACTTGCTCTCAAAGCAGTTGTATAACTTTAAAGCTTTTTTATCCTTGCATTTAGCTTTGTATTAATAAGACTCATTATCATTTAACTTCATTCTTAGAAATACGTTAAAAAATCACCAGTGGAGGATCTAGGATTTCAGTTGAGGGGGAGAAAAATTTATGATAAGTGCCGAGAAGTTTGGAGTGGGCACCCCCGAGCTAATATTTGTAGGCCAACTTGTTGTTTTTTACAGGATCAAATACCAAAAAGTACCTACAACATTTTTTAATACACATTTAGTCCAAGCGTTTTTATTTTATTCCAAAAAATCTCTCAAACACTCATTTAAGCAATATTCTCTTATGTTTAAAGTTCGTGCTAGTGTGACATTGAGGAACTTTTTGGAATAAATAAAAAAGTTTGGACTAAACGTGTATTGAAAAATGTTCGATGGAATATTTGGTATATGCCCCTTTTTTATGTACACAAATGGAATGATGGTGAACATGAGTTATTAATTGCCCGTTAATTGAGTGTATCTTTGATTTATACAAAATAAATACGTGGACTCTTAATCTGGAACGAAGGAGTATACCAAATACATATTAATAATACCTATTTAATTGAAGCCATAACTAATAATACCCATTTATTTCAAGTCCAAAAAAATAATAGTCAATCATTATGAATAATGTCCAATTAACTGAAAGCCCTAAAATATTTTTTTAAATAGCCCTATAATATTTTGAAATATAGAATGAAAGCAATTAAACCAATAAACAAACCTAATTATAATCATTGAGCCAACATGAACCATAATGTTATATAACATCAAACAAAATAAATAGCCTATTATAAATCTGTTTATTTAGGTCACATTTAAAGCTACTAAAAAATTAAAATCAACAAATAAGAATCCACTCTTTATTTACATTTTATATAAGTATTATGGATATGGTTAATTAATTATGTCTGAAGAATAATTTTTGATCACCCATTGTCACCATTGTCCAACTGACTATATGCAGTAACACATTTTGAAGAAGAAAAATAAAAATAAAAAAAGATATAACAATATGTTGTTTTGCTCAACAAAAAAGCAAAGATGAAAAGTTACCATGAGAAGAAAAACAACCGGTGAAGAAAAACGACCGGATAGTAGGAGAATAGCGGAGGAGAAGACCGCCCCCCAGGGCGCATACGTCGGGGGGGGGGGGGGGGGGGGGTCGAATTAATGCCGGTTTGGGTGCTGGTTTTATTTTTTGTTTTTTTTAGGAGGGAGGTTAGGTTAAAGTGTGATCGGGAGATGAAAAGAATTAGTGGTGGGAACCAATTTTTTAGCCATCTTATTTGGTATATCTTTTGATACACTAAGTAATTACCTTCTCATTTGTTTTACTTTATAAGACATACATAATTATTTGTATCAAAAAGTGACATTTTTGTAGACCGATATAATTAGTAGTCTAAAAAAATAATAGTTTTTGAGACGGCTAATTATATCCGTATAAAAAAATATATTTTAAAGACAATATTTTGTCTGTCTAAAAAAATAGGGTTTTAAAAGCAACTTTTTTTTTAGTGAATGTTCCCATATACCATGAAAAGTGCGTTGCAGTCCATGTAATGAACTAGTGAAGGTTTAAGAAACCAATTGTAACGCTGGTATAATAGGACCCGTGCATGACTTTTTCTAGAGGGGAGACATACGGCTTGCCCCTTTCCTCCGTTGAGGGAAGGAAGACAATGCCGACCTATCCTGTCAAGAGATTCGTCATCTATAATAGCGAAGGAATCGTTGAGAGGTGTTCTCCTTGGCTAACCAAAATTCCAGTCATCACTAGTAATGAAATATATTTTGAAAATCATTTTGTTGGAAGAAGTAATCATGTGATATATGCAATATATTATTTTAATTAAAATATATTTTTATAAAATATAATTCATATATTATGTCTTTTGTCAATTTATGTTCCCATCTAAGGAAATTAAATATTCACACTTTGTAATTATGGAAAACAAATTTATAATAAACAAATTATTTGCACCTAAAAACCCAGCTCACACATGTGATGTTCCTCGCAACATGCTCATAGGATACTTACACATGTGAATTAGGTTTCTCAAAATTTTCCAAAGATATAGGGGCCTTGTCTACCACCTGGCTCACGTGGACAACCAATTCCATCTAAAAAATTCTTATAAACTTCTATCAGATTTAAATGTTTAAGTTTATCTTCCCATCACATTTCTTCCCTATTGCACGAGAAAACATGTTTTCCCTTTTTATTGTAGGGGTTTCCACAGTTTAGTCTCTGGAAAATAATTTTTAGATACTAAGTCACACTCAAATAATTTTTAGACATTTAAGGACACACACAAATCCATTTACTCATTTATCTTTCATAACCTTTACAAAACCTCCCCCTCTCCACCTCCCCCCCCCCCCCCCCCCCCCCTCCAACTGTCGAAGCTCCATAGCTATGAGCGTGGGTGGGGGTGGAGATGGTGGTGGGTACCGTTAGAATGGACCTTTAAAAATAGGAGAGTGTTAGTTAAATGAGTTTTTGAGGTACCTAAGTGTTTAAAAAATAATTATCTTGGTTTTAGAGTCCAAATGTTGGTTACTAGGTACTAAACTGTAGAAATTCCTTTATTATATCCACCCACTTGGCAATATTATACCTAGGGATTGGGTAAGTAATTTTTTTTTCTTTGATTATTATGGTATATAAGCATTCTTAAATTGATTAAGGGTTGGACATAACACAATACACAAGAAAAAAACATTATGAGCTTTTCAGTACAAATCTCCCATTGTCTTGTTAAGTGAAAAATTCAGTGATTTTATTTTCGATCATTTTACCATAAATGGTTTCTACATAAGACTTGTGAATGTTATGAGTATATGTTTAGAATTTTATTTAGTTAACAATCCATTTGTCATATTTACTATAAACCCTAGGTTATCATATGTACAAGCAATTTTCACTTTCTATTCTTTAATCAATCCACAAATTTCAAAAAAAAAAAATATGGGTACCTCGATTTGTCACTTAGTCCCAGACGAGTATCCTAGTAGAGACCGGCCCAAAGTCTGGGGGTCTCACGCCCTAACTAACTCACTTGTGAGCCTGTCAAATTCCCTAAAATCTCATAAGGAGATATTCTAAGGGTTATGGACTGACGTGGGGGAGTCCAATACCCCCACTCCCCGAAAACGAACATGTATATAACAAACCCTCAGTTCGGGGAAAAGGACATGTATTATTTTTCCTATACAACGCTCGTCGGAGTAAAGAGAAATAATATTGAGAGCACCACCGCGGACGTAGGCATTCTTATTGAACCCCGTAAATTTTGTGTTGTGTGATTATCATTCCTTACGTTCTTTATATGTTCATGTGATTTCATTTTCTTGTTATTTTGTGTTAAACTTAATTGTCACCGTTGATGTAAAAGATTAGATCACTCTAATAATTCAATCACAGATAAATAAATGAGAAAGAGAATTTTAAAGTGGTTCAGCCTTATAAGAATGGCCTACGTCCACTGTTGTTTTATTGCTGAGTGTTTGGGAATTCTCGATTTATAAGTTCTATCAAGAAATTCCACTGTGGATTTTTTGGTCCCCCCACAATGAGGATTTTACAACGTATTTATAGCCCTGAGGCTGTCATGTGAAAGGGTAATACATTAAATGATATACATATGAAAGGGTAATACATTTAATGCCCTCTTTGCGTGTGCGTCTGAATGATAAGCATTTAATGAATCAGTTGAACTGTTGATTATCCAGCTATTAATGCTTTGTTCGAGATGCAGCTCGGACCGCCTGAGTTGCTCGGACTGCCTAAGCTTTTCGGTACTCAAGAGTTCCTCGGAGAGGCATTATTCCTCGGAGCTTGTGAGTTCCTCGGGGAACTAATCTTCCTCGTTGTAGTCTTGTTCCTCGGAGCGCTTGGGTTACTCGGGGCTTGTGAGCTCCTCGGGGAACTAATCTTCCTCGTTGTAGTCTTGTTCCTCGGAGCGCTTGGGTTCCTCGGGGATGTTGGTTGTTTCCATGTAGATATCCACGTGTCTTCATATGATTGATCCATGTCAGCAGATTAAATTTGGTATCAACAGAAGCCCCCAATGTTTCATAGTTCGAAATTTGATGAGTATGGAACATTCTTTCTCGGAATATGGTAGCTTTAAATAGTCTTCCTGATTTTTAGGAGCGTTTCCCTTGTATTTATTTCTCCTTCCTAATTCGTAGAATCATGATTTTTTGGACTTTTCTGCGTGCTTTGATTCCCACGTCACTTTTCGGCTTTTTATCTGCTGTTGTCCGCTTTGATTCCCGCGCCACTTTTCATCTTTTTAGCCGCTGTTGTCTGCTTTGATTCCCGCTCCATTTTTTATCTTTTTAGCCGCCGGTAACGTAATCATCCTTTTTTGTAATCATTATTTCACCATTTCCCAAGGAAAGGTATTTAAACTTCACAGACACTCCCATCATCTTCTACCTCTCAAATTTTTATCTTCGAATTTTACATTGTCTCTTACTACTCTCTTGTGCGTTCATCTTTTCCGTCATTCGTTGTCAGCAGATCCCTTCTTTTCCTGTAAGATCTTCTTCCTTCTTCTTCATTTCTTTATTCACCATGGTTTACCCTGTTGAGTCTCTTGAGAAGTTTCGTTCTGATTTCTCCATTACCTTATGGGTTATTTTGAAAGAGCTTTCTGAGCCTTCTAATTACTTTCATTTGGCTGAGGGACATTGGTTCCACAGTCTCTTTTTTGCTGAGTGTGGATTTTCTTTTCCACCAAATTCCTTGTGTTTGGAATTCTGTCAGTACTTTGACGTTGTTCCTGCACGAATAGCCCCCAACACATGGAGAATAGTTAATGGGGTGTATAGGTTAAATCAAATTCATGGAACTCGAATGGGAATTCCAAAAATCATGTACTTCTATAGATGGGCAGTTAATGATAATATTTTTTATTTAAAAACTAGATTTTCAAATAGAGCCTTAGTAGTCAATCTCCCTGATGCCAATAGGGATTATTTTGAACACGGGGTTGTCATAAAAAATTGGCAACACCCTCCATTAGCTGGAGATGAGGTTTACCAGGGTCCCGGATGCCCTCCTTATGGCAATGGGATAGGTTATTTTTATTTTATTTTATTTATTTTGAAATCATGTTTCTTTTGTGTTTGATAAAATGTGCTACTGATAGCAATGTTTATTTATTTGCAGTTGATAACAAAAGAAAGTACCCAAAGAAGCAGATGTTAATGTAAGACATCTGAAACTTACCTGGAGTCTGCATCAGAGTGTTGCTGAAGAATACATTAGGTCGGCTTCGTATCTGCTCCAATACAAGAGCTACACCACTTCTTTCACTGCTCGTCCAGTGATAAGTGAGTCAGATCTTGTACCAGCTTCCACCAGCTCATCGCCTGAATCCCATATTCCTTTAAGTGAAAGGATGAAGAAGAGAAGACCTCCTACTCTGTTTGAGAAAACTGCCTCCGATTCTGGGGAGGTAAAAAGGAGTAGAATTGATGTCCCAAGGGAGGGGACAAAGAAGACTGATGCAGCTCCTCCAGCTGCTTCTATTAAAGTTGCCGAGAAGCCCGCAGTGGCTTCGAGCAGGTCTGCTGCTCCTGGAGAGGTGATTGTGATATCACCGACCAAGGGTTCTTCCTTGGTTGAATCTATTTCTGTTCCCCCGAGGAAGCTGAAGAAGAGCTCCTCGGTCAATTTGGCTGATACCATTACTCAGCCCCCAGTTACTGGAACTGGGGTTCCAACTTTTGTTCCCCCGAGCTCTGACATGAGCTCGGTGAAGTCCTCGATCATTCCCGAGGTCCAAGGTAATGAATAAAACCTTACTCGGGACATGGCCACCTCACTAGTTGCTCGTCACCTTGCTTTTGTAAGTATCTTTACTTTGAATTTTTCATATTTCCTTTGTTATTTCTGTTTTTAACTTGCTTTCTTTTTCTGTTCACAGTTGACGAGCTACTTCAATATAATCCTAAAGAAGGATGAAGCGATTAAGGTTTATTGCTCCTCGTCCAGTGTGGAGGGAACTCTGGAAGAAGCTACGAAGTCTCTGGCAGATTCTCGCCAGAAATATGCTGATGACAAAGCTGTCTGGGAGAAGAAGCTTGCCTCCTCCGAGCAAGAAAAAGCTCGGGATATTGATGCCTCCAAGGAGTTGGAGAAGAGAACAAATGCCTCGGAGAAGGAAAATAAGGAGCTCGAAGAGAAGCTCAAAACTGCTGGAGAGCTGGAAGATAAGATCAGGGTTGCTGAGGAAAGGTTGGGCCAGCTTCAAGAAATAGGTCGGAAAAAGGAGGAAGCAGAAAATAAATTGAAGGTTACTGAGAACCTGCTGTCTGAGAAACTTTCCTCGGAGAAGATGAAGAGGAAATCTGTTGTGAAGAAGTCCTTGAGCTCTGGCTGGGACAAGGGGTGGAACAAGGGGTTGGCTGCCATGGTGTCGCAAGTAGACTATGGCAGTCTCAAATATTTTAGGGATGGATGGGTTGCTGCCCTCCAGGAAATGAAGGTCGACGAGTCTTCCGAGCTCTTCCAGAGACATATCCCTGGTCCCCCCCCCCCCCAACTCCAGAAGAATTAGAAGAGGACGAAGATACCTCTGAAGAGTCTTCGATGGTGATGGGAGATCGTGCCTTAACCATCCAGCCTGCTGCCGAGGAAAATCATCACATCGTTTCTTCCTCTGAGCAACTGCCTACTCTACCCGAGCAACTATCTCTTCCCTCCGAGCAACCTACCTCTTCATCCCAGCCTCCCGATAAGGTTTTGGGAGATAAGGAAAAGGTTTAGTGTTGTTCGGGTTTATCTTTATTTTGTTTCTATTTATCAAATGTAACTCAGAAGATGTAACTCTGAATTATGATCTAATAAAATTTGAACTTTTTTCATATTGTTGTCTATCTTTCATTCATACTCTGCTTATTCTTCTTATTGATGATTGCTCTTCTTTCTCTGTTAGTTTCTGGCCAGGATGGAATTGCTATCTTCCCATGATACAAAGTTGCTGCGATAATGTAATGAGTACTTTAAGGCTGGTCACACAGACCTGAGTGTTGCACAAGTTGTCGACATACTTGGTCAGGAAGCTTCAGAACAGGCAGTAGAAGCATATCAACATCTGAAGTGTCTGCTTGATAGGGATGTAGCCAATAACGTTTCCTATTATGAAATGATTGAGGATCTTCAAGGCACCCTCGAAGACCTTCAGCTTCAATACAAAGAATCCACTGCTTTGTTGCATGAGGGGTACGAGAAAAAGTACCAACAAATTATTGCCGACAAGGGCTACGAGAAGCTGTTTGCTGGGTACGATGTAAGGGAGAGAACCTTGAGAGGTGAGGTCGAAGAATGCAGACAGATTGCTGAGTTGCTGGAAAAGGAAAATAACAACCTGCAGAAGGAGCTATCACAATTGAAGTCTGCAGCTTCCACTTCTAGTGCCTTGATCCCAGTGACCGATGAGGGATTTTCGTTCTTAGAGGTTGAGAACGCCAAGTTGAGGGAAGAATTGGAGACTTTGAAGAGCTCTGGCGCCTCCACATCTTCTCGGGGTCGAGCAAGGGCTCCTCGGGGACGAGAAAGAGCAGCTCGGGTTCTTGTCGAGGAACAGAGGACTCAGTCTGCCTTAGAGAACCAGGCCTTCCAACTAATGGAGAAGAACTAGGTGTTGTTTGATATGTCAAAGAAGATTAGGCACCTGAAAAAACAGCTCTCCGCGCAGTAGTCAATTTTGGAGAATAAGGAGATTTTCATCAAGAATATCCACGAGCAACTAGAAAGGCTAACATATCAATTCCACAAACAGCCCAGGGAGTTCTGGATTGATGGTTACAACGAAGCACTATTCCACCTGGACGATCGTATCCAGAATGCCAACAATGAGGGCTACAAGTAAGGCTGGCTGAATGCCTTAGGTGTGTTGAAGCTCGAACAAGGTCATTATCTATGGGACTATCATGATCCCGGGTTGCTTGACTTGCCTGTGCCCCCATATAATTTGGACATGGATTGGATCCCTTCTCGGGCCATTCCTCGGAGTTTAATTTCAAAGTATCTCGGTGACTACAGTTTACATTCTCAAATTGAGGTATCTCGTCCCGAGCATCTTTTAGATCGACCATCCGTGATGAATACAAGGATGTTGAAAGATCTTAGTTTCATCAATTCTCCTCTTTCTTTAAATGATCCGCATGCTGGCGAGGAACCTGTGTCAAAGGCAGAGGGGAAGAGACCAGTAGAATAGAAATTTTTGATGTAATAGTTAGTACACATGTCAATGTAACTGTAACTTCATTATCAATGTAATTTATTTTGAATTCAATGAAAGACTTTCATTTTTGTTTGCAAATCTTGATTGCTACTGTCTTGTAATTATCAAACGCTTTATATTTATGCATATCTGTTAAAAAGATAATAATATTGTGTTGTTTGTCGACCAACTCAGTAACAATTAAAAAGTTATAAGTATCAATATTGTTGCTCGATCACTTAATAATAAAGTAATGAGTATAAAAATGTTGTTTAAAATGTTTTTAACCAACCAAGGTTGCTAGACTCTCCATGTCGACCAACTACAGTTAGTGGGTTTTTATCCCTGACCAGCTATAGTTAGTCTTTTTGAAATAATTTTACCCATAAAATGTTTTCGACCAACCAAGATCGATAAATTTTGCTTGTCAATTAACTACAGATGGTGGGTTTTTATCTCCGACCAGCCATAGTTAGTAGACTTTTCTCTTAAATGTTTTCAACCAACCAAGGTCGGTAAATTTTCTTTGTCGACCAACTACACTTGGTGGGTTTTTATCCCCGACCAGCCATAGTTAGCAACTTTTGCACTTTCTGGAATAATCTTACCTCCCGACCAACATAAGTTAGCACTTGCGAGCATATTTTGTTTCCTAGCCAAACAAGTTGGCATTTTTAGGAATATTTCGTTTCCTAGCCAAACAGGTTGGCATTTTTACGAATATTTCGTTTCCTAGCCAAACAGGTTGGCATTTTTAGGAATATTTTGTTTCCTTTGTTTCCTAACCAACCGAAGTTGGCATTTTTAGGAATATTTTGTTTCCTAACCAACCGAAGTTGGAATTTTTAGGAATATTTTGTTTCTTAACCAACCGAGGTTGGCATTTTTAGGAATATTTGGTTTCCTAACCAACCGAGGTTGACATTTTTAGGAATATTTTGCTGCTGAGCATTCTGAGTTTTGCCGAGTAGTGTGTAGCACTAGTATTCCCCGAAAAAATCTCAATAAAAGGAGAGACTTTAGCAGAACATCTTTATTTTATTCGTACTGATGGAATTGTGTTACATATACATCACTGATAATACTTGCGTAAGTGCTCTGCGTTCCATGCATTCTTAAACTCCTCCCCCTCTAGAGTTGCTATTCGATAAGTTCCTGGTCGAACAACTTCTGTAACTCGGTATGGTCCATGCCAGTTTGCTTCCAGCTTATTGTGCTTTTGAATTACTTTCTTCAGAACATAGTCTCCTTCTTTCAGGTCGCACTTTTTCACCCTTTTGTTGTAGAACAAAGCTGTTCGCTGCTGGTAAGCAGCATTTCTAATGGCTGCTTCTTCTCTGACTTCCTCGAGCATGTCTAAATCTAGTCTTCTCATTAAGTAGCTGACAGGGGAATTTAAATTCAGTACCCTGTGTGTTTCAAGGCCCAACTCGGCAAGTATAACGGCTTCACTTCCAAACGCCAGCATGTATGGTGATTCTCCAGTTTCTACTCGGGGAGTAGTTCGGTAAGCCCAAAGTACTGATTGTAACTCGTTGATCCAGTTTTCTTTTACATCATCTAATCTTTTCTTTAAGCAATTTAGCAGCATTCTGTTTGTCACCTCAGTTTGTCCATTGCTTTGAGGATGGCCTGGTGCTGAGTGGACCTTCAAAATATTTGATTGATGACAATAGGCGGCAAACTCCTCATTATCAAATTGTGTTCCATGGTCTGTGATGAAGGCATGAGGTAGACCATATCGACAAATGATGTTCTTCCAAACAAATTGATACACCTTCTCGTACGTCATATCAACGAGTGGCTCATCTTCTACCCATTTAGTAAAATAATACACTGCGACGGCGAGGTACTTGAACCTTCCTCGAGTCGTTGGCAGTGGCCCAACTAAGTCGATTCCCCACATGGCAAATGGCCAAGGGGAAGTTATGGGTGTCAACAATGCTTGTGGAGTTCTTCGGATGGAGGAAAAGCGTTGTCACTTGTCACACTTCTTGGCGTAGGCTATGAAATCAGCCCTCATCATCGGCCAGTAGTATCCTTGCGTCATCACCCTTTGTAAAAGCGTCCGACCTGCTATATGTGCTCCACAAGACCCTTCGTGGATCTCTTCAATTAATTCTTTCACCTCGTAGGGGTGTACACATCTCTGCAAACCTGCCATAATTCCTCGTCTATATAAAACACCATTAGTTAATACATACCGAGCAACTTTAAACTTCAATTTTTTAGCAGCGAGCTTGTCAATTAGTAATTCTCCCTCCTCGATATACGCCCTGATGGAATCCATCCAAGATAGTCCTAAATGAAGAGTGATAAAGTTCATCGTCAGATCTTCATCTATGCTTCGACCAACTAACACTTCAATTGGGATTGTTCATCATATCTCGGTGCGAGTAGCTGATGCTAGTCGAGCTAGGGCGTCTGCTCTCGCATTCTCCATTCTTGGTATTCTGACCAGCTGAATAGCTGCAAATTCTGACACCAGCTCCTTTGCCTTTGCATGATATCTGATCATTAATTCTCCTTTAACTGCATATACTCCCATCATTTGATTTATGATCAACTAAGAATCACTGAAAATAATGACCTGTTATGCCTCCATAATTTTTGTTAAACTAAGTCCTGCAATCATAGCCTCATACTCAGCCTCATTGTTGGAAGCTTTGAATTGGAAACGCAAGGCGTATTCCATATCGACCTCATCCGGAGTGCTCAAAACAATCCCCGCGTCGCATACTGCAGTGCAAGATGAGCCATCTACATATAGCCTTCATATAGGTAACTCGTCTTCGAATTTATGATAAGTCAGAGTTCCTCGGTGAAATATTTATTGCTTCCTTTCCTCCTTGGATTTTTCTTGCTCTTCGTCGATCATTTCTTCTTGCCCTTTTACCAACCGGAGTTGGTCTGAGCCCGAAGTCAATGATCTTGTAACATCCAATTGCCCTTTTACCAACCGGAGTAGGTTTGAGCTAGTGTTTGTTGATCCTGTAACATCCACAGGTTGATCAGCGAGCAACTCTTGTTTCTTGTCCGGAGTCCTCACAACTATCTCTGCGTCACATCCTGTAACATCCACAAGCCCTTTTACCAACTGGAAATGGTCTGAGCCTGTGTTTGTTGATCCTGTAATATCCACAGGTTGATCATCGAGTAACTTTTGTTCCTCAGAGCTATCAGGATAGGTGAACTCTGCTATAAAATCTGCTATAGCCTGCCCTTTTAATGATGATCTGGGTTTATAAATTATATCATATTCACCGAGCTCTATTTCCCAGTACATCAATCTTCCTGATTTTTTTGGCTTATGAAGGGCTTGTCTCAATGGCGCATCGGTATATACTACTATAGTATGAGCCTGGAAGTATGGCCTCATTCTCCTACTCGCCTTTATCAACGCCAATGCCAATTTCTCCAACCATGGATATCTGATTTCTGCTCCTCGGAAGGCTTTACTTGTGTAGTAAATTGGCTTTTGTACTCCATTCTCCACTCTGATCAACGCCGAGCTAACTGTATTCTCGGACACATCAATGTATAAGTACAATTTTTCTCCCATCACTGGCCTGGACAACAGTGGAGGTGCTCCCAAGTATCTCTTCAAGTCTAGAAAAGCCTTCTCGCATTCATCATTCCACTCAAAAGTCTTTCTGAGTGTCTTAAAGAATGGGAGACATCTATCAGTTGCTCGTGACACAAATCTGTTGAGTGCCGCTACTCGCCCTGTGAGACTCTGTACTTCCTTCTTCGTCGTTGGAGATCGCATCCCTAATGGAGCTTTGATCTTTTTAGGATTTGCTTCAATGCCTCGTTGATTGACAATGTACCCGAGGAACATGCCTTCTCGTACTCCAAGTATGCACTTCGTCGGGTTCAGCTTCATTTGATATTTATCTAGTTGATCATAAGTCTGACTTAAGTCAACTAGATGATCGGCAACTTTCTTGCTTTTTGTCAGCATATCATCAACATAGACTTCCATATTGTCACCGATTTTTTCAGCAAAGACTTTGTTCATCAGCCTCTGATATGTCGCACTTGCATTTTTCAAACCAAAAGGCATAACATTATAACAATAAGTTCCCCTAGGGGTAATGAAAGAAGTACTCTCCCTATTTTCAGGTTTCATTTTAATTTGATTGTAGCCAGAATAATCATCCATGAAGCTCAGCAACTCATGTCCCGAGGTAGCATCCACCAGTTGATCAATTCGGGGCAGTGGAAAGTGATCCTTTGGACATGCTTTGTTGAGGTCGGTGAAGTCTACACACATCCTCCACTTGTTGTTTTTCTTCTTTACCATCACCACATTAGCTAACCAATCTGGATATTTAACATCTTCAATAAAACAAGCTTTCTGGAGCGTCTTGACTTCCTCCTGTATAGCTTGATTCTTCTCGGGACTGAATACTCTTCTTCTTTGCTTCACAGGCTTGATCTCGTTATTCACATTGAGCTCGTGACATAAGAAGTTTGGGTCTATCCCAGGCATATCTTCCTGACTCCACGTAAAAGTTTGTCTTCTGCTTCTAAGAAAAGTTATCAATTCCTGTTTTAATGAGGCCTCCAACGATGAACCTATTTGAGTAGTTTGCTCAGGGTGCTCGTCATCCAGAATGATGTTTTCAGTAGCTTCCACCACTTGACCCTTCACGAGTTGCGACTCATCTCGAGGATCCAATGTTTCAATTTTTGCACCTTCATCCACTTGATAAGTAGTGGTCTTTTTATTTGATTCTTCCAGTTCTTCTTACTCAGCGGATGAATAATAGCATTCCTGAGCTACTTTCTGATCACCTTTCACAACTCCTACTCCAAAGTTTGTTGGAAAGTTTAGGCACTGATGTACTGTAAATGGCACAGCCTCGAACTTCTTCAATCCTACTCTTCCCATGATGATATTGTACGATGATTGGACATTCTTGTGCATCACGAAGAAACGTATTCTTTCTATCCGACAAGCAGACCACGTTCCAATGAATATATCCAACTTGATCGTCCCAAGTGGAAATACTTTCTTGCCGGCAAAACCGATGAGGGGTCTGTGGTAAGGCTCCAGTTGAGATAACTTTAGATTTAACTATCGAAACACGAGTAGAACATGATGTCTGTCGAGCTACCAATGTCAACTAGCACTCTTGAAATCATGACCTCCTTCATTCTCATTTTGATCACCAGCGGGTCATCATGAGGATATAAAACTCCTGCAAGGTCATTTTTTGAAAAACCGATAACCAATTTCTCCTTGTTCACCTTTCTCGGGCGATCTTCCTCAGCTAGATTTATTTGCTGAATGTACGAGCAAGATTGGGCCTCACCGAGGTAAGCTTTTCTTTCTGCAGTAAGGTCTCCTCCTCCTACATCTCCTCCTGTAATAACATTACAATCAAATGACCCAAAGCATATTGAAAATACCTCTCGTTTTGGTTGCCTTGGTTTCTTGGGAAGATCGGGGTCATCTTCTGGATTAACTTCATGGTTTCTCTTCTTATTCTCCTCTGCTCGCCGAGGACATCTAGACCTCTCTCTAGTTCGGTCATTGTTTCTTCTTTCGCCTCCCCGATCAACATACTTTGTTAGCTTTCCTCATCGGATGAGTGTTTCAATCTCATTCTAAAGAGCTATGCAATTTTTTGTCATATGGCCATGATCCTTGTAGAACTCGCAATATTTTTCCCTATTCCTCGTGCTAGGGTCTGCCTTCATTTTCTTTGGCCAGTTTAACTCCTCGCTGTTCTTAATTTCTTCCAGGACGTGGTTGATATTTACCTTCAAAGGTGTGTAATTATCACATTTCCTCAAGACCTCCCATGACGACCTATTTTTGGATTGTTTGTCACCACCATTGTTCTTATGTTCTTTCTTCTTAGCTTTATCACCTTCCACCTTGGTTTCTTTGGCGTCCATATTCTTGTTCGCAGACATATCCTCCTCGACATTCATAATCTTGGACGCTTTTCCCATCAGGTCTGCCATGGTTCAAGGTGGATCTTTGGCCAAAGTGTAGTACAACTTGTTTGGAACTAGTCCACTCATCAAAGCAGTAATCGTTGTCTTCTCTTCATAATCAATGACTTCGAGTTTCTCGTTATTAAAACGAGTTATATAATCTCTGGTACTCTCACCAGCTTTTTGTCTAACACTTAACAAATGTGCTACTCGTTTAACTGGCTTTGCTCCAAAGCAGAAATTTCCAATGAATAACTCGGCCAGTTGAAGAAAAGTTAAAATCTTACCCCGAGGAAGATTATTATACCATATTTGAGCAGATTTGGTAAGTGTTCCCGAGAATGCTCTGCATCTCATCTCATCTCATCTGGGACATCATAGATGTCGGCTGCAGCTTGGTATTGTTCTATATGAAGGACAGGGTCAATTTTCCCATCGTACTTGGGAGTCACAACAGGTCCTTTGAACTTTGATGGTGTTGGAAAATCAACAATATCCTGGACAAAAGGTGTTCCTCAAACAAAGGTTCGTTGTAGAGGGTTCTTGGCCCTAGATATTTCCCCTAATCTATCCTCCAGCCTCTAAATTGATCCTTTCCATGCATTGTTTCATTCCTCGGGCCTATTGGTTCGAGCAACTGATCGCGTTGAAGTGGTTTCCTGGGATTTATCTTGACGAGAAGCTGGTCGATCATAGGATCTATCTTGACGAGCAGCTGGTCGCGACTGGGCAGATCCTTCCCTTAAATCTGATGGTCGTCGAAAGTTCCTCGATGCTGCATTAAGAGGACTTTTGTTCCTCCTAGGGCCTAATCGGTCGAAAGGAGAAACCCTACATAATCTTTCCAATACGCTGGTCCTTTCTGGGGAGAGGGTGACGCGTTGTTCAGTATCAGTGGCTCGTACTGACGAAGTTCGCCCAGGTTGATAAGAAAAATATTAAGATTCCTCATTGCGATATGAATTAGTACGCCTAGTATGCAAAGAAGGCGCACGGGTATTTCTTTGAATGCTTCGTGGTCCGGAATGATCTGACGCACTGCCATGGAGGGTTTGGATGAGTTTTCGCATTTTTTCTTGCATGACGGTCTGGCCCTGAGCCAGATTTTCCATTATTCCAGTCAGATCTGGAATAATTGGTGGAGCAGATATATTTGGAGAGGTTCCAGCGTTTCGATTGCTGGATTCAGGAATATCAGCCATTGGTAATGGATTATTTTTTATGAAAAACGATATTATCAGTCGTTTCCCACAGACGGCGCCAATCTGTTGATGTAAAAGATTATATCACTCTAATAATTCAATCACAAATAAATAAATGAGACAGAAATTTTCAAAGTGGTTCAGCCTTATAAGAATGGCCTACATCCACTGTTGTTTTATTGCTGAATGTTTGAGAATTCTCGATTTATAAGTTCTATCAAGAAATTCCACTATGGATTTTTTGGTCCCCCCATAATGAGGATTGTACAACGTATTTATATCCCCGAGGCTGTCATGTGAAAGGGTAATACATTAAATGATATACATATGAAAGGGTAATACATTTAATGCCCTCTTTGCGTGTGCGTCTGAATGATAAGCATTTAATGAATCAGTTGAACTGTTGATTGTCCAGCTATTAATGCTTTGTTCGAGATGCAGCTCGGACCGCCTAAGCTTCTCGGTACTCAAGAGTTCCTTGGAGAGGCATTATTCCTCGGAGCTTGTGAGTTCCTCGGGGAACTAATCTTCCTCGTTGTAGTCTTGTTACTCGGAGAGATTGGGTTACTCGGGGCTTGTGAGTTCCTCGGGGAACTAATCTTCCTCGTTGTAGTCTTGTTCCTCGGAGCGCTTGGGTTCCTCGGGGATGTTGGTTGTTTCCATGTAGATAGCCACGTGTCTTCATAAAATTTATCCATGTCAGCAGATTAAATTTGGTATCAATAGTCACCATAATTGGCACCGTCTGTGGGAAAGTTATCTTCCTTTAAGAAATCCCTCACCAATAAAGAATTTTGAATGTCTGGTCACAGTAGCAATGTCCCTCAAGCGGGGGAATTCCAAGAATAGCCTGCCCCTCGCAGGATCAGATCTGAAGTTTGACGTTCAGGTAAGAGGGCTCCCCCAGAATGGCAAGCCTCAGAAGAAAGTCAAGGACCAGCCAGGTCCACTCAAATCTCCAGGTTGATCAATGCCTATGAGGCAAGGCTCCAAGAGCAAGGGGAGGTCGCTCTCAAGCAAGAAGTTGAGAATGCTTGCCTCAAAAGGTGATTGGAAAGGATGGAGAAAGAACTCCATCATAGCACCAGGCGACGTCAGTATCGCACTCCTAGCCCTCAAACGAGCAAGTATCATAGTCGAGGAAGAAGCCCTATATGTGGATCTCAAAGGTTCAAGGAAAATGAATCGAACAATGCCTCGCTCGAGAAAAAGCGACCAGCTCATCGATACAGGAGTCCAGCTCGAGGAAATGATGACATAAAAAATTTGGTCCGGAGAGAGATGGACCAACACCCAGCACATCGGGGTGATAGATCGACTAGAGAGCTAGCTCGGTGAGCTCTCAAAACCCAGATGAACTCCACTTTCTGAAGCGAAATATAAGAAGAAGCCCCCAAGAAGTTCATAATTCCTAGATTCAAGATCTAAGACGAAAACACTGACCCTATCGATCACATTAAGCAATACATGCAGGCTATGACTCTCTGGAGCCACGGGGACGCACTAATGTGCCAGATTTTCCCTTCGAGCTTGCATGATGTGGCCCACAAATGGTTCAATAGACTTCCTCACAGATCCATCAGGAGCTTTGAGTCCCTGGCAGATATTTTCACGGCTCGCGTCATTACTAGCATCTCCCATCTAAAGAGGATGGATGCCTTGCTAACAATGAAGATGACGCCCTAGTAAAGCCTTTGAGAATACGCAAGAAGGTATTGGGAGTTGTTCAATGAGGTTAAAGACTGCTCAGAGCAGGTAGCCATAGCCTCATTTAAGATTGGCCTACCCAGCTCTTGCCTCTTGCACCAATCGCTCACTAAGAAGGAGGCCACAATCATTGATGACTTAATGGCTCACATCAAGAAGTATGCCAAAATAGAGTATGTCACCCGCCTCAGTGCAGGGGGGGAATGGTCGAGCTAACCTCGTTGCCAAGGGAAATAACAAGGCTGAGAACCAGAAGAATGGTGAAAGAATGGGGGCAAAGGTAACTCCAAGAGCGGGAGCAAAAATGATGCTTTAAAAGAATTTCAGACAGTAAATATTGTCTTTAAAGAACCAATTCACAACATTCTAGTAAAGATCAAGGATGAGTCATTCGTTAAATAGCCCAAAAAGATGGGAGGAGATCCCTCGAAGAGGCACAACGCGCTGAGATATGCTTCTCACAAAGGAGGACACAAAACTGAGCACTACAAGGCTCTTAAGTCCTACCTTGAAGAGTTGGCCCAGACTGGGCACCTGAATCAGTTTGTGGAGAAGAAGGTAGAGAAGCTTACTGCCAACGGAGACACCAAGACCGACAACGTGCTCGAGGAAGACGCTGGCCATGAGTTCGCAGTGATTCATGGGGCATCGGATCTGAAACAGATTTAAGGGAATTCAACCCGGATGGAAGTGGAGAAGCTTACGACAGTAATGTAAGATTTTCAAATCAATCCAGTAAAAACACAGGCAGGAAAGCATTGGTGAGCAGGTGATGTTGACTATAGCAAACACATCATGTTCATGGATGAAGAATTAGTGGGAGTGAGAACCCCACACCATGACGCCTTAATCATTACACTTAGGATAGCAAACTATGATATCGACAAGTTGCTCATCGACCAGGGAAGCTCATCCGAAGTAATGTGTCTCAACCTATTCAAGAAATTGAAGTTAAGCATCACCAACTTGAAGGAAGCAACTGTCCCTTCAGTTGGCTTTGCTGCAAAAGTGACTATCGCTTTCGGAAAGATCATACTGCCAGTAAGGGTAGAAAGTGTCTCTAAGATGATCGAGTTTCTGGTAGTTGATATTGACTTGCCCTACCAGGCTATCCTCGACAGAGGGTGGCTATACGCGATGAAGGCCGTTTCCTCGACCCAAAAATTCAAGTACGTTACTGAGCGAGGAGTAATGGAGATCCATGGAGATCAAGCGATGGGAAGAAGGTGCTTTATAGCGGCCATCTGCCCAAAACCATAAAAAAAGGATGAGAAGGCCAAAGAGAATGTTGAGGAACAAGAAGGTTTGATACCTTCAAAATAACAACTAAATTATAGAAGACTAGGAGTAGAGGAGACCAGGCTCCTCCCCTCTGATCGGGTCATTGAAAACTTGGAAGAGGTCGTAACCGGTGGTAGAAAAAAAGATAGGATGTTCTTGATTGGGGCCTCTCTCACAGATCGAGAGAAGAAAGAATTAACGGTACTATTGAGCAACAATGTGTATGATTTCGCATGGGAACCTTATGATCTACCTGGAATTGACCCCAGTGTGGTTTGTCATCGGTTGCACGTTGACCCTACTTTCATGCCTATCGCGCAAAAGGTACGGAGAACTACGCCCGAGAAGGCCAAGGTTGTGGAGAAAGAAGTAGATAAGCTGCTTGATGTAGGATCCATATGGGAAGTTAAATTCCCTAAATGGTTGTCCAGCCCAGTAGCGGTTCCAAAGAGCAATGGTAAATGGAGAGTTTGTATTGACTTCACTGACCTTAACAGTGCGTGCCCTAAGGACATTTTCCCTCTCCTGAAGACCGACTAGTTGGTGGACACCACATCAGCTCATGAAAGAATGAGTTTTTCTGGATGCATACTTGGGGTACCACCAGATTCCTCTGTACGCACTAGACAAACATAAGACAGCATTCATCACCACCATCGGATTATATTGTTACAAAGTTATGCCCTTTCGGTCTTAAAAATACAGGAACAACCTACCAGCGACGGGTTACCAAGATGTTTAAAGACCAAATGGGAGATACCATGGAAGTTTACATCGACTATATGCTCGTCAAACGAAGGCACAAAGAAGACCACCTATCAGACCTATCAAGGACCTTAGAAATCCTCAGGAAACACCGAATGAAACTCAACGCGAGCAAGTGTTCCTTCGGTGTCCAGTCAGGAAAATTTCTCGGGTACGTGGTTAGCGGGAGAGGTATTGAAGCCAACCCAGACCAGATCGATGCAATCAACAAGGTACAACCTCCCCTCGTGATAAGAGACTTACAGAAGCTCACGGGCATGCTCGCCGCCTTGAATCGGTTCATCTTGAAGTCATCCAAAAAATGCCAGCCATTCTTCCAGCTATTGAAGAAAAGCAAAACAGTGGATTGTAATCAAAATTGCTCGAGAGCATTGGAGGAGCTCAAAGTCGACCTCATCAAACCACCCTTGATCGTAATACCTCAAGATAATGATTCCTTATACCTATACCTTGAAGTTTCCACCCACGATGTCATCTCTGCACTAGTATGCGAAAGAATAAGAATCCATCACCCAGTCTACTATACGAGCAAGACCCTCTTGGACGTCGAGCAGCGGTACCTACCCCTGGAAAAGCTTGCCTTTACACTAGTGGTAGCCTCGAGGAAATTGAAGCACTACTTCGATCTCACTATATCATTCTCCTTACATCACACCCCCTTAAAGCAGTCATGGGGAAAGCAAATCTATCCGACAGATTATCAAAGTGGTCGGTCGAGCTCGGACGATTTGACATCCAGTTTCAACCAAGGAATGCAATTAAGGGACAGGTTCTCGCCGATTTCATCGCAAAATTTATAGGCCAACTACCTTGCGACCAGCTTCAATCCATGAGTCAAAGGGAAGAACACTCGGCACAAGGTGTTTGGTGACTGTTTGTTGATGGAGCCTCCAACTTCAAGGGGACAGGAGTAGGCATTGTGCTCATTACCCCAGAAGATATAATCCTCGAACAAGGAATTAGTCTTAGATTTGAAGCCTCCAGTAATGAAGCAGAGTATAAAGAATTAATAGCAGGCCTGCAGAAGGCACATGCATTGGGGGTAAAGCAACTCGAGGTGTTTGGCAACTCGTAACTGGTCTCCAACCAGATAAGTGTGGACTTCAACGCGAGGGATGAGGGAATGGAAGCCTAACTCGCCTTAGTAAAAAAAGTAATATCGAACTTCGAGCAAGTCAGTGTCCAGAAGTTTCCCAGAGGACAAAACAGTCATGCTGACGCCTTAGCGACCTTGATCTCAATAATCAACTCTGACTTAAAAAGAACAATTCCTATCGACTTCCTCACTCAGCCGAGCATCAACCAGAGCAACGAGCTGCCAGGCATGGGCCATATTCTCTAGATCGAACTAGTACCCAGTTGGATGGACCCCCTGAGGGACTATTTGAAAGATGGTGCCCTACCAGATGATAAGAAAGCTGCTCATCAGATAAGAGTAAAAGTTGCTCGCTTTCACTTATCTCCTGAGGCAAAACTGTAAAAAAAATCTTTCACCGGCCCTTACCTCCAATGTGTTCACCTGAAGGATGTCGAGCAACTCTTGCATGATCTTTATAAAGGAATTTGTGGGAGCCATATTGGGGGCAGATCACTAGCCTTTCGATCAATGAAGGAAGGTTACTAGTGGCTATTTATACATAAAGACTTTGGGATATATGCTCGCAGGTGCGATAAATGTCAACTACGCCCTTCTATGGTTCACTAACCTTCTCGCGACATAAAATCACTTACCAGCCCCTAGACCTTCGCTTAGTGGGGAATGGACACCGTCGGCCCTCTTCCTACTGCTGTCAGTAATCACAAGTATTTATTGGTCGCGACAGACTACTTCACCAAATGGATTGAGGCGGAGCCCCTGGCAAAAATCAGAGATGTAGATGTGATCAGATTCTTATGGAAGAACATAATTACCCGTTTCGGGATCCCTATGACGATCATCACTGATAACGAAACCCAATTAGAAAGTGGCCTATTCTAGGGTTTCTGTAACGACCACGGGATCAGGCACCATTTCAGCTCTGTGGCATACCCTAAGAGCAACGGACAGGCTGAAGCTTCCAACAAAATAGTGATTGATGGACTGAAGAAAAGATTAGAGCGAACTAAAGGGGCATGGGTGAGCGAGCTGCCACATATTCTATGGGCTTATCGCACCACCCCACGACGAGCAATTGGGGAAACCCCATTCCCACTAACATATGGAATGGAGGAAATCATCCCTTTAGAAGATGGACTCCCAACCATGAGTTCCACCTTGGTTGACCAAGGCCATAATGATGCAGCATTACTCACTGAACTTGACCTAGCTGACGAGCGTATAGAATTAGCTCAAGTGAAACTAGTGAGATATTAGCAACAGCTAGCAAAGCACTATATCAAAAAGTTCAATAAAAGAACATTACAGGTTGGGGACTACGTCCTAAGGAAAGTTCTTAGCAGCGCAGTAAAACCATTTGATGGGAAGCTGGGTCCAAACTCGGAGGGACCATTCAAGGTAATAAGAGACAACCTGCAGGGAGCCTATCACTTGGAAACGCCGGAGGGCAGATAAATACCCAAATCTTGGAACGCGGCCAACCTAAAGAAATTCTACTTCTAGTTTTCTATATTGGTCTTTTATTACATTGTTGAAATGGGAAACCCACTTTTTATTATTTTTTTTATTAATAAAGGATCATTTGGTAGTGGCATTCTATGAAGTGTTATTTTTATGAACTTTATAACTTGGACATCATTTCCAAGCGACAGGCACCCCACTCAATATGTAAAAGCAGGGTGTAACCCTCCTCAGGTTTTCGTTATTAAACATGAATAACCTCTTAGCATTGCCCCTGACAATATATAAAGCCCTACAGGGGACCCTTAGGCAGCTCGGCCAAATGGAATTGGTCGCCAAACTATGTTTGGCTCAGAAAACATGATTGGATAGAACATCCAACACCAGGTGTGTCCTGATCATTACCACACTTAGGCCTAAGGAAGTGTGACGACATGGCCTAAAAGGTAAAGTAGGGCGGAATTGTATCTCATAAGCATACTATACTAGGAGGATACTCACGCAATAAAATAACTCTACCCACATCAAATCTAGTCCGCTACAAAGAGCCAAAGATAATCAAATGAAAAATTAATGAAGTAGAAAATACACAACGCAGGTTTAATTGGAGAATTGCCCAAAACATCAATATTTTATTACTTCACTGCATTTACAACAGAGTTACATTGAATGAATTAAGTAAATCCTATTGGGGATTAGGTCTCCGAGTAAGGTAATTAGTTACTTGCGCTCTTCGGTCGTCGCCTGGGTGAGGAGCTAACTCCAACTCTATTGCATTTGCATCTGACTCCAGTAGCTACCTGGGAATAGCATCTATGGGGACCCACTGGTCAACCCTCTGAAAAGGGTTAGGCATCATAGTCGAAGGGGAGATCTCATGACGATACCAGATGACTGAGCTCCTGGGGACTTTCATCTCCCTGAGAGAATTCAACCATCCCCTACTAAATGATAGCTCTTCAAACTCTGCTAACCTCATCGGAGCATCTGCCCAACCCTGATCATAACCGTCAGCCCACACTCACCGAGGACCTTTCTTGAACAGATGCCTTAGCAGCATGACATCTCTTTAGAGCCCGATAGCTATCACGTATGCTTGATGAACATATCCTTGAAGCTCATCCATATCCCTAGTTGAACCCCTGACATCTGTACCAGCTCGCGAACCAACCGATGAAGTGAAACATCGTAAAACTTGAAGGGTGGCGCTCGGCGTTGTGCCAGCTCGCGGACCAGCCGATGAAGAGGAACATAACAAAACTTGAGGTACAATGCTCATCGCATGATCTCTAAGTCGCAACACTTCCCTCCTCAGAGCTTTATTCTCCTGTTGAAGAACTTCTCCGACTTGATTGATCTCGGAGGTGTCCAAAAGTCTAGTTGTTAGAGTATTCACTTCCTCTTGAATGGAAGAACCAACCTCTTCCATCTCTTGAAGCCTATCCTTCAGTTTGACAACGAGTTTTGATTAATCTTTAAAGCTCTGGTTCCTCGACCTAAGGCACTTTCAAATCCTTACAAAAGCTTGGCGAACTTAGTTACTAGTATTAGGACCAAGAATCCTTCCTAGCTGAGAAGTGGCAGGTATGTATTCATCAACATCAACCAGCAACAAACCATACAAGCATTAAAAAGAAAAGAAATCAGTATGTAGAAAGGGAAAAGATTTCATTTCATTAAAGAAAATGTTTCGAGTACATCCGTGAAAGAAAAAGGAAAGAACAAGCAAAATAAATATACAAAGGGATCCCTAAAGTAGGCTAGTTGTCAACCTCAGTTTGCTCCGATGTCACTGGTTGTTTTCCCTTGTCTGCAGCAGAAGGATCACCTCCTTCTGATGGGGCGATCACTGTCCCTTGGTCATAAGGAGCACCAGCAGAGACGGTCTGGGCAGCAGGAACACCTTCATCGGAGGCAGGAGCAGGTGCCTCATCCATCGTCGACTTAGCCCCAGGATCATGCTCATCGAGCAGTGGGGAGTTGATATCCACCTCGGCAGTCAGGAGAGCCTTGTTCCAACCCTTCTTGAAGTTTAGGTGGCTGATAGAGCCAATCCGAACATCAACATCCTCATACGCAGTAGCCCATCCGACATTATACGAGCTTTCCTTATGGGTGGCTGCCTCAGATTCCACCTTCTTCACCTTCTCCACTAGCACCTTATTCTCCTCCACTACAACCAATTTTCTCGAGCAAACCAGGTCATAAGACTGCCTCAAGTCCCCAAGATCCTTGATCACCGCCTCCTTTGTTCGATTGGTTTCAGATAAAGAGAGATCAGAGGACTTCTGGACGGTATTGGAAGTCTTCAAGATGGCCTCCAGCTCGGCATTCTTCTTCTCAAAATTAGCATTCCCCTTTACCAGCTCGTTGCGGCAGTGATAGAGGACGAGGAAGTCAGTAATAAACTGTAAAGAAGAGAAATATTAGCAAGGGAAGCATAGAGAAAAGTATTACGAGAATAGAGAAGTGAGAGTAAACTTACCAAGGCTAGCCTCTGACTCTCTTTCATAGTTTATTGGTCGATCCCCATCACCTTCTTATGATCAATAGATAGAACTTCTCTTTCGAGCAATGCAGGAGCTAACTGAGGAGAATGGGCCACAGAGGCCCCTTTAGGAAAGGCGGACAAGGCACCAGAGCCTACCCTGCCTTGGTCCTAACATCCTCTCTTCTTTTTTTCTCCGCCCTCTCCTTCCTCCCTTTCTCATCACTCCTTCTCTCATTCACCTTTTTTCTCTCCTCCACCTTCTTCCTCTCCTCCTCCTTTCTCTCCCTCTCTCTCTCCACTACTCTTCCCACCTCTTATTTTTCTCCTACTCATGAGCAGCAGATTGAGGACCAGTTACAACCCCTCCGCTGCTATATCTATACTTCTTCGATCGGTGAGAAAGGAGCACATCATCACCATCATCATCATAAATCAGATTCTTCCTGGGAGGAACCATATATTCCTCGCTGGAACTACTCGATTCACTCGAATACTCTCAAGCCTCTAAAACTTCTTTCGATCTGGAAGATACTTCACCACCGGAGCTCTCTTTATTGGAACCACCTTCAGATGCACCCCTGTTATCACCCTCTCTCTCGTCACCAGAGCTGCTCTCTTCCTCACCCAATTGGATGGGATCTCCGGTGACCTCTTAGATGATGTCTAGCTCAGGAATGTTGTCCATGGGATGCACAATAAAGATGGACCCAACGTTCTTGTATTCTAGAAGTAAGGCCGCTGATTGAGGGTGTGCACCGTCAGCCAAGAGCTCCCTGATTTTCCAGGCTTTGACCAACTCAGTAGCTCGAACCTTGCTGAGAGCAGGTTCCAAGTTCTTTATCCTCGTTGAAAAGAAAGAGAGAAAAATATCAGAGAAATCATATATGAACAGAGGATCGATGAGCAGAGCAAAGACTAAGCCTACCTATGTACTCATCCCTATAGAAGGGGACCACAAATCTACCAAACCCCGACCCCTCAGTATGGGGAGGAAATTGCCAATTTCTGGAATTAAAACCCTCATTCCAGTAATCCTTATGGGAATCAGGTAGGTTTACTACAAATTCCCTATCAGGAGTCCTAGCCTTGAGGCAAAGAAGACCGGAACTTTTTCACGAAAAGGAATAACAAAAGCAGATCCCGGCAAGCCCTAAATTGGTGCCATAGAGCTGATTTACTCTATGTACACCAATAATAATTTTCCAGGCATTGGGCAAGAATTGTGCAGGGACTATATTGAAATAATCAAAAAAGTGCAAAAATAAATTGCTTGGGGGAAAATTAAGACCCCATTGGGATAATAAGAGAACATGAATCTAGTGACCATCCTCAACCTCTCTCACATTACGAGGGACAGGGGTACACTCGATGTCTACCCAACTTGGAATGTTATAAAACTTCCTAAATTCAGATATAAACCTATTGCCTATTTTCGTCATTGAAAAATAAAACCCTAGTAGCAGGTGAAAAGAAATCTCAATAGAAAAAATAAAGAGAAGGAGTAAGAAGAAATTACGGAGTAAAAATTTAGCTTGGGACGGTGTAAAGTCGCAAGCAAGGACGAAGAGAGAATTAAGATTGGAAGACGAGACCTGGAAATGAAAGAGCAACAACGCAAGCTTGGAGAAAATTATAGATATGGAGAACTTTGAAACGATAATAGGAAATGACTTCTCCATAGATGTTTTAAACCTTTCTAATCATAGCGCACAGGTAACGAGGCAATCTGCCACCTAAATCAGTTCAGAAGAGGTGCTTCGATCTTGAGGAGTGTTTCACAATTAATAAAAATGCCATTATGACAAATCATTTAAAAATTATTGAGATCAAATTGTGGCCCAACAACTTTAAGGGCAATTGTGGGTACCTAGATTTGTCACTTGGGCCCAGACGAGTAGCACAGTAGAGCCCGACCCAAAGTCTGGGGGCCTCACGCCCTAACTAACTCACTTGTGACCCAGTCAAATTCCCTAAAATCTCATAAGGAGATATTCTAGGGGTTATGAACTGACGCGGGGGAGTCCAACACCCCCACTCCCCAGAAACGAACAATTATATAACAAACCCTCAGCCCGGGGGAAAAGGGAATTTATTATCTTTTCCTGTAAAACACTCCCCGGAGTAAAGAGAAATAATATTGAGAGCACCACCATGGACGTAGGCATTCTTGCTGAACCACGTAAATTCTGTGTTGTGTGATTATCATTCCTTACGTTCTATATATGTTCTGGTGATTGACTTTTCTTGTTATTTTGTGTTGAACTTAATTGTCACCACAATTTTCATTTATAAAAAAGAAACAATTTGGAAGGCTCTTCGTTCAAGATCGATTGTGACCAAATGTGATGTGTAGTGAAACATCATCCCTTGATAGGAAAAAAATTAGTCATGAGAGATAAATGTTTGGTTCAATTGGTGAGTTATGTGGGTTAGTATTCCTATACTATAATCCTTTACGATAGTTCATAATTTTTAATGAATTTGACCTAATTATTTTCTAGTGAGGGTCCCGTGTTAAAATTCTTATATTTTGAAATTTATTTAATTTTCTACATGTTTCATTTTTATGCTTAATAAGTTACCAAAAAAACTTATTTTTTAGGAATATTATTTCCAAAATCAATATCCGACATTCCTTGAAATATTTTGATTGGCTAATTTTACACTATACTTCATTAAAATAATTCAAGAAAAGGATATGATTTTGCAACTCGAGAAACACAAGGATTTTTAGTCCCATTTCTTACAGAAATATGATGTTATTCTAACAAACAAATGAATGACAAATTGTATTTTCAATTATGTAATGTGCGACATTTGAGAACTGGCGTAATATCCTCTTATTAATATATAAATAACGAGAAATCGTATTTTTAAATATGTAGTGTGTCACATTCTAGAACTGGCATAATATCTTCCTATTAGTATACACCAAA
Source organism: Sambucus nigra (assembly GCA_949130495.1). NCBI lineage: Eukaryota > Viridiplantae > Streptophyta > Magnoliopsida > Dipsacales > Adoxaceae > Sambucus > Sambucus nigra. The sequence goes on along the minus strand of OX422220.1, from coordinate 432,416,361 downwards.
GAAACTATAGACATGGTCCCTGGTAATAAAAAATACTTTGGCAGATGATATAACAAAAAATAACATCCACAATAATTATACATATAAATATTCAAATCATTTGATATTATATCCTCATATAAAATCCACATACTTTGACGTTTAAAATAGCATTGACAAAACCATCACAAACATGGAGATCAACTAAGTTCCCAATCTATGTCTAAGTGAAAATTACGTATGCCGAAGAAACTAGAGAAACCACAGCCAGTGGTAACTCAGTAGAAGCTGGGGGAGAAATTGAACCTGATATTTCATTAACTCCATTTTAGTCCCCCGTTGTTTCCTCATTCATAGGCAACCTTCGTGAAACCTCAGAAGCAGTTTTAGATGAGGCGTACCTAGAGGAGTCAACTCGTCCAACTGCTGAAGAAGAGGATAAATGAGAATTTAAAATGGCATCATCTTTAATAATTGGACTTAGGCAACCTCTCGCAGAATGATTTTCATCAAGAATAGACAAAACTTCCACGTGGGGAAGGGGAACATCCTACCGAAGGAATAATAGTATTGGAAAGATTTTTTTTACCAAGGGTAAGAAACTCAACATTTGGAGAAAATTTGTCAAAGAACAAAGTGTATTACCTATTGAGCTTCGTGAGGATCCTCAAGAAGATCAATCTGAGGTGAAGCAACATCAACTACTGGTTTATCATCCAAAGTTTTCTTTAAGGAACCTGAGGGTGAGGGATTTGGGGGAATTTTGACCACAGGCTACCTATTATGCTTCTTCCTTAGAGTTTTTTAGTGTTTAGAAGGAACAATGGTAGAGGAAACTGGTCCCACTTGCTTAACAGGGGTAGCCCTCTCGCGTCGAACCCGAGAAACGTTAAATTTATGAGATAGGGGTTCCCTACCCATACTTACTAAAACATTACCTGAACTAAAAGAGCGGGTTATATCCTACTTAGAAGATAAGATATCATAAATTTTACCCTTTTCTCTATAATTAGATTGAGTGGTGGAATAGACTAAGGAGAAATACAAGCAATGCTAGAGACACCTTTGTTAGACTTGGACTTTTTTTTAGCTTTTAGGCAGTTTCCCCTTTAAATGATTTTTTAGTAGAAGCAATCTTCTTTTTCCTTCCACTAGTAGCAGTGTAAGCTTTATTCTTCTCATTTGAGGTCGTTGGAGAAACCTCAATAGTTAGAGCTAAGGGAGAAAACTCCTTAGGATATGGTTTTTTTGTCAGGTTATGAAGACTCCAAATATTTGGTGGAGAGATTTTTCATCCTAAGTTCATTAGAACCAAACCTCTCTATGGGAGGATAGTTTGGCTCAAGTGTTATAATATATCATAAGACATTAAGTTGGCAGTTGAAAATGAGAAATCTTCTCTCGAGAACTCACAAACTGGACGGGTTATTCATTGATCATAGCCAATCTTTCGGGCACACTTATGAGGGTTATAGGCTTCATTTTCAACATCCCACTCAGTTTGAGAGGGAAGACAATTAGGAGAAATTAGAAGGACCACGATAAGAGAAAGGCTTTCTTTCGCAACTTTCTCACCTTCCTGAAAAAGCTTCACCATTGAAGCTGTTGATTTTAAAAATGACCAAGTTCTAGCATTAGTAAGTCCATCATAAGGGATAAATTCAAAATTCTTTATATCATCAGTAAAAAAAGAATGATTTCTTGCTCTGCTTTTTGATCTATTGAGTTATGCGCTGGAATAAAAGAGGAAGCACATTAATCTCCATGGATTTAGGGGTAAAATCGGGGACCCTCGAATAAAGGAACCCCATTACCAAGATGGTGTCGACAAATTTTGATAAGTTAAAACAACTAAAGGAGCGCATCATATCGAGATAACAACTATCCAACCATGTTTATAATTAACCAAGTGTTATAACTATAATAGGGATGCTGATTTAACGATCCAATCGTATTAAAATATTCACCAAGTCCCTACGTGGCTGATCGTTGGGTTTTATAGGAATGAAAAATCATAAAAGTATGTAGAAAATGTATCAGCTAGTTCTGAGTCACTTCCATAACCTTTACCAAAGATTTCATCATGATTAAATCCCTAGTCCCTTTGCTCCTGCGTGAGCTTGACGTGGGGCTTGAAGAAGTACTTAATATATTGGCCAAAATAGGCCTTTGTGGAATCACCGACGCATTCTCGAGAAAGTTGATCCAAAATAGTGTTGTATCAAGTGTTGTGGGATAAAAAAGAAAATGCACACATGGATCTTAGCCATATGGTTCACACACATCTTCCTATGATGGATAAGTATCACCAGACTGCCACGAATGTATGCATGACAACACTCGACCGAGAAACCAAGATATACAAGGCAGGATTGTTATTCGATAATGTGAAGTCTCTAAAGAACTTGGTTGCAAAAACAAGACCAATATCTTTTAATTTTTGCCTATACTTTCCATAGATATAGAGGGCCCAAGCAAAAACCCCCTAAGGATCACGAGATGGTTCTTCAAAATCAATGTGGAAGCAGGAAAAATCTCCTCGGTCAAGCATAAAATTGAGAGAATATAATGAAGTGACATAGTGCCCCTTCAGGGCATCTTTTGGATCCTCCACCACCAAAGTGGGATTATCAACACGCTTTTCATGTTTTTGGAACTTTTAATCTATTGGGAAAATTTATCATCCTAAACAAAGTAGGGAGCACAGCAGTATGTGAAATACATCTCCTTGGTCTGAGCCCAATTAGAGGCATCATCTTTGCCAAACTCATTACTAGACGGTTCACTGGAAGAAGCCATCATAAGTGAAGAGGGTTTGGATGGTGAGAATAAAATTGAAAGGATGTAGAAAAATGTCAAAGGAAAATGATCGGAGAAACTCAATTTAAATGAGGTTTTAAGGTGAGTTTTTGCTAATAGTGGTGACTTTCTCTCTCTAGAAGTTTGAGGAGCTATAATTTTAAATGGTAGAAGTTTAGAAGTTTAAAATGAAGAAGACGAAGCATGTTTAAAGGGTTGGAGGTAAAATAGTCATTTAGGCTATAGACAGTTCAGTTCCCCACGACCGTTTTGAAATTTGGGCGAAAACAATTATTGATTGGGGTATTACTACAGTGACCCCCATTTTGTACCCCCGTTTTGTACCTCCTAATAAGACAAGGCAATAGAAAGTTGTACTCTATGCCCTTGCGGGACCCAAATAATAAGGTATAAGCATTTAGAGCAGATGGTATGGATGGGGGTACATTTTGGGGGTACACATATCTTTATTGTTATTGATTGACATGAAGGAGAGCATAATTAACCCTATGGATCCACATGTCAATAAGCAACAGAGCTGTCAGAAGATTGGACTCTAGCAGCAACTACTGGAGATATGTAAAGATCTTGCTCACATGTGTAGAGCCCACTTACAATACGTTCAGTCATTTTGGCCAAATTTTTTTTGAACTTTGGTTTTATGATTCAAGGTGGTTCGAATGGAGGTATATTGGTGCAAGGTTTTTTTTTAAGTTATGGCTTATTGGATCAAGGTGTTTCATACATAAATTTCTGGCTTATACCACAAATTTCTCTACGGAGGGGAAAAAGTAGTAGGGGATTATAGGATAACCCCATTATTTAGAGATAAATCTCCTCATCCTCATAAAGAAACTAGGGGAGGATTCATAAAAGAGTAGTGACATCACAAAGGTGTGTGTGGATTCAACCAAGATGATTTGGGATCGAGACAACGTAGGAGCTTAATTGAAGAGTGAGGAAGCTTTCCAGAAGAAGCTAACTAGATTCACCATGTATTTTATAATTTTATTATATATTTATAAGTTGTATTGTAAATTTGAGTTATGTTGTAATATTGAGGTGATGTTTCTAGGTACCAGTGATGGACCGTTTCTGGTAGGACATGGAAGAGCTTTTATGCTCTATCGAGCAACCTCACTTGGGAATATCTGAGGGAATTGGTTTCAAAGATAGAGAGAAAGTCTTCATTAAAGAATTATTAAAAAATTTAGATGCTCCAAGTAAAACACCCATTTTTAGCCCATTTGAGCATACTTGAATAACCTCGAGCTACCAACTATGAGCATTCTCAGGCTTAGAGTTTTGGCACCAAAATCTATATCTTTTTCTAAAAAGACCTTAGTTGCGTCATGTCACACCTAATATATGTCAAATCAGATTTAACTCAAATAGTGTTAATTTGGAGAGAAACTGACTGGTTTGGCACTGACACATTGTGGCGCCGCCTGACACAGCAGTTGGTAGCTTACTACACCAAAATGCACCTTTAGTAACAGTAATTTCTCCTTACTAAAAATAGTAGTGACGAAATTTTTCCGTTAGAAAAAAGCCGCGGGGCACAAAATAAGTAACAAAATTTTACCGTTACTAATAGTCAAGATAAAATTCTGTTGTTAATTCTAAATTTACCAACTTTATTTTACCGTTACTAATTATGATTTTGTAACAGACTTTTTTGTTATTATTTTAACCTTATTACACCATTTTTATAATACTTTTATCTGATTTTGTAACGGTAAACGTCCGTTATTAATATTAATACATATTTAAAAGAAATATTTTTCAAGATATCCTGAATTTAAACAAATTCAATTATTCTTACGACACTATTCAAATCCTACTAAAATATACAAATAGTCCACATAAACAAGGCCATTATATTCAACATTTACATTTTATGTAAGCCTCCACTTTTTAGTTACAAAAGAAGCTTAAACCAAATAAATGAAACATCGTAATACAATCACCCCAAAAGTTACATTATTATCATAAATGCATCCAATATAACATCCTAATACAATCACTCTGAAATGAGATGTCATTATATTATAACCAAGAAAATAAAATATAAAAAAGAAGTCCGTTGTTGTTGACTTTCAACTTCCGTTCTATTATCATCGCAAAAAATGCTGCAACCCGCAGTGCTGAAAACTTGCCGAGGATCCAAAAATGATATTCTGTAAAACAAAATAAAATTATCATATTAGTTATAATATGAACATTTAGTCATACAATTTTAATTTAGTACAAAAATTAATTTTATATCAGATGCCTAGTCCTAATACAATTTATATCATATAATGAACTCAATTAACAACAGCATTGCACAATTTGGAAAGATAGAGGATGCCATGAAGGTTTTATTTAATATGCCTAACCTAAACTCATCCTCGTGAAATTCGATCATAATGGGTATGAAAATCGAGATCGTGCACGAGCGGCCTTAGAATTTTTCAGTACAATGTATTTGAGTGATGTAGAAACGGACAAGTTCACATTTTCAATCCTTTTGGATGGGATTGCAGGCCTTTAAACTCTTACATGGGGAACTGTGATTAATTGTTGCATAATAAAGCTTTGATAAATAGAAAAATTAAAAGAAAATCATATACCCAATTAAAACTTGATTTATTATAAGTCTAAGCGACCTTGGACTTGTAATCAATCAAGATTTTTGGACAATTCTCCAGTACTCTACTAAGATGATGAATACCTTATCAAAATCCCCAAAAGTTCTATGTATAATATATCGAAACACCGGTAGCAGGTTGTCCAATCTTTGGTGAACCTTAAGGAGGAATATATGAAATCCCATTAAACTAAAAATCAAGAGCATATAAGATCAAGAGCATAAACTAAAAAGCAGAGTAATTGAGGTGATCACTTGTCAAATCTTTTCAAACAATTTCACATTATTTTCTCCCCTTTTCATCTAAACATAAGAACAGAAAGCAGATGACACACTATTAATATGATAATTCATGCATGGTGGTCAAATGAAGGCTTGTATAAACCAAATCAGGCATATACCCTTCTTGTGTGAAGTATGTGTCCTTTCTCTCTTGGCCTAAATACATTAAATAGGTTGGTATCATTAACTGGTGGAGGAGGCTAGAAGTACATAAAAGAGTTGTTAGCAGACATAGTGTGCAGTGGAAGCAGGAAGCAAAAATATCACACAAATGTTAGTAATAATCTAAAGAAAGGTAAACATATGCAAACACACAATTTAGTGAAAGTTGCAATATTAAATTTGCAAAGAAAGTGAATAACAAATTGGTAAGCGGGCAATATGGAAGGGTGTGTGAAGGATAGTTACCAAAATGGTGCGAAGCAAAATTAATTTGCCTCTTATTTTTTTTTTTTTTTTGTGGGGGTGGGAGGAACTTTCTGGTATGTATATTTTGCAGCGGTAGTGAATGAACCTAACACATTTAAGCTGGATGAAATAATCACTTCAAATGAAAAATAAAGAAGAGACCAGTGAGAATTAAAATTTATTCTACATATAAATTACGTTGTAGTTGAATAATTAAGCAAAAGAACAAAATAATGTAAAGACACCACATCACCTCATCAAGGGTTAACAACTGAAGCAAATCACTAATTAGATATATAATAAACTCTTGCCCTAATTGGTATCTACATCATTTTCAGTTCACAAAAAATGCATCCCAATTTTCCAAAATAACTTAGTTATTTTCAATAGTATAGAGGTTGTATAAATGCCACAGAGACCATCCATTGCTGACACTAGCAACATCAAATAATTAATAAGATAAGTTATAGATGGTCAACAAACTGATAGACATATTACCTGTGATCTCCCATCCCATGGAGAAGTAGCCCACGTAAGTGATAAGCTTTGGAAAATCAATAATGAAAGTCAGTAAAACTATGAAGTGAGTGTTCCATACAATCGTATGGCGAATGGGTCACACTGAAATCAATCACCATAATATACTGTAAACCATATAATAATGGACTTATGCATATCTATAACATATACCTCTCATCGATCCGCAAAAGTTATTGAAGGCATTCTGATACCTTTTCTGCATTTGCAAGATCTTGATAAAACTACCAGTAAATCAAATAATCACAGTAGTATATGTTAAAACTACTTGACATGTAAACCCAATTGGTGCAAGCAAAATAATGACATATTCATGTTAAAGATGAACACGTTAGGTATTTTAAAATGAAGCCAAGTAGTTTGATGTAAGTTGACATAAATGTATGCAAGTGAAAACGGCTTCAACATATCCATTAGTGACAATGGTGGTGGTGGTGGTGATATCAACTACAAGATCCCAAAAACTGGAGCATACTCAACCCAAAATGAACATTTTCCTCGACTCTCAACCATTCCCATAATTAAACAAAGGCAATAAACCTAAAAATGTGAAGGCAAGTAATTTCCACATTTTAACAGATCTTCAAACAAACTCCAGGAAATCAAAAGATGTTAATGTCATGATTGAAGTTGAAAATGACTTAAATGCACAAAGTTCATGTCATAGTTGTTACTCTTATAGCGATGGCATAATTTTCTGCATAGTAAAAATATCTTTTACCACGCCCATAAATTAAATTTTCCTAGGACCAAAATGTAGATTATAGAACATATCTATAAAGGACAATAATAAGATTAAGGACACTAATACAGACATCCAGAGGGTAGGTTTTCGTCTTCTAGATAGTTATGTCAGGGGGACATTATCACATTTACTTCTTTGAAATGGTTGTGAATAAACTGGGTAAGCTAGTGCCTAGTGGATAAAACAAGAAGTATAATATACTAAAGGTGGGCAGTTAGTTACCAACTTCTATACATTTCCAATTTATTAGCTGATGAACAAAAGTTCATTGACATCATGAATACTCTTGAAATGTTTAGAGTAACGTCATGATCGAGGATTAACATGTACAGGAGTTTGATTTCAGGAATTAATTCTCATGAGAGAAATCTGAAATCTCCAGTGATGTGGGCTAGGTTGTGAGGATAGAGAGTGGCCTTTGAAAATATTTGGGGCACCCTCTGGGTGGAGATTTGTTATATGTAAGTTATTGTATCCAGATGCAGAAAATAAACAAATATTGGAGAGATGAAAAAAAACAGTTATTTGTAAGTTTCATAACTCTTTTTTATCGAGAAGTTGTTAGCTTACTTTGGTTCAGCAAGATTTTTCTTGTTTGCCAAACTACCATATATCCCCTAGAATTCCCCGCATAACAACCAAATAACTGGAATAAGTAATGCGAGATTAGGGTAAAGAAAACATTTATTGAAAAGAGAGGACGCATATAATCCTAGGAGTAATGGTGGTTCGGGATTGGATAATTTGGGTGTAAAAAAGTTGTACTTTTAACGAACAAGATCGCAGTCACTTGCTTCTCTACAGTTGATGCATCTAATGCGTCTAAAAGTTTGTAAATGCATTTGGGAGCTTGTCCACTGTGCAGACTTGGTTGTCGATTGAAGAGAACAAACTCTCCGTCACTTAAATGCCGACCTGCATCAGCAATGAAGTATATTCAGCGTGAACACAAAATAAACCAAATCATTTATAGAAAATTAATTAACTCAATTAATTTTCTTTAATTTTCCTTAGAGAGATACTGAGCTGGAACAAGTGGCATGGAGGATTCCAATGGGCATTCAAGTTTATAAGACGAGGATGCAATCGACTCTAATGCAGGCAAAATGACTTGTTTATCCTTTATAAAAGATTGACCAAGATGTTCTTCATCTATTTTACTACAAGAATATGATGAAAACGTTACTCATCCACTACCTAAATACATAACAATCATAGTAATTTACACATCATTAGATACTTAACAACATAGTTAAACAAAAGTAAGAAAATCATAAATATTAACACCAAATTTGAAGGCTTCCTAAAATCCATGTAAGAAAATCATAAATATACTTTATCCCCATTCCCCATCGAAATATTTTATAATTAACATGTGAATAAAAAAACTATATTAAACAAACAAGTAAATAAAATATGAAACATTGATACCACAAAAGATAATTTCCAAACAATAAGGAAAACAGAGCATACCCACAGAATTGAAGGCCAAGCGTACAAAACAAACTCAGATAAATTTTATTTTGGGTTCTTTTGTAAATTTACAAGAAAATTTTGTTTGGGCTAAATTATTACAATAGAAATGAAAAGGATAAACAACATAGCAGGAAAATTCATATATTCTATCATTTGAAGGTTGGGGTACTAGGAAAATAAAACAATGTTCATTGCAAATAGATTGACAAAAAACCTCATAGAATTGTAATATAGTTAAAAGCAATTTCAACTATTACTTTTTCTTTACATAAAATGACCCAACCGGGGGAGAGGCAAGAGTTTGGTGTCTTTTGTATTCATCCATATACTAGCGGACAACGCTATAAAGGCTTGTTCTTTTAAAACAGCACACACAAAATAGTGAAATACATGAGATTTTAATGGATGAAAACTTTCAATGAAACTTAAAGATCCAAATATAGACAATCTCATGATGCAACTATCTTATCACTTATCGGACTTCACAATCCCTGAAGATAAATAAATAAAAATTTATAATACCAAACTATGATAGAAGAGAACCTAAGAATGAGAATGGTTCACAAATCCGTCCAATAATTCAAAACATAATGTCAACGTGAATTTATACTCGATTTTTAGCTATTTCAAGACTTTCCTCAAACAGTTGGTACATATACGTGAAACAACTATGATCCTCCCGAGTATTAATCACATAACGCGACGTCACTTGCAGATAATAGATAGTAAACTAAGCATGAAAAAAATATTAACTAATAAATAACAAAATAGAAGAAATACAAATCAATTCCAAAATCATTTGCATATGCTAGCTCACCTGGGTATTCCTAGCCTTGATGATGACCCCATTTTGGATATCCCCGATCTGCAAACATTCATTGATTACCAGTTCATATATCCCTCGTACAAAACATATATGGATATTGCAGGGTTAAATACCACCACAGAAGATGAAAAGCCTAAATATACGCAATTACTACAATACTTTAATCATTTCTAGTAGCTTCAAAAATTAAGCACCAAAAATAATAATGTCGTCCCTCAAAAATTTGTAATGCTTTGTCAAAACATACATATTTACCCCCAAAATACAATCCAAGTATTTAGGATAGTTGTCCACAATTCTTCGCATAAGTAGAACCTAAACTCCAAATTTCCAACTAAACACTATATACATCTGCTACCACATAGGATAACATTTACAATCCAAGGAGCAACTAAATAACAAACACACAAAGTAAGAAAATTCTTCTCCAACAAAATTCATTATGCAAAAGTGGAACTAAACTAAACCCTAGTTTCACATAACACATATTTCACCACATCCACTCAAAATCAATTTTTCTTGACATAAAAAAGTCTTAAATTCCAATCTTCAGTATATTTTGCAAGCAGTCAAACCAATGCAAGAATTAATCAGATGACAAAGAAAAATGGTCTCTGGACTTGTTAAGCTCGCCAAATCCTCATGAGAAGGTGTAAGTGCAAAAATTGACTTGCTTTGCCAAGTTTAAAAGATGCAAAAGGACCAAACGAAGTCCGTATCTTTGGAAAAAACTTTGGTATAGACTCTGTAGCTATGAGATTCGAATCTCAGAAATGACGAGGAGTGAGTAAATTCCTCCATTGAAGGTGAAGGTGAAGGTGAAGGTGAAGGTGAAGGTGAAGTTATATTTGATAACTAGGGCTTAGAATGTCCAATTGCAAGAGATTCGAGTACTGTTATTTATGTTTAACAACTTAGATCCAACGAGATCTTATTGCATTTGAGAGTCGCAAATGAAAGGTTCAAATTTTAGGTCAGCGGGATCAATTTTCGTGCGGAATGTGGAGTCTAGAGTGTGTTATAATATTTTCTTTTAAGTTATGAACTAAAATTAGTAACACATATATTAGATTAGTAACAGTAAACTCGTGTAAGAAATAGTAACGATAAAATAATGTTAGTAGTTCAAAATTTAGTCCGTTACTAAAAGCTTGTTTTGGTGTAGTGGCTCAAGATTTCACTCAGCATTTAATGCGTTTGACATGTTCTGTATGGTGGACCGACAAGCATTTAATGCACCTGAGGTTCCACACGTGTGAGGTGAACCTATATACACTCCATTTGAACAATCTGAGAGACCACATGATCTTTAAGCCAAAAGACCACTTTGAGAGAGTTATTTACAAACGAGAGGTTTTACTTCCTACCATTAATGCTTTACTCAGCTCTGCTCAAGTATATAAACATTTATTGAGCTTTGAGCCATATTCCTTCTTATTTTGGTGTTTGAAGTGCCTATTTGAAGTATATCTAAGTGTTTCTCTGTCTTTCTCTCTCTCCCTCTAACTAGTTGCTATCAGAGGTTCATTTATTGTTCTAAATAAATTGCATTTATTACCTATCATTGAACTATACAGGTGAGTTTGTTTGTTATACACTTGCCTCTTTCCTTTATTTAGGAAGTGTATTTGTTGATGTGTTATCGTCATGAATACGAATTACACCCGAATTTATCATTAAAACATCTAGCATCAAGAGAATCATTCTCTTAGGCATATAAAGATTCAAATCATATGATATTGTTTTCTCCAAAAACAAAACAAAAAAAAATCATATCATATTGTATCCTCACATAAAAGCCACACACTTTGGCCTTTACCATCACATCTGTTCATATGTACTAGAAATCCCACCCATTATCCGTCTTCACACTTCTAGAATAGGCCTAGCAAACGAAAGTGGTATATAATGATTGATGTCAAACGTACAAGATCTATCTATAGTCGTGTATATTAGATTTTTGGTTCCTTAGCCAAATTCATCACATATTTATATAATTGTGTAAATATCGTGTTAACTACTCAACAGCCACCCATAATCTAGAAGTTAAAGATTCATATTCATACATGTATAATAAAGATCAAACAAATGCACCTAAATAATCTATTATTGTAGCTATTCAAATTCCAGAATACGTTTCAAATCAAAGAAAGAACGATGTATACTTGAGTTATATTCATATTGAACTCGTACGTAACTTTCATCAATTAATGAACACCAGTAATCAGTGGAACAAAAAAGAGTGGAAAAGGTCATATTCTACCTTCCTCTTATAAGATTTCTTAAAAAACCCATCTTTAATTTTTTCCAATACGATTCACAATCAAGAATAAATTTAAAAAATGTCATTTTAGTACAAGTGATCCTCCCTAAAGTCATATATAAATAAGCGTAATTACAATTTTAATCCGATCCTTGGTCCTGAACTTTTTTTAGTAAAATAATATTGCAGAATGATGGTTGGCGTTAACTCATTTTTTTTATTCATGGCTATATGTTTGTGTTACAGGTAATTGCGTTTAATAACTCAAACTAGCAACAACCCAAACCAGTTAATACTAAAACTAAATTCTCTAAGTTCGTGTCATGTGTTTGTATTGTGATGTGATGAGTGGCGTAAGTAGTTCTACACGTACAGATGATTCGTACATAATTATCTGCGTGTCGTGTCTGTATTGATCCATGTCTTGAGTGTCTTGAATCCATTCAAAATACGGACTAATACATATATGACATGACACGTCAGTATATACGAATTTTTTTTTGTACAAGTAGAATTTTCCTAAATCTATAGACTATAGCCAAGTGAGGATAAAAGGACCCACGTAGTATACAAATCTATGATTATATCTACTCTAGAAATGAATATCAATCTGCTTAGGGAAGTAGAAAGAGAAAGAAATACACTTGTATTAAATTCATATTGAACATGTACGTAACTGTCGTCAATGAATTATGAACACCACTAATCAATGGAACAAAAAAGACTATAACTTGTGCAAACAATCACCCACAATACCAAATTCAAATCATAATGGACTCCACAAATCCGGCAGACATTTTCAAATTCTCTCGTTAGTGCAATCTCTTGCGAAATGTCCTTCTTCCCCACAATTATAACACACCCCTCCTCCTCCTCCTCCACCACCACCACCACCACCTCTTCCCCCACCATATCCTCTACCTCCACCGCCGCCACGACGACCCCCATGATATCCTCTACTACCACCACCTCCTCGTCGACCACCACGCGTGCCACTATCACCAATGTTGTCACCACCAACATCAATATTCTCACCACGGTAACAATCTCTAGCAAAATGACCAACTCCTCCACAATTATAACACTCCACCCCAACCCTTTCACCTCCAAAACCACCTCGGCCCCTCCTCCCACCACGCCTTCCACCACGAAGACCCACCACCTCTACCGCCTTGCTCCGCCCATCTTCACTGGAAACCACCACAAACTCCACCCGCTGGCCCTCCCGAAGGGTCCTGAAACCTTCTGCCTGAATTTCCGACTGGTGGACAAAAAGATCATTGCCACCGTCATCCGCCTCAATGAACCCGAACCCTTTTTGGCCACTAAACCACTTAACCAACCCGGTGGACCTCTTGCTCTCCCCCATGAAAGGTTAGAAAAGATTAGGTTTCAGGCAACGGTGGCCATGCAAAATGGTGTTAAAGAAGCTTCACGAGGCTGAGGTGCTTACTAATTAGATAGCTTTAGTTGTGGAGTGGTATAAGTGGGTGGGATCCATGTTTTAAAGTAATGAACGATGTAGATTTCGTTACAAAATCATATGCGGTTCTAACATGGTGACCACTTTATCCATTTGGGAGTGGTTCTTGTATATCTGACTTTTGAGAAAGACTATCCGGATATATGTGAACATCATACCATGTCCAAAACCATGTCATTTCGCTTTTTCTTGAGTAAAACTCATGTCGCTTTTTATATAGCAAAAAGTAATGATACCAATACGCAATTTGAGCTACATTAATACAAAGAATCCACTCAAAGTATCCTTTAGTTAGAGCTTAATCGAGTTATTTATGTCCTCAAATTGTGTATATTATTATTGTGCATCAAAATGTCTAAATGATAAAATGGCCTTAGAGATTAATTGAAATTCAAAACAAGAGAGGGTTATAGTAAATTCAAAAGAATAAGTTTTTTGGGTTTTTTTTTATATAGAGGTCTCATGTGAAAAGATTTTTGTAAATAAGTCCGAGTGAATAAATCGTAGTGACTTTTCAACCATCAAATAAGTTATATTCTTAATTTTTTTAATTTTTTTTAACAACCTTATCTTTTTGAAATCAATCATTCGTAACTTTTGAGAAAAAGTTACACAAGTGACTGAACTTTTTTTCTTCCTATTTTTAATTTTCAAATGATCTACCTTTTGGTTTATAAATCATCTTTTTGCAACGTTGCTATTTTTGAAAAGTCGTCATCGAGATTTATCAAAAAAATCCATGAAGTCCATAATATTTTAAAGAAATAAAAAAGTTATACCAACAGTAAAATTTACTGTGTTCACTGAAAAATAAAATAATTTTAAATCTAGGACATACAAACAATAATATTTATCGTGTTAATATTACATAGACAATAAAATTTACTATGTTCACAGAAAAATGAAACAGTTTTATATATGAGATATTTTCACAAACAATGAAAATTTACTGTGCAAATATTACACATACAATAATATTTTACTATTTGCCTAAGAAAGGAAGAAAACGCATCAGCTTTATTTTTTTTAATGTTTTCCAGTGAATATGGGTCATGTTTTATAAGGCTTGATTAGTAGCTTTCAAAAATATAAATTTCGTAAATTTTGAAATTATATATCAAAAGTTATAGTTATTTAAAGTTTGAAAAAGAAAAAAATAACTACTATTTTTAATTTGGAGGGAATATAGGGACATGTGACACCCCGCCTAATTAATCCCGGGTGATCAGTCCTAAATTAAATTAGAACAGATTTCTCAGTTGGTTCATTCTTAGCATCATTGTCGCCTTTTTAATTACAAACAATCTAAGTGAGAAAATTAGACTCGTGCCAAGTTTTATCTTTTCAATAATTTAATGAAATACTCATGCAGAAACGAAATAATTTTTACAATCACAATTAACTGAAATCAACCATTGATATCTAAATAAACTAATCGAATAAACCATTGGCTCAAATCCAACAAAAGTAAAGACATATAATGATAAATCTCAACAAGACTGATATAAATACTAAATAAAGCTGTGAGCAACATGCTCGAGTAACTGATAGGAAATTTCTATAATAGAAATGAAAAGAATGAGGCGCCTATCAAACTCCCCCAACATCCACATATGCTGCAGCAACGGATTCCTGAAATGAGTCAAATCTGGCGTTCCCGTGGCTGGACAAGTAAAAGGTTTTTAAAAATATTTATAGCAAGGGTTAGAACCCAAAACATTCGGAAAAATATTTAGCAAATGATTAACTTGTAGTAATAAATATGTATGCATGCTCTTCATATTTTAGTTAGTGTCGCACTCTCTTGAGGACATCCTCACCCCTCCTCTAATGTGCACAACTAACGCCTTAATTAATTTCCCTAGTTATTAATCCCATAACTAGATAATCGATGTGACCCCTTGCAACCACCCTACTCTAACCGAGTTTGCAATAATTATGATTTCTAAGTTATTATCAACATTAACTTAATTAATCATTCCCTTTTTTAAATTCATATAACTTTCACACCCGTTATACATATAATACAATTCACGGCCAATATTAATTTACCCGTATATAATTATTTATCTCATTACATACGTATAACCACATTACAACATTCACACATATGTTGGAATAATAAATAATAAAGGATAATAACCATCCTCCCGAGTAATAACTCACCGAATGTATATTCTCTACAGTGGTATCCCACTAGGTGTATTTCACATAACCTAATTACCCGAAGTCAAAATCTCTCACTAACGTGGTTAATAACATAAATATTGGAGGCGGTCATATTCCTTCCCTGAAAGTGAGATGCCCCTCACCCATATAATGGACGCTATGACTTGGGGATATACTCCCTTTACTCCTCAAGTTAGGGGATTCCTCCTCTACGCGCAACCTCCCCTGATAGCACTAGAGTATATATAATAATAATATCTTGCCACTGATATTAATGCACACACCATATATATATACTATCGCATACCATATATATATATATATATATAAAGAATCTTGGTTTTACCGTGTACTAAACCTGTAACACTAGCCTATACGTTATAACTTGAGTTTATGGTCCCACTAAGATTATTAATTAATTTACACATTAATTAATTAATTACTTTGGTATCGCTCAACCACTATACCAGGACTCGCCCACTTGATCCGAATTTTAATATTTTGGAATTTATTTCTCCAAAATTAACCACATTGTGTCACCCATAAATTCCCTCCAAATCCCAATTACTTTTCCTCATAATTGTTAAGAATTTATGTCATATATTTATTTCTTACTAAATAATGTGTGGGGACAGAATTTTAAATAAATTTTCCTTATATACTAAAATTGGTCGACCTGTCAAAAATCTCCGACCATCGATCGATCGAACAGTTCGTCGTCTTCTCTAAAAGCCAGTTTCAACCATGGACGAAAACCTTAAATTTTGAACTCGTTCTACAGTCTAACCCAAGTCCTCTCATCAATATAATACACCAAGAACATCATAAGGAACCCCCATAAAGTCCCCAAACCCTGTTTAATTTTCGTTCTCTCCTATTTTCTGAATTGGGGAAAAACCCGTGTTATTTGTTAATTAGTCTCAACACCAAATTACCATCTCAAATTCGTTCATAATTTGCCTGGGTTATCACATCTGACCAGTACACATAAATCTCAGATTATATTATGAATCTCTACAAGAATTTCTAATCATGAGGTTGATTTACAAAAAACTCATTTTTGTACCCTCTTTACCCCAAAACAAATTTTGATTCCCATATCACACAAATATGAATTGTAATACAAATAAATGCTACAGCAAGTTAACCACTTGTCTTATGATTTCGCAGGGTCTGATCCGGAGTTATGATTCTCACGGTTGATGATGAAATCCCCTTTGGTTCTTTTCTTTATCGCCCAAATTGGTTCCCAGTGCCTTTAACTACTCCTTAGGGTATTCTCTCCCACTATAGGTTTTTCACCATGAAATCAGTCGTTCCCCTTTTCCCTTTAATTAAGTAATTAGGCTTAATTCCCTTTTTAGCCTAATGGGCCAAGCCCAAGTGACCCAAATACCCTCGTGTGGGCCCAACTATGCCTAAAAATGCCCTGAGATCCATTTACTACCCTCGGGTACTCTATTTCGACTATCTTGGCCCTTCTGGACTCAACCGTTCACTCAAAATTGGCATCTGGATAAGTTTATAATTTTTTTATCTCCCACCTAACTTTGTCTGGAACCGACTCCCGATTTAGATAAGTAAACCCCACGTCATTAATACTCTTAAGACGTAATTAAATATTACTATTTACCTAGTAAATTTAATTTCCCATAAATGTTAAGCAATTATCCTCCCGATTAATATTTATATAAAAATTCCATAATTAATTCCATTAAATTATGTCACACTAGTAATTTAATTTTTTTCTCTAATTAATTAACTATTAAATGCATAAAATTACGGGATCTTACATACTCCCCCCTTACAAAGGAATTATGTCCCCGAAATTAAATCGTACCTATAGTGAATTGCTCTGGATATTGTTCCCGCATATCCTCCTCCCACGCCCAGATAGACTCGTTAACGCTGTGATGACCCCACTGCACTCTAACCAGTGGAACAACCTTGGATCGTAGCTTGTGCTCACTACGATTGAGAATAGCCACCGGTCTCTCCTCATACGAGATGTCTAGCTGTTAATCAATTTCCTCGAGTGGAATGTGCCAGAAGGCCCTCTCGCTCCTTCGATATTTCTTCAGCGATGCCACATGGAACACGTCGTGTATCCGCTAAAGGTGCTCTGGCAATCCCAGTCTATATGCTACCGGTCCCACCCTCTCAATAATAGGGAAGGGTCCCACGTACCTCGGTGTTAGTTTACTCTTCTTGTCAAACCTCATCACCCCTTTCATAGGAGACATTCGGACTAATACCTGATCCCCAACCTCTAACTCCACATGTCTTCGCGAAGCATCAGCATAACTATTATGCCTATCTTGAGCTATCCGAATCCACCCTCGAATTATCTCTATCTTGGCAGATGTCTCATGGACAATCTTTGGCCCCAATAACTTGTTTTCCCTACCTCTAACCAACAGGCGGGTGAACGACAAGGTCTCCCATACAGTGCCTCCAACGGTGCCATGCCAATCGTGAATTGGTAAGAGTTGTTATACGCGAACTCTACCAAAGGAAGATATATATCCCATCCTCCATAAAAGTCTAAAATTCACATCGTGAGTATGTCTTCTACAATCTGATTGACCCTCTCAATCATCCCGTCAGTCTATGGGTGATAGGTTGTACTCTAACGTAGCTCTGTGTCCATGGCCTCCGAAAAGATCTGCCAAAAATGGGCCACAAAAACTAAATCTCTGTCAGACACAATATTTATCGGCACCCCGTGTAGCTTAACGATCTCCATTATGAATAGTTGCGCATAACGCATCGTCTCAAGATCTGTGCGAATCGGTAGAAAGTGGGACACCTTGGTCAATCGATCCACAATGATCCATATGAATTCGTGACCCCTCTGTGATGTAGGTAACCCTGTAATAAAGTCCATGGATATTCTCTCCCACTTACACACGAAAATCTCTAGTGGTTGTAGCATCCCTAGAGATCTCTGATAATCCACTTTCACGAGCTGATACATGGTACATTTCGAGACAAACTCTGCTATGTCCTGTTTCACTCCTGCCCACCAATACTGCCTCCTTATATCCTGGTACATTTTATCCCCGTCGAGATGTACCGCAAATCTCGAACCATGGGACTCTATCATAACAGCATGCCTTAACTCCTCATCCTATGGAACAATTAACCTCCCATTTACGCGTAGGCCTCCTTCTGAGCTGATCGAGTAACCCTTTGCTCCCTCCGCTAACAACTGGCATACCCTATCCCGACAGATCTAATCCTGAGCCTGAGCCCTCATAACTCGCATAATGATCTCCGGTGTGATGGATAATGCTGACATGAAGTCCCTAGCTACATCATCCTCATATCGAAGCTCTCTCCACTTCGCTTTCCAGACCATTGATATTTCCCCAGTCGGTCTCCGGCTCAATGCGTCTGCCACCACATTAGCTTTATTGGGATTATACTATATATCAAACTGGTAGTCTTTCACGAATTCTAGCCACCGGGTATGCCTCATATTCAGATCCTTTTGTGTGAAGAGATACTAAAGTGACTTTTAATCCGTGAATAAGATGAACTCCTCTCCCGGCAGATAATGTCTCCATATCCTCAAAGCACAAATGATCGATGTTAGATCTAGGCCATGAGTGGGGTAATTCTTCTCATGGGGGATTTATCTTTCTGGACGCATAAGCTATAGCCCTCTCCTCCTGCTGAAGTGAACCCTCAATTCCCTGTAAGGATGCGTCGGTGTAAACTCGATACTCTAGTCCTCCCCTCGGCAAAGTAAGTACGGGTGCAAATGTCAACTTATCCTTTAGCTCGTCGAAAGCTAATTGACAATGATCACTCCAAATAAAAGGCACCCCCTTCTAAGTCAGATTCGTCAAAGGGATCACAATTTTTTAGAATCCCTTCATGAACCGCCTGTAATAACCTACCAATCGCAAAAAGTTGCGCACCTCGGTCGGTGTCGTGGGCTACTGTCACTCCCTCACCGCTGACACCTTACTTGGATCCACAGAAATACCTCGGTCTGACACCATATGACCAAGAAACTGTACCTCCCGCAGCCAAAATCCACACTTCCCTAACTTACCCTAAAGTTGGTGATCCCGCAGCGTCTGTAAAACCATAAGCAGATGCTCTGCATACTCCCCCTCAGTGCGTGAGTAGATCAGGATGTCATCAATGAACACTATAACAAATTTGTCGAGATACTCTCTAAAAACCCTATTCATAAGATCCATGAACACTGCTGGAACATTGGTGAGCTCGAATGGCATCACTCTGAGCTCGTAAGATCCGTATCGCGATAGGAAAGCGGTTTTAGGAACATCCTCCTCTCGAATACGCAGTTGATGATACCCTGACCTCAAATCGATCTTGGAGAACTAAGACGTCCCTCTCAAATGGTCAAATAAATCTTCAATCCTAGGCAACAGATACTTATTCCATATCGTCACCTTGTTCAGCTCCATGTAGTCTACGCACAACCGAAGTGAACCATCCCATTTTTGTACAAACAACACTGGTGCACCCCACAACGATGTAATCCGCCAAATGAAACCGTGACCCAGGAGATGCTGAATCTTCTCTCTCAGTTCACGCAACTCTGAAGGGTCCATGGTGTAAGGTGATCGAGTAATCGGCCTCATCCCCGGTGATAAATCGATTATAACTTGATTTCCATGCTGAGTGGCAACCCTGGTATTTCCTGGAACACATCCTCGAAGTCCCTCACTACCTAAATCGAATCCAACAGAACTGCCACCTCCTGTGAGGTCTCCTCCTCGATATAATACAAGTGTGTGCACGACCCTCCCTCAGGTAGAGGCATCACTATTAGGAACATCTCATGTCCCGGAATGGAGAAAACGATTATCCTCTCGTAACAATCTACTATCGCCTGATAACCTGCCAACCAATTTATACCTAGGATAACATTGTACTCCTCCATATCTAATACTAAGAGGTCCGCTGCTAGACTCAATCTCCCAATCAAAATGTCCACCCTCGATAAATCATGTGAATCAATGACCCGTTGCCTACTAGCGACTCTACACACATACGGAGACTACCCGCGGTTTCTAGTAACCCGACCAGTTTAGCAAATTTAGATTTAATGAATGAATGAGATGCTCCCATATTAAAAAGTATCCTACCCTCATGACCATGGATGAGAAACATACCCTCAACCGCTGGCAGCGCCTGCTGTGCTGGATTATTGGGAACTTCTTAGATGTTATACACACGCTCGTAGTGTATTTTCCCCTACTGCTGTGGAGCTGCTGGAGCCGGTGCTACTGGCGACATTTGTCCCTACTACCCCTATTGGGCACCCTACTACTGGCCTCTGCCTTTTTGCGGGCACTCCCTCTTAAAGTGTCCTGTCTGGCCGCAAACAAAACAGCGCCTTTGACCGTCTCCCTATCGTTGGCCCTGTTGGCCTTGGTGCGGTTGCCCCTGCTGGCCTCCCAAATTGTTCCCTTGGCCCTGACGGCCCTGAGGAACCTACTGCTGCTGCTGATTTGGGCCCGGCTGACCCTGCCTATATCCCTATCCTCCCGATCGAAACCCACCAGGCTTAAATTTCTTAACCTGATTCCCTTGATGACTACTAGTCGGCTGCTGAGTACCACTTGTGTCACCACCAACAACTTACTTGCCCTACCAGCTCGACTCCCCTACTCTCTTGCTCCCCTTCGCATGGAAGCGATGATCCTGACAATATATAAGAGCGGCATTGACGACATCTGTATACATCACCAACGTCGGATTACCAATCAAATGTTACCTGATCCTCCAGGCCAGGCCATCCATGAACCTAGACTTCTTTCGCTCCTCGCCGCTCACCTCATTTGGCATAAATTTTGCCAAACGAGTGAACTCCTCCTCACAATCCACCACTGAACGGTCACCCTGCACTAACTCACTAAACTTTTTCCTTATTTGTGCATCTATCATTGATGGGAAGTATTTACGGTCAAACTGCACCCAGAACTCGGATATCTTCATCAAATCTCTCTCCTCAGCAGTGGTAACTGACTCCCACCACTGTAAGGCTTCCCCCGATAGACGAAAGGTATAAAGCATCTGTTTCTGCACATCGGTACACTCCAACATGCACATGTGTCACTGAATATTTTTTTTTTCAATCACTGGCCTCTACTACATCGGTGCTACCCCATAAATCTGGTGGGTCACCCTTCTGAAAGGTCTCCCTAACTCGCTGCCAAGAAGGTGGTCCCACTGGAGCCTGAACTGCTGGTGCCACTAGAGGCGGTGTCTGTGGCTGTGGAAAATGGGTTGCCATAGCTCGCATCACTATCTCAACTACCTGGTCAACTATCACTGTTGATACCAAATTTAGTCTACTGACATGGCCCAATTGAATGAAGATGCGTGGCAACAACAAACACTTTTGAGGAACTCACACGCTCCGAGGAACCATACTACAACGAGGAACACTGCTTCCCCGAAGAACTCACACGCTCCGAGGAACCATACTACAACGAGGAACACTGCTTCCCCGAGGAACTCACACGCTCCGAGGAACAAGAACTCTCTGAGGAACTCTTGAGTACCGAGAAGCTTAGGCGATCCGAGCAACTCAGGCGATCCGAGATGCACCTTGAAAAAAGCATTAACAATAGGATAACCAACAGTTTGACTATTCATTAAATGCTTATCATTCAGACGCACACACTTAAGGGGCATTAAATGTATTACCCTTTCATATGTACATCATTTAATGTATTACCCTTTCACATTATAGCCTCAGGGCTATAAATACATTGTACAATCCTCAATGTAAGGGGACCGGAATTTCTTGATGGAACTTGTAATCGAGAATTCCCAAACACTCAACAATAACATAATAGTGGACGTAGGCCATTCTTATAAGGATGAACCACTTTAAAAATTATTTATCTCATTTATTTATCTTTGATTGAATTATTAGATAAGATCTAATTTTTTACATCAACAGATTGGCGTCGTCTGTGGGAAACGACTGGTAATATCATTTTTCATCAAAAACACTACATCAAAAATGGCTGCTATTCCAGAATCCAGCAATCGAAACACTGGAAGCCCTCCAAACCCATCTGCTCCGCCAAATATTCCAGATCTGGCTGGAATAATGACAAATCTGGCTCAGGGCCAGATCGTCATGCAAGAAACTATGCGACAACTCATACAAACCCTCCATGGTGGTGCACCAACCCATTCAGGACCACGAAGCATTCAAAGGAATACCCGTGCACATTCTTCACGTACTAGGCGTACTGATTCATATCGCATCGAGGAATCTGAAAATTTTTCTTATCAACCTGGGTAAACTTCGTCAGTGCGAGCCACAGATACTTAACAACGTGTCACTCTCTCTCCAGAAAGGACTAATGCCCTAGAAATATTAAGCAGAGTATCTCCTTTCGATAGATTAGGTCATAGGAGGAGCAAAAGTCCTCCTAGAGCCCCGTCGAGGAGCTTTCGACGACCATCAAACTTAAGGGAAGGATCTGCCCAGTCGCGACCAGCTGCTCGTCAAGATAGATCCCAAGAAGCCAGTGCAACGCGATCAGTTGCTCGAACCAATAGGCTCGAGGAAGTAAATGATGCATGGAAAGGCTCTATTCAAAGGCTGGAGGATAGATTAGGGGAAATGGCTAAGGCCAAGAACCCTCTACAACGAACCTTTGCTCGAGGAACACCTTTTGTCCAGGCCATTGTAGAATTTCCAACACCATCAAAGTTCAAAGAACCTGTTGTGACCCCCAAGTATGATGGAAAGACTGACCCTGTCCTTCATATAGAACAATATCAAGTTACAGCCGACATCTATGCTGTTCTAGATGAGATGAGATGCAGAGCATTCTCGGGAACTCTTACCGGATCTGCTCAAATATGGTATAATAATCTTCCTCGGGGTAAGATTTCAACTTTTCTTCAACTGACCGAGTTATTTTTCGGAATTTCTATTTTGGGGCAAAGCCAGTCAAATGAGTAGCACATTTGTTAAGTGTTAGAAAAAAAGCTGGTGAGAGTACCAGAGATTATATAACTCGTTTTAATAACGAGAAACTCGAAGGCATTGATTATGAGGAGAAGACAACAATTTCTGCCTTGATGAGTGGACTACTGCCCAACAAGTTGTAATACACTTTGGCCAAAGATCCACCTAGAACGATGTCAGATCTGATGGGAAAAGCGTCCAAGATTATGAATGTCGAGGAGGCTATGGCTGCGAAAAAGAACATGTATGCCAAAGAAACCAAGGTGGAAGGTGATAAAGCTAAGAAGAAAGAGCATAAGAACAATGGTAATGACAAACATTTAAAAAATAGTTCGGTATGGGACGTAATGAAGAAATATGACAATTATACTCCTTTGAAGAAGGACATTAACCATCTTCTAGAAGAAATCAAGAACAACGAGGAACTAAACTGGCCAGAGAAAAAAAAGGCAGACCCTGACAAGAGGAATAAGGCAAAGTATTGAGAGTTTCATAAAGATTATGGCCATATGACCAAAAATTACATAGCTCTTCAAAATGAGATTGAAACACTCATCTAACGAGGAAAGTTGTCAAAGTATGTTGATCGTGGAAATGAAAGAAGAAACAATAACCGAGCAAGAGAGAGGTCTAGATCTCCTCATCGAGCAGATGAGAATAAGAAAACAAACCATGAAGTTGATCCAGAAGATGACCCCAATCTTCCCAAGAGATCAAGGCAGCCAGAACGAGAGGTATTTTCAATACGATTGGGGTCATTTGACTGTATTGTTATCACAGGTGGAGATGCAGGAGGAGGAGACCATACTGCCGAGAGAAAAGCTTACCTCTGTGAGGTTCAAGCTTGCTCGTACATTCAATGAATAAATCTAGCTGAGGAGGATCACCCAAGAAAGGTGAACAAAGAGAAATTAGTCATTGGTTTCTCAAAGAATGACCTCGCAGGTGTTCTATATCGTCATAATGACCCATTGGTGATCAAGATGAGAATGAAGGAAGTAATGATTTCAAGAGTACTGGTAGATAATGGTAGATCGGCAGACATCATGTTCTACTCGAGCTTCGACAGTTTAAATCTAAAGCTATCTCAATTGGAGCCTTATCATAGACCCCTCCTTGATTTTGCTGGCGAGAAAGTATTTCCACTTAGGACGATCAAGTTGGATATATTCATTAGTACGTGGCCTGCTTGTCGAACAGAAAGTATACGCTTCTTCGTGATAAATAAGAATGTTCAATCATTATACAATATCATCATGGGAAGAGTAGGATTGAAGAAATTCGAGGTTGTACCATCTACAGTGCATTAGTGCTTAAAATTTCCAATAAATTTTGGAGTAGGAGTTGTGAAAGGTGATCAGAAAGTAGCTCGAGAATGGTATTATTCATCCGCCGAGCAAGAGGAACTGGAGGAATCAAGAAAAAAGACTACTACCTATCAAGTGGATGAAGGTGCAGAAATTGAAACATTAGATCCTAGAGATGAGTCACAACTCGTGAAGGGTCAAGTGGTGGAGGCTACTGAAAACATCATTCTGGACGACGAGAACCCTGAACGAACTACTCAAGTAGGTTCTTCATTGGAAGCATCATTAAAATAGGAATTGATAACTTTCCTAAGAAGCAGAAAGCAAACTTTCGCATGGAGTCATGAAGATATGCCTGGGATAGACCCAAATTTCTTATGTCACGAACTCAATGTGAATAAGGAGATTAAGACGGTGAAGCAGAGAAGAAGAGTGTTCAGCCCCGAGAAGAACCAAGATATACAGGAGGAAGTCGAGAAGCTCCAAAAATCTTGTTTCATTGAAGATGTTAAATATCCAGACTGGTTAGCCAATGTGGTGATGGTAAAGAAGAAGAACAACAAGTGGAGGATGTGTGTAGACTTCACCGACCTCAACAAAGCATGCCCAAAGGATCATTTTCCATTGCCCCGAATTGATCAACTAGTAGATGCTACCTCAGGACACGAGTTGTTGAGCTTCATGGATGCTTATTCTGGCTACAATCAGATTAAAATGAAACCTGAAGACAGGGAAAGTACTTCTTTCATTACCCCTAGGGGAACTTATTGTTATAATGTTATGCCTTTTGGTTTGAAAAATGCAGGTGCGACATATCAGCGGCTGATGAACAAGGTCTTTGCTGAACGAATCAATTGCAATATGGAAGTCTATGTTGACGACATGCTGACAAAGAGCAAGAAAGCTGCCGATCATCTAGTTGACCTAAGTCAGACTTTTGATCAACTGGATAAATATCAAATGAAGTTGAACCCAATGAAGTGCATATTCGGAGTACGAGAAGGCATGTTCCTCGGTAACATTGTCAATCAACGAGGCATTGAGGCAAATCCTGAAAAGATCAAAGCTCTATTAGGGCTGCGATCTCCAACGACGAAGAAAGAAGTACAAAGTCTTACAGGACGAGTTGCAGCACTTAATAGATTTGTATCCCGAGCAACTGACCGATGTCTCCCATTCTTCAAGACGATCAGAAAGACTTTTGAGTGGAATGATGAATGTGAGAAAGCTTTTAAAGACTTGAAGAAATACTTGGGAGCACCTCCACTATTGTCCAGGTCGGTGGTGGTAGAAAAATTATACTTATATCTTGCAGTGTCGGAGAATGCAGTTAGCTCAGCGTTGATCGAGGTGGAAAATGGAGTACAAAAACCAATCTACTACACAAGTAAGGCCTTCCGAGGAGCAGAGATCAGATATCCAAGGCTGGAAAAGTTAGCACTGGCGTTGATTGAGGCGAGTAGGAGAATGAGGCCATACTTCCAAGCTCATACCATAGTAGTATATACTGATATGCCATTGAGGCAAGCCCTTCATAAACCAGAAAAATCAGGGAGATTGATGTACTGGGAAATAGAGCTTGGTGAATATGATATAGTCTATGAACCAAGATCATCGCTAAAAGGGCCAGCTGTAGCATATTTTATAGCACAGTTCACTTATCCTGATACCCCCGAGGAGGAAAAGTTGCTCGCTGATCAACCTGTGGATGTTACAGGATCATCAAACACAAGCCCAGACCAACTCCGGTTGGTAAAAGGGAAAGTGGATGTTACAAGATCATCAAATTCGAGCTCAGACCAACTCCGGTTGTTAAAAGGGCAAGAAAAGATGATCGACGAAGAGCAAGAAATATCAGGGGAGGATGAAAGGAAGCCACAAATATTTCACCGAGGAACTCTGTCAGATCAGAAGTTTGAAGACGAGTTACCTATATGGAGGCTATATGTAGATGGCTCATCTTGCACAACAAGCAGTGGAGTAGGGATAGTTTTCAGCACTCCGGACGAGGTCGACATAGAATACGCCCTGCGTTTCCAATTTAAAGCTTTCAATAATGAGGCTGAGTATGAGGCCATGATTGCAGGACTTAATTTGGCAAAAATTATGGAGGCGCAGCAGGTTATGTTTTCAGTGATTCTCAATTGATCGTAAACCAAATGATGGGAGTATATGCAGTCAAAGGAGAATTAATGATCAAGTATCATGCAAAGGTGATGGATTTGGTATCAGAATTTGCTGTTATTTAGCTTGTCAAAATACCAAGAATGGAGAATGCGAGAGCAGACTCTTTAGCTCGATCAGCATTAGCTACTCGTACCGAGCTACGACGAACGATCCCAATTGAAGTTTTAGCTGGTCGGAGCATAGATGAAGATCTGACGACGAACTTTATTACCCTTGATTTAGGACCATCTTGGATGGATCCCATCAAGGCATATATTGAGGAGGGAGAATTACCAATTGATAAGCTCGCAGCCAAAAAATCGAAGTTTAAAGTTGCTCGGTATGTATTAACTAACAATATTTTATATAGACGAGGAATTATGGCAGGTTTGCAGAGATGTGTACATCCCTCTGAGGTGAAAGAATTGATTTAAGAGATCCATGAAGGGTCCTGTGGAGCACATGTAGCAGGTCGGACGCTTTTGCAAAGGGTGATGACGCAAGGATACTACTGGCCGACGATGAGGGCTGATTGTATAGCCTATGCCAAGAAATGTGACAAGTTCCAGCGCTTTTCCGCCTATCGAAGAACTCCACAAGCATTGTTGACACCCATCACTTCCCCTTAGCCATTTGCCATGTGGGGAATAGATTTGGTTGGACCATTGCCGACGACCAGAGGAAGATTCAAATACCTCGTCGTCGCAGTGGATTATTTTACTAAGTGGGTAGAAGCTGAGCCTCTCATTGATATGACGTACGAAAAGGTGTACCAATTTGTTTGGAAGAACATCATTTAACGATATGGTCTTCCTCATGCTTTCATCACAGACCATGGAACACAATTTGATAACGAGGAGTTCGCTGCCTATTGTCATCAGTCAAATATTTTGAAGGTCCACTCAGCACCAGGCCATCCTCAAAGCAATGGACAAACTGAAGTGATAAATAGAACGCTGCTAAATGGCTTAAAGAAAATAATGGATGATGCAAAAGCCAATTGGATCCACAAGCTACAATCAGTACTCTGGGCTTACCGAACTACTCCCCGAGTAGCAACTGGAGAATGACCATATATGCTGACGTTTGGAAGTGAAGCTGTTATACCTACCGAGTTGGGCCTCCCAACACACAGGGTACTGAATTTCAATTCCCCTGTCAGTGACTTAATGAGAAGATTGGATTTAGACATGCTCGAGGAAGTTAGAGAAGAAGCAGCCATTAGAAATGCTGCTTACCAGCAGCGAACAACTTTGTTCTACAACAAGAGGGTAAAGAAGTGCGACCTGAAAGAAGGAGATTATGTGCTAAAGAAGATGATTCAAAGGCACAACAAATTGGAGGCAAACTAGCATGGACCATACCGAGTTACAGAAGTTGTTCGACCAGGAACTTACCGAATAGCAACTTTAAAAGGGGAGGAGTTTAAGAATGCATGGAATGCAGAACACCTACGCAAGTATTATCAGTGATGAATAAAATAAAGATATTCTGCCGAATTCTCTCTTTATTGAAAGTTGTTCGGGGAATACTAGTGCTACACACTACTCGGCAGAACTCGGCAAAGCTCAGACTACTCAAATTTATTCTCGAAAATGCCAACTAAGGTTGGTCGAGAAACCTATATTCCTCCGGGAAGTAAAGCTCGGAAGAACTCGGCAAAGCTCAGACTAATCAAATTTATTCTCGAAAATGCCAACTAAGGTTGGTCGAGAAACCTATATTCCTCCGGGAAGTAAAGTTACATATATTCCTCCAGGAAGTAAAGCTACTTGTATTCCTCCGCGAAGTAAAGCTACCAATATTCCTCCGGGAAGTAAAGCTACCTATATTCCTCGGGGAAGTAAAGCTACCTATATTCCTCCGGGAAGTAAAACTACTTATATTCCTCCGGGAAGTAAAACTATGTGTTTCTCGTGAAATAAAAGTATTCCTAAAAATGCCAATTTATGTTGGTTAGGAAGTAAATATATTCTCGAAAATGCCAACTTGAGTTGGTCGTGGCAAAGTTGCTGTTTAAAGAAAAAAAATTACTAACTATGGTTGGTCGGGGATAAAAACCAACTATCTGTAGTTGGTCGATAAGGAAAATTTACCGACCTTGGTTGGTCGGAAACAATTTATGAAGATGGGAAAGTGATCGAGCAACATTATTTGATACTCATAACTTTTTACTAAGTTGGTTGAGAAATAAAACATTAAAATTTACTAACTATGGTTGGTCGGGGATAAAAACCCACTATTTGTAGTTGGTCGACAAGGAAAATTTACCGACCTTGGTTGGTCGGAAACATTTTATGAAGATGAGAAAGTGATCGAGCAACATTTTTTGATACTCATAACTTTTTACTAAGTTGGTCGAGAAACAAAACATTATGTTTGCCAAATGACTACCACAAATTCAAGCTACTCGATAATAAGTTGGTCGACAATAAGTTGGTCGACAAATAACTCAACATTATTATCTTTTTAACAGATACACATGCACAGATGTAATGTGTTTCATAATTACAAGACAATGGCAATTAAGATTGCAAACAAAAATGAAAGTCCATTAAATCCAAAACAAATTACATTGATAATGAAATGTAAATTACATTGATACTAACTATTACATTAATATTCCTATTCTATTGGTCTTTTCCCCTCTGCTTTTGAAACAGGTTCCTCGCCAGTAGGCGGATCATTTAAAGCAAGAGGAGAATTTATGAAGTTCAAATCTTTTAACATCCTGATATTCATCACGGATGATCGATCTAAGAGGTACTCGGGACGAGATATCTCGACATTTGAATGGAGATTGTAGTCACCGAGATATTTGGAAATCAAGCATCGAGGAATGTCCCGAGCAGGGATCCAACTCATGTCCAGCTTGAATGGTGGCATGGGTAAGTCGAGCAGCCCGGGATCGTGGTAGTCCCACAGGTAATGACCTTGTTTGAGCTACAGCACACCTAAGGCATTCAACCATCTTTGTTTGTAGCCCTCATTATTGGCATTCTGGATACGATCATCCAAGTGGTAGAGCGCCTCGTTGTATCCAGCCATCCAGAACTCCCTAGGCTGTTTGTGGAACTGATAGGTCAATCTTTTCAGCTGCTCGTGGAGATTTTTGATGAAGAGCTCTTTATTCTCCAAGGTAGACTTCTGCTTGGAAAGCTGCTCTTCCATGTCCCTGATTTTCTTTGACATTTCAGCCAAATCCTGGTTCTTCACCATCAGCTGGAAGGCCTGGTTTTCTAAGGCAGACTGAGTCCTCTATTTCTCGGCAGGAATCCGAGGTGCTCTTGCTCGTCCCCGAGGTGCTCTTGATCGTCCCCGAGAAGAAGAAGAAGGGCCTGACCTTTTCAAGGTTTCCAACTCATCCCTCAAGTTGGCGTTCTCGACCTCCAAGAACGAGAATCCCTCATCAGTCACTGGGATCAAGGCTTGTGAAGTGGAAGCTACAGACTTTAACTATGACAACTCTCTTTGCAGGTTGTTGTTCTCTTGCTCTAATAATTCGGCTATTTATCTGCACTCCTCGACCTCACCCCTCAGAGTTCTCTCTCTCACATCGTACCCAGCAAAAAGCTTCTCGTAGCCCTTGTCGGCGATGATTGGTTGATATTTCTTCTCATAACCCTCGTACAAGAGAGCAGTGGATTCCTCATATTGATGCTGAAGGTCTTCGAGGGTGCCTTAGAGATCCTCGATCATATCATAATAGGCCACATTATTGGCCACCGCTCGATCAAGCATACACTTCAAGTATTGGTAGGCTCCAACTGCCTGTTCAGAAGCATCTTGGTCGAGGATGTCGACGATTTGTGCTGTACTCAGATCTGTGTGCCCAGCCTTAAAGTATTCATTGCATTGCCTCAATACCTTTATATCATAAGCAGACAGCAATCCCATCCTGGCCAGAAACTAGTAGAGAAAGAAAAAGTAGTAATCAAAATAGAGTACAAAGAAGTGACAACAGTATGCAAAAACAAAAATTCAAGTTTTATTATATCATAAAATTCAGAGTTACATGGTTCAGGGTTACATTTGACAAAGATGAATAAAATAGAAAGAAACCCGAACAACTCTATACATTTTCCTTGTCTCTCAAAACCTTCTCGGGAGGCTGAGACGAGGAGGTAGGTTGCTCGGAGGGAATAGAGAGTTGCTCGGGGAGCACTGGCAATTACTCGGAGGAAGTAGCGAGATACTGAAGTTCCTCGGTAGTAGGCTGGATGGCTGGGGGATGATCTCCCATCACTATAGAAGACTCTTCGGAGGCATCTTCGTCCTCTTCTTCATCTTCAGTAGTTGGAGGGGGACCAGGGATGTGTCGCTGGAAGAGTTCAGAAGTTTCTTCGACCTTCATCTCCTGAAGAGCTGCGACCCACCCATCTCTGAAGTATTTTAGTCTGCCATATTCAACTTGTGACATCATGGAAGCCAAGCCCTTGTTCCACCCCTTGTCCCAGCCAGCGCTGAAAGACTTTTTCACAGCCATTTTTCTCTTTAATTTCTCCGAGGAAAGCTTCTCGGACAGAAGGTTTTCAGCAGTCTTCAGTTTGTTTTCAACCTCCTCCTTATACCGATTTACATCCTGAAGCTGGCCCAACTTTTCCTCAGCAACCTTAAGCTTATCTTCAAGCTCCCCAGTAATTTTTAGCTTCTCTTCAAGCTCTTTATTTTTCTTCTCCAAAGCATTCACTTTTTTCTCCAACCCTTTGGAGACTTCAACAACATGAGCTTTCTCCTTCTCGGTGGAGGCAAGCTTGTTCTCCCAGATTGCCTTGTCAGTAGCATATTTATGGAAAGAATCTTCCAAAGACTTAATAGCTTCCTCCAGAGCTCCCTCCACACTAGACGAGGAGCTTGAAGCTTTAATCGCCTCATCTTTCTTCAAAATGATATTGAAGCAGCTCACCAACTGTAAAAAGAAAATGAAAGCAAGTCAGAGATAAATATAACAAATAAAAGATGAAAAGTTCAAAATAATGAGACTTACAGAAGAAATATGGCGAGCAGCTAACGAAGTGACCATGTCCCGAGTAAGGTTTTCTTCAACACCTTGGATCTAGGGAATGATCTAAGTCTTCACCGAGCTCATGGCATAGCTCGGGGGAATAAAAGTAGGAACACAAGTTCCAGTAGTTAGGGGCTGAGCAATGGTTTCAACCAAATTGACCGAGGAGATTTTCTTCAGCTTCCTCGGGGGAACAGGAACAGTTTCGACCAAGGAAGAACTCTTGGTCGGTGATATTACAATCACTTCTCCTAGAGCAGCAGACCTGCTCGGGGCCACTTGGGGCTTCTCGACAACCTTCACAACAGCAGTCGAGGAAGGTGCATCAGTTTTCTTTGTCCCTTCTGGGACATCAGTCTTACTCTTTTTGGGCTCTCCAGCAGCAGAGGTAGGTTTCTCGAAGAGAGTGGGAGGTCTTCTTCTCTTCATCCTTTCTCTTAAAGGAATGTGTGATTCAGGCGAAGAACTTGCAGAGGCTGGTACTGGTTCTGCTTCACTTATCACCGAACGAGCAGTGAAAGAAGTGGTGTAGCTCTTGTACTGCAGCAGATATGAGGCTGACCTAATGTGCTCGTCAGCAACACTTTGATGCAAATTCTAGATAAGTTTCAAATGTCTTATATTCACGTCTGCTTCCTTTGGACACTTTCTTTTGCTATCAACTGCAAATAAATAAATATTTAAAATATCAGTGGCACATTTTATCAAACATAGAGGAAGCATAATTTCAAAATAAATCAAATAAAATAAAAATAACCTATCCCATTGCCATAGGGAGGGCATCTGGGACCCTGATACACTTTATCTCCAGATAAAGGAGCATATTGCCAATTTTTTATGACAACCCCGTGCTCAAAATAGTCCCTATTGGCATTCGGGAGATTGACTACTAAGGCCCTATTTAAAAATCTAGTTTTTGAATAAAAGGTGTTATCACCAACTGCCCATCTATAGTAATACATAATTTCTGGAATTCCTATGCGAGTTCCGTGGATTTGATTTAATCTATGAACCCTATTAACTATTCTCCACGTATTGGGGGTTATTCTTGCAGGAACAACGTCAAAGTATTGACAGAATTCCAGACATAAGGGATTGGGTGGAAAAGAAAATCCACACTCAGCAACAAAGAGACTGGGGAACCAATGTCCCTCAGCCAAATGGAAATAATCAAAAGGCTCAGAAAGCTCTTCCAAAACAACCCAGGAGGGAATAGAAAAATCAGAGCGAAACTTATTAAGAGATTCAACGGGGTAAACCATGATGAATAAAGGAAATGAAGAAGAAGGAAGAAGATCTTACAGAAAAAGAGCGGATCTGTTGACAACGAATGATGGAAAGGATGAACGCACAAGAGAGTAAAGCAATGGAAAATTCGAAAATACAACTTTGAAAAGGTAGAGGATTATGGGATTGTCTTTGACGCTTAAATACCTTGCCTTGGGAAAAGGAAAAAGTGATGATTACAAAAAGAAACGATTGCGCTACCGGCGGCTAGAAGGATAAAAAGGACGCGAAGATCGAGGCGGTTATAAAAAAATTCAAAAAGGCACGATTCTACGAATTTGGAAGGAGAAATAAATACAAAAGACTCCTAAATATCAGGAGGACCATTTAAAACTACCATATTCCAAGAAAGAATGTTCCATACTTCTCAAATTTCAAACTATGAAACATTAGGGGCTTCTGTTGATACCAAATTTAGTCTGCTGACATGGCCCAATTGAATGACGACGCGTGGCAACAACAAACACTTTCGAGGAACTCACACGCTCCGAGGAACCATACTACAACGAGGAACACTGCTTCCCCGAGGAACTCACACGCTCCGAGGAACAAGAACTCTCCGAGGAACTCTTGAGTACCGAGAAGCTTAGGCGGTCCGAGCTGCACCTCGAATAAAGCATTAACAGCAGGATAACCAACAGTTTGACTATTCATTAAATGCTTATCATTCAGACGCACACGCTTAAGGGGCATTGAATGTATTACCCTTTCATATGTACATCATTTAATGTATTACCCTTTCACATTACAGCCTCAGGGCTATAAATACATTGTACAACCCTCATTGTAAGGGGACCGAAATTTCTTGATAGAACTTATAATCGAGAATTCCCAAACACTCAGCAATAACATAACAGTGGATGTAGGCCATTCTTATAAGGATGAACCACTTTAAAAATTCTTTATCTCATTTATTTATCTGTGATTGAATTATTAGATAAGATCTAATTTTTTACATCAACAATCACTGTCACCTAAGTAGTGGAGATAAACTCAGGTGGGGTGGTGGTGGTGGTACTTGTGGCTCATGAAGAGCCTCCCTTAACTCATCCCTAGCCTCTGCCCTCTTCGCTCTCCGTATCTTCGGTGGCATCTAAAAATAGATTGAATCGTATAAGTACGCAATTTATACAAAAAATCTAATAGCAAAACAACGATATCTCAAAAGTGGAAAATGAATCAACAGTCCTAATAATAGGGCTCCATAACAACCGAACGCTACGCTGAAACGTAGTAAGCCACACAGATCCTAAGGACACTAGAACCTGATGCTCTAATACCATATGTGACACCCCACCAAATTAACCCCTAGTGATCAGTCCTAAATTAAATTAGAACAGGTTTCTTAGTTGGTTCATTCTTAGCATCATTGTCGCCTTTTTAATTACTAACCACCTAAGTGAGAAAATTAGAGTGGAGCCAAGTTTTATCTTTTCAATAATTTAATGAAATACTCATGTGGAAATGGAATAGTTTAAACAATCACAATTAACTGAAATCAACCATTCATATCTAAATAAACTAACCGAATAAACCATCGGCTCAAATCCAACAAAGTAAAGACAAATGATGATAAATCTCAACAAGTCTGACGTAAATACTAAATAAATCTGTGAGCAACATGCTCAGGTAACTGATAGGAAATTTCTATACTAGAAATGAAAAGAATGAGGTGCCTATCAAACTCCCGCAACATCCACATAGTTGCAACAACGGATCCCTGGAATGAGTCAAGTCTAACGTCCCTGTGGCTGGACACCTTAAAAATATTTATAGCAAGGGTTAGAACCCAAAATATTTGGAAAAATATTTAACAGATGATTAACTTGCAGTAATAAATATGTATGCATGCTCTTCATATTTTAGTTAGTGTCGCACTCCCTTGAGGACATCCTCACCCCTCCTCTAATGTGCACGACTAACGCCTTCATTAATTCCCCTAGTTATCTATCCCTTAACTAGATAACCGATATGACCCCTTGCAACCACCCTACTCTAATCGAGTATGCAATAATTATGATTTCTAAGTTATTATCAACATTAACTTAATTAATCATTACCCTTTTTAAATTCATATAACTTTCACACCCGTTATATATATAATACAATTCACGACCTGTATTAATTTACCCGTATATAATTATTTATCTCATTATATACGTATAACCAAAATACAACATTCACACATATGTTGGAATAATAAATAATAAAGGATAATAACCATCCTCCTGAGTAATAACTCACCGAATGTATATTCTCTAAGGTGTTATCCCACTAGGTGTATTCCTATAACATAATTACCCCCAAGTGAGAATCGCTCACTAACTTGTTTAATAACATAAATATTGGAGGCGGTCGTATTCCTTCCCTGAAAATGAGATGCCCCTCACCCATATAATGGATGCTATGACCTGAGAATATACTCGTCCTACTCCTCAAGCTAGGGGATTCACCCTTTACGCGCAACCTCCCCTGATAGCAGTAGAGTATATATAATAATAATATCTTGCCACTAATATTAATGTACACACCATATATATATATATATATGATAGCACTAGAGTATATATAATAATAATAATATCTTGCCACTGTGAATCCCCTAGCTTGAGGAGTAGGGGATTCACAGTGGCAAGATATTATTATTATATATACTCTAGTGCTATCATATATATATATATATATATATATATACATATAATAATAATAATAATAATAATATCTTGCCCTACTCCTCAAGCTAGGGGATTCACAGTGGCAAGATATTATTATTATTATATATACTCTAGTGCTATCATATATATATATATATACTATCGCACACCGTATATATATATAAACAATCCCGGCTTTACCATGTACTAAATTTGTAACACTAGCCTATACGTTATAACTTGAGTTTATGGTCCCACTCAGATTATTAATTAATTTTCACATTAATTAATTAATTACTTTGGTATCGCTCAACCACTATCTCGGACTCGCCCACTTGATCCGAATTTTTTGGAATATATTTCTCCAAAATTAATCGCAATGTGTGACCCATAAATTTCCTCCAAATCTCATTTACTTTTCCTTATAATTGTTAAGTATTTGTGTCCTATATTTATTTCTTACTAAATAAGGTGTGGGAACAGAATTTTAAGTAAATTTCCCTTATATACTAAAACTAGCCGACCTGCCAAAAATCTCTGACCATCGATCGATCGAACAGGTCTTCGTCTTCTCCGAAAGCCTGTTTCGGCCATGGACGAAAAACTTTTATTTCTAACTCCTTCTACAGTCTAACCCAAGTCCTCTCATCAATATAATACCCCGAGAACATCATAAGGAACCCCCACAAAGTACCCAAACCCCGTTTAATTTTCTCTCCAATTTTCTGAATTGGGGAAAAAAATCGTGTTATTCGTTAATTAGTCTCAACACCAAATTACCATCTCAAATTCGTTCATAATTCACATGGGTTTTCACATCTGACCAGTACACGTAAATCTCAGATTGTATCATGAATCTCTACAAGAATTTCTAATCAGGAGGTTGATTTACAAAAACCCCATTTTTGTACCCTCTTTACCCCAAAACGAATTTTTATTCCCACATCACACAAATATGAATTGTAATATAAATAGATACGACAACAAGTTAACTACTTGCCTAATGGTTTCGTAGGGTCTGATCCGGAGTTGTGATTACCAAGGTTGATGATGAAATCGCCTTTGGTTCTTTCCTTTGTCTCCCAAATTGGTTCTCAATGCCTTTAAATGCTCCTTAGGGTATTCTCTCACATTATAGGTTTTCCACAATGAAATCAATCGTTTCCCTTTTCCCTTTAATTAAGTAATTAGGCTTAATCCCATTTTTAGCCTAATGGACCAAGCCCAAGTGGCCCAAATACCCCCGTGTGGGTCCGGTTATGCCTAAAAATCCCCGAGACCCATTTACTACCCTCAGGTACTTTATTCCGACTATCTTGGCCCTTCTGAACTCAACAGTACACTCAGAATTGACATCCGGATAAGTTTATAAAATTTCTTATCTCCCACCTAACTTAGTCTAGAGCCGACTCCCGGTTGAGATAAGTAAACCCCACATCATTAATGTGTTTCTCTCTGTCTCTCATACCCATTCTCTATTATTATTTCTCTTTGATTGTATCCTCTATTATTAGTTGTTTCTTTTGCTTTTAGACGTTAACAAATTGTCCCCGTTTGTGGGAATTTCGTAAAAATCTATTGCAGTACCTACCCAAAACCACCTATTCCTATACTTAGTGGAGACAATCTGTAATGGCGAATAACCCCAAGAGCATTCGAATGGCAGAAGTTCAGACACCACCTCCCCCTACCGAGGCAGGTTAACTACACAGTATACTAATGAGCCTCTCTAAAGGGAAAGAAATGATGTAGGAAAGTGTCAGGCAGTTGACACACACTCTACAAATGAGGTCAATGCAACCCAATCCAAATAACGTGACTCCCGAACCCGAGATATCAAAAATAGGTTACAGCCGACTTCTTCCATCGCCTCATATGGAACGACACCAAGAATACCATATCTGAGGGATGGAGAATCCCAAGAGGCTGAACTTCGAATCATATGGAAACACCAGTTCCTCCCGGCGAATTGGGTCGCAATGGAATTGGACATACCGCCTGGGGAAACCTCCTCCATTCAGTTGCCCAGTCGCTTTGATGATAAGTCATACTCAGAGGAGTGCCCCAGCGTGCTGGAAAGACTTAGCAGAGGCTCAACATTTGATTGGTTAGGCCATCGCTGGCAAGTACTAGTAGCCCCATATAACTACCCCTAGAGGAGCGTGTCGGGAAAGTCTACCACTAGGGGCTCCTATCGATCTGCCCGGGCGTCGATCGAAGACGAGCAGAATTTCGAAGATGAGAGCTCGATCGAAAGCCGATAATGAAACAAAATCCAGTTGAAAGCGGTACCCAAGGTGATAAACAGCCATGGAAAGACCCCATCCAATGCCTAGAAGACCACCGGGGAGAGATGGACAAGTCAACGAACCCCCTTTAGTGGGATTTTACAAAAATATCCCCCTTTGTCTTCTCTGTCATGGCATACCCCACTCCGACGAAATTCAAGTCATCGATTATCACCCTAAAATACGATGGGAAGACATATCCCATTTTGCATATCTAGCAATACCAACCCGTTGTAGGCATTTATTCCATCCCGAACAAAATGAGATGCCGAGCATTCTTTAGAACCATAACTGGCTTTGCTCAAATATGGTACAACAGTCTGCCTAGGGGAAGATAAAGAATTTTTAGCAATTGACCGACCTATTTGTCAGTAATTGCGGCTTTGGTGCCAAGCCAGGGAAGTAATTTCCCATCTTCTCAGCATTCGCAAAATGGAAGATGAGAGCAGCCATGATTATATTGTGACACCCCGACTAATTAAATACCGGGTAGCTACTCCTTTATTATATTAATACAAAATGCCAAGTTGGTCCAGTTAATAGCATCACTGTCGAAAACATTTTTATGATTACTAACCACCTAGTATTTAAAAAGTAAGTTGCCATATTTTAAGTTAAGTCTGATTAACATGCAATAAAAGAATAATGGAAGAATAACATAAATCCATTCACCATAAATAAGTAGTGAAATAACCAACAAATAGTAATAAGTCCGGAGGAAAACTCCTCACAACAATCCCACAACTGAAAATAATATGACAAGTCTGAAACCTGAATTAATTACATGCCCGGAGTTTGAATAACTGAAATAAAGGAAATATCTCTAAAAGAAATGGGCAACATGCCCTACAACTGATAAATGATGGATATAGAGTCAAGATAGATGAAGCGTCTATAATCAAGGTCCGGTAACTTCCACAAATAGCTACAGCTCGTCACCTGAATAAGGATCCTAAGCATGGTGTCCTTGTGGCTGGGCACCTAAAATGGTTTTTACAAAAATAGATTTGAAATCAAACGGGTCAGGGCCCGAAAGTGGAGAGTATTTTGAAAACTGCAAGTGCTTTAATAACATTTAAAACAATAAATGAAAGATACATGTTAGGACGTGCTCTCACATGAAATACTCACATGTGTTTTCTCATAACTATTTAGTTTAAAAGAGTTTCTAACGCTTCTACTCGGTTCACGTTTTAATTACCACCTTAACAATTAAATAGAGAGTTCTACTTTAATTCTCGGATTCCCAATTATTAACAAAACCATTTATTGATATCCGTCCCCTTTTATCTTTTCATAACGTTACAATTACTATACTCACAATTTAACATAGCAATTTCTTTATCATATAATCGTATATTATTCACATCATAATTATACAATACAAGCACCCCGAGACTAAGCTGCGGTGCACACATACTCTGCTATCCATCCCGGTACATCACGTATATAAGGATCACGCATTCCGAATCTCTCAGGAATCGTTCAGATAACAACATCACAAACAATGGAGGCGAACACAATCACATCACATGGGTCACGTACATACCTACGCTCCCACGATCAACAAACTTATTAACATCCCAATAAGTCCTTCTCTGACCTATGTTCATTGAGGTACCAATCTAAATTCGGGCAACACAAGGATAAGAAGGCCCTAAGCGAACGTCAACCTCCCGTGATAGCAAGTATGGTAGGTATGTCATACACATAAAAATCATATACTAAGCATTCACACATCTTAGATATCTCAATATTAATAAAGGTATACTCTACATCCTTATACCATTATTCCAAATTTGTATATTTTAAGTCTCCCGTTAATATAAAATTTTAAACCGTCGACACGTCTCACGTCATAGTTTCTTTTACTTAAAACCTATCTCAAATAGACTATTAAGTTACTATTATTCCCACATATAACATCTTTATTCCTAAGGTCCTTACTTCTGCCCCAAACCTCATTTCATCAAATTATTCAAATTTACACTTTTAACCCACATATTATCTCACTTATCGAATTTCATTAGATTAGAATAAGTCCTCAAATTGAATCCTAATTAAGGTCAAAATTTCATAACCATGCCTACTGGTCTTCCTTAAGTTTAAGGGTATTCATAAGGTCTCCAATAATATTTTCCAATGGTTACCACCATTAAAATTTAAAATAGGGAAAACTTTACTCATTCTTGGAAGGTCGATCGATCGACCTTTTCCTTCGATCGATCGATGGTGTTTAATCGATCGACTGATGAACATCGATCGGTCGAATGCACCAGGTATGGCTACAGACTGCTTCGTTTTGCAGTTTTCCAATCATCCCAAAACATACTTTTAATGCATGAAACTCTAATATAACGTTATAGTATCATCATACAACCATCCTACAACATTATTAACGTTCTAAAACTAATAATTCATCAACCAAGGGCTATATTTGGATCAAATCTTCATCAAGAACCCTAGTTTTCTACTTCTTTCAAGAACATTAATAAACCTCTTCTTAAATCCGTTTTTAGATCATCAAGGGTCATAATTTTGAATTCATAATTCGTCCAGAATGTTTCTACATGCAGTCCCTAACATAATTCATAGTTTTAACCTTTCAATTCATGGGTCTATATCAATCTTCCAAGATAATTTCGATAATTCCTAAACATGGAAAAGCATAGCATTGAATTAATTATAATTAAACCACTTGCCTTAATCGTTCTCTGAATTTGAGGTTGAATCTTAAAGGTTGAATTGCCTTCTCTCTCTCTCTGCAGAATTCTTCTCTTCCTCTCTCTCTCTACAAGTTCTTCTCAAGGTGTTAATGGAGGTGGGGTTGGTTTTTACCAAGTTAAGGGTTTCTAAACCTCTCCCGTAGCCCAATACCTAAATTGGGGTTGGAAATGGCTTAGTGGGTTAAGACTAAGTCAGATTTCTAACTCTAATTTTCGTGGGTTTTAATTACCCAATTTCTGAAATTACCAAAATGCCCTTATAAGATACCGGTATGGCCTAATAATGCCCCGGGACCCAAACTTAACCCCCGGTTAGTGTTTTCTGACTATTTCGACCCTTCCGGATGCGTTGGCGCACTCAAAATGACCATACGGTTAATAGAAATAAAATTCACTTTTTAATTCAAATATTTATATTCCTGACGCAACTGTCACGCGCGTCCTAACAAGATTTCCCAAATTGCCGTATTTCAATCTCGCGACAATTTCATTGTTTCCAATATTCATATATTGCCATATATACACATTATAATCAAATATTAACTCACATATCGTTAATATTTTATCCGGATTAATTTCGATTAATACACATTTAATTCAATTAATCCCCAAAAATAAATATTACAGAAAATACGGGGTATTACATACTTCCCCCCTAATAACTGAATTTCGTCCCGAAATTCGGAACTAGAAAGTACCTGGTAAGAACAAATCTGGGTAATGTTCGCGCATCTCATCCTCGCGCTCCCATGTGTACTCCTCGACATTATGATGTCGCCACTGAACACGCACTAACAAAACTATCTTTGACTGCAGTTTCCGCTCACTTCGGTCCAAAATAGCAATCGGCCCCTCCTCGTAGGAGCTATCAGGCTGGAGATCGATGTCCTCCAAGGCAATCTGAGAATGAGCCAAATCTTCTCTAAGATATTTCCTTAGCGAGGAAATATGAAACACATCGTGAATCCGATGAAAATGCTCCGGTAACCCAAGCCTATATGCAACCGGTCAAATCCGCTCAATAATAGGAAATGGTCCCACATATCTTGGTGCCAACTTCCTTTTCTTCCCGAAACGCATAATCCCCTTCATAGGATATACTCTGAGCAAAACCTGGTCCCCCACTTGGAACTCCCTGAAGAACCTCTTCGCATCAGCATAGCTCTTATGCCGATCCTGAGCTACCCGAATGTGACTCCGAATCAATTCTATCCTCGTCGAAGTATCCTGGATCACTTCCGACCCAAGTAGTTTGTTTTCCCCCACTTCCAACCAACATGCTGGGGAACGACAAGGTCTACCGTACAATGCCTCAAATGGAGCCATGCCAATGGTGAACTGGTAGGAGTTGTTGTAAGCAAACTCCACCAGTGGAAGATACTGCTCCCATCCACCCTCAAAATCAATGGTGCACATACGTAGCATGTCCTCCAACATCTGATTTGTACGCTCGGTCTGCCCATCGGTCTGCGGGTGGTACGCCGTACTCAACCGCAACTCCGTGCCCATGGCCTGCTGAAAACTTTCCCAAAACAGTGAAACAAATATCTTGTCTCTGTCAGACACGATATTTAGGGGTACACCGTGAAGTCTCACTATCTATGCAATAAAGAGCTGGGCATACTGTCCCGCAGTGTAGTCTGTCCTTACGGGTAGAAAATGAGCGACTTTGGTCAACCTGTCCACAATTACCCAAATGGAGTCATGACCTCTCTGTGATGTAGGCAACCCCATGATCAAATCCATGGATATACTCTCCCACATCCACATCGGGACCTCTAACGGCTGTAGCAGTCCTGCCGATCTTTGATGATCCACTTTTACGAGCTGACAAGTGGCGCATTTTGAAACAAACACGGCAATATATCTCTTCATCCCGCTCCACCAATACTAACGTCTCATGTCTTGGTACATTTTGTCCCCACCGGGATGTACCGTGAACCGTGAGCCGTGCGACTCTGCCATCACCTCATGCCGCAATTCCTCCCCTTCCGGAACTACCAATCTCCCATTGAAGCGTAATCCCCCATCTGAGCTAATGGTATAGGACTCGGCTCCCTCTGCTAATAATTGAACTATATGATCCTGACAGAACGAGTCATATGCTTGTGCCTTTACCACCGTCGTGACAATCTGCGGTGTAACAGTCATCACTGACATGAATGATAGGGCCACTGCATCCTGGTGTCCCAATTCCTTCCACTTTGCCTTCCACACATCTGCCACCTCATCTACTGGTCTACGGCTCAACTCGTCTGCTACCACGTTAGCCTTCCTCGGGTGATATTGGATATCAAACTGATAGTCCTTCACAAACTCAAGCCACTTTCGCTGCTGCATATTCAACTCCTTATGCGTGAATAGGTACTGTAGGGACTTGTGGTCTGTGAATAATCGAAACTTTTCCCCCAAAAGATAATGTCTCCAAATCCGAAGGGCAAATACCACTGCCGCCAACTCCAAGTCATGGGTGGGGTAATTCTTCTCGTGAGGCTTAAGCTTACGAGAAGCATAAGCTATGGCCTGACTCTCCTGGTGCAATACACCTCCAAGTCCTTGTAAGGACGCATTGGTGTAAACTAGATACTCAACTCCCGGTCTCGACAATGCTAACACAGGTGCTGAGGTCAACTTGTCCTTCAACTCATCGAATGCCAACTGACAGGCATCACTCCAAATGTACGGCACACCTTTACGAGTCAGATGTGTCAAAGGACCTGCTATCTTCGAAAATCCCCGAATAAACCTCATGTAGTATCCTGCTAGACCCAAGAAACTACGGATCTCTGTCGGTGTCGTGGGCTGTCCCCACTCCCTCACCGCGGATACCTTCCCCGGATCAACAGATATCCCTCGGTCGGAAATAATATGCCCCAAAAACTGAACCTCCTTCAGCCAAAACCCGCACTTCTCATATTTTGCATACAGCTCGTTTTGACGTAGCGTCTGCAAAACTTGCCTCAAGTGCTCGGCGTGCTCCTCCTATGTCTGGGAGTAAACCAGAATATCATCAATGAAGACAATGACAAACTGATCTAGGAAATCTCTGAACACCCTATTCATCAAGTCCATAAACACGGCTGGAGCATTGGTCAAACCAAAAGGCATAACCCGAAACTCGTAAGAACCATATCTAGATAAGAACGCAGTCTTCGAGACGTCCTCTTCCCTGATACGCAACTGATGGTATCCCGATCGCAAATCAATCTTCGAGAAGAAGGAAGCTCCTCTCAACTGGTCGAATAGGTCATCGATTCGAGGCAACGGATATTTATTTCGTATCGTGACCTTGTTCAACTCCCGGTAGTCCACACACAATCTCAGTGAACCATCTCTCTTCTTCACGAACAATACAGGGGCACCCCACGGCGAAGTACTCCTCCGTATAAACCCCTAACCCAATAACTGCTCAATCTGATCTCGTAGCTCTTGCATCTCTAACGGAGCCATACGGTACGGTGCGCTTGCTATAGGTCTCGTATCTAGTAGTAAGTCTATGACAAAGTCTATCTCTCGACTGGGGGGTAATCCAGGTATATCCTAAAATACATCGGCAAACTCTCTAACAACCGGAATCGAATCAAGTGGTATCACCACCTCCTTAGAGGTCTCCTCCTCTATATATTACAAATGAGTGGACGATCCTCCCTCGGAACGAGGCATCGCCAC
Source organism: Sambucus nigra (assembly GCA_949130495.1). NCBI lineage: Eukaryota > Viridiplantae > Streptophyta > Magnoliopsida > Dipsacales > Adoxaceae > Sambucus > Sambucus nigra. The sequence continues at coordinate 432,371,679 of OX422220.1, read as the reverse complement.
CAAAAACATCTCCTTCCCCGGAATGGCAAAGATAATACTCCTATTGAAACAGTCAATCATGGCTCGGTACGCGACAACACAATCCATACCAATAATGGCATCATACTCGGTCATCTCTCATACTAACATATCTGCAGGTAATACCAAACTACCAATCTCTACCCCCACTCCCCGGCATATAAAGAAAATAAGTGACCCACTCCCCAATGGTGAGTCTACACACGTCACTGTGCTCTCTGCTGTGGCTAACAACCCTAAGGCTTTCGCAAAATGTGTAGCTATAAAATAATGCGTTGCCCCCGTATCAAATAAAACCCAACCCAATAGGAAACATACCCTCAATCGCGGGTGGTGCCTGTGGAGCTGCTGCCTGGTGTACGTTATAGACATGTACATACTGTAACTGCCCCTGCTGCACAGGAACTGCTGGAATGGCTAGTAGTGCTGGCACCTGGGCTGGAGCTGGGAGAGCGGATGGAAAAAGTGGCCCCTGTGGCTCATGTCGAGCACCCTGCTGCTGCTACGGGGACCTTCCCCTATCAGGACAGTCCTGGAGTTTATGGCTAGTCTTTCCACAAACGAAACACTTCCCCGGGAAGTTCCCCCCTCTCTGTCCCTGCTTCCCTTGGCCCTGGTGGCCGTTACCGTTCCTCCACTGGCCCTGCTGGCCCTGTTGAAGCTGCTGTTGACCATTCTGACCCTGCTGGTTCTGATGGCCGTTCGGACCCTGATGGCCCTGCCGAAAACCTCCCTGTCCGTGCCTGAAATTTCCCGACCTGAACCTCTTGTGATCCCCCTGCTGGGTACCCTGATCACCCTGTCTCTACCCCTGAACAGATTGTGCTCCACTGGCACCATTTCCTCAAGTCCTGCCCTGATGGATGGACTCTCCTGATCACTTTCCCTCAGCCATGTGAAAGCGGTGATCCTGGCAATGGAGCAATGCAGCGTTAACCACATCAGAATAAGTGGCTAACGAGAGGTTCCCTAACAAGTGCTGACGAATCCTCCATGTCAACCCGTCTGTAAATTTCTGTATCTTCTTCTCCTCTGTAGGTATCTCATCTGGGAAAATATTCAGCAAATTGGTGAATTCGGTCTCATACTCGGCCACGGTCTTACCCTCCTGTCGAGGGTTCATCAACTTCCTCCTCATTTCCGTGTGAACAGCAGACGGAAAGTACTTGCGGTCGAACCGCACCTAGAACTCCTGAATCGTGAGAGTATCTCTCTCCTCCACGGTGGTAATAGACTCCCACCACTGTAGTGCAGATACCACTAGCTTAAAAGTAGATAGTACCTGCCTCTGAACATCAGTGCACTCATACATCCTCAAGTGCCTCTGTATATCCTTTCTCCACTGACTCGAAACAACAATATCGGAGCTACCAGCAAACTCTGGTGGATGTGCTTTCTGAAAAGTATCACGTACACGTTCCCAGGCAGACGGGAATGCATGTGGCTAAAATGGCGCGGCAACTGGCGCCTGAGGTGGTGCCTGTTGAACTACGGCTAGTGCAGCATTTACCGCTTGGGCTACTATGGCTGCAACCTCAGCGGCGTTCATCATGCCCTGAACTGGTGCGGGCTGTGGTTCTGGCGTTGCATTCCTGGGAACCCGTGGTGCACATCGTGGAGGCATTCTGAAACCAGAATAAAGTCTATAAGTTTGCAGTTATAAACTTAAAATAGCTGAAGAACGTAGCATATACAAAAGAATACAACAGTCCTAAAATATAGGGCTCTAGATCAAAGAAAGCTCAACGGAAACATAATAAGCCGTTCAGATCCTAAAGGACACTTGAACCTGATGCTCTGATACCACCTGTGACACCCCGACTAATTAAATACCGGGTAGCTACTCCTTTCTTATATTAATACAAAATGCCAAGTTGGTCCAGTTAATAGCATCATTGTCGAAAACATTTTTATGATTACTAACCACCTAGTATTTAAAAAGGAAGTTGCCAAATTTTAAGTTAAGTCTGATTAACATGCAATAAAAGAATAATGGAAGAATAACATAAATCCATTCACCATAAATAAGTAATGAAATAACCAACAAATAGTAATAAGTCCGGAGGAAAACTCCTCACAACAATCCCACAACTGAAAATAATATGACAAGTCCGAAACCTGAATTAATTACATGCCCGAAGTCTGAATAACTGAAATAAATGAAATATCTCTAAAAGAAATGGGCGACATGCCCTACAACTGATAAATGATGGATATAGAGTCAAGATAGATGAAGCGTCTATAATCAAGGTCCTGTAACTTCCACAAATAGCTACAGTTCGTCACCTGAATAAGGATCCTAAGCATGGTGCCCTTGTGGCAGGGCACCTAAAATGGTTTTTACAAAAATAGATTTGAAAGAAAACGGGTCAGGGCCTGAAAGTGGAGAGTATTTTGAAAATAGCAAGTGCTTTAATAACATTTAAAACAATAAATGCAAGATACATGTTAGGACGTGCTCTCACATGAAATACGCACCTCTCGTCTAACTGTGCACTCCTAACGTTCCTGTACCCATTCATGTGTTTTCTCATAACTATTTAGTTCAAAAGAGTTTCTAACGCTTCTACTCGGTTCACGTTTTAATTCCCACCTTAACAATTAAATAGAGAGTTCTACTTTAATTCTCAGATTCCCAATTATTAACAAAACCATTTATTGATATCCGTCCCCTTTTATCTTTTCATAACGTTACAATTACTATACTCACAATTTAACATAGTAATTTCTTTATCATATAATCGTATATTATTCACATCATAATTATACAATACAAGCACCCCGAGACTAAGCTGCGGTGCACACATACTCTGCTATCCATCCCGGTACATCACGTATATAAGGGTCACGCATTCCGAATCTCTCAAGAATCGTTCAGATAACAACATCACAAACAATGGAGGCGAACACAGTCACATCACATGGGTCACGTACATACCTACGCTACCACGATCAGCAGACTTATTAACATCCCAATAAGTCCTTCTCTGACCTATGTTCATCGAGGTACCAATCTAAATCCGGGCAACACAAGGATAAGAAGGCCCTAAGAGAACGTAAACCTCCCGTGATAGCAAGTATGGTAGGTATGTCATACACATAAAAATCATATACTAAGCATTCACACATCTTAGATATCTTAATATTAATAAAGGTATACTCTACATCCTTATACCATTATTCCAAATTTGTATATTTTAAGTCTCCCGTTAATATAAAATTTTAAACCGTCGACACGTCTCACGTCATAGCTTCTTATACTTAAAACCTATCTCAAATAGACTATTAAGTTACTATTATTCCCACATATAACATCTTTATTCCTAAGGTCCTTACTTCTGCCCCAAACCTCATTTCATCAAATTATTCAAATTTACACTTTTAACCCACATATTATCTCACTTATCGAATTTCATTAGATTAGAATAAGTCCTCAAATTGAATCCTAATTAAGGTCCAAATTTCATAACCATGCCTACTGGTCTTCCTTAAGTTTAAGGGTATTCATAAGGTCTCCAATAATATTTTCCAAGGGTTACCACCATTAAAATTTAAAATAGGGAAAACTTTACTCATTCTGGGAAGGTCGATCGATCGACCTTTTCCTTCGATCGATCGATGGTGGTTGATCGATCGACTGATGAACATCGATCGATCGAATGCACCAGGTATGGCTACAGACTGCTTCGTTTTGCAGTTTTCCAATCATCCCAAAACATACTTTTAATGCATGAAACTCTAATATAACGTTATAGTATTATCATACAACCATCCTACAACATTATTAACGTTCTAAAACTAATAATTCATCAACCAAGGGCTATATTTGGATCAAATCTTCATCAAGAACCCTAGTTTTCTACTTCTTTCAAGAACATTAATAAACCTCTTCTTAAATCCGTTTTTAGATCATCAAGGGTCATAATTTTGAATTCATAATTCATCCAGAATGTTTCTACATGCAGTCCCTAACATAATTCATAGTTTTAACCTTTCAATTCATGGGTCTATATCAATCTTCCAAGATAATTTCGATAATTCCTAAACATGGAAAAGCATAGCATTGAATTAATTATAATTAAACCACCTACCTTAATCGTTCTCTGAATTTGAGGTTGAATCTTGAAGGTTGAATTGCCTTCTCTCTCTCTCTGCAGAATTCTTCTCTTCCTCTCTCTCTCTACAAGTTCTTCTCAAGGTGTTAATGGAGGTGGGGTTGGTTTTTGCCAAGTTAAGGGTTTCTAAACCTCTCCCGTAGCCCACTACCTAAATTGGGGTTGGAAATGGCTTAGTGGGTTAAGACTAAGTCAGATTTCTCACTCTAATTTTCGTGGGTTTTAATTACCCAATTTCTGAAATTACCAAAATGCCCTTACAAGTTACCGGTATGGCCTAATAATACCCCGGGACCCAAACTTAACCCTCGGCTAGTGTTTTCTGACTATTTCGACCCTTCTGGACGCGTTGGCGCACTCAAAATGACCATACGGTTAATAGAAATAAAATTCACTTTTTAATTCAAATATTTATATTCCTGACGCGACTGTCACGCGCGTCCTAACAAAATTTCCCAAATTGCCGTATTTCAATCTCGCGACAATTTCAATGTTTCCAATATTCATATATTGCCATATATACACATTATAATCAAATATTAACTCACATCTCGTTAAATTTTATCCGGATTAATTTCGATTAATACACATTTAATTCAATTAATCCCCAAAAATAAATATTACAGAAAATACAAGGTATTACATATATCACCCGATTCAATACCAAAACACTGTTGGTGGTAGATTATAATGATCCAACCACAATCACAGCTCTGATGAGTGGATTGCGACCAGAAAAGATGTTCTGGGCATTAGCCAAGGAGCCGCCCAAAACTATGACTGAATTGCTGGCCAAAGTAGGGAAAATCATGAACGGAGAAGAGGCAATGGTGACCAAAGAATTTGATGTCTCAGAGTCATTGGCCAGCAAGAACAACGAAAGGCATGACATAAAGGACAAAAAGGGTGACAATTCTAGGAAGTATGACCAGTACACGCCCCTCATAGTTGGCATACACTAAATCCTGGAGGAATTAGGGAAAGAAAAGACCTCTGATAGCCAGGAAAGCTGAAAATGCCAGCGAATAAGAAGAACATAAGCAAGTATTATGAATTCCACAAGGACCAAGGTCATAATACATATCACTGCATAGCTCTGAAGAACGATATCAAATTTTAATCAGGAGGGGAAAGCTGTCCAAGTACGTGGATAGAGGCAACCGATCAAATCTCAAAGAAAGAAAAGTCAAGAGATGATCATAATTGCCCTCCCGGAAAAAAGCCGACAAGAAAAGGGTAAGGAATGATTACTCAAATGATGATACATATCTTCCTAAAAAATCCATAGAACCTACACATGACATCGTCATGATATCCTTTGGTTGTCATTTCATCGTTGAAGGTGGAGCCGATGGGGAGAAGACCTCGTAGAAAGGAGAGTCTATCTGAACAAGCCCTAATTTTGCGAACAAACACATATACACTTAACGACAAGTTTAGATAAGCGGCCACACAAGGTGAACAAGGAGAAGTTAATCATCGACTTCTCAAAAGACGATCTGTCTAGGATATTATACCCCCATGAAGATCCGCATGTCGTCACAATGGTCATCCAAGAAGGTTGGGTGGAAAATATCCTGGTGGACAATGAAAGCTCTGCAGTCGTTATGTTCTATAGTTTTTATAAAATGTTAAAACTCTAGGCCATAGAACTCACACCTTATCATCAGCATTTGATCAAGTTTTTAAGAGAAAGGGTGTACCCCCTGGGAATGATGGAGATGAAAGTTATGGTCGACACCTAGCTGATCAGCCAAATTGAGAAAATACGGTTCTTTATCCTTAATAAGAAAGTGCTTTCAGCCTATAATGTGATCTTTGGGAGGATCGGCCTAAAAAAATTTAAAGTCGTCCCATCTGCCATACATCAGTGCTTGAAGTTTTTAACTCACTTTAGAGTAGTAATGGTCAAAGGTAATCAAAGGGTGGCCCCTTAATGCTATTTCCTTTTAACAGACTAGGAAGAGAAGAAGAGGTTGACGAACACCAGTCATATTGAAACAATCGATCCTTAAGATGAAGTAAAACTGGTTAATGGGTAGCCTGCTGAAGAGATTGAGATGGTCCCACTTAATGATAGTCATCTAGAACGAACTATTCAAATCGGGTCATCTTTTAATCTATTTTTTAGGAGAGAACTTGTGAGCTTCTTACAAGAGCGCAAGAATGTGTTCACATGGAGATACGAGGACATGCCAAGAATAGATCCCGACTTCATGTACCATGAGTTGAACGTAACGGAAGGGGCAAAGAAAGTCAAGCAGAAATAAAGGGGTTTTGATGCCGATAAGAACCTCGCTATTCAGGAAGAAGTTCTCAAACTGCAGAAAGTTAACTTCATCGCTAAATTTATGTACCTGTAATGGCTAGCTAACGTGGTCATAGTGCATAAGAAAAATGACAAGTGGATGATGTGCATCGACTGTACCGACTTTACCGACCTGAACAGAGCTTGCCCAAGGTGGGCGACGATCTCCTCATCTTTATAAACACATACTCCGGTTATAACAAGATCTGGATGAAGCCCTCTGATAAACAAAATACGTCCTTTATAACTCAGTAAGGTACTTACTATTATAATGTTATGCCATTTGGTCTTAAAAATACAGGAGCCACCGACCAGAGGCTAGTGAATAAAGTTTTTTAAGAACAGGATCGGGGTTAAAATAGAGGTTTACATGGACGATATTCTCACAAAAAGCAAGGTTGCCACCGACCACATTAAAGACCTCGGCCAAACCTTCGATAAATTGGAGAAGTATCAGATGAAGCTGAATTTTGCCAAGTGTGTGTTCTGGGTGAAGGAAGAAATGTTCCTAGGCTATATCATAAATCAACGGGGCATCGAAGTTAATCCCGATAAGATTCGACTCTACTTAACATAAAATCTCTGATGATGAAGAAGATAATATAAAGAATAATTGGGCGAAGAGCTGCACTAAAAAGGATTATTTCTAGAGCTACTAATAAGTGCTTACCCTTCTTCAAGGTATTATGAAAGTCATTCGAATGGAATAAGCAATGCAAAAAAGCATCCATTGAACTAAAGCGTTACATGGGCTCCTCATCTCTCTTATTATGACTAGTTATTGGTGAAAAACTCTACTCATATATTGTAGTGTCTGAATCATCCGTTAGTTCGGCACCGATGAGGCAGGAGGAAAGGGTCGAAATACCAGTCTATTACACCAACAAAGCCTACCCAGGGGGTCAACATCCGGTATCCATGAATGGAAAAATTAGCATTAGCATTGAGAGATGCTTCGCGAACGATGAAACCGTACTTCCAAGACCATACTATCGTGATATGTATGGACCCACCTCTTTGGAAAGTCCTAAATAAACAAGAAAAGTCTGGTCGTCTTATGGCTTGGGCTGTGGACCTAAGCGCATACGATATATAGTAAGAACCAAGGACCGCTATAAAAGGGCAGGTACTAGCGGACTTCATTGAAAAGTTCACTTATGATGAGAAACTATATGAGAAGAATCCCCCGAGAGAGAGTTTAGTCCCCATCAGTGAACTGTTATACCCGGAGGAGACCATGAGCCTAAGCAACACCGAGCAGACTCCTCAGAGAGAGAGAGATCCCTCAAAGAAGACAAGGGACAGCATGACGAGTCCCATCACCAACTTTTCATGTTCGAAAAATTAGAAGAATAAGATTTCGACTAAGATTGTACAATCTATAAGTTATATATTTATGGATCATCATGTTCGATAGGAAGCGGTGATGGTATTATAATATCCACTCCCGATGACATAGATGTGCAATACACCCTGCATTTTTAGTTTGAAGCATCCAATAATGAGGTAGAGTATGAGGCCCTTATTGCCAGTCTTGGCTTAGCATCCCCATAGCCATCGAACACATTTCAACACATAGCAATTCCCAACTAGTTGTTAATCAGATATTGGGAGTTTACGAAGCTAGGGAGGAATCAATGGAAAAATACTTGGCCATTTTTCAGTAGAGGTTGGAAGGATTCGTAAAGGAAAAAATACTAAGAATCACCAGATTAGAGAACGTCCATTCAGACGCTGAGAACATATTTGAGAATAACAATACCAATTGAAGTACTTGTGCAAAGGAGCATTAAGGAATATCCACACAAAGTAATGGCGGTAAATCTCGGACCCTCTTGGATGGACCCCATACGAGCATATATCGAGGATAGTAAGCTCCCTGATTCGAATGAGGCCAAAAAGTTGCACTACAAGGCAACCCAGTATGTCCTGAAAGTACGAGTACTATAACGATGAGGGTACATCATCTCACTACTAAAGTGTGTCCACCTGACGGAAGTCAACGAGCTAATCAAGGAGGTGTACGAAGGGAGTCGTGGATCCCATTTTGTCAGAAGATAGCTAGTAAAATGAATAGCGACCCAAGGATACTACTACCTGGCCATAAAGGTTGATTGTGTAGACTATGAGAGGAAATGTGATAAGTTTCAGAGGTTCGCAAAGATCCACTATTCCCTTGGGGCCCCATTAACTCCAATTGTATCGCCCTGGCCATTTGCTATATGGGGAATAGATATGGTTGTCCCATTGTTGAGGACAAAGGGATGATACAAGTACCTCATAGTGGCATTGGATTACTTTACTAAGTGGGTGGAAGTCGAACCCTTTTTGGAGATGCCTTACGAAAGGGTATTCCAATTCATCTGGAAAATGATCATATGCCGCTACGACATGCCTTTTACATTAATCACCGATTATAGCATATAATTTTACAATCAAGACTTCGAGGACTACTGCACCAGGTCTAAGATCCAAAAACTACACTCCGCTCTAGGATACCCACAATGCAATGGCCAAACTGAGGTCACCAATAGAACAATCTTTGACGGGATCAAGAAAATACTTGATGACGCAAAGGGGAACTGGATTAATGAACACCATAGTATGCTCTGGGCATACCGGACCACTTCACGGACAACAACTGAAGAAACACTGTATATGATCGCCTTCGGCACATAAGCAGTCGTCCTTACAGAAATAGGTCTCCCCAGCCAAAAAGTCCTTAATTTTGATTCTTCAAGAAGTGATCTTACTAGCTAACTGGACCTTGAATTTTTGGAAGAGGTCAAAGAGAATGTGGCATTGCACCTAGCTGCTTACCAGCAAATGGTTACAAGGTACTATAATTGCTGAGTGAAGACGAGCAGCTTGAAGGAAAGGGACTATTTCCTCAAGAAAGTGATACTAAAGAACAATAACTTCGAGCCCAACTAGCAGGAACCGTACCAGGTAACTAACGTCATAAGGCTAGGGACCTACCGCATCGAAACTTTGGAGGGCGAACAATTCAAGAACCCTTGGAATCCAATAATTTGTTCGTCATATCATTTATGTAGATCACACTATTGCAATTAATAAAATGATGTATTCATTTCTCATTTTATTGATTTCTTCTTATCACGAGATACGGTGAATGTATCCAAATTGCGCTGCCAAAAATGACGACATTAAAATAAAAATATTGGATCAGACTATATGACCCCATAGTCCACGAACATTAGACTCATATAAACTTATTTTCGTAAGTTTTCTTGAGAGAGTAGCTACAGCGGAAATATTGCGACTTCTCAAATAAAATCTAATTTTAATTAATCCCAAATTTTAGTTAAACCCTAAATCATGCATCCAGATGGTTTATCTAATAAAATAAAGCATACAGGATAAAACAAACACTTTCAGGAAAAATCCCCCAAAGGGGCAAAACCTTTTATTTCACTATAATTTGTAAGAAAACGGCTTACACGGATTACAATGAAATAAGTGCGACATACGAAATACCCTCAGGCATTGGTTTCGATGTCTCAGCTGAAATCTCCTGCAGGAACTCCAGGTGGTCAGCAATGAAGAAGAGAAACAGCTTCTCCACAAGTTTGTCGGCTGGAATTTTCCCTTTTCAAGAGGGCAGCAATGAAGAAGAAAGACGGCTTCTCCACAAGGGTTGAACAATAACAAAATTATGTTCTAGGGTTCCAAAAGATTCACAAAAGTAATTGGTATTTTTGTGTGTGAATCAAAAAGATGTTTGGCACATCAAAAATTGAAGTCTTGTTGTGTTTGTACTCTTAAAAACGTTTTCTCAAAGACTTGAAAAAATACACCAACGAAGTAGGAATATATATAGAAAATAAGAGCTAGTGGATTAAAATCTCACGGAACTGTTCGAACTTATCCCAGGCGGATCGGTCCGACCTCGGATCGGTTCTTTTAAATTTTGGCTTCTTCGGTTCGCAATCGGTCCATGGTCTTCTGGACAAAGCAAGGCGGATCGATCCGGGTAGAGGGCGGACCAGTCCGGAGGCGGATCGGTCCGGTAGGGAAGCAGACCGATCCGGCTTCCCAGAAAAATAAAAAACTTTTAAAAGCCTCATTTAGCTTGAAAAAAACTTACTTCTTATTTTTATAAAAAATCATTTTATAAAAATATCCCAATACTAAGTATGAACTTTAAGGAACATAAAAATAAAACTTTACCAAGTTCATTCTCGCAGAGGCTATGATGTTGAAGATGCTTTGATATTCAGATCCTTTGATGTAGATGCGATCTTGAATTTCTTCAACAGTGTAATGGAGTATGACATACAAATTGATGATGGACAAAAATGTCCTTACAAATCTCCTCCTATGTCTATGCCGGTACGTACATAAAAAATCCGAATTATCAACTAATGACCTATACAAATCTACCCTCCCATGAACCCTAAATATGGAAAGATACAAATATTTAAATCTTCATCGCTTGTTCTTCAATCTTCAACAATCATCAAATCTCAAAGCTTTTCTCATGAGGGTGTGCAACATATTGATCTTCAATCTTTATACCTACACACATGAGACAAAGAAAATACCACGTGACATATCGAGTTTGAAATGAGATAAACATGGATACTAATATATGATAAAAACATAAGCTACATCTCAAAAACTCCCCCAAAATACAAACTCCCCCATAATATAATAATTCTTTCTCCCCCTTTTTATGATGTCCCCAAATAGACAAATGAGAAGAATGAATCAAATAAGCAAAATCGGGGTGTCATGGTACACAAAATAGGGCATCAAACAATATGGTAAACGTGCTCTTGCAAGGAGATGCTCAAACAAATCTTCACAAATTATTTTTGAATTTTTCAAATTTTTCGTACAAAAATAAGATACCAATTTGAACAAATATGATACAAAAATCACACCATGGATTTAGACTCAAACAACCAAGTCATGGAAATGGAATGAATGGGTGTGAACACATTCGATAGGTAAATCAACTCAATCAATCATATGTGCTCGATGCATATGTGTACCCCTAACGAATGAACATCAAAAGTATCCTTAGGTGTAAATTTTTTTTTTGAATTTAAATGACAACGTCTTATGCAAATCAAAAAATCAAAGTCAAAGTGATTTCCACACCAATAACGTCCAAAACTATGTAGCGCATTTTTCAAGCATTTCCAGGACGTGCAAACCCATTTTAAATCTCTAACCAAACTCCCTCATATATATTTTCTTTTAGAGGTAATCTAAATTCTCAAACTTTGGAGAATTAGAGCAAAAACCTAAATGTCCCATAATTAGCATGAATTTCTTTTTATTGCCTTTAAATTTTTTCGGGCACTTTTAACCTCTTTGGACCCCGGATAAAAAAATTCCTCCATTTTTAGGTCCAATTTAACGGTGGCTTAGTATTCGCAAAGGCAAAATGATCCTTTCGCAACCCTTCCCCATTTTCAAACAAAGCACACAAACTCACAAAACGCTTATATGCACAATTTCCTTATCAAAATGTATCGCGCTTGGTTCGTTTTAAAGACAGGATTGAAGTGAAAACACCCAACAAACATGTGATAAGACAAGCACAATAATCAAACAAATCCGTGCACATGTGCATTAAAGGAAACATGAGTCAAACATGTAGGAAGTAACACTTAATTACATCTTAATGACTCTAAAAAATATAAAGCATATGGATGAATTGACCTATTGTCTCAAAACACTATCAAATAGTCACATGAAAATAATGGAATGATGTTGTGACTCAGTCATCCTAAGTGTTCATCCATAAATGGTGCAAGACAAAATACAAAAATCTTTTTGGATTTTCAAATATTTTATCAAAATAAAATCTTTTTGCATTTTTCGAAAATATTTTATCACAAACAAAAATTATACAAAAACTACAAGTCATCACACTAGCAAAAAATATATCATGAAACCACAACTAGTGTATGACAAACATTCAAACACAATCAACCAAAAGATTTCACATGGGGTGAATCACGTGCAAGTAAACGGGAATCGTGGACAAATAAACCATAAGCCTTTAAATCCGATTTTCTAACCCAAATAGATGTGTAACGGAGTGTGGAGGTTTTGGGAATCGAATTTATTATTTCATTAACCTTCCTAGGTCCATTCAAAAGATTGTAACAAAAGTGCCTAAGATTACCTTGCCTACCGCAATGTGTGCAAGAGTAAATCGGGCGGTGTGTGTCACCTAAAGGTGGCCCTCTCCTCAAATTTCTCAGTTGCTCTCTCCGAATTTGCCTAGGTGGGTCTCTCCTAATGATCCTAGGAGGTTCTCTCACGAAGTTCCTATGGGGTGCTTTCTTAATAAACTTAGGTTCCTCTTTCTTAACAATCCTAAGAGGCTCTCTCACACGTGTGGGAATGGGTGCAACATATTTTTCAAGACCAATCCCACCCCTATTCGTTTTGATCTCGACTGTGCCTAAAATCTTATCAAGTTTTTCAAACCTAGACTCCAAATCAAATTTCACTTTACTTGAATCTTTCAATTTCACCTCAAGTTCACATATCCTAGATTCAAGTACTCGTCTAGAATCCTTAAACTCTAAAAGCTCCTTTTTCATAGTCTCCATCAACCCTCTAAGAATATCTCTCTCACCCTCGACGTACTCAAGCTTCTATTTCAAAATATTCTCATGTTCCCTAAGTTCTTCAACTAAAAAATCATTATTTTTTATGGCACACTCTTTCAATTGAGCTTTCAATTTCAAATTTTCTTTCTTTGTTTTCAAAGTTTCAGCATAAAGTTCATTGAAAGTAGTTTGCAAGTCACACTCATCTACACTTTCCTCCTCACTTTCATCCACACTCCCATCACCTTCACTATCATCACTAATCACATGGATGGGAAAATCTCGCCTAGAAGCATAAAAAACTTATTCTTCCGAATCACAATCACTAAGGGTAGAAACATGAGAAATCGATTTATTCAATTTATTCTTTAAATTTGTGGTACACTCATGTAACGTGTGACCAGCACCCTCACAACAAGGACACCTCTCAGATTCGTTTTCAATAGAAGATTTAAAACAAGAGTTCGTGTGAATTTTCCAATTAAATTTGTCAAAAATTTGACATCGAAGTTCATCAAAACCATCAAAATCCATTTTTGTGCAAAATCAGGATCAAAACACAATAACTTAGTGCAACAGGCTCTGATACCAATTTGAGAGAGTAGCTACAGCGGAAATATTTTGACTTCTCAAATAAAATCCAATTTTAATTAATCCCAAATTTTAGTTAAACCCTAAATCATGCATCTAGATGATTTATCTAATAAAATAAAGCATGCAGGATAAAACAAACACTTTCAGGAAAAATCCCCCAAAGGGGCAAAACCTTTTATTTCACTATAATTTGTAAGAAAACGGCTTACACAGATTACAATGAAATAAGTGCGACATACGAAATACCCTCAGGCATCGGTTTCGATGCCTTTGCTGAAATCTCCCGCAGGAACTCCAGGTGGTCAGCAATGAAGAAGAGAAACGGCTTCTCCACAAGTTTGTCGACTGAAATTTTCCCTTTTCAGGAGGGCAGCAATGAAGAAGAAAGACAGCTTCTCCACAAGGGTTGAACAATAACAAAATTATGTTCTGGGGTTCCAAAAGATTCACAAAAGTAATTGGGATTTTTGTGTGTGAATCAAAAAGATGTTTGGCACATCCAAAATTGAAGTCTTGTTGTGTTTGTACTCTTAAAAACGTTTTCTCAAAGACTTGAAAAAATACACCAACAAAGTAGGAATATATATAGAAAATAAGAGCTAGTGGATTAAAATCTCACGGAACTGTTCGAACTTATCCCAGGCGGACCGGTCTGGCTTGGGGGCGGATCAGTCCGACCTCGGATCGGTTCTTTTAAATTTTAGCTTCTTCGGTTCGCAATCGTTCCGTGGTCTACTGGACAAAGCAAGGCGGATCGGTCCGGGTAGAGGGCGGACCGATCCGGAGGCGGATCGGTCCGGTAGGGAGGCAGACCGATCCGGCTTCCCAGAAAAATAAAAAACTTTTAAAAGCCTCATTTAGCTTGAAAAAAACTTACTTCTTATTTTTATAAAAAAATCATTTTATAAAAATATCCCAATACTAAGTGTGAACTTTAAGGAACATAAAAACAAAACTTTACCAAGTTCATTCTCGCAGAGGCTATGATGTTGAAGATGCTTTGATATTCGGATCCATTGATGTAGATGCGATCTTGAATTTCTTCAATGGTGTAACGGCGTATGACATACAAATTGATGATGGACAAAAATGTCCTTACATTTCTAAACCCTTGTACGACCTCACAGGTCACGAAGGAGGTAGTCAGCTACATGCGTTGTACGACCTCATAGGTCATGAACAATGTGGTTAGTTAAAAAACATATACGACCTGAGAGGTCTCGAACAATTATACTTGTATATACTTATTTTGGCATGTTTCTAAACCCTTGTACGACCCCATAGGTCACGAATGAGGTAGTCGGCTACATGCATTATACGACCTCATGGGTCATGAATAATTCGGTCAGCTAAAAAATATGTATGACCTCAGACGTTATTACAGTTATACTTGTATAAACTTATTTTCGCAAGTTTTCCAGATCCTTGTATGACCTCACATGCTGTGAATGAGGTAGTCGGCTACCTACATTATATAACCTCACAGGTCACGAATAATGTGGTCGACTAAAAATGATATACGACCTCATATGCCAAATGTTATATTTGTTCAAAGTTATTATAAATGTGCGACCTAGACACTTTGTACAACCTCACGGGTTGTGAACAGAGGCACCAAATATTATTCCCAACAAAGCAACAAGATGTAAACAAGTAAATTAATAATGCCATATTTAAATAAGCAGAAATGCAATAATCTTGATGTCATAGATGGGGCGTCCAAAATTACAGAATTGTTCTTAAACAAAAACAAGGAAAACATAACAAATCCACAAAAGTTTATCAAGCTTGGGCATCAGTTGACAGGTCGTCATCTTCTTCCCCAACCAAGTTTGCGGCCTCATCATCATCTCCTTACCACCAATTCACAGTCTCAGAAGTATCGAGGAAATGAGTGGTCACTCTCTTCTTTAACTCTTCATATCCATCTAAAAAGTATCCCAGGCATTTGGTGTTAAATTCGGCCAAAGACTTGAAACCTTCAATAATAGCAGTACCAACAAAGTCCAGGGCATTCTGAGTGGCTTGTATCTCTAAAGAGATAGCAGACTTCTCTTTTTCAAAACTTTTCTTTTTCAAAACTTCTCTCTTTCAGCTACTAGAGCATTATTTAATCTCTAAAGTTTGGCATCGTTAGTATCAGACTTATATCTGAGAGTAAAATTATCTCCCTCCACCTTGCTCAGCTCTTTCATAATGTCCATTAGTTACTTATCCATCTCCTTTAACTCATCATAAACCTTGTCATGCCCATCCTTCAATGTCTTGTTCTCCTAAATAAGCTCATTATAGGCTACATGGTTCACCAAGGATTTCTCTCACAATATAGTGCAAGCCATGGATGCTTAGAAAATTAATAAGAAAACATAATCAAGATATAATAATCAATAACCTAAAATTTACAGTGCAAAATAGATAAGAGATACATACCACCGACAATCGATTCTGAGCCAAAGTCCACAAGGAGTCTAGATCAGAACAGTGCAAAAACTCAAAGTCCTTTACATGGCCCTAATAGTCGAGCTGATCCAAGGTATTCTTATCATTATGAAAAATAGAGTCCTGATTGAATTTCAAGTCTTCGTAAGTAACCTTATTCTCGGGGTCCAATTCAAACTCAAGAACTTTCCCTTAACGGGAAGTATGGCCTGGGCTGAAACGTGACCGGGCTCGAAAGTGCGACTAAGTCCCCTGCGAAATTTGTGCAAAGGTTTCTTGTCTTACTAATCATCCTTAGGCCTCTTGTCCTTATTGAAGGATCCATGGGATATTTGCCCTTATCCTTAGTAGCAACGAAAGCCTTTTGATGATGAGCATCCTGGTCGATCGCCCTAGAAACAGCAGCCTATTCATCTCCTATCTGCTTTTGGCAAACACCAACTCTCTTTTAGCAAGCCTCAGCTAACACCTTGTGGTTGATAAAATGAGGAGCAGAAATACCCAAAGTTTTTTCGGACGGATGCTCTTCTACCCCTGACAGAACAATAAACTTATACATCAGCGTGTCGATTTAAAAGCATAAGAGGATAGTAAGTGAAGAACCAACATAAATTACCTGCTTCAAAATTGCCTTCCCCGCCCGCAAACTGATAACCTATGGAAAAATGGGTTTCCTTCGCCACCCAAACTTCTTGGGGAACCTCAATCTCCAGTGGGAGTCTTTTTTTCCACAGTAAATAAGTCCTTGAATTAGGGATGCTTCTTTTCAGAATAGAAAACAACCAGGTTGACTGAGACTTAGGCAGCCTGGGGGCTCGCTTCACTGAAATACACAAAATATAACAATAATGCCAATGAAATAAGACAACGAGAATGAAGAAATGAGATATCAAATGATAGGAAGGACTTTACCTATGTCATTAGGCCCACTTAATTCCCTGGGGACTTTAGACGACCTTTCCCTCTCATGGGCTCTAAACTCCCAATCTCCTTTTATCTAGACTGGACAACATTAATCATCCTATATCGGGGTTTTCGGGTAGAAAAATAGTAATATTCGAGGCCTTTGGCGTTATCCTTTAAACTGTACACATACCTAAAGATATCCCCCGTCAGATTAAAACCCATCCTAACTTTCCAAAACATCATTTCCCACAGTCTGGTCCTATATGCATTTGGAGGTAACTGGATTAAAGTCACACCATAACACCTTGAAATGGAGTGGATGATGGGATGAAGAGGTAGCCTCAACCTAAATTGAAGAGCCCACAAATGGAGGCAAGTCTCCTCAGAATCTCGTACAGAGTAACATCTCTCAAAATTGTTGGGCATTCTGGTTTGGATAGATATAAAAAGGGCATGTCTCCCTCTCAAAACCGTTGGTCATTCTGGTTTTGGGAATATCGTATGGGAGATAGCTATGAGAGGGTAGTGCTATAACCCTATTATGTATGGAATGACCCAAAAGGGAATTTTTGAGCAAGTTAGGCTCTTATGTTATTATCTTTTGAGAGAATAGATTAATTTGAAATGTGCTCAAAGAGAGCTACAACTTTATCGTGAATGTAAGAATTGTTATTATGTATTGAGTAGTAATGATAAAGCTACTTATTTGTATATATTCATGTTAGACTTATATAATTGTTGTATTCCAGATATGGAAGAGCCTAATAAATGGTAATATATTAACATGATATAAGATATTATTACTGAAAAGAGTTCAGAATTTGTGGATTATCAAGGTGCAGGAAAGTTTAGCTCATAATTATGCTAGTTTTTAAGAGTTGTATGTTGTTATATGTATAATGATTGTTAAGACCTTATGTTATGGGCATAATGTATTTTATATATATGAGGAAAGACATAAACCGTTTTAAAAATAAATTGGTTTCAAAATAAAATTTCTTTTCATAGGCCTTTGGGCCATATCAAAATGATTTACACCAAAATATTTTTAAACTCTAGTTCGGATTTAACAAATTCTCAATCCCCGACGTCACTACATATTACTGTATTGGGAGGGTTACTTGTTTGGATTTCGCTTGCGAGACCTCCCCCTCATGAAAGTGGCTAATGTTATGAATTGAGAGGAGTTATTTCTTTGGACCATTCAAAATTTTTATGCTATTAATATGCTAGTATAATTTATATATCTTTAGAATTATGTTACTATGGAGGCAAGCAAAGCCTAACTATGTTTATACCAGTAAAGCTAAAAAATAGAGGGTGTATGGGCGCCCTCGTGGTTAATGAATTGATTTTGTGAAACTTAAAACAAATTAAAATAATTCATCATGGGAAGTTAGAGGTTTAAGTATAGGATTAGTGAGGATGAGTGTAGTAGGAACTAGTTGAGCTTGGAGAATTAGGCTTAGCTTAAATTCGAGGACAAAATTCTTGTAAGTGGGGAAGTCTGTAACAACCCGATATTTTTGGGATAATGACTAATTTATTTTGGGAGAAATAAATACTATTTTTATCAGAGAAAAATTAAATTTGCATTTGAGGTCAAAATTTAAAGGAGTTAGAAAGTGTTTCGAATGGCAATTCTGAGGGTGTAGTTGTTTCCGGAAGGGTTGAGATAGTCAAAATGACTGTACTTGAGGTCTATTTAGGTTCCGAAATATTTTTAGTTCCTTTGGCTCGAATTAAAGTTACCGAGTCATTTAAAGTGTGTACTACCATTTAAAGTTGTGTATCTTGGGAGACAAGGCTTATTAAGTCTACGGGAGAAACAATTATCCTTAGAGAGAAAGAGAAATAGAAAGAAAGAAAGAGAGAAGAAAGAAAGAAGAAGAGAAAGAGAGAGAAAGTGGGATTTTCGGCCATTACGCAATCTCGAGGATGAATCAGACCCTACGAACTTGAGGCAAGTGATTAAACTTGCTAAATAATTGTTGTGTACCATTTATTTCATGATTTGTGGATCAAATTTATGGGTTTAAGGTTTAGTTTGTTAAAACCTAACTTTTTGGGAAAATCTTAGATTTGTAGTGTATAAATGATTTTGAGGATATAAAATTAGTTGGGTTGAATTAGATAATGAGTTTTGAGGATAATATTATATTTGGGTTGAAGAAAAATGGTTAGAAGATGATATATTTGATTTTTGGGAATTTTTGGCTTTGAAAAAGTAGCCATTTTCGAGATTTCTGAGGAGCCGAATCGATTCGGCCCCTTACCGAATCGATTCGGATAGTTGCACGTGCCCAGGTCTGAGTGACTGAATCGATTCGGATCCCAGCCGAATCGATTCGGCCTGAGACAGAGTCCCAGGTCTTATGAAGCGAATCAATTCGCTTTGAAGGCCGCATCGATTCGGATTTGGCCCGAATCGATTCGGAAACAGGGCATTTCGGGATGTTTTTTTCTAGGGAGAATTTCATTCCGTTTCGTTCGAGGTTATCGATTGGGAACCTCTATAGGAGTTATGTGAAGTGTGTTTTGGAGACTTTTAGAGAGTCTCCCTCATAAGATATTATTTGGGTCACATGGACTTAATTTGAGAAATAACGACTAGAGAATATTGTAGGTACTAAGTGGGGAAGCCCACTATCATGGAAAATTCTATTTGGAGATAATTACGAATTTATATGAAAGAGTGAGAATGCGTTTAGTGATATTGGATTTTAGAATCAAATCCCAAATGGGATAACTTTAAAGTTTCATATGATTAATTGAACCATATTATGGATTGAGAATTATAAATGCTAATTAAGGTGTATACGGATGTAGAAAATATCCTTAATGATAATTAACTTGGGAGATGTCTCACATAAATGAGAAAGGCTAATTGAGGTGCATTAGGATATAGAGAATATCCTCGACGTAAATAGAATCGAGAGATAATTCACATAAATAGAAGTGATGTGTGAACTTCAAGTGAGAAATAGTATAGTGTATACTAAGTGAGGAAGTTATGTGAGCTATTGACGATTAGTATATCGAGAGAGAAATACACTAAATAATGATATTATTTCAATTACGCCTAAGAGCGTATTATGATTATGTAACAGTATGACATATATACCTTATATGAAGGCATATATTTATGTGATGTGATGATGTATGTATGCCTTAGGTGAATGGTATATATATATAAGTGAAGCATACCCCCTCCTTGCTATCATTGGGAAGTTGCACGATGAGGGTGAGCATCCTGGCCCGATGAGCAGGGTGTGGATATTCCCCGGGTCATAGTCGTCTATTGTGATTTTTATGTGATATACATTATATTTTGGGGGTGAGAAGTCATGGGTATGTGTCATTCTCATTTGACCGGTTAGGAACTATGACCGCTTCCCGAACGTTGTGCGAGTGTGTGGCCGTAATGTCGGTGATATTGAGTTCGACCACTGGTCCCTAGGATGGTATATGAGTGATTCCCTGGAAGATGATAGCATTGAGAACCTGCGTTCTTGAGTTATAGCTCGTTTGGATAGTTATTATATTATTGGTGTGATTAGTTCTTTGGGTATCGGGGGCATAATGGACCTCAACGACCAATATTGCCAGAAGTAGTGTATCGGGGGGGTTCCTTATTTGGATTTCGCTTTGCGAAACGTCCCACGCACGAAACACAGTGTAATGTTGGGAGTGAGGAGAAGTTAGTCCTTAATGTTCATATACATATATATAGTATGTCTCGGTGATCAACAGTGCCAGGAGTAGTATATCGGGGGGGTTCCTTGTTTGGATTTCACTTTGCGAGACGTCTCACGCACGAAACGCCGTGCACTGTTGAGAATTGGGAATGATAAATTAATTAATTGAATAATGAGAATTTGGGTTACATGCATCATGCATTGAGGGCATAATAAATCTTGATGATCAATACTTCCAGAAGTAGTGTATCAGGGGGTTCCTTATTTGGATTTCTCTTTGCGAGACGTTCCACACCTGAAACGCAGTGCAGTATTGAGAATTGGGAGTAGTTTAGTCCTTAGCACTTAGATGTTAATAACTCATATATATAATTATATATGATTATGTCAATGACTAGAATATGAGAAATTCTAGTAAAAGAGAATGTTTATGTATAGTGTATGCTAGTAACAGAATCTTTATGTAAACTGTATATGTTAAGTAAGTGAACAAATAAATGATATCAATAATATTAGAAATTGATATATATGATTTAGATGGAATTTAGATAAGTGTAGATTTGAGATTAGTTAAACGGTTTTAATTGAAGATTTAAATTGGGATTTAGTTAGATCACCTTGCTTAGATCAATTTGGGCGTCCACTTGGAGATCACGTGCATACGCTTAGTTGCACGCTTTAGTTGAGAGGTGAGTTGGATTTTACGGAGAGTGCGACTCCACCATAATCATGTCATAATGCATTTATAATTATTATGCATTTTAATGCACTTGCTATAAAATATTTTCACCTCGGGCTCTGACCCGTTTATATTTTCTCCTGCTATGCATATACATTGAATTATTTTAGGTGTTCCTCCGTAAGGACGTCATTGATGTTTATCCATCCAGAGTAGTCGTGGAGCTATGGCAGTAGCGGACTGTTGCAGAACTTTGTTATAGTCGATTCTTATCTTTTGTGTATCTAGTTTAGGATTCAGTTTGTATATTCGGGTTTAGACCCAAGTGTTGTAGAGTAGCACTTTTATATTTTCTTTCTCATATTCTTGTACTGTCTGTGACCCGACAGCATATTCGGGTATTTTTCTTTATACATTGTATTGTACTCTTTTATATTATTGGAGCATGTGCGTGTCCCTCATCAACTAACCACCCATGACGATCCTGGCCCGATGAGCACGATGAGGGTGTGGATAACCACAACGAAGAAGGAGGCATTAAAATATTTTTGGTGGCAAAATGATTAAGCTCTCACGAACGATTGAAATAATGCTTAGTAATTTCTCTCTCTTTAGTTTTGTGCGAATATCCAAAGTGCTGAAAATAATAAAGTGGTGTATATTTATACTCTTTGATGAAAGATTGAAAAGACACATCAGGCCAGATGTCAACAAATATGTAGAATTGAAAAGACGGTACAGAGTATCAGTGCGCATGTCCAGTCGCCATCAATACGAAGCAAACTTTTTGGTTGCTGATAATAACCCAAAAGATTATAGTTTATTCCCCGAGTATAAGCATTTTAGTCATTTATTTAAATTACAAATGGTCTTATGTTCGTATTTTACCATTTCGCGGGTCAGTACGCAGTCGCAGCATCAAATAGAGCTAAATCCAGTCAATTAATACAAAGTAGCAATCAAAAGGGCTCAACTACGAAATCAAAGAGACCGTGAAGTCAGAAGTCCCATCTGAGAATGCCCAGATCAATTTCGATGCCCCGAACCCTGTTCTCGAACCAAACCTAAGCCTCCACCGAGCCCAGACCATCACCTGAGCCTCATGTGTGTTTAGTATATGTTTTTATAATTTTTAGATTTTTTTTATTTTGAGTCGTTTTATTTTTTTAGGATTTATTTTAGATTTATTTAGAATTTTCTAAGTTTTATTTTCTATTTTTCTATTTCTTTTTTATTTTGATATTGATTTTTATTAGTTTTTAATTTTTAATTTTAATTCATTTTATTTTATTTTATTAAGATTTGTTTTTACGAGTTTGTTTTTAGTTTGATTAGATGTTATATTTTTAGGAATTAGTTTTTATTTTTATAGATTTTTAGTTTTTATATTTATTTTTTTATTTTATTATTTGAGTTTTTTACTAAGCGGGGACTTTTATTTAGTTTGTAACTTTTATAGATTTTTATTATTTTTAACTTGATTGGTTTTATATTTTAGTTGAGTCTTAAACATTTAGAGAGTTTTTTTTTTTGCACAAAAAATACACACACACACACTACCTTCATACACACCAAGACATCCTAACACTCCACTAGCCTACCCACATACCATGTACACTCACCACACACAAATCCTCCTCGACATCACTATGTCTACCCTCTTTCCACCATAACCAACACCCCAAGCTCCTAAACCACTGCCACATACCCAAATTCTCGAGCCTTCCACCACTTCAACCAACCAAATCCAGTTCTGACCCACCTTATGCCCCCTGACCTGAACCCGTATCTAACTTCAAGCCGGATTCGACTCCGGCGACAACCTGGTGTAACTTGCTTCTAAAACCAACCCATCTCTACCTACCCAGCCCCCTATACCTGCTATTCAACCTCTCCTCCCCGATACACTACCTCGGACTCTATACCTGGACCATAACCCTCAACAGTTAAACTTGATTCAACTCGAAAACGCCATTCAAACTCAAACCACCAAACCACTTTGTACCGGAGACCCATTCAACCATCTCTCCACCAAAATTGGAATAATACCCATTCCCTTATCCCATGCCAACATCCACGTGCAAAATAAATATGAGTTCACCAAATACAGTTTTGACTTAACCAATATCAAATCCCAAATATCTCTCCCATTACAAATTAGACTCGTGGTCTTTTAAAAGAAAGTGGGGAGCCTCATCAAGGGGATACGTAGAGGACACAGAAAAGAAAAAAATGAGTTACGGAGAGAGAGTCCAATATCATAAAAAGTAAGAAAAAAAATTAGTGTAGTTTTAGAATCAATTTCTAGGTTTAGTTCTTTGATTTTTTGTTTTGTAATCCAGTTGAGTATTTGTGAAAAGATTGGGCCGTGTGTTCATTCACTCATTCGACAAGGAATTAAGGCGTAATGTATTTCTTTCCCTTTTTATTTAAATTCTTGTCGAATGTTGTTACTGTTCATGAATTCTTAATCATGTCTGGCTAAACACCCCACTCAAGAGGTGGGAAATGCGTAGGGTAATTAATTTAATGAATTAATTGTTCACTGATTTGTTCTAGGCTAATTAAATTGGGGATAGTCAGTAATTAATTTATGTAATGAGAGTTAATAAATTAATTTCGAAAATTGATATTTCATTTTAGGATTCGACTTAGAGATAATTCATGTTCCTATATTCAATTATTAATCATGTTTCCGTATAATTTTTCATGAATTGATCTTAGCAGATAATTTGTAAAAAATTGTGTGAATCTAATTTTTTTTTTATCTCTAGTGACACTTTCGAATTTAAGTGCTAAAAAATGATGTTGGATTTAGGATTGTAACGAGAGTTCAATTTTAAATTTAATATTATTTTGAACATATCAATTGAATAATTAGGAAATTAAATTAAATTAATTGCGCGGTGTAATCCCACCTCTTGTCGTTTCTCATAAATTCTTAAACTCGATTACATTTTAAATTTTAGTCATTATTTAATTGCATAAATTTTCGTTTTATCCCTTGAAATTATTTTTAAACATAAAAAACACACAAAAAGTTTTTTAATAAAAATTAAAATTGCAAGTTTTCAGGATAAAGGTTTCGACGCTTGAAATTGTATTAATACTCGAATTTTGCCCGCAACGACTGGCGAATCAAGAAAAAAAGTCACACAAAAGAACAAGTATCAAATGGCATCGTTGCCGAACTCTTGAAGATTGAAGCCCGTGAAGATTTGTAATTTTTATTTTTAGTTTTCATGTAGTTATTCCTTCTTCTCCCTCCTTAGACTGGTTGATTATGATTATTGAGGCCTTGTAATTAATTGTGGTGCATTTTGACATCATTTTATTTTTTGTAATAATCATTCAAACATTCAAAAAAGAGAAAAGAGAAACCGGACAAGGTAGAGAGAGGGCGTCCAAAGGCGATGATTTTTTAAGCCTCTCTACTTTGGGTTAGTATGACTCCCGGGAACGATTGAAGTAGGCAAACTTCCTCCCGATCAACTCAACTCGATCTTCACCCCACGCGTGTAAAAATTGTGGGAGGTAAACTCTTTCTTACTCGTGAATCTGCTGCAAGCGAGTCAATTTTTGTGTGATTACTTGCTCCCATGTTTTTTTCCTTTCTGTATCGCACTTAAATTAGATGGTTTGATGAATAAATTTACCAAATACCTATACCTGGTCATTGCAACGAGTTGGTATTTCATCACCCACTCAATCACTTTTTCCTAATTGCTTATTACCCATGCTCACACTTAAATTAAAATCAATCAACTAGCAAGCCAAGTAGGAATGGTGTTCATTAGGACCCTTGAAGGATACTCTAATGAGTCATTTCCACCCTTTCCAATCTTCATTCGACTTTCTTAAGAATATTGTCTAGGGAACTGGGTTTTAAGTGAGGCCGCCCAGTAAAACGGATTTGTGCTTTCCCCAGCGTGGTACCTGAAAGTCGTTTGTTATAGTAGCTAGTGTGGTAAGCCTTAACTAGTAAGCCTCTTGTTCTCTCGGGAAGAAAGTAGGAACACACTTTTTACTAGCGAGGTTTAAGATTTCATGTTTTTCTCGCCTATGGACTAACTAAAATTAACTACCCACTCACCTAAATTGAAAATAATAGTTTGGCTATGTTCTCGTTAGGACTTGTTCCTTTTGCGTACGTGTCTCATTTGGTCTTTTAGCTCGTCAATTTGTTACGTCATCATTCAATATTTCCAACGTGAGTCCATTGCCCCCTTTTCTCGATTTTTCTGAAATTTTCACCAAAAAAAATCAAAATACAAAATATTTTCCATTTTCCTCCCGCCTCCTTTTTCTTAATCTTTCTCAAAAAACCAAAAAAAAAAATTCATTTTTCCATCCTAGATTTACAAAAATCTAAAAAGATTTTTTCTTTTTCCTTTTTTAAAAAACCCAAAAATATTTTTCGTTGCTTTTATGCCAAATTGGCACCGAATTGATCATCGATTAACACGTTCCC
The DNA here is from genome assembly GCA_949130495.1 of Sambucus nigra. Classification (NCBI taxonomy): domain Eukaryota; kingdom Viridiplantae; phylum Streptophyta; class Magnoliopsida; order Dipsacales; family Adoxaceae; genus Sambucus; species Sambucus nigra. The sequence goes on along the minus strand of OX422220.1, from coordinate 432,345,855 downwards.
CTAGTGATCCATCATTAAATTCCCCATTAGGTGATCGTGATCTTCTTGGTGATTTTCCTCCTTCTCTCTTCGATCCATGTTCTTCTTCATCAGGGACGCCTAGTTCTCCCACTTCCCCTGATTTCGTTACCCCACCCATCATGGTCGACGAACACGCTTTAAGGGACTACTTTTCACTGACTACGGCCACTCCACCTTCATGTATCGTTCTTCCACCCACTCCGGCCATGCAATTTGAAATTCGCCCCACGACTATTTCTATATTGCCCAGTTTTCATGGCATTGAACGTGAGTCTCCTTATACTCACTTGCGGAAATTTCTCACTATGTGCGCTACTTTTAAAAATCAAAACTTAGATAAAGAGAATGTTCATATTCAGTTGTTTCCCTTTTCTCTCCACGATAATGCATCCATGTGGCTCCATTCCTTGCCCTCGGATTCTATCCAAACTTGGGAATAACTTGTCAAGAAGTTCAGTTCTAAGTTCTATCCCATGAGAAAAACAAATAAAATGCGCCGAGTAATTCAGGATTTTAGACGAAAGCCTCCCGAAAATTTTTGTGAACCATGGGGCCATTTTCATGACTATTTAATAGTTGCATATATCATCTCGATAAAAATCGCTTAGTCCATAGTTTTTATAATGGTATTATTCCTTCTTCTCGCACCATGATTGAATCCTTGCATAAAGGGAAGTTCATGCATTTAACTCCCACTGTCGCCTATAATTTTCTCCTTGAATTAGGCAATGACTCCCAAGATTAGGAGGGCACTAATGCATTTTCTAGATATAAACCACCACGTGTAGGGAACACTTCTGAGGTAAAAAATAATCCCAATTTTAAAACTTTGCTACAGATCTTACACTCTTTGACTAAAACTGTTGACGCTCTCAGTTGTACTATGCAACAAAATGTCTCACTTTCTAAACAAGAAATGAATATCAACGATTTTAGTCCTTCTTCTTGCAGTGTTTGCCCGAGTCAATATCATTTATCTCATTTGTGCCCCCTCCTTCACAGGGTAAATTTTTGAAGGACTTGTGCACTGTTGAGCATAGGAAATTTTTCCTCGTGATGCCTTCATCACTAAGCAAGCCACGTCCCTTCTTCGTGACAATAGAGTTATGAAGTTCAAAGACCCCATTCGTCCAATTGTCTTTTACATGTTATGTGATACATTCACTACTCGCGCTTTACTTGATCTTGGAGCTAGTGTTAATTTGTTACCTTACTCCCTATACCTTGAGTTAGGTTTATAAAATATGAAACCTACACGGGTTTCTCTTTAACATGTTGATCGTTCCGTGAAACTGACTAAAGGAATTATTGAATATGTTTTGGTGAAAGTCTCTAAATTTTACTACCCTGTGAATTTCATTATCCTCGACACTCCCGCATCCGACCCAACTAATACTCCTATCATATTGGGTTGCCCCTTTTTTGACACTGCCAATGCCATCATCATTATTGTGGAAGGCCCATGAATCTATCTTTTAGCAACATGACTGTAGAAGTCAATAGCTTTCACTTCATGCAATAAAAGGTTGATGTCTATTCTATTGACGAGGTTTGTGTGATTGACTCCTTAGTTAACGAAATATTGGACCAAACTTACCCTGTCGATTCTCTCCAACAATGTTTGGCTCATTTTGGATTCGACTTTGACATTGATTCCTCTATATCTAAACTAAATGCCATATTAGATTCAGCTCCACTGATGGAAACATTCTCTTGGGATCCTCCCTTAGAGCCCCTCTCTGTTTATACTCTTCACTCTATGCATCACCCTGTTTCACCATATGAAATCACTGCTAATTAAGATTCCTCCACCCTATGTTCTCTGGATTCTGTTTCTGGGTTTAAGTCTGATATCACTCCTGCGCCACCTACTAGTTTGTATCTTAAGCCCTTACCTCTCAAGTTGGAATATACTTTGTCATAATTGTTGCCGACTTGACCTCTCATCAAGAAGAGTAATTAGTCCACACTCTTATTCAGCATAGCACTGCTATAGGGTGGACACTTTCAGACATTCATAGTGTGAATATCAATGTTTGTAGTCATCACATTCATTCAAATGAGAACGCCAAGACTTCTTGTGAGCCCCAACGTCGACTCAATTCTGATGAAACAAAAGGCCCCCAATTTTAACAAAATTCTTATACGTCACAAAAAGATATTTCCTTTTTAAATTCGAAAGCGTAAGACGATGGTTCAATTAAACAACAAATTTTAATTTCTTATCAAATTAAAATTAAGTAAAGTGAAATAAAATTAAGTCCATACAAATTTTAATTTCACTTAAACATAATTAAATTAACCTAAGTCCTAGAAATTTGCCTAAGTCATATTTAAAATATTTCTAAATTAGGCCAAACCAAATTGTACCAAATTAAATTAATCACTTGAATTAAATTAACATAATCATTACCCAATATTTATTTAGCACCAAATTAAACATAAAGTAGTGATTAAACCAAGCATGCTTTCTAGGTGATATAGCAAGATAAAATTAAACGATGAATCACTACGCCGCGATGTATGAGGAAAAACCCACAACGGAAAAAAAACCTCGGACGACCTTAGCCTCAAATCCACTAAGTATTATTTTTACAAATACAAGACAGTAGACTTACAACACTCGAATCAATCCCCATCAATCCCCGACGCTCCTTCTTGTATACACCTCCGCCTAGTGAATAACCACGGAGCTCCACCGCGGTCTCGGAATCCACCGATCGGACTTTATATGGTCACCGTCACCCGAACTAGGAGCCTTTCTCCAAGTGGGTAAATCAACGCAAACTTCTTCTTCTTTGTGGGATATAGAAACAAAACCAAATAATCTCTTCTTCAATATGTAGAGATAAATCGGTGCCAAACTCAAAGAAATGTATATATATATATAAAGAAGACTTGGAATAAACAATATGGGTGAAATAAAGTGTTTAAAGGATTTTTCTTGAAAAAATGAACACTTAAACTTGAACTTTTTCTTAGGAAAGATGAACTCACAAAAAACTCTCTAGAAGTTAGAATAGAATGAAAAAGTTAATTAGAAAAAGTTTATTTCTGCACTTAAGAAGTTCTATCAAAAGATAGTGGGAAAATAAGTGGGAAAGTGGGTCAAAAACTGCTAAAATACTGTCAAAAACCTGTTCCCGCCAAAACTAGTTCGAATGAGATTTTTATTGGAATGAAGTCTCGTTCGAACGAGCCTTTTAACGAGGTTCCAGAGAGAACTCGTTAGAAATTTCGTTGGATATCTCGTTCGAACCATCATTCTCATTCGAACGATATTTCGAACGACATTCCAGTGGCCTATTGGGGAACTCGTTGACAGCTTCATTTGAACGACATTCTCGTTCGAACGACAAACTCGTTCGAATGATAAACTCGTTCGAACGAAGTTCCAGAAAGTTTGAAAAATAAGTTTTTAGCCCAGAAACTTTATATACTTTATTTTAAAGTTTTAGTAAAAGCTTCCTGAAAATAAACAACAGTTTTAAATAAACCGTTAACCCAAAGAAACATGTTCCAAGATCCTATATATATTTACAATGCATTCATACCATAGGAGTAAACGGAACATTGTTGTTCACGTAGAAATGAGGCACTACAACATTGCTTTTGATGAAGATTTATGAACTTGGCCACTATATCTTCAACTTTAGTATGTCATAGGCTTGAAGGATGATCAATAACTCTATCCTATGACTCAAACGTTTTTGTCCGAAATTGAGCCAAAACTACAAAGGACTCAATTGGAAATTTGTGTCCTTACAAATCTCCCCCTTTGGCTATTCCGGGAGAAAAACTAAACAAAAATTCTAAAGGGTCGTCAAGCTCTACTAGACTGACAAAAATGTCCCACCCAAAATAAAAGTACAATGCTTGACATAAACAACCCAAGGATCAATATCTTTGCCCGATGAAAGTTTCCATTTAGAATATAATTAGAATATAATTCCTGGACACTTAAGCAAACACATTAAACGCATAGGGAATATGAAAATATTAAATGCAATGAAATAATTACTTAATTCTCCCCTTTATCAACTATGATCAACCTAAGAAGATAGTGACTCCCCCTAAGTTAAATCTCCCCCACACTAAGATACGATTACAATAGGATTAGATATAATTTCTCCCCCTATCATTCTCCCCCTTTTTTTCAGGAATAGACAAAGGCTAAAGAATTAAAAATTAACTTATCTTCCCCAATTAAAGCATATACGCCCTTTAAACTAAGCAAGGGATAAATAGAATCGAATAACAAGCTAAAAAACATGCAATTATGCATATAGTGATGAGAACATTAAAGTACATAGGCAACAAAATCATAACTAATCCATACAAATGAATACCAACTATGATGCGAAAACAAATGATACCAAATTGACAAATAAGATTCTAAGCATGTGATATCAAACAAACTACGCAACAACAAGGTACTTATGAATTGAAGCATAAATGGACTAACTAAACATGGCAAAGACTTAAACAAAATATCATATATATGTATACACAATGGATACAAGCTAATCATAAGTACACACATATAGATATAAACACCAAAATGACACAAAATAAGATGAGCTTTTCACACTCGTATGCAAAAGTGTTTCATATGAAAACGAAAGTGTTGCGGTGTGAACTAGTAACGATTAAATTTAGACCCATTCACTTAAAACATGTTAACGGATTTCTCAATTGATTGCAAACTTCATCACATTTGAATATAACCTCATGTGACAATATAAATTGAACTCAATGAACAAACATACACAATGCATACAAGCCTAGCATGTTGATGATTCTACAAACCAATAGAGTCATGACATTGAAAGCTCAACTAGGATAAACGGACATTGTACAAACCGTTGATATACCATCCAATCTCCCTCAATAAGCATATATTAATTTTGAATGATAAATCAACTAAACATTGGCCTTGGCAAATATTTTTCTTTTAATGCCATAATTTTGTTTTTAGGCCTTTGGACCACGTATTTCTTTTAGGTCCAAACAAACGGTGGCTTACTATTCGCAAAGGATAATAAATCCATTCGGAGCCCTTCCCCGTGCACTTTTATATCTATCATTTTTATTTCTCACAAATCTCACGTGCAACAGATTTTGAAATGCACTAGTCTTCCTAGGTCACAAATATGTAGATGACAAAATTGGTAGGATAACACCTCACAAATCTCAAATATACATATGAAGTTAAAATTTCAAAAGAGCTCGTGCATGTGTGAATAGAGGCATATAAAAATAGAATCCATTTAATCAACACAAAATTCAACTACTCCATGTAAGCATGGTTAAGAACATAATAAGAATTGACAATTTAAACTAAAAGTTCTAGCCATATGGGAGCGTAAAAGATGGGATTCTAACACAAGTATATGCCACATAAAGTGTGTCAAACTAAAATACACACAAAAAAAATCCTTTTCAATTTTTTGAATTTTTTAACCAAAAATAAAAATATTTACTCAAAAGACAAACAAAAATCATTTGAATTTTTCATTAAACTTAAATTACCAAGAGATAAAAACCCAAATGATAAACAAAAATCTTTTTGTATTTTTCATTTAATGCAAACAAAAGAAATATAATACAAAAGATAAACAAGTCATGATTTGTAGCATTAGATATGAAATAAAGCAGTGATTAGAAAATGACTAAACATGCATACACCTAGCAATGATATATAATATGAAGCACAAAAATCTAGAGTATGCAAAGAAAACTAGCACATCCAACCTTTAGATTTAGAAAGGGAGGAAGCATGTGATAGTAAATGAGAATCAAAAACCCTATCTTATAAAGCTACCAAGTCGGATCCCCTAACCCAAACTAATGATGAATGACGATCTAGGGGTGTTAATATCTTGACTACCTTGGTTTTCTTACATTTGGATTTTCTAGGAACTCGTTTAAGATCAAAACAAAATTTCCTAAGATGACCTTTTCGACCAAAATGTGACCACTTAAAGACTCGGCATAAAGACTTACCAAAGGAGTGATCTCTAAAAGCTTTCCTAGATGATTCTCCTAAAACATTAGATTTGGCTTTATGAGTATATTCATTACAAGTATCGAAGCCTAATCCACAAGTGTCATTTTTTATTTGGACCGTACCTAAGATTTTATCTAGTTTTTTGAACTTACACTCTAAATCAAATTTGACTTTTCTAGAGTCTTTTAATTTATTTTTTAATTATAAAATATTAGACTCTAATAAAACATGTCTCTCTTTAAACTCAAGAAGCTCCTTTTTCAAGGATTCCATTAAACCTCTAAGGCTATCTCTCTCGCCTTCTACATATTCAAGCTTCTCTCGAAGAGTTCTCTCTCGTGTCCTAAGGTCTTCCACTAACGCACTTTCATCAATGACCTTGACACGCTCTTTCAAACAAGCTTCTAACTTCAAATTTTCTCTTTTTAATTTAATAGATTCATCATAAAGTTCTCGAAAAGCATTTTGAAGTTCACTCACATCAACCTCATCATTTTCATCCTTCTCTCTCTCTATTGTTCACTCTCACTACCATAAAAAATAAGGGAATCATAAACTATGACCTTGGAAGTGTCATGTGTTAAAGTTTCATCAATAGACGAGTTCTCACTATCACTCACATGACTAGCCATAAAAGTCACAAAGTTGGGCTTAGTGGGGGAATCGGGTCCCTCTTCCTTATCACTATCACTAAGGGGTGCATTAAAAGACATTGGTTGCTTATCCTCTCTCTTTATTTTAGTGGGCCACTCAGAAGCCTTATGGCCATACCCTTCACAACCAAAACACCTATTTGACTCGTCCCTATTTAAATTATCTTTATAAGTTTTAGGGATCCTCTCGGCTTTATCATGCTTAGAAGTCTCAAATTTCTTAAAGTCATTTTTAAATTTATCTTTGTTAATTTTAAGAAACTTTCGAAATTTCCTAGCAAACAAGGCCATATCTTCCGAGTCACTATCACTCTCTCTCTCCACTACTTGTTTTTCCTCTTTTCGGGCTTTTGAAGCAACTCCCTTTTCAATTTTCTTTTTAGTTTTATAGGTAAACATGTCCAGTTCATAGGTTTGTAAATCACCTACAAGATCTTCGAATTTCGTAGAGGCTAAAGTTGGTAATGAATTTAAAACGGTCACTTATGGAATAAATCTATCGGGTAGGGACCTTAAAATTTTCTTTACTACTCGGTTGTCGGGTATTTTCTCTCCCAAGTTAAAAGATGAATTAACAATATCGGAAAGTCTAGCATAAAATTCATCAAAAGTTTCTTTATCGTTCATTTTGATGGTTTAAAATTGAGTGGTGAGGATTTGGAGTTCTAAAGCTTTTACGACACTTGTACCTTCATGAGTGAGTTGTAAAATATCCCACACTTCTTTAGCGGTTTCACACCTCCTAATGTGATGGAATTCATCCGCTGTGACCGCACAAAACAAGGCATTTAAACCATGGAAATTAAAATTTGAAAGTTTAAATTCATTTTCACTCCATCTATCGGTCAGTTTGGGAACACATTCATTATCTACTAAATGAGTTGGTGGAGACCACCTATTAACTACAGAAAACCAAACCCTCTCATCGATAGATTTAAGTGTCGATTTCATACGCGCTTTTCAGTACGCGTAATTAGAACCATCGAAAATAGGAAATTTTGAGAATGGGGAAAATTCCATTTTAGCCAAAAATATTTAAAGGATCTTAACGAAGTAATTTATCGTTTTTGGCTCTGATACCACTTGATGAAACAAAAGGCCCACAATTTTAACAAAATTCTTATACGTCACAAAAAGATATTTCCTTTTTAAATGCGGAAGCGTAAGACGATGGTTCAGTTAAACAAAAAATTTTAATTTCTTATCAAATTAAAATTAAACAAAGTGAAATAAGATTAAATCCAAACAAATTTTAATTTCACTTAAACATAATTAAATTAATCCAAGTCCTCAAAATTTGCCTAAGTTATATTTACAATATTTCTAAATTAGGCCAAACCAAATTTTACCAAATTAAATTAATCACTTGAATTAAATTAACATAATCATTACCCAATATTTATTTAGCACCAAATTAAACATAAAGTAGTGATTAAACCAAGCATGCTTTCTAGGTGATATAGCAAGATAAAATTAAACGATGAATCCCTACGCCGCGATGTACGAGGAAAAACCCACAACGGGAAAAAAACATCGGACGACCCTAGCCTAAAATCCACTAAGTATGGTTTTTACAAATACAAGACAGTAGACTTACAACACTCGAATCGATCCCTATCAATCCCCGACGCTCCTTCTTGTATACACCTCCGCCTAGTGAATAACCACGGAGCTCCACCGCGGTCTCGGAATCCACCGATCGGACTTTATATGGTCACCGTCACCTGAACTAGGAGCCTTTCTCCAAGTGGGTAAATCAACGCAAACTTCTTCTTCTTTGTGGGATATAGAAGCAAACCCAAACAATATCTTCTTCAATATGTAGAGATAAACCGATGCCAAACTCAAAGCAATGTATATATCTATATATATATATATATATATATATATATATATAAAGAAGACTTGGAATAAACAATATGGGTGAAACAAAGTGTTTAAAGGATTTTTCTTAGAAAAATGAACACTTAAACTTGAACTTTTTCTTAGGAAAGATGAACTCACAAAACACTCTCTAGAAGTTAGAATAGAATGAAAAAGTTTATTAGAAAAAGTTTATTTCCGTACTTAAGAATTTCTATCAAAAGATAGTGGGAAAAGAAGTGGGAAAGTGAGTCAAAAACTACTAAAAATTGCCAAAAAACTGTTCCCGCCAAAACTCATTCGAACGAGATTTTTGTTCGGAGCCTTCTAATGAGGTTCCAGATAGAACTCGTTTAAAATCTCGTTCGAACCATCATTCTCGTTCGAACGATATTTCGAACGACATTCCAGTGGCCAATTGGGGAACTCGTTGGAAGCTTTGTTCGAACGACATTCTTGTTCGAACGACAAACTCGTCCGAATGACAATTCGAACGAACTTCCAGAAAGTTTGAAAATACTATTTTTAGCCCAGAAACTTTATATATTTTATTTTAAAGCTTTAGTAAAATCTTCCTGAAAATAAACAACAGTTTTAAATAAACCGTTCACCCAAAGAAACATGTTCTAAGCTCCTATATATATTTACAATGCATTTATACCTTAGGAGTAAATGGAACATTATTGTCGACGTAGAAATGAGGCACTACAAACACGGTTTTTGACGAAGCTTTATGTCACTAAAGTTATAGAAATGAGGCACTAAAGTTATAGAAGTTTTTGACGAAGCTTTAACTTTAGTATGTCATAGTCTTGAAGGATGATCAATAACTCTATCCTATAACTCAAATGTTTTTGTCCAGAATTGAGCCAAAACTATAAAGGACTCAATTGGAAATTTGTGTCATTACAAATTTTGCTATGAAAGAGGTCGTCCGCACTGATATTTTGAAATTGTTCGATGCTGGTATTATCTACCATATGTCGGATAGTTAGTGGGTTAGTCCCATTCACGTTATACCGAAAATGTCTTGTGGCACTGTCGTAAAAAATAGTGACAATGAGCTTGTGCCCACCCGTATGGAAACGGGCTGGTGTATTTGTATTGACTATCGAAAGCTAAATGATGTTACTCGTAAGGACCATTTCCCCCTTCCATTTATCGACCAAATGCTCGTACGCTTAGCTAGCCATGCTTATTACTGCTTCCTTGACAGTTATTCAGGATACAACCAAATTCCTATTACCCCTGAAAACCAATAGAAAACTAACTTTACATGTCCCTTCGACACTTTTGCCTACTCCCGCATGCCCTTTGACCTTTACAATGCCCATGTGACTTTTAAACGGTGTATGATTTGCATTTTTAGTGACATGGTAGAACGTTTTCTTGATATCTTTATGGATGATTTTTCTGTGTTTAGTTCTTCCTTTGAACAATGCCTTTCCTACCTCACTATGGTCCTCAAACGTTGTCAAGAAAAGAAATTGGTCCTCAATTGGAAAAATGCCACTTCATGGTAAATAATGGGAATGGTTCTAGGTCACATAGTCTCTCGCGACGGTATTGAAGTAGATAAAGCAAAAGTCGACTTGATTTCCACGCTTCTACTGTCGTTTCATTAAGGACTTTTCTAAAATTGCTCGACCTTTAACAACCCTTTTATTCGAAGATATTCCCTTTATCTTTGATGACGTGTGTGTCGCTTCTTTTTAGTGACTTAAAGTCGAGCTCACCTATGCTCCTATCATTCAACCTCCCAATTGGTCTCCACCTTTTAAGCTCATGTGCGATGCCTCTGATTTTTCTCTAGGTGTTTTACTTGGTCAGAGGTTTGACAAGTGCCATCACGTCATCTATTATGCTAGTAAAACCCTCCATGATGATCAACTTCATTACACGACCACTGAAAAGGAGTTGTTAGCAGTTGTATTTGCTCTGGATAAGTTTAGGTCATATTTTATTGGTTCCCTTATCATCGTTTACACTGACCATGCCGCTTTGAGGCACCTTCTTCATAAGAAGGATTCTAAGCCACGATTGAAACGGTGGATTCTCTTACTTCAAGAGTTTAACCTTAAAATTGGCGATAAAAAAGGGTGTGATAATGTTGTTACTGACCACCTCTCTCGTGTGATTATTACGTCTACCTCTGATGACGTCCCTATTTCTGAAACCTTTCCTGATGAGCAACGTTTTGCTCTCTTCACCTCGCCTTAGTATGCTAATATTGTTAATTTTGTTGTTACCGACCAACTACCCAATCATTGGTCGAAAGAAGAGCGTTCCAAATTCATGGCACATGTGAAGTTTTACTCTTAGTATGACCCATTCCTTTTTAAGTATTGCACTGATCAAGTCATTTGCCATTGTGTTCCTGAGCACGAACAATCTAGTATTCTCTCCTTCTATCATGATGGTGCCTGTAGTTGCCACTTTTGCTCAAAGAAAACTACCACAAAAAATTTGCAAAGTGATTTTTACCGGCCCACCCTATTTCGAGATTCCCACCACTACTTCTAGGCTTGTAACAAATGCCAATAATCTGGGCGTATATCTCGTCGTCATATGATGCCTCTCACACCCGTTCTCATCATCGAAATCTTTTATGTGTGGGGGCATTGATTTCATTGGTCCTTTTCCCTCATCTCATGGCTTTCAATATATTCTCATTGCAGTTGATTATGTCTCCAAATATATTGAAGCATCGCTTGCCGCACCAATGACCATAATGTTGTGGTCAATTTTCTTAAGGAGTATGTCTTCACACGTTTTAGAACTCCCAAATCTATCATTAGTGATGAGGGTAAATATTTTTGTAATCGAGTCTTTGAATATCTAGTGAAAAAGTATGGTGTTACCCATAAAGTTGGTCTCTCTTACCACCCTCAAACTAGTGGTCAAGTTGAAGTTTCCAACCGCGAGATCAAGAAAATACTAGAAAAAATAGTTAATCATAATAGGAAAGATTGGTACTTACGCTTGAACAACGCATTGTGGTCATACCGTATGGCTTTTAAGACTCTTATCGGCATGTCTCCTTATCGCTTGGCCTTTGATAAACCATGCCACTTACCAATTGAGCTTGAACATCATGCTTATTAGGTCGTCAAAACCTTTAACTTTGATATCAATGAGGCTGGCATCCATCGAAAGCTCCAACTTAATGAATTAGAGAAGATACGAAAGGATGCCTATGATTTGCCCAAGAAGTACAAGGACAAAATGAAGTTGATCCATGACCAAAGAATTCTACGCAAAGAATTCTACCCTGGTCAGAATGTTTTGTTATATAAGTCATGTCTTCATCTCTTTCTCGGGAAGTTAAAAACCAGGTGGTTCAGACCCTTTGTTATTGAATCTATTACTCCCTATGGTGTCGTCACTGTTCAAAATCCAAAGGATGGTAGCCTCACACACTAGAGAGATACACTTACCAAATTCTCATAGAGTTCGATTCATAGAGGTATATCTAGTGAGAGCTGAAGTCAAAGCTGTGATTCTATATAAGGTAGACTAAGAATTACTCTAATGATAGTCAAGATTGTTTCACACTAACACATGCTGAGTTTTAGGAAGGATTACGCTTTTGGTGTTAAGTAATTTTATGTCTTATTTTGATATTTGAATATGGTGTTCCTTGATGCCTTTTGAGTTGGGGTGTATAGGTTTTCATTGTCAAATCAGAAACTGCCTTTTTAATAAAACTTTTTGAATTTTGTGGGTATATTCCATGAAAACCTTCACGAGACACCACTCGTCCTGTAGGGCAACCTATAGGTTTAACGGCTTGTTACACATGCTAAGTGCAATTGCCAGTGCCTACGCAAGTGGCACACTTTGGGTTACTTATCTCTGTTTTCTCTCAATTTTTGTTCGAGGACTAGTAATGCTCTGTTTGGGGTGGTGTGATAAGCACCAAAAAGAGTATAATTTATGCCCCGAATAGAATATTTTTAGTCACTTATTTTAATTAAAAATGGCCTTATGATCGTATTTTATTATTTCGCAGGTCAGTACGTAGTCGCCGCATCAAACAGGGCTAAATTCAGTCAATTGCAATAAAGTAGCAGTCAAAAGTGCTTAACGAAGAAATCAAAGCGACTGTGAACTCAAAAGTCTCATCTGAGCATGCCCAAATCAGTTCCGATGCCCCGTATTCTCGAACCAAACCTAAGCCAGCACCGAGCCCAGACCATCACCCGAGCCTTGTGTGTGTTTAGTTTGTGTTTTTATAATTTTTAGATTTTTTTTATTTAGAGTCGTTTTATTTTTCTTAGGATATATTTGAGATTTATTTAGAATTTTCTACGATTTATTTTCTATTTTTCTATTTCTTTTTTAATTAGTGTATTTTATTTTGACTTTGATTTTTATTAGTTCTTAATTTGTAATTTTAATTTTAATTTCTTTTATTTTATTTTTATTAAGATTAGTTTTTAGGAGTTTATTTTTAGTTTGATTAGATGTTATATTTTTAGGACTGTAGTTTTTATTTTTATTATATTTTTTGTTTTTATTTTTATTTCTTTTATTTTATTATTTGAGTTTTTTTTATAGATTAGGACTTTTATTTAGTTTGTAACTATTATAGATTTTTATTATTTTTAATTTTATTGGCTTTATTTTTTTAGTTGAGTCTTAAACATTTAGAGAGTTTTTTTTTTTAATAAAAAATACACACACACACACACACACACACACACTACCTTCATACACACTAATACATCCTAACACTCCACTAACCTACACCCACATACCATGTACACTCACCACACACAAATCTTCTCCGATCATCTTCCTTTCACATCACTATCTCTCCCCTCTTTCCACCATAATTAACACCCCGAGCTCCTAAACCGCTGCCACATACCCAAAAACCCGAGCCTTCCACCACTTTAACTAACCAAATCCAGTTATGACCCACCTTATACTCCCTGACCTCAACCCATATCCAACTTCAAGCCAGATTCAACTCCCAAGAAAACCCGATCCAACCTGCTTCTAAAACCAACCTGTCTCCACCTACCTAACCCTCTATACCTGCTATTCAACCTCTCCTCCCCGAGCCATTGCCTCGGACTCTATACCTGCACCATAACCCTCAACTCTTAAACCCGATTCAACTCAAAAACTCACTCTAACCACTTCGTACCCGAGACCCATTCAACCATCTCTCCACTAAAACCGGAACAATACCCATTCCCTTATCCCATGCCAACATCCACGTGCAAAAGAAATCTGAGTTCACCAAATACAGTTTTGACTTAGCCAATACAAAATCCCAAAGATCTCTCCCATTACAAATTAGACTCGTGGTCTTTTAAAAGAAAGTGGGGAGACTCTCATCAAGGGGATACGTACGTACGGGACACGGAAAAGAAAAAAAATGAGTTGCAGAGCGAGAGTCCAGTATCATAAAAATTCAGGAAAAAAAATTAATGTAGTTTTAGAATTAATTTCTAGGTCTAGTTCTTTTATTTTTGTCTTGTAATCCAAGTATTTCTGAAAAGATTGGGACGCGTGTTCATGCACTCATTTGACAAGGAATTAATGCGTAATGTATTTCTTTCCCTTTTTATTTAAATTCCTGTCGAATGTTGTTACTGTTCTAGAATTCTTAATCAAGTCTGGCTAAACACCCCCACTCAAGGGGTGGGATGAAATGCGCAGGGTAATTAATTTAATGAATTAATTGTTCATTGACTTGTTTTAGACTAATTATATCGGGGATAGTCACTAATTAATTTATGTAATGAGAGTTAATAACTAATTTCGAAAAATAATACTTGATTTTAGGATTCGACTTAGAGATAAGTTATGTTCCTACATTCAATTATTAATCATGTGTGTGCAATTCAAAGACTCGTATAAATTTTCATGAATTGATCTTAGCGGATAATTTGTTAAAAAAAAGTATGAATTTTAATTTTTTATTTGTAGTGACTTTTGGATTTAAGTGCTGAAAAAAATGATGTTGAATTTAGGATAGTAACGAGAGTTAAATTTTAGATTCAATATTATTTTGAACGTATCAATTGAATAATTAGGAAATAAAATTAAATTAATTGCACGGTGTAATTCCACCTCTTGTCTCGTCTCATAAATTCTTAAACTCGGTTACATTTTAAATTTTAGTAGTTATTTAATTGCATAAACTTTCATTTTCTTCGTTGAAATTGTTTTTAAACATTAAAAAAACACAAAAAAAAATTAATAAAATTGAAATTTTAAATTTTCACGATAACGGTTTCGACGCTTAAAATTGGATTGATACCCGAATTTACCACGATACTGAATTTTTAACAAATTTTGTACGTGATATCAAGGGAATTTTGATACTCGAAGTTTGACCACAACGAGTGACGAATCAAGAGAACAAGTCACACAAAAGAACAAGTATCATCTGCGTAACACGTGTCCTTGAAATATCATAGGAAAACCTAAATGGAATATTCTCGGCTAAGGCCAACCATGGTGAGCTGACCACAAAAGATTCAGTACGATCATCACAACACACCTCCTTCACTCACCAAGCCTCAGGTTGGGGAGTTTGTGCAAGAGGTATTGGGGGTTTTCTGTTATACCTGTAAGATACCACATGTGAAAGAGCTCTAAAACAGCCAAAAGGTTGGTGAATGTGCGCGGCTTCATTTCCAAAGCAAGGTCATCTGAGTGTACATCTACTCGGTCGACCTATTAAATGAGATTGGACACACCAATGTTCTTATGAACGCATATACGCAAAACATCCCCTATTAAACATGTGGGATTATGAAAAACGTGTATGTTCTATATCATTTATCACGTATTTATCATTAAGGTCACTCCATGATCTAAGGCATATCAAGTTGTTATGTTAACATGTATCTCCAAGTGTAACTACCCAACTTATAAGGGCAATCCACATATTGTTTTGTAAATATCTGCAAATCACCTAGAAATAGGGCCTTAGCCCACGAAAGAAAAGGATTCCCACCGATATCCTCTCAAGCTGCAAGTGGTATCAAAACCCTAAATTTTAATTTTGTCAACAAGTGCAATAAAAAACCAGTAACACCGTGGACGTAGGTTTCCTTAAAGCCCTGAACCAAGTAAATTATCATGTTTCTCTATCTCTCATCCCCATTCTGTATTATTATTTCTCTCTAATTATCTCCTCTATTATTATTTTTTGCTTCCGCTTTTGCACGTTAACAATACTATCAGTGGCTGATCTAGAATTTAGAATATAAGGGGACTAATGTATACATAATTATTCTTAAAAATATCATAAACTTCAAAGATAAAAAAAAGATTAATTTTCAAAACTTCGTGGGGTCATCCCCTGCCCCCTAAATCCATCCCTGTATACGAGGAGAAAAGATCACAAATAAAGATGGGAAACACGATAAGAAGATCTGGTCTGATTAGAATCACCACAGTAAGCATCCAAACATTTGAAAATTATATATTTTAATTCCATATGAAGATGGATCAAAAATATTAATCTAGATATTTTGAGAAAACACCTAAAAAATCTATATTACAAAACTCATCTATGTAGATCCTGATGAATAATGAAGATGACCTTCCATGTGAGGCATAAGAACTTTAGAAATATTATAACAAATGAGATCCATAATACGTAGGCTTATATACTGAAGAAAATGTTATGCCATCACGCAATCAAACCATCAAACCCTAGGAACCACTAAAAACAAATAAGTAGATTCCACCATAGATAACTTTATCCATGAGATATCAACACTGATTTTAAATGTATATGCAAGTCATGATTCCACTCTAAAACAAGGAACACAAAAAATCCACCACACAGAAGCAGGTAACTTATGAAGCAAAGACAATGGGAAAAACACCAATATGTAAATTTATAAACCATATTACCTATTTTATTATATTCCTTTCTCTATCTCCAAGAATCTATAATTGGCATCTATTTATTTTGATGCATGAAACACTATCCCTTATGGTGTGATAACCCCCTAACCTTATATGAGAACCCTTCCTGTTGAAAGAAAATCCCCAGTCCCCGTTATGAAAAGCATCCAACTGCGAGATATGATCAATAAACACCCTTTCCCCAATAAAATAAGTAACCAACTATAATGTACCCTCAACCATGAAACTAATGCTAAATAACCCCATTAAAAGGAAGATTGAGTGAGACACCTAGGTTTTTTGAAAAATTTTGTTTTGAAAAACTAATATGATAGTAAAAGTTTGGGGAAACTCCACTACAGACAAATTTCCCAGTTCTCTTGAGTTCTGAAAAACTTTATCCCATTAGGAACAATTGTTTGCATCATATTATTGTGAATAACATGTTGTTCAGTAGAGTGAATATGTGGAAAAATACTTTAATTTATTTCTTTCCAAATACAGTAAATAGTCACGCACATAGATAAGCATAATACGTGCTATCAAAAATCAATCCCATGCTTAACTTTTAAATTGCGGATAACAAAAACTGTGATAGTGAAAAAATAAAGATTCTGACTTATCTATTGATATATTTTTTCTAAATTAATTTAGAGTAGTCACATGTAAAAAAATATGGGCGTTATCCTCCGTATGTGTAGCACATAAGATACATATGTCATCACTTACATAACCCCATTTCTTAAGGTTATCCTTAGTCCTTAGATTTTGCAAACATTCTAGCCATGAAATGAAATATCACTTTAGAATTCTTTTTAACCCCAAAAATTCTCTTCCACAAAACCTTAGTTTTTTTCTCTCTAGTGTATTCCTAAGTTTCTCTTCAAGAATACATATGAGTATTAGAGGGAATTTATTATATCCAATCTTCCTTAAAACTGTCAGGTTAAATACTACTATTCCTTATTTGAATTAAAGCTCTTGATAAAATTTGGAAAGTTCTAACACCCCTCTAAAATATATTTTCCAACTTTATCTTTTGTGTTTCCCCCAACATCATTCACCACTATATCTCCAAAAATGTCGAGTTGAATCCCTTTTTCATGTCAATAGTGTGTCCAAAAGAGATATTCTTCCCATTTCCGATCCTGTATTTTACAAGTGATTTATCTTGGTCCGCAGGTTTAGCCAATTTTCTCAATGTTGATAGGTCTCGAATATTGTATATTATCGCCCTTTATTCTTATGTATTCTAGAATGATTATATCCACTATTTCTTACTTTTACCCTCATATATTGGTTAATCTTTATATATATATATATATATATATATATATATATATATATATATATATATATATATATTGTTCAATGTTTATATGAGTTTTTGTAATACTTGAAGGCTAAACGGAATAATTGATTGCATTTCGAGAAAGTTACGTCGTAGGATGCAACTTCAAGGGAATTTTTGGAATTTAAAACTTTAGAATTTGGCCATTTGGAATATATGATTTTGTATTTCATCAAATTAACTTCACGTGGTCACTAATCGTGCAACATTCCGAGTTCGGGTGAACAATATGTTGATTCTCATCATATACTCCTCGAGATGAAATCTATAAATGGACGATTCTTACTTTTTGAGAATTTATTCTCAATCTCTTCCAGTTACGTGTCATAAAAAGAGTTTGTGAAGTCAATCGATTCTCATCTTTTGAGAATCAATTCTTAGCCTTTTGACATCTCTCTATTTTTTGTTGAATTTAACAAAGGGAATCGATTCTCACTTTTTGAGAATTGGTTCTCACCCCAGAATTCAGATATTTCGAGATATTTTTATTTTATTTCTTTTGTTTAATCCTTTACTATACACACACAAAAAAAAAACATATATATATATATGGAAGTTGGAGATACTAGGTTTTATCAATGTTTTTATTAGTTTTTAGTTTAGTTTCGATTTGGGGAGGTCTACCTTCTGTCTTAAGGTTTCATTCTACTTTTGTATGTAAGTATAATATTCATTTCATTCCCCATTAATATAAGTTTTATCTATTATTCTATTTCTTTGTTAACTTCCATTCTTGCTTTGTTATTGTTTAATTTATTACTTTCTCTGATTTCTATATCATTTACAATGCTTTGTAACTAATTTTGCTTATGTTGAGATTATTGAACTCACCGTGGATTAGTTAGTTGCTTTGCTTTGGTAATGGATTAAACTAGTTTTAATGGGTTAGATTGTTGTTAATTATACGCTTAAAAGATGTATATCATATATACACTATATTTACGACCTTACATGTGTAACCTTTTGGATATTTGTTAATGCCAAAATTATATAAGGAATTGATGACAATTTAGGTGGTGATAACTCTAGGTTTGATTAATTGTTGAAATGCGATTTAATCTTGCAAAGCATTTCTTGTCATGTTACCATTTATGCTATTTAATCCGTGGTGAGGGTTATAATTCTTAATTTATAAATTTTATTCTTTGGGTGTTTAACATAGTTTAAATACATACCTACTTTGTAATTTGTAATTAAATCATTATATTTTACACTTTTATTTAGAAGTAATAAATCGATTAGCGTCTAACACCCATTCCCCGTGGATTCGATACTCGGACCAGTCGCTATACTCCCGTAAGGGTGTAATTAAAGTTTAGGTTTTTTCATTAGCTACAGGAGCTGATAACAATGATTAGCATAACCACACGATGCTAGGATCCCGATTGTTAATCAAATGGCGCTGTTTCGGATGAATTGAGTAAAAAAAGCACATTCCCGTTCCCTGTCTCAATCAAAATAACGTTATTTTCGGGGATTGTTTTATTTTAGATTGTAATTGATTTAGCAGTTTGTAATATTTTCTTTCTATATGTATTCTTTATCTTAATTTGTTTTTCAATCATATACCTTTGGGCACCAACAAGCGTTTGAATTCTTAACCCCACACCACTTCATGGCAATCTCTATTTTGAGATTTGGATAACCATGTGTTACTTTTCTGTTTTCAATAATCGTAACGATAATTATGAAAATTCCCTGAAACCAATGAATTTTGGTGAATACTTGTATAAACATATGAGTGAAAGTTACAAAATCACTTTGGGTGAGTATTACAAAAGTCAAGTAATGGATTGTAGTAATTTTAGGAATGATCATTCTGATTTAGGGCCATAAACGTCTTATAATAAAGATGTTGAAATTTATCAAGATAATAGTTCTCCAAGCTATTATTGCAATAACTTTTAAAATTCTTATGATAATGATTTTTAAATTAGTTCTGAGGATAGTTTTCAAACTTTTTATTTTCAAGTATCTGTACCTCCACCTATGACTTTGTGTGAGGTAATTCACATTCTTGAGAAAGAAAAGCGTGAAAATATTTATCAGAATGAAAATAATTATTGTGAACAAGAGTTGGATGCATTATTCAAATCCAATGATGATTTTTCTTGCAAGACTTTTGAAGTCGAAGAATATTTTAATCAAATCAGGAATTCGAGCTCCTTGAGCCAATGTTACCTACTT
Source organism: Sambucus nigra (assembly GCA_949130495.1). Taxonomy (NCBI): domain Eukaryota; kingdom Viridiplantae; phylum Streptophyta; class Magnoliopsida; order Dipsacales; family Adoxaceae; genus Sambucus; species Sambucus nigra. The sequence goes on along the minus strand of OX422220.1, from coordinate 432,325,889 downwards.
TGGAAGAAATCATGCTTCTTTTCGCCCAGCTTGTAATGGAAAATAAAAATTGTGAGGATATAAAACTTCAATCACTTTATAATGAGATGATTTTTTTATGAAAAATAGAGAGAATGTTGAGGCTTGTTTGTCATCTCAAATAATTTTAGAATAAAATTTCATTGAAAATGATTATTTCACCTTCAGAAATCCTTCTTCGAGCAATGATGAGTCATCTCTTGAGATTTAAGTTGTTTTCTCCTCATTTCCATTTATAATTATTGAATCATTACAAGTATCCTGTGCTTTCTTTCAAAACATTAAAATGTGCAACCTTTTCAGCGATGAGGATTACTTGCTTGAGTTACTTTACCTAAAGGTAGTCTTGCCTTCACGTATGTTACATCCCATTCCATTTAAAAAAATTCTATGGGAGGATATTCAATTTTTTAGGACACTTGTACTTTTCTCTTGTTATATCCAAACCCCCCGTCATCCATTAAAAACTTTGTATTAGTAATGGTTCATTTTTTCCTCCCAAACCATGCCTTTCGTTGTTCAAATTAAATTCTTATTTCCCAGAAGATACGCACTCAAATGAGGGGACACAATTAATCCCTAAAAGTCAAATTGTATTTTGGGTTGACCCTAAAATGTTTCAACTCCTAGTGTATAGTTAGTTAGAAGTTAATATTATAGGTTGTATATATTTGGTTGATTTTTTCTTTTTACTTATTTTCTAGTGTAATTAGTTGAGTTTTTGTTATTCTGTTTTATTATTCTTGGTGCTCTCATTTTTGTTAGAATCCATGGATTTGTATTATCCGGAGATATCTCCATTTTGAGTAATGTCATTATTTTTCTTTCTTTAAATTGGTTCTTGATTCATATTGAGGGCAATAGAAGGTTTAAGTTAAAGGATGTGGGATATTCTTACCATTGCCTTTTCAATTCCATCCTTTCATCATATGTTCTTACCATGTACACTTTTTTATTGAAAAAAAATTAAAATATTTTTCTTCCTCTTTTTATCTTTTTTTGGACATTTTACCTTTGTTTTCGATGATAAATTTCAACTAAATGTCTGGTCCAATATATAATTCTATAATGCATGTTCTTTATTTAAGATATTATTAGGCTTTAGTCCTCAAATCATTGATATTATGAAAAACATCATGAATTCAACTTTAAACCCATAAGCACGTGCATTTTTTATGTTTAAATTCTTTGGTTTAACGCCTTTATAACTCTGTAATCTTTTGTTGCATTTTTATATACTTACACCTCGTGATCTTTGTGATTTTTTTTTTATTTGCGAGTGTTTATGCATTACACTTTTCTCCTTGAAAATGTTAAAATCATTAGGTATCTCACTATTCTTTCATTGATGATTCATTAATTGAGTTTTTTGTAAATGTGTTACTTGATCGTGATTTTCAAAGTTATTTTAACTCGATAATTGCATAAAATTTAAGAAAGGATCATAGGCCATATTTTTTATAACCCATATTGACTTATAACTCACCTTAAATATTTCTCCTCGCCAATCCCTTAAAGACTAAATATAGCCAGTCATTTCAAAACCCAAAATCCCATAACCAACTCCAAATTGGAGTTTTAAACCATTTATATCACAATCCATTCCTTTTCTTGGAATGATACTTGGGATTGAATGATGTTCTTATTATTTGGTTGCAATTAATCATATGAGAGTGAGAAGAAAAGAAAAAGTGAAAAGGAGAAAAGAGAAGAAAAAAATAAAAAATAAAAAGAAAAAAAAAGAAAAAGAAGAGGAAAAAAAGAAAAGAAAAGAAAAGAAAGAGAAAGTATTTCCATTTTTGTACATACTGTTCATAGATTGTTGGGCATATCTCTGACGAACCTATGGCGTCTGTGGCTTTCATCCCAAAAAATTCTCATGAGATAATACTCATCCACTAGGGTAACCTGGGGGTCTAATGGTTGTTTGCATTCTCTAAATGTAATCGTTCGCCCACGAAAGTGGAACTTTTATCATTTGTGCTTATCTATTCTTGTTATCTCTCTTTTTTATGGATTTGTTTTGTTTCATCGTTAGGTACTAACAATGTCTAAGTTAAGGGGTCTAATAGGTCTTATATATTATATATAATCTCTTTATATTCTTATGCATTCTAACACAATTGTATCTGTTATCTCCTGATTATTTGCTCATATATTGGTTAACCTCTCTCTCTCTCTCTCTCTCTCTCTCTATATATATATATATATATATATATATATATATATATATATATATATATATATATATATATATATATATATATATATATATATATATATATATACAGAAAGGATCTCATGCATACCCAGTTTGCATACCCTCCGTGCGGACCATTTTTTTAAAATAGTAAAAAAAATAATTTCGGGTTGATTTTTTTTTTATAGTTTCTAAACATTTCAATAGGACCATAAAAAAAAATCAACTCAAAATGAATTTTTTTGCTATTTTAAAAAAATCGGTCAATCTTTGTCAGTTTTTAAGTTGTTTTTAAGTTGTTAAAAACTGACAAAGTTTGACCGATTTTTTTAAAATAGCGAAAAAATTCATTTTGAGTTGAATTTTTTTTATGGTCATATTGAAATGTTTAGAAACTATAAAAAAAAATTACATCAAAAATATTTTTTTACTATTTTATCAAAATTGGTCCGCGCCAGCGGTATGCAAACTGAGGTATGCATGAGAACCGCTCTCTCTCTCTCTCTATATATATATATATATATGTGTGTGTGTGTGTGTGTGTGTTGTGCAAGGTTTATCTTAGTTTTGGTAGGTACTTAAATGCTAAACAAAGCAATTGGTTGCATTTTGGGAAAGTTATAGCGTATAATGCAATTTCAAGGCCATTTTTGTAATTTCAACCTTCATAACTTGTCCATTTGGAATATATGGTTTTTTATGTCATCAAATTAGCTTCGTATGGCCATTGATCGTGTGTCATTCCGAGTTAAGATGAAGAAGTTATGACGATTCCCGTCGAATGCTCCCGAAGATAAAATTACCAAAGAGAATCGATTCTCACTTTTTGAGAATTGATTCTCATTTTTTCAAGCTACAGATCTTGTATAAGATTTTGTGAAGGTAATCTCTTCTCCTTTTTTGAGAATCGACTCTCAGCCTTTTCACAACTCTCTATTTTTTGCTGAATTTTACAATGGAAATCGATTCTCACCCCCAGAATTTATATATTTTCAAGATATTTTTATTTTTTTTCTTTTTTTAATCCTTTACTATATATATATATATATATATATATATATATATATATATATATATATATATATATATATATATATATATATATAAGTTGGAGATATTAGCTTTTATCTTAGTTTTTATAATGTTTTAAGGTTAGTTTTATTTTAGGGAGCTCTACTTTTTTTCTTAGGACTTCATCCCACTTTTCTATATAAGTACGCTATTCATCTTCTTCCCCATTTATATAAGTTCCATTTATTGTTCTATTGCTTTGTTAAGCTACATTCTTACATTTTATTGCTTAGTTTATTATTTTCTTTCATTTATTTATCATTCACAATGCTTTGTAGCTAGTTTAATTTAGGTTGAGATTATTAAACTCACCATCGATTAGTTTTTTTCTTTGCTTTGGTGATGGATTAAACTACTTTTAACGAGTTAGGTTGTTCTTGATTTTATGCCTATGAGATTTAACAGTGTATATCATGTATGAAACATATTTATGATCTTGCGTGTGCAATCTTTAGAATATTTTTAGATGGCAAAATCACATTAGGCTTTTATGACAATTTAGGGGGTGATAACTCTAAGTTTGATTAATTGTTAAAACGCGATGTAATCTTGCAAAGCTTTTCTTACCATGTAACCATCTATGTTAATTAACTGGTGGTGAGGAATATAATTCTATATTTATAATTTTATACCTTGTGTGTTTAATTTAGTTTACATACATGTCTAATTTGTAATTTATAATAAAAAAATTATTTTTACACATTTATTCAATAGTAAGAAATAAATTAACATTTAGCACTCATTCCCTATAAATTCGATAATTGGACTAACAACTATACTCTCGTAAGAGTGTAGTTAAAGTTTAGGTTTATGCATTATCCACGGGAGTCAATAACAACAATTAGAGTAGTCACGTGACGCGACGCTCTAGCGCATCAATCACATGTCCACGAGCAATTTTAGAATCATTTCACTTTCAAATGCATTTACCTTATAGAACGTGCCTATGAATCCATAAATAATCTTTCTTACTCACAATGTCCCACAATAATTGAGCATGTACGCATTATTAATGTATTATATGTCTCTTATTCACAGTTCTCCTTCTTCCAATAACTGACACATATCATACCACATTATATTTTTACTCTGAAGATAACAAACCCATTCCGCTCTAGCCCTGACAATTTTACCCACATATTTAAGAATACTTTTGGGGAATATAAATATACTTAGCTAATAATTTTCAATACATAGAAGAACTTCTATCACGAGTGTGACCAATCCTCCATAACTAAGTCATCTAGTAGTCCAAGTGGTAATTTTGGATGTGATTTTCACTATGAGTCTTCAATAGTCTGCCACTTTAAGCCTTGTTGAAATAAGAGGAACTCCGAGATAATGAATCGATAATTTCCCTCAAGTAATATTCATTAATTTACAAAATCTTCTTTTATTTATATCATCCATTCCCGCATAGAAAATATAACATTTAAACTTGTTAAGAGATAAACTTGACACTTGGGTAAAATCCAACAATGTATCTTCAATAGCTTTGAGGGATTCCCAATCTATTGTCAAGATAAAAAGATCCCCAATATCAATATTGTCACATCGAGGATGAAATACATTTATCCCAATTATCATCTTTGACATCAAGAAATCAAAAGAATGCCTTCATAATAAGGATGAAAATTTAATATGAAAGTGGATCCCCTTATCGTAAAACCTTCTCATATTTGAATAAACCATCCACTGCTCCATTAAGACTAATTGAATAAGAAGTCTCAATGACACACTCCATAATCCATGTAATATCTTTATTGGAGAATTCCATGACCACAAAACATCTTCTAAAAATCTCCAATCAATAAAATCATAAGCCTTCATTAAGTATCCCTTTGTTGCACGCCTGGGTTGATAGCTATTATTGTGATATCCCCTAACTAGCTCTTGCATAATCAAAATATTGGCTTCAATGATCCTTCCTCTAACAAATGTAGATCGGAAATTATTATCAAATAAGGCATTATCCTTTTCAATCCTGAGACCAAATTTTTTGAAATAATTTTGTAAAGGGCCTTACAATAGGAAATAGGCCTAATGTCTTTCATCATTTCAGGGTTCTGAATATTATGTATTATAGTAATAACATTGATAATATATTAAAGATCTACAATCAAAATGGAAAGAGAGAAAAAGAGGAGCTAGGGTTTCATATTGCCATACACTAGAATGTCTTACAATGGAAAAAGAGAGAATATATATAACCTACTACAACCACCTAATAATAATAGGAAAAGGGAAAATACTAAAATACCCTCAATGATAAATAAAACTCTAATACCCCCCCCCCCTCAAACTCACGATGCTGCAACGGGAAGCATTGAGAGTTTGCCAACCAAAAAACGAAAACGCTGAACTGGATGAGACTTCGTAAACAAATCAGCTATCTGTGCGGAAGAAGAAATAAAAGGCAAAGTGATGGCGCCATGCGTAAGATGATGACGAGTAATATGACAATCAATCTCAATGTGCTTAGTCCTCTCATGAAAAACTGAATTGTGAGCAATCTGAATAGCACTCTTATTATCACAGTACATAGGAGTGGGCTGAGAAAGAGAGACACCCATATCTGCAAGTAACCGACGTAGCCAAACAACTTCGCGAGTGGTAGAAGCCATAGCACGGTACTCGGCTTCCGTGGAAGACACAGAAACAACAACTTGCTTTTTGCTCTTCCAAGAAACAAGAGAATCACCCAGAAACACACAAAATCCAGTAACTGATTTGCGATCTGCAGGATCACCGGCCCAATCAGCATCAGAGTATGCACGCAGCTCCAAAGAAGAAGATGAAGGAAGTAAAAGACTCTGAAATCGAGTGCCTCTCAAGTATTGCAATATACGATGAACAACTGCCCAATGAACTGTAGTAGGAGCAGTAACAAACTGACTAACAACATGGACAACATGAGCTATATCTAGACGAGTAATAGTGAGATAAACCAAGCTGCCCACAATAGTGCGATATAAGGTGGGATCAGGCAAAAGAACACCATCATACGGGGAAAGATGAACATTAAGCTCCAAAGGGGTATCAACAATCTTAGTATCAGTGAGGCGAGCACGCTCAAGAATGTCCCCGATGTACTTAGATTGTGAGAGAAGATAACCCTTTGGAGAATGATCTACCTCAATACCCAAAAAGTAACGTGGGGGCCCCAAATCCTTCATCTCAAAACAACGAGATAATTCAGACTTCAAATTTGTAATTCCACCAACATCATCCCCAGTAATAATCATATCATCAACATACAAAGAGACCAAAATACGACCACCAGAGGTGCACCTGATAAAGAGAGATGAATCATTCTCACTTGGAATGAACCCAAGAGAGGTAATCACGGCAGTAAACTTCTCAAACCAAGCCCGTGGTGCCTGTTTGAGACCATATAAGACTTTCTTAAGCCTACAAACTTCACCAGGACCATGTGGAACACCCGGAGGAGGAGTCATATAAACCTCCTCATGAAGATCACCATTCAAGAACGCATTTTTAACATCCATTTGCGATATATGCCACTGACGAACAGATGCAACAGCAATAAGAGTACGAATAGTAGTCAATTTCGCAACAGGAGCAAAGGTTTCGTCATAATCCATACCATATTGCTGAGAAAAACCCTGAGCAACCAATCTTGCTTTGTACCGCTCAATTGACCCATCTGACCTGGTTTTAATTTTATATACCCAACGAGATCCAATTGACCGCTTACCAGCAGGTAAGGGGACCAAACTCCAAGTATCTGTCTGATGCAAAGCAGAGAGTTCCTCAGCCATAGCCTGTTGCCAAAGAGGATCAAGAACTGCCTCTTTATAAGACGAAGGCTCAGAGAGGCAGTGAATAGAGGATAAAAATGAAGCAAAAGAATCAGAATAACAAGAATAAACAAAATCTGGTGACTGAGTGGACTTACGTGGACGTTTTGGATAGCGAGAAGGAGGTTCCACCGTTTCAGCAGGTGCTTGGGTGGCCACACGAGAAGGGGGAGCATCAGGAACATCGGATGGAAAAGTACCTGCATCAGTAGAAATAATAGGAACAGGAGCAACATGGGGTGGCACACTATCGGTGGTGCAAGGTACTTCAGATGGCACACTCTCATCATTATCAGAGAACGGATCAATATTGAAGAGATCAGATTTAGTGAGTTCATGAGGGCTATCAGGAATAGAAAAGAAAGGAATATGCTCAAGAAACACAACATGGCGAGAGACATATAATTTTTTTGTAACTGGATCATAACAACGATATCCCTTTTGATCCTCACCATAACCAAGAAAGACACAAATAGCCGACTTTGGAGATAATATGGTACGTTCCACACGAGGTCGAAGAACAAAACAAGTACAACCAAACACCTTTAAGGAAGAATAATCAGGGGCACACCCATATAACTTTTCAAAAGGTGACAAACCTGAGCAATGAGAGGTCGGAATCTTATTAATCAGATTAACAGCAGTAAGGATAGCCTCTCCCCAAAACTCACTAGGGACATATGCAGATAATAAAAGAGACCGAGCAGTTTCAACAATGTGCCGATGTTTCCTTTCAGCAACACCATTTTGCTGAGGAGTGTCAGTACAAGATGATTGGTGAATAGTTCCATCTAAATCAAGCAACTGACCGAAATTTTGAGAAGTATATTCCCCACCCAAATCGCATCTAAAGCATTTTATAATAGTAGAATGTTGAGTTTTGACAAAGGCACGAAATTTATTATAAATATCAAAAAAATCCGAACGTCGTTTCATGAGAAAAACCCAACAGTAACGCGTATAATCATCAATAAAGGAGACATAATATCGAGACCCTCCTCTTGTAATAATAGGAGACGGTCCCCACACATCAGAATGAATAAGATCAAAGGGTGCAAAAGTAGAGGAAATACTTCTATTAAACGGTAAAGCTGAAAATTTTGCAAGTTTACAACCGCTATAATCAGAGATATCATGGCAATGCAAATTTCCTAATTTTCCTGTAGAAGCCAAATATTTTAATCGTGAACCTGAGACATGACCAAGACGAGAGTGCCATAAATTAAAGCTAGACGAATCTGAACTCAAACGAAAGGATGACAAGTCAACACTGGAAGCTGCAATCATTGGTACATTAAGTTTCTCCATGATGTACAATCCCCCCTGCCTACGGCCTGTCCCAATCACCTTCTGAGACTGTGGATCCTGCACATGACTAAAGGTAGAAGAGAAGGAAACTGAGTAACTGGCATCACATAGTTGACCAACAGAGATAAGATTCATTATAAGCTTAGGAATGTGGTAAACATTAGAGAAAGATAAGTTGGGTGAGTCAATAGTCCCAACACCCGTTGAGGGCATGGGAGTACCATCAGCAGTCATAACGGGCAACGAAGAAGTGGGATAAAAAGAACCAAAAGAGGACAAATTTGGTGACATGTGATTAGAAGCGTCGGAGTCTAGAATCCAAATACCTGAGGACTTACCTGGTGAAGAGATGGACATGGCGTGAGGCTGTGTGGCAAGAAACTTTTGAAACTGCTCAGCAAGAGAAGACATGGATGGAGTTAATGATGAAAAACCTGATGCAAATGAGTCTGATGGCGGTACAACTGCTGCAGTATTAGGCTGTGAAGGCCTATATGAACGCTGCTGAGATTGGTTATTGGATTTCCAACCAGAAAACTACTGCTGAGATGGTCGACTATTTGATTGTGGTTGTTGTTGTGCTCGAAACTTAGGGCACTGAGACTTCCAATGACCCTTCTCCTTACAGTAGCTACATTCATCACTTGCAACTCTCGAATAAGGCTTGTTCTGATTACTGGAAAGAGGCCGAGAGGAGGCTGCGAAAACAGATGGATTAGGGTCCGAAGAAATTACCTTCCTTGACTGAGTCTTGAGACGAATCTCCTCAGCTAACAACTCGTGAACAACGGAATCAACAGTTGGAAGAGGGCTACGATGAAGAATCGACCCACGAAGACCCTCAAAATCATCATGCAATGCCATCAGAAACTGAACCAGGCGTTGTTCCTCCCTATTGGCAACATATGGTGCAAAGGTACTTTTTTTGCTCAAGAGCCCGAATATCGCACTCCAATTGGTACTTTTTTGCGAAATTAGATTGGGTATACAATTTGCCCAAATGATCCCAAACATCCTTTGCATAATCATACTTAGCCAACTGCATACCTATAGAAGGTGCAACGGAGTTGTTGATCCAAGTGATGATTTTCGAGTTGTTTGCCTCCCAAACATCCAACAACTCTGCATATTTTTCAACGTTCGTCTTATCATTAGGCTTACTCAAATCGCCATTAATGTAACCCCAAAGCTTCTTCCCTTTCAAAAAATTCTTCATAACATAACTCCAATACGTATAATTTTTTCCATCTAATCTGACACTAATTGATTGCAGCGAATCATCTCTTTCACCAGCCATTGCGAAAATAAACAATCAAACAGCACCCAAACAGAACCAAATCGAACGAATTAAACAATTAATCGAACAAATAGGAGGAAAACGACCATAATTACCTTCAAAACAGTCGAGCGAACAGAAAAAGGACCTCCGAAAAAAAAAACAGTTGGATCCGCGGACTGTGTTGATGAGATTAAGCTTTGATCCCGCTCTGATACCATGATAATATATTAAAGATCTACAATCAAAATGGAAAGAGAGAAAAAGAGGGGCTAGGGTTTCATATTGCCATACACTAGAATGTTTTACAATAAAAGGAAGAAGAGAGAATATATATATAACCTACTACAACCACCTAATAATAATAGGAAAAGGGAAAATACTAAAATACCCTCAATGCTAAATAAAACTCTAATAAACATTACTATTTAACTTCTTTAACGATCTTCCATCCGTAAAATAGAAATAACATCCTCATTGATTCCCTTTTCCAAAATAGTCCAATTAGCTTGAATTTGTTTTGCATTATAAACATCTAGACGTGGAGATTAAATGGGGTTGATGTAAAATAATGCTTCTTTAAGTTCTCTTCTAATTATAGTATCTGACAAATTTTTTTTGCTCATCATTAATACTACTTTTCCTCATACCCATCAACTTATCCTTCACCTGCATCGAATAATCACCTTTTGTACCCAAAATATTAGAGAAGACCATTATAGCTTCATGATGAATTGCTTTCTTCCCCCCAAACCGCCCCATTCCCATCTTTCATAGATAATAATTATTGACTAGTATGCGATTTAACTTTATTCTAAAAAAAATATAGTATTCTTGTCCCCCAATTCCAACCATTTAACCTGCGATTCATTCTTATATAAATATTCCTCCACCTCTCTAAGCTTATCATATTCGATTCTCCTTTTTCTATTAGATTTAATAATATTTTTATCTCCCGGATAAGCATTAAACCGCCTTTGAATGTCTTCCCATTCCTCCTATTTTCCTAACACTCTAGTCAAAATAATAGAATAATATTTCCCATTCAACTTCTTGACATGAGTTTTCATATGCTTTAATCTTTTAATAACTCTATACATAAGCATTCCATGAATGTCTTCTTCCCAGTGACCTTTTAAGATACTTCCAAACTATTCCTTCTTCATCCACAAGTCAAATAATTTAAATGGTTTATTTAGTTTTTCCTCATATAATTTTATATTCACCACCACTGGACAATGGTCAATGAAAAGGAAAGTATTTCTGAATCAATGCTCTGATATCAGTTGTTGCAACGAATACCCCGATTATAAATCTCAACACCAAAAATTAAAATTCAATTTCCTTTTAAGACGCGAAAGCGAGATGGTTCAAATAAACACACACAAACACCGAATTTTAATTTCTTTCAAATTAAAATTAAACCAAGTGAAATTCTATTAATCACCAAATACATACTTTACTTAAACAACTTAATTCAATCCAAGTCCTAGAAATTTGATTAAGTCATATTTTCAATATTACCAAAATAGGCCAAACCAATTTTAACAAATTAAACGATGACTTGAATTAAATTAACATATACCCAAATTTAAATTACCACCAAATTAAATATAGTGATTTAAACCAAATTTTATCTTTTTACCTAAGCATGCATCTAAGGTGAATTTTGCAAAAGAAAGAATGAACAAATAAATCATTACGCCGCGATGTACGAGGAAAAACCCACAACGGGAAAAAACCTCGGACGACCCTGGCGTTAAGTCCACTAAGTATGGTTTTACAATATCAAGACAAATGACTTACTTCCTCGACTCGACTCGACTTCTTTTAATCCTTGGCGCGTCTTCTTGTAAACACCTCCGCCTAGTCGACAACCCCGAAACTCCACCGAAACCTTGGAATTCACCAATGAGACTTTAGGAACACTGTCAACCACACATGGTGCCTTTCTCCATCTGAGAATGCCGCAACAAAATAACGAGACTTCTTCTTTGAGGGGTGTAGAAGTAAACCCAAACAAACTCTTCAACTTGGTAGAGTAAACCCAGTGCCAAACACTCCAAGAAAGATATTTATATGGAAACTTGGAATAAACAATATGGGTGTAAATCAAAAGTGTTTTAGGGTGAGTTTCTTGGAAAACAAAACACTCAAACCATGAACCTTTTCATAGAAAAGTTAAACTCTCTCTAGGAGATGGAAGAATATGAAAAAGTTACAATGAAAAAGTTAGTTCTCGCACTAGATAAGTTTATAAAAAGTTAGTGGGGAAAAGTAGTGGAAAAAGTGGGAAAACTGTCAAAAAACTACCAAAATACCTGTTCCCACCTAATCTCGTTCGAACGAGATTTCATTCAAACGAAATCTTGTTCGAACGACCCTTCTAAAAAAGTTCCAGTGGATAAAATGAAAAGTCGTTAGTAAACTCGTCAGAATTCTTGTTCGAACGGCATTCTCATTCGAACGACAATTTGAACGATATTACAGTGGCCAAACAGGGAACTCGTTGGCAAACCTCATTCGAATGAAAAACTCGTTCGAACGACAATTTCGAACGAAAAAACAGAAAGCGTAAAAATTTGATTTTAGCCCAGAAATTTTATTTTAAAGTTTTAAATAAACCTTCTGAAAATAACCATGAGTTTAAATAAAAATTCACCCAATTAAAATTGTTCCAAGATCATATATAAATATGTAATGAATTCATCCCTTAGGAGAAAACGGAACACATGTTGTTGACGTAGAAACAAGGGAAAATAAACTCAGCATTTGATGATGCTTTAATCTTGGCCACTACGTTTTCAACAAACAGGTAATAGGCTTGAATGGATAAACTTGAACTCTATCCTATGACTCAAATATTTTTGTTTGGAATTGAGCCAACACTACATTGAGACTCAATCGGAGACTTGTGTCCTTATAAATCTCCCCCTTTGGCTATTCTGGGACAAAAACCAACATAAATCCTAAAGGTCCGTCAAGATCTACTAGTCTCAAACATCCCACCCAAACTTGACTCAAGACCCAAGGATCAATATCTTTACCGATGAAGAAAGTTTCCATTTAAAAGAGTTCCTGCACACTTAAGCAAACTATCAAACGAATAGGGAATATCAAAATATTAAATGCAATTAAAATTACTCCCCCAAAATTAACTCTCCCATTTATCAACCATGATTAACCTAAGAAGATAGCGCTCTCCCCCTAAGTTAAATCTTTTGAAATTAGATAAAATTACAATAGGATTAGATACCATTTATCCCCCTATCATTGTCCCCCTTTTTGTTCAGGAATAGACAAAGGTGATAGAATTAATAAAACAAAAGTGTATCCAAAGCATATAACATGAAAGCATATAGGCAACAAAAGCACAACTAATCCATACAAAGAATAACGGATACCAACTAAGGTGCAAGAAAATGATACCAATATGATACATAAAGTATTAAGCATGTGATATCAACAAAGAATTCAACAAGATAGATACCAATTATGAAGTAGAAGTATAGAAGGACTAGAAAGCAAGGCAAAGACAAATAAAATACCTCGTATAAGAGTACATAATAAATATCATTAACGCACACTCACATATACTAGGTATGAACACCAAACATGACACAAAATAAAATAAGCTTTTCACACTCGTATGCCAAAAATGTGTCATATGGCAACGAAAGTGCTGGGTGTGAAATAGTAACAATTAAATTTAGACCCAAACACATAAAACATGTCCACGGAGTTATCATTTGATTGCAAACTTCATCACATTTGAATATAACATCATGTGACAATATAGATTGAACTCAATGAACAAACATTCACAATGCATACAAACCTAGAGTTTTGATGATTATACAAACTAATAGAGTCATGACAATTAAAATTCAACTAGGATAAACGAACATTGTGCAAACCGTTGATATACCATCCAATCTCCCTCAATAAGCATATATAATTTTGAACGAATATATCAATTAAAGATAGGCCTTGGCAATTGTTATTCTTTTTAATGCCATATTTTATTTTTAGGCATTTGGACCACGTATTTCTTTTAGGTCCATTCCAAACGGTAGCTTACTCACGAAGGATGACTATTCCTTTCGGAGCCCTTCCCTGTGCACATTTATATATATTATTTTTATATCTCACACAAATTTCACGTGCAATGGATTTGAACAGTCACTAGTCCTCCTAGGTCACATAACATGTAGATGACAAGATTGGTAGGAGAACACCTCACAAATCTCAAATATACATATGAAGTTATAGATTCAAGTGAACTCGTGCATGTGTGAATTGAGGCATATAAAAATAGAATCCATTATATCAACACAAAATCCAACTACTCCATGTAAGCATGGTAAAGAACATTTTAAGGATTGACAATCTTAACCAAAAGTTCTAGCCACATGAGAGCGAAAAAGTAGGGATTCAAACACAAGAATATGCCACATAGAGTGTGTTAAACTAAAATACACAAAAAAAATCTTTTTGAGTTTTTGAAATTTTTTAAACCAAACAACAAGAATATTTACTCCAAAAGACAAACAAAAATCATTTGTATTTTTCATTAATGTTAAATTACTAAAAAGATAAAACACAAATGATAAACAAAATCTTTTTGTATTTTTCATTTAATGCAAACTAAAATGAAAGAAGATATAATAAAAAAGATAACCAAGAATCATAATTCTAGGATGTGATTAAGCATGGAACATAGACAAGAAAATGATTAAGAAGCATACAAATAGCATGATAATTTAGCATGAAGTATAAAAGCTAAAGTATGCAAATAAAACTAACACATTCAACCTTTAGATTTTGCATGGGAGGTAGCATGTGATAGTAAATGAGAATAAAAAACCCTATCTTGTAAAGCTACCAAGTCGGATCTCCTAACCCAAAATAATGACGAATGACTATCTCGGGGTATAGGAATCTTGGCTACCTCGGTTGCCTTATGTTGGGATTTTCTAGGACCTCGTTTAAGATCAATTTTTTTCCCTAAGATGACCTTTTCGACCATAATGTGAACAAATAAAAGGACATCGAAAGGTGGAACCTAAGGATTGATCTCTAAAGTCTTTCCTAGGTGATTCTCTTAAAACATTGCTTTTGGCTTTATGAGTTGATTCATTATAAGTATCGAAGCCTAAACCACAAGTGTCATTTTTAATTTGGACCGTTCTTAATGTTTTATCTAATTTCTCCGAACGACACTCCAAATCAAATTTGACTTTACTGGAGTCTTTTAGTTTATTTTCTAAATCTAAAATGTGAGACTCTAATAAAACATTGCTCTCTTCAAACGCGAGAAGCTTCTTTTTCAAGGATTCCATTAAACCTTTAAGGCTATCTCTATCGCCTTCTACATATTCAATCTTCTCACGAAGAGCTCTCTAACGTGTTCTAAGGTCTTCCACTAACAAACTCTCATCAATGACCTTAACACGCTCTCTTAAACAAGCTTCTAACTTCAAATTATCTCTTTTTAATTTAATAGATTCTTCATAAAGTTCTTGAAAAGCATTTTGAAGTTCACTCACATTAGCCTCTTCTTTATTTTCATTCTCTCTCTCTTCTCCACTCTCACAACCATAAAAAATAAGAGAATCATAAACTTTGACCTCGGAAGTGTCATGTGTTAAAATTTTATCAATAAAGGAGTGTTCACTATCACTCACATGACTAGCCATAAAAGCCAAAAAATTGGGCTTAGTGGAGGAATCGGGTCCCTCTTCATTATTACTATCACTAAGGGTTGCATTAAAAGAAATTGGTTGCTTAACCTCTCTCCTTCGTTTAGTGGGGCACTCAAAATCCCTGTGGCCATACTCTTCACAACCAAACACCTATTTGACTCGTCCCTATTTAAATTTTCTTTAGGAGTTTTAGGCATCTTTTTGACTTTGTCATGCTTAGAAGTTTCAAATTTCTAAAAATCATTTTTAAATTTATTTTTGTTAAATTTAAGAAAATTTTGAAACTTCCTAGCAAACATAGCTATATTTTCCGAGTCACTCTCACTTTCACACTCTACTACTTATATTTCCTCCTTTCGGGCTTTCAAAGCAACGCCCTTATCTATTTTCTTTTCAGTTTTAGAGGGAAACATGTCTAGTTCATAGGTTTGTAAATCACCTACGAGCTCTTCTAATTTAGTAGAGTCTAAAGTGGGTAAAGAATTTAACACGATCACCTTGGGGATAAATCTATTGGGTAAGGACCTTAAAATTTTCTTTACTACTCGGTTGTCAGGTATTTTCTCTTCCAAATTAAAAGATGAATTAACAATATCGAAAAGTCTAGCATAAAATTCATCAAAAGTTTCTTTTTCATTCATTTTGTTGGTTTCAAATTGAGTGGTGAGGTTTTGAAGTTTCGAAGCTTTTACGACACTAGTTCCTTCATGAGTGAGTTGTAAAATATCCCAAGCTTCTTTAGCGGTTTCACACGTCATAATGCGACGGAATTCATCCGGTATGACCGCGCTAAAAAAGGTATTTAAACCTCGAGAATTAAAATTAGATAGTTTAAATTCATTCTCACTCCATCTCTCGGTGGGTTTGGGAACATGCTCATTATCTACTAAATGAGTAGGTGGGGACCACTCATTAACAACAGACAACCAAACCCTATCGTCGATAGATTTTAGTGTCCATTTCATTCGCGCTTTCCAATACGCGTAGTTAGAACCATCAAAAATAGGAAATTTTGAAAATGGGGAAAATTTTATTTTAGCCAAAAATATTTAAAGGGTCTTAACGAAGTAATTTATCGTTTTGGCTCTGATACCAATTTGAAAACGAAAAATTTCTGAATCAATGCTCTGATACCACTTGTTGCAGCGAATACCCCGATTATAGATCTTAACACCAAAAAGTAAAATTCAATTTCCTTTTAAGATGCGTAAGTGAGATGGTTCAAATAAATACACACAGACATTAAATTTTAATTTCTTTCAAATTAAAATTAAACCGAGTGAAATTAGATTAATTACCAAATACATATTTTACTTAAACAACTTAATTCAATCCAAGTCCTAGAAATTTGCCTACGTCATATTTTCAATATTACCAAAATAGGCCAAACCAATTCTAACAAATTAAACGATGACTTGAATTAAAATAACATATACCTAAATTTAAATTAGCACCAAATTAATTATAGTGATTTAAACCAAATTTTATCTTTTTACCTAAACATGCATCTAAGGTGAATTTTGCAAAAGATAAAATGAACAAATAAATCGCTACGCCGCGATGTACGAGGAAAAACCCATAACGGGAAAAACCTCGGATGGCCCTAGCCTGAAGTTCACTAATATGGTTTTACAATTACAAGATAGATGACTTACTTCCTCGACTCGACTCCTTTTAATCCTTGGCGCGTCTTCTTGTAAACACCTCCGCCTAGTCGAGAACCCCGAAACTCCACCAGAACCTTGGAATTCACCAATGAGACTTTAAGAACACCGTCAACCACACATGGTGCCTTTATCCATGTGAGAATGCCGCAACAAAATAACGAGACATCTTCTTTGAGGGATGTAGAAGTAAACCCAAACAAACTCATCAACTTGGTAGAGTAAACCTAGTGCCAAACACTCCACGTAAGATATTTATATGTAAACTTGGAATAAACAATATGGGTATAAACCAAAAGTGTTTTAGGGTGATTTTCTTGGAAAATAAAACACTTAAACCATGAACCCTTTCATAGAAAAGGTAAACTCTCAAAACTCTCTCTAGGAGATGGAAGAATATGAAAAAGTTACTTTGGAAAAGTTGGTTCCCGCACTAGATAAGTCTATCAAAAGTTAACGGGGAAAAGTAGTGGGAAAAGTAGTGGGAAAACTGTCAAAAAACTGTCAAAATACCTGTTCCCGCCAAATCTCGTTCGAACGAGATTTTCGTTCAAACGAAATCTCGTTCAAATGACCCTTCTAACGAAGTTCCAGTGGATAAAATGAAAAGTCATTAGTAAACTCGTCAGAATTCTCATTCGAACAACATTCTTGTTCGAACGATAATTCGAACGATATTCCAGTGGCCAAACAGGGAACTCGTTGGCAAACCTCGTTAGAACGAAAAACTCGTTCGAATGACAATTTTGAACGAAAAACTCGTTCGAACGTCAATTTTGAACGAAAAAACAGAAAGCTTAAAAATTCGATTTTAGCCTAGAAACTTTATTTTAATGTTTTAAATAAACCTTCTGAAAATAACCATCAATTTAAAATAAAAATTCACCCATTTAAAATTTTTCCAAGCTCATATATAAATATGTAATGCATTCATACCTTAGGATAAAACGAAACACATGTTGTTGACGTATAAACAAGGCATAATAAACTCAGCATTTGATGAAGCTTTAATCTTGGCCGCTACATCTTCAACAAACACGGCATAGGCTTGAATGGATAAACTTGAACTCTATCCTATGACTCAAATGTTTTTGTCCATAATTGAGCCAACACTACATTGAGACTCAATCGAAGACTTGTGTCCTTATATTCAATGACACTCGATAACTCAGTATTAACTTCAGATTGCATAAACCTCCTTAGCCAAGATTTATTGTGTATATATCTTTCAATTATACCCTTAATATTTAGGTTTACCTCTCTACCATTAATCCAAGTCATCCATGTCCCACTTTGAAGGAATTAGCTTAAAATTATAAATTTCATCCTAATTAACACCATTTCCTCACGCTCACCATCCGTACGAACTACATAAAAATCCCCCATCAGCAACCATGGTTCATGCCATGCACTCATATTGGCATATTAGAGATACTTTTATAAATTCACTATGTCATCTCCATCATTTTCTCCATGTAATGATGTAAGGAAAAAGTTCTTATCCATCCCTTTAATATCCACTCTAGCAATAATAGCTTGGCTACACCTACTACCTTTAGTAGTGTCTATCTTTATAGTATTCCAAGCATTCTATACATGACTTGGACCCATAAAAAGTGTATTATGTATCATCACCCACTCTCACAAAGAACTCGAAGATACTTCGTTTAAATTTTTAATCCATACTTTAACATAAGATAAACACAATATATATCTATTTTGTTATCAATAATAATTTTATGAATTTCTCTTCTCTTATGCGGGGAATTATAGCCCGAAATATCCCAACTCCAAATTTAAAACATCATCCCATTTTGTTCTTGCTTTTACTTTCACCTACCTTCCCATCATCTTTTCGCTAATACTAGTTTTTTATTAGGCTTACTCACTTCATTTTCCTCTCTGGATACAACCGTCATCCTCCTCAAATTTAACATTCAAATTATTTTCTCGAACGACTCCATCTTCTTCAGTGTCGACCTTTTACAAAGCTTCAAATGAATTTCTCGTAAAAAATATCGGGTTTGTAATTATTCTTCTATCTTCGCCAACATCATTTATACTGTGAATTATTATAACTTTAGTGTATTTTTGGTCTAACAAATATGCCTTTCCTTTGGAAGTTGTAGATTTATTAAAATACAAATGTGTTGCTCCTTGCTCTTTATACCCTTAAGTTTTCTCCTCCATTTGCATTCTAAAATCTTCATTCCTCTCCTAACTAGTTATCAAATATCTACATGAACATTTTCCTTTGGAATCTATTTAGGAACTTCCCTTATTACCGTCCTGCATATGTTATCATTATGCCCAAACACTTTACAATTGTTTGTTGATATTTGTGTTTTTCCATCTCTATGCACTTACATAACTAAATGATTCATCTCAAACTTTTTTGTGTTTAAAATATGAATTGGATATGTCAAAGTTGCTTAACATATTGGAACAACTTTTTTTTGACAAGTTTCAAGTGAGCCTTTATTTTATTTCATGTGAAAACTCACGATTTTCATGCTTGTTTAGGTTTTGAGATTTGTTTTTGTGTTTCATGAATATATATTATATATTTTATGTATGCTTGTGATCACTCTCCGATCATTATTTTTAAGCATTTTTCCTTAAATGATAATCATAGGTTGGTGGTTAGGTTTTGTGAAAAATTATTTCTAAAGTTATTATGAAATTTTTTTAGGGTTGGAGTTATTTGATATTTTTTGAGTTGGTTGTGTATTACTGTTGCATAGTGTTCGCATGGGTACTCATTAACCCCATTCGTACAACTATCATATTTTGAGTATGTTAGGATCTCTGTTCATATCCAATCGCACGGATACAATGTGATGCTGTGTGAATGGTTCCCTTGTTTTGGTACACTTCAGTTTATTTTTTGATACTTTTGTTATTATCCATGTATCTTTATCATACATGTAAATGTTGATATTACCATTATTTTACTTTATATTGATGATATATCATTCTTGAGTTTGTTTTTATATTTCGTGACAAAAATGGATGATAAATTTCTGATTGAGGATAGTTGTTTGCTTTGTGTGTTTGATAATATTTATGATCTTTGAGTAAAGGGTAGAGATTCTTTTACTATGAATAATCAATTGGTATATATGTTTGATATGGGGGACTTTCATATTGCTTTATTGAATTTAAATAATATTTTTATGCATTATTGTTGATACCAAATTTAGTCAGCTGACATGGCTCAATTGAATGAAGACACGTGGCAATCTACGTGGCAACAACGAACACTTTCGAGGAACCCATACGCTCCGAGGAACCATACTACAACGAGGAACACTGCTTCCTTGAGGAACTCAGACGCTCCGACCTACAAGAACTCTCCGAGGAACTTTTGAGTACCGAAGAACTTTTGATTACCGAGGACCTTAGGCGGTCCGAGCTGCACCTCGAACAAAGCATTAATAGCTGGATAACCAACAGTTTGACTGTTCATTAAATGCTTATCATTTAGATGTATATACTTAAGGGGCATTAAATGTATTACCCTTTCACATGTACAGCATTGAATGTATTACCCTTTCACATTACAGCCTTAGGGATATAAATACATTGTATTACCCTCATTTTAAGGGGACCGGAATTTCTTGATTGAACTTGTAATCGAGAATTCCCGAACAGTCATCAATAACAGAAACAGTGGACGTAGGCCATTCTTATAAGGCTGAACCACTTTAAAACTTCTTTGTCTCATTTATTTAATCTGTGATTAAATAATTAGATATAATCTAATTTTTTACATCAACAGATTGGCGCCGTCTGTGGGAAACGACTGGTAATATCGTTTTTCATCAAGAACAACTCATAAAAAATGGTTGATATTCCAGAACCCAGCAATCGAAACGCTGGAAGCCCTCCAAATCCATCTGCTCCGCCAAATATTCCAAATCTGGCTGGAATAATGACAAATCTGTCCCAGGGCCAGACAGTCATGCAAGAAACGATGCAAAAACTCATACAAACCCTCCATGGCGGTGCACCAACCCATTTAGAACTGCGAAGTATTCAAAGAAATACCCGTTTACCTTCTTCACGTACTGATTCATATCGTACTGAGGAATCTGAAGATTTTTCTTATCAACCTGGACGAACTTCGTCAGTGCGAGCCACAGATACTGAACAACGTATCACTCTCTCTCCAGAAAGGACTAGTGCGCTAGAAAGATTAAGCAGAGTATCTCCTTTTGATCGATTAGGTCCCAGGAGGAGAAAATTGTCCTCCTAGAGCCGCATCAAGGAGTTTTTGACGACCATCAGATTTTAGGGAAGGATCTGCCCAGTCGCGACCAGCTGCTCGTCAAGATAGATCCCAGGAAGCCACATCAACACGATCAGTTGCTCGAACCAACAGGTCCGAGGAAGGAAATGATGCATGAAATGGCTCTATTCAAAGGCTGGAGGATTGATAGGGGAAATGGCTAAAGCCAAGAACCCTCTACAATGAACTTTTGTTCGAGGAACTTGTCCAGGCCATTGTAGATTTCCCAACACCATCAAAGTTCAAAGCACCTGTTGTGACCCCCAAATATAATGGAAAGACCGACCCTGTTCTTCATATAGAACAATACCAAGCTGCAGCCGACATCTATACTGTTCCAGATGAGATCAGATGCAGAGCATTCTCAGGAACTCTTACCGGATCTGCTCAAATGTGGTATAATAATCTTCCTCTGGATAAGATATCAACTTTTCTTCAACTGGCCGAGTTATTCATTGGGGATTTCTGTTTTGGGGCAAAGCCTGTTAAACGAGTAGCGTATTTGTTAAGTGTTAGACAAAAAGCTGGTGAAAGTACCAGAGATTATATAACTCGTTTTAATAACGAGAAGCTTGAAGTCATTGATTATGAGGAAAAGACAGCGATTACCACCTTGATGAGTGGATTACTGCCCAACAAGTTGTACTACACTTTGGCTAAAGATCCGCCTAGAACCATGTCAGATCTGATGGGAAAAGCGGCCAAGATCATGAATGCCGAGGAAGCTATGGCTGCGAAGAAGAATATGGATGCCAAAGAAACTAAGGTGGAAGGTGATAAAGCTAAAAAGAAAGAGCATAAGAACAATGGTAATGACAAAAAATCAAGAACAAGGTCGACATGGGAAGTATTAAAGAAATTTGATAATTATACTCCTTTGAAGAAAGACATTAACCACGTTCTAGAAGAAATCAAGAACAATGAGGAATTAAATTGGCCAGAGAAAATGAAGGCAGACCCCAAAAGGAGAAATAAAGCAAAATATTGCGAGTTTCACAAAGATCATGGCCATATGACTAAAAATTGCATAGCTCTTCGGAATGAGATTGAAACACTCATCGGACGAAGAAAACTGACAAAGTATGTTGATCGAAGGAATGATAAAAGAAACAACGATCGAGCAAGAGAGATTTCTATATCTCCTCGTCGAGAAGAGGAGAACAAGAAGAGAGACCATGAAGTTGATCCAGAAGACGACCCCGATCTTCCCAAGAGACCAAGGCAGCCAGAATGTGAGGTATTTCAATACGCTTTGGGTCATTTGATTGTAATGTTATTACAGGTGGAGATGCAGGAGGAGGAGACCTTACTACCAAGAGAAAAGCTTATCTCTGTGAGGCTCAAGCTTGCTCATACATTCAACGAATAAATTTAGCTGAAGAGGATCGCCCGAGAAACGTAAATAAAGAGAAATTGGTCACTGGCTTCTCAAAGAACGACCTCGCAGGTGTTCTATATTCTCATGATGACCCATTGATGATCAAAATGAGGATGAAGGAGGTAATGATTTCAAGAGTACTGGTAGACAATGGTAGCTCAGCAGACATCATGTTCTACTCGTGCTTTGACAGTTTAAATCTAAAGTTATCTCAACTGGAGCCTTATCATAGACCCCTCCTCGGTTTTACTGGCGAGAAAGTATTTCCACTTAGGACGATCAAGTTGGATATATTCATTGGTACGTGGCCTGCTTGTTGGACAGAAAGAATACGCATTTTCGTGATGGATAAGAATGTTCAATCATCATACAATATCATCATGGAAAGAGTAGGATTGAAGAAGTTCAAGGTTGTACCATCTATGGTACATCAGTGCCTAAAATTTCCAACAATTTTTGGAGTAGGAGTTGTGAAAGGTGATCAGAAAGTAGCTCGGGAATGCTATTATTCATCCGCCGAGCAAGAGGAACTGGGGGAATCAAGGAAAAAGACCACCACCTATCAAGTGGATGAATGTGAAGAAATTAAAACATTGGATCCTAGAGATGAGTCACAACTCGTGAAGGGTCAAGTGGTGGAAGCTACTGAAAACATCATCCTGGATAACGAACACCCTGAACGAACTACTCAAGTAGGTTCGTCGTTGGAAGCCTCACTAAAATAGGAATTGATAACTTTCCTAAGAAGAAAAAAGAAAACTTTTGCGTGGAGTCATGAGGACATGCCTGGGATAGACCCAAATTTCTTATGTCACGAACTCAATGTGAATAAGGAGATCAAGCCTGTGAAGCAGAGAAGAAGAGTATTCAGTCCCGAGAAGAATCAAGCTATACAGGAGGAAGTCGAGAAGCTCCAGAAAGCTTGTTTTATTGAAGATGTTAAATATCCAGACTGGTTAGCAAATGTGGTGATGGTGAAAAAGAAGAACAACAAGTGGAGGATGTGTGTAGACTTCACCGACCTCAATAAAGCATGCCCAAAGGATCACTTTCCACTGCCCCGAATTGATCAACTGGTGGATTCTACCTCAGGACACGAGCTGCTAAGCTTCATGGATGCTTATTCTAGTTACAACCAGATTAAAATGAAACCTGAAGACAGGGAGAGTACTTCTTTCATTACCCCTAGGGGAACTTATTGTTATAATGTTATGCCTTTTGGTTTGAAAAATGCAGGTGCGACATATCAGCGGCTAATGAACAAAGTCTTTACTGAACAAATCAGTTGCAATATGGAAGTCTATGCTGACGATATGCTGACAAAGAGCAAGAAAGTTGTCGATCATCTAGTTGACTTAAGTCAGACTTTTGATCAACTTGATAAATATCAAATGAAGCTGAACCTGACGAAGTGCATATTTGGAGTACGAGAAGGCATGTTTCTCGGGTACATTGTCAATCAACGAGGCATTGAGGCAAATCCTAAAAAGATCAAAGATCT
Organism: Sambucus nigra; assembly: GCA_949130495.1. Lineage (NCBI taxonomy): Eukaryota > Viridiplantae > Streptophyta > Magnoliopsida > Dipsacales > Adoxaceae > Sambucus > Sambucus nigra. The sequence continues at coordinate 432,301,656 of OX422220.1, read as the reverse complement.
ATTAGGGCTGCGATCTCCAATGACGAAGAAAGAGGTGCAAAGTCTTACAGGATGAGTAGCAACACTCAACAGATTTATATCGCGAGCAACTGATCGATGTCTCCCATTCTTCAAGACACTCCGAAAGACTTTTGAGTGGAATGATGAATGTGGGAAGGCTTTTCAAGACTTGAAGAAATACTTGGGAGCACCTCCACTACTATCCAGGCCAGTGAAGGGAGAAAAATTATATTTATATCTGGCGGTGTGCGAGAATGCAGTCAGTTTGGCATTGATAAGAGTGGAGAATGGAGTACAAAAACCAATTTACTATACAAGTGAGGCTTTTCGAGGAGCAGAGATCAGATATCCAAGGCTGGAAAAATTGTCACTAGCATTGATCGAGGCGAGTAGAAGAATGAAACCATACTTTCAAGCTCATACCATAGTAGTATATACTGATATGCCATTGAGTCAAGCCCTTCATAAACCAGAAAAGTCAGGAAGATTGATGTGCTGGGCAATAGAACTCGGTGAATATGATATAGTCTATGAACCCAGATCATCGCTAATAGGGCAAGTTGTAGCAGACTTTATAGCAGAGTTCACCTATCCTGATACCCCCGAGGAGCAAAAGTTGCTCGCTGATCAACCTGTGGATGTTACAGGATCATCAAATGCAAGCCCAGACTAACTTATCTTGGTAAAAGGGCAAGTAGATGTTACAGGACCATCAAATTCAAGCCCAGACCAGCCCAGGTTGGTAAAAGGGCAAGAAAAAATGATCGACGAACAGCAAGAAATATCAGGAGATGGTGAAAGAAAGCAACAAATTTTCCACCGAGGAACTCTGTCAGATCAGAAATTTAAAGACGAGTTACATATATGGAGTCTGTATGTGGATGGTTCATCTTTCACTACAGGATGTGGCGCAGGGATAGTTTTGAGCAGTCCGGATGAGGTCGACATGGAATACGCCCTACGTTTCCAATTCAAAGCTTCGAATAATGAGGTTGAATATGAAGCCATGATTGCAGGTCTTAGTTTGGCAAAAACCATGGGGGCAGAACAAGTTATTGTCTTCAGTGATTCGCAACTGGTCATAAATCAAATGATGGGAGTATATGCAGCCAAAGGAGAATTAATGATCAGATATCCTGTAAAGGCAAAGGAACTGGTGTCAGAATTTGCTGCTATTCAGCTGGTCAGAATACCAAGAATGGAGAACGCGAGAGCAGACGCCCTTGCTTGATTAGCATCAGCTACTCGTACCGATCTACGAAGAACAATCCCAATTGAAGTTTTAGCTGTTCGGAGTATAGAGGAAGATTTGACGATGAACTTTATTACCCTCGATTTAGGATCATCATGGATGGATCCCATCAGGGCATATATTGAGAAAGGGGAATTACCAACTGACAAACTTGCAGCCAAGAAACTAAAGTTTAAGGCTGCTCGTTATGTACTGACCAACGGTATTCTATACAGACGAGGAGTTATAGAAGGTTTGCAGAGATGTGTGCATCCCATTGAGGTGAAAGATTTAATTAAAGAGGTCCATGAAGGGTCCTGTGGAGCCCATGTAGAAGGTCGGACTCTTTTGCAAAGGGTGATGACGCAAGGATACTACTTGCCGACGATGAGGGCTGATTGCATAGCCTATGCTAAGAAATGTGAAAAATGTCAGTGCTTTTCCTCCATCCGAAGAACTTCACAAGCATTGTTGATACCCATCACTTCCCCTTGGCCATTTTCCATGTGGGGAATAAATTTGGTCGGGCCACTGCCAACGACCAGAGGAATGTTCAAATACCTCGTCGTCGCAGTGGATTATTTTACTAAGTGGGTTGAAGCTGAGCCTCTCATTGATATGACGTACGACTAGGTGTACCAATTTTTTGGAAGAACATCATTTTTCGATATGGTCTTCCTCATGCCTTCATCACAGACCATGGAACACAATTTGATAACAAGGAGTTCGCTTCCTATTGTCATTAATCAAATGTTTTGAAGATCCACTCAGCACCAGGCCATCCTCAAAGCAATGGACAAACTGAAGTGACAAACAGAACGTTGCTGAATGGCTTGAAGAAAAGACTGAATGATGCAAAAGCAAACTGGATCAACGAGTTACAGTCAGTACCGTGGGCTTATCGTACTACTCCCCGAGCAGCAACTGGAGAATCACCATATATGCTAGCGTTTGGAAGTGAAGCTGTTATACCTACCGAGTTGGGCCTCCCAACACACAGGGTACTGAATTTCAATTCCCCTGTCAGCGACTTAATGAGAAGATTGGATTTAGACATGCTCGAGGAAGTTAGAGAAGAAGCAGCCATCAGGAATGCTGCATACCAACAACGAACAGCTTTGTTCTACAATAAGAGGGTGAAGAAGTGCAACCTGAAAGAAGGAGACTATGTGCTAAAGAAAGTGATTCAAAAGCACAACAAACTGGAGGCAAACTGGCATGGACCATACCGAGTTACAGAAGTTGTTCGACCAGGAACTTACCGAATAACAACTATAGAGGGGGAGGAGTTTAAGAATGCATGGAATGCAGAGCACCTGCCCAAGTATTATCAGGGATGTATATTCTCATATAACACAGTTCCGTCAGTATGAATAAAATGAAGATATTCTGCCAAATTCTCTCCTTTTATTGAAAGTTTTTCGGGGAATACTAGTGCTACACACTACTCGGCAAAACTCAGACTACTCAAATTTATTCTCGAAAACACCAAAGTAAAACTATGTATTCCTAAAAACGCCAACTTATGTTAGTTAGGAAGTAAATGTATTCCTACGGGAAGTAAAACTATGTATTCCTAAAAATGCCAACTTATGTTGGTTAGGAAGTAAATGTATTCCTACGGAAAGTAAAACTATGTATTCCTAAAAACGCCAACTTATGTTTGTTAGGAAGTAAATGTATTCCTACGGGAAGTAAAACTATGTATTCCTAAAAATGCCAACTTATGTTGGTTAGGAAGTAAATGTATTCCTACGGGAAGTAAAACTATGTATTCCTAAAAATGCTAACTTATGTTGGTTATGAAGTAAATGTATTCCTACGGGAAGAAAAACTATTCCTAAAAATGCTAACTTATATTGGCTAGGAAATGTATTCCTAAAAATACCAACTTATGTTGGTTAGGAAGTAAATGTATTCCTACGGGAAGTAAAACTATGTATTCCTAAAAATTCCAACCTATGTTGGTTAGGAAGTAAATGTATTTCTACGGGAAGTAAAACTATTCCTAAAAATGCCAACTGATGTTGGTTAGGAAGTAAAAATATTCTCCAAAACGCCAAATAAAGTTGGTCGGGAGGTAAAATTATTCCAGAAAGTGACAAAGTTGCTCGTAGAGGAAAAATCCACTAACTGTAGTTGGTCGAAAAGGAAAATTTACCGACCTTGGTTGGTTGAAAACATTTTATGAATACGAGAAAGTGATCGAGCAAATTTTTTGATACTCGTAACTTTTTAAAATTATTACTAAGTTGGTCGAGAAACAAAATATCATTTTTACCAAATGACTACCACAAATTCAAACTACTCGACAATAGTTGGTTGACAAATAACACAATATTGCTATTTTTTTTAACAGATACACATGCACATATGTAAAGTGTTGCAAAACAATAGCAGTCAAGATTTGCAAATAAAATTATTTCATTAAATGTAGAACAAAATACATCAGGAATGAAATACAAATTTATTACATCAATATTCCTACTCTATTGGTTTTTTCCCCTCTGCTTTTGAAACAGGTTCCTCGCTAGCAGGCAGGTCATTTAAAGCAAGAGGAGAATTTATGAAGTTAAGATCTTTTAACATCATGATATTCATCACAGAGGGTCGACCTAGTAGATGCTCTCGACGAGATATCTCGACATTTGAATAGAGATTGTAATCACCGAGGTATTTGGAAATCAGACATTGAGGAATGGACCGAGCAGGGATCCAACTCATATCAAGCTTGAATGGGGGCACTGGTAGGTCGAGAAACCCAGGATTATGGTAATCCTATAGGTAATGACCCTGTTCGAGTTACAGCACACCTAAGGCATTCAGCCATCCCTGTTTGTAGCCCTCATTATTTGCATTCTAGATACGATCGTCCAAGTGGTAGAGAGCCTCGTTATAGCCAGCCATCCAGAACTCCTTGGGCTGCTTGTGGAATTAATATGTCAATCTTTCCAGTTGCTCGTGAAGACTTTTGATGAAGAGTTCTTTATTCTCCAAGGTAGATTTATGCGCAGAAAGCTGCTCTTCCAGGTCCCTGATTTTCTTAGACATCTCAGCCAATGCCTGGTTCTTCGCCATCAGCTGGAAGGCCTGATTCTCTAGAGAAGATTGAGTCCTCTGTTCCTCGACAAGAATTCGAGAAGCTTTTGCTCGTCCATGAGAAGATGTAGAGGGACCAGCTCTTTTCAAGGTTTCCTACTCATCCCTCAAGTTGGCGTTCTCGACCTCCAAGAACGAGAATTCCTCTTCAGTCACTGGGACCAAAGCATTTGAGGTGGAGACAACAAATTTTAATTAAGATACTTCTCTTTGCAAGTTATTATTTTCTTGATCTAACAACTCGGCTATTTGCCTGTGCTCCTCGACCTCGGCTTTCAACGTTCTCTCCCGCACGTCGTAAGCAGCAAAATGCTTCTCGTATCCCTTGTCGGCAATGATTTGCTGATACTTCTTCTCGTACCCCTCGTGCAAGAGGGCAGTGAATTCCTTATATTTTTGCTGAAGGTCTTCAAGAGTGACTTAGAGATCCTCAATCATATCATAATAAGCTACATTATTGTCCACCGCACGATCAAGCAGACACTTCAAATATTAGTAAGCTTCAACTGCCTATTCCGAAGCATCTTGGCCGAGGATGTCGACTATTTGTGCTGCACTCAGATCTATGTGACCAGCCTTAAAGTATTCATTGCATTACTGTAACAGCTTTGTATCATGAGCAGACAATAATTCCATCCTGGCCAGAAACTAGTAGAGGAAGAAAAAGCAATAATAAATAAGAAGTACAAACAGAGCATGAAGAAGAGAAACAACAGTATGCATAAACAAAAGTTCAAATTTTATTACATTACAAAGGTCAGAAGTACAAGGTTCAGAGTTACATGTTCAGAAGTTACATTTGACAAAGAAAAATAAAATAGAAAGAAACCCGAACAACTCTACACCTTTTCCTTGTCTCCTAAAACTTTCTCGGGAGGCTGGGACGAGGAGGTAGGTTGCTCGGAGGGAACAGAGAGTTGCTCGGGGAGCGCTGGCAGTTGCTCGGATGAAGTAACGAGTTGCTGAAGTTCCTTGTTAGTAAGCTGTATGGTTGGGGGATGAGAAACTTGATCTCCCATCACTATGGAAGACTCCTCAGAGGCATCTTCATCCTCTTCTTCTTCTTCAGGAGTTGGAGGGGGACCAGGGATGTGTCTTTGGAAGAGTTCAGAAGTTTCATCAACCTTCATCTCCTGAAGAGTTGCGACCCACCCATCTCTAAAGTATTTTAGGCTGCCATATTCGACTTGCAACATCATGGCAGCTAAGCCTTTGTTCCACCCCTTATCCTAGCCAGCGCTGAAAGATTTCTTCACATCCAATTTTCTCTTTAACTTCTCTGAGGAAAGCTTCTCAGATAGAAGATTTTCAGCAGCCTTCAGTTTATTCTCAGCTTCTTCCTTCTGCTGACTTACTTCCTGAAGCTGACCCAACTTTTCCTCAGTAACCTTGAGTTTATCTTCAAACTCCTCAGCATTCTTGAGCTTCCCTTCAAGCTCTTTATTCTTCTCCTCCAGACTATTTAATTTTTTCTCCAACTCCTTGGAGACCTCAATAACCTGATCTTTTTCCTTCTCGATCGAAGCAAGCTTCTTCTCCCAAGTTGCCTTATCATCAGCATATTTCTGGAGAGAATCTTTCAGAGACTTCCCCAAGCCCATCAAAGCTTCCTCTACACCAGACGAGGAGTTTGAAGCTTTAATAGCTTCATCATTCTTTAAAATTGTGTTAAAATAGCTCACCAACTGAGAAAAGAAAATGAAAGCAAATCAGTACACAGATACGAAAAGGAAAGAATGAAAATTTAAGACTATGGGACTTACAGAAGTAATGTGACGAGAGTAACAGTGTCCCGAGAAAGGTTTTCTTCAATACCTTGGATCTCGGGAATGATCCAAGTCTTCACCGAGCTCATAGAAGAGCTCGGGGGAACAAAAGTGGGAACTCCACTAGTCTGGGGCTGAGAGACGGTGTCAGCCAAATTGACCGAGGAGCTCTTCTTCAGCCTCCTCGGAGGAACATGAATAGTTTTGACCAAGGAAGAACTCTTGGTCGGTGATATGAAAATCACCTCACCTGGAGCAGCAGCCTTGCTTGGGGCCACTGGGGGATTCTCAACAACCTTTACAGGGGCAGCCGAGGAAGGTGCATCAATTTTCTTTGTCCCTTCTGGGACATCATGTTTACTTCTTTTTGCCTCTCCAGCAGCAGAGGCAGGTTTTTCCAAGAGAGTAGGAGGTCTTCTTTTCTTCATCCTTTCACTTAAAGGAACGTGTGACTCAGGCGAAGAACTGATAGAAGATGGTATGGGTTCTGCGTCACTTATCACCGGACGAGCAGTAAAAAAAGTTATGTAACTCTTGTATTGAAGCAGATATGAAGCTGACCTAATATGCTCATCGGCAACAGTCTGATGCAAACTCCAGATAAGTTTTAAGTGCCTTATATTAACGTCTGCCTCTTTTGGACACTTTCTTTTGTTGTCAACTGCAAATAAATCAAAATTAAAAATATCAGTGGCACATTTTATCAAACATAAAGGAAGCATAATCTCAATAAATAAAATGAAATAAAAATAACCTATCCCATTGCCATAGGGAGGGCATCTAGGACCCTGATACACTTCTTCTCCAGATAAAGGAGCATATTGCCAATTTTTTATAACAACCTCGTGCTCAAAATAGTTCCTATTGGCATCTGGGAGATTGACCACTAAAGCTCTATTTACAAACCTAGTTTTTAAATAAAAAGTATTATCGCCCACCGCCCATCTATAACAAAATATGATTTCAGGAATTCCTATACGGGTGCCATGTATTTGATTTAATATATAAACACCATTAACTGTTCTCCATGTGTTGGGGGCTATTCGTGAAGGAACCACGTCAAAGTATTGACAGAATTCCAGACATAGAGGGTTTGGGGGAAAAGAAAAGCCACACTCAGCAACAAAGAGACTGGGGAACCAATGTCCCTCAGCCAAACGAAAATAGTCTGAAGGCTCAGAAAGCTCTTCCAAAATAACCCATGAGGGAATGGAGAAATCAGAGCGAAACTTATCAATTGATTCTACAGGATAAACCATGATGAAAGAAGGAAATGAAGAAGAAGGAATAAGATCTTACAGAAAAAGAGTGGATCTGTTGACAACGAACGATGAAAAGGATGAACGCACAAGAGAATAAGACAATGGAAAACATGAAGATACAAATTTGAAAAAGTAGAAGACAATGGAATTATCTGTGACGTTTAAATACTTTGCCTTGGGAAACGGTAAAGTTAATGATTACAAAAAGAAATGATTACGCTCTCGGCGGCTAAACAGACAAAAGGGGCGCGGGAATCGAAGCGGTCAGAAAAATTCAAAAAAGCCTGATTCTACGAATTTGGAAGGAAAAATAAATACAAAGGAAACACTCCTAAAAATCAGGAGGACCACTTAAAACTACCATATTCCGAGAAAGAATGTTCCACACTCCTCAAATTTCGAACTATGAAACATTGGGGGCTTCTGTTGATACCAAATTTAGTCTGCTGACATGGTTCAATTGAATGAAGACACGTGGCAATCTACGTGGCAACAACGAACACTTCCGAGGAACCCAGACGCTCCGAGGAACCATACTACAACGAGGAACACTGCTTCCCCGAGGAACTCAGACGCTCCGACCTATAAGAACTCTCCGAGGAACTTTTGAGTACCGAGGAACTTTTGATTACCGAGGACCTTAAGCGGTCCGAGCAGCTTAGGCGGTCTGAGCTTCACCTCGAACAAAGCATTAATAGCAGGATAACCAACAGTTTGACTGTTCATTAAATGCTTATCATTCAGATGTATACACATAAGGGGCACTAAATGTATTACCCTTTCACATGTACATCATTGAATGTATTACCCTTTCACATTACAACCTTAGGGATATAAATACATTATATTAACCTCATTGTAAGCGGACGAGAGTTTCTTGATTGAACTTGTAATCGAGAATTCCCAAGCAGTCATCAATAACAGAAACAGTGGACGTAGGCCATTCTGATAAGGCTGAACCAATTTAAAACTTCTTTGTCTCATTTATTTTATCTGTGATTAAATAATTAGATATAATCTAATTTTTTTCATCAATAATTATCATTCATATTTTTGTTTTTAGAGGAATCTTGATTAGGGGGATTTTCTTCTAATGCATGCTTCCTACGTAATTTCCTTTGCATTATTGAGATTTTTGCAAGAATCGTTATATTATTTAAGATCAACATTATACATTGAGTATTTGGGTTGTTCTACTGGATTTTGTATCCAATGCAACAAGTTTCTCTCATTATATGGCTAATGTAGAGTGAGACTTGCTTGTCGTAATTAAGAACTTTTAGTTTTGGGGGTTTTCACGGAATATCCAAAGGGAGATATTAAAAAAATACACACACACACACACACACACACACACACACACACACACACACACACACACATATATATTGAGCCCAAAAACTAAATGAACTTTATAGTCTTGTTAGAGGGATTCTTTTTCATTAGAACATATGGACAATGAAACTTGAAAATCATGTGTATCCTTTACATTAAAGTATTTTCTTGATGCTTAACCAAAATGTATCCTTTTATGGAATGATTTATTTGTGTGTCATTAGCTCAAGTTCTTTTAAACATGATAAAAATTTCTAAAATGGAATCTTTATGTTTCCTTAGAGTATGTGTATTCACACTACACCAAAATGGGTAAATTGGCACCCTTCCAGCGGCTATCCTTGTCACGGTCATTGACCGTGACAAAAAAACACCCATTTTTTTGTCACGGTCATTGACCGTGACAAGCCCGTGATAAAGACTTGTCACAGTCATTGACCGTGACAAGGCCGTGACAACTATACATGTCACGGACTTATCACGGTCATTGAACGTGACAATCCTTATAATATTGTCACGGTCAAGGACCGTGACACGTCCGTGACAAATTTCCAGTAAAAACCCTTTCCCCTTCTTTCCCCCCGATTCTTCCATCCTTTTCTCTCTCTCTCTCTCTCTCTCTCTCTCTCTCTCTCTCTCTCTCTACGATGCTCTCCCTCTCTCTCTCTCTACTTTCAGGTTAGTTTCTCTCTCTCTCTCTCTCTCTCTCTCTCTTCCATTTATATATATATATATATGTGTGTGTGAGTGTGTGTGTGTGTATATATGTGCATGTGTGTATGTGTCTGTGTGCATGTGTGTGGTGGGTGGGGGGTAGGGAGGGGGTGGGGGAGGGGTGGGGCAGAGTGGGGGGAGGGGGCAGGGATGGGGGGTTGTTTGTGTGTGTGTGGTGTGTGTGCGTGTGTGTGCATGTGTGTGGTGGGAGAAGGAGGTGGGGCAGGGTGGGGGAGGGTGGCGGGGGGGAGGGGGCAGGGATGGGTGGGTGGGGGTAGGGGGTTGTGCATGTGTGTGTGAATGTGCACGGGTGTGTGTGTGTATGTGCGCGTGCGTGTATATGTGTGTGTAGTGTGCGTGTATGTGCTTGTTTGTGTGTAATGTCCCTTGTAAACGAATTGATTGGTTATTAATTTTTTTAGTAAATTAATATATGATTACCCCTCATTGTAAATTAGTAAATTAATATATGATTAATTATGAAAGTAGGATTGCCCCTCATTGTAAATAAGTAAATTAATAATTGTATACTTTAATTGATGAAAATAATTAATTGAGTAGATGAATTAGAAGGAGTACGGGATACACATTTGTTGTTGACATTGTTTTTGGATTATAGTGGATCGATGTTGGGTTGGTTAGTTTTAAAACTGGAATAACCACTGGATTATTGTCCATATGGGGATGGGATTTTTCAACTTTTTTTGAAAATTACTTTGTACATCGAACAATATATATATAGTATGATAATTAAATGAAACATACTTGAAATTACATATAGTGCGCATAGATACTAGCCTTCTAGTTCTTATGCGTACGCATTCAATAGCCCTTAGCCCCGTTCGAGAGTCATTACCCATGTAATGAGATCTCTCGAATTGTCCCATTTGGATAGTTTGGGACTGCATAGTTTGTATAATATTCATAGTGGCTTAAAGTTGTTACTTTTGGAGGAAGTTCTACAGCTGTATCCTAATGTTCTCTAGGTACATACGAGATTGACAAGTGTGACTGTTATTTCAATTGATCAATTGAAATAACACTCACACTTGCCAATCTACGTCGTGTACTTGGAGAACTACAGGGATATGCTGCCGAATTTTTTTCAAATCGTAACAATGTTCATGAGTTGTTAAGTATATTATAGAAAAATGCGGTCTTGAATGGGATAGGACCACTCACCCTTTAGAGGAGATGGAGGAAATAGAAATTTCTATTATAAATTGAATTTGAATAAAAATAAGACATAATTAAATGAAACATACTATAAATCTAAGTTTTGTTTATACTAATCCATGAATATACGCTTCGTACCTTTAATAGGTGATTAGTTGGGGCAACTGTGATGGTATATTCGAAATACAAAGAGTGGATGGGTAAGACAAATAGAACGGGGGATGTATTTCGCAGAGGTGCTAACAAAATTGTGAAATATGCAAAGAGATGTCATAATGATAAAGAGTTTCCATGTCCGTGTGCTAGGTGTAAGAATGGTAAGGTGTTTAAGTGGAAAACAGTTTAACTACATTTGTTAAGATCGGGTATGCAAGATAGTTATCAATTTTGGAGTTTTCACGGTGAATTGAAAGTTCCTTTTGTCCCTGACCAACCTTCACCACAACCTTCAACAAGTAGGATAGATGTAGAAGGGGATGACGTAGATCATAATATGTTAGGGGATTTAGTTGATTATGCGTATAGAGTTTATGAAGAAGAAGAGAATGAAGTTACTGATGATGTAGAAGGTTCAAGTGCTCGTGAAGATATCACGATAAAACTTGACGATGACTACCAAAGTTTAAAATTTAAGGCAACCCAACCGTTATACTCTGGCGGTGAGAAAGATCAAATAACTTTACATGCCATGGTTGGTTTGCATAGTTTGAAGATGAAATATGGTTTGTCTGGCAATAGCGTGACAAGAATTCTGAAATGGGTGAAGGGCTTATTACCCAAGGAGAATACATTTCCAAATAGCTATCCTATTATGAAGAACAGTTTGAAAGGTTTGGGAATGAAGTATAAATTGATTCATGCTTGTGTGTATGACTGCATAATATATTAAAAGGAGTATGAAAATCTCGATCATTGCCCGGTATACAATAAACCTAGATATGTCCAATCTACTAGTAAGGAAGACACAAGCTCAAAAGTGCCTAAAAAAGTATTGAAATATTTTCCCGTTGGGCTTAATTAAAGCGATTTTTCACAGTATCATGGGTAGTGGAGGCAATGACTTGGCATGCTAGGATAGAAGTATGGGGTAATATCACGTGTCATCCTATTGATTCTACTGCCTGGAGGAGGATGAATTATGAGTATCCCTATTTTTTCTCGAGAACAATGCAACATTCGTTTGGCTATATAAACAGATGGTTTTAATCCATTTGGAAATCTAAGAACCAATTAGAGTGTATGGCCAGTGATCCTAGCCCCACTCAACCTCCCTCCTTCACAGTGTATGAGACCTGAATTTTCGATGATGGATTTGTTGATACCTGGGCCAAAGGCACCAAGTGATGACAACGACGTCTACCTGGCTCCTTTGGTAGAAGAATTAGATGAGTTGTGGGAAGAGGGTGTGCAATCATTTGACACTTTTAAAAAAGAAGAGTTTACGCTGAAAGTTATGTTGATGTGGGTAATTCATGATTTTCCAGCTTATGGAACATTATCTAGTTGTGTAGTACATGGTTATTTGGGGTGTCCTATTTGTGGAGAGGAGACTGAATCTCTTCGTCTATCCCTTAGCTCAAAAAATGTATACCATTACCACATGAGGTTTTTACCCCCGGCTCATAGTTTCAGATTTGAGAAAGGTTCTAATTTTTTTATTGGGAGGGGTTGAACATAGGCTACCGTCGAGACAACTTTCGGGTTCAAAAATTGAAAGTAAATCTTCTGAATGTGACCCTAATATGCTAGGTAAGAATCCCAAATTTAATAATGTCAAGCATAAGAAGGCCCCAACTAGGAATGAAACTGAGACAAGAAAGGCATGGTCTAAGTGGTCAATTTTATTTGACTTGCCTTATTGAAAGAATTCCCGATGCGCCATGTATTGGATGTGATGCATGAAGAGAAGAACTTCGCTGAACATATTGTGGGCACTTGCCATGGGGGGAGTCATTTGAAGGATGGAGAAAATGCACGAAAAGACCTTAAATCGTTGAAACTGAAGCCACAACTATGGTTAAAAGAATATAGTAGGGGAAGGACAATAATTCCCCCTGGTGTGTTTACTTTGACGAGTGGGGAAAGGAAGGAGCTTTTAGACACAATATATAATTTGAAGGGCCCATCTACTTTTTCATCCAACTTGCAAAGGATTATATAAGTCCCACGATTGTCATGAGATTATGCAATTGGTTCCTCTATTATTAAGTATTGTTTCTCCAAGCACAACTATTTGTGGAGGGCTATTATGCAAATTAGTATTACCTTCTCACTCTTGTGTGAGAAGGTAGTCAATCGAGAACACATAGTGGCCGCAAAATTGGCGGTGGCCGAAGCGATTTGTGTGTTGGAGAAGTACTTTCCCCCAGTATTCTTTGACATAAGTGTTCACTTGTTGGTACATCTATGCGACGAGGAAATTCTTTGTGGTCCAGTTAGATACCGGTGGATGTATCCGTTTGAAATATTGATGAAAGTTTTTAAAGATTACGTCAAGAATACACGATACATTATAGGATCAATTACAGAGGAATACATCACCGTGTATATGCCTGACTCGACTAGCGTTGATGACACTGATGAGTTCGTCGATGATGGTGGTTATGTGATGGGAAAACGAGTGAAATTCACGAGTTTGCAACATGAACAAGTAGCTCGTTATCTATTTGACACACATGAAGATGTCGAAGAATGGAAAAGTAAGTTTCTATTATCATAATGTTTAACATTATTTTAGATTAGTTTATACATGATTAATTTTGTAATATGCAGAAAATATGAAGCCTGTGAGAACAATAAAAGATAAAAAATAATGGTAGGATCAGAGAACGAATTTAGGTTGTGGTTGACACAAGAGGTAACTATAATGGAAATGGTCGTTATATAACGTTACGTTACACTCAAATTTTACAACTAATATAACTAATTTATCTATATTCCCAGTTCTTAAAGACAGGTGATGCGATATCAAGGCTTTCTCGTCTAGCCACTGGACCCTTGTTCGTGGCACAAGAGTACAAAAAGTATCGATTGAACGGTTATATTTTTTGTGCTAAAGTGTACGAGGAAATGTATAGAACCCGGGCATTTCATACAAGTCTCTTACTTTCTTTCGAGCGAGCGCAAAAGATAAAAATCTTGTTGAAGCTGAAATGACTTACTATGGTGTAATCCGAAATATATTTGAATTGGATTATAAGCTTCAAAGAGGTTGTATTTACTGATAACGTGAGAATTACGTGTGATAATTGATTAACTTCGCGAATTTCTAATTTGACACACTTATTTAATTTCAGCCCCTAATCATGCATCTAAAGTGCAAGTGTCAACCCATAAACAAATAAAGCAAGCGACACAAAGTTAAGGAAAAATCCCCGAAGGGAAAAACCTTTTATTTCTAGAACTTTGAAGAATTTACAAGACCATTGACTTACATACAACCTGATAATCGCCCACAAGTGTAATGCACGATGTCTTCGTCAAACCTTCAAAGCAACGGCTAGAAACAGTGTCGGCTGGAATCTACCGTAGAAACTCTAGGTGGTCAGAAATGAAGAAGAGAGATGGCTTCTCCACAAGGGTTGAACAATAATAAAATTGTGTTATAGGGTTCCAAAAGATTCACAAAAGTAATTGGGATTTTTGTGTGTGAATCAAAAAGATGTTTGGCACATCAAAAATTGAAGTCTTGTTGTGTTTTATCTCTTAGAAACGTTTTCTCAAAGACTTAAAAAATACACCATCGGAATAGTTATATATATAGGAAATATGCGATGGTGGTTAAAAAACTCATGGAACTGTTCAAACTTATCCCAGGCGGACCGGTCCGGCTTGGAGGCGGATCGGTTCGACCTCGGATCGGTTCTTTTAAAATATGGATTTATCGGTTCGCTAGCAGTCCGGGGTATACTGGACAAAGCAAGGCGGATCGGTCCGGGTAGAGGGAGGACCGGTCCGGTAGGGAGGCGGACCGGTCCGGCTTCCCAGAAAAAATCATTTTATAAAAAATTTCCAATACTAAGTATGAACTTTAAGGAACATAAAAACAAAACTTTACCAAGTTCATTCTCGCAGAGGCTATGATGTTGAAGAATCTTTGATATGCGGATCCGTTGATGTAGATGCGATCTTGAGTTTCTGCAACGGTGTAACGGCGTACGGCATACAAATTGATAATGGACAAAAATTCCCTTACATTTACTGTGACTGTGTAAAAGTTGAGGATAAAAATGCTTGTAAAGTTGATCCTGTCCCCAATTTGATCATGGTTGACTTGTCCAAGTTGAAGAGCAACGACCACGTGAGCGATGAGTCATTTTTATTTGCATTTCAAAAGGTTAACCAAGTGTTTTACTCAGAGTATATCAACAACGAGTCGTGGTCAATTTTCCAACACACGCCAAAACGTCTAAATAGTAGTGTGTATGACTTGGTTTCTCCTACCGAATATCAATCCATTTTTTATGAAAACCCAAATTTTAAACAATTTTTTAATTTGTAATAAATATTCCAATTTGTACTCAAACATCCATTTTTAATGCTTTTTATTGATTTGCACTTTATCATTTTCACTCTTGTGTAGTGTGGGGGTGTGTGGGCAGTAGGGGTGGGGGTGGGGATGTTTCAAATTTTTTATAATTGTACATATTGAGCTAGATGTTGTTGTTTTGGAATTCAGAATTGAGGTGTTTGACAATAACAATTCATTTTTATTTGTAGTAATTGTACATATTTTCATGTCTTCTTTTAATTCATTTTGATATGTACTAATAGGATTTTTTACAGCAAATGTCTCCTTTAGGTATTAAGGCAAGGATGATGATGCTTGTTGTGAGGATGTCATCTGGGCTCGGTGGTAGCGGAGGCGACGAGGCTCCTCGGCCCCTAGGCTCCCCAAATATGGCAAATTAGGGATGGCCATCGAGAACAAGTCGGGGCTATTAGCGAGATCCCCTGAGGTGGTAAAGATGATCATCGGCCCGGGGTACATTAGTTGGAAGGAGGTGCCATATGAGCTCAAGTTAGCTGTTTGGGTGGCACTACAGGTAATGTATTTATATTTATATTTATATTTATATTTATATTCATATGAATATTTCAATTTCGATTTCAATTTCATTTTATATTTATATTTATTTGCAACTAACATTGTATTTGTTGGACAGGAACAATTCAGCCTTGATTCAAAGCTATGCGATTCCGTCTTGGAGCAGTTGAGGGAGCAACACAAGACGCAAAAGAAAAATATGTGGACTCGGTACTTTGGGAAGACGCGAGAGCCCATTATCCAAACGCATGAATCCTTCCCGCTGAAGGAGACGACCTCATTGGCACAATGGCACAAGTTCGTTGACAATGAGATCGGGGAGCGATAATTGGCATCTCGCCAATCAGGTAGGAAAAACCAAGCAAAAAAGACGTACGTGCACTACTCCAGCGGACGTATTACACCGAGGTGGAGCATAGGATAATGGTAAGATTTAATTTTTCTATAATTACAGAAATATATTATTCTGCATTATTTTACTTTGTGGAGCCGATACTAATTTTACTTTATTTTATTTCAGGGGACAGGGAGTGGCCCGGGGGGTAGGCCACATAGGCTCGATACTTATGTGTCTCTTCGAACGAAGAAGGGGAAGGACAAGGAGGTGTCCCCGAGCGTCACGAACACGATTGTAAGTAATCCGATAGTTTACTTTTTTTAATTACATTATAATTTTTTAATTTACTTGTTTTACTAATCATGTGCTTTTTGTCGTTTCAGGCAAATCTTAAGGAAGTGCATGAGTCGCAGTCTAATGCCGACAAGGCGTCTTTGTCCACAGATGCATTCAGCCAAGTGCTTAGCTTTTATCGCAAGGGGAGGACAAGGGGGTGAGCTCGCGGGTGGCCAAATCTAGGATCGTCGGATTGGAGACGAGCGACACCGGGTTGGCTCGAACGATGGACTCGCATGACGTGAAGTTGTCCAGTTTGGAGGCGACGGTCCAAGATATGTTCTCATTCATGAAGCATTCGTTGGGCGGTGGAAAATCCAAGGGGAGAGGAAAAGAGAAAGTGGTGGGGGAGAAGGTGCGGGAGGACGAGGTGCAGGATGATGAGGATGTGGACCTCGCTGCTTTATTGTCGACACGTGTGAACTTTGATGATCCACTTCCCTATTTGGCTCCCATCGACCGACCGATGTTGACACTTGGTTGGCCGAGCGTATTTACACTGGACATATTTTATGTCTAGCTGATAGGGTGGGGGTTGAGGGACCCAAATATCATCCAAGGTGTACCAGTTTATGTACCCGAGCTTCAAGACATCGAGCCCATGGTGATCGTCACGCATGTGATACTCGGGAAGGACAACTCCCCGTTGTGATTGCTCGAACAATGCGACACAACGTATATCAGTGGGTGTGTCAATTCGTATATCATGTGGCCTACTCACCTCCTCGGATTTAACCTTACCCAAGACATGTAGTGACATTATTTGAGTTGAATTGTACTGTTTTTAAGTTGGTACATTTGAATTGTTTTTAAGTTTGTACATTTGAATTATATTTGGATTATATCGTGATGCATATTGTCTCTATTTTGAATGTATATTTGCGTTGTCTCTATTTTATTTGGATATATAATGTTTGAACATATACAACGTTGCTATAATAGATACAAATATACTGCTGGGCAGTGGCAGTGGCCATACTGCCCAGTAGATTTTTTTCCAATTCTGCCTAGAATTGTCACGGTCAATGACCGTGACAATTTTTTATTAAATGTCACGGGTTTGTCACGGTCCTTAACCGTGACAAAACTTGTCAAGTTCAAGAAACGTGACATGACCGTGACAAGTCCGTGACAAAAAAAGTTGTCATCCCCAGAATTGTCACGGTCATTGACCTTGATAAGTCCAACTTGTCAAGGTCAATGACCGTGACAATTCGGCAGATTTGGTGATATGTCAAAAGGGATATGGTCTTATATTTTCTTTTTAAAGGAATATTTCTTAATGGTATTTTTTATTGCCTCTATACATTCACACACCTGATAATCATACTTGTGCGTACGCACGAAAGTGGTTTGTCCCCGTGCATACAACTCTAGTATATTTTTCCTATTTTTTATTCCCCGTCTAAATCCGTGTGCGTGGGTAGTCTTTTAGACTATGTGCATGATTGCACATTTTTTGCATGGGTTTACACCCTATCCAAAATCATGCATATGGTGCTTAGTTTACCCCATACATGTGGCAAGGCATATCGTTTAGATGTATAAATAGACATGATTTCCTTCCAAATCAAATAACACTTTTCGCATTTCAAACTAGACATATTCATAGGATTTTTTTCGAGTTTAAGAGAATCTCTTTGCATCCACTTTTACAAATCACAATTGTTTAAATTCAAATTGAGATATATATATATATATATATATATATATATATATATATATATATATATATATATTTCTGATGATTTGAGTTATTTAAAATTCATAATATCCCTCATTTACAAATGATTCACTTTAATTTCATATGATCTATACTTTGAGATATCAAATGAGGTGTTTGATGTATTGAAGAGTTCAAGAATTGTGCTATCCAAGGATGAAAAATGCTACATTCATATCTGATCAATGGATCTTTGAATGGATTTTTCATTGGAATGAGGAGAGTCTTATGTCAATAGGTCACTTATTGTTGGGGAACAAGAAAGAGGTACCTTCCTGTATTGCATAAAGGAACTTTTCAAATCTAATGAGAAACTAGAATGCAACGGGTTTTTTCACCCATAGGTACGTTTCTTTCCTCATAAATCGATGTTGTGCGGTTGTTTTGTCATTTTTTATTGGTTATACTTATTGATTTTACAGTTAACCGAGATTTAAATGCTAACATTGAAAAGGATATAAGTCTAGATTTCTAGTTGATACTTGTTTTTAAAAATTGAGATATATTTTAATTGAAACCTTTTCATCCCTAGAGTTAGGTGTAGACTACATACATTTACATCCTCACTGGGGGCTTTACACCATAAGAAGCAATGCAAGGCCACCTTAAGAGGTTTACGCTCTGAATAAATATTCGAAGTCTACCGAGGGGGTTTCACTCTCTAACAAATGTTATATGGCAACCTTACAGGATTAAAACAAATAAATGTTCTAAGGGAACCGCGGGGTTTCATAATTTAATTAATGTTCTATGGATATCTTGGGGACTTCACTATAAATGAGGAAAACGTTTATATTAAGGTCTTCATGCTCTTAAAATATTATATATTACAACCTTAGGTACTTACATTCTAACCAATCATCTATGGCTAACTTGGGGGTTGCACGCTTTAACATATTATAACGCGTACCTAGAGGTTATGATTTAACAAGATAATACATTTGTCTGAGATTACACTTCAAATGATGATGTGACTAATAGATATTATAAAAGGATATATAAATATCTTTTGATGGCAAAGTTTACATGATAAAATACAAACTTCAATATCTTTATTATAACAATCTTGAGTTCATTACATTATTATCAAAACATAATGAGTTTTCACTATTATGACACCCCGCTTATTCTAGTAGTGGGTGGCCCCCTCTATTAAAATAAAATTGGAATCCGGTATAGTTTCACTCTCACTATCAATGTCGCAACATGAAATATAAATACAAACGAATAAAACCATACATATAAATGAACATAATAAACAACATGCATAAATAAATAAGTAAATAAATATGGAACGAATAAACCATCGATTACTAACAATAGTCATCCAATTGAAATCAAAATGGTAAATAAAATATCTCTGAATAAAGTGATGACCTATCGAACTATGGGAAACATGCCCAAAATGAAAATACTAGAATGAAAATAATCCTATCTAAATAGAAAGAGCTAAGGTGGCTAAGTCAATCTCGTAGAATCCATATCTACTACAATGGAAAGAAATATATATCCATGTTGTCCCTGATGTTATTGCACACCTGGGGTAATTAAAACAAAATAAGAAAATAGATTTTCCCACTGGTTAAAGCCCGACAATTTTAAAAATAATTTTCAATTAAATGCTTTAAATCAATAAAATACGTAGTGTATTACCTTCATAATTAATTAACCGGTGACACTCACATGAGATAAAACATCGCCTCTCATCTATAGTGCGCACATAATGCATTCATTTAATTATCCTAATTATACTACCCTGTATAACTAGCACATAAATCGCTATCCAATCCCAATCCAGCCAATACTCACTATTAGCTAACAACATGATACCCTCACTAAGTATAAGTTTGTAAATAATATTTTAGCGATACATGTGCTATAAATAAATATTCACACAATATAATAACATTGCTACACCCATGCTATAAATAGACATACACATTATATCATATAAACATACACATATATATCACTCGCTATATACGTATGATCGTATCCGTAAAGCATGGACCTCATGGATACATCCCTCGTGTGCTATCAAGCTCCAAGTATTCACGTACCACAACTGAGACACCCGGTTAAAATCTCACCACCGAACCCAAAGGTACACAAATAAATGAAGGCGGTAATAAACATATGTCTGGGGGCTGCAACCATACCATATCATACCCAATCGGTCTCCAAAGTAAAACATATCCTCGCATATGGATAATGGCCATGCAATAATATTATGACCTGGGGAATCTATCCAACACTTATTGGTTAATTCCGGGGTGCACTTCCCATTATACGCAACGTCCTAACAATAGAATTCTCAAGTATGTATGTTAAATATAAATAAGTAAAACAAAACGCGCGCGCGCGCGCGCGCACACACACACACACACACACACACATATATATATATATATATATATATATATATATATATATGCAAGTCACCCCAATACGTATATACTTAAAGTATTGACTCTGTATGCAAATCCCGTAACGTACTAGTCTCCCAATCTCGAAGTCTGAACCGACTTCCTGATTGTACATATAAGTGGTCACTTACATGAATTACCGATTTGTCTCACTCAAAACCATTTATCAATTATCCTAACACACGTACTAAGACTTGAAAATATTCCCCAGTAGTCTCACTCTACTCCGAAAGCCCCTCGCTTATTCCCTAAGCTCAAACGGGTGAAAACAGCGTGTAAAAAAATATGGACAGGCCAGCAAATCGAGTCGGTTCACTTGAAAGACCAAATAAACTCGCTCCCCGGCAAGTTGGTTTGATTTTTCAGGCTTCCAATCATCTTCTTCCTCGGGTTTTTTCCTTCAAAACCCTCCAATGGAGGTCCCAAGCCTCCAAAAATAAAAAATTAATATCCTTCATCAATATATTAACATTGCATAAGCTTTCTAACATCAATTTAAACTTGAATCCCTCATCTAAACACAAGGATTCTTAATCGTCCATTAATCCCAACAACCCAGAATTGTTCAAACATAAAATTTCCATTAATTCTAACACCCTCTACATGTTCACACTTGTAAACCAAGAATTATACTATGAAATTCATATATATTTATCATCAATTAATCTCGATTAAAATCAGAGGTTCCACCTTAAATTGATTACCGAAGTTCACATTTTTAATCTCAGATTTAATTCTTAATTAACTATAAAGGTAAGTAACTACAAAATTACATCCAAAGTAAGTAAATACTTGCCTTTAAGGATCTGAATTTGAATTCTCATTTATTAGATGGTTTGAATCCTAAGATTGCCTCTTCTCTTCTATCCTCTAAGGTCTTTTCTCCCATTTTCTTCATTTTTCTCTTCTCTTAAACTCTCTATAACTCTCAATTATGCAGAGATGGAAAAGTGAATTGTTATCCACCTACCTAACCCTTAAATACCTCTTCATTACAACCTAATTCCATTTTTTCATTAAACCCTAGGTGTAAAAAGACTCTCGTACCCTTATACGGGTCATGTTATGTCTAAAATGCCCCACGAACCCAATTCTAATCCCGGGTACCTATTTTGGACTACTTCGACCCATTTTAGATCACTATGCACTCAAAAAGGTCATTCAAGTTACCCAATTACAAATACACCAATATGTCATTAACCGGGCCTAACACGTATGTACAGTGCACGTCGCCTATAAAATATATCAATCTACCGATATAACTCTTTATCGACATAATATAATAAACCATCATTTTTCACTCATATGCGACTTATAATAAATCAAATATCTATTTACTTATCACATGCAAGTAAATAATAATAATAATAATAATAATAATAATAATAATAATAATAATAATAATAATAATAATAATAATAATTAATACTTAACTCACTAATCAATATTTACCGAAATTCAATTTGATTTCCCCAATTAAATTAATAATTATATGTACACAGAAATTAAATAATCATAAAAGTATGGTGTATTACATTTCCCCCCCATAATAACAGAATTTCATTCCCGAAATTTGAACGTACCTACCACACAGAGCTCTAGATACTTTGTCTGCATGTCATCCTCACGCTCCCACGTCGACTCGACGACATTATGGTGTCCCCATTATACCCGCACGGTACTAACTTTGATCGAAGCTTTCGCTCACTACGGCCCAAAATGGTAACAGGTCACTCATTGTAAGAAATATTTATCTCTAAGTCAATCTCCTCATCGACGACACATGGAACACATCAAGAATTCTCTACAAACTCTCTGCAAAGGCGAGCCTATATGCAAATGGCCCTACCCTCTCGATGATGGGAAAAGTCTCTACATACCTAGACACTAAATCCCTTCTTCCTTAAAAGCATCACCCCCTTTATGGGAGATACCCGCAGTAAAACCTGATCACCCACGCCAAAGTCTAAAAACCTTCGATTCTCATCGGCGTAACTGTTCCATCGTTACTGAGCTACCCGAATATGTCTCCTAATCAACTCAATCTTTATTGATGTCTCCTGAATCAAATCCGTCTCGAGAAGCTTGTTGTAACACCCAATAATTTTATTGATTTTTATATTGGGAATTAATTAGGATTAACTAATTTATATTTAGAAATTAGTGAGATAAGGGTTAATATTTATTTATATTGAATATTACTTATTGAATGAGTAATAATAATGATAAGGAAATATTATAATTGCCGTGAGTGAAAAATACAGCTGTTACGATAAATTTAGTCGGGACGCGCGTGTCAGTCGTGTCGGGACTTAATTTGGAAAATAAAATATAATTTTACTTTTGATATTCCATATGGTCATTTTGAGTGTGCCAGTGTGTCCCAGAAAAGTTTACTCGGGGGTTTAGTTTGGGTTCCGGGGAAATTTTAGTCCAAACCCACACCCAAGGAGGGTCTTTCTATCATTTGTATTTTTGAGGAAATAGGACCTACGAATTTAATAGACTTATAACACCTGGTAGGTTAAAACTCACAGATAGGCCATATGAGGAAGAAGAGAGGAGACCTTGAGGCCTTACCACACCATTCTTGCACCACAAACACCACCATTGCATAGATCGAGAGGAGAGGAACACAAACATACAAATCTTCAACAGAGGATAAGACCTTCAAATAGAGGCAAGTATTTATCTTGCTTAAATTATGAAAGATATACCATCCATGTTAGATTAGGATGATTAATCTATGATTTTTATGAATTTTGGTTTAATTTGGGAGATTTAAAACATGTTCTTAGGTTCAATTTAAGTTAGGATATACCCCTTATGCATGTAGGGCGAAATTTATAATTCATCACTGTGAATTTATAAAGAAATCTAGGATTTTATTTGAGTTCTTGAAGAAAAAATGATAATTGTAGGTTATGGGGGATTATATTAGAATTTATTTAAATTATGGATGTTCTTTGATGGTTTGATAATTCTATTACTTTGGAAATCATGCATATATGTTAGGATAATGTTTGGTAGGTTTGATTGGGAGTACGGGATCGTGTAATGAAGGTTTAAATGATTAAAAATGGAGAAATCCGTAACTGTTAAAGGAAGAAGATGAAGACCTACTACAGGCGAATCGATTTGGTCCAAGGCCGAATCGATTTGACTACACATATTTTTGATAAATTTATCCCTTTTTCCTTAGAATGTGTGGGAAGTGATCGGGTTAACTTTTGAGGTAATATTTAAATATAATGAGAGTTATATTAAATACTAGTAGGACAAGGTTTGTTCTTAGACTTAATCACATGAGGAGAATTTGGGGGTAACGTTAATTAGGAATAATTGTGTGTTGGGTTTTAAATTCGGGAAACCTTATCCTGGCATGAGGATTCATAGGAAACCGGTGAGTTAGACGAGTAGGGAATGAGTGAGATAGTTACAGAATTGACTAAAGGTACAATCGGTAACCTTACAAGTGATGGGAAACACTCGAGCATATATGAATAAGAAGTATAATTGTATATTAAAACTACGTAGGCTATAAGAGAGTTGTATAGACTACATTCAGAATATATTATAAGGTATGTGCTTACTTTTACTGGATATATATACATAAGTTTTGTGAATACCTAATGTGTGACTTATTAAGCGTATGACATACCTACGATGCTTACTATCGCAGGAGGTTTAAAAAGGGGACAATCTTATCTTGATGAGCCATCTTGGGGGATTTTAGACTTGTATCTCAGAACATAGAACTTAAGGATGAGCACTGCTTGGGTGAATGAGGGTGTTCCCGGTCATTTAGGTGCATAGGTATATGCGTAGCCCAAAGGCCTAGAACTATGTTCGCCTCCAATTATGTGGGAATTGTATATTAGGGTTTGAGAGTGAATCAGAACCGACAGTCCTTTATTTAGTGCGTGATGTATCGGGACTTGATAGCAGAGTATGCATACACCACAGGTCTCAGCCTAGGGATGTTGTATTAGTATATATATATGAATATACTGACACACACACACACACACACACACACACACACACACACACACATATATATATATATATATATATATATATTCTTGTGGTTTATCCTACTGTATGTGTTTAGCAGATGAGGAAGATTATGATATCTAAAACAACCTAAGAATGTAGAAACTTAACATCTATTTGGTGAATTCTTAATTGATTTAAATGATATGGGAAAAAATCGGTAAAGTATTGTATGGGTAATATGCATGGGCACCATGAGTAAGTATGTGTAGTAAGATAATGGACTTGAACTAGTTAGGCGGGGTAGCACAAGTAGGACAGGTTAGTAAAATACGTTAGGCGTGCACATTAGTTGAGGGGTGAGGTACTCAAGTGAGAGCACATGAAACTAACATGTATATAATATCTATTAATTATGCAGTTTAAATACTTGCAAATATTTTTTTAAACTGTTTTACTCAGGCTCTGACCCGTTTTTCAAATCTATTTTTGTAAAAATAATTTTAGGTGCCCAGCCACAAGGATACCCAGCTTAGGAGTTCATGTTCATTTGACGTGTTGCAATTATTGTGGACTATTGTAGGACCTACGCCTTTATTCATTTCAGATCATATGCATCATTTTATATATATTAGTCGGGCATGTCGCCCATCTTCTACTAGTAGTCATTTTGAGAGACACTGTACTTTTTTTATTTTCAGTTATTGGATTCAGTTTTAGATATGGATTATTGTATTGGATATTCAAGCTGGAGTGTTTATTCTAGTCATATATTATTTGATTCATTTATTTCGCTATTTATTATGTTGGTCAATTGGAATGGTGAATGTGGTTTATTTATTTATTTATAATTTAAAAGATTAAAATTTGGCACTAGCTGAATTAATTAATTTAGGTGATTAGTAATTAATAATTTTCGACAGTGATACTAAGAATTAATCAACTGGATATTCTGTTTTAATTAAATAAAGGACTGATCACCTGGTATTTAATTGGAAGGGGTGTCACAGATGGTATCAGAGCATCGGGTTCTAGTGTCCTTAGGATCTGTTCGGCTTTACTATGTTTCAACATAGAGTTCTTTCATATAGAGCTCTATAATAGGATTGTTGTATTCCTCTTAGTACACACGTTTACGTTCTCCTTCTACTACGTATAATTGATACGAATCATATGTGAGTTCGGTTGGGTTTCGTACACCGAATAATATAGGGTGACCAACGAGGGCCGTTAGAAGGACTGCAGGAGGAGAGGCTCAGTGAAAGACTAAATTATTCTGGGAACGGTGGCCATGAGGGGAGTCACCATAATTATTGTTTAGGTGGTGGATGATTGAATAATCACTAGGGCACACTAGTTTTCCCAAGCATCGTCGTAGAGAACGGTGGTACAAATTTTTACTCACCTAGTGTACTCGGTAAAGGGGGAAGTAGGAGGAGCTTTTTCGAAGAGCCATTTGTAAGGATTTGGGTAAAAGAGAAATTGTGATGGGCCAACAGAAAGAGATAATCAAAAGGCAATGGTGTATGGTGGAGTGAAGTAGAAATCAGGATTTAGATTTTGGTTTAAATTTTAAATCGTAGGAGCAGTGCAGCCATGGTAGGAGATAGTCACCACATTTAAGGAACTAGATTAGGAATTAATTGAGAAATTTTGGGCACGTTTTAACCATAAGTTCTTTCATCTGTTGGTTAGACGGAGATGCGAAGGAAGTTTTTAGACTTTTCATAGGAAGGATGAACATAAGTTGATTGTGATGAAGAATTAAATTATTTAACACTACACCAATAAGCTTATTTTGTAACGGATTTTTTTTCCTATTTTTAACGGACTTTATCCATTAAAAAATTGTAATGGTTAAAAACCATTACAAATCAAATATAACCGTTGGAATATATCACTAATCGTTGCAATATATGATTAGAAGGAAGAAAAAACTAAAAACAAAATGTATAGCAATTCGGGCGGGATTTATTCCCCCCAATTTCCAAACCTTTCCCCCAAATACCTGTTCCAGTCCATTGCCTCTCCTCGCCAACCTGTGTCCTTATCCCCGTTACCGCTCAACAGTAAACACCACCAAATCAATAACACCAACATAGAGAATATTGTTTTAGGGTTCCATTCCCTCTCGCCAGCCATCTCATATATAAACTAAGAAAAACCCCAATCCGGGTCGCTGTAGAACTCATACTCACGGTGAGAGAGACCTCTTGAGAATCATAAATCTAATAGAATCCAAACCGATTTATTGAACCACCCATGGCTACTCCTGCTCACAGCTGTGTTTCCAGATGTGTGGAGGTTTGGTTCGTGGTGGGTTTGTTTGGTGAGAGAGAAAATGGAGCAGATTGTTTGTTCTTTGTTTTGTGTTTCAGATGGTTGTAGCTAAGCATAGTCCTTGGTTTGGAGCAGATGGTTTTGGCTAGCTGTTTCGGCTCGTGGTTTCATTTGCAGCAGGTTAATGCTTGGCTCTCATTGTGTTTTCCCAAACAATATTCTAGATTAATTGTTAATGAATTTTTCATAATAATATTTTTTCTATTGGTTGCTAATCTCTTGACAACTTCATATTTTGAATGCTCTTTTTAATAATAAAGTATTATGGTTCGATTTGTTTTTAGGATTTACAATTTGTGGTTGGGAATTTCGACCTTGGACATTTTTTCTTTGATTGGATTAGAGCTATTGAGGTTTTTTTATGATTTAATTTTTGATGATCTAGAATAATAGCTATAAAAATACAAATTATCAATTAAATATTTGTTTTCGATGTTATTGTATTCAATTTTGTTTTATTTGAGTTATAATTTTCTAAAAATATAAATTATAATTTAAATATTTGTAATAACGTAAAAATAATCTTAATTTTTTTTCGGGGATTACTACCCCTGAACCCCCGTCATTAAGTTGTGCCCCACCTAGACTAAATTTTTGTCTCCACCACTATAGATAGGTATATGTGTTTGATCGATTACTGTAAAGGGTCATAAATTTTGAAATTGTTCCTTTACTTTTCGATTGTGTGTAGTTCCATCAATTCTAAATTTTAGGGAGAGCTCTCCTTTCGGAGGCAAATGAATACCCCAAAATCTACCGTATGAAGCTTTAGGTCACTAATGAGCTTCGTGCCAAATCCAAGTTTTGATACCCCATCTTATATGTATTTTTTTATTGTCTATTTAATGAATCTTATTAATTGGTGGTGTTGATATAATCTTATGAAATTTAGGTTGTTTTTGTTGATCATGTACTTTTTAAGAAAGCTTAAGAAGGTGATGAAGAGCATTGGTGAGATAATCTCCATCAATGAGGTATATTGTAATATTATATCTCTTGATCTTTGTTACATGTTTGGGATGTCTCTGAATAGCTTCCTAGTTATGAAATAAAAAGATTCAATTTTTATGTTATATATATTCAACTAACTATGCCAAATAATTTTTTCCCTTTAGCTTTTCCAAAATCTTAATTTGAAACATACCTAAGAAGTTTTTAGCTTTGCTAACCAATACCCTTAATTAGGCCCCTTTCCTTTAACTACAAGTTGTTCTTGGGCCACTAGGTGTCCTATACTCCTAATACACTATTATAAATTAATTTCAATGTGATAAGCTGATTCTTTTCTTCTTGACCAAATTGTAGGATTTGTTGTTCAACGGTTGAGCTAAATGACTCACAAGTTTTTAGTGTGGTTGTCATATT
Organism: Sambucus nigra; assembly: GCA_949130495.1. Taxonomy (NCBI): domain Eukaryota; kingdom Viridiplantae; phylum Streptophyta; class Magnoliopsida; order Dipsacales; family Adoxaceae; genus Sambucus; species Sambucus nigra. Next base: position 432,273,503 of record OX422220.1, on the reverse strand, counting down.
TTTTAGATTTGATAATGTTGTGTATATTAAATAGACATTTTTCGAAGAAATGTCCGTGATGATCATAGCATTATCCTAACTTTTGTACAAAATTTGTATTCATATTTGACGTGATTCTCTTAATAAATAGTTTCATGAATTCAAGGACATTAACTTCTTTTAAATGTTGTGGTCATGTAGTTACTTTGACAACTGTGTATAAGGGTGAAACCTGCCTTAGGTATTATTGATCTGCTAAGGTTCATGAATATGTGCATCAGTAGTTTTTAGTTGTTGGCAATTCTTTCATTACAGGGTAATGAATTTCGTACTTTTGCAGATCAGTTTATTATCCACTAGAGTTGTCATCTATTATAATATTTATATGTTCTTATGTTTTATGTTTTAGTGCGTATGCGCATGTGTTTGTGATTCCTTAGTAACATAACAAGTCTGTATAGTTTTCCTTGTGTTAAATTTATCGCCTGAAGTGTCTTTAAATGATAAATTCAATTATGTCGAGATATTTCTTGGTCCTTGACCTTTGTAGTGTTTTCGGGGGACTTTTTATCTCTAAAGTAAGGTTTATGAGACGGACTTGATATGTTAAGTAAGTTTGCTTCATAATTTTGAGTTTGATATTGTAAAATCAATCAACTTGCGCCTTCAATAAATTCGACTTGCAGTTGATATGTAAGAACGAGAAGGGCTTGTTCTTTATAGAGTGGGGTGTCATTTTTTCTAGGACTACCAATGTAAGATTATATTTGTCTTTTTTAATTACACAATTGATTGTTGGGTTTTATTTCATTTATCAATTTACTTACCATAAATCGTATAAGTTGGTTATTTTAGATATCTTACCCAAGGAAGAAGATAGGTATAAATAAATCGCTCGAGTCGATTTGATTGAAGATTTTAGGTGAACACAACATATCTATGAGGGAAGAGAGTCTAGTCACCCACCTCAAGTATCAACATTTTAAATTTTTGATCATCAAATTTCCCATCTCTTACCAAGTAATCAACACATTGTTTCCAAACCTGATAAAAATTATGGATAGATTCTCCATCGAGGACGATATACTTTGATTGACAAAACAAACTATTAGGGTACATTGACATCAAAGATAGAAAAAGTTTGAAAATAGTATATACGTTTTTTTGAAAAGCTTGATATTTTATGGGAAAGAGATGAGTGAATAGGCGAGATGTTCTCCACTTCTTATGGAATTTTTTTCATGGAGATAAGAAACGACATAGACACCTTCAGAGATGCATCGTAATGACATCTTTTTGGTTGATTTTGAATGAGAATAATATCTAGAATATTTAAAGATAAGCAAGTAGAAATGGAAAGATTTTCGAAAAGGATCGTGCTAAAAGAAACCCCAATTTTTCTCCTGAGCACCACATCACAATATTTATAGGCACATTATACAATCATTTTAAAGCGCGCCTTTAGCACAACCCTTTCGGAAAATATCAAAACTTGAGCTACATGATAGGCTTCACTGCCTCAAAGCTTTAAGACTTCTCATTTTATCTTTGCTCATTAAGCTGTAATGAATCTTTTTAGTGATATTATGTCCTGGTTAGATGATCAAAACCCCATGGTTGTCATTTTTGTGCGCAGGTTTTTGAGGTCAGTTGGCTGGATTTTTTTCTATAGGCTATTTGTGTATGCATTTCTAGAGGTGAACAACTTGTCAATAGGTTTAGAGAACCTTTCTTGGGAAATTTTGTACTAAGATTACTTAGTATGTTTTTTTATGATGCTATTTTTCATTTTTATAGTTACAAAGATAATTTGATGTGTATTTAGTTGATTATTATTATTTTTTTAATATTTTTTTCAATTAGGATTGTACCCTTTTACATAATTGTGAATGAGAAGTATTAATGAAGTAAGTTCCACAATACATTATCCTCTTCCTTTAAGTTCCCGCCAGCTTGAATATATGGAAATACAACTTCTTTAAGGTTTTACATAGGGCACAATTAGCTATAAAAATGTGGATATACAATTGAACTCTTTACAAAGTTGAGATGATTATTATCTTCATGGTAATAGTTAGTTCCGATGAGAATTGTGAAGCAGTGGATTGTGGAACCTAAAACACAAGGAAACCTCCACATTCTCACTCTCTAAATGAGATAAGTAAGTTGTAGAATATTATGTCTATTATAGGTAGAAGTATGCTTTGTGAAATGGTAAGATGATTAAATGTCTTAAACATTTAACTATTTCCCCTCATCTTCATCATGAATCGGTTGACAGTATTCATTTTTTAGCACTGATTTAGTGTTTTGACACATTAGTGGAGTCACATTTTAGGATCTACCTAATATTACTTCAAAAAAATTGGACTGTTATATCTCAATCAATCTGTCCTGGTCACGTCATGGAGTAGAGATTTGAAACATGTTAGTGCATGCACACAAAATTGTACCCCAAGTACCAACTCACTCAAGTTGACAAATGCCATCAATTTCTATGTCTATATAAAGCACAAAATTCACAATTCAAAAACCTCACACTCAAACCGCGCTTCCTCCCTCTCAAATGAAAATGCTTATTTTCAAGTAAGCTCTCAAATAAGAATCCCTGATATCTAGATTATTTTTCTTCTTCTTATTTCAGTACCATAGATTAACGTATTATTTTGTGTATCTTTTTTTTCAGATCTGAAGAACAGTTACAACTCGTCGAAAGAGAAGACGTCGATGACGAAGAAGATTTGTTATAAGCGATCGACAAATGTATATATACAATATTGCATCCTCTTTATTACCTTGTTTTCCTGTTCAGTTAAATTTAATTTTCCTAACGTCAAATTTTTATCAGCTTATTTCAGCTAATACAAATAGCAGTTTATATATTAATTTAGACTTTGATAATTATCATTTAGACAAATTTGTTTGCAACAGTGACTTCTCATGGAATAAATGGCAGAGACGTGAAGAAGCTTCAAGATGTTGGGATCTACACTTGCAATGGCTTGTTGATGCATACAAAATTATAGAAGCTTTTAGGGAATTTTCGAATGTGGGATCGAGACTCTGGAAATTACAGAAGCTTTTGGGGAATTCAGGTTAAAATTGTGGATACGTCAACCGATCAGAACACGTTGTTTCTTTGCGATTAATAATTTTTCCCAAGTTGTTATGTTAACTTCAATTCTGAGCATATTATAAATAATATTATTGCATTGTGACAGATCTGGAAAAACTCATCACGCTCATACTCTATGAGTTTCTACACAGGTTATTTTCTATCTTAATCATGGAAATTTTGAGGTCTGAAAACTTTTGTGGCCTGACATTGTTTAGATCTAATACTGTAGTTCTAAGCATAATCATTTATTCTTTCAGAGTTTTGGTTTCAATATATTTTTAGTTAACTTAACTTAATTGATGATTTCACATACTACTTTTTCTTTTAAAAACAGGTCATGTGTTGAAAACCATTGATTTTGTCTTTGTTTCGTGTCAACATTGATCTAATGTTATTTTGTTTCCTTCTATTTTGAAGGTTGATTGCACGGTGAAAAATGAATTAGAGGTAAGGTTCTTTCAAGAAGTCATCCAAACATATCAAGTATTGTTTTATTTGTTTTAGGCTTCATTTTAAGTTAGAAGGTCATGTATTGTATTTCCACAATCCCACATTTGTAGGACATCACTTTCCACGATCTTATAGTTATCCGTGCATATCCTTTTACATCCCCAAAACTCATTGTTGTTAACATTAATATGGAGAATAATTGTTTCCAGGAAGTTAAAGTCAAGTTAACGGGTTGCTAAGTGGAGCTTTTAAGGTAAAACCTATGTTTGGGTTATATCTCTATTAAGTACTCTATATATGCTATCATGTTTTTTACCAAACAATAAGCAAATCATTTATATTGATTTAACACATGTCGAATATATTATTTTCATTCTTTATACAAGTGTAGTCCTTTTTGGGTGAACGTGAGTTGGCTTCTAAGGCTAAAGGTGGTTCCTTAGATATCTTGCAAAAGTTATTTCTCTACTAATATGCCTATTTTAGTTTTTTTTTTTCTATTTATGTTTTCTCTTGATTTGGCTTTCTTTTTTCTCCCCCCAAAAGTGTTAAATGTCGAGAGTTATGGATTCTATGTTGAAGCATCTGCAGAACTATATGACAAAATTACTATACTATCTACTTCTCTTTTTTTGTGTGGCTAAATTTACTATGCCAGGTTGACCACGGACCACGGACCATCGAACAACTATCTCCATACACCCAAAGGCTACACCACCAATCTTTTTGTTTAAAATGAGATGAACAGGTAAATAGTCTCTTTGAATTTCCCGCACTGTAACATCAGGTAAATAGATGTAAAATATTGCTCTACCCTTTTACTTTCTACAGTTCCAGAGATTATTCAATGAACCCAACATTGTAGAACGTAAGGTATACTTTCTTTTTAAAAACATTGAGTTCCAAGCACTATCGACTACCGACTATAAGTTATTTTATTGTTTTATTTACCACGATATTGCATTTATTTTTTAATTTTCATATTTCTAAATTATAAGCAGTCATTTAAGCCGTTTATTGTGATTTTTTGGTAGTGGTGGTCAATTAAATATAAAAAACAACAGTTGGAATTGATGATAATATAGGACTTGAATAAACAAAATAATGAAAGGCTTTTTTTTTCTTTTTTCATCAAATTCTCATGAACATACATAACGAACTCCATTAAATCTCTATGAAACTACACCATTAAGCAAGAAGAGAATAGTAAAAATAACAATGTATTGAAGAATATTTCTTAGCACATCCCAAAAAAATTATCCCATCAGTTCATTCACTGCCCCATGATACCACTGACAGATGAGAATATTTATTTTGTCTTCATTTTAGTTGTCCATGTTCTTCTACTCCTCCCAAAATATTTAAGAACTTCATTAATAAGAATGACAGGTGCTGAGACCAAGAATACCAGAAGCCATTCATTCAAGCTCAATGGAACTATACCAAACATGTCCGCCAGAAAGGGGACATAGAGTATCAAACAATGGAGGCCAAATGAGACTGACATGGCCACCAGAAGCCAAGGATTCCTCCATGGAGGCATTGTAACCAAGTTGTTATCTTCGGAGAGGGCGTGGAGGGCATTGAACATCTCGATACACACTAGCAGAGAGAGATAATGAAATTGCCTTCGCTTTACCCATCGAGAAATAGTCACACGGGTTTGATAAAGTAATCAGGCGGCCCCTGCCAATTGTGAATGGGGCAATCGAGAAGTTTGACCATGAGGGGCCGTCTCCCCAGTTGCGAAGCTGTGATAGTTCAACTAGTGTGGGCTCGTTGCTCACAAGATTGATGCCCAAAAAAGATGCCTGAGTGTACCACAAGATGAAGATGCCAACCATTGTTATGCCCACGTACAAACCAATTACCATGTAACGGAAAAGAACCCATGAGTTTATGAGAGAATCATTGCTCTTGTAGGGAGGTTTTCTCATTATATCAACATCAGCAGGGTTAAATCCAAGAGCTGTAGTAGGTGGGCCATCAGTAACTAATTTGACTTACAGAAGCTGTACAGGTATCATCTTGCACTCTGGTATCCCCAATGCAGTAGTCGAGAATATTGATATAACTTCACCAATATTAGATGATATCATATACCTGATAAAAGATTTCATGTTGTCATAAATTGAGCGACCCTCTGCAACGGCTGAAACAATGGTACTGAATTTGTCATCTGCCAGAACAATGTCTAATGCTTCTTTTGACATTGAAAATTGCTTGATTAAGTCTTCTTTTATAGAGATTTGTAATGTTGGTCACCTAAACCTTTTGTACTCAACTAAGGCATGAACTCAACCTCAATCTAAAAAACCTTAATGACTTAATCTTTAATCCACTTTGCTTACCTAGAGTTTCTGTAGTTGTTTTGTGTGAATTGTGTCCACCGTCGTCTTTTGTTTTCCAATTTATGTCCTGCTTAGTTTTCACATATAACTTTCATGATGATAGGGTGTGACCGAGGATAAAATAGTTGAAGCTCTTATTGCGAATAGTGCAACAGACGAAAATAAAACATCATTTTAACAAGTGAGTATGGCTTATAGTAATCAAGAACTGTGTATAATGTAGATATTTGCATATTGAATTGAAGTCCGTATCCAGGAAAAATATAGGCTTAAGAAGTAGAAGAAATATGACCCAGAGTATTGTTGCGGCGTCCTTTTTCACGAAGGTAATTTCATGTTGTCTTATATGCACTCCTCGTAAGATAATATGACATTAGTCTTCTTGTTTTCACAATTTTATAAAACTGTAAATGATATAAGCAGAATCATTTTCACAACAACATTTGAAATAATGTCTCTTTCTCTCATTAATTCATTTTTAACAGTAAAGTGATTATAATGAATGGCCAATGACATTATAAGTATGTAAAATGACTAAAGAGGGCACACTAAAGACATTTCGAGGAAATGTCTCCCTCTAACCTAATATAATAAATAAAATAGATAAAACCTAATAAAACATGAATAACAATACATAAAAATTACAAATAAATGAAGGTATATGTTACTCTCTCCAATTTAGAAAAGCTCACCCACAATTAGCATGAAAATAAAAGAGGTGACTGAGACATTCAAACACTACCATTCTCCTCAACTGAGAAAGGCAATCATCTACTGAAACGCCCGACATGTCGATTAGTAAACGGGCGGGGGCAACTAATTCGAAATCCCAATAATGGGCGTTGGGGGCGAAAACTGGAAACAACTACCTAGCGGCATAAAAATAGGTACAAACACATCAAGCGATAATAAAGAAACTTCTTTAAACTAATCGCATCCACATCGGACTCTCGGATGGGCAAATTGACTACTATACAATTCTTTGGGGGGTAAAAATGGGCGTTAGGGAGCAAAAATTGAAAATAACAACCTAGCGGTCTAAAAATAGGTACAAACTCATCAAACGATATCAAAGTAACTTGTCTAAACCAATCGCATCCTCATTGGACTCTCAGTTGGCCAAATTGATTATCATACGCTTCTTTTGGGGGTTAAAAATAGGCGTTGGGGTGCGAAAACTGAAAACAATCCAGCGGCTTAAAATTAAGTACATCAAGCGATACTAAAGTACATTGTCTAAATTAACCTTCTCCTCATCGGATTATCGGTTGGACAAATTGACTAGTATATGCTTCTATTCAGAGTTAAAAATGGGTGTTGGGGGTGAAAACTGAAAACAAAAATCTAGCAGCCTAAAAATCGGTATAAACATATCAAGCAATACAAAATTAACTTGTCTAAACTAACCGCGCTCTCATCGGACTCTCGGTTGGCCAAATTGACTGGTATACGCTTCTTTTGAGGGTTAAAAATGGGTGCTGTGGGGCGAAAATTATAAACAACCACCTAGGTACTTAGATTTAGGTACAAACACATCAAGAAATACCAAAGTAACTCGTCTAAACTAACCGTGTCCTCGTTGGACTCTCGGTTGTCCAAATTGACTGGTATACGCTGTTTTTTGGGGTTAAAAATAAGCATTGGGGGCAAAAGGTGTAAACGACAACCTAGCTGCTTAGATTTAGGTACAAATACATCAAGCGGTACCAAAGTAACTTTTCTAAACTAGCCATGTCCTCGTCGGACTCTCGGTTACCCATATTGACTAGGATACGCTTCTTTTGCGGTTAAAAATGGGCGTTGTACAAACACATCAAGCGATACTAAAGTAACTTGTCTAAACTAACCGCGTCCTCATCGGACTCTCAGTTAGCCTAATTGACTAATATACGCTTCTTTTGAAGTTAGAAAGGGGGGGGGGGGACTAAAAACAACAACCAAACGACCTAGGTTTAGGTACAAACACATTAAACGATACCAAAGTAACTATGGAAGTTTGTTGTGTATCGATTAATCCCCAATAAAATTACATGTATGTCAATGGAATGAGAATGTACTAGTCTTTTATGTTATATACTCATTTATGATTACACATTTACTAAGTCTGATTTTGTTCAACAGGTTCTTCGTGGAAAATATGAAATTACTTTTGGGAGAATGGAGTCTAACTTTTGCAAGGAATCTCATGAAGATTACTTATGGGAGAATAATATGCTTAGAACTTTAATGATTTTAGACTTCATTTCAAGTTTATGGTTAAAAGTTTGACGGTTTATCATGTACAACATTTTGTTTTCGGAATTTTAATGGTTATGAATGAAATATAGTTTCAGATCGGTTTAATATCACCGAAATGTAGTGTCATTCATGTTGTCACGTGTATTTTGGAATTATATTTTGAGTGAAATTTGTGGGCATTGGTTGAGCACGCGTTATTACCAGTGTATATATATCTATTTGTTTAATAAGATTTTTTAAAAAAATATATATAATAATAATTCTAACGGACTTTAACCGTTTCAAATAAAATCATTCGTTACAAATATGACACACATAATCCGTTACAATGTATTTTGTAACAGTTTTTATCCGTTACAAATTATGTATTTGTACCAATGCCAAATCCGTTACAAAATATATTGCAACGGTTTTCGTCCGTTACAAATATTCATTTTGTAACGGATTTTATCCGTTACAAATTCTGTTAGTAAAATAAATAACACCAATTTTCTAATGGATATAATCCGTTACAAATATTTTTTGTAACGGTTTTTGCCCATTACAATTGACCTGTTTTGGTGTAGTGTAAGTGGACTTCCTACCCAGGGAGGTAGGTAACGAAGGGAAAGATTCGTAAATGTGATGATGGACTCATGAGTAGGATTCTCCAGTAATAATGGGGAATCAATCTTGGAAACTTGTGCACATGGCGTCAATGATGTACTTCCACAATGTGTATACCAACGCTTCCATGGGAATGGAGCTAAGAGAGTTAGAGAACATAGACAGAGAAGGGCAAGACTAAAGGTAGTATGTCATAAAGATGCACCACAGAGGGAAACCCTGTATGAAACCCATTTAAATGACGTAGATCAATGAAATTCCTACTGAGTGACGATATATTCAATTAGGGCCACTAGCGACAGCAAGGAGTTCCACAGACCAGCAAGCCAAAGGAATAATAGGGGTAGTAATTGGGGCCAAGACTACCAACTTCGAGAGAAGGAAAACCCTGATGCGTCCAGTGGGGCCAGAGATAGGGGATGATACAAAGAGGTGCCCTATGTGTGGAGAGCAGGTCCACAGGTATCGGCCTTATCCGAACTGAGTTAGGGGACATGAGTGGGATTCTTAGCAGGGGAAATAGTTATAAAAGTTTTTGGAACGGTTTGGGTGAGAGTGTTATGTCCAGGAAGTGTTTGGGCTGTCGGTACTATTGGTAAGTGAAAGTGTGAGTTTTATCCTAGGGTAAATGGGGTATATTTTACGTGACTCGAGTAAGTAAAAGTGTGAGTTTTATCCTAAGGCTATCGTGTTCGCTATTCCAGGGTAGGGTATGTTGTTTAATGATGTGTCACCTGGAAGAAGGTTGAGATCGCGTTAATATTATATCGTAGTGGAGAGTCCACAGGTTATAGTTGTCTCACTTTATTTGATCACAGTGTGTATGGATTGTACTGATATGATTCGGAGTATATTAAGTTAACTGTTGAGCGAGGAGATTTATCTCATTATCTACTTAATGAGGGAAGACTAGTGATAGTGAGAACGCCATGTTGTATAACTCCTTTAGTGATGTGGGAGTGGATGGTTAGACTTGTACATCTGGGGATAGGATTTGGGATGTTCTGGTCATGTGTGTAGGACCTACGAATCTCGATGACCGACAATGCTAAATAGTAGTGTATCAGGGAGGTTCCTTGTTTGGATTTCACTTACGACACGTCCCACGCCGGAATCCCAGAGAATGTCGAGAAGTTAAGAGATGTGTTGGTCATTAGGGCATGAGTTACCACTTTAGTTATTACATGTGTAGGTGGGTGAAAGCATGAGATGAGATATTTCTATAATATAAGACCTGTAGAGTTGAGTAGTGTTGTGTACGGAGCACTGGGAAAGCTTTTTGCACCACTAGTTCATGGGTGGAGCAGTCTCGGGGGGGGGGGGGGGGGGGTATTAAATCATTTTAATCGGGTAACTGAGGTTAGCCATACGGTATAGCCACACTGAGAATGTGGAGTCAGACTTGAGATAAGTATGTTATGTGTGGAACGTTAGGGATGATGGTATAGTTGTCAACATGCTATAGGGTGTATGGGCGCCCTGGTATATTTGATTGTCCGTATCATCTGTGATAAGGAGGCTTAGAAAGATGTTGTAAATGTGTCTATGGGATAGTCAGAAAAATAAGTGGAAATGTACGAGAGACAAAACTTCGTTCGATGAAATGAGATAGTCTGACTGTATGTATGTCACGAAAAAACTCCCCCAACCGAAGTTAGTTAAAAGGTGAGTCGAAATACATTTGAAACAAATGGAGTCTCACCCAGTCGAATGCGTAGAGTGCTTCGCACATAGATAGGTTGCTAAACTTCTAATAAATGAAAAAGCGCCTAGGAAGTGCACAATTTTGGAGCAAACGCACGTGCCACAATTGTTGTATATCTCAAAATAAGATGAGTAAGAAGTTCCATGTGGCGTAAGATGTTGAGTGTGTTGATATCAGGTTGAGTAAGACATAGTGAAATTGTTTCCAAGTTCGCCACTCGTAAAAGGAAGAGGTTTGTCCGATGCTACCGACCCGAAAGTTATGATAGATTGATAATTTCAGGGACGAAATGGATATGAAAATTTATAAAGTTCATTATTGGATTTTCAAAATCGCGGAGTGGGAAGGGTTTTCTTTGGGTTGTGAAGTGAATTGTCCAGGAACAAAATAATCATTATTCGTTTCGGGTGTGTTATATTATCGGGCAATATTCCCAGCATGTTATTAAAGAGAAGAAATGAACTAGCACAAGGTATCGCCCAATGTTGTTGTAAATCAAGACAATACCTCTGAGTCCCACCTTGAATAGGGAGTATCTAGAGGCAATGGGGGAAGAGTTGAGCCCTGAGCTAGGTGTGTCAACCGTAGGCTGATGAATAGTCAGGAGGGGTAATATAGAATATGGCAGAATGCGATGATGCATGTCTTGGACTTTTGGAGTAATTACGAATATTAACTACAGCTGCATGTGATTACCCGTAGAAAGATATTAACTGCTAAGTGACTTCTAAGGCTTAATAGGGAGAACTTTTTTTGCCCACCCTTTGGATAGTTGAAAAAGGGGAAATAACAAGTTTTTCGGATCTGAACTGATTCATGATCCGTCAACAAGGATTGAGACAATCGGCACCATTTTCGTATAGCTCAGAAGCGTAATGAGAGTAAGTTGGGATGAACTAAAATTTTGAGGCTCGGCATGAGTAAGCAGGGATTGCTGAGGGTGTACCCCATGAGGAGAGATGGCTTGGTACGATGATAAGGGAAATGGGTACCTATGGAAGTGAGACCTTTTCTAACATAGAGATGATAAGGCATTAGAGTATAAGCTTGTCTTTTAAGACATTGTTATCAAATTACCAATAGTTTTGTGTGTCATTATATTAGGGAGACCTTAAGCATAAAGGAATATATTGGGATGTGAGGGCTTGAATGAACTTCTTGCTAATCATGGGTTGAAGTGAGCGGACCTTCGGTTGAAATGGTACCATTCGTGTATGTATATTGGAAATAACAAAAGACTATTGCGAGTAAATTTTGAACACGTTCGAATGCACTTGTGTGTCAGAATCTGAGATGATATTATGGGGCATCATAATGCAGACGAGTCTAGTTGGGAGCACGAGGATGAGATGCGAGAAAATCATCCATAGTTATTCATACATAATATTTCCTTTTTCGGACTTTCGAAACAAAATTCGTTATTAGGGGGGAAGTATGTAACACCCCGTAATTTTATTAATTTTTATATTGGGAATTAATTGGGATTAATTAAGATATATTTGGAAATTAGCTAGATAAGGGTTAATATTTATTTATATTAAATATTACTTAGTGAATGAGTTATAATCATAATAAGAAAATATTATAATTATCGTGAGTGAAAAATACGGAAGTTATGGTAAATTTAGTCGGGATGCGCGTGTTAGTTGTGTCGGAACTTAATTTCAGAAATAAAATATAATTTTACTTTTGATATTCCATATGGTCATTTTGAGTGCGCCAGTCTGTCCGGAAGGGTTGAAATAGTCAAAAAATGTACTCGAGAGTTTTGTTTGGGTCCTAGGGTAATTTTAGGCCAAACCGACACCCCAAGAGGGTATTTCGATCATTTATATTTTTAAGGAAAGAGGACCTACGAATTTAATAGACTTATAACATCTGGTAGGTTAGAGGAACTAGGGTTAGAATTTTAAACTCACAAAGAGTCCATAGGAGGAAGAAGAGAGGAGACCTCAAGGCCTTACCACACCATTCTTACACCACAAACACTATCATCACGCAGATCGAGAGGAGAGGATCACAAACATACCATTCTTCTATAGAGGATCAGACCTTCAAACAGAAGCAAGTCTTTATGTTGCTTAAATGATGAAAGATATTCCATCCATGTTAGAGTAGGATGATTAATCTATGAATTTTCTGAATTTTTGTTTAATTTAGGAGATTTGAAACATGTTCTTAGGTTGAATTTGAGTTAGGATATACCCCTTATGCAAGTAGAATGAAATTAATAAGTCATCACTATGAACTTATGAAGAAATCTGGGATATTATTTGAGTTGATGAATAAAAAAAATGATAATTTTAGGTTTTGGAAGATTATCTTGGAATCTATTTAATTTATAGATGTTCTTTGATGATTTGATGATTCTGTTACATTGGAAATCATGCATATATGTTAGGATAATGTTTGGTCGGTATGGTTGGGAGTATGGGATTGCGCAATTAAGGTTTGGATGATTAAAAATGGTGAAACATGTAACTTTTTAAGGAAGAAGATAAAGACCTGCTACATGCGAATCGATTTGGCTTCTTGGCTGAATCGATTTGGCAAGTGACTCAATTCGGTCCAAGGCCGAATGGATTCGGCTGCCCAGATTTTTGATAAATTTCTCTCTTTTTGCTTTGAATGCGTGGAAAGAAATCGGGTTAAATTTTGAGGTAATATTTAAATATAATGGGAATTATATTAAATACTATTAAGCCAAGGATTGTTTTAAGAGTTAATCACATGAGGAGAATTTGGGACTAAATTCAATTAGACATAATTGTGTGTTGGAATTTAAATGCAAGGAACCTTATTGCGGCACACGGATTCCTAAGAAACGGGTGACTTAGACTAGTAGGGTATGAGTAAGATAGCTACTGAATTGACTTAAGGAACCATCGGTAACCTTCCAAGTAATGGGAAACATTCGGGCATATACGAATAAGAAGTATACCGGTACATTAATAATATGTAAGATATACGAGAGTTATATAGACTACGTTCAGAATATATTATAGGGTGCGTGCTTACCTTTACTAAATATATATAAAGAGGTTGCGTGAACACATAATGTGTGACTAATTATATGTATGACATACCTATGCTTCTTGCTATCACAGGAGGTTTAAAAAGGGGGCAGTCTTATCTTGATGAGCCATCTTGGGGGATTTTGCACTTGTACCTCAGAATATTGAAGGACTAGCACTGTTTGTGTTAATGAGGGTGTGCCCGATGTTTTGGGTGTGTAGGTATATGCATAGCCCAAAGGCCTAAAACTATGTTCGCGTCCAATTATGTGTGAATTGTATATTAGGGTTCGATAGGGAATCCGAACTGCTAATCCTTTATTTAGTACATGATGTACCGAGACTTGATAGCAGAGTATCCATGCACTGTAGGTCTCAGTCTAGGGATGCTGAATTAGTGTGTGTGTGTCTATATATATATATATATATGCTTGTGGTTTATCCTACTATATATGTTTAGTAGATGAGAAAGATAGTGATATTTAAAGCAGCCTAAGAATGTTGAAACTTAAAATTTATTTGGTTAATTCGTAATTGATTTGAATGATATGATAAAACAAATAGGTAACGTATTGTATAAGTCATACGGGTGGGAACCACGAGTAAGTATGTGTAGTAAGATAATGGACTTGAACTAGTTAGGCGGGATAGCATAACTAGGATAGGTTAGTAGAATACGTTAGGTGTGCACATTAGTTGAGGGGTGAGGGCACGTGAAAATAACATATATATACATAATATTTGCTGATTATTCATTTTAAATACTTACAAATATTTTTTTAAACTGTTTTACTCGGGATCTGAACCGTTTTCCAAATCTATTTTTGTATAAATTATTTCAGGTGCCCAGCCACAGGGACGCCCAGCTTAAGAGTTCATTCTCACTTGACGTGCTATAGTTGTTGTGGATGATTGCAGGACCTCGGTAGTAGACCCCTCCGTTCCTTTCAGATCATATGCATCATCTTATCTATTTTAGTCGGGCCATGTTGGATTCAATTTTAGATATGGATTGTTGTATTGGAGTTACAGGTTGGAGTGTTTATTCCAGTCATGTCTTATTTGATTCAGTTATTTCGCTGTTTATGATGTCGGTCAATTAGAATGGTGAATGTGGTTTATTTATTTATTTATTTCAAATCATTGCGTGTTAATTTAAAAGATTAAAATTTGGCACCGGCTTAATTAACTAATATAGGTGATTAGTAATTAATAGTTTTCGACAATGATGCTAAGAATGAACCAGTTGGATATTTTGTTTTAATTTAATAAAGGACTAATCATCCGATATTTAATTCGGTGGGGTGTCACACTTGTCGCACCCCACATCTAATCAACAAGAGGGCGAACGCTAAGGTATCTTATACAAAGCCTCAAACGGTTCCATGACAATAGTAAGCTGGTAGGAGTTGTTACATGCAAATTATTTCAACGACAAATACTGCTCCCAGCTACCCTTAAAGTCCATAATACACATCCTCAAGATATCCTCCAATATTTGATTCACCAGCGTCGTCTGCCCATCGGTGTGAGGGTGATACATTATGCTCAAATGAAACTCCATCCCCATCGCATATTGAAAAATCTGCCAGAAGTGGGACACAAAGATGTTATCCCGGTCTGAAATAATGTTGAGCAGTAACCCGTGCAATCTCACTATAGTTCCTATGAAAAGATGTGCACACTGCCCTGTCGTATAATCCACCCTAACTGGCAAGAAATGAGTTACCCTTGTTAACGACTCTATAATAACCCAGATGGAATCGTGACCCCTATGCAACGCTGATAACCTTGTGATGAAGTCCATCGAAGTATTCTCCCATTTCCATACCGAAATCTCTAACGGTCGTAGAACCTAGCTGGTCTCTGATGATCAACCTTCACCATCTCACACGTGGTGCACCTGGACACAAATTTTACTATGTCCATCTTCATATCGTCCCACTAGAAGTGCATTCTCATATCCTAGTACATCTTACCCCCTTTCAATATTCACCGAAAATCATGACCCATGGTCCTCCTACGTAACTGCGCATCGTAGGCCCTCCTCGTCTAATATAATTAACCTCCCATTGAAGCATAATCCACCTTCAGAATTGACTGAGTAAGACTTCGCTCCACTTGCTAATAATTGATGAATTTATTTATCATAGGAAAGATACCCTTCTTGTGCCTTCATAACCCTCAAAATGATCTTGGGTGTGACCGTTATCACTGCTATATAGGCCCAGAATACCTCCTCCTGACGAAGCTCATCCCACGTCACCTTCCACATTGCCGACAACTGCCCTGTTGACATACGGGTCAATGCATTTCCCATTACTTTAGACTTCCCCGGATGGCACTAGACGTCGAATCGATAATCTTTCATGAACTCATGCAACCTACGCTACCGCATATTCATTGCCTTATGTGTTAAAAGATATTACAGTGACTTTTGGTCCGTGAACAATCGAAACTTCTTTCTAAGTAAATAGTGCCTCCAACTACTCATGGCAAAAGCGACTGTTGCTAACTCCAAGTTGTGAGTGGGATAGTTCTTCTCATGGGGATTAAGATTACGAGATGCATAATCTATAGCCGACTCCTACTGTTGTAGAACCACCCAAAATCGCTATAAGTACGCATCGATAAAAAAAATTACTCCACTCCTCCCCTAGGTATTGAGAGGACTAGTGTTGAAGTGAACTTGTCCTTTAGCTCATCAAAAGCTAACTGATAGTTATTATCCCATACAAAAGCTACTCCCTTATTAGTCAAATTCCTTAAGGGACTTGCAATCTTAAAAAATCCTCTGATGAACCGATGGTAGTACCCTCCTAACCCCCCAAAACTACAAACCTCCATCCGTGTTGTGGGCTGGCCCTACTCCCTCACTACTGACACCTTACTCGGATCCATTGGAATCCTTCTATTGGAGACTATGTGACACAAGAAATGCACCTCCTTCAACCAGAATCCATATTTCTCAAACTTGGTATACAACTGGTGGTCCGACAAAGTATGAAGAACCATACATAAATGATCTACATGCTCGCCCTATGTCCAAGAATAAATCAATATGTCATCTATGAACACAATGACAAACTGATCAAAGAAATCCCTAAACACCTTATTCATTAGATCCATAAAATCTTCTCGCACATTGGTTCGTGATTAGGTGAAAATCGAGTGCGTGTGAAGCACATGTTGTTGTAAATGATTTTTGACCCAATGCATAAAACCTAAACTTTAACTACACATAGAGACGAGTTCGGATATCAAATCCACACAGAATGATGTTTAAATACTTTAATTAATTTATTACTTCTAAAAAAAGTGTAAAAGATGATGGGAGAGTTGAAAGAATTGTACTATGATTAATCTAGACAAGTATGTAAACTAATCTAAAAGAAGTAAAATAAAAGTTAGAAATTATCTTCGGCACTTCGGCGCGTGTAGCATAAATGATTACACAGATAAAATGCGAATCAAACAGGATTAATACTCTTTTTAAATAATTACTAAGTCCGAAATGTCGCTTCCCGAATGTTATAAAAGTCTGCAAAGAGTTCGGTATCAAAGATAGTCCCAGAACTGCACTTTTGGTACTAAATACGTGGTATACTTGATATACACCGTTAAATTCCCTCAGTATGTTCTCGGTACTAATTAATCCATTAAGATCCGGTCTTAAACTATCATATCATAGCGAAGCAGCTACACGTCTAAAACGCGTCCAAAAATTACAACTTATATTATTTAAGGAAAAACAATTAAAACTAATTAACCGTGCTTTGTGTGTATGAGAAGAATTGAACTAAGAGAAGAAGTATACTGATTTTAAAGCATGAGAAATAAATATGATAGAATGTGAAAAATTACATAAGAATACGTGAAGAAACGGAGGAAACTTAGAGAAGAAACTTGCATTAATTTGGGAAATAAATTACAAAAAAGAAGAAAAAGACTAAATTAGACTACTCCTAAAGATGAAAATGCACTAAAATGATGAGAGTGATGGTATATCAAGGTCTTTTTTTGGTGTGTGGGTGAGGGGCTTTAAATACGGGGAATAAGGGCTTTGGGATATTTTTGGTATTTTACATATTTTATTTCTAAAATAAAGAATAACATGGGCTTGATTTTTTTAATAAGGAGTGAGGGGTGATGAAAGTTGGCATGGGCTGCAAAATATAGTAGCATTTATTTTTAGATGAATATAGAAAAAAGAATGGGGAGAAAAGGATTTAAAATGAAAAAGTTATTAAAGAAATAAGAATATAGGGTGGAAAGTAAAAAATGAAAAACTTTAGGGCTGGAAAGTGGAAAAGGGGAAAGTGGCTGGTCCGTGCGAATCGGGTCGCTGGTGAATATGGGTCAGCTGTTGGGCGGGTCAGGTTGGTTCTGGGTCAGCCACGTGGCTCTCCCAGATAGCGACACGTGGTGAGCCAAAAAAAATTGAGCAAAACCAACCTCTGCCCAGGCTCGAACTCGCGACCTGTTGGTTAGCAAAACCAACCTTAACCAGTTGAGCCCACATGGGACTATAACACAAAAAGTGCTCAAAAAATATATAAACACTAATAAAATCTTAAATTAAATATTTACATTTTATTCATCCAAAAATCGTAACTTGTGCATACGGACTCCGGATGACAATTCACAAAAACCCATGTGACCCTCCTTCCGAGGACAATAATATTTTCATGATGTTTGGGTCACGGGTGTTGACTTTGGGCATTGACTTTGACATTTTCTGAATCCGAACTTTGCACGATCATAACTTCTTCGTTTCAACTCCGATTGATGCGCCCTTTGAACCCAGGCGTCCCTTGATTCAAGGCCTTCAATTTTACATTTTTTGTCCGAGTCCAAAATGAGTCAGTTGAAATTTACCATTTTGCCCCTGAAAGTGCGTTCATGTCCGTTCTTCATCCGAAATGCATCCAGTCTTCGTCCTTAGCATAAAAAACCCTGTAAATACTCAAATAAACCTTGTGCAAGCGATTAACGATGAATAATTGAGGTTATAGAGTAAATAGTATAAAGTGTGAGTTTAACGAGCGTTAGACTACTTTATTGGGTAAAAAGAAGGGGAATAAAATGTAATATTTAACACGAATCAGTTAGACCAAAAGGAATAACCTTGAACTTATAAGACCTGTATATCATAAAAATGCGATCTTATAGACATATTTCCCCTTGATAGATGATGCCCTAATCTCAAATCAATTTTAAAGAAGTAGGCTACTCCTCTCAATAGTTCGAACAAGTCATCGATATGCGGCAACGGATACTTGTTCTGAATCGTGACCTTGTTCAACTCCCGATAATCGATACATAACCGTAAGGACCCATACTTCTTCTTCACAAATAGAACTAGAGTACCCCAAGGTGATGTACTCATGCAGATAAAACCTTGTCCCAATAACATTCGAATTTATTCCCTCAACTATCGTGTCTCTAAAGGAGCTATACGATATGACGCTCGCACTATCGTCTTAGTCCCTGACACTAAGTCGATTATAAACTTAATCTCACGACTCGACGATAATTCTAATATCTCTTGAAACACATTAATGTAGTCCCTAACCACAGGGATTGAATCTAGTGAGATGACTATACCCTTTGAAGAATCCTCCTTAATATAATATAAGTGTATGATCGACCCTCTCTCTGGACGAGGTGTCTCCATAAGAAGCATATCCTATCTTGGAATAGCAAACACGATAGTCCTACTATAACAGTCCACCATCGCTCTATGCGTCACTAACTAGTCCATACCTCGAATAACATCATGCTCATCCATATCTAGAACGAGAAGATCTCCTACTAAGCATAACCTCCCGACGTCCACACCCACTCCCCTGTAGATGGAACGAATGAGAGCCCCACTAACCAACAGTGAATCTATAATTACAATGATATCTGACGTTATACCCACTAAACCCATCGCACACACAAATCTAGTATTAACAAGCGAGTGCGATGCTCCCATGTTAAACAAAACCTGCAACCGTACCCTCAATCGCTAGTCGCTAGCGGTAAAATTGTCCCTCAGACATTACACACACGCCCAAACTATAATTGTCCCTACGGAGGCGGCAATGCTCAGTGGGGCTAAAAGCTGTTGTAACTCTTACCCTGGATGGGCATCCCGATGCTGCTGAAATTTATCCCTATTCGAGCACGCATGTCACATGTGGTCGTACACCTATATACAAAAAACCTCCCCGTAAAATCTATCGGCCTCTGGCCCTACTAACCCTTGCGAGGTTTCCCCTATCTCTGGCCTTGTTGTCCCTGATAATCCTGGTCATGTTAGCTTCCACTATGGTTCCCCTGGTCCTACTGCCGTAAGGATCACGTTGCTTGCCCTAATGGACCTGTCTAAAGTTTTCGTTACCCGGCCTGAATCTCTTAGTCGATTCCCAATACTGGGAACTGATAGAGTTGACTTTTCAGTGTTTTTTTGTCATTACTTGAAAGCTCCTCTAATCAAAACCTTTCATACCTACAAAAATATATCAATACTAGAGTGTAGCGGTAAGTAAGGGAATAAATCCAAATCTAAGGGTGAAACATATAAAGAGGCACACAATTCATTTGTTTATTTTCTTTTTGGACTTCAGCTTTTTCAAATTGTTTCTAGCTTTTTCAATATCAAAACAATTTTGTGAGGATGTGAATTTAAATTGAGAACTAAATAAAAAAGGGGTAATCAAACTAAAATAAAAATGTGAAAAACATAAACTAGTGAGTGATGAAAATGAGTGAGATGTAGCTAAATGAGAGAAAAATATTCAAGGGACAGAAAATCCACCCTCAATTCACACAAATTAATCTAGCTTGCACAATTTTAATTTCATCAATTTCCAAAATATTTATTTAATTCAAATCTAATTATCATTACACTAATGAATTAATTGAATATTCTTTTAGAAAAGTAAGTTTAATCCCCACAAGCACTACTCTAAATGAATTATAATCAATTAAATGTCACCCTCTAGGATAGATTCATCAAACTAATTTTAATTGGACAAAATAAAAACAATAGTAGATGAAAATTATACTAATATTTAAATCAAGTGATAAGCCTCTCTAGTTTAAATCAAATGATAATACAATTTTCAATCCTTTCTCAAGGATGATTTTCCATTTCTCAGTGTGAAAATAAGCAGGAATTTAATTTACTAATCAAAGAAAAATAACAAAATTAAATTTGATAATTAAATCAAATTGGATTAATGAAGGATTCAATTCATCCCTTAAATTGGATAATTAGCCCTCCATAATCATCATCCAATAAAAAATATAATAAAATAAGAGCATAAAATGAAAATAAAAAGAGGAGTAATCAAACCAAAATTTCCTTCAATTGCATTAATTCTTCAATTCTTCCATCATCTCTCATTAATTGCAAACACTCAATTTATTGAATTTTTTCTTTAATCTAAAAAAATAAAAATAAAATCTAAACTAAAAATAATAAAATGTTTCTATCTCTAACTCTATAATTTTCTCCCTATAATCTCATATCTTCCTCAAATTGGATCTTCTTATTCTTTAAATAGTTTGGCCATGGAGCTTAAGGGTAAATTGGGGAGGTACACACTAGTCTGCATGAGGGGTGTGAGATGTGAGGATATTTTTGTGAGGGTAATTAAGGTAATGGGCACACATGTGTTATGGGTGAGGTCATGTGGAAGAAGTGGGGAAATAATGTAGGGAATAAGTTGGGGGTATTTTGGGTAAAGGGGAAATTAGTGGCATTTAAGCATGTGGGGTTTTTATGTTGTTTGGTCTTTATTTAATTTTTGGAGATTGGTGTTTTTGGTTTATACAGTTGGTAGAAATCGATTTGGGTCAAAGGGGAGAAATGGGTAAGTGGGTACTGAATTGGGTTTTGGCTTGGCAGTTGGGTTTGGAAATAGTTCGAGTTGGGGCTAGGAGGTCAGACCGAATTTGGGTTCCTACGAGTCAGGTGTAGGGTCATCGGGTTGGGAGATTTTCAGGGTGGACGACCCACCATGGATAGTGGGTGGACTGGAATGGGTTATTGAGATGGGAATCGGGTTGCAGCTGCCCGGAGTGAGTGTCAAAGGTTTCGAGTTGGTTTTGTTATGGTTAGAGGGATGTAGTGAGGAGTTCGTGGCGGGTTGGTTTGGAACTGGGGTCGCTGCCATCGCCGGAGCAGGTGGGTTGTTGGTATAGGGATGGAAGCGCGGGTTAAGGTTGCGGGTAGGTGAGGGCAATAAGGTTTGGGTCTTGGCATATCCTGATATGAGCTCGTCAACGCTGGTATAGGGGTTGGTCGGGTTCGATTATGATCAAAGTGGCCGGATTTTACAAGCGAGTTAAGGAATTGGGTTAAGGGGTATGGTTGAGGTCGCAGTTCAGCAGGGATTTTGGTACGGGCTAATGGGTCACGACCAGAGCTGGGTCAAGGTCGCGATTGAGCTGAGATTCGATTGCTCTAGTTTGTTTTTTATGGTTACGGGTTCAGGGTTATTTGGGGATGGATTTGTGGATTAATGGCTCGATAAGGAATGTGGTGAGGTTGTTTTGTTGGTTATGGAGGGAAAAGGGAGAAATTGGTTGTTGGGGAAGAAGATGAGTGGGGGTTGTTGTGTGTGCTGAGGGTGTATGGTGTTAGAGTGTGTGTGAGAGGGTAGGATATTGTGTATGAGTGTGTTTGGGTGTATATGAGTGTAGGATAGTGTGGTGTTTGTGTGTTTAATTTGTACCTAATTTAAAAATAAAATAAGAAAATAACGAAATAAAAACAAGTAAAATAAAATAAAAATAAAAATAAACTAAAAATGAAACTCACTAAAAAAATAACACGACACACAATACAAACTCTTAAAACTAAACACGACTCAAATAAAAACTAATAAAATAAAATAAAACAAAACAAAAAATAATAATAAACTAACTAAAAACAAACAAAAATAAAGAAAAACAAATACTCGACGCACTAAGATAAAAAATAAATCATCTAAAAATAAATAAAATCTATTAAAAATAAAACTCAAGTAATAAAAATAAAAACTATAAAAGAAGTAAAAATAAAACCTAAAGTCCTAAAAATATAATATCTAGCAAAACTAAAAATGAAGACTAAAATTAAAAACTAGTAAAAATAAAAAATAAAAAGAAATAGAAAATAAATTCTAGAAAATTCTAAATAAATCTAAAATAAACCCTACAAATAAAAACGACTCAAACTAAAAATCTAAAAAAATCTAAAATGCACAAACTATATACACATGGGGTTCGGGATCGGTTTAGGCTCGGGTAAGGTACGGGACTGGGAAATTAGCTCCATAAATTGTACATTTGCCCTGAAATAAGCATTTGAACTCCGCAAATGGCGATCAAGCCGCACATTAAACAATTAAGCATATAAGACCCAATTTACCGAGAATTGGCAACTAAAATATGTCTATTCGGGGTATAATATGTACACTTTTGGGTTCTTATCACACCACCCCCAAGATGAACATTGCTAGTCCTCAAGAAAAAAGATAGAGAGAAAGAGAAAGATAAGAAACCAAAAGTGTACCACTTTCGATGGAACTTGCGATTGCACTTAGCATGTGCAATAAGCCTTTAAACCTATAGGTTGCCCTACAAGACGAGTTTTGTCTCGTGAGTGTTTGCAGGGAATATATCGACAAAATTATTTATTTGCAAATGATAGTCAATCTCTTATTAAACATAGATTAATCGCACAATCCATCAGGAGATAAATGTTTTGAGGAATACAAGCTCGAATTGCGTAAAAATTTTAGTTAAGTAAATACAAAAGGCACATCCTTCCTAGAACTCAACGTGTGTGGTGTGAATCAGTCAAAACGGGTTGAGTCTCACAAAAGTAATTCCTAGATTACCTTTTCAGAATCAACGCTTCAACTTCAAAATCTCACGGATTATAACTCTCTCAAGGAACTCTCAAGATTAGGGTATGTGTATCGCTCTTGTGTGTGAGGAGGTGAGTAAATGTAAGAAAGGTCAAACGTCTCACACACGTATAAGAAAGAACGAACATTTTTGAAAGAATAGTGATCTCATGAAAGAATGCTAATCATTATAGTGAGAATGTCGAGTTATTCACCACTTTGACTTTCATTTTCCCGAACACCTAGGGGAAATATGGATGTTTATAGGTTAGGAGGAAATGAAATGATAAAGATGGCATGAGATGAGATAGGTAGGATATGATGGATGTATGATGGATGTGTGAGAAGAGTGTACACACATGAAGAATAAATTTCTTTATTTAAGAGAAACTAACTACTAACTACAAACTCTAATTTTCTTTTCTTTTGTCTCTTTTCTCTTTTTTTGTTTATTTTCTCTCTTTTTTTTCTTTTTTCTATTTTTTCAATTTTGCTATTTCGTTTTCTCTTTTTTTTACTCTTAACATGGAAGACATTTTACATTTGGGAAATCACTCTTTTTCTCACAATGATGATGGATGATATATAAATGGAGTGGGGAATGTGTATGGATGATGAGGGGAATATACGTGAATATGGAAGAATATGGAAATGTAATAAGTGAATGAATGGGTGAAAATATAGTGACCAGGACAAATTTCAAGACACATGCTTCTTACAACTCGAAAAAGATGTCATTCTCAGTGATCAAGCCAAACATTTTTTGAAAAATAATGAGATCATACAACGATTTAAAGTGCGGACCCAAAAGAAGTTAAATCAACTAGTGACTCAAAAATTGCATAAAACTCTTTGAAAGGTGAAAGGCACAAATCTCACAAGCTAAAGTCTCTACTAGTGATCCTTAATTGTTTCTTGAGAATTGCATTACTCTTCAACTCTAAACTGCGGTGACGTGATAAGTGCGCAAATTTTGTCGAGTCTTGAAATTCATGGTGCAGAATGCCTTATTATGTATCACATAAGCTATTTATAAAGAGATAAATGCTCTAGCTTGATTCCTAGACTTAAACAGATGGATGATAGAAAATTCACATCAATGAGTTAGATGAAAGAAATTGCACGAAAATTTTAAAAAAATCAGGTTTAAAAATTATTTTTTTTCAAAAGAGGTACGATTTTGATAAAATTCCCCACCCCAAAACAAAAAGGAACATTGTCCCCGATGTTAAGTGAAATGATTTTTAAAATTGAGAGCAGAAGGGAGGAAAGATATTACCAGAATCAATCGCTAATTAAGTGGACAGATGTAGCCAAGATGAAACCTGAATAAGAAGTGAGAAAATAAAATGTGTACAAGTCTATAAACCGTGATAGAGCATTGGGTGATGTGAAACACCACCCCCAAATAGGATGAGACTCATACAAGAAATTGCAGGATGCCTCCTGGGAGCGCTAAGTTTAACGTCCTCAGCTAGACCAATAGAAACTCACCTTAAAGATGGGATCAAGGAAAGCATAGTGTGGAAGAAAAATTAGGTGATGGGAGTCACCCCCAACAAGACTGAAGCTTCAGCCTTATTGGATAAAGGCTAAAAGGGTCAATGCAATTGTATGGCAAAGTGCATCACACGATGCAAAGCATCGGTGGACTATGGGCGGGTGGGTATTAAGGTAAGGGTAAGAAAGGAAAGGGTAAGGGTGAAGAGGTATCGGTCTCGGGCTTTATTGATCCAGAAGCGGAGGACAATAAGGGCCCTATAAGAATGGTGCTATATTTGGATGAGGAGGTGGAAGGGTGTATAAAGTGGAATGGGGTAGGGCTCATAGAAATCACACGTCCGTTCTAGAAATGAATGATGATAATGGTCGCGTCGAGACACGCCAGGGAGTTATCGATGGGAAAAATAAACACCATAAGAGAGTGGCGGGAATGGGGTAATAATATTGGTGTCACGGAAGTTGAGAGTAGCACCACATATACTCTCATGGAAGGTGGAGGTTGGTTTCAGGTGAGGATCTAAAAGTAGATGGCAACATGAAAGGTGTAAAATCAAGATCCAAACTAGGTGGTGGGGTGGAAGAAATAATGGGTGGGGTAAAGGGTGGGATAAATGGTGGATCGGGTGGAACAAATGGCGGAGGAAGATGATCCAACTCAAGCGTGGGAGACACGCACTCCTCATGAGGCTTAGAGTGATCCTCAAGGGAACTCACAAGATGAGGTGTGCCTTCTAAAGATGGAGTGGTCAATTTCTCCACAAGAATATCACCAATAAATGTGGTGGGTAAGTCAAACGAGGCACCAAGATCGGAGATATAGGAATCACTAGAAATATTGGGCTCAAAGGGAGCCACGCATAGTGAAACAGGATCCATATCCGGAGAGGTAGAAACCATCTCGGATTCAATCTCAAGAAAATGGTGATCACTCGTAGCCGGACCTAACCTAGGATGAAGCGGTTCCTCGGGAACACACGCATTGGGCTTAATAGGTGTAGACTCGGGCATTGTTTTGGATTCGGCGGGAAATGGACTATGAACCTCAAAGTGGGGTTCATTTGGATTTTACGGGAGCAAATCAGTCTCACTAATGAAAGGAAAATAAACACAAGAGTCAACTTGGGGCCTGGACCACGGAATGGTCTCAACTTCGAGATTCTCAAGAGGATAGGGTTGGTCACACTCAAAGTTAATGGCGCAACATGATGCATCATCACTCCACGTGGGGGCAACAATGAGTTGACTTGAGGTGAAGTCTAACTCTCTCTCACACTCAGTTTGATTAAAGCGTTGTTCAAGCCCTTAGAGGGCTTAATTTTGAATTTGAGCGGTTTTCTCTTGCTCGACAATGACATTTTGCAAGAGGCTTTCGAGAGCGGAGGTGGATGATGGTGGTGAAGGGATGGGTGGTGGTGGTGGTTGAGGTGGAAAAAACTCACTAGGATGAGGAGAATAATCTTATGAAGGGTGGGGAACGGGTTCAAGTGTGTCATACACAACAGAAGAATCTATGTGAGAGACAAATGGGTGATAATCATGGGGTGCATAGTGAGGTTACTGATCGGGAATGGGTGCACTTGGTTGCCAAGACAACTGTTGGAACGTTTGAGGATACACAACATCGGGTTGGGATTCATATTGCATGGAAGCGTGATCAGGACTCCACAAATAACTTGGGTACTCACACCACTCGGGATTGGATTCGTTGTGATAATAGGACGAGGTGGGTTCTGGAACAGTGTCATATGGATACACATGTTCCATGGTGGGTTCATAGGGAGATGAAAAGTACGGGCACTCATGGGACAAGTGATCGTAATATGAATAATGGGTGCATGACAAAGTATGTGACATGTTAACACTTGACACCTAGGGTAATGGAATAGGATATGCATGCATAGATGAGTCAAGAGTATCAATGGTACTCGTAAGAGAGGTGAGACAACTGAGGATATCATAAAGAGACGTCTCGAGATCATTCTCGCATGTGCCGTGTGTCAAAGTAAAATGACCAAAGTAGTCCCATAAGGGACGTTCTTCAACCATGTGGAGAGAAATGTTTTTTTGGATTTTTAAATTTTTTCAAAAGGAAAGATTTTTTTTTTTTAATTTTGAAGAAAAAAAAATTATTTTTGGATTTTCTAAAAAATAAAGGAAGAAAATATTTTTGGATTTTTTTGGAAGAAATGAGTGGGAAAAATATTTGTACTCTTAAATTTTGAACGAACTCACTAAAATCGATTACCAAAAAAAAATGAATTGGGCACACACAAGTCAAAGAGAATTCCTAACTAGCACATAACCAATTTTTATCTTTAAATTTAGTGAAAGGGTAGCCAAATTTTAACTAACTCCGCGGGTGATAAAAATCACAAAAATTATCTTTGTGATCGCCTTTGCAAAATATTCTCCTATTGGGCTACCTAGTTGATTGATTTTAAATTTAATGATAGCTAGGGTAGCACACAATTGGTAAGAGAGTGATTCGGGTGATGCAATCCCTTCTCGTGAATGATCGGGTGTAGGTCTTAATTGATTAATTCATCACACACATTCAAAAATAAATACGATAATAAAATCAAATAAGAGCACGTAATCACACAGAAAAATTGACTCGCAGACAGGAGAGGCGCGAGGGTTGAGAAATGTACCTCCCACGATTTTTACACCGTGTGATGCTGAAAATTTGAGTCGACCAGGGAGAGATTACACTTATCTCAGTTGGCCTCGGGAGTCCTACCGACCCAAAGCAGAGAGGCTTCTTTTCCTCGCCTTTGGACGCCCTCTCTCTACCTTGTCCGGATTCCCTATCACGCTTATCTTCGCAATTAATTATTATAACTTTAAATGAAAAATAAATTATGTCACCAAGCATCACAAATACAAGACAAATAATAAATCCCTAATACAAGCCTTCTAAAAAAAAATGAAAAAGGGTACGAAAAATAAAAGTGCAATACAAATGAATCACAAAATAGAAACTCTCAAGTGCTTCAAGCACGAAATATTGGCAATGACGCCATCCAATAGAGTGAACTTTTGCGTGTTTGTGTCGTTGTTTGAAAGTTACTCTAATCAAAACCTTTATTACCTGCAAAAATATATTAATACTACAGTGTAGTGGTAAGTAAGGGAATCAATCCAAATTTAAAGGTGAAACATATAAAAGAGGCATGCAATTCATATGTTTATTTTCTTTTTGTACTTTTTCTTTTTCTATTTTTATTTAGTTATTTCAATATTAAAACAATTTTGTGAGGATGTGAATGTAAACTAAGAACTAATAAAAAGAGGGTAATCAAACTAAAATAAAAATGTGAAAAACATTAACTAGTGAGTGATGAAAATGAGTAGATTTAACTAAATGAGATAAAAATATTCATGGGGTGGTAAATCCACCCTCAATTAACACAAATTAATCTAGCTTGCACTATTTTAATTTCATCAATTTCCAAAATATTTATTTAATTCAAAATCTAATTATCATTACACTAATGAATTAATTGAATATTCTTTAAAAAAATTAAGTTTAATCCCCACAAGCACTACTCTAAATGAGTTAGAATCAATTAAATGAATCACCCTCTAGGATCGATTAATCAAACTAATTTTAATTAGAAAAAATAAAAACAACAGTAGATGAAAATTATACTAATATTTAAATCATGTGATAAGCCTATCTCTAGTTTGAATCAAATGATCAAATGATAATACATTTTTCAATCCTTTCTCAATGATGATTTTCCATTTCTCATTGTGAAAATAAGTAGGAATTTAATTTTCAAATCAAAGAAAACTAACAAAATTAAAATTGACAATAAAATCAAATTGGATTTATGAGGGTTTCAATTCATCCCTTGAATGGGATGATTAGCCCTCCATAATCATCATCCAATAAAAATTAGAATAAAAAAAGCATAAAATGAAAATAAAGAGAGGAGTAATCAAACCAAAATTGCCTTCAATTGCATTAATTCTTCAATACTTCCATCATCTCTCATCAATTACAAACACTAGATTTATTGAATTTTTTCTCTAATCTAAAAAAATAAAAAAAATCTAACCTAAAAAAATGTTTCTCTCTCTAACTCTAGAATTTACTCCCTACAATCTCATCTCTTCCTCAAATTGGGTCTTCTTCTTCTTTAAATAGTGTGGTCATGGAGTGTAGGGGTAAAACACACTACACCAAAATGGGTAAATTGGCACCCTTCCAGCGGCTAGCCTTGTCACGGTCATTGATCCTGACAAAAAATACGCGTTTTGTGTCACGATCATTGACCGTGACAAGCCCGTGATAAAGACTTATCACGGTCAATGACCGTGATAAGGCCGTGACAAATGTACTTGTCACGGTCATTAACCGTGACAATTCGTATAATATTGTCACGATTAAGGACCGTGACACGTCCGTGACAAATTTTTCAGCAAAAAACCCTTTTCCCTCCTTTTTTCCCCCACCGATTTCTTCCATCCTTTGTTCTCTCTCTCTCTACGTTGCTCTCCCTCTCTCTCTCTCTACTTTCGGGTTAGTTTCTCTCTCTCTTTCTCTCTCTTCCATATATATATATATATGTGTGTGTGTGTGTGTGTGTGTGCGCGCATGTGGGGGGTGGGGCAGGGTGTGTGTGTGCATGTGTGTGGTGGGGGATGGGGAGGGGGTGGGGCTGATTGTGTGTGTGTGTGTGGTGGGGGAAGGGGGTGGGGCAGGGATGGGTGGGGGTGGTAGGGTAGGGGGTTGCGCGTGTGTGTGTATGTGCGTGTGTGTGTATGTGCGTGTGTGTGTATATGTGTGTGTAGTGTGCGTGTTTGTGCGTAGTGTCCTTTGTAAACGAATTGATTGATTATTAATTTTTTTAGTAAAATAATATATGATTTCCCCTCATTGTAAATTAATATATGATTAATTATGAAAGTAGGATTGCCCCTCATTGTAAATTAATAATTGTATACTTTAATTATTAGTTTAATTGATGAAAATAATTAATTGAGTAGATGAAATAGAAGGAGTACGGGATACACATATGTTGTTGACGTTGTTGTTGGAATATAATGGATCGATGTTGGGTTGATTAATTTTAAAAGTGGCATGACCACTGGATTCTTGTCCATATGGGGGTGGGATTTTTCAAATTTTTTTTAAAAGTACTTTGTATATCGAACAATATATATATATATATATATAGTATGATAATTAAATGAAAATACTTGAAATTACATATAGTACGCATAGATACTAGCCTTCTAGTTCTTATGCGTACGCATTCAATAACCCTTAGACCCGTTCGAGAGTCATTACCCCTGTAATGAGATCTCTCGAGTGCAAAAGATAAAAACCTCGTTGAAGCTGAAATGACTTACTATGGTGTAATCCGAAATATATTTGAATTGGATTATATAAACTTCAAAGAGGTTGTATTTTATTGTGAATGGGTAAGAGTTGAGGATAAAAATGCTTGTAAAGTTGATCCTGTCACCAATTTGATCGTGGTTGACTTGTCCAAGTTGAAGAGCAACGACCACGTGAGTGATGATCCATTTGTTTGTGCATTTCAAAAGGTCAACCAAGTGTTTTACTCGGAGTATATCAACAACGAGTTGTGGTCAATTGTCCAACACGCGCCAAAGCATCTAAATAGTAGTGTGGATGACTTGGATTCTCCTACCGAATATCAATCCATTTTTTATGATAACCTGAATTTTAAACAATTTTTCAATTTGTAATAAATATTCCAATTTGTACCAAAACATCCATTTTTAATGCTTTTAATTGATTTGCATTTTATCATTTTCATTCTTGTGTAGTGTACGTGTGTGTGGGCATTAGGGTTAGGGGTAGGGATGTTTTGGATTTTTAGTAATTGTACATATTAGAAGCTAGATGTTGTTGTTTTGGAATTCAGAATTGAGGTGTTTAACAATAACAATTCATTTTTATTTATAGTAATTGTACATATTTGCATGTCTTCTTCTAATTCATTTTGACTTGTACTAATAAAATTTTTTACAGCAAATGTCTCCTTCAGGTATTAAGGCGAGGATGATGATGATGCTGGTTATGATGATGTCGTCTGGGCTCGGTGGTAACAGAGGCGACGAAGGCTCCACGGCCCCTAGGCTCCCAAAATATGGCAAATTGGGGATGGCCATCAATAACAAGTCGGGGCTATTAGCGAGATCCCTCGATCTGGCAAAGACGATCATCGGCCTGGGGTACATTAGTTGGAAGGAGGTTCCATATGAGATGAAGTTAGCTATTTGGGTGGTACTACAGGTAATGTATCTATATTTATATTTATACTTATATGAATATTCCAATTTCAATTTCAATTTCGATTTCGATTTCGATTTAAATTTTATTTTATATTTATGTTTATATTTATTTGCAACTAACATTGTATTTATTGGACAGGAACAATTCAGCCTGGATCCAAAGCTATGCGATTTTGTCTTGGAGCAGTTGAGGGAGAAACGCAAGACGTGGAAGAAAAATATACGGACCCGGTACTTTGAGAAGACATGAGAGTCCGTTATCCGAATATGTGAATCAGTCCCGCCGAAGGAGCCGATCTCATTAGGAAAATGGAAACAGTTCGTTGACAAAGAGATCGGGGAGCGACAATTGGCATCTCGCCAATTGGGGAGGGAAAATTGGGCAAAAAAGACGGACGTGCACTACTCCGGTCGGACGTCTTACGCCGAGGTGGAGCATAGGATGATGGTAAGATTTAATTTTTCTATAACTACATTATTTTACTTTGCGGGGCCGATACTAATTTTAATTTATTTTATTTCAGGAGACAGGGAGCGGCCCCGGGGGTAGGCCACATAGGCTCGATACTTATGTGGCTCTTCGGACGAAGAATGGGAAGGACAAGGAGGTGTCCCCGAGCATCGCGGACACGATTGTAAGTAATCCGACAATTTACTTTTTGTTAATTACGTTATAATTTTTTAATTTACTTATTTTACTAATCATGTGCTTTTTGTCGTTTCAGGCAAAGCTTAAGGAAGTGAATGAGTCACAGTCTGATGTCGACAAGGCATCTTTATCCACAGACGCACTCAGCCAAGTGCTTGGCTCTGATCGAAAGGGGAGGACAAGGGGGTGAGCTCGTGGGTGGCCAAATATAGGATCATCGGATTGGAGAAGAGCAACACCGGTTGGCTCTAATGGTGGACTCGCATGACGTGAAGATGTCCATTTGGAGGGGCGACGGTCCAAGATATGTTCTCATTCATGAAGCGTTCATTGGGTGGAGAATGTAAAGGGAAAGGGAAGGAGTAGGTGGTGGAGGAGGAGGTGCTGGAGGACGAGGTGTAGGATGATGAGGATATGGACCTCGTTTCTTCATCGCCGACACGTGCGGACTTTGATGATCCACTTCCCTATATGGCTCCCTTCGACCGACCGATGTTGACACTGAGTTGGCCGAGCATGTTTATACTGGACATATTTGATGGCCAGCGGATAGGGCGGGGGTTGAGGGACCCGAATATCATCCAGGATGGACTAGTTCATGGACGTGAGCTTCAAGACATTGAGTCCAAGGTGCTCGTCACGCATGTGATACCCGTGAAGGAGAACTCCCCATTGTGGTTGCGCGAACAATGCGGCACGATGTATATCAGTGGGTGTATCAATTCGTATATCGTGTGGCCTACTCACCTCCTCAGATTTAACCTTACCTAAGACATGTGGTGACATTATTTGAATTGAATTATTTTTGAGTTGGAACATTTGAATTACATTTGGATTATATCGTGATGAATATTGTCTCTATTTTGAATGTATATATGCATTATCTCTATTTTATTTGGATATATGATGCTTGAACAAATACAACGTTGCTATAACAGGTACAAGTATACTACTGGGCAGTGACAGTGACCAAAATGCCCAACAGATTTTTTTTCAATTCTGCCCAGAATTGTCACGGTCAATGACCATGAGAATTTTTTTAACATTGTCACGGGTTTGTCACGGTCCTTAACCGTAACAAAACTTGTCAAGGTTAAGGACCGTGACATGACCGTGGAAAGTCTAATGAACTTCTCACGGTCAATGACAGTGACAAGTTCGTGACAACAAAAGTTATCACCCCCAGAATTGTCACGGTCATTGAGCTTGACAAGTCCAACTTGTCAAGGTCAATGACCGTGACAATTCGACAGATTTGGTGTAGTGATGGGGAGGTACACACTAGTGTGCATGAGGGGTGTGAGGTGTGAGGATATTTGGGTGAGGGTAATTAAGGGAGGGCACACATGTGTTATGGGTGAGGTCATATGGAAGAAGTGGGGAAATAAAGTAGGGAATAAGTTGGGGGAATTTTGGGTAAAGGGGAAATAAGTGGCATTTAAGCATGTGGGGTTTTTATGTGTTTTGGTCTTTATTTTTATTTTTTTGAGATTGTCTTTCTTGGTTTATGTAGGTGGTAGAAATCGATTTGGGTCAAAAGGGAGAAATGGGTAAGTGGGTATTGAATTGGGTTTTTTCATGCAAACTAGGTTTAGAAATGGTTCGATTTAGGGCTAGGAGGTCGGACCGGATTTGGGTTCCTATAGGGTCACCGGGTTGGGAGATTTTTGGGGTGGACGACCAACCATGGATGGTGGGTGGAATTGAATGTGTTGTGGAGATGGCAATAGGGTTGGAGCTGCCCGAAGTGAGGGTCGAAGGTTTCGGGTTGGTTTTGTTATGGGTAGAGGGATGTGAGGAGTTTGTGGCGAGTTGGTTTGGAACAGGGGTCACTGCCATGGCCGGAGCAGATAGGTTGTTGGTCTAGGGATGGAGTTGTGGGGTGAGGCTGTGGGTAAGTGAGGGCAACAAGGTTTGGGTCTTGACAGATCCGGATATGAGCTCCTCGATGCTGGTATGGGGGCTGGTCAGGTTTGGTTGTGATGGAAGTGAACGGATTTTACAAGCGAGTTAAGGAATCGTGTTAAGGAGTATGGCTGAGGTCACAATTGAGCAGTGATTTCGGTACGGGTTAATGGGTCACGATCGGAGTTGGGTCAAGGTTGTGATTGATCTCGGTTTGGGTTGCTGTGGTTTGGTTTTGATGGTTACGGGTTCGGGGTTGTTAGGCGATGGTTTTGTGGATTAATGGGTGGATAAGGAAGGTGGTGAGGTTATTTTGTTTGTTATGGAGAGAAGAGAGAGAAATGGGTTGTTGGGGAAGAAGATGAGTGGGGGTTGTTTGTGTGTGGTGAGGGTGTATGGTGTTAGGGTGTGTATGAGAGGGTAGGATGTTATGTATGAGTGTGTTTGGGTGTATATGAGTGTAGGATAGTGTGGTGTGCGTGTGTGTGTTTAATTTGTACCTAATCTAAAAATAAAATAAGAAAATAAACCTAATAAAATAAAAACAAGTAAAATAAAAATAAAAAGTAAACTAAAATAAAAATAAAACTCAACTAAAAATAAAACTCACAAAAAAATAAATAAAAATAACACGACACGCAATACAAACTCTAAAAACTAAACACGAATTAAATAAAAACTAATAAAAAATATAAAACAAAACAAAACAAAAAATAATAATAAACTAACTAAAAACTAAAAACAAAGGAAAATAAATACTCGACGCACTAAGATAAAAAAAAATAAATCATTTAAAAATAAATAAAATCTATTAAAAATAAAACTCAAAAAATAAAAATAAAAACTGTAAAAGAAGTAAAATTAAAACCTAAAGTCCTAAAAATATAAAATCTAGGAAAACTAAAAATAAAGACTAAAATTGAAAACTAATAAAAATCAAAAATCAAAAGAAATAGAAAATAAATTCTAGAAAATTTTAAATAAATCTAAAGTAAATCCTAAAAATAAAAATGACTCAAACTAAAAATCTAAAAATCAAAAACTAAACACACATGGGTTCGGGGTAGGTTTAGGTTCGGGTAAGGTACAGGACTGGAAAATTATCTCCATAAATCACAGATTTGCCCTTAAATAAGCGTTTGAACTCCGCAAACGGCGATCAAGTCTGCACATTAAACAATTAAGCATATAAGACCCAATTTGCCGAGAATTTGCAACTAAAATACGTCTATTTGGGGTATAAAATGTATAATTTTGGGTGCTTATCAGGAACCTCGCTCTTGCTTCCTACCCTACTATTGTGGTGCCCTACTAGCACCGTTGCCCCTTGTCTTGACCTATTATCTCAACTCTCTCGTCCTCTTCACTTCCCTTAGATGGAAGGAATGGTCCTAACAGTGGAGCAATTCGACATTAATAACCTCAGTATAATTCCTCAATGTTGGATTCCCCAATAAATACTCGCGGATACTCCAAGTAAGTCCATCTATAAATTTGAGAATCTTCTTCTCATCAGTGTTCACCTCATTTGGCATAAATTTCACCAGGCGAGTGAACTCCACCTCATACTCTGTCGCAGTTCAGTCTTCCCGTAAGAAATCTAGAAATCTCCTCCTCGCCTCCATCTGAACTGCTGAGAAATAGAACTTGCAGTTAAACCGCACTAAATTCCTCTCGATGTCCTTAACATAGCTAGCACCTGATTTTTAGTGTTGCTACACTTAACCATACGTAAATTACTCTCGATGTCCTTCTTTCATTGGCTAGATGCTACAACATTTGCACTCCCCAATAACTCCAATGGATGGCCCTTCTAGAAGGCCTCCTGACTCGCTCCTATACTGAAGACATTGTACCATTGGAGACTGCGGTTATTCTTGGAAAAAGTGTTGTGTCAGGGCGGTCATACTGGCATTAACTTTGCGTGTTATTATAGTTGTGACCTCTGTTACGGTCACAGTCCCCTGAGCGACCCGTGACTTCGACTGAGCCTCTCCTTTTATGGCCTTCCTCGTTGCACGTGCTGCTCTATCTCTCCTAGCATTTTGCATCTGAAACCAAACCAAAATTTTATGATATTCTATAATTATATACAATAACAGAATACCGTAAATGCGTATTATGAAACGATAATCCTAAGCATAGGGCTCTATATCAAAGAAATGCAATGCTAAAAACATAGAAAGTTTGCATAGATCCTAAACACACTAGAACCTGTGGCTGTGATACCAACGGTGATAACTAACCTATCACATCAAGCAATATAAATGAATACTCTATCAAAATAAAAAAAGGTAATCCATTATTGTTTTATTTTTAGCATCACTATCACATCAAGCAATATAAATATAAATGAATAAAACCATACATCTAAATAAACAGAATAAAAGACAGACACAATCAAATAAATGTGAACCGAATAAACCTTTGGTCACTAACAGTAATCACCCAACTGAAATAAAAATGATAAATAAAATATCTCTGACATAAAGTAAAGTTCTATCCAACTACGGGCAACACACCCAAAAGGAAAAAGTATCCTATCTAGATAGAAAGAGCTGACGTCTAAGTCAATCTCGTAGCATCCATAACTAATGCAACGGCAAGAAAGATCTATCCTCGTTGTCCCTACTGTTGCTGCCCACTTGGGTGTTTTAAAAGAAAATAAGAAAATAAATTTTTCCGCTGGTCAAAGGCCGAAAAGTTTTAAAATATTTTTCAAGTAATTAAATGTTTTAAATCAATTAAACACTTAGTGTATTACTTTCACAATTAACTAAGATGTCACACTCACATGAGATAAAACGTCACCTCTCATCTACAGTGCACACCTAACGCATTTAGTTTATTATCCTAATTATACTACTCAGTCTAACTAGGAGAATACCCACTACCTAAGACCAATCCTGCTAATACTCACTATTAGCTAACAACATGCAACCCTCACTAGGAATAAGTTCGTAAATAATATCGTAGCGACACATGTGCTACAAATAAATATCCACACAATATAACAATATAGCCACACTCGTGTAAATCGATATACGCACTACATACAGATATATCGTTCGTTATATACATATAACCATATCCCTAGAGCCTGGACATCGAGGAGACATCCCTTTTGTGCTATCGGGCTCCAAATATACCACGAATCACAATGGGCCACCGGGTCAGAATCTCACCATCGAATCCAAATGTATTCAAACAAATGGAGGCAGTCATAAACATACATCCAGGGGTTGCAACCATATCATATCGCACCTAACTAATATCAAAACTACACACATATCATCACTAATGGATAGTGTCCATAAAACAATATTATGACCTCGGGAATCAATCAAACACTTGCTGGTCAACACCAGGGTGAACTTCCCACTATGCTCAACCTCATAACGATAGCACTCCCGAGTAAATATGTTCAATATAAACAAGTAACACACACACATATATATATATATATGTATGTATGTATATATGTATATGTATGCAAATCACCCTAATACATATATGTACATATATATAAAGTACTGACTTCATACGCAAATCCCACAACATACTAGTCTCCCAATCTCGAAGTCCAACTGACTTCCCAATTATACATATAAGTGATAACACACTTGAATTCCCGGTTCGTCTCACCCAAGCCCATCTATACATTGGCCTAACACACGTACCAAATCCTGGAAATATTCCCAAATAGTTCCACTTTACCCTAAAAGCCCTTAAACTCATTCCCCAAGCCCTAACAGGTCAAAACAACGCATCAATAAAATATGGACAGGTCAGGAAACCGAACTGGTTCACTTGGCAAATCGAATCGATTCGCTCCCCTAGTTAACCGATTCAATTTGCTTGGATACCAATCGTCTTCTTCCTCAGGGTTTCTCCTCCAAAAGCCTCCAATGGAGGTCCCGAGCCTCACAAAACACGAAATTAACATCCTACATCAATATATGAACATTCGAGAAGCATTCTAACATCAATTTAAACCCGAATACCTCATTTAAACACAAGGATTCATAATTGTTCATTAATCCTAACAGACCAAAATTAATTAAACATTGAATTTCCATCGATTCTAACACCCTCTACATGTTTATAGTTGTAAACCCAGAATTATACTATGAAATTCCTATATATTTATCATCAATTAATCTCAATTAAAATCAGAGGTTCAACCATACTTTAAATCTTCTTCAATTGATTATCAAAGTTTACATATTTAATCTTATATTTAGTTCTTAATTAAATATGAAGGTAATTAACTATAGAATTGCATCTAAAGCAAGTAAATACTTGCCTTTAAGGATCTAAATCTGAAGTCTCATTTGTCGAGATGGTTTGAATTCGAAGATTGTCTCTTTTCTTTTCTTCTCTTCTCCAAGGTCTTTTTTCCCCTTTTCTGTCTTTTTTTCTCTTCTTTTAAACACTCTCTTACTCTTAATTATGCAGAGATTGAAAAGTGGGTTGTCATCAAGCTCCCTAACCCTTAAATACCTCTTGACTACACGTTAATCCTGTTTACCATTACACCCTAGGTGTAAAAAGAATATTGCACCCTTATACGGACCCTGCTATGTCTAAAAGGCCTAAGGAATTTAATTATAACACCCGAGTACCTATTCTGGACTATTTTGACCTATTTCAGATCACATGTGGACTCAAAATGATCATCCGAGTCACCCAAATATAAATACACCAACATCTCATTAATCGGGCCCAACATGTGCGTACAATACGCATCGCCCATAAAATATATCAATCCGCCAATGTAACTCTTTATCGACATAATATAATAAACCGTCGATTTCGTTCATACGAGACATATAATAAATCACATAACTATTTACTTATCACACTCAAGTAAATAATAATAATAATGAATATTAATCCTTAACTCGCTAGTTAATATTTACTAAAACCCAATTTGATTTTCCTAATTAAATTAATAATTATATCTATGCAAAAATTAAATAACTATAAAAGTACGAGGTATTACATTTACTAGGAATTCAACATCACCCTTTGTAAAGAAGATATAAAAAAAAATATCACAATAAGGAAAATTTCTCATCACTTACGTTTCAGGACCAACTAGGTTCTTGGTCAAAGAATTTGTCAAGCAAATATCACGAGAAACACGAGCCGCGTGATAAACTATTTATGAACCATTCTTTCTTTATTTAAAGGAATTCTCACTCCATCTAAAAAAAGAATTAATTATAATTAGGTCCCCTGAACTATACCCCCTAACACTTCACTTCCAATACCTCACTTTTTTTCAATTCACCTCCCTAACTTTAAAAAAGACTACAATTAACCCCTTGCCGTCTAACTCCGTCAACTTTTGGCGAGAACCGTTAGGCGTGTGCATGTCACATGAATTTAGGTGCATTTTTGTCTAAACCTAATTATTTTTTAAAAAAATCTTTAAATAACATCAAAAACATTTAAAATTTATGAAAATAACAAAAACCCTTGAAAAAATATTTATAATCTGCAAAAAAATTACTTCCCACAAAAAGAAATTATTTCCAGCAATAAAATTTAAAACAACAGCAGATAAAATTAAAAATAACATCAATAACATTTAAAATAACAGCTGAAAGATTTAAAAACCCAAAAAACTATTTTAAAAATATCAAAAAAATTTACAAAAATTTTAAATCATTTGGAAAATATGAATATATATATATATACAAAAATAATTCAAAAATTATATTTAAAATAATTACTAAAAAAGACATTGAAATATAAAAAAAATTTAAAAATATGGAAATTCTTAAACAATTAAAATTCAAAAAAAAATAAATAAAAAAGGAAAAATATCTAAAGAAAAATAGAAAATACGAATATATATTTAAAAATTGAAAAAAAATACTAGAATCATATATAATTTGGAAAATTCCAAAAAAAAAATAATTCAGAAAATATAATTAAAATAATTATTGAAAAATACATTGAAATACAAAAAAGGCATTTAAAAAAAATGGAAATTAGTAAAGAATTAAAATTCTGAAAGTTGCCAAAATATATAAAATACAGGAAAAGTATTCTAAAGAAAAACAGAAAATAGATAAAACAAGAAAAATATTTTAAAAAATAGAAAATATAGAAATACATAATAACACATAAAATGTTTTTTAATTAAAATCTGAATAATAACAGATTTCAAATAAAAAAATAAATTTATAATCAGAAGATAAAGACAGAAAAAATATAAAAAAACACATATTTTCAAACCTCCAGTAATAATATAAAATGCATAAAAATTAATCCACACAAATCTAAAAATACAAAAAAAAACATACTTACAAATCTCCAAAAGAAATCCTTTAAAAAAAATCCCCAAATTAATTCCAAACATTCAAAAGAAATCCCTCCAAATCTTGTATATTTTCAAACCTCCAAAATGAATCTCCAAAATAAAGCAGATCTAGGTGGGTGGGGAGAGGGTTTGGCAGGGCGGGGTGGGGTTTGGAGTGGGGGTAACAGGTCGGGGGGGGGGGCGGGGGGGGGGGGGGGGGGGGTGGGGGTGGGAGGGGCGACTGGGTGAGCAGGTCCGATGGGGGAAAGGGGGAAGATCGAGTCGAGGGGAATAGGGTTGTGTGTGTGTGTGTGTGTGTGTGTGAGAGAGAGAGAGAGAGAGAGAATAAAAATGAGTTGGGTTTTAGGTACTTTAAGAAAATACGTTTTAAGGTTAAAATTACCAAATTACCCTTTAAAAAGGCACATACTTCTCACATGTCTAACGGTTCCCGCCAAAAATTGACGGAGTTAGACGGCAGGTGGTAAATTGTAGCCTTTTTAAAGTTAAGGAGGTGAATTGGAAAAAGTTGAAGTATTGGAGGTGAAGTGTTGGGGAGGGTATAATTCAGGCGAAAAAACTCGAATTCTTCACCCTATAAGACATGGAATTTTTTATGTTGATTGGGTTGGTTGTTAGCCCAAATTTTGTCCAGCTTGGCATGAAATTTAGTACCAAGTGAAAGGATTTCAAGGATCAATCTAGAAGAAACATTTATCTACATAAAAAAATTTACTTTCCATTCGAAATCCTCCTCCTCACTCCCCTCCCACCCATCCCCGGACAAGACCATTTCATCTCCCAAAAAATTTCAATTACACAACTATTTAGAATTTTCATCAGTCTATGAGGATTGAAGATCTTCCCAACATGAAAAAAGAAATATGATTTTGATAATTATTGAGGATCAAGAGAGAAAATTTATGATATAAGGAAATATTGATGATGCGTGCAAGTTAATAAAACATTTTTAAATGTAATTTTATGTGTGGAGTGCAAATGAAATTTGAAAATTTAATCTAAACTTTCCTAATTTCTTCAATTGGAAAACTATATATCACCATATTGAATTTTCCTACATATGGATTTTCATTAGATCTCTTGAATGAACACATTTATAGTTCTTTACATTATTCCATCAACATCATAAACATACTTGACTAAGTATCCTTCCGTTTATATCATCCCAAAACCCTCCTTTATCCTTTTCAATGAACAAAGGCTGATGTGACTATCCACTTTTTCATTAATTCAATATCCTTTAAGGCTCTAGTCCAGTAAACTCTTCACGAAATCAGAATTGCAAGATCATTTACGAACCTTTTTGGAAAATAACGAATTAAGTTTACTAAACCTTATCAAGTCAATTTAACTGGAAATGAATCATCCAATTTCAAATTTTCACCAACATTCATTATAATCCACACTTCAAAATCAAAATCCCATCAATTATCTAATCTAAAAATCCATTCAAAGGTCTTCCCAAAATCATTCATAATATATCTTCTCGTTATAACACCGTATATACACCCATTCAATTCATCATGACTCACCATTATCATAAACTAGTTATTTTCTTCTGAACATCAAACCATTTTATTTATCTTAGTATATTTAATAATGGTTTCCATCTCACATAGATGCCCTCACACCAAATGAGGATGCCCTATAAATGATCATTAAGGAGAAAGGGAATGTCCAATGCATTCCCAATTTACCCAAACACTTCTCCCTTCATCGAAACCATCTTTCACAATTTCAAAATGACTTAGCAAGTCACACCATTGAACTGGATGAGTGACTACATTAAGACTCTTATATGATGATATTCCCAATATGTATCACCTATTTTAAGGGCGTGGATGACTACGCTTTCTCTTCTTCTATTATGACTATTATCCTATATTTACAAAAAAAAATTACGTGAATATCATATACCATAATAAGAAATTATACTTGTATATTCTTTGATAATAAATTACTTTCAAAATTTATCAAATAGATGAAGTGCTTCATCTAATGGACCAAGGGTATGCAAAATACTCTACCTGTATAGAAATAAATCAACATGATTTTGAATTGATTATGGTTAAGAATCACTACACCAAAAACAGGAAACTGGCACGGTTTAAAACAACGCCAGACGCAATCTGGCACGGTTCAAAACCGGGCCAGAATCAGGCGTGCCAGATTTTCTGGCGCGGTTTAAAACCGTGCCAGATTTCCCAAACTGGCACGCTTTTAAACTGTGCCAATTTTTTTATCTGGCATGCTTTTGACACACTTTTAAACCGTGCTAGATGTTAAATTTTTCACGCTTTTGGCACACGTCGAAACCGTGCCAAATTATCTATTTTCTGGCACGCTTTTGGCACGATTATAAATCGTGCCAGATTGTTTTATAAGCGTTCTCATTTGTTATACATTGGCACGGTTTTGGCACGGTTTAAAACCGTGCCAGATTTTTCGATTGATTAAAAAAAATAATTATAGGAAACAAATCTGTAAAATCTGCAAATTCCAAATTCGGTAGGAAAAATATTTATTATTTGCAAAAAAAAAAAATCAAGAAAATTCACAAATTATGAATATCGCAGGTTGTTGATAAACTAATGTGCATATAAGCTTCAAAAAATTACAAGACTTAATACCAATATAAATCCGCACATGACCATAAAAGTCGACAATAACTTCAAAAAATTACAAGAGTAAATAATTCCCATATTAAAAAAAATTGGGCAGAGTTTCCTCTATTTTTTTAGCATTCCAAAACCTGCTAAAATAAAATCTTCCCATATAAAGCCCGCACGGCCATAAAAGTCAACAATAAAACTACTACAGCCAGCACGGTCATAAAAATAAACCAAAAAACAACTGAAGCCTGCTCGGCCATAACACAAAAAACAGAATCCTGAATATTAATGATACTAAATAAACAATCCCCCTGTTGTAAAGCATTGATTTCTTCGTGCGTTACAAATGGATAAAAGCTAACAATTGAATGTCATCCTACAAAAAAAATAATCCACAAAAAGATACAATATTAGTAACCAAGTCATTTTTAAAAAAATCATATTCAAGCAGAAAAATTGCATATACAAGCAGAAAAATTGCATATACGACGACGCGGTCAGTTCCTATAAGTTACATTCGTCCCGTGCGAGGTGTTCGTCCCTCTTATGGGGTCGTTTGGGGGCTGGTTTGGGTTTTCACCCTTTAACGGCCTGTTTTTAAGTCTAAGTGTGCTTTTTGCAAAATATCGTCATACTCTCAAAAGGGGAGACCTGGGACTACGCCATCAGTTCCTACAAGCTACATTGGCCCCGTGTTAGTTGTTCTTTCCTATGGGGTCGTTTGGGGGCTGGTTTTGGGAGTTGGTTTGGGTTTTCACCCTTTGACGGCCTGTTTTCAAGTCTAAGTGTGATTTTTGCAAATTAACATCATAC
This sequence comes from Sambucus nigra, assembly GCA_949130495.1. Lineage (NCBI taxonomy): Eukaryota > Viridiplantae > Streptophyta > Magnoliopsida > Dipsacales > Adoxaceae > Sambucus > Sambucus nigra. The sequence continues at coordinate 432,230,066 of OX422220.1, read as the reverse complement.
TCTCAAACCGGGACTATGCGGTCAGTTCCTACAAGTTACATTGATCCCGTGCAAGGTGTTTGTGCCTCCTACGGGGTCGTTTGGGGGCTGGTTTTCACCCTTTAACGACCTGTTTTCAAGTCTAAGTGTGATTTTTTAGACTTGTCATCATACTCTCAACCCGGGACTACGCAATTAGTTCCTACAAGTTACATTGGTCCCGTGCGAGGTGTTCGTGCCTCCTACGGGGTCGTTTGGGGGTTGGTTTGGGTTTTCACCCTTTAACGATCTGTTTTCAAGTCTAAGTGTGATTTTTACAAATTATCGTCATACTCTCAAACCGGGAGACCCGGGGGGACTACACGGTCAGTTCCTACAAGTTACATTCGTCCCGTGAGAGGTGTTCGTGCCTCCTACGGGATCGTTTGGGGGCTGGTTTGGATTTTCACCCTTTAATGACCTGTTTTCAAGTCTAAGTGTGATTTTTGCAAATTATCATCATACTCTCAAATCGGGAGACCCGAGACTACGCGGTCAGTTCCTATAAGTTACATTTATCCCGTGCGAGGTGTTCGTGCCTCCTACGGGGTCGTTTGGGGAGTGGTTTGGGTTTTCACCCTTTAACGGCCTGTTTTTAAGTCTAAGTGTGATTTTTGAAAATTATCGTCACGCTCTCAAATCGGGAGACCCGGGACTACGCAGTCAGTTCTTACAAGTTACATTGGTCCCGTGCGAGCTGTTCGTACCTCCTACGGGGTCGTTTGGGAGATGGTTTGGGTTTTCACCCTTTAACGGCTTGTTTTCAAGTCTAAGTGTGATTTTTGCAAATTATCATCATACTCTCAAACCGGGACTACGCGGTCAGTTCCGACAAGTAATATTGGTCCCGTACGAGGTGTTCGAGCCTCCCACGGGGTCGTTTGGGGGCTGGTTTGAGTTTTCACCCTCTAACGGCCTGCTTTCAAGTCTAAGTGTGATTTTTGCAAATTATTGTCATACTCTCAACCCGGGACTACGCGATCAGTTCCAACAAGTTACATTGGTCCCGTGCGAGGTGTTCGTGCCTCCTACGGGGTCGTTTGGGGGCTGGTTTCGGTTTTCACCCTTTAACGGCCTGTTTTCAAGTCTAAGTGTGATATTTTCAAATTATCGCCATACTCTCAAATCGGGAGACCCGTGACTACGCGGTCAGTTCCTACAAGTTACATTGGTCCCGTACGAGGTGTTCGTGCCTCTTAAGAGGTTGTTTGGGGGTTGGTTTAGGTTTTCACCCTTTAACGGCCTCTTTTTAAGTCTATGTGTGATTTTTGCAAAATATTGTCATACTCTCAAACCGGAAGACCCGGGACTATGCGGTATGTTCCTACAAGTTACATTGGTCCTCTGCGAGGTGTTCGTGCCTCCTACGGGGCCGTTTACCCTTTAAGGGCCTATTTTCAAGTCTAAGTGTGATTTTTGCAAATTATCGTCTTACTCTCAAGTCGGAAGACCCGGGACTACGCGGTCAATTCCTACAAGTTAGATTGGTCCCGTGCGAGGTGTTCATGCCTCCTACGGGATCGTTTGGGGGCTGGTTTGGGTTTTCACCCTTTAATGGCCTGTTTTCAAGTCTAAGTGTGATTTTTGCAAATTATCGTCATACTCTCAAATCGGGAGACCCGGGACTACGCGGTCAGTTCCTACAAGTTACATTTATCCCGTGCGAGGTGTTCGTGCCTCCTACGGGGTCGTTTAGTGAGTGGTTTGGGTTTTTACCCTTTAACGGCCTGTTTTTAAGTCTAAGTGTGGTTTTTGAAAATTATCGTCACGCTCTCAAATCGGGAGACCCGGGACTACGCAGTCAGTTCTTACAAGTTACATTGGTCTCGTGCGAGGTGTCCGTGCCTCCTACGGGTTCGTTTGGGAGCTGGTTTGGGTTTTCACCCTTTAACGGCCTGTTTTCAAGTCTAAGTGTGATTTTTGCAAATTATCATCATACTCTCAAACCGGGACTACGCGGTCAATTCTGACAAGTTATATTGGTCCCGTACGAGGTGTTCGTGCCTCCTACGGGATCGTTGGGGGGCTGGTTTGAGTTTTCACCCTCTAACGGCCTACTTTCAAGTCTAAGTGTGATTTTTGCAAATTACTGTCATACTCTCAACCCGGGACTACGCGATCAGTTCCTACAAGTTACATTGGTCCCGTGCGAGGTGTTCGTGCGTCCTACGGGGTCGTTTCGGGGATGGTTTCGATTTTCACCCTTTAACGGCCTGTTTTCAAGTCTAAGTGTGATTTTGGCAAATTATCGTCATACTCTCAAATCGGGAGACCCGTGACTTCGCGGTCAGTTCCTACAAGTTACATTGGTCCCGTACCAGGTGTTCGTGCCTCTTACGGGGTTGTTTGGGGGCTGGTTTACGTTTTCACCCTTTAACGGCCTCTTTTTAAGTCTATGTGTGATTTTTGCAAAATATTATCATACTCTCAAATCGGAAGACCCGGGACTCTGCGGTCTGTTCCTACAAGTTACATTGGTCCTCTGCGAGGTGTTCGTGCCTCCTACGGGGTCGTTTACCCTTTAAGGGCCTATTTTCAAGTCTAAGTGTGATTTTTGCAAATTATCGTCTTACTCTCAAGCTGGAAGACCCGGGACTACGCGGTCAGTTCCTACAAGTTACATTGGTCCCGTGCGAGGTGTTCGTGCCTCCTACGGGGTCGTTTGGGGGCTGGTTTGGGTTTTCACCCTTTAACGACATGTTTTCAAGTCTAAGTGTGATTTTTTAGACTTATCATCATACTCTCAACCCGGAACTACGCGATTAGTTCCTACAAGTTACATTGGTCCCGTGCGAGGTTTTCGTACCTCCTGCTGGGTCGTTTGGGGGCTGGTTTGGGTTTTCACCCTTTAACGGTCTGTTTTGAAGTATAAGTGTGATTTTTACAAATTATCATCATACTCTCAAATCGGGAGACCCGGGACTACGCGGTCAGTTCCTACAAGTTACATTCGTCCCGTGCTAGGTGTTCATGCCTCCTACGGGATCGTTTGGGGGCTGGTTTGGGTTTTCACCCTTTAACGGCCTGTTTTCAAGTCTAAGTGTGATTTTTGCAAATTATCATCATACTCTCAAACCGGGACTACGCGGTCAGTTCCGACAAGTTATATTGGTCCCGTACGAGGTGTTCGAGCCTCCTACGGGGTCGTTTGGGGGCTGGTTTGAGTTTTCACTCTCTAACGGCCTGCTTTCAAGTCTAAGTGTGATTTTTGCAAATTATTGTCATACTCTCAACCCGGGACTACGCGATCAGTTCCAACAAGTTACATTGGTCCCGTGCGAGGTGTTCGTGCCTCCTACGGGGTCGTTTGGGGGCTGGTTTCGGTTTTCACCCTTTAACGGCCTGTTTTCAAGTCTAAGTGTGATATTTTCAAATTATCGCCATACTCTCAAATCGGGAGACCCGTGACTACGCGGTCAGTTCCTACAAGTTACATTGGTCCCGTACGAGGTGTTCGTGCCGCTTAAGGGGTTGTTTGGGGGTTGGTTTAGGTTTTCACCCTTTAACGGCCTCTTTTTAAGTCTATGTGTGATTTTTGCAAAATATTATCATACTCTCAAACCGGAAGACCCGGGACTATGCGGTCTGTTCCTACAAGTTACATTGGTCCTCTGCGAGGTGTTCGTGCCTCATACGGGGTCGTTTACCCTTTAAGGGCCTATTTTCAAGTCTAAGTGTGATTTTTGCAAATTATCGTCTTACTCTCAAGCCGGAAGACCCAGGACTACGCGGTCAATTCCTACAAGTTAGATTGGTCCCGTGCGAGGTGTTCGTGCCTCCTACGGGGTCGTTTGGGGGCTGGTTTGGGTTTCACCCTTTAACGGCCTGTTTTCAAGTCTAAGTGTGATTTTGGCAAATTATCGTCATACTCTCAAATTGGGAAACCCAGGACTACGTGGTCAGTTCCTACAATTTACATTGGTCCCGTGCGAGGTGTTCGTGCCTCCTACGGGGTCGTTTGGGGGCTGATTTGGATTTTCACCCTTTAACGGCCTGTTTTCAAGTCTATGTGTGATTTTTTCAAATTATCGTCATACTCTCAAATCGGGAGACCCGTGACTACGCGGTCAGTTCGTACAAGTTACATTGGTCCCGTACGAGGTGTTCGTGCCTCTTACGGGGTTGTTTGGGGGTTGGTTTAGGTTTTCACCCTTTAACGGCCTCTTTTTAAGTCTATGTGTGATTTTTACAAAATATTGTCATACTCTCAAACCGGAAGACCCGGGACTATGCGGTATCTTCCTACAAGTTACATTGGTCCTCTGCGAGGTGTTCGTGCCTCCTACGGGGTCGTTTACCCTTTAAGGGCCTATTTTCAAGTCTAAGTGTAATTTTTGCAAATTATCGTCTTACTCTCAAGCCGAAAGACCCGGGACTACGCGGTCAATTCCTACAAGTTAGATTGGTCCCGTGCGAGGTGTTCGTGCCTCCTACGGGGTCGTTTGGGGGCTGGTTTGGGTTTTCACCCTTTAACGGCCTGTTTTCAAGTCTAAGTGTGATTTTGGCAAATTATCGTCATACTCTCAAATTGGGAAACCCGGGACTACGTGGTCAGTTCCTACAATTTACATTGGTCCCGTGCGAGGTGTTCGTGCCTCCTACGGGGTCGTTTGGGGGCTGATTTGGATTTTCACCCTTTAACGGCCTGTATCAAGTCTAAGTGTGATTTTTTCAAATTATCATCATACTCTCAAATCGGGAGACCCGTGACTACGCGGTCAGTTCCTACAAGTTACATTGGTCCCGTACGAGGTGTTCGTGCCTCTTACGGGGTTGTTTGGGGGTTGGTTTTGGTTTTCACCCTTTAACGGCCTCTTTTTAAGTCTATGTGTGATTTTTACAAAATATTGTCATACTCTCAAACCGGAAGACCCGGGACTATGCGGTCTGTTCCTACAAGTTACATTGGTCCTCTGCGAGGTGTTCGTGCCTCCTACGGGGTCGTTTACCCTTTAAGGGCCTATTTTCAAGTCTAAGTGTGATTTTTTCAAATTATCATCTTACTCTCACGCCGGAAGACCCGGGACTACGCGGTCAGTTCCTATAAGTTACATTGGTCCCGTGCGAGGTGTTCGTGCCTCCTACGGGGTCGTTTGGGGGCTAGTTTGGGTTTTCACCCTTTAACGACATGCTTTCAAGTTTAAGTGTGATTTTTTAGACTTATCATCATACTCTCAACCCGGGACTACGCGATTAGTTCCTACAAGTTACATTGGTCTCGTGCGAGGTGTTCGTGCCTCCTACGGGGTCGTTTGGGGACTGGTTTGGGTTTTCACCCTTTAACGATCTGTTTGAAGTCTAAGTGTGATTTTTACAAATTATCATCTTACTCTAAAATCGGGAGACCCGAGACTTTGCGGTCAGTTCCTACAAGTTACATTCGTCCCGTGCTAGGTGTTCATGCCTCCTACGGGATCGTTTGGGGGCTGGTTTGGGTTTTCACCCTTTAACGGCCTGTTTTCAAGTCTAAGTGTGATTTTTGCAAATTATCATCATACTCTCAAATCGGGAGACCCGAGACTACGCGGTCAGTTCCTACAAGTTACATTTATCCCGTGCGAGGTGTTCGTGCCTCCTACGGGGTCGTTTAGTGAGTGGTTTGGGTTTTCACCCTTTAACGGCCTGTTTTTAAGTCTAAGTGTGATTTTTGAAAATTATCGTCACGCTCTCAAACCGGGAGACCCGGGACTACGCAGTCAGTTCTTACAAGTTACATTGGTCTCGTGCGAGGTGTTCGTGCCTCCTACGGGGTCGTTTGGGAGCTGGTTTGGGTTTTCACCCTTTAACGGCCTGTTTTCAAGTCTAAGTGTGATTTTTGCAAATTATCATCATACACTCAAACCGGGACTACGCGGTCAGTTCTGACAAGTTATATTGGTCCCGTACGAGGTGTTCGTGCCTCCTACGGGATCGTTGGTGGGCTGGTTTGAGTTTTCACCCTCTAACGGCCTACTTTCAAGTCTAAGTGTGATTTTTGCAAATTATTATCATACTCTCAACCTGGGACTACGCGATCAGTTCCTACAAGTTACATTGGTCCCGTGCGAGGTGTTCGTGCGTCCTACGGGGTCGTTTGGGGGATGGTTTCGATTTTAACCCTTTAACGGCCTGTTTTCAAGTCTAAGTGTGATTTTGGCAAATTATCGTCATACTCTCAAATCGGGAGACCCGTGACTTCACGGTCAGTTCCTACAAGTTACATTGGTCCCGTACAAGGTGTTCGTGCCTCTTACGGGGTTGTTTGGGGGTTGGTTTAGGTTTTCACCCTTTAACGGCCTCTTTTTAAGTCTATGTGTGATTTTTGCAAAATATTATCATACTCTCAAACCGGAAGACCCGGGACTCTGCGGTCTGTTCCTACAAGTTACATTGGTCCTCTGCGAGGTGTTCGTGCCTCCTACGGGGTCGTTTACCCTTTAAGGGCCTATTTTCAAGTCTAAGTGTGATTTTTGCAAATTATCGTCTTACTCTCAAGCCGGAAGACCCGGGACTACGCGGTCAGTTCCTACAAGTTACATTGGTCCCGTGCGAGGTGTTCGTGCCTCCTACGGGGTCGTTTGGGGGCTGGTTTGGGTTTTCACCCTTTAACGACATGTTTTCAAGTCTAAGTGTGATTTTTTAGACTTATCATCATACTCTCAACCCGGGAATACGCGATTAGTTCCTACAAGTTACAGTGGTCCCGTGCGAGGTGTTCGTGCCTCCTGCGGGGTCGTTTGGGGGCTGGTTTGGGTTTTCACCCTTTAACGGTCTGTTTTGAAGTCTAAGTGTGATTTTTACAAATTATCATCATACTCTCAAATCGGGAGACCCGGGACTACGCGGTCAGTTCCTACAAGTTACATTCGTCCCGTGCTAGGTGTCCATGCCTCCTACGGGATCGTTTGGGGGCTGGTTTGGGTTTTCACCCTTTAACGGCCTGTTTTCAAGTCTAAGTGTGATTTTTGCAAATTATCGTCATACTCTCAAATCGGGAGTCCCGAGACTACGCGGTCAGTTCCTACAAGTTACATTTATCCCGTGCGAGGTGTTCGTGCCTCCTACGGGGTCGTTTAGGGAGTGGTTTGGGTTTTCAACCTTTAACGGCCTGTTTTTAAGTCTAAGTGTGATTTTTGAAAATTATCGTCACGCTCTCAAACCGGGAGACCCGGGACTACGCAGTCAGTTCTTACAAGTTACATTGGTCTCGTGCGAGGTGTTCGTGCCTCCTACGGGGTCGTTTGGGAGCTGGTTTGGGTTTTCACCCTTTAACGGCCTGTTTTCAAGTCTAAGTGTGATTTTTGCAAATTATCATCATACTCTCAAACCGGGACTACGCGGTCAGTTCTGAAGTTATATTGGTCCCGTACGAGGTGTTCGTGCCTCCTACGGGATTGTTGGGGGGCTGGTTTGAGTTTTCACCCTCTAACGGCCTACTTTCAAGTCTAAATGTGATTTTTGCAAATTATTGTCATACTCTCAACCCGGGACTACGCGATCAGTTCCTACAAGTTACATTGGTCCCGTGCGAGGTGTTCGTGCGTCCTACGGGGTCGTTTGGGGGTTGGTTTCGATTTTCACCCTTTAACGGCCTGTTTTCAAGTCTAAGTGTGATTTTGGCAAATTATCGTCATACTCTCAAATCGGGAGACCCGTGACTTTGCGATCAGTTCCTACAAGTTACATTGGTCCCGTACGAGGTGTTCGTGCCTCTTACGGGGTTGTTTGGGGGTTGGTTTATGTTTTCACCCTTTAACGGCCTCTTTTTAAGTCTATGTGTGATTTTTGCAAAATATTGTCATACTCTCAAATCGGAAGACCCGGGACTATGCGGTCTGTTCCTACAAGTTACATTGGTCCTCTGCGATGTGTTCGTACCTCCTACGGGGTCGTTTACCCTTTAAGGGCCTATTTTCAAGTCTAAGTGTGATTTTTGCAAATTATCGTCTTACTCTCAAGCCGGAAGACCCGGGACTACGCGGTCAGTTCCTACAAGTTACATTGGTCCCGTGCGAGGTGTTCATGCCTCCTACGGGGTCGTTTGGGGGCTGATTTGGGTTTTCACCCTTTAACGGCCTGTTTTCAAGTCTAAGTGTGATTTTGGCAAATTATCGTCATACTCTCAAATCGGGAAACCCGGGACTACGTGGTCAGTTCCTACAATTTACATTGGTCCCGTGCGAGGTTTCGTGCCTCCTACGGGGTCGTTTGGGGGCTGATTTGGGTTTTCACCCTTTAACGGCAAGTTTTCAAGTCTAAGGGTGATTTTGACAAATTATCGTCATACTCTCAAACCGGGAGACTCGGGACTACGCGGTCAGTTCGTACAAGTTACATTGGTCCCGTACGGGGTGCTCGTGCATCCTACGGGGTCCTTTGTGGGCTGATTTGGGTTTTCACCCTTTAACGGCCTATTTTTAAGTCTAAGTGTGATTTTTGCAAAATATCGTCATTCTCTCGAACCAGGAGACCCGGGACTACGCGGTCAGTTCCTACAAGTTAAATTGGTCCCATGCGAGGTGTTCGTGCCTCCTTAGGGATCGTTTGGGGGCTGGTTTGGGTTTTCACCCTTTAACGGCCTGTTTTCAAGTCTCTGTGTAATTTTTGCAAATTATTATCATACTCTCAAACCGAGAGACACGGGACTGCGCGGTCAGTTCCTACAAGTTACATTGATCCCGTGCGAGGTGTTCGTGCCTCCTACGGGGTCGTTTGGGAACTGGTTTGTGTTTTCACCCTTTAACGACATGTTTTTAAGTCTAAGTTTGATTTTCAAAAAATATCGTCATACTCTCAAACCGGGAGACCCGGGACTATGCGGTCAGTTTCTACAAGTTACATTGGTCCCGTGCGAGGTGTTCGTGCATCCTACGGGGTCGTTTGAGGGCTGGTTAGGGTTTTCACACTTTAACGGTCGGTTTTCAAGTTTAAGTGTGATTTTTTTAAATTTTCGTCATACTCTCAAATCGGGAGACCTGGGACTATGTGGTCAGTTCCTACAAGTTACATTGGTCACGTGCGAGCTGTACGTGCCTCCTACGGGGTCGTTTGGGGGCTGATTTGGGTTTTCACCCTTTAACGGCCTATTTTCAAGTCTAAGTGTGATTTTGACAAATTATCATTATACTCTCAAACTGGGAGACCCGAGACTACGCGATCAGTTCCTACAAGTAACATTAGTCCCGTGCGAGGAGTTCGTGCCTCCTACGGGGTCGTTTGGGGGCTGGTTTGGGTTTTCACCCTTTAACGGCCTATTTTTTAGTCTAAGTGTGATTTTTGCAAAATACCATCATACTCTCAAACCGGGAGACCCGGGACTATGCGGTCAGTTCCTACAAGTTACATTGGTCCCGTGCGAGGTGTTCGTGCCTCCTACGGGGTCGTTTGGGGGATGGTTTGGGTTTTCACCCTTTAACGGCCTGTTTTTAAGTCTTAAGTGTGCTTTTTGCAAAATATCGTCATACTCTCAAAACGGGAGACCCGGGACTACGCGATCAGTTCCTACAAGTTACATTGGTCCCGTGCGAGGTGTTCGTGCCTCCTACGGGATCATTTGGGGGGTAGTTTGGGTTTTCACCCTTTAACGGTTTATTTTCAAGTCTAAGTGTGATTTTTGCAAATTATCATCAAACTCTCAAACCGGGAGACCCGGGACAACACGGTTAGTTTCCACAAGTTACATTGGTCCTGTGCGAGGTGTTCGTGCCTCCTACGGGGTCGTTTGGGGGCTGGTTTGGATTTTCACCCTTTAACGGCCTGTTTTCAAGTCTAAGTGTGATTTTGGCAAATTATCGTCATACTCTCAAATCGGGAGACCCGTGACTTTGCGATCAGTTCCTACAAGTTACATTGGTCCCGTACGAGGTGTTCGTGCCTCTTACGGGGTTGTTTGGGGGTTGGTTTATGTTTTCACCCTTTAACGGCCTCTTTTTAAGTCTATGTGTGATTTTTGCAAAATATTGTCATACTCTCAAACCGGAAGACCCGGGACTATGCGGTCTGTTCCTACAAGTTACATTGGTCCTCTGCGATGTGTTCGTACCTCCTACGGGGTCGTTTACCCTTTAAAGGCCTATTTTCAAGTCTAAGTGTGATTTTTGCAAATTATCGTCTTACTCTCAAGCCGGAAGACCCGGGACTACGCGGTCAGTTCCTACAAGTTACATTGGTCCCGTGCGAGGTGTTCATGCCTCCTACGGGGTCGTTTGGGGGCTGGTTTGGGTTTTCACCCTTTAACGGCCTGTTTTCAAGTCTAAGTGTGATTTTGGCAAATTATCGTCATACTCTCAAATCGGGAAACCCGGGACTACGTGGTCAGTTCCTTCAATTTACATTGGTCCCGTGCGAGGTTTCGTGCCTCCTACGGGGTCGTTTGGGGGCTGATTTGGGTTTTCACCCTTTAACGGCAAGTTTTCAAGTCTAAGGGTGATTTTGACAAATTATCGTCATACTCTCAAACCGGGAGACTCGGGACTACGCGGTCAGTTCGTACAAGTTACATTGGTCCCGTACGGGGTGCTCGTGCATCCTACGGGATCCTTTGTGGGCTGATTTGGGTTTTCACCCTTTAACGGCCTATTTTTAAGTCTAAGTGTGATTTTTGCAAAATATCGTCATTCTCTCGAACCAGGAGACCCGGGAATACGCGGTCAGTTCCTACAAGTTAAATTGGTCCCGTGCGAGGTGTTCGTGCCTCCTTAGGGATCGTTTGGGGGCTGGTTTGGGTTTTCACCCTTTAACGGCCTGTTTTCAAGTCTCTGTGTAATTTTTGCAAATTATTATCATACTCTCAAACCGAGAGACACGGGACTGCGCGGTCAGTTCCTACAAGTTACATTGATCCCGTGCGAGGTGTTCGTGCCTCCTACGGGGTCGTTTGGGAACTGGTTTGTGTTTTCACCCTTTAACGACATGTTTTTAAGTCTAAGTTTGATTTTCAAAAAATATCGTCATACTCTCAAACCGGGAGACCCGGGACTATGCGGTCAGTTTCTACAAGTTACATTGGTCCCGTGCGAGGTGTTCGTGCATCCTACGGGGTCGTTTGAGGGCTGGTTAGGGTTTTCACACTTTAACGGTCGGCTTTCAAGTTTAAGTGTGATTTTTTTAAATTTTCGTCATACTCTCAAATCGGGAGACCTGGGACTACGTGGTCAGTTCCTACAAGTTACATTGGTCACGTGCGAGCTGTACGTGCCTCCTACGGGGTCGTTTGGGGGCTGATTTGGGTTTTCACCCTTTAACGGCCTATTTTCAAGTCTAAGTGTGATTTTGACAAATTATCATTATACTCTCAAACTGGGAGACCCGAGACTACGCGATCAGTTCCTACAAGAAACATTAGTCCCGTGCGAGGAGTTCGTGCCTCCTACGGGGTCGTTTGGGGGCTGGTTTGGGTTTTCACCCTTTAACGGCCTATTTTTTAGTCTAAGTGTGATTTTTGCAAAATACCATCATACTCTCAAACCGGGAGACCCGGGACTATGCGGTCAGTTCCTACAAGTTACATTGGTCCCGTGCGAGGTGTTCGTGCCTCCTACGGGGTCGTTTGGGGGATGGTTTGGGTTTTCACCCTTTAACGGCCTGTTTTTAAGTCTTAAGTGTGCTTTTTGCAAAATATCATCATACTCTCAAAACGGGAGACCCGGGACTACGCGATCAGTTCCTACAAGTTACATTGGTCCCGTGCGAGGTGTTCGTGCCTCCTACGGGATCATTTGGGGGGTAGTTTGGGTTTTCACCCTTTAACGGTTTATTTTCAAGTCTAAGTGTGATTTTTGCAAATTATCATCAAACTCTCAAACCGGGAGACCCGGGACAACACGGTTAGTTTCCACAAGTTACATTGGTCCTGTGCGAGGTGTTCGTGCCTCCTACGGGGTCGTTTGGGGGCTGGTTTGGATTTTCACCCTTTAACGGCCTGTTTTCAAGTCTAAGTGTGATTTTGGCAAATTATCGTCATACTCTCAAATCGGGAGACCCGTGACTTTGCGATCAGTTCCTACAAGTTACATTGGTCCCGTACGAGGTGTTCGTGCCTCTTACGGGGTTGTTTGGGGGTTGGTTTATGTTTTCACCCTTTAACGGCCTCTTTTTAAGTCTATGTGTGATTTTTGCAAAATATTGTCATACTCTCAAACCGGAAGACCCGGGACTATGCGGTCTGTTCCTACAAGTTACATTGGTCCTCTGCGATGTGTTCGTACCTCCTACGGGGTCGTTTACCCTTTAAGGGCCTATTTTCAAGTCTAAGTGTGATTTTTGCAAATTATCGTCTTACTCTCAAGCCGGAAGACCCGGGACTACGCGGTCAGTTCCTACAAGTTACATTGGTCCCGTGCGAGGTGTTCATGCCTCCTACGGGGTCGTTTGGGGGCTGGTTTGGGTTTTCAACCTTTAACGGCCTGTTTTCAAGTCTAAGTGTGATTTTGGCAAATTATCGTCATACTCTCAAATCGGGAAACCCGGGACTACGTGGTCAGTTCCTACAATTTACATTGGTCCCGTGCGAGGTTTCGTGCCTCCTACGGGGTCGTTTGGGGGCTGATTTGGGTTTTCACCCTTTAACGGCAAGTTTTCAAGTCTAAGGGTGATTTTGACAAATTATCGTCATACTCTCAAACCGGGAGACTCGGGACTACGCGGTCAGTTCGTACAAGTTACATTGGTCCCGTACGGGGTGCTCGTGCATCCTACGGGGTCCTTTATGGGCTGATTTGGGTTTTCACCCTTTAACGGCCTATTTTTAAGTCTAAGTGTGATTTTTGCAAAATATCATCATTCTCTCGAACCAGGAGACCCGGGACTACGCGGTCAGTTCCTACAAGTTAAATTGGTCCCGTGCGAGGTGTTCGTGCCTCCTTAGGGATCGTTTGGGGGCTGGTTTGGGTTTTCACCCTTTAACGGCCTGTTTTCAAGTCTTTGTGTAATTTTTGCAAATTATTATCATACTCTCAAACCGAGAGACACGGGACTGCGCGGTCAGTTCCTACAAGTTACATTGATCCCGTGCGAGGTGTTCGTGCCTCCTACGGGGTCGTTTGGGAACTAGTTTGTGTTTTCACCCTTTAACGACATGTTTTTAAGTCTAAGTTTGATTTTCAAAAAATATCGTCATACTCTCAAACCGGGAGACCCGGGACTATGCGGTCAGTTTCTACAAGTTACATTGGTCCCGTGCGAGGTGTTCGTGCATCATACGGGGTCGTTTGAGGGCTGGTTAGGGTTTTCACACTTTAACGGTCGGCTTTCAAGTTTAAGTGTGATTTTTTTAAATTTTCGTCATACTCTCAAATCGGGAGACCTGGGACTACGTGGTCAGTTCCTACAAGTTACATTGGTCACGTGCGAGCTGTACGTGCCTCCTACGGGGTCGTTTGGGGGCTGATTTGGGTTTTCACCCTTTAACGGCCTATTTTCAAGTCTAAGTGTGATTTTGACAAATTATCATTATACTCTCAAACTGGGAGACCCGAGACTACGCGATCAGTTCCTACAAGTAACATTAGTCCCGTGCGAGGAGTTCGTGCCTCCTACGGGGTCGTTTGGGGGCTGGTTTGGGTTTTCACCCTTTAACGGCCTATTTTTTAGTCTAAGTGTGATTTTTGCAAAATACCATCATACTCTCAAACCGGGAGACCCGGGACTATGCGGTCAGTTCCTACAAGTTACATTGGTCCCGTGCGAGGTGTTCGTGCCTCCTACGGGGTCGTTTGGGGGATGGTTTAGGTTTTCACCCTTTAACGGCCTGTTTTTAAGTCTTAAGTGTGTTTTTTGCAAAATATCGTCATACTCTCAAAACGGGAGACCCGGGACTACGCGATCAGTTCCTACAAGTTACATTGGTCCCGTGCGAGGTGTTCGTGCCTCCTACGGGATCATTTGGGGGGTAGTTTGGGTTTTCACCCTTTAACGGTTTATTTTCAAGTCTAAGTGTGATTTTTGCAAATTATCATCAAACTCTCAAACCGGGAGACCCGGGACAACACGGTTAGTTTCCACAAGTTACATTGGTCCTGTGCGAGGTGTTCGTGCCTCCTACGGGGTCGTTTGGGGGCTGGTTTGGATTTTCACCCTTTAACGGCCTGTTTTCAAGTCTAAGTGTGATTTTGGCAAATTATCGTCATACTCTCAAATCGGGAGACCCGTGACTTTGCGATCAGTTCCTACAAGTTACATTGGTCCCGTACGAGGTGTTCGTGCCTCTTACGGGGTTGTTTGGGGGTTGGTTTATGTTTTCACCCTTTAACGGCCTCTTTTTAAGTCTATGTGTGATTTTTGCAAAATATTGTCATACTCTCAAACCGGAAGACCCGGGACTATGCGGTCTGTTCCTACAAGTTACATTGGTCCTCTGCGATGTGTTCGTACCTCCTACGGGGTCGTTTACCCTTTAAGGGTCTATTTTCAAGTCTAAGTGTGATTTTTGCAAATTATCGTCTTACTCTCAAGCCGGAAGACCCGGGACTACGCGGTCAGTTCCTACAAGTTACATTGGTCCCGTGCGAGGTGTTCATGCCTCCTACGGGGTCGTTTGGGGGCTGGTTTGGGTTTTCACCCTTTAACGGCCTGTTTTCAAGTCTAAGTGTGATTTTGGCATATTATCGTCATACTCTCAAATCGGGAAACCCGGGACTACGTGGTCAGTTCCTACAATTTACATTGGTCCCGTGCGAGGTTTCGTGCCTCCTACGGGGTCGTTTGGGGGCTGATTTGGGTTTTCACCCTTTAACGGCAAGTTTTCAAGTCTAAGGGTGATTTTGACAAATTATCGTCATACTCTCAAACCGGGAGACTCGGGACTACGCGGTCAGTTCGTACAAGTTACATTGGTCCCGTACGGGGTGCTCGTGCATCCTACGGGGTCCTTTGTGGGCTGATTTGGGTTTTCACCCTTTAACGGCCTATTTTTAAGTCTAAGTGTGATTTTTGCAAAATATCGTCATTCTCTCGAACCAGGAGACCCGGGACTACGCGGTCAGTTCCTACAAGTTAAATTGGTCCCGTGCGAGGTGTTCGTGCCTCCTTAGGGATCGTTTGGGGGCTGGTTTGGGTTTTCACCCTTTAACGGCCTGTTTTCAAGTCTCTGTGTAATTTTTGCAAATTATTATCATACTCTCAAACCGAGATACACGGGCCTGCGTGGTCAGTTCCTACAAGTTACATTGATCCCGTGCGAGGTGTTCGTGCCTCCTACGGGGTCGTTTGGGAACTGGTTTGTGTTTTCACCCTTTAACGACATGTTTTTAAGTCTAAGTTTGATTTTCAAAAAATATCGTCATACTCTCAAACCGGGAGACCCGGGACTATGCGGTCAGTTTCTACAAGTTACATTGGTCCCGTGCGAGGTGTTCGTGCATCCTACGGGGTCGTTTGAGGGCTGGTTAGGGTTTTCACACTTTAACGGTCGGCTTTCAAGTTTAAGTGTGATTTTTTTAAATTTTCGTCATACTCTCAAATCGGGAGACCTGGTACTACGTGGTCAGTTCCTACAAGTTACATTGGTCACGTGCGAGCTGTACGTGCCTCCTACGGGGTCGTTTGGGGGCTGATTTGGGTTTTCACCCTTTAACGGCCTATTTTCAAGTCTAAGTGTGATTTTGACAAATTATCATTATACTCTCAAACTGGGAGACCCGAGACTACGCGATCAGTTCCTACAAGTAACATTAGTCCCGTGCGAGGAGTTCGTGCCTCCTACGGGGTCGTTTGGGGGCTGGTTTGGGTTTTCACCCTTTAACGGCCTATTTTTTAGTCTAAGTGTGATTTTTGCAAAATACCATCATACTCTCAAACCGGGAGACCCGGGACTATGCGGTCAGTTCCTACAAGTTACATTGGTCCCGTGCGAGGTGTTCGTGCCTCCTACGGGGTCGTTTGGGGGATGGTTTGGGTTTTCACCCTTTAACGGCCTGTTTTTAAGTCTTAAGTGTGCTTTTTGCAAAATATCGTCATACTCTCAAAACGGGAGACCCGGGACTACGCGATCAGTTCCTACAAGTTACATTGGTCCCGTGCGAGGTGTTCGTGCCTCCTACGGGATCATTTGGGGGGTAGTTTGGGTTTTCACCCTTTAACGGTTTATTTTCAAGTCTAAGTGTGATTTTTGCAAATTATCATCAAACTCTCAAACCGGGAGACCCGGGACAACACGGTTAGTTTCCACAAGTTACATTGGTCCTGTGCGAGGTGTTCGTGCCTCCTACGGGGTCGTTTGGGGGCTGGTTTGGATTTTCACCCTTTAACGGCCTGTTTTCAAGTCTAAGTGTGATTTTTTCAAATTATCGTCATACTCTCAAATCAGGAGACCCGTGACTACGCGGTCAGTTCGTACAAGTTACATTGGTCCCGTATGAGGTGTTCGTGCCTCTTACGGGGTTGTTTGGAGTTTGGTTTAAGTTTTCACCCTTTAACGGCCTCTTTTTAAGTCTATGTGTGATTTTTACAAAATATTGTCATACTCTCAAACCGGAAGACCCGGGGCTATGCGGTATGTTCCTACAAGTTACATTGGTCCTCTGCGAGGTGTTCGTGCCTCCTACGAGGTCGTTTACCCTTTAAGGGCCTATTTTCAAGTCTAAGTTTGATTTTTGCAAATTATCGTCTTACTCTCAAGCCGGAAGACCCGGGACTACGCGGTCAGTTCCTACAAGTTACATTGGTCCCGTGCGAGGTGTTCGTGCCTCCTACGGGGTCGTTTGGGGGCTGGTTTGGGTTTTCACCCTTTAACGGCCTGTTTTCAAGTCTAAGTGTGATTTTGGCAAATTATCGTCATACTCTCAAATCGAGAAACCTAGGACTACGTGGTCAGTTCCTACAATTTACATTGGTCCCGTGCGAGGTGTTCGTGCCTCCTACGGGGTCGTTTGGGGGTTGATTTGGGTTTTCACCCTTTAACGGCCTCTTTTTAAGTCTATGTGTGATTTTTACAAAATATTGTCATACTCTCAAACCGAAAGACCCGGGGCTATGCGGTATGTTCCTACAAGTTACATTGGTCCTCTGCGAGGTGTTCGTGCCTCCTACGAGGTCGTTTACGCTTTAAGGGCCTATTTTCAAGTCTAAGTTTGATTTTTGCAAATTATCGTCTTACTCTCAAGCCGGAAGACCCGGGACTACGCGGTGAGTTCCTACAAGTTACATTGGTCCCGTGCGAGGTGTTCGTGCCTCCTACGGGGTCGTTTGGGGGCTGGTTTGGGTTTTCACCCTTTAACGGCCTGTTTTCAAGTCTAAGTGTGATTTTGGCAAATTATCGTCATACTCTCAAATCGAGAAACCTAGGACTACGTGGTCAGTTCCTACAATTTACATTGGTCCCGTGCGAGGTGTTCGTGCCTCCTACGGGGTCGTTTGGGGGTTGATTTGGGTTTTCACCCTTTAACGGCAAGTTTTCAAGTCTAAGGGTGATTTTGGCAAAGTATCGTCATACTCTCAAACCGAGAGACTCGGGACTACGCGGTCAGTTCGTACAAGTTACATTGGTCCCGTACGAGGTGCTCGTGCATCCTACGGGGTCCTTTGTGGGCTGGTTTGGGTTTTCACCCTTTAACGGCCTGTTTTTTAGTCTAAGTGTGATATTTGCAAAATACCATCATACTCTCAAACCGGGAGACCCGGGACTATACGGTCAGTTCCTACAAGTTACATTGGTCCCGTGCGAGGTGTTCGTGCCTCCTACGGGGTCGTTTGGGGGCTGGTTTGGGTTTTCACCCTTTAACGGCCTATTTGTAAGTCTTAAGTGTGCTTTTTACAAAATATCGTCATACTCTCAAAACGGGAGACCCGGGACTACGCGGTCAGTTCCTACAAGTTACATTGGTCCCGTGCGAGGTGTTCGTGCCTCCTACGGGATCGTTTGGGGGGTAGTTTGAGTTTTCACCCTTTAACGGCCGGTTTTAAAGTCTAAGTGTGATTTTGGCAAATTATCGTCACACTCTCAAATCGGGAAACTCGGGACTACGCGTTTAGTTCCTACAAGTTACATTGGCCCCGTGCGAGGTGTTCGTGCCTCCTATGGGGTCGTTTGGGCGATGGTTTGGGTTCTCACCCTTTAACGGTCGGTTTTCAAGTGTAAGTGTGATTTTGGCAAATTATCGTCATACTTTCAAATCGGGAAACTCGGGACTACGCGGTCAGTTCCTACAAGTTACATTGGCCCCGTGCGAGGTATTCGTGCCTCCTACGGGGTCGTTTGGGGGATGGTTTTTGGAGTTGGTTTGGGTTTTCACCCTTTCACGGCCTGTTTTCAAGTCTAAGTGTGATTTTTGCAAATTATCATCATACTCTCAACCCGGGACTACGCGATTAGCTCCTACAAGTTACATTGGTCCCGTGCGAGGTGTTCGTGCCTCCTACGGGATCGTTTAGGGGTTGGTTTGGGTTTTCACCCTTTAATGGTCTGTTTTCAAGTCTAAGTGTGAGTTTTACAAATTATCATCATACTCTCAAACCGGGAGACCCGGGACTACGCGGTCTGTTCCTACAAGTTACATTGGTCCCGTGCGAGGTGTTCGTGCCTCCTACGGGGTCGTTTGGGGGATGGTTTGGGTTTTCACCCTTTAGCGGCCTGTTTTCAAGTCTAAGTGTGATTTTTGCAAATTATCGTCGTACTCTCAAACCGGGAGACCCGGGACTACGCGGTCAGTTCCTACAAGTTACATTGGTCCCGTGCGAGGTGTTCGTGCCTCCTACGGGGTCATTTGGGGGCTAGTTTGGGTTTTCACCCTCTAGCGGCCTGTTTTCAAGTCTAAGTGTGATTTTTGCAAATTATCGTCATACTCTCAAACCAGGAGACTCGAGACTATGCGGTCAGTTCCTACAAGTTACATTTATCCCGTTGAGGTGTTTGTGCCTCCTACGGGGTCGTTTGGGGAGTGGTTTGGGTTTTCACCCTTTAACGGCCTATTTTTAAGTCTAAGTGTGATTTTTCCAAATTATCGTCATGCTCTCAAACTCGGAGACCCGGGACTACGCAGTCAGTTCTTACAAGTTACATTGGTGTCGTGCGAGGTGTTTGGGCCTCCTACGGGGTCGTTTGGGAGCTGGTTTGGGTTTTCACCCTTAACAGCCTGTTTTCAAGTCTAAGTATGATTTTTGCAAATTATCATCATACTCTCAAACCGGGACTACACGGTCAGTTCCTACAAGTTATATTGGTCCCGTACGAGGTGTTCGTACCTCCTACGGGGTCGTTTGGGGGTTGGTTAGGGTTTTCACCCTCTAACGGCCTGCTTTCAAGTCTAAGTGTGATTTTTGCAAATTATTGTCATACTCTCAACCCGGGACTACGCGATCAGTTCCTACAAGTTACATTGGTCCCGTGAGAGATATTCGTGCCTCCTACGGGGTCGTTTGGGGGCTGGTTTGGGTTTTCACCCTTTAACGGCCTGTTTTCAAGTCTAAGTGTGATTTTTTCAAATTATCGTCATACTCTCAAATCGGGAGACCCTGGACTACGTTGTTAGTTCCTACAAGTTACATCGGTCCCATACGAGGTGTCCGTGCCTCTTACGGGGTCGTTTGGGGGCTGGTTTAGGTTTTCACCCTTTAACGGCCTCTTTTTAAGTCTATGTGTGATTTTTGCAAAATATTGTCATACTCTCAAATCGGGAGACCCGGGACTATGCGGTCTGTTCCTATAAGTAACATTGGTCCCGTGCAAGGTGTTCGTGCCTCCTACGGGGTCATTTGGGGGTTGGTTTGGGTTTTCACCCATTGTGGGCCTGTTTTTTAGTCTAAGCGTGATTTTTGAAAAATATCATCATACTCAGAAACCGGGAGACCCGGGACTATGCGGTCAGTTCCTACAATTTACATTGGTCCCGTGCGAGGTGTTCGTGCCTCCTACGGGATCGTTTGGGGGGTAGTTTGGGTTTTCACCCTTTAACGGCCTGTTTTCAAGTCTAAGTGTGATTTTTGCAAATTATTACCAAACTCTCAAACCGGGAGACCCGAGACTACACGGTTAGTTTCCACAAGTTACATTGGTCCCGTGCGAGGTGTTCGTGCCTCCTACGGGGTCGTTTGGGGGCTGGTTTGGATTTTCACCCTTTAACGGCCTGTTTTCAAGTCTAAGTGTGATTTTTTTTTAAATTATCGTCATACTCTCAAATCGGGAGACCCGTGACTACGCGGTCAGTTCCTAAAAGTTACATTGGTCCCGTACGAGGTGTTCGTGCCTCTTACGGGGTTGTTTGGGGGTTGGTTTAGGTTTTCACCCTTTAACGGCCTCTTTTTAAGTCTATGTGTGATTTTTACAAAATATTTTCATACTTTCAAACTGGAAGACCCGAGACTATGCGATATGTTCCTACAAGTTACATTGGTCCTCTGCGAGGTGTTCGTGCCTCCTACAGGGTCGTTTACCCTTTATGGGCCTATTTTCAAGTCTAAGTGTGATTTTTGCAAATTATCGTCTTACTCTCAAGCCGAAAGACCCGGGACTACGCGGTCAGTTCCTACAAGTTACATTGGTCCCGTGCGAGGTGTTCGTGCCTCCTACGGGGTCGTTTGGGGGCTGGTTAGGGTTTTCACCCTTTAACGGCCTGTTTTCAAGTCTAAGTGTGATTTTGGCAAATTATCGTCATACTCTCAAATTGGGAAACCTAGGACTACGTGGTCAGTTCCTACAATTTGCATTGGTCTCGTGCGAGGTGTTCGTGCCTCCTACGGGGTCGTTTGGGGGCTGATTTGGGTTTTCACCCTTTAACGGCCAGTTTTCAAGTCTAAGGGTGATTTTGACAAATTATCATCATACTCTCAAACCGGGAGACTCGGGACTACGCGATCAGTTCGTACAAGTTACATTGGTCCCGTACGAGGTGCTCGTGCATCCTACGGGGTCCTTTGTGGGCTGGTTTGGGTTTTCACCCTTTAACTACCTATTTTTAAGTCTAAGTGTGATTTTTGCAAAATATCGTCATTCTCTCGAACCGGGAGACCCGGGACTACGAGGTCAGTTCCTACAAGTTAAATTGGTTCCGTGCGAGGTGTTCGTGCCTCCTTAGGGATCGTTTGGGGGTTGGTTTAGGTTTTCACCCTTTAACGGCCTATTTTCAAGTCTCTGTGTAATTTTTGCAAATTATTGTCATACTCTCAAACCGAGAGACACGGGACTACGCGGTCAGTTCCTTCAAGTTACATTGATCTCGTGGGAGGTGTTCGTGCTTCCTACGGGGTCGTTTGAGAACTGGTTTGTGTTTTCACCCTTTAACGACATGTTTTTAAGTCTAAGTTTGATTTTTACAAAATATCATCATACTCTCAAACCGGGAGACCCGGGACTATGCGGTCAGTTTCTACAAGTTACATTGGTCCCGTGCGAGGTGTTCGTGCATCCTACGGGGTCGTTTGGGGGCTGGTTTGGGTTTTCACACTTTAACGGCCGGATTTCAAGTCTAAGTGTGATTTTTGCAAATTATCGTCATACTCGCAAATCGGGAGACCCGAGACTACATGGTCAGTTCCTACAAGTTACATTGGTCACGTGCATGCTGTACGTGCCTCCTACGGGGTCGTTTGGGGGCTGATTTGGGTTTTCATCCTTTAACGGCCTATTTTCAAGTCTAAGTGTGATTTTGACAAATTATCATTATACTCTCAAACCGGGAGACCCGAGACTACGCGATCAGTTCTTACAAGTAACATTAGTCTCGTGTGAGGTGTTCGTGCCTCCTACGGGGTCGTTTGGGGGCTGGTTTGGGTTTTCACCCTTTTACGGCCTGTTTTTTAGTCTAAGTGTGATTTTTGCAAAATACCATCATACTCTCAAACCGGGAGACCCGGGACTATGCGGTCAGTTCCTACAAGTTACATTGGTCCCGTGCGAGGTGTTCCTGCCTCCTACGGGGTCGTTTGGGGGATGGTTTGGGTTTTCACCCTTTAACGGCCTGTTTTTAAGTCTTAAGTGTCCTTTTTGTAAAATATCGTCATACTCTCAAAACGGGAGACCCGGGATTACGCGGTCAGTTCCTACAAGTTACATTGGTCCCGTGCGAGGTGTTCGTGCCTCCTACGGGATCGTTTGGGGGGTACTTTTGGTTTTCACCCTTTAACGACCTATTTTCAAGTCTAAGTGTGATTTTTGCAAATTATCGTCAAACTCTCAAACCGGGAGACCCGGTACTACACGGTTAGTTTCTACAAGTTACATTGGTCTCGTGCGAGGTGTTCGTGCCTCCTACGGGGTCGTTTGGGGGCTGGTTTGGATTTTCACCCTTTAACGGTCGGTTTTAAAGTCTAAGTGTGATTTTGGCAAATTATCGTCATACTCTCAACTCGGGAAACTCGGGACTACGCGTTCAGTTCCTACAAGTTACATTGGCCCCGTGTGAGGTGTTCGTGCCTCCCATGGGGTCGTTTGGGGGATGGTTTGGATTCTCACCCTTTAACGGTCGGTTTTCAAGTCTAAGTGTGATTTTGGAAAATTATCATCATACTCTCAAATCGAGAAACTCGGGACAACGCGGTCAGTTCCTACAAGTTACATTGGCCCCGTGCGAGGTGTTCGTGCCTCCTACGGGGTCGTTTGGGGGATGGTTTTGGGAGTTGGTTTGGGTTTTCTCCCTTTGACGGCCTGTTTTCAAGTCTAAGTGTGATTTTTGCAAATTATCATCATACTCTCAACCCGAGACTACGCGATTATCACCTACAAGTTACATTGGTCCCGTGCGAGGTGTTCGTGCCTCCTACGGGATCGTTTAAGGGTTGGTTTGGGTTTTCACCCTTTAATGGTCTGTTTTCAAGTCTAATTGTGATTTTTATAAATTATCATCATACTCTCAAATCGGGAGACCCGGGACTACGCGGTCAGTTCCTACAAGTTACATTGGTCCCATGCGAGGTGTTCGTGCCTCCTACGGGGTCGTTTGGGGGCTGGTTTGGGTTTTCACCCTTTAGCGGCCTCTTTTCAAGTCTAAGTGTGATTTTTGCAAATTATCGTCATACTCTCAAACCGGGAGACTCGGGACTACGCGGTCAGTTCCTACAAGTTACATTGGTCGCGTGCGAGGTGTTCGTGCCTCCTACGGGGTCGTTTGGGGTCTAGTTTTGGTTTTCACCCTCTAGGGGCCTATTTTCAAGTCTAAGTGTGATTTTTGCAAATTATCGTCATACTCTCAAACCGGGAGACCCGAGACTACGCGGTCAGTTCCTACAAGTTACATTTATCCCGTGCGAGGTGTTTGTGCCTCCTACGGGGTCGTTTGGGGAGTGGTTTGGGTTTTCACCATTTAACTGACTGTTTTTAAGTCTAAGTGTGATTTTTCCAAATTATCGTCATGCTCTCAAACTCGGAGACCCGGGACTACGCAGTCAGTTCTTACAAGTTACATTGGTGTCGTGCGAGGTGTTTGGGCCTCCTACGGGGTCGTTTGGGAGCTGGTTTGGGTTTTCACCCTTAACGGCCTGTTTTCAAATCTAAGTATGATTTTTGCAAATTATCATTATACTCTCAAACCGGGACTATACGGTCAGTTCCTACAAGTTATATTGGTCCCGTACGAGGTGTTCGTACCTCCTACGGGGTCGTTTGGGGGTTGGTTTGGGTTTTCACCCTCTAACGGCCAGCTTTCAAGTCTAAGTGTGATTTTTGCAAATTATTGTCATACTCTCAACCCGGGACTACGCGATCAGTTCCTACAAGTTACATTGGTCCCGTGAGAGATATCTGTGCCTCCTACGGGGTCGTTTGGGGGCTCGTTTGGGTTTTCACCCTTCAACGGCCTGTTTTCAAGTCTAAGTGTGATTTTTTCAAATTATCATCATACTCTCAAATCGGGAGACCCGGGACGACGTTGTTAGTTCCTACAAGTTACATCGGTCCCATACGAGTTGTTCGTACCTCTTACGGGGTCGTTTGGGGGCTGGTTTCGGTTTTCACCCTTTAACGGCCTCTTTTTAAGTCTATGTGTGATTTTTGCAAAATATTGTCATACTTTCAAACCGGGAGACCCGGGACTATGCGGTCTATTCCTACAAGTAACATTGGTCCCGTGCGAGGTGTTCGTGCCTCCTACGGGGTCGTTTGGGGGCTAGTTTGGGTTTTCGCCCTTTAACGGCCTGTTTTCAAGTATAAGTGTGATTTTGGCAAATTATCGTCATACTCTCAAACAGGGAGCCCCAGGACTACGTGGTCAGTTCCTACAATTTACATTGGTCCCGTGCGAGGTGTTCGTGCCTCCTACGGGGTCGTTTGGGGGCTGGTTTGGGTTTTCACACTTTAACGGCCTATTTTTAAGTCTAAGTGTGATTTTTACAAATTATCATCATACTCTCAAACCGAGAGACCCGGGACTACGTGGTCAGTTCCTACAAGTTACATTGGTCACGTGCGAGCTGTACGTGCCTCCTACGGGGTCGTTTGGGGGCAGATTTGGGTTTTCACCCTTTAACGGCCTATTTTCAAGTTTAAGTGTGATTTTGACAAATTATCATCATACTGTCAAACCGGGAGACCCGAGACTACGCGGTCAGTTCGTACAAGTTACATTGGTCCTGTGCGAGGTGTTCGTGCATCCTACGGGGTCCTTTGTGGGCTTGTTTGGGTTTTCACCCTTTAACGGCCTATTTTTAAGTCTAAGTGTAATTTTTGCAAAATATCGTCATTCTCTCAAACCGGGAGACCCGGGACTACGTGGTCAGTTCCTACAATTTACATTGGTCCCGTGCGAGGTGTCCGTGCCTCCTACGGGGTCGTTTGGGGGTTGGTTTGGGTTTTCACACTTTAACGGTCTGTTTTCAAGTCTATGTGTGATTTTTGCAAATTTTCATCATACTCTCAAACCGAGAGACCCGAGACTACGTGGTCAGTTCCTACAAGTTACATTCGTCACGTGCGAGCTGTACGTGCCTCCTACGGGGTCGTTTGGGGGCTGATTTGGGTTTTCACCCTTTAACGGCCTATTTTCAAGTTTAAGTGTGATTTTGACAAATTATCATCATACTCTCAAATCGGGAGACCCGAGACTATGCGGTCAGTTCCTACAAGTTACATTGGTCATGTGCGAGGTGTTCGTGCATCCTACGGGGTCCTTTGTGGGCTTGTTTGGGTTTTCACCCTTAACGGCCTATTTTTAAGTCTAAGTGTGATTTTTGCAAAATATCGTCATTCTCTCAAACCGGGAGACCCGGGACTACGTGGTCAGTTCCTACAAGTTACATTGGTCCCGTGCGAGGTGTTCGTGATTCCTAAGGGTTCGTTTGGGGGCTTGTTTGGGTTTTCACCCTTTAACGGCCCGTTTTCAAGTCTATGTGTAATTTTTGCAAATTATTGCCATACTCTCAAACCGAGACACCCGGGACTACGCGGTCAGTTCCTACAAGTTGCATTAGTCTCGTGTGAGGTGTTCCTGCCTCCTACGGGGTCGTTTGGGGGCTGGTTTGGGTTTTCACCCTTTAACGACCTATTTTTAAGTCTAAGTTTGATTTTTACAAAATATCGTCATACTCTCAAACCGGGAGACCCGGGACTACGCGGTCAGTTCCTACAAGTTACATTGGTCCCGTGCGAGGGGTTCGTGCCTCCTACGGGATCGTTTGAGGGCTGGTTTGGATTTTCACCCTTTAACGACCTATTTTTAAGTCTAAGTGTGCTTTTTACAAAATATCGTCATACTCTCAAAACGGGAGACCCGGGACTACGCGGTCAGTTCCTACAAGTTACATTGGTCCCGTGCGAGGTGTTCGTGCCTCCTACAGGGTCGTTTGGGGGCTGGTTTGGGTTTTCACCCTTTAACGGCCTGTTTTCAAGTCTAAGTGTGATTTTTGTAAATTATCGTCATACTCTCAAACCGGAAGACCCGAGACTACGCGGTCAGTTCCTACAAGTTACATTGGTCCCGTGCAAGGTGTTCGTGCATCATACGGGGTCGTTTGGGGGCTGGTTTGGGTTTTCACCCTTTAACGGCCTATTTTCAAGTCTAAGTGTGATTTTGGAAAATTATCGTCATACTCACAAACCGGGAGACCCGGGACTACGTGGTTAGTTCCTACAAGTTACATTGGTCCCGTGCGAGGTGTTCGTGCCTCCTACGGGGTCGTTTGGAGGCTGATTTAGGTTTTCACCCTTTAACGGCCTCTTTTCAAGTTTAAGTGTGATTTTGACAAATTATCGTCATACTATCAAACCTGGAGACCCGGGACTACGCGGTCAGTTCCTATAAGTTACATTGGTCCCGTGCGAGTTGTTCGTGCCTCCTACGGGGTCGTTTGGGGGCTGGTTTGGGTTTTTAGCCTTTAACGACCTATTTTTAAGTCTAAGTTTGATTTTTGCAAAATATCGTCATACTCTCAAACCGGGAGACTCGGGATTACGCGGGCACTTCCTACAAGTTACATTGGTCCCGTGCGAGGTGTTCGTACCTCCTACGGGGTCGTTTGGGGGCTGGTTTGGGTTTTCACCCTTTAACGGTCTGTTTTCAAGTCTAAGTGTGATTTTTGCAAATTATCGTCATACTCTCAAAGCGCGAGACCTGGGACTACGCGGTCAGTTCCTACAAGTTACATTGGTCACGAGCGAGTTGTACATGCCTCCTACGGGGTCGTTTGGGGGCTGATTTGGGTTATCACCCTTTGACGGCCTATTTTCAAGTCTAAGTGTGATTTTGGCAAATTATCGTCATACTCTCAAACCGGGAGACCCGAGACTACGCTATCACTTCCTACAAGTTACATTGGTCCCGTGCGAGGTGTTCGTGCCTCCTACGAGGTCGTTTGGGTGTTGGTTTGGGTTTTCACCCTTTAACGGCCTATTTTTAAGTCTGAGTGTGATTTTTGCAAAATATCGCCATACTCTCAAATCGGGAGACCCGGGACTACGCGGTCAGTTCCTACAAGTTATATTGGTCCCGTACGAGTTGTTCGTGCCTCCTACGGGGTCGTTTGGGGGCTGGTTTGGGTTTTCACCCTTTAACGACCTGTTTTCAAGTCTATGTGTAATTTTTGCAAATTATCGTAATACTCTCAAACCGGGAGACCCGGGGCTAAGCGGTTAGTTCCTACAAGTTATATTGGTCCCGTGCGAGGTGTTCGTGCCTCCTACGGGGTCGTTTGGGGACTGGTTTGGGTTTTCACCCTTTAACGGCCGTTTCCAAGTCTAAGTGTGATTTTGGAAAATTATTGTCATACTCTCAAACCGGTAGACCCGGTACTACGCGGTCAGTTCCTATAAGTTACTTTGGTCCCGTGCGAGGTGTTCGTGCCTCCTACGGGGTCATTTGGGGGCTGATTTGGGTTTTCACCCTTTAACGGCCTATTTTCAAGTCTAAGTGTGATTTTGACAAATTATCGTCATACTCTCAAACCGGGAGACCCGGGACTACGCGGTCAGTTCTTACAAGTTACATTGGTCCCGTGCGAGGTGTTCGTGCCTCCTACGGTGTCGTTTGGGGGCTTGTTTGGGTTTTCACCCTTTAATGGCTTGTTTTCAAGTCTAAGTGTGATTTTGGCAAATTATCGTCATACTCTCAAATCGGGAGGCTCGGGACTACGCGGTCAGTTCCTACAAGTTACATTGGTCCCGTGCGATGTGTTCGTGCCTCCTACGGGATCGTTTGGGGGCTGGTTTGGGTTTTAACCCTTTAACGGCCTGTTTCAAGTCTAAGTGTGATTTTTGCAAATTATCGTCATACTCTCAAATCGGTTACCCGAGACTACGTGGTCAACTCCTACAAGTTACATTGGTCCCGTGCAAGGTGTTCGTGTCTCCTACAGAGTCGTTTGGGCGCTGGTTTGGGTTTTCACCCTTTAACGGCCTCTTTTCATGTCTAAAAGTTATTTTGGCAAATTATCGGCATACTCTCAAATCGGGAGACCCGGGACGACACGGTCCGTTTCTACGAGTTACGTTGGTCTCGTGCAAGGTGTTCGTGCCTCTTACGGGGCCGTTTGGGAGATAGTTTGGGGTGAAATCAATTATAACAGTCAAATAGCTATACACCTCATGACCACATGAGTAAAAAACTCATGTCCATAATAAGCTATACTTCTATGTCAATATGGACTCACTGCGAGGGGTCATTAATTGTTTGTACTAAATCTCAATAGTGTAAGGCATAATTACTATCAACTGGCATAATTTTGAAAAACTAACACATGTTATTCAAACTCTATTCATTAGAACTCCTATCATTGAAAGAGGTCTAATGATGTGGGAATGCTCACACAGCTAAAGTTTTTTTCTTTGTGACTTCAAATAATAAGTAAATATTCTTATAGAGTTTCTCATAGTTGAGCCAATTACGTCTTGTTTAATAGCATAAGATCATGTAACTTTAATTTTACTTCCATAACAAAACTTCAAATATGAAAACACCTAATTAAAAAAAAGTGTTAAACCCCATAACCATATATACACTAAAGGACACACATATATAAAGTACTCCACATATATAAAACTATATATCTTATTAGAAGTAAAATATAATACTAGAGTTTTACCTGTCCAGTAGCGAGTTAGTGGGATTCTGCATGTGAAAGTTACATTACTTCTAATTCCTTGGCCTTGGCCTTGCTCTGAAGCTACTTTTACATATAAACTGCTAATATCCTGACCTACAATACGTTAATGTGATCAAAATTAACCAGAGAATGAACTAGAAAGAAGTCAAGTCCAAAGGGTATGAACAATAAGCTTACCTTTTTATCCATGCTAACTAAATCCTTAGCACAAGTGAACAGTCCAAATGGATGCTAACTACATCATTATATATAATTCAATTACAGAAACTTATTGAATGGTTTCTTACTGGACAATAAAAAAAATAAAGAAAAATTCCATATAGTGAATACTTACTTACAGTTATTGATATGCCCCCAAGCCCTCGGTGATTGCTCACAACAACATTCCGACTTTGGCACTATTTCATCAACCAAACATAGAGCTAATAAATTTAAAGTGTATAATTACATGTATATACATACATGTGCAAATATACATATTCATACCAATCAAAAGCTGATCTTTAGTGCACTTCTTCCCTTCCACCTTCAAGTACACACACTATGTGCACGCACACATATATACATAAACAATCAATTCATTGATGAGACACTAAGGTGTTAAAATGACAATATACAAACATACACACAAACACACACACACACACACACACACACACACACACACATACGCGTTTTGGCAATTAATTCTAATTCTAATTATAAAATTCTCTATAGACCTTTATTTCTCATTTTTTTCCCCTAAAGTTTTAGTGAAATAATCTCATTTTTATTTCATTTCCACCCTTCCAGCTCCAAATCTACACAGAGACAATCAACTCATCAACGAGACACAGGGCTGTAAAAAGGAAAACATAACAACACACACTGCGTTTTGGTAATTAATATTGTGATTTTTCATCAAGCTTCAATGACAAAAATGCTATATGTATTTCATTTCTTCCCTACCAACTCCACATACATGAACAATCAATTCATCAACAAGTCACAAAGGAGTTAAAAAGAAAATCTATAATCACACACACATATATATATACACATACACAAGTGTATGCATCCTGACGATTGAAATACCTGTGTTGGTTTGATTTCATAAATATTGTGGATGATGGAGGCGACAGTGAGGATGAGCGTTGGGTAGTGTGGATCGTGGAGTATGGACAGTGGCGGACACAGGATTTTTGGTAAGGGGGTGCGAAAATTTTCAAGCAATGTCGGGGGTTTGGGGGTGGTAGGCCCCGCGACGATTTTTTTAGGTTTAACATTGATATTATCATAAAATTGTACTTCAGCATTGAAAATTAACTGAAAAATTAACATTGAAATTTGAAATGTCTCCTAAATATTTCTACCATTTCCCTAAATACTAAATTGGACATAAATAGACACGATAACCCGAATAAAAACATGATTAACACGACAAGACACGATAACATGACTAACACGACTCATAATTATGGCACGATATGAATACGACATATCGTGTCAATTTCGAGTCAATTTCACGTCATTTCGTAGCGTCTCTTCGTTTCGTCTCTAAAATTGCTGCCCCTACTAAATACGATAGCCCTAAATATTGAATAGAAAAATACAATACCCCTAATTTTTAGCATTGAACAAAAAATACCAGTAAATATTTCTAACAATTATAGATTTGAGGAAAAAAATACTCCTAAGAATGAACAGTGTTAATTTCCTAAATATTTACAAATGAACACAAAAGTACTCCTAACATTAAATGATTTAAATCTTTGAAGGAACACAAAAATAGTCTTAAACGTTTAATTTAAATGATTTAAACATTTGAATAAAAACATTTAAATATTTAACTAAATAACATACCTGTCGTTGAGATTAGTTCACTGAAAAACATGAAAGATCAAAATTTCATCATTCAGACACCAAATTGAAGATCCATCCTGATTTCTATAAAACTGTTATATCAAACTTTCTCCTCAGTTAATGGATGTTCCAGAACAATCCACGATGGACTTGAAAGGCCCAAGTTTGTATTGATTCTGGAGACAAAAATATGGTTGTCATGGACCCCCAAATATCCCTGGAGGCGGAGAAACTCTCGGACATACACAAGAGCGAGGGAGATTTGAAGCCAAAATTCTCTTATGACAACAGGTGAGAGGCTGCGATGAAAAGGCGGCGGGAGGTTGCAATGAAGAGGCGGCGGCGGGAGGCTACGATGAAGAGGGGGCGGCGGGAGGTTACGATGAAGAGGCAGTAGCGGGTAGCTTCGATTGGGGTCGCCGGGTAGTGTGGAATGGGGATTCGCTGGGTATAGAGAGAGAGAGAGGGAGATTTAGTCTCTTGAAAAAAATAAAGATTTAGTCTCTTGAAATTTTGGTTCCCCCCTCAAATTTTGGGGTGTTATTTTTTTAATGAAGTGTACTCATATTTGTCATGGTTTAGAACCGTTCCAGAATCTGACACTGTTTTAAACCGTGCCAGTTTATGATTAAATCGAACCAGATTCTGGCACAGTTTTAAACCGTGCCAAAATCTCCTTCCCTCAGCGTGCCAGATTAGCATTTTTGGTGTATTGAATGTTTTAGGTGGGTATATTATTCCCACCTTATCACTCTACAAGATTAAATACGCCTCAATTAATGTCACTACAGGATTATTCATAACATCATCACCCATTTTATTCTCACATGGAGTGCAATTTATTCAAGTGTCACCCATATCGGCATTTTCTAAATTAGTTCTTTTAAATTAGTGTCTTTACGAATCTTGCCTTTTGCGTCAACCAACATATGACCCTCTATCATAAACATAATCATGAAAATTTACGTTACAAAATGATGATCACTAATATATTTAAGACTTTAGGAATTTACCTCACATTCGCATATGATGGTACTTCCATCACACCCAAAAATTCTCTCTCAACCCATTTCCTCAATCTCATGAAATTCGAGGAACTTAATCATGTATGAAGAATTCACTCCTTCAGCCCAAAATGCCTTTCCCAATCCAGCATGGGACAACATACATCGAACTTTCTCCACTAAAGTATGGTTCATACGTTTTGCAACTCCATTTTGTTGAGGTGTTCTTCGTACTGTGAAATGTCTGACAATTACTTTATCTTGGCAAGTTTTAAGGAATAAATCTAGAGAGTACTCTCCACCATTACATGTTCACAGTTTCTTGATCTTTCAACCTGTCTGAGTTTTTATTATCTTTTTCCTGTTAAGGAAATCTCCAAAACTCCATCTCTCTAACGCATAGTGTATACACAAACTCGTCTGGACTAATTTTCAATGAAATTCATGAATTCCCCATACATCTGAGTGAATATAGTCAATAATTCCTTCGGTGCAGTGTACAGCAGTACCAAACTTGACTCGTGTTTGTTTACCTAAGACATAGTGTTCATAGAAATCAATATTTCCTATTTTAGCTCATTTTAATAGGCCTTGCTTTATCAAACTTTGCAAATATTTTTTGCTAGCATGCCCTAAGCGCATGTGCCATAGTCTGAATTCATCTGAATCGTCTGAGATTTTAGAGAATGTTTCTCTCCCAGTGATTGTGCTCCCATCAAGGAAATAAAAATTTCCTTGTCGGGTACCTTTGACGATTATAAGTGCTCCTCAAAACACCTATAGGACTCCACCTTTGATGATAACCGAATAACATTTAGCATCAAAGGTTCCTAGTGAAATGAGATTTT
Organism: Sambucus nigra; assembly: GCA_949130495.1. Classification (NCBI taxonomy): domain Eukaryota; kingdom Viridiplantae; phylum Streptophyta; class Magnoliopsida; order Dipsacales; family Adoxaceae; genus Sambucus; species Sambucus nigra. The sequence goes on along the minus strand of OX422220.1, from coordinate 432,197,920 downwards.
TCTTTTAAATCTAGAATGTATTGAACATCTGGCAGTACTCTGATTGATCCATCATGTAACTTTCATCGGATTGAGCCTATCCATTTTATTTTACAGGCGTTGTCATTTCCCATAAAAACACATCCTTCGTCAAGCTCTTGGAATCTTGAAAACCAGTCCTTGTTGGAACACATGTGATAGGAGCACCCTGAATCAAGAATCCACTCCTCAGAATGGCGGGTTAATGATGAAGCGGTCAAAGCTAACTCCAAATCATCTTCTTCATTTTGTGAAACATTCACATTTGGTTCCTTTTTTTTATCTTTGTTTGGACAATATTTCTTTCAATGGCCCTTTTGATGACAATAAGCACATTCGTCTTTCGCAAGTTGTCGTCTATCAGATGATTTTCCCCTCGACTTTGAGCAAAATTCCTCCTTGTCCTCTGTTGGGCATCCTCCCTCTGAATGTTAGAGCTTCTAATGATAAAGGATGTCGATGGACATGTAGATCCTTCTTGCGTACCTCGTTGTTCATCAAATCATTGGAAACATTGTTAAATTTTATCTCATCTTTTCCATACAATAAGGTAGTAGCCAAGTGATCATACGAATTAGCCTATGAATTTAACAATAACAGTGCCTTATCCTCACTAGCAATTTCAACCTCTAAATTTTGCAAATCGGCTAGAATTTTATTGAAACTGTCTAAATAAGTATTCGTAGACGTACCGTTCTTAAATTGGAAGCGAAAAGGTTTATTCTTGAGATAGAGCCTTTTTCTATGATTTTTATCATGTACTTGTCCTCTAGCTTCTTCCAAAGACTTGATTCCACAATCTCCTTTATGATAAAATGATTTCGGTCCTCGACTAAGCACAATCGAATTGTACCACAAGCTTGACGGTTTACAAAATTCCAATCTTCCTACGAACTATCCTTGGGCTTGGAATCCAAGGCAATATTGCTCTCTTAAGTCAATACAACAACTTAAGAGTGGAATCAGCAAAACCGGAGGGCACAGCTACATTCAGAACGGTCGAAATAGCATAAACGGAGCGCACGACTCAAGCGAAAATGGGTTCGAAATGGACTGAGTTTGCTAAAAACAAAATTCTAGACTGAGAAAATTCTAGACTGAGAAAAAATTCTAGACTGAGAAAAAAATTCTAGACTGAGAAAAATTGTTAAAATTGATAGAATATTCTAACTATATATTCCTCTCCTCTTTTGATGAAATCAGCGGCTCAGTCAAATGGCTTGATGGCGTGGTCAAATGGCTTGGCAGCTCGGTCGGAGAAAAAAGACAAAAAAAATCATTTTCTTCAATTGGCAAATTTGGGAGCTCCGTTTGTCCTCCGATTTGTTTTGTTGGACTAAAATCGATGATACGCTTCTCGTATGTTCAATTTTGAGATTTGAAGATTTTGATTTCTGAGTAAAAAATGAACAAAGCTCCAATAATGGCTTTGTCTGGCTTTTATATCAATTGTTGTGCCCAGTAACAATCCAGAAATCAAACTCACACTTAATCACACACGATAACAAGATATTTACATGGTTTGATAATGTGCCTACATCCACGAGGGTAGCGGAATTGTATTATCAGAAGAGGGGAATTATAAACACTCTTGCTCACATGATTTTCTCTCAAACAAGAAACTCTCCATGTGCTTTGTCTCTCTCCTATTTGCTGGTATGTTTTTCTCTCAATAGATATAGTTTATTTATAGGTGAGTAAGGGGAATACTGGCCACATAAAATGACTTTGATGATTTCCACCTAGAGCACAACTCGTGGAACAAAATACTCTACTACCAAATGGTTAAAAATTTTGTCACAAACCAAATTCTCCACCAAATGGTGGATTCTTGTCACAAACCAAACCAATAGATGATTCGATAAGGCCGAAGGCAGTCAAGTTAAGATGATTAAAAGAAAATTGGAAGTAGCAATGAATAAGATTCAGTTTCTGGAAAATCGTTCCAACAAGACCCAATTATCTGGAGACATTTTGATATCTCCAGTGGACAAAAATTGTCAACGTTGATGGTGATGGGCAGACGGTTATTTCAAAATCAAGCGGGAATGTGAGAGTTTCCAGAAATAACTGCTGTGCTAGCAGTTCTCGCCAAGTCTGGTGGAGAAGTGTTAACTCATAACTGTTATCTTATTGAAAATCAGAATTGTTTCGCAGTTAAGTCCAACGTGGCAATTAAAGGAAAACTTCCCGAACCCCTCATCGAAGAAGGTAATGATGCGTCTACGGGCTTAACACCACAAGCCAAGGAATAAAAAAACTGGGCTAGTTTGCATATGGCCAATAAGGATAAAGGTGGGGGAGAAAATCTTTCTGTTCATAGCCATAATAAACATAGTGAAGGAAACTTTTGTATTTATTTTAATGATAATGAAGTTGAAGAGGAGATTAATAGATAGAGTAATACAGTTGTAACATATGTCATGTGTGCTATAATAAATTATAACGCGATGAAGGGTTTTTCTCTACGTAAATGGGGAAGTTTAGGCTGCCAAGAAGTGTTTTTACTCAAAATTGGAGTTCTATTGTTACTTTTGACAATAAAGATTACCGTTCTAAAGTACTGGAGCTGAGGCCATGACCTTTTGACAATAAACCCCTTCTGGATAAGCCTTGGTCGCCTGATGTAAGTTAGGAAAATGAAGGCCTCAATTCCGTGCCTATTTGGGTTTATTTTTTGGGACTTAAAAAACTTCATTTGTGGTCATCTAACATGCCGAGTAAAATTGCTAGTGTAATTGGGAAACCTCTATTTACAGATAAGATGGCTGCTCAGCGTGAGAGGTTGAATTTTTCTCGTGTCTGTATTGAGAAGTTACTAATCCTCTTACAAATGCAATTCCTATCTACGATCAAAATGGAGTAGCCTTTAACCAACTAGTGGAATACAAATGGTACTCAACGAAGTGCAAAAACTGTAATGTATTTGGCCATAATGGAAATATCTTCAGGAAGAGTCTTAAGCCATCTACCCAATGGGTGCAAAAACCGCAAAAACAGTTTGAAAAGGGTGAGACTAGTAAAACTACATCCCGACTAGAAGAGGAAGTGAAGATTGCCACCATCAAAAAGCTAAACCGGGATAAAACCCTTACGGTTGTCGGGAAGTTAGTCCCTGAAGAAAATTTAATTGATGTTGATTTAGATGTGTCTACTTTTGCGAAGAGTGCCGCTAAAATAGAAAAGGAGAATCATATAGATTTCAATGTTAATGCTTTTTAAGTGCTTGATACAGTGGAAATGAAGATGGTGAGATACTAGTTGACAGAGAATTAAATGAAGATTTTGAATTGGAATAACAGGAGAGGAATAAGAGAAAACAAAAATCAATACAGACAAATGCAAAGCAAAATCTTTCTAGTTAAAAAAAAATAGGCGGGAAGCGTCTAGTAAAGGAAGGGGAAAAAATCGTTGATGATTAATATATCTAATTGGAATATCCGGGGCTGCAATGCTCCGCATAAACAAAGAAAAGTTTATAAATATATCAATGATAATACAATTGGTGTGATGTGTTTAGTTTTAGTAAATGCTATGAGGAGAAATTTAGAAGATTTTAGTAGAGGATGTTTTAGAAACTGGAATTTCGTGCATAATTCTCCTAATGTGGGGTCAGGGAGAGTTTCGATTTCTTGGAATCCTAATAGCTCAGAAGTTTGTGAAGTTAGTAGTTGTGGCCAAGAAATAACGGTTTTAGTTGATATTAAAAATACTAATAGGAGTTTTTACCTTATGGTTGTCTGGTACAAACACTAGGGGGAGTTATGTAGCCCTATGGGATTATATTAAGGTTATAGGAAGCAGTATAGGATCAAATCCCTGGAGTGTTCTTGGATATTTTAATGTAGTTAAGAAATGATACGAAGAGAATGGGGGCATTATGTAACACCCCGCTCGCCCGGGGAGAGCGAAGGGAGCGCTACTATCGATATACCTAAACTAATCCACAAATAACAAGGTATAGAGCATCTAAATCCCACAATAAAACAAGAAACCACTATTCTCATCTTCAAATTAATACAACAAATCTCTCGAAATAATTACAACAATCTAACTATCTCGAAAATAAAATAAATCTCCAAATGCTCTATACATCAAAATAAATACAAGTCTTCTCATCTCTTGTATTAAAAATTCTTCCCAAATAATCCTCGCTAAAATCATCCCAATTGGTCCATAGCACTCAAATCCGTGCTCACCTGCCAACTAAGAAAAAGATGGGGAAGTACACAATACGACAGGAATATGCTCAACAAAGAAGTTAGCGATGAACAAAGCGCAACAATACGACTACGAATACTCAAATCAAATAATGCAAATCTCAATAGCATTTTATCAATAAATTTCTCAACAACACATTAACCGGAGTCACCAGGCCTCACCATACCGCGCCATACTTTATCAAGTAGCCGGAAAAGGAGTCTTGGCGGGTGCCCAACATCAGTGCCATATTAAAATCTCATGACAGCGTGCTCAAAACAACATGAATAATACCTCATGAATGAAAATAATTCCAACAATTATTTTTCCAGATTTCCAAGAATTTAACAATTCAAAATATGAGTTCAATTAACAAGAATTCAACGGAATAAACACTCGCGAGATTTCAGGAGCATATTGTGTAAAACCCCATACCTCAAAATCTAATCAAACCATCACGTTCCTCTTGCGAAAATAATCCAATCAAGTCTCGTTCTAGCCCAAACTCGAGAAAACACTAAATAAGCCTTCTAATCTAAGGTTGAAATCTTGAATAAGTTTGGGGCTATGGTTTGTATATGAAAGGGAGTAATTTTGGAGAGGTCTTCTGGTTGAAAAGTTTGAGAAAAAGTGATTTGAAAAGCCAAGCCACGAATTTGTTGATATATAAATGATTAAGTGTTTGATTAAGAAAAAAGTTCTAATCAGATTCAAACCCTAAAAATTCTATTCCGGACGATCAGACCGTTGGAATCGCTTGAAATTTTTGTATGTTGTAGCGAACGGCGAGACAGGACTGCTGACAAAAATTTAGCTTGATCGGACGGTTGGATTTCTAAAAATATTATTTTTACTAGAGAGTTTTATGATCCAAGGACTCATAGAGAGTTTTATGTTTTGAGGACTCTTCTATAAAATAAAAATTCAATTAAATCTCCATTTTAATTCCGATTCCAATTCCGTTTGAAATTCTCGCCTTTAAAAACCAACATATTTTATCAATAAAAATAATTTTATCTCAAAATTTATTTTTCCTCTTTATTTCGAAAATACCCCAAAATTACGCGGGTTGTTACACATTAGTATTGGATGGAATGAAGTTTCTGATTTTAATCTTTGTATTAAGTATTTATGTTTGAGAGAATTTACTATTAAGGGGCCTTGGTATACTTGGAATAATGGTAGAGAAGGTAGTGAAAATATTTCTTGTAGAATAGATAGGGTTTTACATATGCTTAGTTTAGATGTCTTATGGAGAGTGAGGTTCTTATAAATCCATCGGGTGTGTCTGACCATTCCCCTATTTCTGTAACCTTCATTTAGAATCTGCTAAGATTTATACACCCTTCAAGTTTTTTATTTCTAGATGAAAGATGGAAATTTTAGAATTATTCTAGAAAATCATTTAAAAGTTGTTTATGTCGGTTCTCTTATGTATAAGGTAGTGAAAAGATTGAAGGGTCTAAAAGGGGATTGGAAAAGTTTAAATAAGAAAAAGTACTCTAATTTATCCATATGGGTGTTAAAACATAAAGAGAAATGAGATTTTATTCAAAGGCATCTTGTAGAAAACCCAGGGGATAGTCGATTGATACAATATAATAATGAGTTTAGGATTGAATACTTGAGACTAAGGGAGCCAGAGGAATCTTTCTTTAAACAAAAATCTTGTGTAAATTGGCTTAATTTGGGGGATAAAAGTACAAAAAAAATCATTACAAAGTTAAAGCCACTACTAGTAGAAATGAAATTATTTCCATCCAAAATACTACTGGGCAAAAAGAAGCTCATCAAGAGGCTATTAGAGTTTTTTCTGATCTTCTTAGAAGAATGGGTGGATATCCTATAGGAGTGAAGGAAAAATTAATGTCCATCAGAAAATATTTTTTATCAGGTAATTACAAAAGGATTATAAATGTCGATGTTACTAGTGATGAAGTGAAGAAAACCATGTTTGATTTAAATCCTAATAAATCGCATGTTCCAGATGGTTATATTGAAAAATTCTTTTAGAAAAAATTGGGAGCTGACCGGGGAAGATATTATTGAAGCAGTGCTATCATTTTTCAAGGGTGGGAAGATGTTGAAGAAAGTAAACAGAACGATGATTAATGTAATCCCTAAAGTTCCTAGTCTTACAACGATGAAAGACTATAGACCAACTTCTTGTTGTAATGTGCTATATAAAATCATTTCAAATGTTCTAGTGAACAAGTTAAAGGATGTGATGCCAACTTTGGCTAATAATTGTCAATCTACCTTTCTTAAAGGTCGATGTATAGAAGATAATATTTTGTTGATGCAAGAACTGGTTCGAGGATATCATAAGAATAGTGGTCAGTCTAGACATGCTATTAAGGTGGATTTAATAAAAGCCTATGATTCTGTGAGTTGGAGATTTTAGAGGATGTGTTGAATGTTTTAGAATCTCCTCCTCTTGTTATTAATTAGATTAGGGAATGTGATTTTACCACAAACTTTACAATCAGTTTGAATGGGGGTATATATGGATTTTTTTAAGGAGAAAGGGGCTTGCGCCAAGGAGATCCTCTATTTGTTTATCTGTTCCTATTGATTATGGAGGCATTTTCATGGTTGTTTTATTATAGAAGTTAAACGAGTCAATTCAAATATCATCCTAACTGTGAAAAGCTTGGAATTTTGCATCTTATGTCTTCTGACGATCTTTTCATTCTAGAAACAGTGGAAGAAAGGACCCTTCAAAATGTGGAGGAGATTCAGCCAAATGGTTGGATTATATCCTAATAAATAAAAATGTATTTTTTTATTGCAGGTATTGCAGATAAAGAAAGGAATCGATACTCAAATATGCTTAATTTTAAAGAAGGCCCTTTACCAATAAAATATCTTGGTGCTCTTCTTATTTATATGTGTTTAAAGGAACGGACTGTAGGATTTTTACTGAGAAAATAACTTCAAAAATTCAATCTTTGACTACTAGATGATTATCTTATGCAGGGAGATTGAAATTGGTGCTAGATGTGCTAAGGAGCATGAAATTGTATTGGATTAACCTTTTATGATCCCAAAAAAGATTATAAAAGAGGTTAATCAAAGGATTACAGATTTTTTATGGAGTGGACATGCGCTTCTTACAATAAAGGCCAAGGTTACTTGGGAAGATGTGTGCAGACCTATGGAAGAATGAGACTTAGGCATAAGAGACTTATTCATTTTGAATAAGTCTTGTATGATACTTATGGGACATCGCCAATAAAAAAGACTCTCTTTGGGTTAAGTGGATTCATTCTTTTGTGCTTAAAGATAACTGTTTGTGGACTTCAAGAGTGCCTCAAGAATGCTCGTGGACATAGAGAAAATTGGCAAAGCTTAGAGATAAGGCTACAACCATCATTGAATACATGATAAGTCATGGAAATGATACATGTTTTTGGACTGATTCTTGGCATGAGATTGGAAATCTAGTTGACAAGTTTGGGTATCGTGTTATTCATGATGATGGGTGTAATATTCAAAACAGAGTTTCAAAGTATATTAATGGATATCTACCTATGCCTATTTTTTAGCTTTAGTTCAAATTAGGGATACGTCTATAATCCCTAATTAGACTTGAATTGACTGGGTGGAATGGTTACCCTCAAGGAAGAAAGTTTATTCATGTAAAGATACATATAATAATCTCTGGTATTTTAGTCCTAAAGTCAATTGGAGTTATGTGGTGTGGGACAAAAAGATAATTCCTAAATGATCATTTATTACTTGGTCAACTAAAGATAAGTTCTATCTATGATTGAAGCCTAGTAACTGATAAAAAATAAGCAAAAACATGGAAACTCCACACGATACTGTACAGCTTTCTACTGAAGAAGAAGAAGCTTTCATACAAAGTAACAAGAAGAAGAAAAATAATCACGTGGAAACCATGGACACACACGAAGAAATATGCACTCCAATAATCTCTAAAGAACAACATGATGATGGAAATCAGTTCGGCGAGCCAACTGAACTCAGGGCAGGCGAAGATAGCAGAACTAGCCAAAAAACATCATATCGCGATGTTGTTACCAGAAGGGATAACAAGGATGTTTTCTTTGAAGAGTCTAATCTTTACTGGTCGGACGAGGAAAGTACGGTAACGAGCTCAGCGAACGAAGATCAGGGTTTTGACCTTAACTCCAACCCCAAAATGGATAACCCTCTTAAACCAGAAATTATTATCCCTCCTAGACATCTCGAAAAACTGCAAAGCAAGTGGAAAGACAGCATCATTGTGAGACTGTTAGGGAGGGTTATTGGATATAGAGCTCTCATGAACAAGATCCCAACTCTGTGGAACCTCCAAGGTGATTATGAAGTCATTGACCTTGAAGCAGGTCATTACTTATTCAAGTTTGACATGAAGTGTGATTATAACCATGTCCTTACCAATGGGCCATGGATTATCAATAATCACTACATGACTGTGAGAAAATGGGAACCATTCTTCAACCCAAAGAAATCATTTGAAACTCACACAACTATGTGGGTGCGACTGCCTTGCCTCTCGTTAGAATTCTTCCACGAGAAAGTACTTCATTACATTGGTAAGCTCATTGGTGAGCCCATAAAAACTGATACTAACTCAGCTGAAACACAAAGGGGAAAGTTTGCTAGGATCTGTGTTGTGGTAGACATTTCAAAACCCCTCATACCAACGTATCTCATCAATGGGGTGGAATATGATATTGAATATGAGTTCCATCCGTACCTCTGTTTTAAATGTGGCATGATTGGACATAGGCAAGATTTCTGTCCATCAATTACTTCTCCGGTGAATATCCCGGCTAACCCATCGGTAAACGATCAGGCTGGAAAGAAGAATGTCTCAAACGGTAACAACATAACGGCTAGCACCTCGGACATAATCAAGAATCCTAATAGGGATTATCATTCTGACAACGCCTCAAATTTCGGTCCTTGGATGATGGTACAACGTAGGAACAGTAAACCTCCTGCCAAGTACAGTAGCTTTGGAAGCACGCATCCCATGGGGTCACTTCCCATTCAGAGGTCGACCAACCACTTTAATGTACTGAATGAAAAAAGAAATGCTGGTAACATGTCGACTGCCAATGGAGTGGGTGGTCAGATGAGCCGTACAAGGATTAATAAAAGGAATAAAAAGTCTGCAGTTGCTACAGAAAATGGAAGGGACTGGGGAGACCTAGTGGATATTGCGATGGCTAATCCTAATAAAAGATTCCGTGATGTGGGAAAAACCCAGCAGGTCAACATAATTAATTTGGTAGGGTCACCTACAACAGCAAGTGAGAACAAACCAAACAACCGACACGTTACCAACATTGATCTTAACAGTGATGATGGGTTGGCTGCGCAGGTCACAGGCAAGGAGACGTCAATCACACACCCTAATAACTCTAATTTCATTACTGACCAGTCACCTAGCCAGCCTTCCCATAAATCCTATGTAACTGACCAGTCACCTAATCAGCCTTTCCATAAATCCCATGCAACTAACCGCTCCCAACACACCATACCCCCTTCAATTACGACTACCCATGAGTCATCTTCTTTAAAAATCTCTCCTACTGTTAACGTCAAACCACTCTTGATTTATACCTCTAACAAGCCGAATGGCAAAAACCAGGATAATAGAAGGACTCCCTCTGGCAATGATAGGAGACACCCAAATGAGACATGTGGAGATGAGAAAGGAAGAAGAGAAATTTCTGGTGGAGACCGTAGTGGACGAAGCAGTGGTGGTACAGAATGCATGGAACTTTGCACAAATGAGACTGTAAATATAATTTTTGCAGTACCTCTCACGCGAAGACCGGAAGATAATGGCGAAGCTCACGACGACAATATCAATAACAGAAATAATACGAATGGTGAAAAATCAACTCCCATGGCTTGAGGAGGAGAGATTCCCGATACCGTCGAACAGTTACTCAATGAAATTACTGGTATGGAACGTTAGGGGAGCGGGCAAACCCCTCTTTAAACCCACGCGTATCGAACTAAATAACATGTACACGCCTGAGGTTCTAATCATCTTGGAATCTCAAATTCCCCTTGCTGATATGGGCTCCTTATTCGTGGACCTTGGGTTTAACGAGAAGGAGAAATCTGATCCCATTGGAAGGGCTGGTGGTATTTGGGTGTTATGGAAGGATCCAGCTGTTTCAATCACGCCCATTGCGGTGTCAAGGCAGACAATACATCTTGTGATTACAAGAACTAACTATGAGGACTGGCTTCTCACTACTGTCTATGCTAACCCCCTTCCCACTCTTAGGAGACAGTTGTGGGAGAATCTCTACACCCTTGCGGATCATTCCAATGCTCCGTGGATGATCGCCGGGGATTTTAATGATCACCGTGATAGTAATGAGAAGAAAAGTTTTACCAACAATCATGCTAGCAGCAGTTGCTCCTCCTTTGCGAGAAACCTGGATTACTGTAAGCTATCGGAGATTAGCAGCACGGGGCCTAGACTCACCTGGACTAATGGTCGGCAGGGCTTTGCCAACTCGATGGTTAGACTCGATCGAGCCATGGCTAATGCTGACTGGAGACTTATGTTCCTGGAGGCGATGGTGGATAACCTTCCTAGAACTGTTTTCGATCACAGCCCGATGATCATTCATACTGAAGGTAAATATGATGTTATGTACTATAATAAACCCTTTAGACTTCTTGCTAGTTGGTTCGATAAGGCGGACTTTGACAAGCTTGTCAGAGCTAGTTGGAGCCCGACTCGTAGCATTGACTAGAATATAATTTGTGTTACTCAAAAAACCATAATATGGAATAAAATGATGTTCGGTAATATCTTTCACCGCAAAAAATGACTCCTTAATCGTCTAAGGGGCATACAAACCGCTCAAGAAGTCACTTTTTCCCATAATTTAGATCGTCTTGAGTCAAACCTCCGAAACGACTACAATCTTACTCTTCGGGAGGAAGAGATGCTATGGAAACAAAAGTCAAGAGTGCAATGTCTTATGGAGGGTGATAAAAACACTAAATTCTTCCAGACATCCACTATCATTAGGAGAAGGGGAAATAAAATAGATAGGATTTGTATTGATGGTGAGTGGACGGACGAGGTTGATACTATCGGAAAACACATAAATGAATACTTCACCAAACTTATCTCGGTCCCCAACCCCTTCAGTAGTATAACCTAGTTTGATCAGTCCCTTATCCCTAAAGTGAGCAGGGATGACACCCGTAGACTCAATTCGAAGGTGAGCATTTATGAAGTTAAAAGGTCTTTGTTTAGCATGATACCCCTTAAAGCCCCCGGTCCTGATGGTTGCCAACCTTTGTTCTACTAAACCTTCTGGAGCACGATAGCCCTCAACCTTGATGCGATGATAAAGAAGAGCTTCGAGGAGGGAGTCGTTCCGGATTACTTGAACCAAAGACGTATTACCCTTATTCCCAAAGTGGAAAACCCGCAGACTATTTGTCAATTTAGACCCATCACCCTCTGTAATGTCACTTACAAAATACTCACCAAGGTCATAGTCAACAGAATCCGCCCCATTCTCATGAAAGTTATTAGCCCGTATCAAGCCAGTTTCCTCCCGGGTAGACAAACCACAGATAACATCATCATCACCCAAGAAATCCTCCACACCCTTCAGAACACTAAAAGGAAGGCGGGGGGGGGGGGGGGGGATCATCTTCAAAATCGATCTTGAGAAGGCTTATGATAAAATAAGCTGGAAGTTCCTAGAGAAAGTCCTCATCGCCTTCAATTTTAATGAAAACTTGATCAAGCTTATCATGAGTTGTGTTACTACCACGAGTACCTCTATTTTGTGGAACGGAGTCCCCCTACCCCAATTCAAGCCCTCTAGGGGGCTCCAGCAGGGAGACCCACTATCTCCGTACCTTTTCATTTTATGCATGGAATATCTCTCCTGCGCCATATCTAGGAAGGTTGATAGCTAGGATTGGAGGGGTCTAAAAGCGTCCCCTAGTGGCCCCATTATCTCCCACCTTTTCTTTACTGATAATCTGATTCTCTTTACCGAAGCCACTAGCTCGGCTTGTTACACGGTCATGGAAACGCTAAAGGATTTTTGTCGATAATCTGGACAGACGATTAACTTTGACAAATCCAAAATCTTTGTCTCTCCCAATATTCCCAAAAAAGAGGCCCCGGATCTCGCTCATATTTGCTCTATGACCATTACGAATGATCTTGGGAAGTACCTGGGAACGCCGCTCCTCAATGGGCATGTGAGCAAAGGCCAATTCTCGAAAATACTGGATAAAATTAAAAAAAGACTTACGGGATGGAAGACCAACCTCCTTTCCATGGCCGGAAGAGCTACGCTCATTTAATCCACTACCAGCTCTATCCCGAGCTATAATATGCAGACGATCCCTTTCCCAGCCAGCGTCTGCAAAGAAATCGACAAGATCAATCGAAACTTCCTATGGGGAGACAATGGCGACAAGATCAAGGTTCACCTTGTGAACTGGGACATAGTGTGCTGGCCAAAGAGATTGGATGGTCTAGGAATTAGAAAAGACGCACTAAATAATTTGGCATCTATGGCAAAGCTTGGGTGGAGACTCAGTAATGAGGATAAAGCCCTTTGGGCTAATGTCATGAGGAAAAAGTATATAAAGAGCCCAAACCCGAGAACCTGGACCAAAAAGAAGAAGGCGTCCCACATTTGGAGGGGAATCTTTAAAACTAAACCAATCCTCCAAATAAACATCAAGTGGAACATTGGAAATGGGAAAATTACCAACATATTCAAGGACTGGTGGAGTGGTGTTGATCTCATCAGACCTAATATTGAAGAGGGTGACATGGACGACAGAAATGTTGAGGTGCTTCTGGATCATCAGGGACAACAGGACCACAATTCCATACACCGTTGGATCAACCCTTCGAATGCTAAGGCCGTCATTATCATGGATTTACCCAGAGTCAATCCGCGGGAGGACAGACCGAGTTGGTCCCCTACTCCAAATGGTAAATTCTCTATTAATTCCTGCTACACCCAACTAGTTAGAAGAGACCTGAACATTCCTGGGCACGCTAATTGGAAACACTTATGGAGAAAGAAAATGCCTCAAAAGTTAAAAACTTTCCTCTGGACTATATTCCACGGCAAGCTCCTCACAAATCACCATCGTTTTGTTCGGAAAATGACTAATGAGGATGGCTGTGACATTTGTGGCAGTAGAGAGGACATGGAACACGTGTTCAGGGACTTCCCCATTGCCAGGGATACTTGGGCCATCATGGATAATTGGGCCATTCCCATGGGTGATAATACTGATAATTTCGATGATTGGTTCCAGAAACTTTCGATGGGCAATACTTGCGATATTCTATTTATCTCCACAGTGTGGCATCTTTGGAAGGCTAAAAATCTTCATATTTTCGAGATGAAAGCTACCCCACCCATCATGATTGCCAAGTTCAGTGTTGGATATGCTCGTGAGATCTCTGGCGTTTACAACAAACCTGTGAAACATAGGGTGATGAATTCTAATACTATAATTAATTGGAAGTGTCCTTGTGCAGGTATGCTGAAAATCAATACTGATGGTGGGCTGGATATTAACACCAAAGCGGGTACCTTTGGAGGAATTCTGCGGGACTGTAGAGGCGAATGGATCACTGGCTTCTTTGGTAAAATCATTTGTGCTGAACCGCTAAGAGCTGAATTCGAAGGAATCTTTTATGGGTTGCTTACTGCTAAAGACAGGGACTGGAGAAGATTCAACCTGGAATCTGATTTCAAAGTAGCGGTGGACATGATCAACGAGGGAGACTGGAATAATCACCCACACTCAGCTATCATCTTGGACTGCAGAGACATGAAGACGGACCTGAATGCCGACGTGACCTTCATCCCGAGAGAAGCTAATCAATGTGTTGATTGGCTTGCTAAGTATGCTCAATCCCGTGCAGATGATTTCTATACGCTGGGGACCCACCGGAGCGACTCCGAAAAATTATCGATGATGAAAAGAATAGGAACCAGAATGAAGGATCTGACTCGACCTAGTAGTGTTGACCGATCATTTATGTACCCTTTTGTTGGCTCCTTGCCTTCCTGTTGTGTTTGCTGTTTGCTGGTGCATGTAACTTATGTCTGCATTAACTCTTTATTTTAATTATTAAATTCCCCTTTCACGAAAAAAAAACTAAAGAGATACTTTTTAAGTGGGGAATTTCTACTGATGATGTGTGTGATGTATAGTGAAGCTATAGATGACTGTGACCATTTATTTTTTAATTTCCCATTTTCAAAGTCCATTTTTGGAAAAAGGGTTCCTAGATGGTTGGCTTCATAGAAGACCTAGTGTGTTGTTACAAGAGATTGAAGAAATATTTAAAACTTTCAAAAAATTCTCTTTCCATTCGCATGTAGTGTGCCTATCAGTGTGTGCTATGGTGTACTGCATATGGAAAGAAAAAAAAATCTAGAATATTTTATACAAATCAGTAAGAAGCTCAAGAAATTGTCAAGCAAGTTGAAGTTCTAGTTAGGGATAATGTGTGCTATTAAATAAAAATGTAATTAATCCTTTATTTAATATTTAATTATTCAAATTGTAATTAATATACATTTTAATTTAATATAATTTATTAATTTTGATGATTCCAAACATTGTTTTAAATGTTATATGTAAATTACTATTAAATAGATATAAAAATATAAGAGATTAGAGTATCAGTCATTAAAAGGATCTCATCCTAGTAGACATATATCATAGCAAGTCTAAAAGCGACTTAAGTTGTCCAAGATTTGACCGGATAGTATTGCGTGGCTCAAAGTGATAAATGATGTACTAGCAAGATTTCATCTAGAAAAAACAATGACATGACCGGAGAAAACAAATATGAACAGTCCAAGGTATATAAAGGAATCTTAACACGGGGCCCACAAATTTCTTCAAATTGTAAGACAAAGTACAACAATATATATATATATATATATATATATATATATATATATATATATATATATATAAATAAAATAAAGAGTAGAATTTTGGTTATTATTTCATAAGAGGATAAGCTAAGTAGAGGTTATGATTGAACCAACAAGGTAACGATCCAATGGTCGAGATTAAAATACCTCTGTTACCATTTTTTCTCCTTAAAAATTTAGTTTCCCCCGTTTCTAACACACTCTAATTTTTTTTCCTCTATAATTAAAATTCAAAAATAGGGATAAAAAGGTATTATACCCATTTTGATCTCACTTTTCAACCTCTCTCCCTCACTACTTCCTCTCCACTGTCTCTCTCCTATCACACGCAACCCACCGACCCTCAAATATTTAGCCCCTTACTCTCTTCAGCTTCTCTTCTCACCATGGCCCCCTCTCTCTCTCAGGTGTCTTCTCTCTCTCAGGTGAGGATTTGAAGAAATGGATGAAATGGGCTTTGTCTGGATTGCAAGACCACCGATCTAGGGTTTCTGAAACTGAAACACATGCATCTTCCTTTTCATTTTCTCCATCAAATTTTAGCCTTCTCGTCTTCGCCACATCAGTCAAGTCTTTCTTTACTTTGGCCTTAGCCTCAATTGCATACATCTTGGTGAGGTCGGGGTTAACCTTTGCATCTCTAAAATCCTTTTTGTCTTTCTCGATAGTGACCACAAGAGTAGTAAAATCACTACACCAAATCCTGCGAATGGTCACGCCTAGTGGGTCACGACCCAAGTCCGCGACCAGCTGGTCGCGAATTTGGGCCGTGACCCACTCAATATTTGGCGTGACCAATTTTATTACCACACTAAATTATCCATGCTCTGGAAGTGGTCACGGACTAAATCCCTGACCACGGTGGGTCACGGACTTTGGTCGTGATCAGGTCGTGACCAGCTTGGCGCCAAAATTCCCTCCACAGTGGGTCACGGACTTTGGCCATGACCAGGTCGTGACCATCTTGGCACCAAAATTCCCTCCAAACTGGTCGCGGATGGTTCACGAACTTGGGCAGTGACTAAAGGCGTGACGAAGCAGAAAACACACACATTAAGGGTCACGGCTGAGGGTCGTGACCATTTGTTGGTCTGGGTCACGGCTATGGGTCGTGACCATACGTCATTCAAACACCAAGGCTGTTGGAAAAGGGTCGCGGGCATGGGTCACGGCTCTAGGCCGTGACCAGATCGAAATCGCCATTGTCCAAGTCAGTAATGGGTCGCGTATGGGTCACGGCTCTAGGCCGTGGCCAGGTCGAAATTGTCAGTGTCCTCATGGTCATTAATGGGCCGCGCACATGGGGTCAGGGCTCTAGGCCATGACCATAGTCTGGTCTTACAAAGAAATATTCCCAGCTTCTCATTTATTACGTGTGACTTCATTTGTTGTTAGGGTTCGTGCGATTTCGGTTGGATTTGCATTTGGCTAATCGATTTCATTTGGTATGTATTGATTCATTTGGATTTCATGATTTCTATCTGAAGCCCTAACTTTTGTGTATGTATGTGTAGATTTATGTTTGTATGTGTGTATGTATAGATTGTATGTGTGTGTATGTATAGATTGTATGTGTGTGTATGTATAGATTTATGTCAAAAAAAATATTAGGGTTTAGTAAACCTTAAATAGTATGTGTGTGTATGTATAGATTATGTCAATAAACCCTAGATTGTATGTGTGTGTATGTATAGATTATGTCAATAAACCCTAGATTGTATGTGTGTGTATATATAGATTATGCCAATAAACCCTAGATTGTATATGTGTGTATTTTTTTTTTTGACAAAATATGCTTGTCTTGTTTTTTTTTTTTTGAGAAAATATAATTAAATGATTTTTTTTACATACGAGTCGAAAACACGTGTGCACATTACTATAGTGAGATATTGTTGGCTTGGTTATTGGATACTATATTGAATTTATTGAATTGATACTAGTGTGGATAAATGTACATGTTATTAAATTTGTTGGGTGTGCTCTTGATTTGCCTATGAAAAAGTATATCACATATCTTGCGATTAATGTGCATTTTTTGGGATTTCACATACACTTTTAAACTCTCATAACTTTCAAACCTACACCTTAATAGCAGGACTTGTATCCATGCCCTCGTATACTTTTTTCAGGAAAAATGAGGCACGGTGATAATTACTGTCAACAAGAGTGGGAGAGGTTGAAATTAGACCGCACACATAACTCTTTTATTAGCGTGCGTCATATAGAGGGTACTCCTATTTATAGGTACGGAAATAAAAAGATCGAACAATTTAAATACCTTGTAAATCATAGATTTGATATCCAGCAAGATTAATTGTTCGATCGTATTCTATTTTCTCTACCAGAAAACTGGGATGACGCGATACAAAATATATTTCACACACATAATCTCGACATAGCCCTGACCTTGGTTACGTTGTTGAAGAAGGCGAAAAAAAATCCACCCGTTATGGATACAACTGCTTACAGAGAGCATTGACATAGGCTGTGATGTCTCGCACCACATGCACGTAAAATTGAATCTTGCCAACAAGTTGATAAATAGGGGATTCCGAGTTCATGTCACTGACATCTACACATCAATCATAGATACCCTTCCTTCTAGTTGGCCACGTGCAAAAATTCATAGGTTCTTAAAAACTAATACCGAATGGATGGAGATCATACACATTGAACCTATTCTAAAGCCTTACTTTGAAAAGGTATATATCTATCTATATATATATAACTGATTAAGCTTGATTAATTAGTTATAATTTCATATTACTATAATTATTTAGCCACGTGTATTTTTTAATTTTTATAGATAATGTCGAGAGGAAACAACCCAAGGGTACTAAGTGCCGAGGTGACACCACAACGAGGTTCACCATCTCGTGCAGAACCCGGATTCTCAACACCAATGGCTGAGCAATTCACAACTCCACCAATGTTTCACTCCTCACCAAGTCCAACTCCAAGTGCTCCTACGTCCCAATCCAGCACTCCCGTTGCTTTAATGCCCCCATTCAACACTCATGATGCCTCCCGCTCAAATAAAAAGAAGCCTATTGGCTTCTCCCTTCTCGGGAATAACCCGACGGGTGATAGGAATGACGTGTTGAACTTTAAAGCCCGGTGTTTGTCGCTGGGAAAAATGAACGTGGGAGTCGGTGGACCAGACAATTGGAACCTTGTTGATCAAGCTATCAAAGATGACATAAATGACCAACTTTGCAAGCATTTCTCATTTCCTGACTGTTCCAAGAATAAGGTTATATATTGGGTTGCTTAAGGATTGAGGACATACAGGAGAAACCTTAGGAAGAAACATTTCCCGAAAGAGGCAGTGAGCTCAGATATTTTGTCTTTGAAAGAGAAAGTGCCTCCCAATGTTAAAATGCCGTTGGATCAGTGGAATAAGTTTTTAGAGAATGAGGCGAAGGAAAAAAATTGGTCCAGAGGGATCAAAACAAAAAAAATAGGGCACAAAAAACTGATATCCATAGGCTGGGATCCAAATCATATGAGGATTTAAAGAATGAATGGGAGAGTAGGACAAAAGATGGTCCAGATGCCGGTAAAAACCCAAATCGATCCAACTTATTCCTTCATGCTCGATGGGACAAAGATAATAAATTCCCGTCGCAGTTGGCTAAGACACTGGAATCAATAGAGACCATCAATAGTCAATCCAATTCGAGCCCTACTGATGACTTTGACCTTGAAAATGATGCCCTGACTAAGACCTTTGGAAAGGACAAAAGGGGGAGGACGAGAGGTGTTGGCTCACATATGCCAAAAACAAAACTTCAACACATTGTACCTCTTATGGACGAGCTTTCTTCGGTCAATAATTGTATCTCATCCCAAAAGGTGCACCAGTTGAAGACTGATGGGGATGTCCATGAGATTAAAAATTCCCTGGGATTATTGACAAATCAAATTGGGAAACTTGTGAATCTTTTTTAAAGTTATAGGCCCCCAATACCTCCTCAAGGTTACCCTTACCCTACTCCTACTCAAGGTTTCACACATCCTTACCCTCCAACATTCCCCTCTCAAATTCCTCATCCTCCAACATTCCCCTCCCCTGCACCTCCGCCAATCACGGGGCTCGGATCATCGTCAACAACTCACAGTGACTATGGCGAAGAGTACTATATCAAGGACCTGAGCAATTCGAGGTTTGTTGGCGTGTGCATACTCAACTCCAACTCTAGTACATCACCGACCTTTGGAGTAGGGTGAGGCTAAAATAATGGTCGATGGAATATACAACGGCTGCGGAGATGTACCTGTGTATGTTAACAGCGGGGAGGCGATGGAATTGAGTAATTATGCAAAATCTTTTACTACTTGGCCACTTTATCTGTTGGCCAAGATTTAATAATATTTTCTTTCGTTTCAGTTGTAATAATTTTTTTTTTGTTTTAGTTGTAAGAATATTGGTTTTGCTTCAGTTGGAATGATATTTTTTTGTTTCAGTTGTAAGAATATTGGTTTTGTTTCGTTTGGAATGATATTTTTTTTGTTTCAGTCGTAAGAATATTCTTTTTGTTTCAGTTGTAATAATATTTTTTAACCTATTACCACAGGACTAAAATTTGAAGATTATTACATGGATTTCCCACAATACAAAGAGTGGATGGGAGAGACTAACCGGATATCAAATAATCATGTAAAGGGCGTTTATGAATTTGTTAAATACGCATCCAAAAATCTTAAAAGTGAGAAGATTCTGTGTCCGTGCACTCATTGTATTAACAAAAAATATAAGTCATTGGAAATTGTTGAGTTTCATTTACTAAAATGGGGAATCTATCAAGACTATATAATACGGACATACCACGGTGAAAAAGTTGTACCTTATGTTCCAGAAGAATTACCGGCACCTGACCGTGTAACGAAACCTCAAGGAGTAGAAGTGGTACATGATTCATCAACACATCGTCCATTGACCGACTTAATTGATGATGCTTGCGGACTCCACAACCAACAAAACCACCAACCTATGGATACAAATAATGCACATTATGACCAAGTAAATGAACAAATGGATGCTGAACTACTAGGAGACCGGGAATACATACGGTTGAAAGCTGATGCGGTTAGACCGTTGTATAAAGATTGCGATGAAGATCACTCGATATTATATGCAATGATTGGTTTGCATAATTTGATGAGTCAATTTGGTTTGTCTGGAAACAGTGTAACCGTAATTCTTAAGTGGGTTAAAGAAATTCTCCCAAAAGAGAACATGTTACCAGAAAATTATCCTACCATGAAGAAAAGTTTGAAGGGTTTAGGTTTTAAATACAAATCTATTCATTCTTTCAAGTATGATTTCATATTGTACCGGAATGAGCACGAAGAGAAGGATGAATGTCCTGTATATAGTGAGCCTAGATATATGGTTTGTGAGAATGGAAATGACAAACATGCAAAAAATCGCAAGTGCTCGCAAGTCCCACAAAAGGTTTTGAAGTATTTTCCACTTGGGCCACGATTAAAACATTTTTTTACTGTACCATGGATAGCGAAGGCCATGACATGGCATGCTCGATGCGAGGTGGGTGGGAATTCGATGCGTCATCTTGTTGATTCACTAATCTGGAAAATTTCAAATGCACAACACTATGAATTTTCAAAGGAACCGCGCAACGTTCATCTTGCAATCTCAACCGATGGGTTTAACCCTTTCAGTAATTTAAGTACTAGTCAGAGTTATTGGCCAGTTCTTATGGCGCCTTTAAGTCTTCCTTCGACATTATGCATGAGAAAGGATTTCACATTGTTATCTTTGTTGATACCCGAGCCGAAGGCTCCCAGTGATGATATTGATATATTTTTAGCACCATTAATCGAAGAACTTAAAGAGTTATGTGATAAAGGCGTGACGGCGTTCGATTCTCATAAGGGTGAAGAGTTCACACTTAAAGCAATGGTGATGTGGGCGATCCACTATCTTCCTACTTATGGGACCTTGTCCGGTTGTAATGTTCATGGTTATTATGGATGTCCCATATGCGATGAAGCTTTATTATGTGGTCCCGTGAGGTATCGTTGGATGTATCCTTTTAAGTTCTTGATGAAAACCTTCAAAGATTATGTAAAGAATACACGGTATATTGGAGGGTCAATTGCTGAAGAATATGTAACGGTGGAATCATCGCTATACGCTAGGGAACATATGCCAGATCAAGAGGTGAGGAGGTTTAATCCTTGTGGAGAACGAGTGATAGAGGAACCTGACGAGTTTGAGGACGAATTATCGTTTGGGAACCCTAAAGAGGTGAAACTCACAAACCTACAATACAAGCAAGCAACTCGTCATGTCTTCGAATCGCAAGATGAAGTCCAAGACTAGAGAGAGTGAGTATCTACTAAATTCTTATTCTTTGATTATATGTATTTTTTATTTTATGATCTAAACTCTATAATTTTTCGGTAAGAAGTACGAGAACGAAATTATCCAAAATCAAAGGAGAAATTGAACGACAACTGACTTTAGGGCATGGGTGTCAAAAGAGGTACTTTTCACATCTTATGTGTGCGGTTATTTATTCATGTGTGTAAAAACATGCCCTAATACAAATTCATTAATAAATGCAGCTTCTAAAAAAAGGTGATGTCTCTTCCAGACTTGCACGCCTAGCAAAAGGTCCTAGTTTTCGTGCAAAAGAGTTTAAGAAATTCCGCACCAATAGTTTTGATTTCATTTCAAATCCATATGAGGAAAAGCTTTTGACGCAAAACAGTGGAATACCAATTTCTGTCTTGACCACCTGTATCGCTAGCAAAAGTGATAAAAATCCAAAGAATACGGTGCTAACCTATAATGGGATAATTCAACAAATCCTAGAACTTGTTTACTTGGATTTCACAGAAACCGTATTCTATTGTGATTGGGTAAAGGTGGAGGATACAACGAATGCTTGCAAAGTTAATTCCGACTCCAAACTTATTATGGTAGATTTATCAAAGCTGAAGACTAAAGACCACATAGTCGACGAGCCTTTTATTTGTGCGTTTCAGAATGTAAAGATGGTATTCTACTCGAAGTGCATAAATGATGGCAATTGGTCTATTGTTGTGCATGCACCAAAGGGTATGACTAGTGAAGTAGCACAATAAAAGCTCTAAAAGAGTTCCAGTCAGCTCTTGATGACAACCCTAATTTGAAGGATCTTTTAGTTGATTTAGAGGAAGATTAAGTATCAAAATATTATTTTATCCTCATCAATCTTATTTGTATCCTATTATGATATTGACATTATATTAGCACTTTACATTAATTTATGAATTTCATCTACTTTTAAGTGTAATGTCCCGCTATTTGTGCAAATGGTAGGTGTTTTATCGGTTCTTTTGTTTAGAACAGATATGTTTTCATTTATTTATCTCTATCGTTTGGCTTTAGATATAAATTTGCCTTTTATTTTATTAAATTAGACAACGTGGATCGATATTCATTTGTTCATGTTTTATAAAAACACATTATATGTATGGTTTTAAAAACCCGACAGCATATATGCATCTGCATATATGCGCATATATACATTTGCATATATGCAGCATATATGGGGCATATATGCAGCTGCATATATGCGGCATATATGTATAAATTATGTCAATAAACCCTAGATTGTATGTGTGTATTTTTTTAACAAAATATTATTCAAAACCTTAGACATTATATTTTTTTTGAAAAAATATAATTAAATGAATTTTTAACATGTAAAAAAAATGACATCCACCTTGTTGTGGGTTATATGCATGTCATCATATTATATTGGGGGTTATATGCTTGTCGTGATTTTTTTTTACAAAATATAATTAAATGAATTTTTTTGACATACTAGTCGCAAACACGTGTGCACATTATTATAGTGAGATATTGTTGGCTTGGTTGTTGGATACTATGTTGGATTTATTGAATTGATACTAGTGTCGATAAGTGTACATGTTATTAAATTTGTTGGGTGTGTACTTGATTTGCCTATGAAAAAGTATATCACTTATCTTGCGATTAATGTGCATTTTTTTACGTTTACGTCAAGATATTAGGAGGCTACAACTTGACATGGAACAAAGGCAACTTGATTCCGTTCATTCATATTTTAACTTAACATGTATGCCATAATTCTGTTAATTTCATACAGTTCTGTTTTAGTTTGAGATTTGTTGTGATAAACTTGATTGGATATGTATTTAAAGCCTTAAAATGGTGGCGTAATAATCACAACTACATTGATATTATAGGCATCGGGTTGATATTATTCATTTTTGTTCTCTTTTGCCTTCGTGTACTTTTCTTTACATATTATAGGCAGCAGGTTGCTCATGTTCGTTCGAATTGTGATGTTAAAATGGGGGAATAAATCTGCGTCATATGTAAATCTACGACATATTATAGGCAGTAGATCTAATTCTTCAGTGGTATTGTGAGGTACTTTCTTTAATTTTACATACCCGTTCTTCATAACACATTGTTTACGTATTGCAGATCTAACCAATTGGATATCAGTTCTTCATTACATGCTAGTTCTTCATTACGCACCAGGTACTCTTTACTTTAACTAAAGTAGTTATATAATTGATATGCATTATCTATTAAATCTTTTAGATGATAGAAGGAGTACGAAATAATTATTGTTTTTTTTTGTTTGGCTGTTGGATAATTATTGGTTGTTGGCTTGTTGTTGGCTAGTTATTAGATAGTATGCTATAAAGTATGGGATAATTAAAAGGAGTACGGGATAATTATTGGTTTGATTGTTGGATAATATGTTGAAAATATTTTAGACTCCCATGAGTGGCACCAACACCTCACACGGCACTAATGTAACTCGTACGAACTGACCGCGAGATCATGGGACTCCCGGTTTGAGAGTACGATGATAATTTGTATATTTCTAGACTTAGGCTTAAAAACATGGCGTTAGTGGGTGAAAACCCTAAACAGCCCCCGAACGGCCCCGTGAGTGGCACTAACACCTCACATGGGACCAATGTAACTCATAAGAACTAATCGCCCATTCCCGGGACTCCCGCTTTGAGAATGCGACGATAATTTGAAAATATGAGGACTAAAGCTTAAAAACAAGGCGTTATAGGGTGAAAACACGAAATAGCCCCAGTACGGTTCCATGAGAGGCATTGATACCTCTCACGGGACCAATGTAACACATAGGAACTGACCGCGCAGTCACGGGACTTTCGGTTTGATTATACGATGATAAATTGAAAATATGAGGACTTGAGCTTAAAAACAAGGCATTAGAGGGTCATAACATGAAACAACCCCCGTACGGCTCCGTGAGCGGCACCCACGCCTCACACGGGACCAATATAACTCGTAGAAACTGATCGCGCAGTCACGGGACTCCCGGTTTGAGAATACGACTATAATTTGAAAATATGAGGATTTAAGCTTAAAAATAAGGCGTTAGAAGGTAAAAACTCGAAACAGACTCCGAACGGTCCAGTGAGAGGCACCGACACCTCATACGGGACCAATATAACTCGTAGGAACAGATCGCGCGATCACGGGACTCCCAATTTGAGAATACGACGATAATTTGAAAATATGAGGACTTAAGCTTAAAAACAAGGCGTTAGAGGGTGAAAACACGAAGGAGCACCCGTACGGTCCCGTGAGAGGCACCAACACCTCTCAAGGTACCAATGTAACACGTAGGAACTGACCGCGTGATCACAGGACTCCCGGTTTGAGAATACGATGATAATTTGAAAATATGAGGACTTGAGCTTAAAAACAAGGCATTAGAGGGTGAAAACATGAAACATCCCCCGTACAGCCTCGTGAAAGGCACCAACACCTCACATGGGATCAATGTAGCTTGTAGGAACTGCTTGCGCAGTCACGGGACTCTCATTTTGAGAATATGACTATAATTTGAAAATATGAGGACTTAAGCTTAAAAATAAGGCGTTAGAAGGTAAAAACTCGAAATATCCCTCGAGAGGCCCCGTGAGAGGCACCAAGACCTCACACGGGACCAATGTAACTCGTAGGAATTAACCTCTAGATCACGGGACTCCCGATTTGAGAATACGATGATAATTTGAAAATATGAGGACTAAAGCTTAAAAATAAGGCGTTGGAGGGTGAAAACACGAAATAGCCCCAGTACGGTCCCGTGAGAGGCACTGATACCTCTCACGGGATCAATGTAACACGTAGGAACTGACCGCACAGTCACGAGACTTCCGATTTGAGTATACGATGATAATTTGAAAATATGAGGGCTTGAGCTTAAAAACAACGCGTTAGAGGGTGAAAACATGAAATAACCCCCGTACGGCTCCGTGAGTGGCACCCACATCTCACACGGGGCCAATGTAACTCGTAGGAACTGACCGTGCAGTCACGGGACTCTCCCGGTTTGAAAATACGACTATAATTTGAAAATATGAGGATTTAAGCTTAAAAATAAGGCGTTAGAAGGTAAAAACTCGAAACAGCCCCCGAACAGCCCAGTGAGAGGCACCGACACCTCACACGGGACCAATGTAACTCGTAGGATAGATCGCGCGATTACGTGACTCCCGATTTGAGAATACGATGATAATTTCAAAATATGAGGACTTAAGCTTAAAAACAAGGCGTTAGAGTTAAGCATTGAGGAACTTGAGATTCTATCGACACAGAGATATCAAAAGAGAAAAAACTCCGAGAAAAAACTCCAAATAGTGTTGACTTCATTAGCAATACTTTAATGAAACCAAACTTCATTCGAAATTCTTCAAGTCTAGCTTGGTCTACTTTAGGTTCTAAGCAGACTAACATCAATTGTTTGTGTATCTTTACAAATTTGTTTCCTCCTTTTCATTCCCCTCTACATTTTCCTCTACAGCAGGTTCTTGTTCCTCTTCTACAATGTTTGTGTAATTATGTGATTGATGGTTGGACTTTTCAATTCATTCCTCACCATTGATAACTTCACATGTTTCTTCTTTGTGGAATTACCAATTCGGACTTGAACATTTATATAACTATTGTTATATAATGGTTATATAACAACAGTTATATAACTGTTATATTAACAGTTATATAACCGTTATATTAACAGTTGTATAACCGTTATATTAACTGTTATATAGCCATTGTTATATAACTGTTATAACAGTTATATAACTGTTGTTATATAATTGTTAATAACAGTTATAACTGTTGTTATATAACTGTTATTAACAGCTATATAACAACGGTTATATAACTGTTAATATAACAGTTATATAACTGTTGTTATATGTGACACCCCGACTAATTAAATACCGGGTAGCTACTCCTTTATTAAATTAATTCAAAATGCCAAGTTGGCTCAGTTAATAGCATCACTGTCGAAAACATTTTATTATTACTAACCACCTAGTATTTAAAAAGTAAGTTGCCAAATATTAATTTAAGTCTGATTAACATGCAACAAGTGTAATGAATAAATAAATAACACCATTCACCATACTGAAGTAAAACGAATAATCATCACAATAGAGTAAATAAAGACTGGAGGAAAACTCCTCACTACAATCCCACAACTGATAAGTAAAACGAATACTGAAACAATACTTGCTAAAGTCTGAAAACTGAAATGTAAAAGATGCTCTAAATAGAAATGGGCAACATGCCCTACAACTGATAGATAGTGACTCTGGAATCCAAAAGATAGAAGCGTCTATAAGCAAAGTCCCTGTAGCTTCCACAAACCGCTACAGCTCGTCACCTGAATGAGTATCCTATGCTTGGTGTCCCTGTGGCTGGGCACCTAAAATGGTTTTACAAGAAAAAGATTTGAAAAGCAAACGGGTCAGAGCCCGAATGTGGGGTTATATTTTTAAAAACCTGCAAGTGCTTTAAAAACATTTAAAACATTAAATGCAAAGTACATGTTAGGACGTGCACTCACATTATATTCTCACCTCTCGTCTAACTGTGCACTCCTAACGCAAATACCCATCTACAACGATATAAACCACTAGCTAAGTGACGACATAACTAGCTAGACTGCCAAAGGTCCTACCCATAATACTTGGTTCCATTAACATAATAACGCTCGTAATTAAATAGGGTTTAACATAAACTCAGATACTCAATATGCAATATATATAACTATCAGTTAACTCGTTATATTTCTCGAAAACAATACCGTAATATATTTACAACATTAACATGAGGATTCTCATTAATTAAATGTATATTAATCACATTGTAAATATACAATACAAGCACCCCGAGAACTAAGCTGCGGTGCACACATACTCTGCTATCCATCCCGGTACATCACGTACATAAGGATCACATATTCCGAATCTCTCAGGAATAGTTCAGATAACACAAATCACAAATATTGGAGGTGAACACAGTCATCATCACGTGGGTCACGCACATACCTACGCTCCCACGGTCAGCGGACTTATTAATATCCCAATAAGTCTTTTTATGACCTATGTTCATCGAGGTACCAGTCTATATCCCCCCCCCCCCCGTAGGAACACAAGGATTAGAGGGTCCTAAGAGAACACAGCCTCCCGTGATAGCAAGTATGGTAGGTATGTCATACACACAATCCATATGCCAATACTAAGTAAACACACATCTTAGTAACACCGTATTTTAAACGTAGTACATATTGCATTCTCGTACTAACTTATAATTATCACAATTCATACTATTCCGGCTTGTAATTATACGCGCCATAATTCATCCTCACGTCGTAGTAGACACTCACGTCTCACCCAAACGGTTCATTCTAATTTAACTCTCTTGTATATAATTTCCTTCTCATATATACCCAAATGTCCCAAACCTATCACTACGTCATCATTGGAAGATTAACTATATCCTCGAACAAGTTTACGGGACTCCAAAATTCAAAACAGTTCAAAATAGCCCAAACTGTCAGCTCGTTAGAAGTCTCGTTCGAACGAGTGTTCGAACGAGTTTGGGCTGTCAGCTCGTTAGAAGTCTCGTTCGAACGAGGCTGTTCGAACGAGATTCCAGTTCGTTCGAACGAACTGCACCTTCTAACGATATCTCGTTCGAACGAGATATCGAACGAAACTACCCTTCGTTAGAAGAGACTGGTCAACTCGCTAGAAGCTCGTTCGAACGAGCTCGTTCGAACGAGCTCGTTCGAACGAGCTCGTTCGAACGACCTGGGGCTGCTTCTAACGACTGGCCAGTTTCGGCCCAGATTTTTCCAAATACGTTTTTCACCATTTTTACTCCTCAAATCACCTCTAAAATTTATCCCAACGATTGTTTTAAAGTCTCTAAACAATCCTAAACATAATATAACCACATCCTATCACGTTTTTATGGATTAATTCATCCTAATCATCAATCAATTTACAAATACTTAAACTTTTCCCCAATTCATTCATGAACATGAACCCTAGAATTTGGAACCCTCAATTCATCAAATTTAATCCGTTTTTCTTTCACCCAATCATGTATTAACATCAGATTAATCGTCACTAAACTATTCTACATGCAATTTATCCTCAATCTTCAGAACCTAAGTCCAATTAATCATGGGTTTTCATTCATCTTCCAATAACAATAATAAATCTTCAATTTTCTAACATGGAAAGAACATTTACTGAAGTTAAACATAATTAAACCACTTGCCTTGTTTGTTTCCGGATTTGGTGTTGATTTGGTGAAGAATCTCTGCAGAATTTTCTCTCTTTCTCTCCTTCTCCAAGCTCCTTCTCCAATGGTGGCTTAAGGTGGCTAGGGTTTGTTTTGGGGAAAGTTGTAAACCTAAAGATAACCTTCGTAGCTTAATGGTTTAATATAGGATGGTTAGTGGGCTTTGTGGGTTTAATCCACATCAGATTTACACCTCAAATTTTCTTCACTTTTTATTTCCTAAAAATGTAAAATTACCAAAATACCCTTTAAGTTGCCGGTATGGCCTAAAAATACCCCGGGACCCAAACTATACCCCCGGCTAGTGTTTTCTGACTATCTCGACCCTTCCGGATGCGTTGGAGCACTCAAAACGACCATACGGGTTATAGATTTTAAATTCACTTTTATTATCAAAATATTATACCGTGACGCGGCGGTCCCACGCGTCTCAACAAAATTTCTAAAATGCTGTATATAAATCTCACGACAAATTTTATAATACCAAATACATATATAATCATATATGCACATAATCAAATACCAATTCGCATCTCATTAGTATTTATAACCCGGATTAATTATCAATTAATACGCATTTAATTAATTAATCCCAAAAATAAATATAGTCAAAAGTACGGGGTATTACATTATATAACAGTTATATAACAACAAGTTTGCGGCTTTCTTCGATTGATGCTTTCTCCTTTTGGCATTACTTAAAATTAGGCGTCCGTTGTAGTCCATATGTATCGTGCTAAAGTTTAAACATGTATGATTGTGTCGAATCGCATTGTGATTACTGAATTTGCAGCATATATTCTTGTACTTATAGTCTTACTGAATTTGGTCATATGCCTCGAAGGAAATTCAATGATTTTGGTATGTAATTCCATACTAGTACTTATAGGCTTTCTTTTAATTATTCTTGTACACTCTAAATCAGTTAGTATGTAAGGTTTATCATCATTTGATTTATTAAGTACATGAATAACCTCTGAACTATATCCCTCGTGTCAATTGAGCCTCTAAACAAACACGCACCCGAACTATATCCCTCGTGTCCGTTGTAGTCCATATACATATATGCATATATGCAGGCTGCATATATGCAACATATATGCACATATACATCTGCATATATGCAGCATATATGCATCTGCATATATGCAAACATATATGCATCTGCATATATGCATTCTCTATGGATTGGTTTACATATTGAAAGCGAGCGGATAGAGGTTTACATATTGCCTACTTGGATTGGTTTTCATTTATTTTTCATTTTTACATCTTGTATTCGTGGAATGATTTTATCAAATTGTTGTGGATGACTCATTTCACACTATTCAGGTAATTCCCATTGAGGTCTCTATATTCTTTTGTAATGTATGTATAAAGATTGGGGTTGTCTTTTAGGATAGCAGTTGGAAGAAAGAGACATTATAGTGGCATGCATTGATTATAGGTGAACGTCATTTCACATTCAAAATATACTTTCTTAGACAAAATAAATACAGTTGCTTTGATACTCATAGAAATTCTTGTCTACTCTATGCAAGAGTACATAGTTGAAGTAATTATTCCTAGTTAACAATAATGTACTCAACACAAAAATAAAAGGTTCATGATACCTATATATAAACAATTATCCTTGCTTGAGGTAATCCATTAGTTTCCAAAACAATTATATAATTGTGACATTTCAAATGCATAATACCAATCTTGTTTAGATTAAGATTGTACCCTCCTATGATATATTTTATTCAAATAGTGAAATATCCTAATGAGGTAACACTCCTATTATATAGGTGGGATTCATTATACGCTATCATGCCTTTAGTGAAAAAAAATAATGTACAATTCATAATCCACTTAAGATAATCTATTACAACCCCCGACGGTAATTTGCAAATTTCAAGACTTAGGCTTAAAAACATGGTGTTAGAGGGTGAGAACTTGAAACAGCCCCCGAACGACCCCGTGGGTGGCACCAACACCTCCCACGGGACCAATGTAACTCGTAGGAACTGACCGCACAGCTGCAGGTCTCCCGGTTTGAGATTACGATGATAATTTGCATATTTCTAGACTTAGGCTTAAAAACATGGCGTTAGTGGGTGAAACTGCGAAACAGCCCCCGTAGGGCCCCGTGGGTGGTACCAACACCTCCCACGGGACCAATATGACTCGTAGGAACTGACCGGGCAGCCCCAGGACTCCCAGTTTGAGAATACGATGATAATTTGAATATTTTTAGACTTATGCTTAAAAACATGGCGTTAGAGGGTGAAAACTTGAAACAGCACCCGAACGTCCCCGTGGGTGGCACCAACACCTCCCACGGGGCCAATGTAACTCATAGGAACTGACAACGCATCTGCGGGACTCTTGATTTGAGAGTACGACGGTAATTTGCATATTTCTAGACTTATGCTTAAAAACATGGCGTTAGAAGGTGAAAACGTGAAACAACACCCGTACGACCCCGTGGGTGGCACCAACACCTCCCACGGGACCAATGTGACTCGTAGGAACTAACCACGGAGCCGCGGGACTCCCGGTTTGAGAATACGACGGTAATTTTCATATTTCAAGACTTAGGCTTAAAGAATGGCGTTAGAGGCTGAGAACTCGAAACAGCTCCCAGCCTTCCCCGTTGGTGGCACCAACACCTCCCACGAGATCATTGTAACTCGTAGGAACTGACCCCTCACCCGCAGGTCTCCCAGTTTGAGAATATGACGGTAATTTGCATATATCTAGACTTAGGCTTAAAAACATGGCGTTAGAGGGTGAGAACTCGAAACAGCCCCCGAACGTCCCGGTGGGTGCCACCAACACCTCCCACGGGACCATTATAACTCGTAGGAACTAACCACGCAGCCGAGGGACTCCCTATTTGAGAATACGATGCTAATTTGCATATTTCTTGACTTAGGCTTAAAAACATGGCGTTAAAGGGTGAAAACTCGAAACAGCCCCCAAACGTCCCCGTGGGTGGCACCAACACCTCCCACGGGACCAATGTAACACGTAGGAACTGACCACGCAGCTGTGGGACTCCCAATTTGAGTACGATGGTAATTTGCATATTTCTACACTTAGGCTTAAAAATATGGCGTTAGAGGGTGAAAACTCAAAATAGCCCCCGAACGTCCCCGTGGGTGGCACCAACACCTCCCACAGGACCAATGTAACTCGTAGAAACTGACCCCGCAACTGCGGGTCTCCGGATTTGAGAGTACGACGGTAATTTGCATATTTCTAGACTTACGCTTAAAAACATGGCGTTAGTGGGTGAAAACGCGAAACAGCCCCCGTAAGGCCCCGTGGGTGGTACCAACACCTCCCACGGGACCAATGTGACTCGTAGGAACTGATCGCGCAGCCGCGGGACTCCCAGTTTGAGAATTAGAAGATAATTTGCATAATTCTACACTTAGGCTTAAAAACATGGTGTTAGAGGGTGAAAACTCGAAACAACACCCGAACGTCCTCGTGGGTGGCACCAACACCACCCATGAGACCAATGCAACTCGTAGGAAATGACCCCGCAGCTGCGGGTCTCCCAGTTTGAGAGTACGATGGTAATTTGCATATTTCTAGACTTAGGCTTAAAAAATGGCGTTAGAGGGTGAGAACTCGAAACAGCCCCCGACTGTCCCCGTGGGTGGTACCAACAGCTCCCACGAGACCAATGTAACTCGTAGGAACTGACCCCGTAGCCGTGGGACTCCCGGTTTGAGAATACGACGATAATTTGCATATTTCTAGACTTAGACTTAAAAACATGGCGTTAGAGGGTGAGAACTCGAAATAGCCCTCGACCGTCCCCGTGGGTGGCACCCACACCTCCCATGGGACCAATGTAACTCGTAGGAACTGATCCCGCAGCCGCAGGACTCCCGGTTTGAGAGTACGACGGTAATTTACATATGTCTAGACTTAGACTTAAAAACATGGCGTTAGAGGGTGAGAACTCAAAACAATCCCCGAACGTCCCCGTGGGTGGCAGCAACACCTCCCACGGGACCAATGTGACTCGTAGGAACTAACCACGGAGCCGCGGGACTCCCGGTTTGAGAATACGACGGTAATTTTCATATTTCAAGACTTAGGCTTAAAGAATGGCGTTAGAGGCTGAGAACTCGAAACAGCTCCCAGCCTTCCCCGTTGGTGGCACCAACACCTCCCACGAGATCATTGTAACTCGTAGGAACTGACCCCTCACCCGCAGGTCTCCCAGTTTGAGAATATGACGGTAATTTGCATATATCTAGACTTAGGCTTAAAAACATGGCGTTAGAGGGTGAGAACTCGAAACAGCCCCCAAACGGCCCCTTGGGTGACACCAACACCTCCCACGGGACCATTGTAACTCGTAAGAACTAACCATGCAGCCGTGGGACTCTCAGTTTGAGAATACGACGCTAATTTGCATATTTCTTGACTTAGGCTTAAAGACATGGCGTTAGAGCGTGAAAACTCAAAACATCCCCCGAACGTCCCCGTGGGTGGCCCCAACACCTTTGACGGGACTAATGTAACATGTAGGAACTGACCACGCAGCCGCAGGACTCCCGATTTAAGAGTACGACGGTAATTTGCATATTTCTACACTTAGGCTTAAAGGCATGGCGTTAGAGGGTGAAAACTCGAAACAACCCCCGAACGTCCTCGTCGGTGGAACCAACACCTCCCACGGGACCAATGTAACTCGTAGGAACTGACCCGCAGCTGTGGGTCTCCCGATTTGAGAGTACGACGGTAATTTGTATATTTCTAGACTTAGGTTTAAAAACATGGCGTCAGTGGGTGAAAATGCGAAACAGCCCCCGTAGGGCCCCGTGGGTGGTACCAGCACTTCCCACGGGACCAATGTGACTCGTAGGAACTGACCGCGCAGCCGCAGGACTCCCGGTTTGAGAATTAGACGATAATTTGCATAAATCTACACTTAGGCTTAAAAACATGGCGTTCGAGGGCGAAAACTCGAAACAGCCCCCGAACGTCCCCGTGGGTGGCAGCAACACCTCTCACGGGACCAATGTGACTCGTAGGAACTGACCACGCATCCGCGGGACTCCCGATTTAAGAATACGATTGTAATTTTCATATTTCAAGACTTAGGCTTAAAAAATGGCGTTAGAGGGTGAGAACTCGAAACAGCCCCCGACCTTCCTCGTGGGTGGTACCAACACCTCCCACGAGACCAATGTAACTCGTAGGAACTGACCCCGCAGCCGCAGAACTCCCGATTTGAGAATACGAAGGTAATTTGTATATTTCTAGACTTAGGCTTAAAAGCATGGCGTTAGAGCGTGAGAACTTTAAACAGCCCCCGACCGTCCCCATAGGTGGCACCGACACCTCCCACGGGACCAATGTAACTCGTAGGAACTGACCCCGCAGCCGCGGGACTCCCGATTTAAGAGTACGATGGTAATTTGTATATTTCTAGACTTAGGCTTAAAAACATGGCGTTAGAGGGTGAAAACTCGAAACAGCCCCCGAACGTCCCCGTGGGTGGCAGCAACACCTCCCACGGGACCAATGTGACTCACAGGAACTAACCACGCAGCCGCGGGACTCCCGATTTGAGAATACGATGGTAATTTGCATATTTTAAGACTTAGGCTTAAAAAATGGCGTTAGAGGGTGAGAACTCGAAATAGCCCCCGACCGTCCCCGTGGGTGGCACCAACACCTCCCACGAGACCAATGTAACTCGTAGGAACTGACCCCGCATCCGCGGGTCTCCCAATTTTAGAATACGACGGTAATTTTCATATTTATATACTTGGTCTTAGAAACATGGCGTTAGAGAGTGGGAACTCGAAACAGCTCCCGAACGGCCCCGTGGGTAGCACCAACACCTCCCATGGGATCAATGTAACTCGTAAGAACTAACCCCGCACCCACGGGTCTCCCGGTTTGAGAATACGATGATAATTTGCATATTTCTAGACTTAGGCTTAAAAACATGGCGTTAGAGGGTGAAAACTCAAAACAGCCCCCAAACGTCCCCGTGGGTGGCAGCAACACCTCTCACGGGACCAATGTGACTCGTAGGAACTGACTACGCATCCGCGGGACTCCCGATTTAAGAATACGATTGTAATTTTCATATTTCAAGACTTAGGATTAAAAAATGGCGTTAGAGGGTGAGGACTCGAAACAGCCCCCAACCGTCCCCGTGGGTGGCACCAATACTTCCCACGGGACCAATGTAACCCGTAGGAACTGACCCCGCACCCGCGGGTCTCCCGGTTTTAGAATACGATGATAATTTGCATATTTCTAGACTTAGGCTTAAAAACATGGTGTTAGAAGGTGAGAACTCGAAACAACCCCCGACTGTCCCCGTGGGTGGCACCAACACCTCCCACGGGACCAATGTAACTCGTAGGAACTGACCCCGCAGCCGCATATCTCCCGGTTTGAGAATACGACGGTAATTTTCATATTTCTAGACTTAGGCTTAAAAACATGGCGTTAGAGGGTGAAAACTAGAAACAGCCCCCGAACGGCCCCGTGGGTGGCACCAATACCTCCCACGGGATCAATGTAACTCGTAGAAATTGACCCCGCAGCCGCGGGTCTCCCGGTTTGAGAGTACGACTGTAATTTGCATATTTCTAGACTTAGGCTTAAAAACATGTCATTAGAGGGTGAAAACTCGAAACAGCCCCCGAACGGCTCGTGGGTGGCACCAACATCTCCCACGAAACCAATGTAACTCGTAGGAACTGACCCCGCAGCCGCGGGTCTCAAAACGACGGTAATTTGCATATTTCAACTTGGTTACTGATAATTTTAACTCATATATGCAATTTTTCAGCTTGATTAAATTTTTTGTAAAACTATTTGGTTACTGATATTTTTTTTATGTATCCTATCATTTGTAGGATTTTTGCACGCGGAACAAACGAAGGATGCAATGGTCTACAGCATGAAGATTGTTTATATGTTATGGACATTCAGGATTTTGTTTTTTGTGTTACAGTCGTGCGGGCTTTTATTGTTTAGTTTTATGGTCGTGCGGGCTTTTATAATTTGATTGTTGAACTTTATGGCCGTGCGGGCTTTATAATAAGTAGGTTTTACATTTACAGGTTTTGGAATGTCAAGAAAATAGAGGAAACTCTGCTCAATTTTTTTTTTTGGTTTGTGAATTATTAAGACGCTTAATATTTATAAGTTTGTATATATATTTGTTTATTAACAACGTTCTCGATTCGCAGTTTGTGGTTGGACCCCCAATTTTTGGTGCACTCACAGGACCCCCAATTTTAGGATTGGACCAAAAAAATACATTTTTAAAAAAAAATTATAGTTAAATATGGTCATGGACTTTGTCCATGACCATTTTTATTTTTTTCGTCACGCATAAAAATGGTCACAGACTTGGGCCGCGACCATTTTTTTTATATTTTGGTCACGGTTATGGGTCGCGGCCAAAGTCCGCGACCATTTTTTTCCTTTTTTTTCGTCACGGACTTGGACCGCGACCATTTTTTTTTTTTTATTGGTCACGGTTGTGGGTCGCGACCAATTTGTCACGGTTGTGGGTCACGAATGCGGACCGCGACCTTTTTTTTTTGTCATGGTCGTGGGCCGCGGACTTTGGTCGCGACCAATTTGTCACGGTTGTGGATCACGGATGAGGACCGCGACCAACTTTTTTTTAATTTTTGTGTCACGGTCGTGGGTCGCGGACTTTGGCTGCGACCAATTTGTCACGGTTGTGGGTCACGGATGAGAGCCGCGACCCGTCACGGCATGACTCACGACCCAAGTCCGCGACCATCTGCCGTGACCCCCTTCGGCCGTGACCATTTTTTGGTCACGAACTTGGGTCGCGACCCACGAAAATGGTCACGCCCAAAATGGTCACGGCCCAAGTCCGCGACCCACAGTTTTGGTCAGGGATTTTGGCCGTGACCAATCGCCAGTTTTGGTGTAGTGAATCATCAATATTCTTATAAAGAATAACCTTTTCAGCCTCCAAGCTTTTAACCTTCTCGTCGAGCTTTTTCTTATCAGTCGCTTGATTCCATTGACCAGCTAATAAGTCAAAATTGATTTGCGCAACTCTTAAAATACAACCTCCTCATCAACAGAGGTCTCCTTCATCCGGTCATTCCTTTACAATAATTGATTATACTCAATTAAAAATTGAATACCAATGGATGAATACACATGATAAAAATATAAAAGACCAACATAAAGGAACTATATAATGGCGATAAACTTATAAGGGGAATGTTGTGGTTAGCACGCTCCAACAATCTTGAATGGGGAAAGACAGAGGCAAATGCCTAATCTGTGGGGAAAACTCTAGTTTTAATGAAGTCCCTGGACATATCGAGATGAGCCACAATAGATTATAGAACACCCTTTCCCTTATCAGCAACCTACTTCCCCACAATCTCCAGTTAGGGAAGATCATCCTTCTTTTGCCTCTTTAAAAAAGGCTCGTGCTCCTTGGAAGGGGAGTCATCAAGGTTTATGGGGTTTGTGGAGCCCCCTAATATCACTTTTCTTTCTCATTAGTTGAGTAAGTTCTTTCTCTCTGCCTGATGGATGAGTAGGAGGAGGAGATCTAGTACCAACATGCGTAGCACCAACGTTGGCAGCGATCAGGTTAGTGACTTTCCTCTTCGCCATAACACTGGGAGAAATGGTGAAAGGGACTAAATAAATCTTAAGTGGATCAAAAGAGTATGATGTTCCTTTCTAAAAAAAATTACCCCTCTCTAAGTTTTGAGGGGACGTGCTCCCCTAAGATAATTAGGCCCTCTTTGAGTTAGGGGAGGTAGAGGCTTTCAGGTCATCTAAGGTGGTGGGGATGATCGACTTTCTCTCTATCGACCTTGTAATAAAGGAGGTAGTGGTGCTCTTGTACTTGAACATAAATGTCACTGATCTTGGATGCTGAACAGCTCCAACTCTCTGTTGAATGGATCAAATCGCTCGAAGAATAACAAAATTAACGCCGTTGTTGTGAGGAATCTTCTTCTTGCTCTTCACTACAAAAAAAATAGAGAAAAAAACAAAGCATTAACATTAATCAAGGAATAATCACAAAGTTATAATAAATATTTTCTAACCAATTCCTTATCGTTCCCAAGGGCATTTTGGTTCTTCATATGCCACACCAATATTACTAATTTTTCACAATTAGACTGTGATACTAATAATACTTATTGGAATGAGGAAGGTTCATAAAAAGGTCTTGATTATCTGACCTCATCTTCATATAGATAATATTCTCAGTAGTTGTCACCCATTGGTAACAATACATGATCTCAGTAATGCCGAGATGGGTCCTATACAACTTAATAATACGATTGACCCCATTAACGATCCTCTATGTGTCTGTAGCAACTTAGGATGGGACCACATCGAAGTATTGGCGCAACTCCATAATTAAGTTAGTTGGGGGGAAAATGACCCCACACTTAGTAATAAAGATTGAAGTAAACCAGTTGCCTTCAGGAAGGGTGCAAAGATTATAAGGATCATCAACTAATTATACTGATACCTATGAGGGGAGTTGATGACCAAGTTTGAATTCTTCCAAGGTGTTTTTGTCAATAACATACACCATGTTTAAAGATCGCAAGCTCAATGAAAGAACTAAATAGAGAAAGTGAATAAGAGTGAAATAAAGAGAGAGTTTCAAATAAATTCTTACAGTGAAATGAAGAAAGTGAGGACAATAAAAATCTCTCCTTTGAAATATTTAAGATTACAAGTTTTTCAAATGAACTGGAAAATGAGAAAAAGTTTCGAAACCATCACCTTGTAGTTGGAAGTGACCTCACGATTCTTTAGAAAAAATAATGATTACACATGCGTATGACGATTGATGAAATGACCGTTCACTACTAGAAAGAAAAAAGGGTAATATTTTCCAGTATGCCCCTAGAGCACTTAAAGATAAAAAAATCCTTAAATTGTAGGGATATTCACAAGACTGCCCTTCGATCAAACTTATAAATACTCCATCATGACAACTTGTCAAAGTCTCAGCCAACCACGACATAACAAAGCCCAGTGACCTCAAAGTGACACTAAGCTTTGGGGGAAATTATGGGGACCACGGTTACGATGGCACATGACCTACCCTTTTTCGGAACAGACCCACATGCTTCTTGCGCATCAAGTTAATTGAGAATCCAAGTCATACAGGACTCTCACATGTAAATTCCTTGGGATAACTTAAACTGATAAGATATAGGTCCGAACTTTTAGGGATAGTTGTTAATGGAGCTTGAGACTCTCCTAAGCTCCTTTACAAATTTAAACCTGCCCCACTTAGGGACAAGCATGTGAGATTGTATTATTGAGCAGTGCTACGACTCTGCCGACCTATTCTCTAAGTTAATAAAAAAAATGAACCCTAAACCCTGAGGACGTAAGCACGTTGTCGAACCACGTATATTCCTCTGTTGTGCGCTTTTGATCCTTATCCTTGAGTATTTTTTTTTATTTAGCTTGTGTTCACTAAATGCAAACATTGTAGAAAATTACCACATATAATTGACACAGTCTGTGGGAATCGATCTGAGTTCTTTACCACTAACTAAATCTCTGAGATGTCTTACTCACACAAATTAGATTATATGAATGTGAATGACTACGAGGGTCATTAATAGCACAACTATGGAGATCAAGAGGGTTGTCCCCTAGATCACGAAGACTACGATGACTAGGAGGGTCCTTAGTTGACCCCTCCCTCTCAGAGCGTTAGATATACGATTAGTCAGTATTACTAGTCCATAAATGCTCGTTACCATCCTTAGGAGGATAAAAATCAACCAGATCTCAAGGCTCATAGACAACTAAGAGAAGTGCCTTTAGGATGAAAGGGCTACTAACAGGCACCAACAGGAGAAAATTGTCGCACTCCTACAATGCCTAGATAAGCTAAAGAAGGAATCTCAGAGAGAGAAGTATAAGCATGGTTGTTTGTCATTAACTCTTAGCCCTTAGATGAGCGGAGCTAGAAGTTGAGGAAGGAGTACCGAGCGATAGAAGGAATACTCTCCTAATCGAAGGTCTTCTAAAGGGAGACCACGCCCAGAAGATCGAAAAGAAGAGTATTCCTTTATTTAAACTCTACATATTAGATAGTATAAAACAACCAGCATTTAAATCATCAAATTATCTTTATGTGGATGCCCGCATGCGTTATTCCGATCTCGACTGAGGAAGTTATGGTAATTTTCTAGAAAACTTCGGTATGTGTTTCAAAATCAAAGGTAAATTAGTAATTTCATACTATCTAATTTTGGGGGGTTTTAAAATAGAAACAT
Organism: Sambucus nigra; assembly: GCA_949130495.1. Classification (NCBI taxonomy): domain Eukaryota; kingdom Viridiplantae; phylum Streptophyta; class Magnoliopsida; order Dipsacales; family Adoxaceae; genus Sambucus; species Sambucus nigra. Next base: position 432,157,775 of record OX422220.1, on the reverse strand, counting down.
GTAGAGCATTTAATTATCATCGTGTGGCTTTTGACCGTGCGTCATTATGAGCTTGTAAGAACGTGCCAGAATTGGATCAGAGTGAGAAATAGGAATATCAGGTCCCTAATCTATTCAGGCTACTTTACACTACCACAAAACTCTATCTAGGGGTTATTTTCTTTGTATAATATAAAAGTGAGGACTTTTATTTTAAGGAGACATCTTAGTTTAGTTTTGGTTTGAGAACTGATTTTGGGAGCTTCTCTCTCTCCTAGGGTTTGCCCTTTATGGGTTTTGTAAGTAATATTACCATTATTCTTCATTAATTCAATATTTCGTAAGTTATTTTCGTGCTTTTTAATCTATATTTGATTCAATATAAGTTGATTGTGTTTATTTATTTGTTGTTTTTCTTCGTTAATTAGTTATTTAACTTATTTTAATTATGCTTTGTATCTAAATTAAGGGTTGGGATCACTTTTCCATGATTGATGGATTTTTTAGCTTAAAAATCTATATTTTGGTTTGAAACACTTTTAAATGAAATCTTGTGTTTTAATGTTAAATTCTTATGTATTTAACTTCCATTGTCACGCAACGGTAATGTTTATAGCGATATTTCGACATTAATCCATTTGATGCCATATTCGATTGAAAGTTTTATCTTTCATTTTTGAATTTATTTTCTTCATGTCTGATGAATTGAATATGCTCGGTTAATTACAATTTGAACCAATATCCTTAATAATATTTGTTAGCCCATGGTGGGAAAATGATCCTAATCTTGTTTTGTCGTTTAATTTAGTTTACTCATAGCCTAGTCTTAATTTGTTTCTATGTATTTAGTTTAAATGAATGATCATTCTACTAAAAGTATGATGACCTCTGAAGACTATGGGGCAACGCATAGCCATATTTTTTTTAACCCATTTAAGATGATTCAGACAAGTCCTTTCATCATTTATTTTGATATTTCAGTTTAATTCTCCGTATAATATAAAAGTGTGGGGTTGGATAAACATCATACAAATTTAAAGTGACGTCTTCAAAGTTATTATTTGAACTTAAAATTATTGTTAGATCTGACACCGTTTTGAAAATGGGTAACACTAGGGCTACCCCTTTTGGGTACCCCTTTTTGTTACCCGCGGCATGTTAGTGTTGTACATTGCTTTGTCTTTTATGTCCTGGCGGGACCCGTACAAGTAAAGACAAATCAATGTATAACACTTTGAAGCCGAGGGTAACAAAAGAGGTAACAAAAAGGGGTAGCCCTAATATTATCCTTTGAAAATTAACTTACTAGAAAATATTTGTATATAGACATTGTATGTGACAACCCGAATATAATTATGATGAATTATATTTAAATCATGCTTCTCTTATGTGATATGAATAATTTGATATTAGTATATCTAATGTTAAGTTATTATGTTTATTATAATCCTACTTTCATAAATCATGAAAGGTCGAATTATTTACAAACACAAATTTTGTTGTTTTCGGTAGAAATGTTTCAGTTAGACACTAGTTTTGACCTTTATAACATTATAAATGACTTGAGGTGAAAACTAGATAGTTGTATACATGTGAGTTAGGGTTGTAACACAACAAATGTATCATCAAATGGATGCCCGAGTAAAGAGTTATACCTAATTTACGAACAAAGGGCAAAGTTGTCCATTCCCTTTAAGTGCTAAATTGTCTTTTATTAAACCAAATGTTTTAAATTGATTGGTTGGCTTGGGAAGCAGCCTTGGCCGACTTAAAACCCTCCCTCTAACATATTTCTTCAGCAAAACAAACCCTAGGTTCAGTTTCAAGTGTTGTTAGCTTGAGGAAATAGAAAGTTGATGTTTAGGAAGAAAAAGTGAGGAGAAAAAGTGTAGAAATATCTGTGGAAATTACGAAAAAGCCCTGAAGGTAATCCTAATTGAAATTCTAGTTATTTATCTTATATTACGAATTTATATGATACAAATAATCATAGGTTTATGAAAGTTTCATCCCTTTATATGTATGTATGGTTATATGCAAGTTTATGTTAAGTTGAATGTAGAAACCCTTAAAATTGCTTTGTATTGAAACCCCTTGTATTCAAACTTGCATATCTATTTGTTTACCTACTGTAATTGAGAAATTACAATTGGATATGAAAGTAGACTCATATATTCATATCATATCTGAAAATTAGAATTTATCTCCTTGTGGTTACGCCGTAATGATGATTTCAAGTTGGTACATGGTTTCTGTTTTTATACTTCATTTCGGTATGCCCTGAGTTTAGTCAAGCTTTTGAGATAGAAAATGAAGTCAAACAATTATGAAACTTTAATTCTGTACTATTAAGTATGTGTACTAAAAATGGGTTGAAAATCATGGAAATTTATGCTGGAGAAAAATTATGAAAATTCTTGGAAGTTGAAGGAACAATAGAGGAGCTTGTAGGGAAGATTTCTTGTGTTGTAGAGAAATGGTCATAACTTGCCCTAGGAAGCTTGAAAATTACACCGTCACTTGTAATGGATAGTATATTCATATATGTTTTCATATTGATGAGGTTGGACACCTGTTTTTGTACAATTTAGTAATATAGGATGGTTAAGTATATAAGACAATAATTTCAGGCCATACTGGGTACCCCTTGAATGAATGTTTGTATTTCGTCCTTACAAAGAGTAATTTGAGTACATGTTTCATGTGTATATACATTGAGAAGTATAATTTCATGTTTACTTGACTTGGGTTATAAATTCCTTATAAGGTATTTCCTACGGTTGAATGTCTGTAACTTTATCAACATGTATATCATTGTTTTGCCTTTACCTATGTTTTATGGAATGTGACTTAATTGGAATTATATTGTTGATGTATAGTCATGGAAAGTTACATAATTATGTTTGTATTATATTTATGATTGAGGTTCAGTACTGATTTAGTTGGATTGACAGGTGTAAGGTCTAATCAACCCATTTCAGCTCCACCAAAAGAAAACGTAAATACATAGTTGTCAACCAAGGTGAGTGTACTCACTGGAATGATGTATTTGTATACTGTTACGAATGTGATCATAATGTTATGAATATAAAATTGTTCATTTTGGTTTACCGAAATGAGGGGTTACTCCTCGACCAGGAATGGGGGAGATTTGTCTATTAATGACAAGGGGTTACTCCTCGACCAGGAATGGGGGAGAATTGTCTATTTAGACAGGATATGTGAATCATGATTCGGAAAAGTTGGTCATTCATTATGAATGAGCCGGATAAGTTAATACATAAGTATATGGACATGATTTATTGCATTTAAATTCATGCAGTAATTTAGTAGTGATGCATTCACTGGGCTATTTTTGCTCATGGTTCCTATGTTCACATTTTTCAGGTAATGCGATGTCACTGCCAAATCTAGGAAGTCGGGTTGGGTTAGCCAGGAATGGGAGAAACAAAGATTTTGTTTAAATGTAAATGATTTAATTAAATTAAATTATCCTTAAAGCAAGTTTATATAAGTATGACTACTCTGATGTTGTAAAAAGGTTTTCAGTTATATGGATTTACAATGATGACTCTGAAATTAAAACTCGTGTTTATGGTTTGGTTAGATTAATTATGGTTTGACTCACTTTGACCTTCAGACTTAATTATAAGTAACTGGGTTTGGGTGTGTCAGCTTTTGGTATCAAAGCCTAGGTTTTAGAGGTTCTGTAGTGAGAAGAGTCTAGATTTGGCGGTGAATGTTAGAAATATATTTTATTTGATACTAACGACTATGTTAGGAAAGATATGTATATCTGCATGTTGTTATATCATTGATTCATTTCAGATATAAGAGAATGGAATGAGGGAATGTAAATGCGAGATTAGAAGATGAGGCTTCAAATATTCCAGCAGAAGCGGAGGTTGAGCAACCTGTTCATGGAAATGTAGAACCCGAGCAGGAACAACTGACATATATGAAAAAAATGGGGCGTGCTATGACTCTAATGGCAGAGCAACAAGCTAGATTTATGGCTCATGTGGAAGAACAACAGACCAGGCAACTAGAGGCACAAGCCTTGGCTAGGGCTGAGGAGGTGATACACCGGGAAGAAAGAAGTACTTCACATGAGAAATTCATTAAGATGAACCCACCATCGTTCGAAGGAGCAGTTGATCCCGCAGAGGCAGAAGTCTGGGTTAAAGAGATTGAACTTATCTTTGGGGTGATGAAGATGCCTGAAAATAAACGAGTGACCTTGGCGACGTATATGCTGAAAGGAGAAGCTAAATATTGGTGGGATGCCACAAAACATTTGTTGATTACTCCAGAAGGTGGGAATGTGATCTCATGGAATGCTTTTGTCAAAGCTTTATATGATAAGTATTTTCCCCCAATGTATCAAAAACAAAAGGAGAAGGAATATTTTATGTTGAATCAGGGGAGTATGATAGTTAGAGAATACGAAGCTAAACTGACAGCCTTATCTCGGTTTGCATCGAGGTTTATACGGAATGAGGAAGACATGTGTAGGCGATTTCTTGACGGGCTTGAGTTAGTCATTAAATCTAGATTGTCAGCTTTAGAGACTTCTAACTATTCATCATTGGTGAACAAATCCATGCTAGTAGAAAGGGACGTAAATGAAGCTAGAGGGAATCGAGAACGAAGTGTAAAGAGAAGAAGATTCGATTCAAGTTATCAAAAGGGTAGCGATACAGAATATTCGAGGTTTGGAGGGCAGAAATTCCAATAGGGTAGAGGTGGAAGTAGTTTGCAAAGGGGTGAAGCTAGTGGTGGAAGAGGTTCAGGAGTTTCAGCACAAGGAGATCGAATGTTTGTTTCTTTTGTGGGGCATGAGGTCATATAAAGAGAAATTGCCCAAAGTTACTGAATACAGAATGTTTTAACTGCCACCAGAAGGGTCATTTGAGAAAGAATTGTCCTATGTTGGCGAGAACAGTTTCAGTCAGTAGTGTGGGGCCTCATAAAGGATCCTCTCCAGGCAGTGCCACCAGGGGAAGAGGTACAGGACAAGCAAGTGGATCGAAGGAAGGAGGAAGAGTGTTTGCGATGACGCTACAAGATGCCCATGCTACACCTAAAGTGGTTACAGGTAAACTCTCTATTGCGAACAAAGATTTATATGCACTCATTGATCCTGGATCTCCGCATTCATTTGTGGCATTAGATATTGTTTCATATTTGGGTAGACCATGTTCATTTCTTAATTGTGCCTTATATATTTCTACCCCAATGGAAAGTGTGATTCTGGTTGAGCATGTTTATAAAGATTGTATCTTACGAATGGGGGAACGAGATTTCTATGTTGATTTGATACCGTTGGCTATTCGGGATTTTGATATTATATTGGTGATGGATTGGTTATCATCGTATCATGCTTTCATTAATTGTTTTCGAAAGGAAGTTACATTTCATCTTCCTGGTGAACCCGAGTTCCAGTTCACAGGGGAAAGGAATGTTGTCCCTAATTGTCTTAGCTCAGCAATAAAGAGTAGAAATTTATTGAGTAAGGGTTGTACGGGGTATTTACCGTATGTGGTTGATGTTAGTAAGTAAGCACTTAAAGTTGAAGATATACCAGTTGTTAGAGAATTTTCTGATGTCTTCCCAGAGGAATTGCCAGGATTGCCACCCGATAGGGAAGTAGAGTTTTCTATTGAATTATTTCCTGGTACTGGTCCAATTTCTCTTGCTCCATATAGAATGGCACCAGCAGAGTTGAAAGAATTAAAAGTGCAATTACAAGATCTGATAAGCAGAGAATTCATTCGTCCTAGTGTTTCGCCATGGGGAGCACCGGTGTTATTTGTGAAAAAGAAAGATGGGACAATGCGATTATGTATTGATTATCGGCAGTTGAATAAGGTGACCATTAGAAATAAGTACCCTCTACCTCATATCGATGACTTGTTTGACCAATTACAGGGGGCCACAGTATTTTCGAAGATTGATTTGAGATCTGGTTACCACCAACTGAAAGTGAAGGATAGTGATATTTCCAAAACAGCTTTTCGGACTCGATATGGGCACTATGAGTTTTTGGTGATGCCATTTGGATTGACTAATGCTACGGAAGTTTTTATGGATTTGATGAACCGGGTATTCCACCCTTTCATTGATTCATTCGTGATTGTATTCATAGACGATGTGTTGATTTATTCGCGTAGCATGGAGGAACATGAGAAACATTTGAGACTTGTATTGCAAATTTTGAGAGAGGAGAAATTGTTTGCTAAATTCAGCAAGTGTGACTTTTGATTGAATGAAATTGTGTTTTTAGGGCACGTGGTCTCGGGAAATGGGATTTATGTTGATCCAAAGAAAGTGGAAGCAATTGTTGAATGGGAAAGTCCTAAGAATGTGACAGAAATTAGGAGTTTCCTAGGATTGGCTGGTTACTATCGCAGATTCATTAAGGGATTTTCAGCAATAGCATTACCACTGACAAAATTCACTCGTAAAGAAGTGAAGTTTGTATGGGATGAAGAATGTGAGAGGAGTTTTAAAGAATTAAAGAATCGGTTGGTTTCAGCCCCTATACTTACTATTCCATGTGGGAATGAGTCTTTTGTGATCTATACAGATGCTTCATTTCAAGGTTTAGGATGTGTTCTTATGCAGAATGGGAAGGTAATAGCATATGCTTCTAGACAATTAAAGACGCATGAATGAAATTACCCTACACATAATTTGGAGCTAGCAGCCATTGTTTTTGCTTTAAAGTTGTGGAGACATTACTTGTACGGAGAAACTTGTGAGATATTTACAGATCATCAAAGTTTGAAATACTTGTTTACACAGAAGGAACTGAATTTGAGACAGAGGCGTTGGATAGAGCTGATTAAAGACTATGACTGTACCATTCATCATCATCCTGGAAAGGCCAATGTGGTAGAAGATGCTTTGAGTCGAAAATCATTAGGGATGCTTGGTTGCATTCGGTGTGCGCGTGTTGGAAATATTCTTGACTTGGCATCGATGGGGATTGAATTAAAGTTTTCAAAAAGCGGAGGATTATTAGCACAAGTCACAGTGAGACCTTTATTGGTCGAACGCATACGAAATTTATAGATGAGTGATCCATTCCTTGAGAAGAAGAAACAAGATGTCCTGGATGGTAAAGAGAGTGACTTTGAAATTAAGAATGATGAATCGTTGTGTTATAAAAATAGGATTTGTGTACCTAATGATCCACCTTTAAAGAAAGATATATTAGAAGAGGCACATAGTTCTATTTACTCTATGCATTCGGGAGGTACCAAAATGTACAGAGATTTGAAAGAGTATTACTGGTGGGACAATATGAAACGTGAGATTGCAGAGTGCGTAGCTAAATGTTTAGTGTGCCAGCAAGTAAAGGCGAAGCATCAGAAGCCGGCAGGATTATTATAGTCATTTCCTATTCTGTAATGGAAGTGGGAGCATATAACGATGGACTTTGTTACAGGATTACCCCGGTCACCAAAGGGGAATGATTCCATTTGGGTGATTGTAGATCGATTGACGAAGTGGGCCCATTTCTTCCAGTTAAGACCACCTACAATGTTGACAAGTATGCATGTATGTACGTTGATGAGATTATCCGTTTGCATGGGGCACCAGTGTCAATAGTATCAGATAGAGATCCAACGTTCACTTCTAAGTTTTGGCCTCGTCTCTAAAATGCCATGGGCACAAGTTTGAAGTTCAGCACTGCATTTCATCCACAAACTGATGGGCAATCATAAAGGACGATTCAAATATTAGAAGACATGTTACGAGCCTGTGTATTTGACTTCAAAGGTAGTTGGGATGATCATTTTCCATTGATGGAATTTTTATATAATAATAGTTATCAGTCGACTATTGGTATGGCTCCTTATGAAGCTTTGTATCAGAGAAGATGTAGAATGCCTTTGTGTTGGGATGAAGTGGGTGAAAGGAAAATTTTGGGTCCTGAATTGATAGATATGACAATTGAAAAGATCAAAATGATTCGGGAACGGATAAAGATAGGGCAAAGCAGGCAGAAATTTTATGCAGATAAGAGGAAGCATCCATTGGAATTTCAGAAGGGAGATTTTGTATTCCTGCGTATTTCACCATGGAAAGGTGTAGTGAGATTTGGGAAAAAGGGGAAACTAAGTCCAAGATACATTGGACCATTTGAAGTGTTGGAAAAAATTGGGCCCCTGGCTTATAGATTAGCTTTACCTCCAGATTTATCTCGGTTACATGATGTGTTTCACGTATCGATGCTTCGTATGTATTTGGCAGATCCATCTCACTAGTTGAAAACTCAACCAATTGAACTGAAGGAAGACTTATCGTACATCGAGGAACCAATGGAAATTATTGATCGTAAGGACCCGGTATTGAGAAATAAAGTTATTACCTTAGTTAAGGTTATGTGGATGAGCCATGGAGTTAAAGAAGTAGCTTGGGAAACGGAGGATAGCATGAGGAAACAGTATCCCCATTTGTTTGGTAAGTGACCTTCATATTAAATTTCGGGGACGAAATTTTCTAAGGGGGGGAAGTTGTGACAATCCGAATATAATTATGATGAATTATATTTAAATCATCCTTATCTTATGTGATATGAATAATGTGATATTAGTATATCTAATGCTGAGTGATTATGTTTATTATAATCCTACTTTCATAAATCATGAAAGGTCGAATTATTTACAAACACAAATTTTGTTGTTTTCGGTAGAAATGTTCCTGTTAGAGACTAGTTTTGACCTTTATAACATTATAAATGACTTGAGGTGAAAACTAGATAGTTGTATACATGTGAGTTAGGGTTGTAACACAACAAATGGATCATCAAATGGATGCCCGAGAAAATAATTATACCTAATTTACGAACAAAGGGCAAAGCTGTCCATTCCCTTTAAGTGGTAAATTGTCTTTTATTAAACCAAATATTTTAAATTGATTGGTTGGCTTGGCAGGGAGTCTTGGCCGACTTAAAATCCTCCCTCTAACATATTTCTTCAGTAAAACAAACCCTAGGTTCAGTTTCAAGTGTTGTTAGCTTGAGGAAATAGAAAGTTGATGTTTAGGAAGAAAAAGTGAGGAGAAAAAGTGTAGAAAAATCTGTGGAAATTACGTAAAAGCCCGGAAGGTAATCCTAATTGAAATTATAGTTATTTATCTTATATTACTGATTTATATGATACAAATAATCAAAGGTTTACGAAAGTTTCAGCCCTTTATATGTATGTATGGTTATATGCAAGTTTATGTTAAGTTGAATGTAGAAACCCTTAAAATTACTTTGTATTGAAACCCCTTGTATTCAAACTTGCATATCTATTTGTGTACTTACTGTAATTGAGAAATTCTAGGTGGATATGAAAGTAGACTCATATATTCATATCATATCTGAAAATTAGAATTTATCTCCTTGTGGTTAGGCCGTAATGATGATTTCAAGTTGGTACATGGTTTCTGTTTTTATACTTCATTTCGGTATGCCCTGTGTTTAGTCAAGATTTTGAGATAGCAAATGAAGTCAAACAATTATGAAACTTTAATTATATACTATTCAGTATGTGTACTGAAAATGGGTTGAAAATCATTGAAAGTTATGCTGGAGAAAAATTATGAAAATTCTTGGAAGTTGAAAGAACAATAGAGGAGCTTGTAGGGAAGATTTCTTGTGTTGTAGAGAAATGGTCATAACTTGCCCTAGGAAGCTTGAAAATTACACCGTCACTTGTAATGGATAGAATATTCATATATTTTTTCATATTGATGAGGTTGGACCCCTTTATTTGTACAATTTAGGAATATAGGATGGTTAAGTATGTAGGACAATAATTTTAGGCCATACTGGGTACCCCTTGAACGAATGTTTGTATTTCGTCCTTACAAAGAGTACTTTGAGTACATGTTTCCTGTGTATATACATTGAGAAGTATAATTTCATATTTACTTGACTTTGGTTATAAATTCCTTATAAGGTATTTCCTACGGTTGAATTTTCGTAATTGTATCAACATGTATATCATTGTTTTGCCTTTACCTATGTTTTATGGAATGTGACTTAATTGGAATTATATTGTTGATGTATAGTCATGGAAAGTTACATAATTATGTTTGGATAATATATATGATTGAGGTTCAGAACGGATTTAGTTGGATTGACAGGTGTAAGGTCTAATCAACCCAGTTCAGCTCCACCAGAAGAAAACGTAAATACATAGTTGTCAACCAAGGTGAGTGTACTCACTGGAATGATGTATTTGTATACTGTTACGAATGTGATCATAATGTTATGAATATAAAATTGTTCATTTCAGTTTACCTAAATGAGGGGTTACTCCTCGACCAGGAATGGGGGATATTTGTCTATTAATGACAAGGGGTTACTCCTCGACCAGGAATGGGGGAGAATTGTCTATTTAGACAGGATATATGAATCATGATTCGGAAAAGTTGGTCATTCATTATGAATGAGCCGATAAGTTAATACATAAGTATATGGACATGATTTATTGCATTTAAATTCATGCAGTAATTTAGTAGTGATGCATTCACTGGGCTATTTTTGCTCATGGTTCCTATGTTCACATTTTTCAGGTAATGCGATGTCACTGCCAAATCTAGGAAGTCGGGTTGGGTTAGCCAGGAATGGGAGAAACAAAGATTTTGTTTAAATGTAAATGATTTAATTAAATTAAATTATCCTTCAAGCAAGTTTATATAAGTATGACTACTCTGATGTTGTAAAAAGGTTTTCAGTTATATGGATTTACAATGATGACTTAGAAATTAAAACTCGTGTTTATGGTTTGGTTAGATTAATTATGGTTTGACTCACTTTGACCTTCAAACTTAATTATAAGTAACTGGGTTGGGGTGTGTCAGCTTTTGGTATCAGAGCCTAGGTTTTAGAGGTTCTGTAGTGAGAAGAGTCTAGATTTGGCGGTGAATGTTTGAAATATATTTTAGTTGATACTAACGACTATGTTAGGAAAGATATGTATATCTGCATGTTGTTATATCATTGATTCATTTCAGATATAAGAGAATGGAACGAGGGAATGTAAATGCGAGATTAGAAGATGAGGCTTCAAATATTCCAGCAGAAGCGGAGGTTGAGCAACCTGTTCATGGAAATGTAGAACCCGAGCAGGAACAACTGACATATATGAAAAAAATGGGGCGTGCTATGACTCTAATGGCAGAGCAACAAGCTAGATTTATGGCTCATGTGGAAGAACAACAGACCAGGCAACTAGAGGCACAAGCCTTGGCTAGGGCTGAGGAGGTGATACACCGGTAAGAAAGAAGTACTTCACATGAGAAATTCATTAAGATGAACCCACCATCGTTCGAAGGAGCAGTTGATCCCGCAGAGGCAGAAGTCTGGGTTAAAGAGATTGAACTTATCTTTGGGGTGATGAAGATGCCTGAAAATAAACGAGTGACCTTGGCGACGTATATGCTGAAAGGAGAAGCTAAATATTGGTGGGATGCCACAAAACATTTGTTGATTACTCCAGAAGGTGGGAATGTGATCTCATGGAATGTTTTTGTCAAAGCTTTATATGATAAGTATTTTCCCCCAATGTATCAAAAACAAAAGGAGAAGGAATATTTAATGTTGAATCAGGGGGGTATGACAGTTAGAGAATACGAAGCTAAACTGACAGCCTTATCTCGATTTGCATCGAGGTTTATACGAAATGAGGAAGACATGTGTAGCCGATTTCTTGACGGGATTGAGTTAGTCATTAAATCTAGATTGTCGGCTTTAGAGACTTCTAACTATTCATCATTGGTGAACAAAGCCATGCTAGTAAAAAGGGACGTGAATGAAGCTAGAGGGAATCGAGAACGAAGTGTAAAGAGAAGAAGATTCGATTCAAGTTATCAAAAGGGTAGCGATACAGAATATTCGAGGTTTGGAGGGCAGAAATTCCAATAGGGTAGAGGTGGAAGTAGTTTGCAAAAGGGTGAAGCTAGTGGTGGAAGAGGTTCAGGAGTTTCAGCACAAGGAGATCCGAATGTTTGTTTCTTTTATGGGGCATCAAGTCATATAAAGAGAAATTGCCCAAAGTTACTGAATATAGAATGTTTTAACTGCCACCAGAAGGGTCATTTGAGAAAGAATTGTCCTATGTTGGCGAGAACAGTTTCAGTCAGTAGTTTGGGGCCTCATAATGGATCCTCTCCAGGCAGTGCCACCAGGGGAAGAGGTACAGGACAAGAAAGTGGATCGAAGGAAGGAGGAAGAGTGTTTGCGATGACGCTACAAGATGCCCATGTTACACCTAAAGTGGTTACAGGTAAACTCTCTATTGCGAACAAAGATTTATATGCACTCATTGATCCTGGATCTCCGCATTCATTTGTGGCATTAGATATTGTTTCATATTTGGGTAGACCATGTTCATTTCTTAATTGTGCCTTATATATTTCTACCCCAATGGAAAGTGTGATTCTGGTTGAGCATGTTTATAAAGATTTATCTTACGAATGGGGGAACTCAGATTTCTATGTTGATTTGATACCGTTGGCCATTCGGGATTTTGATATTATATTGGGGATGGATTGGTTATCATCGTATCATGCTTCCATTGATTCTTTTCGAAAGGAAGTTACATTTCATCTTCCTGGTGAACCCGAGTTCCAGTTTACAGGGGAAAGTAATGTTGTCCCTAATTATCTTATCTCAGCAATAAAGAGTAGAAAGTTATTGAGTAAGGGTTGTACGGGGTATTTACCGTATGTGGTTGATGTTAGTAAGGACGCACTTAAAGTAGAAGATATACCAGTTGTTAGAGAATTTTCTGATGTCTTCCTAGAGGAATTGCCACCCGATAGGTAAGTAGAGTTTTCTATTGAATTAATTCCAGGTACTGGTCCAATTTCTCTTGCTCCATATAGAATGGCACCAGCAGAGTTGAAAGAATTAAAAGTGCAATTACAAGGTCTGATAAGCAGAGGTTTCATTCGTCCTAGTGTTTCTCCATGGGGAGCACCGGTGTTATTTGTGATAAAGAAAGATGGGACAATGCGATTATGTATTGATTATCGGCAGTTGAATAAGGTGATCATTAGAAATAAGTACCCTCTACCTCATATCGATGACTTGTTTGACCAATTACAGGGGGCCACAGTATTTTCGAAGATTGATTTGAGATCGGGTTACCACCAACTGAAAGTGAAGGATAGTGATATTTCCAAAACAGCTTTTCGGACTCGATATGGGCACTATGAGTTTTTGGTGATGCCATTTGGATTGACTAATGCTCCGGAAGTTTTTATGGATTTGATGAACCGGGTATTCAACCCTTTCATTGATTCATTCGTGATTGTATTCATAGACGATGTGTTGATTTATTCGCGTAGCATGGAGGAACATGAGAAACATTTGAGACTTGTATTGCAGATTTTGAGAGAGAAGAAATTGTTTGCTAAATTCAGCAAGTGTGAGTTTTGGTTGAATGAAATTGTGTTTTTAGGGCACGTGGTCTCGGGAAATGGGATTTATGTTGATCCAAAGAAAGTGGAAGCAATTGTTGAATGGGAAAGTCCTAAGAATGTGACAGAAATTAGGAGTTTCCTAGGATTGGCAGGTTACTATCGCAGATTCATTAAGGGATTTTCAGCAATAGCATTACCACTGACAAAATTCACTCGTAAAGAAGTGAAGTTTGTATGGGATGAAGAATGTGAGAGGAGTTTTAAAGAATTAAAGAATCGGTTGGTTTCAGCCCCTATACTTACTATTCCATGTGGGAATGAGTCTTTTGTGATCTATACAGGTGCTTCATTTTAAGGTTTAGGATGTGTTCTTATGCAGAATGGGAAGGTAATAGCATATGCTTCCAGACAATTAAAGACGCATGAACGAAATTACCCTACACATGATTTGGAGCTAGAAGCCATTGTTTTTTCTTCAAAGTTGTGGAGACATTACTTGTACGGAGAAACTTGTGAGATATTTACAGATCATCAAAGTTTGAAATACTTGTTTCCACAGAAGGAACTGAATTTGAGACAGATGTGTTGGATAGAGCTGATTAAAGACTATGACTGTACCATTCATCATCATCCTGGAAAGGCCAATGTGGTAGAAGATGCTTTGAGTCAAAAATCATCAGGGATGCTTGGTTGCATACGGTGTGCCCGTGTTGGAAATATTCTTGACTTGGCATCGATGGGGATTGAATTGAAGTTTTCAAAAAGCGGAGGATTATTAGCACATGTCACAGTGAGACCTTTATTGGCCGAACGCATACGAAATTTGCAGACGAGTGATCCATTCCTTGAGAAGAAGAAACAAGATGTCCTGGATGGTAAAGAGAGTGACTTTAAAATTAAGAATGATGAATCGTTGTGTTATAAAAATAGGATTTGTGTACCTAATGATCCACCTTTAAAGAAAGATATATTAGAAGAGGCACATGGTTCTATTTACTCTATGCATCCGGGAGGTACCAAAATATACAGAGATTTGAAAGAGTATTACTGGTGGAACAATATGAAACGTGAGATTGCAGAGTTCGTAGCTAAATGTTTAGTGTGCCAGCAAGTAAAGGCGGAGCATCAGAAGCCGGCAGGATTATTACAGTCGTTGCCTATTCTGGAATGGAAGTGGGAGCATATAACGATGGACTTTGTTACAGGATTACCCCGGTCACCAAAGGGGCATGATTCCATTTGGGTGATTGTAGACCGATTGACGAAGTGGGCCCATTTTCTTCCAGTTAAGACCACCTACAATGTTAACAAGTATGCACGTATGAACGTTGATGAGATTATCCGTTTGCATGGGGCACCAGTGTCAATAGTATCAGATAGAGATCCAACGTTCACTTATAAGTTTTGGCCTCGTCTCTAAAATGCCATGGGCACAAGTTTGAAGTTCAGCACTGCGTTTCATCCACAAACTGATGGGCAATCAGAAAGTACGATTCAAATATTAGAAGACATGTTACGAGCCTGTGTATTTGACTTCAAAGGTAGTTGGGATGATCATTTGCCATTGATGGAATTTTCATATAATAATAGTTATCAGTCGACTATTGGTATGGCTCCTTAGGAAGCTTTATATGGGAGGAAATGTAGAATGCCTTTGTGTTGGGATGAAGTGGGTGAAAGGAAAATTTTGGGTCCTGAATTGATAGATATGACAACTGAAAAGATCAAAATGATTTGGGAACGGATAAAGATAGGGCAAAGCAGGCAGAAATTTTATGCAGATAAGAGGAAGCATCCATTAGAATTTCAGAAGGGAGATTTTATATTCCTGCGTATTTCACCATGGAAAGGTGTTATGAGATTTGGGAAAAAGGGGAAACTAAGTCCAAGATTCATTGGACCATTTGAAGTGTTGGAAAGAATTGGGCCCCTGGCTTATAGATTATCTTTACCTCCAGATTTATCTCAGTTACATGATGTGTTTCACGTATCGATGCTTCATAAGTATTTGGCAGATCCATCTCACCAGTTGAAAACTCAACCAATTGAACTGAAGGAAGACTTATCGTACATCGAGGAACCAATGGAAATTATTGATCGTAAGGACCAAGTATTGAGAAATAAAGTTATTACCTTAGTTAAGGTTATGTGGATGAGCCATGGAGTTAAAGAAGCAACTTGGGAAACGGAGGATAGCATGAGGAAAGAGAATCCCCATTTGTTTGGTAAGTGACCTTTATATTAAATTTCGGGGACGAAATTTTCTAGGGGGGGAAGTTGTGACAACCCGACTATAATTATGATGAATTATATTTCAATCATGCTTATCTTATGTGATATGAATAATGTGATATTAGTATATCTAATGTTAAGTGATTATGTTTATTATAATCCTACTTTCATAAATCATGAAAGGTCGAATTATTTACAAACACAAATTTTGTTATTTTCGGTAGAAATGTTCCTGTTAGAGACTAGTTTTGACCTTTATAACATTATAAATGACTTGAGGTGAAAACTAGATAGTTGTAGAAATATGAGTTAGGGTTGTAAGACAACAAACGGATCATCAAATGGATGCCCGAGTAAAGAGTTATACCTAATTTATGAACAAAGGGCAAAGTTATCCATTACCTTTAAGTGGTAAATTGTCTTTTATTAAACCAAATATTTTAAATTGATTGGTTGGCTTAGGAGGCAGCCTTGGCCTACTTAAAACCCTCCCTCTAACATATTTCTTCAGCAAAACAAACCCTAGGTTCAGTCTCAAGTGTTGTTAGCTTGTGGAAATAGAAAGTTGATGTTTAGGAAGAAAAAGTGAGGAGAAAAAGTGTAGAAAAATCTGTGAAAATAACGTAAAAGTCCTAAAGGTAATCCTAATTGCAATTCTAGTTATTTATCTTATATTAGTGATTTATATGATACAAATAATCATAGGTTTACTAAAGTTTCAGCCCTTTATATGTATGTATGGTTATACGCAAGTTTATGTTAAGTTGAATGTAGAAACCCTTGAAATTGCTTTGTATTAAAACCCCTTTTATTCAAACTTGCATATCTATTTGTGTACTTACTGTAATTGAGAAATTCCAATTGTATATGAAAGTAGACTCATATATTCATATCATATCTGAAAATTAGAATTTATCTCCTTGTAGTTAGGCTGTAATGATGATTTCAAGTTGGTACATGGTTTCTATTTTTATACTTCATTTCGGTATGCCCTGAGTTTAGTCAAGCTTTTGAGATAGCAAATGAAGTCAAACAATTATGAAACTTTAATTCTGTACTATTCAGTATGTGTACTCAAAATGGGTTGAAAATCATGGAAAGTTATGCTGGAGAAAAATTATGAAAATTCTTGGAAGTTGAAGGAACAATAGAGGAGCTTGTAGGGAAGATTTCTTGTGTTGTAGAGAAATGGTCATAACTTGCCCTAGGAAGCTTGAAAATTACACCGTCACTTGTAATGGATAGTATATTCATATATTTTTTCATATTGATGAGGTTGGACTCCTGTATTTGTGCAATTTAGGAATATAGGATGGTTAAGTATGTAAGACAAGAATTTCAGGCCATACTGGGTACTCCTTGAATGAATGTTTGTATTTCGTCCTTACAAAGAGTACTTTGAGTACATGTTTCATGTGTATATACATTGAGAATTATAATTTCATGTTTACTTGACTTTGGTTATAAATTCCTTATAAGGTATTTCCTACGGTTGAATGTCCGTAACTTTATCAACATGTATATCATTGTTTTGCCTTTACCTATGTTTTATGGAATGTGACTTAATTGGAATTATATTGTTGATGTATAGTCATGGAAAGTTACATAATTATGTTTGGATAATATTTATGATTGAGGTTCAGTACTGATTTAGTTGGGTTGACAGGTGTAAGGTCTAATCAACCCAGTTCAGCTCCACCAGAAGAAAACGTAAATACATAGTTGTCAACCAAGGTGAGTGTACTCACTGGAATGATGTATTTGTATACTGTTACGAATGTGATCATAATGTTATGAATATAAAATTGTTCATTTCGGTTTACCGAAATGAGGGGTTACTCCTCGACCAGGAATGGGGGAGATTTGTCTATTAATGACAAGGGGTTACTCCTCGACCAGGAATGGGGGAGAATTGTCTACATAGACAGGATATGTGAATCATGATTCAAAAAAGTTGGTCATTCATTATGAATGAGCCGGATAAGTTAATACATAAGTATATGGACATGATTTATTGCATTTAAATTCATCCAGTAATTTAGTAGTGATGCATTCACTGGGCTATTTTTGCTCATGGTTCCTATGTTCACATTTTTCAGGTAATGGGATGTCACTGCCAAATCTAGGAAGTCGGGCTGGGTTAGCCAGGAATGGGAGAAACAAAGATTTTGTTTAAATGTAAATGATTTAATTAAATTAAATTATCCTTCAAGCAAGTTTATATAAGTATGACTACTCTGATGTTGTAAAAAGGTTTTCAGTTATATGGATTTACAATGATGACTCTGAAATTAAAACTCGTGTTTATGGTTTGGTTAGATTAATTATGGTTTGACTCACTTTGACCTTCAGATTTAATTATAAGTAACTGGGTTGGGTGTGTCATTGTACACCCTTGTGGATAAGTTTTCTGGCTTAAACACATTAGGTTAAAATGATAAATGACTGCATTATTTCATATGCGGGTCGATCACCACTAAAACATCATTGGAAAACTTGTTAATCCATCATTAGGAAATTTGTTATATTTACAAATTTATTACACGTGGAAATGGTATCTTACATAAGGGTGTCATTTTTATAAAGCTATATATCTTTGTTTTATATTCAGATATTATATGAACTAGTTTTAAACCCCGCGCGATGCGCGAGCGTAGTATAATTTTACTCGTAAAATATATGCCACATAAATAATATTATCATTACATTTAAACTAATGTTAATATGAGATGAAAAAATGAATAAAAAATTTGGGACATATGAACTTGCCTTTATTTTAAAATTACAAATTAACTATATATTTATATTTTTTAGTACAGATGGTAGTTCTATGATTAGTATACACTAAACACCGAGATACTTTTTTTATTTAAGACATAATTATATTTTTATGTCTATTTGACACATTATATAAGTATTAATTAATAATAGATGGAGAGAAAATGGACACTCATATATAATAACGATAATTACTATCATATATATATATATATATTTCAAAATATTTTACTTAGGCACTTAATCAACTTTACATAAATTATACTTTAACCCCTAATTTTTAAAAAATATAATGAATAGTATCATGGATATGATAGACAGAAATGACAAACAATTAGAACTTGTGTGTTAAGAAAATAAAGCATAAAGGGTATAATTTGTATAAAAAAATCTGAAAATGAGTCAAAATAAAAATATCAAACCTTATAACAAAGCACAAAAATAATTGTGCAATCACAATATAAAAAGAGAAAAATCCAAAAAGGAATATTATATATTTTATTTAAAAAACAATGTTATTAAACATGGAAGTATACCTCACTTCCTTTAAAATAGAGCAACATACATCATATGCTTCTAACTAACTAAATTCACATCATATGCTTCTAACTAATTAAACTCACATTTCTATATAAAGATTCAATCGAAATTATCTTAAGAAAAATACTATTTCAATCTTCACATAACACATTTTACTTAAACAAAATCACAGTCTATTATATGGCTCCTTGTCAATTTTGTAAGGATTTTTTACTATTTGGGGTCCAATAGTTATTTAGAGTTTTATTCCATTTGTTTATATTCTACTCGTTTGGAATTCAAAATCGACAAAAAATGTTAGTTAGCTAGTTTGATGGTCAGTTGACTCATTTTCCAATTAAAAAGACTATTTTACCCATTAGTATAAGTATTTATTAGTGTATTAAAACAAATTTTACATTATATCTTATTGTTTTAAATAGTAAAACTTTTTTTACTAACACTTTTTTATAAAATGAGAAAGTTTTATAAAATGAAAAAGTTTTATACACTTTTTTTATTAAGTATTTTTTTTAAATCAAAAATTTTTACAAAATCAAAAGTTTTTTTTATAAACTTTTTTTAGCACTTTTTTTTACAAACATTATAAAATATTGTTTTTAACTGTTTTTATAAACGTTGAAAAAACTTTATATAAAAAGAATCTTATAAAAAACAGTTTATGAATGTCAAAAGTTTTTTTGTAAATTGTTTTCAACTTTTTTCATAAAACCAATTCTTTATATGAATAAATTAAAAACGTAAAAAACACTTAATATAAAAACATTAAAAACACTGTTTTTTTAACAGTTTTTTGTATAAACGTTAAAAAAAATTATGTCAAAACACTGTTCTTAAAAAAGAAAAGAACTCTTTTAAAAAAATATTAAAAAATGGTTTATATAAAAACAACATTTTTTTAAAGAGAATTATAAAACTGTTTTTGAATGTTTATAAAAAATAGTTAAAAATTCAGTGTTTTGTAACGTTTTTTTAAAACAGTGTTTTTTCCTTAAAAATATAGTGGTTTATATAAACAGTTTTTTAACATTTATAAAAAATAGTATTTTTAACATTTTTATATCAACTGTTTTTGAATGTTTTACGTAAAAAAATAATTTTATAAAAAAAGTAGAAAAAATTGTTTATAAAAAAACCGTTTAGCGATTATAAACTGATTTTTTTAAAACATTGATTTTATATAAATTGTTTTTTGATGTTTCTAAAAAACAATTTTTTTTTAACGTTTAAAAAAAGTGTTAAAAAAATAATCCAAAAAAGAGAGAAAGTAAGAATAAGAGAGAGAAAAGCTCTTATAGTTTATATAAAAACACTTTTTGTTAAAA
The DNA here is from genome assembly GCA_949130495.1 of Sambucus nigra. Lineage (NCBI taxonomy): Eukaryota > Viridiplantae > Streptophyta > Magnoliopsida > Dipsacales > Adoxaceae > Sambucus > Sambucus nigra. Next base: position 432,137,490 of record OX422220.1, on the reverse strand, counting down.
ACACTGTTTTTTAAAAAGGTTAAAAAAACACTATTTTTTTACTGTTTTTTATATACGTTAAAAAATTGCTTATACAAAAACCCTTTTTTTTTAAACAGTTATAAACATCAAAAGGTTTTCTAATAAACTCTTTTTAACTGTTTTTTATAAAATCAATTTTTTTTTATAAAAAGACATCAAAAATGTTAAAAAAAAAGTTTTTATCAACTATTAAAAACAACTTTTTATATGAACAATTTTCATATAAAATGTTAAAAACGTTAAAAAAACAGTATTTTTCAACGTTATTATATAAACTGTTTTTAATTGCTTTTGACTTAGTTTCGTAGTTGGATTAAATTGAAGGAGAGAGAGAGAAAACTCAATAGTTCAATGGATGTATTAAATTGCTTGTATAGTATTTTATAGAAATATAAAATATAGAGTGTCACGTGGACACTCTCAATAAAGAAGAGTCTTAAATGCTCATAAATGCCTTGTTTTGTATTTTATAGTATATATAGATAGATGGCAGACTCCTTATCATACCCAAAAAACTATGAAAGTTACAACGCTTTCATTCTGCTGCAGCACATGTCATTCTGCTGCAGTGTCGCCACTGGCGTCACCACACTAAGTGGAGACAATACATCCCTATTGTGTGACTCTACAGTCAGTCTCTATTGGGGGAGAATCCAACATCAATTTCATACATACTATTATTATAAGACGCCTCACTTGTCGGTCGTTATTTTATTTCCTGTATCTGAATTGAACTGGATGACTAAAAATTATTCGGGCTACACTAAGATGTTTAATTATCATTATTTGGTGCCTGATAGACTTGGCCTTCAAAGTCAACTCTAGATATTTCTTTGGATGAATAATAATATATGCACCTATTCTTAGTACTAATTTAGTACTGAATCTGTCTTAAATGCATGTACCAAAGTGTGAATCCCACCATTCAAAGTGTGGATCCTACCACGGTACAATGCATTTAAAACACATTCGGTATGAATGTGTACTATGGGCCGGTAAGTGTACCACGATCCTTCTTTGGATTCATCTTCAACGACCCATGTGCAAACATTACAATATTTGGGCGATGGAACGCCCTTCCCAGTGCATGACCTCAGATGAGTTTTTTCCTTACGAATATAATTCATTTACATTCTATTATGTTTATGCACATTTATACACTAAACAAATACGATGAATATATTTTAACTCATAGAATGCTTATACCTATTTGCTTGTTTTATACATTCGTCCAAAAGTTTGTCAGACTACGAATTAAATTCACACGTTTCCACCAGTTGGCAATAATGACTAGGGGGATTTTCTTTAAAACTTGCTATATTTTCATAGAGGAAATATCAATTTGGGGCTCTACATAAAATTTCTTGTGATTCTTTCATATGCTTCTTATAAGAGATACAATGTGTAATAAACCATTAAATATATCCCTAAGCAGCGTCGGTTCTAAGATTGGAAGTGTCCTGTGCGAAAATTAATTCGGCCCTTCTAAAAAAATATTGTACAAAAATATTATATACCTAAAATGGGCCCCTAAAAAATTAAACTTATTTTTTAGGGACCATTTTAGTTGAGTGAGATTTTTGGGTAGTTGAATCATTCTTTGAGTAGTTAAAAAATGGCCCCTAAAAAATTGAACTTATATTAAAAATTGACATTTTTAATATACATAAAATATTTTTGGACCCCTAAAATATACATATCTAGGTGCATACTCTAAAATGGATCATGTGTCATTGTTATCACTCATACTTGCATCCTTTTATGCGCATGACAGCATCGCTCATATATGTTAGACTAGAAGAGGCACTACAAAATGAATTTCTTAATTCTACTAGAACAAGTATGATGATTTATTATCGTTTTTGAACAAACTTGATACAATACTTTTGCAAGAGTACACTAGATTATCTTCTCCGAACATGGATCTCCCATTCCTCTTGATTTTTATATGATATGAATCAAATCATTTACTACTCCTATATTAATGCATTTTCTTATATCTCCGGTTGTAATATGTATGCGAACTTGGTATCTGACACTATAACACTACATTATACTTGAAAAACATTAGCTTATTCGCTAAATGTTGCTATCACCTTTATCAATCAAATAAGAATTTCACTTGTTAACATATTAGCATGTTTTATTTTTGTACAAACATACGAGGCTTGAAATTTATTCAATATGAAAGTGACCTATTTACATCAATGAAACAATTATCGCAATTTCCTTTTTTCAACGTGCTTCAAAATTGGGTCCAATCTAATATTTTTACTACCTTGACCACGACTCTGCAAACATTTTTATAGATATTATTATTGGTCATATGAACACCAACGGTTTCTTCGACCCCATAATTACTGCATGCTCACTCCTAACAGGGAATAAATTAAATTTTAAGGGCTACAGTTATCGCCTTTATCAGAATCATGTTATATGGATTTTTCATATGTGTTAACGACTTTAGGACACTCCGTGATTTATTTTGGACGTACATGTTTGGAATGGACATACCTCTATAATGTCAAGTGATGATTATCCACTCACCGAAGACACAATGGTCACCCATAAGTGCCAACAACACTTTTAGCAACTACGATGCCAAATTTAAGATAACATACTTTTATTGCTATATCTGGTATCATACATTGATCCTCGACTTCTATGGCTGTACCCAATATCATACGGTGACGCTCGATTCCTATTGATATATTTTCTATCAAATGGTGACGCCAAACTCCTATAGCTATACTCGGTTTCAGACGGTAATGCCGAACTCCTATGGATATCTCGTATCAGATGATCACGCCCGACTTTTGTGGCTATACACGGCATCAGACGGTGACGCCCGACTTCTATGACTATATCGAGCATCAGACAGTGATGACTGACTCCGATGTCTATACTCGATATTAGAGGGTGATGCCTTACTTCTACTGATCTTCTCCATGATTTGTTAATATCGATCAAAGCATGTTTCTCCTACCCGCCTAAGAGTTAGGGTCATACCAAATTATGAACCAACCACTACGAGGAAGAAATTTCACACTAAGCGGCGTCCTGGTACGCTTTTCCCAGTTTCTTAGCCTTCAAAAAAATAACTTACCTAATCCCTAAGTTAACTCATGACCCCCAGATCTAATCCAATCTGCGAAGCAATGTCATTCAAGTATAAGTAAGGTTAACTCTGATTTAAGAAGTGATGTCTCCAATCACTTAGTTATTTTCAAATAAAATGGGGGACGTACCTGGGGGTATGGGGGAAATAAGGCAGGAGTGTTGAAATTCGGAGCGAAAATATCATTTCAATAAAACTAGTGATAAGAACATAAATGGTCTTTCACACCACCCATTGCCAATTAACCTTCGGAGTATAAACAACATAGCCGTCAACTGAATATAAACAACCTTTTCGAAATAACTCAGTTCGTTAATCGAGTATAACGAACTAATTTAAGAATAACACGATTCGTAAATCGTGTATCAATAATTTGTTCGGTAGAACAATAGTTCGATTTTCATCGATCACGCATTCAAGGCACATTCAATAAGAAGAATTCAACCTGATAATGGTGAAGCATATGTATAAAACAAATTAACAATATTACATAAGTTTTTAACTGTAGAAAATAACTTACCATATTGTAACAACCTGTCCTTTTGGAGACAATAAAATTCCATAATTATATATAAATTGGCAATTTGGAGAATTTCTCGAAATAGTAATTTTTGGGATTTTTGAGGATTAGAAGATTTTCGATGGGTGTTGTAATTATTTTTGGGACTAAATAGGTCGAAATATTTTAATTATATGCCGCTATGGAGTAAAGCGACAAAAGAGTTAAGATTTGATTAGAAAACCCGCATTAAGTTATTTTTGGTTAGAATAGTGATTTGCGCTCAAGTACCTCGGATGGAAATTTTGACTGCGACGTGAGTCTCGGCATGTCCGAGATAGTCGGAAAAGAGTGTCCGATTGTCAAAATTGAGTTTCGGGGAATCTTGGAGTTAAACGGACTAATAATTGAGTAAACGAGTCGTTTTTGGATTTTTAGGGGTTAAACCCTTTCTTCCCATATAAAGAGGGAGAGGGGAAGAAAAGAGAAGAAGAAAGAAAGAAAAAAAAGACAGAGAAGAGAGAGAGGAAGAAGAAAGAGGAGGAGAAAATGGAGATTTTGGCCAAACTCCGCGGGATTCGGCTCGAGGTCGTCGGATTATATCCACGAGGCAAGTGTTTACTTTCTTTATTTACTTTTGAGCATAAATATCAAATCGTAGTTTGGTATAAACAAACCCTAAAGATTTTGGATTGGGTTTTCGTAGATAAAACGGGTTTTCGGGAGATAAAATGAATAAAGCCCTAAAATTTCATAATCGGGAGAACTTAGTTTTTAACCTAAATTAATTGGTGGTTTAGGATTCTAGGATGTTTATAACCCTTAATATATTTGTATTTGTAGTTGGTTGAGGCGGTAGGACATTGGGTGAGGCAACAAAAGCTTGGGAGAAGCTTTAATTGCCGAAACCGTCTCGGAGAAGACGATGAATAGTGACAGCGTCATTGCCGAATCTATTCATCCCTGATGAGAATCAATTCGGCTCTTGGTCAATTAAAAATTGTATATATTTTCGACGCGGTCGCGTGGGCGCCGACCATGTATTTTTTTGATTTTTTTTAGATTTATAGTGATTTTTCTACGGAAAGCTGTCCGAGATCGAAATAGTTAGTTAGCAATTAAGGCCAGAATTACTTAGAGACAAATATTAGGGGTTCTCAAATAGAGTGTTAGGACCTCTAAAGGACTTGATTAGATATGAAAACTTTGGGTTGTAAGAATATATCTGAGTTATAATTTAAATGGATATTGGAAGGAGTTTTGGATTTTGGGGTATATATAAAACCCTAAGCAGATTTGGGAATTTCAGACCAGCCGAATCGATTCGGACAGGCCGAATCGATTCGGTAAGAGACAGTTTGAAAGTAGAATCATTTCGAATCGATTCGGACAGGGCGAATCAATTCGGTGGTCAGCGAATCGATTCGGACAGGCCGAATCGATTCGATCCTGGCAAAATTTTGAGGTTTTCTCCTTTTAAGTTTAGGGATACTTAAATTATGGTTTTGGAGACTATTATAGGAGTTTCTACATTGGATATTAGGACTCCTAGATGATTATTTTAGGAGGATAAGTAAACCTCGGATTAATTTAGAGTGTGATCCGGGGTATGGATTTATTTAATGTTTTGGGACAAGAGACATTTGGGTTTATGTACAAGTCCTTAAATAGCGACTTAGGTGTGAGTAATATTTAAGAGAGAGAATACTTAAATATTATTATGTGATTGGAAAATATGGCCATTTATATATATTCGAGGAGGAATATATGGTATTTATATATACTATGTGATTAAAGTATATATGATATGATGTAAGTGATTTTGAAAATAAAATATGAATGTTTTCAAAATGGAAATGAAATGATTGTCATAATTACAGATTTATAGTCAACACCCTCTCTAAATGACATCATAAGGGAAGTTCGCGCGCTAAGGTGAAGCCCCCTGGCTAGCGAATGCAGGGTGGATATAGTCCTCTAGGCCATTTGAGCGTTTATATTATGTTATGTTTTCTGCGATGGTTAGGTAACTTGGGGTGTGGTTATGACTAGCCCGCAGGCATATGGCTGTTTCCCGACGTATTGCGTATAGGTGCCCAGGTGTCGTAATTGATAGGCACTGGAAGATGATGGTCATTTACGGGCGGTCTTAGAACGCGTTATATGATATATATAATTGGTTTCAATAATGTTGGACATTATTGGTATTAAAGAAATTTATGATAATAAATTGGCTTTAATTTACATTTCTTGGATGGAAGAAGGGAAATGGGATAAAGGTTTTGGCTTCGATAACACTTCCCGGATGGAAGAAGGGAAGTGGAAGCATATGATATGGTAAAAGCATTTTTATGATAATGAAAATGGCTTTTAAATACATTTCCTGAATATAAAAAAGGGAAATGGGATATTTTGAAACGAAAAAGCATTTTTATGATAATAAAATTTGATTTTGAAAAGTTATATGTTTTGTTAAAGCAATTCATGATAATGAATTGGCTTTTAAATACATTTCCTGGATATGAGAAGGGGAATGGAAAGTTTTAAGATAAAAATAAAAAGTATTGATAAATACTTTGTATATGAATCCCTAGTCCGGGAGATAGATCCGGATGTATACTGTAATATGAATCTGTATATATGGATGAATCGAGTACCGAGGGTCTAATGGATCTCAACGATTGACCTTGCCGCATAGTAGTGTATCGGGGGGGTTCCTTGTTTGGATTTCTCTTTGCGAGACACCCCACGCACGAATATGGCAATATGTTGAGACTGGGGAGATGTTTAATCATTAGTGCTCTTATATTGAGATTTATTATATGTGTATGTATATAAATATATATATATATTCTGTACTGAGGGATTGGCGGATCTCGGCGATCAACCTTGCCGCATAGTAGTGTATCGGGGGGGTTCCTTGTTTGGATTTCGCTTTGCGAGACACCCCACGCACGAACATGGCATTATGTTGAGACTGGGGAGAAGTTTAGCCCTTAGTATATTACTTGGACTATCTAGGGTTGATAGTGGTTGGGTGATAGACTAGTTTAGCAGGGTAATTTGACTAGGAGGTTTAGAGGGATGTGTTAGGAGTGCACTGTTAGTGGAGAGGTGAGGGGTATCTTATGGGAGTGCAATACCAAATTTAAATATGAAATAAAACCTTTTTCTAAAAATAAGGCATTTATGCACTTGCTAAATATTTTCAAAACTCGGGCTCTGACCCGTTTATCTACTTTTCCTTTCTTGCTATATATATATATATATATATATATATATATATATATATATATATATATATATATATATATATATATATATAGGTGTCCAGATATAGGGACGCCTGGATGACACATCTTTCAAGTCAGACGTCTGCTGCAGCAGCTGTGGATGCGTGCCAGATTCTCAGTAGACGCTTCTATCCTTGTATTCTAGATAGGAGGTACTGTATATACGTTCGGGACAATGGCCCAATTGCATTTATTTATCTTTTAGTAGAAGCATTCGATATGGTTGTATATTTTGACCGAGTGTTCAGTTATTTTATTAAATTTTAGTTTCATTTACGCAAAACTCTATGGATGTTTTATTTATAGTTGTTAAAAAGAGTAGTAAAGTTAAAATTTTGACACCGACCTAATAGGTTATTAGTAATTAAATGGATTTTCGACAGTGATGCTAAGAATGATCCATATGACACTCTTGTTATAATTTGATATAGGAGTGATCGCCCGGTATTTTATTAGGCGGGGTGTCACAGATGGTATCAGAGCATTAGGTTCTAGTGTCCTTAGGAATCTGTGGGGACGTACTACGCTTTCAGCATTGCTCTCGATTTGTTATAGAGCCTCATGATTAGGATTGTTGATTTCTCTTGTGAGATTTCGTTCTCCTGCCATATTATAAGATTATAGAAATCTTCTGCGCGCTCGTTTGAGAATCATGTGCGGGGCTTGGATGGCGGCAGGAGGTGGGGTTTAGTTGGAGCTTTAAGGTTAAAGCTCGTAGTGGAATTTCCTTCTAACGAAGAAGTTATGAGGACTAGTAGATAATTGTAAGAAGCAGGCTAAAGTGGTTATTATGAGTTTTACCTCAATGAAGGAGGTATATTTCGTGTGACTAAATAAAGTCGCGGTATTAGTTAGCCCTAGATTCGTGTGTGTAATTTTGAGTTTTGTGGCGGTATCGATAACATTATATAATGTGTGCCTATGTGTTGTCCGCGATAGCGGAGTTTTATTTTTCTTCATTCGCCATAGAGGAGGGTGTTAATATATTGTATATATACATATATATGGTTTGGGATACTCTTTTTATATGTCTATACGATTATGGTAATATGGTGTATATTCGGAGCGATAACAGGCTAATGATGGCAAGACTATCGTGTCCGCAGTTCTAGGATGGAACGGATTGTTGTTGCGATTTCTCACCTGGATACAGGTTGAGTTCGCCGTTCTTATTATGGGTAGATGGAACTTCGATGAGCAGAGGTTTCATTATCGTAATGTGAGTATGTGGCGACCTTATAGATATGATTTAAGGCCGCAGGATTATTGTTGAGCTGTAAGATTAAGCTCATTATTGATTGCGCAAGGACTTAAAATTAGTGCGAGCGTCGGGTGGTGCGACTCTTAGTTAGAGATAAGAGTTCATGCCACCTTTTTGTTGTGAAAGGGGATAGGGTATCCCGATTGCAAGTTTGAAATAACGGACCTCCATGATCGACGAAGTTAAGTAGGAGTGTGTGGAGGGGTTCCTTGTTTGGATTTCGCTTTGCGAGATGCTCCACACATGAATCTTAACAGCGTCGGGAGTGGAGAGATGTTATAGGATGCAAGGATGTTGGTTTTGTGGAAAAGTCTTATAGTGTGGATGAACCATTATAGACTATGAGCCATGTAATGATGGTATGCTTATGGAAATATTGTGCTATGGAAAAGAACTAAAGTGGTCCTCTCGCCACAGTGGGTGTGTGAAGTAGGACTTAGAGCAATTGATTTGAGGATGATAGCCAGCCTTAATGAAAAGGCAAATTTTGAGAAGATATGTTTTGGGTATGATGTTCGTGACACTTTTTTTGAAAGTGGCCACTTCGATTTGTTAGGTTTCCTTTCGTATGAGCGGAAGGATAGAGTAGTAGGAATGCATTAGTAGGTTAGCAAGGTAGGATTTAGGACGTCCCGCTGGTGTGCCTTAGGTCGCTATATCTCGATGACCGACAACGCGAGGAAGTAGTGTAACGGGAGGGTTCCTTGTTTGGATTTCGTCTTGGCGAGACGTCCCACGCATGAAACCAAAAAAATGTCGGGAGTTGAGAGAGGCCTTGGGCACTAGGGATACTTAGGATTACACTGGTTTAGCGTAGGTAGGACATCGCATAGTCCTTAGTATTATTAGGATGTAAGTTTAATAGAGTTAGTGGCGTCGAGGTTAGGAGATTTGAATTTCGCGGGTTGGGAGGACCCATGTGTGAGTATTACACCGAGGAAAGGAGACCCTTATTGGGAGAGAGTATTACGTTTCTGACGTTCACTATAGTTGTGCATATGTGCACAAGTTAGAAAGGTGTATGGGCACCTTAGTAAGTTGGTTTATACACCGCCTGAAATAGAAGGGGCGTGGTACGTAAGTTTGAAGTTCATGCCGTTAGGCACTAGAAGTGATTAGTGCGATGTGACGATGTTAGAGTCACTTTATGACCGTGGTAGTAGTACGGTATATGGTTGGGAACCATTGGGTTAGTATCGTTCCCCTTTGAGGTATCAGGATGTGGAGCGATTCTAGGATTTGTGGTGTAGGTTGTATCCGAATTTCGAGGACGAAATTCCGTTGTAAGGGGGGGAGTATGTAACAGCCCGTCCTTTTGGAGACAATTAAACTCCATAGTAAAATATAAATTGGAAATTTGGAGAATTTCTCGAAATAGTAATTTTTGGGATTTTTGAGGATTAGATGATTTTCGATGGGTGTTGTAATTATTTTTAGGACTAAATTGGTCGAAATATTTTAATTATATGTCGCCATGGAGTAAAGCGACAAAAGAGGTAAGATTTGATTAGAAAATACGCATTAAGTTATTTTGGGTTAGAATAGTGATTTGAGGTCAAGTATCTCGGATGGAAATTTCGACTGCGCCGTGAGTCTCGGAATGTCCAAGATAGTCAGAAAAGAGTGTTCGATTGTCGAAATTGAGTTTCGGGGAATCTTGGAGTTAAACGGACTCGTAATTGAGTAAACGAGTCATTTTTGGATTTTTAGGGGTTAAACCCTTCCTTCCTATATAAAGAGGGAGAGGGGAAGAAAAGAGAATAAGAAAGAAAGAAAAGAGAGGAAGAAGAAAGAGGAGGAGAAAATGGAGATTTCGACCAAACTCTGCGGGATTCGGCTCGAGGTCGTCGGATTATATCCATGAGGCAAGTGTTTACTTTCTTTATTTACTTTTGAGCATAAATCTCATATCGTAGTTTGGTATAAACAAACCCTAAAGATTTTGGGTTGGGTTTTCGTGGATAAAACGGGTTTCGGGAGATAAAACGAATAAAGCCCTAAAATTTCATAATCGGGAGAACTTAGTTTTTAACCTAAATTAATTGGTGGTTTAGGGTTATAGGATGTTTATAACCCTTAATATATGTGTATTTGTAGTTGGTTGAGGTGGTAGGATGTTGGGTGAGGCAACACAAGCTTGGGAGAAGCTTTAATGGCCGAAACCGTTTCGGAGAAGACGATGAATAGTGACAACGTCATTGCCGAATCTATTCAGCCCTGATGAGAATAGATTCGGCTCTTGGTCAAAAAATGAAAATTGCAGATCTTTTCGACGCGGTCGCGTGGGGGCCGACCATGTATTTTTCTGATTTTTTAAGATTTATAGTGATTTTTCTACGGAAAGCTGTCCGAGATCGAAATAGTTAGTTAAAAATTAAGGCCAGAATTACTTAGATACAAATATTAGGGGTTCTCAAATAGAGTGTTAGGACCTCTAAAGTACTTGAGTAGATATGAAAACTTTGGTTTGTAAGAATATATCCGAGTTATAATTTAAATGGATATTGGAAGGAGTTTTGGATTTTGGGGTATGTATAAAACCCTAAGCAGATTTGGGAATATCGGACCAGTCGAATCGATTAGGACAGGCCAAATCGATTCGGTAAGACACAGTTTGAAAGTAGAACCATTTCGAATCGATTCGGACAGGGCGAATCAATTCGGTGGTCAGCGAATCGATTCGGACAGGCCAAATTGATTCGGTCCTTGCAAAATTTTTAGGTTTTCTCCTTTTAAGTTTAGGGATACTTAAATTATGGTTTTGGAGACTATTATAGGAGTTTCTACATGAGATATTAAGACTCCTAGATGATTATTTGAGGAGGATAAGTAAACCTCAGATTAATTTAGAGTGTGATCCGGGGTATGGATTTATTTAATATTTTGGGACAAGAGACATTTGGGTTTATGTACAAGTCCTTAAATAGCGACTTAGGTGTGAGTAATATTTAAGAGAGAGAATACTTAAAATATTATTATGTGATTGGCAAATATGGCCATTTATATATATTCGAGGAGGAATATATGGTATTTATATATACTGTGTGATTAAAGTATATATGATATGATGTAAGTGATTTTGAAAATAAAATATGAATGTTTTCAAAATGGAAATGAAATGATTGTCATAATTACAGATTTATAGTCAACACCCTCTCTAAATGACATCATAAGGGAAGTTCGCGCGCTGAGGTGAAGCCCCCTGGCTAGCGAATGCAGGGTGGATATAGTCCTCTAGGCCATTTGAGCGTTTATGTTATGTTATGTTTTCTGCGATGGTTAGGTAACTTGGGGTGTGGTTATGACTAGCCCGCATGCCTATGGCTGTTTCCCGACGTATTGCGTATAGGTGCCCAGGTGTCGTAATTGATAGGCACTGGAAGATGATGGTCATTTAGGGGCGCGCCGTAAGGGCGGTCTTAGAACGCGTTATATGATATATATAACTGGTTTCAATAATGTTGGACATTATTGGTATTAAAGCAATTTATGATAATAAATTGGCTTTAATTTACATTTCCTGGATGGAAGAAAGGAAATGGGATAAAGGTTTTGGCTTCGGTAACACTTCCCGGATGGAAGAAGGGAAGTGGAAGCATATGATATGGTAAAAGAATTTTTATGATAATGAAAATGGCTTTTAAATACATTTCCTGAATATAAAAAAGGGAAATGGGATATTTTGAAACGGAAAAGAATTTTTATGATAATAAAATTTGATTTTGAAAAGTTATATGTTTTGTTAAAGCAATTCATGATAATGAATTGGCTTTTAAATACATTTCCTGGATATGAGAAGGGAAATGGAAAGTTTTGAGATAAAAATGAAAAGTATTGATAAATACTTTGTATATGAATCCTCAGTCCGGGAGATAGATCCGGATGTATACTGTAATATGAATTTGTATATGGATGAATCGAGTACCGAGGGTCTAATGGATCACGACGATCCACCTTGCTGCATAGTAGTGTATCGGGGGGGTTCCTTGTTTGGATTTTGCTTTGCAAGACACCCCACACACGAATATGGCAATGTGTTAAGACTGGGGAGAAGTTTAATCCTTAGTGCTCTTATATTGAGATTTATTATTATTATTATTATTATTATTATTATTATTATTATTATTATTATTATTATTATATATATATATTCTGTACTGAGGGACTGGCGAATCTCGACGATCGACCTTGTCGCATAGTAGTGTATCGGGGGTTCCTTGTTTGGATTTCGCTTTGCGAGACACCCCACGCACGAACATGGCATTGTGTTGAGACTGGGGAGAAGTTTAGCCCTTAGTATATTACTTGGACTATCTAGGGTTGATAGTGGTTGGGTGATAGACTAGTTTAGCAGGGTAGCTTGACTAGGAGGTTTAGAGGGATGCGTTAGGAGTGCACTGTTAGTGGAGAGGTGAGGGGTATCTTATGGGAGTGCGATACCAAATTTAAATATGAGATAAAACCTTTTTCTAAAAATAAGGCATTTATGCACTTGCTAAATATGTTCGAAACTCGGGCTCTGACCCGTTTATCTACTTTTCCTTTCTTGCTATATATATATATATAGGTGTCCATACAGTGGGACGCCTGGATGACACGTCTTTCGAGTCAGACGTCTGCTGCAGCAGCTGTGGATGCATGCAGGATTCTATTTAGACTCTTCTATCCTTGTATTCTAGATAGAAGGTACTGTATATAGCCAATGGCCCAATTGCATTTATTTATTCTTTTATTAGCAGCATCGATATGGTTGTATATTTTGACCGAGTGTTCGGTTATTTTATTAAATTTTAGTTTCATTTCCGCAAAACTGTGTGGATATTTTATTTACAGTTGTTAAAAAGAGTAGTAAAGTTAAAATTTTAACACCGCCCTAATAGGTTATTAGTAATTAAATGGATTTTCGACAGTGATGCTAAGAATGTTCCATATGAGACTCCTCTTATAATTTGATATAGGAGTGATCGCCCGGTATTTTATTAGGCGGGGTGTCACACATATATATCCATTCCAATTGTAGAAAATAACTTACCATGTATATCCATTCCAATTCTAAGCTCATCGCTTGGGTAAACAACTTACCATCCCATATCGGAGACCTTTATTAAACATCTACATCGATTTTCAACGATCACTCTCTCAATGTTAAATTATTTACATTAGTTTTCACCGATTGCTTTCTCGACGGAGTCCAAATTGGTATTCACACCAACATCTATATCATATGAAAACCATTACATAGGTTTTCAATAATCACTTGCTCAACAATCTAGGATAGACAATCAAATTGGCATCATTAATCACCTGTTTAAGACTCGTTCATTTATATCAGACCGACGGTCAGTTTTCACCACTTTGTCAACATTACTTGAGAATTTATTTATGTATGTAGTCGATTTTCACCACCTTTTTACACGAAAATTTATTTATCTATATGTTCAATTTTCACAACCTTTTTAAATGAAGATTTATTTATCTATATGGTCAGTTTTTACCACCCCAGTCATCTTCATTCGAAGATTTATTATTGCATTTCAAAATAAGGCTTGATTTTCACCAAACATCTTAACTAGATTACTTTTTGGAGGTTATTTGGCTTATTGAAGTTCGGTCAATTGACCACTTCACCCTGAGTCGTTCAAACACGATAACTTGAATAACTGTGAACACCCTCGGGGGATCCGAAGCTTGGGGTTTGATGCCCCGATCTAATAGACTGTCATATTCTTAAACTTATAAGGTCCGTTTGGTTGAAAAATTTTGTTAGGAAAATTTTATCTAGTTTTTTTCACATGAGGCTACCAAACAACCATTTGGCGAAATCAAAGTCAATCCAATTAGTTTATTTAAAAACAATTTTTATATTATATTCAAAAGTGTTAAAAACAGTTTTTACAATATTTTTATATTACGATTTTTTTTTAAAAAAATGTAAAACATTTTCTTAACAATTTTTTTATAATATTAAAAACAGTTTTTAAAATATTACAAAATAATTTTTAAATATTAACAACAGTTTATTAACTATTTAAATTAGTTTTTAAAATTATTTTTTAAAACTGTTTTTATATTATATTCAAAACAGTTTTTAAAAATGTTAAAAACAGTTTTTACAACACTTTTATATTAAGGTTTTTAAAAAAATTTGTAAAACTTTTTCTTAATTTTTTTTTATAATATTAAAAACAGTTTTTAAAACAATAGAAAATAGTTTTTAAATATTCATATAAGTTTTTTAATTATTTAAACAATTTTTAATTTTTTTAAAACATTAAAATTGTTTTTATATTATATCCAAAACAATTTTTAAAAATATTTTTTAAATATTTTTGTATTACGGTTTTTAAAAAAATTTGTAAAACATTTTCTTAACAATTTTTTATAATATTAAAAACAGTTTTTAAAACATTAAAAACAGTTTTTAATACATTAAAAACAATTTTTTTTAAATTGTTTTCTAAAACTTCAAAACATTTTTTATAACATATTCAAAACAGTTTTTACAACATTTTTATATTACAATTTTAAGAAAAAACTGTAAAATATTTTGTTAACAATTTTTTATAATATTAAAAACAATTTTTAAAACATTACAAAACAATTTTTAAATATTCCTAACGGTTTTTTTAATTATGTAAAACAGTTTTTAAATTGTTTTCTAAAATATTGAAAGTGTTTAAGAAGTTAGCAAATTTGTTGGCAAATATTTTCCGCTCAAATAGATAAGCAAAATTTGCCTAGGCATTATGCATAGGAGGTGTTGTACATTGGTAATAACTTGTAGACAAACTTTTGTACCAAACACGCCAAATTATAGACAAATACCCCATTTGCCAACTGATATACCAAAACATACCCTCGGCCTGGCCGAGGGTACCCTCGTCATGGACGAGGGCTCAACTCCATTGCTACCCCAGGGGGTCATACTAAAGATAGAGGGTCCGACAGGCTGACCCCACTTTTGGCAATACAAGTATGCTGGATGGCCCAAATCAACCTAAGCCCATGCAGACTAAAACCTCGGCTTAGGGACAATTTAGATGACCATACAATGGTCTGATCCTGTAGAGGCCGATAGTACAAAAATCTTACATCCAGCACAAGACACCCAATAAGTCAGCATAAACTCCAGCCTCGGCCTGTCACATAAGTAGAGGGTGACACCATCATGGCGCGTGGTTCGGGAGATGCGTGGGACAGTGCAGGTGGGACTCATGTAACACATGGACTAAATCGTTATAACAAGATCATTCCGTCACGTGAGGGAATATTATATCATCATTACCTACAAGTGGCCCCGCCAGGTGTCAACAGGGGATGGGCTAGATCATTATTCACATGCACAATACATGCTTAGGGAGTACACTACACCCCACCCCCAAGCCCTATATATACTTGTCACCTTCATCCTTGTAGGGGGATCGATGATTGTAACCCTAGCTGAAACTCTATTTGTACACAGTAGAGAGAGAAAACTTATGCATTGTATCTAAGGCCATTAGTGCCCATATTTAGTGGATCACACACCCACTATGGATTTAGGCCTGACTGGCTGAACCACTATACATCATTGTCTTCATTCCTCTTCTACTAACCTCATTCTATATACCTACACGCATAAATAACTCTATTGTTATCATTGTAATTATTGTTTGAGCTCTTCCACCTCTTATCTAGTGGTGATGTTTCAAGCATCATTAGTTTGGCGCCATCTGTGGGAACGAGAAACTATCTCTTCCTTTCTGCAGCTTGACCTCACCGTAGACTCTGGTGGTGAACCAGTTCTCCCCTTTGCATGGAGCTGTTTCACCATTTAAGGAGATCTATTAAGGTTCTTAAGCTCTTTTTCTCATCAAAAGCTCAAGCATATGGCATCGGAGTTACCAGAACCTCCTCCACCATCTGGGGTTAGAGGACCCAGTTCTAGCCAGGCACCACCCGAGGTTGAGATGGATGAGGTGGTAGCAACCTTGAAGTCCTTGGCTACAACTCAGCAAGGGATACAGGAGAAATTTGCCTAGCTAAGACAACATAATGAGACCACCTGGGGTCTCACCGCCGGCGGCAACTCAGCCATAGCATGAGGCTAGGGGACCACCCGAGGCACAGTGAAAGGACCAACTTACTCCTCAATGGAGGAGGGATGTTGCTGACCCTATGCGTTTATGCCTGGGGAGGCAAGGAAACCCTTGCCTCGAGGATAGGTACGATGACATGGAGGCAGAAGATGCCCCGACCGAATATTGGGAGCCATATGAGGTCTCCAACAATATTGTACGACCTGTCCTTGAGAGCCGAGGGAAGTGTAGGAGGTAGAATCCTGGTGATCTCCTGAGAGGCTCAACTTTTGATCATCTAAAAAGAGGATCGGACTTTGAGAGGTTAGGCCCGGTCAATGACCTTAGGGAAAAGTTATCCAAATCAAGAAGTCTCGCAAGGTCCAGAAGAGAGGCAGTAGATAGCCGACCTCGCGAGGGCCGACCCCATGAACGGGACGACGGTCAGGGATAGTTGAACAGCCGACAAAGGTCGACTGCAGCAGAGCCCTCTGTTCACCCCAGAGAAGTGGTCGAGGATAACATCGGCCAAGTAGAACCTATGAGAATAACTCGATTCAAAGTTTGGAGGATAAAATTGGTGATATCGTGAAGAGCCGAGACCCTCTTCAAAGGGGATACTCTATAGGCTCACCCTTTGTGGTGAAGATAGTAAACTTCCCAATGCCATCCAAGTTTAAGCCACCTATGGTCACCCCAAGGTATGACGGGAGTACTAACTCGGTCCATCATATCGAGATGTACCAATCAGCGACAGACATATACTCTATCTTAAATGAGATGAGGTGTCAAGCTTTTTCCAGTACTTTGATCGGGGCCGCACATGTCTGGTATACCCTTCTTCCAAAGAACTCTATTGAAAGCTTTAAGGAGCTAGCATAACGGTTCATCTACAACTTTTGCTTCGGAGTGAGGCCACAAAAGAGGACCACTTGCCTGCTCTGTGTTAAGAAGGGAAAGAACAAGAGCCTTAGAGACTACATAGCCAGGTTTAATAAAGAAAAGTTGGAGGTCGAGGACTACGAAAAAAGTATAGCCATGACAGCCCTCCAAAAGGGGAAGCTATTATATAAGCTTGCTGAAGACCCCCCGAAGTCAATGGCTGAGTTGCTGGCAACAGCGGGGAAGGCAATGAACGCCGAAGAAGTAATGGCCGCCAAATACAAAGATGAGAAAGGAGGCACTAGTGGAGGTAAGTACCAGAAAAAAATAAGGAGGGGAAGAAAAGGCTAAAAGATGACAAGTTTATAAATTACACCCCTCTAACGGTCAGCTGTGAACAAATTCTGAATGAGATAGAGAGCGACCGATCCATGGAATGGCTTGAGAAGTTGAGAGCACCCCCCAAGAGGAATAAAAACTTGTGGTGTGAATTCCACTAAGACCATGGCCATTTGACTGATAAGTGCTTCGCTCTGAAAGATGAAATTGAAAAAATGTTAAAAGAAGGGAAGTTAAGAAAGTACGTGGACAAGGGTGCCTTCAAGAGCGGATGAGGAGCTAACCCAAGAAAGAAAAGAACTGATACATGCAGAGAAGATCCTCCTAACCGAAGAGACGACCCCTCAGAGGATGATGATGATCCCGACCTTCCACCAAGAGATGACCAAGGCCCTGTGAAAAGACTTAATATGATCTCATTCGGTGTTGGAATGATCTCCAAGGGCCTAGTAGGAGGAGGATCAAAAGTCGTCGGCGGGAAAGCCGATGTAGCTGAGGAGAAGGAAATAACGAAAGCTGTGTACACAACCCTTGTCGAAGCTAAGCCTGAAAAGAGGAAGAAAATTGACATGGATAATCTAATAGTGGGTTTCTCAAAGATGGACTTTAAGGGCCTCCTAGCCCCACATGATGACCCTCTCATTATCACCACCAGGGTACACGAATGTGAGGTGCCAAAGATCTTGGTAGATGGGGGCAGTTCTGCAGATATTATGTTTTGGCCATGTTTTAAAGCCTTGGGACTCAGTCGTGCTAGGCGTGTCCCATACCATCATCCCTTGATTGGTTTCGGTGGGGAAAAGGTTCATCCCTGGGAGTGTATGAGGCTGATGTAAGAATGGGAGATGAGTGGCCGAGATAGCTTACCAGGAAGGTCAACTTTTTTGTAATGGACGAAAATGTCTTCTCAACCTACAACATTATACTAGGACTATGGGGTAGGGGAAGTTTAGGGTGACCAGACAATGGCACGAGAATGCTATTTCAACTCAACCGAGGAAAGAGAGGCGCACAAGAAAGTAACCACTACTTACAATATTGATACCCTTGACCCCAGGTATGAGACTAAGTTAAAGAAGGGAGAAGCCGCGAAAGAAGTAGAATCCATTATTCTCAATGAGGATGAATCGAAAAAAAACGTCCAGGTAGGCAAGGCCCTAAAGCCAGATATAAAAGAAGAGCTCATCAAGCTGCTGAGGAGAAGACATAACGTCTTTGTATGGAGTCAAGTAGACATGCCAGGGATTGACCCCCTGATCATGTGTCACAAGCTCAACGTGGTAGAGGATGCCAAGTCGATAAAGCAGAAGAGGAGAAATTATTCTCGAGAGAAATATGAAGTCATAAGGGATGAGGTCAAGAAGCTAGAAGAGGATGAATTTATTAGGTAAGTCATCTATCTCGAATGGTTATCTAACGCGGTTATAGTCCCTAAAGAAAATGGGAAATGAAGAATGTGTGTAGACTTCACTGACCTCAACAAACACTGCCCCAATGACAGTTTCCCTCTTCCCCGCATTGATCAGATGGTGGATGCTACTGCAGGCCATGAGCTAATGAGATTCATGGATGCATATTCGGGATACAAATTGATCTTCATGAACCTTGAGGACTCGGAAAAAATAGCTTTCATTACTGACAAAGGGACTTATTTTTGGTTTGAAAAATGCAGGGGAAACCTATCAACGCCTCGTGAATAAAATGTTCGAGGACCAAATTGGGAAGTCTATGGAGGTTTATGTAGATGACATGTTGACCAAGAGCTTGAAGGTCAAGGATCATGTGTCCGACCTTAAGAGGACCTTTGACACGATGGACAAGTTCCAGATGAAGTGTAACCCAACCAAGTGAATTTTTGGGGTCAAAGTAGTAAAGTTCTTTGGGTTCATCATCGATCAAAGGGGTATCGAGGCCAATCCTGAGAAGATAAAGGCTCTGCTAGAAATAAAGACCCCCAAGACCATTAAAGATGTTCAGAGGCTCACGGGACGAGTGGCTGCTTTGAATAGGTTCATATCCAGAGCCACAGACAAGTGTCCACCATTTTTCAAAGTTCTCAGAAAGATTTTTGAATGGAACGAAGAGTGTGATAATTCTTTCAAAGAGCTAAAGTCCTACTTAGGGTCTCCTTACTGTTATCGTGTCTAGTGCAAGGCGAAAAGTTGTATGTGTACCTAACAGTCTCAGAGTCAGCCATCAACGTTGCGATAGTAAGAGAGGAAGATGGGGTGCAAAAGTCGGTGTATTTCAATAGTAAAGCACTTCAAGGAGAAGAGCAAAGATACCCTAGGATGGAAAAGTTAGCTTATGATTTGATTTATGCCTCAAGAAAGATGAAGTCATACTTCCAGGCCCATACAATGGTCATCCTAACTGACTCTCCTCTCAGGCAGGTCATCTACAAGCCAGAAAAGTCAGGGAGGCTGATGTCTTGGGCAATTGAATCTGGAGAATTTAATATTGTATACCAACACAGGATGGCTATCAAAGTACAAGACTTAGCAGATTTTGTGGCTGAATTCACCTAGGAATGGGTTGAGACTAGAGATGGAGATCTAGAGAAGAGAGACAACCAATAATAAGGGATCATTGACCCTCTCACAAATAAGGTTAAGACCAACAAAGTCAGAAAAAAAGTTGTTAAAAACAAAGAGGGAAGATACCTCTTTAGATAGGGGTCCCTATCTGAGGGTAATTTCTCAGAAGAAGGTATTGTGTGGATCCTCTTTGTGGATAGGTCCTCCTGTGAGAATGGGAGTGGGGCCGGATTGATAGTATCAGCACTGGATGCTACAGACATTGAGTATGCCCTAAGATTCAACTTCAAAGCCTCCAATAACGAATCACAATATAAGGCCCTGATAGAAGGCCTCTCCTTAGCCAGAAATCTTAATATCGGCCAACTCTTGGTGCATAGCGATTCGAGGTTAGTAGTAAATCAAATATTGGGAGCATATGAAGCCAAAGATGAAAGGATGGTCAAGTATCTCGAGAAGGAGAAATTAATTTTGAAAAGATTCAAGGAAGTAAAGTTGAAAAGGGTCCCTCGACTAGACAACAGCCGATCAGATGCACTTAAAAGACTAGCCTCGGCAACCAAAATAAAGATCAGAAGAACAGTGCCAGTAGAAATTCTGCTTCGGCTCGCGATTGAAGATAAAGACAGAATACTGGCCTTTTGCCTAAATGTGAATATGGAAGCCTCATGGATAGACCCTCTGCACAGATATATTAAAGGCGGACAGATGCCAAAAGTGAAATCCAAGAGGAAGAAGGTGAGATACAAGGCTACAAGATTTAATGCCATTGGGGATACCCTGTATAAGAAAGGGTTCTTACCCCCATTGCTCAGGTGTGTTCACCCATCTAAGGTTCCATACATCTTACAAGATGTGCATGAGGGGTCTTGTTCGAGTCACATCGGGAGAAGATCGTTAGCTAAGAGGATAGTCACCCAAGGATACTAGTGGATGCTGCGACATATGTGAAGAAGTGTGACAAATGCCTGAGGTTTGCCACCATCCCCCATCAGCCTCATCAACTTCTGACTTCCATCACCTCACCGTGGCCATTTGCAGTATGGGGAATCAATTTGGTAGGACCTTTGCCTAGAGCTGTCAATAACTATCGATACTTGATCATAGCGATTGATTATTTTTCAAAATGGGTGGAAGTGGAGCCAATGTTCATAATCACCGAGCAGAGGACCTTACAATTCATCTGAAAGAACATCATATGCAAGTATGGTCTCCCCAATAACCTCATTTCAGACAACGGGACTCAGTTCAAGAATGTATCCCTGGAAAAATACTACAAAAAGAGTTGGGATCAAACAGTTCTTCTCTACCCCAGGCCGACCTCAGGCTAATGGGAAAACTGAGGTTACAAATCAAACAATCCTAGACGGGATTAAAAAAAACTCGAGGAGGCAAAAGGAAGATGGGTTGAGGAGGTATATGTTGTGCTGTGGGTCTATGGGATGACAACAAAAACTCCTACCATGGAAACCCCTTTAATGTTGGCATATGGCTTTGAAGCCGTCATCCCCACCAAAATTAGGTTTCCTACTCACAGAGTTCAAATATATGATCCTCAGAGAAACATGGAAGAAAGTAGACTTAATCTAGACTTGATTGGGGACAGAAGATAAGACGCTGAGATAAGACAAGCAGCCTACCAGCAGAGGACTGCCAGGTTATACAATTAGAGGGTAAAGTAAAGGCCAATTGCTGTGGGAGACCTAGTCCTAAAAAAGACATAGAAAAAGCCTAATAAGCTTCACCCAAATTGGCATGGCCCATATAGGGCCATCGATGAAGTTGTCCCAGGAACCTATAGACTAGAAAACCTTGGAGAGGAACCCTTTTCGAACCCCTAGAACGTAGATCATCTGAAGAAATACTATCAATGATGTTGTAGTTGATGTCCTACTTTTTCATAATTGTAATGAATGTGTTGTTTCATAGAACACTAAATGTTAATGAGAATGTTCTATTGACCCCTCATCTTATGTTTGTCAAGTTATGTATATGTTGGGATAATTCATGATAAACCACAAAACATCATTCGAGGTGAAGTAGGCTTAAATGCTCGTTGGTGATACGACAACAAGAATGGGGACAACCTCATCCACATGCTGTCAATAACATCGAGGAGCATTTAGTTATGAAAACGCCATTAATTTGGTTGATAACTACCCTCGGCTATGATGAGGGTGAATGTTAGGGATGACCCTCCACTCACCCCCAAGAAAGACGAGGGAGAACTTAATAATTGAAAACACCATTAATTTGGTGGATAACTACCCTCAGCTATGATGAGGGTGAAGGGTACGGACGACCCTCCACTCAACCCCAAGAAAGATGAGAGAGAACTTAATAATTGAAAACATCATTAAGTTGGTGGATAACCACCCTCGGCTATGATGAGGGTGAATGGTAGGGACGACCCTCCACTCACCCCCAAGAAAGACGAGGGAGAATTTAATAATTGAAAACATCATTAAGTTGGTGGATAACTACCCTCGGCTATGATGAGGGTGAATGGAGTGGATGACTCCACTCACCCCCAAGAAAGACGAGGGAGAACTTAATAATTGAAAACACCATTAATTTGGTGGATAACTACCTTCGGCTATGATGAGGATGAATGGTACGGGCGGCCCTCCACTCACCCCCAAGAAAGACGAGGGAGAACTTAATAATTCAAAACATCATTAAGTTGGTGGATAAATACCCTCGGCTATGATGATGGTGAATGGTAGGGAAGACCCTCCACTCACCCTCAAGAAAGACGAGGGAGAACGTAATAATTGAAAACATCATTAAGTTGGTGGATAACTAACCTCTGCTACAATGAGGTTGAATGGTAGGGATGACCCTCCACTCACCCGCAAGAAAGATGAGGGAGAATTTAATAATTGAAAACATCATTAATTTGGTGGATAGCTACCCTCGGCTATGATGAAAGTGAATCGTAGGGACGACCCACCACTCACCCTCAAGAAAGACGAGGGAGAATTTGGAAAATGGTTGATGCAAGTTACTGAAAAAATAGCTGATAGAGAGTACCTAATGGAAAATAAGAGCATTCTCATTAAACATATAAGAAGTTACAATATAATGAGGGAATGATCTTCAAAATGTCAAGAATAAAGGCCAAAAAGAATACAAGACAAAACAAAGTTACATCATAAGGGTTTGGGTCACAGGCGACCACTCTAAAGAGCTACCTCAGAGGGTAAAGGAGAGTAAGCAACTTTGGCTGGAGGAAGATCCTCAGATGTCCCATTCCCCTCAACTGCAGTTTGAGACTCCACGAGGGATAAAGCCTCGGCCATCAATAGGTCTTCTAAGTCTGCAGCTTCTAGAGAGGGGCAAATGGTCGACACAGTGTCGAGAAACTTTAAGACGACCCACCGAAAGTTCGTCTTAATTCCCCTCTCCAACTACTCAAGGCCGTAACCTTGGAACTCATCATAGAGTTTGTATGCCTCCACAATAGTGATAAGAAGCTTTTTGCGTATGTGTATCGTTGTATTACAAAAGTCACTCTCAAAATTCCCTTGAGTACCTACAAAACTTGTCTAAAAATAACTCGTATTATGGTAAGTACGGGTATTAATCCAACTTTCAAGGTGAAACAAATAAATGTGAAAACGTGCAATTCCAAAAAAAAATTATTAATTTTTTTTTTATATATTTTTTTTATATTTTTTTATTTTTTTAAAAACAATTTCAAGGGAAAGAATTACTAAAAAATGCTAAAAATTATAAAATGACTAAATAATGAAAAAGAATGTGCAACCGAGTGTGAAATAATGTGAGAAGGTCAAGAGATGTGATTACACTACATTTTCAATTATTTTAATTTCTCAATTTATTAATTAGAAATATTTTGAGATAATATTAAATTGATAATCTAACTCTCGTTAAAATAATTAATTTAATAGAATCTTTTTTAGAAAATTAATTTAAAAATCTCACGCAATGAAAAATAAGGACTACACTATTTTCAGAAAATTACCCGCTAGGGTAAATTAAAGAAAACAATAGCAATCATCAAATTTCAATACCGAATTAATATTCAAATTTCGGAAAAACCTATCTCTAGTTCGATTCCGAAATTCAAAAATTAATTCGTTCAATTAATTTACTAACTCTGGTTACGTAAATTAATTGGTGACACTTTAAAAATTTATTTACCTAGAAATATAAAATTAATGAAACCAATTAATTAAATTAACCTCGTATGCAGTACATCCCACCCCTTGAACGGGGTGTTTAGTCAAACATTCTCATGTGTGCATAAACAACAATAGATACTATGTCAAGAAGGAAATAAATTGAAAAGAGAATGTAGAAATACAATACGCTATTTTTTTCCCAAGTTTGTCTTGAAATGCGCTTTAACATGCGTCCAACTTCGTCACAATTTTCAGCACTTGATTATACAAAAAAGAATAAAAAACAAACCTAAAAATTTATTCTAACACTAAACTAATTTTTTTGGAATTTTTTTATGTACCATATTATACACTATGTTTTTCTCTATCTACGTATCTCCTCTTTATTCTGTTGTGAGTCTTTTTCTTTTTATAATGAGCTTGCTTCTCTTTTAAAGCCATACCCACGATGTTTGTTTGTTTGGAGATTTTTGTGGGATTTGGAGTTGGATAAATCAAAGGTAAAATGGGAGCTCACGTTTTTTTTTTTTTTTTTTTGAATTTGGTTTTGTTCCTACTTTGGTGGAGATATGGACAGGTGGGAGGTGGTTTGCTAAGCGTTGGTGAAGTCGGATAGGGTGGCAGCGGTTCTGGGGCGATCGTGGGTTGAAGCTCCGAAGTTGGAGTTGGATTTCTGTCGTCGAACAGGGTCTCGGGTTCGCGATGGGACTGTCGGCGGGTCGCCGACGAGCGGGAAGGAGGGGGTCTGGGTTTGGGGGTTTTCGGTTTGCTCCATTAATGGAGCTCGGGATTGTTCGTGGGCATAGGGGTATGGGGCTTGGGTTGGTGATGGGTTAATGGTGAGAGAATGAGGAGAGAGAGAGAGAGAGAGAGAGTTGATTTGTTGGTTATGGTAGGAGGTTTTCTTAGAAATGGTGGTTTTATGTGTTGTAAATGGTGGAGAGAGAAATTGTGTTTGGTGTGAGGATGATGATGAATAGTAGATGTAGGGGTATGTTTGGGTGTGTTAGGATGTAGGTTGATTTAGGGGTGTGTGTGAGTTTTAGTTTGTGTGTAAATGGGTGTTAAAGGATTTGTGTGTGTTTAATTTGCATCCCTAAAAAAATGACACTAAAAAAAATAAAACAAGAACTAAAATAAAATAAAAAAATAAAACTTAAATTTATTACTAAGAGACTAAAAAATAAAAAGAAATAATAATAAATAAATAAAAACTCGGTAAAAATAAAAAAAAAACTAAAAATCCTAACTAAATAAAAAAAACTAAAAACTAAATAAAATAAATTCCTAAAAATCAGTCCTAAGAAAAATAAAATTAAAATAAAGATTAAAAATTAAAAACTAATAAAAAACCAAATCAAAATAAAGAAATGGAAAAATAGAAAATAAATCCTAGAAATTTCTAAATAAATATAAAATAAATCCTAAAAATAAAACGACTAAAAATAAAAATCTAGAAAAATAATAAAGGTACAAACTCAACATACATGGGGCTCGGAGAATGGTCTGGGCTCGGTCTAGGCTTAGATTTGGTTCGGGACTGGTTTGGGGCATCGGAACAAGTTCAGATTGGACTCTAGAATTCGCAATCTCCTTGATTTTTTCGTTGCAAGATTTTGACCGCTATTGTGTCGCAATTGTACTGATTTAGCATTATTTGTACCGTAACTGCGTATTGACCTGCAAAATGATAAAATACGAACATAAGGCCAATTTTAATTAAAATGAGTGACTAAAATGTATCTATTCGGGTTATAAAATAGATGCTTTTGGGTGCTTATCACACTACCCCTAAACAGAGCATTGCTAGTCCTCGAGCAAAATTAGAGAGAAAACAGAGATAAGTAACCAAAAGTGTGCCACTTTCGCAGGCACTGGCGATTGCACTTAGCATGTGCTACAAGACGAGTGGTGTCTCGTGAGGGTTTGCAGTGAATGTACCCACAAAATTCAAAAACTTATTTAAATGCAGTATCTGAGTAGATGATGAAACGCTATACAACCCAACTTTAAAAGAACATCAAGGAACACCGTATTCAATTATCAAAATAAGATTTAAAATTACTTAATACCAAAAGCATAATCCTTCCTAAAACTCAGGGTGTGTGTGTGTGTGTGAAACAATCTTAAGTATCATTAGAGTAATTCCTAGATTGCCTTTATAGAATCGACGTTTTGACTTCAATTCTCACTGGATATATCTCTCTGAATCGAACTCTCTGAGAATTGGGTAAGTGTATCTCTCTAGTGTGTGAGGATGTGAGTAAATGTAAACAAGTTCAAACGTCTCACACACTTTATAAGAAAGGACGGATACATGAAAGAAATTTGATCTCATGAAGGAATGCTAACCACTATGTCGAGAATGTCGAGTTATTCACCATATAATCTTCTCGTTTGCCCGAACACTTTGCCAAGGGTGAAAAATGGGGTTTATGAAAGGTATGAGGGAAAAATGAAGAAGATGAATGATGGGGTATTTTGAGAAGAGTGTGACACACTTTGATTAACTATTGTCTTCATCTTTTGAATTTATGATCGCATATTTCGTTTTTTTCTATTTTTTTTTCTTTTCTGCTTTTTTTATTTTATTTTATTTTATTGCGATGCATTTTTCTTTTCATAACGAAAGTGAAGACAATTTACATTGAAAATTTCACACACTCTTTTTTCTCAAAAATTCTGGTAGTGATGGGAAATGACATATGGATGGTATCTAGGATATATATGGATAAGGAAAATATGGATACAGTGATAATGGGTGAATGATAATGAGATAGGGAAAATGGTATGTGTATGAAAAAATCGGTTTAGTGCTCAGGACAAACTACAAGACACATGTTTCTTACAACTTGAAAGTGATGTCATTCTCAGTGATTAAGCCAAATTTGAAAAAATGATGAGACCATGCAACGACTAAATGTAGTACCCAAAGAAAGTTGAGTCAACTTGTGACTCGGAGATACGTAAAAACCCTCAAAAAGGTGAAAAGCTCAAATCTCACGGGTTTAAGTCGCCACTAGTGATCTTTTAAGGATTTCTTGAGAATATAGCTACTCTTCAACTTTTGATTGTAAGCGTGATAGTGCTAATTGACGAGTCTAAGAATTCATAGTGCAAGTACGCTTTTAAGAGGTATTATTTAATTTAATGTGAAAAGCGTAATTTTTGGGTTTGAACACGGGTATTCCGAGATTTCTAAAAGAGGGATGATAGACAATTCATATCATAAAAATTTATTTTTTTAACTACACGAAAAGTTTAAAATTACTTGTTTCTGAAATTTTTCAAAAGAGGTACGATTTTGATAAATTTTCCACCCCTAAACAAAAAAAGAACATCTTCCTCGATGTTTAAAACCATATATAAGCACAAGGGAGGAAAGATATTACCATAATGAACCGCTGTGAAAATGTACCGCCTGAGGGAGCATAGATGAAACCTGAAGAACATAGGCGATACAAAAGTATGCACAAGTCTAGAAAGCATGTGAAAATCATTGGGTGGTGTGAAACACCACCCCCAAACAGGGTAAGACTCATACTCGGAAACAATGAATGACGGGCTGTCTCCCGGTAGTGCTAAGTTTATCGTCTTCAACCAGACCGAATCAGTCTCACCCTAAGGATAGGAACTAGGAAATCACGGGTGCCAGAAAAAATTGAATGATGAGAATCACCACCAAATAAGACTGAAGCGTCAGTCTTGCTGGATAAAGGAGAAAATAGGTCAATGCACTTGTATGGCGAAGTGCATCGCTCGATGCAAAGCATCGGTGGACCATGGGCGGGTGGGTAGGAGGGTAAGGTGAAGGGTAAGGGAGAGGGGGAAGAGGCGCCGATCTCGGGCCTTATTGAGCCGAAAGGTGAGGGAAATAAGGGCCCTATAAGAATGGTGCTCAATTTGGTGGGGGAGGCAAAATGGCTTAGGAATAGTAATGGGGTGGGCCTCAGAGAAAGTGCACGACTGTTCTATAAGTGGACGATGGTAACAGTCACGCCGTGACACGCCAGGGAGCGGTAGATGAAAAAAGTTAACACAACAAGGTAATGGTGTGCATAAAATAATAAGCTCGGTGTCACGAAAGATAAGAGTAGCACAAATACTCTCATAGACAGTGGTGTCGATGAAAAATGCACAAATGTGATCGTGGAGTACTAAGGTGGAGGATGGATATATGTGAGGACCTAAATACGTAGATGGGAACAGGTGAGGTGCAATAACAAGGTCCAAACCAAGTGGCGGGGTGGAAGGGACAGTGGGTGGATTGAGTGGGACAAAGGGTGGGGGAAGATGATCTAACTCACGAATAGGAGACAAACATTCCTCATGAGGCGTGTAGTGATCCTCAAGATCACTTGAAGGAGGAAGTGTGAAAATAAACGAGGGAGTGATCAACTTAGCCACCATTACGTCACCATCTGAGGTGGTGAAAGGGTCCAACGAGGCTTTAAGATCCGAGATATATGAATCTACATCAATATTCGGCTCAAAGGGTGCCAAATAGGATAGGGGAGGATCCATAGCATGAGAGGTGGGGACCATCTCTGATGCTATTTCGGGACAGTGGTGAGCACTCGTAGCTAGAGCTAATCGAGAAATAATGGGTTCCTCGGGAACACACAGGGAAGGATCAAAAGGTGTAAGCTCGGTCATAATTATGGATTCGGTGGAAGGGGAAAGGAGAACCTCAATGGTGGGTTCGAGGGGATATGGTGGTATGGGATCAGTCGCACAATCAATGGAGACGTCAACACAACTGCCAACTTGGGGCCCGGACCACGAAGTGGTCTCAATTTCAAGATTCTCAGGAGGATAGGGTTGGTCACACTCAAAATCAGTGGCACAAGACGACACATCCTCATCCCATGTAGGTGTAATAAAGGGTCGACTTGGGGTGGAATCCGTCTCGTTCGCACATTCAAATGAAGTAAACCTGTGTTCAAGCCGTTGAAGGGCTTCATTTTGAGATTGAAGAGTGTGCGCAAACTTGTGTAAGAGGCTCTCGAGAGCGGATGTGCAAGGTGGTGGGTGAGGTGGACACAACTCGCTAGAAACACTAAGATGTGGAGAATACTCATATGAAGTGTGTGGAGGAGGGTCAAGTGCAACATTCACGGGAGAAGCATCTCCGTGGGGAAAAAAAGTGTGATCAGCATGAGGAGCATATGAAGGAGACTGATAGGTATGAGGTGCACAAGGTAACGATGATGACTGTTGGCAACCGTAAGGATCCACAACATGGCGTTGGGATTCATATTGCATGGAAGGATGATCAGTCCTTCATGAATAGCTCGGGAACTCATACCCCTCGACATTAGATATGTCGTGACAATACGTCGAGGGTGGGTCCAAAACAGTGTCATATGGACGCACATGTTCCATGGTGGATTCAGATGGAGAGAATATAAATGGACACTCATGGGACAAGTGATCGCTAAGAAAGCAGTATGTGCACGGTGAAGCATGGGATGGGTTGACACTTGTCACCGGAGGCGGTGGAAGATGAGATGTGTGCATGTACGACACAGGAGTATCAATGGTGTGCGTATGAGAGTTAAAGCCCTGAATTAATGAATCAAGGGTCGATTCAGGCTTATCATCAAACAAACTGCGAGAGAATGTGAAATGGCCAAAGTATTCCCGTAAAGGACGTTCTTCGGCCATGACAAGAGGAATATTTTTGGGGGCTTTTAAGTATTTTGCAAAAGAAAAGAAAATCTTTTTGTGATTTTTTTTTTAAATAAGAAAAGGAAAATCCTTTTTGTATTTTAAATATGGAAAGAAACAAAAAATCTTTTTTGGGGATTTTTGAAAATATTTAAAAAAAGAGTGATGCTATGGGTACCAAACAACTCCCCCAAATCTCCCCCAAATAGCATTAATGAGTTGTGCTCTGGCGGGACCCATACCATAAAGTATAACACTTAAAGCTATTTGGGGAACAATTTGGGGGAGTTGTTTGGGACACATAACATTTTCCTTAAAAAAAAGGAAAATATTTTTGGTATTGTTCGGAAAATGGAAAAATTGGACTCTTGAGTTGGTCGAACTAACTACAATCGACTACCTAAAGAATGGAATTGGACACACACGAGTCAAGAAAAAATCCTAATGAGCACATAACCAATTATTATCTTCAAAATGAGTGAGATGGGCAGTCAAATTTTAATTAAGTCAGCGGGCAACAAAAATTACGGAATTTATCTTTGTGATCGCCTGTTGCCAAAATGTGTTCCTACGGGGCTAATTAGTTGATTGATTTTAAATTTAATGATAGCTAGGGTAGCACACAATGGATAAGGGAGTGAGTCGGGTGATCAAATCCCTTCTCGTTTCAATGACCGGGTCTAGGTCTTAGGTAAATTAATTCATCAAACCAACCAATTTAAGTGCGATACAAAAATAAAAAGCATATAGGAGCACTGGTATTAATCCAACTTCCAAGGTGAAACAATAGACGTGAAAACGTGCAATTCGAATTTTTTTTTTATTAAAATATATTTTTTATATTTTTTTAAAAACAAATTCAAGGGAAAGAATTACTAAAAAATGCTAAAAATTATAAAATGATAAATAATGAAAAAGAATGTGCAACTGAGTATGAAATAATGTGAGAAGAGATGGGGTTACACTACATTTTCAATTATTTTAATTTCTCAATTTATTAATTAGAAATATTTCGAGGTAATATTAAATTGATAATCTAACTCTCGTTAAAATTATAAATTTAATAGAATCTTTTTCAGATAATTAATTTAAAAATCTCACACAATGAAAAATAAGGACTACACTATTTTCAGAAAATTACCCGCTAGGGTCAATTTAAGGAAAACAATAGCAATCATCAAATTTCAATACCGAATTAATATTCAAATTTCGGAAAAACCTATCTCTAGTTCGATTCCTAAATTCAAAAATTAATTCATTCAATTAATTTACGAACTCTCGTTACATAAATTAATTGGTGACACTTTAAAAATTTATTTACCTAGAAATATAAAATTAATGAAACCAATTAATTAAATTAACCTCATACGCAGTGCATCCCACCCCTAAAACGGGGAGTTTTGCCAAACATTCCCATGTGTGCATAAACAACAATATATACTATGTCAATAAGGAATTAAATTGAAAAGAGAATGTAGAAATACAATACGCAATTTTTTTCCCAAGTTTGTCTTGAAATGCGCCTTGACATGCGTCCAACTTCGTCACAATTTCCAGCACTTGATTACACCCAAAGAATAAAAAACAAACCTAAAAATTTATTCTAACACTGAACTAATTTTTTTAGAATTTTTTTATGTACCTCTATGTACATATTATACACTATGTTTTTCTCTATCTACGTATCTCCTCTTTATTCTGTTGTGAGTCTTTTTTTTTTTTTTTTATAATGAGCTTGCTTCTCTTTTAAAGTCATACCCACGATGTTTGTTTGTTTGGAGATTTTTGTGGGATTTGGAGTTCGATAAATCAAAGGTAAAATGGGAGCTCACGTTTTTTTTTTTTTTTTTTTTTTGAATTTGGTTTTGTTCCTACTTTGGTGGAGATATGGACAGATGGGAGTTGGTTTGCTAAGGGTTGGTGAAGTCGGATAGGGTGGCAGCGGTTCTGGGGCGATCGCGGGTTGAAGGTCCGAAGTTGGAGTTGGATTTCTGTCGCCGAACAAGGTCTCGGGTTCGAGATTGGACTGTCGGCGGGTCGCCGACGAGCGGGAAGGAGGGGGTCCGGGTTTGGGGGTTTCCGGGTTGCTCCATTAATGGAGCTCGGGTTTGTTCGCGGGCATGGGGGTATGGGGCTTGGGTTGGTGATGGGTTAATGGTGAGAGAATGAGGAGAGAGAGAGAGAGTTGATTTGTTGGTTATGGTAGGAGGTTTTCTTAGAAATGGTGGTTTTGTGTGTTGTAAATGGTGGAGAGAGAAATTGTGTTTGGTGTGAGGATGAATAGTAGATGTAGGGGTATGTGTGGGTGTGTTAGGATGTAGGTTGATTTAGGTGTGTGTGTGAGTTTTAGTTTATGTGTAAATGAGTGTAAAAGGGTTTGTGTGTTTAATTTGTACCCCTAAAAAAATGATCGTAAAAAAAATAAAATTAGAATTAAAATAAAATAAAATAAATAAAATCCTAGAAATAAAACTTAAATTTATTACTAAGAGACTAAAAAATAAAAAATAATAATAATAAATAAATAAAACTCTATATAGACAAAAAAAACTAAAAATCCTAACTAAATAAAAAAAACTAAAAACTAAATAAAATAAATTCCTAAAAACTAGTCCTAAGAAAAATTAAATTAAAATAAAGATTAAAAATTAACAACTAATAAAAATCAAAATCAAAATCAAAATAAAGAATTGGAAAAATAGAAAATAAATTCTAGAAATTTCTAAATAAATCTAAAATAAATCCTAAAAATAAAACGACTAAAAATAAAAATCTAGAAAAATAATAAAGGTACAAACTCAACATACATGGGGCTCGGAGAATGGTCTGGGCTCGGTCTAGGCTTAGATTTAGTTCGGGACTGGTTTGGGGCATCGGAACACATCGGGACAAGTTCAGATTGGACTCCAGAATTCGCGATCTCCTTGATTTCTTCGTTGCAAGCTTTTGACCGCTATTGTATCGCAATTGTACTGATTTAGCATTATTTGTACCGCAACTGCGTATTGACCTGCAAAATGATAAAATATGAACATAAGGCCAATGTTAATTAAAATGAGTGACTAAAATGCATCTATTCGGGTTATAAAATAAACACTTTTGGGTGCTTATCACACCACCCCTAAACAGAACATTGCTAGTCCTCGAGCAAAATTAGAGAGAAAACAGAGATAAGTAACCAAAACTGTGCCACTTTCGCAGACACTGGGGATTGCACTTAGAATGTGCAACAAGCCGTTAAACCCATAGGTTGCCCTATAGGACGAGTGGTGTCTCGTGAGGGTTTGAAGT
Source organism: Sambucus nigra (assembly GCA_949130495.1). NCBI lineage: Eukaryota > Viridiplantae > Streptophyta > Magnoliopsida > Dipsacales > Adoxaceae > Sambucus > Sambucus nigra. Next base: position 432,104,374 of record OX422220.1, on the reverse strand, counting down.
GAATGTACCCACAAAATTCAAAAACTTATTTAAATGCAGTATCTGAGTAGATGATGAAACGCTATACAACTCAACATTAAAAGAACATCAAGGAACACCGTATTCAATTATCAAAATAAGATTTAAAATTACTTAATACCAAAAGCATAATCCTTCCTAAAACTCAGCGTGTGTGTGTGTGGGTGAAACAATCTTAAGTATCATTAGAGTAATTCCTAGATTGCCTTTATGGAATCGACGTTTTGACTTCAATTCTCACTGGATATATCTCTCTGAATCGAACTCTCTGAGAATTGGGTAAGTGTATCTCTCTAGTGTGTGAGGATGTGAGTAAATGTAAACAAGTTCAAACGTCTCACACACTTTATAAGAAAGGACGGATACATGAAAGAAATTTGATCTCATGAAGGAATGCTAACCACTATGTCGAGAATGTCGAGTTATTCACCATATAATCTTCTCGTTTGCCCGAACACTTTACCAAGGGTGAAAAATGGGGTTTATGAAAGGTATGAGGGGAAAATGAAGAAGATGAATGATGGGATATTTTGAGAAGAGTGTGACACACTTTGATTAACTATTGTCTTCATCTTTTGAATTTATGATCGCATATTTTTTTTTCTATTTTTTTTTCTTTTCTGCTTTTTTTATTTTATTTTATTTTATTGCGATGCATTTTTCTTTTCATAATGAAAGTGAAGACAATTTACATTGAAAATTTCACACACTCTTTTTTCTCAAAAATTCTGGTAGTGATGGGAAATGACATATGGATGGTATCTGGGATATATATGGATAAGGAAAGTATGGACAAAATGATAATGGGTGAATGATAATGTGATAGGGAAAATGGTATGTGTATGAAAAAATCGGTTTAGTGCTCAGGACAAACTACAAGACACATGTTTCTTACAACTTGAAAGTGATGTCATTCTCAGTGATTAAGCCAAATTTGAAAAAATGATGAGACCATGCAATGACTAAATGTAGTACCCAAAGAAAGTTGAGTCAACTTGTGACTCGAAGATACGTAAAAACCATCAAAAAGGTGAAAAACTCAAATCTCACGGGTTTAAGTCGCCACTAGTGATCTTTTAAGGATTTCTTGAGAATATAGCTACTCTTCAACTTTTGATTGTAAGCGTGATAGTGCAAATTGATGAGTCTAAGAATTCATAGTGCAAGTACGCTTTTAAGAGGTATTATTTAATTTAATGTGAAAAGCGTAATTTTTGGGTTCGATCACGGGTATTCCGAGATTTCTAAAAGAGGGATGATAGACAATTCATATCATAAAAAATTATTTTTTTAACTGCACGAAAAGTTTAAAATTACTTGTTTCTGAAAATTTTCAAAAGAGGTACGATTTCGATAAATTTCCCACCCCCAAACAAAAAAAGAACATCGTCCTCGATGTTTAAAACCATATATAAAAATGAAAAGCACAAGGGGGGAAAGATATTATTATAACGAACCGCTGTGAAAATGTACCGCCTGAGGGCGCATAGATGAAACCTGAAGAACATAGGCGATAAAAAAGTATGCGCAAGTCTATAAAGCATGTGAAAATCATTGGGTGGTGTGAAACACCACCCCCAAACAGGGTAAGACTCATACTCAGAAACAATGAATGACGGGCTGTCTCCCGGTAGTGCTAAGTTTATCGTCTTCAGCCAGACCGAATCAGTCTCACCCTAAGGATAGGAACTAGGAAATCACGGGTGGCAGAAAAAATTGGGTGATGAGAATCACCCCCAAATAACACTGAAGCGTCAGTTTTGCTGGATAAAGGAGAAAATAGGTCAATGCACTTGTATGGCGAAGTGCATCACTCGATGCAAAGCATCGGTGGACCATGGTCGGGTGGGTAGGAGGGTAAGGTGAAGGGTAAGGGAGAGGGGGAAGAGGCGCCGATCTCGGGCCTTATTGAGCCGAAAGGTGAGGGCAATAAGGGCCCTATAAGAATGGTGCTCAATTTGGTGGGGGAGGCAAAATAGGTTAGGAATAGTAATGGGGTGGGCCTCAGAGAAAGTGCACGACTGTTCTATAAATGGACTATGGTAACAGTCACGCCGTGACACGCCAGGGAGTGGTAGATGAAAAAAGTAAACACCACAAGGTAGTGGTGTGCATAAGGTAATAAGCTCGGTGTCACGAAAGATAAGAGTAGCACAAATACTCTCATAGATAGTGGTGTCGATGAAAAATGCACAAATGTGATCGTGGAGTACTAAGGTGGAGGATGGATATAGGTGAGGACCTAAATACGTAGATGGGAACAGGTGAGGTGCAATAACAAGGTCCAAACCAAGTGGTGGGGTGGAAGGGACCGTGGGTGGATTGAGTGGGACAAAGGGTGGGGGAAGATGATCTAATTCACGAATAAGAGACATACATTTTCATGAGGCGCGGAGTGATCCTCAAGATCACTTGAAGGAGGAAGTGTGGAAATAAACGAGGGAGTGATCAACTTAGCCACCATTACGTCACCATCTGAGGTGGTGAAAGTGTCTAACGAGGCTTTAAGATCTGAGATAGATGAATCTACATCAATATTCGGCTCAAAGGGAGCCAAATAGGATAGGGGAGGATCCATAGCAAGAGAGGTGGGGACCATCTCTGATGCTATTTCGGGACATTGGTGAGCACTCGTAGCCAGAGCTAATCGAGAAATAATGGGTTCCTCAGGAACACACAGGGAATGATCAAAAGGTGTAAGCTCGGTCATAATTATGGATTCGGTGGAAGGGGAAAGGAGAACCTCAATGGTGGGTTCGAGGGGATATGGTGGTATGGGATCAGTCGCACAATCAATGGAGACGTCAACACAACTGGCAACTTGGGGCCCGGACCACGAAGTGGTCTCAATTTCAAGATTCTCAGGAGGATAGGGTTGGTCACACTCAAAATCAGTGGCACAAGACGACACATCCTCATCCCACGTAGGTGTTATAAAGGGTCTACTTGGGGTGGAATCCGTCTCGTTCGCACATTCAAATGAAGTAAACCTGTGTTCAAGCCGTTGAAGGGCTTCCTTTTGAGATTGAAGAGTGTGCACAAACTTGTGTAAGAGGCTCTCGAGAGCTGATGTGCAAGGTGGTGGGTGAGGTGGACACAACTCGCTAGAAACACTAGGGTGTGGAGAATACTCATATGAAGTGTGTGGAACAGGGTCAAGTGCAGCATTCACGGGAGAAGCATCTCCGTGGGGGAAAAAGTGTGATCAGCATGAGGAGGATATGAATGGGACTGATTGGTATGAGGTGCACAAGGTGACGATGATGACTGTTGGAAACCGTAAGGATCCACAACATGGCGTTGGGATTCATATTGCATGGAAGGATGATCAGGCCTTCATGAATTGCTCGGGTACTCATACCCCTCGACATTAGATATGTCGTGAAAATACGTCGAGGGTGGGTCCAAAATAGTGTCATATGGACGCACATGTTCCATGGTGGATTCATATGGAGAGAATATAAATGGACACTCATGGGACAAGTGATCGCTAAGAAAGCAGTATGTGCACGGTGAAGCATGGGATGGGTTGACACTAGTCACCGGAGGCGGTGGAAGATGCGATGTGTGCATGTACGACACAGGAGTATCAATGGTGTGCGTATGAGAGTTAAAGCCCTGAATTAATGAATCAAGAGTCGATTCAGGCTTATCATTAAACAAACTGCGAGAGAATGTGAAATGGCCAAAGTATTCCCGTAAAGGACGTTCTTCGGCCATGACAAGAGGAATATTTTTTTGGGGTTTTAAGTATTTTGCAAAAGAAAAGAAAATCTTTTTGTGATTTTTTTTTAAATAAGAAAAGGAAAATCTTTTTGGTATTTTAAATATGGAAAGAAAAAAAATATTTTTTGGGGATTTTTGAAAATATTTAAAAAAAAGGTAAATATTTTTGGTATTGTTCGGAAAATGGAAAAATTGGACTCTTGAGTTGGTCGAACTAACGAAAATTGACAACCTAAAGAATGGAATTGGACACACACGGGTCAAGAAAAAATCCTAACGAGCACGTAACCAATTATTATCTTCAAAATGAGTGAGATGGGCAGTCAAATTTTAATTAAGTCAGCGGGCAACAAAAATTACGGAATTTATCTTTGTGATCGCCTATTGCCAAAATGTGTTCCTACGGGGCTAGCTAGTTGATTGATTTTAAATTTAATGATAGTTAGGATAGCACACAATGGATAAGCGAGTGAGTCGGGTGATCAAATCCCTTCTCGTTTCAATGATCGGGTCTAGGTCTTAGGTAAATTAATTCATCAAACCAACTAATTTAAGTGCGATACAAAAATAAAAAGCATATAGGAGCATGGGTATTAATCCAACTTCCATGGTGAAACAATAAATATGAAAACTTGCAATTCCTATTTTTTTTTATTATGTTTTTTATTTTTTTAAAAACAATTTCAAGGGAAAGAATTACTAAAAAATGCTAAAAATTATAAAATGGCTAAATAATGAAAAAGAATGTGCAACCGAGTGTGAAATAATGTGAGAAGGTCAAGAGATGGGGTTACACTACATTTTCAATTATTTTAATTTCTCAATTTATTAATTAGAAATATTTCGAGATAATATTAAATCGATAATCTAACTCTCGTTAAAATTATAAATTTAATAGAATCTTTTTCAGAAAATTAATTGAAAAATCTCACACAATGAAAAATAAGGACTACACTATTTTCAGAAAATAACCCGCTATGGTCAATTTAAGGAAAACAATAGCAATCATTAAATTTCAATACCGAATTAATATTCAAATTTCGAAAAAACCTATCTCTAGTTCGATTCCTCAATTCAAAAATTAATTCGTTCAATTAATTTACGAACTCTCGTTACATAAATTAATTGGTGACACTTTAAAAATTTATTTTTCCTACAAATATAAAATTAATGAAACCAATTAATTAAATTAACCTCATACGCAGTGCATCCCACCCCTTGAACGGGGAGTTTCGCCAAACATTTCCATGTGTGCATAAACAACAATATATACTATGTCAAGAAGGAAATAAATTGAAAAGAGAATGTAGAAATATAATACGTAATTTTTTTCCCAAGTTTGTTTTGAAATGCGCCTTGACATGCGTCCAACTACGTCACCATTTCCAGCGCTTGATTACACCAAAAAGAATAAAAAACAAACCTAAAAATTTATTCTAACAATAAACTAATTTTTTTGGAATTTTTTTATGTACCTACTATGTACATATTATACACTACGTTGGAATTTTTTTTTTTTTGAATTTGGTTTTGTTCCTACTTTGGTGGAGATATGGACAGGTGGGAGGTGGTTTGCTAAGGGTTGGTGAAGTCGGATAGGGTGGCAGCGGTTCTGGGGCGATCGTGGGTTGAAGCTCCGAAGTTGGAGTTGGATTTCTGTCGCCGAACAGGGTCTCGGGTTCGCGATGGGACTGTGGGAGGGTCGCCGACGAGCGGGAAGGAGGGGGTCCGGGTTTGGGGGTTTTCGGTTTGCTCCATTAATGGAGCTCGGGTTTGTTCGCGGGTATGGGGGTAGGGGCTTGGGTTGGTGATGGGATAATGGTGAGAGAATGAGGAGAGAGAGAGAGTTTATTAGTCGGTTATGGTAGGAGGTTTTCTTGGAAATGGTGGTTTTGTGTGTTGTAAATGGTGGAAAGAGAAATCGTGTTTGGTGGGAGGATGATGATGAATAGTAGATGTAAGGGTATGTTTGGGTGTGTTAGGATGTAGGTTGATTTAGGTGTATGTGTGTGAGTTTTAGATTGTGTGTAAGTGGGTGTAAAAGGGTTTGTGTGTGTTTAATTTGCCTCCCTAAAAAAATGACACTAAAAAAAATAAAAGTAGAACTAAAATAAAATAAAAACCTAGAAATAAAACTTAAATTTATTACTAAGAGACTAAAAAATAAAAATAAATAATAATAAATAAATAAAACTCTGTAAAGAAAAAAAAAATCTAAAAATCCTAACTAAATAAAAAAAACTAAAAACTAAATAAAATAAATTCCTAAAAACTAGTCCTAAGAAAAATAAAATTAAAATAAAGATTAAAAATTAAAAACTGATAAAAAACAAAATCAAAATAAAGAAATGGAAAAATAGAAAATAAATCCTAGAAATTTCTAAATAAATCGAAAATAAATCCTAAAAACAAAACGACTAAAAATAAAAATCGAGAAAAATAATAAAGGTACAAACTCAACATACATGGGGCTCGGAGAATGGTCTGGGCTCGGTCTTGGCTTAGATTTGGTTCGGGACTGGTTTGGGGCATCGGAACACATCGGGACAAGTTCAGATTGGACTCCAGAATTCGCGATCTCCTTGATTTCTTCGTTGCAAGCTTTTGACCGCTATTGTGTCGCAATTGTACTGATTTAGCATTATTTGTACCGCAACTGCGTATTGACTTGCAAAATGATAAAATACGAACATAAGGCCAATTTTAATTAAAATGAGTGACTAAAATGCATCTATTCGGGGTATAAAATAGACACTTTTGGGTGCTTATCACACCACCCCTAAACAGAACATTGCTAGTCCTCGAGCAAAATTAGAGAGAAAACAGAGATAAGTAACCAAAAGTATGCCACTTTCACAGGCACTGGCGATTGCACTTAGCATGTGCAACAAGCCGTTAAACCCATAGGTTGCCTTACAGGACGAGTGGTGTTTCGTGAGGGTTTGTAGTGAATGTACCCACAAAATTTAAAAACTTATTTAAATGCAGTATTTGAGTAGATGATGAAACGCTATACAACCCAACTTTAAAAGAACATCAAGGGACACCGTATTCAATTATCAAAATAAGATTTAAAATTACTTAATACCAAAAGCATAATCCTTCCTAAAACTCAGCGTGTGTGTGTGAAACAATCTTAAGTATCATTAGAGTAATTCCTAGATTGCCGTTATAGAATTGACGTTTTGACTTCAATTCTCACTGGATATATCTCTCTGAATCGAACTCTCTGAGAATTGGGTAAGTGTATCTCTCTAGTGTGTGAGGATGTGAGTAAATGTAAACAAGTTCAAACGCCTCACACACTTTATAAGAAAGGACGGATACATGAAAGAAATTTGATCTCATGACGGAATGCTAACCACTATGTCGAGAATGTCGAGTTATTCACCATATAATCTTCTCGTTTGCCCGAACACTTAACCAAGGGTGAAAAATGGGGTTTAAGAAAGGTATGAGGGGAAAATGAAGAAGATGAATGATGGGGTATTTTGAGAAGAGTGTGACACACTTTGATTAACTATTGTCTTCATCTTTTGAATTTATGATCGCATATTTCTTTTTTTTCTTTTTTTTTTCTTTTTTTCTTTATTTTATTTTATTTTATTTTATTGCGATGCATTTTTCTTTTCATAACGAAAGTGAAGACAATTTACATTGAAAATTTCACACTCTTTTTTATCAAAAATTCTGGTAGTGATGGGAAATGACATATGGATGGTATCTGGGATATATATGGATAAGGAAAGTATGGATAAAATGATAATGGGTGAATGATAATGTGATAATGAAATTGGTATGTGTATGAAAAAATCGGTTTAGTGCTCAGGACAAACTACAAGACAAATGTTTCTTACAACTTGAAAGTGATGTCATTCTCAGTGATTAAGCCAAATTTGAAAAAATGATGAGACCATGCAATGACTAAATGTAGTACCCAAAGAAAGTTGAGTCAACTTGTGACTCGAAGATACGTAAAAACCCTCAAAAAGGTGAAAAACTCAAATCTCACGGGTTTAAGTCACCACTAGTGATCTTTTAAGGATTTCTTGAGAATATAGCTACTCTTCAACTTTTGATTGTAAGCGTGATAGTGCAAATTGATGAGTCTAAGAATTCATAGTGCAAGTACGCTTTTAAGAGGTATTATTTAATTTAATGTGAAAAGCGTAATTTTTGGGTTCGAACACGGGTATTCCGAGATTTCAAAAAGAGGGATGATAGACAATTCATATCATAAAAATTTATTTTTTTAACTGCACGAAAAGCTTAAAACTACTTGTTTCTGAAAATTTTCAAAAGAGGTACGATTTCGATAAATTTCCCACCCCCAAACAAAAAAAGAACATCGTCCGCGATGTTTAAAACCATATATAAAAATGAAAAGCATAAGGGAGGAAAGATATTACCATAATGAACCGCTGTGAAAATGTACCGCCTGAGGGAGCATAGATGAAACCTGAAGAACATAGGCAATGCAAAAGTATGCACAAGTCTATAAAGCATGTGAAAATCATTGGGTGGTGTGAAACACCACCCCCAAACAGGGTAAGACTCATATTCAGAAACAATGAATGACGGGCTGTCTCCCGGTAGTGCTAAGTTTATCGTCTTCAGCCAGACCAAATCAGTCTCACCCTAAGGATAGGAACTAGGAAATCACGGGTGGCAGAAAAAATTGGGTGATGAGAATCACCCCCAAATAAGACTGAAGCATCAGTCTTGCTGGATAAAGGAGAAAATATGTCAATGCACTTGTATGGCGAAGTGCATCACTCGATGCAAAGCATCGGTGGACCATGGGCAAGTGGGTAGGAGGATAAGGTGAAGGGTAAGGGAGAGCGGGAAGAGGCGCCGATCTCAGGCCTTATTGAGCCGAAAGGTGAGGGTAATAAGGGCCCTATAAGAATGGTGCTCAATTTGGCGGGGGAGGCAAAATCGCTTAGGAATAGTAATGGGGTGGGCCTCAGAGAAAGTGCACGACTGTTCTATAAATGGACGATGGTAACAGTCACGCCGTGACACGCCAGGGAGCGGTCGATGAAAAAATTTAACACCACAAGGTAGTGGTGTGCATAAAGTAATAAGCTCGGTGTCACGAAAGATAAGAGCAGCACAAATACTCTCATAGATAGTGGTGTCGATGAAAAATGCACAAATGTGATCGTGGAGTACTAAGATGGAGGATGGATATAGGTGAGGACCTAAATACGTAGATGGGAACGGGTGAGGTGCAATAACAAGGTCCAAACCAAGTGGTGGGGTGGAAGGGACAGTGGGTGGATTGAGTGGGATAAAGGGTGGGGGAAGATGATCTAACTCACGAATAGGAGACAGACATTCCTCATGAGGCACGGAGTGATCCTCAAGATCACTTGAAGGAGGAAGTGTGGAAATAAACGAGGGAGTGATCAACTTAGCCACCATTACGTCACCATCTGAGGTGGTAAAAGGGTCTAACGAGGCTTTAAGATCCGAGATAGATGAATCTACATCAATATTCGGCTCAAAGGGAGACAAATAGGATAGGGGAGGATCCATAGCAAGAGAGGTGGGGACCATCTCTGATGTTATTTCGGGACAGTGGTGAGCACTCGTAGCCAAAGCTAATCGAGAAATAATGGGTTCCTCGGGAACACACAGGGAAGGATCAAAAGGTGTAAGCTCGGTCATAATTATGGATTCGGTGGAAGGGGAAAGGAGAACCTCAATGGTGGGTTCGAGGGGATATGGTGGTATGGGATCAGTCGCACAATCAATGGAGACGTCAACACAATTGCCAACTTGGGGCCCGGACAACGAAGTGGTCTCAACTTCAAGATTCTCAGGAGGATAGGGTTGGTCACACTCAAAATCAGTGGTTCAAGACGACACATCCTCATCCCACGTAGGTGTAATAAAGGGTTGACTTGGGGTGGAATCCGTCTCGTTCTCACATTCAAATCAAGTAAACCGGTGTTCAAGCCGTTGAAGGGCTTCATTTTGAGATTGAAGAGTGTGCGCAAACTTGTGTAAGAGGCTCCCGAGAGCGGATGTGCAAGGTGGTGGATGAGGTGGACACAACTCGCTAGAAACACTAGGATGTGGAGAATATTCATATGAAGTGTGTGGAGCAGGGTCAAGTGCAGCATTCACGGGAGAAGCATCTCAGTGGGGGAAAAAGTTTGATCAGCATGAGGAGCATATGAATGGGACTGATAGGTATGAGGTGCACATGGTGACGATGATGACTGTTGGAAACCGTAAGGATCCACAACATGGCATTGGGATTCATATTGCATGGAAGGATGATCAGGCCTTCATGAATAGCTCGGGTACTCATACCCCTCGACATTAGATATGTCGTGACAATACGTCGAGGGTGGGTCCAAAACAGTGTCATATGGACGCACATGTTCCATGGTGGATTCAGATGGAGAGAATATAAATTGACACTCATGGGACAAGTGATCGCTAAGAAAGCAGTATGTGCACGGTGAAGCATGGGATGGGTTGACACTCGTCACCGGAGGCGGTGGAAGATGAGATGTGCGCATATACGACACAGGAGTATCAATGGTGTGCGTATGAGCGTTAAAGCCCTGAATTAATGAATCAAGGGTCGATTCGGGCTTATCATCAAACAAACTGCGAGAGAATGTGAAATGGCCAAAGTATTCCCGTAAAGGACGTTCTTCAGCCATGACAAGAGGAATATTTTTTAGTGGTTTTAAGTATTTTGCAAAAGAAAAGAAAATCTTTTTGTGATTTTTTTTTAAATAAGAAAAGGAAAATCTTTTTGGTATTTTAAATATGGAAAGAAAAAAAAAATCTTTTTTGGGGATTTTTGAAAATATTTTTGGTATTGTTTGAAAAATGGAAAAATTGGACTCTTGAGTTGGTCGAACTAACTAAAATCGACTACCTAAAGAATGGAATTGGACACACACGGGTCAAGAAAAAATCCTAACGAGCACGTAACCAATTATTATCTTCAAAATGAGTGAGATGGGCAGTCAGATTTTAATTAAGTCAGCGGGCAACAAAAATTACGGAATTTATCTTTCTGATCGCCTGTTGCCAAAATGTGTTCCTACGGGGCTAGCTAGTTGATTGATTTTAAATTTAATGATAGCTAGGATAGCACACAATGGATAAGCGAGTGAGTCGGGTGATCAAATCCCTTCTCGTTTCAATGATCGGGTCTAGGTCTTAGGTAAATTAATTCATCAAACCAACCAATTTAAGTGCGATACAAAAGTAAAAAGCATATAGGAGCACGGGTATTACTCCAACTTTGAAGGTGAAACAATAAATGTGAAAACGTGCAATTCCTATTTTTTTTTTATTAAAATATTTTTTTTATTAAAATATCCTTTTATATATTTTTTATTTTTTTAAAAATAATTTCAAGGGAAAGAATTACTACAAAATGCTAAAAATTATAAAATGACTAAATAATGAAAAAGAATGTGCAACCGAGTGTGAAATAATGTGAGAAGGTCAAGAGATGGGGTTACACTACATTTTCAATTATTTTAATTTCTCAATTTATTAATTAGAAATATTTCGAGATAATATTAAATCGATAATCTTACTCTCGTTAAAATTATAAATTTAATAGAATCTTTTTCAGAAAATTAATTTAAAAATCTCACACAATGAAAAATAAGGAATACACTATTTTCAGAAAATTACCCGTTATGGTCAATTTTAGGAAAACAATAGCAATCATCAAATTTCAATTCCGAATTAATATTCAAATTTCGAAAAAATCTATCTCTAGTTCGATTCCTAAATTCAAAAATTAATTCGTTCAATTAATTTTCGAACTCTCGTTACATAAATTAATTGGTGACACTTTAAAAATTTATTTACCTAGAAATATAAAATTAATGAAACCAATTAATTTAAGAATAACACTACACGGACACACTTTCTATACCCACTTTCTTACCCACTAACAAGACAAACAAGAGGGGCCCACCACAAAGCAATACAACCTCTCAAGCTGTTTTTTGTTTTAATTTTAAAATTGTTTTTTTCTCAAAGTTACACGAATTGTTTTTCTTAAAATAAAAGTTAAAACCATCCAAATGTATCAAAAATATTTTTTTAAAAAACAAATTGATTTTAAAAATAAGGAGTGTCACTGACGCCAACTTCAAAAAAAAAGAAATTATTGGATAAATGGCTATTTGAGGGGACAAATACATTTAAAATAATCTAAAAAAATATTATTTCTTATTTAAATGCCAAAACAATTAGAGTTATGATTTATTTTCGGATCACGAACCCGACTCATTTTGTATGACTCACTAACGTGTCATGTCTACATTGATTCATTTTGAAGATCCTATGGTGTGGGTCACGTCAGGACACAAAAATCAAGCAATACAGACGCGACGCGTTAGTGCGTCGCACAAAATGTGTCAGAGTTGTAAATCACTATAAGTCAAAAAATATTTTCACAAAAAAATTATTCTATAAAAAAAATATTTTTACACGTCAGTGCGTCGCTGTAGATAATATTTTTTTTTGTGACGCACTAACGTGTGAAAAGATATTTTTTTTTTGTGAAAATATTTTTTGACCTTCAGCGATGTACAATTCCAACTCATTTTGTGCAACGCACTGACGTGTCGCCTCTGTATTGCTTCTTGTACACGCCGGACAAGACAAATGAAAGATGGCCCACCAAAAATGCAACCTTAGACTTACAAAAAAAAAACAGGTACTCTCTAAAGGGTCGCGATTGATTAGTGTCGCGATTGGTTAGTGTCGCTGGCGCGGATCCATAAAATATCGCGATTAATTAATGTCGATGGCGCGGACCCACATTCAACAAATGATATGCGCCGCGCCAGCGACACTAATTAATTGGGATATTTTTTATAGAAAAAATATCGCGATTAATTAGTGTCGCTGGCGTGGACCCATATTCAACAAATGATTTGAGTCCGGGAATGTGGGTCCGCGCCAGCGGCACTCAATATCACGATTAATTAGTGCCGCTGGCGCGGACCCACAATTCCGGACCCATATCATTTATTGAATGAGAATATAATTTTTTGATATTTATGAAAAAAAATATATTTTTTAATTTTAATAAAAAACTGTTTAGTGTCAAAAAAATAAAAACTATTTTTTTTTTATATTAATAGGAAACTGTTTTTTTTTTTGTTTTTAAAAACATTTATAAAAAGTTAAAATGTTAAAAAGTTATAAAATAGTGAAATGTTTTTTTTTTGTTTTATAAGTCTAAGTTTCCTTGTGTATTACCCTTTAGAGAGAGTACCTGTTTTTTTTTTGTATGTCTAAGGTTGCATTTTTGGTGGGCCATCTTTCATTTGTCTTGTCCGGCGTGTACAAGAAGCAATACAGACGCGACACGTCAGTGCGTCGCACAAAATGAGTTGGAATTGTACATCGTTGTATGTCAAAAAATATTTTCACAAAAAAAATTATTATAAAAAATATCTTTTCACACGTCAGTGCGTCACAAAAAAAAATATTATCTACAGCGACGCACTGACGTGTGAAAATATTTTTTTTATAGAATAATTTTTTTGTGAAAATATTTTTTGACTTACAGTCATTTACAACTCCGACACATTTTGTGCGACGCACTGACGCGTCGCGTCTGTATTGCTTGATTTTTGTGTCCTGACGTGACCCACACCATATGACCTTCAAAATGAATCAATGTAGACATGACACGTTAGTGAGTCATACAAAATGAGTCCGGTTCGTGATCCTAAAATAAATCCTATCTCTAATTGTTTTGACATTTAAATAAGAAATAATATTTTTTTAGATTATTTTAAATGTATTTGTACCCTCAAATAGCCATTTATCCAATAATTTTTTATTTTTTGAAGTTGGCGTCAGTGACACTCCTTATTTTTAAAATCAATTTGTTTTTAAAAAAAAATATTTTTGATACATTTGGATGGTTTTAACTTTTATTTTAAGAAAAACAATTCGTGTAACTTTGAGAAAAAAAAACAATTTTAAAATTAAAACAAAAAACAGCTTGAGAGGTTGTATTGCTTTGTGGTGGGCCCTCTTGTTTGTCTTGTTGGTGGGTAAGAAAGTGGGTATAAAAGCAGTGTCCGTGTAGTGTTATTCTTAATTAAATTAAGCTCATACGCAATGCATCCCACGCCTTGAACGGGGAGTTTAACCAAACATTCTCATCTGTGCATAAACAACAATATATACTATGTCAAGAAGGAAATAAATTGAAAAGAGTTTTTTTCCAAGTTTGTCTTGAAATGCGCATTGACATGCGTCCAACTTCGTCACAATTTCCAGCACTTGATTACACCAAAAAGAATAAAAAACAAACCTAAAAATTTATTCTAACACTAAACTAATTTTTTTGGAATTTTTTTATGTACCTACTATGTACCTATTATACACTATGTTTTTCTCTCTCTACGTATCTCCTCTTTATTCTGTTGTGAGTCTTTTTTTTTTTTTTATAATGAGCTTGCTTCTCTTTTAAAGCCATACCCACGATGTTTGTTTGTTTGGAGATTTTTGTGGGGTTTGCTAAGGGTTGGTGAAGTCGGATAGGGTGGCAGCGGTTCTGGGGCGATCGTGAGTTGAAGCTCCAAAGTTGGATTTCTGTCGCCGAACAGGATCTCGGGTTCGCGATGGGACTGTGGGCGGGTCGCCGACGAGCGGGAAGGAGGGGGTCCGGGTTTGGGGGTTTTCGGTTTGCTCCATTAATGGAGCTCGGGTTTGTTCGCGGGTATGGGGGTTGGGGCATGGGTTGGTGATGGGTTAATGGCGAGAAAATGAGGAGAGAGAGAGAGTTTATTAGTCGGTTATGGTAGGAGGTTTTCTTGGAAATGGTGGTTTTGTGTGTTGTAAATGGTGGAGAGAGAAATCGTGTTTGGTTGGAGGATGATGATGAATAGTAGATGTAAGTTGATTTAGGTGTTTGGGTGTGTTAGGAACTTAGGATGTAGGTTGATTTAGGTGTGTGTGTGTGAGTTTTAGATTGTGTGTAAGTGGGTGTAAAAGGGTTTGTGTGTGTTTAATTTGCCTCCCTAACAAAATGACCCTAAAAAAAATAAAACTAGAACTAAAATAAAAAATAAAAAAATAAAAACCTAGAAATAAAACATAAATTTATTACTAAGAGACTAAAAAAAAAAGATATAATAATAAATAAATAAAACTCTGTAAAGACAAAAAAAAACTAAAAATCCTAACTAAATAAAAAAAACTAAAAACTAAATAAAACAAATTCCTAAAAACTAGTTATAAGAAAAATAAAATTAAAATAAAGATTAAAAATTAAAAACTAATAAAAAACAAAATCAAAATAAAGAAATGGAAAAATAGAAAATAAATCCTAGAAATAAATCGAAAATAAATCCTAAAAATAAAACGATTAAAAATAAAAATCTAGAAAAATAATAAAGGTACAAACTCAACATACATGGGGCTCGGAGAATGGTCTGGGCTCGGTCTAGGCTTAGATTTGGTTCGGGACTGGTTTGGAGCATCGCAACACATCGGGACAAGTTCAGATTGGACTCCAGAATTCGCGATCTCCTTGATTTCTTCGTTGCAAGCTTGTGACCGCTATTGTGTCGCAATTGTACTGATTTAACATTATTTGTACCGCAACTGCGTATTGCCCTGCAAAATGATAAAATACGAACATAAGGCCAATTTTAATTAAAATGAGTGACTAAATTGCATCTATTCGGGGTATAAAATAGACACTTTTGGGTGCTTATCACACCACCCCTAAACAGAACATTGCTAGTCCTCGAGCAAAATTAGAGAGAAAACAGAGATAAGTAACCAAAAGTATGCCACTTTCACAGGCACTGGCGATTGCACTTAGCATGTGCAACAAGCCGTTAAACCCATAGGTTGCCTTACAGGACGAGTGGTGTCTCGTGAGGGTTTGTAGTGAATGTACCCACAAAATTCAAAAACTTATTTAAATGCAGTATTTGAGTAGATGATGAAACGCTATACAACCCAACTTTAAAAGAACATCAAGGAACACCGTATTCAATTATCAAAATAAGATTTAAAATTACTTAATACCAAAAGCATAATCCTTCCTAAAACTCAGCGTGTGTGTGTGAAACAATCTTAAGTATCATTAGAGTAATTCCTAGATTGCCGTTATAGAATTGACGTTTTGACTTCAATTCTCATTAGATATATCTCTCTGAATCGAACTCTCTGAGAATTGGGTAAGTGTATCTCTCTAGTGTGTGAGGATGTGAGTAATTGTAAACAAGTTTAAACGCCTCACACACTTTATAAGAGAGGACGGATACATGAAAGAAATTTGATCTCATGAAGGAATGCTAACCACTATGTCGAGAATGTCGAGTTATTCACCATATAATCTTCTCGTTTGCCCGAACACTTTACCAAGGGTGGAAAATGGGGTTTATGAAAGGTATGAGGGGAAAATGAAGAAGATGAATGATGGGGTATTTTGAGAAGAATGTGACACACTTTGATTAACTATCGTCTTCATCTTTTGAATTTATGATCGCATATTTTTTTTTTCTTTTCTGCTTTTTTTATTTTATTTTATTTTATTGCGATGCATTTTTCTTTTCATAACGAAAGTGAAGACAATTTACATTGAAAATTTCACACTCTTTTTTCTCAAAAATTCTGGTAGTGATGGGAAATGACATATGGATGGGATCTGGGATATATATGGATAAGGAAAATATGGATAAAATGATAATGGGTGAATGATAATGTGATAGGGAAAATGGTATGTGTATGAAAAAATCGGTTTAGTGCTGAGGACAAACTACAAGACACATGTTTCTTACAACTTGAAAGTGATGTCATTCTCAGTGATTAAGCCAAATTTGAAAAAATGCTGAGACCATGCAACTACTAAATGTAGTACCCAAAGAAAGTTGAGTCAACTTGTGACTCGGAGATACGTAAATACCCTCAAAAAGGTGAAAAGCTCAAATCTCACGGGTTTAAGTCGCCACTAGTGATCTTTTAAGGATTTCTTGAGAATATAGCTACTCTTTCACTTTTGATTGTAAGCGTGATAGTGCAAATTGATGAGTCTAAGAATTCATAGTGTAAGTACGCTTTTAAGACGTATTATTTAATTTAATGTGAAAAGCGTAATTTTTGGGTTCGAACACGGGTATTCCGAGATTTCTAAAAGAGGGATGATAGACAATTCATATGATAAAAATTTATTTTTTTAACTGCACGAAAAGTTAAAAATTACTTGTTTTTGAAAATTTTCAAAAGAGGTACGATTTTGATAAATTTCCCACCCCTAAACAAAAAAAGAACATCGTCCTCGATGTTTAAAACCATTTATAAAAATGAAAAGTACAAGGGAGGAAAGATATTATTATAATGAACCGCTATGAAAATCTACCGCCAGAGGGAGCATAGATGTAACCTGAAGAACATAGGCGATACAAAAGTATGCACAAGTCTATAAAGCATGTGAAAATCATTGGGTGGTGTGAAACACCACCCCCAAACAGGGTAAGACTCGTACTCAGAAATAATGAATGACGGGCTATCTCCCGGTAGTGCTAAGTTTATCGTCTTTAGCCAGACCGAATCAGTCTCACTCTAAGGATAGGAACTAGGAAATCACGGGTGGCAGAAAAAATTGGGTGATGAGAATCACCCCCAAATAAGACTGAAGTGTCAATCTTGCTGGATAAAGGTGAAAATAGGTCAATGCACTTGTATGGCGAAGTGAATCACTCGATGCAAAGCATCGGTGGACCATGGGCGGGTGGGTAGGAGGTTAAGGTGAAGGGTAAGGGAGAGGGGGAAGATGCGCCGATCTCGGGCCTTATTGAGCCGAAAGGTGAGGGCAATAAGGGCCCCATAAGCATGGTGCTCAATTTGGTGGGGGAGGCAAAATGGCTTAGGAATAGTAATGGGGTGGGGCCTCAGAGAAAGTGCACGACTATTCTATAAATGGACGATGGTAACAGTCACGCTGTGACACGCCAGGGAGCGGTAGATGAAAAAAGTTAACACCACAAGGTAGTGGTGTGCATAAAGTAATAAGCTCGGTGTCACGAAAGATAAGAGTAGCACAAATACTCTCATAGATAGTGGTGTCGATGAAAAATGCACAAATGTGATCGTGGAGTACTAAGGTGGAGGATGAATATAGGTGAGGACCTAAATACGTAGATGGGAATAGGTGAGGTGCAATAACAAGGTCCAAACCAAGTGGTGGGGTGGAAGGGACAGTGGGTGGATTGAGTGGGACAAAGGGTGGGGGAAGATGATCTAACTCACGAATAGGAGACAGACATTCCTCATGAGGAGCGGAGTGATCCTCAAGATCACTTGAAGGAGGAAGTGCGAAAATAAACGAGGGAGTGATCAACTTAGCCACCACTACGTCACCATCTGAGGTGGTTAAAGGGTCTAACGAGGCTTTAAGATCTGAGATAGATGAATCTACATCAATATTCGGCTCAAAGGGAGCCAAATAGGATAGGGGAGGATCCATAGCAAGAGAGGTGGGGACCATCTCTGATGCTATTTCGGGACAGTGGTGAGCACTAATGGGTTCCTCGGGAACACACAGGGAAGGATCAAAAGGTGTAAGCTCGGTCATAATTATGGATTCGGTGGAAGGGGAAAGGAGAACCTCAATGGTGGGTTCGAGGGGATATGGTGGTATGGGATCAGTCGCACAATAAATGGAGACGTCAACACAATTGCCAACTTGGGGCCCGGACCACGAAGTGGTCTCAATTTCAAGATTCTCAGGAGGATAGGGTTGGTCACACTCAAAATCAGTGGCACAAGACGACACATCCTCATCCCACGTAGGTGTAATAAAGGTTTGACTTGGGGTTGAATCCGTCTCGTTCGCACATTCAAACGAAGTAAACCTGTGTTCAAGCCGTTGAAGGGCTTCAGTTGGGATTGAAGAGTGTGCACAAACTTGTGTTAGAGGCTCTCGAGAGCGGATGTGCAAGGTGGTGGGTGAGGTGGACACAACTCGCTAGAAACACTAGGATGTGGAGAATACTCATATGAAGTGTGTGGAGCAGGGTCAAGTGCAGCATTCACGGGAGAAGCATCTCCGTGGGGGGAAAAGTGTGATCAACATGAGCAGCATATGAAGGGGACTGATAAGTATGAGGTGCACAAGGTGACGATGATGATTGTTGGAAACCGTAAGGATCCACAACATGGCGTTGGGATTCATATTGCATGGAAGGATGATCAGGCCTTCATGAATAGCTCGGGTACTCATACCCCTCGACATTAGATATGTCGTGACAATACGTCGAGGGTGGGTCCAAAACAGTGTCATATGGACGCACATGTTCCATGGTGGATTCAGATGGAGAGAATATAAATGGACACTCATGGGACAAGTGATCGCTAAGAAAGCAGTTTGTGCACGGTGAAGCATGGGATAGGTTGACACTCGTCACCAGAGGCGGTGGAAGATTAGATGTGTGCATGTACGACACAGGAGTATCAATGGTGTGCGTATGAGAGTTAAAGCCCTGAATTAGTGAATCAAGGGTCGATTCGGGCTTATCATCAAACAAATTGTGAGAGAATGTGAAATGGCCAAAGTATTCCCGTAAAGGACGTTCTTCAGCCATGACAAGAGGAATATTTTTTGGGGGTTTTAAGTATTTTGCAAAAGAAAAGAAAATCTTTTTGTAATTTTTTTTTAAATAAGAAAAGGAAAATCTTTTTGGTATTTTAAATATGGAAAGAAAAAAAAATCTTTTTTGGGGATTTTTGAAAATATTTAAAGAAAGGAAAATATTTTTGGTATTGTTCGGAAAATGGAAAAATTGGACTCTTTAGTTGGTCGAACTAACTAAAATGGACTACCTAAAGAATGGAATAGGACACACACGAGTCAAGAAAAAAAATCCTAACGAGCACGTAACCAATTATTATGTTCAAAATGAGTGAGATGGGCAGTTAAATTTTAATTAGGTCAGCGGGCAACAAAAATTATGGAATTTATATTTGTGATCGCCTGTTGCCAAAATGTGTTCCTACGGGGCTAGCTAGTTGATTGATTTTAAATTTAATGATAGCTAGGGTAGCACACAATGGATAAGCGAGTGAGTTGGGTGATCAAATCCCTTCTCGTTTCAATGACCGGGTCTAGGTCTTAGGTAAATTAATTCATCAAACCAACCAATTTAAGTGCGATACAAAAATAAAAAGCATATAGGAGCATGAGTATTAATCCAACTTCCAAGGTGAAATAATAAATGTGATAACGTGCAATTCCAATTTTTTTTTATAAAAATATTTTTTTATTTTTTTTTATTTTTTTAAAAACAATTTCAAGGGAAAGAATTACTAAAAAATGCTAAAAATTATTAAATGACTAAATAATAGAAAAGAATGTGCAACCGAGTGTGAAATAATGTGAGAAGGTCAAGAGATGGGGTTACACTACATTTTCAATTATTTTAATTTCTCAATTTATTAATTAGAAATATTTCGAGATAATATTAAATCGATAATCTAACTCTCGTTAAAATTATAAATTTAATAGAATCTTTTTCAGAAAATTAATTTAAAAATCTCACACAATGAAAAATAAGGACTACACTATTTTCAAAAAATTACCCGCTAGGGTCAATTTATGGAAAACAATAGCAATCATCAAGTTTCAATACCGAATTAATATTCAAATTTCGAAAAAACCTATCTCTAGTTCGATTCCTAAATTCAAAAATTAATTCGTTCAATTAATTTACGAACTCTCGTTACATAAATTAATATATGACACTGTAAAAATTTATTTACCTAGAAATATTAAATTAGTGAAACCAATTAATTAAATTAACCTCATACGTAGTGCATCCCACCCCTTGAACGGGGAGTTTCGCCAAACATTCCCATGTGTCCATAAACAACAATATATACTATGTCAAGAAGGAAATAAATTGAAAAGAGAATGTAGAAATACAATACGCAATTTTTTTCCCAAGTTTGTCTTGAAATGCGCCTTGACATGCGTCCAACTTCGTCACAATTTCCAGCACTTGATTACACCAAAAAGAATAAAAAACAAACCTAAAAATTTATTCTAACACTAAACTAATTTTTTTGGAATTTTTTTATGTACCTACTATGTACCTATTATACACTATGTTTTTCTCTCTCTACGTATCTCCTCTTTATTCTGTTGTGAGTCTTTTTTTTTTTTTTTTTTTATAATGAGCTTGCTTCTCTTTTAAAGCCATACCCACGATGTTTATTTGTTTGGAGATTTTTGTGGGATTTGGAGTTGGATAAATCAAAGGTAAAATGGGAGCTCACTTTTCTTTTTTTTTTGAATTTGGTTTTGTTCCTACTTTGGTGGAGATATGGACAGGTGGGAGGTGGTTTGCTAAGGGTTGGTGAAGTCGGATAGGGTGGCAGCGGTTTTGGGGCGATCGTGGGTTGAAGCTCCGAAGTTGGAGTTGGATTTCTGTCGCCGAACAGGGTCTCGGGTTCGCGATGGGACTGTCGGCGGGTCGCCGACGAGCGGGAAGGAGGGGGTCCGGGTTTGTGTGTAAATGGGTGTAAAAGGGTTTGTGTGTGTTTAATTTGCACCCCTAAAAAAATGACCCTAAAAAAAATAAAACTAGAACTAAAATAAAAGAAAAATAAATAAAAACCTAGAAATAAAACTTAAATTTATTACTAAGAGACTAAAAAATAAAAAGAAATAATAATAAATAAATAAATCTCTGTAAAGAAAAAAAAACTAAAAATCCTAACTAAATAAAAAAAACTAAAAACTAAATAAAATAAATTCTTAAAAACAAGTCCTAAGAAAAATAAAATTGAAATAAAGATTAAAAATTAAAAACTAATAAAAAACAAAATCAAAATAAAGAAATGGAAAAATGGAAAAATAGAAAATAAATCTTAAAAATTTCTAAATAAATTTAAAATAAATCTAAAAAATAAAACGACTAAAAATAAAAATCTAGAAAAATAATAAAGGTACAAACTCAACATACATGGGGCTCGGAGAATGGTCTGGGCTCGGTCTAGGCTTAGATTTGGTTCGGGACTGGTTTGGGGCATCGGAACACATCGGGACAAGTTAAGATTGGACTTCAGAATTCGCGATCTCCTTGATTTCTTCGTTGCAAGCTTTTGACCGCTATTGTGTCGCAATTGTACTGATTTAGCGTTATTTGTACCGCAACTGTGTATTGACCTGCAAAATGATAAAATACGAACATAAGGCCAATTTTAATTAAAATGAGTGACTAAAATGCATCTATTCGGGTTATAAAATAAACACTTTTGGGTGCTTATCACACCACCCCTAAACAGAACATTGCTAGTCCTCGAGCAAAATTAGAGAGAAAACAGAGATAAGTAACCAAAAGTGTGCCACTTTCGCAGACACTGGCGATTGCACTTAGCATGTGCAACAAGCCGTTAAACCCATAGGTTGCCCTATAGGACGAGTGGTGTCTCGTGAGGGTTTGTAGTGAATGTACCCACAAAATTCAAAAACTTATTTAAATGCAGTATCTGAGTAGATGATGAAACGCTATACAACTCAACATTAAAAGAACATCAAGGAACACTGTATTCAATTATCAAAATAAGATTTAAAATTACTTAATACCAAAAGCATAATCCTTCCTAAAACTCAGCGTGTGTGTGTGTGGGTGAAACAATCTTAAGTATCATTAGAGTAATTCCTAGATTGCCTTTATGGAATCGACGTTTTGACTTCAATTCTCACTGGATATATCTCTCTGAATCGAACTCTCTGAGAATTGGGTAAGTGTATCTCTCTAGTGTGTGAGGATGTGAGTAAATGTAAACAAGTTCAAACGTCTCACACACTTTATAAGAAAGGACGGATACATGAAAGAAATTTGATCTCATGAAGGAATGCTAACCACTATGTCGAGAATGTCGAGTTATTCACCATATAATCTTCTCGTTTGCCCGAACACTTTACCAAGGGTCAAAAATGGGGTTTATGAAAGGTATGAGGGGAAAATGAAGAAGATGAATGATGGGGTATTTTGAGAAGAGTGTGACACACTTTGATTAACTATTGTCTTCATCTTTTGAATTTATGATCGCATATTTCTTTTTTTTCTATTTTTTTTTTCTTTTCTGCTTTTTTTATTTTATTTTATTTTATTGCGATGCATTTTTCTTTTCATAACGAAAGTGAAGACAATTTACATTGAAAATTTCACACACTCTTTTATCTCAAAAATTCTGGTAGTGATGGGAAATGACATATGGAAGGTATCTGGGATATATATGGATAAGGAAAGTATGGATAAATTGATAATGGGTGAATGATAATGTGATAGGGAAAATGGTATGTGTATGAAAAAATCGATTTAGTGCTCAGGACAAACTACAAGACACATGTTTCTTACAACTTGAAAGTGATGTCATTCTCAGTGATTAAGCCAAATTTGAAAAAATGATGAGACCATGCAATACCTAAATGTAGTACCCAAAGAAAGTTGAGTCAACTTGTGACTCGAAGATACGTAAAAACCCTCAAAAAGGTGAAAAACTCAAATCTCACGGGTTTAAGTCGCCACTAGTGATCTTTTAAGGATTTCTTGAGAATATAGCTACTTTTCAACTTTTGATTGTAAGCGTGATAGTGCAAATTGATGAGTCTAAGAATTCATAGTGCAAGTACGATTTTAAGAGGTATTATTTAATTTAATGTGAAAAGCGTAATTTTTGGGTTCGAACACGGGTATTCCGAGATTTTTAAAAGAGGGATGATAGACAATTCATAACATAAAAAAATATTTTTTTAACTGCACGAAAAGTTTAAAATTACTTGTTTCTGAAAATTTTCAAAAGATGTACCATTTCAAAAAATTTCCCACCCCCAAACAAAAAAGAACATCGTCTTCGATGTTTAAAACCATATATAAAAATGAAAAGCACAAGGGAGGAAATATATTATTATAACGAACCGCTGTGAAAATGTACTGCCTGAGGGCGCATAGATGAAAACTGAAGAACATAGGCGATAGAAAAGTATGCGCAAGTCTATAAAACATGTGAAAATCATTGGGTGGTGTGAAACACCACCCCCAAACAGGGTAAGACTCATACTCAGAAACAATGAATGACGGGCTGTCTCCCGGTAGTGCTAAGTTTATCGTCTTCAGCCAGACCGAATCAGTCTCACCCTAAGGATAGGAACTAGGAAATCACGGGTGGCAGAAAAAATTGGGTGATGAGAATCACCCCCAAATAAGACTGAAGCGTCAGTCTTGCTGGATAAAGGAGAAAATAGGTCAATGCACTTGTATGTCGAAGTGCATCACTCGATGCAAAGCATCGGTGGACCATGGGTGGGTGGGTAGGAGGTTAAGGTGAAGGGTAAGGGAGAGGGGGAAGAGGCGCCGATCTCGGGCCTTATTGAGCCGAAAGGTGAGGGCAATAAGGGCCCTATAAGAATGGTGCTCAATTTGGTGGGGGAGGCAAAATAGGTTAGGAATAGTAATGGGGTGGGCCTCAGAGAAAGTGCACGACTGTTCTATAAATGGACAATGGTAACAGTCACGCCGTGACACGCCAGGGAGTGGTAGATGAAAAAAGTTAACACCACAAGGTAGTGGTGTGCATAAGGTAATAAGCTCGGTGTCACGAAAGATAAGAGTAGCACAAATACTCTCATAGATAGTGGTGTCGATGAAAAATGCACAAATGTGATCGTGGAGTACTAAGGTGGAGGATGGATATAGGTGAGGACCTAAATACGTAGATGGGAACAGGTGAGGTGCAATAACAAGGTCCAAACCAAGTGGTGGGGTGGAAGGGACAGTGGGTGGATTGAGTGGGACAAAGGGTGGGGGAAGATGATATAATTCACGAATAGGAGACATACATTCCTCATGAGGCACGGAGTGATCCTCAAGATCACTTGAAGGAGGAAGTGTGGAAATAAACGAGGGAGTGATCAACTTAGGCACCATTACGTCACCATCTGAGGTGGTGAAAGGGTCTAACGAGGCTTTAAGATCTAAGATAGATGAATCTACATCAATATTCGGCTCAAAGGGAGCCAAATAGGATAGGGGAGGATCCATAACAAGAGAGGTGGGTACCATCTCTGATGCTATTTCGGGACAGTGGTGAGCACTCGTAGCCAGAGCTAATCGGGAAATAATGGGTTCATCAGGAACACACAGGGAAGGATCAAAAGGTGTAAGCTCGGTCATAATTATGGATTCGGTGGAAGGGGAAATGAGAACCTCAATGGTGGGTTCGAGGGGATATGGTGGTATGGGATCAGTCGCACAATCAATGGAGATGTCAACACAACTGGCAACTTGGGGCCCGGACCACGAAGTGGTCTCAATTTCAAGATTCTCAGGAGGATAGGGTTCGTCACACTCAAAATCAGTGGCACACGACGACACATCCTCATCTCTCGTAGGTGTTATAAAGGGTCGACTTGGGGTGGAATCCGTCTCGTTCGCACATTCAAATGAAGTAAACCTGTGTTCAAGCCGTTGAAGGGCTTCATTTTGAGATTGAAGAGTGTGCGAAACTTGTGTAAGAGGCTCTCGAGAGCGGATGTGCAAGGTGGTGGGTGAGGTGGACACAACTCGCTAGAAACACTAGGATGTGGAGAATACTCATATGAAGTGTGTGGAGCAGGGTTAAGTGCTGCATTCATGGGAGAAGTATCTCCGTGGGGGAAAAAGTGTGATCAGCATGAGGAGGATATGAAGGGGACTGATAGGTATGAGGTGCACAAGGTGACGATGATGACTGTTGGAAATCGTAAGGATCCACAACATGGCGTTGGGATTCATATTGCATGGAAGGATGATCAGGCCTTCATGAATATCTCGGGTACTCATACCCCTCGACATTAGATATGTCGTGACAATACGTCGAGGGTGGGTCCAAAACAGTGTCATATGGACGCACATGTTCCATGGTGGATTCTGATGGAGAGAATATAAATGGACACTCATGGGACAAGTGATCGCTAAGAAAGCAGTATGTGCACGGTGAAGCATGGGATGGGTTGACACTAGTCACCGGAGGCGGTGGAAGATGAGATGTGTGCATGTACGACACAGAAGTATCAATGGTGTGTGTATGCGAGTTAAAGCCTTGAATTAATGAATCAAGAGTCGATTCAGGCTTATCATTAAACAAACTGCGAGAGAATGTGAAATGGCCAAAGTATTCCCGTAAAGGAAGTTCTTCGGCCATGACAAGAGGAATATTTTTTGGGGGTTTTAAGTATTTTGCAAAAGAAAAGAAAATCTTTTTGTGATTTTTTTTTAAATAAGAAAAGGAAAATCTTTTTGGTATTTTAAATATGGAAAGAAAAAAAAATATTTTTTGGGGATTTTTGAAAATATTTAAAAAAAAGGAAAATATTTTTGGTATTGTTCGAAAAATGGAAAAATTGGACTCTTGAGTTGGTCGAACTAACTAAAATCGACTACCTAAAGAATGGAATTGGACACAGAGTCAAGAAAAAATCCTAACGAGTACGTAACCAATTATTATGTTCAAAATGAGTGAGATGGGCAGTCAAATTTTAATTAAGTCAGCGGGCAACAAAAATTACGGAATTTATCTTTGTGATCGCCTGTTGCGAAAATGTGTTCATACGGGGCTAGCTAGTTGATTGATTTTAAATTTAATGATAGCTGGGGTAGCACACAATGGATAAGCGAGTGAGTCGGGTGATCAAATCCCTTCTCGTTTCAATGACCGGGTCTAGGTCTTAGGTAAATTAATTCATCAAACCAACCAATTTAAGTGCGATACAAAAATAAAAAGCATATAGGAGCACGGGTATTAATCCAACTTCCAAGGTGAAACAATAAATGTGAAAACGTGCAATTCTAATTTTTTTATATATTTTTTATTTTTTTAAAAACAATTTCGAGGGAAAGAATTACTAAAAAATGTTAAAAATTATAAAATGGCTAAATAATGAAAAAGAATGTGCAACCGAGTGTGAAATAATGTGAGAAGGTCAAGAGATGGGGTTACACTACATTTTCAATTATTTTAATTTCTCAATTTATTAATTAGAAATATTTCGAGATAATATCAAATCGATAATCTAACTCTCGTTAAAATTATAAATTTAATAGAATCTTTTTCAGAAAATTAATTTAAAAATCTCACACAATGAAAAATAAGGACTACACTATTTTCAAAAAATTACCCGCTAGGGTCAATTTAAGGAAAACAATAGCAATCATTAACTTTCAATACCGAATTAATATTCAAATTTTGAAAAAACCTATCTCTAGTTCGATTCCTAAATTCAAAAATTAATTCGTTCAATTAATTTACGAACTCTCGTTACATAAATTAATTGGTGACACTTTAAAAATTTATTTACCTACAAATATAAAATTAATGAAACCAATTAATTAAATTAACCTCATACGCAGTGCATCCCACCCCTTGAACGGGGAGTTTCGCCAAACATTCTCATGTGTGCATAAACAACAATATATACTATGTCAAGAAGGAAATAAATTGAAAAGAGAATGTAGAAATACAATACGCAATTTTTTCCCCAAGTTTGTCTTCAAATGCGCCTTGACATGCGTCCAACTTCGTCACCATTTCCAGCACTTGATTACACCAAAAAGAATAAAAAAAAACCTAAAAAATTATTCTAACACTAAACTAATTTTTTTGGAATTTTTTTATGTACCTACTATGTACATATTATACACTATGTTTTTCTCTCTCTACGTATCTCCTCTTTATTCTGTTGTGAGTCTTTTTTTTTTTTATAATGAGTTTGTTTCTCTTTTAAAGTCATACCAACGATGTTTGTTTGTTTGGAGATTTTTGTGGGATTTGGAGTTGGATAAATCAAAGGTAAAATGGGAGCTCACGTTTTTTTTTTTAAATTTGGTTTTGTTCCTACTTTGGTGGAGATATGGACAGGTGGGAGGTGGTTTGCTAAGGGTTGGTGAAGTCGGATAGGGTGGCAGCGGTTCTGGGGCGATCGCGGGTTGAAGCTCCGAAGTTGGAGTTGGATTTCTGTCGCCGAACAGGATCTCGGGTTCGGGATGGGACTGTCGGCGGGTCGCCGACGAGCGGGAAGGAGGGGGTCCGGGTTTGGGGGTTTCCGGTTTGCTCCATTAATGGAGCTCGGGTTTGTTCGCGGGTATGGGCGTATGGGGCTTGGGTTGGTGATGGGTTAATGGTGAGAGAATGAGGAGAGAGAGAGAGAGAGAGAGAGAGAGAGAGAGAGAGAGAGAGAGAGAGAGAGAGTTTATTAGTCGGTTATGGTAGGAGGTTTTCTTGGAAATGGTGGTTTTGTGTGTTGTAAATGGTGGAGAGAGAAATCGTGTTTGGTGGGGGGATAATGATGAATAGTAGATGTAGGCGTATGTTTGGGTGTGTTAGGATGTAGGTTGATTTAGGTGTGTGTGTGAGTTTTAGTTTGTGTGTAAATGGGTGTAAAAGGGTTTGTGTGTCTTTAATTTGCACCCCTAAAAAAATTACCCTAAAAAAATTAAAACTAGAACTAAAATAAAATATAAAAAATGAAAACCTAGAAATAAAACATAAATTTATTACTAAGAGACTAAAAAATAAAAAGAAATAATAATAAATAAATAAAACTCTATAAAGACAAAAAAAACTAAAAATCCTAACTAAATAAAAAAAGCTTAAAACTAAATAAAATAAATTCCTAAAAACTAGTCCTAAGAAAAATAAAATTAAAATAAAGATTAAAAATTAAAAACTAATAAAAATCAAAATCAAAATAAAGAAATGGAAAAATAGAAAATAAATCCTAGAAATTTCTAAATAAATCTAAAATAAATCCTAAAAATAAAACGACTAAAAATAAAAATCTAGAAAAATAATAAAGGTACAAACTCAACATACACGGGGCTCGGAGAATGGTCTGGGCTTGGTCTAGGCTTAGATTTGGTTCGGGACTGGTTTGGGGCATCGGGGACAAGTTCAGATTGGACTCCAGACTTCGCGATCTCCTTGATTTCTTCGTTGCAAGCTTTTGACCGCTATTGAGTCGCAATTGTACTGATTTAGCATTATTTATACCGCAACTGCGTAATGACCTGCAAAATGATAAAATACGAATATAAGGCCAATTTTAATTGAAACGAGTGATTAAAATGCATCTATTCGGGGTATAAAATAGACACTTTTGGGTGCTTATCAGCAGCAGTTCCAGCCCTCTGAACATCCGCATCCCGATTAGACTTGAATTGAGTTGACTAAGTGGTTAAGGACTTATCCTTGGCCGACAGAAGCTCATCCTTTAGCATCAGATCCTTAGTATGCTCTCTCTTAAGCTCCTCAAGAACCCTCTGATGGTCGGCCTTCATACCCTCCAGCTCGCTCTTCGCATTTTCCAGCTGAGTCTTCGGTCGGTCTCACTTTGAATGGCCCTTTCAACCTCTTAAAACTTTTGATAGTTCTCGGCCATCCATTTCATTGCTGAGGTAAAGGCACAGACAGACTGAAAAAGAAGAGGGAAAAGTTAGCTGAGGTTACAGTTGATATTTCTTGAAATTGAAAACATAAAGGATGCAATAAACGTACCTGGGCCAGGCTGTGAAGCCCAAAGTTGTAAACTTTGGGCAGGGGCATCTTGGCCAGAAATCTTAATCAGACGAGGATGGGGCAGAGAACATGGCCGCCTTAGCAGCCTTCCTGTGGCTAATCAGAGAGGAGGGGTCAGCCTTTAACGCGGTCAGGTTGGCCGACCATAAGGCATCTAGAGAGGAAGAATAACCCATCCCCTCAATGCGTGTGTCAGCAGTTTGATTCCTCACCCTCGTAGTGTCATCTTGGCGACCTTTAGAAGGCGTGTCTCTCTCCTTCCTTTTTCGTGAATCAATAATGGTTGACCCCACAATTATCGGCCCCACTTCAGTTGCTTTTTTTTGTTATTGTTGAGGTTGTTTGCCTTTCTTCTTAAGACCAGCTGGTAGACTTGGATCTGATATTTCCCAAAGCGAATCAGATATGCCTGGAGGATAGCCTACAAAAGTAAAACGACATATGAGATACAAGTAACAATAACGAGGGAACACTTCGAAAAATTTAAAGAAAAATCAACTCACATAGTTTTGTCAAAGGGCCGACCCTCGGACTTGCTTCTTTGAGAAGACGAGGGGTCACTAAATCTTCAAACTTAGGAATCTCACCCTCCTTCCCCTGTTCCCTCAGATAGTTGGTTATGGCCCTTTCATCTAAGCTAAGTCCAGGGTTTGACCTTGCTTTCATAGAGGGGTTAGACCATGCTCTAGGGACCCTAGGACTATCTTCAGGGGGATCAACCTCGGCAGGGAATTTGCAATCCCCAAAAATAAAAAAGCCTCTTTTTCCAGTCATGGTTGGAAGTTTGTACGACGTGAAGAAGTTTCTTGCCTGACCTCTGAGCCCCTAGATGGAAATATTCAGGCTGCTTGGACGAAGAGGTTATGTTGTAACAAGCCAGGAACAGATCGGTCGATGGCTCGTTAGTAAATGTGTTCTTCCAAAGGGAGATATAGGAGTTATGAGTAAGTTAGGTAGGAGCAACCCCAAGAGTAGAGAGAATGCCAACTATGGCAGGATGAAGAGGGAACCTGATGCCGACCCTAAACATCTGCTCGTACATGGCCTTCTCCATCTCTCCCTTGGAAGACCTTCTCATCTTCATCTGCGATCCTCATGATTACGTTGGGCTTAACTCCAAAGGAGTGTCTCCATAATAAGAGATCACGATCCTTAACAGACGAGACATAAGACGAGGCTAATGACGTGTCAACCTCTTCCTCAACATTTAAACTCTCATTTACGCCCTCGGCCTCACTACCCTCGTCCCCAGCTTCGTAAGCCTCATTATGGTCAAAGTATGGTTTGCCACCTGGGAAAGTAGTTTGGAATTCAAGTGGGTACATGGAAGTAACAGGGACAGCTTCAGGGTGAACTGTTCCCTCGACCAGTTCATGGGGGTTAAGGCTTGAAGGGTCATCTCTCCCAGAGGTCCCAGCACCAAAAGAAGACAATGCTCTGGCTCATCTGTCCATAGCCTCTTTTTTACTCTAAATCTTAGATGGATGATAGGATGACCCAAAGGGATCAGAGGGTGATGGTATAACTATAGCTAATGGTATTAGGAAAAAGGTCAAACTTAGACGGGGTCGGCCCTACGTCTAGGCTCGCTCTCTTCCTCTATTCTCCTAATCTCTGTAAAGAACCTCTCTCTCAAAGTTGGAAACTCCTCGGCTAAATCATAAAGCCTTTGAAGCATTGAAGGGGAGACCCTACACTTAAGGAATTCTCTCAAACAACCTGCGAACATGTTAAATAGTTGACTAAGTTTACTTTTGTATTGAACCTAAAAATTAAAGGGTTTATGTGGATGAACGCCCAAGAACAGGAAGGACAAGTTTCACCGGAGAAGAAGAGCGGCAGTTCACCGGAGAACCTCAAAACTCCAAAATTGAAGAGAGAGCCACCGATAAACGGTGGAGGAGGAACTAGAGAAAGTCTATTGCCCAATGTCTAGCCCTACAACCACCAGTGGAAGGCGGGTTCACATGTAAAAAAAAATATAAAACAACCGAGAAAATGTGAAGAAGATACCCAAAGTAGAAACTAAAGAAAATGGAGGATAAAAGGGAAAGGATGGCAGAAAAGTTACCTGGTGAAGATCGAAGATGAACAAAGCTTGGAACACTGGAGAAAAGGCAGAAATGGTGTTTGAGCTGCTAAAACTAAAGAGAGAGCATACGCGTGAAGAAGAAAGGAAAATAAAGAGAGAGTTATTTGAAAAGGTTTAAATAACTTGTCATTATTGGGCTCAATAGCCCAGGCGGCGCATAACTCACGAGGAAAATCATCATTAGGGAATAACATTCCAAGTATAATATGCAGTCGTCATTCTTGGAGAACACGACAATGATGGATACCTAACAGATGTCACTCATCAGCCTGACCACCCATCAACTCAGCGTCCAAAAATGATATTACCCCTCAGCCGCCTTAACCGCATCAATGGCTAGGGGGTGAATGATATACCAAAATATACCCTCGGCCTGGACGAGGGTACCCTCATCATGGATGAGGGCTCAACTCCAATGCTACCCCCAGGGGGTCATACTAAAGACAGGGGGTCCGACAGGTCGACCCCACTTTTGGTAATACAAGTATGCTGGATGGGACAAATCAACCCAAGCCCATGCAGACTGAAACCTCTGCTTGGGGACAGTTTAAACTACCATACGACGGGCCGACCCTGTAGAGTCCGACAGTACAAAAATCCTACATCTAGCACAAGAAACCCAATAGGTCAGCATCAACTCCAGCCTCGGCTTATCACATAAGTCGAGGGTGACACCATCATGGCGTGTGGTTCGGGTGATGCGTGGGACAGTGCACGTGGGACTCATGTAATACATGGACTAAACTGTTATAATAAGATCATTCCCTCATATGAGGGAATATTATATCATCATTACCTACAAGTGGCCCAGCCAGGTGTTAACAGGGGATGTGCCAGATCACCATTCACATGCACAATGCATGCTTGGGGGGAGGGGGTACACTACACCCCCCTAAGCCCTATATATACTTATCACCTTCATCCTTGTAGGGGCATCAATAATTGTAACCCTAGCTAAAACACTATTTTTACACAGCAGAGAGAGAAAACTTATGCATTGTATCCAAGGCCATTAGTGCCCATGTTTAGTGGATCACACACCCACAGTGGATGTAGGCCTGATTGGTTGAACCACTATATACCTACAAGCATAAATAACTCTATCACTATCATTGTTATTATTGTTTGATCTCTTCCACCTCTTATCTGGTGGTGCTGTTTCAAGCATCATCACCAACTTATTTGCCATTTTCCATGGCAAATAAATGCAACTACATGGACCCTTAGTTATTTTAAAGGCTAACATCGCCATTATGTGAACGCAAATGGTTTTCACCGATCACTTCCTTAGCGGTCATTCAAATTCATTAACCAAATGACTCAGGAAATTCCTTTAATTATGGGCTTTAGGGATAAAGCCCCAGTTTCTTTCTCCAACCATTCAGCTACTTTCATGATCGGAAGAGACGGGAACCAATGCTTAAGCAAGGAAGCAAAAGATTTAAAGTCTTAACGTTATTTATCTTCATACACCATCTAGCTACCTCAATGAAATCTTGAGGAATCAATACTCTCAACATATCATGGGCCCACTTTATGAAGAAACACATTTACATCTTGTCAATGTCAGAAGCCGACGACCCCAAAAATCTCTCTTATCATCTCTTTTGACATTATTAAAAAATCAAGGACGATGGCCATATGTCATCAACCTAATACACATTCATTTTTCATTATCTCGTAAAAAGCTTCACTATGACTACAATGCTACTCTTAGTCCATAGCAAACCCTAAAGCAACACATTTCATGCGTCACTTTAACTTGGCATGTGGAGGTACAAATCTCAGGGACAACCAAACTTTAAATGACACTTTGGGAATTCTTAAAAAACTATAAGTCATCAACTATAAATGATCGGCCGTATGTCAGAGTCGAACACCGAAGAGAATTGGCACTGAAGAATTCATGTGAAAACCCTTCTTCTACCATTTCAATGCCAAACACCATTTGTATGGCATTTTTAGAGATCGAATATGAATGAGAAAAAGATCGACTGTCAGGGAACATTCCCTCGACCTATTTGCAAGCTTACAATGCCCTCAAAAAATAGGGGGCCTAATAATGAGGGAAAAATATACCTCAATTTTGTATTGAATCGAACGATGATGAACACTTGGCTGAAAGGATGGACACTCAATCGAACAGACAAATGCTTGGACGAACAGATGAGAATGATGTACAATTGAGCTGAACACTTGAACGTGACGAACGGATGAACGATTGGATAATAATATCAGAGACGAGGGTCCCAAAGGTCGAACACCATGGTAGAATATTTTAGTCACATGTTACATTTTTGTGTGGACTCCGTTAAATAATATATGAACGTGTCTATTTTGGTGGAAACCCTAGTGTTGTATTGGACTATATAAATGGACTCCCTTATTTTAAAAGGGGAAGCCAATATTTCCCCTCACAAGATCTCTATTGTAAATTAAAAAAAATATAAGATAGTAAAGAGTGGGGATAACCCCCACTGTGGAGTTTGGTGTTCTTGTTTATGATTGATTGATTCATTATTTCTTTATAGTGTTATGTAGGAATCAAAATTTTTCACCAACAAGAGATATTAAAAAAATCTTTTCCACTAAATAATAAAAAGGCCATCTAAAATCAAATTTGGTATATGAAAAAAATCCCTTATGATCAACTCTAAACAAACATTTAAAAAAAAAAAATTTGAAAACGTAGTGGGTTTATGGAAAAAACAAATGGCAGTTTGATTCCCAAGAACATAAAAAATAATCAAATTTGCATTTTCAATTTGTTTTGTAAAGAATCACTGCATCAAATATAAACATTTTCTAGCCTCCTAAGTTTAATTTGAAACATACGCAAGTAAAAAACTTAAAATTCTTTCTGAACCATACATTATCTTTCACACGATCTAACGTTCTTAGATATGTTACATAACAGGTACCTATTAGTGTGAAAATATAGGTAATATGTAATTCAATCTCTAGCATTATTAGTATGGGTGTGAAACATCATTTGGATTAAAATAACACTTAATTTGTTAATCTCTTCAAACTTTAATGGAGTTTTCCCACACAGTGTTCATCATCAGTAGTGGGTTTATAATTAAAAGTTACATATAGAGATCTAACACAATAATTGAAACTTAACCTATTTACATCATTTGAAAAAGTTAGTCTCTAAAGAATTAAACCAGATGAGATATGCATTTTAGAGAAACAAAATGACATACAATAACATGAACAAATAATGAGATAAATTGCTCACTACATTAATATTTTTATTTAACAACACACATGTTGATAGCTTTATAATACATAAAATGCGTAACCTTGATTTTTCTTCAATAGTAACTACGAAATATCAATTATATAATGCTTGTATATTACTTTATTGGGTATAATATTATTCCATTATATGTACACCTTATTTGTGGACAACGTTTGTACTTTGATAATGTACATGATCTTTGATATTCATTCAATCACTCAAAATCAATTCCATGTAAGGAATAATCTTGTTTGAAAAAATAAACTAAATATATACCATCAATATATTTACAAGTATAAGCACAATGACTTACTACTACCATCCTCTTTACATTTTATTTTCAATGTCATTCTAATTGGGTTATTGTGGTGACTATCAAATATTTCATAATATGAATATTACATTAGGTAAAGACTACCATACACAAATCAATAAATTTTTCGCTTACGTTCATTAAATATTGCATAAGTAATGAGCTAAATTATTCAAGTTTATGTTTTCATAAACTTAATTGGTGTTATTATAATGAAATAAACTATGGCATACGTGTTTGATGACCATTATATCCATTCCTAAATATATATTACCTCCTAATTTTTTGTCAGTCGTTGTAATTGGACTTGTAAGCTATCGAATCACAATGATTGAATAAAAAATAATATGTATGCAATAATATAAAGTATCAACATACTAGCATTCATTATCATAAATGGGCCCGTAGCCAACCAAAACATGCATGATACGAAAGCATAGGTCTAATATATATCTCTTCTGGAATGGAGCATTATAATGTACACCAAATCTTACATTTTATAAATATTAGAATGTGCATAAACACTCGTAATACATGAATAAATTATATTATTATTTATTGCTTAATTTCAAATTCACAAAATATTTTAATTTGGCATAATGTGAAAATCAAATAGATAGGGGACTTGCATGAGACATCATCATCATCATCATCATCATCATCATCATCATCATAATAATAATAATAATAATAATAATAATAATAATAATAATGATAATGATAATGATAATGATAATAATAATAATAATAATAATAATAATAATAATAATAATAATAATAATAATAATAATAATAATAAATGAGTGGAATATCATTTACTTTCACTTCATCATTGGTCATGTATAATGTCAAAACTATGCATGAGGACCAAATTACACAAAAATGACCCAAAATCCTTCATGGTTGTATCAATACACAATATTATTACGTCAATGAGAATGTTAGGTTGTTGATATTTTCAGGATACTTAACTTGTTAACATGGTAATTAATTTTAGAAATCATGGCATTTATGTTTGATGTCTAATAATTTCTTATTCAAAAGTATGGTCACCCATTAATATTCTGCTAATCATAGCTAGCATAGTTGTGGCATTTGCATTTGATATCCAACGACATTAATTATGATTAAGTGGATGCATATATTACAATAACAATTTAACATTCACATACATGAGTCTAATTTCCCACAATTTCAAGTTATAGCATGTGTTTGATATCTAATCTAATCCAAACAAAAACATTAGAGTTAAAACTTTATCATATATCTATTATCCACATATATGAATTATAGCCCGTGTCTGGAATTTAATCCAACTTAAACATGAATATTAGGATCCGAACAAAATCATAAATCTAGTATTCACACATACGAATTATAGATTGCGTTCGACATTTAATTCAACTTACAATGAACCGTAAATTCAACATTCATACATATGAACTATAGCATGTGCTTGGCATTTAATCCAACTAAAAATGAATATTGGTGTTGATGTAAAAAAATCGATTATATCTAATTATTCAATCACAGATAAAATAAATGAGACAAAGAAGTTTTAAAGTGGTTCAGCCTTATAAGAATGGCCTACTCCACTGTTTCTGTTATTGATGACTGTTTGGGAATTCTCGATTACAAGTTTAATCAAGAAATTTCGGTCCCTTTACAATGAGGGTAATACAATGTATTTATAGCCCTCAGGCTGTAATGTGAAAGGGTAATACATTAAATGTTGTATATGTGAAAGGGTAATACATTCAGTGCCCCTTAAGTGTATACATCTGAATGATAAGCATTTAATGAACAGTCAAACTGTTGGTTATCCTGTTATTAATGCTTTGTTCGAGGTGCAGCTCGGACCGCCTAAGTTGCTTGGTACTCAAAAGTTCCTCGTAGAGTTCTTGTTCGTCGGAGCGTCTGAGTTCCTCGGGGAAGCAGTGTTCCTCGTTGTAGTATGGTTCCTCGGAGCGTCTGAGTTCCTCGGCAGTGTTCCTCGTTGTAGTATGGTTCCTCGGAGCGTCTGAGTTCCTCGGAAGTGTTTGTTATTGCCACGTAGATTACCACGTGTCTTCACTCGATTGAGCCATGTCAGCAGACTAAATTTGGTATCAACAGAAGCCCCCAATGTTCATAGTTCGAAATTTGAGGAGTGTGGAACATTCTTTCTTGAAATATGGTTGTTTTAAATGGTCATCCTGAAATTTAGGAGTCTTCCCTTTGTATTTATTTTTCCTTCCAAATTCGTAGAATCAGGCTTTTTTGAATTTTTATAACTGCCTCGATCTCCGCGTACTTTTTGTCCTTATAGCCGTCGGTAGCGTAATCGTTTCTTTTTGTAATCATTAACTTTACCGTTTCCCAAGATAAGGTATTTAAGCGTCACAGACAATCCCATCGTCTTCTACTTTTTCAAATTTATATCTTCAAATTTTCTATTGTCTTACTCTCTTGTGCGTTCATCCTTTTCATCGTTCGTTGTCAACAGATCCACTCTTTTTCTGTAAGATCTTCTTCCTTCTTCTTCATTTCCTTCTTTCATCATGGTTTATCCTGTAGAATCGATTGATAAATTTCACTCTGATTTCTCTATTCCCTCCTGGGTTATTTTGGAAGAGCTTTCTGAGCCTTCTGACTATTTCCGTTTGGCTGAGGGACATTGGTTCCCCAGTCTCTTTGTTGCTGAGTGTGGTTTTTCTTTCCTACCAAATTCTTTATGTCTGGAATTCTGTCAATATTTTGACATTGTTCCTGCAAGGATAGCCCCCAATACATGGAGAATAGTTAATGGGGTTCATATACTAAATCAAATTCATGGAACTCGCATAGGAATTTCAGAAATCATGTTTTGTTATAGTTGGGCTGTTGGTGATAATACTTTTTATTTAAAAACTAGATTTTTAAATAGGGCTTTAGTGGTCAATCTCCCGGATGCCAAAAGGGACTATTTTGAGCACGGGGTTGTTATAAAAAATTGGCAACATGCTCCTTTATCTGGAGATGAAGTGTATCAGGGTCCCAGATGCCCTCCCTATGGCAATGGGATAGGTTATTTTTATTTCATTTTATTTTGAAATTATGCTTCCTTTATGTTTGATAAAATGTGTCACTGATATTTTAATGTTTATTTATTTGCAGTTGACAGCAAAATAAAATTCCCAAAAGAGGCAGATGTTAATATAAGGCATTTAAAACTTATCTGGAGTTTGCATCAGACTGTTGCCGACGAGCACATTAGGTCAGCTTCATATTTGCTGCAGTATAAGAGATACACCTCCTCTTTCACTGCTCGTCCGGTGATAAGCGACGCAGAACCAATACCAGCTTCTACCAGTTCTTCGCCTGAGTCACACGTTCCTTTAAGTGAAAGGATAAAGAAAAGAAGACCTCCCACCCTTTTTGAGAAACCTGCCTCTGGTGCTGGAGAGGCAAAAAGAAGTAAACATGATGTCCCAGAAGGGACAAAGAAAATTGATGCACCCCCTCCGGCTGCTCCTTTGAAGGTTGCCGAGAAGCCCCCAGTGGCCCCGAGCAAGGTTGCTGCTCCAGGTGAGGTGATTGTCATATCACCGACCAAGAGTTCCTCCTTGGTCGAAACTATTCCTATTCCCCCTAGGAAGCTGAAGAAGAGCTCCTCGATCAATTTGGCTGAAACCATCTCTCAGCCCCCAACTACTGGAACTAGTGTTCCTACTTTTGTTCCCCCGAGCTCTACCATGAGCTCGGTGAAGACTTGGATCATTCCCTAGATCCAAGGTATTGAAGAAAACCTTTCTCGGGATATGGTCACCTCATTGGCTGCTCGCCATATTGCTTCTGTAAGTCTTATTATTTTGAACTTTTCATCTGTCCCTTATTATATCTGTCTCTGACTTGCTTTCATTTTCTTTTCAGAGTTGGTGAGCTGCTTTAATACAATTTTGAAGAAAGATGAAGCTATTAAAGCTTCAAGCTCCTCATCTGGTGTGGAGGAAGCTCTGATGGGTTTGACGCGGTCTTTGGAAGATTCTCGTCAGAAGCATGATGCTGACAAAGCTGCTTGGGAGAAGAAACTTACCTTAACCGAGAAGGAGAAGGCTCAAGTTGTTGAAGTCTTTAAGGGGTTGGAGAAAAAAATAAATGATTTGGAGAAGAAGAATAAAGAGCTCGAAGGGAAGCTCAAAAATTCTGGGGAGCTTGAAAATAAGCTCAAGGTTGCTGAGGAGGAGTTGGGTTAACTTCGGGAAGTAAGTCGGCAGAAGGAAGAAGTTGAGAATAAACTGAAGACTGCTGAAAATCTTCTGTCCGAGAAGCTTTCCTCGGAGAAGTTAAAGAGGAAATTGGCTGTGAAGAAATCTTTCAACGCTGGTTGGGATAAAGGGTGGAACAAGGGCTTGGCTGCCATGATGTCGCAAGTAGAATATGGAAGCCTCAAATACTTTAGAGATGGGTGGGTCGCTGCTCTACAGGAGATGAAAGTTGATGAAAATTCTAAACTCTTTCAGCGGCACATCCCTGGTCCCCCTCCAACTCCTGAAGACGAAAAAGAGGACAAAGCTGCCTCTGAGGAGTCTTCCATGGTGATGGGAGATCAAGTTTCTCACCCCCCTGCCATCCAGCCTACTAACGAGGAATTTCAGTAACTCGTTACTTTATTCGAGCAACTTCCAGTGCTCCCCGAGCAACTCTCTGTTCCCTCCAAGCAACCTACCTCCTCGTCACAGCCTCCCGAGAAAGTTTTGGAAGATAGGGAAAAGGTGTAGAGTTGTTCGGGTTTCTCTCTATTTTATTTTTCTTTGTCAAATGTAACTTCTGAACGTGTCACTCTGAACCTTGTACTTCTGACCTTTGTAATGTAATAAACTTTGAACTTTTGTTTTTGCATACTGTTGTTTCTCTTCTTCATGCTCTGTTTGTACTCTTATTGATTATTGCTTTTTCTTCCTCTACTAGTTTCTGGCCAGGATGGAATTATTATCTTCTCACGATACAAAGTTGTTAAGGCAATGCAATGAGTATTTTAAGGCTGGTCACACAGATCTGAGTGCCGCATAAATTATCGACATCCTCGGCCAAGATGCTTTGTAACAGGTAATTGAAGCCTACCAATACTTGAAGTGTCTTCTTGATCGTGCGGTGGCCAATAATGTAGCTTATTATGATATGATTGAGGATCTCCAAGGCACTCTTGAAGACCTTCAGCAATAATATAAGGAATCCACTGCCCTCTTGCACGAGGGGTACGAGAAGAAGTATCAGCAAATCATTGTCGACAAGGGATACGAGAAGCGATTTGCTGCTTACGATGTGAGGGGGAGGACTTTGAAAGCCGAGGTCGAGGAGCACAAGCAAATAGCCGAGTTATTGGAGCAAGAAAATAACAACTTGCAAAGAGAAGTATCTCAATTAAAATCTGTTGCCTCCACCTCAAATTCTTTGATCCCAGTGACTGACGAGGGATTCTCGTTCTTGGAGGTCGAAAACGCCAACCTGAGGGATGAGTTGGAGACCTTGAAGAGAGCTAGTCCTTCTACATCTTCTCGTGGATGAGCAAGAGATCCTCGGGGATGAGCAAGAACTGCTCGAATTCCTATCGAGGAACAGAGGACTCAATCTGCTTTAGAGATCCAGGCCTTCCAACTGATGGCAAAGAACCAGACATTGGCTGAGCTGTCTAAGAAGGTCAGGAGTCTGGACGAGCAACTTTCTGCGCAGAAATCTACTTTGGAGAATAAAGAGCTTTTCATAAAAAATCTCCACGAGCAACTAGAAAGATTGACATATCAATTCCACAAATAGCCCAGGGAGTTCTGGATGGCTGGCTACAATGAGGCTCTCTACCACTTGGACGATCGTATCCAGAATGCAAATAATGAGGGCTACAAACAGGGATGGTTGAATGCTTTAGGTGTGCTGCAACTGGAACAAGGTCATTACCTATAGGATTA
Source organism: Sambucus nigra (assembly GCA_949130495.1). Classification (NCBI taxonomy): domain Eukaryota; kingdom Viridiplantae; phylum Streptophyta; class Magnoliopsida; order Dipsacales; family Adoxaceae; genus Sambucus; species Sambucus nigra. Next base: position 432,063,467 of record OX422220.1, on the reverse strand, counting down.
CCATAATCCTGGGCTGCTCGACCTACCAGTACCACCATTCAAGCTTGATATGAGTTGGATCCCTGCTCGGGCCATCCCTCGATGTCTGATTTCCAAATACCTTGGCGATTACAATCTCCATTTCAATGTTGAGATATCTCGTCCCGAGCATCTACTAGATCTACCATCTATGATGAATATCAGGATGCTAAAAGATCTTAACTTCATAAATTCTCCTCTTGCTTTAAATGATCCACCTGGTGGCGAGGAACCTGTTTCAAAAGCAGAGGGGAAGAAACCAATAGAATAGGAATATTGATGTAATAAATTTGTCTTTCATTCCTGATGTATTTTGTTCTATATTTAATGAAATAATTTTATTTGTAAATCTTGACTGCTATTGTCTTGTAGCACTTTACATCTGTGTATGTGTATATGTTAAAAAGATAACAATATTGTGTTATTTGTCGAGCAACTTATTGTCGAGTAGTTTGAATTTGTGGTAGTCATTTGGCAAAAATGATGTTTTATTTCTCGACCAACTTAGTAATAATTTAAAAAGTTATGAGTATAAAAAAATTTTGCTTGATCATATTCATAAAATGTTTTCGACCAACCAAGGTCGGTAAATTTTCCTTTTCGACCAACTACAATTAGTGGATTTTTCCTCTACGAGCAACTTTGGCACTTTTTGGAATAGTTGTACCTCCCGACCAACCTTAGTTGGCATTTTCGAGAATATATTTACTTCCTAATTAACCTAAGTTGGCATTTTTATGAATAATTTTACTTCCTAACCAACATAAGTTGGCATTTTTTGGAATACTTTTACTTCCCGAGGAATACATTTACTTCCTAACCAACATAAGTTGGCATTTTTAGGAATACATTTCCTAACCAACATAAGTTGGCATTTTTAGGAATAGTTTTACTTCCCGTAGGAATACATTTACTTCCTAACCAACATAAGTTGGCATTTTTAGGAATACATTTCCTAACCAACATAAGTTGGCATTTTTAGGAATAGTTTTACTTCCCGTAGGAATACATTTACTTCCTAACCAACATAAGTTGACATTTTTAGGAATACATTTCCTAACCAACATAAGTTGGCATTTTTAGGAATAGTTTTACTTCCCGTAGGAATACATTTACTTCCTAACCAACATAAGTTGGCATTTTTAGGAATACTTTTACTTCCCGTAGGAATATATTTGTTTCCTGACCAACCTTAGTTGGAGTTTTCGGGAATAAATTTGAGTAGTACGAGTTTTGCCGAGTAGTGTGTAGCACTAGTATTCCCCGAAAAACTTTCAATAAAAGGAGAGAATTTAGCAGAATATCTTCATTTTATTCATACTGACGTAATTGCGTTACATGAGAATATACATCACCGATAATACTTGAGCCGGTGCTCTGCGTTCCAAGCATTCTTAAACTCCTCCCCCTCTAAAGTTGCATTCGGTAAGTTCCTGGTCGAACAACTTCTGTAACTCGGTATCGTCCATGCCAGTTTGTCTCCAGTTTGTTGTGCTTTTGAATCACTTTCTTTAGCACATAATCTCCTTCTTTCAGGTCGCACTTCTTCACCCTCTTATTGTAGAACAAAGCTGTTCGATGTTGGTATGCAGCATTCCTGATGGCTGCTTCTTCTCTAACTTCCTCGAGCATGTCTAAATCCAATCTTCTCATTAAGTCGCTGACAGGGGAATTGAAATTCAGTACCTTGTGTGTTGGGAGGCCCAACTCGGCAAGTATAACAGCTTCACTTCCAAACGCCAGCATATATGGTGATTCTCCAGTTGCTGATCGGGGAGTAGTACGATAAGCCCACAGTACTGACTGTAACTCGTTGATCCAGTTTGCTTTTGCGTCACTTAGTCTTTTCTTCAAGCCATTTAGCAATGTTCTGTTCGTCACTTCAGTCTATCCGTTGCTTTGAGGATGGCCTGGTGCCGAGTGGACCTTCAAGATATTTGACTGATGACAATAGGCAGCGAACTCCTCGTTGTCAAATTGTGTTCCATGGTCTGTGATGAAGGCATGAGGAAGACCATATCGACAAATGATGTTCTTCCAAATAAATTGGTACACCTTGTCGTACATCATATCAATGAGAGGCTCAGCTTCAACCCATTTAGTAAAATAATCCACAGCGACCACCAGATACTTAAACCTTTCCCTGGTCGTCGGCAGTGGCCTGACCAAATCTATTCCCCATATGGAAAATGGCCAAGGGGAAGTAATGGGTGTCAATAATGCTTGGGGAGTTCTTCGGATGGAGGAGAAGCGCTGGCACTTGTTACATTTCTTGGCATAGGCTATACAATCAACCCTCATCGTTGGACAGTAGTATCCGTGGGTCATCACCCTTTGTAAAAGAATCCGTCGTGCTACATGGGCTCCACAGGACCTTCATAGATCTCTTCAATCAATTCTTTCACCTCGGAGGGATGTACACATCTTTGCAAACCTGCCATAATTCCTCGTCTATATAGAATACTGTTAGTTAATACATACCGAGCAGCTTTAAACTTCAATTTCTTGGCTGCGAGCTTGTCAATTGGTAATTCTCCCTCCTCAATATATGCCCTGATGGGATCCATCCAAGATGGTCCTAAATCAAGGGTAATAAAATTCGTCGTCAGATCTTCATCTATACTCCGATCAACTAAAACTTCAATTGGGATTGTTCTTCATAGCTCGGTACGAGTAACTGATGCTAATCGAACTAGGGCATGTGCTCTTGCATTCTCCATTCTTGGTATTCTGACCAGCTGAATAGTAGTAAATTCTGATACCAACTCCATCACCTTTGCATGATACTTGATCATTAATTCTCCTTTGCCTGTATATATTCCCAACATTTGATTTACGATCAATTGAGAATCACTGAAGACAATAACCTGCTACGCCTCCATAATTTTTGCCAAATTAAGACCTGCAATCATGGCCTCATACTCAGCCTCATTATTGGAAGCATTGAATTGGAATCGTAGGGCGTATTCCATGTCAACCTCGTCCGGGCTATTCAAAACTATCCATGCGCCACATCCTGTAGTGCAAGATGAACCATCCACATACAGACTCCATATAGGTAACTCGTCTTCAAATTCCTGATCTGACAGAGTTCCTCGGTGGAAAATTTGTTGCTTCCTTTCATCATCTCTTGATTTTTCTTGCTGTTCGTTGATCATCTTTTCTTGCCCTTTTACCAACTTGAGCTGGTCTGGGCTTGAATTTGATGATCCCGTAACATCTACTTGCCCTTTTACCAAGCTAAGTTGGTCTGGGCTTGCATTTGATGATCCTGTAACATCCACAGGTTGATCAGCGAGCAATTTTTGTTCCTCGGGGGTATTAGGATAGGTGAATTCTGCTATAAAATCTGCTACCGCTTGACCTTTTAGTGATGATCTGGGTTCATAGACTATATCATATTCACCGAGTTCTATAGCCCAGCACATCAATCTTCCTGACTTTTCTGGTTTATGAAGGGCTTGCCTCAATGGCATATCAGTATATACTACTATAGTATGAGCCTGGAAGTATGGCTTCATTATTCTACTTGCCTTGATCAATGCTAGTGCCAATTTTTCCAGCTTTGGATATCTGATCTCTGCTCCTCGGAAGGCCTTACTTGTGTAGTAGATTGATTTTTGTACTCTATTCTCCACTCTTATCAATGCCGAACTGACTGCATTCTCGGACACTGCCAGATACAAGTATAATTTTTCTCCCATCACTGGCCTGGATAACAGTGGAGGTGCTCCCAAATATTTCTTCAAGTCTTGTAAAGCCTTCTCACATTCATCATTCCACTCAAAAGTGTTTCGGAGCGTCTTGAAGAATGGGAGACATCGATCAGTTGCTCGCGATACAAATCTGTTAAGTGCTGCTACTCGTCCTGTTAGACTTTGCACCTCTTTCTTCGTCGTTGGGGATCGTAGCCCTAATAGAGCTTTGATCTTTTCAGGATTTGTCTCAATGCCTCGTTGATTGACAATGTACCCTAGAAACATGCCTTCTCGTACTCCAAATATACACTTCGTCGGGTTCAGCTTCATTTGATATTTATCTAGTTGATCAAAAGTCTGGCTTAAGTCAACTAGATGATCAGCAGCTTTCTTGCTCTTTGTCAGCATATCGTCAACATCGACTTCCATATTGCAACTGATTTGTTCTGCAAATACTTTGTTCATCAGCCACTGATATGTTGCATCTGCATTTTTCAAACCAAAAGGCATAACATTATAATAATAAGTCCCCCTAGGGGTAATGAAAGAAGTACTCTCCTTGTCTTCATGTTTCATTTTAATCTGATTGTAACCAGAATAAGTATCCATGAAGCTCAGCAGCTCGTGTACCGAGGTAGCATCCACCAGTTGATCAATTCGGGGAAGTGGAAATTGATCCTTTGGGCATGCTTTGTTAAGGTCGATGAAGTCTACATACATCCTCCATTTGTTGTTCTTCCTTTTCACCATCACCACATTTGCTAACCAGTCTGGATATTTAACATCTTCAATGAAGCAAGCTTTCTGGAGCTTCTCGACTTCCTCCTGTATAGCTTGATTCTTCTCGGGATTGAATACTCTTCTTCTCCGCTTCATAGGCTTGATCTCCTTATTCACATTGAGCTCGTGATATAAGAAATTTGGGTCTATCCCGGGCATATCCTCATGATTCCACGCAAAATTTTTCTTTATGCTTCTTAGGAAAGTTATCAATTTTTGTTTTAGTGAGGCTTCCAACGACGAACCTACTTGAGTAGTTCGCTCAGGGTGCTCGTCGTCCAGAATGATGTTTTTAGTAGCTTCCACCACTTGACCCTTCACTAGTTGCGACTCATCTCTAAGATCCAATGTTTCAATTTCTGCAGCTTCATCCACTTGATAGGTAGTAGTCTTTTTCCTTGATTCCTCAGTTCCTCTTGCTCGACGGATGAATAATAGCATTCCCGAGCTACTTTCTGATCACCTTTCACAATTCCTACTCCAAAATTTATTGGAAATTTTAGGCATTGATGCACCGTAGATGGTACAGCCTCGAACTTCTTCAATCCTACTCTTCCCATAATGATATTGTATGATGATTGAACATTCTTATCCATCACGAAGAAGCGTATTCTTTCTGTTCGACAATCAGGCCACGTACCAATGGATATATTTAATTTGATCGTCCCAAGTGGAAATACTTTCTCGCCAGCAAAACCGAGGAGGGGTCTATGATAAGGCTCCAGTTGAGATAGCTTTAGATTTAAACTGTCGAAGCACGAGTAGAATATGATGTCTGCCGAGCTACCATTATCTACCAGTACTCTTGAAATCATTACCTCTTTCATCCTCATTTTGATCACCAATGGGTCATCATGAGGATACAAAACTCCTGCGAGGTCATTCTTTGAAAAACCAATGACCAATTTCTCTTTGTTCACCTTTCTCGAGCGATCCTCCTCAGCTAGATTTATTCGTTGAATGTACGAGCAATCTTGAGACTCACAGAGGTAAGCTTTTCTTTCTGCAGTAAGGTCTCCTCCTTCTGCATCTCCACCTGTTATAACATTATAGTCAAATGACCCAAAGCGTATTGAAAATACCTCACGTTCTGGCTGCCTTGGTCTCTTGGGAAGATTGGGGTCGTCTTCTGGATCAACTTCATGGTTTATTTTCTTGTTCTCCTCTGCTCGACGAGGAGATCTAGACCTCTCTCTTGTTCGGTCGTTGTTTCTTCTTTCGCTTTCACGATCAACATACTTTGCCAGTTCTCCTCGTCTGATGAGTGTTTCAATCTCATTCTGAAGATCTATGCAATTTTTGGTCATATGGCCATGATCTTTATGAAACTCGCAATACTTTGCCTAATTCCTCCTGTCAGGGTCTGCCTTCATTTTCTCTGGCCAATTTAATTCCTCGTTGTTCTTGATTTCTTCTAGAACATAGTTGATGTCCTTCTTCAAAGGAGTATAATTATCAAATTTCTTCATTACTTCCCATGCCGACCTAGTTTTTGAGTGTTTGTCATTACCATTGTTCTTATGCTCTTTCTTCTTAGCTTTATCTCCTTCCACCTTGGTTTCTTTGGCATCCATATTCTTCTTCGCAGCCATAGCCTCCTCGGCATTCATAATCTTGGACGCTTTTCCCATCAAATCTGACATGGTTCTAGGTTGATCTTTGGCCAAAGTGTAGTACAACTTATTGGGCAGTAGTCCACTCATCAAGGCGATAATCTCTATTTTTTCCTCATAATCAATAACTTCGAGTTTCTTATTATTAAAACGAGTTATATAATCTCTGGTACTCTCACCAGCCTTTTGTCTAACACTTAACAAATGCGCTACTCGTTTTACTGGCTTTGCCCCAAAATAGAAATTCCCAATGAATAACTCGGCCAGTTGAAGAAAAGTTGAGATATTACCCCGAGGAAGATTATTATACCATATTTGAGCAGATCCGGTAAGAGTTCCCGAGAATGCTCTGTATCTCATCTCATCTGGAACAACATAGATGTCGGCTGCAGCTTGATATTGTTCTATATGAAGGACAGGGTCGGTATTTCCATCATATTTGGGGGTCACAACAGGTGCTTTTAACTTTGATGGTGTTGGAAAATCTACAATGGCCTGGACAAAAGGTGTTCCTCGAACAAAATTTCATTGTAGAGGGTTCTTGGCTTTAGCCATTTCCCCTAATCTATCCTCCAGCCTTTGAATAGAGCCTTTCCACGCATCGTTTCCTTCGTCGGGCCTGTTGGTTCGAGCAACTGATCGCGTTGATGTGGCTTCCTGGGATCTATCTTGACGAGCAGCTGGTCGCTACTGGGCAGATCCTTCCCTTAAATCTGATGGTCGTCGAAAACTCCTCGATGAGACTTTAGGAGGACTTCTACTCCTTCTAGGTCCTAGTCGATCAAAAGGTGATACCCTGCTTAACCTCTCTAGCGCACTAGTCCTTTCTCGAGAGAGAGTGATACGTTGTTCAGTATTTGTGGCCCGCACTGACGAAGTTCATCCAGGTTGATAAGAAAAATCTTTAGATTCCTCAGTACGATATGAATCAGTACGCCTAGTACGCGAAGAAGGTAAACGGGTATTTCTTTGAATACTTCGCAGTCCTGAATGGGTTGGTGCACCGCTATGGAGGGTTTGTATGAGCTGTTGCATAGTTTCTTGCATGACGGTCTGGCCCTGAGCCAGATTTGTCATTATTCCAGCCAGATCTGGAATATTTGGCGGAGCAGATGGATTTGGAGGACTTCTAGCGTTTCGATTGTTGGGTTCTGGAATATCAGCCATTTGTGATGAATTATTTTTGATGAAAAACGATATCACCAGTCGTTTCCCACAGACGGCGCCAATCTGTTGATGTAAAAAATTAGATTATATCTAATTATTCAATCACAGATAAAATAAATGAGACAAAGAAGTTTTAAAGTGGTTCAGCCTTATAAGAATGGCCTACGTCCAATGTTTCTGTTATTGATGACTGTTTGGGAATTCTTGATTTAATCAAGAAATTCCGATCCCTTTACAATGAGGGTAATACAATGTATTTATAGCCCTCGGGCTGTAATGTGAAAGGGTAATACATTAAATGTTGTACATATGAAAGGGTAATACATTCAATGCCCCTTAAGTGTATACATCTGAATGATAAGCATTTAATGAACAGTCAAACTGTTGGTTATCCTGCTATTAATGCTTTGTTCGAGGTGCAGCTCGGACCGCCTAAGTTGCTCGGTACTCAAAAGTTCCTCGTAGAGTTCTTGTTGGTCGGAGCGTCTGAGTTCCTCGGAAGTGTTTGTTATTGCCACGTAGATTACCACGTGTCTTCTTTCGATTGAGCCATGTCAGCAGACTAAATTTGGTATCAACAATTGGTATTACAAAAATCATAAATCTAATATCCATACATACTAACTATAGTATGTGTTTAGCAATAATCCAACTTGATATACCCGTTTATATCCTCGGCCTGGCTGAGGATTACCTCCAAACGGACGACCCCTCAGGGGCCGACCCTTCATCATGTTCCAGACGACCCTATGAAGGGCCGACCCCTCCAACGGCCTCCATACGACCCCTCAAAGGGGCCGACCCTTCGCCAGGCTCCAGCCGAGCCTACGAGGGGCCGACCCTTCACCACTCTCCAGACGACCCTACGAGGGGACGACAGTACGAGGCCAGAATTGGGCCAGACTCACTACCAGAAGGAACTTTGCCCTCGGCCCATATGCCGAGGGTGACATCATCGCAATGCGTGGTTTGGGAGACGCATGGAACAGTGCGCGTGAGGCTGACATGGCACAGGGGAGACCGTTATAACAAAATCACACCCTCACGTGAGGGAATATTATGTCATCATTTGGCATCTACAGGTGTCCACAGGGGACTGGTTAGATCATGATTCACATGCACCATGCATACTTGGGGGTACACTACACCCCCAAGACCTATATATACTTGTCACCTACAACCCTACAGGGGATCGATCCATTAACTGTAGCCCTAGCTAAAACTCTGCTTGTACACACAGTAGAGAGAGAGGGTTATGTGCATTGTATCCAAGGCCATTAGTGCCCATACTTAGTGGATCACACACTCACAGTGAACGTAGGCCAAATTGGATGAACCACTATACATCATTGTCTTATCTCCTCTTATACTCATCCCCTTCTACATACTTATACACTTACACATCTCTATGGCTGCCATGGCTGCTACTGTTTGAGATCACTATCACTTATTCGGTGATGCTAAATCTTAGCATCATCAGTTTGGCGCCGTCTGTGGGAACGAGAAGACATCTCTTCCTTTGTACATCTTGACCTCACTGGGCACTCTGGTGGTGAACCAACTCTCCCCCTGAGAGGAGGTGTTTCACCATTGAAAGAGACCCACTAAGGTTCCTAAGCTCACCAGTATTTTCTTCAGTTCAACTTTTCATAGCTCAAGCACATGGAACCTGAGATGCCACCACCACCACTTCCCATTCCTGATGAGGGGGGAAGACACAGTTCCAGTCAGCCGCCGCCTTAGTCTGAGATGGCTGATGTGGCGACAGCCCTAAAGTCTCTGGCAGCAAGCGAGCGGATGATGCAAGAGCAGTTCACAGCTCTAAGCCAGAACATACTAAGGGCACCAGGGGTTTCACCTGAGATGATTACTCCGGCATCTGCTCCGGGACAGCATGAGGCCAGGGGACCACCCCAGGCACCATGCAAAGACCTGCCACCCCCTCAGCGGCGTAGGGATGTTGCTGACCCCTGGCGTCTGCGCCTGGGGAGGCAAGGGGACCCTTGCCCCGAGGATAGGTATGACGATCCGGAGGGAGAGGAGTGCTGGGAACCCTATGAGGTCTCCAACAATACTGTAAAGGATCATGGTAAAGGATCATGGTAAAGGATCATGAATGGTTACCCCATGACAAACCCGTGACAATATTTAAAAAATTATCACGGTCAATGACCGTGACAATTCTAGGCAGAATTGAAAAAAATCTGCTGGGCAGTATTGCCACTGCCACTGCCCAACAATATATTTGTACCTGTTATAGAAACGTTGTACCTGTTCAAACATCATATATTCAAATAAAATAGAGATAATGCAAATATAAATTCAAAACAATACGCATCACGATATAATCCAAATATAATTTAAATGTAACAACTTAAAACAATTCAATTCAAATAATGTCACTACATGTCTGGGGTAGGGGTAGTTCTGAGGAGGTGAGTAGGCCACACGATATACGAATTGACACGCCTAGCAATATACATCGTGCCGCATTGTTCGCGCAACCAAAATGGGGAGTTCTCCTTCCCGGGTATCACATGTGTGACGAGCACCTTGGACTCGATGTCTTGAAGCAAAGGTTCATGAACTGGCATACCCTGGATGGTATTCAAATAATGTCACTACATGTCTTAAATTTCCCGGGCGAAATTCTTGTAAGGGGGGAAGATTGTAACACCCCATAATTTTCGAGACTGAGAAATTAAATTTTTGGGAAAATAAAATTTAATTAAATTGGAGAATTCTAAAATTTGGAATTTAAGTCCAAAAAAAATAGAGGACGTTTTAAAGTATTCCGGATGATGATTTTGCGGGTACCATTGATCCCGGAAGGGTCGAGATAGTCAAAATGACTGTCATTGGGTTTTACTTCGGCTCCAGAATATTTTTAAGTCAGTTGACTCGATTTGGAGTAAACGAGTCATTTAAAGTGTGTATTAACATTTAAAACTGGGGCTTATGTTTATAGGCTTAAGAGGCTTACGGATGAAGCCTTCTCATTTAGAGAAAAGAGAGAAATAGAAAAGAAGAAGGAAAGAAGGAGAAAAGAAGAGAGAAAGGAAGAAAAGCTTGGAGATTCCCGGCCCAACCGCGAAATCGAGGACGATTCAACCTCTAGAAATCTGAGGCAAGTGTTTAATCTTGCTAAATAAGTCATTTGTGTATTTTATTTAATAATTTGTGGGTTAAAGAAATGGTTTTTGGGTATAAACATCAAAACCTAAATTTTGGTTCAAATCTTGAAATTGAAGATTTTAATTGGGTTTAAGGGATATAAATTTATGAGGTTAAATATAGTATGTGTTTTGATGTTGGAAATTATGTTGGGATTGAATATTAAGGGTTAGAAGAAGTATAAATTGAATTTTGGAGAATTTGGGCTTTGGAAAAATCAGCCATTTTCGTGGCTTGGTGCACAAGCCGAATCGATTCGCCCCTAGCGAATCGATTCGCTATGTTGCAGAAGTCTCAGGTATTTAGGGTCGAATCGATTCGCTGATGGGCCGAATCGATTCGGAAACAGGGCATTTTGAGGTAATTTCTCCATAGTGATTCCAAACCCTTTTTGGTTGGGTTTATTAATTTGGGGGACTTCTCTTATGATGTAAGAGATATGTTCTTGGAGACATATAAGTAGTTTCTCACATATTAGGATTTGGGGACTCCTTAGGGTAATTTGGGAGAAATGTATCCATGTATGTATTGGAGTTGCATATGGAGATTTTGGGGAAACCTCATTAAGGTTGGTAATGCTAATTAGAGAATAAAAGGTATAAATATGATGTGAGGTTGAGAACTCTTAGAGAGAGAGAGCTCTCATATCCTTAGAAATGTTTAGACTAAAGAACAATCGATAACTCAATAGGAGTAAGGGTTCATAAGATAAATTGAACCATAAGTGAAATTGGGATCGATTTTGATCGTACTATCGACTAGAATAAGCGGTAGTATAAATTCTAGTTAGGATAGTTTTCACGTAATTGTGGGGAAATAACCATTGAAATTCAAATACATGAAACGAAGTTGGAATAATCTGAGGTTTTAGACTATTAAGTCATGTATGTGCCTATGGTTAAATAATACTAAAGGTAATTATGTACTCTTGGATATAGATGGTGTGTATAGTGATGGGTTTCCTACACAAAATCTTGGGTGATAACCCTAATGTTGGATATATATGTATAAATATATACATATGATTTTGGAATCATAGAAAAAAAATGATTGAATATGTTTCAAGTGAGGGATTGCATTCACATATCAAGGTAAGTTGTTTGAGTTTGTGGTGACGGCTTGTATATTGAGGATTATGTATACTTATAGCCGAGTTTATATCTCTTATACATATGAACGAGAACTAGTTTGTATATATATAGATATAACGATGTGTGAATATATGTACATATATCTATATAAAAATATGAATATATGGATGTATTTATGTTGTGGACATATATGGTATGGATATTTAAACCGTATATGATGGTTTAATATTTGATCATATGATGGGATCGTATGGATGTATGTATATTGTTCTTGTGAACGATATACATACTTATGTGGTTAAGCATACCCCGCTCATGCTATCATTGAGAAGTTTTCGCGCAGAGGGTGAGCATCTTGGCATATAGAGAAGGGTGTGGATATTCCCCAGGTCATAGTCGTCCCGTGTGTTATTATATATATATATATTTTGGAATGAGCCGTGGTGGGTATGTTTCGTCTCATCGCCAGTTGGAGTTTTGACCGCTTCCCAGGACATCGTGAGTGTGAGTTAACACGAGATGGGTGTCGGTGAGCCCCACCATGGTGGTCCCTAGTTGCTACGTGAGCCGGGCACTGGGAAGATGATAGCATTGATGAAGTTTTATCGGCGATATATATAGCCGGGTGGATTATATGCATGTCCATTGTACATCAGATATGATATGTACACTTGGTCATGGGTTTGGATGATTGTTATATATATATATGGTTAGAATAAAATGCCTATATATATATTTATATATCCTATAGATGAAAGGATATAGAATCTTTGTGGAGTACATCTTGGATGATTATGGTGTACTAGATTGATGGGGGTTGATGTATCGCACTATTGAATATTTCGATTACATCATCCCAAGGATATTATTGGAGATTTAGTAGTAGTGGTAGCATTATATGGTATGTATGGCATAATGGAGCTCTATGATCGACGTTGACAAGGAGTAGTGTAACGGGGTGGTTCCTTGTTTGGATTTCGCTTTGCGAGACACCCCACGCATGAAACGTAGTGCAGTGTTGAGATTGGAGAAAAGTTCTGCCAATTATGGTATGTAGGGCATTATGGATCTCTAGGATAGACATTGTCAAGGAGTAGTGTAATGGGATGGTTCCTTGTTTGGATTTCGCTTTTCGAGACACCCCACGCATGAAACGTAGTACATTGTTGAGATTAGAGAGAAGTTTTGTCGATATTTATGTGTGGCATAATGGATCTACAGGATCGACGTTGACAAGGAGTAGTGTAACCGGGTGGTTCCTTGTTTGGATTTCTCTTTGTGAGACACCCCACGCACGAAACGCAGCGCAACGTTGAAATTGGAGAGAAGTTTTGTCAATAATAATTTTGCATGCTTATTAATTAGAAATTAAATCATATGTTTCAACCAAAATGCATGTGGGTAACTTATTAAGAACTACAACTGATTAAATCATAAACCGGAATCCACTAAGCCTATTAAGGCATATTTGTTTGTAAACGTGATCAAGTAGGAAAAAAAAGGGGGGTGGATTCTTGGGTTAAGTTAGGAAGGCAAATTCTCGTGGGTATAGGCTAGCCCTATGATAAGTCAGGTTGTCGTTATAAATGGGGGTAATTTAACTAAAATTTGAGGACGCGAATAGGTGCGCGCCGTTAGATGAAGGGTGAGTTGGGAATCCACGAGAGTGCGAATCCACTTTTAATTACGAAATAAGTGCACCGATATTTATTATGCACGGTTAACACACTTGCTAAATATTTTTCACAACTCGGGATCTGACCCATTTACTTTTCTATCCTGCCTGTATATATATATATATATATATTACTACAGGTGTCCTACCGCATGGATGCCGGATGACCTTCTATCCAGAGTCTTGGGAGCCGCGACAGGTGCGGACTGTTGCGGGATGTAGAATGTAGTCGCTTCCTCCTTTGAAAAAAAAATAAAATTCTAGGTAGAATTCATGTTGTATATCGGGTTTGTACCCAAGGGATATTTATATACATGTTTGTATTTTTTCCATTCCAGTTATTGTATTGGCTATGACCCGACAGCTTATTCGGGTCTACTTTTTGTGGTATATTCTGTTGTAGTTATTTATTTCGTTATATTCTAGCATTTCATTTCTCATAGTTCTTTCATGCATCTTTTTTTCCTTTATTAGTAGTGTTAGTTTGTTGTCTGTTGCATTTTTATTTAATTTTAACATCTCGCTTGTATGATACCGTGTAGTTAGTTCAGTATTATATTGTACCGACAGTTGATGTTGAGACTGGACCCTCTGAAATTCCCGATTTAATGTAGTATAGGGTCGGCCACCCGTTATTATTTTAAGCGGGGTGTTACAGAATTCTAAATTTATTTTCGCTAATTCTCTTGCGGATTCATCAGTAATTAAGTCTAAAATTACTTCGCTATTGACGGCTATTATAATCCTACTAATCCTATAACTATTACTCCTAAATGCATGAATTCTAAAATTATTTTAGCTAATTCTCTTGCGGATTCATCAGTAATTAAGCCTAAAATTACTTTGCTATTGGCGGCTGTTATTTTTCTTTGGCTAGTGTGATTATATATTTTATTAGTAAATTCTAACATATTCTTTTTATATAACTATTGTCCTAATTTATTTTACCACAAACATATATGACAAATGTAAAAAGCCATCACCCTCTTGAGGACTATTTATGAGTTATTGTTCATTTTCACTGTTCACTTTTACTGTTCATGTCACTATTCATCCATAGAAAAATAATGGTATCAGAGCTGCTTTAATCATATATATTTATCTAATAAGACATATTATTTAACGAAAAGAGTGGAATTACAAATCATAAGGTTACAATTTATTGAACATCGACAAGATAAAATATCAAATTATTTTGTTCAATGCAGAGATGATGACTCCTTAATACAAGACAAAGAAGCAACAGGAGAATTACTTAATATTTATAAAGTATACATGATTATGAACAAAATCCCCTCAGAACCCTGGTTTATGATAAAGGAAAATATTAATATGAGAATTTTTATACCAAAACACCATTTTAGTTTAAATATAAAATATTTTAATAAATCTATATGCTCTACTGAAGTAGAAGAAGCAATAGAAAATGAGAAAAATACAAATTATCGATATTCTAATTATAGACATGCTGACTTTGAAGACTCATATGATTCAATGGATTCCGTAACAAGGAACAATATTGAAAATATGATGGAACCATAAAAAATTAAAGATGCAATAGATAAACAGAAGCAAGAGACTACGTAAGCATCTCAATCAGCAATCACTGTGCCCAATAACAAAAATGAAGACGCAAGAGATGACGCAAGCAGAAAACGACGCAAATCACTGTTCAATCACGCGTCTCAATACTGTGCACTTTTTACTATGCCAAATCACTGAACAGATGTCACTATTCAAGAAAGCGACCGAAATTTAATATGCACTTTTGACGAATTGAAGTTACTGTGCAAGATTCGACTGAAGCCGCCCACGTTTTTCCTGTAAATAAAATGAATTTAGTCAATTATTGGCGTTCGAAGCACTTTTCTCTCCTATAAAAGGAGCTCACTTCTTCATTCTCAATCATCCAGAAAATTCACAATCTCTCCAACCATCAAAATCTCTCTAAGCTTTTAAGTTCAACTTTCCGATTAAGTTTTCCAGCATCAATAGTTTGTAACATCCACTTGTAATAGTAAGTCTTTTAATTACCTCTGTAAATTATGGCTTGTATCTTTGAATTCTGTCAGTAAATTAAGCTTGTAATCGCATGTTTTATTTCTAGTAATAAAATTTCAAGTTTTTATTAGAACTTTCGGGAAAACCACTCTGAGTACTTAGATAATATTCTTACTATGTTTTGATATATCATTAAAGGATCCTTGAGGATTTGTTTTTATGGTAATATTGACATAAATATTATAATTAAACTCTGGAATGATCTTCGATTTGTAAATTTTTCGGTGTCCTGTGAGTTGCTATTGTCGCCGTTGTTGCCGTGATATAGGCGTTTGTAGGCTTGATTGGGCTGCTACAGTTGTCTGTAGTACTGTGGACTTGAGGACTATTTATGAGATACTGTTCATTTTCATTGTTCACTTTTACTGTTCATGTCATTGTTCATCCATAAAAAATAATGCTATTTATGAGTTACTGTTCATGTCACTGTTCATCCATAGAAAAATAATGGTATTAGAGCTGCTTTAATCATATATCTTTATATAATAAGACATATTATTTAACGAAAAGGGTGGAATTACAAATCATAAGGTTACAAACCATAAAAATATAAACTTTATATGCTTAGTAGAAGAAAGTTGTTACGAACAAAAATACTTGCAGAATATAAAAATTTAGATTTTTATATTAATAGAGCAATACTATTTAAAAACCAAAAAGATTTTTCAAGATTTCTTGTTATTAATTGGATAATAATAGATATAAAAGAAAAAATCCATCACTACACCAAAATGGCCAAAATGTCACCTTTCAGCCGGCCACCCTTGTCAAGGTCATTGACCGTGACAAAAAACACGCGTTTTATGTCACGGTCATTGACCTTGACATGACCGTGATAAGGAATTGTCACCGTCATTGACCATGACAAGTCCGTGACAAATTTACTTGTTACGGTCATTGACCGTGACAATTCTTTAAATAATTGTCAAGCTCAATGACCGTGACACGATCGTGACAATGTTTACAGCAAAAACCCTTTCCCCCTTCTTTTTTCCCTCCCGCTGTTCCCTCCTTCTCTCTCTCTCTCTCTCTCTCTCTCTCTTATATTAGAGTATATATTATAATAATATCTAGCCACTAATATTAATGAACACACACACACACACACACTATATATATATAGGGAGAGGTTCTCTAATGGACCAAAAGAATGGACTTTTTAATGGACCTTAACAAAAAAATACATAATAACACATTAATTTTAATTCCTATAGTGTAATTGGTCCGCGCCAGCAGCACCCGAGAACACACCTTCACCCCACTACCCCACCCCCCACCCCCCCACCGCCCCCCAAACCACCACCATCACCATAGCAGCCCTTATGGCAGCCCTTATGACAACAGGGCTGCCATGGGGGTGGGGGTGGGAGGGTGGGGTGGGGTGGGGTGGGTGGGGGCGTGTGGGGGGTGGGGGATCGATCTACACGCGTGTTTGGTGCCGCTGGCGCGGACCAATTACACTATATGAATTAAAATTAATGTGTTATTATGTGTTTTTTGTTAAGGTCCATGCTTTTGGTCCACTAGAGAACCTCTCCCTATATATATATATATATATATATATATATATATATATATATATATATAATTAAAACAATCCCGACTTTACCGTGTACTAAACCTGTAACAGTAGCCTATACGTCATAACTTAAGTTTATGGTCCAACTCAGATTATTAATTAATTTGCACATTAATTAATTTAATTACTTTGGTATCGCTCAACCACTATACCCGGACTCGCCCACTTGATCCGAAATTTAATATTTTGGAATATATTTCTCCAAAATTAACCAAAATGTATCACCCATAAATTCCCTCTAAATCCTAATTACTCCACCTCATAATTGTTAAGAATTTATGTCCTATATTTATTTCTCACTAAATAAAGTGTGGAAAAATAATTTTAAGTAAATTTCCCTTATATAATAAAACAGGCCGACCTGTCAAAAATCCTCGACCATCGATCGATCGATCCCAGCCATCGATCGATCGATCGAACAGGTATTCGTCTTCTCCGAAGGCCTGTTTCAGCCATGGACGAAAACCTTAAATGTCCAATTTCTTCTACAGTCTACCCAAGTCCTATCATCAATATAATACACCAAGAACATCATAAGGAACCCCCATAAAGTCCCAAAACCACGTTTAATTTCCGTTCTCTCCTATTTTCTGAATTAGGGAAAACCTGGGTTATTCGTTAATTACGTCACAACACCAAATTACCATCTCAAATTCATTCATAATTCGTCGGGGTTTTCACATCTGACCAGTACATATAAATCTCAGATTATATAATAAATCTCTACAATAATTTCTAATCAGATGATTTTTTTACAAAAACCCCATTTGTGTACCCTCTTTACCCCAAAACGAATTTTGGTTCCCACTTCACACAAATATGAATTGTAATACAAATAAATGCAACAGCAAGTTAACCACTTGCCTTATGGTTTCGTAGGGTCTGATCCGGAGTTGTGATTCCCAAGGTTGATGATGAAATCCCCTTTGGTTCTTGCCTTTGTCTCCCAAAATGGTTCTCAGTGCCTTTAACTGCTCCCTAGGGTACTCTCTCCAACTTTAGGTTTTTCATAGTGTAATCTGTCGTTCCCCTTTTTCCTTTAATTAAGTAATTAAGCTTAATCTCCCGAGACCTATTTACTACCCCAATTCCTCTATTCCAATTATCTTGGCCCTTCCGGACTTAACCATGCACTCAGAATTGGCATTTAGATAAGTTTATAAAATTTCTTATCTCCCACCTAACTTAGTCTGGAACTGACTCCCGGTTGAGATAAGTAAACCCTACGTCATTAATACTCTTAAGACGTAATTAAATATTACTATTCCCATAAATATTAATCAATTATTCTCCCGATTAATATTTATATAATAATTCCATAATTAATTCCATTAAATTACGACACACTAGTAATTTAAATGTTTCCCTAATTAATTAACTATTAAATTCATAAAATTACAGGGTGCTACACATTTCATACAAGGCTCTTACTTTCTTTCGAGCGAGTGCAAAAGATAAAAACCTCGTTGAAGCTGAACTGACTTACTATGGTGTAATTCAAAATATATTTGAATTGGATTATATAAGATATAAAGAGGTTGTATTTTACTGTGACTGGGTAAGAGTTGAGGATAAAAATTCTCGTAAAGTTGATCTTGTCACCAATTTGATCATTGTTGACTTGTCCAAGTTGAAGAGCAACGACCACGTGAGCGATGAGCCGTTTGTTTATGCATTTCAAAAGGTCAACCAAGTGTTTTACTCGGAGTATATCAACAACGAGCCGTGGTCAATTGTCCTACATGCGCCAAAGCATCTAAATAGTAGTGTGGATGACTTGGCTTCTCCTACGGAATATCAATTCATTTTTTATGATAACCCGAATTTGAAACAATTTTTCAATTTGTAATAAATATTCCAATTTGTACTTTATCAATCCATTTTTAATGCTTTTAATTGATTTTCACTTTATAATTTTCACTCTTGTGTAGTGTGCATGTGTGTGGGCTGTAGGGGTGGGGGTGGGGACGTTTCGAATTTTTAGTAATTGTACATATTATGAGTTAGATGTTGTTGTTTTGGAATTCAGAATTGTGTTAAACAGTAACAATTCATTTGGATTTGTAGTAATAGTTTATATTTGCATGTCTTCTTCTAATTCATTTCGATTTGTACTAATAACAATATTTTTTTACAAAAAATGTCTCCTTCAGGTATTAAGGTGAGGATGATGATGTTGATTATGATGATGTCGTCTGGGCTCGGTGGTAGCGGAGGCGACGAGGGCTCCTCGGCACCTAGGCTCCCCAAATATGCCAAATTGGGGATGGCCATCGAGAACAAGACTAAGCTATTAGCGAGATCCCTCGAGCTGGCAAAGACGATCATCAGCCCGGGGTACACTACTTGGAGGGACGTGCCAAATGAGCTCAAGTTAGCTATTTGGGCGGCACTACAAGTAATGTATTTATATTTATATTTATACTTATATGAATATTTCGATTTCAATTTCAATTTTGATTTCAATTTCATTTTATATTTATTTGTAACTAACATTGTATTTGTTGGACAGGAACAATTCAGCCTGGATCCAAAGCTACGCGATTCCGTCTTAGAGCAGTTGAGGGAGCAACACAAGACGTGGAAGAAAAATATGCGGATCTGGTACTTTAGGAAGATCCGAGAGTCCGTTATCCGAATGTTGAACCCGACTCGCCAAAGGAGTTGATCTCATTGGCACAATGGTAAAAGTTCATTGACAATGAGATCGGTGAGCGACAATTGGCATCTCGTCAATCGGGGAGGGAAAATTGAGCGAAAAATACGAACGTGCACTACTTCAACCGGACATCTTACGCTGAGGTGGAGCATAGGATGGCGGTAAGATTTAATTTTTCTATAATTATAGAAATATATTATTCTGCATTATTTTACTTTGTGGGCTCGATACTAATTTTGCATTATTTTATTTCAGGGGACAGGGAGTGGCCCTGGGGGTAGGACACATAGGCTCGATACTTATGTGGATATTCAGACGAAGAAGGGGAAGGATAAGGAGGTGTCCCCGAGCGTCGTGGCCGCGATTGTAAGTAATCCGACATTTTACTTTTTGTTAATTACGTTATATTTTTTTATTTACTTATTTAACTAATCATGTGCTTTTTGTCATTGCAGGCAAAGCTTAAGGAAGTGCATGAGTTGCAGTCTAATGCCGACAAGGCATCTTTGTCCACAGACGCACTCAGCCAAGTACTTAGCGCTGATCGTAAGGGGAGGACAAGGGGGGTGAGCTCGCAGGTGGACAAATCTAGAATCATCGAATTGGAGACGAGCGACACCGGGTTGGCTCGAACGGTGGACTCGCATGACGCGAAGCTGTCCCGTTTGGAGACGACGATCCAAGATATGTTCTCATTCATGAAGCGTTCGTTGGGCAGAAAACATAAGGGGAAAGAGAAGGATAAGGTGGGGGAGGAGGAGGAGGTTCAGGAGGACGAGGATGTGGACCTCGCTGCTTCATCGCCGACACGTGCAGACTTTGATGATCTAGTCTCCTATTTGGCTCCTTTCGACCGACCGATGTAGACACTTGGTTGGACGAGCGTATTTATACTGAACATATTTGATGACCAGCGGATAAGACGGGGGTTGAGGGAACCGAATACCATCCAGGGTATGCCAGTTCATGAACCTTTGCTTCAAGACATCGAGTCCAAGGTGCTCGTCACACATGTGATACCCGGGAAGGAGAACTCCCCATTTTGGTTGCGCGAACAATGCGGCACGATGTATATTGCTAGGCGTGTCAATTCGTATATCGTGTGGCCTACTCACCTCCTCAGAACTACCCCTACTCCAGACATGTAGTGACATTATTTGAATTGAATTGTTTTAAGTTGTTACATTTAAATTATATTTGGATTATATCGTGATGCGTATTGTTTTGAATTTATATTTGCATTATCTCTATTTTATTTGAATATATGATGTTTGAACAGGTACAACGTTTCTATAACAGGTACAAATATATTGTTGGGCAGTGGCAGTGGCAATACTGCCCAGCAGATTTTTTTCAATTCTGCCTAGAATTATCACGGTCATTGACCGTGATAATTTTTTAAATATTGTCACGGGTTTGTCATGGGGTAACCATTCATGATCCTTTACCATGATCCTTTACCATCACCATGATCCTTTACCATCACCATGAATGGTAAAGGATCATGAAATATTAAACTCCATCACCATGCTATATCCAAAATAAATCCAACTCAAATTTTATAAAATAATAGCCAATAAATATCCCCACTACAAATATCTAACTGAAATCCATAAACAACACCAAAAATTCATAAATATTTGTCTCAAAATAAAATGCCATAATGGAAAGTAAATCTAAACTACTAAAACAAATCAAATAAATCTCCAGTTGCACTCCAAAGATCTCCAATACATCCTATGCAGCTACTCTCACATCTATACCTGAAATGTTAATCAACGCAATGGGTCAAAGCCCACGGCATGGATACTAACTACTCCTCTTAATTACGGTCCATAAACCCAGACAATAGCCTTAAAGATGATAAACATCACAATAGGGTATATTAATTTAAACGATGTATAAATTAACACGCGAGTAAAATAACTGCCACTATCTATCCATATCACTAAGCGCACCCGATTTTTAAATCCAATTATGAAATTTCAACATAACACTAGATCCCACAATTTAATTTACTTAATTAAATCCAATTATTTTGTGCGACACTAGTATAGAGAGTTCACCCTATTTCAGATCTTACACATACTCCTGGACCGCTTAAGTTCTACACCACACACATTCCACTCATTATAACCAGTTCGCCCAATTTCGTTAGCCCTGCACATACTCATGAGGTTCCATGCACGACACATCACTATAGCCAGGTCGCCCGTATTCTGTCTACCCTACACATACTCGTGACACGACACACATCCACGCCACTATAGCCAGTCAGCCCGTACCTATCAATCCTGCACATACTCACGACCTAAATTCATTTTAATACCCGTTATTTGTCTTAGGCATTAATTTTCAATTATCTCAAGTTCTCAATATTCTCTATTAGCCCCACCCTTAAACCGATCATAAATCCTCAAACCACCCCTAGTACCATACCTATAGATCTTCAAAACGCAAGTATATCCTGATTTATCATTTGGGGAGAATACCTACCAAAATCATTACCTAGTCTCACACCTAGGTTAACGATCTAACAGAAACAACGTAAAAATTAGCCCCACCTCGGAGTCGTCTCTCCTGAAAAATCTACACTAACTAGCTTCATACCTAGAAAGTGTTAGCAATAACTAAGGCCTATCTATTAGTCTCATACCTAGCAAACAACCTAAAAACAAGGTGAGAGCACTAACTACCCTAACATTCCCTTCGTCCCCGCAGTGTCAGTTAAAAATAACATTATCAAATCGCATAAGGCATATTTTTAACTTATCACCACAATTATTTCAATTAATCACAAGATCACTTCTTATCCAATTTATGTCCCTTTAATCAAAATAATTCGTTTTCTCATCAATTCATAGAATTTCTATTCAGATGCGTATTTTTTTGGGAAGCATCTACTCTACAATGCACATAATTAACGTGGTTTTACAAGTAGAAATAAATTTATAACATTCCAACGATTTATTCTACATGCGAACGTCATAAATTCTAATGGAATTCGAGTCTCTAATCTAACAATGGAAGGCTTTTGAGTCTTAATTTGCATTAAAGATTTGAATAAAATCAGTTCCAACTTTAGTTTCACTTTTCTTAATTAGTCTTTCTAATTTATTTTAGAAAAACAATAATTATTAATGTTTTGGCAACATTTAAAATGCATAATGCCAGAGGTGAACAGTAAAAGTATTAATGTATGTAAAGAAGTCGTCTTGAAAATCTGATTACATGGTTACATTCCTCTTAAGAAAATAGCAAAGATACCTTTTTGGTTGTTCTTGAGAAAACTTTATTTAGATTTTCAAAACTAGGGTTGAAAGTTGTGTCCAACGGGATTTAGATTTTGTAGATGAGAAGAGATAATAATTTGGCTGCATTTTGAGAAGGGTTAAAAGTATTTTAAAAAGTCTAAACCTGTCAATTATATCAAAGATTTAAAGAAAGAGTCCTAATCAAACACAAACACTCAAAAATACAGTACGGACAATCAGACCGTTGGAATTGGCTTAAATTTTAATACGTTGTAACTGAAGTCGAGGCGAAGCTATTGTAAAACATTCAGCTCGATCGGACGATCTTTTTTTATTCTCCTTAGGCCTGATCCTCCCCTAATTTTTTTTTTTATAAAAAGTTATAATTTTCAAATTTTAATTCCGATCCAAATTCCACTTAAAACCTAATTTTTTATATATAAAAATCAACATTTTTACATACCAAAATTAAATAGATTCTAAAAAAATATTTTATAAAAATTTTTAATTACCAAAGATTTTCATGACTAAAAAATCGCAGGGTGTTACATACTCCCCCACTAATACAGGAATTTCGTCCTAAAAATTTGATGAAGTATAAATGTCAAACGTAAAGTCGCGCAAATTATATAAGGTTTACATATGCCTAACTGTAGAGTGCTACGATTGGGCACTCATACATCCAATCCTACACGCATATACCCCACGAGCAAATATACAATATATATCATAACTACATATATACGCATAAGTATGAAAATAACAACGTATCACGCTCTCTGACGAATCACCACTCGATTCTAACTCCAAAAGACATCGTAAGATTAAATCCTTAAATCAAATCACATCACTGCATCCATAGACGAAGCCACATGGGGGCCAAAGGGGGCCATGGCCCCCCCTAAAGATATGAATTTTTCTGTTGCTGCTACGTGTGTATCTCTGAGTATTAAATAGTTGGAATGTGTGTATATCTAAGTATTGAGTAGTTGGAAAGTCTCAAGCCTAAAAATATGGGATATTTAGTTATCCATCTTTCATTCTACAACACGTCTCTAATTTTTAAGTGAGTCCATCCTACTTCTAAATGGGACAACCATTTTTTCTCAACCACTTCTACATCTTATTTGTTTAAATCATTTCTCCCATTCTTTCTTCTTTACCTGCTTAAAAAAAAATAGCAACTGCTCTGTCTCCAATAATGCAAGCCATTACCCTACAATTGGTAAGTTTTTTCCCCCACTCGCACACACAAGTTACTTTATTCAATTGATATATTCTGGAAAAAAAATAGAATTATTTGTAATTTAGGATACACTTATTCTTCCTTATTCTTGATTGTGTCATTATTTCTTATATTAATATTTGGGGACCATTTGTAATGAAATCTTTTACTATCATGTTTGACACCAATTAGTTAGGAAAAGAAATGACTCTTTTGCCCCTATAAACTATTATTATTATTATTATTATTATTATTATTATTATTATTATTATTATTATTATTATTATTATCTAATTTGATAAAAACTATATTTTTATATACTTTTGTTGTAAAAAGTATCCAAAAAAACAGTTTCCCAATACAGTATTTTTTATTACAAAATAGTTGGATATAACTTATTTTAAAACACTTGTTTTGTAAAAAAGTTTCAAAATATATTGTTTCGTTATTTAAAAAAATGGACATTTTTAAGTAAAAAATACATGTTATTTATAACACTTTATACCAAATGACTTTATAAAATACCTATTTGTAAAAAATAAAACTTTTTATAAAAAATGTTACAAAAAAAATATTTTTTAAAAAAACAAAAAAATTGTTTCATTATTAATGAATCAATTTACAAATCTGAACATTGGAACAAAATGGAGAATGAATATCTTACAACTTCTCTCAGAGGGAAATCTCAAGACAATTTAGTACGGATGAAATCATAAATGGATTTCGTGATTTAAAAACACGTCGAGTACAATTTTGATAAATATTTACTTTGTTTTTCAGAAAGTTTATATTTTTTGTTGATGAATATGTTTATATCAATATGTGTGTGTGTGTGTGTGTGTGTGTGTGTGTGTGTTTATTTATTTATTTTATAAACTTTTGTCCCCCTAAATATTGAATCCTAGTTTTGTCCCTGACTGTATCGATACTAGATATAACCAAAATTATACTAACGATCCGCCAAATAAATATCATATTCAAAATCAACTCTAAGGATCATCACATCAAGATTACTATTTCTAACATCAATTTGTACAACGTCCTTAACATAAAACTCTCTTTCTCCAAGAAAACACAATTAACACGTATATTAGACTCAATATCTTAAGGAGTACGTATAAATAAAGGGGATCAAAGATCGCTAACGCAAAAGTTAAACGGACTCACGACCTACGAGACCTAAGACCATACTCTAATAACATCTATAACACCCCGTGCATTCTGGTGTCGACCGCCATCAAAATATGCCAGGCGTTACTAAATTAAATACCATTCTTAGCATGTGACAGGTATATGAGATATTTTTTTAAAAAAAATCACAAGATATCCTCAAATTTTCAACAAATATAACCATTCATGAAATACTAAAATTCATTACCATACTATCTACAAAATAAAACCAACTCAAATTTTATAAAATAATAGTGAATAAATAACCCCATTACAAATCTCTAGCTGAAATTCATAAACAACTGTGGAACCGAATCACCCACCAAAAATTCATAAATAACTGTCTCAAAATAAAATGACTGAATGGAAAGTAAATTTGAACTACTAAAGCAGATAAAATAAATCTCCAACTGCGCTCCAAAGATCTCCAATACATCATATGCAGCTACTCCCGCAACTATACCTGAAATGTTAATCAACGCAATAGGTCAGAGCCCACCGCATGAATACTAGTTACTCCTCCCAATTAGGATTCGTAAATCCAGACAATAGCTTTATACATGATGAACACCATAATACAATATTTTAATTTAAACGTGATATAAATTAACATGTGAGAAAATTAAGTACCATTATCTATCCATATCAATAAGCCATCCCGATGTTTAAATCTATTTATGATATTTCAACATAACACTAGATCCCACAATTTAATGTAATTAATTAAATTCAATTAATTTGTGCGATACCAGTATAGTCAGTTCATCCTATTTCAGGTCCTACACATACTCCTTCCCGTCACACACTTTCCCCTCACTATAGTCAGTTCGCCCAATTTCACTAGCACTGCACATACTAGTGAGGTTCCACGCACGATACGTCACTATAACCAGTTCACCTGTATTCTGTCAGCTCTGCACATACTCGTGACGCCACACACACCCACTCCGCTATAGCCAGTCGGTCCGTATTCTTCAGCGTTGCACATACTCAAGACGCAAATTCATTTTAATACCTGTTCTTTGTCTTAGGTATTAATTTTCAATTATCTCAAATTGTCATTATTTTCTATTAGCTTCACCCTTTAATAGAGCATAAATCCTCAAATCACCCATAGTCCCATACCTAGAGATCTTCAAAATACAAATATATCTGGACCTATTATTTAGGGAGAATACTAACAAAAATTACTACCTAGCCTCGCATCTAGGTTAAAGATCAAAGGAAAACAACCTAAAAATCAGCCCCATCCTGGAGTCGTCCCTCCTTAAAAATCTACACTAACTAGTCTCATACCTAGAAAGTGTGTCCAACAACTAAGGTCTACGTACTAGTCTTATACCTAGCAAGCAACCTAAAAATGAAGTGAGAGAACTAACTACCCCAACAATCACGTCATCACTGCAGTGTTAATTATTCATAACATTAATCAATCAGGTGAGGCATATTTTTAACTTACCCCAGCAATTCTTTAAATTAATTGTAATATCATTTCTTATCCAAATTATGTTCTTTAATTAAAACAATTCGTTTTCTCATCAATTTATAGAATTTCTATTCACATGCGTATTTTTTTCGGAAGCATACAACAATAATTCTCTACTCTACATGATGCGCATAATTAACATGGTTTTACATATCGAAATCAATTTACAACATTCTTACGATTTATTCTACATGCAAACATCATAAATTCTAACGGAATTCGAGTTTCTAATCTAAGCATGCAAGGATTTTGAGTGTTAATTCGTATTAAGAATTTGAATAATATCAGTCCCAACTTTAGTTTCACTTTCCCTAATTAGTCTTTCTAATTTATTTTAGGAAAACTATAATTATTAGTTTTAGGCAATATTTAAAATGCATAATAACAAGGGTCAATTATTTAATACTCCCTACTATAAATATATATTTTTTAAAAAGGACACATATTTTTAGTTTAACCCATTTAGTCCCTAAGCACTCAATATTCCCTTATTTTTAGAGATCCGCGCCAGCGGCACTCCCTTTTCAAAATATGTGGCAAAGGACTTTTTGAGGCAAAATAAAAAGGCTTGGACTAAATGAGTATTAAAAAATGTTTGAGGGGCTATTTGGTATATGTCCCTAATAACAAAGGGGAACAATAGAAATATTCATGCATGTAAAGAAGTCGTCTTGAAAATATGAATACATGGTTGCATTCCTCTCGCGAAAATAGCAAAGACACCTTTTTAGTTGTTTTTGAGAAAACTTGATTTTGATCTTCAAAACTTGGGATGAAAGTTGTGTTCAATGGGTTTAGGTTTGTAGATGAGAGGAGATAATAATTTGGTAGGCTACTGCTTTTTGAGAAGACTTAAAAGTGTTTTAAAAAATATAAGCATGTCCATTATATAAATGATATAAAGAAAGAGTCATAATTGAACGTAAACACTAAAAAATACATTACGGACGATTAGACTGTCGGAATTGGCTAAAAATTTTATATGTTGTGGTTGAAGGCGAGACGAAGCTGCTGTAAAAAAATCCGCTCGATCAGACAGTCAATTTTTTTTTATACTCCTTGAGCCAGATCCTCCCCCGATTTCTTATATATAAAGTTATAATTTTCAAATTTTAATCCCGATTTAAATTCCACTTAAAACCTTATTTTTATATATAAACATCAACATTTTTACATACCAAAAGTAAATAGATTCTAAAAAATTACTTTTCCAAAAATTTTAATTTCACAAAGATTTTTACGGCTCAAGAATGTGTGAGGTGTTACAATACCTTAAGGTGAGAGATCAGAAGAGTTGTTTTTTAGTTGGGTTTGAGTTGCATTGTTCTTAGGTTTGGAAGAGTTTCGAGAAAGAATAACGTAGCTAGAGAGAGTTCGAGGGAAAATGAAAGAAAAATCATATTTAAATACGTGGGATCCTATGGCAGTATAATGTAGTAGACATTTGGTGCAGTGGTGTTACTAAGTTATTATGTAGTGTGAGTATTATGAAGTAATATATTGAGTGTCAAATGCATCCCCCTAAAATATTAGTGGTGCTACATGCTATAGACAAAAAATGCTGACTTTTATTTCATTGACGTATTATTGTGGTTATTTGGTTGACAAAATTGGATGACATTTTTTTAAATTAAAATATATATCTTGGAATATTAATATGATGGACAAAAACGTGTGACGTTTGAGTAGAGTAAAATAATGGAGTCAATTATATCAGTGTTTAAACTTTATTAAACTATGTTAGCAAAGTCACATTTTTTTACTTCACAATACATGGCCCTAAGAAAGTACGTAGGGACAATCTCTCATATTTTTTATTCTTAAAATCCTCGGACCAACTTAAACATTTGGGCGTTTGCCATATAAGGTTTGTAACTTTTGAATATTTGCTAAAGATATGTATTTCTCAGTCTATACAAATCATTTCCAATTCCTCACAAATTTTTAGTGATGCTTTGTGCCACTAAAGTGTCACGAAATTCCCTATAAAGTGCAATTGAATTTATTTTGAAGTGGTGGACTATTTGTGTGGAGTGGGAATAGCCGAATTTTTAGTAATTTGCACCTACGTTTAACTGGTTGTGTTAAGCGTTAAGGCTGATAAGGTGTTCAGGCACCAAAAGAGTCATATCCACATTAATAATAGATAAAACCATGGTAATCTTTCTATTAAGTCTCATTTATATGAAATATTTTCTAATTGATTCTATCGCAACATTTTTTTCTTAATAAGTCATATTTGTACATAAAGTGAATAATCACTGTATATTTACAAATAGAACCTATTGAAATCAAAATCTTTTTACATGAGACCTTATGGAGTAAAAATAAAATTTTAGGACCTATTGAATTACATGCTTAGTAAACAGAACTAATTAGTAAAAAGTCCTAAAACCATAGTAAAAAAATATGAATTAAGAAAATGAAAAATGGAAAATTGAAATTTTTTTTGAGCGGCAAGCCTCCTTGAGTTATAAAATGGGTTTATGCTGTTTTATTGCTCTTTTTCCCGGCCCATTGAAGTTGGTCTCATTAGTTTCTAAAATCATAATTTTCTAAACGCAGAGATAGTGCTCAAGTTTGAAAAATTAGAATTTTACTATTAAATAAATTATAACTTCTGATGTTACCTATTGTGCAACTCCTAACTTTATTTAGAAAAAATATCTGTTACCTACTGTGCAACCCCCAACTTCTGATGTGATTAAGAAATTGTATTTTAGTGAATTTTTGGTCAAAATGAATATACTTATAAATTTAAAAATGAGTTTCATTCATTTTGATGAATCGCTATATTTTATATGTCGGAAAATCTGCAAAATCTACAAGTTGGCCTATGGCTTGATGATAATCTAATGTATGAACCGCACTTTTTTTCTCTTTTTTTAATGGAACCGGTGAATGGGACTAGCTACTGATTTCCTATAAATCTATATGCAGGCATGCAAATGTTTTTTCCTGTATTAGTCACGTAAAGGTACACCCCATTTCTCTCTCTCAAAATTTTAGTGTAGCCACTTCATTTGTACGCTTAGCTATTTCTTCCTGGTTCACCGGCTCATCAGGTATGTACCCATTTTACATATATATCCGTACATGTGTGTGTGTTAATCGCACGCTTATCTCCATAAAATAAGTTGTCTGTACAATAATAATGCGAGTTGTTGCATTTCCCAGCTTTTAATATTACATACGCAGTTCTTAATTTTTTGGCGGTATCAATTAAGTCAATGTAGTATATATTTAACAAAAAGCTTTTCAATTACCCCTCACCATCCCTTTTGGATCAGTTTTTTTTATAAACTTGTTTAAACTTTTAAGGAGAAAGTACTCTTAGATCTCTCATAAACAAATTTTAAACACTATAGGAATTTTGATAAATTTTAAACAGTTAGCTCTACTAATTCTCTTTTTGTAGAAGTTCACGCCAGCGGCATAACAAGTGAATCTAATTGTAAATTGTCCTTTAATGTTTAAAAATTATTATCAAGGGACCTAATTGTAAATTTTTCAATTTTTTAATGGATATCATCTTGAAAGACTAAACATTATTTAACCCTATTTTTCTATGGTTGTGATGCAATAAATTATTTATTTTTTGACTTTTGGATGTAGTTGTATTTGGAATTTTCGAGGACGACATCAACTTAGTGTAAATCTCATGGGCCTCTTGTTTGTTTGTTTTTAACTGTTTGACAACGATACATTATAAACAACTTATATTGCTAAACAACTAAATTTATTATCTTAGATTTTCTTGAAAATATTGGATATAAATTTTGCTACTTGACAATAAATAATGTTAACTGTGATTTAACTCAAAATAGTTATTATTTGTAAACATCAATATGATTTGGTTTAACCATCAACCAGTAAACTTATTTGTTTAATTTTTTCTTCAGAATTTCATATTGAATATGGATTTTTTTTATGAATGTTGATGAGTAGCTTTCATTATAAACATAATTAAAGAACAAGTAATTAACATTTTCTCATATGGATCTATAAATTTAATGCATGAATATTCAATTTTACATATTATTTGTTCTTTAACAATACAAAACATTATGTATTAGAAATTTAATGTTAGGATATTAGATCAATATGATTATCACATACAATTATTAAACGAAATATAAAATAATATTGTAATTACATACCTCCATAATGTCACAAATGGAAAGATTGACGGAGAAGTCGACCTTTGCAATCTCCGATGGGACTGAATTTCGGACCACGGGTTCCTCGTAGGGGTGGCAATTTTGACACGACGCGATAACCCGATACGAACTCGACATGAAGTTAGCGGGTTAGGGTTGACGATTTCTTGACATGAACCCGAATATGACACGATCCGCCAACACGAATAATAAAACAAATTGAGTTAGTGTCAAACACGTATAACTCGAAAATGACACGAAAAGACTGTTTAATTCATATTTTATGGAGAATATATTAATTGATTTATATATCTGGATAGAAATTGTATGAAACTCATGGACAATTGAGTGGAAAATTATTTATACGTCACAAGAAGTTGAAATTAATAAAATTTAAAGTTATCATAAACCTATGATTGGTTAAGAGGGAAGAAAATATTGATTTTATGTTTTATTTAATGGGTTATGCGGGTCAATCCGAACACGACACGATAATAAACAGGTCGGGTTAGTGTTTGTTCCTCTGACACGATTAGTTAAATGGGTCGGGTTAGGGTTGACTAATACTTAACACGAACCCGACATGACATTACCCGAAAATGACACGGCGCACATGAATTGACACCTTCCTCTTGTGTATGACAAACATATATTCCAATTTCAGCACATTCTAACAGCTGGATTTTCTCTTATAGCCAAAATAGTATTTCAAAAATTAACATAATGAGGTCTTAATATTTCTCTCCCTTATCCTATTATTAATGATGGAAAATTAGTCACTTATTTATAGGTAGGGAGAAGACCCAAATCTCCAACAGTCACTTAATCTTACGGTCCATCAAGGTAAATAACTAAGGGTCCATTTGACTCTTGGTATTTAGAGTACCCTTTTATTAACCAAAGTGACTCTTAGCATTAATATAATTACGGAGCACATTATATAAAATTATTTTTTTAAATAATTCTAACATTCTCCCACTTGGTCCATAATTATCATAAAACGCGTAATAATTTTTTAATCATCCTTAAATGTTTTTTTTTTCATAAACACCTTAATCAAACTAACTATTAATGTGAGTCACGATGCTCACATATTAATTCCACAACATTAGCAATTCATCCAGCAAGGTCTATAAATTGGGTTATTCAATAATGGTCCAATAATGTCTTATATAAAAGACTATTTATGTTACATTCATTAATTCGCATGCATGTAAACTTGTAGTGCAAGACAAAAATTGAAATGTTCAGACTACATTTTAATTGATATCAAGTATAGTGCCAAAATTTAGGCACCAAAAAATCCACTAACACTTATACTTCATTGGTTACACGCAAAACTCATATCGTAAGCATGTTTCATGAATGTTCTTTGGTGATAGCGCGTTTATTAGTGGATATGCTATGTCAACACTTATACTAATTTGTTCAACTGACATTTGTTGTTTCTGGACTTTTTTGTTCACATATAGGTACTATATCCTAATGTGCCTAGGTTCTTTAAAATACCTATCAGTTCTTCATAAGGAAGATTGTAGCGGCATTATTATGATAT
Source organism: Sambucus nigra (assembly GCA_949130495.1). Classification (NCBI taxonomy): domain Eukaryota; kingdom Viridiplantae; phylum Streptophyta; class Magnoliopsida; order Dipsacales; family Adoxaceae; genus Sambucus; species Sambucus nigra. The sequence goes on along the minus strand of OX422220.1, from coordinate 432,031,102 downwards.
TTCAATGACTTGGTAATAGTGTCGACAACTCCAAGTCATAAAATAAATTTTTCGCTGCCATACTCCATAAATTGAAGCCCTAAAGCACATTACATACAATACTTAATTGTTTCTCACTCTTGCATAATATTGTTCACTAGGCCAAAAAAAAAACCCCACTTAATCAAGAGAGAAAAAAAATCATAAGTGTGAGCATATCATATTTTAAGCATCTCATTACTTCATACTCTTAAACTATTTTACTTCTCTAATCTGTCATTCATTTTTAAGAGAAATTCAAGAAATATATAAATTTACCCTCACTGACTTCAATGTATATATATACTTAATCAAAATACATAAGATATTATTAAAATACTATTGATGGAAAACTGACATAAGTTTATATAGTGATTTCTCAACGTATACAATTCTTTTCTTAAACTCTCATAATTTCTCACATTAAATGTAGCTCTTACTCAAAAGGAGATACTAAAGCTATTAATTCTAACATTCTAAGATATAAGTGAAAATATTTATTTACACCCATTTCTCTATCCGTAATGAAAACTTTGACCATAAGTCGAGCTTTATATTGTTGATTATCAAAATCGAATATTTTCTTACTCCTCTGTCAAATTCACATTTATGGGATAAATCTCACAATCATTCATAATAGCAAACTCATTTAAGAGATTCTTAAAACTATTCATATCCATTAACCGAAAGAAAAATTACTTTGGATGTTAAAGGAATGATATGAGTATCTTAACTTCTTTTATAACCACATTAGGTGATTTGATACTCTTACTAATTTCACCATTCTTTAAAGAATGACATTTGACATTTTCGATTTCGAAATTGTGGGAACCCATTTAGTATAAGTCTGTGAAAGTAGTCGATCAACCTAGATGGATTAACACACTGCCCGGCCCAAATCATGGCTCATTCTCTACACGAGTATTTAAGTTATACAAAAACACTTACGAATATTATCAAAGCAGGTACCAATAATCTCGGAGGAGATATTCAAGTACCACATGGCATATCCACGTGGTATCTCAAGTTCCTTAAACAACTCAAACTATATGACGCCACATCTATAAATTGTATACCCCAACCCGGGGCAAGGGAATCGTAACTTTAGATTTTGAGAGACACTTAATAAACAGTAACCTCTCCGTGGACATAGGCAAGTTACCGAACCATGTACATTGTTGTTGTGTGTGTAATCTTTACTTTCTGCCTTTGCGATTTTTGTCGTGGATTCCTTTATTGTGATATTTTTTGCACTCACAATTGGCGCCGTCTGTGGAAAATGATTTCTATTCCCATGAAAACACTCATCAACAGAAAGCTCGTGATGTCTCACCACAGCAGCAACCTCCCTCAAGTTGTTGATGTGCAAGAGGATCATATTCCTCCTAGGGTTAGGTATGAAATTCGCCAGCATACGAACCCCAGGTTTCGCCAGGACAAGCAACCTTCCAATGAGAGCTAAGGACCACCTAGGTCTATTCAGATTTTTGGGTTGGTCGAAGCATATGAAGCCCGGCTTTACGAGCAAGATGAGGCTACTCGCCTCCAAGAAGAAGATAATTCTCACCTCCAAAGGCGTCTTGAAAGAGTGGAGAGAGATCTCTAAAGGGAAACTAAGAAGCGCCGTAGCAGGACTCCTAGTCCTCAGGTGAGTAATACTTGCAGCCGGGGGAGGAGCTTAGGCTCGACCAGGAAAGAATTGAATGTGACAGGTTAGAGCACATTCAATCAGAGCATGGCTAGCCAGAAATATGCCATAGGAATAACGATCGATAAAACCACGAGATCAAAAATCTAGTTCGTAGAGAAATAGATCAACATCCAGCCCACCGTGGAGCCAGATCCACTAGAGAGCTAGTTAGAAGGGCTCTCAACTGTTAGATGAAATCTACTTTCTCAATGGCGATCGAAGAAGAGGATCCCCCTAAGAAGTTCACTGTTCTTAGGTTCAAGATTTATGATGGGAAGACTGACCCCATCGACCACGTCCGACAATACAGGCAGTTCATGACCTTGTGGAGCCATAATGACACATTAATGTGTCGAATATTCCCTTCCAGCCTATATGATATTGCGCAGAAGTGGTTTTAAAGGTTTCCAAACAGGTCCATCAGGAACTTCAAAGTTTTGGGAGAGCTTTTCACGGCTTGCTTCACAACCAACAACTCCTATCCCAAGACGATGGATACATTGCTTATGCTGAAAAGGAAGCCACGGGAGAACCTCAAGGATTATGCCAAGAGGTATTGAGAAGTTTCCAATGAGATAGAGGACTGCTCGGAGCAGGTAGCTGTAGTATCCTTCATAATTGGTCTGCCGACCACCTCTTTGTTGCACCCGTCCCTTACCAAGAAAGAAGCCAGTACCATTGACGACCTCATGGACCGTATCGAAAAATATGCTAAGGTGGAAGATGTGGTTGATTCTAATACATGAGACAATGGTCGAGCAAAGGCGAACATAGGGACAGAAAAGAACGATAGCGAAAAGAAGGGAAACAAGAATGGGGGAAATAATGGCTCCAAGAATGAGAACAAGGCTGACCCCTCCGAGGCGTTACAGGTTGTTAACACAGTCTTCAAGGAACCCATTTACAAGATCCTTAACAAAATTAAAGATGAGTCGTTCATCAAATGGCCTAAGAAAATGGGTGGCGAGCCAACCAAAAGGAACAATACCCTGAGATGTGCATTCCACAAGGAGGGAGATCATAAAATCAAAAACTGTACAACTTTGAAGTCTCACTTGGAGGAGCTGGTTCAAGCAGGGCACCTCAATGAGTATATCGAGAAGAAAGCAGATAAGGTCGCAGCCAATGGCGACCAAAAGCCAGACAACGTCCTCAATGACGGTACAGGACATGAGTTTGCAGTAATCCATGGGGAATGGGAATGTCGTTCGGATGGAACTCAAGAAGGTGACTGCCGTGATGGAAGCTTTTCAAATCCATCCTGCTAAAACCCCGACAGGAAAGCGTCGGCGACCAGAAGACGTCGACTACACCAAGCATATTATGTTCACTGAAGAAGATTTGGTCGGGGTAAGAACCCCATCATAACGTGTTGGTGATCACACTCGGGATAGATAATTGGGATGTTGACAAGCTACTTGTCGACCAGGGGAGTTCATCCGAAGTGATGTACCTATAATTGTTCCACAAACTGAAGTTGAATATCGCCGACCTCAAAGAGGTCATTGTTCCGTTGGTCAGCTTTGTAGGAAGTATCATGATGCCACTAGGAAAGATAATCCTGCTGATCAGGGAAGGAAACATCTCAAAGCTAATCGAGTTTTTATTGGTGGACATCGAGTTCCCATATCATGCCATTTTGGGCAGAGGTTGGCTCCACGCCATGAAGGTCGTACCATCTACCTACCACCAAAAGATGAAGTGCATTACAGATTGGGGCGTGGTCGAAATCTGTAGCGACCAAGCTACAGCTAGGAAGTGTTTTATTATAGCTATCCGCCCGAAGAAAGAAAGAAAAGGGAGACAAAGAATGTTTAAGAGGGAGCCCAAGAGGGGGTTGTGCCCTCCAAATAGTAACTATAGTACGGACGAGTAGGGGTTGAGGAGAACAGCGTCCACCTCGCCGATAGGGTCGTTAAAAATATGGAAAAAGTTATAGTCAATGACAATTTGATTGAGAGGAAGTTTCTGATCGGAGCTACCCTCGTCGACCAAGAGAAAAAAGAGTTGGTTGCATTCCTCAAGAGCAATCTGGACATTTTTCTTGGAAACTGTACGAATTATTAGGGATCGATCCTAGTATAGCCTGCCACCGCCTGCACATCAATCCAACATTCAAACTGATCACTCAAAAAGCTCGCCAAACAGCCCCCGAGAAGGCTAAGGTAGTAGAGAATGAAGTAGGGAAGCTACTGGATGCAAGATCCATCAGGGAGGTTCAGTTACCTAAATGGTTGCCCAACCCAGTGGCGGTGCCCAAAACTAATGACAAGTGGAGGGTTTGTATCGACTTTACTGACCTCAACAGGGCATGCCCCAAGGATAATTTCCCTCTCTCGGAGATAGATCTGTTAGTTGACGCTACAACGACACATGAAAGGATGAGCTTCCTGAACGCCCACTACGTCTATCACCAGATCCCCCTATACGGACCCGATCAGGATAAAACCTCATTCATAACCCCCATTGGGTTATACTGTTACAAGTCTATGCCATTTGGCCTTAAGAATGCAGGGGCAACTTATCAACAGTTGTCATTAGTATGTTCAACAAATAGATTGGAGAAACAATAAAGGTATACATTAACGATATTCTAGTTAATAGCAAGAACATGTCCGACCACTTTACTGACTTAGCGACAACCTTTGCGATCCTTAGGAAATATCGGATGAAGATTAATGCGAGTAAGTGTTCATTCGGTGTCCAGTCAGGAAAGTTCTTAGGCTACCTAGTCAGTAAAAGGGAAATTGAGGCCAATTTGGAACAAATCGATGCTATCACTATGGTCCAGCCTCCCAAGCCTTGAGAGACGTCTGGAAACTCACCGGTATGCTTGCCACACTCAATCGCTTTATCTCCAGGTCATCGAAACGCTGCCAACCATTCTTCCAGTTGCTGAAAAAGGAGAAAGGCCTCGCATAGAACGATGACTATTCGCAATCTCTGAAAGAGATCAAATCCTACCTTAGCAAGCCACCCCTGCTGATTATTCCAAATGATGAAGATCCATTATTCCTTTACCTCGCAGTTTCTAACCACGCAGTGAGCTCCGCCATGGTATGCGAGAAACAAGGAAGTCAACATCCGGTTTACTATGCTAGTAAGACACTCCTGGATGTAGAACAACAATACTTGCCTCTAGAGAAGCTCGCTTATGCGTTGGTAGTTGCCTCGAGGAAGCTAAAGCATTACTTTGAGGCTCATTCAATAATCGTAATCACTTCTTACCCCCTCAAAGCCGTTATGCGAAAGGTCGGCCTCTCTGGACGACTCTCAAAGTGGTCAGTGGAACTCGAAAGGTTCGATATCCATTTCCAGCCTAGAACAGCGATTAAGAGACAGATCTTAGCAAATTTCATTGCTGAGTTCATAGGAGATCAAGCAATAGACCAACTGGATAATGAACAGTCAACAACAAAGGAAGCACAGTCCAAAGACTGGACAATGTACGTTGATGGACCCTCCAATTCCTAGGGGCATGAGTAGGAATCGTCTTCATCACTCCTGAAGACACTGTGATTGAGTAAGGAATCAAATTGGGATTTGAGGCCTCCAATAACAAATCTGAGTACGAAGTACTGATCGCTCGTTTGCGAAAAGACAAACTATCGGGGCAAAGCACCTCCACGCATTCAGTGATTCCAAACTGGTCTCTAAGCATGTAAGCGGGGACTATAGTACGATAGTATAGGTGTAGTACGTGTAGTACAAGAATATAAATTACACTAACAGCCTCCCTCAAACTCAAGGTGGTAGGATGGAAATTAACTTGATTTTGGATACTAAATCCTGAATATGACCTGGACCATGAGCCTTCGTAAAAACATCGGCAGTTTGATCGGTGGTTGAAACAGTTGAAGCCCAATCATTCCATGGAGAAGATGTTAAGACGAACAAGGCGACAATCGATTTAATATGCTTCGTTTGTTCATGAAAAATGTCATTATGAGCAATCTAAATAACACTCTGATTATCACAATGAATGATTGTGGTCGTGAATGGCTAATACCCATGTAGCCAAAGGAGCTCCAGGGTGGCATTAGCAAGAGAACGATATTCGGCTTCGGTACTAAATCGAGCAACAACGGTTTTCTTTTTGCTATGCCACGAGGTAAAAGAATCATCGAGAAAGAAATAATAGCCCGTGGTAAAACGGCGGTCGGGGGGTCCCTACCAAATCTACATCAGAGTAGGCACAAAGTTCTAAGGAGGAATGAGTAGAGAAGCGAAGCTCATTGAACATAGTCCCCTTGATGTATCTAAGGATACGAAGAACAATAGCTTAATGAGGTGAACGGGGAGCAAAGAGAAACTGACTAACAATATAAACCATATATCCAATATTTAGGCACGTGACAATAAGGTAGACAAGAATCCCCACTAACAGTCGATATAAAGTTGGATCATCAAGAAGAGTACCATCTATAAGAGTGAGCTTAGAATTCAGCTCAAGAGGAGTGGTGGCAGTCTTGCTATCAATGAGTCTTGCATGAGTGAGAAGATTTGAGGCATATTTTTCTTGATATAGATAATATCCCCAGAGTTAGAAGAGATCTTAAGACTAAAAAAATAATTCAGCTTTCCAAGATCTTTCATTTCAATATGTTGACTCAGATAGACTTTGAGATCGGATATACCAAAGTGATCGTCACCGTAATAATCATATCGTCCACATAGAGAAAGAAAAGAATAGTGTTGTTGTCGAATTTACGGATAAAAAGAACTGAGTCATAAGGACTGAAAGTAAAACAAAAACCAGTATTAATGGTAGGTAAACCAAGAATAAGGAGCCTATTTAAGACTATAAAGGGCACGGGGAATTTTGCATACCTGATGAGTGGTATGAGGATAGCCCATAGGTGGTTGCATGTACACTTCCTCATATAATTCCCCATTGAGGAAGGCATTTTTCACGTCCATTTGAAACAGTTTCCAATGACAAACTGCAGCAGCTGCAATGAGACTGCGAGTAAAAATGATTCGAGCCACTGGAGCAAAAGTCTCCTCGTAGTCAATCTTGTATTCCTAAGTAAACCCCTTTGCGACAAGGGGTGTCTTATAATGATCAATAGAGCCATTGGATTGGATTTTAATTTTATAAACCCATTACATCCTTACCACTTGGTAGATCCATTAACTTCCATGTATGATTCTGTTCAAGTACCTGCAGTTCATCGTCCATTACCTTTTGCCAATGGGGGTTATAACTGGCCTCACGATATGAGGGAGGCTCATGATAAGAAATAATAGTAGAATACACATGAAAATCATGAAGAACGAATGTGGTGTTAGGTCTTAACACTTTTACAGAGGGGATCCAGATCAAAGACTGGTGTAAATCTATCAAGCGGAGTAGATTATTCGGGAGAGTCCTCCGAGAGTAGCACGGGTGGAACATCAAATGATAAAACCGTAGGTATCGGTGTCAGGTGAGGAAACCGTATCAGGTATTGGAGGAGAGGATGGTGGTGGTGGTGTAATCTTTGGCGAGGGACTGAGTTCAGGTGAATCGGGAAATAAGTCTACTGAGGGATTAGTAAAGAATAGAGATGTGTGTGACGGCGGTAAGTGAAATTTGGACAATGAGGAAAACATTTTATGTTCCCAGAAGCGTACATTACAGGATATACGAAGACGTTTAGAGTAGGAACCCCAACACATGTACCCTTTGTGTTCTACTCCATAGCCTAAGAAGCAACACAATCCAGATCGAGACTTTAATTTTGTACATTCATAGGGTTGGAGAAGAACGAAACAGGCACTACTAAAAATTCTGAGGTTAGTATAGTCAAGAGGGTAGCCATGAAAACACTCATAGGGGGTCAGGTTTTTAGTAATAAAAGAGGGGACACGGTTTATGGTGCAGATGACAGTGAGAGCAGCTTCTTCCCAAAAAGGTTTAGTATATGAGGCGGAGATGAGTAGAGCATAAATAATATTTAGGATATGTCGCTATTTGTGTTTAACATTCCCATTTTATTGAGAAGTTTCGAAACATGACCGGTGAGAAATGGTACCCTATTGGTGTAGAAAAATGATGGCACGAGAATCAGTATAGTCAATAACATAGTCAGCACGGAATACCTTAATTTTATGCGCAAATTAGGTATTGACCGTAGTAACAAAATTTATGTAAAGTTGAGGAAGTTCAGAATGATTTTGCATGAGGAACAACTAGGTATAGCGTGAATAATAATCTATAAATATAACAAAATATCTAGAATTTCCCATGGTAGTGGGAGATGGTCCCTATACATCAGAATGTATTAAGTGAAAAGGAATATGAGAAACAAAGTCATTTTTATTAAATGATAAAGTGGATTGTTTTGCAAATTGAGAAGGATGACAGTTCAATTTTGCATTATTAATGGAACCTAAGTGACCACAAGAAAGCAAAGACTTAAGACTACCAAGAGAAGAATGACCCAGACAGCCACGCCACAAACTAAGAGAATGTGTGGAGGATGAAGAGGCTACTCTCATAACCGGGTGGTGAATGATTGTGGAATATGAAGTTTAACGAGCTTAAAGAAGAGCCTAAACTTAAGGCCTATCCCAAGACTCTGTCCCATCTTTGGATCCTGCAAATAACAACCAAAAGGAGAAAAGTGATGGTTAGACCAAGATCACAAAGTTGGCCAACAGATATAAGATTTAGTATATGTTTGGGAATCAAATAAGTATAAAAAAGAGGTATTTGTTGTAGAAATTGTGCCAATGTGAGTTACTAACATATGTGAACCATCAATAGTGTGAATAATTGGTGTGTGATGAGCAAAATTGGTGGTGGAGAAGAGAGTAGGATCAGAAGTCATGTAATTGCAACATGCAGAATCAAAGAACAATGAAGAATTACCAGAAGTGACAAACAAAGCAGTAGATGAAGTATTACTAAAATGGGCAATAACCTATTTTAGCAGATCCTCAAGATAATCAATCTTATCAGCAGGGGTAATGGGAGATGAACTATCGGTAGTAGCAGCAACGGATTTAGAAGGCCACCTCGTGGGATGGAAGAAGTTTGGGATCACAAATATGGAAACTTTGGGCAATCTTAGTCGAGGTGACCATTGCCCATCACATGACAGAACTTGCACACTTGAGTAAGGAAATCAACAAGAAGATGATATATTAGCTTACAGTAGTTGAATGTCTTGGAAGAATCCCATTTTTTATCGCAGGATTTAGACGGTGGACCTCTGAAAGTAGCAAGAACAACTTTAGGAAAGTAGGTCGAATGAGTAGCAAGGCGAGTTTCCTCTTATAGAAGTTCTGAAACCGCTTGCTCCAGTGCAAGAAGAGGATCTCTATGAAGGAGAGATGCACAAACATGCTCAAATGTAACATAAAAAGCTATAAGAAAGACAACTAATCACTAACGATTGCGATAGTCGACAAAATTATCAGCATTAGTAGTATCCTTCTATCTAGGTTCCAAAGGGGCCAACTGGTCCCAGATAGATGGTTTGTCCGGATTGCTCTTTCATGTGATGAAGGATTACCATAAGCTAATATTGATTAGCGAGTCTGGCAGTGGTATATCTCTTTTGAAGAAAGTCCCAAAGAGATTTAGCGGTGGTAAATCTGCTAAATTGTAGGCTAGTTGAAGGCGAACATGAATTAAGAAACCAGGTGATTACTTGATGATATTTCACTCCCACTCCTCACTACGATATTTCAACTTATCATCATCTTTTCTAGTGGCCTGTGTGGGTTTAGTGACACTCCCGATGATATAGCGCCATAATTTTTTGCCCTGGAGAAAATTTGACATTGCTTGAGACCAGGGGATGTAGTTGATACCATCGAGAGTGATAGAGATAAGTTGAGTGATGTCTTGGCAGTCCATACCATTGGAAAAAAAAATTGTGAAATCAAGGTTCTGATTTACCGAAAATAGAGGCCGAAAATGAATTCAGGATGTTCGAAAATCCTGGAAATGAATTCGGAATGAAGAAAACTGGAATAAAAAATGTGCTCAAAACCCAAAAGAAGGTGGGTTAAATCTGGGCCGATCTGGGTCAGTTCATTGGTCTAGGAACAGGTCGGATCTCGGGTCGAAAAAAATCAAGTCAACTCGCGGGTGATGGTGGCAGCGAAAGGAGAAAAGGCTTGGTGCAGGTGCAAGAATCCCACCAGCAGAGGTTGTGTGGCGATGACTCAAGCACTGCAGGAGGAAGGCCATCAGGAGCGTTATACCTCTAATATTATGTTACGATATGAGAGAGAGAGAGAAAGAGAGAGAGAGAAAATGATATATGTTAAATTAATTTGTTTGTTTCCACATAGAGGTAAATGACCTATATATAGTTAAACTAGGAGTACAATAGTACGACGTGGTACTACAAATGTAATACGATAGTAAAGGTGTAGTACGTGTAGTACAATAATATAAAGTACGGTAAGTACACTAACAGTATTTTTGCTTTTTGCAATTGTTCATTGCTTAAAAATATTTATTTAGTTAATGTTAGTCATTATTCACCTTTACAAACTTGTTATTCAATTTTTTTTTAGTATAAGATAATACAAAACTATTAATTTAAAGCTCTCTAAAATACGTGTCAACATTTCACATTGCATTTGAAAATGGAACAAGTATTCGAAAATGATAAAAGGGGATTATTGGAATATGTATAACTATTATAAGAAGACGAATCAATAAGATCCGAAAATATAAAAGAGGTGTCATTTCAATTTTCCAAAAGAAAAATTGTTGAAATGTGGATAAGACTAAAATGTGCAATGTTTTAAAAGGGTGTTCACTGTTATACGAATTGAACACATTTGGTGTGACACGCTGACGTGTCACACAGCTATTGATTCGTGTTCGGGCTCCACACAGGCCCCACAGCAGTGGAGCTCAAACATGAGTCAATACCGATGCGACACATCCAATTCGTATGTGAGGCTAGAATTATCTTTTAAAAGGTGGTAAGCGGAAAGAGGGCAGTGGGAGACTAACTAATGGCTAGGTCGTTTTTCATTTTTATTTTTAAATGTAATAAAAAACACAACTATTACCATAAACTTACCGGTTTAAACCAAAGTAGTTAAATTTATGTATAAATAACAGTGCATAGATAAAATTATACATTAATATAGTAGCTATATATATAGGGGCACTTAACAAAAAGCACGTAAAATATTATTTATTAAATAATTAAACCACTCATATTATTCATTTTTAGCAAAAAAATTCCTCACCTGCACTTCCCTCCCCTCCAAGCTGAACCAATCGCTAATGCCTGTTGTCAGTCCCCGGCAGTGGGTGGGGAGGGGGTGGTATGCTGCTAGTGTGGACACTAATGGCGTGGATATTTCCTACGTTTACATTTACATCAAAACTTTGGGATAGCATTTCCACTAAATAATACACCATATATCGGTAGTTCAATTCATATTTCAGCAAAATTGCACAGTTTAGGATTTTGTTGCACAACATAGAGTTCAACCTTGAAAACAAATCATAGTTCTGTTTTTTTATTTTTCTTTTTTTGTCGTTGTTAATTATTCTCAAGTACAAATTAGATTATATCATTTCACACATGAATCTTACATCATGTTTTATCAATTCACGTATTTTAGGGGGTTCTTATAGGCAATCTTAATTTTGTCTTTAAATTCATTCCCTTCACTATTGTTATCTGAAGGATGAATTTTATTAAGACTCTTTCAACCTTGGTAGTTCCAACCTCATTAAGATCAATCCTTGTATGTTTTAACCAATTGTACAAATTGTTTCCACAACTCATCAGTCTTCATCCCTCGCTATGACTTAACTTAGAAGACAAGATCTAAAGCATTGTATATGTGCTAATATGGTTGATCCCTAGTCATATTGTTTTATCCTATTAATGTCACCAAGAACAACTAACCAGCTGAAATGAATGGTGCCATGTCCATTAGGGGAAAATATTGTTCCAATAGTAAACAAACAAAATACCCTGGCTACATCAGTTGTGTTAACAATCTCAATAGTCAGTATTGCCAATCCGCTCATTTACCTAGAGCTCGATGGCTTTCAAGACTGGAAATTTGACCTCAATATATTCTGGCTTAGGTTCCCGGATCGACTTGGTATCCTATAAGTAATGAAAGTCAAATAAATAACTGATTGATAAATAAATTTTTTTTTACATAACTGTTTAGTTTATATCATAAATAAATGAAAAATGATGTGAGATTATATCGGGTAAGGTTCAACTCAACATTGATAGGTAGGTTGAATGTGTGGGTGGTGTCCAGTATTGCCAATGATCAACTCAACTATACGTTGATCAGACTTATATTGATGAAGGTGGTTCTGCCAATGTGTGGGTGGTGTCCAGTATTGCCAATGATCAACTCAGCCACTTGTTCTGCCAATAAGGGCTTTCACTTCTAAATTTCCCTTCAATGTATTGTAATGGATACAAGTGCTCTTCCAATTATCCCCCTTAATGTAAAAACATGAATAGAGGCATGTAGGCGTTCACTACTTGGTGTAGCTTAAAAAAGAAACAGGATGTTGCGGTTACAAACCACCTTCATCAAACCTTTTTTGTTGGCCAAGCCGAAATTTTTTCAAAAAACCATGCCCAAGTATCCTAATTCTTTGTTGCCATTTATAAAATGAGTGATGCTATGGGTACCAAACAACTCCCCCAAATCTCCCCCAAATAACATTAATGAGTTGTGCCCTGACGGGACCCATACCACAAGGTATAACACTTAAAGCTATTTGGGGGACAATTTGGGGGAGTTGTTTGGGACACATAACATTTCCCTTGTAAAATATACATTAATTTGGAAGATGATAAATGTGGGCTAACAAGATAAATGTTGGGGACATTGACAGAACAAATAAGATCAAGTTAGGTAATTTTGAGTAAATTTAGTTCAAGTTAGGAGTGTGAATTGAGACGGTTTATATAAGTTGAGGAAATTGCCCTTCTTTATTAAATGTTTGTTGTACTATACTATCATGTTGTTCTACCCAACGTGGATGCTCTAACAGCATCCTGTTTGTCATATTAACTAGTCGACATATTTCTAGAATATTTTCATTGCTATTGGTTCTAAAGTTCTGACATCAATTGTGTTTCATTTCCGTTGAATCTCTTGGCCACATGAAAAGTGGAGAATTTTCTCCGAGGATGCCTATGTCAAGTTTTCGGGCAGACGATGAGATGGAAATCGAATCTGTTTTTGAGAAAATAGACATTGGGGATAGGGCACTCTCAGGCAACAGTTTCAGAGTAGAAAATGTTTGTATCGTTCCTATTGATGAAATAGTACACGCCGGAGACAAAAAGAGAGTGAGTTTCCATCGAAGATTTCATTTTATCATTGGTATTGACACAGAAAATTTTATATGACAAATGTTTGTGAGTAACTTATGAGAGACATCCTTGTGTATGCAGGAAATTAAAAAAAACTTTCCATGGTTATTGGAGTATATTACATGCCTCGTACTTCTCGCAGTATTTGGAATTCTTGGGGTAAAATGCTAACACTTCATTTCATAAAGTTTTCCTATTTTTTTCCTTTTATCGATTTATTTGAAAAATGGCAGTAGATTGATTTTTATTTGACTCAAAGTCGACATCCTTAATTGCCATATATGAAATATTTATTATTGTTCCACATTTTAAATCCGTTTGAGATAGATTATTTTCAATGGAATATGAATTATGGCAGTAAATTTCAAAGACTATTTACATGTACTTTATTGTAATTTATTCTATAAAACATAATCAGCTGAAACTAATTTGTCACAAATGGTTCCTTAACTTCCTTCAAGAGGTGAATTTGGTACTTTTGTTGGAGTAATATACATGAAAACCGTGTTTATGTTTGACGCGCTGATTTTGGTTAGGAATATTGAGCATAATACATGCAATGTACAGCTGTTAGTACTGAATTTTGAAATGAAACTTTCCAAAAAAAAAATTTAATTTATTTTGGAACATCATTTGAAGGTTAATACAATTAAGATAAATTTGGAGGGAGATGTTAGGTGATTTTCCCAAATTGAGGGGTGGCAATTCGGGTTAGTCGTGTCATTTTCGGGTCGGGTTGATTTTAATTTGAGTATAAGTATAGGGTACTCTTAAATCTATACAAGCTAATCGTGTCATGTTCGGGTCATTTCGGGTAATTACCGTAAACGGGTTATCGTGTCAAAAATTGTCAGCTCTAATTGACGAATTCATTCTGTAGTTCATCTGTCAACAAGAAGAAAATAGGTATAACGCTTCTACTTGCTTGAACAAGCACAGTAAAACAAGAGTCGTTTACTTGATGAGTGGGAACTTTTTGTTTGTGAAAAGGGAAGTTGCTACTCTCTGTTTATAAAGATTTATGTTAGTGTTTGTTCGTTCTAGAAGTTGCACGATTTAGCAGTACATAATTTCTTTTGTAGATGATAATGTGACTTATAGATGCCTGCTTTAACATTACATGATCCCTTTATGGAATTTTATGTTACATGTAGTTATTTTATAAAAATGCTGTCTTGGGAACACAGTTTGAAGCAAAGACACTGGTCGTATTCAGCAAAGGTGAACATACAAAAGAACATTTCATGTTATGTACAATTACATCTTGATACACAACAAAAACCAAGAGATTTTAATGATCTTATTCCAACAATTAACGGTTTGTTTCACAAAGTTACTCAAATAAAGTTTTGGTACTGTATGGTTTAAAGAAAAACAGCTTATTCCATATCTTGATCTTGGTTAATTGGTGACTTTGTATCTTAGTAGCTTAAAAAGGATCAGCCAGTTTGAAAGTTACAGATAATGGGAGGAAAAAAGCTGTTTTAGGTGAAATCTCCCTATGAAACATGTAATAATAATCAGCACACCCTTAAATTTTTTTAATGAGAATGATGTGTACGCAAAGGCTTGGGGATTTAATTGTATATTTTCCTTATTTTATTTTCATGCCTTGTTAAAGTATTTCAATTTCTTAGTATAATAGGATGGGGTTACGCAAGGCTTGGGGATTTAAAATGTTGTTGGTGTGTAAGGACACAAATTTCCAATTGAGTCATTTGTAGTTTTGGCTCAATTCCGGACAAAAACATTTGAGTCATAGGATAGTGTTCTTGTGTATCCTTCAAGCGTATGACAAGTTTGAGTTGAAGTCGTTGCGGCCTACTTATCAAGAAAACATCATTGCCGAGTTTCAGTGTCACGTTTCACGTCTTCAACATCATATTTCAAGTCTCCAAAGGTATGAATGCATTTATATATTTGTCGGAGACTTGGAATAATTTTTATGGGTGTAATGTTTATTGAAAATAAAGTATTTGGGCTTAAAATTGAAAATTCAACATTCTGGGATTTCGTTCGAAATTGTCGTTCGAACGAAAATTTCGTTCGAATGAGTTTGCCAATGACTTTTCCCATTTGGCCACTGGAACATCGTTAGATGGTCGTTCGAACGAAAATCTTGTTCGAACGAGATTTCCGGCGGGAAAATTCTTTGACAGTTTTTTGGCAGTTTTCTCCATCTTCCCACTACTTTTGTTCCCACTATCTTTTGCCAGTTTTAATAAGTGCGGGAACCAACTTTTTCATATTAACTTTTACATCTTCTACAACCTCTAAAAGAGAGTTTTGAGAGCTTATTTTTTCCTCCATGAAAAAGTTCAAGTTTTAAGTGTTTGTTTTTCAAGAAAATCATTCTTAAACACTTTTGTTTACACCCATATTAGTTTATTCCAAGTACCACATATTATATATATATATATATATATATATATATATATATATATATCTTGCTTTGAGCGTTTGGCATCGAGTTAATTCTCATCCCATAAAGGAGTTGTTTTGGTTCTTCTCTATTCCAAAAAAGAGAAGTTTGTTGCGGCGTTCCCACTCGGAGAAAGGCTTCAGATGCGGGTTGACGGTTATCCTAAAAGCTTCATTGGTGGATTCCAAGTATCCGGTGGATTCCGGGATTGTCGACTAGGTGGAGGTTGGTACAAGAAGACGCGTCAGAGCTTGAAGGGAGTCGAGTCAAGTTGGGTAAGTCATTTGTCTTGTACTTGTAAAAATACCGTACTTGATGGACTTAACGCTAGGGCCGTCTGAGGTTTTTTCCATTTGGGTTTTCCTCGTACATCGCGGCGTAGTGGTTCTGAATTTATTTTACCTTGCAAAATCCACCTTAGATGCATTCTTAGGTAAAAAGATAAAATTTGTTTCAATTCACTTATCTTGTTTATATTGGTGCTAAAAGAATTTTGGTAAAATTTAGATTAATTTAATTCTAGTCATTAATATAATTTGGTAAAATTTGGTTTGGCCTAAATTGCAAATTGAATTAATTAATGTTAGGAAAATTTCTAGGACTTGGTTAAATTAATTTGGTTTAAGTGAAAAATTTATAAGTTGTTTAAGTTAATTTCACTTTAAGTTTAGTTTAATTTTAATTTGAAAGAAATTAAAATTTGTTATTTGTGTGTGTTGTGTTGAACCATCTTTATTCCGCATTAAAGGAAATTCTTATTTTAAAAATTTTAAAATTGGGGCCCTCGTGTTCCAACAAGTGGTATCAGAGCCGGAGCACTAATTTATTGCGTTAAGGTCCTTTTAAATATTTGTGGTTAAATTGGAATTTTCTCCATTTTTCAAATTTTCTATTTTCGATGGTTCCACTTACGCGTATTGGAAAGCGCGTATGAAATCGACACTAAAATCTATCGACGAGAGGGTTTGGTTGTCAGTTGTTAACGGGTAGTCTCCACCTACACATTTGGTAAAAAATGAGCGAGTCCCCAAACCCGTAGATAGATGGAGTGAGAATGAATTCAAACTTGCTAATTATAATTTTCGAGGTTTAAATGCCTTATTTAGCGCGGTCACACCGGATGAATTCCGACGTATCATGACGTGTGAAACCGCTAAGGAAGCTTGGGATATATTACAACTCACTCATGAGGGAACTAGTGTCGTTAAAGCTTCTAAACTCCAAAACCTCACCACTCAATTTGAAACCATCAAAATGAATGAAAAATAAACATTTGATGAATTTTATGCTAGACTTTCCGATATAGTTTATTCATCTTTTAATTTGGGAGAGAAAATACCCGACGACCGAGTAGTAAAGAAAATTTTAAGGTCCCTACCAGAGCGATTTATCCCCAAAGTGACCGTTTTAATTCTTTACCCACCTTACACTCTACTTAACTTGAGGAACTAGTAGGTGATTTACAAACTTATGCGCTAGATATGTTCCCCTTCAAAAATGAAAAGAAAGTTGATAAGGGCATTGCTTTGAAAGCCCGAAAGGAGGAAAAACAAGTTGTGGTTGATGAGAGTGATAGTAACTCGGAAGATATGGCTATGTTTGCTAGGAAGTTTCATAAATTTCTTAAATTTAACAAAGATAAATTTAAAAATGATTTTAAGAAATTTGAAAATTCTAAGCACGACAAAGCAAAAAAGATCCCTAAAACTTTTAATGAAAACCTTAATAGGGACGAGTCTAATAGGTGTTATGGTTGGGAGGGTTATGGCCATAGGGCTTTTGAATCCCCCCTAAATTAAGGAGAGAGGGTAAGCAACCTATTTCATACAATGCCACCCTTAGTGATAGTGATAAGGAATAGGGACTCAAATCCCCCATTGAGCGTAACTTTACCGCGTTCATTGCTAGTTATGTAAGTGATAGTGAGAAATCATCCAATGATGACATCTTAATACATAACACTTCCGAGGCCTTTGTTTGTGAAGCTCTAAAAGATGATGGTAGTGAGAGTGAAGAAGAAAGAGAGAAAGAGAAAGTGAAAATGAGGTTGATGTGAGTGAACTTCAATTTGCATTTCAAGAACTATACGATGAATCTATTAAACTAAAATGAGCAAATTTAAAGTTAGAAGCTAGTTTAAGAGATCGTGTCAACGTCATTGATGATAGTGCGTTAGTTGATGACCTTAGGACACGAGAGAGCTCTTCGAGAGAAGCTTGAGTATGTAGAAGGCGAGAGAGATAGCCTTAAGCGCTTAATGAAATCCTTGAAAAAGGAGCTTCTCGCGTTTGAAGAGCGCAATGTTTTATTATAGTCTCACATTTCAGATTTAGAAAATAAATTAAAAGACTCTAGTAAAGTCAAATTTGATTTGGAGTGTCGTTCGGAGCAATTAGATAAAATATTATGAACGGTCCAAATTAAAAATGACACTTGTGGTTTAGGCTTCGATTCTTATAACGATTCCACTATTAAAGCCAATATCAATGTTTTAAAAGAATCCTCTAGGAACAATGTTATAGATCATTCCTTAAGTAAGTCTTTTCGCCGAGTATTTAGGTGCTCTCATTGTGGTCGAAAAGGTCATCTTAAGAAATTTTGTTTTGATCTTAAAAGATTTTCTAGAAAATTCAACCGTAAGGCAACCAAGGTAGCCAAGATTCCTACACCCCGAGATCATCATTCGTCATTAGTTTAGGTTAGGAGATCCGACTTGGTAGCTTTACAAGATAGGATTTTTTATTCTCATTTACTTTCACACGATACCTCATTTGCTAAATCTAAAGGTTGAATGTGTTAGTTGTTTGCATACTTTAACTTTTATGCTTCACGCTATATTATCATGCTAATTGTATGCTTGTTTATCATTTTCTAGTCATTGCTTTATCACATATCTCATGCTAGAATTATGATTCTTGTTTATTTTTGTATTATAGTTCTTTCATTTTAGTTTGCATTAAATGGAAAATACAAAAAGATTTTTGCTTATCATTTGTGTTTTACCTTTTAATAATTTATGCATAATGAAAAATACAAATGATTTTTGTTTGTCTTTTGAGTAAATATTTTTATTTGTTTGGTTAAAAAAATTTCACAAACTCAAAAAGATTTTTTTGTGTATTTTAGTTTGACACACTCTATGTGGCATATACTTGTGTTCGAATCCTTTACTTTTCGCTTCCATGTGGCTAGAACTTTTGGTTAAGATTATCAATCCTTAAAATGTTCTTTGCCATGCTTACATGGAGTAGTTGGATTTTGTGTTGCTTAAAAGATTCTATTTTTATATGCCTCAATTCACACATGCACGAGCCCACTAGAAATTTTAACTTCACATGTATATTTGAGCTTTATGAGGTGTTCTACTACCAATTTAGTCATCTACATATTTTATGCCCTAGGAGGACTTGTGCATGTTAAATCCGTTGCACGTGAGATTTGTGTGATAAAAATATTTTATATATATATATATATATATATATATATATATATATATATATATATATATATGTGTGTGTGTGTGTGGGCGGGGGGGGGGGGGGGGAAGGGCTCCGAAAGGAAATTGATCCTTTGCGAGTAAGCCACCATTTATAATGGACCTAAAAAAAATACGTGGTCCAAAAGCCTAAAAGAAAATGGCATTAAAATATATATATATGTGCACGGGGAACGGCTCCAAAAGGAAATTTATCCTTTGCGAGTAAGCCACCATTTATAATGGACCTAAAAGAAATACGAGTTCCAAAAGCCTAGAAGAAAATGGCATTAAAAGAAAAATATTTGCCAAGGCCTATTTTGTTTAGTTAATATAGTCATTCCATAAATTTATGCATATTTTGAGGGAGTTTGGATGGTATATCAACGGTTTTGCACAATGTCCGTTTATCCTAGTTGCACTTTCATTGTCACGACTCTATTGGTTTATAGAATCATCAAAATTCTAGGCTTGTATACATTGTGTATGTTTGTTCATTGAGTTCAATCTATATTGTCACATGAGGCTATATCTAAATATGATAAAGTTTTACACTCGAATGAGAACTCCGTGAACATGTTTTAAGTGATTGGGTCGAAATTTAATTGTTACTGGTTCACACCCCTACACTTCCGTTTACCACCTATATTTGGACACATTTTTTCCATACGAGTGTGAAAAGCTTAATGTATTTTGTGTCATGCGTGGTGTTTATAACTATGTATATGTGCGTGTGCGTTAGTATTATTCATTATGTTTACATATATATGATATTTGTTTGTTTGTTTTTTAGTCTTTGCCATGTCTAGCTAGTCCATTCATGCTTTTAATTCATATTTGGTATTCACCATTGCGAATTTTGTTTGATATCACATGCTTAGTATCTTATTTGTCAAATTGGTATCATTGTTTTCGCATCATATGTTGGATCTATTTATTTGTTGCCCATATGAATTAGTTACTTTTATTGTAGCCCATATGCCTTCATGCTCTTATCACTTTATGTTCAATCATGTTTACTTGCTTTCCCACACTTATATCCCTTATGTAGTTTTTAGGGGGAGAAATGGTACTTAGTTAGATTGGGGAAGAATGTATAATTAATTAATTCCTAATCCTTTGTCTATTCCTGAACAAAAAGGAGGAGAAAGTGGGTTTCTAAACCTTTGTTTAGGAGATTTCACTTGGGGAGAGTCGCGACCTTCTGAGGTTGATCATAGTTGATAAAGGAAGAATTAATTTAGGGGGGGTATTTATTTTACATGCATTTAATATTCTTGATATTCCCTATGCGTTTGATAGTTTGTTTAATTGTGCAGGAATTTTTCTAAGTGGCAACTTTCATCGACAAACCTATTTATCCTAAGTGGTTCGTGAGTCGAGCTTATTTCTTATTTTGGGTGAAAAGTTTTTGAGTCTAGTAGAGCTTGACGGCCCTTTAGGATTTTATTTTGGTTTTTGTCCCGGAATAGCCAAACGGGGAGATTTGTAAGGACACAAATTTCCAATTGAGTCCTTTGTAATTTTGGCTCAATTCCGAACAAAAACATTTGAATCATTGGATAGTGTTCTTGTGTATCCTTCAAGCCTATGACAAGTTTGAGTTGAAGTCGTTGCGGCGTACTTATCAAGAGAACATCATTGCCGAGTTTCAGTGCCACGTTTCACGTCTTCAACATCATATTTCAAGTCTCCAAAGGTATGAATGGATTTATATATTTCTAGGAGACTTGGAATAATTTTTAATGGGTGTAATGTTTATTTAAAATAAAGTATTTGGGCTTAAAATTGAAAAATGAACATTCTGGGATTTCGTTCGAAATTGTCGTTTGAACGAGTTTGCCAATGACTTTTCCCATTTGGCCACTGGAACATCGTTAGATGGTCGCTCGAACAAGACTTCGTTCGAACTAGATTTCCGGCGGGAAATTCTTTGACAGTTTTTTGGCAGTTTTCTCCATCTTCCCACTACTTTTGTTCCCACTATCTTTTGTCAGTTTTACTAAGTGCGGGAACCAACTTTTTCATATTAACTTTTTCATCTTCTACAACCTCTAAAAGAGAGTTTTGAGAGCTTATTTTTTCCTCCATGAAAAAGTTCAAGTTTGAGTGTTTGTTTTTCAAGAAAATCATTCTTAAACACTTTTGTTTACACTCATATTAGTTTATTTCAAGTACCATATATATATATATTGCTTGGAGCGTTTGGCATCGGGTTAATTCTCATCCCATAAAGGAGTTGTTTTGGTTCTTCTCTATTCCAAAAAGGAGAAAAGTTTGTTGCGGCGTTCCCACTCGGAGAAAGGCTTTGGGTGCGGGTTGACGGTTGTCCTAAAAGCTTCATTGGTGGATTCCAAGGCTCCGGTTGATTCCGGGATTGTCGACTATGCGGAAGTTGGTACAAGAAGACGCGTCAGGGGCTTGAAGGAAGTCGAGTCGAGTTGAGTAAGTCATTTGTCTTGTACTTGTAAAAATACCGTACATCGCGGCGAGTGGTTGAAGGCTAGGGCCGTCCGAGGTTTTTCCCATTGGGGTTTTCCTCGTACATCGCGGCGTAGTGGTTGTGAATTTATTTTACCTTGCAAAATCCACCTTAGATGCATGCTTAGGTAAAAAGATAAAATTTGGTTCAATTCACTTCTCTTGTTTATATTGGTGCTAAAAGAATTTGGGTAAATTTTAGATTAATTTAATTCTAGTCATTAATATAATTTGGTAAAATTTGGTTTGGCCTAAATTGCAAATTGAATTAATTAATGTTAGGCAAATTTCTAGGACTTGGGTTAAATTAATTTGGTATAAGTGAAAAATTTATAAGTTGTTTAAGTTAAAATTTCACTTTAGTTTAGTTTGATTTTAATTTGAAAGAAATTAAAATTTGTTATTTGTGTGTGTTGTGTTGAACCATCGTTATTCCCCATTAAAGGAAATTCTTATTTTAAAAAATTTAAAATTAGGGGGCTCGTGTTCCAATATGGTGTTTTTGTTATTATTGTTGTTGTGTAGTTTAGATTAACGGCTTCCGCTCTCCGCTACTCATCAATATCAATGTTCGATTATTCGGTACACAACTCGGATTTGTGATAAATTGATTATTCCAGATATTGTTTCCTTAATGTGTGCCTGTTTTGTGAGAAATGAAAATCCAGGTACCACTATGAACTCTTTCGTTATACGAGTTCTGTAGCGACAACAGTGATCTGATAAGTTTAGTTATGTACCGTTTGTATCTATAAGAGTGACACAGCAAAAACTGTAATGCGTTCTTAAAAGCGAACGCATATTATTTCACACAAGTTCTTATTTTACGCGCAGAAACTTCAATTTCATGGTTTTTTTTTTTTTTCATTTTCTTCATATGAATACTTATACTTGGTAGTTTGTATTTGTTTTTTATTTTATTTGGTTGTGTACGGTTGATTGTTATTTTGTATGATTTGCGGTTCAAGAGTTGGTTGTGTGATTATACATGGGTAATGGTCTGAAGTGGCTCTCCTGTAGTTTATCATCATAGTTTGTTTTGTGACTTTCCCCTGCTTACTTTGCATCTCATTCAACATCCACATCTTTTGTAAACTTCAATCTCAACATCTTGTTGGCCGTACTCCTTTTCATGTTGAGAGACAGTTTCAACCTAGGACTGGGTAGTAGAGTTTTTGACTTGGTATCGGTTTCGAGGAAGACAAAATGATACATGAGGATCAAAAAAATTCTGAAAACAATAATAGGACTTAGTGACTCTGAGAATTGATTGGGCAACTCGTTCATACTTCGACAGTTTCAGCATCAAACTTGACGAGTCAAGCCAGGTCAAGTTGATTTCTCTTATATATAGGTACTGATGACAGTTTTGGACCAAGAGGTACCAAAAAGTCAACTCGGACATATCAGTTCAGTTGGGGTCTTTACTCTGAACCATGTTCGTTATTTTCGTAATATACTTCTTGGTAGGAGTAGCTGGTGGTGATCTTCTTCACGTGGTTTATGCATTTAATTTTTTTGATAATGCTGAATCAGAATGACCATGTTATAGTGATTGATGGGCATGGTTTTATCAGTGTATCAATAAGGATTAAGGACTAGTAAAAGAAGCATTTGTATTGGTTTACTGTTATGCAGGGAACTAACCTTTTCCAATAATATGCTGCAGGTGTTAACAAGGCATTTACTGCAAAAACTGTTTGGCCCCGGAATTCTTCATCTCACAAGTAACCAAAGCATAGCTTACATTGGTCTTTCTCCGAATATGGTCTCTCTCTCTCTCTCTCTCTTTCTCACACACACGCATACTATTACACCTGCAAAACACATTTATGTAAAACAGCAATGGCAGCAGAATGAAGAACACGTAGTCACAAAATACCCTAATGGATAAAAATTGAATATGCATACACTGCTCTCATCTAACAAAAATTCTAAATATAGCTCAAATTTCACTAAAATATTTTCTACTTAATATTTAAATAAGAAAAGTATTTTCCAAAACTTGTTTACAAATAGGGAATCAAACTTAAGAACATGTGAAAACAAGTACTAACATTAATGCAAACTCGTACCGCCCTCATATATGGAGATAGTTTTAGAGAACTGAACATCCATCTGGAGTCAAAATTCAAACAAATCTTTGTCAGAAAGGAGGAGACATGAGGGTGAGAGAGAGCTAGTCGAAGTCAAAATCCTGGAAAATAGTAGAGATTCGAATATTCGATTCGTATATGGATTTTATTTATGTCAGATACATTTTGATGTAAAGGCGGTATTGAAAGTTGGACTAAAATATGAACTGCTAAAATTTATCAAACCAACAGTGTAAATTGTGTTATCATATTTAAATATGTACATATAACTCAAAAATGAATGAAAATTTACATAAGGGAGGGGGAGGGCTTTATTTACAGCCTCTTTAACCAAGAGTCCTGGTGCAATAAAAATTCCTAAAGATAGTTAAACAAAAGATCAATAAAGAAACTACCAAGAGATAATATTTCTTTACTTTGAAATAAAAATTTACTCTTCCCCTACCCCTTAAAGACCCCCCTCTCTCTCTCTCCCTCTCCCTCTCCCCCTCATCCACCACATCATTCTATCCCCATTGGGAAAGATCATCCTCGAGCTTCGACTAGATGTCATTTGGTTCTGATGGTACTTGAGCACGTGTGATCAAAACTTGGTCTTCCACAACTTCACAGCACTCCTGTCCCATCAATATGAATATACGAGAGTCTTTTTCTTCTTCGCACACTCGTACTTCAAAGTTGAAGGCACAATACTCATAGCTTCTCAAGTTTGTTGTGGTTGCCGCCAAAACTTATGTTGGTGGTTTGATATCGTAGTGATCATTCCACTAAACCTTGAGTGTTAGCGGTCAAACCGAAATATTCCTCAATATTAAGTGCATATGCCACCGCATTTTCACGAGTTCCAATCTCACGTCTAATTTTGCAGCTTGATGCGCAATTGAAGGCCATTAACATAACGGCTGATTTTTGCTCCTTTGTGTCGTTTAATTGCTGAAGTGTGTACAGTAAATGGAATTGCTCTGCGCAATTCGTGTCTGTCCCTATGTTTTATAGCAAGCTTTGAACCTTGGTGAACAAAGCTTCAAAGCAATGGTGGTTTCCTTCCCAATCTCGACACTGTTGAGTAAAAAATGGCGCAAGCGGTGAACCACAAATAAAACTATTTTATTACACAAAAATAACTGTACAAATTTTAGTACAATTATTAACTCACAAAATACACACTCAAGTGACCCACTAATAGTACAAAACTCACTCAATATTTAGGACACAATTTGATTACTCAAAGACACACCTCACTCACTGTAAAGACACTATTTATTTGGACACTTTTTACTACACTTATTGTTTTCCTCACTTGATTTTGCTCTCTCTCACTTGACGTCACTTCTCTCACTTCATATCCCAAATGGGGGGAGGAGTCTCCTATTTATACTATGGTGTGGAATTATCTAGAAATTGGAAGTGAGAAGGAGAGGAGGATGAAGAAGCTAGAACCTTTCGGAGAGAGGGAGAAAGAGAGAAGAATCTAGAGAGGGAGATAACATAAACTTTCTAGAAATAGAAGAATCTAGAGAAGAAGAGAGGAGGTGGTGACTTCAACACTCCCCCTCAACACCGACTCTCTTCTTGAATCGTACTAATGGGTTTCTTCGACTTCGTCCCTTTCTTATCAATGGTTTTATCTTGGTAGTGTTGCACTCGTTCTGATTTCCTTTGTTTTTGTCAAGACTTGCGTGCTTACTTTCATCCTTGCATCACATTGAATTGGATTTTGTGCCTTTGATGCGTAGTTCTCCCATTCTTAAATGTTACAAACATTGAAGCCCTGAGTAGTAATTGTGAACTCTCCTACCTAGTTCATATCCTCTCTCGTTGGCGTGATGAATAATACTTTCGACTTCAGCTCTCCCTTTAAATGCTCCCGAGAAGTTTTGACATATGGTGCGGATGCGTCCATCTTACCTTCGATAGTCTTTGTGGTATTTATCGGTTATCCATCATCTTCTCGATTTATATTAGTGTGGTCGATGTTCTCTTTTTTATTGTCTCCATCCGCATCATTCTCTTTTTCTTCGACAATGGTTCCTTGATCAGTTGTCATGTCTTCTTGAGTTTGCTCCCCCAATTTTTCTTGAGACTCATTCTCCGATTTCTTGATTTGTGGTACCTCTATTTCTTGTTGACATACAATTTCTCGTGTCACTGCTTCAGTGTTGTTGACGTGAATCCTTGTAAATTCTGGACATACTTTGTGTATGTGTCTCCTCATCTGAATAGGCATGCTTTTTGAATTGTCCTTCCTCAACCGGGGTTATGTTAACTTCATCCTCATCCAATTCTTCTTCGAATAGAAATAAGCCAACTTGGTCTTCAATCCAATCTTCTTCGATTTTAATTTGACTTATTTTATCTTCAATCCATTCTTTTTCAAAATCTACGTCTTCCCCCAAGAAGTAATCTTGTATAGGCTTAATTGTTGCAAGGAATGCTTCGAAATCCCATTCTTCTTCATTATTAATATCTTGGCTCTTCGATGTTGCCAAGTTACTTTCTACTAACTTCTTTCAATACCAGTAGTCTTTGGCATAGTGGCCCCTTTTGTCATAGTTGTAGCACTCAGTGTTCTGTCGTCTATATGCCCTGTCACGTTGATAATATTTTTCATCATCTTGTTTTGCTCCCCCTAAACAAGAGCTCTTTTCCTGTTTCCACGAGCTAACTTCTTGACCTGGACTTCTCTCATTCCACGTGCCTTTTCTAGCAATACGACTTGTTCTTCCTCTTTTGTCAGTGTAAGTGCCTCATCTCCGTTCTTTATTGCAAACCCTCTCATTTGTTTCATCAGTGTCTCTTGATTAGCCAATAAATTTTCCAACTCAACTAGAGTGGGTTGAGTTTGCCAACCACGTATGCCATAATAAATCCATTATATTACGGCTTTAGGCCACGAATAATTATTCCCCTCATACGTCGTTCACTAATTTTAGAATCAGGATCAAGCAAAGCAAAGAAATTTCCTGACATAATATTTAATTTTCTTAAAATATTGGATGATGATCATACCTTCCTGAGTGGTAGTCATCAATTCATTCTCCAACATATGCAAGCGTGTGCCATTCGTCTTTGAGAAGAGAGAGGCAAGAGTGTCCCGCACGTCCTTCGGTGTCTTCGCATTCTTGATATGCCGCAATAATTCTAGGTCTACTAATATTTTGAGTGCATACATAGCTTTACCCTCTTTTATTTTTCATATTCTTAAAGCCTTGACATTTTCCCAGGAAGGAGGTGTAGTGTCGCTACCACCAACAGTCTCCCAAAGATCTTGTCCTTCGAAGTAGGATATCATACAGGTGCGCCAAAATTCATAATTAGTGTGGTTTAATTTTTCAAGCCCACCACCAAACGCGTTAACTAAATCTGCCAAAATCACGTCCTTAAATTAAATTGGTCCCTAACCAATTATGCTTACACAGTCCCAGACTGTTTTCGATCCGTTGACAATACTTCGTTTTAGCAGCACCCTGACAGCGATCCCTGACCATTTGGCTCTGATACCAAATTAGTTGAGTAAGAAATTGCGCAAGCGGTGAACCACAAATAAAACTACATTATTACACAAAAATAATTGTACAAATTTTAGTACAATTATTGACTCACAAAATACACACTCAAGTGACCCACTAATATTACAAACTCACTCAATATTTAGGATACAATTTCATTACTCGAAGACACACCTCATTCACTCTAAAGAGGTAATTTATTTGGACACTCTTTACTACACTTATTGTTTTCCCCACTTGATTTTGTTTTATCTCACTTGATGTCACTTCTCTCATTTTATATCCCAAATGGGGAGAGGAATCTCCTATTTATACTATGGTGTGGAATTATCTATAAATTGGAAGAGAGAAGGAGAGGAGGGTGAGGAAGCTAAAACCTTCCAGAGAGAGAGAGAGAGAGGAATCTAGAGAGGGAGAGAACAAGAACTTTCTATAAATTGAAGAATCTTGAGAAGAAGAGAGGAGGTGGTGACTTAAATATCTTTTTCATTTCCCACGAGCTTGGTAGCAACAAGTCTCACACACTTGATACCTCTATAACCATTGAGTTCAATATATTTTCGATTTAATACTCGTTGATACATGATTTGGTCTTGAACACGTGTTGTTGCTCTGCATTGAAAGCACACATTCTCCTCCATTGATACATGATTTGGTCTTGAATGGTCGATGTGCTGCACATGAGGAGAAAACTACTCTTCATTAGCATTGCATCTCCTATCACCATGAAAGGAATGGTGCGTGGCAAGTTCAGGTCCTCTTGTCCAAATTCCCCACAAGGTAATTGGAGGTTAAGATGAGGTTATAGCCAATTTTTAAAACCATCCCCACTTCAGCGCTCCTTGTAAATCCAATTGCGGGGGGTGGGAATTATCCGACTATAGTTTCATAGGAGGATGCACTATGGTTTGAATTTGCAGCCTTTAAGGAGCCGCGACTGAGACAACCTTAGTGCCCTTGATGGGAGACGCCGGGCAGCGGAGGAGGGGTTGCTTGCCGGTGGCCTTCCCTGAATTGTGGCAGCCAATAGGCACAGCGGGTAAGGGGTAACAGCCCGAGACTGGTGAGTGGATGAGCCAATGATGGTTGGGCGGTGATTCACGATAGCGAAAGTGACAGATGATGAGGAAAGGATATCGTGAGGAGCGGAGATAGTTGGGACGGAGCTAGTAGTGGGGCGGGAGTACCGGTTAGGGATGGTGTGGCTAGGTGTAAATATGCCCGGGAGAATCTCCGTGATGGCCACTAATTTCTTCTCCACGTGGTCGAGGTTGTCATCGGATTCCTTATGCAAGGAGCGATGGTGGGGATGCTCACTTCTTCATTCTTTTTTGCATTGGTCATTGCCCTGTATTTGCCATCACTTCGCGTAGAATTTTAAAACACACACTTTTGACTACGCATAACGAGTGATGTGGTTCTGCAACTAATTTTGATGTGAATGCGAAAAAGAATTTTTATATTAACAATTGATTGAAATTTTACAATAAGAAGCCTTTATTTATAGGCTCCTAAGCTAGAGTCCTAATGTAATTAAAAGTCAAAAAGATAATTGAAGAAACAACATATAAATATATCTCCTAACCTAAAGATAATTAAAAAGACTTGGGAATAAAAACCATCTCTTCTCCCCCCCCCCCCCCCCCATCCCATAAAGATGTGCCCCTCTCTCTCTCTGATCCGGTCATTCTCATCCACTATATTGTTGTGCGGATGCTCACTTAAAGGAGTGATTCATAAACGCCCAAAATCCAAGATGGGTACAACCCAAAAGGATAACAGAAGATTACAAATTAAATTACAAGTAATGAGAAAAACAAAAACCATCAATCACAAGACAAGATGCACATGGTTCACCAATATGGATATGTCCACAGATGATGACTTCTTTTCTTTGATTTAATCAACAAGGATTACAACACGCGCAAGCCCTAAATCCTATCAATGTGTACACAATAGCTAAGAGCAATCAATACACTTAATGGTTGTGCTAAAATTTAGGGCTAAAGCCCCAAAACGTTCTATTTATATGTGGAATACATTTAAGATGCAAGCCCCAAAATAACCCTAACTAAAACAAGCATTTTCGCAAATCTGGTGTGTTTCACTGCAGCGACACCCCCTTGCAGGCTGGCCTTCCCAAAGTGTCCCACACCATGTAACTTTGGAAAAACGCGCGGCCAGCGAAACCCCGTCGCTGCAGTGACGCACTTTGTCGCTGCAGTGAAGTTATTATAGCTGCTACGATTTCTGAGCCAAAACCACAAATCTCCACCTTGGTGAACGAATACCGTAACCCTGAACATTAACTCAATCATCATGGAACACCACCATCAAACAACTCTGAAGGGCCTCAACAATGTAGGACATTTATCAAGTTTGAACAATGCTCAAACTTGACCATCGGTACCACCTTCATCAACATGTCAGTTGGATTATCTTTGGTGCTAATTTTCTTCATAACAACACCACCCCCATCGATAACCTCCCGTATGAAATGAAACCGGACATCAATGTGCTATGTCCTCCCATGATGAACTTGATTATTAGCCAAGTGGATACCACTTTGGCTATCACAATGCACCTCCACACAATCTTATGCAATCATCAATAAGACCTTGGAGCCATAGGGCCTCCTTCACGACTTTCGTTGCCGCCATATACTCCGCCTCCGTAGTAGACAAAGCAATCGTGGCCTACAACATGGGCTTCTAACTCACCGAACCACTAGCTAATATAAAAATATACACAACATCAAAATCACTCCGTGTGAATTTCTAGGCCAATGTAAATGTGTCAAATAGCTTGTACCATTGACAAAGCGATTGCTTCAACCTATACAAAGACTTCTGCAATTTTCACATATGATCTTCCTTGCCAACAACCTTGAAACCCTCCGGTTAAGACATATAAGTCTCCTCCTCTAGATCCCCATGCAAAAATGTCGTTTTGACGTCGAGTTGTTCAAGCTCTAAGTTAAAATGTGCCACCATAGATAATTTCACCCTGAGAGAACACTTCATTGTGATCAACACCTTCCCTTTGTGCAAACCCTTTGGCAACCAATCTTGCCTTGCATCGAATGTCGGAATCTGGAGCCTCATCTTTCTTAGCATACACCCATTTGCAACCGATAGACTTCTTCCCCTTAAGCAACTTCACAAGCTCCCAAGTTTAGTTCTTGTGAAGAGAATCAATCTCCTCGCCCATGGAAACCTTCCACTCATTACAATTGTGTATCAATCATCGCCTCACGATACGTAGTAGGCTCATCACCATAAGCCAATAATGTATAAGCAACCGAGCCATCATCGAATTCATATATCCTAGTGGGCTTTCAAACCCTAGGTTCTATCCGCTATCCAAAGATCGTTGTTCCTTCCGTTGTTGAATAGGTCCCTCTTTCGGAACCTCCACCTCTTCACTTGAAGAGTCAATCGGAGTAGTCACCTCCGCTTGCACTCTTTCGCTCTCATTCTCTCCAGGAGAATCATCTTTTTCTATCATTGGAATTTTGATCATAGACACCTCATCAAAAGTCACATCCTTACCCACCACCATTTTTTTATCTTCCGAGCACCATAACATATATCCTTTGACCCCACTACTTGAACCCAAGAAAATTACTTTTGAGCTCTTGGATCGATTTTTCCCTCACTAATATGAAAATAGTTCGAGTACCCAAAAGCATGCATAGTCGCATAAGTAAATTGTGAACTCCAAGCCTTCATAGGAGCCTTATAGCCAGTTGCGGTAGATGGCAAACGATTGACAATGAAGCAAGCGTAGGATAAAGCCTCCACCCAAAACGTTTTTGCAAGCCCGCATTGGACAGCATACATCTCACCTTTTGAAGTAAGGTTCGGTTTCAGCAATACCCTTTTCCTCACAATACTTCAAGTATGGACAATATCGGTACTTCCCGTCGTTATCCGAACTAAGCACCTTGATCTTCTTTTCAGATTGATTCTCCACTATCTACTTCCATTTAAGAAACACCCCAAAGATCTCATCCTTGTGTTTCACAGTATAGAAACAAGTCCACCGAGAATAGTCATCAATGAATGTCAGAAAATAATGACTACCTCTCAAAGATGGTGTTTTTGAAGAACCCCAAACATCCGTGTGAATGTAATCAGATATGCCCTTTGTGCAATGAATCGTCGTGTCAAACTTGACTCGTGTTTTCTTCCAACGCACGCAAAGATCACAAATGCCCAACTTGCAACTCTTCGCACCCTTTAGTAACCCTTGCTTACACAACACTGTCATAGCCTTCTCCCCGGCATGTCCCAAACGCATATGCCAAACCTAGTGGAATTCGCCTTTGCCTCTTCTTTGTCATCAACAATTGAGGCATGACATGCTATCGTGATCCCTTGAAGAAAATAGAGGTTTCCCTCCTTCTTTCCTCTCATCACCACCAAGGCACCCAAGACAACCTTTATCATTTCGCTCTCGTGTACAATTTTGCACCCGTTAAAGTCTAAAGCACCCAAAGAAATCAAATTCGTCTTCAACTCCGGAACGTACCAATCATTCGTGAGAAACCTAGTCACTCTATCATGCATCTTAAATCTAATTGTGTCAATACCCTTCCACGGATAAACATGGTCATTACCTATAAGGACTTCAGCCCAATCCACCTCCTTAAAGGTATGGAACAAATCTCTATCCGGACACATGCGGTAAGAGCACCCCGAGTCAAGAACCCACTCGTTTGAAGAGCTTTCCTGCGAAGAAACTATCAATGTACTCCCAAATTCATCATCCTCTGAAGTGAAAGAATTGGCCGATTTCGCCATCAGTTTCTTATCGTCTCTTGCCTTTAGCTTAGGAAAATCCTTCTTGAAATTCCCCTTCTTCTTGAACTTGGATCACATGATATTCGCCAAATTCTTGGTCCTAAACTTGGACCTAAAACTTCCTCTTCCACCTTGCCTTCTCTCTTCGATCCTACCCTGCACAACCAAAACATCAGACTGAGAATCACTCTTCTCCTTCTTCCCCTTCTCACCTCCCAACAATGATGAAGAGACATCATCATACTTCACCTCCTCCTTCCCATATAGCAACGTGGTGCTCAAATGCTCATATGAATCCGGAAGTGAATTTAGAAGCAACAAAGTTGTATCTTCATCATCAATTTCAGTATCTAAGCTTAATAAATCAGAAAGAATTTTATTGTTCTCATCAAGATGTTCGGACATGGACATACCATCAATATAATCAAATTGGAACAAATTCTACTTGAGATAGAGACGATTCTCTATGCTCTTCGTCTTATATTTGTCCTCCAATTTCTTCCATATTAACTCTGTCGATTCTTCCTTCATGACATAGTATACCACATTTTGTGCGAGATTTAACCGGATTGTGCTGTACGCTGGTAAATCATACTCTCTCCAATCATCCTCCGACATATCCTCGAGTTTAGCCGAAATGCCTCTCAACGCCTTATGTAAACCTTGTTGGATTAACACGTCTCTCATTTGACATTGCCACATGCCAAAAAATTAATGAATTTACCATCAAATTTCTCCAAGTTAAACTTTACCGTTGACGCCTTTGTAACCTTAGATGTAGATATTCTCTAATCTCTAAAACGAGTCTTCAACAAGAACCAACCGGGCCAAGACCAAAATCCTACTTAGGAATTTCATCAAACGCCTTGGATGCACACAAAGCAAAGACCATATACAAGCCAAAGCTCCGATACTAATTTATTATGCGGATGCTCACTCGAAGGAGTAGTTTATGCACACCCAAGATCCAATCCAAGATGGGTACAACCCAAAGAGATAACAAGAGATTACAAACTAAATGCAAAGTAATGAGAAAAGTGAGAGAAAAATAAATACCAACAAGCACAAGACAAGATCTATATGGTTCACCAATATGGCTACATTCACGGATGATGGCTTCCTTTATTTGATTTAATCAACAAGGGTTACAACACACACAAGCTCTAAATCCTCTCAATGTGTATACAAGAGCTAAGAGCAATCAATGCACTTAATGGCAGCTCTAAAACATAGGGTTTAAAGTCCCAAAAAGTTCTATTTATATGTGGAATATATTTATGGTGAAAGCCCCAAAATACCCCCAACTAAAATAAGCATTTTCGCAAATCTGGTGTGTTTAGCTACAGTGACACCCCATCGCAGGTCGCCCCTCCCAAAGTGTCCCACGCCATAAAACTCTTGAAAAAATGCGTGATCGGCAAAATCCCGTCTTCACTGCAGCGATTTTTGAGCCAAAACCACAAACATCACGTATACTATCTGTAAATCCCTTTCCCAAGATATTTGGAAGGGCTATCTGAATCTTGTCTTTCAAATATCATGATAGGGCATATATATCCAGATTCATACTCAAATAGGGGACGAATTCGGATTTGTTAATATTCACTTGCTCCTGAAATATCTAACATATTCTTATCTTATCCAAAACATTTTTTGACAAGAAAAGAACAGTGTCAAGGGTTATTTGTATTTTGTTCTTTCTATATGCCATATTTGCATTTGTAACTCTAAATAGCAGATATGTAATTGAATTGCCCTCATGCAAATTGGGTGTGAATCCTTGAAGGTTGCTTCTTTCTTGATGGGGTGGTGTGGAGTTGTTTTTAGAGAAGATATATCCAAAGTTTCAGAGCTGTTAACCATTGGATTGACAACCGGTTTTATGGGAAGCCTTGCAACATTTGGTGCATGGAACCAAAATATGGTTGAACTCAGTGCCAACAACCACTGGATTTTTGCTGCGATTGGATATGTCATAGGTAATTCGATATGATGCATGAATATATTAAGGGGCTGACTAAGTTGCTCCATGAAAAGAAAATGAATTAAATTTGATAGGATATAAGCTTTGGTAATTCTTGGCGGGCCTATTCAAAGTTGTATATTAAATTTGATAGGATCAACTCGTTTTGTCATTATAAGATGGGATTTCGTCTAATTCTTTCCAGGCTTGTTTCTTGTTTGGATATCCATCATTTTTGGAATTGACACTGCCGAGGGTTTCAAATGGATTTTGAAGAGATTAAACACAAGGTTTGAATTGAGCTCTAAACATAAATGGAAACTGGATAACTTGTGGAATCAATTGTGGCATCAGTTAGCAATTACAGTGATGCTGGTTTTGGTCCTAGGTTTGTTATGGGGTGTGAGTGGAGCCTTGGGGAGGAGAGAGTTTAACAGTCACAGCAGTGGTGCTCAGCTATGGTTGGCTTGCATGGTTGCACCTCTTGGTGTATGGATCAGGTGGTTCTTAGCCCGGTTCAATGGACGTGGCTTAGGGAGAGCTAACTTGTTAAAATGGGTACCGTGGGGGACTCTAATTGCCAATGTATCTTCAGCTTCACTCATGGCAGCGCTTGCCGCAGTGAAGATAGAGGTAATATTCCCTGCTCTGCATCTATATCTATTTCTATTTTTGCATACAAAAGCATGGATAGGCAACAGGTTCAAGTGTTTTACACAATAAAATTGTATTTGATATCATGGGGTAGAAAAGAATTCCATCGCAAAATTTCCTTCATAATTTTTTCTTACCCCTACACACACACACACACCCCTCCCCCCCCTCCCCCCCCCCCCCCCCCCCAACTCCCACCACCCACACCCACGCCCAAAACAAAATCCAAGGGTAAATGCCCAAATGTGCATTTGTACCATATTGTAGGTTGGAGAAATTTCGCATGACAAATAAATACTATCAAACACACTAAAAGGAGAGAAAAAGATGAAAGAAAGATCCTTATCTTCCATGATAAAAACAAGGCCATCAAATTTTATGCATAGAAAAATATTCCCTTTTTAAATTTCAGTATCAAAATTTCTTAATTTAACATGAATTCCTTTTAAATAGAACATCTTACAATTTAAATTCCTTTTTAATAAGACTTTGTAATTCAATATATCTTTTAAACAGAAAACTACTTTCAATGAGTATTGCTAAAGA
Organism: Sambucus nigra; assembly: GCA_949130495.1. Taxonomy (NCBI): domain Eukaryota; kingdom Viridiplantae; phylum Streptophyta; class Magnoliopsida; order Dipsacales; family Adoxaceae; genus Sambucus; species Sambucus nigra. The sequence goes on along the minus strand of OX422220.1, from coordinate 431,996,119 downwards.
ATCCCTTTTTAAACATGATTCCTTATTTTAATGTGAATTCCTTTTCAATTACTTTCCTAATATAATTTTTAAAAACACGTTTCTAATTAGGACTCCTACATTAAGTTTTTAATTGAAGTCTTACATTCACTTGTAAATTCTTTTGTAAGTAGGACTCCTTAATTGATGTGAAATTCTATTAAATAAGACCACTTAATTCAATATATATTCCTTTTGTAGATGACTCCTTTATTCAATTTTCTTTAATTCACGGATGTCAAATGGAAAGCTCAATACTTCAATTTACTGAAAATATTCACACAAACATATATATACTCACAAGAAATTTGAGGAAATTTACGAAGGGAGTAAGAAAAATTAAGAATCGCTCTAGGGTTAACATTCTCTCTCTAATATAATTCAATCATAGTATAAAACAATAAATATACCCTAAAAAGCTAAGAAGATCCGTAATTATAAGACTATAATCCTAAATTGACTAGTGTTTGGAAATCTTGGTCTCTACTATAAGAAATCATTTACAATAAGGAAACTAAAAAGAAATGAAAAAAAATTCTGAAATCTTTGAAATGCAAAGAGGCAGCTACACAAAAATTCCGCCGGTCTGATTCAGCGCATTAAAGATCCCAGCAACCACAAAGATTAGATTAGTGCAGCAGCCCTACGATTGACAATGTATGAAAGCTCGAGTCCCTTGAACTATTTTGATGTTGACATCCAATAACAGGCCAAATCTAGGCATCGCACCCACAACATCGAGTTCAAAAGTAAATATTTTTCCCAAAAAAATCTGAAAAAATTACAATGTAAAAGATTGTAGCCTATATCGTCAGTCTTTTTCGTTCAAGGCACACGCCTATATGAAGATCGGAAAGTCTTAGGTCTTTTGTTGCAAGAAGTCATGCTTTTTTGAGGAGCCAACCATGCAAATACACTTTTGAAGGGATTTTCTCTTTCTAAACTCTTTTATGTGGACTGAAAAAGGAAAGAGAAGGGAGTCGGCCGAAATTTCAATATAGGAATTGCATGAATAAGAAGCGAAAGAGTTACCGATCCACACCCTTGCAAAATGATAGCCCCATCCACAATTCCAACAAGAGCAAACGAAATAGTGAAACTGTCCATTGTTGATATTCCTTTTAAATCTGACATCCCAAGAATAACTGAGAGGATAATTCCAAGACACATAGGACACAATGAGATCGAGGAAGAGAAAACAATAGATATAGCCATGGGGACATATTGCAATGTTTAGAACGTCATAGTCACGGGTTATGAAGAGAACCTTTATTCACCGTTTTAGCTTCCCAGCCATTATGATGAATCCTATATTTGCTTCTTATAATGGAGACCCAAAGAAGCCTTATTCAAAGGAAAATCTCAATACCCAAAAGAATCAGCATTTTTTTTTTCTTATATTGACCACTTCCATCCCACCTTTTTTTATATCTACACATTATTTTTCAATTTTCATCCCCACTCCCTTCCCGTACAAACTCTCTCATGATTGTTTCCATCCTCTTAGCAATGCTACAGTGAATTTTAAAAAGATAGAAATAATACATAAACAGACTATTAAGGACGCAATGGAAGTCTATCTGCTCTAAGTGGCACCCTCTCATTCAGTTCACCCATCCAAAGTTTGGAAATCTTTTCTAAAAGGGAGTTTTTATTTAAACCCCAATTTTCTTTTTATAACCCCAACTTTTATAACACCCACGTAAATGGGTTGAAATTTATTTAACTCACCCTTTTGTGTGTAGAATAATTATCCCCTAACCATAAGCTGTTCCTTACTTGGGTAGTACTACAACAAAATCTCTCCCACTCCGCAATCACTTGTTAATGGCGTAGTCCTCACTTGAGGACTATATATAGATATATACACACACACACACACACGTTGAAAAGCCTAGCACTCTGGACATTTAAAACTCTTTAGGTGGTGGACATCTGTAAACTATTTGAGGTATTTAACAAGGCACATTCATAAATCGAAATTTTGATTGTGGGCTCCTATAAGGATGTATGTACTTGAATAAATTCTTGACTAGTTTTACTATTTTTGTTTTACTGATACAAGTTGAACAATCTTAAAGCAATCAAGAAGTCATGAAACACAAGGCCTTGCATCAATGAAATGGAAGACAAAAATGATGCAGAAATGATTTCTTACTGTAATAAATTATAGTCGAACTATGTTTATATGAATCCAAATTATAATCGACTCGTTCTTTTCAACTTCTGTTGGACTAACACGTCAACTTCCGATGGAATGCAGACATATCTTCAATTGGGGGATTTTTTTATAAACCCATGTTTCCTGTAAACAAACCCCCATCAATATGTTTCAGTTACTAAATTTAAAAACTTGTAAAATAACTTAGATACCCCTGTTAATAGCCCCCGACCACAGTGAGTCTAATTGGGATTCTCAGTATCAATTGATTGATCTATATCAGTTACCCTGATCACAAGGAGTCTCCACAAAATTAAATGAGCGTCATTAAAAAAATCTTGTGTAAAGATTCTCCACAGAATTACTCTGAGTATAATTAGAAAACAACTTTTGTAAGAATTCTCCACATAATTACCTGAGAGTTATGAGAAAACAGTATGCGTAGCCCTTTTCAACTCAACTAACCATTTCCATACCATTGAATCTTGATCACAAAATAATCATAACTAGTATAAAAGTTTTATTCAAATAATACAGAATAGTACTCAAACAAGCCATCCAAACCATTAAATATGTTGATACAAGCTATCTGTATTAAAACAAAAAACTTTGACTCAATTACAACTCAATTTGTCTTGCTTGCAATCTCTAATAAGGAAGAACCTATAATGGAAGAGTACAAATCGAAGAAAGAGGTAAATACCATAACTTTGTTCATCACCGACTTCTCAACCATAGCTTTGTTGTGTTTTAATGGACAGCCATGGCTTCTTCATCTTTAATGAGAGAGAGGATGGAAATGAGGGTTTTGTTGAAGCTTTTTCTGGGTATTGTCTGAAAGATTGGTTTTGTTCGGAATGATGCCCATTTTTCATTTTTTCTAGTTAAACCCCAATAGTGGGGGGAGTTATAAAGCTTTTCAACCCTAAAAAGGTGGGTAAATAAAATCGGGGGCTCCAAATAGAAAATCACGGTTTATATAAAAACACCCTTCAATTGGGGTGGTTAAAGTTAGTTAGTATTGCAATTTATACCATTAAATCGGTAAACAATGAAAACTTAATATCGGGGTGTTTAAAAAAAATTGGGGTCTAAATAAAAACACCCATCTAAAAAAGGATCCAAATTCCCCTTGAGGTAATACCCAAGTATTCCATAGGCCAAGACCCAATGGAGAACAAACCCATTCACTAGAACTTTACCTCGTTAAACAATAATGCAACACGACATTTTTTGACATATTGATAAAACTCGAATGCCTTCAAAATATTTTCCCATCACGGGAAAATATGAAAATTGCAAATGAGACTATTTAAACCTTTTCTTTACCCACTTCTCATGCTTTAATCAAGGAAATATCTTTTGGTTATTCCATTAAGAGGCTTTAAACGTTCTTTACAAGAATAAAAATGAAAAGTGGATCCCCTTGCCTTGCCTCTACCGGAAAAAAATATTCCTCAAGATCGCTCATTCATCTTAATTCAAAGATTTTATCCTTTCTAGTAATTCTTATCATCCACCGGAGCATCCTCATCTCACTAACATGGAGATTTTGTTCATGTTTTTTCTTTAATGCTCAACACTCCGCTCCATACAGGGTCGTTGGCCTAACAACTATTTTATAAAATTTCCTCTTATTTATTAGTTATCCGCTTATCGCATAACGCCCCACTCGCTTGTCTCCATTTTATCCAACCAGCTAATATTCTACTCGTACCATCTTCATCAAAATTATCATTACTTTGTAACATTGAACCTAGATAACGAAATTTATTTGTTTAGTTTATCATTTTTTTTCTTCAATCTTAATATTATGTTACTCGACGCCTCATTATTAAATTTACATTCCATCAAAATCCCCATTACTTGGTAACATTAACCCTACCCATTGATAGCCCTATCTCCATCTATCTCCAAAAATCTTTTGTTTAAGGTAAAATCAAGAAAACCCCAATCAACATGATCATATGCATTTTCAAATCAAACTGAACAGCAAATCTTTTTTTTTCTTAAACCTTTATTCCTCTACCGTCTCATTAGCTTCCAAAACTAAGTTAATATTCTCTTTCACTGTCACAAATTCTCCTTGAAAAGGTGCTATTATGTCACTACGAATTTGTCCGAACGTTGAGGAAATGGCGTTTTCCAACAATTTAACCTGACACCTGATTTGTTTAAAGTCTTTTAATCTTTTTTGTAATATAATGCTACTTTATTAGTCCTATGAGGTTATAAGGCTATTTTCGTCTTTTAGCAAGTCTTGTATAACGTATATATAAATATCTCTTGTGCCATACATTTTACAGGTTTATAATACAAGTTATTTCCTAATTGGTATAAAGACTAAGGTCGATTTGATTGCATAAATTGTTTAATTTTATAAATTAATCCATTTGAAATGAATAGATTGTTGATGTATTCATTTTAAATAGATTTAAATCTAATTTATAATTTGTTTGGAAAAAAAATTGGGTTATTTACTTTTGATATCTATATAGAGAGGGAGAGAGAGATAATAGTACGATGAAAGTACTCTATGAAAATTGTGCATTTGAGATTGATGTTATAATTATAAATCGTGCAATTTGAAGTTTGGGGCAGCCAAATAGGCCCCTAAGAGCTCGTTTGGGAGTTTTAGAGAGAAGAAAAAAGGAAATGAAAATTTTATTAGGAAAGAAAAGAAAAGAAGAGAAAGTTAATAAGAGAGAAAAGAAAAAAAGAGAAGAGAAAGGAATTTAGAAGAGAAAAGAAAATAATTTTCTTTCTTGCGTTTGGGAGTTTGGGAGGAAAATAATTTTTTTAAGAGAAAAAAAGAACAATTCATTAAAAACTTTCCTTTCTCCCCATTTCTTTCCGATTTGGAAAGAAAGTTTTGAAGAGAAAGGAAGAGAAAGTTTTTTAAAAATTTTCCTTTCTTTTCTCTCCTTTTAAACTCCCAAACGAAAGAAAGTCATTTTTTTTCCTACTTAAACTCCCAAACGAAGGAAAGGAAACACACTTTCTTTTCCTTTCATTTCTTTTCTCTCCAAAATAGAACTCGCAAACGAGGCCTAAGGTTTTCTTCATTATTCCGCCTCGTTGGGCGAAAGAGTTTATTGTCATTTTTTGTGCCCCATTCAGCCCTAGCAGAGCTGCGATGGGTCCGACGATGGTCGCCTGAGCCCTTGGACAGCGGTGGAGGGCTGAACAAAGGTCGAGGGAGTGTTTTACTGAGATTGGAGCCTAGTTAGAAAGAAGCCACACTCTTTGGGACCTGAAAATCCCCATGATTTGTTACTATTGGAGCTCTCTTCAGGCCAATAGAAATGATGGTAGGAAGACGGTTCTATAACTGATCAGAGGTTATAATATAATAAGTTGAAAGGGGAAGAAACCGCACTTGTTTTGGGATCCTACCGGCAAGGGTCGCCAACCTTCGTTAAGGATTGTAGTAGGAATTTGTGTCGTTCTCAAATCCACCTGAAAGCCAGAAGCTTTTAATTACCAATGCTCCGGTAGATTCCGAACGTGTCCGGTAAGAGATCAGAGAACACAACGACAACACAGCTCCCGGATTCTGGTGGTGAAGAAGAAAAGAAGACCCAGAAGAGTGGAGGAGTTTAAATTTTGTGAACCTGTTATCGTTTATAATTAGAGTGAGACTACCGTGACCGGCCTTCCATACTTAAAATTCAAACTTAATGATGTGGCACATGCCACATCATCAAGATACATATTTATTTTTTTGTTTTATCACTCTAGAAATTTATTTTTTTCTCAAAATATAATTTTCAAGTTATAAAAAAAAAGTTCAATAAAATATATATATATATATATATATATATATATATATATATATATATATATATATATATATATATATATATGTTAAAATTATATGTGTAAAAATACAATAAGACAAGACACGAAATCGTAGTTTTTTACTTATCACAAACCAATTAAAAAAATTACACAATGCAATATGAATTTTTTATTTTTTAACGAACACGATCACGATCCAAAAAAACGCGACGTGACATGGAGTCGTATTTTTTTCATACCGCTGCCGCAGACCATTTTTTACTATTTTAAAAATAATTTTTTTACTATTTATAAAAAAATAGTCCGCGACAATGGTATGTATAGGTGATCCGACCACCTATACATACCGCGGTATTTATAGGCAATTCGATCACCTATACATACGACTGGTGCAGACCAGTTTTATAATATGTTGATCCGCACAAACGGTATGTATAAGTGGTTGGACTGTCTTTAACAGTTTTAAGAAATACAAAAATTATTTTATTGTTGCAAAAATAAAAAAAAAATAAGGGGTGCCGCTGGCGCGGACCTTTAAAAATAAGATATTGGGTAAATGGGTATTTGAGAGACTAAACGAGTTAGAAATAATAAAAAAAAAAACAAAAAAACTATTTTAATAAGAAAGTGTTTTTTAAAATTATTTTTAACTCATTTTAGATGAGAAACCAATGAAAAAGAAAAAGAAAATGTTCGTCGAACTATTTTTGAGTTAAATTTTTTGTGTGTGGTATTTAAACATGGCAGGTGAAACATAAAAAAATCAACTAAAAATAAAAAATTTGAAATTAATTAGCGGTTTTTTTTAATTTGAAAAATATATTTTGAAAAAAAATGAATTTATAGTGCATTTCAACATGAATTTTGAGTGTGTTTTTAATGATGTGGCAAAGCCACATCATTAAGTCCCACTTTTATGTCAAAAAAACATGTCTCTCTAATATTTTCCTTATAATTTATCTGCTCCAGATAAATTTTTTGAAAAATACGTTCAACCCTCTTATGTTTTGAAAATTGCGAATCAGCCCCTAGTTTTTCTAGAATTTCCATTTCTGTCCCAAAAACTTTCATAAATTATTTTTCAATCCCTCAATTTTTGAAATTGCATTCTAGCCCCTGAAATTTCTGTAATCCTCAATTCTGCCCTAGAATCTTTCAGAAATTATTTTTCTGCCCCTAAATCTTTGAGAATCTGGTTGATACTTTGGAGTTAAGATATTATGTATGCCGTAGTCTTCTTGTTCCTCTTCGGCATTTATCTCAGAATTTGTTCACTCGGCTCTAGGGACGGAGGTATGTTGGGACCAGTGGGGGGCTGTAGCCCCCAGTGAATTTTTTTTTAAATTTTTTTTTTTATAGTTATATAAAGTTTTGGGTATAAATTTAAAAATTTAAGACTTTTTGGACAGGGATGTAATTTTGCAAACCTTTTAATAACTTAACCTAACTTATTTTTTATCCCAACTTTCAAACAGCTACTCTCATACCATACCACTGAGTTGTCCCTCCGCCTCCTCCTCTTGGTTGTCCCTGTTTTGGTGTTAAAGATCAAAGGTAAACCATCTCCTCCATCCCCTGTTTTGGGGATTTTGTATACATAATTTTTATTTTGTATACATAATTTTTTTGAGGTATAACTTTGTATTGGTATTTTTTTGAGTAAACCATTTGTATTAATTTTTTGGGGATAAACTATTTGTATTAATTTGTATTAGTATTCTTTGGGGTTTAACTTTGTATTGGTATTCTTTTAGGTTTAAATTTGTGTTGGTATTTTTTGGGGTTTAAATGCAGTGGTGATGGTGGTGGTGGTGGATTTTGAAATAAAATGGGATTTTAAATTAGGGTTTGAATTGATAGTTTAACTTTGTATTTGTATTAGTATTCTTTTTTTGTGTTATGTTCATTTATATATATTTGTTTCTCCTTCCATTAGATTAAATAAATTTAATTATTTTTGGTAAGTAGTCAAAAATAACCTCAAAAAAAAATTCAGGGGCTCTCGCCCCTCACTGTCTCATATTCCTAACGACCTCCCTGCTCGGCTCCAACTTCAAAGCTCGTGGATGAGCTTTTTGTTGAACAGGAGAGTAACGAGAATAAGAAAAGTGTGGGGTTCGTGTGTTGTAGACACGAGTTTGGGACAGGTTTATGAGCTAATTTATGTTGTTAAAAAGTGGACCAATCCATTTTGCATGTCTTACCGGGGCAATTGGGAGTTATTTGATATTGGTATCCCCCTAATTGATGTCGATTCACTGGCATAATTATTGCCTCTTTCACAAATTGGAGTTAAGGCTTTTCTCTTCGATAAATGGACTATTATCTGCATGTGATCTTTTATGTTTTAATGGACAGCCATGGCTTCTTCATCTTTAATGAGAGAGAGGATGGAAATGAGGGTTTTGTTGAAGCTTTTTCTGGGTATTGTGTCTGAAAGATTGGTTTTGTTCAGAATGATGCCCATTTTTCATTTTTTCTAGTTAAACCCCAATAGTGGGGGGAGTTAAAAGCTTTTCAGCCCTAAAAAGGTGGGTAAATGAAATCGGGGGCTCCAAATAGAAAACCACGGTTTATATAAAAACACCCTTCAATTGGGGTGGTTAAAGTGAGTTAGTATTGCAATTTATACCATTAAACCGGTAAACAATGAAAACTTAATATCGGGGTGTTTAAAAAAAATTGGGGTCTAAATAAAAACACCCATCTAAAAAAGGATCCAAATTCCCCTTGAGGTAATACCCAAGTATTCCATAGGCCAAGACCCAATGGAGAACAAACCCATTCACTAGAACTTTACCTCGTTAAACAATAATGCAACACGACATTTTTTGACATATTGATAAAACTCGAATGCCTTCAAAATATTTTCTCATCACGGGAAAATATGAAAATTGCAAATGAGACTATTTAAACCTTTTATTTACCCACTTCTCATCCTTTAATCAAGGAAATATCTTTTGGTTATTCCATTAAGAGACTTTAAACGTTCTTTACAAGAATAAAAATGAAAAGTGGATCCCCTTGCCTTGCCTCTACAGGAAAAAAATATTCCTCAAGATCGCTCATTCATCTTAATTCAAAGATTTTATCCTTTCTAGTAATTCTTATCATCCACCGGAGCATCCTCATCTCACTAACATGGAGATTTTGTTTATGTTTTTTCTTTAATGCTCAACACTGCGCTCCATACAGGGTCGTTGGCCTAACAACTGTTTTATAAAATTTTCCTTTTATTTATTAGTTATCCTCTTATCGCATAACGCCCCACTCGCTTGTCTCCATTTTATCCAACCAGCTAATATTCTACTCGTACCATCTTCATCAAAATTCTCATTACTTTGTAACATTGAACCTAGATAACGAAATTTATTAGTTTAGTTTATCACTTTTTCTTCAATCTTTAATATTATATTACTCGACGCCTCATTATTAAATTTATATTCCATCAAAATTCCCATTACTTGGTAACATTGACCCTACCCATTGATAGCCCTACCTCCATCTATCTCCAAAAATCTTTTGTTTAAGGTAAAATCAAGAAAACCCCAATCAACATGATCATATGCATTTTCAAATCAAATTAAACAGCAAATCTTTCTTTTTCTTATACCTTTGTTCCTATACTGTCTCATTAGCTTCCAAAACTAAGTTAATATTCTCTTTCACTGTCACAAATTCTCCTTGAAAAGGTGTTATTATGTCACTAAGAATTTACCTGAACCTTGAGGAAATGGCGTTTTCCAACAATTTTCCAACAATTTAACCTGACACCTGATTTGTTTAAAGTCTTTTAATCTTTTTTGTAATATAATGCTACTTTATTAGTCCTATGAGGTTATAGGGTTTATTTTTGTCGTTTAGCAAGTCTTGTGTAACCTATATATAAATATCTCTTGTTCCATACATTTTGCAGGTTTATGATACAAGTTATTTCCTAATTGGTATAAAGATTAAGGTCGATTTGGTCACATAAATTGTTTAATTTTATAAATTAATCTATTTGAAATGAATAGATTGTCGATGAATTCGTTTTAAATGAATTTAAATTTAATTTGTGGTGCCTGAAAATCTAGTTAGAAAGAAGCCACACTCCTTGGGACCTGAAAATCTAGTTAAATTTAATTTAATCTAGTTAGAAAGAAGCCACACTCCTTGGGACCTGAAAATCCCCATGATTTGTTGCTATTGGATCTCTCTACGGAACAACAATTGAACTGATGGTAGGAAGACGGTTCTATAACTGATCTGAGGTTATAATATAATGTGCTGCAGTTGAAAGGGGAAGAAACCGCACCTGTTTTGGGATCCTTCCAGCCCTACTTCGTTAAGGATTGTAGTAGTAATTTGTGTCGTTCTCAAATCCACCTGAAAGCCAGAAACTTTTAATTACCAAAAGTAGAAGTGTACAGGATTAGCGACATGTGTGATGGGGTCAGAAAGTTTTTTGAAAGACCCTCAACTTCTGAAATTTCTTTACTTCCCAAATCTGCTCCAGATAAATTTTTTCAAAAATACGTTCAACCCTCTTATGTTTTGAAAATTGCGAATCAGCCCCTAATTTTTCTAGAATTTCCATTTCAATCCCAAAAACTTTCATAAATTATTTTTCAATCCCTCAATTTTTGAAATTGCATTCAAGCCCCTGAAACTTCTGTAATCCTCATTTCTGCCCTAGAATCTTTCAGAATTTATTTTTTTGCCCCTAAATCTTTGAGAATCTTGTTGATATTTTGGAGTTAAGATATTATGTATGCCGTAGTTTTCTTGTTCCTCTTCGGCATTTATCTCAGAATTTGTTCACTCGGCTCCAACTTCAAAGCTCGTGGATGAGCTTTTTGTTGAACAGGAGAGTAACAAGAATAAGAAAAGTGTGGGGCTATCCACCCTGGCTTGGTCCAGTGGTAAGGATGGGCTTCACTCTGACCATAGGTCATGAGTTCGATCCCTCCCCACGGATACCTACCCTGTCGGAGGGCTTCCTCAGGGCTGTGTGGTTAGGCGCACGGTCGTGGGTTCGATCCCCCGCAGGGTTTACCAGTATTTAAAAGGGGCTCGTGTGTGAGGTGGACATGCGCAGTGCCCCCCCTGTTTAGCTTACACGAGAGAGTCCAAAGGGCTCGTTCGTGTGGAGGTTCAGGGTTATCAAAAAAAAAAGTGTGGGGTTCGTGTGTTGTAGACACGAGTTTGGGACAGGTTTATGAGCTAATTTATGTTGTTAAAAAGTGGACCAATCCATTTTGCATGTCTTACCCGGGCAATTAGGAGTCATTTGATATTGGTATCCCCCTAATTGATGTCGATTCACTGGCATAATTATTGGCTCTTTTACAAATTGGAGTTAAGGCTTTTCTCTTCGATAAATGGACTCTTATCTGCATGTGATCTTGTATGTTCTTGGTACATATTTTCGTCCATTTGGAGCAGCGACATTTTTTAGGTTTGTGAAATTTTATTTATTTGGCGCTTATAAGCAATTGAAGGTATTTTTCACTCTTTTTCATCTCTTGCGATCGATAGATTATTTTCCATTACTCTGTTACATTAGTTGGTTTGGTTTGAGTTGTTTGATGGCATTGTGTTGGTAGGATTGACCCTTTTTTTTGTTTCGAGATCAACTTTCAATTGGTGGTCTGATTTGAGGAATTCTATTTGGTACTCGGTTTGTTTGTGGTCTTTTTGGTTTGAGTTACTTGATGGTATTGCGCTGACCGGAATGGCTTAGTTTCATCCCGAGATTAATTTTTGGTTTGTGATCCAATTTGATTTATTCGATGGCATAATGTTGGTCGGATCGACCATTTTTGTCTCACGAATAACTACTTATGGGTGGGTATCATTTTTACACATGTATTATGATGGATATTATTCTCACATATTTTGCGTTGCAATTTAGAGAGCAAACTGAATTCGATTTTACAACTCATTTAATTTGAGGGGAGTGTTGAATTATCGGATGTTGGAATGTTTGATATCTACGCGTCAGCTTCACCGCTTGTATGAAAAAAAACTATTATGTTGTCACCGCACTCCTTAATTCACATGACCCCAGCTTTTCATTCCACAAGACCTCTCCTATCAAAATTAAATCCTCTGATCAAAGCGTCCTGCATCATTGAGAGAAAGAAATCTATCATTTCTGGAACATATGAGATCTCCCCAAACATACCATGTAAACCCTAGTTGGTCTAAAAGTATCTAATTTTTCAAACACAATGCTCAGATTGAAAACCTGCTGAAACACCATCTATCCCCACATAATCCATATAACCCAACAAGCTCTTCCCGAACCTCTTTAAAACGTGAACTCCATTAGTAGATATAAGACTTAATTTCAAACTTTTAAATTAAGTCTAAAATTGACATGCAAAATTCTATATGATAGAGAAACCCCTGATTTAATGTGAACATCTTTTAAACACACCGTGAGTACTACCTCATAATATTCCATTCCCAACAGTTTAAATTTTCTTTTATCTTTCAAATTCATACTATTAAATCATTCTTTTTAAAGTTATATAGATAAGTATTATTGATATGAAGATGTTTGGTACAGGTGAATAGCAAGATTTGTACAACTGTTACAACCGGTATAGAGTTTGGGTTGTTGGGGTGCCTAGGTACTGTTTCCACTTTCATCGCCGAGTTCCATGCAATGAGAATCAGCAGTAATCCTTGGAGGGCATACGTTTATGCAATAGCTACCGCGGGTATATCCTTCATTTTTGCAACCTTGCTATATTCGGTTCCTGTTTGGATCAAGGGATATAATTAATATGTTGAGACTATTCATCCCTCAACTAATCTTACATTTTCATGGTGAAGTGTCATATATGAATGCATTGGATTTACACAACTTGAGATCATTTCATAGCCTGCTACCGAGTCATGTCGTGTGTCGTATCGAATTTGTGTTAAAAACTGTTCAATGCCCGATTCACTAAGAGTTGTTTATAGTTGTGTCGTGTTCATGTCGTGTTTTAATTGTGTAGACGCTACATATATCATGTTCGCATCATGTATGAACTGAATAATGTAGTTACAAATTTTTGGTTATCATGTCTTTCATTATCAACAATGATCATCGCAGCGAAAGTGTACTAACATAACCATAACATACCTTGTCAATTATGCAGTTTGGAGAAGACAATCGATTATTATAGAAGAGATGGATTGCAACTCCAACGAGATGCTTCATCTCTAGAAAAACATTTCTCTCTTATCTATTATATTCTCAAAATGGAATTCTCAAATGGAACAAAGTCACTTATTTTTTATGTAACAACGACATTATATATACGCCTAAAGGGTGTTTATTTTTTTGTGTCTATTCCAAAAAATTAAAACCTGTTAGATAAACATCACATGGGTGAATGCCTATAATGAAAACAGTGAGAATGTACTTTTCCCTCTATTTTATAACGCCCTATTTCCCATCAAGAAAAGACTAATGGTGACTTCTTTTATTAACAAACGAAAATAAACATTCACTTGTATCAAAGTGTATTATCACGTGGGACATAAATTCTTACATGTGTAACCCATTTGTGTTAACACCCATTACGACTCGAAACTCATTAAGGTTTCATTTAAGTTATAAATTCATGTCATGTCAAATGTTATTTTTTTTAAACTTCATTTCCCTTTTTCATAAATAAGCTTTATAGTTATAGTTTAATTAAATTGTTATCCATATATAGGTAAGGATATTTGAGTGTGAAATAAATTTTGTTGTTGGAGTTCAAAACACATAATCACTGGAATGACATGGGTGGGGGAATTTGAAGTTGATTGAAGTGGGCGACTAAAAATTCACTGTTAATTTGATAATATGGCTAAAAGAACTTCGCAGGTTCGAAGAGGAAATCTCACAGATGTGAACCTCTTTGGAGGTAAGTCATGAGATCCTTAGCATTGATATGATGCGCAGCGAAAGTAAAAACACACAATTTAGGCTTCACCTCTCAACCCTCAATTTAATTCATCATTTAAAGTCCTATAGGGTTGTAATATGGCAAAGGGTACAAAAACCAAGCAATCCACTATTTTTAAATTTTCTCAAATTTAATTCAAACTTTAAATAATTAACCTAAGTTAAAACTTAGCACCAATTTTAAATCAATTATTGTGATAAACATATTAACCAATTTTATCTTAATCTAAATGTGCATCTAGGTGAGTGTAGGATAAACTAAGTAAATCAAACCATAACGCCTGATGTACAAGAAAAACTCATAACGGAAAAAATCTCGGACGACCCAACCACACAGATTCACTATCTATGGATTTACAAAGGACAAGATAATCGACTTACACGACAAATCGACGCCCATCCAAGCCTTAACGCTATTCATTCCTTTAACCTTCACACAATGACATGCAGGAGTCCACCCACGCAACTGTTACAACGTGTGAGTCCACACACGCCTCGGTATCCATCAATGAGGCTCAGCAACCATCTACAAATAGGAGCACATAAACCACTAATTCTTCACCGCAACACCACCACATGAAGTCCACCGCATGAAACGATTCTCAATAAGATGAAGATAATAAACATTGGTTCCCACAAACTAGATGTGAAAGCATATATATATATATATATATATATATATATATATATGATGAAACATTTGGATCTTTAAATAGTTGGGTGTAAACTAAGATTTTAGTTGAAAAACATGATCATGAAAACCAAAACCTTTGAAGTGCTTTTTGGAAAAGTTTTATGACTCTAAGGATATGAGAAAGTCTCTAAAAAATTGTTGCTCCAAACTCCTATTCATAGAAGGTTTTCCAAAAACAAGATAAGGCTAAAAACTAATGTTGCATTGAAAATTGCGTTGGGTCGTTCGAATGAATACAATCTCGTTCGAACGAAAACATGGTTCTCATTTGAACCATCTTCTAACGAGATTTCCAATGAGGCACCTGAGCAGGCCAATTTTGCCTCGTTCGAAGTTCTTTAGATCAAGTTCTAACGACCTGTATGGTCTCATTCAAACGACATACCCAATATCTATAACAACCTGACCCGAATTTACGGGTCACCCGTTAGTCAACCCTTCCTGAATCGGTCGTTAAGTGTAAAGTGCAATGAAACAAACTAGATAATGTTACTAGTCCAGTTTTATTTTAAATTAATGTTTCACTTATTTAGCATGCGAGTCCAGTTTCAACATAAACTACGTGTGGACCCATAGGGTGCACCCTGAGTCCAAGTAAATAGAGCTACTAACATAAAATAAATAAAGTACACTTACTTGTATAATGCCCTCAAAATACAAACCCGCACCGAACCTGTCGTAACAAAGCCAGTGTGTGGGCCTATGCCCAGTGGGAATATACCAGCAATATAGAAATGAACGGCAGAAATGAATACTCACCCGCTACAATCACATGCATGCGAATATATATATATATATATATATATATATATATATAAAGACATATTCAAATGCATTTAATTATTTTATTTTCACAGATGAAGATATGGTGGGAGTGAGAACCCCACATCACGATGCTTTGATCATTACCCTCAGGATAGCTAACTTTGACGTCGACAAGTTGCTCGTCGACCAAGGAAGCTCGTCCGAGGTAATGTATCTCAACCTATTCAGAAAATTGAAGTTAAGCTTCGCCAACCTAAAGGAAGCTACTTTCCCTTTAGTTGACTTCACTGGAAAAATAACTATGCCCCTGGGAAAAATTATACTACCAGTACGCGCGGGAAACTTCTCCAAGATGATTGAGTTTTTTGTGGTTGACATCGAATCGCCATACCAAGCCATCCTCGGCAGGGGATGGCTCCATGCGATGAAAGAAGTCTCCTCGACCTACCATCAGAAACTCAAGTACGTAATTGAGCGAGGAGTAATGGAGATCCACGACGATCAAGCGATGGCAAGAAGGAGCTTCATAGCAGCCATCCGACCAAGGCCAGAGAAGTAGGCCGATCAGCCCAGCGAGAAAGTTGAAGAACAAGAAGGTCTGACACCTTCTAAATAGCAATTAAAGTACGAAAGACCTGGAGTAGAGGAGACCAGGGTCCTCCCCTCTGAAAGGGTCGTCGAAGACCTGGTAGAGGTTACAGCTGGTGATAGCGACAGTAACAGAGTTTTCTTGATTGGAGCCTCTCTCACTGACTAGGAACAGAAGGAATTGACAACTCTACTGAGACGCAACGTAGATGTTTTTGCGTGGGAACCATACGAGCTGCCTGAAATTGATCCTAGTATGGTTTGTCATTAGTTTCACGTCAATCCCACCTTCAAACTAATCACGCAGAAGGGACGACGAACTGCACCCGAGAAGGGAAAAGCCGTGGAGAAAGAAGTAGAAAAATTATTGGATGCAGGATCCATATGGGAGGTACAATTCCCCGAGTGGTTATCCAACCCAGTAGTAGCTCCATAAAGCAACGGTAAGTGGAGAGTTTGCATCAACTTCATTGACCTCAATAGAGCGTGCCCTAAAGACAGTTTCCCCCTCGCAAAAATTTGACCAACTGGTAGACGCCACTACAGCTCACGAGCGAATGAGTTTTCTGGACGCATACTCAGGGTATCATCAGATCCCTTTATGTGCCCCAGACCAAGACAAAATAGCATTCATCACCACAGTTGGGTTATACTGCTACAAGGTCATGCCCTTTGGGCTCCAAAACGCAAGGGCAACCTACCAGCTGTTGGTCACCAAGATGTTCAAGGACCAGATGGGAGACATCATGGAGGTCTACATCGATGACATGCTCGTTAAAAGCAAGAAGAAAGAAGACCACCGCTCAGACCTATCAAACACCTTCGAAATCCTCAGGAAATACCGACCTATGAAACTTAACGCAAGCAAGTGTTCTTTCGGTGTCCAGTCAGGAAATTTTTTGGGTACTTGGTTAGTAAGAGAGGCATAGGGGCTAACCCAGACCAGATCGATGCAATTAATAGGGTACAACCTCCTCGAACAATCCGGGATGTACAAAAGTGTAATACCCCGTATTTTTGGCGATATTTATTTTTGAAATTAATTAATTAAATGAGAATTAATTGGGAATTAATCCGGATAAAATACTAGCGAGATGTGAGTTGGTATTTGACTATATTGAGTATATATGATGATATATGAATTATGAAATTTGTCGTGAGATTGATATACGACAATTTGGACATTTTATTGGGACGCGTGAGACAGTCGCGTCAGGTTATAATTATTTTAAATATAAAACTGAAATTAAATTCTACTAATCGTATGGTCGTTTTGAGTGCGCCAACGCGTCCGGAAGGGTCGAGATAGTCAGAAAACACTAGTCGGGGGTTTAGTTTGGGTCCCGGGGTATTTTTAGGCCATACCGACAACATATAGGGGTAGTTTGGTAATTTTGCATTTTTGAGAATTAAAAGTGACGAAAATTAGTAAATTATATCTGATGTGGATTTGACCCACTAAACCACTAACCAACTCATTTTAACCTAATAGGCTACGTAGGTTATTAGAATTAGGTTTCTAATTTTTCCCAAAACAAACCCTAGCCACCATAGCCATTGGAGAAGAAAGCTTAGAGAGGGAGAGAAAGAGGAGAATTCTGCAGAGAGAGAGAGAGAAGGCAATTCATCCTTCAAGATTCGTCCTCAAATCCAGAAAAAGATTAGAGGCAAGTGGTTTAATTACAATTGATTTAATGCTATGCTTTTCCATGTTTAGGAATTATCGAAATTGATCTTGGAAGTTGATATAGACCCATGAATTGGAAGTTAAAAACTATGAATTATGTTAGGGACTGCATGTAGTAACAATCTGGACGAATTATGAATTCACAATTATGACCCTTGATGATTTTAAAACGGATTTAAGAAGAGGTTTATGAATGTTCTTGAAACAATTTGAAAACTGGGGTTCTTGATGAAGATTGATCCATATATAGCCCTTGGTTGATGAATTATTGGTTTTAGAACGTTATTAATATTGTAGGATGGCTGTATGATGATACCATAACGTTATATTAGAGATTCATGCATTAAAAGTATGTTTTGGGATGATTTGAAATCTGCAAATCGAAGTAGTCCGTAGCCATACCTGGTGCATTCGATCGATCGATGTTCATCAGTCGATCGATCGACCACCATCGATCGATCGAAGGAAAAGGTCGATCGATCGACCTTCCCAGAATGAGTAAAGTTTTTCCCTATTTAAATTTTAATGGTAGTAAACCTTGGGAAATGTTATTGGAGACCTTATGAATACCCTTAAACTTAAGGAAGACCAGTAGGCATGATTATAAAACTTGGACCTTAATTAGAATTCCATTTGAGGAATTATTCCAAATTAATGAAATTCGATAAGTGAGATAATATTTGGGATAAAAGTGTAAATTTGAATAATTGGATGAAATGAGGTTTGGGCAGAGGTAAAGACCTTGGGAATAAAGATGTTATATGTGGGAATAATAGGAACTTAATAATCTATTTGAGATAGGTTTTAAGTATAAGAAACTACGACGTGAGATGTGTCGACAGTTTAACTTTTATATTATCGTGAGACTTAAAATATATAATTTGGAATAATGGTATAAGGACGTAGAGTATACCTTTATTAATATTGTGATATCTAAGATGTGTGAATGCTTAGCATATAATTTTATGTGTATGACATACCTACCATACTTGCTATCACGGGAGGTTTACATTCGCTTAGGGCCTTCTTATCCTTGTGTTGCCCGGATTTAGATTGGTTACCTCGATGAACATAGGTCAGAGAAGAACTTATTGGGATGTTAATAAGTTTGCTGATCGTGGGAGCCTGGGTATGTGCGTGACCCATGTGATTTGACTGTGTTCACCTCCATTGTTTGTGATGTTGTTATCTGAGAACGATTCCTGAGAGATTCGGAATGCGTGATCCTTATGTACGTGATGTACCGGGATAGATAGCAGAGTATGTGTGCACCACAGCTTAGTCTCGGGGTGCGTGTATTGTATATTTATAATGCGAATAATATACGGTTAAATGAAAAGGAATCTGCTATGTTAAATTATGTGTATAGTTATTGTAACGTGATGAAAAGATAAAAGGGGACAGATATCAATAAATGGTTTTATTACTAATTGGGAATCCGAGAATTAAAGTAGAACTCTCTATTTAATTGTTAAGGTTGGAATTAAAATGTGAACCGAGTAGAAGTGTTAGAAATACTTTTGAACTAGATAGTTAGGGGAAAACACATGAATGGGTACATGAACGTTAGGAGTGCACAGTTAGACGAGAGGTGAGTATCTCATGTGAAAGCACGTCCTAACATGTATTTTGCATTTATTGTTTTAATTGTTATTAAAGCACTTGCTGTTTTCAAAATACTCTCCACTTTCGGGCTCTGACCCGTTTGCTTTCAAATCTATTTTTTTTTGTAAAAATCGTTTTAGGTGCCCAGCCACAAGGACACCACGCTTAGGATCCTCATACAGGTGGAGAGCTGTAGCTGTTTGTGGAAGTTACAGGGATTTGCTTTTAGACGCTTCTATCATTTGGAATCCATGTTCAGTATTCCTCAGTTGTAGGGCATGTTGCCCAAATTCTATTAGAGACATTTCCATTTCAGTTTTTCAGACTTTGGCATGTATTAATTCAGTTTTCAGTATTTCGTTACTTATTTCAGTTGTGGGATTTGTTGTGAGGAGTTTTTCCTCCGGATTTATTTATATCATGTGATGGTTATTCTATTATTTCGTTATGGTGAATGGTGATATTATTCTTGCTTTAAATCTTTTACTGCATGTTAATCAGATTTTAATTAAAATTTGACAACTTACTTTTTAAATACTAGGTGGTTAGTAATAATAAAATGTTTTCGACAATGATGCTATTAACTGAGCCAACTTGGCATTTTGATTTAATTTAATAAAGGAGTAGCTACCCGGTATTTAATTAGTCGGGGTGTCACAGGTGGTATCAGAGCATCAGGTTCTTGTGTCCTTTAGGATCTGTACGGCTATTATGTTTCCGCTAAGTTTTCTTTGATATAGAGCCCTATATTTTAGGACTGTTGTACTCTTTTTGTGTATACTTCGTTCTTCAGCTATTTTAAGTTTATAAACTGTGAACTTATAAACTTTATTCTTATTTCAGATGCCTCCACGACGTGCACGACGAGTTCCCAGGGATGCAACGCCAGAACCCCAACCCGCTCCAGTTCAGGGCATGATGAACGCCGCTGAGGTTGCAGCCATTGTAGCCCAAGCGGTAAATGCCGCAATTGCCGTAGTTCAGCAGGCACCGCCTCAGGCGCCGGTTGCCGCGCCAGTACAGGCAAATGCATTCCCGTCTGCTTGGGAACGTGTACGTGACGCTTTTCAGAAAGCGCATCCGCCAGAGTTTGCAGGTAGCTCAGATGTGGTAGTCTCGAGCCAGTGGAGGAAGGATATGCAGAGGCACTTGAGGATGTATGAGTGCACGGATGTTCAGAAGCAGGTGCTAGCTACTTTCAAGCTAGTTGGATCTGCACTGCAGTGGTGGGAGTCTATTACCACCGTGGAGGAGAGGGATACTCTCACTATTCAGGACTTTTGGGTGCGGTTCGACCGCAAGTACTTTTCATCAGCTGTTCACACGGGAATGCGGAGGAAACTGATGAACCTGAAGCAAGAGGGTAAGACCGTGGCCGAGTATGAGGCCGAGTTCACGAATCTGTTGAATATCGTTCCGGATGAGATACCGACAGAAAAGAAGAAGATTGAGAAATTCACCGACGGCTTGACATGGAGGATCCGTCAGCATCTGTTAAGGAACCTTTCGTTGGCCACTTATTCTGATGTGGTTAACGCTGCTTTGTTACACTGCCAGGATCACCGCTTTCATATGGCTGAGGGCAAGAGATCGGGAGAGTCTAGCCATCAGGGCAGGACTGGAGGACATGGTGCCGATGGGGCACAATCTGTTCAGGGGCAGAGACAGGGTGAGCAGGGTTCCCAGCAGGGGGATCAGAAGAGGTTCAGAACAGGGAATTACAGGCACGGACATGGAGGTTTTCGTCAGGGCCATCAGGGTCCAAACGGCCATCATGGCCAACAGGGGCAGAATGGGCAGCAGTTTCAGCAGGGTCAACAGGGCCAAGGGAGGAACGGTAATGGCCACCAGGGCCGGGGACAGCAGGGGCAGAGAGGAGGGAACTTCCCAGGGAAGTGTTATGTTTGTGGCAAGACTGGCCATAAACGACAGGATTGTCCTGATAGGGGCAGGGCCCCACAGCAGCAGCAGCAAGGTGCATACCAGGAGCCGCAGAGGCCTATGTTTCCCGTCGCTCTCCCCGCACCGCCACAGATGGCAGCATTGCCACCCATTCCAGCAATCCCAACTCAGCAGGGGCAGCTACAGTATGGACGTGTCTATAACGTCCACCAAGCAGTAGTTCCACAGGCACCGCCCGCGATTGAGGGTATGTTTCCTATCCATGGCACTATGGGTCGGGTATTGTTTGATACGGGGGCTACACATTGTTTTATAGCTACACATTTCGCGAAGGCTTTAGGGTTGTTAGCCACAGCAGAGAGCACAGTGACGTGTGTCGACTCACCATTGGGGAATGGGTCACTTATATTCTTTATATGCCGGGGAGTGGGGGTAGAGATTGGTGGTTTGGTATTACCTGCAGACATGTTGGTATTAGATATGCATGTGCACGATGTGATTGTCGGTATGGATTGGCTCGTAGCTTATAGGTCCATGATTGATTGCTTCAGCGGGAGCATTATTTTTGCCATTCCGGGGCAAGAGATGTTTGTAGTGGTGATGCCTCGCCCAGAGGGAGGTTCGACCGCTCATCTGTATTACATAGAGGAGGATACCTCTAAGGAGGTTGTGATTCCTTTAGATTCGATCCCAGTTATCAGGGAGTATTCGGATGTGTTTCAGGAGATACCAGGCCTACCCCCCAGTCGAGAGATAGACTTTGTTATAGACCTATTTCCAGATACGAGACTTATAGCACGCGCACCGTACCGTATGGCTCCGGCAGAGATACGAGAGCTACGAGATCAAATAGAGCAGCTGTTAGGTCAGGTCTTTATTCGCAGGAGTACCTCACCTTGGGGCGCTCCAGTTTTGTTTGTGAAGAAGAGGGACGGTTCACTAAGATTGTGTGTGGACTACCGGGAGTTGAACAAGGTCACGATACGGAATAAGTATCCGTTGCCTCGAATCGATTACCTATTTGACCAGTTGAGAGGAGCTTCTTTCTTCTCGAAGATTGATTTGAGATCGGGATACCATCAGTTGCGTATCAGGGAGGAGGATGTCTCGAAGACTGCGTTCTTAACGAGATATGGTTCTTACGAGTTTCAGGTTATGCCTTTTGGTTTGACCAACGCTCCAGCAGTGTTTATGGACTTGATGAATAGGGTGTTCAGAGAGTTACTTGATCAGTTTGTCATTGTCTTCATTGATGATATTCTGATTTACTCCCAAACAGAGGAGGAGCACGCCGAACATTTGAGGCAGGTGTTGCAGACGCTCCGTCAGAACGAACTATATGCAAAGATTGAGAAGTGCGGGTTTTGGTTGAAGGAGGTCCAGTTTTGGGGACACATTATTTCCGACCGGGGGATATCTGTTGATCCGGGGAAGGTATTCGCGGTGAGGGAGTGGGGACAGCCCACGACACCGACTGAGATTCGTAGTTTCTTGGGCCTAGCAGGATACTACAGGGGGTTCATTCGGGGATTTTTGAAGATAGCGGGTCCTTTGACACATCTGACTCGAAAAGGTGTGCCGTTCATTTGGAGTGATGCATGTCAGTTGGCATTTGATGAGTTAAAGGATAAATTGACCTCAGCACCTGTGTTAGCATTGCCAAGACCGAGAGTTGAGTATTTGGTTTACACCGATGCGTCTTTGCAAGGACTTGGAGGTGTATTGCAGCAGGAGAGACATGCCATAGCTTATGCTTCCCGTAAGCTTAAGCCTCATGAGAAGAATTACCCCACGCATGATTTGGAGTTGGCGGCAGTGGTATTTGCCCTACGGATTTGGAGGCACTATCTTTTGGGGGAGAAGTTCCAATTGTTCACGGACCACAAGTCCCTACAGTACCTGTTCACGCAGAAGGAGTTGAACATGCGGCAAAGGAGGTGGCTTGAGTTTGTGAAGGACTACCAGTTCGATATCCAGTATCACCCGGGTAAGGCTAACGTGGTAGCAGACGTGTTGAGCCGTAGGCCAGCAGATGAGGTGGCAGGGGTGTGGAAGGCAAAGTGGAAGGAGTTGGGACACCAGGATGCAGTGGCTCGATCTTTCATGTCTGTGATGACCGTTACACCGCAGATTGTTACGAAGGTAGTACGGGTACAGGCTTATGACTCGTTCTGTCAGGAGCAGATAGTTAGATTACTAGCAGAGGGAGCCGAGTCCTATACCGTTGGCTCAGACGGGGGATTACGCTTCAATGGGAGATTGGTGGTTCCGAAAGGGGAGGAATTGCGACACGAGGTGATGGTAGAGTCGCACGGCTCACGGTTCGCGGTACATCCCGGAGGGGACAAAATGTACCAAGACATGAGACGCCAGTATTGGTGGAGCGGTATGAAGAGAGATATCGCTGTGTTTGTTTCAAATGCGCCACTTGTCAGCTAGTAAAAGTGGATCATCAGAGACCGACAGGACTTCTACAGCCGTTGGAGGTTCCGAGGTGGATGTGGGAGAGCATATCCATGGACTTTATCACGGGGTTGCCTACGTCGCAGAGGGGTCATGACTCCGTTTGGGTAATTGTGGACAGGTTGTCCAAAGTCGCTCACTTTTTACCCGTAAGGACTGACTACACTACGGGACAGTATGCCCATCTCTTCATTTCAGAGATTGTGAGACTTCACGGTGTGCCCCTAAATATCGTGTCTGACAGAGACAAGATATTTGTTTCGCGGTTTTGGGAGAGTTTCCAGGAGGCCATGGGCACGGAATTGCGGTTGAGTACGTCGTATCATCCGCAGACCGATGGGCAGACCGAGCGCACAAATCAGATGTTGGAGGGCATGCTACGCATGTGCATTATTGACTTTGGAGGTGGATGGGAGCAATACCTTCCACTGGTAGAGTTTGCTTATAATAACTCCTACCAGTTCACTATTGGCATGACTCCGTTTGAGGTGTTGTACGGTAGGCCTTGTCGTTCCCCAGCATGTTGGTTGGAGGTGGGGGACAACAAACTACTTGGGCCGGAAGTGATTCAGGATACTTCGACAAGGATTGAGTTGATTCGGAGTCGCATTCGGGTAGCTCAAGACCGGCAGAAGAGTTATGATGATGCGAAAAGATCTTTCAGGGAGTTCCAAGTGGGGGACCAGGTTTTGCTCAGAGTATCTCCTATGAAGGGGATTATGCGTTTCGGGAAGAAGGGGAAGTTGGCACCGAGGTATGTGGGGTCGTTTCCTATTATTGAGCGGATTGGACCAGTTGCGTATAGACTCGGGTTACCGGAGCACTTACACCGGATTCACGATGTGTTTCATATTTCCTCGCTAAGGAAATATCTCAGAGACGATTTGGCTCATTCTCACATCGCTTTGGAGGAGATTGATCTACAGCCTGATAGCTCCTACGAGGAGGGGTCGATTGCTATTTTGGACCGAAGTGAGAGGAAGCTGCGGTCAAAGATAGTTCCGTTAGTGCGTGTTCAGTGACGACATCACAATGCCGAGGAGTCCACATGGGAACACGAGGATGAGATGCGTGAACGTTATCCAGAGTTGTTTTTATCAAGTACTTTCTAGTTCTGAATTTCGGGACGAAATTCTGTTATTAGAGGGGAAGTATGTAATACCCCGTATTTTTGGCGATATTTATTTTTTGAATTAATTAATTAAATAAGAATTAATTGGGAATTAATCCGGATAAAATACTAGCGAGATGTGAGTTGGTATTTGACTATATTGAGTATATATGATGATATATGAATTATGAAATTTGTCGTGAGATTGATATACGGCAATTTGGACATTTTATTGGGACGCGTGAGACAGTCACGTCAGGTTATAATTATTTTAAATATAAAAGTGAAATTAAATTCTACTAACCGTATGGTCGTTTTGAGTGCGCCAACGCGTCCGGAAGGGTCGAGATAGTCAGAAAACACTAGTCGGGGGTTTAGTTTGGGTCCCGGGGTATTTTTAGGCCATACCGGCAACATATAGGGGTAGTTTGGTAATTTTGCATTTTTGAGAATTAAAAGTGACGAAAATTAGTAAATTATATCTGATGTGGATTTAACCCACTAAACCACTAACCAACTCATTTTAACCTAATAGGCTACGTAGGTTATTAGAATTAGGTTTCTAATTTTTCCCAAAACAAACCCTAGCCACCATAGCCATTGGAGAAGAAAGCTTAGAGAGGGAGAGAAAGAGGAGAATTCTGCAGAGAGAGAGAGAAGGCAATTCATCCTTCAAGATTCGTCCTCAAATCCAGAGAAATATTAGAGGCAAGTGGTTTAATTACAATTGATTTAATGCTATGCTTTTCCATGTTTAGGAATTATCGAAATTGTTCTTGGAAGATGATATAGACCCATGAATTGGAAGTTAAAAACTATGAATTATGTTAGGGACTGCATGTAGTAACAATCTGGACGAATTATGAATTCACAATTATGACCCTTGATGATTTAAAAACGGATTTAAGAAGAGGTTTATGAATGTTCTTGAAAGAATTAGAAAACTAGGGTTCTTGATGAAGATTGATCCATATATAGCCCTTGGTTGATGAATTATTAGTTTTAGAACGTTATTAATGTTGTAGGATGGTTGTATGATGATACCATAACGTTATATTAGAGATTCATGCATTAAAAGTATGTTTTTGGATGATTTGAAATCTGCAAAACGAAGCAGTCCGTAGCCATACCTGGTGCATTCGATCGATCGATGTTCATCAGTCGATCGATCGAAGGAAAAGGTCGATCGATCGACCTTCCCAGAATGAGTAAAGTTTTTCCCTATTTAAATTTTAATGGTAGTAAAACTTGGGAAATGTTATTGGAGACCTTATGAATACCCTTAAACTTAAGGAAGACCAGTAGGCATGATTATGAAACTTGGACCTTAATTAGAATTCCATTTGAGGAATTATTCCAAATTAATGAAATTCGATAAGTGAGATAATATTTGGGATAAAAGTGTAAATTTGAATAATTGGATGAAATGAGGTTTGGGCAGAGGTAAAGACCTTAGGAATAAAGATGTTATATGTGGGAATAATAGGAACTTAATAATCTATTTGAGATAGGTTTTAAGTATAAGAAACTACGACGTGAGACGTGTCGACAGTTTAACTTTTATATTATCGGGAGACTTAAAATATATAATTTGGAATAATGGTATAAGGACGTAGAGTATACCTTTATTAATATTGTGATATCTAAGATGTGTGAATGCTTAGCATATAATTTTACGTGTATGACATACCTACCATACTTGCTATCACAGGAGGTTTACGTTCTCTTAGGGCCTTCTTATCCTTGTGTTGCCCGGATTTAGATTGGTTACCTCGATGAACATAGGTCAGAGAAGAACTTATTGGGATGTTAATAAGTTTGCTGATCGTTATAGCGTAGGTATGTGCGTGACCCATGTGATGTGACTGTGTTCGCCTCCATTGTTTGTGATGCTGTTATCTGAGAACGATTCCTGAGAGATTCGGAATGCGTGATCCTTATGTACGTGATGTACCGGGATAGATAGCAGAGTATGTGTGCACCGCAGCTTAGTCTCTGGGTGCGTGTATTGTATATTTATGATGCGAATAATATACGGTTAAATGAAAAGGAATCTGTTATGTTAAATTATGTGTATAGTTATTGTAACGTGATGAAAAGATAAAAGGGGATAGATATCAATAAATGGTTTTATTACTAATTGGGAATTAGAGAATTAAAGTAGAACTCTCTATTTAATTGTTAAGGTTGGAATTAAAATGTGAACCGAGTAGAAGTGTTAGAAATCCTTTTGAACTAGATAGTTAGGGGAAAACACATGAATGGGTACATGAACGTTAGGAGTGCACAGTTAGACGAGAGGTGAGTATCTCATGTGAGAGCACGTCCTAACATGTATTTTGCATTTATTGTTTTAATTGTTATTAAAGCACTTGCTGTTTTCAAAATACTCTCCACTTTCGGGCTCTGACCCGTTTGCTTTCAAATCTATTTTTTTTGTAAAAACCATTTTAGGTGCCCAGCCACAAGGACACCACGCTTAGGATCCTCATACAGGTGGGGAGCTGTAGCTGTTTGTGGAAGTTACAGGGATTTGCTTTTAGACTTTTCTATCATTTGGAATCCATGTTCAGTATTCCTCATTTGTAGGGCATGTTGCCCAATTTCTATTAGAGACATTTTCATTTCAGTTTTTCAGACTTTGGCATGTATTAATTCAGTTTTCAGTATTTCGTTACTTATTTCAGTTGTGGGATTTGTTGTGAGGAGTTTTTCCTCCGGATTTATTTATATCATGTGATGGTTATTCTATTATTTCGTTATGGTGAATGGTGATATTATTCTTGCTTTAAATCTTTTACTGCATGTTAATCAGACTTTAATTAAAATTTGACAACTTACTTTTTAAATACTAGGTGGTTAGTAATAATAAAATATTTTCGACAGTGATGCTATTAACTGAGCCAACTTGGCATTTTGATTTAATTTAATAAAGGAGTAGCTACCCGGTATTTAATTAGTCGGGGTGTCACAAAAAGCTCACTGGTATGCTCGCTGCCTTAAATCGCTTTATCTCTAAATCCTTCGAGAAATGCAAGCATTTCTTCCAGCTTCTAAAGGGGAACAAAACAGTAGAGTGGAACCCAGATTGCTCGCCGGCATTGGTTGAGCTCAAAGCTTACATAAGCTCTCCACCACTTCTCCTCATACCATAGCAAACAGATTCTTTATACCCGTACCTCTTCGTTGCCAACCACACTGTTAGTTCTGCATTAATGAGCGAAGTTGCAGAAATCCAGCACCCCATTTACTACGCGAGCAAAATCCTACTTGCGGCCGAGCAGAGGTACCTACCTCTAGAGAAGCTCTCCTTTGCACTAGTAGTGGCTCCGAGGAAGCTGAAGCACTATTTCGAAGCCCACACTATAATCGTCCTTACATCGCCCTTTAAAGCAATCCTGAGGAAGGCGGATTTGTCGGGCAGACTGTCTAAATGGTCAGTCGAGCTCGAACGATTTGATATCCAATTTCAATCAAGGAACGTAATCAAGGGGCAGGTCCTTGCTGATTTCATAGCCAAATTCACAGGCGAGCAGCCTTGCAACCAACCACATCTAGCCAAATAAAAAGGGAGCCACATGACGGAGGGAATCTGGAAATTATTTATTGATGGAGCCTCCAATTCAAAGGGGGCAGCCGTGGGCATCGTTCTTATCACTCCAGAAAATACGATCCTCGAGCAAGGAATTAGGCTTGGATTTGAAGCCTCCAACAATGAAGTAGAATACGAGGCCCTGATAACCGGCCTCTAAAAAACACACACTTTGGGAGCAAAGCAATTACAGGTGTTTGGCGACTCACAGTTAGTCTCCAATCAGATCAGCGGGGACTACAATGCAAAAGATGAAAGGATAGCCGCCTACCTCGCCTTGGCAAAGAGGCTATTGGCTGACTTTGAGAAAGTCAATGTCCAGTAGTTACCCAGGGGACAGAACAACCATGCTAACGCCCTAGCAGCCCTGAGCTCGGCAATCGATTCCGACTTAAAAAGAATAATCCCCATCGATTTCCTCACTCATCCGAGCATTAACCGTAACGGCGAGTTACAAAGCGTGGAGCAGGTGCTCCATATTGAGTCAGCACCCAGCTGGATGGATCCACTAAGGGATTATCTGAAGAATGGCATGCTTCTAGATGATAAGAAGACTGTTCACCAGATAAGAGTCAAAGCTGCTTGCTTTCACTTATCTCCTGAGGGCAAGCTATACAAGAGATCATTTTCCGGTCCCTACCTTCAATGTGTTCATCCAAAGTATGTCGAGCAAGTTCTACATGAGCTTCACGAAGGAATCTGTGGAATCCATATTGGAGGAAGATTTTTGACTTTTCGAGCAATGAAGGAGGGTTATTGGTGGCCATATATGCAAATGGACTCTGCGGCGTATGTCCGCAAGTGCCTGAAATGTCAGCTTCACGCTCTTATGGTCCACCAACCTGCTAGCGACCTAAAATCATTGTCCATCCCATGACCGTTCGCCCAATGGGGGATGGACATCGTAGGACCACTTCCTACCGCCACCAGCAGCCGTAAGTATCTGCTGGTCGTAACTGACTACTTCACCAAATGGATCGAGGCAGAACCCCTAGTGAACATCCGAGATGCAGATATGATACGGTTCATATGGAGAAATATAATCACCCGTTTTGGCATCCCCAAAACCATCATCACCGACAATGGAACGCAGTTCGAAAGTGACTATTTTCAGAGTTTCTGTAACGAACATGGAATCAAACACCATTTCAGCTCGGTGGCCTATCCTCAAAGCAATGGACAAGTCGAGGCTTCCAACAAGACAGTGATCGACGAATTAAGGAAACGATTGGAGCGAGCCAAAGGCGCATGGGTAAATGAATTACCACACATTCTATGGGCCTACAGAACCACTCCACGACAAGCAACGGGAGAAACCCCATTTTCGCTGACATATGGAATGGACGCATTTATCCCACTAGAGGCAGGCTTGCCAACAATGAGGTCCAACCTTGTCGGCCAAGGCCATAATGATGCAGCATTGCTCTCTGAGCTCAACCTAGCCGACGAGCGCCGAGAGCTAGCCCTAGTAAAACTAGCGAGTTATCAGCAATAGCTCGCGAGACACTATAACAAGAGGGTTAACCCGAGAACATTTCGAGTTGGGGACTATGTCCTAAGGATAGTCCTGGGCAGCGCAGTAAAACTATCAGACGGTATGCTAGGGCCAAACTGGGAAGGACCCTTCAAGATAACAAGAGATAATCTGCAAGGCGCCTATCACTTACAAACGTTGGAAGGCAGAGATGTACCCCGAGCATGGAATGCAGCCAATCTCAAGAAATTCTATTTTTAGATTCTTCTTTTGCATTGTACTTATGAGACTGAAACTTATTAATCAAAGTTATTTAGCAGTTGCATTCTACGAAGTATCAGTTAACTAGTAGGATTTAGACTCTACAACTCACACACCCTTTCCAAGTGAAAGACACGCTGATCATTACACCATAACAGGGATATGCCCCTCCTCAGGTTTTCTTTATGAAATACGAAAGACCTCTTAGCATTGCCCCTGGCAATATATGAAGTCCTACAGGAGATCCTTTGGCAATATGGCCAAATTAAAACTATTCACTAAACCATCTTTGGTTGAATAAAATCCTGATCGGATAGAACATCCAACACCAGGTGTGTCCTCGCCAATTGCCACACTTAGGCCTAAGGGAGTGTGACGACATGACCTAAAAGGTAAAGTGGTGCACAATGGTATCTCGATAGTATACTGGACTGGAAGGACACTTGCGTGATAATACAAATTTAGAGATCAAATATGGAAAATATAATACACTTGTTTAGTCAGCTCAATTATCCCAAAACATAAATTTTATATTAATCCACCATATTTATAACAAGTACAATACAATTTTAGTTGGCGAGCTCGCCCAAAACATTGACATAAAATCAATACTAAATACACAGAGTAACTACTGGCAAAATCTCAGTGGGGGTGAGGCCTCTAAACAAGATAATCAACCACTTGAGCTCTTCAATCATCATCAGGAGCAGGAACTAACTCTTCCTCAATCTCGTTAGTGTCCGACTCTAACAGATGCCGAGGGATGGCATCGATGGGTATCCACTGATCATCTCTCCAGAAGGGATTGGTCATCCGAGTCGAAGGAGATATTTTGTGACGATACGAGAGCATTGAGTTCCTTGGAACTTGCATCTCCTTCAAAGCACTCAACCACCCCCTGATGAAGGCAAGCTCTTCAAATTCTATCAGCCTCGTCGGAGCATCTAGCCAACCTTGGTCGTAATCGTCGGCCCATACTCGCCGAGGTCCTCTTTTAAATAGGTGCCACAACCGAGTAACATCCCTTTGGAGCCCAGCAACAATCACATACGCTCGCTGGACATTATCATGAAGCTCTTCCATTTACCTAGCTGAACCTCTGGTGTTCCTGCGAGCTCGCGGAATGGCTGGAAGGGAAGAGCCTTGCAATGCAGGGGGGATATTGCCCTGACCAGTTCTAGCTCGCGATGATGAAGAACCTCGTAACACTACTGGAGAAGTTCTCGGCGCGTGCTCCCTATGTCGCGAGACCTCTTTCCTCAAAGCCTCATTGTCCTGCTGAAGAACTTCCCCAACTTGATTGATCTCAGAAGGCTCTAATAGTTTCGTTCTCAGCACATTAACCTCCTCTTGGACTGAGGCACCAACATCCTCCACCTCTTGAAGCCTGTCCTTCAGCTTAGCCACAAGTTCAGTCTGCTCTATGAAGCGCTTGTTCCTTAACCGCAGTGATTTGTAAATCCTCACAAAAGTATGACGAACCTCGGAGCTTACATCAGACCCAAGCATCCCTCCCAATTGAGAAGTGGCAGGAATATAATCATCAACATCAATCGACTACAGGCAATAAAAAGGTAATGGAAAGAAAAATCAATCAATGCACTAGAAAAAGAAGACTTTTCATTTCATTGATAAAAGTTAAAGTACATCGAGCA
Source organism: Sambucus nigra (assembly GCA_949130495.1). Taxonomy (NCBI): domain Eukaryota; kingdom Viridiplantae; phylum Streptophyta; class Magnoliopsida; order Dipsacales; family Adoxaceae; genus Sambucus; species Sambucus nigra. The sequence goes on along the minus strand of OX422220.1, from coordinate 431,964,409 downwards.
GAAATTGGGAAAATTACAAGCAGAAATACAAAAATAGTCCTAAAAATAGATTAACTAGCAACCTTGGGCTTCCCAGAGGTGGCTGGCTGCTTCCCCTTGTCTGTAGCAGCAGAGGCATCCCCCTCTGTAGGGATGCCCTCAGTCGCCTGGGCAGGATAAGCACCGGCAGGGATTATCTGAGAGGCAAGATCAACACCCTCGATGGCTGGGGCAGGGGCTTCTTCGTCCACAGTTGGCTTCGGACTCGGGTCATACTCATCGAACAGAGGAGATTCAGCATCAACACCAGCAGCTAAGAGGGCCTTGTTCCAGCCCTTCTTGAAGTTCAGACGACCGATGTCGCCTATCTGAACCTCGGCGTCTTCATAAGTAGCAGTCCACCCGGAGTTGTATGAATCCTCTTTGATGGTGGCTACCTGGGACTCTTTCTCCTTTAACTGCTCGGTCAGAACCTTATTCTCATCCACGATAGCCAGCTTGCTCGAGCAGACCAGGTCATAGACCTGCCTCAGTTCCTTCAGCTCCTTAACCGCCGCATCCCTCTCTCGATTAGAATTGACGAGGGCCAGATCAGAGGAAACTCGGGCGGCGTCAGCAGACTTTAAATCAGCCTCCAGTTGATTACCCCTCACTTCCAAAGCAGCCTTCTGCTGCTCCAGCTCGCCATTCCTCTTCACCAGCTCATCGCGAGAGCGATAGAGCACGGCGAAGTCAGTCACAAACTGCCAAAAGCAAAGAAGAGATCAGAAAGGAGAAACAACTAAAACTAGTTGAAGCATTAGAAAATGGAAAAGATCTTACCAAGGCCAACCTCTGGCTAGCTTGTAGGGCCAATTGATCAGACCCCAGCGCCTTCTGGCGATCTACAGGAAGAACTGCCCTCTCGAGCAGCGCAGGAGCCAGTTGAGGAGAAATGGCAACTGAAGCTCCCTCAGGCAGGGCAGACATCGGGACTAAGGCTTACCCAGACTTCGTCCTTGCCTCCATCTTTCTCCTCTCTTCTTCCTTCTCCCTCTCCATTCTCCTCTTCTCCTCCATTCTCTTCTTCTCCTCCTCCATCTTCTTTATTTCCTCCTCCTTTTTTTTCTCCCTCTCTCTCACCTGCTCTTCCTCTCTTGCTCCTAAGTAGAAGACCGAGAGCCAGTAGCTACAGCCCCAGTACTGGACTTCTGCTTATTTAACCTCTGAGCGAGGATCACGTGGTCATCGTCATCATCATCCTGAATCAGGTTTTTCCTTGGAGGAACCATCTCCTCGCTTGAACTGTTGGATGTGCTCGACGATTCTCGAACTTCAGGAACTTCCCCCGAGTTAGAGGAACTGCTACCACTGGAGCTCCCTTCACCCAAATTGCCTCCAGCACCACCTGCGGTATCGCTTTCAGAGCTTCTCTCCTCATCCAACTGAATAGGATCCGTAGCAGTCTCTTCGGAGGTATAAAACTCAAGGATACTGTCCACCGGCCTCGCTATAAAATTGGAACCAACGTTCTTATATTCGAGCAGAAAAGCAGCATACCGGGGATACTTGCCATCAGCTAAGGGCTCCTTGATATTTCAGGCCCTGACCAATTCAGAGAGACGAACCTCGCTGAGAGCAGGTTCCAAATTCTTCGACCTCGCTGAAGAGAAAACAGAGAAAAATTAAAAAGATCACAAATCAACAAAAAATAAATGAACAGAGCAAAGTCTACCTATGTATTCTTCCCCATAAAAGGGAATAGAGAACCTATCAGACCTCGACCCTTCAAACTGGGGAGAAAATTTCTAGTTTCTAGCAAGGAAATCTTCTTGCCAATAGTCCTTATGGGAATCAGGTAGGTTTACTACCAATACCCTGTCAGGGCTCCTAGCTTTGAGACAGAGAACACCAGAACTAGTTTGAGAAAAAGAGTAGCAAAAATAGACCTCGGCAAGCCCTAACTTGGTACCATATAACTGATTTATTCTATGGACGCCATTAATTATCTTCCACATATTGGGCGAACACTGTGCAGGAATAATATTAAAATAGCCAAAGAAGTGCAAGAACAAATTGTTGGGAGGAAAAGTGAGTCCCCCTTGGGAAAGCAACAAAACATGGATCCAATGGTCATCCTCTATCTCTCTAACGTTTCTAGGGGGAGAGGCGCAACACTCAATCTCTACCCACTCTGGGATGTTATAAAACTTCCTAAACTCGGAGACCGACCTATTACCAATATTTGCCATTGGAAAACCCTAGAAAACTACAAATTCAAAGAGAAAATACAAAGAGAAGGCACAGGAGACTTACAAGATGGAAGTTCGACTCGAACGATGAAGAATCACGAGCCCAAATAACAAAGAAGCAATAAGAATGGAGACTGAGAGAAGAAAGTGTGAATCACTAGAGCTCACGGGAAATGGAAGAATGCTGAGAAGGTTAAAACGACGGTCGAAAAATGACTGCTCTAGAAAACCTTTAAGTGTTGCTAATCATAGTGCACAGACCACGAAGCGGGTGCCGCCAGAATCAGTTCTCCAACTTTTGAAGAGTTGCAAAATGTACGAAAAAGCCATTATGACAAATCATTTAAATTTATTGAGCCCAACGCATGGTCCAACAAACTTAGGGGCAATTGTGGGTACCCGAAATTAGAATGATGGGCCTGGACGATTAGCCCAATTTTAGCGGCCCAAAGTCCAGACCCTCCATCTCTTAACTGATTATGATCCAGTCTCCTCCCACGTTCCCATTAAGAGAGGTTCTAGGGAGAGATGGAAAACGTGGGGGAGTCCAACACCCCCACTTACTAAAACGAACATGTATATATTGAACCCTAGGTCCGGGGCAAATGAGAAGTTGTATTCTCTGTAATCACACTCCGGGATACATAGAAATAATACTGACTGCATCACCGTGGCGTAGGTATATCTTTGCTGAACCACGTACATCCTTTGTTGTGTGATTGTCATTTTACATTCCTTATTCTTGCTTGGTGATTGCTTTTCTCTTATCTATTTGTGTTGCATAATAATTGTCACCACAATTACTGTAATACCCCGTATTTCTATGCATTTAATATTTAAATAATTCGAATAATTTTAAATTACTTGTATGTCGTAATTTAATTGAACTAATTATGTTAATATTTATTAATCAGAGAGTACATGGTTAATATTTATGAAATTGAATTACTAAGTGAATAGTAATAATTTATTTACATCACAACGTGTATTAGTGGCGTGACATTTATTTATCTCAATCGGGAGTCGGGAATAGACTAATTTAGGTGTGAGATAAGGATTTTTAAAAATTAATTAGGATGTCAATTCAGAGTGCACGGTTGAGTCCGAATGGGCCGAGATAGTCGAAAAAGTGTATCCACCGTTGGTAAATGGGTCACGGGGTATTTTTGGGCACAACCCGGCCCACACGGGGGTATTTGGGCCATTTAATTAGGCCCATGTCACTAAAAATGGGATTTTGAGATAAAAACCTAAGTTTTGGAGTTGTGGACAGCCATAACACAATTGAGAGAAATCGAAGAAGGTAAAGGAGCAAAAAGGGAGAACTCTTGGGAGGCAAAAGGAAGAACAAGGGTGGTATTCTTCAACAAACCAAATCTCTACACCAAAGGATTAATCAGACACTACGAATCCTAAGGCAACTGGTTACACTTTATTTTAAATTAATTGCAGTCTTCAATTCATATCATAGTAGGTGTGCTAACAAATGATTTTAGGTTGGGTTGACACGCAGATTGGGTTTTTAATTTGTGGGATGAATTGATCAATTTCTAGACTATGTATGATCATATTGGTATTTTCTGTTAAGAAACCCATATTCGTAAATTAAGAATAATTTATTATTGAAATAGTTAGGAAAGAAACCCATATTCGTAATTATATTTTGATGTTGTTTGGAGAAGGAAATTTGATTCGTGATATCTAGAACTTTGTTGTTGTGTGTATAAAGTTTGGGACTGAAAATGGGTAAGAAGGAATTGATTTGAAAAAGGATTACAGTAGAGAAATCTAGGTAAAAATCTTAAGTTGAGTTTTAATGGAGGATTGGACTGGACGAGGAAGAAGGGAGAGAAGCACAAGGGTCATTCGAATGACCCTGGGTCTCGTTCGAACGACGTGTACTGTCATTCAAATGACACGTGTCTCGTTCGAACGACGTGATAAAATCTGGCGACTTTTGTTTACTTTACTGTCTGGGCTGATGTTGAGATTGTGAGGAAAAATTCGTATAGTAATCCTTACGTTAGACTTTGGGTTGGGTTTGGAGCCTTAAGGGACAAACAAGTATATTATTGCCTTTGAATAGTTAATGTGAAAGAGAAACATTAAGATTGGAATAAATAAATAAGAGTGTGCCAAATTTATTAAAGGTAATTAGGGCATTTAATTCCGGATATTAAATTTCGGGCCAAGTGAACGAATCCAGATATACTGGTTGAGTGACGCCAAGGTATTAAATTAATTATTGAGAGAAATAGATTAATTTGGAGTCGGAATATAGACACGAGTAATATTAAGATACGGGCCAAGTGAGCAAGTCCGGGTATATTGGTTGAGTGACACCAAGGTAATAAATTAATTAATGGGTAAATTAATTATATTAGAGTCGGACCCTAGACTTGGGAAGGTAATAAATTAATTAATGGTCAAATTAATTAAATTAGAGTCGGACCATAGACTCGGAAAAATATAGGCTACTGCTGCGGATTTTTGTACACGATAAAGCCGGAAATTAAATTATATATATAGGGTGTGTGATAGTATATATATATATATATATATATTGTGTGTGTGTGCTTATAAATATCAGTGACTAGATATTTATTTAATTATATACTCTAGTGCTATCAAGGGAGTTTGCTCTATGTGGGTGAATCCCCTAGCTCGAGGAGTAGGGCGAGTATATCCCCAGGTCATAGCGTCCAATTTCAGAGGTGTGGCATTGAGATGACGTCCTCATACTAGGGGGAATATGACCGCCTCCATTATGTTTATTATTTACATTCCGATTCGGTGGCCCATAGTTGTCTCGAAACTCCAGGTGGGACTGAGTAGTCTGGGTTGACAACACTTTAGAGAATACATCAGGTGAGGTATTACTCGGGAGGATGGATTATATATATATTCAACATATATGTGTATGTTGTAATATGGTTTTACGTATATAATGGGATAAATAGTTATATACGGGTCAATAAATACATGAAGTGAATTGTATTAATTATATAACATGTGTGAATGTTATATGGATTTAAAAAGGAAAAAATGATTAACTAAGTTAATGTGATTAACAACTTATAAATCATATCTTATGCATACTTGGGTTTGAGTAGGGTGGTTGAAGAAGTTAGATCAATTATCTAGTTACGGAATAGATGACCAGGTGGGATATAAAGAAAGAGTTGGAGTGCATATTAGTTGAGTTGTGAGTCTCTCCTCAAGGGAGTGTGACACTAGCTTAAATATGGAGAGAATTCATGCATTTTAAATTATTGCAATTTAATCACCTGCTAAATATTTTCAAAATGTTTTGGGTTCTAACCCTTGAGATCAAATATTTTCAAAACCTTTTAGGTGTCCAACCACAGGGTGCCAAGTGTGACTTCCTTCCAGGGATTCACGGCTGCAACATATGTGGATGTTGTATGAAGTGGATAAAGGCATCTATTTTTCTATTCCTAGTGTAGGGATTCATACCAGTCTATCTCGAGCATGTCGCTCACGATTTTATTTAGTTCTTTTTCATATTGTATGGGGTTTATTTTTCTCTGTTTGTTTGGCTTGGTTTTGGTTTTATCCGGTGGTTTATTCGGCAAGACTTTTATTATTCTATGTGATGATTGATTCTATCAGCATTGGATGTTTTATTTTAATTCCGCACTTATTTTGTCTTGGATTAATAAAGATAAAATTTGGCACCATCTTTTTGAATACTAGGTGGTTAGTAATATTTAACAAAGTTTTCGACAGTGATGCTAAGAATGATCCATATGAGATTCCTGTTTAATTTGATATAGTATTGATCACCAAATATTTTATTGGGCGAGTTGTCATAGATGGTATCAGAGCATCAGGTTCTAGTGTCCTTAGGATCTGCACGACTTTTTACATTTCAACGGAGCATTCTTTGATGTAGAGCCTTATGAAATGATTGTTGTATTCATTTACGTATGTGCATTTACGTTCTCCTGCAATTAAGTATAGTTGATATGGTTCATATACGAGTTCGGATGGGCTTGGTACACCGAACATCATGGAACGACCAGCGAGGGTCGTTAGAAGGATTGCAGGAGGAGAGGCTCAGTAGAAGACTGGAGTATTCTAGAAATGGTGATCATGATAGGGGCCACCATGATTATTGTTCAGGGAGGTGACAATAAGATGATTGCTCAGGAAGAGTAGCATCCTAAACATCGTAGTAGATAACGGTGGTGTATTTCAGACTCACCCCGCGAAGTTGACAAAAAGGTGGGAGTCAGAGGGTTTCTTTCTAAAAGCTATTATAGGGATTCGAGGAAGAGAGGAAGTGTGATGAGCCAATGGAAAGATAGAATCCAAAGGCAATCGTGTAGGGTGGAGTGCATAAACACCCAATATTAAATTTCGAGCAAATTTTTTTCTCATAAGAGCAGCGTTGATTGATAAGAGTCAGTCACCCCAAATAGAGAAATATGTATGGAGTGGAACAAAAACTTGGGTACAATCTGACCGGGAGACCTTCCATCTTTTGTTTAGGCAGAGATGTGAATGGAATTTTGAAAATTATCACAAGTGGGCAAAATAAAGGCCGATCACAAGAGTTAAGTTGACTAGTTTAGCGGACTTTATACCCGATGAGGGGTTTGGATAATATAATAGAGTCCGTGAATGGATAATAGACTCATAGGGAGAATACACAAGCATGGATGAGAAAATCTGGCCAGGATGACTAGTGTTGATGTCATCAGGAGTCATACATTTATGGGTTTACATCAACGCTTCCATGAAGGGGGAGCCAAGAGGGTTGGAGATTCTATCCAAAGGGAAGATCTGGATTTAACGGTGCTAATGAGACACCACAAGGAGGATACCCAGTAAAGGATCCATTTTTATGATTGAGATCAATAGAATTTCTACCAAATGACGGTGGATTCAGGCAAGGTCGTCAATGCCAACAATGAGTCCTATAGGGCAAGCAAAGCAGAAGGAACAACAGGAGTACCAATTTGGGTCAAGATTTCCCAATCTAGGGGAAGGACAATTCCGACATGGCCAGTAGGGATAGATAAAGGTGAATGACACAAAGAGGTGTTTAATGTGTAAAGAGTGGGAACACATGTGCGTCTCATGTTCGTAGTAGAGTAAGTACATGAGTGGGATGCCCGGTAAGGGCAACACTTATCAAAATTTTAGTTCATTTTAGATGAGAGTGTTATGTCCAGGAACCATTTTAACAGTCAATGTATTGATGAGGGAAAGTATAAATTTTATCCTCGAGTAAATGGAGTAAATTATGTGTGATACGAGTGAATCACGGATTTTTTTTTATGTAACACTATATTCGTACGGGAGACGGGTCTAGTGAGCATATCGTTAGTGTTACTATGGTTTGTGTATGTTTATCGTTGGGTATCGGATCTCTCTTTAGTCCCATCCGCAGGGTGTGGATGCAAACACTGAGAGGATAAATACGGTACGGGGTTAGCTCATTTTGAGAGTGATATGCGAGCATTATTTTATCCTGGATATGAATCGGTTAGCAATGGGTAAGCGATGGTGTGCGGTTATAGCAAGACTATCGTATTCTCTATTCCAGGGTAGGATGTATATTTTTGGGATATTCCACCTGAAATAGGGTCGGTCTAGCGAAAATTTTTGGGGTGAAGTAGACTTCATAGGGTACAGTTGTCTAGTTATATTGGATCCCGGTGCGTAGGGACTATTATTGATGTCATTCAGGGCGTGGCCGATTGACCATGGAGCGGAGAGATTTAGCTCGTTAGTGACTTAGCACTGAGGACTTAGTGATAGTGTGAGTGCAACATTATATAACTCCTTTAGAGATGCGGGATTCGACAATTAGACCTATGAATATAGGAACAGAGTTTTGGATGCCACGACTATATGCTTGGGTCTATGGAAATTAATGAACGACAATGCTAGTGTTTAATGCGTTGGGGAAAGTTCTTTTGGGGTCTATTATGAAATGTTGTACGCATAAGCCCTAATAAACGTCGGTAGTGGAGAGACGTTATTGGATGCTAGGACATCAGTTTAAAAAGTTATTTTTGAACGTGTGGAGTTACACTTTGAGGTGAATTATATTCCTCTATAAGGCCAGTATAGCCGGGTAGTGTTGCGAAAGAAGCGCTGAGAAAACTTTTACACCAAAAGTTAATGGGTGGGAAAACATCGAGAAGATTTAATTGCGATTTGGGGAGTAATCGAAAATAATCGTATAATATTGTGTGATATGTGGGATAACCTTGAAAAAAAAATATTACGTATGTGACGTCTGTGATGTTGTGCAAATATGCACGGGATATAGGGTACATGGGCGCCCTGGTTAGTGTGATTTCATAATCGTCTTAAATTAAGGAATTTTTAAATAAGCACGCGAATTATATACCTCTACGGCAATTAGAAATAAGAGGAAGAGTATAGTGAACTAGAATCCGTTTGAGAAAGAAAATAGTTCGACTATTTGTATATCAAAGAGAACAATCTCCACCGTGAGGAGTGGAAAGGCGGTGGAGGCACATGTAATAAGATATCTTTAGGCAAGGGAGAAGCCATATTTTTGGGAAAGTAGAGAAGAGTCTCACTTAGTCATATGCCTAGTATGGTGTTACACATAGATAAGGTGTAAATTCCTACTCACACGATGTGAACCTTTGAGCATGGGGAATTGTGTCATATGAGACATAGTGAAGATGTCTCCGAGTACATCATTTAAGGATGGAAAAGTTTGATCCGAGAGTACCAACTAGGATTATTGTAATTTTGATAATTCCAAGGATGATATTTATCTGTGGATTAGTATAATTCATAATTTGACTATCCCAAGTCGGGGAGAAGTCAGGGCCATCTATCGAATTTGCAGAATGGACTGACCTGAACGATTAATTATCATTTTAGATGGGTTATACGATAGAGCATTATATCCATTTATTCAATTGAAGAGAAGTGAAAAAGAACACGTTGTTGTCCCACCTCTAGTAAGAAAGGTCAGTTGGCGATAGGGACATGGTTACATATCTTGCTAGACGTGTCACCCATAAGTCTATGGGTAGATGGGAAGCAACTAGGTAGTAAGGAAAATCGAGGAATGTTCATTTTAGATTTTGGGTAATTTGGGAGTAGTAATTACCACTGGTAGAGTTACGTGTAACACCTCATAACGGTTTAATATCTACGTGACACTTTTGGAGAACCTATGGGAAAAGTATTGCTATCCAACCTTTGGTTGGTAAAGGGTGGGGAAATGACAAACTGTTAGGACCCGAAATGAGTTGTGGTCCATCAGCGGGATTGAGTAAGTTGTGTCTTTCGATATAATTCAGGAACGTAATGAGGGGCGTTGAAGGTGGAAGTCTGACATGCATAGTCAAGAATTATTATGGGTAAATTCCCGAAAGAAAGTCACGTGCTTGGCAACGAGGAAATTGGCACCCATGCAGGAGGGGAATTTCCTAACATAAACATAGTAGATCCGGTGGAGTATAGGCTCATCGTTTGAAGCATTGTATGGTCGGGGACCATCGAGTTAGAGATTGGTGACCATTGAGAGGGCTTCCTAGCATGGCCCACTCGAGGAGATTGATTTGTAGCCAGACATCTCATATGAGGAGAGATCCAAGGCTATTTTAGGTCACAGTGCGCGAAAACTACGATCTAAGGTGGTGCCACTAGTAAGAGTTTAGTGGGGGCATAACAGTATTGACGAGTCTACGTGGGAGCGGGAAGAGGATATGCGATAACAGTATCCAGAGTTATTCACCGCAGTTATGATCTAATTTCGAGGACGAAATCCCCTTGTAGGGGGGAAAGTATGTAACACCACGTATTCGTTTAATATTTAATTAATTTGGAAAATTTTAAATTACTTATGTGTCGTAATTTAATTGAATTAATTATGTTAATATTTATTAATCGGAGAGTAAATCGTTAATATTTATGAAATTAAATTACTAAGTGAATAATAATAATTTATTTATGTTCCAACGTGTATTAGTGACATGACATTTATTTACCTTAGTCGGGAGTCGGGAATAGACTAATTTAGGCGTGAGATAAGAATTTTTATAAATTAATTCAGATGTTAATTCTGAGAGCACAATTGATTCCGGATGAGCCGAGATAGCTGGAAAGTGTACCTGAGGGTGGTAAATGGGTCACGGGGTATTTTTGGGTACAACCAGGACCACACAGAGGTATTTAGGCCATTTGAATTAGGACCATATGACTAAAAATGGGTTTTGAAGATAAAAACCTAAGTTTAGGAGTTGTGGGTAGCCATAACACAATTGGAAGAAATCTGATAAGGTAGAGGAGCAAAAAGGGAGAACTCTTGGGAGCCAAAAGGAAGAACAAGGGAGGTGTTCTTCAATAAACCAAATGTCTACACCAAAGGATTAATCAGACACAACGAATCCTAAGGAAAGTGGTTAAACTTTATTTTAAATTAATTGCAGTCTTCAATTCATATCATAGTAAGTGTGTAAAACAAATAATTTTGGGTTGGGTTGGGTTGACACACAAATTGGGTTTTTAATTTGTGGGATGAATCGATGAATTTTTGGACTACGTATGATCATATTGGTATTTGCTGTTGGGAGATTGTTGGTAAATTAAGAATAATTTATTATTGCAACAGTTAGGAAAGAAACCCATATTCGTAATTATATTTTGATGTCGTTCGAAAAACGAAATTTGATTCATGATATTTAGAACTTTGTTGTTGTGTGTATAAAGTTTGGGACTGAAAACGGGTAAGAAGGAATTGATTTGAAACAGGATTACAGTAGAGAAATATGGGTAAAAAGCTTAAGTTGAATTTTTATGGTGGATTGGACTGGACGAGGAAGAAGAGAGAGAAGCATAAGGGTCGTTCTGATGACCCTGGATCTTGTTCGAACAACATGCACTGTCGTTCAAATGACACGTGTCTCGTTCGAACGACGTGATCAAATCCGGTGACTTTTGTATCCTTTACTGTTTGGGCTGATGTTGCGATTGTGAGGAACAATTCGTATAGTAATCCTTATGTTAGATTTTGGGTTGGGTTTGGATCCTTAAGGGACAAACAAGTATATTATTGCCTTTGAATAATCAATGTGAGAGAGAAACATTAAGATTGGAATAAATAAATAAGGGTGTGCCAAACGTATTAAAGGGAATTAAGGCATTTAATTTCGAGTATTAAATTTTGGGCCAAGTGAACGAGTCCGGGTATACTGATTGAGTGACGCCAAGGTATTAAATTAATTATTGAGAGAAATAGATTAATTTGGAGTCGAAATATAGACTCGGGTAATATTAAGATACGGGCCAAGTGAGCGAGTTCGGGTATATTGGTTGAGTGACACCAAGGTAATAAATTAATTAATGGATAAATTAATTATATTAGAGTCGGACCATAGACTCGGAAAGGTAATAAATTAATTGATGGATAAATTATTTAAATTAGAGTCAGACCATACACTCAGGAAAATATAGGCTAGTGCTACGGATTTTTGTAAACGATAAAGCCGGAATTTAAATTATATATATATAGGGTGGGTGATAGTATATATATATAATGTATGCTTATAAATATCAGTGACTAGATATTTATTTAAATTATATGCTCTAGTGCTATCAAGGGAGGTTGTGCAATGTGGGCGAATCCCCTACCTTGAGGAAAAGGGTGAGTATATCCCCAGGTCATAGCGTCCAAGTTTAGAGGTGGGGCATTGAGATGAAGTCCTCATACTCGGGAGAATATGACCGCCTCCATTACGTTTATTATTTACGTTCCGATTCGGCGGACCATAGTTGTCTCGAAACTCTAGGTGGGACTGAGTAGTCTGGGTTGACAACACTTTAGAGAATACATCCGGTGAGGTATTATTCGGGAGGATAGATTATATATATATTCAACATATGTGTGAATGTTGTAATATGGTTTTACGTATATAATGGGATAAATAGTTATATACGGGTAAATAAATACAAGAAGTGAATTGTATTAATTATATAACATGTGTGAATGTTATATGGCTTTAAAAAGGAAAAAATGATTAACTAAGTTAATTTGATTAACAACTTATAAATCATACCTTAAGCGTACTCGGGTTTGAGAAGGATTGTTGAAGAAGTTATATCAATTATCTAGTTACGAGGTAGATGACTAGGGGGGCATAAAGAAAGAGTTAGGTGTGCACATTAGTTGAGGTGTGAGTCTGTCCTCAAGGGAGTGCGACACTAGCTTAAATATGAAGAGTATTCATATATTTTTAAGTATTGCAATTTAATCACTTGCTAAATATTTTCAAAATATTTTGGGTTCTAACCCTTGCTATAAAATATTTTCCAAACCTTTTAGGTATCTAGCCACAGGGATGCCAGGCGTGACTTCATTCCAGGGATTCGCAGCTGCTGCATATGTGGAAGTTGTAGGATGTGGATAGATGCATCTATTTTTCTATTCCTAGTGTAGAGATTCATATATGTCTATCTTGAGCATGTCGCTCACAGTTTTATTTAGTTCCTTTTCAGATTGTATGGGATTTATAGCTCTCTGTTAGTTTGGTTTGGTTTTGGTTTTAGCCGGTGGTTTATTCGGCAAGACTTTTATTATTCTATGTGATGATGGATTCTATCAACATTGGATGTTTATTTTAATTCCGCACTTATTTTGTCTTGGATTAATAAAGATAAAATTTGGCACCAACTTTTTGAATACTAGGTGGTTAGTAAAATGTAACAAAGTTTTCGACAGTGATGCTAAGAATGATCCATATGAGATTCCAGTTTAATTTGATATAGGACTGATCACCCGATATTATATTGGGCGGGGTGGCACAGTTACCTATAATCTGGGATGAGATAAGCATGAGTCAACACATGAGACAATAACAATCTAGGAGAGTTTTTTGTATGACTCATCTACTTTGCATCTCTATAAATATAACCCTTACCTCAGGGTCAAAGGGGATGTAATCTTCAAAAATTCAGAGAAATCAATAAGAACTGAAAACCTCTATATGGACGTAAGGAGTTGCCGAACCACGTATATCTTTATGTTGTGAGAATTTTACTATATTCTTTCCATTCCTTTCTTGCTAAAAATACCTTATTGTGATTAATTTCCCTCACAATAATTATTATACATTTTCCAGTTTCTTATTATTATAAGTTTTACTTTATTATGATTTTGATAACAACAAACACACATTTATTCTTTATTGGGAAACGATCTTCTTTTGTACGACCGATGCATATGAAGCACTACTCCAACAGCAAGAGGAGGCAATTCGCCTCCAAATTAAGGAGAATGCATGCCTCCAATGAAGATTGGAGAGGATAGAGAAAGAACTTCGTAAAGAGAGCCGAAAATGCTTTGATCGAACTCTTAGCCATTAAGAAAGCAATATTCGCAGTCGGGGAAGGAGCACTAGACGCGAACAAAACCATTCGGAGAGAGAAAGTCACCTAGTTAGGCGAAGTCGGAATGAAGAGCGCTACAGGAATGATATATGACGTTTTATTCGGATGAAGATGGACCAACACCCAACACACCAAGGATCCAGATCTATAATAAAGCTAGCGAGAAGGGCTCTCATCACACAGACTAAGTCCCCTTTCTCAAGGGCCATTGAGGATGAGGAACCCCCAAAGAAGTTTATAACCTCAAGGTTCAAAATTTATTATGGCAAGAGAGACCCCATAGCTCATGTTTGCTAGTATAGGAAAGTAATGACTTTCTGGAATTCCAATAACTCTATGATGCGTCTTATATTCCCCTCTAGCCTAGGAGGCGTCGCCCAGAAATGGTTTGAGAGGTTGCCTCACATGTCGATTAAGAGTTTCAAGGCCCTCGCTAAATCCTTCACCGCTTGATTCATAACCAACAACTCACATTTGAAAAGGGTTCTCTCTGCTCACGATGAGGAAAAATCCATAGGAGACCCTGCATATATATGCCACTACTAGTACACTTTTAACGAGGTGGAAGACTACTCGGAGCAAGCTGCCGGAGCATCTTTCAAGATCTACTTTACCCGTACTTCTATTATGCTATAATCACTTACTAAGAAGGCATCAAACACTCTTGACGACCTCATGTCACATATTGAAAAGTACACGAAAGTGATGGACGTGCTCAATGTTAGCCAAACAGAGACGGGTCGTGCTAAGGTGAATGATTAGTCACGAATATTGCATATGCACGCCCGTTATCTTTATACATTCAAGCAATTTTTATATTTCTTATGCCTATATTTAAGCTCGTTAACTAGACAATCCCAATTTTGGATATATATACGCTTTGGAGGGCTTAATTGAGCTTTTGTAGGTATTGGAAAGCTTAAAGTGAGGATTTGTGGCGTTTCGAAGAAGTTCTATCGTCGAACACTACTTCAGGGGAATTTTAGACATTTCACACTTCATTTCTGGCTCAGTGGGATTCCACAAAACATAATGCATTGAGTTAGATTCACGTGGCCACAAACGGCACGTCATTTTGAGTTCGGACGAAGAAGATATGACCATTTTCATTTCGCACCATTTCTCCCTCATTTTGACCAAAGAAGACCAAGGAAATAGGGGACCGGTCGACCGGACCTACCCCATCGGTCGACCGGTGAATCACAATTTGCCTATGAAAGGAAGCAGTGGGATTTAACCTGAGGACCCGATCGATCGGCCCCCTCGCTGCGGTCGACCGATCGTGCCAGTTATTGTGCGTTTTTTCTCTCTTTATTTCTTTTTCCATTTTTCTTTTATTTCTTTTGTAATTGACTATAAATGGAACCCTTAGTTATTTTTGTAGATATAATTCATTTTATATAGTTTTTAGGTTAGGTTTTGAGATCATCTCTCTCCTAGGTTTTCCTTCCCATTTTGGGTATTTGTAAGCTATTATTCATCATTCTTCTCTATTAATGTAAGTTCCATTGTTGTTCTTAAGCTTTGTGCCCTAGTTTACTTGCTTTATTTATTGATTACCTTTATTTCTTGTATTTAATACATGCCATTTAATATTTTTTCTAGCTAATTTAATTAGGTCGTGATTAATGAAACTCACCTTGGTTTCAATGGGTTTCTTTGCTATGGTGATGGGTTTTATGTATTTAATTCGATTGGGTTGTTCTTATTTTTACGCCTAAGAGATTTAACGGAATATATCACATATGCTCCGTATTTACGACCTTGCGTGTGTAATTTTTGGGATATTTGTTGATGCCAAAATCATATTAGACTTTTATACGAATTTAGGGGGTGGCAACTCTTGATTTAATTGATTGTTGAAATGAGATTCAATCTTACTAAATTCGTAGTCCCATATAATATCCATTAAGCCGAGGTGAGGGATATTAGTCGCAACCTATAGTTTTTATTCCCTTTATTAATCTTAGTTTAACTTCCATGCCTAGTTATATTTTCTTTTTGTTATTCGATATCTTTTATACTTTTATTGAGAAGTATTAAACCAATATAATTCTAGCAACTTATCTCTCTGGTTTTCAATACCTGGATTGGCCGTTGTACTCCATTAAAAGCGTGTAGTTAATTGTATAGATTTTTTCATAGCGGTATGAGCCGAGCATAATGAACGACGTATATCTTTATACACTTTCATTGCGGTTCTCCCCTGCTGCCAAAATGGCGCCGTTGCCGAGGACTTGTTTGTTTTAGAATTTAATTGATTTACTATTTCGTAATATTTTTCTTTCAATTTGTATTTATTTGTTAAAATTTTTTGTAGGACTTCTACATTTGAGCGTCAAGAAATGCTTGAATTTTTTGGCTTTGTGGAATTTGCTATCTTGAGCTATTTTGGGGGTAAGCATGTCTTATTCTAATTCGTTCGGTAATCATAGTGATAATTCTCAAAATTCCCGTAAACCTATCACTCTTAGTGAATACTCACATGCCCAAAAAATTGAAAGATCTAAAATGTCTTTAGGCAAGTATTACGAAAGTCAAGTGATGGATTACGAGAATTTTGGGAATGATTATTCCGATGATGGGCCACAAAATCCTTATAATAAGCATGGTGAAACAAAATTCACTAGCTTTAAAAATGTAATACCCCGTAATTTTAATGACTTTTAAAATTGGTTATATTTTAAATTAATGGATTAATTGGATCTTATTATAAATTAATTCATTTGGGTTTTATCCGAATTGTGGATATTAAAATGGATGATTCTGAATATTACTTAAAGATATTTAGGTAATATATGAATGTGATGTCATTGATATGACGGTATGATATAAATTCGGTAATTTGAATTTTTAGTCAGACGTGGTATGGGACGTGTCGGGACTAATTTATTAAATTAAAAAGGAAATTTATTTTCTATCGATCTTATAGTCATTTCGACTGCGTCGTTGCGTCCGGAAGGTTCGAAATAGTCAGAAAAGTCTATTTGGATGTTAATTTTGAGTCTCGGGTCATTTGGAAATGAAAAGACAACCCAAAAGGGAATTTGGTTATTTTTACAATGGGGATGAATAGTGATTTAGGGTTTTGTCTTATTATAAGTATTTGGAGATTAGTTGAATGTGGGTTCATTCATCTCTTCTACACAAAATAGAGAAGTCATCTTCCTAGAGAGAGTGAAAGAGTGCTTGGGAAGGGAAAAGCTACTTGGGAAGGAGAAGAACAAGAACCAAGGTTCACCACCACCAACAACCATCGGAGTTTGACCGGAGAAGGGACAACCAACTGAGATATACTACACCAAAGGATCAGACCTTCAGTAAAGGCAAGTGTTTAATAATGGCAATTTAAGTTCGTATATTGTCCATGTTAGAATAGTATGAAAAGAGAAGATTATTCATGTTTGGAAGAAATAATGGAGTGATTAAATGGATTTCTGGAAACTAAAATGATATAGGAATTAAACTCATGTTTTAGGTTGATAATAATCCACGAAATAGTCATGAATCTGTTGAAGAAATTATGAAAACCATTGATGTGTTTTTGAAGATAATATGTTGATAATTTTCTGGAAAAAGAGGCACAAACGAGTGGAATGAGAAGAGCCAATTTGGAATGTTTAGATCTTCTTTTTTAGTGCATTTGGATGAGATTTAAGAAAAACTCAAAACACATACCTGACTCAATTTTTCGTGTAGAATCCAAATCTGAAGTCAGATTGATGATTTGAATAATTTTTGGATATGATTTTTCTGAGTATTTAAAATATGAGAATTCATGATGTTGTTTCTTTTTAAAGTTGGTTCTTATCCCAAAACTTTTGTGGATCTTTGGTGATTATTAATTGGATATTATGGGACTTAGAAAATATCAGTAGACCCTTGATAAGATTTGAATTAATTTGATTGGGATTTAAATTGATTAGAATGATGATAATTAAATTAAAGAAATTTCGGTTGCTAGATTCATTTGTTGGATTATAATTGGTTTGCTTGAGGATTAAGGATAGGTCCAGTAGTGGTGATTGAATGTAACACCTGGGTAGCCTTAGGATTACAATATGAACATCAAGGACTGAGTTTAAGCTCATTATTGATTGTGCAAGGACTAAGTGTAATACGAGCGCTTAGCAGTATGACTCCTGGATAGAGATGGGAGTTTAGAACACATTTGGTTGAAAGAGGGTATGAGGTTATCCCAATCACGTATTTAAAGTTGTCGGACCTCCTCGATCGACAAAGTTAAGTAGTAGTGTATTGGAGGGGTTCCTTGTTTGGATTTCGCTTTTCGAGACGCTCCGCGCATGAACCTTAACGACGTCGGGAGTGGAGAGATGTTATAGGATGCGAGGATAATTAAATTATGAAGTAAAGATATGATATTTTAATATGTGGGATTTAAAAGGGATATAATGCTACGTATGGGAAATATCTTAGGGTAGTGATATTACCTTATTGATATTATATTATAGGTATGATAATACCTATTGGATTGATCGGTGATTTATGTGTATGACATACCTAGCTTACTTGCTATCGGTGGGAGGTTTGCGTGTGAGGGCAGTCATATCCTGATGAATCCATGGGATCTTTGATTTGTCGCTCGAGAACATACGTCTATGAAAGACTTATTGGGGAGTTGATAAGTCCGCTGACTGTGTGTACGTAGGTATGTGCGTGGCCCATGGATACGAGAACTATGTTCACCTCCAATTTGTTTGTTGTTGTTTATGGTTCGTGGAATCTTACCGAACCTTTAGTTCCCTATTCGGCGACCTGCGATGATGGGACATGATAGCAGAGTAATGCATTGCACCGCGGCTGTGACTCGGGGTTCCGTATTATATATGAATATATATATAATGGATTAAATGATTGAATGGATATATTGTGGTTAAATCTATCTACGGTGATAATTGTAGATAACGGTGAATAGAGAAAGATAATGGAATTAAGTTAATGAATGTTTATGCTTATAGAATTGAAAAGCTTAACTCATGTTAATGAGAAACGATTCATATTAATGAGTAATGATTCATGTTAATGAGAAACTAATCATATAAAGGAGAAATGTAAATGAATAATAATGTGACGTATGGTATGGGATATACGGGGATTATGATAAGGGAATGGAATTATAATAGGGAGACTAGAAAAGAGGAACCATTAACTAGGAGGTTAATAGGAAACGTTAAGTGTGCACTCTAGTTGAGAGGTGAGAATAGCAAGTGAGAGTTGGATCTAACATGTACATAATAAAAGATTTATTGCACTTGTTAAATACTTGTTGTTTTAAAAATCATCTACACATTCGGGCTCTGACCCGTTTCCTTGCATATTTTCTCTTCTATTGTATCTCTATATCAGGTGTCCAGCAACAGGGACGCCAACCTTAGCGGATTATGACAGGCTATGGATTTATGGAGTTTTGCTTAGACGCCTATCTTCATTTGATTCACAGTATTCTTAGTTAGGGCATGCCGCACAAAGGATTTTAGTTATCTTTTCTATCAAGGTCAAATACTATTATATTCAGGTCTTTTTAATACAGTTGTTATTGATGGGATTACTGTAATGGATTAATATTATTTGGGAATGTTTATTCCAATTGCATTTAAATTCTTTTGTGTTATTTATTGGGTTATCAGTGTTGTAGAATAAAATGTATTGTGTTATTCTTAGACTAAAAATGGATTTTGTTAAATTAAAATTTGAAAAGTTTTTAACACCAGCTTAATTAGGTATTGGGTGAGTTGTAAATGTTTTCGACAGTGATGCTAAGAATGAGCCAACTGTATATTATGTTTTAATTTGGTATGGGACTGGCCACCCGGTATTTAATTATGCGGGGTGTTACAAAAAATTCATATAATAATGGTTTTGATTGTAGTTTCGAGGATAGTTTTCCAAGTTCTCATTTGCAAGAATCCGCGTCTCCACCTATGACTTTCGGTGAGGACTTGCGTATTCTTGAAAATGAGAAACTTAAAAACTTTTATCGAAAAGAAAATCATTGTTGGGAGCATGACTTGGACTTATTATTTGAATTTGACAATGATTTTTCTTCCGAGACTTTCAAAGGCGATGAATGTTTTGAACCAAGTGAGGATTTTGTGCTTACTTTGGAACAAACCATTCTTGACTTGGCCCATAGCATAGTAGAGACTGAAAATGAGGAAGAAATGGGCGTAGTATCCATTTGCAATGAAATGATTTCTTCTTTGGTTCTCAAAGAATAAAGTTTCATCGAAAATGATCCATTCTCACTCGAAATTCAATCTTTGAGCGATGATAACTCATTTCTTGAGATTGAATTTCTTTCCTCGCCATCTTTATTCTATATTATCACACCGATACAAGTACCATAAGAATAAGTTCAAAACATTAAAGTGCCAAAACTTTTCATCGATGCGGAGTACTCGCTTGAGCTGCTTTCCATGAAGGTAATTTTGCCTCCATGTGCGTCACCTCCCATTCCAATTGTTAAACCTTTAGGAGAAAATTCTGTTTTTTTATTCCACGTGTTTTGTCACCCGTTTTATCTAAACCGCCAGCCCTCCAAAAAAATTAATTGGTGATGGTTCATTGCTTCCGCCTTACACATGCCTTCTGTTGTTTGAACGAAATTCTTATTTTTCGAAAGGTATGCATGAAAGGGAGGGTCCCCCGTTGATCCTCCAAAGTCAAATCGTATTTTGGGTGGACCCTAAAAAATTTCAACTTCTAGTGTACAGTTAGTTAGAAGTTAAAATTGTAAGTTGTGAATTGTTAGTTTTGTTTTATTTTTCTTATTTTTCTTTATTCTTACTTATTTTTTAGTGTAGTTAGTTAAGTTTTTGTTATTTGTTTTTTCTTATGGTTGGTGCTAACATGTTTTGTAGAATCATTGGATTTGTACTTTCACGAGATCGATACATTGTGGGTAATATCGCTCTTATCCTCTCTTTAACTTGGTTCTTAATTCACATTGAGGACAATGTCAGGTTCTAAGTTAGGGGGTGTGGGATATCCTATCCATTCATTGGTAGTTTCTTTGCTTTGATTATATGTTCTTTCCAAGCATGCTTTTGTTGTAAAAAAATAAAAATTTCAAAAATATTTTCTTTCTTTTTTCTCCTTTGTTGGGTATTTTGCCTTTGTTTGTGACGATAAATTTTAATAAATGCCCGATCCATTAGAAGATTTAATTATGCATGTTCTCGATTTTAGAAGTTGTTAAACTTTAGTCCTCAAATCGTTGATATTATGAATAACTTCATGAATTAAACTTTAATCCCTTGAGCACATGCGTTGTTCTTGTTTAATGATTTGGTTTAAGATTTTTATAACCCGGTAATCTTTTGTTGCATTGTATTTGGGCTTTTCTTCGTTTGTGAGTGTTATACATTTCTCTTTCCTCTTTGAAGACGTTACACTCGTTGGTAATATCACTATTCTTCTATTTATCGTTCATATATGAAATGTGTTACTTGAGCATGATTTTCAAAGTTTATCTTGACTTGAGAATTGTGTAAACTTAAGAAAATGATCATATGCCATCTTTGTTATATCACCCATATTGACCTTGACCTCACCATAAATGTTTTCCTGCGTCAACCCCTCTGAGACTTAATATATCCTTTCGTTTCATAACCCACAATCCCATAACCAACTCTGCATTGGAGTTATAAACCATACATACTACCTTCCATACCTTTGTTTGGAATAATACTTGGGATTGAATGATGTTCTTGTTTCGTGGTTACATTTAAGCATGTGAGAGTGAGAAAAGTAAGAATAGAAAGAAGTGAAGAAAAAGAGAAGAAAGAAAACAAAAGAAAGAGAAATTTGTATATGTTGTGTAGAGTTTCAATAAGCTTTGTTTAGTTTCTCTCTCCATTGTTATATTCAATGCTTGTTATGGAATTATATTCCAATTTTATATTTTCCCACATTTTCCATTATCCCGAGTGTGCATCTCAGAACACTATGAATTCGTACATAGTCTTTTGCATTTCATAACCTTAACCCAAACCTACATTACAACCCTATAAAGTCCTATGTGATCCTAGGTTGATTCAATTCAAAAGTTTAAAAAGTTTTGATAATCTGTGAAAATACATTTCGCCTCCTTTAATGACAGTATCTTTCATTAAGATTACATGTTTTATTTTTATATATAGCATTCTTCGTTAGTGACATGTGCGCGGCCTTGTTTTCATTTACTTGTACTCTTTATCCCCGCATGTCCCGTGTATTACCTTCCATTCATAATGGTTGAATTTGTTGAGCATAATGCCCGACGAGGATTGACATATATGCACACTTTAATGTTTATAATCCAATTTATTTAAGTTTTTTCCAAATCATACTTTGCATGCGCTCGCTCCCCTCCCACATTTTAAGGTTTCAATTATACGAAGTTTATTCTATAATGTTAATAATACAGACTTTTGTGTGAATTCATTCACTTTTCTAATAACGTGTTTGAAATCTTTTTCGTTATTGTTGGGATTGTCACATGTTGGTTGGGCATATATTTTGAGGAAACTTTGATGTTTGTGGGTTTCATCTCTGAAAACCCTCACGAGATGACACTCGTCCACTAGGCTAACCTAGGGTTTTAACGACTAATTTCATATGCCAAATGCAATCATGTTCCCTACGAAAGTGGAATTTATAGTTTTGATGCATATATACGTTTTGTACCGACTTCTGTGGATTGTTCTTGTTTGTTTCATCACTAGGGACTAGTAATGTCTAAGTTAAGGGGTTTGATTAGAAACGAATATTGCATATGTGCGCCCATTATTTTTATGCATTATAGCCCTTTTTATGTTCCTTATGCCTATATTTATGCAGCGTTTAGTTGAGCTTTTGTAGGTATTGGAACGCTTAACGTGAGGATTCGTTGCGTTTCAAAGTAGTTCTATCGTCGGACGCTACTTCAAGGGAATTTTAGACATTTCACACTTCATCTCCGACTTAGGTGGATTCCACTAAAGCGTATTTCATAGAGTTATCTTTGTGAGGCCCAAACAACACGTCGTTTCAAGTTCGGACGAAGACGATATGGCCATTTCCGTTTCGCACCATTTCTCCCTCATTTTGACGAAAGATGACCAAGGAAACAGAGAACCGATCGACTGGTGAATCATGTTTTGCCTAGAAAGGAAGCTGTGGGATTTAACATGAGGACCCAATCGACCGTCCCCCTAGTTGCGATCGACCGGTCGTGCCAGTTATTGTGCATTTCTCCCCCCTTTATTTATTTTTCCATTTTTCTTTTCTTTGTTTTGTAAATTACTATAAATAGAACCCTTAGTTATTTTTATAGATATAATTCATTTTACTTAGTTTTTAGGTTAGATTTTGGGAGCTCCTCTCTCCAAGGTTTTCCTTCCTATTTTGGGTATTTGTAAGTAACTATTCCTCCTTATTCTCCATTAATGTAAGTTCCATTATTGTTCTTATGCTTTGTGCCCTACTTTAGTTGCTTTCTAATTTAGGTTTACTTGCTTTATTTATTGCTTATCTTTATTTCTTGCATTTAATATGCTTTCTAGATAATTTAATTAGGTTGTGATTAATGGAACTCACCTTAGTTTCATTGGGTTGCTTTGCTATGGTGATGGGTTTTATGTATTTAATTCGAGTGGGTTGTTCTTGTTTTTACGCCTAGGAGATTTAACGAGGTATATCATATATGCTCCGTATTTATGACCTTGCGTGTGTAATTTTTGGGGTATTTGTTGACGCCAAAATCATATTAGGCTTTTATGTGAATTTAGGGGGTGACAACTCTAGATTTAATTGATTATTGAAATGAGATTCAATCTTACTAAATGTGTAGTTCTTTGTAACCATTTATACGCATTAAGATGAGGTGAGGGATATTAGTCGCAACATATAGTTTTTATTTCCTTTGTTTATCTTAGTTTAACTTCCATGCCTAGTTATCTTTTCTTTTTGTTATCCGATATCTTTTACACTTTTATTGAGAAGTATTAAACCAATATAATTTTAGAAACTTGTTTCTGTGGATTTCGATACTCGGACTGACCGATGTACTCCCTTAAAAGAGTGTAGTTAATAGTCTAGGTTTTGGCATAGCGGTGGGAGCCGAGCATAACGACCGACGTAGATCTTTATACACTTGCACCACTATTCCCCCCTGCTGCCAGTGAACAAGGGCAACGACAAGGAAAATTCCCCTAAGGCGGGGAATAGAAATCAAAGCGGAACCAAAATAATATTCTTCCAAAGCTTTTTAATCCATAAACACAATTTTTAAAGAGCCAATTTATAAGATCCTGTGGAAGATTAAGGACCAGAAGTTCCAAAAGTGGCCGAAGAAGATGGGAGGAGATCCGAGGAAGAGGAACAACACGCTTCGGTGTGCTTTTCGCAATGAGAATGAACACAAGATGACAAACTGTGAAGCCCTCAAAGCTCATCTGGAGGAGTTAGCCCAGGCAGGGCACCTGAACGAATATATAGAGAAGAAGGTTGATTAGGTCGTCGTAAACGCTATAAAAACCCAGATAACGTCATAGACAATGAGGTAGGACTAGGGGTGTTCAAAAAACCGACTGGACCGACGGACCGAACCGAGCCGAATCGACCCTTTTTTCGGTCTTTTTTCTTAATCGGTCCGGTCTCGGTTTATTTTTTTGGTGGACCGACCTAGTCGGTCCGGTCCACGGTTTACAGTTTCAAAAACCCTGTTAGGACCGACCCGAACCGACTGTATGTAAAATAATATATTTTTACATATATATGTATATATATAAGATAAATAAATAGTAAAAGTATATATTTCAATATTTGATTAGTTTAAATTATAGTTTAATCCAATAGTAGGTTTGTTTTAATCACAAAGTTTGATATTTTTTAGTTTTTAATGTTTGAAAAAAAATAGACTCGGGTATATTTGTATTATTATAAATGATGTAATTTATTAATGTGAGGACCGACAGGTTAGATCGGACCGACCCTATAACAAACCGAACCGACTAGGGTCGGTTAACCGACATTATCGATCCGGTCTCGGTCCATTTTTTTAGAGGACCGACCAAGTCGGTCCGGTAAAAAAAAAAACCATAAAACCGAACCGGACCGGACCGCGAACACCCCTAGGTAGGACATGAGCTTGACGTAATACACGGGATGTTGAACCTCAAGATAATACAGGGAAACCCATTTCGAATGGAACTCAAGAAGGTTATAGCGGTGATGGAGGCCCTAGAGATAGATCCTGCTAAGAGACAAGTGGGCAAGCGTAGGCGTCTGGAGGATGTGGATTATAACAAACACATAGTGTTTATAGAGGAAGATTTAGTCAGGGTAAGAACCCCACACCACGATGCACTAGTAATCACTCTCAGGCTTGCAAATAGGGATGTGGACATGCTAATGGTGGATCAAGGAAGTTCTTCGGAGGTAATTTACTTAGAGATTTTTCACAAGCTCAAATTTAAGATGTTGAATTTAATGTAAGCGAGCGTCCCTTTGGTCGGCTTTGTAGGAAAGATGGCCATGTCGTTGGGAAAGGTAGTCCTGCCAATTAGGGTAGGGAACATTTCAAAACTCATTGAGTTTCTGGTGGTCGACATTAACTCACCTTACCACGCCATCCTCATCAGAGGGTAGCTACACACCATAAGGGTAGTCCCCTTAACCTACCACCAAAAACTAAAATGTGTCGAAGATTGAGGCATAATGGAGATGAGAGGCGACCAAGCTATTGCTCGAAAGTGCTACATCGCCGCCATCAGGCCCAAACAAGATAAGAAGAAAGAAAAGGAGGTCATTCTCGAGACATCTCAGGATGAATCCACTCCCTCTTAACTAAAGTATGTACGACCAGGGGTGGAAGAGACGAGAATCTACCCCGTAGACAGATTTGTGGAGAAGCTGGAGGAAGTAGTTTTTTATGCGAGCCTATTAAAGAGGAAGTTTTTAATCGGCACCGCTTTGTCCGACCAGGAAGGAGAGGAGTTGATCACCTTTTGAGACAAAGCCTAGACGTTTTCGCATGGGAGCCATATGGCATGCCAGGGATTAGTCTTGCCGTCACCATTTTCACGTGGATCCAGTAGTTCAGCCCATCATTCAAAAACCTCGTCGCACTGCCTTAGAGAAGGCAAATGCGGTGGAAAAGGAGGTAGGGAAATTTCTAGAGGCAAGGTCCATTAGAGAAGTTCAATTCCCAAAATATCTCTCAAATCCAGTAGTAGTCTCCTCACGTTCTTAGTGGGATCTCTCGCATGATTAGTATTGGCTTTGGGAATGGGAACAACTCTATCATCGTAGCCTATAGCAAACCTATCACTTTTGACTTGGACGATGCCTAACATTTTATCCAACTTCTCCAACCTAGATTCATAGTCAAACTTAACCTTACTCTAGTCTCTCAATCTCTCCTCTAACTCACAAATCCTAGACTCAAGCATACGCCTAGACTCCTCAAACTCTATAATCTCCTTTTTTTAATGCCTCCATCAAACCACGAAGGCCATCTCTCTCTTTCTCCACATATTCTATCTTCTTCCTAAACATCTTCTCCCGTGCCCTAAGATCCTCAATCAAAGCATCATTATTTTCTACGGCACGCTCATTCAACCTAGCCTGCAATTTAGAGCTAGCCTTTTTCACTTTCATCGCTTCAGTATACAACTTATTAAATGCAACTTGCAACTCTTTCACATAGATCTCCTCCTCGTCACTCTCAACACCCTCACACACTCAGGATGCACTCTCAACGACCTCGAAAGTGTCATGCACATGAGAATCTTCGTGGGAAGATTTATCGCTGTCGCTCACATGACATGCCAAGAAAGCAACAAACTTTCTCTCATTGGGGGAACTCTCCCCCTCTTCCGGATCACTATCACTTAAGGAGGCACTATAAGCTATCAGTTTCTTGCCCTCTTTCTTAGGTCTAGTTGGAAACTCGATAACTTTATGACCATATCCGTCACACCCAAAACTCCTATCAAACTCAACCCTATTAAATTTCTCACTCTTATCTTTACAGGTGGACTCTACCTTGTTGTTCTTGAATTTCTCAAACTTTTTGGCATCTTTCGATTGTTTTTGAAATTTAAGAAACTTTTTGAACTTCTTTGCCAACAAGGCAACATCCTCAAAATCGAAATCGGAATCGTCATTCGAAACTTTAGTTTCCTCCTTCTGAACTTTCAAAGCAATACCATTTTCTTTCTTTGGAACTTGCTTGGAGGTAAACATATCGAGTTCATAGGTTTGTAAGTTACCTACAATCTCTTTAAGTTTCGTCGAGTCAAGCATACCTAAGGAGTTTAAAATGGTCACTTTTGCATCAAACCTACTCGACAATGGTCTCAAAATTTTCTTTATCACATGGTTGTCGGTAATCCTCTCTCCTAAGTTAAACAACAAGTTGACAATATTAGACAACCTAGTGTAAAACTCATCAAACAACTCACTATTTAATATCTTAATCGTCTTAAATTGTGTAGTGGGGTTTTATAACTTAGACGCCCTAACCGTGCTTGTGCCCTTGTGAGTAAGTGCAAGTGTATCCCAAGCTTCTTTTGATGTTTCACAAGTCATGATCCAATTATACTCTTCAGGTGTGACATGTGAGGAAATTACGTGAAGGCCTTTAGAGTTGTAAAGTGCAAGCCTATGTTCAGCCTCAGTCCATGACTCGAAGGGTTTCAAACTAGTGACCTCGCCATCTCGTGTGACTGGTGGTGTCCAACCTTTTTCAACCGCTAACCACACATGCTCATCAATGGATTTTAAAGCACTTCTCATTTATATTTTCCAATAAGCATATAATTTGTGCCATAAAAAATAGGAGCACAAAAACTTTCAAAACCTCCAAAATTCATTCCGAAAAACACAAAGGGACCAAACACAATAAAAATATGTTTCTAGCTCTGATACCAATTTGTTGGTACCTTTTTATTTCTAATGCGGAAAGTGTTTTAAGGATGACAAAATAATTTCTCTTTTTATGAAAAAACTTTTTCCAATTTTTAATATGCACCAAGTTGTGAACCAATTTTAACTTAACCAAATTTTATCTTGATTAATCCTAAACATCCATCTAGTAATCAAAGCAAGTAAAATAAAGTAAAGAATACTCACAACGCCAGATGTACAAGGAAACTACTAAGGGAAAAAAAACTCGGACGACCCAAGCCAGACAATCACTATGAATCTGAATTTACAACGAACAGACAGAAGTCTTACTCAACGACTCGATCCCCACGAGACTTAACCCTCTTCTGATCTTCAACCACTCCTATCACAGTGCCCACGAAGAAAGTCCTTCCACGCTACCTGTCCACAACACATGCGTTCACGTATGTCTCAGTGTCCACCGATATGGCTTGTAATGTCTACGGAATCGGAACACGAACTCCTTCGCTTCTTTCCCGCAAAACCATCAATATTCAATGTAAAACAAAACCTTCTTCTTGGTGCTAACAAGATCACTATGGCATATAGTACTGAAAACTTGGATCTTATAAACTCTAAGGATGTGTTTAGACTTAGAAAACCTTAGAATACTATGTGCATAAACGTTCTGGTTCGTAAACTATTTTTCGCAGAGTGTACACTTACGAAATCTGAAGGAAACACGTAATTAAATAATTTTCTTAAGGAGGCTCCTCCTTGAACGATGTGACATGTCGATCGAACGAGATGCCTGTGTCGTTCGAACGACAGTGGCATCTCGTTTGAACGACAGAGTATGTCGTTTGAAATTCGTAACGAATTAAAGTCCTAATTAAACATTGCTTTAATCCGTCCTTGTAAAAATAAAACGAAGTGTAAACCATTTCAAACACTTTTAAAAACATTTTCTTAATAAAATAACATCCTTAAACATTTTAAAATAAATTCCAAATCTCATTAAAATTATGCATTCATACCTGAGTAATCTCGAAATGTAATTAAACTTGAAGACGAATAAACTTGCACCAATTAAACTTTCGGCATAAATAATTTCTTGAAGTTTTGTCGCAACGTCTGTAATAACTTTAATACGTCATAGTAAGTGTGGGATTGTGACAATAAAAATCTCCCTATGACTCAAATATATTTTGTTTCGAGAATAAGTCAAAATTATACAACAAACTCAATTGAAAATTTTATCCTTACATAACTAGGCCTGTCAATTGAGCCGAGCAGGCTCGAAGCCCGCTTGCTCGGCCCGCTAAATTTGGGCCGAGTTTTTATTGAGTTTGAGTCGAGCCGAGTTTGAGCTGAGATATTAAGCCCGAATTCAATTTGAGCCGAGTGCGAGCGAAGCACTTTAAAGCCGAACTAGGCTCGGCCCGAAATAATATATCTAAATATATATTTATATATATATACAAAATTATTTTATTTTCTATGATATGTAAAAAATATTTTAAAACAAAATAATTTTTATAATTTTATCCTTATGCAAATAAACTATTGGAAATAAACTATTGGACTTAATATTAAAGAAACAAAAATAAGGTCGGCCATTTATTAATTTACTTTACTTAATCTTACGGGACTTGTCAATATTAGTGCTAAAATTTGTTTTTTTTAGTGCTGAAATCTGTTATTTTAGTGCTGAATGTGATTTTTTAATGCTAAAATGTCAATATTAGTGCTGAAATGTGTTTTGTTAATGCTGAACTGTGTTTTTTTAGTGTTGAAATCGATTTTTTAGTGTTGAAATGTGTTTTACTAATGCTGAAATGTCAATATATTAGTGCTGAATTCTATATTTTTTAGTGCTGAAATCTATTTTTTATTGCTAAATTATATATTTTTTATTGCTGAAATATGAATATTTATTATTAAAATAAATAATTATGTATTGAAATATTCAATTCGGGGGGCTCAAATTGGACCCGAAGCCCGATTTACTTTGTGAGCCGAGCTTGAGCCAAACACTCTCAAGCTGGTTCGGACCGAACTTGAGCTTGAGCCAAATAAATTAAAATCGAACCGAGCTTGATCAACCATAGAGTCAGCTCATAGACCCGATTGACATGCCTATACATAACTTCTTCTTTTTACCTCGAGCCCCGCAATATGAGATGTCATCTCAATTATCTACTGTTACGCCACGCTATTAATTTGTTTAGTTCTTTGGAACCCGCACCATTAATTTGTTTAGTCAAATCGTTTTGGCAGTTGTATTTCTGTGATGCCATGCTGCCTTACTTTGGGCAGAATTAGTAGAATCACGAGGTGTCAGTTGTCCTTGATTTATCACAATGAGGCCCCGTATTAATGCACTGTTAGCTATCATTTTTTTATACCTCGGGCCACTCGATATATATACAGTTTATATATTTATATTTTAATTTGCCATGGACCCCGCGAAAACTTGTCTTCAAATCTTTTTTTTGTACGAATCAGATCTTCTTTTGGGTTGTGTGTTGTTAATTCATTGCGTTGACATATGTTTTATATATTTATATATTTATATTTATATATTTATATCCGTTGCACTGTCAGTCTAAATTGTCTTATAAATGGGGCTGATAATTTGTTTTAAGCCTTCATATATTCTTTTCTCGTACCTCGGGCAGTTCATTTTTTTTATCAGTCTCCAGTCTTTATTTTCCATGAGCTGTGAGAAGATAACAAACGGCTAGTATATATTTTAGACCCTATCTTTATGGGTCATTTTTCTATGCTCCAGTATATATCAAAGTATCTCTTTTTCTCTTTTATGCTACTAATCTTTTTTTTTTTTTGCAAAAGCCAAAAGATCATCTGTTCTACTCAAATAAAGAGACTTTATTTTGGGGACTCAATCTGAACAAAAATTGATTCAAGAGATATGCACTCTATTTTAGCATTGGTGCGTTTAATGCTACATCAGACTTCCTCCAATAGGCATATTTTTCGTATGACTTATTTATTTGGTGCTCAAGTGTGAAGAGCAATAATAAGCAGAACTAGAGCAAAAATCATACACGAAAATTAACAAAACTCAAGAACTGAAGTGCAAGATATCTTTTGATATTTTTTTGTGTTACAAAGAAGAACAATCAAGATCCGAATTTGTATTCTCTCAAGAGTGTAGACATTCAATAATCTTACTTCGTCTGTTGTGAATTTTGAAGCTCATTTTTCTACTTCAAAAATTGTCCTAAATAGCTCGATTTTAGCTACTCGGGTGTACGCGGTGGTTTAATCATATCCATCAAATGGATCACTATTTAGTGAAGCGCATGTAACAAAAGTTCTATGCGCGTGGATGTAGGTCGGATTTTGACCGAATCACGTTAAATTTCGTATTATTATTTTTTGCTTCTCTATTTGCTCATTTATTTGTGCTTGTTTGAATTTATATTATCAGCACTTAAATCTACAAATAAGTTAATTTTAATAAATTGGTAAAATTATTTCAAAAGTTAAAATAATCATTTTAATGTAAATAATTAATTTCAGAATAATTAATAAATATTAATTACGAAAATTGTTTATATATCTATTGGGTGATATAAACTGTAATTAAACTTGGTTATTTGATTGGTATTATTTGTATTTAATACTTAGTGTTTTATTTATTAAAGATTTGTTAATCTAAAATTTTGGATTTTGAAAGCACTTGGCAAGTAATATGAATGTCGAATGTGCAAAAAATATGTCAATGTATGTAATATTTTTGAAAGCACTTGAAAGCACTTGGACTTTGCTCATAACACCGATGCCAATGTATGTAATATTTTTCGGAAAGCAAATGCATGAGTTGTTGCATTGCGTTCCGTCCGGCATGCGCCTGTACTTCATCTTGTGTTTCGCGTTGTACACGGTTCTTACCGAGGAGCAATTGTACGGATTCCTTTGTTTTAATGTGTGTAGCACCTTCTTCAGACGAATATTATTAGAAACCATTTCCCTTGTGCTATTCCATTCTTCCTCGTTTAATAGTCCGACTTATGGGTGACCAACTAAAGAATCGGATACTTCGTGATTATGTAGACTGCACATAACTTTCACACCCCACTTACCATCTTCCATCGGGATACCCTTAAGTCTAAATGGACAATCACACTTGCGGGTGCCAACATTCCGTTTCATCTGCTTTTCCGTTTCCTCCTCCTTATCCTGTTTGTGCAATGAGCTTCTTTCACATGCAAGAATTATACGAGGCTTTCTTCCTGGTTTCTCCTTCTCGGATTTGAGTATAATCACGATAGCATTTATTTTTAGCCCAACCATCTGGAATTATTCTACCATTTTACTCCGATTCACGAATATATGTAAAGTTTGAAAATAAACAATTAGTCAATGTGGTGTAAATGACTAAGCTCTCAAACTTATAAATGAATAAGAAAAAAACCAAACTTTTGTATAGTGAATTCGGCGGTATGATCTTGACAAATGGCACGTTGAGAAGTTCCCTTATCCATACATGCATCTTACATTGAAGAAAATATTTAATATTTATAACACATTGTGAAATATTCATTGGTTATCTTATTTCTTTTGTGAAAAATTATGGTGAATATAGTCAAGTCTGTAAATTCATCCCGCAAGCAATGACCGGTTGTGTTAAGTCCTTCATCAGTAGATTGATCAAAAGTAGATTACTCGCGTGTGGATTCTTCACCCGTGAACCCCTAAAGTGTTGCATTAACACTTGGTATGACAAAGTTATCAATCTCCCCCCCCCCCCCCCCCCCAATCAAAAGAGTTTAATATTGAGTCATCGAGAAGAAATTATAGATAAATTTAAACAATAAATATTTATAAATTAAGTGAAAAGGGTACCCGAGGTAAACGTGAAAAGATTACCCAAGCCACGACCAAGTTGAACCGTGAATAGGTAACCACGACCAAGGTAAACCGTAATAAGGTTACCATGGCCACGGTAAGTCGTGAGAATGTAACCACGACCAAGGTAAGCCGTGGATTGTGATGTACCACGGTTCACTGAAATCGTGAGTTACCATCTTCTCCGATTATGGGTGACCGTGGGAAAACATGACAACATTTTTTTGGCTTCTTTTCTTACATTTCTTGGTGTGTAATGATTAAATATAATGTGTGTAAATGTTTAGCACCTCAAATGAGTCCAATGTGAGAGTGCAATCTAAACTTTGAGCATCCTTTGTGTCTTTGGATTTTTGATCATCCATGCTCATTCTTATTGGTGTTAAACTGTAAAAAATGCAGAAAACAACCACACAAACTTTGCCAAACAAAATGTCTAGTATAGAAACAAGGTTCGGTTGAAAACACAAAAGTTTGGTTTTGGAGGGTTTGAGCCGTGGATATGGATTTTTCACGGTTGAGGGATGGAGGGTTTAGTTTGGGTTTTTGAAATTTTGGGTATTGGAAAAGTTTAAGGTTAAATTTTTGCCATTATGTGAAAGGGAATTATAGACTTATTAATAAAACTAAAAGGGTTAAATTTATGGTGTTTGATGGTAGAAAAAGTGATTTTTTATTTTGTGGTGTTTTGAAGAACTATTTTGGGGTGGTTATATCACACCCCTTTATATATTTATATCCATTGCACTATCAGTCTGAATTTTCTCATACCTTGGGCAGATAATTTTTTTAAGCCTTCGTATAATCTTTTCTCATACCCCGAACAATTCATTTTTGTTATTAATCTTCAGTCTTTGTTTTCCATTAGTTGTGAGAAGATAACAAACGGCTAGTATATATTTTAGACTCTATCTTTCTGGGTCATTTATTCTGTACTCTAGTATATATCAAAGTAACTCTTTCTCTCTTTTGTGCTACAAATCTTTTTTTGCAAAAACCAAAAGATCATTTGTTCTGCTCAAATAAACATACTTTAATTTTGGGACTCAATCTGCACCAAAAATGATTCAAGAGATATGCACTCTATTTTTAGCATTAGTGCATTTAATGTTACATCATACTTCCTCTAAGTTGTTGAAAACCTCCAACAATCATATTTTTCATATGAATTATTTATTTGGTGTTCAAGTGTGAAGTACAACAATAAGAACTAGAGAAAAAATCATACACAAATATTAGCAAAACTCAAGAACTCAAGTGCAAGATATCTTTGATATTTTTTTGTGTTATAAAGAAGAACACTCAAGTTCTGAATTTGCATTCTCTTAAGAGTGTAGACATTCAAAAATCTTACTTCATCTGTTGTGAATTTCGAAGCTCATTTTTCTGCTTAAATAATTGTGTTAAGTAGCTCGATTTTAGCAACTCGGGTGTACGTGGTGGTTTGATCCTACCCATGAAGTGGATCACTGTTTAGTTATGGGCAGGAGACAAAAGCTCTAGGCGCGTTGACGTAGGCCGAATTTTGGTTGAACCACGTTAAATTTCGTGTTATTTATTTTCTACTTTTTTATTTGCTCATTTACTTGTGCTTGCTTGAATTTATATTATCAGTATTTAAATCTGCAAATAAGTTAATTATGAAAAATTGGTAAAATTATTTTAAAAGTTAAAATAATCATTTAAAGTATATAATTAATTTCAGAATAATTAATAAATATTAATTACGAAAATTATTTATATATCTATTGGGTGATACCGTGATATAAACTGTAATTAAAGTTGGTTATTTGATTTGTATTATTTATATTTGATACTTACTGTTTTATTTATTAAAGATTTGTTAATCTAAAATTTGGTTAAGTGTTTCTAAAATTAAATATTTTCTGAAATATCAATTTAGTCAGAAAAGTTTGCAAAATCCTAATTCACCCCCCTCTTGGGTATTTTTGTGGGCAACAAGGGGGACTACATCTGAGTGATGAGCGCCCTCCTTACCAGCTCCTTGGTGGATCTAACCCTTTGATGAGTTGGGTGTTAATTCATCTCCCTCCGGATCAGACTTCAGATATCGTGTCTATGATGTCCATCGTCTTGGTTTGGCCTTGTTAAACGACTTTTGTGTTTTGAATGATCCCGCTTGCTGCGCGAACTCCTACCTCGGCTGCGAGTTTTGCTCGCTTGAGGGCTATGCATCTGACCACGACGCTTGCGCTTATCTCTATGGAGCTTTCGCTCCATTTTTTTCAGTCGTCGTTGAAGATGTGCATTTTCCTCCACCTAGAGGCGTGTTGCCTCTTCTTGTTGATGGAGTCATTCCTCATAAGCGTTAACCAATGGTGAGATATGTGTTGATCTGAGTTGCTCGTTGCTTTGCTCGGAGGGCTACTCTCGTGAGGAAAATCATGGATGGTCGACAACGTGATTTCTATCCAGATGGATCTCGGGGGAGACATTGCTTAATTTGTTGGTTTCGATTTGCTTGGAGGAAAGAATCGATTGCCACATACAACGCCAATTGTGACTGCAATTGTTCACAATAAATGGTTTTAAGCAATGGGAGACCAAACAAGGAATAAAAAAATCTCACAACAAAAAAGATTTACGTGGTTCGACAATTGCCTAGTCCACGAGGTGTTTCTCTCTTTATATTAATTTTTATAACTTGTAAACAAAGAATTACATGCCCAGGATAAGAGTTATATTTATAATGATATGAGTGGTTGATTTATGT
Source organism: Sambucus nigra (assembly GCA_949130495.1). Lineage (NCBI taxonomy): Eukaryota > Viridiplantae > Streptophyta > Magnoliopsida > Dipsacales > Adoxaceae > Sambucus > Sambucus nigra. The sequence continues at coordinate 431,929,306 of OX422220.1, read as the reverse complement.
TCAAACTCTCCTAGCTGGTAGTTAGCCCGTTTGCTGATCCATGTTGATCTCCTCCGAGATTATAGATAACAAGATTGAGTTCTCCAAGTTTATCACATGTGAAATCAATCTTGACTTAAGCGACACACTTTCTATTTTTGGGTCGACTTAATTGGACTGCTGGAATTTGGACCATTACGGTTTGTACCCCACAATGGGTATATCGTTAAGAAGAAAATTCATCAATTAAAAAAACAAGACTTATTTAATGGGGAAAAAGATTGTAAGACCTTTATCATCATTTACTCATAATATGACTCCAACGTAGTAATTCCTAATGAATATAATATAAATGTTATATTTTTGGCATATAAACTAGTAGTTTTGGTACGATAATTTGATCTAAAACTGCAACTTTTTAATTTCGGTAACTTCACTTGGTGGTAATTAAAGGTAATAAACCGATATTTTTTTTTCCCAAACGAAACTGTACAATACGACAGGGTCAAATAACTTTCTTAGTTCAAACTACCTTTCATCCTATGATGAAGTTTGCACATTAATGAAGTTTTGATACAAGATATTATCCTTGTTCTCTCACTGTGACGGGAAAAGTAATAGATTACGGACTCTACATGCTTTTTCCTTCACAAAATTAAAACAACTTAAGGGTAACACAACAAGGTTTACCTTTTCCTCCAAACTATGTTTGCAATCCACACGATTGGCGAAAGCCAAACAATATTTTGAAACAAAATCCATTTCAAGTTCATACAAAAATGCAATGGAGATTTTATTTTCAACATGGAGTTTATATTTTTCTCACATTAGAAAATTTAGTTAGAGAGAGATCCAAAGAGATGTTTAAAGAAAAAATCATATAAAAAAAACAATATTTTGCTAATCTTAAGGAAAATCGAATACTACAAAACAATAAATGGTAAGATGATTGTCTAGATAAACGGCTATTTGTAATTTTACCCACGTTCTTTGTGCCAATAGCGCGTGCATAGCGGGTGATACCAATGCTAGTATTAACAGAGTCACCCTCAACGAAAGATGAGCTAATTGGTGTACGTCTAATATATCCAAACTATCCAAATTTGATTTACGTTGTCCTATACAAGTAGACACTGGAAACATTATAGTCTAGTATTATCCAAAACAACAAGATTCCTATGAAAATTCTCATTTTTTACTTGGATTTATAGGACATAAATCAAATTTGGATAGTTTGGATACATCCGACATGCACGTACACCAACTAGTGCATCTTTCATTGAGGGTGATTCTGTTAATACTAGCATTGGTAGCACCCGCTATGCACATGCTATTGGCACAAAGAACGTGGGTAAAATTACAAACAACCATTTATCTGGACAATCATCTTACCACTTATTGTTTTGTAGTCATAGGTATGTTTAAAATGTGTACATAGGGAAACTAAATAATGGTGTTATATCTCCTTAATGGTAGGAGGGTTCGTTGCCTATTAATCACTGTTCTAAAAAACCCGCCTAGGCTTAAGGCTTGGGAGAAACCCCTCGCCTTAAGTTTTTTACGCCTTATTCTTGGTAAAACCCTTAAGGCGCACTTTTTTCTAAAAACAACGATGCTTTAGTGAAACGATATCGCCTTTTAAAGAATTTTTTTACTAACCGGACCATTATTTCATCCAAAATAATCCTATAGTATTTTAATTTGCATATATTCGGACATATTTTTATAATATGTACAATTTTAGTATTTTAATAGCCTTGTTATGGATTAAAAATATTAAAATATATTAAGAAGGCCTAAACGCCTTTTCACGCCTTTTTACGCCAAGGCCCGCCTAGGCTTCTAAGGCTTAAGGCTTGGCCTCCACGCCTCGACCACGCCCCGCGTTTTTTAGAACCTTGCTATTAATAGAGTAACAAATTAATGGTAACTCTAGGGGTTGAGGTAATTAAAACTGAAGTAGTGAGAGATTGTCAAAAGGACATAATATCATTTAACCGATGAAATAACATTACACAAAACAGAAAGGAAAAACATGATTCAGGTAATCAATTATAAACAATTGGGAAAAAATCATATTGAGACATCTCTACGACAACACGCTTCATTTTAAAGAAATTACCGCTTAGACAACTACAAATATATTTCAATAGAAAACGGTAAATATCATTTTTTTAAAGTATATAATCGAATGACCTTGATTTATTTAAGTGTTTTTTTAATATATATGTGCATGATATAAAAATCCTCTTAAAGGTTCTAATGGCAAGCAAGTTGCATGATATTACAATTACACAATATCAATATGCAGTAAAAGTATTTATCACTCGTAACAAATGGCACAAAATGTGAAGCAACTGCCTCCAGCATTTTAACCTCCGCAGCAGGAACCACAGGCAGGAAGAGAACCTGGGAGTTATAGCAAAAAATAATATGTAATTAGTTTGTGATTAAAATCATTGGGAAGATTTAAACATTTGGTCTCGGTAGTTTTGCTGTAGTTTTATTTGGGTGTCAAATTTTCACAATACTATTTCTTTGATCCCAAGTGTGACAAATACTTCATTTTATAGGTATATTTAGGACGCTTTTAAGTATTTACAACACTTCATTCAAATCTTACTGTTGGGAACTTTGGTACCCAAAGTGAAAAAAGGCCAAAACATATCAATGCCAAAAACCCAAATCACCCAAAAACACTATGCGAGGTGCTTTTTAAAAAATTGGGGCAACTCAAAATAACCCAAACATAAATTAAAAAAGGAAATGCGAAAAAAATATTAAAAATAAAAAACATACTATGATCAATCCCTCGAACATTGTCTAATCCACGGGGTGGCCCTCGTGGGCCACCACCATATGGACCGCTTCCTGGACCTCCAGGACCCCCACCATCCCACTTCTTGCTGGCTCCAGAGGATTTTTTGTAAGCATCCGATTTTTCCATCTGCAGAAAAGATGGTGGAGAGAAGTATATGTCAATATGTTGAATAAACAAAGCTTTTAAGCAGCTAAAATATGAAAATTCTCAAGATTACCGAAAACATAGTTGTGAAGAACACGCCAATTAAATTAACGATTGCCCAAAAGAAATCAGTAAGTGCACGCAGTCGCCATATCGATCGCTTGGGTTTCACAACGCCTGAGGAAATATAAAATTATAGTACAAATTATATGATTTGTATCTGATTAGTTGTGTCAATGGCATACAATCAATTCCAAAACATGCATAAAAAGCTTCTTTTAACAATAATAATATTGCAATAATCATGTCTCATCCCCCTTCAATGCTGTAATGACCAAATAAAGTAAAAAGCAACTATACTTCCCCTTCGTCATCAACAAATAGAGGGAGGAAAGCAAGGAGACGTGGGCCTAGGTATGATTAGAGAATTTCTAATATATGATCATATGTAGCACTGTTAAAATATGGCCTATTTTGATTAAGTGCCCATTTGAACCCACATATTAAGTATGGGGCCCATATTTTAAAAGTTGAGGTTCAAAATGGGTTTTAGATGTTGTAACTGATGGGCCATATTTATAAAATGGGTTGACGATAAATACTAACATACCCATAAAAAAGTCATAACATCACATATCACAAAGCCTCCCTCTCCTCTCTCCTCATCAACTGCGTTTTTTTTTTGCTGGTATTTATCCCCCTCCAGCCGGTATTTATCCCGTTCCAGCCGGTATCATCTCAAGATGACACTTTTTTTCGTCCCACCAGTCAGCACCATCACACCCCTCCTGCCGGTATTATCACGGATTCTCTCCCTCCACTGAATGAAAATCTCTAACTTTTTTTTCCAGATCTAGGCATTTGGTGTATTTTCAAGAGCAAAATGCTTGAAAAATTCATGTGTTTCTTTTTAAGAACAGGTATTGCATTATAATTAAATTTTTGATTAAATTCCTTTGTTTGCCTTTATAGATCTTTAATCTGCAAAAATAACACTGAAATAATTTCATCATTTATTAATTAACTTTGTGTTGAAAATATTCGTCATTAAATAAATTGATTGAATAATACACTCGAAATAAATTTATTGAAATAATTTTTTTGTTTTTTTTCCAGATCTGTTGGTGCATTGTGAAGATCTTTCGGGAATTATATTGGCATTTAGTAACTTTAAGAGGAAAAACCATCCAGGGAAAAAAATGGGCAGGCCCGGATCAAACCCAACCCGAAATGATGTTCAACCCATATTTAGCCCGGCCCAGATATGGCCCAACCCATATCTAGCTCGCCCAGATATGGCCCAATCCACTATTTTGCCAGTGCTAATCATATGCTTTAGCCAATAATAAACAATGAGAGGAGCATCAATTTCAGATCAATAGCATTCATAGTTAGCATGGATTTCATTCGTATCAACAAAGCACATGAACAAAACATATCGTATTCATAGATAACATCATCAAGGTTCAGAATCTTCAGATCAAGCTTATGTGCAAATAGAATCAAGATTCAAATGAAGAATACCATGTTCTCTTGACAACACATCTGTCAAGAAATTTTTCCAAGCCTTTTCAATATCAAGATTGAAGACTTTAGTGTGGTCGGGTAATACAGTGTAAAGGTTAATTTATAATACAATCTTCATTTGCTCAATCACTAGCATTTGCAGTTCATTTTTTTAAAAGTATCAACGGTTAAACACCTATTTCCTATATTTGGGTGGTCAAATGAAATTTTGAGAAAATGCGTTTCCTTGTCAAAAATATGGTCAAAACATATTTCCAAATTAATTGACACTGCACAGTTTTCTCAAAATTTTTTGACTTAATTGAAGGAACGAAAAGAAGTTTTAAGGTGCTGACAAAACTCAGAAGACTGGAAATCCTAAGGTGACGGTCGATAACTAACAGGCTACTGTTGGGGCTAACAGGCAAATATTTCAACCCTTATAGAAAGAAGGATCACTTCCCATCATTTAAACACGCCGTTGGTACGACATAGAGCCTTTACACCGTTGAGCGTTATAACGGGCAGATATTTCAATCCTTATAAAATGATCATTTCTCATCAATTTTAAAAAATCTCAAGATGGAAAAAGTATATGCTCTCAAGCTCATTTATAGTTTTACATCCACCCCCACCTCCAAAGTCGCCGGTGATTTTTGTGGTTGCACAGAATAAAATTATGAGCAACCGGAGGGGCTCGGAATTGAAAGTAAGCTCACACCAACCTACCCTTGCCGACAATTAATTTACGATGAATTGCTATCCTTGGAAAGTCCTCATGACAGCCTCACACCTCTTACCAATCCGTTTGTCCCGATGGAGAACATGTTTCATTTGTTGCAAACGGGGTCATCTTCCCGAAACAGCCCTGACACACAACCCGCCGCCCGAGGCATCCTTGTCCACTTGGTCTCATTGATATACAGTCTGATAAAATGAAGATGCTGAGCCCGAACAAGAGTTGGGCCAGCCGTGTTCTCCGACAGTTTGAGATGCCATTACATTGAGATATTCAGGTTGATTCACCCACTTTGACCCTTATGTGTTTGTAGATTGGTTCGATGCTGTCAAAAAGCTGTTTGAATATAAACCAAAAACTCTCCCTCTCTGATTGAAAATGTGAATTGATTACAATGAGTGGCCAATGGCCATAATTATAGGTTTGGGCAGTCTTGCAAACCAAGTTACCCTAAAAAGGTATAAAGACTAAAGTGGGCACTCTAAGAATATTCAAATGGATATTAATCCTAAACTAATAAAAATAAAGAAATAAAATAAACGATAAAGAAAACTAAAGAAAAGTACAATTAGTGATATTACAATAAACACCCCTGTACATCTTTATTCTCATCATTATTAATGAAAGTCTATGAAGCACGGATTCGACACGTAATACGTGTTTCGACACAACACGCGACACGTGATTTTTTCAAAAACTAGGATACGACACGCTAGGATACATATAATATATAATATATGTTAAAATATATAATATATATTTAAATATATATATTAATGAAATAAAATAGATTTTTTTTTCCATAAAATACATTATTAGAGCATTCTTAACATGAAATTAAGAAAATGGACCATATAAAACAAAATTTAACATTAAAAATCATAAATAAGGCAGAATCATGAAAAAAAAAATGTCATTTTTACATGTCGGCCAACGTGTCGGCAGCGTGTCCAAGTATGTTCCAACGTGTCCCAGCGTGTCGGCAACGTGTCCCAGCGTGTCGCGTGTCGGACTCGTGTCAAAGCCGACTCGTGGCTTCCGGGAGAGTGTCGGTGCTTCATAGATGAAAGTACTTGAGCCTATGTGCACATATACGTTCTTAACACCGTATGTGCACTGCTTTGTGTATACATTAAGGGTGTGTACAGATCGGTTTGGTCAGGTTCCATGGCTAAACTAGAATCATAACCGCAATCAATGTAGGTTCTCGAACCTATAAATAACTAAACTAAACTGATTCTAGGTGCCACCTACTTTTTCACTATTCACATTAAATTCAAATAATATAAGTATCATGAAAGATCATTTTGTTGTTTCAAGTTCTTGTTAAATATGACGAAAAAAATTAGTAGAATGATCAAACCTAAAGTTCAAAGAAGAAATTGCAAGGTATGAGAAAATATCATGGAACTTTTAATAATCGAAACTAACTATGAGGAAAATAATATAGTAGCAATGTCATAAGGCGTTAACTCATAAGCATTTGAAATAAATTTTACCTTGTAAACACGAGTGAAAAATGTAGACCTAAAACCAATGAGAAATATATATGCATTTTGATTATCAGATGTTTGGTTTTAGTTTCAATCATCAGTTTGATTTGGTTTCAGTTCAAGTCTCAGTTTAGTTGTTGGTCTCGTAAATTTTTGAACTATTACCAACCCATCAAATATCGGTTTGGTTCGACTAACCAGTCCTGATAAACACTTGTCGTAAGGATGACTTCTTTACACGGGTGGGATAAAATGCACGTATTTTTTGTCGGCATGAATTTAGCCTCCTCTCTCGCCATCATTGTCGCCCTTGCATCAAACACCTCTTTATTCCGCATTTTTGGCCCCAACATCATCATCATTACCTAAATCCCATCGCATGAAATGAAACGGACCTATTGATTCTCTTTTTTCAATCTTGGATTTGCCACCGGTAATCTTGAATCGAGCCTCGGGAGTAAATCGGAATCGGAAACATAATTTTTGATAGATTTGGGGGGGGGGGGGGGGGGGGGTAACAAATAATTTTCATAAGCTGGGAGGGGTGAAAAGTGGCCAAATGGGCTTGACCTTCCCGGGGGTGGGGGATCCGGATTTGGGAGGTGAAGGGAAAGGCTAGGTGTCGGCCAAGAGGGGTTTCAGGGCTGGCATGAGCCGAGTAACCCGGCCGGGGTGAGGGCGGGAAAGGCAAGTAGAAGGAGGTTCAAGAGGTGCAGTAGGGTGGGTAGGTAGGTATTGCAGGAGCAGGTTAAGGGTTTCTAGTGTAGTGACGGACTGGGGTTGCTACCGGAAATTGGCAGCGAAGTACCTAGGGGCAGGTTTCGAATCGAGTTGGTCCGGGTTATGAGAGGGCAGAAAGGTCGGGGGGAGCTGCTATACGGGAAGGAAAACTGCTGTAAAGGAAGGTCGGGGGAAACAGTTGTAAGGGGTTGTTGTAAGTGATGGAAATTAGGATTTATTTTAGTAGGGTTGTTGTAAGTGATGGAAATTAGGATTTATTTTAGTATTTTCTTGCATTTTTTAACTTCATTGTATTTTTCCTTTTATTAGGTGTTTGGTATTTTTGTTGCATTTTTAATTGTAGCAAGGGTTAAGAGGAAGCTTCTAAAAGTTTCCATTAGTTAGTGTTGTCATAAATGAGTTGCCATGACAACTCACCTCATGAGAACTCATACTTAGCTAGTAACTTATAGAAGGTTATATTGTGATATGTGATGTAATTGAAGATAGTTAATAACTCATGTGACATCACATGAGTCAATACTCTTTCAACCAATAGGATCTTAGAAGACACCATCTAGAATCTTCTCTCCTCCCTTATAAATACCCCCTTCCCCTTCATTAATGATGAATTCTAATTTTGGGTATTACTTTTCTCTCTAGAGTGTGCCTTTGACGGCTTTCATTTTACGTTAATACATGTTTTGAACCTCAAAAAAATAGAAAGTACGAGAGCATTGTACACTATTTATTACAAGTTGGGATTCTATCATTACTATTTTGAGTAATTCTACACCGACACATTTTTGCTGCCGTGACATGTTGTCGTGATTGGTGTTTGGGATTCACTAATTATCATTGAAAACCCTAATCAATGCACACACGACACGCCGGTGTGTCTAGAATTAACCCACTACTTTTAATTGTTATCAAAACTAACAAAATCAAATTGCCTACAAGCTCAAATCAATGCACGAAATAAAATCGAAATTACATGAAAATTCAATCATCAACCAGACACTAATGACAATATGTAAGAACTACAACGTCCAAATAAGCCCTAATTGAACAATCACATCCTACAAAAACTCAATAACACAAATCACGAAATTAAGAATAAATCATCTAATTATTTCATCAAAACTTAACAGAAGGATATATAGAATTAATAGATTTAGAGAGAGAAAATGTGTACCTCTCTCTACATAAGCCATGGGAGCTCTTGTTTTCCAAGGTCTTCTTCGGTCTTCTTGAATGCTCTCTGCGGGGGATTTTAATGAAACGAGTAAATTTGAGAATTGATTGGGTACGGGTGAGTGTATGATATGTTACGTGTAATAAGTAGTTAGATGATGCCACGTTTCTAAATGTATGACGTGGATGAAGATGAGACGTTTGTTAGTTTAGAGTTAATGGTTGGTTGTACATTTGATGATTACTCGACCAACATGACCCTTTTACGTGTTTCCTTCAATCCTATTGGCTGTTGTGCATTTGTAAATGATGAGTTATATTAAAAAGAAAAAGATTTTTTGAACTTAGTGGTAACTTTATAATACACTTGCGACCTTAGGTTATGAAAAATAAAAAAAAAATAATTAAAAATATATCAAAAAGAATTAGTTGGCTACGATTATGTAAGTTACTAATTGTAAGCACAATAATTTCGTAATGAATGGTTTTAAAATAATTAAAATCGAACAGAACGAACAACTTATACAACATAAATATTTATGTGGTTTGGCAAATCGTCTATGTCCGCGGGGTGTTTCTCTCTTTCTTATTATTTTTTTTGAATAACAATAATTACATGTCCATTTCTTTTGAGGAAGGGTTATATTTATGGAGAACTTAAGGAGTTTCTGTCGTGCAAGTCTCTGGGAATTCTTGATACATATACTAGAGATGATTTTCTCTGAGATTCTAGTTTATTGGACTCTCCTCCGTTCTTATCTTGAGTTGCCAACCTTTAACACTTGATGTCGGATAAATGCCACTTAGTTCGAGTTATTCGAATTGTTCGGATAATTCTCTCACAATTGCCCCCAAAGCTTTGTGGCTTGAATAGGGTGGAGAGGTTTGATCGTTGTCGAGGAATGCATTAATCGGCTGAGGCGGTTGGTCATAAACTGAGATGGTGAAGCTTGGCAACACTTGTAAATAATTTTGAAACTAAAATTTGCTTTATTTTGCCCATTAGGTCTTAGAAGATGGCGTTCATAATTTTCCAAATAAGTTGAGGGTACGTTGGTAAAAGTCTCATTAAAAGCTAAGGCATTTCTGCCAACTATTGTCTTGGAAAACATTTTAAATGACGAGACACCTTGAAATTTGAACTAAGCTATCTCAAAAGTTTTTTACCGCCATTTTGTTCCATCACTTCAATTATTCAAGGCATCCGGAGGTTTCTGCAATTTTCTTTAGTTGTAAGTATTCTTCTTTCTTATATCTTCTGTTATCTCTGCAACGATCCTCTGATTTTTCTCATTTCTCCATATTTTTACCGCTTTTTCTTCTCGAGTTGAGAAAAAATGGTATATGTTGTGAATGATAGACTTTTAGGCGAATTTAGGGAAAGGTACTCCATTCTCGATGGGTAAGGGTCGAGTGTATTGATGTACTCGCTGATTATTATAATGTTGAAGGTGATAATTGGATTCATACTATTTCAATGGGTAAAGGTGGCATAACCTTTCCCCCAAGCAACTCTTCTTAAAGTTTTGTGAATTTTTCCAATTGATCCCTGCCCGGTGTTCTCCAAATACGTGGAGGATTGTGAACGGGGTTCACATGATAAACGAATTAAATGGTACTCAAATAGGGATACCAAAAATTAGATATTGTTATTCATGGTAAAAAAACGAATAATAATGTCTTTTATCTGAAGGTAAAGAAGGCGGATAGGGTTTTGGTTGTTAATCTTCCTGACTCCAATAAAAGATATTGGCATTATGGATTTATTGCTAGGAATTGGCAAAATCCACCCATTCCTGAGGGTGATGAACAGTACATAGGGTTTTTGTGCCCTGATAGGGGGCAAAGAATAGGTTTATGTTACTTTCTTTTTGAATTTTATTATTATTGATCAGTTGTTGTATAAGACCGTTGCTAATATTCATTTTGTTGTTGGTTTTATATAGTTAGGTCAATAAAAAGGAGCCCATTTTCACCACTTTAATCGTAAAGAACTCATTAAGATCTAAAAGCCAAAAGGGCCTTTGACACCTGGCGATGAACAACCTAGATGGGCATTCGTTTTTCTCGAGTATACCAACTCCGCATCCAACTTTACGACTAGGCTTGTGGATTTCATTCCTAAGATACCAGTCCCTTCAACTGATGAGGGGTCTTCAGGTGCGTCTACCTCTTCCTCTTTTCAAATTGTGAACATAAATGCCTTCCCATATGTTGAAGAAAATATGACTCTGAGGAAGAGAAATCTCACCTTTGTAATACCCCGTATTTTTGGCGATATTTATTTTGGGGATTAATTAATTAAATGAGAATTATTTGGGAATTAATCCGGATAAAATACTAGCGAGATGTGAGTTGGTATTTGACTATATTGAGTATATATGATGATATATGAAGTTGAATTATGAAATTTGTCGTGAGATTGATATACGGCAATTTGGTCATTTTATTGGGACGCGTGTGACAGTCGCGTCAGGATATAATTATTTTAATTATAAAAGTAAATTTAAATTCTATTAACCGTATGGTCATTTTGAGTGCGCCAACGCGTCCGGAAGGGTCGAGATAGTCAGAAAACACTAGCCGGGGGTTTAGTTTGGGTCCCGGTGTCTTCGAAAACATTACTTTCGAAGACGAGTTTCAACCAAATGAGGAGTCTGAGGCTCTTGAGCCGAGGAAGCCTACTTTGGAAGAGACTTTGCTTCTTTACTCCCAAGGTTTGGAAAGCCTAATAAATGATGCTGGAATGAGACTTGGTGCACTTTGCGATGAGATGAATTCTTATGCACAAAACAACGAGGAGGTGGAAACTTGTGTTTCACCTAAATTTTTCGAAGAATTTCTCATCGAGTGTGCATCTTTCTCCCCCGAAATTCAATCTCCTTCCGACGATGAGTCGATTGAGATTGAATTTGTTTCATCACCATATTCGTTTTCCATCATCGAACCATTAGAATTACCGGTTGATTCCTATGAGTCGGTAGAAATTAAAACTTCTACACTTTTTGCCGATGAGGACTCTTTACCGGACTTGTTTTCGATGGATGTTATCCTCATGTGTGCACCATCTCCCATTCCATTTGAAAAACCTTTGGGAGATGAATCGATTTTTCTTGGATCTCTAGTGTACCTTTCCCCCTTGTTATCCAAATCCCCCATCGTCCGCCCAAAATTTCAAATTGGCGATGGTTCACTTTTTTCATCACCCACATGCCTTCCGTTGTTCAAACGGAATTCTTTGTGACACCCCGACTAATTAAATACCGGGTAGCTACTCCTTTATTAAATTAATACAAAATGCCAAGTTGGTTCAGTTAATAGCATCACTGTCGAAAACATTTTAATAATTACTAACCACCTAGTATTTAAAAAGTGAGTTGCCAAATTTTAAGTTAACTCTGATTAACATGCAATAAGAGGATAATGAAATAATTACAACCGTTCACCATAACGAAGCAATAGAATAACCAACACAATAATAATATTCCTGACGCGACTGTCACACGCGTCGCCGTATTTCTATCTCACGATAAATTTCATAATTTCCATATTCATATATAGCCATATATACTCATTAAAATCAAATACCAACTCGCATCTCGCTAGTATTTTTATCCGGATTAATTCCCAATTAATACACATTTAATTCAATTAATCCCATAAATAAATATGATAAAAATACGGGGTATTACATACTTCCCCCCTAATAACAGAATTTCGTCCCGAAATTCGGAATTAGAAAGTACCTGGTAAGAACAACTCTGGATACCGTTCGCGCATCTCATCCTCGCGCTCCCATGTGGACTCCTCGACATTATGATGTCGCCACTGAACACGCACTAACGGGGTTATCTTTGACCGCAGTTTCCGCTCACTTCGGTCCAAAATAGCAATCGGCCCCTCCTCGTAGGAGCTATCAGGCTGGAGATCGATGTCCTCCAAAGCAATGTGAGAATGAGCCAAATCGTCTCTAAGATATTTTCTTAGCGAGGAAATATGAAACACATCGTGAATCCGATGCAATTGCTCCGGTAACCCAAGTCTATACGCAACCGGCCCAATCCGCTCAATAATAGGAAATGGTCCCACATATCTCGGTGCCAACTTTCATTTCTTCCCGAAACGCATAATCCCCTTCATAGGAGATACTCTGAGCAAAACCTGGTCCCCCACTTCAAATTCCCTGAAGGACCTCTTTGCATCAGCATAGCTCTTCTGCCTGTCCTGAGCTACCCGAATGCGACTCCGTATCAGCTCTATTCTTGTCGAAGTATCCTGAATCACTTCCGGCCCAAGTAGTTTGTTGTCCCCCACCTCCAACCAACATGCTGGGGAACGACAAGGTCTACCGTACAACGCCTCAAATGGAGCCATGCCAATGGTGAACTGGTAGGAGTTGTTGTAAGCAAACTCCACCAGTGGAAGATACTGCTCCCATCCACCTCCAAAATCAATGATGCACATACGCAACATGTCCTCCAACATCTGGTTTGTACGCTCGGTTTGCCCATCGGTCTGCGGGTGATACGCCGTACTCAACCGCAATTCCGTGCCCATGGCCTCCTGAAAACTTTCCCAAAACCGTGAAACAAATATCTTGTCTCTGTCAGACACGATATTTAGGGGAACACCGTGAAGTCTCACTATCTCTGAGATAAAGAGCTGGGCATATTGTCTCGTAGTGTAGTCTGTCCTTACGGGTAGAAAATGAGCGACTTTGGACAATCTGTCCACAATCACCCAAATGGAGTCGTGACCCCTCTGTGACGTAGGCAACCCCGTGATAAAATCCATGTAAATGCTCTCCCACATCCACATCGGGACCTCTAATGGCTGTAAAAGTCCTGTCGGTCTCTGATGATCCACTTTTACTAGCTGACAAGTGGCGCATTTAGAAACAAACACGGTAATATCTCTCTTCATCCCGCTCCACCAATACTGACGTCTCATATCCTGGTACATTTTGTCCCCACCGGGATGTACCGCGAACCGTGAGCCGTGCGACTCGGCCATTACCTTGTGTCGCAGTTCCTCCCCTTCCGGAACTACCAATCTCCCATTGAAGCGTAATCCCCCATCTGAGCTAACGGTATAGGACTCGGCTCCCTCTGCTAGTAATCGAACTATCTGTTCCTGACAGAACGAGTCATTTGCCTGTGTCTTTACCACTCTCGTGACAATCTGTGGGGTAACCGTCATCACTGACATGAATGATCGGGCCACTGCATCCTGGTGTCCCAACTCCTTCCACTTTGCCTTCCACACCCCTGCCACTTCATCTACTGGCCTACGGCTCAACGCGTCTGCTACTACGTTAGCCTTCCCCGGGTGGTATTGGATATCAAACTGATAATCCTTCACGAACTCAAGCCACCTCCGTTGCCGCATATTCAGCTCCTTCTGCGTGAATAGGTACTGTAGGGACTTGTGGTCCGTGAACAATCGAAACTTCTCCCCCAAAAGGTAATGTCTCCAAATCTGAAGGGCAAATACAACTGCCGCCAACTCCAAGTCATGAGTGGGGTAATTCTTCTCGTGAGGCTTTAGCTTACGGGAAGCATAAGCTATGGCTTGACTCTCCTGCTGCAATACACCTCCAAGTCCTTGCAAGGACGCATCGGTGTAGACTAGATACTCAACTCCCGGTCTTGGCAATGCTAACACAGGTGCTGAGGTCAACTTGTCCTTCAACTCATCAAATGCCAGCTGACAGACATCACTCCAAATGAACGGCACACCTTTATGAGTCAGATGTGTCAAAGGACCTGCTATCTTCGAAAATCCCCGAATAAACCTCCCGTAGTATTCTGCTAGGCCCAAGAAACTACGGATCTCAGTTGGTGTCGTGGGCTGTCCCCACTCCCTCACCGCGGATACCTTCCCCGGATCAACAGATATCCCCCGGTCGGAAATAATGTACCCCAAAAACTGAACCTCCTTCAGCCAAAACCCGCACTTCTCATATTTTGCATACAGCTCGTTCTGACGTAGCGTTTGCAAAACCTGCCTCAAATGCTCGGCGTGCTCCTCCTCTGTCTGGGAGTAAACCAAAATATCATCAATGAAGACAATGACGAACTGATCAAGGAACTCTCTGAACACCCTATCAAGTCCATAAACACGGCTGGAGCATTGGTCAAGCCAAAAGGCATAACCCGAAACTCGTAAGAACCATATCTCGTTAAGAACGCAGTCTTCGAGACATCCTCCTCCCTGATACGTAACTGATGGTATCCCGACCGCAAATCAATCTTCGAGAAGAAAGAAGCTCCTCTCAACTGGTCGAATAAGTCATCGCTTCGGGGCAACGGATACTTGTTCCGTATCGTGACCTTATTCAACTCTCGGTAATCCACACACAACCTCAACGATCCATCCCTCTTCTTTACGAACAACACAGGGGCACCCCACGGCGAAGTACTCCTCCGTATAAACCCCTGACCCAACAACTGCTCAATCTGATCTCGTAGCTCTCGCATCTCTGCCGGAGCCATACGGTACGGTGCGCGTGCTATAGGTCTCGTACCTGGTAATAAGTCTATGACAAAGTCTATCTCTCGACTGGGGGGTAGGCCTGGTATCTCCTGAAACACATCAGAATACTCCCTGACAACTGGGATCGAATCTAAAGGAATCACAACCTCCTTAGAGGTATCCTCCTCTATGTAATACAAATGAGCGGTCGAGCCTCCCTCTGGGCGAGGCATCGCCACTACAAACATCTCTTGCCCCGGAATGGCAAAAACAATGCTCCCACCGAAGCAATCAATCATGGCTCTATAAGCTGCGAGCCAATCCATACCAATAATCACATCGTGCTCATGCATATCTAATACCAACATGTCTGCAGGTAATACCAAACTACCAATCTCTACCCCCACTCCCCGGCATATAAAGAAAATAAGTGACCCACTCCCCAATGGAGAGTCTACACACGTCACTGTGCTCTCTGCTGTGGCTAACAACCCTAAGGCTTTCGCAAAATGTGTAGCTATAAAACAATGCGTTGCCCCCGTATCAAACAAAACCCGACCCATAGTGCCATGGATAGGAAACATACCCTCAATAGCGGGTGGTGCCTGTGGAGATGCTTCCTGCTGAAGCTGGTATACTCTCCCATACTACAGCTACCCCTGCTGAACTGGGACCGCTGGAATGGGTGGTAATGCTGCCATCTGTGGTGGCGCCGGGAGAGCGGCGGGAAACACGGGTCTCTGCGGCTCCTGTTGAGCACCCTACTGCTGCTGCGGGGCCCTGCCCCTATCAGGACAGTCCTGGCATTTATGTCCAGTCTTGCCACAAACGTAACACTTCCCCGGGAAGTTCCCCCCTCTCTGTCCCTGTTGCCCCCGACCCTGGTGGCCGTTACCATTCCTCCCCTGGCCCTGCTGAAACTGCTGTTGACCATTCTGACCCTGCTGGTTCTGATGGCCGTTCGGACCCTGATGGCCCTGCAGGAAACCTCCCTGTCCGTGCCTGAAATCTCCCGATCTGAACCTCTTGTGATCCCCCTGCTGGGAACCCTGATCACCCTGCCTCTGCCCCTGAACATAATGTGCCCCACTGGCACCATTTCCCCCAGTCCTGCCCTGATGGCTGGAATCTCCTGACCTCTTGCCCTCAGCCATGTGAAAGCGGTGGTCCTGGAAGTGTAACAGTGCAGCGTTAACCACATCAGAGTAAGTGGCCAACGATAGGTTCCCCAACAAATGCTGACGGATCCTCCATGTCAACCCGTCTGTAAATTTCTGTATCTTCTTCTCTTCTGTCGGTATCTCATCCGGAACAATATTCAACAGATTGGTGAATTCGGCCTCATATTCGGCCACAGTCTTACCTTCCTGCTTAAGATTCATCAACTTCCTCCTCATTTCCTTGTGAACTGCTGACGAAAAGTACTTGCGGTCAAACCGCACCCAAAACTCCTGGATCGTGAGAGTATCTCTCTCCTCCATGGTGGAAATAGACTCCCACCACTGCAGTGCAGACCCCACTAGCTTAAAGGTAGCTAGTATCTGCTTCTGGACATCTGTGCACTCATACATCCTCAGGTGCCACTGAATGTCCTTCTTCCACTGACTCGAAACCACAACATCGGAGCTACCTGCGAACTCCGGTGGGTGTGCTTTCTGAAAAGCATCACGTACACGTTCCCAAGCAGACGGGAATGCATGTGCCTGAACTGGCGCGGCTACTGGCGCCTGAGGTGGTGCCTGCTGAACTACGGCTAGTGCGGCATTTACCGCCTGGGCCACAATGGCTGCAACCTCGGCGGCATTCATCGTGCCCTGAACTGGTGCGGGCTGTGGTTCTGGCGTAGCATCCCTGGGAACCCGTTGTGCACGTCGTGGAGGCATCTGAAATAAGAATAAAGTTTATAAGTTCGCAGTTATAAACTTGAAATAGCTGAAGAACGTAGCATATACAAAAGAATACAACAGTCCTAAAATATAGGGCTCTACATCAAAGAAAGCTCAGTGGAAATATAATAAGCCGTACAGATCCTAAAGGACACTAGAACCTGATGCTCTGATACCACCTGTGACACCCCGACTAATTAAATACCGGGTAGCTACTCCTTTATTAAATTAATACAAAATGCCAAGTTGGTTCAGTTAATAGCATCACTGTCGAAAACATTTTAATAATTACTAACCACCTAGTATTTAAAAAGTGAGTTGCCAAATTTTAAGTTAACTCTGATTAACATGCAATAAGAGGATAATGAAAGAATTACAACCATTCACCATAATGAAGCAATAGAATAACCAACACAATAATAATAGGTCCGGAGGAAAACTCCTCACAACAAATCCCACAACTGAACTAAGTAAAACAATGTAACCTGAATTAATTACATGCCAAAAGTCTGAATAACTGAAAATGAAATGTTTCTAAAGAAATGGGCGACATGCCCTATAACTGATGAAAACTGAATAAAGAGTCAAGACGAATGAAGCGTCTACTAGCCAAGTCCTGTAACTTCCACAACAGCTACAGCTCGTCACCTGAATAGAATTCCTATGCATGGTGTCCTTGTGGCTGGGCACCTAAAATGGTTTTTACAAAAAGTAGATTTGAAAGCAAACGGGTCAGAGCCCGAAAGTGGAGAGTATTTAAAAATAGCAAGTGCTTTAATAACATTAAAACAACGAATGCAAAATACATGTTAGGACGTGCACTCACATGAAATACTAACCTCTCGACTAATTGTGCACTCCTAACGTATAGCACCCATCTAAGTGATATTTATCTCTAATTAAACTGACATGAGTTCTAACCTTTCTACTCGGTTCCCATTGTACATTCTAACGTTATCAAATAAATAGAGGGCTTAGATTAAACTCGGATTCTCAAAATTTATCAAAACAATTCATTACAGGTTATCCCGTTATATTTTCTTAAAGCGTTTTCAGTATTTATACTCGCAATACCAACATGAAAGATCTCATTATTTAAGTGTATATTATTCACGTCATAAATATACAATACAAGCACCCGAGATTAAGCTACGGTGCACACATACTCTGCTATCCATCCCAATACATCACGTACATAAGGATCACGCATTCCGAATCTCTCAGGAATCGTTCTCAGATAATAGCAAATCACAAACAATGGAGGCGAATACAGTCACATCACATGGGTCACGCACATATCTACGCTCCCAGGATCAGCAGACTTATTAACATCCCAATAAGTCCTTCTCTGACCTATGTTCTCGAGGTACCAATCAAAATCCGGGAAACACAAGGATTAGAGGGCCCTAAGCGAACGTAAACCTCCCGTGATAGCAAGTATGGTAGGTATGTCATACACATAAAATCATATACATATACTAAGTATACACACATCTTAGTAATCACCGTAATATATTTGTGGTACACTTCTCAGTCTCGTACCGACTTATAAGGTTGCACAATTTATACGTTCCAGATTAATTCAATTACTTAAGCCGTCAATAATTCTCGCATCGTAATAGTCACTCACGTCCTATTCCACAATTTCCATTCAATTCGAATTGCACTTCTAGGTTTTTACTCCTCAATATATCCCAAATGTCCCAACTATATCTATTTATCATCAAGGAAATGTCATCTATACATTTAAAAAAGGTTACGGGACACACGAAATCAAACAGGCCAAAAAGCCTAAACTGTCAGCTCGTTAGAAGTCTCGTTCGAACGAGGCTGGTTCGAACTAGAGTTCGTTCGAACGAAGTGGGCCTTCTAACGAGATCTCGTTCGAACGAAGGCATCGAACGAACATCCCCTCCGTTAGAAGTCAAACTGTCAACTCGTTAGAAGCTCGTTCGAACGATCTCGTTCGAACGACCTGGGCAGGTCTTCTAACGAGAGGCCAGTTTCGAGCCCAAATTTTCCTATTCTCGTTTTTCCATCTTTTCTTCACCTCTAATCTCATCTAAACATTAATCCAATAATTATTCAAGGTTGCTAATCATCCCTAAACATATTTAGGTCATATACTAACGTGTTTTGTGGGGTTAATTCATCCTAACATCATTCAAATCTCAAATCTCTACATTTTTCCCCCAATCTCAAGAACATGAACCCTAGAAATTTTTAAATCATCAATGGGCCTAATTAAATCCGTTTTTGTTTCATCCAAGATATATTATCATCAGAATAATCACCTAAATACAAATCTACATGTGATTCCTCATAAAAATGTAAATTCTAATTCCAATTTAAATGGTTTTTTTTATCAAACTCCCAAGAACAATACAAATTTTATCAATCTCCTACGCATGGAAGAAACATTCTTTGCAAAATAATGAAATTAAACCACTTGCCTTATGTATCTTTGATTTTGATGTCAAATTGATGACTCGTTCTCTCTCTCTCTGCAGAATTTTCCCTTCTCTTTCTCTACAAGCTCTTCTCTAAGGATGGTAATGGTGGCTAGGGTTTGCCTTAGGAAACTTTTGGAACTAATTCCAATAACCCCCGTGGCCCATTAAGTCATAAGATGTAGGTAGTGGGTTTAGTGGGTAATTACCAAATCATATTTTTAATTCCTAATTTTCGTTTGTTTTAATTCCCAAAAATTCAAAATTACCAAACTACCCTTTTACGTTGCCGGTATGGCCTAAAAATGTCCCGGGACCCAAACTAAACTCCCGGCTAGTGTTTTCTGACTATTTCGACCCTTCCGGACGCGTTGGCGCACTCAAAACGACCATACGGTTAATAGAATTAAAATTCACTTTTTAATTAAATAATAATATTCCTGACGCGACTGTCACACGCTTCTCAACAAAATTTCAAATTGCCGTATTTCTATCTCACGACAAATTTCATAATTTCCATATTCATATATAGCCATATATACTCATTAAAATCAAATACCAAGTCGCATTTTGCTAGTATTTTTATCCGGATTAATTCCCAATTAATACACATTTAATTCAATTAATCCCATAAATAAATATGATAAAAATACGGGGTATTACATTCTTATTTTCCGGGAGGCATGTTAACTTTGGAGGGTCCACCATTGATCTTTCAAAGTCAAATCCCTTTTTGGGTGGACCCTCAACTATTTAGACTTCTAGTCTATAGTTAGTGTGTAGTCTAAATAGTAGGTTGTAAATAATTAGCTTTTTAATTTTCTTTCTTTCCTTTTTAATTTAGTCTAGTGTAATTAGTTAACTTTTTGTTATTTGTTTTTGCTATGCTCGGTACTAACTTGTTTTGTAGATTCCATTGGACTCGTGCTCATGGAGATCGCTCCAATTTTGGGTAATATCGTTCTTTTCCTCTCTTTGTGTTGTGTTCTTAATGCGCACTGAGGACAATGCAACATTTAAGTTAGGGGGTGTAGGATATTCTATCCATTTCATGTGTAGTCCATGGATTTCTCACATTTAGTTACTAAGTATGCCTTTTTGTGAAAAATTTGAAAATTTTCAAAAATATTTTCTTTCTTTTTTCTCCTTTGTTGGGCATTTTGCCTTGTTTCCGATGATAAATTTCAATAATTGCCCGATCCAATAGACAACTCAATGATGCATGTTCTCGATTTTAGAAGTTATTAGACTTTAGTCCTCAAATCATTGATATTGTGAATAACTTCATGAATTAAACTTTATCCCATGAGCATATGCACTTTCCTTGTTATATTGATTTGGTTTAAGATTTTTATAACTCGGTAATCTTTTGTTGCATCGTATATACTTACACCGAGTAAGCTTTGTACCTTTCGTCGTTTGTGAGTGTTATACACTATTCTTTCCTCTTTGAAAACGTTGAATTTGTTGGTAATCTCACTATTCTTTCATTTGACCGTTCATTAATTGAGTTCATGCTTGAAATGTGTTACTTGAGCATGATTTTCATATATTGTTTTGACTTGAGAATTGCGTAAACTTTATGAAATGATCATAGGCCCTCTTTGTTATATCACCCATATTAGCCTTGACCTCACCCTTATATGTTTACCCTCGTTAACCCCTTTGAGCCTAAATATAGCCCTTCGTTTCATAACCCAAATCCAATGACCAACTCCAAATTGGAGTTATATACCATACATATACCTTACATACCTTTGTTTGGAATGATACTTGGGATTGAATGATGTTATTGTATTGCGGTTGCAATTTTAGGCATATGAGAGTTTGATAAGCAAAGAAAAGAAAGTAGTGAAAAAGTGAAGAAAAAGAGAAAGCAAAAAGCAAAAGAAAACAAAAGAGAAAAATGAGAAAAAGAAGAAAAGAAATAGAAAGAGAAAGTTGTAAATGCTGTGTATAGTGTTCAATAAGCTTTGATTACTCTCCCCGATGATATATCTAATGCTCGTTTGGAAGTTACTTTCCATTTTTGATATTGCCCGCATTCTTCCCATTATTCCAAGTTTTCATCTCCGAACACTTTGAATCCGTACATATACCTTTCATTTTGTACCCTAGCCTATCCTACATTACAACCCTATAAAGTCCTATGTGATCTTAGGGTGCATTTAATTTAAAAGTCATAATAGTTTTGATAATCTGTGAAAATGCATTTCGCCTCTTTTAGTGTGCGATATCCTTTCATTGAGATTGCAAGTTTTTCATATCCTATATAGCGTTCTTCCTTTGTGACATGTGTGCGGCCTAGTTTCCATTTACATTTACTATTTATGCCCGCATGTCCCGTGTGTTATCTCCCTTTTCATAGTGAATTCATTTGTTGAGCGTAATGCCCGTGAGGATTGAATATATGCTTGCTTTATGTTTATCCAATTTATTTAAGTTTTTACCAAATCATATTTTGCATTTGCTCTCCCCTCTCCCACTTTTAAAGTTTCAATTCTATGAGGTGCATTCAACCTGTTAATAACAACGGACTTTAGCTTGAATTCGTTCAATATGCTAATAACGTGTTTGAAATCTTTTTCGTTGTTGTTGAGTTTGTCGCATGTTGGGTTGGGCATATTTTGAGGAAACTATGTGATGTTTGTGGGTTTCATCCCTGAAAACCCTCACGAGACGATACTCGTCCATTAGGGTAACCTAGGGGTTTAACGACTTATTGCATATGCTAAATGCAATCGAATCGCCCGCGAAAGTGGCCTAATGCTTTTATACCATACTTTTGTACCTTCTCCTGCTTTTGGTTTGCTTGTAGTTCTTGTTGTTTCCTATTTCATTGCTAGGAACTAGCAATGTGTAAGTTAGGGGGTGTGATACGACGCAAATATTGTGTATTTCACCCGTTAACCTACGCGTTATTAGCCCCCTCGGGTATCTTAATCCCTATATTTATGCTCGTTAACCAGACAACCTCGGATTTCTATGTTAACATGTTTTGCAGGGGTTAATTGAGCTTTTGTAGGTATTTGGATGCTTAGTATAAAGTTCGGATGCATTCCGGTGAAGTTCCGTACGCAACCGCACGCGCAAGGGCATTTTAGTCTTTTCACAGCTTGGGTACCTAGCCCGACATCTCACGGAATTTTTAGCCCTCCTCGCTAGCTTCGCGTGGCCGTGAACGGTGCGCGATTCTGATTCATAACGAAGAAGTTACGGCGATTTCAGCGGAGGAAAAACAAGGAAAGCAAAAGAGGAGAAGGAGAAGAAGAAAAGAAGATGCAGTAGGCTGCTACATTCTGCCCTGCTTGATTGATCGATCGACCCTTCTGGTCGATCGATCGACCATTCTGATTTGCCGAAATTTTGCCTAGGTCGATCGATCGACCAAAGGGGTCGATCGATCGATGCTCTGTTTTCTGCAGATATTTTGCCTTCTTTTCTTTCTTCTTTATTTTTATTCCAACTTACTATATAAGCCAATTTTGTTGTAATAAGACCATATATCAGTTTAGGAACGATTTTAGGTTAGAATAGTTAGGGTTTTGAGGGTTTTGGATGGTTCTTCTTCATTTCTCTTTGGATTGACAATCTAATTGGTTTGTAAGTTGACTATTCATCCCCTCTTCCATTAATATAGCTTGTTTTCCATTAATTCTTGCTTTCTAGATAATTTTCATGCTTTCATAATTAGGTTTTCTTGCTTTAATTCTTGCTTTCTTAGTTTAATTAGTTTAATTTAGTTTATTTCCATGTATTTCCCCTAGATAAATAGGGTCGGGATTGCATTTCCGCCATTTACGGGTTTGGACCTCGAAAGTTAGGGTTTCGTGTAAAATCGCATTTAATTGAAACCTCGTGTATTAAAGTCGTATTATTATGCGTTTAACTTTCTTTGTCACGCAACGTTAGTGTTTATAGCGATAATCCGAATTTAATCCGCGTGTGACCATTTTTGATTAAATGTTTAATCTCGCAACTTTGTCTTAAATTCCTTATTGCGTGATGTTTATGCTTAATTGTAAATGCTCGATTAAATGTTTTCGAACCAAAATTCTAATTAGTAGTTGTTTAGCCCGTGAATGCGTGTATGCGATCCCAATCCTCACTTTCATTTTTGTGTAGCGTAACTTCTCTTTTTATTTATTCACGACAACCAACCATCACCTTTTCATTTATTTATTTTACACCATTTTTATTCTTGAAGTCATAAAACAATTAACATCTAAAATTTAATCACTCCCTGTGGATTTCTTACGATACCCGACTTACCGCTGTGCTTGCTTGTCAAGTGTAGTAGTAGCTTAGGTTTTTGTATTGAGTTGGCGAAACGAAAACAACGATTAGCATCTTTACACGCGCTACTTTTCAAGCTCGATCACTTTACCTCGCAGTAAACTCTCTTGAAATGCGCATTTGTGCTCATATCCTTTCTCGACTCGTAACTTATGGACTTCTAACTAAGCTACCTACATAATTTACTATGGTACACAAGAATCACCCCATATGCGTCGGGGGGGAGGGGGGCGACGACCTCTCCTATCATTCTCAATCAACCCTGTAAATAGGATCCGACAACCATTCTTTGGATCTTCCATTTCAACGGCTCTATGGGGTAACACTTCTTTCACAATGAATGGCCCGGCCTACCGCGAACATAACTTGTCGGGAAATAAGTGTAGATGTGAGTTGTATGAAAGCACTTTTTGACCCAAATAAAACTTCTTTCGTTAGATAATTCCATCATGTGCGAGTTTTATTATTTCTTTAGATAGCTTTGCATTCTCATACGTATTATGTGCATCTCTTACAACTCATTCAATTGAAGCTTGCGTGCTTCAATGACTTTGTTCAAATTGTAGTTCAACCTCTTGATTGCCCAATATGCTTTATGTTCCAACTCCATGGGGATATGGCAAGTCTTGCCATACTCAAAGCAAAATGGGGACATCTTGAGGGGTTCTTAAATGCGGTTCTATAAGCCCATAGTGCATAGTTCAATCGGATGGACCAATCTTTTTGATTAGGATCGACGGTCTTTTCGAGAATGTTCTTGATTTCACGATTGCCTAACTCAGCTTGCCCACTCATTTGGGGGTGATAAGTCATCCCAATCTTATGGAAAACTCCATACTTTCTCATAAGTTTCTCAAACGTCCGATTGCAAAAGTGTTCCTTATCACTAATAATTGCCTTCGAAGCTCCGAAGCGAGAAGGTATGTGTTCTTGCAAGAACTTAGTCACCACCTTATTGTCGTTAGTCTTATTAGCTATGGCCTCAACCTATTTTGACACATAGTCTATCGCGCAGAGAATGTATAAAAAATTAAAGGAGGGAGGGAAAGGGCCCATGAAGTCAATACCCCAACAATCAAATATCTCAATAACGAGTATGGGGGTCAATGGCATCATGTCTCGTTGGGTAATGGCTCCCACCCTTTGACATCTATCGCAAGATTTGAAATAAGCATTAACATCCTGAAAAATTATGGTCTAATAGAGATCGCTTTGAAGGATCTTAATGACCGTCTTATTCATTAAAAAATGGCCTCCACATGCTTCCATATGAATAAAGCAAATGCCGCTAGGAATATTATTATCCGACAAACTTCTTCGGATGATTTGGTCCACGTAATATTTGAATAAATATGGATAATCGTAGAAGAACATGTGCGACTAAGTGAGGAACTTCTTTCTCACTTGCGGTTTCCATTAAAAAAGAACGACTCCCGTGACAAGGTAATTCATTATGTCCGCAAACCAGGGGAGAGAATAACTGGCAAATAACTGCTCATCCAAAAAATAGTCGGTATGGGTATGGGATCACTAGGCACGTTGGACGAGAGCTGGGACAAATGATCGGCGATAACATTTTCTACTCCTTTCTTGTCTTTTATAGAGAGATTTAACTCTTATAGGAGTAGAATCCACCTTATGAGAAGCGACTTAGCATCCTCTTTGGAAAGGAGATACTTAAGAGCCATGTCACTACACCAAAAACAGGAATCTGACACGGTTTAAAACTGTGCCAGATCAAATCTGACACGGTTTTGAACTGTGTCAGAATCAGGTGTTCCAAAATGGCTATTTTTTTCTGGCACGGCTCAAAAGTGTGTCAGATTTGGCCAAACAGGAGCACTTCTGGCACACTTTTAAACCATGCCGGAATTTGATATTTCTGGCACACTTTTGGCACAGTTTTTAACTGTGCCAGATTCAGCACAGTTTAAAAAAATTTGGCACAGTTCAAAACCGTGCCAAAATATGATACACTTTTGCCACGGTTTTGAACTGTGCCAAATTTTTTTATATAAAAAAAAAATTAATTATTTGAAAGCACAAAAATTCACAAATTAAAAATATTGCACGTTGTTGATAAACTAATGTACATACAAACTTCAAAATAATACAAGTCTTTAATAGTTCACAAGCCAAAAAAAAATTGGGCAGAGTTTCCTCTATTTTCTGGACATTCCAAAACCTGCTAATACAAAACCTGCCTAACATAGAGCCCGCACGGTCACAAAATATAACAATTAACTTACAAAAGCCCACACGACCACAAAATATAACAATAAAACTATAAAAGCCCGCACGGCCATAATACAAAAAAATGGAATAATGAATAAACCCCTTGTTGTAAACCATTGAGTTCTCTGTGTGTTCCACGTGAATAAATGCCAACGATAAACTGTTATCCTGCAAAAAAAATAGGATACAAAAAATATACGATATTAGTAACCCAATAATTTACAAAATTTTTTTTACTCAAACTAAAAAATTACATATAGGAGTGAAAATTATTGTCATATTCTCAAACCGGGAGACCCGGGACTACGCGGTCAGTTCCTACAAGTTACAATGGTCCCGTCCGAGGTGTTCGAGCTTCCTACAGGGTCGTTTGGGGGATGGTTTGGGTTTTCACACTCTAACGGCTTGTTTTTAAGTTTAAGTGTTGATTTTTGCAAATTATCATCATATTCTCAAACAGGGAGACCCGGGACTACGCGGTCATTTTCTACAAGTTACATTGGTCCCGTGCGAGGTGTTCGTGCCTCTTACGGGGTAGTTTGGGGGCAGGTTTGAATTTTCACCCTTTAACGGCTTGTTTTTAAGTCAAAGTGTGATTTTTGCAAATTATCGTCATATTCTTAAATCGGAAGACCCGGGAATACGCGGTCAGTTCCAACAAGTTACATTGGTCCCGTGCGAGGTGTTCGTGTCTCCTATGGGGTCGTTTGGGGGTTGGTTTAGGTTTTCACCCTTTTTAAGTCTAAGTGTGATTTTTAAAAAATTATCGTCATATTCTCAAACCGGAAGATCCGGGACTACGCGGTCAGTTCCAATAAGTTACATTAATCCCGTGCGAGGTGTTCGTGCCCCCTACGGGGTCGTTTGGGGGGTGGTTTGTGTTTTTACCCTTTTACGGCTTGTTTTTAAGTTTAAGTGTTGATTTTTACAAATTATCGTCATATTCTCAAATCGGGAGACCCGGGACTACGGGGTGAGTTTCGACAAGTTACATTGGTCCCGTGTGAGGTGTTCGTGCCTCTTACGGGGTGGTTTGGGGGCTGGTTTGGATTTTCACCCTTTAACGGCTTGTTTGTAAGTCTAAGTATGATTTTTGAAAATTATCGTCACATTCCCAAATCGGGAGACCCGGGACTACGCGGTCAGTTCCAACAAGTTACATTGGTCCCGTGCGATGTGTTCGTGCCTCCTACGGGGTCGTTTAGGGCTAGTTTGGGTTTTCACCCCTTTTAAGTCTAAGTGTGATTTTTACAAATTATCGTCATATTCTCAAACTGGGAGACCCGGGACTACGCGATCAGTTCGTACAAGTTACATTGGTCCCGTGCGAGGTGTTCGTGCCTCCTACGGGATCTTTTGGGGGGTGGTTTGGGTTTTCACCCTTTAACGGATTGTTTTTAAGTTTAAGTGTTGATTTTTGCAAATTATCGTCATATTCTCAAAATGAGAGACCCGGGACTACGCGGTCAGTTCCTACAAGTTACATTGATCCCGTGCGCGGTGTTCGTGCCTCTTACGGGGTCGTTTGGGTTTTCATCCTTTAACGACTTGTTTTTAAGTCTAAGTGTTAATTTTTGCAAATTATTATCATATTCACAAATTGGGAGACCCGAGACTACGCGGTCAGTTCCTTCAAGTTACGTTGGTCCCGTACGAGGTGTTCGTGCCTCCTACGGGGTCGTTTGGGGACTGGTTTGGGTTTTCACCCTTTAACGGCTTATTTTTAAGTCTAAGTGTTATTTTTACAAATTATCGTCATACTCTCGAACCGGGAGACCCGAGACTACGCGGTCAGTTCCTACAAGTTACATTGGTCCCGTGCGAGGTGTTCGTTCCTCGTACGGAGTCGTTTGGGGGTTGGTTTGAGTTTTCACCCTTTAACGACATGTTTTTAACTCTAAGTGTGATTTTGCAAATTATCGTCATAGTCTCAAACCGAGAGACTCGGGACTACGCGGTCAGTTCCTACAAGTTACATTGGTCTCGTGCGAGGTGTTCGTGTCTCGTACGGGGTCATTTGGGGGCTGGTTTGGGTTTTCACCCTTTAACGGCATGTTTTTAACTCTAAGTGTGATTTTTGCAAATTATCGTCATACTCTCAAACCGGGAGACCCAGGACTACGCGGTCAGTTCCTACAAGTTACATTGATCCCGTGCGAGGTGTTCGTGCCCCCTACTGGGTCGTTTGGGGGGTGGTTTGTGTTTTTACCCTTTAACGGCTTGTTTTGAAGTTTAAGTGTTGATTTTTAAAAATTATCGCCATACTCTCAAACTAGGAGACCCGAGATTATGCGATCAGTTTCTACAAGTTACATTGATCCCGTGCGAGGTGTTAGTGCCTCCTACGGGGTCGTTTGGGGGCTGGTTGTGTTTTCACCCTTTAACGGCTTGTTTTTAAGTCTAAGTGTGATTTTTGCAAATTATCATCATACTCTCAAATCGGGAGACCCGTGACTGCGCGATCAATTCCTACAAGTTACATTGATCCCGTGCGAGATGTTCATGCCTCGTACGGGGTCGTTTTGGAGCTGGTTTGGATTTTCACTCTTCAACGACATGTTTTTAACTCTAAGTGTGATTTTCGTAAATTATCATCATAATCTCAAACCGAGAGACCCGGGACTACGCGACTAGTTCCTACAAGTTACATTGGTCCCGCGCGAGGTGTTTGTGGCTCGTACGGGGTCGTTTGTGGGTTCGTTTGGGTTTTCACCCTTTAACGACTTGTTTTTAAGTGTAAGTGTGATTTTTACAAATTATCGTCATAGTCTCTAACCGGGAGACCCGGGACTACGCGATCAGTTCCTACAAGTTACATTGGTCTCGTGCGAGGTGTTCGTGCCTCGTACGGGGTCGTTTGGGGGTTGGTTTGGGTTTTCACCCTTTAACGGCATGTTTTTAACTCTAAGTGTGATTTTTGCAAATTATCGTCATACTCTCAAACCGGGAGACCCAGGACTACGCGGTCAGTTCCTACAAGTTACATTAATCTCGTGCAAGGTGTTCGTGCCCCCTACGGGGTCGTTTGGGGGGTGGTTTGTGTTTTTAACCTTTAACAACTTGTTTTTAAGTTAAAGAGTTGATTTTTGAAAATTATCGTCATACTCTCATATCGGGAGACCCGGGACTACGCGGTCAGTTTTTACAAGTTACATTAGTCCCGTGCGAGGTGTTCGTGCCTCCTACGGGGTCGTTTGGGGGTTGGTTTGCGTTTTCACACTTTAACGTCATGTTTTTAACTCTAAGTGTGATTTTTGCAGATTATCGTCATACTATCAAACCGGGAGACCCGGGACTACGCGGTCAGTTCCTACAAGTTACATTGGTCCCGCTCGAGGTGATCGTGTCCCCTACGGGGCCGTTTGGGGTTGGTTTGGGTTTTCACCCTTTAACGGTATGATTTTAACTCTAAGTGTGATTTTTGCAAATTATCATCATACTCTCAAACCGGGAGATCCGAGACTATGCGATCAGTTCCTACAAGTTACATTGGTCCCGTGCGAGGTGTTCCTGCCTCCTACGGGGTCGTTTGGGGGCTGGTTTGAGTTTTCACCCTTTAATGACATGTTTTTAACTCTAAGTGTGATTTTTACAAATTATCATCATACTCTCAAACCGAGAGACCCGGGACTACGTGGTCAGTTCCTACAAGTTACATTGATCCCGTGCGAGGTGTTTGTGCCTCCTACGGGATCGTTTGGGGGCTGGTTTGGGTTTTCACCCTCTAACGGCTTATTTTTAAGTCTAAGTGTGATTTTTGCAAATTATCGTCATACTCTCAAACCGGGAGACCCCGGACTACGTGATCAGTTCCTACAAGTTACATTGATC
This sequence comes from Sambucus nigra, assembly GCA_949130495.1. NCBI lineage: Eukaryota > Viridiplantae > Streptophyta > Magnoliopsida > Dipsacales > Adoxaceae > Sambucus > Sambucus nigra. The sequence goes on along the minus strand of OX422220.1, from coordinate 431,899,538 downwards.
CCGTGCGAGGTGTTCGTGCCTCCTACGGGGTCGTTTGGGGGCTGGTTTGGGTTTTCACCCTCTAACGGCTTATTTTTAAGTCTAAGTGTGATTTTTGCAAATTATTGTCATACTCTCAAATCGGGAGACCCGGAACTACGTGATCAGTTCCTACAAGTTACATTGATCCCGTGCGAGGTGTTCGTGCCTCCTACTGGGTCGTTTGGGGGCTCGTTTTTATTTTCACCATTTAACGGCATGTTTCTAACTCTAAGTGTAATTTTTGCAAATTATCGTCATACTCTCAAACCGAGAGACCCGGGACTACGCGGTTAGTTCCTACAAGGTACATTGGTCCCGTGCGAGGTATTTGTGCCTCGTACGGGGTCGTCTGTGTGTTGGTTTGGGTTTTCACCCTTGAACGACTTGTTTTTAAGTCAAAGTGTTGATTTTTGCAAATTATTATCATATTCACAAACCAGGAGACCCGAGACTACGCGATCAGTTCCTACAAGTTACGTTGGTCCCGTGCGAGGTGTTCGTGCCTCCTACGGGGTCGTTTTGGGACTGGTTTGGGTTTTCACCCTTTAACGGCTTATTTTTAAGTCTAAGTGTTATTTTTACAAATTATCATCATACTCTCGAACCGGGAGACCCGGGAGTACGCGGTCAGTTCCTACAAGTTACATTGGTCCCGTGCGAGGTGTTCGTTCCTCGTACGGAGTCGTTTGGGGGTTGGTTTGAGTTTTCACCCTTTAACGACATGTTTTTAACTCTAAGTGTGATTTTTGCAAATTATCATCATAGTCTCAAACCGAGAGACCCGGGATACGCGGTCAGTTCCTACAAGTTACATTGGTCTCGTGCGAGGTGTTCGTGCCTCGTACGGGGTCGTTTGGGTGTTGGTTTGCGTTTTCACCCTTTAACGACATGTTTTTAACTCTAAGTGTATTTTTGCAAATTATCGTCATACTCTCAAACCGGGAGACTCGGGACTACGCGGTCAGTTCCTACAAGTTACATTGGTCCCGTGCGAGGTGTTCGCTCCTCGTACGGAGTCGTTTGGGGGGTTGGTTTGAGTTTTCACCCTTTAACGGCATGTTTTTAACTCTAAGTGTGATTTTTACAAATTATCGTCATAGTCTCTAACCGGGAGACCCGGGACTACGCGATTAGTTCCTACAAGTTACATTGGTCTCGTACGAGGTGTTCGTGCCTCGTACGGGGTCGTTTGGGGGTTGGTTTGGGTTTTCACCCTTTAACGGCATGTTTTTAACTCTAAGTGTGATTTTTGCAAATTATCATCATACTCTCAAACCGGGAGACCCGGGACTACGCGGTCAGTTCCTACAAGTTACATTAATCCCGTGCGAGGTGTTCGTGCCCCCTACGGAGTCATTTGAGGGGTGGTTTGTGTTTTTACCCTTTAACGACTTGTTTTTAAGTTTAAGAGTCGATTTTCGAAAATTATCGTCATACTCTCAAACCAGGAGACCCGGGACTACGCGGTCAGTTCCTACAAGTTACATTGGTCCCGTTCGAGGTGATCGTATCCCCTACGAGGTCGTTTGGGGTTGGTTTGGGTTTTCACCCTTTAACGGAATGGTTTTAACTCTAAGTGTGATGTTTGCAAATTATCATCATACTCTCAAACCGGGAGATCCGGGACTACGCGGTCAGTTCCTACAAGTTACATTGGTCACGTGCGAGGTGTTCGTGCCTCCTACGGGGTCGTTTGGGGGTTGGTTTGAGTTTTCACCCTTTAACGGCATGTTTTTAACTCTAAGTGTGATTTCGCAAATTATCATCATACTCTCAAACCGAGAGACTCGGGACTACGCGGCTAGTTCCTACAAGTTACATTGGTCCCGTGCGAGGTGTTTGTGCCTCGTACGGGGTCATTTGTGGGTTGGTTTGGGTTTTCACCCTTTAACGGCTTGTTTTTAAGTCTAAGAGTGATTTTTACAAATTATCGTCATACTCTCGAACCGAGAGACCCGGGACTACGTGGTCAGTTCCTACAAGTTATATTGGTCCCGTGCGAGGTGTTCGTGCCCCCTACCGGGTCGTTTGGGGGCTGGTCCGAGTTTTCACCCTTTAACGGCTTGTTTTTAAGTTAAGTGATGTTTTTCCAAATTATCGTCATATTCTTAAATTGGGAGACCCGAGACTACGCGGTCAGTTCCAACAAGTTACATTGGTCCCGTACGAGGTGTTCGTGCCTCCTATGGGGTCGTTTGGGTGTTGGTTTGGGTTTTCACCTTTTAACGGCATGTTTTTAACTCTAAGAGTGATTTTTACAGATTATCGTCATACTCTCAAACCGGGAGACCCGGGACTACGCGGTCAGTTTCTACAATTTACATTGGTCCCGTACGAGCTGATCGTGCCCCTACGGGATAGTTTGTGGTTGGTTTGGGTTTTCACCCTTTAACGGTATGTTTTTAACTCTAAGTGTGATTTTTGCAAATTATCATCATACTCTCAAATCGGGAGACCCGGGACTACGCGGTCAGTTCCTACAAGTTACATTGGTCCCGTGCGAGGTGTTCGTACCTCCTACGGGGTCGTTTGGGGGCTGGTTTGGGTTTTCACCCTTTAATGACATGTTTTTAACTCTAAGTGTGACTTTTGAAAATTATCGTCATACTCTCAAACCGGGAGACCCGGGACTACGTGGTCAGTTCCTACAAGTTACATTGATCCCGTGCGAGGTGTTCGTGCCTCCTACGGGGTCGTTTGGGGGCTGGTTTGGGTTTTCACCCTCTAACGACTTATTTTTAAGTCTAAGTGTGATTTTTGCAAATTATCGTCATACTCTCAAATCGGGAGACCAGGGACTACGTGATCAGTTCCTACAAGTTACATTGATCCCGTGCGAGGTGTTCGTGCCTCGTACGGGGTCGTTTGGGGGCTGGTTGTTATTTTCACCCTTTAACGGCATGTTTTTAACTCTAAGTGTAATTTTTGCAAATTATCGTCTTACTCTCAAACCGAGAGACCCGGGACTACGCGGTTAGTTCCTACAAGTTACATTGGTCCCGTGCGAGGTATTTGTGCCTCGTACGGGGTCGTTTGTGCTTTGGTTTGGGTTTTCACCCTTTAACGGCTTGTTTTTAAGTCTAAGTGTGATTTTTACAAATTATCGTCATACACTCGAATTGGGAGACCCGGGACTACGCGGTCAGTTCCTACAAGTTACGTTGGTCCCGTGCGAGGTGTTCCTGCCCCCTACGGGGTCGTTTGGGGGCGGGTATGGGTTTTCACCCTTTAACGACTTGTTTTTAAGTTAAGTGTGATTTTTGCAAATTATCGTCAAATTCCTAAACTGGGAGACCCGAGACTACGCTGTCAGTTCCAACAAGTTGCATTGGTCCCGTGCGAGGTGTTCGTGCCCCCTACGGGGTCGTTTGGGGGGTGGTTTGGGTTTTCACCCTTTAACGACTTGTTTTTAAGTTTAAGTGTTGATTTTTCAACTTATCATCACACTCTCTTACCGGGATACCCGGGACTACGCAGTCAGTTCCTACAAGTTACATTGGTCACGTGCGAGGCGTTCGTGCCTCCTACGGGGTCGTTTGGGGGTTGGTTTGGGTTTTCACCCTTTAACGGCATGTTTTTAACTCTAAGTGTGATTTTTACAAATTATCGTCATACTCTCAAACCGAGAGACCCGGGACTACGCGGTTAGTTCCTACAAGTTACATTGGTCCTGTGCGAGGTGTTTGTGCCTCGTACGGGGTCGTTTGTGGGTTGGTTTGGGGTTTCACCCTTTAACGGCTTGTTTTTAACTCTAAGTGTGATTTTTACCAATTATCGTCACACTCTCAAATCGGGAGATCCGGGACTTCGCGGTCAGTTCCATCAAGTTACATTAATCCCGTGCGAGGTGTTCGTGCCCCCCACGGGATTTTGGGGGCTGGTCTAGGTTTTCACCCTTTAACGGCTTGTTTTTAACTCTAAGTATGATGTTTACAAATTATCGTTATATTCTTAAACTGGGAGACCCGAGACTACGCGGTCAGTTCCAACAAGTAACATTGGTCCCGTGCGAGGTGTTCGTACCCCCTACGGGGTCGTTTGGGGGGTGGTTTGGGTTTTCACCCTTTAACGACTTATTTTTAAGTTTAAGTGTTGATTTTTGCAAATTATCGTCATACTCTCATACCGGGAGACCTGGGACTACGCGGTCAGTTCCTACAAGTCTCATTGGTCCCGTGCGAGGTGTTCGTGCCTCCTACGGGGTCGTTTGGGGGTTGGTTTGGTTTTTCACCCTTTAACGGCATGTTCTTAACTCTAAGTGTGATTTTTGCAAATTATCGTCATACTCTCAAACCGGGAGACTCAGGACTACGCGATCAGTTCCTACAAGTTACATTGGTCCCGTGCGAGGTGTTCGTGTCCTCTACGGGGTTGTTTGGGGGCTGGTTTGGGTTTTCACCCTTTAACGGCATGTTTTTAACTCTAAGTGTGATTTTTGCAAATTATCGTCATACTCTCAAACCGGGAGACCCAGGACTACGCGGTCAGTTCCTACAAGTTACATTGATCCCGTGCGAGGTGTTCGTGCCCCCTACTGGGTCGTTTGGGGGGTGGTTTGTGTTTTTACCCTTTAACGGCTTGTTTTGAAGTTTAAGTGTTGATTTTTAAAAATTATCGCCATACTCTCAAACTAGGAGACCCGAGATTATGCGGTCAGTTTCTACAAGTTACATTGATCCCGTGCGAGGTGTTAGTGCCTCCTACGGGGTCGTTTGGGGGCTGGTTTGGGATTATCACCCTTTAAGGATAGGTTTTTAACTCTAAGTGTGAGTTTTGCAAATTATCGTCATACTCTCAAACCGGGAGACCCGGGACTACGCGGTCAGTTCCTACAAGTTACATTGGTCCCGTGTCTGCTGTTCGTGCCCCCTACAGGGTCGTTTGGGGGGTGGTTTGGGTTTTCTCCCTTTAACGACTTGTTTTTAAGTTTAAGTGTTGATTTTTGCAAATTATTGTCATACTCTCATACCGGGAGACCCGAGACTACGCGGTCAGTTCCTACATGTTACATTGGTCCCGTGCGAGGTGTTCGTGCCTCCTACGGGGGTCGTTTGGGGGTTGGTTTGCGTTTTCACCCTTTAACGGCATGTTTTTAACTCTAAGTGTTATTTTTGCAAATTATCGTCATACTTTCAAACCGGGAGACCCGGTGGGGCTACGCGATCAGTTCCTACAAGTTACATTGGTCCCGTGCATGGTGTTCGTGTCCCCTACAGGGTCGTTTGGGGGCTGGTTTGGGTTTTCACCCTTTAACGACATGTTTTGAACTCTAAGTGTGTTTTTTGCAAATTATCGTCATACTCTCAAACCGGGAGACCCGGTACTACGCGGTCAGTTCCTACAAGTTACATTGGTCTCGTGCGAGGTGTTCGTGCCTCCTACGGGGTCGTTTGGGGGTTGGTTTGGGTTTTCACCCTTTAACGACATGTTTTTAACTCTAAGTGTGATTTTTCCAAATTATCGTCATACTCTCAAACCGGGAGACCCGGGACTACGCGGTCAATTCCTACAAGTTACATTGGTCCTATGCGAGGTGTTTGTGCCTCCTACGGGGTCGTTTGGGGGTTGGTTTGGGGTTTCACCCTTTAAGGACAGGTTTTTAACTCTTAAGTGTAATTTTTGCAAATATCATACTCTCAAATCGGGAGACCCGGGACTACGCGGTCAGTTCTTACAAGTTACATTGGTCCCGTGCGAGGTGTTCGTGCCTCCTACGTGGTTGTTTTGGGGTTGGTTTTGGTTTTCACCCTTTAACGACATGTTTTTAACTCTAAGTGTGATTTTTGCAAATTGTCGTCATACTCGCAAACCGAGAGACCCGGGACTACGCGGTCAGTTCATACAATTTACATTGGTCCCGTGCAAGGTGTTCGCTCCTCCTATATCGTCATATATCGTCATATTCTCTAATGGTATGTTTTTAATCAATTTAGAACGTTTATGGGTTTTAGAAAATTTTGACGTAGTTTCATTTGTTTATTCGTTAAATCCAACATGTTTTAACATTTAAATTAAACTCAACAGCAACAACAAATTCCAAAACCAAACCACCAGCAAGTCCCTTCCACCAATTTAACTAAATAAGCTCATAAAGTAAGCCATGAAGTGATTTTCAAACTTTAAAAGGAATGATCAGATATAGAATGAAAAAGATAAACTATAAATATTGAGTAGAAATACTTCATTGCATTTTAAAAGGTTAATAAATGGGTACTAAATAATAGTTACCTGTAGTAACTTGATTAAGATTGGATGGAACTGGCTGAGCTGAACATTTGCAAAATAAAACCAAACAAATCACTGGCCGTCTATGATGGCCTTTTGATCTCCAAACCTCCCCAATACCTGCATTCAATTCCCACCGAGCACTGGATCAAACTCTTTAATATTACAGTACCCATATATGATTATGCACACACGTGTGTGAAATTGATAACATGTCCCTTTTACGAGTATAATTGGGTATCATTATGTGCCATTAGGACACGCGTTATATTGTGCTTTATTATATGGATATGTATCGATATAAATTAACACATTTTTGCATATAGTGAATAATCTACCTTTGATTGCGCGTAAGATGTATTGAATTGATCTAGAGATCAATGATTGTGATGGAAGATGATCATGGTTAATCTTTTTAAGAAAGTAGTCTATGAAAGAACTTGGGATCTCCATTCAAGGTTCTCAAAACAAGAAGCGCCATTCTTTGTATGGTTTTGCCTTCAAATAAAAACTTTGGATCTCCTACCTACTCATAAAGATCCATATGTCCATTACATATAAGAACATATCAGAAAGGAAAATGGTACAATATATAATGAAATAAATAAATATTCACATTAATTTTCCTCTCACCTGTAAATCAACAATGGGAGTCACTTCAATCTCCTCCATTTTTGTTGCTAGCAAGAAACAGGCCACAGCTAACAATTGTACTATCCAAGCTTTACCCCTCTATGTGCACATTAACATTGTCACAAACATGAACAGGCACAATCAGAATTTAAACACTTAAATATTAATATGAGATTATTATGCCCTAAAATGCATTTTGTGCACATTGAACCACTTTTGTGCCAAAAAAATGCATTTTGTTGCAAAACAAAAAACCCATTCAAAAAATTAATATGAGAAATACCTCAGAGGGGTGGCAACAGCCTTGGAGGGAGTGTGCCCTGAGTGGGCCTTTGAAAACACAATCACCTCACGTGCTTGGAAATCCCATCACCCCCATCAGATCTTGCCAAGAAAACACAATCACCTCCTATATCACCCACCCCAAGACTGCAAATGTTAGCTTCACATGGCTTTCTCTTTCCAAAACTGGACTATTGAAAAGTAATCTCCACATTCCAAAAATCAGTATATATTAGATTTAATTCCACCTCAGTATATATATATATATATATATATATATAATACTTATAAAGAAGGAAAGAAATTACCTCAACTTATCAAAAAAATGATGTTGCCGACAAAACAGGCCGGAAACCCCTTCAAGATCGGAACTCCCAAACTGAGAAAACACGAGGTCGCCGGAAGGGACACCATGACACCGGATAAATAAAAACCCGGAACGAGAGGGAGCGGGGGAGGTGACCCGAGGAGGATAAACCCGGAAAATAGGGGTGACAGCAGGGGATAACCCCAAGGGGGGAGGTGACCCGAGGAGATATAGGTGCGACGCAGCAGGGGGTAGGGCTTGGGTTTTTGGTGGGGAGAGAGGGGAGAGCGGGGGAGAAGACGAGGGAGGAGAGAGAAGAGGGAAACTAAAATGTCCCAAAATTTTGAGGTATTTTATATCCTAGTAAAGTGTACTCAATTTTGGCACACTTTAAAACAGTGCCAAATTTTGGCACTGTTTTAAAGTGTGCTAAATTTCTATTAAACCGTGCCAAAATCTGGCACAGTTTTAAACTGTGCCAGATTTTTAATATCAGGGTGTGCCAAAATGCTGTTTTTGGTGTAGTGTGTGGTTGGTAAAGCAAGTGATTGGTGAACCAACGATGTAAGAGCGAAATTCGCCCGGGGCATAAACTACAGCTAGCAATTCTTTCTCCACGGTGGAGTAATTGAGTTGCGGTCCGATTAGCGTTCGGCTAGTATAGTAGATGATATGAGCCTTATTATCTTTTCTTTGTCCCAAAATAACCCCTATAGCATAATCACTTGCATCACACATGAGCTTGAAGAATATGACGACGGTGTGTGATACGAATTTAAATTAATTCGCAAGTTTACAATTAAACCTTATTTAATTAGAGTCTATTTTTAAACCAAATTAATTCAGGCCCTAGACATGCAATTACGTGTGTGCGGGTGACAAACCATAAATAAAGCATGAGACACAAATTTTAGGAAAAATCCCCGAAGGGCAAAACCACTTATTTCTAGAACTCTGACAAGTTTACAAGACCATTGTCTTACATACCATATTGCTTTCGCCCACAAGAGTAACGCACGGTGCCTTCGTCAAACCTTCAAAATGAGGGCTAGAAATCAACAGTGGTTCACACGCAGCTATACCACGAGGACACGTAATCCTAGATAAAAATCTTTACAAATACTCCCTCCATAATAGCACACAACTTTCGGTTGCAGAGCTCTCCCGACAAAGGATGAACAAAAGCAAAGTGTGTTCTTGAACACCAAAACAATTCACCAAAGCATATGGGATTTTTGTGAATTGAAAACAAAAGGGATGAAAACCCTAAAAGAAGAAGTCAAAAAGAATTCTGCAGATTCGCAGTTTTCTATCTTTCAAAACGCTGGGACTTCTTAATGAAAACGAAACCATTTAATGCGTATTTATAGAAAATAGCGTCGCCTCGGTCGTTAGAACGAAAAGAGGATCTCGCCCAAATGAAGTACACGTGTCGTTTGAACGACATCGTGTGACATCTAATGTCACTCAAATGAGATGGTGATCTCGCTTGAATGACCTGAGTGTCAAAATCGAGGAACGCTACAGGACTTAGAAAATTACTCTTTCTCAAATTTTGACGAAAAAAAGTCCGCTCCAACACTTAGAAAATATTTTGTAAAAATATCCCAAAGCTCTAAGTGGAAAGTTAAGATATTTAAAACATACCCTTACTAAATTAAACTTTGTGGAGGCCTTTTGATGAAGAACCTTGATATATTCGGATCTGTCTTGATGTAGATTGCTCTTGAACTTCTTCGACGATTGTAACGGTATACGATATAATTGATGACGGACATTTATAAAAATACGTCCTTACAAATCTCCCCATATGTCTGTGCCGGAACATACATAAAAACATCCGAATGATCAAATACCAAAATGCCTATACAAATCTACCTTCCAATAAATCTCAAAACTGAAAAGGTACAAATTTGCAAGTTCTCAAATTTTTCTTCAAAAAATCTTCATCAAATCTCAAAGCTTTTCTCATCAGGGTGTGCAACATAATGATCTTCAATCTTTGTACCTACACACATGAGATAAAGCAAAAACTTCGTGACGTATCTATTTTGAAATGATATAAGAATAAATCATTAATAAATCAAATCTCCCCCATACTCCAAAAACTCCCCCATAACATGATAATTCTTTCTCCCCCATTTTATGATGTCCCCAAATAGACAGATAAGAAGAAACAATCAAAGCAAGGAGTGTCAAGAAAAAATGCATAGTAAACATGAATCAAACTATGCGCATGCAAAGGAGTATCTAAAAAACTTTCCCAAACTATTTTTGATTTTTAAATTTTTCGTACAAAAATAATGTTACAAAAATCACACCATGGATTTAACTAAAACAACCCAGTCATGGAAATGGAATGAATTAGTGTGAACACTTTCGATAAGTAAATAAACTCAATCAATTATGTGTGCATGTTGAATACGTGTACCCCTAACGGATGAACATCAAAAGTATCCTTAGGTGTCAAAATTGTTTAATTTAGATGACATCGTCTTATGCAAATCAATAAATCAAAGTCAAAGTGATTTCCACCCTAATAACGTCCAAAACTATTTAACGCTTGTTCAAGAAAGGACGTGAAAACCCGTTTTAAATTCCATCCAAAACTCCCTCATGCATATTCTTTTAGAGATAATCTAAATTCTCAAACATTGGAGAATTGGTGCAAAAACCTAATGGCCCCTTTTTGGCATGAATTTCTTTTTATTGTCTTTAAATTTTTTCGAGCTGTTTTAAACCTCTTTGGACCCCGGACAATAAAATTCCTTAATTTTTTAGGTCCGATATAACGGTGGCTTAGTATTCGCAAAGGTCAAATGTGAACCTTTCGTAGCCCTTCCCCGTTTTCAAATAAAGCATACAAACTCACAAATGGTTCTTACATGCACAACGTTTTATCATATTTTATCGCGCTTGGTTCGTTTTAAGGACAGGATTGAAGTGAAAAGACCCAACCAAAATGTGATAAGACAAGCACAATAATCAAACAAATCCGTGCACGTGTGCAATAAAGGAAATCATGAGTCAAACATGTAGGAAGTAACACTTAATTACATCTCAATGACTCCAAACATTATAAAGCACAAATATGACATGATATATTGTCTCAAAACACTATCAAATAGTCACATGGATAAATGGAATGAAATTATGACTTTGTCATCCTAAGTGTTCATCCATAAAAGGTGCAAACAAAATACAAAAATCTTTTTGGATTTTCTCACAAATTTTATCAAAATAAAATCTTTTTGTATTTTTCAAAATTTTATAAAAAAATGGAAAACATACAAAAATGATACATACTAGAAATAGAAAAATAATGTCATCATGGAACACATCCTATGCTAGTAAAGAAGTCAAATATCATTCGTCAGGTGCGGAGGGATTTTCCAAAGGTGGTGTCAACTTATGAAAAACCTCCATTAAATTTTGTGAAGTTTTGACCAAAAACTTAACTTGCTCACCTAGATGTACAAACTCTCTCATGTAGTCTCCAAGAGCATGTAAAGTATCGTGAGTGGGTGCATGTGTAGCAGAAACACGTGTAGTAGCAAAACGTGACACATAACCCAACTTAAAGCAAAATTCCCTAAGGTGTCCTCTCCTCTTGCAATGGGAACAAACATAAATAGGCCTAGGAACACCTCTCTAAAAAATTCTTGGACGTGCTCTCCTAACGGGAAAAGGACGCCTAGGTGGGTTAATTTTCAGGCCATGTGAATTTGTCACTAAAGTGGGAATTGGCTCGAGCGCGACAAAAGAAGTGGAAGCACCGTCATGGCCTTTTCCTAGCCCGTCAACTCTACCGTTATCGGGATTAAGAACCACCTTTTCAACCTTCTTAGGTGCGTTTTCAAAATTGACTTTGACCTTCCTGGCACGTTCGAGATCACTCTCGAGTTGGGATACACGTGTCGTCAGACTAGACACCGTGTTGGTCAAATCACATTTTTCTTTCTTAAAACATCCCTCTCTCTCTCCAATCTAACACTCGACGACCTAAATCTCTATTATACTTCTTTGTTTTTAAGGTCTCGGTGTACAAATATCTAAATGCTTTTTGGAGCTCACTTTCATCTCCACTTTCACTCTCGCTTTCCCCCCCACTTGAAGCGCTCAAATCATCACCATCGCATTCATGTGCATCATTGTGGGACAAAGTGGGTGTTCTCACACGACTTGCTAAAAAAGAAACAAACTTCTCACCACTAGTCACATCACCCTCACCTTCACTACTATCACTAACTGTGGTGGGCATGGCTACTTTCTTCCCTTTCTTTCTAAGCCACGTAGGACACTCAAACGACTTATGCCCCTTACCCCCCCACATTCAAAACAAGCCACGTTCTCAAAATCCTCCTCACACTCCTCATCTGAGTCATTCTCTTTTTCCCTCTCACCGTTTTCTTTGGCCTTTCCTTTTGTTTTATTTTTCTCAAAAAATCTCTTTTTATTGGAAGAATTTTCTTCAGAAATTTTGAGAAACTTTTTAATTTTTTTTACAAATAAGGCCATATCATTAAAATCAAAATCTCCCTCAGAATCGGACTCACAAGCTTTTTCTTTCTTTTACTTAAAATGAGTCTTTAAAGAAACGCCTTTATCCTTAGCCTTAATGGTTTGGGAAAACATGTCAATCTGATAGGTTTGAATATCTCCTACAAGTTCTTCCAACTTAAGTGATTTCAAATTTTCCAAAGAGTTCAAAACAGTGACTTTAGGATACGGGTTTTAAAGAGGTGATATTTTCAACGGTGACAGTGGGAGGAGTCCACCCTCTTTCACACAACAACCAAATACGTTCATCAATAGCCTTTAATTGTGATTTCATACGAGCTTTTCAATAGGCATAATTAGACCCATAAAAAATAGGCATCATACTATATGGGTGCTCTATTGGAAACATTACGATTTTTCACAAAACTGATTTAAAAAAAAATCAATATCACATGATTTTGCTGAAAATAGGAATACGCGATTTGACGATGTGAGAAGTCAAATTGTATCAAAAAATAAATCCTTGAAAAATCAGAATCACACGATAAATTAGCGTAATCCGCTCTGATACCAATTTGAAGAATATGACGACGGTGTGTGATACCTATTTATATTAATACACAAGTTTCCAATTAAACCTTATTTAATTAGAGTCTATTTTTAAACCAAATTAATCCAACCCCTAGACATGAAATTAGGTGTGTGCGTGTGTCAAACCATAAATAAAGCATGCAGCATAAATTTCAAGAAAAATCCCCAAAGGGAAAAACCTTTTATTTTTAGAACTTTGACAAGTTTATAAGACCATTGTCTTACATACCATCTTGGTTTCGCCCACAAGACTAACGCACGGTGCTTTCGTCAAACCTTAAAAATGAGGGCTAGAAATCAACAGTGGTTCACACACAACTATACTACAAGGACACGCAGTCCTAGACACACAGTCTAAAATCTTCACAAGAACTCCCTCCACAATAGCACATAGCTGTCGGTTGCAGAGCTCTCCCCATAAAGAATGAACAAAAGCAAAGTGTGTTCTTGAACACCAAAATAATTCACCAAAGCATATGGGATTTTTGTGAATTGAAAACAAAAGGGATGAAAACCCTAAAAGAAGAAATAAAAAAGAATATTGCAGATTCACAGTTTTCTGTCTTTCAAAACGCTGGGACTTCTTAATGAAAATAAAACCATTTAATGAGTATTTATAGAAAATTGCGCCCCTTCGGTCGTTAGAACGAAAAGGGGATCTCGCTCGAATGAAGTACACATGTCGTTTGAACGACATCGCGCGACATCTAATGTCGCTCGAACGAGATGGTGATCTCGCTTGAACGACCTGAACATCAAAATCGTGGAACGCTACAGGACTTAGAAAATTACTCATTCTCAAATTTTAACGAAAAAAAGTCAGCTCCAACACTTAAAAAATATTCTGTAAAAATATCCCAAAGCTCTAAGTGCAAAGTTAAGGTATTTAAAACATAACCTTACCAAAGTAAACTATGCGGAGGCCTTTTGATGAAGAACCTTGATATAGTCGGATCCATCTTGATCTAGATTTCTCTTGAACTTCTTTGACGGTTGTAACGGTATACAATATAATTAATTATGATGAACATTTATAAAAATATGTCCTTACAGAGTTCGAATGGAAGGGACCAATGCAGAGCTTGAATAATTGGAGCAGAAATGAGCATGCTTTTCAACTTTTCAAAAGCGCTTTGACATGCTTCATTCCACTCAAAGGGGTCATCATTCATAAGGAGGTTAGTCAAGGGTCTAGCGATGGCACTAAAATCCTTAATAAACCTCTGATAAAACCCACGTGGCCCAAGAAAGAGCGCACATCCTTTAGTGACTTAGGAGAGGGAAGATTGGCTATGACATCAATTTTTGCCCTATTAATTGCAATTTCTTTGGACAACACTATGTGGCCAAGAACTATTCCTTCGGTAACCATGAAATGACACTTCTCCCAATTTAGTATTAAGTTCTTTTCCACACAACGAGCTAGTACGTTTTCAAGGTTCACAAGACAAAGGTAAAAAAAGGACCCGAAAATGCTAATGTCATCCATAAAAACCTCAAGGCCCCTTTTGACCATGTCGCTAAAGAAACTAAGCATATACCTTTAAAAAGTCGCAGGGGCAATGCATAATCCAAATGGCATATGTTTGTAGGCAAACGTGCCAAAAGGACATGTGAAAGTTGTTTTCTGTTGATCAAGCACATCTACCTCAATTTGGTTATATTTGGAATAATCGTCAAGGAAGCAATATAATGGGTGTCCCACTACTCGCAATAGCATTTGTCCGATGAATGGTAAGGGGAAATGATCTTTTCTCATGCCGACATTGAGTTTATGATAATCAATGCAAACGCGCCACCCGACGATGGTGCATTGAGGAATTAACTCACCCTTAGCATTCTCGACCACAGTCATTCTCGACTTCTTCGGGATGACTTGGATAAGACTCAACCATTTGCTATCCAAAATTGGGTAAATGATGCTCCCACGCAATAGCTTAATAATCTCCGCTCTCACTACATCTTTTATAGTGGGGTTCAATCACCGTTGCATTTCCCTTGAAGGCTTTACGTCCTCCTCGAGGTGGATTTATAGGTACAAATTAGAGGACTTATACCTTTCAAATTCGCAATGCTCCAACCAAAAGCACTTTGCTGCTTCCTCAAAATCTCTAAAAATTTACCCTCTTGCTATTTATATTGTCTAGGGGAGACAATAACGGGAAATGTCTCATCCTCTCCCAAGTAAGTATATTTTACATTGGAGGGTAGTTTCTTTAATTCAAGGGTGGGAATTTTTCGTCGAAGGTAATTGTGTGCGACTCCCTCGATGGCAACTCCTCAAATCTAGAAACCCAATTCACATCTCTTACTTCATCATCCACCGCTCTCTCGTCTAATATCGCTCTTAACTCCTCCACCTCCCTCTCGAAGTCGGCGTACGTCCCGTCACTCTCACCACCCACAATAAGGCACGCTCCTAAGGCATCCCCACCAATATTTCCCTCTATATGCTCCTCTACTATCTCCTAGATAATATCTACCACGTGAAAATCCTCCTCCTCACCCACTTGCCTGTAGATATTGGAAATATTCATTTTAAGGATCATGTTTCTGAATGTGAGTTGCATTTGTCCATTTCGAGTGTTAATTAATGCGTTAGCTGTAGCTACGAATGGGCAGCCTAGGATGACAGGAACATGATTGCTCGAGGGGATGGAGGGCTCCATATCCCAAATGATAAAATCTATCGAGAAGTAGAAGGTGTCTACTCAGACTATCATGGCCTCACCAATCCCTCGAGGTATCTTCACTGTACGATCCGCTAGTTAGAGAGTGATTGAGGTGGGCTTAAGGTTCTCCAAATCTAGTTTCCTATATATCTAATAAGGGAGAATGTTGACACTTGACCCTACATCAAGTAAGGCTTATTATATTCGGTTCTCTCCAATGATGCACGAGATTGTAGGTACACCCGAATCTTTAAACTTGGGCGAGAAGCCATTAAGTAGAACGAAGCTCACATTTTATGCTAGGAAAATGTTCTTTTTCACCTTTAGCCTTCTTTTCACCGTCAATAAGTCCTCAAGGACATTAGCATAACCAAAAATTTGCTTTATGGCATTGAGGAAAAAGGTAAATTTAACTTTACTTGCTTAAATATGTCAAGCACATCATCGCGGGAGGCTCCTTTCTGAGGTGGAACCAACCGTTGAGGTAAAGGTGTAGCAGTGGGTGGTTTCACTACGACTTGGGGCCCACTAGTGTTGTCTTCATTGTCACTTTCATTTAAGGGGGCATCTTCGACCATCTTTAGGTTCTTCGTGTGGGAGAGGTGATAAATCAACAACTCTCCCACTTCGTAAAGTGGTGACTGCTTGACATTGCTCTTGATGGTCATTGGATGTTGAGCTAACACTAAGTTGACCTTGGGGAGGTCTTTGGCCTTAGGCTGAAAACTTACCCTTCTCTTAGATACTCAAAGATGATTGCAACTTTGAAATGCTCGCATGTATCTCGACAAACATTTGGGTATTTTAAGCATTAGTTGCATTTTAAGATTGTATGAATTGATTTATTGTATCCTCGAAATTTCTCCTTGGTGGGGTGATATATACGTCGCGGGAGGTGGTGCTTGGACATGTGGAGCTTGTTGAAGTGCAGATGCAGTGGTGGAGGAGGGGCAACATGTGAACTAGGATTCAATGCGACATTTTTTGCCCATAACTAAACCTAGGATGGTTCCTCCACAGAGGGTTATACAAATTCCCATAAGGGGCATTAAAAGTTCCCTTAAATCCTCCTATAGCTTCCAATTGCTCATGGAGCATGACTTTATAGGCGGGTATCGTTGGACATTCCTTCGTTGAATGGCCCGCCTCATAAATGGCACACACCTTTTGTTTTATAGATTGGGTGGATCCGGTTGTTTCTCTTGCCCGTGATACGACTACATCTTTATATCTTTTCTCAAGTTGGCTAACTCGAAGTCTCCACTCCGCGTCCTTATTCACTTGATAGAGGCCGACCACGAAAGGAGCAGTAGACATTTGTTGAGCCCGAGTTTGGGTGTTAGGGTTGGATGTGTCCCATGCTTGAGTAGTCTCGGTGACATACTTACAATGGGCCTCTGCATCGTTACCATTTAACCCAAAAAATTCACCATCACACATAGTCTCAATGAGTTATTTTGAAGCTATACTTAGCCATGGGAGGAAGAAAGAGACAAGATGATACTTCTCAAAACCATGATGTGGGCATGTTTTGATTAACTTGTTGAAACATTACTTGGAAGCTATACTTAGTCTCAACGAGTTATTTGGAAGCTATACTTAGCCATGGGAGGAAGAAAGAGATAAGATGATACTTCTCAAAACCATGATGTGGGCTTGAGTAGTCTCGGTGACATAGTCTCAAAACCATGATTAACTCGTTCTATGTTGGGGGAAGAATTTCAAAAGAAATTTGGCTTGTATATCTCTCTATGATCCCATTGAGTTCGGTGATAAAGACCATAGCCAGGTATTAGCTTTATCCTTTAAAGAGAAAGGAAAAAGCTATAGGCGTATGATGTCTTGAGTGCAAGGTTGATCGCTAAATGTATCGCATGACTTTTCGAACTCACGGATGTGGAGGTATGGTTTATCCGAATCCAAATCGTGAAAGGTGGGGAGAATATGGATCATCCCATTTCGAAGGTGAAATTGTCCCGCATTGTACGGAAGTAGAATGTATCCTAAAGTGTCAGTTTGCTCAGGATATAAAAGGTTTCTTCTGGGATGATACAATATCTCACCCTCATAGGGATGGCAACGGGGTGGGTTTTCAAAAATCCTAACCCGCCCCATTTAATAAACGGGGTGGGGAGGGACGAGGCTATTTTATTTAAATTAACTCCTAACCCGCCCCATTTAATAAACGGGTCGGGTCGGGGCTCCTACGGGTTGGGTAAATTTTAAAAATAGTAAAATTAAAAATATTACATTATAGTTTTAGAGGTCTAGAATGGTTCGTATTCTAATATGCGTGATAGTTCCCCAAATGTCAATCCATAGTCCCCCAAATGTCAATCCTTATTTCCACATAAATTTTTTACAAAATAAACATACATATAAAGTTTTTATTTTGTGTGTGTGTGTGTGTATATATATGGTTTAATTATAATTAACATACATATAAACGGTATTTATGTATGCATAAGTTAAATACGGTGGGGGGGGGGGGGGGGGAGGGGGGTTATTTAAGCTAACTTGTAACCCACCCTATTTAATAAATGAGTTTTTCTTTGAAACCCATACCCGCTCCTAATTCATTAATAGGGGTTTAAAACCCACCCCATTAGGGGCGGGGTGGGGCTCCTACGGGTCGGGTTAAATTGGCATCCCTACACCCTCACCTCTATCATTACTAGCGTGATCCGATGTCGTTCTCTCTCAAAATGACTCGGTATCCTCACTCGGTGGCCTAGAAGTGTGACTCGTAATGGAATTGGGAGGTATAGGAGGTGGAGCCAAAAATTGCAGAGCGTTAGGATTGTGTGGACTATCGGGGTCGTATTCTCCTATAGGAATTTCGTGAATGCGAGTAGGAGTAGATTGAGGAGTTTTTTGTGGATTTAGCATGAAAGGACTTTTGAGAGATGGAATATTTTTTTTTTCTGAATTTTTTTGATTTTATGATTTTTTTGGCTTTTTAAGAATTAGAGTCAAAATTTTGAATTAAATCGACCTAGCCTACAAGTCTACCTAATCCCCGACAATGATGCCAAAAACTTGACGCGACTTTAAAATTGTTTCTAGTGAGTGCTTCTACTGACTCAAGTGTAAACCGGTCGCTCAAGTAATAATCCGGTAAAATCGGGTATCGAACCCAAGGACTAAGATGACAAATCATGACAACTAATATGGAAGATGATTATCCTCGAATTGACTCTTGAAAAAAAATGAAAAGATGATTGATTTGAGATCTGTTAACTCACTAAAACAAGTATAAGAATAATGAATCAGTTTAAAACTATATGAGAAAATGGGATTATGGTACACCCCCTGAACCATCGGTAGTTACATTGAATATAAAAGATTCAAAAATCTAATTCTTCATTATAAGAGACATCAAACACTATCTAAGCATTCGACATATGAGGTATTGACTCCGCACAATATCAATTTTAAAATTTTATTTGATGAGGATGAGAAATTATCAAGAAATCGATTGCACCCTTAAACATTTCGGTTACCTAGGAAAAAAGAAATTGAAAGACCTACAACCTTTATCTCGATAAAGTTCAAGCCTTTGAATGAAGAATTACTTTTTATTCACTTTTACATCCATATGTATTACCTAGGTTGGGTTCATGTCCCCAACCTGTTAGAAATCTAGCATGGCATGGTAAAACTATAACTAATCATGATAACTACGTTGCATGAATTCATTCTTACGTAAAAAATATAATCAAAGATGTAAAATAGAATTCTAGCTAAGAATTAATGGATCATAAGACAAAAAGATGAGAGAAATTGAAAGCAATAATGAAACTATACTTGTATTGAAGAAAAACCCTTGAATTCAATGTAAAAGATGAATAATTGTTGAAGAAGATTAATCCTAGAATTCTTGCCTTCAGGAAGCTCTCAAAACTATGTAAACACTAACTCCCTAATGTCTGGTATTGCAATAGGATATATCTCTCACATTTTATTAAGTGTTTGCACCATGCACAACTCTAATTTTAAGAAGTAAAAATTCAGAATTCCTCATGCCGAACCAGTTTAGAATTTCCTTTTTTACTGAGCGAACCGGTTCAAAATTATTGTAGCAAGGAAAATTTTGACATTAATAGCAAACCGGTTCGATCCTAAAAAATTCCATCTCTTCTTCGTTGATTTCTTCTCAACTTTGAAGCTTCATAAATATTCACCCGGGACTCGGATTTGGATTTCGTTTTTCCTATGTTCTTGTGGACCCAAGGTCTCCGACTTCTCTTTATGTTCCGTGTACTAATTCTAGATGTAAAATTACTCTTTTGCTCTTGAATTTTCTTCTTTTCTTTCTTTCTTGATTTT
This sequence comes from Sambucus nigra, assembly GCA_949130495.1. Classification (NCBI taxonomy): domain Eukaryota; kingdom Viridiplantae; phylum Streptophyta; class Magnoliopsida; order Dipsacales; family Adoxaceae; genus Sambucus; species Sambucus nigra. The sequence continues at coordinate 431,879,978 of OX422220.1, read as the reverse complement.
GAGTTTTCTTTTTTCTTCACTTGCCTAAAATACCTCAGAAATGTAAGAGAAATACACGAAACTCGATGCACTGGATAGAAGATGTCAGTAACAAGAATATAAGATAAATTAACTCAATTTAAACCACACGACGTCATAAAAGCCTATAAATCACGGGGATAAATACGAAGAATTTAAGCCTAATCACATTATAAGTGCGTTAATTGATTATCTTTGTGATGATATCTTTCTTATTTATGTGATGCTTATTTATCATGATTAGTTTTCACTCCTTTGTATATTATGAATAAAAAGGGGGAGAACAAATTGGGAGGGAGTATTATTTATCTTTTAAAACATGTATACGCCATGGTATTTTGTTTGTCTCATGTGTGTAGGACGCTCTGCCTAGATGATGATCACTTGTACTTGCAAAATATGAGGACAAAGCTAGCCAAAGGGAAGATCATTTTCATTTGAAGACTTATACAAGAATGCATTTCCGTTTCTTGATTTGGGAGGGTATTTTTAGTATTAGTTTATAGGATTCAATTTGGCTCCGGTTTGTGTTTTATATCGGAATAGCCAAAGGGGAGATTTGTAATAACAAGTTTTATAAGTACTTAGTTTATTTTTTTATTTTGGCTTATCCCATTACACCTACACTGCACCTTCATGACTTCTACGGATTCGAAGACAAAGTTGCAAACTTTTGGAAGATTGAAGAATTATATGTCTCAACAACTTTAGAAGAATTTATGGATGCATTTGGTAAAGCGCTAGTTTACTTTATTTTTCGAGGAGTTTTAGAATTTTTGAGAATTTGTTTTTCAAAATGGTTTCAAAATATTTTTAAAGAAATATTGATAAACTCGCTATCTTGTTAGGACGAGAATAGCTTGTCCATTGAGAAAAATACACCATGTCATTAAAACAATGCTTTCAAACGATTGAACGAGGTTTTTTCATCCTTTTCTGAAATCTCATTCGATATGTCGTTAGACACCTGATCAAATGAAAATAGGTGTGTCATTCGAAAGAGGTACGTATTGTTTGAATGACAGCACGAGATTTTAATTTTTTGATTAAATCTGATCTGTATCGCTAATAATTATGTTTTTGTGACTAACTTACTTATAAAAGGAAAGACGAATTTGAGTCTCCAAGAACTCTTTTTGAAAGTTTTTTCACCTTTTTTGAGTTCTCTTTGTGATCAAGCTTTTTCATAATTATTCCGAACCTGATCACTTTATAAAATCAATAAGAACATTTCTAGTTCAAAAACCTTTATAGAGAGAAATCTCTACTACTGATTTATGGAGCCGAGGTTTCACTGCTGAAGAAGAAGGCTAATCGGTGGATACCGAGGGAAGATTGCTTCATGCGAGTGGTGCTCGACTGTATCATTTTTTGTAGAAGAAATTTAAGACTCCGTGCATTATACATAGTTGGTCTAAATAGTTTGTTAGTCGACTATCTATCAATCACTGTATAGTGATGAATATATGTTTTTCCCTTTTAGGGATTTTTCCTTATTTCTTTGTGTTATTTGCATGCTTAGGTTACTAAATTAAAATTTGAACTACAACTTTGCATGCACACTTAAATTAATCAAAAATAAATTTAATAAAATTGGATTTGTTTGTGGAAAACTAAAATACAAATCATTCCATAGAATCCAAGCATTCTCAGAGTAAGTAATGCATAAATACATTAGGTAGAGTTTTAATTCTTTTTACCACAAATTGAAATTTATAATAAGAAATAAGAAATAAAAATACATAAAGATGAATCTATTAAGTACTAGCAGATTTATCCAAAAGACATGAATTACTACAAAGAGGTAGATATAGTATCTCAAACCACATTTTTATACAAAAAAATTGTGGACACTGTGAGTCTACTCATATGAGACTCAAAATCCTCTTAATACCGCCTCTCCTTACAAATCTCCTCATATATAGGTTGTCGATTGGGGTGAGAGGAATTAGAAGGTTATGGTAAAGGTCAGGATTGCACACATAGTCAGAGTAATGAATGTTCTATTAGTAATCAATGGGGTAGAGTGAGTGATTATAATAATGGAATTACAAAAAAGGAGAATAACTGCTAGATAAAATAGTCAATTAGAAGGTCATGAGTGTTTTCATTCTTTTTAAGTAGTAGAGATTATTTGACTTAACATATAACTCCCTAATCCAAATATAAGAATCACTCAGGGATCAACCTGAACCGGGCCCATTGTGTTAAGTGTGAAGTGATGTGAAATAACCTAGATAATATTTATAGACCATTTTATTTAATTCACTAACTGAGTGAGCATAAAATTTCATTTTCAGGGAATATAAATTAACAATAACAAGTGTGGAACTCATTAAGCCTTGTCATATGGTTCATATGATCAGATCTACTAGCGTAAATAGCAAGAATCACTTACTTGTGAAACGCTCTCAAAAGAGGAAATATCGCTTAACCTGCTATAATAAAGGGAATGGAATGAGCATATACTTAGTGGGATTCCCAAAATAATGCAGTATAGAAATGAGCCATATAAGGAAATGATGCAATAACAACCATACAATAACTAAACTGTACATGCATTAATCATATTTTATTCGAAAACACATCCATTTGACTTTGGCTAAACGCCATTAACCTTAGATTCCTTACTTTACTATTTAATTAAAAAAAATGCTTCTTTAACCCAATAATTTACACGATAAATAAATAAGAAATCATGTCTCCTTGCTAGTTGATTATCATTTATTTTGTACTTTCGAAACTATTTGTTTCACCTTTTTACCTGCCATTTTCATGGCATTTACGGAGATAGCATTTCAACACACACACTCGATGTATAAAGACTTATTGCAAATTACATGTTCCCCGGACTTATAATTGTTGTAGCCTATCCAACTCCTAATTAAGATCTTTATTACCTTACTTCCTTTACCCTTTAATTTACCCACACATTACCGTATTAACTTGTTTTTTTCTTTAGTTTGTGTATCGTGGATTTGTCAATTGTCTCAATAATTTATTTTCCCATAATTTTACCAATTCCATATCTTTCCTTTTTTATTTCTAATGAAGTCTAGAGTTAATCGTATCCCATTTGTGTTTACGGATTTGCACCGACTATCATAAATACCGCAATAAGCTTCTCTAGCCAGTGGTTTTAGGACTAAGTTGAAGTTGCACCTTAGGGCTCCAGGCCCTCCTTAAAGTTTCTTGGTACTACTTTGTGAAAACTATTTCACTTTACATTAATTTCATTTACTTGTAGTTAAATCACAAATTTTTTATAAAAAACACCCAGCTTATTGCCGTACTTTACTTGCACAAATGCATTTTTTAGTCCCTTTGTGTTACTTTAACCGTTTTACTCGTCCTGAAGACCAAAACAAAAGGTAAATACCACCTTGCTATCCTAATATACACTTGAATATGTTTTACCCTTTAGTCCTTACCACAAAAATCAGATGTATTACCAACCTTTTTACTTTTACAAAGTCTTATTCCACTTCCAAGTTTAAGGACCATGTCCATTATTTAGTGTTAATTTGAAGTTTTGTATTAAAAAGTTCCCTTTTTGTCACAAATACCATGTTTGAGGGTAAAATCATAATTTTATCCTTTAGGGGGTTCATTTTGTAGATTATTTATATTCAAGTTTTATTTACACTTCATCACTTTAATCATCAATTATTCAAAGATTTACCACTTGAACCTATATTTACTAAACTTTATTTTATGCCCCTTAAAATATTTATCATATTCTTTTTCACTAAGTCACCTTATTTTATCTACACAACATTTCAAAAATATTACTCGAATGCTTTCATGTAAATAAAATCTTTAAGCATGTTCACTTTAAGTCCAAAGTGACAATATGTGACTTTTCATGACTTTTTACACATAAATTATCAACCCTCATTATTTATTCTTTATTTCCATGAAATAATATACTTTTACACTATTTTTACTCACGAGTTTCATAAGAATATAATTCCAGTATACTAAAAAGTTATTGAAAAATCATCCAAGCATTCTAGCCCACATTTTCACAAGCATTTTCATGAAAACATTAATTTTTCACACACTAGTAGGATTCTTATTTCCTAAAAACTAACACTTTATATTCTTAAATTTTGCAACTTGAACTATATTCCAGACTCACTTTTAATATCTCATTTTTCATGAAATTATCCCATAATTTCATAACCTTTTTCCCATTTTATATTTTGAAAATTTGTTAACTTAAACCCATTTTTAACACTTTACATGAAATTATACCATAAATTTCATAAGTAGGAAACATGCATAAAAACCACACACACACACACACACACACACACACACACACACATATATATATATGTGTGTGTGTGTGTCTAGCATGCATAATATAATTTTCAGAAAATAAATGCCAAAAATAAACCCCACATCAATTGAAGAAATCCTCTAAGAGTTGTGATGGAAAAGTTGTAAGACTCCCAGAAAATGTTCTATGAAAGTTCCATGAAAATACCCACTTCAAGCTTCAAGAAAATACTCCATGAAAGCTCCATTAAAAATACCCACTCCAAGTTCCAAGAAAATGCTCGAAAATTATGCCCTCACAACACCACCAAGATACATTGAAATCATTCGTAAACTAATACTAATGAACCCCTAATACATCCAGTACAAATAAAGTATTTAATTGGGAAACACTAAAAAGGTAAGGGTTGCAATGGTATAAAAATGGTGATTTAAGGGCTTGGCATGGGGTATATTCACTTTGAGGGAGAGGAATTATACTTCCCCATTCTTATTTGGATTTTTCTCTTTTTTTTGCTGATAGAAGCCTTATTTAAAGGGGCTAATGGTAGAGTTAGGACAATAGTCAAAATTTGGTATGAAAATAATGGACATGTTTCGAATATACAAACTCCTGATGAGTTTTAAAACAATTCAGCAAAATAAGCACCTGACGCTTCTCACCTCTGACCCTATAGCGGTAAGTTTATACTAGTAGTGGCAAAATGTCGCCCAAATAATAAAACAGTCCATATTAGTCCAAGCATCTAAATATGGGGCCCATATTTATAAGTTGTAAGTTAAATATGGGGCCCATATTTCAAAGCTATAAGTTAAATATGGGGTCCATATTTCAAAGCAAGAAATCAAATATGGAGTCCAATTTTAACAGATACAAATCAAATATAATACTCATTTTAAAAAGTTATGAGTAAAATATGAGTTTTTTTTATATATACCTCGAATTGTAATACTTAATTTAGTAAAAAAATAATGGGTTGGTCCAACCCATATTTGGTCCGCCCATATTTGGCCCAGCCTACATTTAACCCAACCCATATTTGGCCCAACCCACATTTAGCCCAACCCATATTTGACCCGCCCAAATTAGGCCCAACCCATAATTTTGCCAGTGCTAGTTTATACCATCATAAAGGTTGCCTTGCCACTATAGAGGCTTTGCTTTGCTGTTATGGTGATTTCTCACGCCGCCTAAAAATGCCTACAGGTATGGTTTCAATTCCTTTTTTTATCCCTCTACTGGTCCAACATAACAATGGTATAAAATGTATTTTCCTACTAATCTACTCTTTTTGACTTACATGACTATTAGTATAAATCTAATCCCATTATTAACCTCTCAATAAATGACTTAATTTACACCTCATCCAGTTAATAAGTCCCAAACTTAATTAACTATACTTTTGAACTAGTCATTTGGTGTACATTTCATAATACAAAATTATGATTCTCACTATAATTACTAACTTAATAAATAACATTAATTTGACACATTGTTCAATAAGTCCAAATCCAAAAATACTTTCCAAAACGAGTCTTCGATAGAAATAGTGCAAATTCAAGACTTAAATAAAATACTGAATTGATTTTACCTTGTACTTTTTTAAATAACATTTTATCCCAAAAGCTATTTTCTCTTAAATTTACTCATCTTAATAAACCACTTTGTTTATAAAACTCATTTATCCAATTAATGCACACTACTACCCATTCCTGTAACATGCAAAGTCATGTATAACATATATAGAACCCATATGACCCCTTATGTGTACATATTTTACGTATGCTTATATAATTATCCCACGTACATCAGGTAATTATTGTTTTACTCATTTAATTAAAAGTCGGGGGTATTACATAACCTCCACTTTACTATTTTTTTTACATAATCCTATTTGCTAATTATTTGCCCCTAAATAATTTTTGACCAAAATGCCATTATATTCAACTATTAAAAGAATAAGTTTTTTTACTATTAGTCCCATTTACTAAGCATGTAATTTTACAGGTCCTAAGATTTTTTTTTTTGCTAAAACAAGTCCCATGAAAAATGATTTTTACTCTTACAGGTCTTATTTGTAAACATGTAGTGAAGAATATTCACTACATGTATAAATATGACCTATTGAGTAAAAATTGTTTTGGTCAAATCAAATGAAGATAACTTAATCTCTATTTTCACTATTTTCTCTCTAACATTCTCATGTGTATTCAGTATTTATAACCCTCTCTCTCATGGATCCACTCACAATATCATCCTTTCTCACTGGTATGGGTTTCCCATTGGTGGCAAAGGCACCTGAATTTTTCAAGCACTTTGATATTTTTAAGGTTATGGATTCATTGTTAACCACGACACTAGTCGAATTATAGAATTATTTGAGGTCGAGGGTCTTTGGGTTAAAGTCGGGGTGAAATTTGGTTGGAATCGAGCATTGGTTTTGGTGGAGAATGTAAGGGGGAGTCAGTTCTTGTAGCCCAGTATGAAGATGGTAATATTGTTGATTCAAGTGAGGATACCAAGGCTCGAAGCAGACCCATTTATTATGATCGATTTTACAATCGTAAGTGACCTTAGACCCATATATACTCGCCCTTGACCTTAGACAGGTAAGTGGGGAGGACTGCTAACGTGTGAGACAAGAATTTAAAGTGGTTCGGACCTGTGGTGAGGATCCTACGTCCACTGTCAAAGGTGTTATGATATTTATTAGATCATAAAAAGAGATATTATAGTCTAAAAACCTCTTAGGCTTTGATCTAGAGAATCTGAGGCCTTGTGGCCTTTGTGAAGAGTACTAGAGGTCTAAGGGGTTTGAAACTATCGTAGGATTTTCATAAGTTATTCTCGAGATATTTCCCAATGATCTACCTCAGTGTTGAGGGATAAGTGACCTTGGGTGGTCATTTCCTTTTAGTTTGAGGTCCACTCTCAGTGTTAGATATGGCGAAACCCTAGTCGTGTGGTCTTTAAGCTTGGTTGGGGGGACACGGTGGAATGTGAGAATAAAAATTCTATGGATTTATTTATATTTTAGGACAAACACACAAAAATTCAAAATTTAACAAATTTTATCTTGATATAATATAGTGTGCATGTAATGATGAAGTCCAAATTAAATAAGCCAAACCAAACAAACATGCGAAGAATTAAGAAAAAATCCTTTCCGGGCAAAACCTTTATTTCAGCACTGTATTATAATTAACAGTTATGACTTCTAGAATACGTAGCTTACTAAGTATAACGCACAGTTCTTCAAGTCTTTTACAGATACGACACACTTCAACACTGCCCACAGGAAGTGGTCTTCCCTCAGTATCCGCCAATCAACCTTCTTCTTTCTCAATAGAGCCTTAACTCCACAAATTAGTAGTAAAGATGAAATCTACAAGGTCTCTTAAACATGGATTCTGTTCTTCTTGATTTGATAAAGTAATATCTAAATTTCGAAGGGGTTTGGATGAAAAACGGTAGAGTTTGATTACAAAAGGAACTCTAAAATGGCTTGAAAAAGGGTTAAAAAGAGTTCTTTAAAACTTTAATCGTGCATCCCTATTTATATGGAAGTTTGTTGCAAAAGGATAGGCATTAGAGAATTGGATAAGATTTTATTAAAAAATAAAAACTCACGCGTTCATTCGAAAAACTTGGAACCTCGTTCGAATGACGTACTCTTTTTCGTTCAATAAGGTTTCCAACATAACTTTGAACAACATTCCAATACCTGACCAAAAGACATCTCGTTTGACCATGAGAAACTCATTCTAACGACGTACCCAATCTCGGTGATATCCCATGAAACTTTGAACGACATTTTGGAACTGACCAAAAGGCGTCGCCCTGGACTTTGTTCGAACGATGGAATATTGTTGTAATAACACCGTGTAAACTCATTCGAATGACCTGACAATCTCGTTCTAACGAGTTAGTGAGATTTCAAAAAATTATTTAAAAACATTAAGATGTAAACTTTTTAAAAAAAATACTGAAAAATTAAAATATTTACCAAAATACCTCATAACTCTTATGAATGTAGTTTTGACGAATGATCTTCAATCTTGCAAATGTAATCAACTTCTTTTCTTTGAATAAGTGGAAGTAGTCATGAAGGTTTAATGGTGTGTAACCGGATAAGACAAAATAAAAACTAAATTGAGCATTTATAAAACTTGCTCTTACAAATCTCTCCATTTGGCTATTTTAGTACATAACACAAATCGAAGCAAAATTGACCCCTAAAACGAATACAATTAATGCACTCCCAAATTAAGAAACATAAATGTATAAGTTTTCAACCGAAAACTTTTCATCTTGTGCGATCTAAGAAATCATCACCAAGGTGGAGTGACCTACACATGAGACAAAAGAAATACCATGACGCATACGAGTTTCAAAAATAATAACTACCCTTCAATTTGTTCTCCCCCTTTTTGTCCATAATAAAAAATGGAGAAGAATCTAAACATTAATAATAAGCATCACATGAAGAAGCAAAGAGATAATCACAAAGATATTCAATTAGCAAAAGTAACAATAATCCAAAAGGCATAATGTGTTTCCCCCAAATAAAAAATCTATTTTGAATTTTTTCAAATTTTCAAGTATAACAAATATAAGTATAATAAATACATATAGTTACAAAAACACATAGTCACCATGGAATAATACTAAAATATCTGAATTGTGAAAACATAATATAATTGTGTGAATATTTTCCATTGGCAAATCAACATAAACATTCATAACCTAGGTCCACGAAGTCATGAGACACTTCTAAATAAAGAAATCAATTTCAACCTTAGGTGTAAAATTTTGAACTTAAATGAAATTGACTCGACTTATGCAACATGCCATGAATTTTAATGATTCTCAAAACAATAACGACAAACTATTTAATGCTTTTTAAGAGAGTTAGTTGTGCAAACCCATTGATTTTCTACGTTATAACACCCTTAAAATCTCTCATATATAGGAATTCATTCTCAAATATTTTGAAATTATCATAATGCTAATATGTAGGAAAGCATCAACGAATGTAAAATAAATGGCCTTGGCAATTCTGTTTTTGTGTACCGTTAATCTTTTTAGGCTCTTTTTACAAATGGTGGCCTTTAACGTAAAGAGATTTTTTCTATTTTATATCCATTTTCCATTGCTTAAGACACATAAATTTTTTCTGGGAAACAAAATTTGATCAATGGTTCTTACAAGCACAACTTATCTCTTTTTACATTTGGTTCGTTATTAAGACTAATTGAGATGAAAACACCGTATTTGACACATGATAAGTAAGTACCATGTTTAAAAAGTTCATGCATGTGTGCAATAAAGATGACAAAGAGTCAAACATTTAGAGAGTATTCATCAATGGTCAACAAAATGTTATCCACACATTATTAAAACACTAACGAAACAAAGCCATATCTCAAAACACTATGAAATAGTCACGTGAATGGATGGAATGTAAGGGTGATCCGAATATCTTAAATGATCTTCCATATACAATGAAAAATAAAAAATGCAAAAATCTTTGTCTTTTTCAAAATTTTAACAAAAATAAAATCTTTTTCATTTTCCAGACCTTTTCTTAAAAACCAAAATTCTTTTTAGAATTTTTTAAACTTTTTTCATAAAAATTGAATTTTTTTTTAGAATTTTTTCAAAAATATATAAAAAAGAAATACCTTGAATATAATGATAATACAATCTAATAATAGGAATACACGATATGAACATGATAATCACCTTATTCGAGAAACAAATCTCAACCTCAATCCTTAGGCCTGGAGGAGTTCTCAAAAGGAGAAGCTATCATATGAAATTCCTCCATCAAACAATGAGAAGTCTTGAATAAATACTCTACTTGTTCTTGAAAACTCTAAAAATATTCATGGTGATGTGCGGGAGCATGTGGAGTAACATGTGTGGAAGTGCGTGTAAGAATATATGTAGAAACTTGAGTGGGAGCATATCGGGAAACACATGTGTTGGAAACTCTCCCTAACTTAAAACAAAACTATCTAAGGTGACCTCTTCATTTACAATGAGAACAAACATACATGGGATTGGGTCAACCTTGCAAAAAATATCTATGATTATCTCTCATTATTAGGTTTGGTATCCTAGGTGGGTTAAGACGAGGGCCATAAGGATCCATCACAACTCGAGAATTGGCTCGAGTATGACATTGAAAGTGGATGCACCGTCATAACCTATTCATTAACTCTCAACATTACCTAACACGGGACGAGGAACATATTTCCAACCTTCTTAAATGTGCCCGCTAAAGTGACCTTAACCTACCAAGCACGTTCGAGATAAGTCTCAAGTTGATATACACAAGCTTTAAGTTACTTAAGAGTTTTCAATCAAGCTTGAAGATCTCTCGTAAGACTAGCCACGATGTTGATCAAATCAATCTTCTCCCTACCAACAACAATCAGCTGCTCACACATATAAACTTTTACCTTCTTGAGTTGACTCACAGACACCTCACACTCTTTCAAAACATTCATATCCTTCTCTAAATCAAATAACCTAATATACAAATCTTTATTAAGGCTTTTCATTTTTAACGTCTCGGAGTAAAGATCACGAAAGGCTTTTCGGAGTCCACCTTCTCCCTCACTCAAATATTCATCTCCCTCACTTTATTCGGAATGACTAGACACATTGTTGAGGTCATCAAATTTAGCAGCTGCCTGATCGGTGTGAGGCGAACTAGATGTACTAATGTGACTAGCCTTAACGTGGTGAAGTTATGTCCATGCGGTAATTCATCCTCGAAATCCACCGACTCAACATCACTATGGCTAAGAGTGGCTTTATGTGCAACTTTGCACTTTCCCTGTCTCTTTAGCCTAATGGGACACTCATGGGCCTTGTGCACTTTTCCCTCACATTCAAAACATATTACCTCATCTTTCTCACAAAAATTCTTGCCCTCATTCTTATTTTTATTTTTCTAAAAATCTTTTCTGAGGAAGAATTTTCTATGTTAAATTTGAGATTTTTTTTGAAAATTTTCACAAAACGAGCTAAATCATCAAACTTAAAATCAAACTCGGACATAGAATAAAAAACCTTTTCTTTTTTCTTTTTATCTTGAGTTTTCAAAGAAATCCCTATTTCCTCTTTCTTTTTAGTTTTGGGAAACATGTCAATTTCATAAGTTTGAAGGTCTCCTACGAATTCTTCTAACCTTAGCGAATCTAATATTCCCAATGAATTCAAAACAGTGACTTTAGGGATAGAATGGCTGGGAAGTGGTATCAAAATCATTTTAACTGTGCGCGTGTCATGAATTTTCTCACATAAATTAGAACGAGAGTTAATAATATCAGACAATCTGCATAAAATTCATCAAAAGACTCAGACTCTAACATTGGAATAATTTCCAACTATGTGGTGAGGTTTTGAAACTTAGAGGCTTTCACATAATTGGTCCCCTAAGATGTGATGCACGTTATGATGCGCCTTAAATCGTCTGGGATAACGGCTCCAAAAATGGCACTTAAATCGCTTGCATTAAACTTACTCCATTTAAAATGATATTTTGTCCATGCAGAAACAGGTTTAAGACTTTCGACATTGTCATTGGTCACAGTGTGTGGTGTCCACCCTCTTACAAAAATAATCTAGACCCTTTCATCAATAGATTTTAAAACATACTTCATCCTAGCTTTCCAATCCGTATAATTTGACCAATCGAAAATAGGTAGCCTATTGTGCAAATTATCCATAAAGTCCATGTAAACTGTATGCACTCACTTTTAATAAATCTCTGATACTAATTTATAAATGGTATGCACTCGCTTTTAATAAAGCTCTGACACCAATTTGAAAGTGCGTGTGCGATATTGATTTCAAATAGATTTGCAATTTCCAATTCAAACTTATTTAATTGGATGTCAAAATATGCTCAAATCAAATTCCAATTAAATCATCCCCTAAACATGCATCTACGTGTCAATTCAAATCTCAAAATAAATCATGCGATGAGTAAGCTGACAAAGACAGATTTCAGGAAAAAATCCCCGCAGGGTAAAAACCTTTTATTTTCACTATAATTTGTAAAGGAACGGTTCACAATCGGATTATAATGAAAATATAATTTGAATTACGAAATACCCGCAGGTGTCGGTTCATAGTCGTCAGCCCAGGAACACCCCAACACTCCCTATAACACGCAGTCGATCAACCCAGTACCTCCCGCAAGTGGCACCTATGGTCAGCCCAGTACCTTTCCAAGGCACCTATGATTCAGTAGCAAAACCCCCAGTAAAATATGCTTTGGGTTCCATAAACAACTCACACAAAAGTCTGGGATTTTATGAATTCTAACAACAAATTTTAAACCCTCAAAAGTTATGGAGAATAAACAAAAACACCAAAAACGTATTCTGTGAAAAACCAGTGTTTTCTCCACACGACATACAAAAGCTTGACACCTTTATATAAGAAAATTCAAGGCGATGACATGTTAGAAATAAACTTTGTCGTTCGAACGAATCACGACGCGTTCGAGCAACAACTCCATCTCATTCGAATGAGTTGTGACGTCGTTCAAACAAACGTCACTGATCCTCTTTAAAAAACTTTAAAAAAATAAATAACTTGGAATCCTTAAAAACTAAAATTGTTTACGGGATCAGGAGTATTTATCCAAAATCTTTTTATGATAAAAATCATTTAAAAATCAATTTTCTTTTCATAAAAATATCCCAACACTTTTATTGTAAAATGTAAATGGAACAAAAACACATTTTACCAAATTCATCCTTGTTGGGCATGATTGTTAAAGTCGTCTTGAAATTCGGATTGTCGATTGTAGATGTAAGCTTCCCAATTCTTCGACAAACTTATAGTGGTATACGACATACTAAATTTGAAGGACAATGTCCTTACAAATCTCCCGCTATGTCTATGCCGGTACACAATAAAAACTATCCGAATTATCAAACTCAAAAAATAACCTATACAAATGTACCCTCCCATAAACTCAAATGTGGAAAGATAAACTGATCAAGTCTTCAATCAAACTCGGCTTCAACAATCAACTTTTCAAATCTCGAAGCTTTTCTCATCAGGGTGTGCCATCCAAAGAATCTTCAATTATACCTACACACATGAGATAAAGTAAAAACCTCGTGACGTATCAAGTTTGAAATGATATAAACATAAAACATGTAAGCATAATCAAATCTCCCCCATACATAAAACTCCCCCATAATATCAAAATTCGTTCTCCCCCTTTTTATTTGTCCGAAATAGACAAAGAAAGAAGAAACACAATAAAGCACAGTGGGGTGTCACGGAAAACAAACCAAACATACTATTTTTTGATTTTTTTTAGTTGTTTATAAAAAATAAAAAATATCACACACCATGAATTTTTACTAAGACAACCAAATCATGGAAACGGTATGAATGGGTGTGAACAAATTCGATAGGAAAATAAACTCAATCATATAATATGTGCAAGATGCAGAAGTGTACTCCTAACGAATGAACATAAAAAATAGTCCTTTGGTGTAAAAATGTTGAATTTAGATGACATCGTCTTAAATCAAAATCAACAAATCAAAGTCAACATGATTTTTAGACCAATAACGTCCAAAATGATTTCATGCTTTTTCAAGATTTTTAAGGACGTGCAAAGCCGTTTAATTCTCCAACCCAACTCCCTCATATATATTTTCTTTTTGAGGTGATCTAAATTCTCAAACATTGGAGAATTGGTGAATAAACCTAATGTCCCATAATTGGCATATATTTCCTTTTAATGCCTTTAAATATTTTCGGGCTCTTTTAAACCTCTTTGGACCCCAGATAATTAAAATTCCTCAATTTTTTAGGCCCAATTTAAACGGTGGCTTAATCGCAAAGGATAAATGTGTACCTTTCGTAGCCCTTAACCATTTATAAAGTTCACACAAACTTACGGTAAAACGGTAAAAAAAAATATGCACACCTTTTATTATCTTGTTTTATCGCATTTGATTCGTTTTAATAGATAGAATTGAGATGAAAACACGTAACCAACATGTGATTTGATAAGAACAAACGTCAAACAAATCAGTGCATGTGTGCAATAAAGGACAAATAGAGTCAATCATATAGGTAGTAACACTATATTATCTCAAAGACTCCAAACTTTGTAAAGCACATGAATGACACAATCTATTGTCTCAAAACACTATCAAACAGCCACATGGATATGGCATGAAGTTATGACTTGTTCATCCTAAGTGTGCATTCATATAAGGTGTGAACAAAATACAAAAATATTTTTGGATTTCTCAAAATTTTTCTAAAATAAAAATCCAATACAAAAAGTACATATAAATCATGAAACACAACTAGAGTATGACAAACATGCGAACACAATCATCTATATGATATAGCAAGAGAAGAATCACGTGCCAGCAAAAGGGAATCAACATGTCTAAAATCTAGCGTATCCAAAAGAGATTTTCTAACCCAAATAGATATGAAATAACGTGTAGAGGTTGGGGAAACCATGGGAACACTAGACTTAAACTTCCTAGGACCTCTTCGAAGATCAAAACAGAATCGCCTTAGGTTGCCCTTTCCTACCACAATATAAACATGTGTAAACGGGTGGAATGACACCTATGGGTTGACCTTTTCTAATGTCCTTGAAAATGGTTAAACCTCTAAAACAAATAATGGTTTTGTCTCTAACACAAGAATCATGTGAACAAGATGAGCTATTACCATCACTATCAAACCTACTTGAATCTTTTAAATCATTTTCAACTTCAAAATATTCAATTCAAGCAAAGAATTAGACTCTTATAAAATTAGGGATTTTTTTTTCAATTTATCAATTAAACTTAACAGTTTATCGCGCTCACCCTATATTAAAACAAGCTTATCCCTAAGAGTCTTTTCACGTGCCGTAAAAACATCGATTAAATTGTTATCCCCGACGGCAGAAACACACATGTTGGATTCTTTCAAGTCCTTTAATTCCTTTTCTAAAACAAGGAATTTCTCATCACTCTTCTCTTTGGACAATTTTAAAATATTAAAGTCCAGGTCCAAAGAAGCAAATTTTTCGCGATAGAAATCTCTTTGATTTTGAACTACTTGCAAAAGATCCATAGCGGATTTCAAAAGTGAATTTTCGTTTTCTAAAAAGTTAATTCTTTTAGAAAACGTAAAACTAAAATGATTTAAATCGTTAAAATTCTGATTCGAGCCAACGGGTGCGGGCATCAAATTAGATAAGTGTGCCATCGAAAGATTGCGACAAATTTTCTAAAATCATATTTTTTCGAACAAAAATCAATATCACACAAGTTTGCGAAAAATAGGAATACACGATAAATTCGCGATACCCGATCTGATACCGATTTAACAACTTGAGTAGTCAAATTGTATCAGGGAAAAACTTTAAAAATCAGTATCACTTGATAATTTAGAGTAACCCGCTTTGATACCAATTTGTAAACGATATGCACTCGCTTTTAATAAAGCTATGATACCAATTTGTAAACGACATGCACTCACTTTTAATAAAGCTCTGATACCAATTTGAAAGTCCGTGTGCGATATTGATTTCAAATAGATTCGCAATTTCCAATTCAAACTTATTTAATTGGATGTCAAAATATGCTCAAACCAAATTCCAATTAAATCAGCCCCTAAATATGCATCTACGTGTCAATTCAAATCTCAAAATAAATCATGCGATGAGTAAGCTGACATAGACAAATTTCAAGAAAAAATACCCGCAGGGTAAAAACCTTTTATTTCCCCTATAATTTGTAAAGGAACGATTTACAATCGGATTACAACGAAAATACAATTTGACTTACGAAATTCCTGCAGGTGTCTGTTCGTAGTCGTCAGCCCAGGAACACCACAACACTCCCTATGACACGCTGTCGATCACCCAGTACCTCCCACAAGTGCCACCTATGGTCAGCCCAGTACATTTCCAAGGCACCTATGATTCAGTTGCAAAACTCCCAGCAAACTATGCTTTGGGTTCCATAAACAACTCACACAAAAAGTTTGGGATTTTGTGAATTGTAAAAACAAATTTTGAACCCTCGAAAGTGATGGAGAATAAACAAAAACACCAAAAACGTATTCTGTGAAAAACTAGTGTTTTCTCCACACGAAATACCGAATAATGACACCCTTTATATAGGATAATTCAAGACGGTGCCGTGTCATAAATAAACTTTGTCGTTAAAAATAAACACGACATCGTTCGAGCAACAACTCCATCTCGTTTGAACGAGATGTGACGTCGTTCGAACGAACGTCACGGATCCGCTTTAAAAAACTTTTAAAGAATAAATAACTTGGAATCCTTAAAAACCAAAACTATTTATGGGATCAGGAGTATTTATCCAAAATCTTTTTATGATAAAAATCATTTTTCTTTTCATAAAAATATCCCAACACTTTTAATGTAAAATGCAAATGGAACAAAAACACATTTTACCAAATTCGTCCTTGTTGGACATGATTATTGAAGTCGTCTTGAAATTCGGATTGTCAATTGTAGATGTAAGCTTCCCAATTCTTCGACAAACTTGTAGCGGTATACGACATATTAAATGTGATGGACAATGTCCTTACAGTCCAAAGTTTTAAAGATCAACAATTAAAAAAATAATATAAAAAAAATGGAAAAAGGATCATACAAAAACTTAGTGTAACCTGCTCTGATACTAATTTGAGAAAATTGGTATCTAAAAAAAGTCCATAAAAATTAAAATCACATGATATTTTAGTACAAGCTGCTCTGATACCAATTTTAGAATACGAATTCTATGGATTAATTCATATCTTAGGCAAATTTCGAACAATATTCTAGAACTAAGCAAAAGGAGCCATCCCCGATTTCATTCAAATGATGGAATCTTGTTCCAATGACATTATGTAAACTCGTTCGAATGACCTGACCATCTCATTCTAACGAGTTAGTGAGATTTTAAAATTTTCATTAAAAACATTTTAAAATGTAAACTCTTTAAAAATAATCCCTG
This sequence comes from Sambucus nigra, assembly GCA_949130495.1. Taxonomy (NCBI): domain Eukaryota; kingdom Viridiplantae; phylum Streptophyta; class Magnoliopsida; order Dipsacales; family Adoxaceae; genus Sambucus; species Sambucus nigra. The sequence continues at coordinate 431,862,644 of OX422220.1, read as the reverse complement.
GAAAATTAAAGTCTTTACCAAACTACCTCACAACTCTTCTGCATGTTATTGTGATAAATGATCATGAATCTTACAAATGTCATCAACTTTTTATCGTCAAATACATGGAAGTAGTCATGAAGGTGAAGTTGTGTGTAATAGGATAGGCCAAAATAAAAAGTAAATTGATCATTATAAAACTTTCTTCTTGAGAATGACTTCCCATACTAGGAAAGATGAGGTGAGGTTGAGCTCCACTACAGTATTGTGGTTTATCCTTAAGAACAATGAAGGTTTTGGGACTAAATAATGATATGTCTGAGGTCAAAGGTCAGTCATGGGACATCTGATCTTGCCTAAGGGTATTTAAGGGTCTTCATATCCTTCAAAGATCAGGTGTAAAATAGAGTATCATCAACAGTCCCTTGTTTCTCCTTATAAATGTTTCAAAGGGGCTATCTTTTATGCACGTTAGGGGTAAGGTCATATTCTCTACTGAGATTCTCATCATTATTAGATTTCAATGGGAAGGCACTTGAGCGTGGGTATGTAAAGGTGTTGAGAACTGAGGGCATTGATGTGATTGAGGGGATTGAGACATCTGATCTTGGAAGTTGTATTACACTGGAGATCTAGGACTTAGGGGATATAAAAGAGCCCCTTGAGCTAGGTTAATCCTTCACCATTTTCTCCATCCATCTTCTCTCTCTAAAATTCCTTTGAATTAGCAAAGTATTTCTTTCATCAATGTCTGCTGAGAATGTCTCCCCTCATAGGTCTTGGAACCAAAGACCTTATCCTCCATTGGTCCTCACATTTTTCTTCCTCATACTTTGGAGATAAACGTTGATCCCTCTACTCATCTTTTTAGTGGGCCTATCCCCTAGTCTAAGGGTCATTAGCTAAGAGGGGGTTTACAATCCTTATTTTACAGGCGAGGCTCACTTAACCTTATGAGTTATAGAGTAGGATTTGGTGGATATCCAGAAGACCTACCAAATTCCTAACAATGTCATTTTAAGGGATAAAAGTCCCGAAGAGAGGGATTTTTCCATGGTGACCAAACATATATGCTTTAATGAATGCTTTCTCTTGTATGGGGGTGGATTTCCACTCCCCTTACCTGTGGTGAGGATCCTAAAGGCTATTGGGATAACCCTTTCCTAATTGGTGGCCAATTCATGAAGACCCATGATGGACATAGTCTTGGGCTTTAGGGAGTTTAGAGCAGGTAAACGCGATGTCATCTTGGACCAATTTTCAATTTGTACTTAACAAATGCATAAAAGAAGCCTAATAAAAAAAGTTTTGAAGTATTTATCCCCTAGGCCTAATGCGGTTGCCTTCGCAAAGGGCAAGTATAATGCCCCTAAAAACTGGAAGGGAAGGTTCTTCTTTATTAGGGGAGCTTGGGTCACCCCATACCCTACTGACCCCATTGGTTTCCCTACCATTTGGTGTACCCTTTCGACCGTGGGAAAGCTGAAATTTTCTTTAAAATTGGGTTGACCTTTGTTTTCGGACTTAAAATTTTCTTTATCTTTTACAATGGTTGTTGATCCCACATTGTCAGAATTGGACAAGACTATTGACGCCTGGAACTTGGCCTCTACCAAATTTGAGATCTTGGTTATAACTGGGCATCTCTTCAACTGGTGGATGGGTCCTGATCCCCAGCCTCTTATGTCTAGGGGATCCCCCAAGGTCCCTAGAATCATTGTGAAAAACACGTTAGGATTTGAACCCTATGTCTTGGTGCCTCGAAAAAGGAATTTCGCCATAGAGGTTTCAGAGTCCTTTAAGGGTGAAGACAACCTACCTAGAGGGCATGCTGATCACCCAAGGGCTAAAAGAGTCTCTACCTCAACCAATGGGCCTATTCTTCTTGAGACTAATTGTTCTCCTTATAAGTGGATTTGACTTTTTTTCTCTGAATATTATATTTCTTTTTAGTCCTCAAAAATCTAGCTTTGGCTTATTATTAGTCCAGTAAATGAATGGGAGTAGTAAAGGACAACCAAGAGACTTGGATAAGAAATTCCTGCTGAGGCTATGGTTAATAAGAAAAAGAGGACTAAGATCGGGAAATGCCTAAAGTTCAGTACCTTAGTGAATATTCAAGATCCTAGGGTTCGACTGGTGGGGGAGGCTTTTTTAAGGTCTAGCCTTATCGAGGGATTAGTATTGGCGCCTGTAAAACTCATACCCCTGCTGCATGTATATTCAGGTTAGGTGGGACCTTTGGGGTAATCTAGAGTGATTCTTATATTTCAAGGGACTTGCATCCCTTAATCTCACAGAAAGAAGATTTATGAGAATGTGGTGCCCCTTTAGAAGGAGGATTTTGTAAAGAAGGAAATCGAGGTGCCTATTATGTCAAAGGGGTTAGTTGTTACCGAGGGAAAGAACTTGTCGTACCCTATAATGGGGAGATATTCCAGGCCTTCCTCAACCGAGGAGATGGAATCATATGCTTCAACCGTGGATGCCATTTGCTAGTTGGATAAAATAAATAACTCTAATATAGTTGCAACATTGAGAAGTAGGGTAACCCCTGGCAATGTTGAGGAGTTGGTCTATATGATGAAAAAAACATCCCATACTTCTCCAATTCTTTCCTTATCTTTTTTTCTTATGTTATTTGTTCTTATATCACTTTTCTCTTGTAGGACCAGCATTTGATAGAGGCATTGTATGCATAAGCTTTTGATGGCAACAGAGTGTGAAAGAAAGCCATTGAGATAACGGTCATTTGGGACCTCACTTGGATGCACCTAGACCTGATAATTAAAGACCAGATGCTATAGGTGGAGGCCCTTAAGGAGGAGAGGGTTGTCTTGAAGGCGCATGTCATCTCCTTGGAGAAGGTAAAGCTTTGAACAAAAACAACTCTTAGGGACAGTGCATCTTTATTAGCCATCGTACGAGACTCTTTGGCCAAGGTTGAGTAGCTATATATCCATAATCAAGTTGAGATCAAGGTGACAACGAAGGTTCTCCAAGGCTAGAAGCTCGAGCTTCAGATCTTTAAAGAGAAATTTATTTTTGATGATGTTAAGGTGGATCCTTTGATGCTTTTAGTCAAAGACCTAACTTTCGAGAAGGAACAACTGACCTCTAAGGGCCAAGAGATATAAAAGAGTTATGCTGAGGCCTTGGTGAGGCATAATAAACTTTAGGGGAAGATCTAAACTGCAATGCAGAACGGTTGGATATTTACATGGAGCCCATGTCCTTTAAGAGTATCTCTTCAAGAACTTCAACTCTAGTTTTGATGCTCGCAATTCCAATGTCCAGAAATTATATCTTAATGTGGACGTCTCTGGTTTGTTTATTTCAGTCCCTTAGTTAGATGAAGGGAGCTTAGATGAAAAATGTACTGTGGATGATAACACTGTTGAAGCCTCTTCTCCTAAGGCCCAAAAAAAGAAACCTGAGAAAAAAGCCTCTTCATCCCTGTCATTATCAAGCCCCTCAAAAAGTTAAGCTTATGTGGATCCCAACAACCCCAAGCCCCGAGTGAATTTTTATGTAATTTTTTATTTTTATAAACTATAGGTTAGCCGTGGAACATTTCTTATAATCTCCACTCCTTAACCTCAATGAAGATTATTTTTTAAATCATGAGACTTTGTTTGTTTTGTACTGCTTTGCTTTGCTCTAGTTTCTTCTTCACAGTTGCTTTAGGTTTTCTCTTTGCTAAGGAAACTTTTGCACTGTCTTAAGTTTGTATGAGGTCTGCTGGTAGGTAGTATTCCTTTAGCCCCAAGATTTCTTAGCGAAGCAAATCAACTTGAGTAGTAAATTTACAGGAGTAGATTTGTGGGTCCTTAGACCTTTACCTTATACTTGTGCAGTTGCTGAAGTCAAGATTGAGGTTCCGAAATGAGCCAATAGACATTAGAACCACATAATATATGGCATTTGTACCTTTTTAGGATTAAACGTTGAATTTTTTGTACTAACACTTAGCCCCCCCCCCCCCCCCCCCAACAATTTTTTTTGTACTAAGGGCTAAAAAATAAACACATTAAGGGTCATAAGAACTTAGAGTGGAACTTCGGACTTGAAAACTGTTCCACAATGGTTCCTATGACCTATAAAAGATTCTTAAGCTAGAAAAAAACTTAGATAACAAATTATAGTTTTGCCAAGGGTCTTGGGACCTTATAAGTTATAAATATATTCAACCTTCAACCCCCCAGTGGACGCTAAAACCTTTGGGATTATTCCTTTTAAATGTTGTAATTCCAGAAAGGGCCTAAGGGCTCTGAACTTAAGATTTGAAAATTCTTGAGTCTAATAAATGGGTTACAAGATATTTAGGCGTGATAAAATTTGAAACCTAAAGTCTCACAAGGGGTTAAAAGACCTATGAACTTAGGTAAATTTTAAATCTAAAGTCCCACAAAGGGTCAAGAAACCTTTGAACTTGGAATATTTGAAACCTGAAGTCCCACAAAGGGTCATAAGATCTCTGGACTTAGGAGCCTTTTAACTTTTTGAGGTCCAAGAATGGACTGAAGAGCCTTAAGACCATAGCCTCCTCGAGGAGGACATTTAGAGGTTCCATAGTGGGACCTAAGAACTTTAAACCCATGGGCTTTGCACATTTAGTTTATAAAATTGGAGTTTTTTGGATAATTTTCTGCATTTGTACATTTATCCCCCCTTCCCCCCCAAAAAAAGTTTTTAAAAAAATAAAAGTTTTATACAAGTCTTAGATTTTATTGTAAAAATTAATGCTTGACACTTGGGATTTTTTTAAGGCAGGGGTCAAATAAATACTTCTCTATGGTCTCTATGTTTTGGTGTAACTTCTTCCATTTTGAAATGTATTTTCTTAAGTGTAAAAAAAGCTTTTAGGATTAATTTTGTGGATCCTTGGACCTTAGTCGATTTGAGTAGTATCAAAGGTAAAAACCTTGATGATTCCTTTAGTATTTTTTGTGTCCTTGGACCTTTGACTAATATTTTGAGTCATCTAAACTTGTGGAATATTGTGTTTTATGAGTCCTAAGACCTTTTACTATATCTTTATCCACATATTCTTTAAGCTACCCCCTCTTTATCACCCATTGAATGGTTTTTTTCAGTTTGAAGTAGTTGTTTGTGTTATGACCATGGTCTCGTTGGAATTTGCAGTATTTGGACTTATACCTTTCGTTGACATTGCTTTTCATGGGCTTAGGAGGAGCTAGGAGATATTGATATTCACCTACAGCAAAGACCTCTTCAAGGGTGGCTGTGAGTAGAGTGAAGTGTTTAGCCTATGGAGGCACATTCTTTTTAACCTCATCTTTCTTATTTAAACTTATCTGCTTTAGAGGTATCCCCAAAATTGGAGAATATGTCTTTTGTCTTTCCCTATAGAGGATAGGTTATGGCATGCCTTGCTAACATATCATCCTCATCATTTATATATTTTTGAGTTCTTTCGAGCAACTCAGTCATAGATTTTGGAGGCTTCTTACTAAAGAACCTCAACAAGTCTTCTGAGGTGCAACATGAGATGAAGGAAGCCATGTAAATTATATCATTAAAGTCACCAACTTGGTATATTATTGGTTGAACCTCTTGTCACATTTCATGAGGGTCTAGACAAACTTTTTCTTGATGTGGAGGAGGGAAATGACATGTTTACTCATCTTCCGAGCTCCAATAAAGTAGCTAACAAAGGATCTTTCCAGCTCAGTGAATCTTCCAATGGACCCGGACTTGAGCCTGGAAAATCAATGCCTAGTTGTTACCCTTAAAGTATTAAGAAAATCTCGGACTAGGACCTCATTTGGGGCATCTTTAAGGATCATAAGTGATATGTAGGTTTCTAAATGATCGATGGGGTCCTTAGACTCATCAAACGGTTTAATATTAGGCACCATCCACCTTAGGGGAAGAGAGTAATGATGAACACTATTAAAGAATATAAATAGTTTCTTTTGGAGGGTTAACTCAATGGTGATGGGTGCCTGAGTTTTTTACTAGTTAAGGAAATTCCCCAATCGATCTTGCATCTTATTTATCTCACCATCCTAGGGCCTAGCCACCAAGGAACCTCCTTGGGATTGATCTCTAGGGAGTGATAACCTATCCTTGATAAGGAAATGATTCACTAATCATTGGGGGCCTTAGGTGCACCCTCTAGATCATTTTTTCCTTCTACTTGGGGCCCATGGTTCTTCCCGACACCGTTATGCTCTAGTATTACTTGGTCCTTAACCACTAAGGGTAAATGGAGCCTATTGAGGAGGGTAACGAGTTTATCTTGGAGCACCTTCTAATGGGACTCCATTTCTTTGAAAGATCACACTAAGGTACAATTACTCACCAGTTTGAAGGGAATAAGGTGTGTATTTGAAAGGAATGAAACTTGTCATTCTCACAGACGATGCCAAACTGATGGGTGCTAAAATCGTAACTAACCTCAGACCCACAAGTGCTCCCCGCTGGACCTCATACATATAAGAGGAGATGAGTGTCAAAGTATGAGACAATGATTTAAAGTGGTTAGGACCTCGAGGTGAGAATCCTATATCCACTGCCAATGGTGTTATTTTCTTTATTAGATCGTAAAAAGAGATTTTACAGTTTAAGTGACCTCTTGAGCTTTGGCCAAAAGAGTGTAAGGCCATACGACCTTCGTCAACAGTCCAAAGAACCTTAGTAAGTAACTGATAGACTTCTCTAATGATTACTAAGCACTGATTTAGGGCTCAACAAGATGTAAAAAGTACTAAATAACAAAAAATTATTCGATTTATGAATATAAAGTCATAACAGTGGGTTGTGCGTGTTTTGAACAAATAGTATACACTTGTTAATGCTAAAACTCATTGTCCTCTATAAGCTTAACTACTTGAATGTGTTTTAATCCTTTAACCGTCCCCATATTTGTATGCAAATTCTAGGAGAGATAATGAGAGGACTATCACACATGGTTTGTGGCGTCTCTAAGGACTAATGGTGTCAACAAAAAAGGGTGGAATGTTGGTAAAAGGATTTATAAGTGGTGTAAGGTATTTGTTAGTAGAGTTAAATACAAATGGGATCTTTCAATGTAAATGGGTGTGACTGGCGGCAGTAGGTGGAACTATGTTGTGCTTTTCACCTACCTATCAGACTAGTTGTAAAAGCTCTATCGGGGGTCTAAGGGGTTCAGAATTGTCAAAAAATGTTCGTGAGATATGGGCTAAGTGACATTGGTCGTTCTTTTTAGTTTAAGGTCTAATATGATCATGGTGAAACCTTTATCATGCGATCTCTGATCTTTATTGGGGTGACATATTGGAACGACTTCCCATACTAAGAAAGATGATGAGAGACCCAGGTCCGTGATCGTACTATGGCTTATCCTTGAGATCATCGGAGGTCTTGGGGACCAAATAACCAGCTGTTTAAGGTGAGAGGTAAGCTGTAGGGCCTCTGATCTTGCTTGAGATTATTCAAGGGTCTTTAGATACTTTCAAACACCAAGTGTAAAATAAAGTATCATCATATTCTAACCACATGTGTGAGATTTCTCTTCTAACTAATTCTCTCATGCGACCATTTTCATGAATCCAACCACGATTTGCAAAATCTATTTAATTGGAAAATTAAACTAATACCTAGTGGTCGAATTCTTCCAATAAATTATTGTCATACCATTTTAGTCCAGAGGGATATTATGTCTCTTGGGGATGATATCTAAGTTTGGTATTTATGGGAACGTTGTTGATAACATAATATTGGATTTCTAGTGTTACCATTACCCGTGTTAATTGACATGGCATGGAAGCACGTTCATCATAAGCAAATCATATACTACCGAAACCCCAGCAGATCATAAATTGTCACTTCTTTGTGGGTGTGTAACTCGATTATGACACATGGTGGAGGGAGTGGGAGCGGGAGTCATTGGTGCTATGATTTACATTAAACAGTTTATGACTGAGAAAATTAAATTCATCATGTTTTAGAAATAAAATAACGTAAACTGGATATATGGTTTATATTATCATATCTTTGCAGCTCTTATAGGTGACATAACGGACAAGAATGTAACACTCCATAATTTTATTAATTTTTCTATTGGGAGTTAATTGAGATTAAATAAATTATATTTGGAAAATTAATCTAGTAAAATAAATATTAATTAGCGAGATAAGGGTTAATATTTTTTTTATATCGAATATTACTTAGTTAATGAGTAATAATAATGATAAGAAAATATTGTGATTGTCGTGAGTGAGAAATACGACAATTACGATAAATTGAGTTGGGACTCGCGTGTCAGTTGTGTCGGAACTGAATTTGGAAAATGATATGTAATTTCACTTTTGATATTCCATATGGTCATTTCGAGTGTGCCAGTGTGTTTGGAAGGGTCGAAATAGTCAGAAAAATCTGCCCGAGGGTTTAGTTTGGGTCCCAAGACACTTTTAGGCCAAACAGGCACACTAGAGGGGTATTTTCGTCTTTTGAAAATTTGGAGAAAATAAACTTATGAAAATTAGAGAGTTATATCTAATATCACGTAAAGGGAATCAGGATTATCAGTTACCAAACCAAAGGAAGAGTCATAGGAGGGAGAAGGAGAGTTGTTCCTGGATATCCAAGGCCAAAAACCACTTTCTTGCACCACCACCACCGGATTTTAGATCGGGAAGAAGAGAACAAAAATCCCACCATCACTTCTGCAGAAATCAGACCTACGAATTGAGGCAAGTGCTTATCTTGCTAATTTGTGATTTGATATGCCATCCATGTTAGAATATAATGATTTCTTTAGGAGTTTCATGAGTTTTGGACATGAATTTGAGGATATAAATCATGTTCTTGGGTAGGAATGGTGATAGACTTGATTCCTTATACATGTAGGATAAATTTGATGAGAAATAACATGAATTGATGAACAAATATGGAATTATCTTAAAGTTATTGAATAAAAATAATAATCTAGGTTTTTTTAGAGATTAATCTTGATTTAATCCAATTCGAAGTTGTTCTTTAAAGATTTAATGACTCTATTACATTAAAAATCGTTTATACATGTTTTTATTATGTTTGAGACCTTTGATTGGGAGTTTGGGATAGCGTGGTTTAGAGGATTAAAAATGGTGAATTCCCATAAAATTTTAATGAAGAAGATGATACCTGTTACAACGAATCAATTCGGCTCCTTGGATGAATCGTTTTACAAAGTGAATCGATTTGGACCAAGGCCGAATCGATTCAGTTTCCCAGAATTTAACAGTTTTCCCCTTTTTTTTAGAACTCATGGAAAACGATTGGGTTGACCTTTGAATTAATTTTAAATCCTAATGAGAGATATTCTATTTACCAGTAGGTAAATATTAGGTTTAAGGTTAGTCACATGAGGAGAGCTTAAGGCTATAAATTAATTAAGTTTAACGGGGTAATAAAAGCTTATTCGGATAATGATTTCTTGTCATGGAAAATTATAAGAATGTAGCACCATGACGAGTAGGCCTTAAGTGAGATACCCATTGAATTTACTTAAGGGACAATTGGCAACCATTTGGGCATTGAGAAACACTGGGTATTATATATATATATATATATATATATATATATATATATATATATATATATATATATATATGGGTGGTGTATGTACCTATTGTTTGATTTGTATGTGTAATCATACCTAGGCTACTTGCTATCACGGGAGGTTTTGCGTTATGGACAGTCTTATTCTAATGAGCCCAATTGAGGGGATATTGACTTGTACCCTAGGATATAGAATTTAGGGATTGAACACCACTTGTGTGAATAAAGGTGTGACCGGTCATTTATGTGCGTTAGGTATGAGTGTATCCCAAAGGTTTAGAACTATGTTCGCCTCCAATATTATGTGATTTAATTTATGGTTCGAGGGAGATTATCTGAACTATTGTCCTTATGTAGTACACGATGTTCCAGAACTTATTAGCAGATTACGCCCACACTGCAGGTCTCCACCTAGGGGTGCTGTATGCGTATATATATGATAAGAGTGATGAAAATGTATATACATGTGATCGATCCTACTGTGAGTGTATTAGTAGATAAGATAGAAAGTGATATCTAAATTAACCAAAGAGTATGAGAACTAAATCATTTATTGGTAATTCCTAATGAATATGAAGAATTAGAAAAGGTAGTATCGTCTTGTATGGGCAATACGAGTGGGCACTATAAGTGATTAAACGCGAAGAGATGTAAGCCAGACTAGTTAGGCGGGTAGTATTACTAGGTGGGTTAGAGTAGTAACATTAGTTGAGGGGTGAGGATCTCAAGTGAGGGAATGCAATACTAACACGTATTTTATATCTTATCTTGATTCATTTTAAACACTTGCTAAACTTTTTCAAACTATTTTACTTAGGCTTTTACCCGTTTCAAATCCTTTTTGTAAAAATAATTTTAGGTGCCCAGCCATAGGGACGCTAGTCATAGGAGTTCCCACATTTGATGTGTTACAGCTGCTGTGAAAGTTGCAGGACCTTGCTATTAGACGCCTCCAAATTTATTCAGTTTTTAGTTGTACTTATTTATCTCCGTCGGGCATGTCTCCCATTCATAGTTGGATATTATTTGTGGATACTTTGTATTTCCAGTTATTCCCCGTTATTTCCAGTATTGATTTAAACTTTACTTATGGATGACTATATTTGGATTTTATCTAGAGTGTTATTCCATACGTAGTTATTTATTTACGTCGATATCTCCTTATTCATTGTTATGTGCATGGAAATGGTGAATGATATATTTATTTCGATTATATTTACTGCATTCTATTAATAAAGATTAAAATTTTGACACTAGGCCATTAAGGTATTAGTAAAATAAATTAAACTTCGATAGTGATGCTAAGAATGACACCATTAATGATTCAAATTTAATTTAATAATGTAATGATCACCCATGATTAGAATAGGCGGGGTGTCACAGAGAAAAGGACGATGAAGATGATATATGCAATGCAACACCGCTGTAAATCCTTCAGTAGATGAGAAAAAAAACTTTTGACGTTCTAGTATATGATCTACCCAAAGGAAGTTATGTATGTGAGAATTCAAAGATATGAAAACTTGATGAATACGTATTGGAGTATTTTTGCTCCTTCAAAATGATCAAATGTCATTTTAATTCCCCATAATCAATTTTGTATATTGAATTTGTAATCATGGAAGATTTTCACGTAGCAACTAATTGTGGCAAAAATAAATCTCGTGTGACTATTCGAATGTTACATAGGAATTCCATACAAAAAACCCACATTGCGAGTTTGGGCAGAAGATCTTCAGCCACCCAATGCTTTCTTAAGACACTTTATCTGCAATTCTCACTTGTATCCCTAATTTTTATAATGTCGAGGATGTTTGTCAGCCAACTTGTGTGGTTTGACTTCATCATGTGTGAACCAGTGTGCCATCGACAATTTTAGGTTTGTGTATCACTCGATATTATACATTCTCCCCATCACATCCTCTTCGGAGACTCGGTTGTCGCATTGAGTTTTATACAACGAGGTATGTACATCATTCAATTATTTTAAGTTACTCTATCGAACTATTTAGTCAATTAATAATAATGAAATAAATAAGATATTTAGTCATTTTAATACATTAATTGGTTAGTTAGTGAATTAATTAAATAAATTTAATTTATTAAACTACTTAGTCACTTGATAAGTAGATTTTTTAGTTATGAAAATAATTTACTAAAGTGAATGTATTGAAATGCTTAGTCATTTGAAAGTTACATTCTAATTAATTATTCAAATTATGTTACTTTATTGAACTATTTAGTAAATTAACCATTATGTAAATATGTTGTTGAATGATAAATCGTTTATTACATTATAGGTTATCCATGAGATTAAGTTTCATTATGGTTTGAGACCGTTTTATACATGGTGGCGTGATATGTCACGCTTAGATCAACAGTGGGCATGTTTAGTTCAATGAATTCAGTTTTGTATATTTTTCCCTATAATAACTAAGGCCTACCCACTAACAAATTATGGCCTTTTATGGAACTCCTTAAGAGATGATGGGACACTACTCATACATTTCATTTCCTCTAGGGGAATTATAATGAGGGTGAGACATTTGATGATTTTAGTCAACATATCCCAAAGGTCCAACAGAATGATGTCAATTGTAATGCGGTTCAGAAATCTCTTTTTTAAAATATGATTGGGGATGAAGTCTGACTTGCTGATTATATGTGATACATTTGAGCGTTCCTTTATTATACTCTCGGACAATTTTTCTTCACAACAGTTTTATCAGAGTTTGTTGGTTGATTAAGCTAGATTTTTTGGGTGACTTTGATCACGACGCCATAATGCATTACACAAAAACAAGCTTTTAGTAAGAGACCATTTTTATTACTAACAGTATTTAACGTTATTAATTTCTAATAATGCATTCCCGTTACTATTTTAATTTAAATGTTATTAATTTAAGTTTACAAATTTAAAAAATATTCTCGATAAATTATTTTAAGACTTCCCCAAAAAAATAGAGAAATGCGTATACAATTTTCATTTACCCATTTCCTTCCCCCATTTTCAACTCCCAAATGAAGGACCTAATTTCACCCCCTTTAGCCATTCTCCCCCTCAATCCTTAAAGATGTGTCACGTTTCTCCTTTCCCTAACATGTACCCTCCTCAGCATTCGTCTTTATCCTCTTCCAACTACTCGCTACTCAGACGTTTTCTTTCACTGTAGTGAGTTTAATTTTCAATATGATTTAATTTTTATACCTAAAAGATCTTGTTAGTAAGTTTTATTCTGATTTTAGGGTTAGTATTATAACATTTTAGGGTTCAAAACTTAGAATCATCCGATTTCTATTTTTTATTTCTTTTATATTTTCCATTTTTTCATGATATAATTCACATAAATTCTTGTGTGTGGGCCCAAAATTGATATATATAAAAGGGAGAACAATCGAATTAATTCCATGTAGCTGGAACATGGCCCATAGTTGCATATAAATGTAATTTGTCGAATATTAGGGGGATAACTGCAAATATTGAGGGATCACGCAGGTGAGTTAGAAGACCAGTCCTTATAGGACTCTATAACCTATAATTAAAATGAACATGAAGAGGCCTAGATAAATAGGACTCGTGTACTTATAAATAAGGTTGACCTCACCTAGTTTACGATATTGATTGTAACCTGAAAGTGGTGACTTGGACTCTTAGCTAGCATACCTAACATACCAATCGCCATTTTCTTCTTCTAAGAAATAAACTCATCTCCCCTTCTCCATGGGCGTAGGAATAACGATCTGCTGAGCCACATACATCTTGTGTCTTTTATTTTTTTTCATTCATAATAATTTTGGGGCCAAATTCCAAATATGTCTTTTATTGTGGGTAAATATCACCTTTAATTTGGCATCATATATGAAAAATCGAATTCTCACCACTATCATAACTATTTACTCCAACAATGAATATGAGTGAAAACTAGCCTCACCATACTTTCATGAGAGTCGTGTTCAGTTTAAGATACGGGTCGTCAGGAGAGACCAAAATCCTTTTAGATTTTTATATTACCTGGGCGACTTAGGTCCAGGGGAATTCACCCAAAATATCAAGGCCTAGCTACCGCCGTCATACACTGTTGGTTGAATTACTAGAGGGAAGAGCAATATCATGTCTAGCCATTATTTATGAAGAAAGATTAGACCAGCGTGATCAAAAGATCGCTCATCTTAGGAGGCAACTATCTCAGTAGTCAGAGGATTATCATTTTGATTATTGAACTCTAGAACGCTATAGGCTGAGAACTCGTTCACCACGAAACATCATGTCATAGTGCAATCTCATGCTTTCTTGTTTGATTGTAATTGCCAACAAGTTCGTCTAATGGAATCAGTACATAGTAGTAAGTCCCCTCATCTAAAAGAAATGTCGTACATATTTGGGAGTGACAAATTTAGAGGTCTTATCAAGAAATAATTGGAAATAAAGTTGAATCCAAACCTTCCCTAAACACCTAAAGTCATGTCTAGGAAAACATTGACGCATGGCTCTTCCTCGCCATTTATTGTAGAAATGGAGACCTTTGAAACCCCCAAAAGGTTCTCATTGCTAAAAATTATAACTTATGATGGGAAAGAAGATCCTGCCCATCACATCAGGGATTACAAACAAATGATCTACCTTTGGAGCCATCATGATTCTCTAATGTGCCGAATTTTTTTGTCAACTCTAGGGGAAATCAACATGACGTGGTTTGAGAAATTATCCCCTGGACATTTTTTTCATTATCGGAGTGGCCAAGAAGTTTATAACCTGCTTCATCACCAACAGTAAAGCAGTAAAGGAGGTAATTCATGGATCACACTCAAGAAGAATAAAGGAGAATCCTTTAGGAAGTACGCACATAGGAATTTGGAACCGTATAACAAAATTGATTATTGTAATGAGAAATTGGCGATCTCATCATTTAAATTGGGTCTTGATCAATTAGATGACCTTTACCAATCTTTGATCAAGAAGTCGGGGTCAATAATGGACGATCTTATGTATCTCATAGAAAAGTAGCCCAAAGTGGAGGACGAGCATATCAACACGAAGGTTCCAGTCGGTCAAGTTCCTAAATAGTCAAATCATAACAATATGAAGAAATCCTTTAAGGAGGTAAATCAATCTACTCCAGCAAATAGAGGCTTGTGAAATAATGCTAACAAATAGTGACCCAATTCGTAGATCAATGAAAATAAATATCAGGAGAAAAAAATCTTCTTCAAAGATCCAATCTACAAGATAGCTCCATATATTAAAGACAATCCCTACTTTAAGAGGTCATCCAATATGTTCAGCGACCTAAGTGATAGGGACACCAGCCATAGATGCAACTATCACTAGGATTCTCATCCAGACTGGGCACATATGGTTGAAGAAGGGCTATATGTGATTGGAATAAACCTATGGATGAAAATAGGTATAACTATCACTAGTATTCTCTGGTCGGCATAAACCTACCACATAAGGACCAGATCTCGTCCTTCTTCAATAAACCTACGTCACTGTCACACCCCGCCTAATTATAGTGTCGACCTCCACCAACACTAAGCCGGGCGTAAGTAAATAAAATACCATTCTTAGCATGAGACATATATGAGACATAAATCAATCAATCAATCCACAAGACAAGTAATTGAATCAATCCTAAATGATAATAACAATTGAACGATAAAAGATCCATCACAAGCTAAAACTTTGAATATATTCAATCTCTAAAAATGATTTAATTAAAACTGAGTAATAATCAACTGTGAATAATCCAACTGATAAAAACACACCAATATCATTTTAATTATCCCACAACCCCAAAGCGTTAATTTAATTATATAAACCCAAATTTAATATTGTTCTCACTTTTCATTATGGAGGTCCTCCCGCCCCGGGTGGTAATCCACCAAAGTGTCACACTTTCCCTTATCAATAGCCATCCGAATCCGTTTAAACTGTCGGTCCCTGACGCATTATGTCGCTACCAATTTTAATACCCGTTTTATCTTAGGCATTAATTCTCATTTTCTCAATTTCATAATTAACAAATTACCCCACCCTTTTAATTGATGTGAGATCCTCAAAATACCCCTTAGTCCCATACTGAAGTGTCCCCAAAGTATGTATACGTCCTATCCTACGTATAAGATGAATTTCCAACATTTAATCGTCCTAGTCTCTAGCCTAGGCTAGCGTGATGATGATAAAACATAAAAATCAGCCCACCCCCGGAATATAAAATCTCCACGAATTTATACTAACTAGTCCCATACCTAGCAAGCATAAATTATAACCAAGGCCTACCCACTAGTCCCATAGCTATTAAGCATCCTATAATAGAGGTGAGCAAAAATACTACCTAAAATACCCTTATCCCCATGATGGAAAAGGTGAATAATAATAAATCACACAATACACAATTCATAAGAATAATATAGCACGTAATCATAAAAATCCCAATTCAATTTAATTCAATGAATAATATTGTCATCGTTTTCAACATAATTAATTACGTTAAAAAATGTTAAATTTTTATTAACATGCAACAATATTCAATACTTCATAATCATTCTCTTTTATAAGTCATCCAATTTTTATAAGTGTGAGTGCGTCCCATTAATCATATAAATAATTCCATAAAAAGTCTACATAAGAACCTACACCCAAAGCCATAAAAATCCAAAAATCTAACCTATGCACCCAAGGGTTTCAAAGACTAATTAAAATTTAAAAGTTTCATAAAAACAGTCACAAAATTAAGTGTCCACTTTCTCTAATTAAGTTACTAATTAATTTTAGTCAAAAATACATCATTAATGGTTTAGGCGACACTTAAAGCGCATAATACTAAAGGAAATGAATAGAGTATTCATGCCTGAAATTTTTCAGATAAAAATCTGAGTAGATGGTTGGATTCCTCTAGAAATATTAGCAAAGAAGTGTTCTTGAACCTTCTTGAGAAAACACCAATTGAAACTTCAATTCTAGAGTTAAAACTTGTTAAAAGTTGGGGTTAGGGTTTGGTGGTGAGAGCAAATATGTTTGGAGAGCCTTACTGGAATTTTTTTTTGAGAGAAATGTATTTTGAAAGTCCCAGTCCCGTATTAGTTTTGGTATTTAAAGGGTTTAAGAGCTAGAAAATGATTAGGACTCTAATTAACCCACTGCCTCACCTGTCGCTCAAATTACTGACACCTGTCGTTCAAACAAGATGCTACGTCGTTCGAACGACATACGCTGTCATTTGAACGACCCAAACATTTAAGTAAAAACTTTAAAAAATCCTCCTTTACACTTAGAAAGATATTCTTTAACTCAACAAAAACTTACCTGCTTGTTAAAATATACTAAAAAATTATTCTAAAATTTTATTATAACTCCTATTTAATTCCAGTTGAAAATTTACTACTCAAATATAAAAATCAACCTGTTTAATTATTAAAGACCATAAAATCCAAAATTTTATTTTTTTCTCGAATATTCCAATTAATTAATTAAATTAATTAATAAAAACACGGGGTGTTACATACTTCCCCACTAGTAAAGGAATTTTATCCTCGAAATTCAACAAATCGTAATTGCACAAAAGAAAATAAGGCTCACGTATTCCTACTCATAGAGTACCACAATTAGGCGCCCACACACCTAACCTACCCGAATGTAATCCTTAACAAAAATACAATATATATTTTGCCAACATATATAAGTATTTAAGAAAATATTACGTACCGCGATACTCTACTAGCCACTCAATCTATCCTGCTTGCCTGAGGCTAAGGCAAATAACACCTCCCATAACCGATATTGGTTGGCGCTGCGACCACTCCCTGACCACCTGACGCTGTTGGTGCTGTTGGTGCTCCCTGAACAACTACTGCTGTGAGAACTGGAGGACTCAGTCCTTGTACCCACTGACCTTGTTTCACTTGTGTGACTTGGCCCTGTTGGGCCTGTGCCGCTTGGCCTTGTTGGCCCTCGTTCTTAAAACACTTAGGCGCCTTATGTCCTACTTTACCACAAAAAATCATTCACCCGTAAAAGGTTCGTAACGTCTTATATTTGCTCGCTTTTCTCACTGTCCTTGTTGTTCCTGGTTTGTTCTTTGTTTCTTCCACACTTGGTCATTGCGACCCTTATTCTCACCACCTTGTCCATTTGACTCTTGTCTCTTTACCAAATTCTTTCGATAATTGGCCTTATCTTTCCATAGTAACATTGCGACATCCACCACCTGAGCATAAGTAGTGTACGCTGGATTTCCCAACACCATCTACCTAATCGACAAAGACAATCCCTTAATGAAACACTCCATTTTCTTTACCTCAGTGCTAACCTCCTCTAGTACGAACATAGATAGATTGGTGAACTCCTGTTCATACTCAACAATCAACTTTGAATCCTGCTCCAAGTCCATAAATTCTATTTTCTTCGCGTTCATAATTGCATACGAAAATTACTTATTATTAAACTTTATCAGAAAATCTGCATAACCCAACTGATCTCTATCCTCCAGCGTGCTGGCACTCTCCCACCACTGTAATGCATCCCCAGTGAGTTTAAATATTGCTAACATATGCTTCTGCACATCCTTTCAGTCCACCATTCTCAATAGTCTCTCCATGTCCCTTCTCCATTGGTAAGCAATCGTTGGGTCCGATCACCCTGCGAAGGTGGGAGGATTGCCTTTAAGAAAGATGGTTCTCACCCTATCCCAAGACGAAATGGGTGTACCCTGCTGCTATGCCTCTAAAGTCACCCATCTCTATCTCCCCATATCCATACTGGCCTCCATGGCCTCACGAATGATGGCCTCCAAATCCTTGGCCTCCAAAATAATCTGTCGCTGCCTCTCTTGAGTCGCGGGATCGGAAACAGACTCCTCTCTCCTACTCCCAGCTCTCTTTGTGTTCGCCATTTGAAAAGATAGTAACAAAACAACATCGGACTCGGAATGACTAAGAGTACGAATCATCAAAAGGAATCAAAGATAAGCAACACAAAAACTAAGATGGACTCATAACCTAGAGGATCTGAGACCATGCTTTGATACCATCTGTCACACTCCTCCTAATTCTACGTAGATCGCCACCAAAACTAAGCTGGGAGTGAGTAAATAAAATACCATTCTTATCATGAGACAGATATGAGACATAAATAAATCAATCCAAAAGATAAGTAATTGAATCAATCCCAAATGATAATAACAACTGAACGATAAAAGATCCATCACATGCTAAAACTTCGAATAAATCCAATCTCTAAAAATGATTTAATTAAAACCGAGTAATAATCAACTGTGAATAATCCAACTGAAATCATCTAACAACTTTGGAACCGAATGGCCCAATAAAACCCAAATGAAGTCTCATAATAAAATATGACTGAAAAAAGTCTAACTAAATAAAGCGGTAAAATGAATAAACTTCAGCTGCACCTCCAATGATATTCAATAAATCCTATACAACTACTCTAGCACTAATACCTGAAAATGTAAGTCAACGCTTGAGGTCAGAGCCTCGAGCATGAATACACACTACTCTCCTAAAATAAGGTCTGTGAACCCAGACAGTAGCATTATAAGCAATAAATATCACAATAGATTATTTTAATTATAAATATAATTAAATGCGGGAAGGATAAATAACTAACCACCCCCAAAGATTCTGATAAAAACAAACCAATATCATTTTAATTATCCCACAACCCCAAAGAGTTAATTTAATTAAATAAACCCAAATTTATTATTATTCTCACTTTTTATTATGGCGGTTCTCCCGCCCGGGTGGTAATCTATCAAATTGTCACACTTCCCCCTGTGAATAGCTAGCCGAATCCATTTAAACTGTCGATCCCCCGCAATATGACAAGGTTCCACACACGACACGACATAAATCGCCCAAGCCGACCCATTTAAGTTGTCGGTCCATGACACATATGTCGCCACAAATTTTAATACTCGTTTTTATCTTAGGCATTAATTCTCATTTTCTTAATTTAGTAATAAACAAATCCCCCACCCTTTTAATCGATGTGAAATCCTCAAATACCCCTTAGTCCCATACCTAAGGGTCCCCAAAGTACATATACATCCTATCCTACATATAAGATGAATTTCCAACATTTACTCATCCTAGTCTCCTGCCTAGGCTAGCGTGACGACGATAAAACAAATAAATCAGTCCACCACCGAAATATAAAATCCCCACGAATTTATACTAACTATTCCCATACCTAGCAAGCATAAATTATAACTAAAGCCTACCCACTACTCCCATACGTAGTAATCATCCTATAATAAAGGTGAGAAAAAATACTACCCAAAAGCCCCTCGTCCCCGCGATGGCAAAAGTGAATAATAATAAATCACACAATACACAATTCATAAGAATAACATAGCACATAATCATAAAAATCGTAATTCAATTTAATTCAATGAATAACACCCTCGTCGTTTTCAACATAATTAATTACGTTAAAAAATGTTAATTTTTTATTAACATGCAATAACATTCAATATGTCATAATCATTCTCTTTTATAAGCCATCAAAATTTTATAAGTGTGACCGCATCCCATTAACCATATAACCAATCCCATAAAAAGTATACATGAGAACCTACACCCAAAGCCATAAAACCCAAAAATAAAACCTACGCACCCAAGGGTTTCAAGATTAATTCATATTTAAAAGTTTCATAAAAACAGTCCCAAAATTAAGTGTCCACTTTATCTAATTAAGTTACTAATTAATTTTAATCAAAAACACATTATTAATGGGTTAGGCGACACTTAAAACGCATAATACTAAAGGAAAGGAATAGAGTATTCATACCTGAAATTTGTCGGATAAAAATCTAAGTAGACGGTTGGATTCATCTTTAAATATTAGCAAAGAAGTATTCTTCAACCCTTTTGAGAAAACACCAATGGAATCTTCAATTCTAGAGTTAAAACTTGTTAAAAGTTGGGGCTAGGGGTTAGAGGTGAGAGAAAATATGTTTAGAGAAGCTTACTGGAGAAAAGTTTGAGAGAAAAGTGTTTTGAAAGTCCCAGCCCCGTATCAGTTTTGGTATTTAAAGGGTTTAAGAGTTAGAAAACGATTAGGACTCTAATTAACCCACCACCTCACCTATCGCTTTCAAACGAGATGCTACATCGTTCGAATGACATATGCTGTCGTTTGAATGACCCAAACATTTAATTAAAAACTTTATGAAATCCGCCTTTACACTTAGAAAAATATTCTTTAACTCAACAAAAACATAACTTTTTGTTAAAATATACTAAAAAATGATTTTAACATTTTATTATAACTCCAATTTAATTCCGGTTGAAAATTTACAACTCAAATATGAAAATCAACCTATTTAATTATTAAAGACCATAAAATGAAAAAGTTTTTTTCTCGAATATTCTAATTAATTTAATAAAAACACGGGCTGTTACACTCGCAAGGACGAGATCTGGTGGATATAAACCGACCACACAAAGATACTCTGGTCCTTACTCTGCAAATTGTTAATTTCCATATGAAGAGGCTATTAGTCAATCAAAGAATTTCATCGCAGTCATGTATGTATACTTATTATACAAGATTAGTTTCAACATCAAAGATCTAGACACTAAAGTGGGGCCACCAATAAGCTTTAATGGAGATGTATAAACCCCTACTGGGAAAATCAAGTTACCAGTTAGGGTTGGCCCAGTGAATAAGGAGATATAATTCCATGCCATCCAATTAGAATCTCCTTACAAAACTATAATGCACAGAGGTTAGCTTCACCATATGCAATTTATTCCCTCTTCATTTTATCATAAATTAATTTCCTAAACGACTAAGGAGTCGTGGAAATTTTAGGAGACCATGCAGCAGCTCGCAATTGATTTGTAGATTCCATCAAAATAAATCACAACTAGTTTAAGAAGAGTCAGGAGGATGACAATCTAGAGGATGATCAATCCAAGTATCAATTAAAAGGATTTTCGATAGGGTGTGGAAGATACTTGATTAGCCCCGCCCGAATGAGTAATGGAAAAAATCATCACTGCTCCTCTAGATTCATGTCAATTGGAAAATACCTATCTGATAAGATCTGGGCTACCTAAGGAAGACACTGAGCAACTCCTCTATTTCCTCATAATCAATGCTGACCTCTTTGCATTAATATCATATGATTTATCAAGGATAAATTCAGAAATTACCTGTCATTTGATGCACGTGGAACTAATTGTAAAACCGATCAAGTAGAAATTAAGAAAGTCAAAGTCGAGAAAATCAAAGTTATAGAAGCTGAAGTTGAAAATTTACTCTGGGTCAGCTCCATTAGAGAGGTCCAATTCCCTAATTGGGTGTATAATATCATTACGATTAGTAAGAATAGTAGGAAATGGAGAGTGTATGTGGAATTCAATGACCTCAATAAGTAATGCCCCAAAGATAACTTTTTGTTGCCTCATATATATCGACTCGTGAATTTAACAGTCGAATATGAACGCATGAGTTTCATGGATGCATACCGATTTATCACCACCTTGGGGATTTACTGCTACAGAGTAATTTTGTTCGGCCTGAAGAATACTAGAGTGACCTATCAGCACCTCGTAACCAAGATGTTTATGTAATAGATCAGTTCATCTATGGAAGTGTACATCGATAATATGCCCTTTAAAATCCAACATTCATCTAATCACATCAAAGGCCTTGCAAAGACCTTTAAGATCGTCAGAGAGTATATGATAAAGATAAATGCCTCAAGCTTTATCTTTAGTTTTAGATTCAGAAAATCTCTTGGATACTAGTAACCTAGAGAGATATAGAATCAAATTTAAAATAAATCAAGGCTTTGTAGGATATCAGAAGGCCAACCACTATTAGAGACATCCAGGTCCTCATCGAAATGGTGGAATTCTTGAATTATTTCATATCAAAGTCATCGAATAAGTGCCGATCATTTTTCCACGCATCGTGGAAGGCAAGTTTAACCATCTGGACAAAGGAATGCAACCAAGACCTTGAAGTAATTCAACAGTAATTGGGATCTCCTCTCTTATTATCATTTCTTGGAGATGGGGAATATGAGTATCTATATTTGGATGTCTCATAACATGTAACCAATGATTCACTAATATGATTACAAGACGAAGAGCAAAAGATGGTCTCAACTATACTCTCCTTGAGTCAGAGAGTAAATACATGGCTATTAAGAAGATGGTTTTGGCGTTAGTAATAGTGTCCAGAAAGCGGAGGCACTACTTTCATGATTATACTATAGTCATACCCACAACTTAACCATTAAAGGAGGCTCTGAAGAAAACATATCTCTCAGAAAATATAATGAAGCAGTCCTTAAAACCTGCACAATTTGATATTAGATATGAGCCACAAACTACAATCAAAGGGGAGGTCTTGGTTAACTTCGTGGCAGAGTTTTCATCATCACTAAAAGGTGAGGTAGAGGAGCGAAATCTAATCCTTAAATTATTAACCATTAGAAAATGTGATCAGGAGGGGAAAATATATGCTTATGAGGCATCCAACAAATGATGAACATTAATTGGGATCATCTTTGTCACACCAAAATGAGGTCTCATTGAGTAAGCAGTTAGACTGAGATGAAAGGACTCTAATAATGACGCGAAATATGAGGCCATAATACATGGTCTTCTAAAGGCGATTAACCTATGAACCAATCATATAATCCTATATTGTGACTTCAGATTGACCGTTAATTAATTGGGAGACGAATACGAGGCCAGGGATTCCAGAATGCTTGATTACAATGATATGGCTAGAGGTTTTCTTTGATAATTCAAATCTTCCCCAATGGAATAACTTCCAAGAAATTATAATAGCCACATAGATACCCTAGCTACTTTGGTTTCATTTATTGGCACTGACTTGAAGAGGACGATTAAAGTAGATTATATAGATCGCCCAAGTATTGAATAGTCTGACCCAAGTATTTTCATCTTACAAGTAGATATATATCCATCACAGATGGTTTCGATCATTTCCTACCTGAAGAACGATGAGATGCCCCTAGATGATAAAGTATAACATAAGTTAAGGATTAAGTTGACCATATTTTTCCTTAACTCCGAGGGTAAACTCTATCGACGATCATTCATTGGCCTCTTTCTGAAGTGTGTTCACCTGGATCAAGTGGAGGAAGTCCTTAGAGAGATGCATAATAGAAATTATGGAGCCCACGTAGGTGGACGATCGCTCTCATACCGGGCCATCTCATAGGGGTATTGGTGTCCATTCATATAAAAGGATACCATACAACTCTCCTGAAAGTGCTCTAAAGGCTAACATTTTTCACCCATCATCAAGTATCCAACTAAAGATTTGAATGCTCTGACAAGTCCATGGACTTTTGCTAAGTGCGACATGGATATTATGGGTCTGTTACCCGTGGTACATAGAAATTGAAAATATCTAATAACGACCATTGAATACTTCATAAAGTGGGTGGAGGCAAAACCACTCACCCATATCAGAGAAGCACGATTTTGAATTCCAAAAGAACTAGTCACCAACAACGGAACAAAGTTTGACAATGACTTTTATAGGGAGTCTTGTGCAGAATGAAGGCTTAGGATCCACTTCACATTAGGATCCACTCGACTTCCACTTCATCCTTCAACATATTATTCAGGTCGTCAACCTTACCCTTATTAGTGGTAAGTAAACCCATTCGGGCGGAGTTTGAGTCCGTGAGCTGGTCATTTCTCTTCTTGAGGTAGATCTCCCAGTTGGAGAGCTATTGAACAACTTGCATACTCTGTGCGAAAGGAAATTAAAAGTTTGTTATAAGAAATAATAAAAGTAAATAGATGAAAAAGGTAAATTAAACTCACCGAGACATTGTGATGGAGACCTTATTTATGGAGTCGCTCCATTGAAAAGCCTCTCAAATTGATTATGTCAAAAAGTAGCATCGCTACCCGAGCAACAAATAATGGTACCTACGTATCTCTGTGGGTCATGTTGGTCGCAGTTACCGGCACTCTACCCTTTAGAAAGTTGATTTACCAAGGTGATCCCGGTTCCCTTCAGTAGGAGGAGTCCTTGGTTAGTCCCATTATCGAGTTTCAATGATGGTCATGATAGGACCAAGGACAGTCTTAGGGATGTGAGGGGTAGGATTACCCCTGATTGAAGTCAATATTTCTCTTTTTGGTCTGTTTATCATTTTTATTTTGCTGGCATTCCAATTACTAGGCCTCTTTGTCCCTGAGGGATATGACCCTATTTTTCTAACATACTACACTTTTTTTTGGATTGGCTACTCAGAGTCCCTTGATTCATTAAGTTATTCCGAATAGATGCCAGGTCAACTGCCCTTATTTGTCAATTGTTCATCTCTTCGAGATTAGATGGGATCGGAGGAAAGGTTAAATCTTCGGCGCCAAAGTTTTCCTTAGCTTCAACCTCTTCCTAAGTACAACCTGAGGTACTGGCATCATAAGAAAAATGGGTCCAAGACATCCAGAAATGAATCAAGATCTTCATCTGATCTTTCTTCCCGATTAGCATTGGAGTTTCTCGAGATGATGTGAGTAGATTCTTCCCCTAAATAGACACCCCTAATAACTTCACTTAGAATTAGGGTGGAAGTGGGAACATAATCTTTACGACCATTGTGTAATCGACAATGGTGACATTTGGAACAACGGTGAAGTTCATAATTGATTAAATAATGAGATCATAACTAGAATAACCTCGGTCACTCCCCAATGGGTATATACACCAACTAGGTTCATCCGCTTACAAACTATCTCTAAATCTCTAAGATTTACCTGGTAATCAGACGGTTTGGTATTAAGAAAATGATCCACATCCAAACAATAAAATGATCAATAACATATAGAAATGCTAGGTCATTAAAAATAGGTATTCAATTGGAGAACCAATAAGGTTTCCCCTAGTCGAAGGAACCCTGAGACCATTATAGTTTTCACCATATAATTCCTCTGAAAACACAAGGACGTTCTTTTCAGTGTCCTTTTACATTTGGGGTAAATATGTAACCAAGTTATGGGACGTATCCCTAGCCTGAATATTGTACAAATCCACGTCCGAGGAAGAACTCGAATCGTATTAGTATCTCCTTAAGACCTAGATTTGGCCCATATATTTAATTAATGGCTATTGTGCCCATCAAAATCTAGTGGAATATATCATTTGTCTAGATTGGGAGTATTCCGTAATAATGGAGTACTCGCACCAGTAATGAGTGAAGGGGGAAACGATTCCCGTCTAATATGGCAGTAATCATGAAAGAAACTTCACTATTGTAGAGATCTAAAACGTCTTCCTCTTCCAATGAAGTCCAAATATGGACATTGTCGGGAATTTCATATATTTCATGGAACTCCCAAAAACCATTTGTTGTAAAAACCTCATACTTTCTCCCACATCTAGAAATAGTAAAGTTGTGAGGAAAAATAAGATGAAGATAGAGAAAAATTTCTTGCAAGATTAAAACACTAGAGAAGGAAATAAAAATAACTTGAGAAGATGAAAAGTGTCCAAGGTATAATCCCTTGCGGGCCTTATAACTTTTGCTACCAAATCAAATCAGCCATTGCTCGGTGATTAGACTAGGTGACTGAACCAATTGTGACGCTACACACATGCTCACGCGCAATCATGAGCCATAAAATACGTCGTTAATTCAAAAAAAGTAATAATTGTAACCCACTTTCAAAAATGGGCACGTGCGGAATGAGAAATAGTGGTCAAATGATTACTTCAGGTTATATGTGTTGACACATGTCCAAGGCATAAAAGCAGTGCTGGGATGATTAGCATATCAACTGAGCTCCTAATATTGGGGGAAACTTAAGGGAGAACAGTCGAATTAATGCCATTTAGCTGGCACATGGTCCGTAGTTTTATATGACATAATTGGTTGAATATTGAGGATATAACTGCTAATGTTGGGAGATCATGTAGGCGAGTTGGAAGACCAATCCTTATAGGGCTCTATAGATTATAATTATGGTGGACATTGAGATATAGAGAGAAATATGACTCGTGTACTTATAAATAAGGGAACTTCACCCAATCTGAGGATATTAATTATAACTTGCACGTGGTAGTTTTGACTCTCACCTAGTAACCCTAACACTCCAATCATCATTTGTTCTTCTAAGAAATAGACTCATCTCCTTTCCTTTCCCATGGATGTATGTAGGACGATCTATTAAACTGTACATCTAGTGTCCTTTATTTTTCTTCATTCATAATTATTTTAGGGCTAAATTCAAAACATTTCTTTTATTATGGGTTAAGATCCCCTACATATATGATGATAAACTAATTATGTTTCTCACACTTAATGTTATATCTTGACCACAAAACTATCTTGTAGAGTATGGATCTAAGAAACTCATTTCTTAAATTGATAAATAATGTTTGGAATATATATAGCTTTGAGTTAGTAAAATTTACCAATAATTGTAAAAATTGATGTTATTTCACCACAATTAGCTTGTTATAAAATTACTAGGGTTTATACTAGCATCTTTAATGATATGATGAGTATCAGGGTATAACTGTTGAAACATTTTAGTTCATGAGAAATGTTTATTATTAATTTTGGTTGTGAGTTTGAATTAGGTTTCATGAAGTTGGCATACTTCTTAATTAAATAATGAACTCTTTGATCTCTTGAATTGGTACTATTTTCTTCAACTGTGATTACACTAAAATGCATTGGGAGTTTTTCTAGAATTTTGCAATGATTAGCTGCAGAGACAAATATAATTATTGGCTTGTACAGCCTTTGCCAAAGTTACTATTGATATTAAGAGTCTTTGTTGTTCTTTAAAACTAGGTTCATATCAGTTGTAGGGACGTTACGACTTATAAATGCTTTGATTTTGCAATTGGCCACTCTGGGGTATGCCATATTGTGAATCTTCATAAACATTCATGGTAATGTGGTTATCAGAATGAAAAATGCAAATACTTAGTATTTTTAAGTTCAAGATTCTAATTTGGCTTTTGTTACAGGTTTTAAAATTTACTTTTAGCATTCTTTTATTCCTGCCATTATAAGCTATCCTATATCTTGTTGTATTTTATTAATAAGGTTATCTTTTTGTTATTAATATATTTAATGTTATTCTAATTATTCCACCTGTTGAAGCTTGTTATGTTTATGGGAACTAAACTGTCGGTTGTTATACAATTTAACTTTTGTGGGTTATGATTAAATAAGACTAATCTCAAGAAGTTAATTCAAACTGCCAATTTTAAAGAGCGAGGTGGAAACTCTAAGAATCAAAGGGTGATATTTTGATTGCAGAACTTCAGGATAATATATATTGTCACCAGATCTCAATAAATCAGGTGTTTATATTTTTTAAATGTGTATAAGATGCTAGTAGGTACCACCTAACATTTGATGCTTTAAAGTGCAAAGATAATGCGAAATATTCTACACGCTCCATCAAACACATTTTGCAGACATACAACAGTCAATATCCATTAAAGGGCTGGATGAATCGAATCTTCTGTTCTTCATGTTAATGTGAGAAGAAACCTCCATTAAGTCTGGGAATCAGAATGAAAGTAAAGGGGTTTGGGGGTTTTGAGTTGTTCTTCTTGTAATTAGAATTTCTTATTCTCTCTTGTATTCTCTATCAGTAAAGAAATGTATAAAATAACAATTGCGATTGGTGATATACTAAATAAAGAAACTAATTATAGCTATGAATCAAACTCAAACTAATTAAATTACTATCACGTTAGTTTGTGGAGATAACATGTATCTAAGATCATTTAATTTAGGGATTTTTAACTTAACCCCCCGTTTATATTATCATATTTGACATAACCTCCAGTTTCACAACCTCTTAGACATAAACTCTAATTTTTAACACCGTTAGAGACCTATTGAGAAATCCATGTTTCATAATTAAGTTTAACCCCCAACTCAATTTTTTTTACCTAAATACCCTAATTTCATCTTCTTTACGGATCATCATGGGCATCATGGGCATCATGGGCGTCGTGGAGTTACTTGAACAATTAAAATTCTACATCTATAAATTATAACCCTTGGATTGGGGCATGTAACCGAGCATATTGAGAGAGACTTAATAATATAGTAGACCTCTCCATGGACGTAGGCTAGTTACCGAACCATGTACATAGTTGTGTTGTGTGTGTGATTATATGCTTTCTTGTTTAATTGTGATTGTTCTTCATAAAAATTCTATTGTGATATTTTTTGATACCACAATTGGCATCGTCTGTGGTAAACGACTGTTATTCCTATGAGAACACTCACTAATCGAAAGCCCTTAATGTCTCACCGTAGCAATAACATCCCCTAAACCGACGATGTTTAGGAAGAACCTTCCTCTCTTAGGGCCATGTCAGAAATTCGCCAACCAAATCCAAGGCTTTGCCAACAAAGGCAACCTTTTGAAGAGAGTCATAGATTTCCAAGGTCCACACAAATTTCTAGGTTGGTCGATGCCTATGAGGCCAGACTTCGAGAGCAAGAAGAAGCCACTCGTCGCTAAGAAGAGGAGAATGATCGCCTAAAAAGGTGACAGGAAAGAATGGAGAGGAATATCCATAAAAATACAAGACAACTTTATGATTGAACTCTTATCTCTCAAGTGAGTGAGTCTCATGGCCGAGGAAGGAGCCCTAAGCACGACCAAGGGAGAATTGAGAGGAACAGGTCATAGGATGGTCAATCAGAATGACTTCTGCCAGCTCGACACCGTGGGAGTCCTGCTCGACAGAATGATGAAATCAGAAGTTTAGTCCGTATGGAGATGGATCAGCAACCAACCCACCGAGGGTCCAAATCCATATGAGAGCTATCCAAAAGAGCTTTTAACACCCAGATGAAGTCCCCTTTTTCCAGGGCAATAGAAGAAGAGCCCCCCAAGAAATTCGTAATCCCTAGATTCCAGATCTATGATGGGAAAACTGAAATTATCGATCATGTTCGGCAGTATATGAAGACCATGACCTCTCATACCTAGAATCAACCTTCAAAATCCTTAGGAAGTACCGAATAAAGCTTAATGCAAGTAAATGTTCATTCGGGGTCCAATCAAGAAATTTCTTAGGCAACCTAGTGAGTAAAAGGGGAATTGAGGCCAACCTAGATCAAATCGATGCTATCACCAAGGTCCAGCCTCCTCAGACACTAAGAGATGTTTAGAAGCTTACTGGAATGCTCGCTCGGATTAATTGCTTCATCTGTAAGGATTCGGAGGGCTGTCGACCATTTTTCCAGCTCCTAAAAAAAGGCAAAGTCCTTGTATGGAATGAAGATTGCTTGCAAGCTTTGGAATAGGTCAAGTCTTACCTTAGTAAGCCATCGATTGAGCTCGAAAGATTCAACATCCACTTCCATCCCATAACGACGATCAAAGGACAGATCCTAGAAGATTTTATTGCTAAGTTCATAGGAGGTCAACCAGTAAATCTGCTGGACAAAGAGAAATTAGTTACATGTGATGCAGCGACCAAAGATTGGATATTGTATGTTGATGGAGCCTCAAATTCTAAGGGGGCAGGAGTAGGGATTGTTTTCATTGCCCTCTAAGAAATAATAATCGAGCAGGGAATTAGGCTGGGATTTGAAGCCTCCAATAATGAAGCTGAGTATAAAGTGTTGATCGCCAGTTTGTAAAAAGCCAAACTTCTGAGGGCACGATGCCTCATTGTATTCGGTGATTCTAAAATGGTCTCTAAGCAGGTGAATGGAGATTTCAATGCCAAATACAATCAAATGGAAGCACACCTTGACATGGTAAAAGGAGTTATGGGAGACATTGAGCAAGTGGAGATTCAACAGTTCTCGTGAGGACAGAACAGTCACGCCGATGACTTAGTAGCACTAAGCTCAGTAATTGACTATGACCTAAAAAGACTATATAAATTGAGTTCCTTACACAACATAGTATCAATCATATAGTCATAGCTGAGAAAGTCCTCCTTAAAGATAAAGCCCCAAGTTGGATGGACCCTATCATTAATTATATACAAAGCAACGTACTTCCAGACGATAAGAGGTTAGCCCATCAAATTAAAGTCAAGGCTGCTCATTTCTACCTTAAATCTGAAGGTAAAGTCTATAAAAAATCATTCACAGCCCCTACCTCCAGAGTGCTCACCTACAAGATGCCGAGCAAGTACTTAGAGAACTTCATGAAGGCATATGCGAAAGTCATTCAGGTGGAAGATCGCTAGCCTTTCGAGTGATCAAGGAAGGATATTGGTGGCCTCACATGTAGAAAGATGCTAACACTTATGTTCACAAATGTGAAAAGTGCCAAAAGCACTTGCCCATGGCTCACCAGCTTGCCAATGACCTCAAGTCACTTACCAGTCCATGGCCATTCACCCAGTGGGGGTTAGACATTATGGGACCGCTACCTACTGCATCTGAAAATCACAAGTACCTGCTGGTCGCCACTAATTACTTAACTAAATGGGTTAAGGAAGAACCATTGCCAAACATTTGAGACTCTAACATGACCAGGTTTATATGAAGACACATCATCACTCACTTTGGGATACCAAGAACCATCATTACCGATAACGGTACACAATTCAAAAGTGGTTTCTTCCAAGATTTCTGTGACGAGCATGATATCAAGCACCACTTTAATTTTTTAGTGTATCCCCAAAGCAATGGGCAAGCGGAGGCTTCCAACAAAACAAGGATTGATGGAATAAAAAATGATTGGAAAAGGGTAAGGGCACTTGGGTGGATGAACTCCCTTATGTTCTATGGGTATATCACACAATGCCAAGGATACCAACTGGAGAAACACCATTTGCCCTTGCTTAGGGCATGGAGGCTGTCATCCCTTTAAAAGAAGGCCTCCATACTATGAGAACCACACTGGTCAACTAAGACCTCAATGATGAAGCATTACGCACTGAACTTGACCTAATAGATGAGCGATAAGAGCTAGCCTTGATCAAGTTGGCTTCCTACCAACGATAACTAACCAAGCAGTACAACAAAAAGGTCAATCTAAGGAAGTTTTCAATAGGAGACTATGTCCTGTGAAAAGTCCTCGACAGTGTTGTAAAACCATCAGATGGCAAACTGGGACCA
Source organism: Sambucus nigra (assembly GCA_949130495.1). Taxonomy (NCBI): domain Eukaryota; kingdom Viridiplantae; phylum Streptophyta; class Magnoliopsida; order Dipsacales; family Adoxaceae; genus Sambucus; species Sambucus nigra. The sequence goes on along the minus strand of OX422220.1, from coordinate 431,831,025 downwards.
AATTAGGAAGGACCATTCAGAGTGATCAGAGATGATCTATAAGGAGCATATCTTCTGGAAACGCTGGAGGGCAGAGAAATACCAAGAGCATGGAACACAACTAATCTCAAGAAGATTTACCTTTAGATCTTCTTTTTTATCTTTTAAGTTAGCAGAATTTTTACATTTATTGCAGTTTTTGTTACTTGATAAGACAATTTGTAATGAATAAAGGCCAGACTGGCTAATCTATTCTCAAAGTCTACATTGGCTGCTTAACTCATCTCGATTATATCTTATTAATTTTCACCTTTTCCAATGATATCTCCTTTGTGTATATTTTGAAGGTTTAATGTACAGGGTTAGACAGTTATATATAAACACTTCGAACTACTCTCAGGTCCTTCTTGTTAACATAAGAGGCCTTATAAGTTACCCCGACAACAATAAAATCCCTACCGAGAGCCTTAGGTAATAAATCCAACTTTGGTTGGTTGCCAACATCTGTTGGTCACAAAAAACCTGCTCGGGTGGATTGCCCAATAACCAGGTACATTCTCGTCATCATCTGACTTATGCCCAAGGAAGTGTGACGACACGACCCAAAAGGTAAAGTGAATGGTGTGATACTGTTAAGCCCAAAATGATTCAAACTAACTATGAGTTTACCTAAAGCCCTCAATCTGTCAATCAATATCATTTTGGCTGATAAAAGTGCTAAGTAACCTACGAGAATCTAAAATCAAAATATGTTTAGTTAGCACACACTCAAAACATAAGAAAGTTCTTTATTATGAATACAAGGTTACATTCACAGGACTAAAAAGAGATACACAAAAGCCTAAGAGGGGCTTGGGTGTCGAGCAAGATATTCTACTACAGCTGCCTTCTGACCATCTCTGGCTTTGGAGAAACTTCGTTGACATCTTTATCGAGATCCTGATCCAAGAGTTGAGGGGAATAGCATCAGTCGAAATCCATTCATCATCTTTAGAAAAAGGATTATGGCTATAGGCAAGACAATTAACCTGTTACTTTTGCCAAAGCTTGGATTCCTTTGGGGTTCTTGCCTCTTTAAGTGCGCTCAACCATCTCTGAGAAAAAGCAAGGCTTTCAGCCTTTTTAAGTTTTGATGGGGAATCTTTCGAACCAGCATTATAACCTTCCCCTCATACCTATTTGGGTCCCACCTTAAAGAAGTATCTCATCCTCTTGACATTATCTTTTAATACTCCTACAAAAGATTTCAGGTACTCCACCTCTTTTCGCAGAGCATCATTTTCATACTACAGTACCTTGCCCACTTGGTAGACCTCAGTCCTCTTCAAAAGTTGGGCCTTGAGGGAATTAACTTCCTATTGAACGGAGGCCCCTATCTCCTCCATCTATTGGAGGTCATCCTTCAATTTTGCAATCACTTCAGTATCGTTTTTGTCTTATTTGTTCCTAGCTCTTAGTGACTTATAGATTTTTATGAAGGCTTTACGGGCTTGTAGGCTGATATCAGGTTCGAGAATTCTCCCTAATTGATAATCGGGAGAAATATAGCTATCTAAATCAGTAGACTATAAACGATACACATTAAACCAGAAGAAAGTATTAGTATAAACGCAAACAGATGAACACATGAACAAAGGGGAGAATTTCATTATCACATAAAAAGAAAAATAAGACCATTGTTTTATACATTAAGTTCCCAAAATAGGGGTATAGACCAAATAAACTTGAATTTTATAAGGGAAATGAAAACTCCTAGTCTACAAGAGCCCTAGTCTTTCACCTGGTCTTTCCTAACTTTGGTCTTCCCCTTGTCGACCACCTGCTGTTCCTGGCTAGCATTAACACTCCCATAAACCGCAGCAGGAATGATCTTAATGTTGCTAGCAGCTTAGTTGTTGCCCTTTCCTCCTCCTCCTCATTCTCCTCCTCCTCCTCCTCCTCCTCCTCCTCTTTCTTCTTCTTCTTCTTCTTCTTCTTCTTCTTCTTCTTCTTCTTCTTCTTCTTCTTCTTCTTCTTCTTCTTCTTCTTCTTCTTCTTCTTCTTCTTCTTCTTCTTCTTCTTCTTCTTCTTCTTTAATATAAGGGTCAGGACTAGGAGAGTGAAGCTCGAAGACTTTAGAACCTTCATGTGTTCTAGATACCTTCAAATTCTGGTCCCATCCCTTCTTTAAGGAGACCTTACAAGCCTAAGCCATCTGGCATTCAACATCCTCATAAGCTTTGTAAAAACCTTCACAGTAGGTGTTATCCTTGGCTTGAGAAAGGTCGCCATCAAAATGACCACCTTGCCAGTCAACTCTTTGTTAGCCTAATTTAGTTCGGACTTCTTAGCAATTACTACCTTGTGAGTGTAACACCCCGCCCGCCCGGGGAGAGCGAACGGAGCGTTAATGCGATAAAATATATCCAAATCCACAAGTGACAAGGTATTGAGCATCTAAATAAACCCACAATAATATAAATCTACTAATCTCAATCTCTTCAATTACAACAAGTCTCTCGAATTAAAATTACAACTAACTCAAAAATAAATACAAATCTCCAAAGCTCTATACATCAACATAATACAAATCTTTCCCAAACAATCCTCGCTAAAATCAATCTCCATAGCCCCCCAAAATCCGCGCTAACCTGCCACTAAAATAAAATATGGGGAAGTACACAATACGACAAGAATTATGCTCAACAAATACGGATTAACAACGAATAAAACGTAACAACACGAGTACGAATATTCAAATCAAAATGTAAATCTCAAAGCATTTATCAATATAATTTTTCAACAACACTTTAACCGGGTCACCAGGCCTCACCACATCCGTATATGCTTTATCAAGCCATAGCCCGGAAAATAGGAATTTTGGCAGGTGCCCAACATCCGTGCCATATTAAAATCTCATGAAAACGTGCTCATCAACAATATAACGATACCACATGAATCAAAATAATTTCAATAATTATTTTCCAGATTTCAATGAATTTATCAATTCAAATATGAGTTCAATTAATAAGAATTCAAAGAGAATGACACTCGCATGATTTAAGGAGCATATTGTGTAAAACCCCATACCTCAAACCATGATGAGAAACCAATGATCACATCCTCAAGATCAACACAAAAGATCTACAAAAGCTCCTCCAAGAACCTCCAATAAAATAGCCCCAAGAACACCTCCAATCTAAGGTTGGAACTCACAAATCTCAAGGGCCAAAATATATATAAAAAGAAGAGGAATATAAAATATACATGCTGCCAAAACTTGTGCCAAAAGTAAGTTAAAAGGTTTGCCCACGACTTCCTTTTATAATGCAAAGAAATGAAAAGTTGGAATCCAAAAGACTCAGTTAAATAAGGCAAAAAAATGAAAACTTGGAAGTCAAAACAACTCCGAGAGTTAAAAACATTTAAAAATCATTTTAAAATCCGTTTTAACTCCGTTTTCGAAACCGTTTGAAATTCTCGCCTTTAAAAATAATAACCAACATATTTGAGAAATAAAAATAATTTTATCAAAAACTTTATTTTCCTCCATTTTCCAAAAATTAATTAAAATAGCCCAAAAATTACGCGGGTTATTACACTTCCCCACTAACAATGGAATTTCGCCCTCGAAATTCGCCGAATGCCTAACTCTCAATAAATCAGGCAAACAATCTCCAAAAATAATTTCGTCTCCAAAAGCAATTTCGCACCTCTAATCACGAAACCTATCACGAATATCACCTAAAATTTGCTATCTTCAAAAATTGCTAACCACGCAATGAACCCAAAACTCAAGCCCCGAGGGTTGTCGTATATCTAAGCTCTGATACCATTTGTAACACCTCGCCCGCCCGGGGAGAGAGAACGGAGCGTTAATGCGATAAAATATCTCCAAATCCACAAGTGACAAGGTATTGAGCATCTAAATAAACCCACAATAATATAAATCTACTAATCTCAATCTCTTCAATTACAACAAGTCTCTCGAATTAAAATTACAACTAACTCGAAAATAAATACAAATCTCCAAAGCTCTATACATCAACATAATACAAATCTTTCCCAAACAATCCTCGCTAAAATCAATCTCCATAGCGCCCCAAAATCCGCGCTAACCTTCCACTAAAAGAAAATATGGGGAAGTACACAATACGACAAGAATTATGCTCAACAAATATGGATTAACAACGAATAAAACGTAACAACACGAGTACGAATATTCAAATCAAAATGCAAATCTCAAAGCATTTATCAATATAATTTCTCAACAACACTTTAACCGGGTCACCAGGCCTCACCACATCCGTATATGCTTTATCAAGCCATAGCCCGGGAAACAGGAATTTTGGCGGGTGCCCAACATCCGTGCCATATTAAAATCTCATGAAAATGTGCTCATCAACAATATAATGATACCACATGAATCAAAATAATTTCAACAATTATTTTCCAGATTTCAATGAATTTATCAATTCAAATATGAGTTCAATTAATAAGAATTCAAAGAGAATGACACTCGCAAGATTTAAGGAGCATATTGTGTAAAACCCCATACCTCAAACCATGATGAGAAACCAACGATCACATCCTCAAGATCAACACAAAAGATCTACAAAAGCTCCTCCAAGAACCTCCAATAAAATAGCCCCAAGAACACCTCCAATCTAAGGGTGGAACTCACAAATCTCAAGGGCCAAAATATATATAAAAAGAAGAGGAATATAAAATATATTTGCTGTCAAAACTTGTGCCAAAAGTATGTCAAAAGGTTTGCCCACGACTCCCTTTTATAATGCAAAGAAATGAAAAGTTGGAATCCAAAAGACTCATTTAAATAAGGCAAAGAAATGAAAACTTGGAAGTCAAAACAACTCCAAGAGTTAAAAACAATTAAAAATCATTTTAAAATCCGTTTTAACTCCGTTTTCGAAACCGTTTGAAATTCTCGCCTTTAAAAATAATAACCAACATATTTGAGAAATAAAAATAATTTTATCAAAAACTTTATTTTCCTCCATTTTCCAAAAATTAATTAAAATAGCCCAAAAATTACGATGGTTATTACACTCCCCACTAACAATGGAATTTCGCCCTCGAAATTCGCCGAATGCCTAACTCTCAATAAATCAGGCAAACAATCTGCAAAAATAATTTCGTCTCCAAAAACAATTTCGCACCTCTAATCTCGAAACCTATCCCGAATATCACCTAAAATTTGCTATCTTCAAAAATTGCTAACCACGCAATGAACCCAAAACTCAAGCCCCGAGAGTTGCCGTATATCTAAGCTCTGATACCATTTGTAGCACCCCGCCCGTCCGGGGAGATCGAATGGAGCGTTAATGCGATAAAATAAATCCAAATCCACAAGTGACAAGGTATTGAGCATCTAAATAAACCCACAATAATATAAATCTACTAATCTCAATCTCTTCAATTACAACAAGTCTCTCGAATTAAAATTACAACTAACTCGAAAATAAATACAAATCTCCCAAGCTCTATACATCAACATAATACAAATCTTTCCCAAACAATCCTCGCTAAAATCAATCTCCATAGCGCCTCAAAATCCGCGCTAACCTGCCACTAAAAGAAAATATGGGGAAGTACACAATACGACAAGAATTATGCTTAACAAATACGGATTAACAACGAATAAAACGTAACAACACGAGTACGAATATTCAAATCAAAATGCAAATCTCAAAGCATTTATCAATATAATTTCTCAACAACACTTTAACCGGGTCACCAGGCCTCACCACATCCGTATATGCTTTATCAAGCCATAGCCCGGGAAACAGGAATTTTGGCGGGTGCCCAACATCCATGCCATATTAAAATCTCATGAAAACGTGCTCATCAACAATATAATGATACCACATGAATCAAAATAATTTCAACAAATATTTTCCAGATTTCAATGAATTTATCAATTCAAATATGAGTTCAATTAATAAGAATTCAAAGAGAATGACACTCGCAAGATTTAAGGAGCATATTGTGTAAAACCCCATACCTCAAACCATGATGAGAAACTAATGATCACATCCTCAAGATCAACACAAAATATCTACAAAAGCTCCTCCAAGAACCTCCAACAAAATAGCCCCAAGAACGCCTCCAATCTAAGGTTGGAACTCACAAATCTCAAGGGCCAAAATATATATAAAAAGAAGAGGAATATAAAATATATATGCTGCGAAAACTTGTGCCAAAAGTATGTTAAAAGGTTTGCCCACGACTTCCTTTTATAATGCAAAGAAATGAAAAGTTGGAATCCAAAAGACTCATTTAAATAAGGCAAAGAAATGAAAACTTGGAAGTCAAAACAACTCCGAGAGTTATAAACAATTAAAAATCATTTTAAAATCCGTTTTAACTCCGTTTTCGAAACCGTTTGAAATTTTCGCCTTTAAAAATAATAACCAACATATTTGAGAAATAAAAATAATTTTATCAAAAACTTTATTTTCCTCCATTTTCCAAAATTTAATTAAAATAGCCCAAAAATTACGCGGGTTATTACACTTCCCCACTAACAATGAAATTTCGCCCTCGAAATTCGCCGAATGCCTAACTCTCAATAAATAAGGCAAACAATCTCCAAAAATAATTTCGTCTCCAAAAAAAATTTCGCACCTCTAATCTCGAAACCTATCACGAATATCACCTAAAATTTGCTATCTTCAAAAATTGCTAACCACGCAATGAACCCAAAACTCAAGCCCCGAGGGTTGCCGTATATCTAAGCTCTGATACCATTTGTAACACCCCGCCTGCCCGGGGAGAGCGAACGAAGCGTTAATTGGATAAAATAAATCCAAATCCACAAGTGACAAGGTATTGAGCATCTAAATAAACCCACAATAATATAAATCTACTAATCTCAATCTCTTCAATTACAACAAGTCTCTCGAATTAAAATTACAACTAACTCGAAAATTAATACAAATCTCCAAAGCTCTATACATCAACATAATACAAATCTTTCCCAAACAATCCTCGCTAAAATCAATCTCCATAGCGCCCCAAAATCCGCGCTAACCTGCCACTAAAAGAAAATATGGGGAAGTACACAATACGACAAGAATTATGCTCAACAAATACGGATTAACAACGAATAAAACGTAACAACACGAGTACGAATATTCAAATCAAAATGTAAATCTCAAAGCATTTATCAATATAATTTCTCAACAACACTTTAACCGGGTCACCAGGCCTCACCACATCCGTATATGCTTTATCAAGCCATAGCCCGGAAAATAGGAATTTTGGCGGGTGCCCAACATCCGTGCCATATTAAAATCTCATGAAAACGTGCTCATCAACAATATAATGATACCACATGAATCAAAATAATTTCAACAATTATTTTCCAGATTTCAATGAATTTATTAATTCAAATATGAGTTCAATTAATAAGAATTCAAAGAGAATGACACTCGCAAGATTTAAGGAGCATATTGTGTAAATCCCCATACCTCAAACCATGATGAGAAACCAATGATCACATCCTCAAGATCAACACAAAAGATCTACAAAAGCTCCTCCAAGAACCTCCAATAAAATAGCCCCAAGAACACCTCCAATCTAAGGTTGGAACTCACAAATCTCAAGGGCCAAAATATATATAAAAAGAAGAGGAATATAAAATATATATGCTGCCAAAACTTGTGCCAAAAGTATGTTAAAAGGTTTGCCCACGACTTCCTTTTATAATGCAAAGAAATGAAAATTTGGAATCCAAAAGACTCATTTAAATAAGGCAGAGAAATGAAAACTTGGAAGTCAAAACAACTCCGAGAGTTAAAAACATCTAAAATTCCGTTTTAACTCCGTTTTCGAAACCGTTTGAAATTCTCGCCTTTAAAAATAATAACCAACATATTTGAGAAATAAAAATAATTTTATCAAAAACTTTATTTTCCTCCATTTTCACAAAATTAATTAAAATAGCCCAAAAATTACGCGGGTTATTACACTTCCCCACTAACAATGGAATTTCGCCCTCGAAATTCGCCGAATGCCTAACTCTCAATAAATCAGGCAAACAATCTCCAAAAATAATTTCGTCTCCAAAAACAATTTCGCACCTCTAATCTCGAAACCTATCACGAATATCACCTAAAATTTGCTATCTTCAAAAATTGCTAACCACGCAAAGAACCCAAAACTCAAGCCCCAGGGTTTCCAAATATCTAAGCTCTGATACCATTTGTAACACCCCGCCGGTCCGGGGAGAGCGAACGGAGCGTTAATGCGATAAAATAAATCCAAATCCACAAGTGACAAGGTATTGAGCATCTAAATAAACCCACAATAATATAAATCTACTAATCTCAATCTCTTCAATTACAACAAGTCTCTCGAATTAAAATTACAACTAACTCGAAAATAAGTACAAATCTCCAAAGCTTTATACATCAACATAATACAAATCTTTCCCAAACAATCCTCGCTAAAATCAATCCCCATAGCGCCCCAAAATCCGCGCTAACCTGCCACTAAAAGAAAATATGGGGAAGTACACAATACGACAAGAATTATGCTCAACAAATACGGATTAACAACGAATAAAACGTAACAACATGAGTACGAATATTCAAATCAAAATGTAAATCTCAAAGCATTTATCAATATAATTTCTCAACAACACTTTAACCGGGTCACCAGGCCTCACCACATCCGTATATGCTTTATCAAGCCATAGCCCGGAAAATAGGAATTTTGGCGGGTGCCCAACATTCGTGCCATATTAAAATCTCATGAAAACGTGCTCATCAACAATATAATGATACCACATGAATCAAAATAATTTCAACAATTATTTTCCAGATTTCAATGAATTTATCAATTCAAATATGAGTTCAATTAATAAGAATTCAAAGAGAATGACACTCGCAAGATTTAAGGAGCATATTGTGTAAAACCCCATACCTCAAACCATGATGAGAAACCAATTATCACATCCTCAAGATCAACACAAAAGATCTACAAAAGCTCCTCCAAGAACCTCCAATAAAATAGCCCCAAGAACACCTCCAATCTAAGGTTGGAACTCACAAATCTCAAGGGCCAAAATATATATAAAAAGAAGAGGAATATAAAATATATATGCTGCGAAAACTTGTGCCAAAAGTATGTTAAAAGGTTTGCCCACGACTTCCTTTTATAATGCAAAGAAATGAAAAGTTGGAATCCAAAAGACTCATTTAAATAAGGCAAAGAAATGAAAACTTGGAAGTCAAAACAACTCCGAGAGTTCAAAACATTTAAAAATCATTTTAAAATCCGTTTTAACTCCGTTTTCGAAACCGTTTGAAATTCTCGCCTTTAAAAATAATAACCAACATATTTGAGAAATAAAAATAATTTTATCAAAAACTTTATTTTCCTCCATTTTCTAAAATTTAATTAAAATAGCCCAAAAATTACGCGGGTTATTACACTTCCCCACTAACAATGGAATTTCGCCCTCGAAATTCGCCGAATGCCTAACTCTCAATAAATCAGGCAAACAATCTCCAAAAATAATTTCGTCTCCAAAAACAATTTCGCACCTCTAATCTCGAAACCTATCACGAATATCACCTAAAATTTGCTATCTTCAAAAATTGCTAACCACGCAATGAACCCAAAACTCAAGCCCCGAGGGTTGCCGTATATCTAAGCTCTGATACCATTTGTAACACCCCGCCCGCCCGGGGAGAGCGAACGGAGCGTTAATGCGATAAAATAAATCCAAATCCACAAGTGACAAGGTATTGAGCATCTAAATAAACCCACAATAATATAAATCTACTAATGTCAATCTCTTCAATTACAACAACTCTCTCGAATTAAAATTACAACTAACTCGAAAATAAATACAAATCTCCAAAGCCCTATACATCAACATAATACAAATCTTTCCCAAACAATCCTCGCTAAAATCAATCTCCATAGCGCCCCAAAATCCGCACTAACCTGCCACTAAAAAAAAATATGGGGAAGTACACAATACGACAAGAATTATGCTCAACAAATACGGATTAACAACGAATAAAACGTAACAACACGAGTACGAATATTCAAATCAAAATGCAAATCTCAAAGCATTTATCAATATAATTTCTCAACAACACTTTAACCGGGTCACCAGGCCTCACCACATCCGTATATGCTTTATCAAGCCATAGCCCGGGAAACAGGAATTTTGGCGGGTGCCCAACATCCGTGCCATATTAAAATCTCATGAAAACGTGCTCATCAACAATATAATGATACCACATGAATCAAAATAATTTCAACAATTATTTTCCAGATTTCAATGAATTTATCAATTCAAATATGAGTTCAATTAATAACAATTCAAAGAGAATGACACTCGCAAGATTTAAGGAGCATATTGTGTAAAACCCCATACCTCAAACCATGATGAGAAACCAATGATCACATCCTCAAGATCAACACAAAAGATCTACAAAAGCTCCTCCAAGAACCTCCAATAAAATAGCCCCAAGAACACCTCCAATCTAAGGGTGGAACTCACAAATCTCAAGGGCCAAAATATATATAAATAGAAGAGGAATATAAAATATATATGCTGCGAAAACTTGTGCCAAAAGTATGTTAAAAGGTTTGCCCACGACTTCCTTTTATAATGCAAAGAAATGAAAAGTTGGAATCCAAAAGACTCATTTAAATAAGGCAAAGAAATGAAAACTTGGAAGTCAAAACAACTCCAAGAGTTAAAAACATTTAAAAATCATTTTAAAATCCGTTTTAACTCCGTTTTCGAAACCGTTTGAAATTCTCGCCTTTAAAAATAATAACCAACATATTTGAGAAATAAAAATAATTTTATCAAAAACTTTATTTTCCTCCATTTTCCAAAAATTAATTAAAATAGCCCAAAAATTACGATGGTTATTACACTCCCCACTAACAATGGAATTTCGCCCTCGAAATTCGCCGAATGCCTAACTCTCAATAAATCAGGCAAACAATCTCCAAAAATAATTTCGTCTCCAAAAATAATTTCGCACCTCTAATCTCGAAACCTATCACGAATATCACCTAAAATTTGCTATCTTCAAAAATTGCTAACCACGCAATGAACCCAAAACTCAAGCCCCGAGGGTTGCCGTATATCTAAGCTCTGATACCATTTGTAACACCCCGCCCGCCCGGGGAGAGCGAACGGAGCGTTAATGCGATAAAATAAATCCAAATCCACAAGTGACAAGGTATTGAGCATCTAAATAAACCCACAATAATATAAATCTACTAATCTCAATCTCTTCAATTACAACAAGTCTCTCGAATTAAAATTACAACTAACTCGAAAATAAATACAAATCTCCAAAGCTCTATACATCAACATAATACAAATCTTTCCCAAACAATCCTCGCTAAAATCAATCTCCATAGCGCCCCAAAATCCGCGCTAACCTGCCACTAAAAGAAAATATGGGGAAGTACACAATACGACAAGAATTATGCTCAACAAATACGGATTAACAACGAATAAAACGTAACAACACGAGTACGAATATTCAAATCAAAATGCAAATCTCAAAGAATTTATCAATATAATTTCTCAACAACACTTTAACCGGGTCACCAGGCCTCACCACATCCGTATATGCTTTATCAAGCCATAGCCCGGGAAACAGGAATTTTAGCGGGTGCCCAACATCCGTGCCATATTAAAATCTCAGGAAAACGTGCTCATCAACAATATAATGATACCACATGAATCAAAATATTTTCAACAATTATTTTCCAGATTTCAATGAATTTATCAATTCAAATATGAGTTCAATTAATAAGAATTCAAAGAGAATGACACTCGCAAGATTTAAGGAGCATATTGTGTAAAACCCCATACCTCAAACCATGATGAGAAACCAATGATCACATCCTCAAGATCAACACAAAAGATCTACAAAAGCTCCTCCAAGAACCTCCAATAAAATAGCCCTAAGAACACCTCCAATCTAAGGGTGGAACTCACAAATCTCAAGGGCCAAAATATATATAAAAAGAAGAGGAATATAAAATATATTTGCTGCCAAAACTTGTCCCAAAAGTATGTTAAAAGGTTTCCCACGACTTCCTTTTATAATGCTAAGAAATGAAATGTTGGAATCCAAAAGACTCATTTAAAAAAGGCAAAGAAATGAAAACTTGGAAGTCAAAACAACTCCAAGAGTTAAAAACATTTAAAAATCATTTTAAAATCCGTTTTAACTCCGTTTTCGAAACCGTTTGAAATTCTCGCCTTTAAAAATAATAACCAACATATTTGAGAAGTAAAAATAATTTTATCAAAAACTTTATTTTCCTCCATTTTCCAAAAATTAGTTAAAATAGCCCAAAAATTACGATGGTTATTACACTCCCCACTAACAATGGAATTTCGCCCTCGAAATTCGCCGAATGCCTAACTCTCAATAAATCAGTCAAACAATCTCCAAAAATAATTTCATCTCCAAAATCAATTTCGCACCTCTAATCTCGAAACCTATCACGAATATCACCTAAAATTTGCTATCTTCAAAAATTGCTAACCACGCAATGAACCCAAAACTCAAGCCCCGAGGGTTGCCGTATATCTAAGCTCTGATACCATTTGTAACACCCCGCCCGTCCGGGGAGAGCGAACGGAGCGTTAATGCGATAAAATAAATCCAAATCCACAAGTGACAAGGTATTGAGCATCTAAATAAACCCACAATAATATAAATCTACTAATCTCAATCTCTTCAATTACAACAAGTCTCTCGAATTAAAATTACAACTAACTCGAAAATAAATACAGATCTCCAAACTCTATACATCAACATAATACAAATCTTTCCCAAACAATCCTCGCTAAAATCAATCTCCATAGCGCCCCAAAATCCGCGCTAACCTGCCACTAAAAGAAAATATGGGGAAGTACACAATACGACAAGAATTATGCTCAACAAATACGGATTAACAACGAATAAAACGTAACAACACGAGTACGAATATTCAAATCAAAATGCAAATCTCAAAGCATTTATCAATATAATTTCTCAACAACACTTTAACCGGGTCACCAGGCCTCACCACATCCGTATATGCTTTATCAAGCCATATCCTGGGAAACAGGAATTTTGGCGGGTGCCCAACATCCGTGCCATATTAAAATCTCATGAAAACGTGCTCATCAACAATATAATGATACCACATGAATCAAAATAATTTCAACAATTATTTTCCAGATTTCAATGAATTTATCAATTCAAATATGAGTTCAATTAATAAGAATTCAAAGAGAATGACACTCGCAAGATTTAAGGAGCATATTGTGTAAAACCCCATACCTTAAACCATGATGAGAAACCAATGATCACATTCTCAAGATCAACACAAAATATCTACAAAAGCTCCTCCAAGAACCTCCAATAAAATAGCCCCAAGAACACCTCCAATCTAAGGTTGGAACTCACAAATCTCAAGGGCCAAAATATATATAAAAAGAAGAGGAATATAAAATATATTTGCTGCCAAAACTTGTGCCAAAAGTAAGTTAAAAGGTTTGCCCACGACTTCCTTTTATAATGCAAAGAAATGAAAAGTTGGAATCCAAAAGACTCATTTAAATAAGGCAAAGAAATGAAAACTTGGAAGTCAAAACAACTCCAAGAGTTAAAAACATTTAAAAATCATTTTAAAATCCGTTTTAACTCCGTTTTCGAAACCGTTTGAAATTCTCGCCTTTAAAAATAATAACCAACATATTTGAGAAATAAAAATAATTTTATCAAAAACTTTATTTTCCTCCATTTTCCAAAAATTAATTAAAATAGCCCAAAAATTACGATGGTTATTACACTCCCCACTAACAATGGAATTTCGCCCTCGAAATTCGCCGAATGCCTAACTCTCAATAAATCAGGCAAACAATCTCCAAAAATAATTTCGTCTCCAAAAATAATTTCGCACCTCTAATCTCGAAACCTATCACGAATATCACCTAAAATTTGCTATCTTCAAAAATTGCTAACCACGCAATGAACCCAAAACTCAAGCCCCGAGGGTTGCCGTATATCTAAGCTCTGATACCATTTGTAACACCCCGCCCGCCCGGGGAGAGCGAACGGAGCGTTAATGCGATAAAATAAATCCAAATCCACAAGTGACAAGGTATTGAGCATCTAAATAAACCCACAATAATATAAATCTACTAATCTCAATCTCTTCAATTACAACAAGTCTCTCGAATTAAAATTACAACTAACTCGAAAATAAATACAAATCTCCAAAGCTCTATACATCAACATAATACAAATCTTTCCCAAACAATCCTCGCTAAAATCAATCTCCATAGCGCCCCAAAATCCGCGCTAACCTGCCACTAAAAGAAAATATGGGGAAGTACACAATACGACAAGAATTATGCTCAACAAATACGGATTAACAACGAATAAAACGTAACAACACGAGTACGAATATTCAAATCAAAATGCAAATCTCAAAGAATTTATCAATATAATTTCTCAACAACACTTTAACCGGGTCACCAGGCCTCACCACATCCGTATATGCTTTATCAAGCCATAGCCCGGGAAACAGGAATTTTAGCGGGTGCCCAACATCCGTGCCATATTAAAATCTCATGAAAACGTGCTCATCAACAATATAATGATACCAGATGAATCAAAATATTTTCAACAATTATTTTCCAGATTTCAATGAATTTATCAATTCAAATATGAGTTCAATTAATAAGAATTCAAAGAGAATGACACTCGCAAGATTTAAGGAGCATATTGTGTAAAACCCCATACCTCAAACCATGATGAGAAACCAATGATCACATCCTCAAGATCAACACAAAAGATCTACAAAAGCTCCTCCAAGAACCTCCAATAAAATAGCCCTAAGAACACCTCCAATCTAAGGGTGGAACTCACAAATCTCAAGGGCCAAAATATATATAAAAAGAAGAGGAATATAAAATATATTTGCTGCCAAAACTTGTCCCAAAAGTATGTTAAAAGGTTTCCCACGACTTCCTTTTATAATGCTAAGAAATGAAAAGTTGGAATCCAAAAGACTCATTTAAATAAGGCAAAGAAATGAAAACTTGGAAGTCAAAACAACTCCAAGAGTTAAAAACATTTAAAAATCATTTTAAAATCCGTTTTAACTCCGTTTTCGAAACCGTTTGAAATTCTCGCCTTTAAAAATAATAACCACCATATTTGAGAAGTAAAAATAATTTTATCAAAAACTTTATTTTCCTCCATTTTCCAAAAATTAGTTAAAATAGCCCAAAAATTACGATGGTTATTACACTCCCCACTAACAATGGAATTTCGCCCTCGAAATTCGCCGAATGCCTAACTCTCAATAAATCAGTCAAACAATCTCCAAAAATAATTTCATCTCCAAAATCAATTTCGCACCTCTAATCTCGAAACCTATCACGAATATCACCTAAAATTTTCTATCTTCAAAAATTGCTAACCACGCAATGAACCCAAAACTCAAGCCCCGAGGGTTGCCGTATATCTAAGCTCTGATACCATTTGTAACACCCCGCCCGTCCGGGGAGAGCGAACGGAGCGTTAATGCGATAAAATAAATCCAAATCCACAAGTGACAAGGTATTGAGCATCTAAATAAACCCACAATAATATAAATCTACTAATCTCAATCTCTTCAATTACAACAAGTCTCTCGAATTAAAATTACAACTAACTCGAAAATAAATACAGATCTCCAAACTCTATACATCAACATA
Organism: Sambucus nigra; assembly: GCA_949130495.1. Classification (NCBI taxonomy): domain Eukaryota; kingdom Viridiplantae; phylum Streptophyta; class Magnoliopsida; order Dipsacales; family Adoxaceae; genus Sambucus; species Sambucus nigra. Next base: position 431,815,292 of record OX422220.1, on the reverse strand, counting down.
ATACAAATCTTTCCCAAACAATCCTCGCTAAAATCAATCTCCATAGCGCCCCAAAATCCGCGCTAACCTGCCACTAAAAGAAAATATGGGGAAGTACACAATACGACAAGAATTATGCTCAACAAATACGGATTAACAACGAATAAAACGTAACAACACGAGTACGAATATTCAAATCAAAATGCAAATCTCAAAGCATTTATCAATATAATTTCTCAACAACACTTTAACCGGGTCACCAGGCCTCACCACATCCGTATATGCTTTATCAAGCCATAGCCTGGGAAACAGGAATTTTGGCGGGTGCCCAACATCCGTGCCATATTAAAATCTCATGAAAACGTGCTCATCAACAATATAATGATACCACATGAATCAAAATAATTTCAACAATTATTTTCCAGATTTCAATGAATTTATCAATTCAAATATGAGTTCAATTAATAAGAATTCAAAGAGAATGACACTCGCAAGATTTAAGGAGCATATTGTGTAAAACCCCATACCTTAAACCATGATGAGAAACCAATGATCACATTCTCAAGATCAACACAAAATATCTACAAAAGCTCCTCCAAGAACCTCCAATAAAATAGCCCCAAGAACACCTCCAATCTAAGGTTGGAACTCACAAATCTCAAGGGCCAAAATATATATAAAAAGAAGAGGAATATAAAATATATTTGCTGCCAAAACTTGTGCCAAAAGTATGTTAAAAGGTTTGCCCACGACTTCCTTTTATAATGCTAAGAAATGAAAAGTTGGAATCCAAAAGACTCATTTAAATAAGGCAAAGAAATGAAAACTTGGAAGTCAAAACAACTCCAAGAGTTAAACACATTTAAAAAACATTTTAAAATCCGTTTTAACTCCGTTTTTGAAACCGTTTGAAATTATCGCCTATAAAAATAATAACCAACATATTTGAGAAATAAAAATAATTTTATCAAAAACTTTATTTTCCTCCATTTTCCAAAAATTAATTAAAATAGCCCAAAAATTACGCGGGTTATTACACTTCCCCACTAACAATGGAATTTCGCCCTCGAAATTCGCCGAATGCCTAACTCTCAATAAATCAGGCAAACAATCTTAAAAAATAATTTCGTCTCCAAAAATAAATTCGCACCTCTAATCTCGAAACCTATCACGAATATCACCTAAAATTTGCTATCTTCAAAAATTGCTAACCACGCAATGAACCCAAAACTCAAGCCCCGAGGGTTGCCGTATATCTAAGCTCTGATACCATTTGTAACACCCTGCCCTCCCGGGGAGAGCGAACGGAGCGTTAATGCGATAAAATAAATCCAAATCCACAAGTGACAAGGTATTGAGCATCTAAATAAACCCACAATAATATAAATCTACTAATCTCAATCTCTTCAATTACAACAACTCTCTCGAATTAAAATTACAACTAACTCGAAAATAAATACAAATCTCCAAAGCTCTATACATCAACATAATACAAATCTTTCCCATACAATCCTCGCTAAAATCAATCTCCATTGCGCCCCAAAATCCGCGCTAACCTGCCACTAAAAGAAAATATGGGGAAGTACACAATACGACAAGAATTATGCTCAACAAATACGGATTAACAACGAATAAAACGTAACAACACGAGTACGAATATTCAAATCAAAATGCAAATCTCAAAGAATTTATCAATATAATTTCTCAACAACACTTTAACCGGGTCACCAGGCCTCACCACATCCGTATATGCTTTATCAAGCCATAGCCCGGGAAACAGGAATTTTGGCGGGTGCCCAACATCCGTGCCATATTAAAATCTCATGAAAACGTGCTCATCAACAATATAATGATACCACATGAATCAAAATAATTTCAACAATTATTTTCCAGATTTCAATGAATTTATCAATTCAAATATGAGTTCAATTAATAAGAATTCAAAGAGAATGACACTCGCAAGATTTAAGGAGCATATTGTGTAAAACCCCATACCTCAAACCATGATGAGAAACCAATGATCACATCCTCAAGATCAACACAAAAGATCTACAAAATCTCCTCCAAGAACCTCCAATAAAATAGCCCTAAGAACACCTCCAATCTAAGGGTGGAACTCACAAATCTCAAGGGCCAAAATATATATAAAAAGAAGAGGAATATAAAATATATTTGCTGCCAAAACTTGTGCCAAAAGTATGTTAAAAGGTTTCCCACTACTTCCTTTTATAATGCTAAGAAATGAAAAGTTGGAATCCAAAAGACTCATTTAAATAAGGCAAAGAAATGAAAACTTGGAAGTCAAAACAACTCCAAGAGTTAAAAACATTTAAAAATCATTTTAAAATCCGTTTTAACTCCGTTTTCGAAACCGTTTGAAATTCTCGCCTTTAAAAATAATAACCAACATATTTGAGAAATAAAAATAATTTTATCAAAAACTTTATTTTCCTCCATTTTCCAAAAATTAGTTAAAATAGCCCAAAAATTACGATGGTTATTACACTCCCCACTAACAATGGAATTTCGCCCTCGAAATTCGCCGAATGCCTAACTCTCAATAAATCAGTCAAACAATCTCCAAAAATAATTTCGTCTCCAAAAACAATTTCGCACCTCTAATCTCGAAACCTATCACGAATATCACCTAAAATTTGCTATCTTCAAAAATTGCTAACCACGCAATGAACCCAAAACTCAAGCCCCGAGGGTTGCCGTATATCTAAGCTCTGATACCATTTGTAACACCCCGCCCGTCCGGGGAGAGCGAACGGAGCGTTAAAGCGATAAAATAAATCCAAATCCACAAGTGACAAGGTATTGAGCATCTAAATAAACCCACAATAATATAAATCTACTAATCTCAATCTCTTCAATTACAACAACTCTCTCGAATTAAAATTACAACTAACTCGAAAATAAATACAGATCTCCAAACTCTATACATCAACATAATACAAATCTTTCCCAAACAATCCTCGCTAAAATCAATCTCCATAGCGCCCCAAAATCCGCGCTAACCTGCCACTAAAAGAAAATATGGGGAAGTACACAATACGACAAGAATTATGCTCAACAAATACGGATTAACAACGAATAAAACGTAACAACACGAGTACGAATATTCAAATCAAAATGCAAATCTCAAAGCATTTATCAATATAATTTCTCAACAACACTTTAACCGGGTCACCAGGCCTCACCACATCCGTATATGCTTTATCAAGCCATAGCCCGGGAAACAGGAATTTTGGCGGGTGCCCAACATCCGTGCCATATTAAAATCTCATGAAAACGTGCTCATCAACAATATAATGATACCACAAGAATCAAAATAATTTCAACAATTATTTTCCAGATTTCAATGAATTTATCAATTCAAATATGAGTTCAATTAATAAGAATTCAAAGAGAATGACACTCGCAAGATTTAAGGAGCATATTGTGTAAAACCCCATACCTCAAACCATGATGAGAAACCAATGATCACATCCTCAAGATCAACACAAAATATCTACAAAAGCTCCTCCAAGAACCTCCAATAAAATAGCCCCAAGAACACCTCCAATCTAAGGTTGGAACTCACAAATCTCAAGGGCCAAAATATATATAAAAAGAAGAGGAATATAAAATATATTTGCTGCCAAAACTTGTGCCAAAAGTATGTTAAAAGGTTTGCCCACGACTTCCTTTTATAATGCTAAGAAATGAAAAGTTGGAATCCAAAAGACTCATTTAAATAATGCAAAGAAATGAAAACTTGGAAGTCAAAACAACTCCAAGAGTTAAACACATTTAAAAATCATTTTAAAATCCGTTTTAACTCCGTTTTCGAAACCGTTTGAAATTATCGCCTTTAAAAATAATAACCAACATATTTGAGAAATAAAAATAATTTTATCAAAAACTTTATTTTCCTCCATTTTCCAAAAATTAATTAAAATAGCCCAAAAATTACGCGGGTTATTACACTTCCCCACTAACAATGGAATTTCGCCCTCAAAATTCGCCGAATGCCTAACTCTCAATAAATCAGGCAAACAATCTCCAAAAATAATTTCGTCTCCAAAAATAATTTCGCACCTCTAATCTCGAAACCTATCACGAATATCACCTAAAATTTTCTATCTTCAAAAATTGCTAACCACGCAATGAACCCAAAACTCAAGCCCCGAGGGTTGCCGTATATCTAAGCTCTGATACCATTTGTAACACCCCGCCCTCCCGGGGAGAGCGAACGGAGCGTTAATGCGATAAAATAAATCCAAATCCACAAGTGACAAGGTATTGAGCATCTAAATAAACCCACAATAATATAAATCTACTAATCTCAATCTCTTCAATTACAACAACTCTCTCGAATTAAAATTACAACTAACTCGAAAATAAATACAAATCTCCAAAGCTCTATACATCAACATAATACAAATCTTTCCCAAACAATCCTCGCTAAAATCAATCTCCATAGCGCCCCAAAATCCGCGCTAACCTGCCACTAAAAGAAAATATGGGGAAGTACACAATACGACAAGAATTATGCTCAACAAATACGGATTAACAACGAATAAAACGTAACAACACGAGTACGAATATTCAAATCAAAATGCAAATCTCAAAGCATTTATCAATATAATTTCTCAACAACACTTTAACCGGGTCATCAGGCCTCACCACATCCGTATATGCTTTATCAAGCCATAGCCCGGGAAACAGGAATTTTGGCGGGTGCCCAACATCCGTGCCATATTAAAATCTCATGAAAACGTGCTCATCAACAATATAATGATACCACATGAATCAAAATAATTTCAACAATTATTTTCCAGATTTCAATGAATTTATCAATTCAAATAGGAGTTCGATTAATAAGAATTCAAAGAGAATGACACTCGCAAGATTTAAGGAGCATATTGTGTAAAAGCCCATACCTCAAACCATGATGAGAAACCAATGATCACATCCTCAAGATCAACACAAAAGATCTACAAAAGCTCCTCCAAGAACCTCCAATAAAATAGCCCCAAGAACACCTCCAATCTAAGGTTGGAACTCACAAATCTCAAGGGCCAAAATATATATAAAAAGAAGAGGAATATAAAATATATTTGCTGCCAAAACTTGTGCCAAAAGTATGTTAAAAGGTTTGCCCACGACTTCCTTTTATAATGCAAAGAAATGAAAAGTTGGAATCCAAAATACTCATTTAAATAAGGCAAAGAAATGAAAACTTGGAAGTCAAAACAACTCCAAGAGTTAAAAACATTTAAAAATCATTTTAAATCCGTTTTAACTCCGTTTTCGAAACCGTTTGAAATTTTCGCCTTTAAAAATAATAACCAACATATTTGAGAAATAAAAATAATTTTATCAAAAACTTTATTTTCCTCCATTTTCCAAAAATTAATTAAAATAGCCCAAAAATTACGCGAGTTATTACACTTCCCCACTAACAATGGAATTTCGCCCTCGAAATTCGCCGAATGACTAACTCTCAATAAATCAGGCAAACAATCTCCAAAAATAATTTCGTCTCCAAAAACAATTTCGCACCTCTAATCTCGAAACCTATCACGAATATCACCTAAAATTTGCTATCTTCAAAAATTGCTAACCACGCAATGAACCCAAAACTCAAGCCCCGAGGGTTGCCGTATATCTAAGCTCTGATACCATTTGTAACACCCCGCCCGCCCGGGGATAGCGAACGGAGCGTTAATGCGATAAAATAAATCCAAATCCACAAGTGACAAGGTATTGAGCATCTAAATAAACCCACAATAATATAAATCTACTAATCTCAATCTCTTCAATTACAACAACTCTCTCGAATTAAAATTACAACTAACTCAAAAATAAATACAAATCTCCAAAGCTCTATACATCAACATAATACAAATATTTCCCAAACAATCCTCGCTAAAATTAATCTCCATAGCGCCCCAAAATCCGCGCTAACCTGCCACTAAAAGAAAATATGGGGAAGTACACAATACGATAAGAATTATGCTCAACAAATACGGATTAACAACGAATAAAACGTAACAACACGAGTATGAATATTCAAATCAAAATGCAAATCTCAAAGCATTTATCAATATAATTTCTCAACAACACTTTAACCGGGTCACCAGGCCTCACCACATCCGTATATGCTTTATCAAGCCATAGCCCGGGAAACAGGAATTTTGGCGGGTGCCCAACATCCGTGCCATATTAAAATCTCATGAAAACGTGCTCATCAATAATATAATGATACCACATGAATCAAAATAATTTCAACAATTATTTTCCAGATTTCAATGAATTTATCAATTCCAATATGAGTTCAATTAATAAGAATTCAAAGAGAATGACACTCGCAAGATTTAAGGAGCATATTGTGTAAAACCCCATACCTCAAACCATGATGAGAAACCAATGATCACATCCTCAAGATCAACACAAAAGATCTACAAAAGCTCCTCCAAGAACCTTCAATAAAATAGCCCCAAGAACACCTCCAATCTAAGGGTGGAACTCACAAATCTCAAGGGCCAAAATATATATAAAAAGAAGAGGAATATAAAATATATTTGCTGCCAAAACTTGTGCCAAAAGTATGTTAAAAGGTTTGCCCACGACTTCCTTTTATAATGCAAAAAATGAAAATTTGGAATCCAAAAGACTCATTTAAATAAGGCAAAGAAATGAAAACTTGGAAGTCAAAACAACTCCAAGAGTTAAAAACATTTAAAAATCATTTTAAAATCCGTTTTAACTCCGTTTTCGAAACCGTTTGAAATTCTCGCCTTTAAAAATAATAACCAACATATTTGAGAAATAAAAATAATTTTATCAAAAACTTTATTTTCCTCCATTTTCCAAAAATTAATTAAAATAGCACAAAAATTACGCGGGTTATTACAGTGAGCAACCCCCAGATCATCGTAGGATTTATATATATCACTTATTTCATGATCCCATGATCGGCGATCATTGGTAAGGGCCACCTTCTCGGCCTTCAGGGCCTTCTTTAACTCTTTCTCCCTTCTGAAGCTGTTAGAATGATCATCCATAACGGTAGTGAAGTCAGGCAGCATCTGCAGAAAGAATAAAATAACAGATAATCAGAGCATAAATGAGAAATAATAAAGAAAAGAAACAATTAAGAAAGACTTCCTAGAGCCATTCCCTGTGCAGTCTTGATGGCGAGTTCAGCTTGCCCCAATCTCAAGGAATGCTCGCAATCAACGACGAGCACCGACCTCCAAAAATGGGGAGTCACCCACACTAGCCCCCTCAAGACTAGGGACACTGGGCCCTCCAGTAGACTATAAGGATACTTTCTTTTTAGCCTTAACTTTCTCTCTCTCTTTCTTCTTCTTTTTGTCTGTCTTTCTCTCTATCTCTTTCTTCTTCTCCTTTCCTTTTTCTTTCTCTCTCTCTCTCTCTCTCTCTCTCTCTCTCCATCTTTTCTTTTTTTCTTTTTCTTCTTTTTCTTTTTCTTCTTCTTCTTCTTCTTCTTCTTCTTCTTCTCTTGCTCTCTTCCTCTTCTTCTCTTGCTCTCTTCCTCCATCAGATGGGCTAGAATCGCTATCCTTGGAAGAGTTTATTACAGAAGACTTTAGAGCAGGAGTCCTATAAGAGAGGACTTCATGGTCATCATCAGGAAGCCTCAACCTCTTCTTCTTGACTAAAGGAGCCATGTCTTCTTATTCTTATTTTTCTTATTTTTCTTATTTCTTCTTCTTCTTCTTCTTCTTCTTCTTCTTCTTCTTCTTCTTCTTCTTCTTCTTCTTCTTCTTCTTCTTCTTCTTCTTCTTCTTCTTCTTCTTCTTCTTCTTCTTCTTCTTCTTCTTCTTCTTCCTCTTCTTCCTCTTAGCCTCTTACTTATACTCCTCCTCTTCTCTCTTCTTCTCTCTCTTCCTATTCTTCATTAGAACTTTCCTCCTAAAAAAGAAACAGATCATAAGGATCTACCTATGGATCTCTTAAAACTAGGACCTGATCGACTGGCCGAGCAATAAAGTAGGTGCCTGTATTCTTGTATTCCAAGAGAAAATTCATCGACCTAGGATGCTCACCTTCTGCCAATCTCTTCTTAATGTTCCAGGCCTTCGTGAGCCATTCAGTATTGATCTCACTAATGTCATGTTTTTGGTTCTTAGCGCGAGCTGCAATAATAAAGAAGAGGAATATCAACCACAAGAATGAGAAGAATCTACAAGAAGTTTGCATAAAGGAAAAAAGAGATAGTGACCTATTTTAACCTCTCTATATTAAAAAATGGTGGGACCACATGGTCTTTTCCCCTTCGATGATGGGGGACGCTTCCAGTTCCTCACGATGAACCCACTTTCCCAATAGTCCTTATGGGAATTCGAAAGATTAACCACCAGAACTCGCTCAAATTTTTTATTTTTAGATACAACAAACGTTCTTTGGTTTTCGAGAACACATAACAATAACATATCTCAGCAAGTCCCAACATTGTTCCATAAAGAGTATTTATCCTATGTACACCGTTTACTATCTTCGTACATTGGGAGCGCACTAAGCAGGAACAATGACAAAACACTTAAAAAATCTAAGAATTAACTCATTTAGGGAAAAGTCAGACCCCCTTGAGTTATCAGTAGGGAATGAATCCAGTGTCCCCCATAAACTTTGCGAACATTACAAGGAAGGGGGCACAGTTGATAATTACCCAGTCCAAAATGTTGCACTTACGCCTAAATTCTTTTATAGATTTACGATCTAACATCGCCATAACTGAACAAAGTAAGAAGAAACCCTAACTATAGTAATTAACTAGTACAGCGAAAAAAAACTAAGAAGAGATAGGGACTATAACTTACTGGCAGTAATGATGTTTTGAGGAAGCACGGAAAGAGAGAAACTTCAACTTTTGAAGTAAGGGAAGACCTTAGAATGGATTATGTGAAAGAACGACTAGAAGCAATGAATAAACGCTTGAATAAGCAACGACTGATCACTAGAGCACTCAAATGATGAGTTTTGACTTCCCAGAAAGATTTTTTGCGCTTCAGTTTCTTTTTAAGACAAGCGTGCCCTTGTTGTAAGCCTTGTTATTACAAATATTCCATCATGTACTCTCACTACATTATAAAGACTTGGACCTTCGACCTAGTTGAAATCTATTGGCCCATAGTTAATTGCCCGAAGATTTTAGGGGCAATTGTGGGAGCCCACTTTTTGCAAGCCTATGAGAGTATCGGACCAAGATAACTTGAGTTATTTGGACCGGCCCAAATCATGGCTTAATTTTTACACGGACAGTTTAGTTAGAGGAGGATACTCACAGATATGGTCAAATCAAGTGCTAAGAATCTCGGTCGAGATATTCAAGCACCTCATGGCCAATCCATGTACTATAATGGAGTTCTTTAAATAACTCAAACTCTATAACAAACGCATCTATAAATTATACTCCCTGACCCAGGGCAAAGGGATGAAATATTGTAACTGTTGAGAGACACTTAACAAAAAATAAGTAACCTCTCCATGGACGTAGGCAAGTTATCAAACCACATACATCATTGTTGTGTGTGATTTTAATTACTTTATGCATTTTGTGATTTCTTTCATGAATCCTTTATTGTGAATTTTTCTGCACTGAAAACTACTATATAGCTTAGTTGGTTATTGATATCCATTGGGTTAAGACCAACTACGAAACAATACACTAACAACATAGATTTCAACTTGTGCTAATTTCAACAAAAGTCTCATTACTTTCAAGAATTACACTAAACCCTAATAAATTAATCAATCTGATAATGCTAAGAACATCATGTTCCTTTTTACACATACAATAAGACACCATCTATCTGTTCTTAAGTCTAGTAGAGTGCTTAATCACTTTTAAGCCTCCAGAGACCTACCCATCCCAATAAAGGCTATAACAGCCCCTTTTTAATGACATATTCATTATTACAACACTATTCGTGGCATTACACATATTGATGTAACCAAGACTATCACTCGCAATAAAGATCTCATAGTAATCAAAACGTTTATAATAAGTACGCTTCTATATATGCATATCCTCACCTACTAAAATAAATCCATCCCCGGATAACCATCACCCTTTAAAGTATTCCATCATTAGCCTCTAGTCTATATCTGTACCCCGAATCAAACATTCATTGTATCCTTAATTAAAGAAATACATCAATAACAAATCTTTCAATCTTCACATTGTTGTGCCTACTCTCGATAAGGTAGCACTTCCTGATTCATTTGAATCACGCATCTATAATCCCAATGCTCGTATAAACTCCCACTATATAGGGTTTATAAACTCCTTCGAACCATCATTGGTACCAAGGCACTATCTCTAGAATTTCATAATTGGAAAACTGCTTGTCCATAAAATTTATCCACCATTAGTACATCACAAAACATATGTCTATGATGCACAATTCACACCATCCTCGTAAAAAATTGAGTCGTCACCTCTCAAATTCGAAAATTACATAGAGACCATGTTCTTAGGGCCAAACACTCAAACATTACTTTCACCACAATCACGAATGGTCCTCCACCATAATAAATCTTTCTAAATCTGAGCACGACATCAATTTGCTGCCCCTAAATCTTTCCTCAAAATCCTCATAATCGCATAAATGCGTTGCTATCTCTTGAGTGCACTAAATATCATAAAGTCATCTACTAATCCCAAGTTTTCATCACCATCCATTTTACTATAACTTGACCCAAAATATTATAATTTGCGTAATAGTTCTCATAACTTTGGTGAACATCATTGTCCAACCAATCGTTCTACACTTGACAATCAACTCTAAATGGTCTCATAAATTCAACACAAGCCCTATAAGTGGCTTGTCGATCCATCCCTAAGATAATATCATATTTTAACATATCTAATACAAATAGGTCTGCCACAAACCTAAGTCTACTATTCATCTTACCCTACTGGTTCGACGTCTCTAAGTTGGGTTTCTTCATCCCTTTATTTTTCTGAAATGTCCTGTGATCTTGGCAATGCAGTAAAGCGACATTCACCATCTGAGTATAGGCGGTGAAAGCCGAATTCCCTACTAGAGACATCCTGATGAGCTAGTTTGTCTATTATTCAAACTTCTCTATATTTTTCTCTTCCATGTTTATCTCATCCCCAAAAATAGGACAGTTCGATAAAATCCTCCTAATACTTGGCTGCTGTGCGGCCTTCATCTCGAATTTCATTGTCGGTGGGAAATACTTTCCCTCAAATTTACACCAGAACTCATTAATCGGCAAGCTATCTCTCTCCTCCAATGTGGTGGCAGACTCCCACCATTATTAAGGTTCCTCAACCAGCTAAAATGAGATTAACATATGCTTTTGAATTGGTGTACACTGTACCATCCTCAGCGATCATGCTTATCCTTTTTCCAATGATTCACCAATCGAAGGTCAAAACTACCAGAAAATTTAAGTGGGTAGCCCTTAGTAAAGGCTTCCTAGCTTAGTACCGTACTGAACTAGGTGTCTTCACTGGTAGCATCACCTGCTGCAGGAGTGATGGTGGTGGCTGATGTTATTGTGGTGGCGGGAAATGCTGTAGCACAACGACCATCACTGTGGAAATTGTGTGAGTCACAACAGTGATGATTTTTTCTGGACCAACCACAGGTGGGGATGGTGGTGGCTGTGGTTGTGGTTCCTGTTGAGCCCCCTCCTCTTCAGCCTATGTGGTGATACGTCTTAGTCTACCTCTCATACCATTTGCCATTTGAAGGCAAACAAGGTTCATCTTAGTAATAGATCGTAAAGAATACAATGATTTCTAAACATAGGGCTATATACATCAAAAAACGCAATACAGAACATAATGAACACAACATAGATCCTAAGGACGCTAGAACCTGGATGCTATAATACCGATTGTAACAATCCCCATTTTCCACGTATACGATGGCTAAACATAATAAGCTAAAGATGGGACTTATCTATCAATATATATCATTCCCAGCATTGAAACTATAATAATAAGAGTAACACAATCGGATTTTTCCTTTTAAAAATGACATGCTCAAAAACCATTTAAATACCAACTGATAGTAAATAAAAAATCTAACACCTAACTTATCATAAAAAATCCAACAACAATACAGTTGTGCTAATAGCTTAATAATAAACTCGGGTTTGTGCCCATACAATAATCCGAAAGAATAAACTGATTGAAATGAAAACAACAACCTATGCTAGAGTGAAATGAACTGAAGTCGTGGATGTACAATTACGACCACAAGTCTAATCTCCTGTCAACCCTAGTAACTTATGGAGAAAATATTTTTATAATTTGGGTCAGCGACCTAGATTTGCAAGAATTAACTTATGAAAATTACAATGCAGTAATACAATTAATTCAAAGTATGTACCACCCATCGGCACTCACATACCCTAAGTATTTCACCCATAATCTAAGTATAATACTACACACATATCAATCCAAGTCCCCAACCATAATGACTAATACCCATAACCATTATAAATGCACGATGCATATAGTATAACTCTCATACTAAACATAATTACTCACATACATAAGCCCATTTCCCAGAGTACCCCTGTAATACTGCCCATAAAAGTAACATAACCACTTATTATGAATTTCCATAGTATTGGGTTCACAATTGGTTGTCTACATCATTAGAGTAATTAATTAATCTCAATTAATTTATATAATTATATATGTCCTTACATATATACGACACATAAAATCATCTACCTCTAATGTCACGTTAGTACTCTATCGGTTAGTCCAGAGGACTCCCTCATCCAAATGGACATTAAAAAACACATACAAGTGGGGCGGTCCCAATGCAGTACACCATTGCATGATCCATACTCCCGACGATGTCAGTGGATCCTAACATCTACACCTACCTCCTCGTAAGTGGCATTGTTATGTAGTACCTTTAATAATGACTTACACAATGCCTAGCCCACCTGCGCCAGCGCGTGCCCCGATTTTGAGACGTATGCAACCAATCGATAGGTCTTCCACGAACATGGGCATATTTACACAAATAACAAATACATATTTTAGCACATTATATGTATAGGTAATTATCCATATAATTACCCTCAATAAGTCTCACAAATCTTCAAATAATATCCTTATTAAATCCAACTCTTAGTTTATTCCTCCTCCAAACCATGACTATATCTATATCTTTCTGCATATACACCAACTCATAACATTTCCTCATTAAACCACTAAGTAAATAACATATCCAATAATCTCTTAATAAGGTAGTTAATTCTCGCGTATATGATTTCGGGTTTAACTCCAAACACATTTACTTAATTTACTTAATTAATGTCTAGAATTCTCCCTATCGATTCATTCTACCTAATGAGGTAATAATAAAAAATTAGGCTCGTTAACACAATCTTCACATCAAGGTTCAAACCTAAGGAAAACGGGGAAGCCGATCAATTTTCAACAATTTACTAGAAATTTCAACCCTATGTGCTGTTCAGAAAATAATCATAAAATATTCACCGAAACTCCAAAAATTACAAAACTAGTGCCTATGCATTCTTAACTCAATTTAATTAGGACCTTATTTTTTCACAAATGATAAATCCATAACTTCAAAGTCTCAAATTCGGTTCAGAATTTTTTAGAACTGTGTGCTGTTTAGAAAATAATCATAAAATATTCATCAGAACTCTAAATATTACAAACCCACTTCCCATGCGTTCTTAGCTTAATTTAATTTGGACTCTAATTTTTCCAAAAAGCTATATTCCCAGGTATACCATATCAAAAATAGTTCTAAGTGACTAATTTTTTTGAAAATTTCGACACAATCTAAACCTCCATTAACGACCCTTTAATGAGCTATCCACCATTGTTGCACCCATATTTAAGGCTCTACATGGATAATAATGATCATCAATGAAAATTCCTACAACATGGATTCTAGTGTCCAATTCAAGATTTACTAAATTCCAAATTTTTAGGTTTAACATCAATTTGTTCAATCATTAAACATCAAATTCAGATTTGTTCCTCAGCATGCATAAGGTTTAATTTCAACTTATCATCATCAAATCATATATTTTAACCCAAAAATTACATGAGAAAGTAAACCAATGAATTAAGAAGTATATTTCAAATTAGTATTAGCAAGAGAATTCTTGCCTGATATGGAAGAGACAGTATCCTCCTTTGAATCCTTAATCCCCCTCTCTCTTTGGCCCTTGATATCTTCTCTCTAGGAAACGGGGTTGCTAGGGTTAAATTTAGATGAATGAATGTGACTCTTTAACTCGATAATTAAGTTATATCATTTTCTAATCCTGAGTTAAGCATTGAACCATATATCTAGTCCCTCAAATGACCTCGAACCCAGAATCGAAATCGCCCAACCACGCTCCAAATGGATTACCTATACTCCAGGCCCATTTTTAAATGTCTAAAACACCTAAACGAGTCCCCAAATTTTTTTGAATATGCTTGAATTATTTTTACCCAACACATAGATTTTTATCATGTTTAGGCAACACTTAACCATAAGTTAATTACCATACAATTTATTTTCTACAAGTGGACCCATTATGACCAATCGAATCAAATAGATATGAAACCATGAATAAACATTTATTGTCAAGTTAAATTCTACCAATTTAATTGAAATCTCGCCAATTTAATTTATTCTCGAATCTATTTGATTAAATTCTATCCCAATAATGTATTCTGAAAACACGGGGTATTACATGAACCACCCAAAATAAGTTATGTGTGGCCATTCAAAGAGATGAAAACTTGATAAGATACATATTGGAGTATTTTTGCTCCTTCGAAATGATAAAATGTCATTTTTGTCCACCAAAATTATTTTTACATTAAGGTATTAAGCATGGGAAATTTTTACATAGCAACCAATTATAGTGGCAATAAAGATCGCGTGACTCTTAGAATGTCACGAAGGAATTCCATACAGAAATTCCACGTTGTGAGTTTGAGTAGAATATCTTCAACCACCCATACTTTTCTCTAAACATTTTATCTTCAATTCTCACATGTATCCCTAAGTTTTACAATGTCGAGGTGGTTTGTCAAACGACTTGAATTACGACTTCATCACATGTGAAAGAACATGCCATCAACAACTTTAGGTTTTCGTAATACATCGATAATACACATGCCCCCCCCCCCTTCGAAACCTCTTCGGATACTCATTGATCTCATTGAGTGTTATACAATGAGGTATGTACATCATTAATTTTTTTTAAGTTACTCTGTTGAACTATTCAGTCAATTAATAATAATTAATAAAAAAATATCTAGTCATTTTACTACATTAATTAGTTAGTTAGTGAATTCATTAAATAAAGTTAATTTATTGAACTACTTAGTCACTCTTAGTAATTAAATTTGTTAGTTATGAAAGTAATTTAATGAAGTTAATGTATTGAATTGTTAAGTCACTTGCAAGTTAAATTATATTGAATTATTTAAATATATTACTTTAATGAACAATTTAGTAAATTAACCATTCAATAAATATGTTATTGAACAACAAATCATTTATTACATTATTGGTTATCCATGAGATTAAGTTTTATTATGTGAGGATATCGTTTTGTAAATGTGTTTTTGATTAGTAATCATTTATTAAAATATAGGTCATCCATGAGATTAAGTTTCATTGTGCAGTGATATCGCTTTATACACGGTGGCATGATATGTCACGCTTAGATTAATGATGGGCACATATAATTCAGTGAATCCAGGTTAGCATTTTTTGCCCGATTACTACCAAGGCCTACACACTAACGAAGTGTGACCTTTTACGAAATTCCTTAATAGGTGATGGGACAGGACTTACACATTTCATTTCCTTAGGGGAACAATAACGAGAGTGAGACATTTGAGCATGCCAGTCAACATCTACCAAGGCTCTAGCACGAGTGTGCAGACCTTTTGGCTTTTTTTTGTCCTCTCATTTCAGGTGCAACTTGAAAATCATTATTCTCGATTTGAATTAATGGGAAGTTCATTGGGTGAGGATTTGTTCCAAAGTGTTACTATGTGTATCTCTCCCGACATTTAAATTTCTTCTGTAAATAAAGAGCTGAGGCTTATAAAAAATATAAATGTTGAATATAATATCCTTGTTTATGTGGACTATTTTTGTATATGTTATTGGGATTTGAATAGTGTGGTAAGCTAACTGAATTTGTTTGAATTCTGGACAAGATATCATATCTAAAAAAATAAATAATTTTTACATATATATTAATATTACAAACGAACCATTACCATAACAAAATCAGACAAAATCATTACAAAACTTGTGTAATAAGGTAGGAACGGTAAATGAAAAGTCTATTACTAAATCAAAATTAGTAATGTTAAAATACTATTGGTAAATGCATTATTAGTAAGGGTAAAACACCGCTGGTAAATCTATTATTTGTAATGGTAAATATATGGTTTTCTATTTCTTCCCCACGCCTTTTTTCTAATAAAAATTACTACTACTAATTATTTTTATAACGTTAAAATACCATTGCTAAAAGCCAGTTTTGTTGTAGTGATGGATTGTCTTTACACCTTATTGGATGTGGCTTGTCAGTAGGGTCACCTAAAGAGGACAATCTTAATTGGTCATTCCAAGTCAATGGATTCATTTCGATCTATAAGAACAAGATTTATAATACTCATTATGTTTTTAAGTTTGGCTTATTTCGTTACACCCCACTTATCCATTGTGTATATTGTCAAGACTTTAAGTGAAGACAGGTTAGTGATCGAATGCAAAAATCAAAGATTAATCATCACTAAGTTTATCAAAGAAAGTATATGATGTTAATTTTGTGTAAATTTTTCGTTAAGTGGTGTTTAAAAACATAAATATTTTTCCAAAATGTTTTTTTAAATATTTTTGGAACTTTTGCAAAGTCGATAGAACGACATTGGATGTCATTCTAACAATTGCTTTAACCTTGTTAGAATAGCTTCGAACTTTATTTGAATGAGATAAATTTTTGTAACTTTTGGCAGGCTCTGGAATCTCGTTGGATCAGTTGTTTAATGTGTTTTATAATAAGAAAGTGTACTTCATTCGAACGAGATGTACCTTCGTTTGAAAGAGACTATAAAAAATTATTTTTTACCTGATTCAAAATGCAATATTTCATGTCTATGTCTTGGATATTTCTCTCATTATATATAGATTTTCATACCTATATTTTAAACCAAGACTTTTAGACTTCTTTTTATGATCAAACTATTTTGTTTATTCAATCCAAACCCCTTTGATGATTTGAGATCACTTTATCAATGCACAAATAAAATAATCCTTTTTCATAAGCTAGCGAAGTTAATTCTTCACTGCTGAATATAGGAATATAGTTTCCTGAGGATGATTGGTGGATACCAAGGCAAGTGGAGCTTGCTGTTGGGTGTTGGTGGATATGCATCGCTTGCTGTCAATAATAAGGAAGGAAGACATTACTGCGTCATTTAGTGGAGATCTAAGTTTTGTAAATCTGTAGATGTCATTTAGAATAGCTAGTTGTAAGAGTTCTGAAATATAGGTTTTTCCTAAAACAGATTTTTCCTCATCTCCTATCTTCTATTTGTGGTCTGTTTGTCTTCAATTTAGTTTCAATATCTTTGCATGTTTAGGTTCACCTAATTTAATCAAGATAAAATTTGGACTAAATAGATTTTCTTATGTTTGTGACCTACTCTATGATTTATACATATAATCGAACCACTCTATCGCATTTTTAGGTTCCTTAAGGAAATTTAGTTGAAATTAATGTCATTTAACTAATTTCATTCACTTCATTTAATGTTATAATATTATTTTGCATTTTTGGTGGTTTGTGTATATGTGATGCACACACTCTTTACAGGAAGAGTAGCAAACCCGCACTAATGTATTCACATGAATTCTATAATGGGTCCGGGAGTATAGGCTTATTTCTATGGGTGAGGTTCAAAACAACTTCTTTTGTCCTGTAACCAGCCGAAGATATGCGGAGCCATGGCAATGGTATGGGGACCATGGGTAGGGTGCGTGTGGTATAGTCCTATATCATTTTTAGACATAGAGATATTTTATCTATCAGGGATAGTATCTAAGTTTGGTACTTATGGGAACATTGTTGATGCCATAATATTGGATTTTTAATGTTCCCATTCCCCATGTCAATCAACTTGGCATGCTAGTGTATTCATCCTAAGCAAATCATATTTTTCCAAAACCCCAACATATGGTAAATTTTCATATATTTGGTGGACACGCAACTTGATTATGACACATGGTGAAAGGATTATGGCTAGGGGGCCGTTGTTATTGAGATTGACATTAAAAAGTTATGCCTAAGGAAATTCTATTCATTATGTTTTAGGAAGAAAATAACATAAACTAGATATATGGTTTAGATTACCATATTGTTGGAGATTTTGTAGCTGATCTAATGAATGAGAAAAGGATGATGAAGATGATATATATAATGAAATACTACTATAATCCTTTTGTACTTAAGAGAAAAACCTTTGATCTTCTAGTATGTGAGCCACTGAAAGTAAGTTAAGTGTGTGAGCACTCAAAAAGATAAAAACTTGGTAAAAAACATATTGGAGTACTTTTCTCCTTCAAAATGATTAAATGTCATTTTTATCCACCAAAATTATTTTTGTATTAAGGTTGAAATCATGGGAAATTTTTGCGTAGCAACCAATTGTCATGGCAATAATGCTCGTGTGACTCTTAGAATGTCATGGGAGAATTACGTACAGAAACCCCACGTTGGAGTTTGGGCGAAAGATCTTCAGCCACCCAAACTTTTCTCTAGACATTTTATCTACAATTCTCACTTGTATCCCTAATTTTTATAATGTCGAGGAGGCTTGTCAACTGACTTGTGTGGTTCGACAACATTACGTGTAACCCAACGTGCCATCGATAACTTTAGGTTTTCATAAGACATCGATATTATACATGCTCCCCCCATCGCATCCTCTTTGGAGACTCATTGGTTGCTTTGAGTGTTATATAACTTGGTATGTGCATCATTCAATTTTTATAAGTTAATCTATGGGACTATTTAGTCAATTAATAATAATTAATTAAATAAAATATATAGTCATTTTACTACATTAATTGGTTATTAGTAAATTAATTAAATAAAGTTAATTTATTGAACTACTTAGTCACTTAATAAATAAATTTGTTAGTTATGGAAATAATTTAATTAAGTTAATGTATTGAATTGTTTAGTCATTTAAAAGTTAAATTCTAACGAGTTATTTAAATTATGTTACTTTTTTGAACTATTTAGTAAATTAACCATTCTATAAATATGTTGTTGATTAGTAAAATTGATTAAATTATAGGTTATCCATGAGATTAAGTTTCATTGTGGACTGAGATCATTTCATACCTGGTGGCATGATATGTCATGCTTAGGTCATCGTTGGTTATGTCTAACTCAGTGAATTCAGGTTATCATTTTTCCCCAATATTGCCAAGGCCTACACACTGATGATTTGCTACTCTTTATGGCACTCCTTGAGAGGTGATGAGACATGACTCACATATTTCATTTTCTCTAGGGGAAATAAAGTTCAAACCTCTCGAGTTCACGATGATGACATGTGTGGAGGTGGGGATATGATAAATAGTTTCATTCGACAACGAGAGTGAGACTTTTGTGCATGTCAGTTAACATGTCCCTAGGGTCTAGCAAAATTATGTCAAATCTAGTGTGGTTCAGTAAATATCTTTTTAATATGTTTGACTCGTTGCTTATATGTGATACAATTCGAGATTTTTTTAATATACTCTAGGATAATTGTTCTTCACAACAATTTTATTAGAGTTTGTTATTTGATTAATCTAGATTGTTTGGGATACTTTGGCTATGTCACCATCATGGATTATCTTTACACCTTATTGGATGTGTCTTGTCAGTAGGGTCTCCTAAAGAGGAAAATATCAATTGGTCTTTCCAAGTAAACATATTCACTTGTATCCTTTAGGTATTTTACTTGAAATTAATTTCATTTAACTAATTTCGTTTACTTAATTTGATGTTATACGATTCTTTTGCAATTTTGGTAGCTTGTGTACATATATTGCATACACTCTTTACATAATGACGGAGAGGTCCACGCCAATGTATTCCCATGAATTATATAATGGTTCCTGGACAAAAGGTTTGTTTCTATGGTTGCATTTTAATTTAACCTCCTCTTATCCCATAATCAACTGGAGATGTGCAGATCCATGATAGTGGTGTGGTGACAATGGGTGAGGCACATGCATATTCATATGGGAAAGGTGGTTTAGTCCTATGTATTTCAGGATTAAGAGATACTTTATATTTTAGGGTTAGTATGCAAGTCTGGTATTTTTGGGAACGTTGTTTATGATATAAAATTGGATTTCTAATGTTACTATCCCCCATGTCAATCGACCTGGCATGCCATCACTTTAATAATAAGAAAATCATATACTACCAAAACCTGAAAAAGATGGTTAGTTATTGTCTCTTTTATGGATGTGACTCAATTATGACACATGGTGGAGGGAGTACGGGCAGGGGTCATTGGTTCTGTGATAGACATTAAATAAATTGTGCCCAAGGAAGTTTTATTCATTATGTTTAACGTAAACTAGATATATGGTTTAGATCACCATATCTTTGCAAATCTTATAGGTGATCCAACAGACAAGAAAAGGATGATGAAGATTATATATATAATGAAACACCACTGTAAATTCTTCCATAGATGAGAAAAAAACTTTTGAAAATATAACCTTTTGTATTATATATTATTTGGCTATCTTTCATGACAAAATATTTGAGTCATGCACAAAGTCGAGCCCAAAAGTTTGATACACTTAGATAAGTGAGAGTGTCTTTGTCCATTACCTATGAATATTGTGATTTAAAGACATGAAGATATCTCAAAGTCTGAAGTCATATGTTGTTGAGTTTGAAGAGTAACCTTTTAGAAAATCGATTAAACTTTAGTATATTGCACATACTCTTTTAAAATCAGGAGTTTTTTTCTTCATACAACTTATTTTTTGAGAGATTATTTTAAGTGATGTATTTGTTTGAGGCAAGGGTCACTACACCAAAATGGCTAAAATGTCACCTTTCAGCCGGCCACCCTTGTCAAGGTCATTGACCGTGACAAAAAACACGCGTTTTATGTCACGGTCATTGACCTTGACACGACCGTGACAACGAATTGTCACGGTCATTGACCGTGACAATTCTTTAAATAATTGTCATGGTCAATGACCTTGACACGATCGTGACAATGTTCGCAGCAAAAAAAGCCCTAGGCTTCTTTTTTCCCACCGTTTTTTGGATTTCCCCCTCTCTCTCTAAGCGATTTCTTCTCTCTCTCTCTCTCTCTCTAAGGTATATTTTTTCTCTCTTTCTCTTTCATTTCTATATGTGTGTGTATGTGTGTATATATATGTGTGTATATGTATGTGTATGTATGTGTATATGTGTGTGGTGGTGTGTGGTGGGTGTGGGGGAGGGGGAGGGGGTGGTGGAGGGGGGCAGGGGGTGGGGTGTGTGTGCAGGTGTGTGCGTATGTGTGTGGCGGGGGGAGGGGGGCAGGGGGTGGGGGTGGGGTGGGGTGTGTATGTTGCATAATGGTACTCATACTTTAATCTTTAACATTATGGTATTTGCATAAACTTTATGCTTAATCCGTTTAAGAATTCTTCAAATTGTTAAAAGAGTGTCACACACTAATTTATTCATTAATAGTAGGTTCCTAAAGTTAAACTAAATTATAGCGATTTAGCATTTTAAGTGAAACTTAACTTATTCACTTCATTTTAAGAAGTTAGTTGCGAGAGCTTTAAAATGGATAAAATATGTAATTTTACAGAAATAAATAGATATACAGTTAATGAGACAAATAGCTCACTACATTAGTGCTATAAGTTGACAACACGTATATTAATAATATTTTATAAATGTGGACATTCTTTCATAATAACTTTGAATATTTATATATGACTTTATTGGGTAATATGTTGTGTAATTTAGATGGACATGTAATCTAGGATAACATTTCACCACCAAATTGCATAATTCCTTAATAATTATTCCAGTTACTCAAAATCAATTTTCTTTGAAAAATTATTTTGCTTGTGTGTGTGGCGGGGGCAGGGGGTGGGGGGATGTGGTGTGTGTGTGGTGGGGAAATCTTAACAATTGTATAGCTTTAATTGTAATTTTAATTGTATTGTGCCCAGTTCATATGAAAGTAGGATTGCCCCTCATTATAAATTAGTAAATTAATAATTGTATACTTTAGTAATTGCCCATTTCATATGAGTAGATGAATTAGAAGGAGTACGGGATAAACATTTGTTGTTGACATTGCTGTTGAATTATTTTGTTTAGTAAATGTTGGGTTGGTTCGTTTTAAAAGTGGCATGACAACTGGATTATTGTCCATATGGGGGTGGGATTTTTCAACTTTTTTTAAAAATTACTTTGTATATCGAACAATATATATATATATATATATATATATATATATATATAGTATGGTAATTAAATGAAACATACATAAAATTCACAAACTATATATACACATGCATGTTGTTAGAAAGTCTTAAATGTAATTCTCACTTTATTCATGCCAAACCCGAATCTCTTATAAGATATGCATATTGTGATAAAATATAATGAGGATAAGAGACTTTTGTAGTTGTCACGGTCGTGGTGGGGGGAGGGGGGGAAGGGGTGGGGTGGGGTGGTGGGGTAGTGGGGGTGGAGTGTTGTGATAATATTATATCTGTACTAATAACATTTTTTACAGCAAATGTCTTCTTCAGATATTAAGGCGAAGATGATGATGCTGTTTATGATGATGTCGTCTGGGCTTGGTGGTAGTGGAGGCAACGAGAGCTCTTCCGCCCCCTAGGCTCCCCAAATATGGGAAATTTGGGATTACCGTCGAGAACAAATCGGAGATATTAGCGAGATCCCTCGTTCTGCTGAAGACGATCATCGGCCCGTGGTTTATGACTTGGAAGGAGGTGCCATATGAGCTCAAGTTAGCTCTTTGGGCGGCACTACAGGTAATATATTTATATTTATATTTATATTTATATTTATATTTATATTTCAATTTCAATTTCAATTTCAATTTCAATTTCAATTTCAATTTCAATTTCAATTTCAATTTCAATTTCAATTTCAATTTCAATTTCAATTTCAATTTCAATTTCAATTTCAATTTCAATTTCAATTTCAATTTCAATTTCAATTTCAATTTCAATTTCATTTTATATTTATATTTATATTTATATTTATATTTATTCGTAACTAACATTGTATTTGTTGGACATGAACAATTCAACTTGGATCCAAAGCTACACGATCCCGTCTTGGAGCAGATTAGGGAGCAACTCAAGTCGTGGAAGAAAAACATGCAGGCACGGTACTTTAGGAAAACACGAGAGTCCATTATCCAATGGCGTGAATCCATCCCTCCATGGAGCCGATGTCATTAGCACAATGGCAGAAGTTCATTCACAATGAGATCGAGGATCGACAATTGGCATCTCGCCAATAGGGGAGGGAAAATCGGGCAAAAAAGACGGACGTGCACTACTCCGGCCGGACCTCTTACGCCGAGGTGGAGCATAGGATGCAGGTAAGATTTAATTTTTCTATAACTACAGAAATATATTATTCTTCATTATTTTACTTTGCGGGGCCGATACTAATTTTACTTTACTTTATTTTATTTCAGGGGGTAGGGAGTGGGCCAGGGGGTAAGCCACATAGGCTCGATACTTATGTGGCTCTTCGGACGAAGAAGGGGAAGGACAAGGAGGTGTCCCCGAGCATCGCGACCACGATTGTAAGTAATCCGACAGTTTAATTTTTGTTAATTACGTTATAATTTTTTAGTTTACTTATTTTACTAATCATGTGCTTTTTGTCGTTTCAGGCAAAGCTTAAGGAAGTGCATGAGTCGCAGTCTGATGCCGACAAGGCATCTTTGTCCACAGACTCACTCAGCCAAGTTCTTGGCTCTGATCGCAAGGGGAGGACAAGGGGGGTGAGCTCGCGGGTGGCCAAATCTAGGATCATCGGATTGGAGACGAGTGACACCGGGTTGGCTCGAACGGTGGATTCACACGACGCGAAGCTGTCCCGTTTGGAGGCGACGGTCCAAGATATGTACGCATTCATGAAGCGTACGTTGGGTAGAGACCGTAAAGGGAAAGGAAAAGGGAAGGATAAGGTGGTGGAAGAGGAGGTGCGGGAGGATGAGGCGTAGGATGACGAGGATGTGGACCTCGCTGCTTCATCATCGACACGTTCATACTTCGATGATCCACTTCCCTATTTGGCTCCCTTCAACAGACCAATGTCGACACTTGGTTGGCCGAGCGTGTTCATATTGGACGTATTTGATGGCCAGCGGATAGGGCGGGGGTTGAGGGACCCGAATATCATCCAGGGTGGAATAGTTCATGGACGTGCGCTTCAAGAGATGGAGTCCAGGGTGCTCGTCACGCATGCCATACCCGGGAAGGAGAACTCCCTATTGTGGTTGCGCGAATAATGCGGCACGACGTATATTAGTGGGTGCGTCAATTCTTATGTCGTGTGGCCTACTCACCTCCTCAGTTTTAACAATACACCAGACATGTAGTGACATTGTTTTAAGTTTGAATTGAATTGTTATAAGTTTGAATTGAATTGTTTTAAGTTGTTACATTTGAATTATATCGTGATGCATATTGTCTCTATCTGAATCTATATTTGCATTATCTTTAGTTTGTTTGGATATATGATGTTTGGAACAGGTACAACGTTGCTATAACAGGTACAAATATACTGCTGGGCAGTGGAAGTGGCCATACTGCCCAGCAGATTTTTTTTAAATTCTGCCCAGAATTATCACGGTCAATGACCGTGACAATTTTTTTAAAAAGGGTCACGGCTTTGTCACGGTTTATAACCGTGACAAACGTGTCACGGTCATTGACCGCGACACGACCGTGACACAAAACGCGAGTTTTGTGTCAAGGTCAATGATCGTGACACGACCGTGACAAAAAAAGTTGTCTCGCCTCTAAATGTCACGGTCATTGACCTTGACAAGTTGGATTTGTCAGGGTCAATGACCTTGACAATAGTGCAGATTTGGTGTAGCGGGTTCAAGGTCTATTCCTAAAAAAACTTAGTTGAATTGTTATTAACGGTTTTTGGCTGAGATCCATTCAGAGAGATGTATTTTTATTCGTTTGCATGATAGTTTCGATTTTAGGACAAACCGTGAGCATGACTGAGATTTTCCCCGTGCACACAACCCTAAAACATTTTTTACCGTGGACATATTATCCAAAATCATGTGGACGGGAGAACTCAATCGTATGAACGACAGAGATAAATTTTCATTTTTTTAATAAATCACCTTGTTTCCCTCAAATCCGGAAGTCCCTCATTTCAAAATATATCTTCTGAGGATTTTTTCAAATTAGAGAGCATTTATTTCTCTCTCTAATTAAAATTTGAGTTTTCCATTTTAAAAGTTTGTGAGATTTTTAGATCTACATTGAGATTTTCAATTGAGAGATGATTTAAGAGGTTTTTAATCCATAAATAGTTTGGTTTACGTATGAATTTTAAATCAACCACATGATCTATACTCCAAGATCTAAAAGGAGGTGCTCAAGCTATTTAGAGTGGGATCATGGTGTGGATCTAGGATGAATAATGGAATTTCGTATTCTAGAGATGGAGCTTCATGCAAATTTCTCATTCGTACGAGGGAGAGTCACAATATTCATAGGTAATTTCTTATGATTTCACTTAATCATTTACCTTATTGTATTGTGTGAAAAGAAATTTTCAAATTTAATGAGAGGTTGGGTCACATCGAGGTTTTTTACCAATAGGTTGTATTTTTTCTCGTATACTCAATTTTATGTGATTGTTTTCATTTTACACTGCTTATTTGTGTATGTGTGGATGCAGTTAACTGACATTTTTTTTTGAATTTGAAGTATACTTAGATTTAGGTTTTGTTTAGAGTTGAAAATTTAAACTGTTCAAATTTATTATAATAACCAATTCACCCCCAAGGTTATTTAATAGTTCACACATTTAAGTTTTCAATTGGTATCAGATCACGGTTGCTCAACTAGGCTTAACATCTTGAGTAGATTCTTGTCTTTAAGTGTGTTTGTTTATTGTATTCATTGTAATGGATATTATGAATTTTCAAGCTTTAGGTGTGAGTCTATATAACATGCATTAATCATCGCATTCATCATTAGCTAAGAATACTTTATATGCTCCAAGTTGAGTCTAGCTCTGAAATTTTTCGAAAAGAAAACGAGATGAGTGGTGATGAGGAAATGAGTGAAATAAACTATGATTATAATAAATTGTTTCACGAGTCACTCAAATTGAAAAAGTCAAATATTAAAATGTGGAGTAAAATCAAAGCGTTTGAAGAAAAAAGCAGTATGCTAAAAGAAAACGACGATATGATTTTAGAATCAAAACATGAGTTAAAGCGAGTAAATGAACAAAATTTATCTTTGGAAAAGGAAAAAAATTAGCTCTTTGAAATGTAATAAAAACTTCAAAAAGAGCGTAAAATATTTGAAAAAAAAAATGAGAATATCAAAGAGAAGTTATGTCTCTCAGAGGTGACTTTTCTAAAGGTGAAATTTGCTTTCTAGGAAAGATAAAAAAATGAACAAATTTCTTTTTTACACATCAATGATTCCAAATGCTAATAAAGGCATTGGTTTTGACTATTTTAATGCTTCTTCAAGGGCATCTAATACTTTTTTATACGAGAATTAAGATGTTAAATAATAGGATGATACTTAAGTTAAAGATGATTTTTTAAAGGAAAAGAACTTAAGAATAATGTCTTGCCTAACAAGAGTACAAATGTACATGTAGCTAAGGTTGATAAGAACTCTAAAGTCAATCAACCTAAGTATTCCAAAAACCTCAAAGGCATGAAAATGAAAGAAAAGTTTTTAACAAATGAAATTCTCACTTTAGGCATCTTGCAAATTAATTTAAAGGAGAAATAAAATTTTAAAATCAAAGAGAACAACATTTTGACAAAAGTAATGTGAATTTTTCTACAAATAATTTGAAAAAAAAAGGTACTCTTATTGTTTCTTGAGATGACACTTGAGACATATTTGCTTGAAGCTTTAAAGAGATGCGATGAATTTGTATTTGAATTTTCCAAGGAGAAATGATTTTCAAGGAGTGAATATGAAACTTAAGAATGAATTGAAGAAATTTTTAAAAAAAGCGAGTTAATTGAGATAAGGCAATCAAGTGAAACCAAAGTGGATAGGATAGAGCGTCACATGTGTTGTATGGTCTTTGATAATTCTACAATGTCAAATTCTTCAAATTGGTATCTTGATAGTAGTTGCTCACATAACATGACATGATAAAAATTATGCTTTGGTTCTATTAAGAATTATGATGGTGGTTTGGTTACATTTGTAAATGGAAAGAAATCGAGAGTGAGTGGAAAAGGAACAATGACAATTTTGAATAACACCACTCTTCACAATGTTTGTTATGTTTAAGGACTTAAAGCTAATATCATTACCATAAGTCAACTTTGTAAGGATAATCATTTTGTAATTTTATCTAGAGTGAAAGTTTAGTGAGAAAAGAAGGAAATGGATAATTGACGAGAGTTGTTAAAAATAGTGAGAATTGTTATGTATAGGTAAATAAAGCAAATGGCGTGTGTCAGAATATTAAAATAGAAATTTTTGATAAATGGTTAGAAAACATAAATTTTCATGATTTGAAAATAAATAAAATTAAAAATAACGAGTGTGATTTAAGGTTTGACAAAATTGCATCTCCTCCCTCTCAATTTAACACAAATTATGTGGGAAGTGTTTCAATACATGAACCAATAAGAGTGGTTCAATCCTCCTTAAATATGAACACAAAAAATGAAGATTTGAAGAAAAATATGTTTGTTGATCCAAGTGTTTTGAATGTAAAAGAAAATGATCAAGATGTTTCCAATGGTAAATGTTTTGAAAAAGATTAAGAAAGTTTGAAAAGACCTTCTAAATCATACACTTGCACATTTAGTCACCAAAATGGTCATTTGAGAAAATTTTACTATGACTTTTTTAAAAATCAATAAAATTCGAGAATTGTTCCTAAAATTTATTCTAAGGTAGTTTACCTTTGACCTTATGTGTAAACTTATTACCATAAAACAGAACATCTAAAAGATTTTTTCTTCATTCTTAGGAATTCTTATGTTGGTTCGATTCACATTCACATGATTGGCTTGATGACTTAAAATTGGATTGAATGTGCTTATAAAAAAATTCAATGAGTTAAAAATGGAGTGTGGTAGAGATTTTGAGAAGGACAACATGTTTGAAAGAAATATTGATTTTGTGTCAGAAGCAGATTTTTTTGGAAACATTTGTCTTGTGTTTTTCCTCACAAGTATGATAATAAATTTTTATGAAGAGTGTGAGTTTTTTAAAAAAGAAAACTTTTCAAAAAGGAGGTAATTTGAATTTGAAATCTCATCTTATAACGAGGGTTTTATATAAACCTTAAAATCCCATTTTAAGGGATGTTTGTAAAAAGAAAGGTATTTTGGATATTGCATGTGTATTTTCACCTCTAAGGGTGAGTCATCTTCAAATGTTCCCCTACCTCTCATTGATACCTGAGAGGTTACTCTTTACATTTGAGTTGCTTAGTGCTTGTCATAACTAGGATGTTCTATTATTGTGTTCCATATCTTCTCATGTGCTACATTTCTTTGAAGAGTTCATTTTTTATGATATGTGATTTGTGGGATTTTCTCTTATATTTATTTAGGAATATATTTCTTCCTTATTTTAAAGAGTATGTTACATTTATTTTATTTGAGTTCCTTGTTATTGTATTCTTTTAAAATTGTCCTTACTTCTTGTTTGGGCGAGAGTTATATTTGTATGTTTGAGATATATTGTGAGAGATTGCATTATTATTGTATGTACATGCATTTTGTATCTTTTGATTTGTTCTTGTCTTTTATTTTGAGAAAAATCCAAAACATGGTGTTTATTTATGCTATCTTGGATGTCGTTTGAGCTTGTGTTCATTTGAGTGAATATATTGCCTAGAGTGTGAGGTGTATCTCGATTTACATAATTTCACAGTTAAGTTTATTTGTGTCTGTATATACTTTTATATTTTCCTCATAAAAATATGTAAAATTTATTATTTTGTTTATTTTTGGTCAAATCCCATGCTCAACATATTGTATAATTTAATGGTTTGCATAAATTGAAGTTTTGCTGCTTATATGATTTATTGTTGATGTGATTGTTGAAGATGTTTTGTCTTAGTAAAATTTTCAAAAATATTATGATATACATTGACTTTAGTATGACTTTGATGACTTTAAAGCTTCTATTCACATTATACCACACAATTTCACAAATAGTGTTAATGATTATTATTTCTACAAGCATTTGCAAATTTAAAGTTGAAAATCAATCTTACATAAGTTTCATAAGCACTGCATGGTCTATTTGTGAGAAATTGAGTTCTTTATATGAAGGAGTAGAATATGGACCTTTTGTATGCGTTGATAAGGGCTACCATTATAGTGATAATGCCCCATTTGAATTTGAATATGATTAGAAATGTGTCATCTAAGTGTGCAAAAATCTAATCAACGACAAAAGTCAATGTGTTGGAAAGGGTCACAAGCCAAGTGCATAAACCACGATAAAAACAAAATAGTTCTTTAGCATATTTGAAAAAAATTATTATTTTAGTTTGGCGTTCAAAAGATTTGATCAATACTTGCACCGAGAGAGTTTATAGATGGTTGGAAATTAATGAAGAATTTATGCTTGGAAATTAATTATAACTTCCTTGGTAACGTACTATATGGTTGATACGGGGAGAGCGTTGAGATAATGGTATACATATGGACTTGGCTTGGACTAGTTAGGTGGGGTAGCATAACTAGGACGGGTTAGGATTATTCGTTAGGTGTGCCCACTAGATGAGGAGTGAAGACCTCAAGTGAGAGCTGTGAAACTAACATGGATATAATATCTACTAATTATGCAATTTTAATATTTCTTGAATTTTTAAATATTTTTACTCGGGTTCTGACCCATTTTCCCAAATCAAATTTTTTGCACAAAACCATTTTAGGTGCCCAGCCACAAGGAGGCCTCGCTTAGGAGTTCATTCTTATTTGCCGTTGCTATAGTTGCTATGGAAGATTGCAGGTCCTAGTTTGATAGATGCTTCCATTTACTTGCACATCTGATGCACTCCTTACTTATCTCAGTCGAGCATGCTGCCCATTTTTTATTAGTAGATATTTTTGAGACATTGTACTCCTTTTTATTTCAGTTTTGGATTGAGACTTTTAATTATGGATTATAATGCCATTTATGACTGGTGCGTTTACTCCCGTCATTTATTATTTGATTAAGTATTTATTTATTTGTGTTATTGATTAATTTAGTATGGTGAATGTGATATTTAATTGTTTAAATGTTTTTGAATCATTGCACGTTAAGGATAAAGATAAAATTTGACTTTAGATTTTCAAATACTAGGTGGTACATGTAGTTGGTAGTGTAAATGGGTGAGATTTCGCATCTGCTAAGGAAGAAGATGACATCAGGTCCATCGGACCGGTTCGCCGCTACCCACCGGACCGGTTCGAAAGGCTGTCAATGACAGTTCGGTGGATCAGTTCTCTAGGCCCACCGGACCGATTTAGAAATGTATTTTTGATTAAATTTTAGGGATTTGTGTTTATAGTTTGTTTCCAATTAGAGATAATCGAGTCTTCGAACCTTAGGGTATGATTGGATGTAGTTGACCTTTCAAGAATTGAATTACGTAAAATGTGGGTTAATTAATGAAATTATATAACTTTGAATAATATGAAGGATACCTAGGTGAATGTGAAGGTTACAAGTGAATCTAAGAACAGATTAGCAGTAGAGGGATAATTTACCTACTGAAATAGTTTGATGATTAGTTAGAATATTTCGAGTAGCGAGGGATACTCGGGAAGGTACAGGAAAAAGTATGATTGAATTTAATCAATATATAGGATATTTGGGGAATATAAATATACTATGTATGGGACATGTATGACAGGTTGCCTGTATACCAATACTAATGATATAAATAGGTAAAATTGTGTGAAAAACGTATTGTATGATTTATTGTGTGTATGACATACCTACGCTGCTTGCTATCGTGGGGAGGTTTCGCTTCGTGGATGGTCTTATCTTGATGATCCCATTGGTGGGATTTTAGACTTGTACCTGGAACATAGGATCTTGTATATGTGCTATCTGAGAGTAAGAAAGTTTCGACGGTTGAATGGGAGCGTAGGTATGTGCATGGCCCATTTGGATGGGGATTCTGTTCGCTTCCAATATATGTGATTAATATTTGTGGTTCGAGAGAGAAATAAAACCAACTGTCCTTTATACAGTGCGTGGTGTACCAGGAATGATTGCAGAGTATGCATGCATTGCAGGTCTCAGCCTAAGTGTGCTGTAGGAGTATATATATAGTTGGAGTGATAAATATATATACTTGTGATTTACACTACTGTGTGTACTTAGTAGAGGGGAAGTTTATGGCATTTAAAATAATCTTAGTACGTAAAAGATTAAATATAAATGAAGAATTTATGCTTAGAAATCAATTATAACTTCCTTGGTAACGTACTATATGGTTGATACGGGGAGAGTGATGAGATAATGGTATAAATATGGACTTGGCTTGGAATAGTTAAGTGGGGTAGCATAACTAGGATGGGTTAGGATTATACGTTAGGTGTGCCCACTAGATGTGGAGTGAGGACCTCAAGTGAGAGCCGTGAAAAGAACATGGATATAATATTTACAAATTATGCAATTTGTAACACTTCTTGAATTTTTAAACATTTTTACTCGGGTTCTGACCCGTTTTCCCAAATCATTTTTTTTGTACAAAACCATTTTAGGTGCCCAGCTTAGGAGTTCATTCTTGTTTGCCGTTGCTACAGTTGTTGTGGAAGATTGCAGGTCCTAATTTGATAGATACTTCCATTTACTTGCAGATCTGATGCACTCCTTACTTATCTCAGTCGAGCATGCTACCCATTTTCTATTAGTAGATATTTTCGAGACACTGTACTCCTTTTTATTTCAGTTTTGGATTTAGACTTTTAATTATGGATTATAATGCCATTTCAGACTGGTGCGTTTACTCCCGTCATTTATTATTTGATTAAGTATTTCTTTATTTGTGTTGTTGATTAATTTAGTATGGTGAATGTGATATTTAATTGTTTAAATATTTTTTAATCATTGCACGTTAATGATAAAGATAAAAGTTGACTTTAGCTTTTCAAACACTAGGTGGTACATATAGTTGGTAGTGCAAATGGATGAGATTTCGTAACTGCTAAGGAAGAAGATGACATCAGGTCCACCGCTACCCACCGGATCGGTTCGGAACGCTGTTAATGACAGTTCGGTGGATCAGTTCGCTAGGCCCACCAGACCGGTTTAGAAATCTATTTTTGATTAAATTTTAGGGATTTGTGTTGATAGTTTGTTTCCAATTAGAGATAATCGAGTCTTGGAACCTTAGGGTATGATTGGATGTAGTTGACCTCTCGAGAATTGAATTACGTAGAATGCGGGTTAATTAATGAAATTATATAACTTAGAATAATATGGAGGATACCTAGGTGAATGTGAAGGTTACAAGTGAATCCAAGACCAGATTAGCAGTAGAGCGATAATTTACCTACTGAAATAGTTTGATGATTAGTTAGAATATTTCGAGTAGCAAGGGATACTCGGGAAGGTACAAGAAAAAATATTATTGAATTTAATCAATATGTAGGATATTTAGGGAATATACATATACTATGTATGGGACATGTATGACAGGTTGCGTGTATACCAATACTAATGATATAAATAGGTAAAATTGTGTGAAAAACGTATTGTATGATTTATTGTGTGTACGACGTACCTACACTGCTTGCTATCGTGGGGATGTTTCGCTTCGTGGATGTTCTTATCTTGATGAGCCCATTGGTGGGATTTTAGACTTGTACCTAGAACATAAGATCTTGGATATGTGCTATTGGAGAGTATGATAGTTTTGACGGTTGAATGGGAGCGCAGGTATGTGCATGGCCCATTTGGATGGGGGTTCTGTCCGCTTCCACTTTATGTAATTTATATTTATGGATCGAGAGAGAAATAAAACCAATTGTCCTTTATATAGTGCGTGATGTACCAGGAATGATTACAGAGTATGCATGCATTACAGGTCTCAGCCTAAGGGTGCTGTAGGAGTATATATAGTTATAATGATAAATATATATACTTGTGATTTACACTACTGTGTGTACTTAGTAGATGGGAAGTTTATGACATTTAAAATAATCTTAGTACTTAAAAGATTAAATATAAATGAAGCATTTATTATTGGACATTAATTATAACTTCCTTGGTAACGTACTATATGGTTAATACGGGGAGAGCAATGAGATAATGGTATAAATATGGACTTTTCTTGGACTAGTTGTGTGGGGTAGCATAACTAGAACGGGTTAAGATTATACGGTTGGTGTTCCCACTAGATGAGGAGTGAGGACCTCAAGTGAGAGCCGTGAAACTAACATGGATATACTATCTGCTAATTATGCATTTTTAATACTTGCTCAATTTTTAAATGTTTTTACTCTGGCTCTGACCCGTTTTCCCAAATCTATTTTTTTGTACAAAACCATTTTAGTACAAAAGCCACAGGGAGGGCCAGCCTAGGAGTTCATTCCCATTTTCCATGCTGCAGTTGCTATGGATGATTGCAGGTCCTAGTTTGATAGACGCTTCCATTTTGTTGCAGATTTGATGCACTCCTTACTTATCTCAGTCGGGCATGTTGCCCTTTTTCTATTAGTAGATATTTCTGAGACATTGTACTCCTTTTTACTTCAGTTGTGGATTTAGACTTTTAATTATGGATTATTGTAATGCCATTTCAGACTCCTGACATTTATTATTTGATTTAGTATTTCATTATTTGTGTTATTGATTAATTTAGTTCGGTGAATGTGATATTTTATTTTTTAATTGTTTTTAAATCGTTACACGTTAATGATAAAGATAAAATTTGACATCCACTTTTCAAATACTAGGTGGTTAATAAATATTAAAAAAAAATTCGACAGTGATGCTAAGAATGAACCAATATGGATATTCTATTTTTAATTTAATAAAGGACTAATCACCCAGTATTTAGTTAAGAGGGGTGTCTCAGATGGTATCAGAGCATCAGGTTCTAGTGTCTTTAGAATCTGTGCGGCTTATTGTGCTTCAGTGTATCATTCTTTGATATAGAACCCTATTATAGGATTGTTGTATTACTCTTTGTGTGCACATTTTCGTTCTCATGCTACTAAGTATAATTGATACAAATCATAGGCGAATTCTGTTTGATTTTGTACACCTAATAATATAAGGCGGCCAGCGAGGGCCATTAGAAGGACTGCAGGAGGAGAGGCTCAGCAGAAGCCATAAAATATTATAGGAACAATGATCTTGATGGGAGTCATTATGGTTGTTGTTTGGGCATATGATGCTTGGATAATCACTAGGAAGTAGTAGTTTCCCCAAGTATTTTCTCAGAGAACGGTGGTACAAATTTAGACTCTCCCAGGGTACTCAGTAAAGGGGGAAGTCCGGGGAGCTCTTTTGAAGAACCATCTGTAAGGATTGGGTAAGAGAGGAAGTGTGATGGGCCGACGGATGGGGGGAAATCCAAATGCAATGGCGTATGGTGGACTGGAGTGGCACTTAGGATTTAAATTTTAGTTTAAATTTATACTCACAGGAGTAGTGCTACCATGGTGGGAGATACTCACCACATATAAGGAAGTAGATAATAAATTAATCGAGAAATTTTGCTCACGATCAAACCACAAATTCTTTCAGTATCTGCTTAGACGGAGGTGCGAAGGAAGCCTATGGAATTTTTAAGAGAGGGACAGACAGAGATTGAGTGTGATGGATAATTACTTATATAAGTGAACTTCGTACCCAGAAAGATAGGTATTGGAGATGAAGGTTTTGAGAAGTGATGATGGACTTATGAGTAGAAGTCCCTAGTATTTATGGGAAGTCAATCTTGGACGACTTATGCACATGGCATTTAAGACGCACTTTCACAAATTTATATTTACACTTCCATGGGAATTAAGCCCAAAGAGTTAGAGACATAGTCAGAGAAGGGAAAGACTAAAGGCAATTGGTGATAGTAATATACCACAGAGGGATGCCCAGTAGGGGATCCATTTAAATGATGTAGATAAACAGAAATTCTATCGAGTGATGATGGATTCAATTAGGGCCACCATAAATGATAGTGTGTTCCACAAGGCCAGTAAATTCCAAGGAATAACGTGGGTATTAGTCGGGGCCAAGACTACGAGGTATGAGAGAAGAATATTCCTGATATGTCTAGTGGGGATAGAGATAAATAAATTATACCAAGAGGTGTCCTATGTGTAGAATTAGGGCCACATGTATCGATATTGTCCAAAGAGTTAGGGGACGGGAGCGGGATGCCCAATGGAGCAATAGTTGTGAAATTTTTTGGATCAGTGTGGATGATAGTGTTATGTCCATAAAGCATTTGTACTTCCATCGCTATTGACAATTAAAAGTGTCAGTTTTATACTAGGGTAAATAGGGTATGTTTGTCTGACACAAGCGAGTCACAATATTTCGTTAACACTCAATTCATGCAGGAGACGAATTTAGTGGGTGTATTGTTGGTATTACTATTGTGTGCCTATATTTATACTATTTAATACTGGAATATAGTATTACTATTGTGCTCTTATACTATTATTATTGGTAGTAGTATTATTGTGGGTTACCTCATTTCAAGAGATGATATTCAAGTATGATGTTGTCTTGGGTATGTGTTGGTTTGCGGTGTGTGAGCAATGGTGGGCTGTTACAGAAAGGCTATCGTATTCTCTATTCCAGGGTAGGATATGTTAATTAGCGATGTGTCAACTGGAAGAAAGTTAAGCTCGCATTTATATTATATCACGGAGGAGACTTCAGAGGTTATAGTTATGTCGTTATATTTGACCCCAATGTGTCGGGACTGTATTGATATGATTCGGGATATTAAAATCACTATCGAGCGGATATATTTAGCTCGTTATTGATTTAGCGCGATAAAAACTAGTGATAGTGAAGGCGCCGTGTTGTATAAGTCCTTTAGTGATGTGGGAGTAGATGGTTAGACTTGTAAATCTGGGGATAAAATTTTGGATGTTTTGATCATGTGTATGTAAGCCCTACGGATCTCGATGACCCACCATGCTAATGTCCCACACATGAATCCCAGCGAATGTCGAGAGTTGGGAGATGTGTTTATCAATAAGGCATGAGTTACCGCTTTAGTTATTACACGTGTAAGTGGGTCAAAGCATGAGCTAAGAACTATTCTGTGATATAAGAGCTGGTGAGTCGAGTACTGCTGTGTGGGGAGCGCTAGGAATACCTTTTCGCACCACTAGTGATTGGTGGGGAAGTCTCGAGTGGAATGAAAATAATTTTAATAAAAATAACTGAGGTTAGCCATAGTGTATAGCCACAGTGAAAATGCGGAGTCAGATTTGAGATAAGTGTGTTATATGTGGAACGTTAGAGATGATTGTCTAGTTATGCAGGGGGGATAGGTTGTATGAGCGCCCTGGTCTATTTTACTTATGGTATTGTTTGTGATTAGGAGGCTTAGAAAGATGTTGTGTAGGTGTCTGTGGGACAGGTAGGAAAACAAGTGGAAATGTAAGTGATGTTAAACTTAATTCGAGGAAAGGACATAGAACGACTGTGTGTATGTCGCGAGAAAACTCCCATAACTGAAGTGAGTCTGAAAGGTGAGTAAAAATACGTTGGGAATAAATGGAGTCTCACCTAGACGCATACATAGGGTGGTTCACGCATAGATAGGTTAGATTTTAATAGACAAAAAAAGGGCCGAACAAGTGCTCAGTTTTGGAACAAACGTACGAGCCATAATTTTTATATAACTCAGAATAAAGGGAGTAAGATATTCCATGTAATGTGAGGTGTGGAGTGTGTTGATATCAGGGCGAGTGATACATAGTGGAGTTGTTTACAAGTTCACCACTCACAAAAGGAAGAGGTTTGTTCAATACTACATGACCCGAATGTGGTGATAGATTGATGATTCTAGGGACGACATGGGCATGTGTATTGATAAAGCCTATTATTGGAGTATCAAGAATTACAGAGTGGACATGATTTTCTTTGGGTTGTGAAGTGAATTGTCCAAAAACAAAATAATCATTATTTATTTGAGGTGTGTTATATTGCCGGGCAGTACCCCAACATGCTATTAAAAGAAAAAAATGAATCAACCCAAGGTGCCGCCCCATACCGTTGTAGATCAGGACGAGACCCTTGAGTCTCACCTTAAATAGGGAGTATCATGAGGTAATTGGGGGGGGGGGGGGGGGGGAGGGGATGGAACTGAGCCTTGAGCTAGGTGAGTCAATTGTAGGCCGATGTATAATTGGGAGGAGTGATATAGAATATGGTGTATCGTGAGAATACGTATCGTGGACTTTTGGGAGAAATTAGGAATGCTAGCTGCAAATAGTAGGGTTGCGTGTGATTACCTGCAATGGGATATTAACTAGTAAGTAACTTCTGAGGCTTAATAGGGAGAAAATTTTTCGCTTACCCTTTTAAATAGTGATAAACCGGGGAAAGAACAAGTTTCTCGGATCCGAAGTGATTCGCGATCCGCTGACTAGGATTAAATCAATCCACATCCTTTTTGTATAGTTCAGGGACGTAGTGAGAATACTTTAATGGGAACCAAAGTTTAATCATTTATATTTTTGAGGTAGGGAGACCCACGAATTTAAGAGGTGTAAATAATATTGGGAATGGGAGAAGTTAGGGTTACATGAATCAAACTTGGAGATGTTATCAAGGGAGATAAGTAGAACCCTGAGTCCCAAGGCCATAAAATGCTACTTTTGCACCACCAACACCACCATAGCGTAGATCGGAAGAAGAGGATCACAACCATCCAAATTTTCTTTAGAGAGTCAGACCTCCATAACAAGGAAAGTATTTATCTTGCACATCTTAAGCATTTATTTAATCCATGTTAGTGTTGGATGAATAAATTCATGATTATGTGAAGAACTAATGTAAATTGGAAGAGATTAAACCATGTTTGGGGTAGTAATCATGCTAGGTTAACTCTCTTGATGCATGTAGAATGAAATTCACGAAATTTTGATGTCATAATGTGAAGAAATATGGATTTAAATGGAGTTCTTGAACCAAAAGATGAACTAGGGTTTTTATGGAATGTTCTTGAATTAATTCAATTTTATGAGTAATCATTGATGATTTAATGACTCTCTCACGTTAGAAATTGTTCATATATGTTGGTATAACGTTTAGTATGATTGGTAGGGAGTTTGGGGTTTATTGATGGAATTGGTAGTGTAAATGGGTGAGATTTCGTAACTGCTAAGGAAGAATATGACATTTGGTCTAGCAGACCGGTTCGCTGCTACCCACCAGACCGGTTCGAAAGGCTGTCAATGATAGTTTTACGGATCAATTCGCTAGCCGCACCGGACGATTTAGAAATGTATTTTTGATTAAATTTTAGGGATTCGTGTTGATAATTTGTTTCTAATTAGAGATCATCGAGTCTTTGAACCTTAGGGTAGGATTGGATGTAGTTGACCTCTCGAGAATTTAAATGGGTTACATAGAACGCAAGTTAACTACAGAAATTATATAACGTGGAACAATATGGAGGATACCTAAATAAATACGAAGGTTACGAGTGAATCTATGACCGGATCAGTAGTAGAGGGATAATTTACCCATTGAAATAGTTTGATGATTAGTTAGAATATTTCGAGTAGCAATGGATACTCGATAAGGTACACTAAAAATATAATTGAAATTAATAAATATGAAGGATATTTGGGGAATATAAATATACTACGTACGGGACATGTATGACATGTTGCGTGTATACCAATACTAATGATATATATAGGTAAAATTATGTGAAAAATGTATTGTATGATTTATTGTGTGTATGACATACCTACACTGCTTACTATTAGGGGGAGGTTTCCCGTGGGGGACGGTCATATCCTGATGAGCCCATTGGGGGGATTTTAGACTTGTACCAAGAACATAGGAGCTTAGATTTGTGCTATCTGAGAGTATGCTAGTTTTGACGGTTGAACGAGAGCGTAGGTATGCGCGTGACCCATTTGGCTGGGGACTATGTTCGTCTCAAATATATGTGATTCGTATTTATGGAACCAGAGAGATATAAAACCAAGTGTCCTTTATAGAGTACGTGATGTACTAGGACATGATAGCAGAGTATGCATGCACTGCAGGTGTCAGCCAAAGGGTGTTGTAGTAGTATATATAATTAAAGTGATAAATATATATACTTGTGATTTACACTACTGTGTGTGCTTAGTAGATGGGAAGATTATGACATTTCAAATAATCTTAGAACGTAAAAGATTAAATATAAATGAAGAATTTATGATTAGCCATTAATTATAACTTCCTTGGTAACATACTATATGGTCGATACGGGGAGAGCGATGAGATAATGGTATAAATATAGACTTGGCTCAGACTAGTTAGGCGGGGTAGCATAACTAGGACGGATTAGGAATATGCATTAGCTGTGCACACTAGATGAGGGGTGAGTTCCTTAAGTGAGAGCCGTGAAACTTACATGCATATAATATCGGCTAATTATGCATTTTAAATACTTCCTGAATTTTTAAATGTTTTTACTCGGGATCTGACCTGTTTTCCCAAATCTATTTTTTTACAAAACATTTTCGGTGCCCAGTCACAGGGAGGCCCAACTTAGGAAGTCATTCCTGTTTGTAGTTGATGCGGTTATTGTGGACGATTGTAGGTCCTAGATTGATAGGTGCTTCTATTGTCTTGCAGATCTGATGCACTCCTTACTTATCTCAGTCGAGCATGTTGCCTATTTTCTATTAGTAGATATTTCCGAGACATTGTACTACTTTTTATTTCAGTTGTGGATTTAGACTTTTAATTATGGATTATAATGTTGCCATTTAAGACTGGGGTATTTACTCCCATCATTTACTATTTTATTCAGTATTTCATTATTTGTGTTGTTGATTAATTTAGTATGGTGAATGTGATATTTAGTTGTTTAAATGTTTTTAAATTATTGCACGTTAATGATAAAGATAAAATTTGACATTAGCTTTTCAAATAGTAGGTGGTTAGTAAATAAAAAAGTTTTTCGATAGTAATGCTAAGAATGAACCAATCTGAATATTCTGCTTTTAATTTAATAAATGACTGATAACCTGGTATTTAATTAAGCGAGGTGTCTCATAGGTATGCCCACCATGAAGTCCACCTTAGTTGATTAAGATCTCAAAAATGAAGCAATCGGATCAGAGCTTAACTTAACTGATGAAAACAAATAGAATTGGCAGTTATGAAACTTTCCTTCTACCCGTAGTAATTAGAAAAACAACACAACATGGGTGTCAAAATGCGAGGCTTCAAGGTCCGGGACTACGCACTTAGAAAGATCGTGGGAAGCGCCAAAAAGCCCCGAGATGAAAAACTAGGGCCCAATTGGGAAGGCACATTCAAGGTCATTCGAGGGGACTGAATGAGAGCGTACGCTTTGGAAATAAGGGAGGGAAGAGAGGTTTCCTGATCTTAGAATGCAAATAATCTAAAGAAGCTTTACTTTTAAATTTTTAGCTTATAACTTGATTATTTTGTTTGTTTCAATTTTAAAGTTTCTTTCAAAAATTCTTTCAAACTATAAGTTCTCGCGCATATCTTTGTGCTTTGTTCCAAGTGGTAGGGAAATGAGTATTCAGTAAAGAAGATAAATTAGTTGAATGAGTTCTCTTTAACATAATACTTATCACTGTGATGATTATCTTCTCTCAAATGTCTTCTTTTAAGACTGACTAGTTGATTGACCATAAACCAACTCTGAATTAAAAGTTTGTATACAACACTAAGTGGTTGGTCGGCCAATATAAAGAGTTTGAGTGAATAACAAAACATGAACAAGGGCTTACAACTAATTAAAGGCCTACTGGAAAACCCTAGGGACCTATGACTAACTGGGTGACAAAAATACTTATTGGGGAACGACCCTATAAACTGGCGTATTTTTACTTCACTAGTTAGGCCCAATATTTGATGTGATGACATCACCTAAAAGGCAAGACCAGAAGACCACACATCATATAAGGAAGAAAAAATAAAAAAATCAATTAACACTTAAAGTTTTAAAAAAAAAGGCAAATATTTTACAATAGAATGGTATATATTGCTGGATCAATTTCACGGTCAGGATGGTTCATTCATCGAACTCCCAAATCCAGGAGGAGGAACTTCCAATGCATAAGGATTAAAATTCGTAAACTTATCTTTGATCCTTAAAGACCCCCAGGATTCACCCTATCAACCAAGTATTGAGGTCAATAGAGTTCATAATATCCATCAAGGTCATGGTCGGTGAGGTAATTCCTTATCAGTCTAATTGGAATGGCATCCATTGGGATTCATAAAACATCAAGCTTACAAGCTTATAAGGAGGGTCTTGCTGATCAAGGAAATATGGATCGTATTAATACCATAACCTGGAATCCCATGGGACCTTTGCCACTATGAAGGCATCAAGCCAACCATGTTTGTATCCAATATTTTAATCATCATTCAAGGCAGAGTCCATATTGAGAAAGGCCTCGTTGTAACAATCCATCCGTACTTGACGAGGTTGTTTGTGGAATTGGAATGTATGATGGTCAATCTTCTCGGCCAAACTTTTGATGGTTAATAATTTATTAAGTAAAGTTTTCTTGGTCTTCCCCAGCTCTTTTGCTAGATGTCACTCCTCTTGCTTTTATAAGGAGGATTGACCCTTGCCAGTTATAACTTTCTCAAACAAAGCCTTTTGAGTTCTCTGTTGTTCCTCTCCGAGGTGGAATTTTCTTATTTAAAAAAAGAGGCTCTTTCTTTCGCCCACTCACTTAATTTGAACTTATTGATAGTTTCAAGATCAATCCTCAGATCATTATTCTCTATCTCCCATCAGATCGGCATGCATAATTAGATTTATTCTCAAATGAAAAGATTTAATGGAGGCTAGTCTCTCATCAATTCCACTCACTCTGGTTAAATCGACAAGATTTCATTCGAAGTTAGACTTCATATTGGCCAAAGACTTTTTATAACTAAAAATCATGTCATGGAAAGTGTCATTATGTTCAACCACCTGATGAAAGAGGTGGCAAAAATCCATGTATGCCTCCTTTGGTTGAGCAGACAAGTTAAGACCAAAGTCTTGGTTAAAATCATCTTACTCATTATCTTTAGCATGTCCAACAATGAATAATCTTCCACACCTTACCT
This sequence comes from Sambucus nigra, assembly GCA_949130495.1. Classification (NCBI taxonomy): domain Eukaryota; kingdom Viridiplantae; phylum Streptophyta; class Magnoliopsida; order Dipsacales; family Adoxaceae; genus Sambucus; species Sambucus nigra. Next base: position 431,772,714 of record OX422220.1, on the reverse strand, counting down.
AAAAATCGTCTTGAGTAGCAACTCGAGCTACAAGTCTTACATTAAACCACATAAGTAAATGGTTGAACTCATATGCTAAAAAAATAGAAGACATGAGAAAATAATAGACAAGAGATAATCGTTGAATCAAAATAATGTATTTCATTAGAATTATTAAAAATGGAAGAACCCCTACAACGTACAAAGCTCCCTAAACAAATATAAGGAGCATTTTTTTTAACCTTCTCCTTCTCGACAGTTTCAAAAATAACCATCGTCTCTAACTGATTAGTTATGGAAAATTCCCCGATCGACGACTACACAGAGTCATTAGCATCCAGTTTCTCTTCGACCTCCCCATCAAAATCCTGCTCACTTTCAGCATGAGGAGGGGGAGCTGCATGTTGATCCTTAAATAGTTCAGAGTTTTCAAAAGCACCAAACTTCGCGAGAGCCTGATCCTAATTTTTATTGACAAATACCTTCCTCAGATATTCAATCTGATCTAACCTTGAAAAAAATTCATTCCAGTCACGCATGAAGGCATCCTCTTCGACTTTCTCCTTTGCCTCATTATCCCTTTTTCTAGCATTCTTGGCATCAATTTTTACCTTCTCACCATATTTTTTTGGCCAAGTTAGCTACAACAACCAAGACATTCAATTCTTCAATCCTCTTCTAAAGGATGATCTTCTCATCCTCAAAATATTTACCCTTCCTCTCCAACTTCTTCTTCTCGAGCATTTGTGCTGCATTGACTGACTAAAAATCCAATAAGGATTTGCTTAGACCTTCAAATGCCGCCTCCCATCGATAATTTTTTTTTTATAAAAAAGGTCATTCCTCTCTAATAACCGATCATAGTAAATCAAAAACTATAAATACAAATAATGAACATGAATTAGGCATATGTTTTGTCAAAACAAGGATAAAAGATGAATTACATGCAAAACGTATAAGAGAGATGTTATGGTCGGAACGTTAGAGAAGCCGACCATGGGTCGGGATAGAAGCAACAACCCTATCAGCAGGAAACACTATAGATCAAGAATAGTCTTATGAAAGCTTAGGTTGAACGACTACGAATTGGACAACACCCTTTCTCTTATTAGAAGCAGATTTCTCCATAACAACTAATGGGGAAGAAAGAGCATGGTCATTTTTGAACCTCTTTAATATAGGTTCATGATCCTTTGAGGGTAAATCACCCAGGTCTAATGGATTGGTTAGAACTCCAACCTTTTTTTTCTTGGTCATCGCCCGAATAGGTTCCTTATCATTGATTGACGGATAAGAAGGGGACTTTTTGATATTCAGACTTGCATTTATCTGATCAACTATTTTCTTCTTTAAGGAAATAATGTCAAAAGAGTGTTCAAGAGGAGGGATAATGGAAACATCCAAAGGTTCAAAAGATGAAGTGGTTCCCTCCTCACACGAGCTCTCAAAATTGGATCCCTCATTGGCTGAAGCCTCTCGATCATCCAACATAATTGCGATATTTGGATCTTACTCCACTAGCTTTGCAACTGAAGAGGTAGAAAAACTCTTATTTTCATACAAGAGGATGGTGACCTGGGATGATTAGAAATTTTAAGCCTATGCTGAACTGCCCAAACCTTCTAAAGGTCAATGAAGTTAACTTCATTATCATAAGGACATTTCTTCTTCTTATTATCTTCCATGAAAAGAGAAAAATAAATTAAAATAAACTGCGAAAAAATGTGCAGGAGGCAAAATAACCATTATATAATAACCTATTCCTTGCCCTTCCCGAGGACACCTCGACCCTTGATATACCTGAGCTTCAGGAGGGGGCCCTGTTGCCAGTTCTACATGATTACCCCATGGTCTAAATAATCTTTATCAGAGTTAGGAAGATTCATAATTAGAGCGCAATTATCCACCCTAGCCTTAAGATAGTAGGTACCCTCATGGATTGCAACCCACATATAACAATACACAATTTTCGTAATACCAAGATTGGTCCCATGTAATTCATTAATGTCTTTAACGCCATTAATGATCCTGAAAGTGTTCAGAACAATATTGGGAGTGACCATATCAAAATATTTATAGAATTTAAGGAATAAACCATTTGGGGGGAAAATCACTGTACATTCAGTTATGAAAATGGAAGGCAACCAATTTCCCTAGGAAATACCAGGAGCTCGCATGGCCCCTCAACAATATCAATAACAGCCCATGATGGGACATGATGATCATGTTTAATTTTTTCAATAGTTCCCTCATTAATGATGTACACCATGTTTAGATAATGGAAACTTAGAAAAAGAATCAGTAACAAAAATTGAGAACACACAATAAATTGATAGAAAAGAAAATTAGTGTGCTTACAATGAAAGACGAATTTGAGGAAACCCTTGTTCAAAGATGCAAAGGTTTTTTAAATTAAAGAGAAAGATATGGAATGAATATTTTGTGTTGTAAAACGTATTTGCGCTTCCACAGATACCAATCATGGCACACGTGTGACGGATACCAAAACAACAATTGTTATTGACTGGCCGACCATCATAATCAAATCCTATTCCACAAGATCTTTCACCCAGCTAAAAAAATATTGAAATAACTGACGAGCCCTTGGGTTAATCAACGGACTAGGGATATCCAACTTATGGGGCATTTATGATATTTCCCTCCGATAAAAAAATATCCTTACTATCCTTGCGTGATAGAGGCGTATCGAAGCATCAATAGCTCAACCTAGACATAAAGACCAATGACCTCAAAGCAACACTAAGATTTAGGAAAAATTAAATATGGGTATCGTAAATAAAATAACCCGTAACTTGCACGTGCTCAACACAGTCCTCCGAACTTCTTACACACCGAGGTAATTAGGAGTCTAAGTCATGAAAGACTCCCAAGTATCTATCACTTGGAACCGTTCAAGATGATAAGGGATAGTTATGAACTTCTAAGGATATATATTAACGGACTTATAACTTTCCCAAGCTCCCCTATAAATGTAAACCCGCCCCTCATTGAGACGGGCACATGATATTTTATCACCGAGCATTACTATAACTCTGGCGACTAGTTCTTTGAGTTAATAATAGGATAAACCCCAAATCTCGTGGATGTATATATTGCCAAACCACATACATCTTGCATTATGTGTTTTTGGTCTTATTCTTTGGATACTTCTCTTAATTTATCTTCTGCGCATTGAATACAAACATTATGGGAAACTAACACCTACACCTATTAAGTAACAAAAAATTCTATCAAAATCAAATATAATTCATACATCATAAATTCTAAATATTAATAGTAATGGGATTCAAACAATAAAATGTTCTTTACACAAAGTTAAAAAGATTACGAAATATATTAAATAGAATTTATAAGTAAAGAGTTAGGGTAGTGTTAACGGGTCTAATAGGTTGTATCAAAATAAGCCAAGTTATCTTTATTGGTCTATCATATTGACCTGACAGTTACCGAAACCTAATATGCGTAAACCCAATAGTTTGTAATTCTTTTATGTATCGACTTGTGTTTCATTTTGCTAGGTCTAGGAGCAATTAGAAAAACACTATCGGGATATTGTTTATTAGACAATTAAAACAATCACATTATTTTTCTTAAAAACCCTCACCTAACCCTCACTTATCCCTTTCGTTCTAATTTTTTAACCGATAGGTTGCCTGAGTGGGTCGGCGACATACTGACATGAAAAAGGGGTAGGGTTGGTGACTCCAGTGAAAACAATATTTCATAAAGGACATAAGTTTATATGCTTGTGAGATTTTTGTAAAATTATAATTTGATTGGTTTTAACATTAATGGGTATTATAACGAGGGTTAAACTTGATTTAACTCTTCTATAAAAGAACCTCCATTGTAACCTCAATCAAGATCCTCAATATGGTTATGTTTGCTAATGCACAGGGTGCCAAATACATACACACACACACACACACACACACACACAAACACACACAGAGAAAGTTTCTTGTACTGATTTCTTATGGTGCAGACCCTGGTACATACCATTTTTTTTAAATAGTAAAAAAATAAAATTTTCGATGAAACTTCATGGATATGATCTCCACGATGGGAAGATCGTTTTTAATTTTTTTCATCAAAAAATTTAATAAAAAACTATTGAGATGAGGTGATATGTCAAAAAATGGTATACATATGCATTTTTAACTGTTGAAAGTTTGGGTCAGCGCTATCCATGAAGCTTCATCACAAAATTCAATCAAAAAGTGGGTGAGATGATCGTCAAAATTTCAATGGTCAAAAATGTATATTTATACTATTTTTTTACATGTCTCCTCATCTCAATATTTATTTTATTGAATTTTTTGATGAAAAAAATTGGTGATGATCTTCTCACAGTGGATATCATATTCACGAAGTTTCATAAAAAAATATAATTTTTTACTATAATAAAATAATGGTATGTATCGGGGTCTGCACCATAAGGAGTCCTTATCGGAGGGGGCCCCTCTCTCTCTCTACACACACACACACATACATACACACACACACACACACACACACACACACATTACATGCATTTAAAGGTTTACTGACTAAAGCGGTGCAACGTAACAACATTGAGTTATTATGAGTTAAATTATAAACTAATTATTTGAATTTTGTCCAAACCTAAAAGAAGGAAACTATTTTTTTCGTAAAATCTCAATTTTTTTATATTCTTTTTACTTTTTTTCAAAATTATATCTCATTCAAGTAACCATACTTTATTTAGGTAAAATACCACATGTGTGCTTGTTCCCCACTTGCCATACAAGTTTACCATGGGAAAACTTGTCCCTTGTCTCCTATATATATTGGATGACATAAGGAGGAGCGAGATAACGAAATTGAGTGAAGAGTGCTCCCATGCATATAAATTCATGAAATAAGGAGATAGAATAATTTAACCAACATATAATAAAAATACCCAAACTTAAATAACATAAACATATAACTCCACGGAGGGAGATCAAGTAAACTTAATTAGAATTGGATTCCTCAAGATGGTTTCTGTTTCTTTCTTCATCGATGATCATTCTCAATAGATTAGGGGGCTCCGCGAGGGTGAAAAAGTCCTCCGCACAAGTCTTGGTATAGTTATCCAACCAGTCCGTAGAACGGTTTGCCTCTCTAGGGATGTAGAGCATGTTCATGTTCAAATTATTCTTCACATCACATCAATCAAGGATTATGGTATAGAGCTGGTGGTTCTCCTAGTCCGATTCATTTACCATGTTAACAACAGTCTTGCAATTCGATTCCAAGGTTACATTCCTCCATGCCCTGCCCTTAGCCATGATCAACTCACAGACAATGGCCTTGAGCTCAACACGTAACGGGGATGCCCATATGATTTTCCCCCAAAACACCCGGTGATCCACTCTCCTCTGCGATCGCTCACAATGCCTCTAAAAGTACGAACTATGGTGTTGTTATCCCACCCACCATCCATGTTAATCTTTATATTTCCAGCACAAGGACACGCTTAAGAAGTAAGTAACGAAAGACTACGCCTCCTATGACTGTCATGTTTAATGTATGAATTATTGATCTTTTCTTGATAGTTTACATTAAACTTGGAAATTATATTAGGTTGGGAAGATTTAGTCTCGAAAATACAAAGATTTCGAGCTTTTTATAAATGCCATAACATGGAGATAAATAAAATGTCATGATTATTATTACGCAATCCACTTTTAAAGACCCACTAAATAAAACTTTGATCATATCATTCAAGAAACCATACTTTTATTTTGGTAAAATACCATGCCATAAAAAATTTCCATGTGGCAAACTTATCCTTTGTCACTCATATATGATGGATGACATAAGGAGGAGAGATATGATGAAATCAAGTGAGTGGGAGTGCTCCCATGCATATAAATTCAAGGGAGAAGGAGAGAATAATTCAAGTTGATAAGAAAAATGACATGCGTCAAACAATCAACAACCCATAATTCTAGCTATTTGATTCAATCCATCTCCTTCCAAGGATGCATTAATACATCCAATAGAGTCCTTTTCAGATTCACATGTCGCCAATCAATTAAATTTATTAGTACAATAATCATGGAAATAAAGATTTGATGATATCATTCAAGCATGGATCTCAAGAACAAATTCAAAAGAGAATGTTAGTACAAGAGGAATCCTAATGGTTCTTAATGTGGGTCACTTTCATGATATATTATCAGATTCAAAATCCTACCATTTATAAAATAGATCTTGTATTTGAAATACATATTTCAAAATTACCTTTTGAAAAATCAAATTTTAGACCAATTAATAGGAATTTTACTCCAACTCAAATTATTCGCACATTGTTCTATAAAAAGGGACTCTTGGGATCATAATTTTTAAAGGCAGATTGGGGAGGAGTTTGTGTATTAGCATTCAATATTTGGAACTCAAATTTGTAAGTGATTATTCATGAGAATTTTTATTTCATCTTGCAATATTTGTGTTTGAATTATGTTTGTAGCTTAATTTAATTGATAGGATTAGGTGAAATTTTCGACGATTACAAAGTTTATGTTTTTAATTATATCTAATTCGTTTTAATTCCATATGTGTTCTTAAACGTTTTAAAAAATTCGTATTCATTAAAATAGTTACGAGAGTGATATTTTAAATCTTTGGTAATAATTTAAAATTTTTTTGATAATTTTTTGCTTACGTTTGATGAATTATACTTACGTTAAGTCGTTTGATAGTTCATCCTTATGTTTGAAAAATTATGATTAGAAGTCGGTTTTAATTTTTGTAAGGTATTACGATTTTTTGGCATCTAAAAAAAGATAGATAAAATTTTGTTAAGATCTTTAATGTCTTCACCTTTCGAAATTTTCGCGACGCGAGTCAGTATAATTTTGAGTTATAAGACAAAAATTACGAGTAAGGTTAATTAATGGTAAAGTAAGAAAAAATGATAAACGGGTCCTAAGTCCTAGAAGTCTTCCCATGCGTGTTACATACCTTGTGTTTTGTACTTAGTATTTTCATTTACTTTATTTCTTTATTTCTTCTCTACCTTATTTCAACAAAATTTCCTCTAGTTGGAAAGTTGATAATTTATTATGAATTTATTAAATCTCTATGGGTTTGACATGTACTTGCATAAGATATATTATAATACCCTCAGCACTTGCAGAAATTATTAATTTGACAACACCATATTATAGTCCATATACCTAAGTGATTTGGCCTGGATTATCAGGAAATCCAGTTTGACCTAAGACCACCTCTTGATGTGGGAAGGGTTTATAAGAATTATAATTCACTATTAGGGTCTGAGAAGGGTGAAATAAAATACTATTCATGTTTTTGTGACTAAGCCTAGAGAGAGATTAACACATCTCACTCAAAAGCAAGAGTTTCATCTCAAAAGGTGCCCATACACCTACCTAGTTTTGGGATGATCATATAATAGAAGATCTAAGAATTTTAGAACATTTCATCAAGCCTCTGGATGTCCAAAATAAGTCATTTCTTCATCATTAATAAATACCTCTCTCCTCATCGAATTATAATCGCATCCGTAAAGGTTTTGTATTCGAAACCCTAGGTTTGTTCTTTAGACCTAGATTTGGATTTTCTTCTTTCTATTGTTTGATTAATAGAAGATTCAAGGTCTGAAATTTTTTATTCCATTCATATCGATCCCCAATGACTGGTGTCAGAGCCTTTGGTTTAGATTAATCATCCATTAAAAATATCCATGTCGTCCACACAAGAAAACCCAAGCATTTCATGCTGTAGGATTATACATCTTTGTGTATGTTTCCATACTAACATGATTTTGGAAAGGTTATTTGTTTAAATACCTTTAGTCATGGTCATGAATATTGATTATGTGTGAATGGATCCTACGATGGTTTATTCGTAGTTATTTTCGCTCCTAAATTCGATATGGTTGTAATAATTAGTTTTTGTAATTATTTAATTATCGATGTACTTGGAGGCGACTGTGAGGGGATGTAATGTTTTTTACACTTGTAATCATGTATTTATTACGGTTTAGTTCTATACAAAGTTTCATGGAGTTTTGCAATCGATCTGAAAAAAGGTCAGCTCCATCCGACTAGCGAATCAGCAAGATTGGTTTATTTCTTTGTTGTATTTTTCGAGGGATTATCGTGATGGCTCTTCCTCATATATCTTCTTGACTATAATGGATTAATTTCTAATTGGAAATATGATCAATAACTCTCGTTTGCATTGAATTCTACTTTGAGTTGGACTCTATGACATAAGTAACACTTCTTCAACAAAGTTTCTTGGGCTTGAAGTGTATTACTTCAAGGAGAAGTTCAGGCCATCATAGAAAGGGAAAATTTATCCTTTTATTTCTACTGTATTTATTTATTTATTTATTTGCAATTTATCATTATTATATTTTGTTAGATGAGTTCGCATGATGATCAATTACATAATAAAGAATGCTCAATTTTATGGACAACGTGGTTAATAACTTTGAGACCGGCCTAGATCACCGATTTTCTTCAAAAATTAATGTTAATTTATTCTTTTCTTAATTGAATTAAATTGGGGTAATTTATTTAAAGGTGTCACTTAAATTGAGATATTGGTTTGTTATTTTTATTTTGGAAAATTAAAATTAAAATTTTTATTTTTAAAAAATTAAAATGTGAGATTAAGATATTTAATTCATACAATTAAATAGGTAAATTACCAAGGATTTAATTTGGGCTTTTTGGAATTGAACAAATTGTCTTTCAAAATCCTCAAGTGGGAGAGGGGTTTCAACATAAACCCCATGGTCTCCGTCAATATTCTAAAATTATGATACGATGAATTTCTCATGTCAGCTTAATCTGCCCCCTATCGGATTGTCTTAATCGCGGTATTATGGAAATTTTAAAATTCTTTAGTTATAATTTAGTGAAATTAAATGTGAGTGAGTTTGGTCCTCCTATCGAGGAAGTTATACACGAGAGGTTTTAATATTTTTAGATTAACCTCTACTATACACTTAGACATAACTTTTGACATCCTCCCCATTAGAGTCACTATCATAAGTAATGGGATCGAAAGTCACTAACAATACAAATATGTTGGATAAAGGACCCTTAACTATCTAGGTACATAATTAAAAGATGAAAGTCTATCTGGTTCAAGGTTAAATGATTTAATCTCCTATCGATAAATCTCACTTTATAAGGGAATTAGGATGTTGGAAAGAATTTTACTTCTAAAAATTGGTGGTGACGGATACCATTTTAAAATAAAATAAAAGCTAAATTTTCACATGTATATGTTAAAATTAGTTCACCTTTCAAAATTAATGATTCTCAGATTTTAAATGGGATCTTTATTCAACCTACTTGCTTCATTCTTAAAGGATGACATGTTAAATGTAATAAACTACATTGTTTTAACAGTGAGGACTTTAAGTTTGTCTTAATAGACACCTTCCTTTTTAAGTTGGAGGAAGGGGCACTCAGAAGGGATGTCCAAGCCTACGAGAGATAATAAAAGGATGATCATATGGCTTGTTGCTACATATTAGTCTCTATGACTAATGTGTTGCAATACTAATATGAACTGCAGGACCCTTTTTCTTTCAAATGTGTTTTAAGGATATCAAAAACAACTTTCTTTTTGAAAAACTCTTTTTCCAAATTTTAAATGCACCAAGTATGTGAACCAATTTTAGTTAAGCACAATTTTATCTTGTTTAATCCTAAACACACATCTAGGTGATTAAAGCAAGTAAGATAAATAAGGTCATAAAAGCGACGTCAAATGTACGAGGAAACCACTAAGGGAAAAAACCTCAGACGTTTTAAGCTAGACAATCAATATGATATGGTATTACAAAGTACAGATGACAGGCCTACTCAACGACTTGATTCCCACAAGTATTGAGGCTCTTCTAATCCTTCAACCACTCCTCCACAGTGCCTACGCAGAAGTCGTTCTACGATACCTGTCCACAACACATGCGTTCACGAATGCCTCTGTGTCCACCGATATAGTTTGGTAACATCTATGATGTTGAAAACAAACTCCTTCATTTCTTCACCGCAAAACCCAACGTTCAAAGTGATGAACAAAAACCAATGGTGCAAACAAAGATCTCTGTAGCATATGTGAATGAAAGCCCGAATCTTTAATCTCCAAGGATGTTTTTAGACTTTGAAAACCTTAGAAAACTTGTGTAGAAAACTTACTGGTTGTAAACTATTTTTCTATTTTTGCAGCTTACAAAATTCTAAGTGAAACACGCCTTACATAAAAAACTTGAGTCGGCGTGTCGTTAGAACAAGATGGCCATGTCGTTTGAATGACAAAGCCATGTCGTTTGATCGACCTCCATATGTCGTTTGAATGACTATGAATGTCGTTTGAACTAAGTAAACACAAGGGAAGGTTCTATACGACTCTCAACAATAATTATCTCAGAATAAACGAAGATAACACCTTTTAAAAACAGTTTTTTCAATAAAAATAACATCCTAAAAACATTTTTCGAGTCCCATAAACGTTACGCATTCATACCTGAGAGATCGGAATGTAATGAAGACTAGAAACGTGCACTAAAATAATCTCGGCTTGATAATTCTTTAAAGCTTGGCCGCAACGTCTTCAATAAACTTTATGTCATAGACTGTGTGGGATCTTGAAAATAAAAAACTATTGATGACTCAAAAATAATGTTTTGTTCCGGGAACAAGTCAAATACATACAATGGACTGAAATGGAAATTTTCTCCTTACAAATATCCCCCTTTGACTATTCCGGGACAAAATCCAAACAGCGAAATGCCTAAACCGGACCATCTGGCCGTAATAGACCTAAATCCCATCCCATAAAACCCAAAATAAAAAATTACAGGACAAGACTAGTAAATGCTGCTCCGACAAGCATGAGCTATCTGAATGTGATGTAGTCTTAAAATCTCGACTCACTGAAGAAAACCTACACATAAAACAGACAAATACCCAGTGAAGTATAGAGGAACAAATGATATAAAAATACTAATATGTTAATACGTAAAAAAAACATTTGTTAAACATGTGAGCAAATTATTTTGCTACCAATCTGAACAAAATTGAAATTAGGATATGAATTTGTGCAAACAAATTAATGCCAATATGTAAGTATGAAAGCATATGATATGAATTTGTAATGCAACAAAAAACTATGTGCTCATCAAACAAACGCCCCCCCTACATCACATAAATCTCTCCCCCCTTTTGTTTCAAAAAATAATAAGTGAAAAAGATAAACAGATCATCATATCTAGAATGTGATAATCAATGAAGCATATCTAGATAAACATAAACCGCCACCTAAAAATAATCACAATATATAAAATCGTAGCTAGTAAACAAAAGTCACATGAAAGAAATCATCAAAAACAGTAATGATGTGACTAAATGCATGCAATGGAGTAAACTCCATCATGGATAATCATCTTACACTGCATTAAATTTCCCAGAATTATCAAAACAATATGACATCATCAATAAAATGAAGCAAGTACAAAACAGGAAAAAATCTAAAAAAATTCCTCAGGCCACTCGAATGATAATGCTAGGTCGAACCATGCATCTCACGACCTTTGAAAAACCAAACCAGTAAGCTCTAGTGCGAAGACCCCTTCTCGCGACCCATCATGCAATCTATACCTGACATTTTCCAGCATCTCGCTTGAAGCTCGCGAGATCAATTCATCGTTCAACTTGGACTTTTCGCTCGAATGAAGTCCAGATCTCATTCAAACGACATAAAAATTTCTCCATTCCAGTTATGAAAATCATGAAGTTTCATCCAGTGAAGAAATTTCCTAAATATGTAAACTAAAAATACCAAACAGTAGTAAAACGGACTCAAAATAGAAAAATAAAATAAGTAAAATAATGTGAGTTTCATGCTAACATAGTATCAATGTCCTCAAACATGGATATGGAGTGAATGGGCATGAAATACAACAAATGAATCAAAACTCTGACACATTGAAACGTTCAAGAAGCTTGAATCGATAGCTAAATGTCATCAAACTAAGTTTTATCCATATGTGATGATTAATATATCGAGCTAAATGAACTAATGAATCAACAAGGACGCAAATCTGGAATATTGACGATGCAACCAATAATAGCATCATGGTGCGATCTTTCGACACTAGGATTCATTTAAAATTTTCAACCAAACTCCCTCAAATCTTTTTCTTTTTCAAGATCTTTTGACGTTGTTATTTTTCTCAACTTCGAGAAATACTAGTGGAATATGATTCATTTTATTGGCTTAATTTATTCTCGGGCTCTTTTAAATGGTGGCTTTCACGACGAGCTAATTGTACTCTCATAGCCCTTTTTCGTGAACACTCATAATTTTTTTTTCCAATATATGCAATATCAATCCTCATGGTAAACGGTTCTTACATGCACACCTCATCTTAACTCTACTTACGTATAGATGACAAAATTGAGATAAGATCGTCTCACCAAACTCAATTACGCATGAGATGTCAAACATTCATATAAACTCGTGCATGTGTGCAAGGATGGCATATGTACGAAGTCGAATTCAAATGAATATCAACTTCGAAACAACCCCATTAAGACAATGGTTAAGATCACTCAACGCATCAATAATTATGACCAAATGTCCTAGCCATATGGATAATGAAATAATGGAGGTCCAAGCACATTAATATGCCATATCAAACATGAAAAACTGACGATACAAAAATAAACCGAAAATATTTTTGTATTTTTATAAAAGTATTTTCAACCCAAAAGAATAAAATCTTTTTGTATTTTTCTCAAAAATAGTTAAAACCTATAATCTTTTTCTATTTTTTGATTTTTTTTATCAAAAATAAAATCTTTTTGTATTTTTTTAACTAAGACTCAATAAATTAAAAATATAATACAAAAGATACACATGTAATAACACTATCAAGATATGAATCATGATAAGAAGACTAGTATATGTCAAATATGGCAACACAATCATCCTTTAGAGCTAGCATGGTAAGAATCAAGCGCAACCAAACACGAACCATGAAGTTTGATTCCTAAAGCCTCTAAGTCCGAGTTCTTAACCCAAATAGGTGTGCAATTACGCATGTGGGTTATTGGGTACCGAAACGAATTTATTCCTAAACTTCCTAGGTGCATTCCTAAGGTCATAACAATTTAAGGTGACCTTTCCTACTGTGATGAGTGCAAGTATAAACACAACATGAATGATTATCAAAATGTCGACCTCTCCTTACATTCCTAGTAGGCTCTCTTACACGATTGGTATTGGATTTGGGAATAGAAACATCACTATCATCGTAGCCTATACAAAACCTATCTCCCTTGATTTAGACAGTGCCTAACATCCTAAACAACTTCTCCGATCTTGCCTCAAAATTAAACTTTACCTTACTCGAGGCTTTCAATCTCTCCTCTAACTCACTAATCCTAGACTCAAGCAAGTGTCTAGACTCCTCAAACTCTAGAACATATTTCTTTAAAGCCTCCATTAAACCATGAATACTATCTCTCTCTTTCTCAACATATTATAGCTTTTCCCTAAGAGTCTTATCCCATGCCCTAAGATCCTCAATCAAAGCATCATTATTCTCTATGGCACGCTCATTCAACTTAGCTTGGAATTTTAAGTTTGCCTTTTTTACCTTTATTGCTTCCGCATACAACTCACTAAAGGCAACTTGTTACTTTCCTATATCAATTTCCTCATCCTCACTATCTTCACACTCACTCACTTCGAATTCACACTCAACGGCCTCGGAAGTCACTACACCAAAACTGCCCACTTGTCAAGGTCTAAAACTGTGACAAGTTAAACTTGTCAAGGTCATTAACCGTGTCAAGTTTGGGGGTAACAACTGACCTTTTCACGGAGTTGTCACAATTAAAGATCGTGATAATTTCATTAGTGTTGTCACGAACTTGTCACGGTCTTTGACCTTGACAAGTTTGTCATAGTCAAATATCGTGATAAGTTCGTGACAAAAAAATTAACTTGTCAATGTTTTATATAGTGATAAGTCCGTGAAAAATAAAAAATTGTCACATACTTTGATCGTGAAAAGTCTGTGACAAGTTTCTTTGTCAAGGACTTGTCATGGTCAAAGTCCATGATAATTCTAAGCAGAATTTTAAAAAAATTGTTGGGCAGTATGGCAACTGCCACTGCCCGGCAGTATATTTGTATCGATTGTAGAAAAAGTGTACTTGTCCAAACGACATATATCCAAATAAAATAGAAATAATGTACCAAATCATGGAATATATAATTTATATCCAAATAAAATGGAAATACAAATATCCATATCCAAACCAACATGTACCAAATCAAAAAAATACAAATATAATCCAATATCCAAATAAAATAGATAGAAACAATGTCATGGCATAGGGTCTTGAGCAAGTTGGAGGAGGAAGGAAGGCCACACAACATATGCATTGACACACCCCTCAATTCACTGAACGCCGCATTATTTACGCAACCACAAAGGTGAGTTCTCCTTTCTGGACACCACATGCATGATGAGTACCCTTGCTTTATGTCTTGGAGGGGACGTCAATGAACCACCATATCCGGGAGGAATCCCGGGTCCCTCAACCCTCTCGCTATCCTCTTCCTATGATATATGACAAGTTGAAACATGCTCGACCAACTGATTGTTGAGATAGGCCGCTCGATGGGGGTCAAGATGGTAAATGGATCATATGATGGAGAGTCCATACGTATCAGTAATGAAGTAGTGATGTCCTCTTCTGCCTCTACCTGCTTCTCCTTTTCCTTCCCCTTCCCCTTGCCCTCATCAGAGATGGAACCCAACTGACACTTTATGAAGGTGTACATATCTAGGACCATTGCCTCTGACCTTGATATCTTATCTTCATGGGTTTCCACCTTATGAGCCAACCTGGTGTTTCTCGTCTCCATTCCAATGATCCTCAACTTCCTCATTCGTGATCTCACCCCCTACTCCTTCCCTTGCAATTTGCCCTGAGCACTTGGCTGAGTGCGTCTGTAGCCAAAGATGCTTTGGATTGGACTGCGACTCATGCACTTCCTAAATCTTTTCCTAAAATGACCAAAAGTACACGATTAGTTAATTAAGTTGAAAACATTGGAACCCCCCAAATTTAAAAATCTCTTTTCAATTAAATATTAATTTCCTTTCAAGTGCGGAATAGGACGGTTCAAATTCAAAACTTCACAAAAAGATACAAATTTTAATTTCTTTCAAATTAAAATTAAACTAAACTAAAAGTGACATTAAATTAATCAACAAATTAATTTTCACTTAAATAACTTAATTCAATCCAAGTCCTAAAAATTTTCCTAACAAGATTAATTCATTTTTCTATATAGTCCAAACCAAATTTTATCAAATTAAATTATCTTGAATTGAATTAAATTAACTTAAACTATACCCAAACTTATTATCGCACCAAATTAACCTTGTGTGAGATTTAAACCAATTTTATCTTGAATTATCCTAGCATGCGTTCTAAGTTATTTTTGCAAGACAAAAATTAAACCAATCACACTTCACGCCGATGTACGAGGAAAACCCAAATGGGAAAAAATCTCGGACGACCCTGGCCTAACTAATCCACTAAGTATGGGATTACAATTACAAGACAGTAGACTTAAACCAACAACTTGACTCCATCCAAGCCTTGACACTCCTTCTTGTAAAAACCTCCACCTAGTAGATAACCATGGAATCCTCCACGGTCTCGGAATCCACAGATGGGGCTCTTGGTCACCGTCACCTGACACGAAGCCTTTCTTCAGGTTGAAACACCGTAGCTCACAAACAATTACTCTCCTTTGTGGGCAGAGATTAAAATCCAAACTTCTCCTTTTTGTGGTAGAGATAAACCAATGGTTCTGAACACTCTAAGCAAATATATATATATATATATATATATATATATATATATATATATATATATATATGAAGAACTTGGAATTGAAACTAAAACATATGGGTATGTGAGATGTTTTGGAAGATTTTAAACCATACAAATCAAACTTTCAAAAATTAAACTTTTTTAAAAAAAATATCTCTCTTTTTCTCATGGGGAAATGAAAAAGTTGGAGAAAAAAACAATGTTTCCCGCGCATATTATGTCTGGTAAAAGATAGTGGGAATATGGGGATCATGGGTAATTAAAAAATAAAACTGCCAAAAATTTAATTTTCCCGCCCAAGTCGTTCGAACGACTTTACCAGGTCGTTCGAACAACTTCGTTCGAACGAGATTCCAAAGGAAGAATAGGCAAAAATCTCGTTGGAAAAACTTGTTCAAACGAGGTTGTTAAAACAAAACTTCTAACAAAAAGTCATGGAACAGAATGCAACCTCGTTGGCAAAACTTGTTCGAACAAGAATTCGAATGAAAAGTCAGGGATTTTCAATTTTTCATTTTAAGTCCAAAACATTTATCCAAAGTTCTAAAATAAATTACTGAAAATAAAAATTCATTTTAAACAAAAATACACCCATAAAACTATTGTCGAAGTGTCCTATATATATATATATATATTAAATGCATTCATACCTTTGGAGACTACGAAATTTTCAACTTGATGATGTAGAAACGAGGCACTAGAAACTCGACAATGATGAAACTTTATAAATCTGGCCGCTACATCTTCAACAAACACAACATAGGCTTGTATGGATACACATGACACTTTATCCTAGGACTCAAATCGTTTTGTTCGGAAACCAAACCAAAAATCCTAAAGGGCCATCGAGCTCGTCTAGACACAAAATCCCACCCAAATAAAATAAAAAATATAGACGCTAATGACACGACCCACGAATATGCTTTGCCGCTATAAAATAAATGCCGCTAAAAGAAATTCCTACACACTTAAGAAAACCATTAAACGAATAGGGAATATCAAAAAAATAAATGCAATTTAAATAAATACTCCCCCTAACTTAATTCTCCCTATTTATCAAATATGATCTACTTAAGAAGGTCACGACTCCCCCTAAGTTAAATCTCCTAAACAAAAGGTTTAGATACCATTTCTCTCCATTTTTGTTCAGGAATAGTCAAAGGTTAAAGAATTAAAACATTACTTATTTCTCCCCCTTAAAAACTACACAAGAGGTATAAAATAGGGAAAACAAGTAAAACATGATGGTGCACAAAGTGATAAGATCATTAAAGCATACGGGCAAAGATAAAAAGTAACTAATCCATAACAAGGGTAAATGTATACCAACTTATGATGCGAAAAAAATGATACCAACTAAAATGTATTCAACATAAGCATGGGATATCAACCAAAATTCGCAACAAGATAGATACCAATTATGAATTAAAAGCATAAATGGACAAGCTAACAAGGCAAAGAATCAAAACAAACAACATATCATATATATGTATACACAATAGATACAAAATAAGCATAAGCATACATCTATAGATATAAACACACAAATGACACAAAATAAAATAACATGAGTTTTCCACACTCTTATAGCATAAATGTGTCATATGGAAATGGAAGTGAAGTGCTGTGAACAAAATACCAATGCATTAAAACCCAATAAATTAAACATGTTCACGGAGTTCTAATTTGATAGCAAAACTTTATCAAGTATGATTTAGCCTTATGTGACAAGATAAATTGAACTCTATGAACAAACAGGCACAATGCATACAAGCCTAACATATTGATGATTCTACAAATCAATAGAGTCATGACAATGATAGCTCAATTAGGAAATAAGGACATTGTGCAAAACCATCGATATACCATCCAAACTCCTTCAAATTATGCATATAATTCTTTTGAATGAATATATCAAACGAAACAAAATAGACCTTGGCAAATTATTTTTCTTTTAATGCCATATTTTTATTTTAGGCCTTTGGACAACGTATTTCTTTTAGGTCCATTCCAAATGGTGGCTTACTCGCAAAGGATAATTTTTCCTTTCGGAGCCATTTCCCGTGCACATTCATATATCAATTTTTTTTTATCACACAACTCTCACGTGCAACGGATTTAACATGTACAAATTCTCTTAGGTCATAAGATATGTAGATGACTAGATTGGTAGGAGAAAATCTCAAAAAGGTCAAATATACATGTGAAGTTAGAGTTTCAAAAGAGCTCGTGCATGTGTGTGAAAAAGGCATATAAAAGCGAATCCATTAGGCAAGTCAAACTTAAACTACTCCATGTAACCATGACAAAGAGAATTTTAAGGATTGCAAATTTTAACAAAATGTTATATCCATAGAAAGAGAAATGATAGGATTCAACCCAAACATATGCCACAAAAGGTGTGTCAAACTAAAATACACACAATTTTTTTTTGAGTTGTTGAAAATTTTAACGAAACCAAAAAAATTTACTCAAAAGACAAATAAAAATCATTTTGTATTTTTCATTAAGCACAAATAACTCATAAAATAAAATACCAATGATAAACAAAATCTTTTTGTATTTTTAATTTATTGAAAACTAAAATGAAAGGAATATAATACAAAAATTAAACAAGTAAAAAATCTAGCAACGTATATATAAAGAGACATAGGCTAGAAAGTGATGAATAAGCATACAACTAGTAAGAATATGACATGAAGACCAAAAGCTAGAGTATGGAAAACAAAGATAACATATTTAACCTTTTGATTTAGCATGGGAGATTTCACGTGCAAGCAAATGAGAATCA
This sequence comes from Sambucus nigra, assembly GCA_949130495.1. Classification (NCBI taxonomy): domain Eukaryota; kingdom Viridiplantae; phylum Streptophyta; class Magnoliopsida; order Dipsacales; family Adoxaceae; genus Sambucus; species Sambucus nigra. The sequence goes on along the minus strand of OX422220.1, from coordinate 431,754,009 downwards.
TAAACATGATTTTGTAAAGCTACCAAGTCGGATATCCTAACCCATACAATTGAAGAGTGACAATATCGGGATTTGGGGATCTTGGCTACCTCGGTTACATTACTTTTAGATTTCCTAGAAATTCTTTTAAGATGAAAACAAAACTTCCTAAGAGGACCTTTTCGACCACAATATGAGCAGGTAAAGACACGTCAAAAAGTAGTACCTAATGATTGACCATTAGAACCTTTCCTAGGTGGTTCTCTAAAAACATGGGTTTTGGATTTATTAGTGGAATCGTTACAAGAATCGAAGCCTAAACCACAAGTGTCATTTTTAACTTAGACGATTCCCAATATTTTATCTTATTTAGTGGACCTACATTTCAAATCAAATTTGACCTCACTAGAGTCTCTCAATTTTTCTTCCAATTCTAAAATTCTAGACTCTAGCAAAACCTTCCTCGCTTAAAACTCAAGAAGCTCCTTTTTCATTGACTCCATTAAACCTCTAAGGCTATCTCTCTCACCTTATACATATTCAAGCTTCTTTCGAAGAGCTCTCTAACGTATCGTAAGGTCTTACACTAATGCACTCTCATCAATGACCTTGGCACGCTCTCTTAAGCTAGCTTCTAAATTCAAATTAGCCCTTTTTAATTTAATAAATTCTTCATATAATTCTCTAAATGCAATTTGAAGTTCACTCTCATCAACTTCTTCATCACGTTCACTATCTTTCTCTTCTCAACTCTCACTACCATCATCTTTTTGGGATTCACAAATAAAGGCCTCGGAAGATTCATGTAAATGTATATCTTCATGGGAAGATTCATTATCGGTGCTCACATGACTTGCCATGAATGCGGTAAAGTTGCGCTCAATGGGGAAATCGGGTGCCTCTTCCTTTTCACTATCATCACTAAGGGTGGCATTATTGCAATTTGGTTGTTTTCCTTCTCTCGTTAGTTTAGTGGGGCACTCTCTCGTCCTATGGCCATAACCCTCACAACCATAACACCTATTTGACTCGTCCCTATTAAGATTTTAATTATATGTTATAGGGATCTTTTCGGCTTTATCATGCTTAGATTTTTCAAATTTCTTATAATCATTTTTAAACTTGTCTTTGTTAAATTTAAGAAATTTTCTCCCAAACATAGCCATGTCCTCCGAGTCACTATCACTCTCATCAACCACAACTTGTTTTCCTCCTTTCGGGCTTTCAAAGCGATGCCAATATCTATTTTCTTTTCATTTTTGGAGGGGAACATATCTAATTGTTAGGTTTGCAAATCACCTACTAACTCCTCAAATTTGGTAGAGTGCAAGGTGGGTAAATAATTTAAAGTGGTCAATTTAGGGATAAACCTATCGGGTAAGGACCTTAAGATTTTCTTTACTACTTTAGGGATAAACCTATCGGGTAAGGACCTTAAGATTTTCTTTACTACACGGTCGTCGGGTATTTTCTCACCCAAATTAAATGATGACTTATCTATATTAGAAAGTTTAGCATAAAATTCATCAAATGTTTCATTTTCAAGCATTTTGATGGTTTCAAATTGAGTGGTGATGTTTTGGAGTTTTGAAGCCTTAACGACACTAGTTTCCTCGTGGGTGAGTTGTAATATATCCCACACTTCCTTAGCGGTTTCACAAGTCATGATACGACGGAATTCATCTCGTGTAACCGCACTAAATAAAGCATTCAAGACTCATGAATTAAAGTTAGCTGGTTTTAGGTTATTCTCACTCCAACGCTCGACGGGTTTGGGGACACGCTCATTTTCTACCAAACATGTGGGTGGGGACCACCCATTAATGACTGATAGCCAAACCCTCTCATCGATGGACTTAAGTGCCTATTTCATATGCGCTTTCCAATACGCGTAATTGGAACCATCGAAAACTGGAAATTTTAAAAATGGGGAAAATTCCATTTTAACCAAAAAATAAATGTAAAAGGACCTTAATACAATATTAATCGCTTTTCAATTAAATATTAATTTCCTTTCAAGTGAGGAATATGATGGTTCAAATTCAAAACTTCATAAAAAGATACAAATTTTAATTTCTTTTAAATTAAAATTAAACTAAACTAAAAGTGACATTAAATTAATCAACAAATTAATTTTCACCTAAACAACTTAATTCAATCCAAGTCCTAAAAATTTTCCTAACAAGATTAATTCATTTTTCTATGTAGGCGAAATGAAATTTTATCAAATTAAATTATCTTGACTTGAATTAAATTGACTTAAACTATTCCCAAACATATAATCGCACCAAATTAACCTAGTGTGACATTTAAACCAATTTTATCTTGAATTATCTTAGCATGCGTTCTAAGTGATTTTTGCAAGACAAAAATGAAACCAATCGCACTACATGCCGATGTACGAGGAAAACCCCAATGGGAAAAAACATCAGACAGCCCTGGCCTAACAAAGTCACTAAGTATGGAATTACAATTACAAGACAGTAGACTTACACCAACAACCTGACTCCGTCCAAGCCTTGACGCTCCTTCTTGTAAACACCTCTGCCTGGTAGATAACCACGTCCACGGTCTCGAAATCCACCGATGGGGCTCTTGGTCATTGTCACCCTCATGTGAAACCTTTCTTTGAGTGGGAACACCGCATAACGCAAATAATTACTCTCCTTTGTTGGTAGAGATTAAAATCGAAACTTCTCCTTTTTGTGATAGAGATAAACCAATGGTGCCAAACAGTCTAAGAAAAGATATATATATATTAAGAACTTGTAATTGAAACTAAAACATACGGGTGTGTGAGATGTTTTGGAAGATATTAGGCCATAAAAATCAAACTCTATTAAATAAAAAAAATTATATCATAATTAAAAAAATTAAACATTTCTAACTTACAATGGTGGCTGCGATGCTCGGGGACACCTCCTTGTCCTTGCCCTTGTTCATCCGAATTGCCACATAGGCATCAAGCCTATGTGGCCTACCCCTAGGGCCACTCCCCGTCTACTGAAATAAAATAATGCATAATTAGTAAGTAGCACAAAGTAATGATAAATTAGAATAACATAAAACTAAAATTAAAGAAAAATATAAACTTACCATCTTGTGCTCCACCTCGGTGTAAAACGCTCGCCCAAAGTAGTTGACGTCCAACTTTTTTTCTCGGTTTTCCCTCCCCAATTGGAGAGATGCCAATTGTTGCTCATCAATCTCATTGTCGACAAACTTTTGCCATTGTGCCAATGAGATCGGATTCTTCGAGGGGATGAGCTATGTACTCTCAGAATGGACTCCCGGGTCTTTCCAAAGTACCATGCCCACATATTCTTCTTCCACTTCTTATATTGATCTTTCAATCATTGCAACGTGGAGTCGCGGACATGTGGGGACATGCCTAATTGTTGCTATCAAACAAATACAACCAAAAAGAAAGTAAGCGTCAGTTGCTTATAAATATAAATATTAACACACTACCTATAGTGCCCCTGAGATGCCAATCTTGAACTCATTAGGTAAGACCCTCCAATCAGTGAACCCTGGGCCAACGATCGCCTTTAGTAGCTCTAGGGATCTAGTCAATAATGCCACTTTATTCTTGACGACGGACCTCAATTTCTCCATTTTCAAGAGGATCCCTCGTCGCCTCCGCTATCGCACTGGGATGAAGACATTTTCTACAAAAATTGTTATTATTAGTACAAACATGTATACGGACTTTGAATTAATGCTCAAATCCGATAATAACAAATTCGAGATATTTCATTTAATTATGTAATTTAAAGTTTGTTTCATTTAATATAAAGTACGCATAAGAACTAAGACTTATACCAATTTTAATACATATGATATCAATTTCCATTTCAAATTATACCAATACCAATAATAATTTATATCAATTTCAATTTATACCAATACCAATACCAATACCAATACCAATACCAATACCAATACCAATACCAATTTCAAATTCAATTTCAATACCAATATCCAATACCAATTTCAAATTCAGTTTCAATACAAATACCCAATAGTAATTTTAAATTCAATTTCAATACCGATACTCAATACCAATTTCAATTTACACACACGAACACTTCCCCTCCCTCTGAACACACACTCTCGGGTCATGGAATTCGAATTAACTCTTAAATTGAATAAAATCCTAACTAGCATATTCACTAACCATAAAACCAATTTTAATGCAAATCTGATAATAATAAAATAATAGAAGAATACACCCACTAGTTATTACAAGCATTAAACTGATCAAGTACAAATGAATGAAAGGCATTAAATTGTCATCCAATAATAATAAGGTACTAGAATAATACAACCACTAGTCATTACAAATAATTGGAATACTTATTACAAATCTTTTTTTTTAAATTCGGGTTATCATAAAATATGGATTGATATTAGGTAGGAGCAACCAATTCATCCACATTATTGTTTAGACTCTTTGGGGCATGTAGGACGATTACCCATGGCTCATTGTTGATATACTCCGAGTAAAACACTTTCTTGACCTTTTGAAAAGAACCAAAAAATGACTCATCGCTCACGTGTTCGTTGCTCTTCAACTTGGACAAGTCAACCATGATCAAATTGGTGCCAGGATCAACTTTACATGCATTTTTGTCCTCAACTCTTACCCAATGATAGTAAAATACAACCTCTTTGAAGCTTACATAGTCCAATTAAAATATATTTTGAATTACACCATAGTAAGTCATTTCAGCTTCAACGAGGTTTTTATCTTTCGCGCTCACTTAAAAGAAAGTAAGAGCCTTGTATGAAATGCCTAAGTTCTGTACGTTTGTATTTTCCTCATACTCCCTTGCACTGAATACGTAACCATTCAATCGATACTTTTTGTACTCTTGTGCCATGAAGAAGTGTCTAGTGGCTAGAGCAGCAAGCCTTGATGTCGCATCACCCATCTTTAAGAGCCGAGAATATATATAAATTAATTAGGTTAGTTGTAAAGCTTTCATGTAATGTGACATTTAATAACAAACATTTGCATTATAATTACCTTGTGTGACAACCACAACCTAAATTCACTATCTGATTGTGCCATTAATTTTCGTCTTTTATTGTTCTCACGGGCTTCATATTTTCTGCATAGATCGTGACGAATGTATTCAAAATTAATCATGTATAAAATTAGAATAATGTAAAAGTTAAAATAATTTAAACTTACTTTTTCCATTATTTGACATCTTAATGTGTGTCAAATAGATAACGAGCTACTTGTTAATGTTACAAACTCGTTAATTTTACTCGTTTGCCCTTAACATGACCACCCTCATCGACGAACTCATCAATTTCATCCACGCTGGTCGAGTCAGGTTTATATTCTCGAGTGTAGATTGATGACTCCATGGTGATGTATCCCTATGCAATTGATCCTTTAATGTATCGTGTATTCTTGACCTAATGTTAAAAAACATTCATTAATCTTTCAAATGGATACATCCACCGATATCTAACTAGGCCGCAAAGAAGTTTCTCATCGCATAGGTGTACCAATAAGTGAGAACTTATGTCGAAGAATGATGGGGGAAAGTACTTCTCCAACACATAAATCTCTTCGGTCACCGCCAATTTTGTAGTCACTATGTGATATCGATTGACTACCTTCTCGCATAAAAGTGAGAAAAATATACTAATTTACATAGTAGCCCTCCACAAATCCTTGTGCTTGGAGAAACAATGCTTAAACAACAGAGGAACCAATTGCATGATCACATGCCATTCGTGAGACTTATACTTATGTAAATCATGGGTAGCATAATTCACAATCCTTTGCAAGTTGGATGAAAAATTAGGTGGAACCTTCAAATTATATATTGTGTCTAAAAGCACCTTCCTTTCCTCACTCGTCAAAGTAAATGCACCAGGGGGAATTATTGTCATTCCCTTACTATCTTCTTTCAACCCTAGTTGTGGCTTAAGTTTCAACGATTTAAGGTCTTTTTGTGCATTTTGTCCATCATTCGAATGACTCCCCCAAGGAATGTGACCACAATATGTTCAACGATGTTCTTCTCTGCATGCATCACATCCAATACATGGCGCACTGGGTTATTCTTCCAATAAGGCAAGTCAAATAAAATTGACCTCCTAGACCATGCATTTCTTGTCTTAGTTTCATTCCCAGTTGGGGTCTTCTTATAATTGACATTATTAAATTTAGGATTCTTACCTGGCATATTAGGGCCACAATCAAAATATTTACTTTTAATTTCTGAACCGATGGTAGCCTATGTTCAACCCTGCTCGGTAAAAAATTGAAACCTTTTTCAAATCTAAAACTATGAGCAGGGTGGGTGGGTGCGGAAAAGACTCCTAAGGCAATGGTTTACATTTTTTAAGCTAGAGGGGAGATGAAGGGATTTAGTCTTCTCTTCATAAATAGGATACCCTAAATAACCATTTACTACACAACCGAGTAATGTCCCATAAGTTGGAAAATCATGAATTTCCCACAATAACAAAGCTTTAAGTGTAAACTCTTCTTTTCTAAAAGATCCAAATGCTTGCACAACCTCTTTCCATAACTCATTTAATTCTTCTACCAATGGATCCAGATAGACATTGATGTGCTCACTTGGTGCCTTTATCCTAGGTATCAATAAAGACAACATCAAAAATTCAGGTCTCAAACACTGTGAATGAGGGAGGTTGAGTGGGTCTAGGATAACTAGCCATACACTCTAATTGGCGCTTCGATTTCCAAATGAATTGAAACCATTTATTTATATTTCCAAATGAATGTTCCGTTGTTCTAGAGAAAAATTGGGATTCTCAAAACGCATCCTCTTTCAAGTTGTAGATTCAATAGGATGACTCATGAGATTATTCCCTGCTTCTGCCCTAACATGCCAAGTCATTGGCTCCGCTATCCATGGTACTGTGAAAAACCTCTTTAATCTAGGACAATCGGGAAAATATTTCAACACTTTTTGAGTTACTTTTGAGTTTGTGCCTTCCTTGCCAATAGATTGGACGTATCTAGGTTCATCATATACCGAACACCAATCAACATTTTCATACTCCTTTCGGTATAGTATGCACTCATACACATAAGTATGAATTGATTTATACTTCATTCCTAAACCTTTCAAACTATTTTTCATAGTGGGATAGCTATTTAGAAGTGTATTCTGCTTGGGTAGTAAGTCATTCACCCAATTCAAAATTCATGTCACGCTTGTTGGAAACGTAGGACCCCCAATTTTAAATTAAAAAAAGGAATTTCCTTTAATGTGGAATAAAGATTGTTCAACACAACACACATAAACAACAAATTTTAATTTCTTTCAAATTAAAATTAAAATTAAAATAAACTCAAAGTGAAATTATATTAAACCACTCATAAATATTTCACTTAAACCAAATTAATTTAACCTAAGTCCTAGAAATTTGCCTAACATAAATTAATTCAATTTGCAATTTAAGCCAAACCAAATTTTACCAAATTAATTTTAGCACCAAATTAAACAAAAGAAGTGAATTAAATCATATTTTATCTTTTAATCCTAAGCATACGTTCTAGGTGATATGCAAGATAAAATAAATTCACAAGCACTACACCACGATGTACGAGGAAAACCCAAATGGTAAAAACCTCAGACGACCCTAGCCTTAAGTCGACTAAGTACGAAATTTTTACAAGTACAAGACAAATGAATTACTCAAGAAAATCATTCTTAAGCCCCTGACGCGTATTCTTGTACCAACCTCGGCTTAGTTGACAATCTCGAACTCCATCGGAACCTTGGAATCCACCAATGAAGTTTTTGGAACCCGTCAACCACACACGGTGCCTTTCACTGTATGAGAACGATGCAGCAAAAAAAACTTCTTATTTTATGGGAAATAGAAGCAAACCCAAACTTCTACTTCTGGTGGTAGAGATTAACCAATGGTGCCAACCAACTCCAAGAAAATATTGTATATATGAGGTACTTAGATAAACAAACTATGGGTGGAAACTCATGTGTTTATTAAAAATATTTCTTTGGAATTCAACACATCAAAACATGGAACTTTGCTTGGTGTTTTTTCTCTCAAAAATCCTCTCAAGGAAGGTACCAAAGTCTTAGAAAAATTCTGTCCCGAAGTTGGTTTAAAACTATCAAAAGATAGTGGGACAAAGTAGTGGAAAAATGAGATAAATCTGCCAAATTGTTCCCGCCCAGAAAGCTTGTACGAACGAGATTTTCGTTCGAAAGAAGTCTTGTTCGATCGACCATATAACGAAATACCAGTGGTTAAAATGGGAAAACGCGTTGGTAAACTCGTTCGAACGAAATTCTCGTTCGAACGACATTCTCGTTCGAACAAAATGTCAAAATGTGCATTTTTCGATTTAACCCCAAAAACTTTATTTTAAATAAACATTACACCCATAATAAAATTATCCCAAGTCTTCCTATATATATATAAATGCATTGATACCTTTTTGGAGACCATGGAATCTTCAAGATTATGACGTAGAAATGAGGCACTAGAAACTCGACAATGATGAAGTTTTACAAATCTGGCCACTACATCTTAAACAAACACGTCATAGTTTGGATGGATACACATGAACTCTATCCTATGACTTAAGTGTTTTCGTCCAAAATTGAGCCAACACTACATAAGACTCAGTTGGAGACTTGTGTCCTTATAAATCTCCCCCTTTGGCTATTCCGGAACAAAAACCAAATAAAATCCTAAAGGGCAGTCAAGCTCTACTAGACTAAAGAACTTCCAACCCAAAAATAAAAATAAGAAGCTTGACTCAAAGACCACTTAGGCTAAATAGCTTTTTCGATGAAAGTTTCCACTTAGAAAAATTCCTGCACACTTAAGCAAACTATCAAACGCTTAGGGAATATCAAGAATATTAAATGCATGTAAAACAAATACTCCCCTAAATTAATTCTCCTTTATCAACTATGATTAACCTAAGAAGATAACGCTCTCCCCCTAAGTTAATCTCCTAAAATAATATATGATTATAATTGGATTAGATACCATTTCTCCCCCTATCATATTCTCACCCTTTTTTGTTCAGGAATAGTCAAAGGTGATAGAATTAAGAAAATACTCATTTCCGAAGATGCATAAAGTGTTAAGGACATGAAAGCATATGGGCAACAATACACAATAACTAATCCAAGCAAGAATAATGGTTGCTAACTATGATGCGAACAAAAAGATATCAATTTGAAACATAAGAGACTAACCATGTGATATCAAACAAACATTTTGTAACCAGTTAGATACCAATTATGAATTAAAGCATAGGTGTACTAGGTAAAATGGCAAAGACTAAAAAAAATTACCATATATATGTATACATAATGAATATCACTAATGCGCACACACACATATACATAGGTATAAACACCACACATGGCACAAAATACATTAAGCTTTTCATACTCGTATGGAAAAAATGTGTCCAAATACATGTGGTAAACGAAAGTGTAGGGGTGTGAACTAGTAATAATTAAATTTCGACCCAAACACTTAAAACATGTTCACGGAGTTCTCATTTAATTGCAAAACTTTATCACATTTAGATATAGACTCATGTGACAATATAGATTGAACTCAATGAACAAACATACACAATGCATACAAGCCGAGAATTTTGATGGTTCAACAAACCAATAGAGTCATGACAATGAAAACGCAACTAGGATAAACGGACATTTTAATGATTGATAATCTTAACCAAAAGTTCTAGCCACATGGAAGCGAAAAGGAAAGGATTCGAACACAATTATATGCCACATAAAGTGTGTCAAACTAAAATACACACAAAACAAATCTTTTTGAGTTTTTGAAATTTTTTAACAAAATAAACAAAAATATTTACTCAAAAGACAAACAAAAATCATTTGTATTTTTCATTAAGCCTAAATTACTAAAAGGTAAAACCCAAATGATAAACAAAAATCTTTTTGTATTTTTCATTAATGCAAACTAGAATGAATGAATTATAATAAAAAAGATAAACAAAAATCATAATTCTACCATGAGATATGTGATAAAGCAATGACTAGAAAATAAGAAACAAGCACACAATTAACTTGATAATATATCATGAATCACAAAAGCTAAAGTATGCAGGCAACTAACACATTCAACCTTTAGATTTAGCAAGGGAGGTATCGTGTGAAAGTAAATAAGAATAAAAAATACTCTCTTGTAAAGCTACTAAGTCGGATCTCCTAACCCAAACTAATGATGAATGAAAATCATGGGATATAGAAATATTGGCTACCTTGGTTGTGTAATACCCCTTATGTTTATGTCTTTTAATTATGAGGTTAATTAAATGGAATTACTTTTTAATTCTGGGATTTATTAAATTAATTTGGGATGTATGAAATTAATTTGGGATTTATTAATTGGAAAATTAATTCGGATATAAATGCTAGCGAGACGAGAGTTAGTATTTGGTTATTATTATGTTGTTGAATATTACTGAGTGATTATGGTAATATGTGATCATTGGATTTATTAAAATAATCGTTAGTTGAAAATACGACAATTTCGGTAATTTAGTTGGGACGCGTGTGTCAGTCGTGTCAATACCCAATTTAATGGATTTAAAAGTATTTTATTTTTATGTCATCCATATGAGCTTTTTGAGTGCGCCAACATGTTCGGATGGGTCGAGATAGTCAAAAAACACTAGCCGGGGGTTTAGTTTGGGTCCCGGGGCTTTTTTAGGCCAAACCGGCAACCCGAAAGGGTATTTTGGTCATTTTAAAAATTGAGGAAATATGACCCACGAATTTTAGAGTTTATTTATATATTATTAGAAAGGCCTTTAGGTGTATTATCATCCAAAAACAAGAGAGTGGGCTACGGGAGTTAGGGAGAAGTTGAAAAAGGGTTTCCAAACCAAAACCACCACCCACCACCACAATTTTCGATGGAATTGTGGCCGGAGAAAGGAGTATGACCAGCCCTAAACATCATCAACGGATCAGAAACAACATTTTTTAGGCAAGTGATTTATCTTGCAAAGATTCAAAGCATATATTTAGATGTCATTCTAGAATTGAAGAATTATCATGAATAAGGAAAATTGAAGGGATTTAAAAGGTTTAAATCACAATTTTGATAGGTCTTACATGTTGTTAAATGTTAAAGATGATATCAACCATGAATTTATGATTTATGGGTAGAGTATTATGGAATTTGATTGGATTATGTGATGTTCTTGATGAAATATGAAAACTAGGTTTTTATATGATAATTGGGTATTTTGATCCAAGATATTGATGTTATATGTTGATTTAATGAATCTAAACCGTGGGGAATGATGTAAACATGTTAGTAGGATGATTAGTATATTGATTTGTGAGTTTTGGACGTTATAATGAAGATTTATAGGTGCAAAAAGTTGATAACCCGTAACTGTTAAGGATTTCTGGGCTGATTCCTGCTTGATCGATCGATCGACTCAAGAATGTCGATCGATCGATCGATCGATCGATCGACCCCTTTTCATCAATCGATCGACCCCTGCTGAATTTTGGCAATTGTTTCTCTTTAAGGTTTAAGGATTGTTCCAAAGCCAATGTTGATTATTAGTGTGAGTAATATAATCTTGTGGGACTTAGATAAAGTTAGTAGGGCCTTAGTTATTATCGGAGAAGACTATAACTTATGGGATTGATTGTTATTACTTATGAGGGTCTACCGAGTGAGGTACGATTAGAAAACATTCAAATTGAAATTATAATGGGAATTTATGATGATGTAAGGTTAAGGGCAGGACCGGAGTGACTTTAAGTGCTGAGATAACATTTGAAATTAATAAGAAACCTAGTAACCCCTTGAGGTAGGTTTAAGTACTCAATTTGATACGACGAGAGAGTTATCAAACGAAATATATATAACGTGTAATGTTCGAAGTAAACTTGCTACGTATGAGACTAACTAGATGAAATGTGTGAACATCTATATTGATATATGATTACTTATGTTGTGTGAATGCCTAGTGTATGAATTTCTTATGTGTATGACATACCTACCATACTTGCTATCACGGGAGGTCAGTTTTATTATGGAAAAGGACCCTCTTATTCTTGTGAGCCTTCGGGGGGATTTAGACTGGTACCTTAAGGACATAGTACTGTGAATGACTTATTTGTGAGTTGATAATTCAGCTGACCATGGGAGCGTAGGTATGTGCGTGACCCATGGGTATGTGAACTATGTTCTCCTCCAATATGTGTGATTTGTATTTAAACGGTTCCTGAGTGATTCGAAACACGTGATCCTTACGTACGTGATGTACATGGATTTGATAGCAGAGTATGTGTGCACCGCAACTTAGCCTAGGGGTGCCATATATGTATTTATGTACTGAGAGTGATATACTTACGTACTTGTGACTGGTTCATTGCTGCTTTGTAGATGTGAATAACTAAGATATTTTGAATGGGTTAGGAATGAGAATTTAATTAAATCTTGAGATAAGTAATTTAATGAATGTGAACCTGGGTTATAAATATGGCTTAATTGGGGGTTACGTGTAATTACTCTATGTTAGAATGCGAAGGCAGGAGTGGTACAAACTAGTTAGATAGTGGCATAACTAGGATGGGTTAAAGGCACACATTAGGCGTGCACAATAGTTGAGAGGTAAGAAACTCATGTGAGAGTACGCAACTAACGTGTTTATAATATGTGATGTTTAATTGTAATTTTAACACTTGCTAAACGTTTAAATTGTTTTCACATCAGGCTCTGACCCGTTTTCCTCCAAATCTATTTTTGTTTTGAAAAAACCTTTTAGCTGCCCAGCCACATGGACGCCAAGCATAAGAGTTCCATTCAGAGGATGTGCTGTAGCTGCTGTGGAAGTTACAGAATCTTGGTAGTAGACGATCTCATTTTATCCTTGATTCCTTCAGAGTCATTTGTATCAGTTAGGGCATGTGGCCCATTCCCATTTAGAGGTTGTAGTTGCAGACTTTCATTATTTCAGTTTTTGGTTTATTATTTATTCAGACTCTTGTATTTGGAAATTATTTACTTTGGCATTTTTATTATTGGAGTGTTTACTCCAGACTTATTTGATTTCTTTTCGTTGAGCATTTATATGAGATTGGTTATGCGATTGATGGTTTATTAAATAAATTCTTGTTTAAGTGTTGGCTTAATTAATAAAATTTGACATCTCTTTTTAAATATTAGGTGGCTAGTAATTAATTAAAAGTTTTTCAACAGTGATGCTAAGACTGAAGCAACTGGATATTCTGTATTAATTTGATAAAGGAGTAGCTACCCAGTACTTAATTAGACGGGGAGTTACAGGTTGGCTTACATTGGGATTTTCTATGACCTCGTTTAAGATCAAAACAAAACTTTCTAAGATGACCTTTTTAACCACAATGTGAGCACCTAAAGACTCAGTGAAAAGACTTACCTAAGGAATGATCTATAACATTGTTCCTAGAGGGTTCTCCTAAAACATTGGTTTTGGCTTTAATAGTGGAATCTTTACAAGAATCAAAGCCTAAACCATAAGTGTCATTTTTAATTTGGACCATTCCTAAGATTTTATCTAATTTCTCCGAAACTTGAGTCTCTCACTTTCTTCTCAAGTTCTACAATTCTAGACTCAAGCAAACCATTTCTATCTTCAAACATAAGAATCTCCTTTTTCATGGATTCCATTAACCCTCTAAGGCTATCTCTCTCACCTTCTATATATTCTAGCTTCTCACGAAGAGCTCTGTCACGTGTCCTAAGGTCATCAACCAACGCACTCTCATCAAAGACCTTGATACGCTCTCTTAAACTAGCTTCTAACTTTAAATTTGCTCTTTTTAATTTAATAGATTCTTCATATAATTATCTAAATACAAATTGAAGTTCACTCTCATCACCCTCTTCATCACTTTCACTCTCTCTCTCTTCTCCCCTCTCACTACCATCATGTTTTTTTAGCTTCACAAATAGAGGCCTCGGAAGTGTCATGTTTTGAGATGTCATCGTCGGACAATTTCACATTATCACTCTCATGACAAGCCATGAACGCATTAAAGTTGCATTCAATGGGGGAAGCGGGTCTCTTTTCCTTATCACTATCACTATGGGTAGAATTATATGAATTTGGTTGTTTACCCTCTTTCCTTAGTTTAATGGGGAATTAAAAAGCCCTATGGCCATACCCTTCACAACCAAAGCACCTACTTGACTCGTCCCTATTAAGATTTTCATTGTAAGCTTTAGGGATCTTTTCGACTTTGTCATGCTTAGAATTTTCAAATTTCTTAAAATCATTTTTAAACTTATCTTTATTAAATTTAAGAAATTTTGAAATTTCTTAGCAAACATAGCCATGTCCTCCGAGTCACTATCACTCTCATCAACCACAACTTGTTTTTCCTCCTTTCGGGCTTTCAAAGGAATGCCCTTATCAATTTTCTTTTCATTTTTGGAGGGGAACATATCTAGTTCATAAGTTTGTAAATCACCCACTAGTTCCTCAAGTTTGGTAGAGTTCAAGGTGGGTAAAGAATTTAAAACGGTCACTTTAGGGATAAATCTCTTGGGTCGGGACCTTAAGATTTTCTTTACAACTCCGTCGTCAGGTATTTTCTCTCTCAAATTAAATGATTAATTTACTATATCGAAAAGTTTAGCATAAAATTCATCGAAAGTCTCTTTTTCATTCATTTTGATGGTATCAAATTAAGTGGTGAGGTTTTGTTGTTTAGATGCCTTAACGACACTAGTTCCCTCATGAGTGAGTTGTAATATATCCCAAGCTTCTTTAACGATTTCACACGTCATGATACGTTGGAATTCATCCGGTGTGACCATGCTAAATAAGGAATTTAAACCTCAAGAATTAAAATTAGCAAGTTTAAATTCATTCTCACTCCATCTATCTACGGGTTTGGGAACACGCTCATTTTCTACCAAATATGTGGATGGGGACCACCTGTTAACAACTGACAACCAAACCCTCTCATCGATAGACTTTAGTACTGATTTCATACGCGCCTTCCAATACGTGTAATTGGAACCATCGAAAACAGAAAATTTTGAAAATGCGAAAAATTCCATTTTTAACCAAAAATATTAAAAAGAACCTTAACGCAATAAATTAGCACTCCCGCTCTGATACCACTTGTTGGAAACGTAGGACCCCCAATTTTAATTTTTTTTAAAAAGGAATTTCCTTTAATGCGGAATAAAGACGGTTTAACACAACACACACAAACAACAAATTTTAATTTCTTTCAAATTAAAATTAAACTAAACTCAAAATGAAATTATATTAAACCACTCATAAATATATCACTTAAACCAAATTAATTTAACCCAAGTCCTAGAAATTTGCCTAACAAAAATTAATTCAATTTGCAATTTAGGCGAAACAAAATTTTACCAAATTAATTTTTGCACCAAATTAAACAAAAGAAGTGAATTAAATCATATTTTATCTTTTCATCCTAAGCATGCGTTCTAGGTGATATGCAAGATAAAATAACTTCCCAACCACTACACCGTGATGTATGAGAAAAACCCAAATGGGAAAAACCTCAGATGACCTTAGCCTTATGTCCACTAAGTACGGAATTTTTACAAGTAAAAGAAAAATAACGTTCTAGGTGATATTCAAGATAAAATAAATTCACAACCACTACACCGCGATGTACGAGGAAAACCCAAATGGGAAAAACCTTGGACGACCCTAGCCTTAAGTCCACTAAGTACGAAATTTTTACAAGTACAAGAAAATGACTTACTCAACTCGACTCGACTTACTTCAAGACCCTGACGCGTCTTCTTGTAGCAACCTCTTCTTAGTCGACAATCCCGGACTCCACTAGAACCTTGGAAGGCACCAATGAAGCTTTTGGAACCCGTCAAACACACACAGTGCCTTTCACCGTATGAGAATGCCACTACAAAAAAAGTCTTATTTTATGGGAAATAGAAGCAAACCCAAACTTCTCCTTCTTGTGGTAGAGATGAACCAATGGTGCCAAACAACTCCAAGAAAATATTGCATATATGAGGTACTTGGATAAACAAACTGTGGGTGTAAACTCATGTGTTTGTTGAAAATATTTCTTTGAAATTCAACACATCAAAACATGGAACTTTGGTTGGTGTTTTTTTCTTATCAAGAATCCTCTCAAGTAAGGTACCAAAGTCTTAAAAAAAGTCTGTCCTAAAGTTAGTTTAAAACTATCAAAAGATAGCGGGACAAAGTAGTGGAAAAATGGGAAAAAATTGCCAAACTGTTCCCGCCTAGAAAGCTCGTTCGAATGAGATTTTCGTTTGAAATAAGTCTCGTTCGAATGACCATCTAACGAAATACTAGTGGCCAAAATGGGAAAACTCGTTGGCAAACTCGTTTGAACAAAATTCTCGTTCAAACGACATTCTCGTTCGAACGATAATTTCGAACGAAATGTCAGAATGTGCATTTTTCGATTTAAGCCCAAAAATGTTATTTTAAATAAACATTACACCCATAATAAAATTATTCCAAGTCTCTCTGTATATATAAAAATGCATTCATACCTTTTTAGAGACCATGGAGTCTTCAAGACGATGACGTAGAAACAAGGCACTAGAAACTCGATAATGATGAAGCTTTACAAATCTGGCCGCTATGTCTTCAACAAACACGTCATAGGCTTGGATGGATACACATGAACTCTATCCTATGACTCAAGTGTTTTTGTCTGTAATTGAGCCAACACTACATAAGACTCAATTGGAGATTTGTGTCCTTACAACGGTCTTGCCAGAAAAACCATATTTTGTCTTCAAACTATGCAAACCAACCATGGCATGTAAAGTGATTGATATTTCTGATAGACAGAGTATAACGACTGAGTCACCTTAAATTTTAAACTTTGGTAGTCATCGTCAAGGTTTATTCCCTATCTTCATGAACATTAGAACCTTGTACATCATCAGTGACCTCATTCGTTTCCACTTCATGTAGTCCATACGTGTCATTAACTAAATCCTCTAGCATATTATGATCTACATTGTCATCCTTTCCTTGAACATCTATCCTACTTGTTGAAGGTTGTTACGGAGGTTGCTCGGGGACAAAAGGAACTTTCGATTCCCCATAGAAAACCCAAAATAAATAGCTATCCTGCATACCTCATCTTAACAAATGTAGTTCAACCGATTTCCACTCAAACACCTTACCTTTCTTACACCTAGCACATGAACATGGAAACTCTTTATCATTATGACATCTCTTTGTGTATTTACCAAATTCTTTAGAACCTCTATGAAACACATCCCCTAATCTATTTGTCTCACCTATCCACTCTTTGTAATTAGGATATCCCATCACAGCTACTACAAATAATCACCTATTATGGGTAAGAAGCGCATATTCGTGGATTAGTATAAACAAAAGTGTGAATATTTAGTTCCCATTAAATAATGTACTACATGATTGACATCTCATATTTCGGTTTTATATTATAAAAATAATATAATTCCTATTTTATCCATCTCCTCTAAAGGATGAGTGGTCCTATCCCATTCAAGACCGCATATTTCTGTAATATACTTAACATCTCATGCATATTATTCTAATTTGAGGAAAATTCGGCAGCATATCCCCATAGTTCTCCAAGTACACGACATAGATTTGCAAGTGTAAGTATTATCTCAATTCATCAATTGAAGGAACGCTTAACCTTGCATCATCTAGTATGTACCTCGAGAACATTAAGATATGACAACATAACTTACCCTAAAAGTAACAAGTTTATGCCACTAAGGATTCTATTACACAGAAACTATGCAGTCCTAAACTGTCCAAACATGACAATGTAAGAGATATCATTACAGGGGTAATGACTCTCGAACGGGTCTAAGGGCTATTGGATGCGTACGCATAAGAACTAGAAGGCTAGTATCTATGCGCACCATATGTAGTTTAAAGTATCTTTCATTTAATTATGTCTTATCACAATTCGAGACATTTCATTTAATTATGTAATTTAAAGTATGTTCCATTTAATTTAAAGTATGCATAAGAACTAAAACTTATACTAGTTTCAATACATACAATATCAATTTCAATTTATGCTAATACCAATACCAATTTATATCAATTTCAATTGATAGCTATACCAATACTAACTTATACCAATACCAATTCATACTAACACCAATACCAATTTTAAATTCAATTTCATTACCAATACCCAATACCAATTTCAAATTGAATTTCGATTTCTACACCTATACCAAATACCAATTTCAATACCAATTTTAACACCAACATGTGCGCTAGGGATCTAGGCAAATTAATTAATTACTTAATTCTAGTAAAAATAAATTGTCTTTAAGACTGGAGTATAATATTCGGCACACTAATCCTTCATTGGTGTTCCATAACATCATCTCCTGGCAATATTGCCTGTTATGATCGATGGGATTAGTATTCCCATTATAGATCTTGAATATTAGTGGTAAAAACTTCTTAGGTGGCTCAAACACATCTATAGATAGAATAAAAGGTGATTTCTAGCAAGATCCTTGGTAGTGCGAGCCCTTTGATTGATTGGGTGCCTTTCTACCTCCCTTATAATAAAGTCATGGAGCTCTCGGTCTCCTCGCTGATCAATGGGGCATGGTCTCCCTTTAGGAGACCTTTGACGAGGAGAGCATTCCTTTCATCACTAAGTACTCCTTCTAAGGCTCCGAGATATGCTCACTTGAGGGCTAAGAGTTCGTGAGTGGTAGACATAATTTCACTTCTCTTTATGGTATTCCTTATCTAGCTTCTCTAGGCACTACGAGAGCATGTCATTCAGTTGTTATTAGAGTCTGTTGGTATCCTTTTCATCTCGAAGGTTCTTTTCATAGTTGTCAATGAACCTCGAGATCTGGTTGAATCATTCAAGATCATCACTATTCATCTTTCTATTCTTCTAAGGTTGATAATGAGTATTTAAGGAGTGGCACTACTCACCAAACTCGAATCTAACCCTATTAAAGGGATGAGTTAGCTGCTAATCCACCTGGTCATCGTGATCATCATTATCAAGGGCATAACCTTATAGGTATACAAAATTGTATTATTGATGACCCTACTAGCCATTTACATTGATATGATCTTGGTTGCATGAGGGAGACATCCCACGAATTTAGCTAGCGATAAAGCACTCATATTGTTATAACACCCCGCGCAATCTGGCCACCTTGTTTGCTAGATTGCTAAGTAACACCCTGTGTTTTTTAAACATAAAAACTTTGTTAAATTAAATTTCAATTTTTTTTGAAATCTATTTAATTTTGGTAAGTAAAAAGGTTGGTATTTACATATAAAAATAAGGTTTTAAATGGAATTTCTCGAGATTTAAATTTAGAAATTATAAAACTTTTTGTATAAAATCTGCTGGAGGATTCGACCTAAGGAGAAAAATAAATAAGTAAAAATATTTGACAGTCGATCGAGCTGAAATTTTTTGTGCAGCTTTGTTTCACCTTTAGGTACAACATATTAAAATTTCAGTGAATTCGAACGGTCTGATCGTCTGAAATATTTTTTTTAGTGTTTCTATTTGATTATGACTCAAATTCTTTTTGGTATATAGACATAAATTGATGGGTGTAGGACTCTTAAAACACATTTTAGCCTTCTAAAAAATCAGTACCCTCCCATAATTTCATTCTCTCTCATCTAAAAATCCTAGCCCCATTTAAAATTAAGATTCAACCTAAGTTTTGAAGGCTCAGACTGTGTTTTCTCAAGATTGTTCAAGAACGAATCTTTATCAATTTTTTGCGAACAACGCAACCATCTAGTCAGAATTTATGACCGACTTTTCTTCAAGAATGAATAATTCTATTCTCTTTCTTTAATAATATGCGTTTTAAATATCGCCTAAACCTTAATGACATGTTTTCTTAAAATAAATTAGCAACCTTAATTAGTGAAAATGAAATCTATACTGGGACTGCTTTTATAAAAAAAACTCTTAAAAATGAATTAAGACTCATAACCCTTGTGTTTTTAGGATAAAAGTTAGATTTTTGTGAATATGGGTGTAGGTTTGCATGTGGAAAACCATAGTGACCTTATTTAAATTAAAAAGGGACTAATGCAATCACATAGAATTTTATAGGTGTGATAAAGGGGATTTTTTTTTTGTGCAAACCATAAAACTTGCATGATTTTGAAATTATATTAGTTGCATAAAATTAATTGTTTTAATTAAGAAGATGGATTGAATGAATTATATTAGATTTATTTGTGATCGTAGGAGAAAATTGTAGAATTGTTGTTAATATGTCGTATGCGAAATATTGATTTGATTATATTTTTCACCGCAGGTATGACGGGATATTGGGTAGTTATGATCTCACCTTAATTTTAGGAGCACTTACTAGATATGGGACTAGTGTGTATGATTTAGTTACGGTTAACATTTTCTAGATATTGGACTAGTTAGTGTAGATTTTTAAGGAATTCTGGGGTGGGGATGATTTTTGTGTCGTTGTGCTGATTCGATATCGTAGGCGCGAGACTAAGAGGACAGTAATAGTTGAGATTCATCCTATATAATAGGATATGACGTACTTGTGTTTTAAAGACCTCTAGGTATGAGACTAGGGGTAGGTTTGAGGATTGATGCTCTATAATAGGGTGAGGCTAAAACAAAATAAATGAGAAATTGAGAAATTTTGAATCAATGACTAAGATTATAAATGGGTATTAAAATGGATTAGCGTCGCCAATATGTGCAGTGCTAACAGAATATGAGCGAACTGGCTATAGCGACGTGCGTGTGTGTTGGCGTCACCAATTTATGCAGTGCGAACAGAATACAAGCGAACAAGCTATAGTGGTATATCATGTTTGGAACTTCACCAAAATGTGCAGGGCTGACAAAATAAGGGTGAGCTGGCTATAGTGAGGGGATGGTGTGTGGTGTAGAACTGTGGGCATGCCAGCAATATGTGCAGGACAAGGAGAGGGTGAACTGGCTATAATGATGCCGCATAAATTAAATATGGGAACAATTTTATAAATAAATTGTAATAGTTAGTGAAATATTGTCACATGAAAATTGTATTTAAATAATGGGGTGGCCCAATTAGGTGGGCAGTTAGTGACAATTATTTTTAATTCGCATGTTAATTTATATATCGTTTAAATTACAATACTCTATTGTGATTTTTATCATGTATAATGCTACTGTCTGAGTTCAGGGACCCTAATTGGGAAGAGTGGCTTGTATTCATGCAGTGGGTTCTGACCCATTGCGTTGACTAATATTTCAGGTATAGTGCTAGAGTATCTGCATAAGAGTGATTGGATATATTTTTTGAGGTGCAACTCGAGTTTATTTTAGATGCCCTACTAATTAGATTTACTTTTCTTCCGCCGCATTTATTATGAGACTTTATTTATGGATTTGGTGGGCCAATCGGTTCCACAGCTATTCGCTATTTTATTCAGATATTTACGGTTGGATCATTTCATTTGAGTTTATATTTAGTTGGAGTTGAATTTATTTTGGACATTAGTATGGTGATGGATTTATTATTGCATGAATGGTTATTATTATTGGATCAATTTGATTATTATCTTGTGGAATGAATTTTTATATCTTTCATATCTATCACATTATAAAGATGATTACTTATTTAGTGACGCTCGACGTAGTTTGACGACGACGACTGGCCACCTCACTTGCCAGATTGCTTGGGGTTTACAGATGGTATTAGAGCATGGTCTTAGGTCTCATAGGTTATGAGTTCGTTTTAGCTTCCACGTTGCTTATCTTTGATTCATTTTGATGATTTATACTATTAGTTATTTCGAGTCTAATGTTATTTTCTTTCTATCTTTTAAGATGGAAAACACTAGGAGAGCTAGAGATAGGGGAGAGGGTTCAGTTTCTTTCTCCTCAGTTCAGGAGAGGCCAAGGCAGATTGTGCGTGAGGCCACAACAACCGATATTTAGGCGGGGAGACAAAAATGGGTAACTTTGTGTAGTAGGAGGGTACACTCGCTTCGACTTGGGACAAGGTGAGGGATAGTTTCCATAAGGGAAATACTCCCACCTTCTTAGTAGGATCTGACCCAACGATTTCTCATAAATGGGGGAGAGACATGGATTGACACTTGAGGATGGTGGACTGCACAGATGTGCAGAAGCAGATGTTGGCTATGTTCAAGTTGACTAGAGATGCATTACAGTGGTGGGAGAGTGTCACCACATCGGAGGATAAGGATCGCTTGAATTATGGAGATTTCCTGATGAATTTTAATAATAAGCATTTCCTGTATGTGATTATGAGCGCGGAGAAGGAGTTTCTGGACTTAGAGCAAAGATCCAAATTAGTTTATGAGTAAGATCAAGAGTTCACTAATTTGTCAATTTTCGTACCGGAGGATGTGAATATAGAGGCGAAGAAAATGGAGTGCTTCATTAAGGGTTTGTCTTGGTCTATTAAGCAGATAGTGTTGGAAAATTCGGCATACACTACTTACACCCAGGTGGTGGATGCCACACTATTATTGTGGTCGAATAAAGTGAACTACCAAAAGAATTTGGGGAAGAAACATGAGTCAAATGGTCAAAGAGGAGAAAACAAAGGTCGTAATGACCACCAATGGAAGAGACAATGAGTGACTCAGGAGCGGTAGAGGAATAGTTTCCAGCAGGGATATCAGGGGTAGGGGTAGCAGGGTGAGAAAAACCTGGGTAGGCATCCCAAACCTTTTAGGGGTGCGTGTTTTATTTGTGGAGAGATAGGGTACCGAGTTTCTAGGTGTCCTAAGAAGGGGGCAAGCGAGCCATGGAACTTAGGGCTAAGGGCCTCCAACACTAGTAGCGCCAGGTGTACAGGGAGTGCCAGAAGTAGTAACCGTTGCAGGTAGCTGTTATATACTTTTGACTCGGGAGCCTCAGGCAGGGCAGACACCACAGTAGCCAAGACATGGCTAGTGGGGTATCACGACACGCATTATTTTCTTTTATATTTATTTATATATATATATATATATATATATGTATATTATATTTTTGACCGTGGGGTATATGCTTGTAGGGTGGGGTGTATGGGAGCCCAATTGTGTCATTCTATGGATAGGTACATGTGAGCCTAATTTTATTTTTGTACATTTATGCTTAGTCAAATTTCGAGGATGAAAATCCTGTGCTAGTAGGGAAGTATGTAACACCCCGTGTTTTTGAAACATAAAAATTTTGTTCAATTAAATTTTGAAAAAATAAAATTTGGAATCTATTTAATTTTGGGATGTAAAAAGGTTGGTATTTATACATAAAAATAAAGTTTTAAGTGGAATTTAAATCGGGATTAAAATTTGGAAATTATTATTTTTTTTTATAAAAATCAGGGGAGGATTTGACCTAAGGAGAAAAAAAATAAGTAAAATATTTTACGTCTGATTGAGCTAAAATTTTTTGCCCAACTTCGTTTCGCATTTAGCTACAACATATTAAAATTTTAGTGAATTCCAACGGTCTGATCATCCGGAATGTTTTTTGTAGTGTTTGTATTTGATTATGACTCAAATTCTTTTTGGTATATAAACATAAAGGGATGAGTTTAGGACTCTTAAAACACATTTTAGATTTTTAAAAAATCAGTAGCCTCCCAAAATTTCATTCTCTTTCATCTACAAACCCTAGCCCCATTTAAAATCAAGATTCAACCCAAGTTTAGAAGGCTCAAACTTTGTTTTCTTAAGATTGTTCAAGAATGAGTCTTTATAAATTTTTCGAGAGGAATGCAACCATCTAATAAGAATTTTCAATCTAGTTTTCTTCAGGCATGAATACTTATATTCTCTCTCTTTATTATTATGCGTTTTAAATATCGCCTAAACATTAATTACATATTTTCTTAAAATAAATTGGCAACCTTCATTAGGGAAAATGAAATCTCTATTGGGACGGTTTTTAAAAAAATAAATCTTAAAATGAATTAAGACTCATAACCCTTGTGTATTTAGGGTACAATTAGATTTTTGTGAATATGGGTGTAGGTTTGCATGTAGAAAATCATAGTGGCCTTATTTATATTAAAAAGGGACTTGTGCAATCACATAGATTTTGTAGGTGTGATAAAAGGGATTTTTTTTTGTGTGAATCATAAAAATTTCATGATGTTGAAATTATATTAGTTGCATAAAACAAATTGTTTTAATTATGAAGATGGATTGAACGAATTAAATTAGATTTATTTGTGATCGTTAGAGAAAATCGTAGAATTGTTGTTAATATGTCGTATGTGAAATATTGATTTGAATATATTTATCATAGCGTGGACGATGGGATTTTGGGTAGTGATGCTATCTCCATAATTTTAAGAGTACGTTCTAGATATGGTACTAGTGAGTATGTCTTAGTTGCGGTTAACACTTATTAGGTATGGGACTAGTTAGTGTATATTTTTATGGATGGGATATTCTAGGGTGGGGCTAATTTTTGTGTTGTTCCATTGATTCAATAGCCTAGGTGTGAGACTAGGGGGATATTAATAGTTTATATTCCTCCTATACAAAGGGTGGGACATGCTTGTTCTTTAGAGACCTCTAGGTATGAGACTAGGGGTAGGTTTGAGGATTGATGCTCTATAATAAGGTGGAGATAAAAGAAATCAAATGAGAAATTTAAAAATTTAGAATTAATGACTAAGATAATAAATTGGTATAAAATGGATTCACGTTGCCACTATGTGAAGTGCTGATAGAATATGGGCGAACTGGATATAGAGACGTGGGTGTATGTTGGTGTCACCAATATTTACAGTGCTGAAAGAATATGGGCGAACTAGCTATAGTGATGTGTCGTGTGTGGAACTTCACCAATATGTGCAGGGATGACAAAATACAGGCGAACTGACTATAGTGAGGGGATAGTGTGTGGTGTAGAACTATGGGTGTGCGAGCAATATGTGCATGACCGGAGAGAGGGTTGTAATAACCCTCACTTATGAGACCGTATTTTATAGTAATTACTTAGTATAGTAATTAGAGACCAGTGTTGGGTTATGATTGGTATGATAAATTCAATGTAGAAAAGTTGATATTTATTATGAGGTCGCATACATATCATAATTATGGGAAAATATTGCTATGTCATGCTTATTAATATCATCTGAATATAAAATGATATTTGGCTTAATTATGAGACCGGAATCTAAATTGAATTTTAAAATGTCCAAATGATAATTTGGAGGTTGCAGTTGATTCCGGAACGTGCGAAATAGTCAAATAATGTACCATATTGTATTTTATAGTTTTGGGCATTTTTGATTGGTTGTGCCTTAATTATGCTATTGCGTATTATTTTATCGCACTTTGAGTAATTAAGTGGGGCATTTGGTCTTAAGTCACGATTTATGCCTACTAAGTCTTCTATTTCCCCAAAATCCCTTCCAAAACCTAAGAGAGAAAAGAGAAGAGTGGAGAGAAAGCTTTGGAGATTGAGAGAGAGAGCTTGCTACACCAAGGAATCCGCATATTTGCTGAATCAAGGCAAGTTTTTACTTGCTAAATTGTGTCTTGAGATAGATGACTTGTTATGTTAATGGTGTATTGATTTTAGTTTAGAGAACTTAGGGTTTTCTTATGTATTTTGGGTTTTGATTCACTCTAAGTTGATTCATGGGGTTTGAAGATGATCAATAACATCTTTGATGTTCTCATAGTGTTGGTATATGAGTTTGGTTTGGAGAAAATTGAGTTTGGGTAGAAAATGGAGTCCAAGACTCCATAGCCATTTCTTGGCAAAATCGCAGGCCCGAATCGATTCGGCCCCCTGGGCGAATCGATTCGGTTAGTTCCAGTGCCCAGGTCTTGTTGACCGAATCGATTCGGAATTTATCCGAATCGATTCGGCAGTTATGCAGAAACCCAGATTTTCAGACCGAATCGATTCGGCCCTCTGAGCAAATCGATTCGGCTATTATGCAGAATCTCAAACTTTCTGGCCGAATCGATTCGGCCAAGGGGGCGAATCGATTCGGTAGCCCTGCACTTTTTGAAATTTTTCTTTTTTTCATTTTAACCCCTTTTCTTTAGGATTATTGATTAGGGACCTTCTTAAATGAAGTAAACATAGGGTTTAGAGTTCTAGTTGAGTTGGGTCGACATCCTAGACTCGAAAGGGTTCATCTAGGATTCATTCAAGGGGGGGATTTAAAGGGATGCTTAGGCATTTCTTTTGTCTTGTAGCTTATAAGGGTCTAGAATGTATTAAGGTCAATTTTGGAGACTTTAGAATTCGACTTGAGTTACATTTGACTTGATGGTTTATATTAAAGCCTAAAAGAGGCCTTGGGGATAACTTTGGAGTCTAAATTCTTTTTGAGGATGCTATGTCGGTACCACTTATACTTAGTCCCGAATTAGCTTATACATTCAATTAAAATGAGAAATTGTTAAGGTAAATGATAATTTACTAATCATGTTATGGAAATTAATAAAATGGATGTTACACACCTCTCTAAATACCATCTTAAGGGAAGTCCGCTCGATAGGTGAAGCCCCCTGGCTAATGAATGCAGGGTGGATATAGTCCTAGGCCATGGGAGCGCTTATGGTTGTATGTTTTTCTGCGGGGGTAGGGAGATCTCCGGGTGTGGTCTTGGCTACCACGCAGGCTCATGGCCGCTTCCCGACGCTTTCGATAGGATCCCAGGTTGTCTTATGTTAGGCCCTGGAAGATGATGGTTATTTAGGGACGCGCTCAGTGGGGAAACCCGGACGGGCGGTCTTAGAATCGTTATATTTATAATTATGACTATTCTAATTATCGAGTTGGACTCGATGGAACATTAATGCCATAAAGAGCAAAATTATGCCGCAAAGAGCATGTTATTGAAATTAGTGCCATATAGAGCACATGAAGTCAATTATATTCCTGATAAGGAATCGAAAATGTATACTTGAATTGAAATATGATTAAAGATGATAAGGCTCATAAGCACCTTTAATTCTGTTTTATTGTGAATCTCACTCTATGTAGTCCTTCACTAGTTTCAGTTCCTCATATGCTGTTAACATGCTAGACTATCATCCATGCTTAGTTGTGCATCATTATCATACTTGTCATTTATCTATTGATCACATATACCCGGCCCTGACCGGTTTTCTTTTTCTTGTTGTATATGTATATCTATATTATCCGTTCAGGTGTTCCGCCGCACGGTCGCCCGTAATGACTTTTCCCTTCCGCATGTTTTGAGTAGCCGTGACATTGTGCGGGTTTCACGGGATTTTGAGTAGACGCTTCTGTTTATGTTTCTAGTTATGTTCGGTTCATTCGGGCATGTTGCCCAAACTGTTGTAAATGTATAATGAATTTACTATGTAACACTTGGTACTATATGTATGTTGTATGGATGGTTTTGACCGAAGCTTTATTCGGTCCTTTGTATCTTTCGGGATTTCCTATATGCGCTTGTGGGGGTTTCCACCCTCTATTTCTATGATGGGTTGTTGAAAATGTTTTCCTTTTTATTTCAAATCAAAGTTTTTGATAACCCGTTTTCTGGAATATAGAGTGGTTATTCCTTATACTTTGTATATTGTTGTGATGCTGAGGATGATATTATCCATGATTTCCTATTTGATCGGGGTATAGGGCTGGCCACCCTTTATTTCGAATAGCGGGTTGTCACAGATGGTATCAGAGCATCAGGTTCTAGAGTCTTTAGGATATATGCGGACTTGTCACGTTCTACCGTAGCGTTCTTTGATATAGAACTTAATGTTAGGACTGCTTTGCTGCCTATATATGCGATCTCCTGCTAAATAGATTGTCTTATATTATGTTTTAACTCTCTCTCGTCTTTATCTCAGATGCCGCCGAAGAGAGGACGTCCCGCTAGACGTAATAGGGTCGTTGAGGATGAGTTTGGTCCTCCACAGCAGCAGGGGAGTATCAGTGCCGCTGAAGTGGCAAATATTGTGGCCCAAGTTGTCAACGCCGCGATGACTGCCGTGGCCCAACAAATGCCACAAGCCCAAGTTAGGGGACAAGAAGCACAAGTTCCTACGGGACCTTCTCAGTGGGAACGGGTGAGAGAATCTTTCCTGAAGGGACATCCCCCGGAGTTTGAGGGAGGTTCAGATGTTATCAAGGCGAACCAGTGGAAGAGAGATATGCAGGGCCATCTTAGGATGGTGGAATGTAGTGAGGAGAAGAAGCAGATTCTCGTTACTTTCAAGCTGGTAGGACCGGCCTTACATTGGTGGGAGTCAATGACGACACCCGAGCAAAGGGATACTATGTCCATTACAAATTTTTGGGCTTTGTTTGATGGTAAGTATTTCCCTCCCGCAGTTCAGAGGGAGATGCAAAGGAAGCTGCAGGATTTGGCTCAAGGGGAGAGGTCAGTTGCTGAGTATGAAGAAGAGTTTACCCGGTTAGCCAGTTTTATACTGGATGAGGTAACTCCAGAGTCGAAGAGGATCTCCAAGTTTGTGGGAGGTTTGAACTGGCGAATAAAGCAACATTTGCTGGGAAATCCATCTCTAGTGACTTTTGGTGATGTGATGAATACAGCTTTACTTCATTGTCAGGAGCACATATTGTTTCTGCTAAACAAGAAGAAGGTTGTTACTGTGGGACAATCGGGGAGGCAGGGAGGTGTTGGGAACGGAGGGGGAACATCTTCTTCGTCTCAATCCTCGGGGAACAAGCAGGTTGAGAGGGATCCTCAGCAGGGGGATTCGTCCAAACGTCAATGGTTCGGTGGGTTTAATGCTGGTGGCAATAATAATAACAGGCAAGGACAAGGCGGTCAGCAGCCTCAGGGAGGTCGAGGTGGAAATGGTGGTAGGGGCCAACAGGGCCGAGGTGCGGGTCAACTCCGAAATAACCACGGTAGAAATCAGGATATTACGGCAATCAAATGTTTTCAGTGTGGGGAGCTGGGCCACTACAAAAGGGCGTGTCCTCAATTGGTTGGAGGGCATCTTCCTCGGGCCCCACAGCAGCCGTATGTACAGTTTCTGCCTCAAGCACCTAATCCGGTTGCTCCTCCTCAACAGGGGCAATTGCAGTACGGAAGAGTTTACCATATTCAGGAGGCTTTGCTTCCTCCAGCTCCTCCGGCACCATCGGCGATCGAGGGTAAGTTTCTCATTCAGGGGCACATGGGTCGAATTCTATTTGATACGGGTGCTACACACTCCTTTATTTCTAGAAGTTTTGCTCAGACTACAGGTTTGATAAAATCTGCTGAAAGTACTTTCACTAGCGTCGAATCCTCTATGGGCGATGGCTCATTGATTTTCTTCGTATGTAAAAACGTAGAAATTAATCTTGGTGACTTGTGTTTTGATGCCGATTTGCTCGTCCTTGATATGGTCGGGTACGATGTAATCTTGGGTATGGATTGGCTAGTGAAGTACCGTGCTATAGTGAATTGCTTCGGGAAGAGTATAGTTTTTGCGGTTCCTGGACAAGAGATATTCCTGGTAGTTATGCCTTGTGTGGAAGGGAGCACGAGTGCTTATTTATATTGTATTGCGGAGGACGCATCTAGAGATGTCGTGGTTCCCCTAGATTCTCTTCCCATTGTTCGGGACTTTGAAGATATTTTTCGGGAGATACCCGGATTACCTCCAAGTCGGGAAATAGAGTTTGTGATTGACTTAATGCCGGGAACTAGGCCGATCGCAAAAGCTCCTTATCGAATGGCTCCTGTGGAGATGAGGGAGCTGAGAGATCAGATTCAGAAGCTACTGGAGCAGGGTTTTATTAGGCGTAGTACCTCGCCGTGGGGCGCTCCGGTATTGTTTGTGAAGAAGAGAGACGGTTCTCTCCGGTTATGCGTGGACTATAGAGAGTTGAATAAAGTCACCATCCGGAATAAATACCCTTTGCCTCGCATCGACGACTTGTTTGATCAACTTAGGGGAGCTTCATATTTCTCCAAGATCGACTTGCGGACAGGGTATCACCAATTGAGGATACGGGAGCAAGATGTGTCCAAGACGGCTTTTCTGACCCGTTACGGATCTTATGAGTTCTTGGTTATGCCCTTCGGGCTAACCAATGCCCCTGCAGTGTTTATGGACCTTATGAATAGGGTATTCCGGGATTTCCTTGACCAGTTTGTCATTGTATTTATTGATGACATCCTAGTTTATTCTCAGACGGAGTCGGATCACGCTGCTCACTTGCGGTTGGTCTTGCAGAGATTGAGAGATCATCAATTGTATGCAAAGTTTGAGAAGTGTGGCTTCTGGTTGAAGGAAGTTCAATTTTTGGGGCATGTGATGTCATCCCAAGGAGTGTCTGTGGATCCGAGTAAGGTGGTCGCGGTGAAGGAGTGGGGTCAGCCCACGACGCCCACTGAAGTTTGTAGTTTTCTGGGCTTGGCGGGTTATTACCGTCGATTCATTAAGGGCTTTTCTAAGGTTGCTAGCCCATTGACGAATTTGACCCGGAAAGGAGTAAGATTTGTTTGGGACAGTTCATGTCAAGCGGCTTTCGATGAGCTCAAAGATAGACTGACTTCAGCTCCAGTCCTGGCATTGCCAAAGTCGGGGTTGGAATATCTCGTCTTTACCGATGCATCTCTTCTGGGGTTAGGAGGTGTTCTTCAACAAGAGAGGCAACCCATTGCATACGCTTCTCGTAAGTTGAAGCCTCACGAGAGGAACTATCCAGTGCATGATTTGGAGTTCGCCGCCGTTGTATTTGCCTTGAAGATATGGAGGCATTACCTCTTGGGGGAAAAGTTTAGTCTTTTCACCGACCACAAATCGCTGCAGTACTTATTCTCCCAAAAGGATTTGAACATGCGCCAGAGCCGTTGGTTGGAGTTCGTGAAAGACTACCAATTTGATATTCATTATCACCCCGGGAAGGCGAATGTGGTAGCAGATGCCTTGAGTAGAAAGCCTGATGGAAACTTAGCTGAGGTGTGGAAAGCTAAGTGGAAAGAACTCAGCCTGGAGGATGCCGGAGTGAGAGCATTCCTTTCAGTGATGACGGTTACTCCCACGATTATAGCAAAGGTTGTGGAAGCTCAGAAGAGAGATAAGGTTTGTCAAGACCATACACGCCAGTTGTTGTCTGAGGGAGCGGAGTCGTACTCGATAGGCTCTGAGGGTGGACTACGCTTCCATGGAAGACTTGTGGTTCCCGATGATGGTGATTTGAGACGTGCAGTGATGGCAGAATCCCACGGGTCGAAGTTCACGGTACATCCCGGCGGGGACAAGATGTACCAAGATATGCGTCGTTTGTACTGGTGGGCTGGTATGAAGAGGGATATCTCAGAGTTTGTGTCTCAATGCACTACTTGTCAGTTGGTTAAGATTGATCACCAGCGACCGACAGGTTTGTTACAGCCGCTCGAGATTCCCGTATGGAAATGGGAGAGCATTTCGATGGACTTTGTTACGGGATTGCCTAGATCGCAAAAAGGTCATGACTCAATTTGGGTGATTGTCGACCGTTTGACTAAGTCGGCACACTTCTTACCTGTGCGCACCAATTATGATACCGCTCGTTATGCCCAGTTGTTCATTGAGGAAATCGTCAGACTCCACGGGGTACCTTTGAATATTGTCTCCGACCGAGATAAGATATTTGTGTCCCACTTTTGGCAGAGTTTCCAGGGAGCTATGGGGACCGAGTTGAAGTTAAGCTCTTCCTATCATCCTCAAACAGACGGTCAGACCGAAAGGGTACACCAGATGTTGGAGGATATGCTTCGTATATGCATACTTGACTTTAAAGGTAGTTGGGAACAATATCTTCCGTTGGTTGAGTTTGCTTACAACAACTCATACCAATTTACCATTGGTATGGCACCTTATGAAGCTCTGTATGGCAGGCCTTGTAGGTCGCCCGCTTGTTGGTTGGAATTGGGTGATGATAAGTTTCTTGGACCTGAGATGATCCAAGATACTTCTTCGAAGATCGAGCTTATTCGAAATCGCATACGGGTAGCCCAAGATCACCAAAAGAGTTATGCCGATGCGGGTAGGAGACATATGGAATTGGAGGTTGGAGACCAAGTGTTGGTGCGGGTGTCCCCGATGAAGGGCATTAAGCGTTTTGGGAAGAAAGGAAAGCTTGCACCCCGCTTTGTTGGACCTTTCCCGGTAATCGCAAAGGTTGGTCCCGTAGCATACCAACTTGCCTTGCCGGAACCTTTACAACAAATCCATGATGTTTTTCACGTCTCTTCTTTGAAGAAGTACAGAAGGTGTGAAGGTGCCCTTTGGCACATTCCTTTCGAAGATATCGAATTGCAGCCCGATGTTTCTTATGAAGAACAACCGGTTGCTATCCTTGAGTTTGGGGAGAGAAAGTTAAGATCTCGGGTGGTGCCTCTAGTGAGAGTCCATTGGAGTCATCATCATGCAAGCGAATCGACTTGGGAACGCGAGGATGAGATGCGGGAGAAATATCCACATCTTTTCTCATGAGGTACGCCTGAATTTTGGGGGCAAAATTCCCTCATAAGGGGGGAGTATGTAATAACCCTCACTTATGAGACCGTATTTTATAGTAATTACTTAGTATAGTAATTAGAGACCAGTGTTGGGTTATGATTGGTATGATAAATTCAATGTAGAAAAGTTGATATTTATTATGAGGTCGCATACATATCATAATTATGGGAAAATATTGCTATGTCATGCTTATTAATATCATCTGAATATAAAATGATATTTGGCTTAATTATGAGACCGGAATCTAAATTGAATTTTAAAATGTCCAAATGATAATTTGGAGGTTGCAGTTGATTACGGAACGTGCGAAATAGTCAAATAATGTACCATATTGTATTTTATAGTTTTGGGCATTTTTG
The DNA here is from genome assembly GCA_949130495.1 of Sambucus nigra. Classification (NCBI taxonomy): domain Eukaryota; kingdom Viridiplantae; phylum Streptophyta; class Magnoliopsida; order Dipsacales; family Adoxaceae; genus Sambucus; species Sambucus nigra. The sequence continues at coordinate 431,721,177 of OX422220.1, read as the reverse complement.
ACTGGTTGTGCCTTAATTATGCTATTGCGTATTATTTTATCGCACTTTGAGTAATTAAGTGGGGCATTTGGTCTTAAGTCACGATTTACGCCTACTAAGTCTTCTATTTCCCCAAAATCCCTTCCAAAACCTAAGAGAGAAAAGAGAAGAGTGGAGAGAAAGCTTTGGAGATTGAGAGAGAGAGCTTGCTACACCAAGGAATCTGCATATTTGCTGAATCAAGGAAAGTTTTTACTTGCTAAATTGTGTCTTGAGATAGATGACTTGTTATGTTAATGGTGTATTGTCTTTAGTTTAGAGAACTTAGGGTTTTCTTATGTATTTTGGGTTTTGATTCACTCTAAGTTGATTCATGGGGTTTGAAGATGATCAATAGCATCTTTGATGTTCTCATAGTGTTGGTATATGAGTTTGGTTTGGAGAAAATTGAGTTTGGGTAGAAAATGGAGTCCAAGACTCCATAGCCATTTCTTGGCAAAATCGCAGGCCCGAATCGATTCGGCCCCCTGGGCGAATCGATTCGGTTAGTTCCAGTGCCCAGGTCTTGTTGACCGAATCGATTCGGAATTTATCCGAATCGATTCGGTAGTTATGCAGAAACCCAGATTTTCAGACCGAATCGATTCGGCCCTCTGAGCAAATCGATTCGGCTATTATGCAGAATCTCAAACTTTCTGGCCGAATCGATTCGGCCAAGGGGGCGAATCGATTCGGTAGCCCTGCACTTTTTGAAATTTTTCCTTTTTTCATTTTAACCCCTTTTCTTTAGGATTATTGATTAGGGACCTTCTTAAATGAAGTAAACATAGGGTTTAGAGTTCTAGTTGAGTTGGGTCGACATCCTAGACTCGAAAGGGTTCATCTAGGATTCATTCAAGGGGGGGATTTAAAGGGATGCTTAGGCATTTCTTTTGTCTTGTAGCTTATAAGGGTCTAGAATGTATTAAGGTCAATTTTGGAGACTTTAGAATTCGACTTGAGTTACATTTGACTTGATGGTTTATATTAAAGCCTAAAAGAGGCCTTGGGGATAACTTTGGAGTCTAAATTCCTTTTGAGGATGCTATGTCGGTACCACTTATACTTAGTCCCGAATTAGCTTATACATTCAATTAAAATGAGAAATTGTTAAGGTAAATGATAATTTACTAATCATGTTATGGAAATTAATAAAATGGATGTTACACACCTCTCTAAATACCATCTTAAGGGAAGTCCGCTCGATAGGTGAAGCCCCCTGGCTAATGAATGCAGGGTGGATATAGTCCTAGGCCATGGGAGCGCTTATGGTTGTATGTTTTTCTGCGGGGGTAGGGAGATTTCCGGGTGTGGTCTTGGCTACCACGCAGGCTCATGGCCGCTTCCCGACGCTTTCGATAGGATCCCAGGTTGTCTTATGTTAGGCCCTGGAAGATGATGGTTATTTAGGGACACGCTCAGTGGGGAAACCCGGACGGGCGGTCTTAGAATCGTTATATTTATAATTATGACTATTCTAATTATCGAGTTGGACTCGATGGAACATTAATGCCATAAAGAGCAAAATTATGCCGCAAAGAGCATGTTATTGAGATTAGTGCCATATAGAGCACACGATGTCAATTATATTCCTGATAAGGAATGGAAAATGTATACTTGAATTGAAATATGATTAAAGATGATAAGGCTCATAAGCACCTTTAATTCTGTTTTATTGTGAATCTCACTCTATGTAGTCCTTCACTAGTTTCAGTTCCTCATATGCTGTTAACATGCTAGACTATCATCCACGCTTAGTTGTGCATCATTATCATACTTGTCATTTATCTATTGATCACATATACCCGGCCCTGACCGGTTTTCTTTTTCTTGTTGTATATGTATATCTATATTATCCGTTCAGGTGTTCCGCCGCACGGTCGCCCATAATGACTTTTCCCTTCCGCATGTTTTGAGTAGCCGTGACATTGTGCGGGTTTCACGGGATTTTGAGTAGACGCTTCTGTTTATGTTTCTAGTTATGTTCGGTTCATTCGGGCATGTTGCCCAAACTGTTGTAAATGTATAATGAATTTACTATGTAACACTTGGTACTATATGTATGTTGTATGGATGGTTTTGACCGAAGCTTTATTCGGTCCTTTGTATCTTTCGGGATTTCCTATATGCGCTTGTGGGGGTTTCCACCCTCTATTTCTATGATGGGTTGTTGAAAATGTTTTCCTTTTTATTTCAAGTCAAAGTTTTTGATAACCCGTTTTCTGGAATATAGAGTGGTTATTCCTTATACTTTGTATATTGTTGTGATGCTGAGGATGATATTATCCATGATTTCCTATTTGATCGGGGTATAGGGCTGGCCACCCTTTATTTCGGATAGCGGGTTGTCACAAGGGTGAACTGGCTATACTGGTGTCGCATAAATTAAATATGGGAAGAATTTATTAAATTAAATTGTAATAGTTAGTTAAATATTATAACATGAATATTGTATTTAAATAATGGGGTGGCCTAGTTAGGTGGGTAGTTACAGAGAGTTATTTTTATTCGCATGTTAATTTATATCTCGTTTAAATTAAAATACTCTATTGTGGTTTTTATCATGTATAATGCTATAGTATGGGTTAACGGACCATAATTGGGGAGAGTATCTTATAGTTCTGATCCATTGCGTTGACTAACATTTTAGGTATAGCACCGGAGTAGCTGCAAATGAGTAATTGCAGATATTTTTAGAGGTGCAACTAGAGCTTATTTTAGATGCCCTAGTAGTTATATTTATTTTCTTTGTCGCAATAATTACGAGGCTTTATTTATGGATTTGGTGGGCTAATCGGTTCCATAGTTTACGATTTTATTTAGATATATACGGTTGAATCATTGCCTTTGAGTTTAGATTTATTTGGAGTTGGATTTATTTTGGAGATTAGCATGTGATGAATTTATTATTGCATGAATGGTTATTATTAATAGATCAATCTGATTATTATCTTGTGGAATGAATTTTGATATGTCTCATATCTGTCACATGCTAATGATGATTACTTATTTAGTGACGCCCATCGTAGTTTAACGGCGGCAGTAGGCCACCTCGCTTGCCCAATTGCTCGAGGTGTTGTAATTGTTTCCCACAAATGGCGTCAATTATTAGTGGTAATTTCCCACGGTGTTTTTATTACATGATCACAAGATAAATTAAGATAAGTAGTCAAATAAAGAGGACCAAAACACACAATGCTCTATATTGTCCAACAACATGCCTACGTCCATGGGGTTTGGGGTTTGTTATTTTATTAACTGTAGCAATTAACTTGGGATTCGAAGCCTCCAATAATGAAGTTGTGTACGAGGCCTTGCTTGACGGATTACGGAAAGCACTTTCCCTGGGATTCTGTCACCTTGATGTCTTCTACGACTCAAGGTTGGTAACAAATTAGATATCATGGCACTACATTTCTAGGGACGGGACCATGGACATAGACCTTGAAGAATCCTAGCACTTAATTGCCCAATTCAAGCTTGAATAAGTGCAACAATTCCCAAGAGGGAACAATAGTTATACAGGCACACTAGTCACACTTGCTTCAGCTGTTAAGGGTGATATGAAATAAACAATTAAAGTGGAATACCTTGATCGACCCAGTATTAGCAAAGGAAAACTTTCCAAGAAAGTTATTATTATTAGTAGGACTCCAAGTTAGATGGATCCGATTGTGCACAACCTAAAGGAAAATGCCCTGCCACTTGTTAAAAGAGAAGCACACAAAATACATGTAAAATGTGCTCGTTTCAACATAGCAAAAAATCAAAAGATTTATCAGTGCTCTTTTTCAGGACCTTACCTTCAAGTCGTGCACCCAAACGATGTCGAGTGGACCCTCTACAAGATTCATAAGGGGATAAATGGAAGACACATAAGAGGTCAGTCACTAGCATTCAAGGCTATAAAAGAGGGACACTAGTGGACATATATGCAAAAGGATGCAGTCCCCTATATTTGAAAATGCAAGAACCTCATCAGTTCTTGCCGTTCATATGCTAACCAACTAATGACCTTAAGTACCCTACAAGTCCTTAGTCGTTTGCCTAATGAGGGCTTGACATCTTCACCCCATTTCCCCTTGCGTATGGAAGTAAGAAGTATTTGTTGGTTTGCATAAACTACGTCTTTGAATGGGTTAAATGGGAGACCTTGTTTAACATTTGAGATGTCGATATGACCAAGTTCATATAACGGAACATCACAACAAAATTTGACATCCCTCGAATTATCATCATAGATAATGAAACGCAGTTCAAGATCAAACTCTTTCAATGTTTTTTATGAGAACAATATTAGGCATTACTACATTTCAATGGCGTATCCCAAAAGAAACGCGGACAAGAAGAATCTTCTAACAAGCGAGTCCTCAACATAATCGAAAAAGCAAAGGGCGCTTGGGTTGACGATCTACCCCACGTCCTCTAGGTATTCTGAACAACACACAGACGATCAATGGGGGAAACACCCTTTACTTTGGATTATGGAATAAAGACGGTCATCGTTATGTAAGTAGGTTGTAATACCCCGTATTTTTAATGATTTTTATAATTGGATTAATTAGGAATTAATTAAATTAAATTGCAATGATTGATTCGGGATGATAAATATTAATTAGCGGGATAAGGGGTAATATTTATCGATGTGAATTTTATTGAATATTACTTAGTGAATAAAGTAATATATTATTATGAATATATTAAAATTGTCACGAGTGGAAATACGACAGTCGTATCGGGGTATAATTTGAGAAATAAAATGTAACTTTATGTTTGGTATTTCAAATGGTCATTTCGAGTAAGAGTCGAGATAGTCAGAAAAGTGTACCTAAGGGTTTAACTTGGGTCCCGAGGCAATTTTTGGACAAACTGGTACCCCAGAGAGGTATTTTAGTCATTTATATTTTTGAGGTCGGGAGGCCCACGAATTGAAGATGTGTAAATCAGATTGGGAATGGAAGAAGTTAGGGTTACGTGAATTAAATTTGGAGAGGTTATCAAGGGAGAGAAGGAGAACCCTGATTCCCAAGGCCATAAAAGACTACTCTTGCATCACCAACACCATAATAGCGTAGATCGGAAGAAGAGGATCGCAACCATACCAATTTTTTGCAGAGAATCAGACCTCCATAACAAGGCAAGTATTTATCTTGCAAATCTTAAGCATTTATTTAATCCATGTTAGAGTTAGATGAATAAATTCATGATTATGTGAAGAACTAAAGTAAATTGCAACTGATTAAACCATGTTTGGGGTAGGAATCTTGCTAGGTTAACTATTTTGAAGCGTGTAGAATGAAATTCACTAAATTTTGATTTCATAATGTGAAGAGATCTGGATTTAAATGGAGTTCTGAAACTAAAAGATGAACTAGTGTTTTTATGGGATGTTCTTGAATTAATTCGATTTTATGAGTAATCTTTGATGATTCTCTCACGTTAGAAATGGTTCATATATGTTGGTATAACGTTTAATATTATTGGTTGGTAGTTTGGGGATTTATTAATGGAGTTCGTAGTGTAAATGGGTGAGGTTTCATAACTGCTAAGGAAGAAGATGACATCAGGTCCACCGGATCAGTTCGCCGTTACCCATCGGATCGGTTCGGAAGGCTATCAATGACAGTTCGACGGATCGGTTCACTAGCCCCACTAGGCCAGTTCGGAAATGTATTTTTGATTAAATTTTAGGGATTCGTGTTGATAATTTGTTTCCAAATATATATAATTGAGTCTTGGAACCTTAGAGTAGGATTGGATGTAGTTGACCTCTCTAGAATTTAAATGGGTTACGTAGAATGCGAGTTAACTATGAAAATTATATAATGTCGAATAATATGGAGGATACCTAGATGAATTCGAAGTTTACGAGTGAATCTAAGACCAAATTAGCAGTAGAGGGATAATTTACCAACTGAAATAGTTTGATGATTAGTTAGAATATTTCGAGTAACGAGGGATACACGGGAAGGTACAATAAAAAGTATAATTGAAATTAATCAATATGTAGGATATTTGGGGAATTTAAATATACTACATATGGGACATGTATGATAGGTTGTGTGTATACCTATACGAATGATGTAAATAGTTAAAATCATGTGAAAAACCTATTGTATGATTTATTGTGTGTATGACATACTTAGCTACTTGCTATCGGGGGGAGGTTTCATGTCGTAGATGGTCTTATCCTGATGATCCCATTGGGGGGATTTTAGACTTGTACCCAGAACATAGGACCTTGGATATGTGCTATCTGGGAGTATGATAGTTTTGACGGTTAAATGGGAGTGTTGGTATGTGCGTTACCCATTTATCTAGGGACTATGTTAGCCACCAATATATGTGATTTGTATTTATGGTTCAAGAGAGAACAAAGACAACTATCCTTTATACAGTGCGTGATGTACCAGGACATAAGTAGAGTATGTATGCATTGCAGGTCCCAGCCTAAGGGTGCTGTAGTTGTATATATAATTAGAGTGATAAATATATATACTGTGTGTGATTATTAGATGGGAATATTATGACATTTAAAATAATCTTAGTACCCAAAAGATTAAATATAAATGAAGGAGCTTGGATATTAATTATAACTTCCTTGGTAACATACTATCTGGTCGATACGGGGATAGATATGAGATACTGGTATAGATATGAACTTGGCTTAGACTAGTTATGCGGGGTAGCATGACTTGGACATTACGAATATACGTTAGGCGTGCATACTAGATGAGGGGTGAGGACCTTAAGTGAGAGCCGTGAAAGTAACATGCATATAATATCTGTAAATTTTGCATTTTAAATACTTGCTGAATTTTTAAATGTTTTTACTTGGGCTCAGACCCATTTTACCAAATTTATTCTTTTGTACAAAACCATTTTAGGTGCCCATCCACAGGGAGGCCCAACTTAGGAGTTCATTCCTATTTGTTGTTGCTATAATTGCTGTGGAAAATTGCAGGTCCTAGTTTGATAGATGCTTCCATTTTCTTGCAGATCTGATGCACCCCTTACTTATCTTAGTCAAGCATGTTGACCATTTTATATTAGTAGATATTTATGAGACATTGTACTCCTTTTTATTTCAATTATGGATTTAGACTTTTAATTATGGATTATTATAATGCCATTTCAGACTGGGGCGTTGAGTCCCGTCATTTATTATTTGATTCATAATTTCTTTACTTATTTTATTGATTAATTTAGTATGGTGATTGTGATATTTAATTGTTTAAATGTTTTTGAATCATTGCATATTAATGATAAAGATAAAATTTGACTTTAGCTTTTCAAATACTAGGTGGTTGGTAAATATTAAAAAGTTTTTCGTCAGTGATGATGAGAATGAACCAATCTGGATATTCTATTTTTAATTTAATAAAGGACTGATCAACCGGTATTTAATTAAGCGGGATGTCTCATAGGTATGCCAACCATCAAGTCCACCTTAGTTGATCAACATCTCAACAATGAAGCAATCAGATCATTACTTAACTTAACTGACGAAAAAAATTTAGAATGGGCCCTTATAAAATTTTCCTTCTACCTATGGAAATTGGAAAAGCAATACAACATGGGTGTTAAAATGCGAGGCTTCAAGGTCGGGTACTACGTACTTAGAAAGATCGACAGTAGCGCCAAATAGGCTCGAGATGAAAAACTTTGGCCCAATTGGGAAGGCCCATTCAAGGTCATTCGAGACGACTGAATGAGAGCCTAAATTGTAGAAATAAGGGAGGGAAGAGAGGTTTCCCGATCTTAGAATGTAGATAATCTAAAGAAGCTTTACTTTAAAATTTTTAGTTCATAAATATATTATTTCATTTAATTTAATTTCAAAGTTTCTTTCAAAAATTCTTTCAAACTTCAAGTTCTCGCACATACCTTTGTGATTTGTTCCAAGTGGCAGGAAAATGAGTATTCTGTAAAAAAGATAAACTAGTAGAATGAGTTATCTTTAAAATAATACTTATCACTATGAAAATTATCTTCTCTCAAATGTCTTCTTTTAAGACTGACTAGCTGAGTGATCATAAAACAACTCTGAATAAAAGGTTTGTATACAAGACTAAGTGGTTGGTCGACCAATATAAAGAGTTTGAGTGAATAACAAAACATGAATAATGGATTACAACTGATGAAAGGACTACTGGACAAACCCAAGCACCTATGACCTAGTGGGTGATAAGAATCCTTGTTGGGGAATGACCCCACAAATAGATGCATTTTTACTTCACTACTTAGGGCAAAGATTATATGTGATAAAATCACCTAAAAGGCAAGAGCAGAAGACCACACATCATATGAGGAAGAAAAAATGAAAAAAATCCATTAACACTCAAAGTTATTATAAACAGAAAAGGCAAATAATTTGCAACAAAATGGTATATATTGCTAGATCAATTGGCGGTCAGGATGTGTCAACTGGAAGAAATTTGAGCTAGCATTTATATTATATCATGGAGGATACTTCAGAGGTTATAGTTATCTCGTGATATTTGACCCCAATGTGCCGGGACTATATTGATATGATTCAGAATATTAAACTCACCGTTGAGTAGAGATATTTAGCTCGTTATCGATTTAGCACGGGAAAAACTAGTGATAGTGAAGGCCCCAAGTTGTATAAATCTTTTAGTTATGTGGGAGTAGACGGTTACACTTGTACATATGGGGATGTAATTTTAGATGTTCTGATCATTTGTATGTAGGACCTACGGATCTCGATGACCGACCATGCTACGTAGTAGTGTATCGGGGGGTTCCTTGTTTGGATTTCGCTTGCGAGTCATCCCACACATGAATCCCAGCGAATTTTGAGAGTTGAGATTTGTGTTGGTCACTAAGGCATGAGTTACCACTTTAGTTATTACACGTGTAGGTGGGTGAAATCATGAGCTGATAACTATTCTATGATATGACAGCCGGTGAGTCGAGTAGTGCTTTGTGGGGAGCACCGGTAAAACCATTTTGCACCATAAGTGATGGGTGGGGCAGTCTTGAGTGGAATGTAATTTAATAAAAATAACTAAGGTTAGCCATAGTGTTTAGCCACACTGAGAATGCGAAGTCGAATTTGGGATAAGTGTGTTATATGGGGAACGTTGGAGATGATTGTGCAGTTGTGCACGGGATATAGGTTGTATGGGTACCCTAGTCTATTACACTTTTGGTATTTTCTGTGATAAGGAGGCATAGAAAGATGTTGTATAGGTGTCTGTGGGACAGGCATGAAAACAAATGGAAATGTAAGTGATGGTAAACTTCATTAAAGGAAAGGAAGTAGACCGACTGTGTGTATGTCGCGAGAAAACTCGCACAACCAAAGTGAGTTTGAAAGGTGAGTCGAAATACGTTGGGAATAAATGGAGTCTCATATAGACGCATGCATAGGGTGGTCCGCGCATAGATAGGTTGGTAAGATTCTAATAGACGAAAAAAGGGCCAAGGAAGTGCTCAGTTTTGGAACAAACGTACAGGCCATAATTTTTATATAACTCATAATAAAGGGAGTAAGATATTCCAGGGGATATGATGTGGGGAGTGTGTTGATATCAGGGTGAGTGAGACATAGTGGAGTTGTTTACAATTTTGCCACTCATAAAAGGAAGAGGTTGGTCCGATACTACAAGAATCGAATGTGGTGATAGATTGTTGATTCCCAGGACGGAATGGGTATGTGCATTGATAAAGCCTATTATTGGAGTATCAAGAATTGCAGAGTGGATAGGATTTTCTTTAGGCTGAGGAGTGAATTGTCCAGGAAGAAAATAATCGTTATTTATTTGAGGTGTGTTATATTGTCGGGCAACGCCCCAGCATGCTATCTACAGAAGAAATGAATTAGCACAAGGTGCTGCCCAATACTGTTGTAAATAAGGACAAGACGCTTTTGAGTCTCACCTCATACAAGGAGTATCAAGAGGCAATGAGGGGGACATAATTGAGCCCTGAGATAGGTGAGTCAATCGTAGGCTAATGTATAATCGAAGGAGTGATATATAATATGGCGTATTGTGTACTTTGGGGAGTAATTAGGAATGTTAGATACAACCAGTAGGGTTGCATGTGATTACCTACAATGGGATATTAACTACTAAGTTACTTCTGAGGCTTAATAGGGAGAAAATTTTTGCTTACCCTTTTGAATAGTTGCAAACATGGGAAAGAACAAGTTTCTCGGCTCCGAAGTGATTCTCAATCTGCCGACTTGGATTAAATTAATCCACATACTTTTCATATAGTTCAGGGACGTAGTGAGAATAATTTAATGGGAACTAAAGTTTTAAGACCTGACATGAGTAATCAGAGATTGTTGAGGGTGTACTAGACAATGAGAATAGGCTTTGTACGACAGCGAATGAAATTGATACCTTTAAAAGTGAGGTCCTTTATAAAATGGAGATAATAGTGCTAGCGGGTATACGCAGGATTGGCAACCAGGCTAGTTGTGTCATTTTTGGGGTCATGATCAGATTATAACTATAAATGGGTGATGATGTTTAAAATTTCCATCAATAAGTATAGGATTGCCTCTTGAGACATTGTTATCTAATTCACAATAGTTTTGCGTGTCATTATATAAGTACGAGCTTAAGCATAAAGAAACTTTGATATGTAAGGACTCAGATGAACTTGTTACTAAACGTGAGTTGTGGTGAAAAAATATTCGATTGTAATGATACCATTTGGTGTTGTATTGTGGAAATAACAAAAGAAAATTACGAGTAAATTCTGAACATGTTTGAACACAGTTGTGCTTAAGAATCTGAGGTGATATTATGGCGCATAATAATGCCGCCGAATCTATATGGGAGAGCGAGAATGAGATGCGCGAGAAATAACTAGAATTGTTCGTACTAGGTACCTTATTTTTTCAAATTTCAGGATGAAATTTAGCCATAAGGGGGGAAGTATGTAATACCTCATATTTTTAATGATTTTTGTATTTGGATTAAATATGAATTGATTAAATTAAATTGCAATGATTGATCCGGAACGATAAATATTAATTAGCAGTACAAGGGTTAATATTTATCGACGTGAAATATATTAAATATTGCTTAGTGAATAAATTAATATAGCATTATGAATTTATGATAATTATCGTGAGCGGGAAATAGGACAGTTATAGTAATTTAGCCAGGACGCGAGTGTCAGTCGTATCGGAAAATAATTTTAGAAATAAAACATAACTTTATTTTTGGTATTTCAAATGGTCATTTCAAGTGCGCCAAAGTATCCCGAAGGGTCTAAATAGTCAGAAAAGTGTACCCGGGGGTTTAGGTTGGGTCCTGGGGCAATTTTAGGGCAAACTGGTAGCCCAGAGGGATATTTTAGTCATTTATATTTTTGAGGTAGGGAGACACATGAATTTAAGAGGTGTAAATCAGATTGGGAATGAGAGAAGTTAAGGTTTCGTGAATCAAACTTGGAGATGTTATCAAGGGAGAGATGGAGAACCCTGAGTACCAAGGCCATAAAACACTACTCTTGCACTACCAACACCACCATAATGTGTATTGAAAGAAGAGGATCGCAACCATACCAATATTCTGCAGAGAATTAGACCTCCATAACAAGGCAAGTATTTATCTTGCAAATCTTAAGCATTTATTTAATCCATGTTAGTGTTAGATGAATAAATTCATGATTATGTGAAGAACTAATGTAAATTGTAAGAGATTAAACCATGTTTGGGGTAGGAATAATGCTAGGAATAATGTGAAGAAATCTAGATTTAAATGGAGTTCTTGAACCAAAAGATGAACTAGGGTTTTTATGGGATGTCCTTGAATTAATTCTATTTTATGAATAATGTTTGATGATTTAATGATTCTCTCACAGAAGAAATTGTTCATATATATTGATATAACATTTAGTATGATTGGTAGGGAGTTTGGGGTTTATTAATGGAGTTTGTACTGTAAATGGGTGTGATTTAATTACTGCTAAGGAAGAAGACGACATCAGGTCCACTAGACCGGTTCGTCGCTACCCAACGGACTAGTTCGGAAGGCTGTCAATGACAGTTCGAAAGATAGGTTCGCTAGCCCCACCAGACCAGTTCAGAAATGTATTTTTGATTAAATTTTAAGGATTCGTAATGATAATTTGCTTCCAATTAGAGATAATCGAGTCTTGGAGCCTTAAGCTAGGATTGGATGTAGTTGACCTCTCGATCATTTAAATGGGTTACATAAAATGTAAGTTAACTACGGAAATTATATAACTTTTAATAATATGGAGGATACCTAGATGAATGTGAAGGTTATGAGTGAATCTAAGACCAGATCAGCAGTAGATGGATAATTTACCTATTGAAATAGTTTGATGATTAGTTAGAATATTTTGAGTAACGAGGGATACTCGGGAAGGTACAATAAAAAGTATAATTGAAATTAATCAATATGTAGGATATTTGGGGAATATAAATATACTACGTATGGAACATGTATGATAGGTTGCGTGTATACCAATACTAATGATATAAATAGGTAAAATTTTGTGAGAAACCTATTGTATGATTTATTGTGTATGACATACCTATGCTGCTTGCTATCAGGGGGAGGTTTCGCGTCGTGGATGGTCTTATCCTGATGACCCCAATTGTGGGATTTTAGACTTGTAACTAGAACGGAAAGCCTGGATATGTTCTATCTGAGAGTTTGATAGTTTCAACGGTTGAATAGGAGCGTATGTATGGGCATGACCCATTTGCATAGGGATCATGTTCGCCTTCAATATATGTTATTTCAATTTATGGTTCGAGAGATAAAAAAAACTAACTGTCCTTTATACAGTGCATGATCTAATAGGACATGATAACAGAGTATGCATGAACTGCAGGTCTCAGCCTAAGGGTACTGTAGTAGTATATATAATTAGAGTGATAAATATACATACTTGTGATTTACACTACTACGTGTGCTTAGAAGATGGGAAGTTTATGACATTTAAAATAATATTAGTACGTAAACGATTAAATATAAATGATATTATAACTTCCTTGGTAACGTACTATTGTCATAACCCGCCTAATTCTGGCGTCGACTGCCACCAAATCTAAGCCGGGCGTGAGTCAATAAAATGTCATTCTTAGCATGAGACAGATAGGAGACATAACTAAATCAATCCTCAAGATAAATAATTAAATCAAACTCAATTGAAAACAACAACTAAATGATAAAATATCCATCACATGCTAAACTTCAAATAAAAACTAATCTCCAATAATATAAAACTGAATAAAATCCATACAACTTTGGAATCGAATGACCCAATCAAAACCATAAACTAAGTCTCAAAGTACATACGAAGGAATGGAAAACTAAACTAATTCAACACGCATAAGGTAGAGCAACTCCAACTGCACCTCCAAGAAAATCCTTAAATAACTCTATGCATCTTCTCCAATTACTAATTCCTGAAAAAGATAGTCAACGCACGAGGTCAGAGCCCCAAGCATGAATACACACTACTCCCCTCAAATAGGATCCTTGAATCCAGACAGTAGCATTATACGCAATAAATATCATAATAGAGTATTTTAATTAAACGAGATAGTTAAACGGGATAAATATAAAACCATCTACCCTCAGGAATCCCCATTTAAAAGGAGCACACCAATATGATTTTAAATTCCCAAGTCCCACAGAGTTAATCTTTTATTAATTAACCTAAATTACCAAATTTCTCAAATATTTATGTTCTTACTTCAATAATTATTAGGTATGGTGGTCCTCCCGCCTCGGGTGATAATTCACCATAATTCATTATAGTGGTCCTCCTGCCACGGGTGATTTCTCCACCAAAATACACATCCCCTCGTCAAAACGCTGGCTGACCCGTTTAAACTGTCGGGCCTCGCTGATTGATAAGGTTCCACACACGACATGTCATAAAATGCCGGCTGGCCCGTCTAAACTGTCGGCCCTCGCTGATTATGTCGCCAATATATTTTAGTACCCGTCTTATTATCTTAGGTATTAATCCACAATTTTTTCATATTCACAATTTCAAATTACCCCACTCTTTTATCAATGTGAGATCCTTAAAATACCCCTTAGTCCCGTACCTAAGGGTCCCCAAGTTACCAATACATCTTATCCTATTATATGATGAAATTCTAACATAATCCTCGACCTAGTCTAATGACTAGGCTAGCGTAACGACGATAAAGTATCGAAATGAGCCCAGCCCCAAAATAATAAACACGCGATAAACTACCCTACTAGTCCCATACCTAGAAGGCATAAATCATCAAAATGTCTACCCACTAGTCACATACCTAGAAGGCATCCTAAAATATAGGGAGAGCATAAATACCCATAACCCATCATCACAAAGGAAATTAATGAAACCAACAAGTCACATAAATAAGCACAATTAATCAATGTACCAAACTACACATGATAGCCCAATTCAATTAAATCTTAATTTAATTATCACAACGGCAAAAAATGCAATTAATCTCATTTAATTATTTTCAATTAAATATACCGAGATTACATCATTAACAAATCATATTTCCAATTTCATCGTCTTAACACAAATCACGTGAGTTATACGCCCCCAAATCAATTAATTCAAGACTAGGGTTTTTATACATGTAACCTACACCAACAAAACCCAAAATTCACTCATGAATCCTTCGCACCCAAGGGTTATGAATATTATTCATATTAAGAAAATTTCATAAAAACAACCTCAAGTTTTATGTGTCCACTTTCTCTAATTAGATTCCTAATTGATTTTATGAAAAACATGAGATTAAAGTTTAGGCAACACTTAAAACGCATAATACTAAAGGAAAGGAATAAAGTATTCATGCCTCTGATTAGTTGGACAAAAATTTGAGTAGAAGGTTGAACTCCTCTTAACAAAACACCAATTAATCCTTCTAATCTAAGGTTGAAATCTTGAATAAGTTTGGGGCTATGGTTTGTAGATGAAAGGGAGTAATTTTGGAGAGGTCTTCTGGTAGAAAAGTTTGAGAAAAAGTGATTTGAAAAGTCCATCCACGAAATAGTTGTGATATATAAAGGATTAAGAGTTTGATTAAGAAAATAGTTCTAATCATGTACAAACACTCGAAAAATCATTACGAGCGATCCATCATAATGTCTTGAAATTTAAGATATTGTAGCGAACGGTGAGACAGGACTGCTGTGAAAAATTCAACTCGATCGGACGGTCAGATTTCTAAAAATATTTTTTTTATCCTCCTTAGCTCGGATCCTCCCACGATTTTTATACAAAAAGTTATAATTTCCAAATTTTAATCCCGATTTAAAATCCACTTAAAATCTTATTTTTATATATAAAAACAACATATTTAATTATTAAAAATAATTAAATCCAAAATTTTATTTTTCTCGAATTTTTCAAAATTAGTTTAAAAATACCTATTTATAAAAAATCGAGGTTGTTACATACTTCCCCACTAGCAAACAATTTTGTCCTCGAAATTAGACGAAACATACACATCAACACGTAAATCTCGTAAAAGAAAATAAGGCTCATATATGCCTACCCGTAGAATGCCATAATTGGGCACCCATATACCCAATCCTACGCGCACCTACCCCACGAACAACAAAATAATATATATATATATATATATATATATATATATATATATATATATATATATATATATATATATATATATATATATATATACACACACATATGCATAACTATGAAAATAACGGCGTACCACACGCTCTCACAAATCCGCACTCGATCCTATATCCGAAAGTCATCAAAATGATAACATCCTCAAATTAAACGTCAACATAAAAAATCGATACATACGATACCTAATATCTGCACTAAAATCTCTAAAATAATTATCGTATCCAAAATCCATTTGAAGGATCCTCACATTAAGCTTACTAATTCTAAATTCAATGCCTACGACGTCCTTAGCACAAAGCTTCACATCTCCAAGAAACACATCTAACACGTATGCTAGACCTTCTACCTTAAGAAGTTCGAAACAATAAAGGGAATCAAATATCGGCAACGTGGAAGCTAAACGGACTCATAACCTACGAGACCTAAGACCATGATCTGATACCATCTGTCACAACCCGCCTAATTCTGGCGTCGGCCGCCACCAAAACTAAGCCAGGCGCGAGTCAATAAAATACCATTATTAGCATGAGACATATATAAGACATAAATAAATTAATTCTCAAGATAAATAATTAAATCAAACTCAATTGAAAACAACAACTAAATGATAAAAGATCCATCACATGCTAAACTCCAAATAAAAACTAATCTCCAATAATATAAAACTGAATAAAACCCATACAACTTTGGAACCGAATGGCCCAATCAAAACCATAAACTGTGTCTCAAAGTACATACGAAGGAATGGAAAACTAAACTAAATCAACACGCATAAGGTAGAGCAACTCCAACTGCACCTCCAAGGAAATCCTCAAATAACTCTATACAGCTTCTAACATTACTAATTCCTGAAAAGTTAGTAAATGCACGAAGTCAGAGCCCCAAGCATGAATACACACTACTCCCCTCAAATAGGATCCTTGAATCCAGACAGTAGAATTATACGCAATAAATATCACAATTGAGTATTTTAATTAAACGAGATAGTTAAATGCGATAAATATAAAACCATCTACCCGCTGGAATCCCCATTTAAAAAGAACACACCAATATGAATTTAAATTCCCAAGTCCCGCGGAGTTAATCTTTTATTAACTAACCCAAATTACCAAATTTCTTAATTATTTATGTTCTTACTTCAATAATTATTAGGTATGGCGGTCCTCCCGCCTCGGGTGATAATTCACCAAAATTCATTATAGCGGTCCTCCCGCCATGGGTGATTTCTCTACCAAAATACACATCCCCTCATCAAAACGCCGGCTGACTCGTTTAAACTGTTGGCCCTCGCTAATTAACAAGGTTCCACACACGACACGACTTAAAATGTCGGCTGACCCGTTTAAACTGTCATCCCTCGCTGATTATGTCGCCAATATATTTAAATACCTATCTTATTATCTTAGGTATTAATCCACAATTTTCTCATATTCACAATTTCAAATTACCCCACCCTTTTATCGATGTGAGATCCTCAAAATACCTCTCAGTCCCATACCTAGGGGTTCCCAAGTTATCAATACGTCCTATCCTATGTACATCATGAATTCTAACATAAGCCTCGACCTAGTCTTATGTCTAGGTTAGCGTAATGACGATAAAGTATCGAAAATAAGCCCAACCCCAAAATGATAAACACGCGATAATCTACCCTCACTAGTACCATACCCAGAAGGTGTAAATCATCAAAAGCTCTACCTACTAGTCCTACACTTAGAAGGCATCCTAAAATATAGGGAGAGCATAAATACCCAACAACCCGTCGTCACAAAGGCAAATAATAAAACCAATAAATCACATAAATAAGGACACTTAATCAATGTACGAAACTACGCATGATATCCAATTTCAATTAAATCTTAATTTAATTATCACATCGGCAAAAAACCCAATTATTCTCATTTAATTATTTTATATTAAATACACCAAGATTACTGTAACACCTCGCCCGCCCGGGGAGAACGAACGGAGCGCTATTGCCATAAAATAAATCCAAATCCACAAGTGACAATGTATAGAGCATCTAAGTCCCACAACAACAAAAGAGAAACTACAAATCTAAATCTCTTCAAATAAAATACAACAACGTCTCTCGAATAATAAAATACAACTATCTAACTCGAATAAAATACAAATCTCCAAAGCTCTATACATCAAAATAATACAAATCTTCCCAAAATATTCTTCTCAAAATAATCCACGCTAAAATCATCCCAATTGGTCCATAGCGCTCAAATCCATGCTAACCTGCCAACTAAAGAAAATATGGGGAAGTACACAATACGACAAGAAAGATGCTCAACAAATATTAACGATGAATAAAGCGTAATAAAACGAGTACGAATATTCAAATCAAATGCAAATCTCATAAGCATTTCATCATTATAATTTCTCAACAACACTTTAACCGGGTCACCAGGCCTCACCACATCCGTATATGATTTATCAAGCCATAGCCCGAGAAACAGGAATTTTGGCAGGTGCCCAACATCCGTGCCATATTAAAATCTCATGACAACGTGCTCATCAACAATATAATGATACCACATGAATCAAAATAATTTCAACAATTATTTTCCAGATTTCAATGAATTTATCAATTCAAATATGAGTTCAATTAAACAAGAATTCAAAGAGAATGACACTCGCGAGATTTAAGGAGCATATTGTGTAAAACCCCATACCTCAAACCATGATAAGAAACCAATGATCACATCCTCAAGATAAACACAAAAGATCTACAAAATCTCCTCCAAGAACCTCCAACAAAATAGCCCCAAGAACACCTCTAATCTAATGTTGGAACTCACAAATCTTAAGGGCCAATGTGTATATACAAAGAAGAGGAATATAAAATATATTTGCTGCCAAAATTTGTGCCAAAAGTATGATAAAAGGGTTTCCCATGACTTCGTTTTATAATGGAAATAAATGAAGAGTTGGAATCCAAAAGACTCCTTTAAATAAGGCAAATAAATGAAGAGTTGGAAGTCAAAACAACTCTTGAAAATTACTTAATGTTCGCCGACTTAGAATTCCAAGAGTTAAAAACATTTAAAAATCATTTTAAAATCCGTTTTAACTACGTTTTAGAAACCATTTGAAATTCTCGCCTTTAAAAATAATAACCAACATATTTGAGCAATAAAAATAATTTTATCAAAAACTTTATTTTCCTCCATTTTCCAAAAATTAATTAAAATAGCCCAAAATTACGCGGGTTGTTACACTTCCCCACTAACAATGGAATTTCTCCCTCGAAATTCGCCGAATGCCTAACTCTAAAAAATCAGGCCACTACACTATCTCCAAAAATAAATCACGTCACCAAAAATAAATTCCTCACCTCTAATCTCGAAACTTATCACGAATATCACCTAAAGTTTTCTATCTCCAAAAATTGCTAACCACACAATGAACCCAAAACCCAAGCCCTGAGGGTTGCCGTATACCTAAGTTCTGATACCATTTGTAACACCCCGCCCAATTAAATACCGGGTGGCCAGTCCCATACCATATGTTATATAATCATTCTTATACATTTTTCATTTATATGAATCGTTGCTCATTAACATGAATCATTTCTCATTAATATGAATTAACCTTTTCAATTCTATAAGAATAAACATTCATTAACTTAATTCCATTATCTTTCTCTATTCACCGTTATCTACAATTATCACATAGTAGATGATTTAACCACAATAAATCCGATCATTCATTTAATCCATTATATATATATATATATATATATATATATATATATATATTCATATATAATACGGCACCCCGAGTCACAACTGCGGTGCAATGCATTACTCTGCTATCATGTCCCAATATCGCTTGTCGCCGAATAAGGGACTAAAGGTTCGTTAAGATTCCTCAAACCGCAAACAACAACACAATCATTGGAGGCGAACATAGTTCTCATACCCATGGGTCACGCACATACCTACGTACCCATAGTCAGCGGACTTATCAACTCCCCGATAAGTCTTTCATAGACCTATGTTCTCGAGCGACAAATAAAAGATCCCATGGATTCATCAGGATATGACTGCCCTCACGTGCAGACCTCCCACCGATAGCAAGTAAGCTATGTATGTCATACACATAAATCATCAATCAATCAAATAGGTATTATCATACCTATAATATAATATCAATAAGGTAGTATCACTACCCTAAGATATTTCCCATACGTAGCATTATATCCCTTTTAAATTTCACGTATTAAAATGTCATATCTTTACTTCATAATTTAATTATCCTCGCATCCTATAATATCTCTCCACTCCCGACGTCGTTAAGGTTCATGCGCGGAGCGTCTCGCAAAGCGAAATCCAAACAAGGAACCCCTCCAATACACAACTACTTAACTTTGTCGATCGAGGAGGTCCGTCAACTTCAAATATGCAATCGGAATAATCTCATCCCCTCTTTCAACCAAATGTGTTCTAAACTCCCATCTCTATCCAGGAGCCATACCACTATGCTCTTGTACTACACTCAGCCCTTGCGAAATCAATAATGAGCTTAAAATCAGTCCTTGATGTTCAAATTGTAACCCTAAGGCTACCCTCACTCAATACACAAGATTCAAATAGGTTTTTACTCAACATATATTCAGTAAGAAGTCACTAATATCCTACTGGTCCATAACATCATTTCTCCCGAATTACTACGAGTTTAAATTCTCCCTTTAATTAAGGTTTAAACCGATAGTTTCAAATCTCTTATAAACACATCTTCTTTCACTTAGGATTAAACCCTCTTGTAAACTTAAGGATACCCGGGTGTTATATTAAATCACCCCTACTGGTCCTATCTTAAATCCTCCTACATCCCCATTTGGAATTTAACAAATGAATCTAGCAACCGAAATTCCATTCAATATAATTTTCATCATTTTAATCACTTGAATCCAAATCTAATTAATTCAAATATTATCAAGAGTTTACTGATATTTTCTAAGTCCCATAATATCCAAATAATAATCACCAAAGATCCACAAAAGGTTTTGGGATAAGAACCAACATTAAAAAGAAGCAACATCATGAATTCTCATATTTTAAATACTCAGAAAAATCAGATCCAAAAATTATTCAAATCATCAATCCGACTTCAGATTTGGATTCTACACGAAAAATTGAGTCAGGTATGTGTTTTGAGTTTTTCTTAAATCTCATCCAAATGCACTCAAAAAGAAGATCTAAACATTCCAAATTGGCTCTTCTCATTCCACTCGTTTTTGCCTCTTTTCCCAGAAAATTATCAACATATTATCTTCAATAACACTAAATTATTTTCAGATTTTTTTCCACAAATTGATGAATATTTATTGGATTACTAACTACCTACAACATGAGTTTAATTCCTATATATTTTTAGATTCCAAAAATCCATTAACAACTATATCCTTTCATCTTCCAAGCATGAAAATCATCTCTTTTTATAACTATCCTAACATGGACAATATACGAACTTAAATTGCAAATATCAAACACTAGCCTTTAATGAAGATCTGATCCTTTGGGGTTGAATAACATAGGTGGTTCTCCCTTTTTCCGGCCACTTTCGGTGGTGGTTGGTGGTGGTGACCTTTGGTCTTTAGTTCTTCTCCTTTCCAAGCAAGCTTTTCTCTTCCCAAGCAACCTTTCACTCTCTCTAAGAAGATGACCTTTCAATTTTGTGTAGAAGAGATGAAATGAACCTACATACACTAATCTCCAAATACTTATAATAAGACAAAACCCGAAATCACTATTCACCCCCATTGCAAAAATAACCAAAATGCCCTTTTGGGTTGTCTTTTCATTTCCAAATGACCCGAGACCCAAATTCAACATCCAAATAGACTTTTCTGACTATTTCAACCCTTCCGGACGCAACGACGCAGTCGAATGACTATAAGGTCGATAGAAAATAAATTTCCTTTTTAATTTAATAAATTAGTCCCGACACGTCCCATACCGTGTCTGACTAAAAATCCAATTTACCGAGAAATTATATCATACCGTCATATCAATGACACATACCGTCATATTACCTAAATATCTTTAAGTAATATTCAGAATCATCCATTTTAATATCCTCAATTCGGATAAAACCCAAATGAATTAATTAATAATAAAATCCAATTAATCCATTAATTTAAAATATAACCCATTTTAAAAGTCATAAAAATTACGGGGTATTACAATTACATCATTAACACATCATATTTTCAATTTCATCTTCTTAACACAAATCACGTGAGTTATACGCCCCCAAATCAATTAATTTAAGACTAGGGTGTTTCTACATGCAACCTACACCAACAAAATCCAAAATTCACTCATAAATCCTACGCACCCAAGGGTTATAAATGTTATTCATATTAAGAGATTTCATAAAAACAACCCTAAGTTTTATGTATCCACTTTCTCTAATTAGATTCCTAATTGATTTTAAGAAAAACTTGAGATTAAAGTTTAGGAAATACTTAAAACACATAATACTAAAGGAAATAAATAGAGTATTTATGCCTGTAATTAGTTGGACAAAAATCTGAGTAGAAGGTTGAAGTCCTCTTGAGAAAATACCAATTAAGCCTTCTAATCTACGGTTGAAATCTTGAATAATCTCAGGGCTATGGTTTGTAGATGAAAGGGAGTAATTTTGGAGAGGTCTTCTAGTTGAAAAGTTTGAGAAAAACTGATTTGAAAAGTCCATCCACGAAATAGTTGTGATATATAAATGATTAAGAGTTTGATTAAGAAAAGAGTTCGAATCATATATAAACACTTAAAAAATCATTACGGACGATTAAACCTTCAAAATGGCTTGAAATTTTAGTATGTGGTAGTGAACGGTGAGACAGGATTGTTTTAAAAAATTCAGCTCGATCGGGTCGTTGGATTTCTAAAAGTATTTTTTATCCTCCTTAGCTCGGATCCTCCCCCGATTTTTATACAAAAAGTTATAATTTCCAAATTTTAATCCCGATTTAAACTCCACTTAAAACCTTATTTTTATATATAGAAAAAAACATATTTAATTATTAAAAATAATTAAATCCAAAATTTTATTTTTCTCGAATTTTTCAAAATTAGTTTAAAAATACCTATTTATAAAAAATCGGGGTTGTTACAACTATATGGTTGATATGAGGAGAGCGATGAGATAATGGTATAGATATGGATTTGTCTTGGACTAGTTAGGTGGGGTAGCATAACTTGGACGAGTTAGGATTATACGTTAGGTGTGCCCACTAGATGAGGAGTGAGGACCTCAAGTGAGAGCCGTGAAACTAATATGGATATAATATCTGCTAATTATGCATTTGTAATTCTTGTTGAGTTTTTAAATATTTTTACCCGGGATCTGACCCGTTTTACCAAATCTATTTTTTTGTACAAAACCATTTTAGCTGCCTAGCCACAGGGAGGGCCATCCTAGAATTTCATTCCCATTTTTCGTGCTGCAGTTTCGTTGGACGATTGTCGGTCCTAGTTTGATAGACACTTCCATTTTCTTATAGATATGATGCACTCCTTACTTATCTCAGTCGAGAATGTTGCCTATTTTATATTAGTAGATATTTTCGAGACATTGTATTCATTTTTACTTCATTTGTGGATTTAGACTTCTTATTATGGATTATTGTAATGCCATTTCAGTCTGGGGCATTCACTCCTATCATTTATTATTTGATTCAGTATTTCTTTACTTGTGTTGTAGATTAATATAGTATGGTGAATGTGATATGTAATTGTTTAAATGTTTTTGAATCATTACGCGTTAATGATAAAGATAAAACTTGACATTAATTTTTCAAATACTGGGGGGTTAGTAAATATTAAAAAGTTTTTAGACAGTGATGCTAAGAATGAACCAATCTGGATATTCTATTTTTAATTTAATAAAGGACTGATCACCCGGTATTTAGTTAATCGGGTTATCTCAGATGGTATCAAAGCATAAGGTTTTAGTGTTTTTAGGATCTGTGCGGCTTAATGTGCTTTAGTATAGCGTTCTTTGATATAGAACCCTACTATAAGATTGTTTTGTTCCTCTTCGTGTGCACGTTTTCGTTCTCCTTCTACAAAGTATAATTGATACGAATCATATGCGAGTTCGGTTTGATTTCATACATCGAATAATATAAGGTGGCCAACGAGGGACATTGGAAGGACTGTAGGAGGAGAGCCTCAGCAAAATCCATAAAGTATTCTAGGAATAGTGACCCTGATAGGAGTCATTATGGTTATTATTTGGGCAGATGATGCTAGGATAATCACTAGGGCGTAGTAGTTTCCCCAAGCTTTGTCATAGAGAATGGTGGTACAAATTTATACTCTCCCAGGGTACTCAATAAAGGGTCAAGTCGTAGCAGCTATTTTGAAAAACCATCTGTAAGGACTGGGTAAAAGAGGAAGTGTGATGTGTCGATGTATGGGGGAAATCCAAAGGCAATGGCGTATGGTGGAGTGCAGAGGCACTCATGATTTAAATTTTAGTTTAAATTTATACTTGCAATAGTAGTGCTACCATGGTGGGAGATACTCACCACATATCAGGAAGTAGATAAAATTAATTGAGAAATTTTGGGCGCAATCAAAGCACAAATTTTTTCAGTATCTGCTCAAATGGAGGTGTAAAGGAAGTCCATGGACTTTTTAAGAGAGGGACAGACAGAGGTTGAGTGTGATGGAGAACTACTTATATAAGTGAACTTTGTGCCAAGAGAGATAGGTTTTGGAGAGGAAGGTTTTGAAAAGTGATGATTGGCTTACGAGTAGAAGTCACTAGTAGTTATGGTAAGTCAATCTTAGATGACTTATGCGCATGGCATTTAAGACACACTTTCATAAATTTATATCAACAATACCATGGGAATTGAGCCAAGAGAGTTGGAGACGTAGCCAGAGAAGGGGAAGACTAAAGGAATTAGTGATAGTAATACACCGCAGAGGGAAGCCCATTATTGGATCCATTTAAATGATGTAGATAAATGGAAATTCTACTGGGTGATGATGGATTCAATTAGGGCCTCCATGAATGATAATGCGTTCCATAAGGCCAGTAAAGGCCAAGGAATAACGGGGGTAATAATAGGGGCCAAGACTATGAGGTCCAAGAGAAGAACATTCCTGATATGGCCAGTAGGGCTAGAGATAAAGAAATGATACCAAGAGATGTCCTATGTGTGGAATGTAGGGCCACATGTATGGATCTTATCCAACGAGTAAGGGGTTAGGAGCAGGATTACCAATGGAGAAATAGTTGTGAAAGTTTTTGGATCAATGCGGATGATAGTGTTATGTACATAAAGCATTTTTACTGCTAGCGCTATTGTCCATGAAAATTGTCAGTTTTATCCTAGAGTAAATAGGGTATGTTTGTGTGACAAGTGTGAGTCACAATATTTCGTTAACACTCAATTCATGCAGGAGACGGATTTAGTGCGTGTATTCTTAGTATTACTATTATGTGGCTATATTTATACTATTTAATACTGGAATATAGTATTACTGTTGTGCGCTTATACTATTATTATTGGTATTAGTATTATTGTGTGTTTCCTCATTTCGAGAGATGATATTCGAGTATGACGTTGTCCTGGGTATGTGTTCGTTAGCGATGTGTGTGCGATGGTGGGCTGTTACAGAAAGGCTATCGTATTTTCTATTCCAGGGTAGGATATGTTAATTAACGATGTGTGAAGTGGAAGAAAGTTAATCTCACATTTATATTATATTATGGAGGAAACTTTAGAGGTTATAGTTGGCTCGTTATATTTTACCCCAGTGTGTTGGGACTATACTGATATGATTCAGGATATGATACTCACTGTCGAGCCTATATATTTAGCTCGTTATTGATTTAGCGCGGGAAAAACTAGTGATAGTGAAGGCACCGTGTTGTATAACTCCTTTAGTGATGTGGGAGTGGAAGGTTACACGTGTACATCTGGGGATAGAATTTTGGATGTTCTGATCATGTGTATGTAAGACCTACGGATCTCAATGACTGGCCATGCTAGGTAGTAGCGTATAGGGGGTTACTTATTTGGATTTTACTTGTGAGACATCCCACGCATGAATCCCAACGAATGTTGGGAGTTGAGAGATGTGTTGGTCATTAAGTCATGAGTTACCACTTTAGTTATTACACGTATAGGTAAGTGAAAGCATGAGCTAAGAACTATTCTTGTGACATAAGAGCCGGTGAGTCGAGTAGTGTTGTGTGGGGAGCAGGGTGAAAACCTTTTTGCACCACTAGAGATTGGTGGGGAAGTATTGAGTGGAATGTAAATCATTTTAATAAAAATTACTGAGGTTAGCCATAGTGTATAGACACACTGAGAATGTGGAGTCGTATTTGAGATAAATGTGTTATATGTGGAATGTTGGAGATGATTGTACAGTTGTGCACAAGATATAGATTGTATGAGCGCCCTGGTTTTTTCGACTTCTGATATTTTCTGTGATTAGTAGGCTTAGAAAGATGGTTTATAGGTGTTTGTGGGATAGGCAGGAAAACAAGTGGAAATGTAAGTGATGTTAAACTTCATTCGAGGAAATGAAATAGATTGACTATGTGTATGTCGCGAGAAAACTCCCTCAACCGAGGTGAGTCTGAAAGGTGAGTCGAAATACGTAGGGAATAAATGGAGTATAACTTAGACGCATTCATAGGGTGTTTTGAGCATTGATAGGTTTCTAAGATTCTAATAGACGGAAAAAGGGCCTAGGAAGTGCTCAGTTTTGGAACAAACTTATTGGCCATAATTTTTATATAACTCAGAATAAAGGGAATAAGATATTCCACGTGATGTGAGGTGTGGAGTGTGTTGATATCAGGGCGAGTGAGACATAGTGGAGTTTTTTACAAGTTTGCCACTAGTAAAAGGAAGAGGTTGGTTCGATACTGGAAGACCCGATTGTGGTGATAGATTGATGATTCCAGGGGAGGAATGGGCATGTGCATTGATAAAGCCAATTATTGGAGTATTAAGAATTATAAAGTGGACTGGATTTTCTTTGGGTTGCGAAGTGAATTGACCAGGAACGAAGTAGTCGTTATTTATTTGAGGTGTGTTATGTTGCCGAGGAGCGCCTATCATGTTATTAAAAGAAAAAATGAATCAACACAAGGTGCCGCCCAATACTGTTTTAAGTCAGGATGAGACCCTTAAGTCTCACCTTAAACAGGGAGTATGAGGAGGCAATGGGGGAGGGAGGGCGGGATGGAAGTGATCCCTAAGCTAGGTGAGTCAATCGCAGGCCAATGTATAATCGGGAGGAGTGATATAAAATATGGCGTATCGTGAGAATGCATATCGTGGACTTTTAGGAGTAATTAGGAGTGTTAGGTACAAATATTTGGGTTGCATGTGATTACTTGCAATGGGATATTAACTACGTAGTAACTTCTAAGGCTTAATGGGGAGAATTTTTTTTACTTACCCTTTTGAATAGTTGCAAATAGGGGAAATAACAAGTTTCTCAGATTCTAAGTGATTCACGATCCGCTAACTAGAATTAAATCAATCCACATCCTTTTCGTATAGTTCAGGGACGTAGTGAGAATATTTTAATGGGAACCAAATTTTTAAGACCTGACATGAGTAATTAGGGATTGTTGAGGGTGTACTATACAAGGAGAAATGGCTTATTATGACATCGAATGAAATTGCTACCTATAGAAGTGAGGTCCTTTCTAACATATAGATAATAGAGCTAGTGGGTATAGGTAGGGATGGAAACTTGGGCTAGTTTTGTCATTTTTGGGTTCATGTTCGTATTATTACTATAAATGGGTTATTGTGTCAATAATTGTCGTCAATAAGTATAGACTGGCCTCTTGAGACATTGTTATCGAATTCACGATATTTTTGCGTGTCATTATATAAGTGAGACCTTAAGCATAAAGAAACTTTGATATGTAAGGATTTGAATGAACTTGCTACTAAGCGTGTGAGTTATACTGAACATATATTTGATTGAAACGATACCATTTGTTGTATGTGTAGTGGAAATAACAAAATAAAATTGCGAGTAAATTCTGAACATGTTCGATCACTATTGTGCGTAAGAATTCGAGGTGATATTATGGAGCATTATAATGTCAATGAGTCTATGTGGGAGCGCGAGGCTGAGATGCCTGAGAAATACCCATAGTTGTTTGTACCAGGTACCTCCTTTTTTTGAACTTCGGGACTAAATTCCGTCATTATGGGGAAAGTATGTAATACCCCATATTTTTAATGATTTTTATAATAGGATTGTTTGGGAATTAATTAAATTAAATTTCAATGATTGATCTGGGATGATAAGTATTAATTTGCGGGACGAGGGTTAAATTTATCGACATAAATTATATTGAATATTACTTAGTGAATAAATTAATATAGGATTATGAATATATTAGAATTATCGCGACTGGGAAATAGGACAGTTACAGTAATTTAGCAAGGATGCGCGTGTCACTCGTATCGGGACATAATTTGAGAAATAAAACGTAGCTTTATTCTTGGTATTTCAAATGTTTATTTTGAGTGTGCCAAAGCGTCCCAAAGGGTCTATCTTGTCAGAGCAGTGTACCTGGGGCTTTAGGTTAGGTCTCGAGGCAATATTTGGCCAAATCGGTACCCCAGAGGGATATTTTAGTCATTTATATTTTTGAGGAAGGGAGACTCACGAATTTAAGTGGTGTAAAGTAGATTGGGAATGAGAGAATTTAGGGTTACGGGAATCAAACTTGGAGATGTTATTAAGGGAGAGAAGGAGAACCCTGAGTCCCAAGGCCATAAAACGCAACTCTTGCACCACCACCACCACCACCACCATAGCGTAGATCGAAAGAAGAGGATCACAACCATACCAATTTTTTGCAGAGAATCAAACCTCCATAACAAGGAAAGTATTTATCTTGCACATCTTAAGCATTTATTTAATCCATGTTAGTGTTTAATTTATAAATTCATGGTTAAGTGAAGAACTAATGTAAATTGGAAGAGATTAAACCATCTTTGGGGTAGTAATCATGCTAGGTTAACTCTCTTGATGGATGTAGAATGAAATTCACAATTTTTTTATGATATAATGTCAAGAAATCTGGATTTAAATGGAGTTCTTGAACCAAAAGATGAGCTAGAGTTTTTATGGGATGTTTTTGAATTAATTCAATTTATGAGTAATCTTTGATGCTTTAATGATTCTCTTAAGTTAGAAATTGTTCATATATGTTGGTATAACGTTTAGTATGATTGGTTGGGAGTTTGGGGTTTATTAATGGAGTTAGGAGTGTAAATGGGTGAGATTTCATAAATACTAAGGAAAAAGACGGCATTAGGTCCACCGGACCGATTCACCGCTTCCCACCGGACCGTTCGAAAGGCTATCAATGACAGTTTGGCAGATCGGTTTTCTAGCCCCACCAGACCGGTTCAAAAATGTATTTTCGATTAAATTTTAGGGATTCGTGTTGATAATTTATTTCTAGTTAGAGATAATCGAGTCTTAGAACCTTAGGGTAGGATTTGATGTA
This sequence comes from Sambucus nigra, assembly GCA_949130495.1. Lineage (NCBI taxonomy): Eukaryota > Viridiplantae > Streptophyta > Magnoliopsida > Dipsacales > Adoxaceae > Sambucus > Sambucus nigra. Next base: position 431,691,978 of record OX422220.1, on the reverse strand, counting down.
TTGACCTTTCGAGAATTTAAATGGGTTACATAGAATGCGAGTTAACTATAGAAATTATTTAACGTGGAATAAAATGGAGGATACCTAGATGCATGCAAAGGTTACGAGTGAATCTAAGACCGGATCAGCAATAGAGGGATAATTTACCTACTAAAATAGTTTCATGATTAGTTAGAATATTTTGAGTAGCGAGGGATATTCAGGATGCTACAGTAAAAAGTATAATTGAAATTAATCAATATGTAGGATATTTGGGGAATGTAAATATACTACGTATGGGGCATGTATGATAGGTTGCGTGTATACCTATACAAATGATATAAATAGTTAAAATTGTGTGAAAAACCTGATGTATTATTTATTGTGTTTATGACATACCTACATTGATTGCTATCAGGGGTAAGTTTCGCGTCATGTGAGGACATATTTTTAATAAGTACATCACAATTAATTATGTCATATACCACTACAAGTCATCGAAGAATTGAGAATATTTCATCTACAAAAGACGAATCCGAATTACAAGTTGTCTTCAACATTCAAGCCCAATAATATGAACTTTGGTAAGATAATGTTTTAAAGTTTCATATACATTTCATATTAAGAGCGTTGGGATATTTTTAAAAGGAGTTTTGAAAAGCTTTTATATAAAAATATTTTTATAAATGTTTTTTTTAAAAGGGTTTTATTGTTGTTTTAGAAAAACATTTGTTTTTAAAAAGGTGTCAACTGTTTTAGAAAAAGAAAAGTTTTGAGAAAATTTCAAAGGCAGTAAACGTAACTCGGTTTCGATGCCAATCTCGTTCAAACGAGATCACCATATCGTTAGAAAGACATTGAGATGTCCAGCGTAGTCATTCGAACGACACGCGTATCTCGTTCGAGCGAGATGAGATTCTCGTTCGAGCGACCCTGCTTTTTGCCTGACACGCTGCTTCCATCCTGATCCTTTGACCGACTCAAACTCTTTTATAAAAGGGACAACAACCTTTTTTTTTAACGTGTGGAGAACAGTTCCAGAATAAAAGAGTCTTATTCTTTTGAAACTTTTGTTTCATCTGCCCAGATTTAATTCAATACCTTCTGGCATAAATTTTTTCTTCAACAATTTTAAGGGTTCAAATATTTTTGTTTTAATTCACAAAATCCCAATTACTTTTATGTGAATTGTTTTGTGGAACCCAAGAACATATTTTTCTTTGGTTTATACTTTTTGGGGAAAACTCTACAACCGACAGTTGCATGCTATTGTGGAGGGAGTTCTTATAAAGTTCACAATTTGTGGAGAAGATGTTCCTCTTCTTCATTGCTAACCACCTACAGTTCCTGTGGGAGATTTCAGCCGAGACATCGGAACCGACACCTGCGGGTATTTCGTATGTCGCTCTTATTTTCATTGTAATCCGTGTAACCGTTCTTTACAAATTATAGTGAAAATAAAAAGTTTTTCCCTTTTGGGGATTTTTCCTTAATTTTGTGTCACATGCTTTATTTATGTATGGGTTGACACACGCAGTTTAGATGCATGCTTAGGGGCTGGATTAATTTGGTTTAAAAAATAGACTCTAATTAAATAAGTTTTGCCAAATTAGAAATTTGCGACTTTAATCAATTATCACATAGTCACATTTTACACGTCATTGACAACCTTATCCTGATGAGCCCATTGGGTGGATTTTAGACTTGTTCCCAGAACATATAACCTTGGATATGTGCTATTTTAGAGTATGATACTTTTGACGGTTCAATGAGAGCGTATGTATGTGCATTACCCATTTGGCTGGGGACTATGTCGCCTTTAATATATTTGATTTGTATTTATGGCTTGAGAGAGATATAAAACCAACTGTCTTTTATATAGTGTGTGATGTACGAGGACATGATAGCAGAGCATGCATGCCCTGCAAGTCTCGACCAAAGGGTGCTGTAGTAGTATATATAATTAGAGTGATAAATATATATACTTTTGATTTACGCTACTGTGTGTGCTTAGTAGATGGGAGGATTATGACATTTAAAATAATCTTAGTGTGCAAAATATTAAAATAATCTTGAACCAAAAGATGAACAAGGGTTTTTATGGAATGTTCTTGAATTAATTCAATTTTATGAGTAATCTTTGATGATTTAGTGATTCTCTCACGTTAGAAATTGTTCATATATGTTGGTATAACATTTAGAATGATTTCTAGGGAGTTTGGGGTTTATTGATGGAATTGGTAGTGTAAATGGGTGAGATTTCGTAACTGCTAAGGAAGAAGACGACATTAGGTCCAGCGGACCGGTTCACCGCTACCCACCAGATCGGTTCATAAGGCTGTCAATGATAGTTTGTTGGATCAGTTCGCTAGCCGCACTGGACGATTTAGAAATGTATTTTTGATTAAATTTTAGGGATCCGTGTTGATAATTTTTTTTCTAATTAGAGATAATCGAGTCTTAGAACCTTAGGGTAGGATTCGATGTATTGACCTCTCGAGAATTTAAATGGGTTACATAGAATGCGAGTTAACTACATAAATTATATAATGTGGAATAATATGGAGGATACCTATATGCATGCGAAGGTTACGAGTGAATCTAAGACCGGATCAGCAGTAAAGGGATAATTTACCTACTAAAATAGTTTGATGATTAGTTAGAATATTTTGAGTAGCGAGGGATATTCAGGATGCTACAGTAAAAAGTATAATTGAAATTAATCAATATGTAGGATATTTGGGGAATAGAAATATACTACGTACGGGACATGTATGACATGTTGCGTGTATACCAATACTAATGATATAAATAGGTAAAATTGTGTGAAAAACGTATTGTATGATTTATTGTGTGTATGACATACCTACGCTGCTTACTATCTGGGGGAGGTTTCCCGTGGGGGACGGTCATATCCTAATGAGCCCATTGGGGGGGGATTTTAGACTTGTACCCAGAACATAGGAGATTGGATTTGTGATATCTGAGAGTATGCTAGTTTTGACGGTAGAATGAGAGCATAGGTATGCGCGTGACCCATTTAGATGGGGACTATGTTCGTCTCAAATATATTTGATTTGTATTTATGGATCGAGAGAGATATAAAACCAACTGTCCTTTATACAGTGCGTGATGTACTAGGACATGATAGCAGAGTATGCATGCACTGCAGGTGTCAGCCAAAGGGTGTTGTAGTAGTATATATAATTAGAGTGATAAATATATATACTTGTGATTTACACTACTGTGTGTGCTTAGTAGATGGGAAGATTATGACATTTGAAATAATCTTAGAACGTAAAAGATTAAATATAAATGAAGAATTTATGATTAGCCATTAATTATAACTTCCTTGGTAACATACTATATGGTCGATACGGGGAGAGCGATGAGATAATGGTATAAATATAGACTTGGCTCAGACTAGTTAGGCGGGGTAGCATAACTAGGACGGATTAGGAATATGCATTAGCTGTGCACACTAGATGAGGGGTGAGTTCCTTAAGTGAGAGCCGTGAAACTTACATGCATATAATATCGGCTAATTATGCATTTTAAATACTTCCTGAATTTTTAAATGTTTTTACTCGGGATCTGACCTGTTTTCCCAAATCTATTTTTTTACAAAACATTTTCGGTGCCCAGTCACAGGGAGGCCCAACTTAGGAAGTCATTCCTGTTTGTAGTTGATGCGGTTATTGTGGACGATTGTAGGTCCTAGATTGATAGGTGCTTCTATTGTCTTGCAGATCTGATGCACTCCTTACTTATCTCAGTCGAGCATGTTGCCTATTTTCTATTAGTAGATATTTCCGAGACATTGTACTACTTTTTATTTCAGTTGTGGATTTAGACTTTTAATTATGGATTATAATGTTGCCATTTAAGACTGGGGTATTTACTCCCATCATTTACTATTTTATTCAGTATTTCATTATTTGTGTTGTTGATTAATTTAGTATGGTGAATGTGATATTTAGTTGTTTAAATGTTTTTAAATTATTGCACGTTAATGATAAAGATAAAATTTGACATTAGCTTTTCAAATAGTAGGTGGTTAGTAAATAAAAAAAGTTTTTCGATAGTAATGCTAAGAATGAACCAATCTGAATATTCTGCTTTTAATTTAATAAATGACTGATAACCTGGTATTTAATTAAGCGAGGTGTCTCATAGGTATGCCCACCATGAAGTCCACCTTAGTTGATTAAGATCTCAAAAATGAAGCAATCGGATCAGAGCTTAACTTAACTGATGAAAACAAATAGAATTGGCAGTTATGAAACTTTCCTTCTACCCGTAGTAATTAGAAAAACAACACAACATGGGTGTCAAAATGCGAGGCTTCAAGGTCCGGGACTACGCACTTAGAAAGATCGTGGGAAGCGCCAAAAAGCCCCGAGATGAAAAACTAGGGCCCAATTGGGAAGGCACATTCAAGGTCATTCGAGGGGACTGAATGAGAGCGTACGCTTTGGAAATAAGGGAGGGAAGAGAGGTTTCCTGATCTTAGAATGCAAATAATCTAAAGAAGCTTTACTTTTAAATTTTTAGCTTATAACTTGATTATTTTGTTTGTTTCAATTTTAAAGTTTCTTTCAAAAATTCTTTCAAACTATAAGTTCTCGCGCATATCTTTGTGCTTTGTTCCAAGTGGTAGGGAAATGAGTATTCAGTAAAGAAGATAAATTAGTTGAATGAGTTCTCTTTAACATAATACTTATCACTGTGATGATTATCTTCTCTCAAATGTCTTCTTTTAAGACTGACTAGTTGATTGACCATAAACCAACTCTGAATTAAAAGTTTGTATACAACACTAAGTGGTTGGTCGGCCAATATAAAGAGTTTGAGTGAATAACAAAACATGAACAAGGGCTTACAACTAATTAAAGGCCTACTGGAAAACCCTAGGGACCTATGACTAACTGGGTGACAAAAATACTTATTGGGGAACGACCCTATAAACTGGCGTATTTTTACTTCACTAGTTAGGCCCAATATTTGATGTGATGACATCACCTAAAAGGCAAGACCAGAAGACCACACATCATATAAGGAAGAAAAAATAAAAAAATCAATTAACACTTAAAGTTTTAAAAAAAAAGGCAAATATTTTACAATAGAATGGTATATATTGCTGGATCAATTTCACGGTCAGGATGGTTCATTCATCGAACTCCCAAATCCAGGAGGAGGAACTTCCAATGCATAATGATTAAAATTCGTAAACTTATCTTTGATCCTTAAAGACCCCCAGGATTCACCCTATCAACCAAGTATTGAGGTCAATAGAGTTCATAATATCCATCAAGGTCATGGTCGGTGAGGTAATTCCTTATCAGTCTAATTGGAATGGCATCCATTGGGATTCATAAAACATCAAGCTTACAAGCTTATAAGGAGGGTCTTAGAATGTAAAAGATTAAATATAAATGAAGAATTTATGCTTGGCCATTAATTATGACTTCCTTGGTAACATACTATATGGTCGATTCGGGGAAAGCGATGAGATAATGGTTTAGATATGGACTTGAATTAGACTATTTAGGCGGGGTAGCATAACGATGAGGGGTTAGGAATATGCGTTAGGCGTGCACACTAGATGAGGGGTGAGTTACTTAAGTGATAGCCGTGAAACTAACGTGCATATAATATCTGCTAATTATGCATTTTAAATACTTCCTGAATTTTTAAATGTTCGTAGTCGGAATCTGACCTGTTTCCCAAATCTATTTTTTACAAAACCATTTTATGTGCCTAGCCACAGGGTGGCCCAACTTAGGAGTTCATTCATGTTTGCTGTTGCTGTGGACGATTGTAGGTCCTATGTTGATAAATGCTTCCATTTTCTTGCAGATCTAATACACTCCATACTTATCTCAGTTGATCATGTTTCCCATTTTCTATTAGTAGATATTTCCGAGATATTGTACTCCTTTTTATTTCAATTGTGGATTTAGACTTTTAATAGTGGATTATTATAATGCCATTCCAGACTGGGGCATTTTCTCCCATCATTGATTATTTGATTAAGTATCTCATTATTTGTGTTGTTGATTAATTTATTATGGTTAATGTGATATTTAATTATTTAAATGTTTTTGAATCATTGCACATTAATGATAAAGATAAAATTTGACATTAGCTTTTCAAATACTAGTTGGTTAGTAAATATTAATTTTTTTTCCGAAAGTAATGCTAAGAATGAACCAATCTGGATATTCTATTTTTAATTTAATAAAGGAATGATAACTGGATATTTAATTAAGTGGGGTGTCTCATAGGTATGCCAACCATGAAGTCCACCTTAGTTGATAAAGATCTCAAAAATGAAGCAACCGGATCAGAGCTTAACTTAACTGATGAAAAAAAATAGAATTGGCTCTTATAAAACTTTCCTTTTACCCGTAGCAGTTAGAAAAGCAATACAACATGGGTGTCAGCAGGCGAGTCTTTAAGGTCGGGGACTACTTACTTTGAAAGATTGTGGACAGCACCAAAAAGCCCCGTGATGAAAACTTGGGCCCAAATGGGAATCCCCATTCAAGGCCATTCGAGATGACTGAATAAGATCCTACCCTTTAGAAATAAGGGAGGGCAGAGTGGTTTCCTAATCTTAGAATGCAGATAATCTAAAGAAGCTTTACTTTTAAAATTTTAGTTTACAACTAGATTATTTCGTTTGTTTCAATTTTTAAGTTTCTTTCAAAAATTCTTTCAAACTTAAAGTTCTCGCACATATATTTGTGCTTTGTTCCAAGTGGTAGGCAAATGAGTATTCAGTAAAGAAGATAAATTAGTTGAATGAGTTCTGGTTAACATAATACTTATCTTTGTGATGATTATCTTCTCTCAGACGTCTTCTTTTAAGACTGAGTAGTTGAGCCACCATAAACCAACTCTGAATAAAAGGTTTATATACAAGACTAAGTGGTTGGTTAGAAAATATAAAGAGTTTGAGTGAATAAACAAACATGAACAAGGGCTTACAACTGATGAAAGGCCTAATGGAAAACCCCAGGCACCTTTGACCAATTGGGTGACAAAAATCCTTGTTGGGGAATGACCCCACAAATAGGTGCACTTTTACTTCACTAGTTAGGCCCAAGATTATATGTGATCACATCACCTAAAAGGAAAGACCAGAAGACCACACATCATACAAGGAAGAAAAAAATTCCATTAACACTTAAAGTTATTTAAAAAAAAGGAAAATAATTTACAACAAAATGGTATATATTGTTAGATCAATTGCATGGTCAGGATGGTTCATTCATCGAACTCTCAAATCTAGCAGGAGTAATATCCAATGCGTAAGGATTAACATTCGTAAACTTATCTGTGATGCTTAACGACCCCCAGGACTCACCCTATCAACAAAGTATTTAGGTCAATAGAGTTCATAATATCCATCAAGGTCATGGTCAGTAAGGTAATTCCTTATCAGGCTAATGGGAATGGCATCCCATGGGATTCATAAAACATCAAGCTTACTAGCTTATAAGGAAGGTCTTGCTGATCAAGGCAAATTTAATCGTATCAATACTACAACTTAGAATCCCGTGGGACCTTTGCCACTGTGGAAGTGTCAAGCCAACCATGTTTGTATCCAATATTTTAATCATCATTCAAGGCAGAGTCCATATTGAGAAAGGCCTTATTGTAACCATCCATCCGTACCTGACGAGGTTGTTTATGGAATTAGAATGTATGATGGTCAATCTTCTTGGTCAGACTTTTGATGGTTAATACTTTATTAAGAAAATTTTTCTTGGTCTTCCCCATCTCTTTTGTTATATGACATTCCTCTTGATTTTGTGAGGAGTATTAACCCTTGCCAGTCATAACTTTGTCCCTCAAAGCCTTTTGAGTTCTCTGTAGTTCCTCTCCGAGGTGGAATTATCTTATTTTAAACGAAAGCACCTTCTCCCACCCACTCACTTGATTTGAACTTATTGAACCTTTCAAGCTCAATCCTTAGATAATTATCCACTTTCTCAACTATAGTGGAGACATCTATAGCTCCTATCAGATCGGTGTGCATAATTAAATTTCTTCTCAAATAAGAAGATTTAATGAAGGCGGATCTCTCATTAGTTCCACTCACTCCGGTCAAATAGACAAGATTCTGTTCGAAGTCAGTTTTCATATTGTCCAAAGACTTTTTATAACTAAAAATCATGTCATGGAAAGTGTCATTATATGCAACCACTTGATGAAAGAGGTGGAAAAAATCCATGTATGCCTTTTTTTCATGAGAAGAAATGTTAAGACCTAAGTATTGGTTAAAATCATCTTCCTCATTATCTTTAGCATATCTAGTAATGAATAATCTTCCACACCTTACCAAGAAATCGTTCTGAGCAACAACTAGTGCTACAAGTCTTACATTAAACCATATAAGTAAATGTTTGAACGCATATGCTCCGAAAATAAAAGACATGAGAAAATAATAGACAAGAGATAATAGTTTAATCAAAATGATGTATTTCATTAAAATAATTAAAAATGGAAGAACCCCTACAACATGCAAAGCTCCCTAAACAAATCTAAGGGGAATTTTTATCGACCTTCTCCTTCTCTACACTTTCAAAAATAATCATCGTCTCTAAATGATCAGTTATGGAAACTTCCCCAATCGATGACTAAACAGATTCTCTTTGACCTCCCCATCAAAATCCTCCTCATTTTCAGCATGAGGAGGGGGACCTGCATTGTGATCCTTGAATAGGTCAAAGTTTTCAAAAGCACCGGACTTTGCAAGAGCCTGATTCCACCCGTTATTGAAAAATACCTTCCTCGGAAATTCAACTAGATCTTTGACCTTAAAAAAAACTTCATTCCAGTCACGCATGAAGGCATCCTCTTCGAATTTGTCCTTTGCCTCATCATCCCTTTTTCTAGCATTCTTGACATCAATTTTTTCCTTATCAGCATTTTTTTTGCCAAGTTAGCTACAACAACCAAGGCATTCAATTCATCAATACTCTTCTGAAGGATGATCTTATCATCCTCAAAATCTTTACCCTTCTTCTCCATCTTCTTCTTCTCGAGCATTTATGCTGCATTGACTGATTAAAAATCCAATAAGGATTTTCTTAGACCTTCAAATGCCTCCTCCCATCGACAAAAGATTTTTTTAAAAATTCATTCCTCTATAACAACCGTTCATAGTCAATCAGAAACTACAAAGACAAATAACGAACATGAATTAAGCATATGTTTTGTCAAAATAAGGATAAAAGCTGAATTACATGAAAAACGTACAAGAGAGATGTTGTGGTTGGAATGCTAGAAGGATAGAAGCAACAACACCATCAACAAGAAACACTGTCGATCAGGACTGGTCTTGAGCAAGCTTGGGTTGAACGACTACGAATTAGCCAACACCCTTTCCCTTACCAGAAGAAGATTTCTCCAGAACAACTAATGGGGAAGAAAGAGCATGGTCTTTTTTGAACCTCTTTAATAGAGGTTCACTATCCTTTGAGGGTAAATCACCCAGGTTTAATGTATTGGTTGGACCTCCAACCTCATTTTTCTTGCTCATCGCTCGAATAGGTTCCTTGTCCTTAATTGATGGATTAGAAGGGGACTTTTTGATATTCAAACTTGCATTTATCTGATTAGTTACTTTCTTCTTTGGGGACATAACGTTAGAAGAGTGTTCAAAAGGAAGGATAATTAAGACATCCAAAGGTTCAAAAGATGAAGTGGTTCCCTCCTCACTTGAGCTCTCAAAATTGTATCCCTCATTAGCTGAAGCCTCTAGATCATCTAACACAATTGGGAAGTTTGGATCTTATAACACTCGCTTCATAACTGAAGAGGTAGTAGAACTGTTATTGTCATATAAGAAGTAGCAATTTTATACCGTTGCTGAACTGCCCAAACCTTCTAAAGGTCAATGAAGTTAACTTCATTATCAAGAGGACATTTCTTCTTATTATTATCTTCCATGAAACGAGAAAAAGATATTAAAATAAAAGGAGACAAAATGTGCAAGAGCCAAAATAACCACTATAGACCAACCTATTCCTTTCCCCTCTCGAGGACACCTCGACCATTGATATACCTGAACCTCAGGAGGGGGGAATATTGCCAGTTCTACATGATGACCCCATGGTCTGAATAATTTTTGTTAGCGTTAGGATGATTCATAACTAGATCGTAATTGCCCACCCTCGCCTTCAAATAGTATGTACCCTCATGGGTTACAACCCACATATAACAATACACAATTTTCCTAATACCAAGATTGGTCCCATGTAAATTATTAATGTCTTTAATGCCATTAATGATCCTCAAAGTGTTCAGAGCAACATTGGTAGAGACCATATCAAAATATTTATAAATTGTAAGTAATAAATCGTTTGGGGAGAAAATCACCGTACATTCAGCTATGAAAATGGAAGGCAATAAATTTCCCTTGAAAATACTAGGAGCTCGCATGGCCCCTCAATAACATCCATAATAACCCATGATTGGACATGATGATCATGTTTAAGTTTTTCAATAGTTACCTTATTAATGATGTACACCATGTTTAGAGAATGGCAACTTCGAAAAAGAATGAGTAACTAAAATTGAGAAAACACAATAAAATGACAGTGAAGAAAATGAGTGTGCTTACAATGAAAGACGAATTTGAGGAAACCTTTGTTCAAAGATGCAAAGTTTTTTTAAATGAAAGAGAAATATAGGGAACAAATGTTTTGTGTTCTAAAATGGATTTGCGCTTCCACAAATACCAATCATGGCGAAAATGTGACGGATACCAAAATAATAACTTTTAGTTTCTGACCGACCAACATAATCAAATCCTGTTCCACAAGATCTTTCCCCCAGCTAAAAAAAGATGTTGAAATAACCAATGGGCCCTTGGGTCACTCAACGAACTAGGGATCTCCAACTTATGGAGGATTTATGACATTTCCCTTCGATAAAAAAATAGACTTACTGTCCTTGCATGATAGAGGCGTACCGAAGCATCAATAGCTCAACTTATACATAAATCCCAATAACCTCAAAGAAACACTAAAATTTAGGAAAAAATAAATATGGGTACCGTAATTAAAATAACACATAACTTTTACGTTCTCAACATAATTCTCCAAACTTCTTACACACCAAGGTGATGAGGAGTCTAAGTCCTGAAAGACTCCCATGTATCTATCACTTGGAACCATTCAAGATGATAAGTGATAGGTATGAATTTCTAGGGATAATATATATATATATATATATATATATATATATATATATATATTAACGGACTTATAACTCTCCTAAGCTCCCCTATAAATGTAAACTCGCCCCTCATTGAGACGAGCACATGATATTGTATCATCGAGCAATACTATAACTCTAGCGACTAGTTCTTTGAGTTTATAAAAGAACAAACCCCAAATCCTGTGAACGTATATGTTGCCAAACCACGTACATCTTGCATTAAGTGTTTTTGGTTTTCATCTTTGGATACTTCTCTTAATTTAGCTTATGTGCATTGAATACAAATATCATGGGAAACTAACTCCTGCTCCCATTAAGTAACTAAAATTTTCTACCAAAATCAAATATAATTCATACATCCAAAATTCTAAATCATAATAGTAATGATATTCAAACAATAAAATGTTCCTTACACAAAGTTACAAATATTACGAAATATATTAAATATAATTTATAAGTAAAGAGTTAGGGTAGTGTTAACGGGTGCTAACGGGTATAATGGGCTGTATCAAAATTACCAAAGTCAAGTTATCTTAGTTGGTCTATTATATTGACCTGATATTTACTGAAACCCGATACGCGTAAACACAATAATTTATAATTATTTTATGTATCGAGTTGTGTTGCAGTTTGCTAGGTCTAGGAGCACTTAGAAAAACACTATCAGGATATTATTTATTAGACAATTAAAACAATCACATTTTTTTTAAAAACCCTCACCTAACCCTCACTTATCCCATTCGTTCAAAATTTTTAAACGATAGGCTGCCTGAGTGGGTCGGTGACATATCGACTCGAACAAGGGGTGGGGTTGGTGACTCCAACGAAAACAGTATTTCATAAAGGACGTAAGTTTATATGCTAGTGAGATTTTTGTAAAATTATAATATTATTTGTTTTAACATTAATGGGTATTATAACGAGGGATTAAACTTTATTTAACTCTTCTATAAAAGAACCTCCATTGTAACAACAATCAAGATCCTTAATATGGTTATGTTTGCTAACGCACAGGGTGCCAAATACACACACACACACACACACACACACATATATATATATATACACACACACACACATATAGAAAGTCTCTTGTAAGGATTTCTTATGGTGCAGACCCTGGTACATACCATTTTTTTTAAATAGTAAAAAAATAAAATTTCTGCTAAAACTTCATGGATATGATCTCCATGGTGGGAAGATCATCTCTATTTATTTTCATAAAAAAATTTAATAAAAAACCATTGAGATGATGTGATATGTCAAAAAACGGTATAAATATGCATTTTCAACCGTTGAAAGTTTGGGTCAGCGTCATCCACTTGATTGATTGATTTTTTTGATGAAACTTTTTGGATATGATATTTTCACTGTCAAGATCATATCCATGAAGTTTCATAAAAAAATTCAATCAAAAAGTGGGTGAGATGATCGTCAAAATTTCAATGGTTTAAAATGTATATTTATACTTTTTTTTTACATATTTCCTCATCTCAACGTTTTTTATTGAATTTTTTGATGAAAAAATTTGGAGATGATCCTCTCACAGTGGATATCATATCCACGAAGTTTCATAAAAAAATTCATTTTTTTACTCTAATAAAATAATGGTATGTACCGGGGTCTGCACCATAAGGAGTCCTTACTGGAGGGCCTCTCTCTCTCTCTCTCTATATATATATATATATATATATATAGACACACACATTACATGCATTTAAAGGTTTACTGACTAAAGCAGTGTAACGTAACAACATTGAGTTATTATGAGTTAAATTATAAACTAATTATTTGAATTTTGCCCAAACCCAAAACAAGGAAACTAATTTTTTTCGTAAAATCTCAAATTTTTTATTCTTTTTACTATTTTTTAAAATTATTTCTCATTCAAGTAACCATACTTTATTTAAGTAAAATACCACGTGTGGTTGTTCCCCACTTGCCATACAAGTTTACCATGTGGCAAACTCGTCCCTTATCGCCCATATATATTGGATGACATAAGTATGAACGAGATAACGAAATTGAGTGAAGAGTCCTCCCATGCATATAAATTCAAGAAATAAGGAGATATAATAATTTAAGCTAACTAAAGCAATGCCCTGAATCAAGCAATAATTGACCCATAATTCTAGCTATTTAATTCAATCCAACTCCTTCCTAACATGCACTAATTACATCTAGTATGTTCAATTTTAGATTAATAAGATGCAAATCAATTAAATTTATTAGTACACAATTCATGGAAATATATATTTGATTTTTAGTGGAAAGTGGAAGTAGATCAAACGTAACAAAACAGTACCGGATAGTTCAACATAGCAACATATGATAAAAAGACCCAAACTTAAATAACATAAACATATAAGTCCACACAGGGAGATCAAGTAAACTTAATTAGAATCGGATCCTCAAGATGGTTTCTATTTCTTTCTTCATCAATGATCATTCTCAATAGATTAGGGGGCTCCACTAGGGTGAAAAAGTCCTCCGCACAAGTCTTGGTATAGTTATCCAACCAGTGCGTAGAACGATTTGCCTCTCTAGGTATGTAGAGCACGTTCATGTTCAAATTATTCTTCAAATCACGACAATTAAGGATGATGGTAGAGAGTAGGCGGTTCTCCCAATTTGCTTCATTTATCATGTCAACAACAGTCTTGCAATTCGATTCTAAGGTTACATTCCTGCATGCCTTGCCCTTAGCATTGATCAACTAGTAGAAAATGTCTTTGAGCTCAGCATGTAACGAGGAGGCCCATATGATTTCCCTAAAAAAAATCGATGATCCACTCTCCTCTATGATCGCGCACAATGCCTTTAAAAGTACCAACTCTGGTGTTGTTATCCCACCCGCCATTCGTGTTAATCTTTATATTACCAGCACAAGGAAACACCTAAGAAGTAAGTGTGACACCCCGCCAAATTAAATATCGGGTGATCAGTCCTTTATTAAATTAAAAATCAAGGTGAATAGTTGGTTAATTCTTAGCTCCACTGTCGCAAAAATAAAATTTTCAAATTTAACACCCTAAATAATTAAGCTAAGTGTCAAAACAATTTAAAGTCTTATTTCCATTTTTTAAATTTCAACTTGAAATCCTCTTTAAATAATCAATAGTCTAAGAATCACATAAGTGCTACAGATAACAATCAACACAAAAGAATTAATCCATCTAGATTAACCAAATCAAGTCAAATACCCATACATGAAATCATCCTGACAAAAGTTAACTCCGAAGGAATACTGAATACTGGAAATATAAACAAACATAAATTTCTGACAAATCCAAACTGAATAGGGAAATGGGAGACACATGAACTAACTAAGTAGAACTAAAACAAGAATAGAATCAATGAAGAGGTCATATAAAGCAATGGCCTGCAACTCCCACATCAGCTGCAGCGCGTCCAATCCAAGGAACCTATGCATGATGCCCCTGTGGCTGGGCACCTATAATACATACATACCTATATATATATATATAAGAGAAATAGAAAGAAAACGGGTCGGAGCCCAAGTGTAAAACAGTTTTAAAAATAGTTTAGCAAGTATTTAAAATGCTTACCGGCTATTGCAACAACCATGTTAGTATGCGACACTCTCTTGAGAATTCTCACCTCTCATCTAGTGTGCACGCCTACCGAACTAATAAATCTCATAAGTTTATTTTAACTTAACTTTCCCATAAGGTTAAATTCAGATAATTACTATGGCTAAGATAATTAATTTCTAAAAATTAAGCTCTCTCATATATCTTATGTTATTTAAAATAACCCAGTGATGTCACAAAATTCCCAAACACTTATAATAAAGTTGGAGTATTTATTCATTACTTAACTACTTTTATGAACAGTATAAAGTTCCCATACTTAAGTATATATATATATATATATATATATATATATATATTAGTCACTCATATAATATATATACTATCGGTACTCTACATAAAATCTATGGTGCTGACATACTCTGCTATCAAGTCCCCGTATCACTCGTACTATGGGAAACACTAGTTCGAAATCACTCTCGAACTGTATTAACACAAAACACATACAATTGGAGGCTAAGTATAGTTCCAAGTCACTAACAGGTTAGCACATACCCTCGCGTCTCATAGGACCATCTGACTATCACTCAAATAGCTTGTATGAAGGATACTATCTTCTAGGGTACAAGTCGTTATCCCCCATAAAGGCCCAATCGAGATAAGACCGTCCCGGCCCGGAAACCCCGTGATAGAAAGTAGCTCGGGTATGGTTATTACATAGATATATAATACATGTACAATCACACAATCATATATATATGAATATTCACATTTCTTAATTAGGTGCGCCCACGACCCATAATTATAATTAACCGTTCTTAGCACATTTTACTCGATTATCTTGTATAACGGACTTGTCACTTTTATCCTCATATATAAGTTACTCCATACTTAATTCTCATCTCTCGAAGTATTCTATCTCCCTATGTATAATTTCACTAGGCACTCTCACTTATCTTCTAGTCTAACTTACTCACGAGTCTCGATGTTTTATTAGACGTACGCATGATTTCATATGTGTGAATAACTCCCCGTTAACCCATAATTTCAAACTACATTAAATTTTCACACAGCGAAGTCCACCTAGACCCTACTGGTCTTCTCTATATCCCATTATGATCTAAAATTAATAATCAAGGGTTCCTACGCATTTTGACCGGATTAAACAAAAAGAAGGAAAATACACAATTTTCCAGGAGGGATCGATCGATCGAGGAATGGGGTCGATCTATCGATACCGTCGATCAATCGATGTTGGCTGATTCAACTTAGCTTGCAATTTCAATCAAAGCATCATTATTCTCTATCGCACGCTCATTCAACTTAGCTTGCAATTTCAAGTTGGCTATTTTCACTTTTAGCGATTCTGCATACAACTCACTAAAGGCAACTTGTTACTTTCCTACATCAATTTCCTCATCCTAACTAACTTCACCCTCACTCACTTGGGATTCAGACTTAGTGGTCCCGAAAGTCACTACACCAAAACTGCCCACTTGTCAAGGTCTAAAACTGTGACAAGCCAAACTTGTAAAGGTCATTAATTGTGACAAGTTTGGGGGTGACAACTGACCTTGTCACAAACTTTTCACGGTTAAAGATCGTGACAAGTTCATTAGAGTTGTCACGAACTTGTCATGGTCTTTGACCTTGACAAGTTTATCACGATCAAAGATCGTGATAAGTTCGTGACAAAAAACTTAAATTGTCACGGTCTTGGACCGTGAGAAGTCCGTTACAAATAAAAAATAGTCACGGACTTTGGCCGTGAGAAGTCTGTGAGAAGTTTCTTTGTCATAGACTTGTCATGGTCAAAGTCCGTGACAGTTTTGTGCAGAATTTAAAAAAAAACTGCTGGGCAGTATGGCCACTGTCACTGTCCCACAGTATAGTTGTATCGATTATAGAAAAATTATACCTATCCAAACGACATATATCCAAATAAAATCGAAATAATGTACCAAATCATGGCATATATAATCCATATCCATATAAAATGGAAATACAAATATCCATATCCAAACCAACATGTACCAAATCAAAAAAATACAAATTAATCCAATATCCAAATAAAATGAATAGAAACAATGTCATGGCATAGGGTCTTGAGAAAGTTGTAGGAGGAAGGAAGGCTACATAACATATGCATTGACACACCTTTCAATTCGCTGAACGTCGCATTTTTTCGCGCAACCCCAAAGGTGATTTCTCCTTTTCGGACACCACGTGCATGATGTGCTCCCTTGCTTCAATCTCTTGGAGGGGACGTCGATGAACCACCATACCCGGTAGGAACCCCGGGTCCCTCAACGCCCTCGCTATCCTCTTCTCATGATATATGTCGAGTAGAAACATGTTGGTCCAATCAATTATTGACATAGGCCACTCAAAGTCAATATGGTAAATGGATCATATGGTGACGAGTCCATGCGTATCAGTAGTGAAGCAGTGATGTCCTTATCTACCTCTACCTCCTTCTCCTTCTCCTTTTCTTTCCCCTTCCCCTTCCCCTTCCCCTTCCCCTTGCCCTTTCCCTCATCGGAGGTGGACCCCAGCTGACATTTCATGAAGGCTTACATATCTAGGACCATCTCCTCCAACCTTGATAACTTATTGTCCTGGGTTTCCACCTCATGAGCCAACCTAGTGTTGATCATCTCCATTCCGATGATCCTCGACTTACACACCCGCAAGATCACCCCTACTCCTCCCCTTACGATCCGCCCCGAGCACTTGCCCGAGTGCGTCTCCAACTAAAGATACTTTGTCGGCATTAGACTGTGACTCATGCACTTCCTTAAGATTTTCCTAAAACGACAAAAACTGCACGATTAGTTAATTAAGTAAATAAAAAAATTATATCATATTTAAAAAAAATTAAACATTTCTAATTTACAATGGTGGTTGCGATGCTCGGGGACACCTCCTTGTCCTTGCCCTTCTTTGTCCGAATTATCACATAAGCATCAAGCCTATGTGGCCTACCCCTAGGGCCACTCCTCGTCTCTTGAAATAAAATAATGCAGAATTAGTAAGTAATGCAAAGTAATGTTAAATTAGAATAACATAAAAATAAAATTAAAGAAAAATATAAACTTACCATCTTTTGCTCTACCTCGGCATAAAACGTCCTCCCGAAGTAGAGCACGTCTAACCTTTTCTCCCGGTTTTCCCTCCCCAATTGGCAAGATGCAATTGTCCCTTATCGATCTCATTGTTGACAAACTTTAACCACTGCGCCAATGAGATCGGATTCTTTGAGGGGACGATGTCATATAATCTAAGAATGGACTCCTAGGTCTTTCCAAAGTGCCATGCTTGCATATTCTTCTTCCACGTCTTATATTGATCCCTCAATTGTTGCAACGTGGAGTCGCGAACATGTGGGATTAGGCCGAATTATTCCTGTTAAACAAATACAAACCCAAAAGAAGGTAAGTGTTAATTGCTTATAAATATAGATATAGATATAAATATAAATACACAACCTATAGTGCTCCCCAGATGCCAATCTTGAGCTCATTAGGCACAACCCTCTAGTTACTATACCCCAGGCCAACGATCACCCTCAGCAGCTGTAGGGATCAAGTCAATAATGCCGTTTTATTCTTGATGACGGACCCCAATTTGCCCCATTTTGGGGGCCTAGTGGCCGAGGACCCCTTGTCTCCTCCACTACCGCACTGGGATGAAGACATTTTCTACAAAAATTATTATTATTAGTACAAACATGTATATGCACTTTGAGTTAGTGCTCAAATCTGATAATAACAAATTCGAGATATTTCATTTAATTATGTAATTTAAAGTATGTTTCATTTAATATAAAGTACGCATAAGAACTAAGACTTATACCAATTTCAATAAATATGATATCAATTTCAATTTCAATTCATACCAATACGAATACCAATTTATATCAAATTAAATTTATACCAACACCAATACAAATTTCAAATTCAATTTCAATTTCAATACAATACCCAATACCAATTTCAAACTCAGTTTCAATACCAATACCCAAAACTAATTTTAAATTCAATTTCAATACCAATACCCAATACCAATTTCAAATTATACACACGCACATTGCCCCCCCCCCCCCCCCCCCCCCGAACAAACACTCTTGGGTCATGGACTTTGAATTAATGTTTAAATTGATTAAAATCCTAATTAACATATTCACTAACCATAAAACCCATTTTGATTCAAATCCGATAATAATAAAACAATAGAAAAATACACCCACTGGATATTACAAGCATTAAACTGATCAAGTACAAATGAATAAAAAACATTAAATTATCATCATATAATAATAAAGTACTAGAATAATACAACCACTAGTCATTACAAATAATTGGAATACTTATTATAAATCTATTTTTTTTTAAATTCGGGTTATCATAAAATATGGATTGATATTAGGTAGGAGCAACCAAGTCATCCACACTATTTTTTAGACGCATTGGCTCATCTAGGACGATTACCCAGGGCTCCTTATTGATATACTCCAAGTAAAACACTTGCTTGACCTTTTAAAAAACACAAACAAATGACTCATCACTCATGTGTTCGTTGCTCTTCAACTTGGACAAGTCAACCATGATCAAATTGGTGCCAAGATCAACTTTACCAACATTTTTATCCTCAACTCTTACCCAATAACAGTAAAATACAACCTCTTTGAAGCTTACATAGTCCAATTCAAATATATTTTGAATTACACAATAGTAAGTCATTTCAACTTCAACAAGGTTTTTATCTTTCGCGCTCGCTTAAAAGAAAGTAAGAGCCTTGTATGAAATGCCTGAGTTCAGTACATTTGTATTTTCCTCGTACACCCTTGCACCAAATACGTAACCGTTCAATTGATACTTTTTGTACTCTTGTTCCATAAATAAGGGTCCAGTGGCTAGACGAGCAACCCTTGATGTCGCATCACCCATCTTTAAGAGATGAGAATATAAATAAATTAATTTGGTTAGTTGTAAATCTTTAATGTAATGTGGGATTTAATAACAACCATTTTCGTTATAATTACCTTGTGTGACAACCATAACCTGAATTCACTATATGATTGTGACATTATTTTTCGTGTTTTATTGTTCTAACGGGCTTCATATTTTCTGCATAGAAAATGACAAATGTATTACAAAATTAATTTTGCATAAAAATTAAAATAATGTAAAAGTTTAAATAATTTAAACTTACTTTTTCCATTCTTCGACATCTTCATGTGTGTCAAATAGATAACGAGCTACTTGTTTATGTTGCAAACTCGTTAATTACACGCGTTTTCCCTACACATGACCACCCTCCTCGACGAACTCATTAATGTCATCCACGCTGGTCGAGTCAGGCATATATTCCCGAGTGTAGATTTATGACTCCATGGTGGTGTATCCCTCTGCAATTGATCCTTCAATGTATCATGTATTCTTGATGTAATGTTTGAAAACTTTCATCAATCTTTCAAATGGATATATCCATCGATGCTGCAAAGAAGTGCCTCATCGCATAGGTGTACCAATAAGTGAACACTTATGTCAAAGAATGATGGGGGAAAGTACTTCTACAACACACAAATCTCTTCGATCACCGCCAATTTTGCGGTTACTATGTGATGTCGATTGACTACATTCTCACATAAAAGTGATAAGAAGTTACTAATTTGCATAGTAACCCTCCATAAATCCTTGTTCTTGGAGAAACAATGCTTAAACAATAGAGTAACCAATTGCATGATCACATGCCAATCGTGGGAATTACATTTATGTAAATCGTGGGTAGCATAATTGACAATCCTTTGCAAGTTGGATGAAAAATTAGGTGGAACCTTCAAATTATATATTGTGTCTAAAAGCACCTTCCTTCCCTCACTCGTCAAAGTAAACGCACCAGGGGGAATTGTTTCCATTCCCATACTATATTCTTTCAACATTAGCCGTGGCTTAAGTTTCAACGATTTAAGGTATTTTCATGCATTTTCTCCATCCTTCGAATGACTCCCCTAAGGAATGCGCCCACAATATATTCAGCAATGTTCTTCTCTACGTGCATCACATAAAATACATGGCACACCGCGTTATTCTTCCAATCGGGCAAGTCAAATAAAATTGACCTCCTAAACCATGCATCTCTTATCTTAGTTTCATTCCCACTTGGGGTCTTCTTAATCTTGACATTCTTAAATTTATGATTCTTACTTGGCATATTAAGGACACAATCAGAAGATTTACTTTTAATTTCTGAACCTGAAAGTTTTCTCTGCGGGTTCCTATGTTAAACCATGCTAAGTAAAAAATTAAAACCTTTCTCAAATCTAAAACTATGAGCAGGGTGGGTGCATGGGTAAATTCCTCCTAAGGCAATGGTTTACATTTTTTGAGCTAGCGAGGAGACAAAGAGATTCAGTATTCTCTTCACATATAGGACACCCTAAATAACCATGTACTACCCAATCGGATCATGTCACATAAGCAAGAAAATCATGAATTGCCCATATCAACATATCTTTCAGCGTAAACTCTTTTTTTCTAAAATAGTCAAATGCTTGCACACCCTCTTTGCATAACTCATTTAATTCTTATACTAAAGGATCCAGGTAGACATCGATGTCCTCACTTGGTGCCTTTGGCCCAGGTATCAATAAAGACAACATCGAAAATTTAGGTCTCATACACTGTGAAAGGGGGAGGTTGAGTGCGACTAGGATAAATAGCCATACACTCTGATTGGCACCTATATTTCCAAATGGATTGAAACCATCTATTGATATTTCCAAATGAATGTTCCGTTGTTCTCGAGAAAAATTAGGATACTCAAAACTCATCCTCTTCCAAGTTGTAGAATCAATAGGATGATGCATTAGATGATTCCATGCTTCTTCCCTAACATGCCAAGTCATTGCCTTCGCTATCCATGGTATTGTGAAAAATCGCTTTAATCTAGGCCCAACGGGAAAATATTTTAAAAAATTTTGAGGCACTTTTGAACTTATGCCTTCCTTGCCAACAGATTGGACATATCCAGGTTCATCGCATACCGAAGACCGATCAAGATTTTCATACTCCTTTAGGCATAGTATGCAGTCATACACACAAGCATGAATTGATTTATACTCCATTCCTAAACCTTTCAAACTATTTTTTATAGTAGGATAACTATTTGGAAGCATATTCTGCTTGGGTAGCATGTCCTTCACCCAGTTAAAAATTTATGTCTCGCTATTGTTAGACAAACCATATTAGGTCTTCAAATAATGCAAACCAACCATGACATGTAAAGTTGTTTGATCTTTCTTATAGCCAGAGTATAACGGCTGGGTCGCCTCAAATTTTAAACTTTGGTAGTCCTCGTCAAGGTTTATCCCAGAGTATCACTTCATGTATTCCATATGTGTCATCAACTAAATCCTCTATCATATTATGATCTACATTATCATCCTCTCCGTGTACATCTATCCTACTTGTTGAAGGTTGTTGTGAAGGCTACTCGGGGATAAAAGGAACTTTCGATTCCCCATAGAAAACCTAAAATTGATAACTATCCTGCATACCTCATCTTAACAAATGTATTTCAACTATTTTCCACTCAAACACCTTACCTTTCTTACACCTAGCACATGGACATGGAAACTCTTTATCATTATGACATCTCTTTGCATATAATATCAATTCAATTTCAATTTCAATTTATACCAATACCAATACCAATTTATATCAATTTCAATTGATACCAATACGAATACTAATTTATACCAATACCAATACCATTTTTAAATTCAATTTCAATACCAATACCCAATACCAATTTCAATTTCTATACCAATACTAAATACCAATTTCAATACCAATTTTAACACCAATATGTGCACTAGGGATCTAGAAAATTAATCAATTACTTAATTTTAGTAAAAACAAATTATCTTCAAGACTGGAGTATAATATTCGGCACACTAATCCTTCATTGGTGTTCCACATCATCATCTCCTGGCAATATTTCTTGTTATGATCGATGAGATCAATATTCCCATCATAGATCTTGAATATTAGGAGTAAAAACTTCTTAGGAGGCTCAAACTCTTCTATAGATCGACTAAAAGGTGATTTCATCTCGTAGATGAGTTCTCTTCTAGCAAGATCCTTGGTAGTATGATCCATTTGATTCATTGGGTGTCTCTATACATCCCTTCTAATAAAGTCATGGAGCTCTTTGTCTCCTCACTGATCATTGGTGAATGGTCTCCCTTTAGGAGACCTTCGACGAGGAGAGCACTCCTTTTATCACCGAGTACTCCTTCTATGGATCCGAGCTATGCTCACTTAGGGGTCAAGAGTTCGTGAGCGGTAGGCACAATTGCACTTCTCTTTCTGTGATTTATTCTCTAGTTTCTTTAGACACTATGGGATCATGATGTTCGGTTGTTATTAGATCCTGTTGGTAGCCCTTTCATCTCGAAGGTGATTTTCATAGTTGTCAATGAGCCTCAAGACCTGGTTGAATCATTCAAGCTCATCACTATTCATCATTCTATTCTTCTGAGGTTGATAATGAGTATTTAAGGAGTGGCAATACTCACCAATCTCGAATCTAACCCTATTAAAGAGATGAGTTAGTTGCTAATCCTCCTGGTCATCGTGATCATCATTGTCAAGGGCATAAACTGATAGGTCTACATAATTGTATTATTGATGACCCTCCTATTCATTTACATTCACAAGATCTTGGTTGGGTGAGTGAGAAATCCCGTGAATTTAGCTAGCGATAAAGCACTCATATTGTTGTAACACACTGCGCAATCTAGCCACCTTATTTGCCAGATTGCTATGTAACCCCCATGTTTTTGAAACATAAAAACTTTGTTAAATTAAATTTCAAAAAAAAAATTGGAATCAATTTAATTTTGTTATGTAAAAAGGTTGGTATTTATATATAAAAATAAGGATTTAAATGGAATTTAAATCGGGATTAAAATTTGGAAATTATAAAACTTTTTGTATAAAATTTGGGGGAGGATTCGACCTAAGGAGAAAAATAAATAAGTTAAAATATTTGATTTTCGATCGAACTGAATTTTTTTGTGCAACTTTGTTTCGTCTTCAGTTACAACATATTAAATTTTCAATGAATTCCAACGGTCTGATCGTCTGGAATATTTTTTTTAGTGTTTCTATTTGATTATGACTCAATTCGTTTTGGTATATAAACATAAATTTATAGGTGTAGGACTCTTAAAGCACATTTTATCCTTCTTAAAAATCAGTAGCCTCCCATAATTTCATTCTCTCTCATCTACAAATTCTAGCCCCATTTAAAATCAAGATTCAACCCAAGTTTTGAAGGCTCATAGTGTGTTTTCTTAAGCTTGTTCAAGAACGAATCTTTATAATTTTTCGTGAAGAATGCAACCATTTAATCATAATTTTCGACCGACTTTTCTTCAGGCATGAATACTTATATTCTCTTTCTTTAGTATTATGCGTTTTAAATATCGCCTAAACCTTAATGACATGTTTTCTTAAAATAAATTAGCAACCTTAATTAGTGAAAATGAAATCTATATTTGGACTGATTTAAAAAAAAACTCTTAAAATGAATTAAGACTCACAACCCTTGTATTTTTAGGATAAAAGTTAGATTTTTGTGAATATGGGTGTAGGTTTTCATGTAGAAAACCATAGTGACCTTATTTAAATTAAAAAGGGACTTGTGCAATCACATAGAATTTTATAGGTGTGATAAAAGCGATTTTTTTTATGTGTGTAAACCATAAAACTTGCATGATGTTGGAATTATATTAGTTGCATAAAAAAATTATTTTAATTAGGAAGATGAATTGAACGAATTAAATTAGATTTATTTGTGATCGCAGGAGAAAATTGTAGAATTGTTGTTAATATGTCGTATGCGAAATATTGATTTGATTATATTTTTCACCGCAAGTACGACGGGATTTTGGGTAGTTATGATCTCACCTTAATTTTAGGAGTACTTTCTTGATATGTGAGTATGTCTTAGTTACGGTTAACACTTTCTAGGTATTGGACTAGTTAGTGTATATTTTTAAGGAATTCTGGGGCGAGGCTGATTTTTGTGTCGTTGTGCTGATTCGATATCGTAGGCGCGATACTAAGAGGACATTAATAGTTTATATTCATCCTATATAATAGGGTAGGATGTACTTGTGTTTTAAATACCTCTAGGTATGAGACTAGGGGTAAATTTGAGGATTGATTCTTTGTCTAAAACAAAATAAATGAGAAATTGAGAATCTATTACTAAGATAATAAATGGGTATTAGAATGGATTGGAGTCGCCAATATGTGTAGTATTGACATAATACAAGCAAACTAACTATAGGGACTTGGGTGTGTATTGGTGTCACGAATATGCGCAGTGCCAACAGAATACATGCGAACAGACTATAGTGATGTGTCGTGTGTGGAACCTCACCAATATGTGCAGGGCTGACATAATAAAGGTGAACTGGCTATAGTGAGGGGATGGTGTGTGGTGTAGAACTTTGGGTGTGCTAGCAATATGTGCAGGATCCAGGAAAGGGTGAGATGGCTATAATGATGCCGCATAAATTAAATGTGGGAAGAATTTGTTAAATTAAATTGTAATAGTTAGTTAAATATTGTCACATGAAAATTGTATTTAAATAGTGGGGTGTCCCAGTTAGGTGGGTAGTTAGTGGCAATTTTTTTATTCGCATGTTAATTTATATCTCATTTAAATTAAAATATTCTATTGTGATTTTTATCATGTATAATGCTACTGTCTGGGTTCATGGACCCTAATTGGGAAGAGTGGCTTGTATTCATGCATTGGGCTCTGACTAATTGCATTGACTAATTTTTCACGTATAGTGTTGGAGTAGCTGCATAAGAGTGATTGGAGATATTTTTGGAGGTGCAACTGGTGTTTATTTTAGATACCCTGGTAATTAGATTTATTTTTCGTTCCATCACATTTATTATGAGACTTTATTTATGGATTTGGTGGGACAATCGGTTCCACAGCTATTTATTGTTTTATTCAAATATTTACGGTTGGATCATTTCATTTGTGTTTATATTTATTTGGAGTTGAATTTATTTTGGAGATTAGTATAGTGATGGATTTATTATTGCATGAATGGTTATTATTATTGGATCAATTTGATTATTATCTTATGGAATGAATTTTTATATGTTTCATATCTGTTACACGATAAGGATGATTACTTATTTAGTAACGCCCGCCGTAGTTTGGCGACGGCGACTGGTCACCTCGCTTGCCAATATTGCTTGGGGTTTAAAGATGGTATCAGAGCATGGTTTTAAGTCTCGTAGGTTATGAGTTTGTTTTATCTTCCACATTTCTTATCTTTGATTTATTTTGATGATTTGTACTCTCAGTTATTCCGAGTCTAATGTTGTCTTGTTACTATCTTTTAAAATGGCGAACACTAGGAGAGTTTGAGATAGGAGCGAAGGTTCAGTTTCTTACTTCTCGGTTCAGGAGAGGCCGAGGCAAATTGTGTTGGATGTCGAGGAGTTAACAATTATTGTGCGTGAGGCCACAGTAACTGGTATTGAGGTAGGGAGACAGAGATGGGTAACCTTATAGGTGTAGTAGCAGGGTACACTCGCTTTGACTTGGGATAGGGTAAGGGCTAGTTTCCATAAGGGCAATCCTCCCACCTTCGTAGTAGGATCTAATCCAACGGTTCCTCACCAATGGAGGAGATACATGGAGTCACACTTGAGGCTGGTGGAATGCACATATGTGTAGAATCAGATGTTGGCTACGTTCAAGCTGACTAGAGATGAATTACAGTGGTGGGAGAGTGTCACCACATCGGAGGATAAGGATCGCTTGAATTATGTAGATTTCTTGACAAGTATTTCTTGTATGTGATTAAGAGCGCGAAGAAGAGGGAGTTTCTGGACTTAGAGCAGGGATCAAAATAAGTTGCTGAGTATGAGAAAGAGTTCACTAATTTGTCAATTTTTGTACCTGAGGAGGTGAATACAAAGGCGAAGAAGATGGAGTGCTTCATTAAGGGTTTATCTTGGTCAATTAAGGAGATAATGTTGGGAAATTCGGCGTACACTACTTACACATAGGTGGTCAGAGAAATTGAACTGCCAAAAGAAGTTGGGGAAGAAATATGAGTCAAATGGTCAAACAGGAGAGACCAAGGGTCATAATGACTAGAAGTGGATGAGACAACGAGTGAGTCAGGAGAGGCAAATCAATAGTTTCCAGCAGGGCTATCAGGGGCAGGGATAGAAGGGTGAGAAAAACCATTAGGCATCTCGGACCTTTTAGGGTGTCTGTGTTTTGTTTTTAGAGAGATATGGAATCGAGATTCTAGGTGTCCTAAGAGGGAGGGCCAGCAGGCCAAGGGCCTCCAGCACCGGTAGCGCCAGGTGTACAGGGAGTGCTAGCAGCACTAGCAGTAACCGCAGTGGGTAGGTGTTATATACTTTTGACTCGGGAGTCTCAGGCAGGGAAGGCACCACAATATCCAAGACGTGGCTAGTGGGGTATCATGATATGCATTATTTTCTTATATATATACTAGCGGAATGCCCATTCCTGAAGGCACGACAAAAATTTTCAAAGTACGTAATTAGAAAATGGCAAAAATTTCCGAGGTATGTAATTGCAAAATTGAAAAAAATTTGTTCCCCAACAAAACAAATTGTAATTTTAAAAAATATGGTCATAATTTTCAAAGTATAAGGACCGCCATTACAAATAAAAATCATGTAGTTTGCAATGTATTCACATCATACACGAATAACTCATGGGTCAATAATACTTGTGTATCATACTATGTACAGAGGAAAACTAACGTTTACAAAAACACTCGAGGGTTAGTCGAGGGATTAGTTTGAGGTGGGTGCAAAGTGACACATTCATAAAGATTTAAGAAAAACCAAACTAAAATTCAACTTTCCTATGAAATGTGTTCTCCCCTTTAATATTTTGCCATTAGATCCAACAACCTAGACCCAAAAACCAAACTGATGAAAAACATAGATTCCATAGACTATATTAATGCACCTGAAGGAATATTGCGACTCATAATTAAAAATAAAAAAATATCACCTTTCCATAAGAAGATATTGGGATGTAATTCTTAAATGGAAAAATCATGACAATATACCAAGATGTAAAAATATATCAAGAAAAATAGGTTAATATGCCAACATAAAAAAATGACAGTGAAATGTTTCTTTCATATAAGCATAAAAAATTAAAAGTGAAATGATTCATATAAGTACTAACACTAGGATGAAATAACTAAATGAAATACACCAAGAGCCCCGAGAAAGCATCTGGTTACCAAGCTCGCCAGGAAGTCTGCTCCGGCCACCAGAGGAGTGAAGAAGCCCTATCGTTTCCGCCTATGAATAGTGGCTTTTTGGGAGGTCGGGAAATACCAAAAGAGCACGGAGCCTTTGATCCGAAATCTTTCGTCTCATGTTCCAAAGTAGTGATGTTACGGCCCTTCAGGAGCATTGAGCTTTGGGGGTTAACTTGCAAGTTGAATCAAAATTTGGAAATGAAATAAAAGCACCATAAATCAACTTGCTCATCATCCTTTAAACATAAGAGAGAGAGAGAGAGAGAGAGAGAGAGAGAGAGAGAGAGAGAGAGAATAACTTACGCTTATCAACTGAGCTTTTGACCTCATATTGTGAATCCATCACTCACTTGCGTGAATTTAATATTAGATCTGCTTGAAAAAATTTACACAAATGTCCACTCTTACTTGAAAACAATTAAAAATAGTTAGTATAATTGGTAAAACCTCACCTCGTGAACCACCAAAATGACCTAAAAATATTCAATACTTTTGCATACACAATAATGCAAACTTGGAGAAATCTTATAAAAGAGGGTGAAATTAGCCTTAAAATTAAACATCTAAAATCAGGGCTGAATCAAGTAGCTGAATATAATCACAACAATATAACGGCCGACCCGATTTAATTTCAATACAAATAAGTTCATTTAAAAAAAAAAAAAAAAAAATAGGTTATGACCTTCAAAGGGATTGAGCTTCAATATTGAACTCCAATACTAAGAGGTCCAATACTAAACTTAGAAAATAAAAATAGTTACATCCAACTATCAA
This sequence comes from Sambucus nigra, assembly GCA_949130495.1. Lineage (NCBI taxonomy): Eukaryota > Viridiplantae > Streptophyta > Magnoliopsida > Dipsacales > Adoxaceae > Sambucus > Sambucus nigra. The sequence goes on along the minus strand of OX422220.1, from coordinate 431,663,067 downwards.
ATTATCTTCGCAACAATAATGATCTCGGTGGATCTTGAGTTCCCATGAATCCAATAAATTAATGATCTTGGTGTAAATGTAAATGACAATTAATGCAAGAGAATATAACAAAAAAATATTTTCTCAAAGAGATTAACCAATAAAACTTACAAAGTAAATATACACAACTCGTATGTTAAATGAGGCACCATATGTGCCAAGTTTGCAGCGTCCACGTTAATGAGAGTCGTGTATTTACCACACCTAAAAATTAGGTGTTGAAATACGAACTAAAGTATACAAAATTTGAATCACCAAATGAACAATTAAAAGCAAAATTATACATCAAATATTAGATGTACTAAAATGGCGATCAAAATGGATGTACTGAAGTTGCTACCTCTCATGTTTCAGTACGATATGAACCAAATAATGAACCAAATTAACCCTTAAATTCAAATTGAAGGAAAAACATACAAAATTCAAGCCCAAAAATATAAAAAAAAATCCCAAATAAAATAGTTAAATCACAAATACCTCCAACAGTTCCCGATTTAAAAATGTATGATAGTTGCAACTAATATGATATCTGACACTACATTGAAGAACTTCTTTTTTTTTTTAAGAAAATAGATTTATTCAAAAAGGAGAAAAAAAAAAGCCTTTCTCCAGTGGCCGAACAAGCTTAAAGACATCAAATATTGAACTCCCTAACAAGCTCAAGATCCATGCTAGATTTACACTTTTTGAAAAGGAAAGCTAAAAAAGAATCACGAATGCCATTGAGGATATTAGAGATTAAAACTTTTGTCTTCATAGCCTGGTAATCATAAGCATCTCTATTGTGACCTTTCCAGATCTCCCAAGTAATAAGAATTGGAATAATGATTAGAAGAGTAGAGAGAACATAATTTCCTTTGACTTTAACCCACCAAGACATACGCTCACCTCTGATTGAGATAGAAGAAGTTATGATACCAATGATACTTTTAAAATGGGCCCAGATTGATGAAGCTATATCTCCCTTGAAGAAAACATGATTAATAGATTCCTGGACAGGGCTGGCGCAGCAATGGCATTTTGAAACAATAGGAATTTTGAGTTTGGCAATTGTATCATCAGTAGGAACAATTTTATGAAGGAATTTCCACATAAAATTGGAAACTTTACTAGGTAGTCTCTTGTTCCATATTATTTTGAAAGAGAATTGGGGACAACTTTTATATCTAACAATATCCCAAGCTGATTTAAGAGAGAATGTACCATTGTTATTAGCCATCCATTTGAGATTCTCATCATCAATGGTGAAATCGTTAAATACTGGAAGAACCTTGTGCATCCTTTTCCATACATGGGAAGAATTAATTTTGCAAGTAGATTCAAGTGGGACACATCTTTTACAATATTTATTTTTCAGAAAGTTGCTCCAGGGTGAGTCTATAGACAGAAATCTTCACCAAAGCTTGCAACAAGAAGCTGCAATGTAATCCGGAATGAGCTTTAGTCATAAGCCCCCTTCTTCATAAGGAAGACAAATAAAATTCTAATTTTTCCAATGTCTTTTCATAGAACCTTCAGAGGAACCCCAAAAGAAGTTTGAAAAGAGAGTTTCCAGAGTCTTGATAATTGAAATTGGAGGATCCAGAGCTTCAAATAAATGGTTAAACATTGATTGAGTGACATGTTTTAAAAGAATAATTTCCCCTCCTTGACTCAGCAATTTACACGACCAGCCTTCAAGTCTCTTCTTGATGTTATCTATGAGCCCATTGTATAAGGAACTCTTATTTCTTCGTGCAGAAAGGGGCACACCCAAATAAAGAAGAGGGGGAGATTTGAAAGTGAAATTTGTAGTGCTTTCAATGATTCTTCTTCGAGATAAAGAGCAAGATTGAGGGATCATGAAAGTGCACTTGGAATTACTCAGCACTTGACCAGAGATAGCTTCATAATCCTTAAGAAAAATCATAAGTTGCTTCAATGACTTTTGACTGCCAGAGGTGAATATGAGATTGTCATCTGCAAAAGAGAGGTTAGAAATAATAGGACTACTTGTAGGCATAGAAAAAGAATCAATCTTACCAATCTCAAATAAATTTTGCAGCCCTCTATTTAAGACTTCAGCAGATAAGATGAAAAGAGATGGAGAGAGAGGATCTCCCTGCCTAATCCCACAAGAAGACTTAAAGAAGTCATGAGTTGTTCCATTTATAAGAATGGAGAACCAACACTCTGAAATTAACCTCCATACCATGTCTATAAAGGATTCATTGAAGCCAAATTTTTTGAGAACTTGAATGAGATATAACCATAAAACTCTTTCATATGCTTTAGACATATCAAGTTTACAAACTAAATTTGTACCTCTCAGTTTTTAGTTGAAGTTAGCCATGATTTCCTGGGCAAGAAGGATTTGTTCCGAGATAGACCTATCCTTGATGAATCCTGCTTGATTTGGACTACATTGAAGAACTATTGTAAAAACTAAATACTTAATTCTTTTATTCTCTCTTGAATTCCCCATCATCAAAAACCTATACAGAATATGCGATCTTGAAGGATGTCAGTGTTGTTTAACTGCTTCATTGCATTTCAGAATGGTTTAAAGACAGTGAGTTGGACCTAGGTACCTCATCATGCACCAATCCTTAAAGGCGAGGGCCCATTTGGTCATGAATAGTGACAATGTTTTTGCATCCGATCTATGCTCATTAAAGTTTATCAGACTACTATACTCTAGGTAATGATTTCGACAGAAGTCCTGTATATAAAAAAAAATGTCAGTGAATATTCCATGGGCCATGCTCGACTTCAAAACATTCTAACAATAACACCCACAATTGACGGATCAGACTTGAAATAACCACATCGTTTGCTTACTAGTCGCTTCACATGAACTAATTGTCCGTATTAACTAAAAATTTGCCTCAGATGGTCATCTGTAGCATTAGCATCCCAATCACTTCAATTTCAAGCTAATATTATAAAAGTAACATAGAAATACAATGGAACTTATGTACTTTAGAACTAATCAATACTTAGAAATGCTAATTCAAACACTTAAGACCATTATAGTTTACTTTTGAAAAAAAAAACTCTCATTCACTGCTCAGTAAGAATTATTCAAAACTTCATGTATGGATACAACTTTAGGTTACCAAAAGGAAAAATGGAAGACCAAAAAAAGTGACAACAGCAACCTACACCTCACGTACACAAATAGGGAACGTCTACCTGCAAACACACATTAACTTCCACGAAAAATTTTGTTATATTTTTGACTTGTCGTGGGGTTGGCATGAGAAAATTAAAAGAAAATAACAGATAATTCAAAAAAGAAAGATAAAATAATGAACCTAGTGGTATAATCTACTCAAAGTTAATCAGATTCTAAGTGAACAAAGAATATGATTTTTCAGATTCAAAAAGTTGTAGTAACCACCTCGGTTGCAGACATTTTTGTCACACTGCTTGGAAGTATCTTCATGAAAAAAGTTCACTGCAGAAAATTTCACAATAATGGACATACTGCGTAAAATCTTCCACTAAGATTTTTATAAAAAATTTATTACCTAGCCTATTATTCCACATATGTTTCAATATAACCCATATCTCCAGCTGATTATGATTGAGCTTAAGGGCGGCAGTGGCATGGGATCACTGATGTTGTCTTCCCTCCTAGCTAATCATCATTGGTAGCTAAAACATTAACTCACTACAAATTAGAATCTACAATAAAGATTCCACTGTAGTCATTAGTGATATTAAAACATAGATATTTACACACATAGTATTCACACACATGGTATCTAGCTATAACTGCAACACAATGATATCGTTAGTTCATCACAACAAAAACATCAACTATTCAAAACCTAAAAACCAAATCTCAAATTGAAACTCCAAAAAACATGATTTAATGTGTCGGATTCCCCCATATTGTGGCTCTTCAACTCCAAAAAACATGATTTAATAACGCGGCGGTAAATCACATTTGCTCCTAAAATAGACTTGCTTTGTTTTCTATATAATAGCAACAGCTGGAGGATAATATGTCAGATTCCCCCATATTGTGGCTCTTCAACTCTTAGTGGGGAATCAAGAGCCAAAGTCAATGAACAGGGCTTACACCAAAACATCTTATTCAGCTTTACCTTCTCAAATAATTTCATCTCATCCAACAGTAAATGGAAAAACTTAATTGAAATTAGTTTGGTAAATGTAAAATAATACCTCCGATCTAGTAGTAGAATCATCCCAACTTTTGATCTGAATAGTTTTTTTCGACGATGGCTCGGTCTGAATAAAGGGGTGAACATCGGATGACAGTGTGGTAGCAACATGGGGTGAACATCGGATGGCTTCTGCGAATGGCTCAATGGATTGGTCTGAACAGAGGGTGGAAGCGTTGTATCTGGATGCAGCGACAACAGCATGGTCGTAGCGGCGGTGGCAGCAGCGTGGTAGCTGTATGCAACATATATGCATACAACTGCTGCATATATGTTGTTGTAAGAATATATGTTACGTATATGGTGTTGTGCATATATGCAGCATATATGCATACAGCTACTGCATATATGCTGCTGTGCATATATGCATATAGCTGTTGCAAATGTGCATACAGTTGCTGCTCCGCTAGTTGAGTTCCTGGCGAATGTCACAGGTTGAGTTTTCACCTATGCCAATTAGAATTGCAAATCTTGAGTGAGCTATTCTTCCTCTAGGAAATATCAATGAGGAAATTCCAGTAGAAGCAATAACAAGCACAGCTTAATCAGATCTAAGCCCGAAGTCCCAATTATCAACGAATTGTTCTCCGATTTCTCCTTCATATCTATTTTTTCTCTGCTTCTTAATAATTTCAATCTCCTTGCGATCTTCACTAATTAGCCCCATCTTTTCTCCCTCAACTTCCCTTTCCCTCTTTTTAGGCTTCAAGGATCTGACTGGTGCTGAAGCATTCAAGCAGTCATCAACATTTGCTCGAATTCAAATCTCCTAGGACTTCCACCTTTAGGTGTAGGCTCTGCCATTAAATATTTCCTGAGAATGCACTAAAAAAAGAGTAAAATATTGGTTCCCACCCACTAAATATTAATGAAAACATGCTTATTATATCTAAGAATCTAACAAATTATATATTTTTGCAAGTCTTCGTATCTACTCCTAAATACATCAAAAGCAATTAACCGCATAATTTTAATGCTTTCAATTTCCTTGAGAAATTAAATACACACGATAGTTCAAATATTTGAAACTAACCATTTTGTACATATATGGAGGCTTTATTTTTAAGATCACAAAACTTAAAATTGTATGAGTGAACAAAACTTCAGATAATGAGGTAAGAATCTACATGAAAATAAATTATAAACTTAGTTTAAAAAACTCACTTCCCGTGTCTAATACGATTTCAATTCTCAATTAGAAGTTGGGGAACAAATATGAATCAAATGGTCAAAGAGGAGATAACAAGGGTCGTAATGACCAGCAGTGGATGAGATAACGAGCGAGTCAAGAGCGGCAGAGCAATAATTTCCAGCAGGGCTATCAGGGGTAGGGATAGAAGGGTGAGAAAAACCTGGGTAGGCATCCCGGACCTTTTAGGGGTGCGTGTTTTGTTTTTGGAGAGATAGGGCACCGAGCTTCTAGGTGTCCTAAGAGGGAGGGCCAGCAGGCCAAGGGCCTCTAGCACCAATAACACCAGGTGTATAGGGAGTGCCAGCAGCACTAGCAGTAACCGCAGTGGGTGTGTGTTATATACTTTTGACTCGGGAGTCTCAGGCAGGGAAGGCACCACAGTAGCCAAGACGTAGCTAGTGGGGTATCATGATACACATTATTTTCTTAGATACTTATATATATATATATATATATATATACATATATATATTTATTTATTTATTTATTTTTTTTGACCGTGGGGTTTATGCTTGTAGGATGGGGTGTATGGGCACCCAATTACGACATTCTATGGATAGGCATATGTAAGCCTTATTTTATTTTTGCGCATTTATGCTTAGTCGAATTTCAAGGATGAAAATCCTGTGCTAGTAGGGAAGTATATAACACCTCGTGTTTTTGAGACATAAAATTTTTGTTAAATTAAATTAAGAAAAATAAATTATTTTGGAATCTATTTAATTTTAGGATGTAAAAAGGTTGGTAGTTATTTATGAAAATAAAGTTTTAAGTGGAATTTAAATCGAGATTAAAATTTGGAAATTATTTTTTTTCGTATAAACTCAGGGGAGGAATCGACCTAATGAGAAAAAAATAAGTAAAAATATTTTATGTCCGATTGAGCTGAATTTTTTTTGTCCATCTTCATTTCGCATTTAGCTACATATTAAAATTTCAGTGAATTCCAACAGTTCGATCGTCCGGAATGTTTTTTCTAGTGTTTGTATTTGATTATGACTCAAATTCTTTTGAGTATATAAACATAAAGTGACGGGTTTAGGACTCTTAAAACACATTTTAGCCTTCTCAAAAATCAGTAGCCTCCCATAATTTCATTCTATTTCATCTAAAACCCTAGCCCCATTTAAAATCAAGATTCAATCCAAGTTTTGAAGGTTCAAATTGTGTTTTCTTATGATTATTCAAGAACGAAACTTTATCAATTTTTTGAGAGTAATGCAATCATCTAATAAGAATTTTCAACTGAATTTTCTTCAGGCATGAACACTTATATTATCTCTCTTTATTATTATGCATTTCAAATATCGCCTAAACCTTAATTACATGTTTTTCTTAAAATAAATTAGCAACCTCAATTAGGGAAAATGAAATCTATAGTGGGACTGTTTTTTTTTTTAAATCTTCAAACAAATTAAGACTCATAACCCTTGTGTATTTATGGTAGAATTAGATTTTTGTGAATATGGGTGTAGGTTTGCATGTAGAAAATAATAGCGGCCTTATACAAATTAAAAAAGGATTTGTGCAATCACATAGAATTTTGTAGGTGTGATAAAAGGGAATTTTTTTGTGTGAACCATAAAACTTTCATGATGTTGAAATTATATCAGTTGCATAAAATAAATTGTTTTAATTATGAAGATGGATTGAACGAATTAAATTAGATTTATTTGTGATCATAGGAGAAAGTCGTAGAATTATTGTTAATATGTCATATGTGAATTATTGATTTGAATATATATATATCACAGCGTGGATGATGGGATTTTAGGTAGTTATGCTCTCACCTTACTTTTAGGAGTACTTGCTAGATTTGGGACTAGTGAGTATGTCTTAGTTGCGGTTAACACTTATTAGGTATAGGACTAGTTAGTGTAGATTTTTACGGATGGCATAGTCCGAGGTGGGTCTAATTTTTGTGTCGTTCCATTGATTTGATAGCCTAGGGTCAAGACTAGGAGGATATTAATAGTTGAGATTCCTCCTATATAATAGGGTAGGACGTACTTGTGCTTTGGAGACCTCTAGGTATGAGACCAGGGGTAAGTTTGAGTATTGATGCTCTATAATAGGGTGGGGCCAAAAGAAAATAAATGAGAAATTGAAAAATTGAGAATTTATGCTTAAGATAATGAATGGGTATTAAAATGGATTCACATTGCCAATATTCGCGGTGCTGACAGAATACATGCGAACTGGATATAGCGACGTGGGTATGTGTTGGCATCACCAATATGTGAAGTGCTGACAGAATATGGGCGAACTGGCTATAGTGATGTGTCGTGTGTGGAACCTCACCAATATGTGCAGAACTGACAGAATACAGGCGAACTGAGTATAGTGAGGGGATGGTGTGTCATGTAGAACTGTGGGCGTGCCAACAATATGTGCAGGACCCAAAAGAGGGTGAACTGGCTATACTGGTGCCCCATAAATTAAATTTGGGAAGAATTTATTAAATTACGTTGTAATAGTTAGTTAAATATTATAACATGAAAATTGTATTTAAATAATGGGGTGGCCTAGTTAGGTGGGTAGTTAGTGACAATTATTTTTATTCGCATGTTATTTTATATCTCGTTTAAATTAAAATACTCTATTGTGTTTTTTATCATGTATAATGATACTGTATGGGTTGACGGACCCTAATTGGGGAGAGTAGCTTGTAGCTGTAATCCATTGCGTTGACTAACATTTTGGGTATAGGGCTGGAGTAGCTGCATAGGAATAATTGGAGATATTTTTGGAGGTGCAGCTGGAGTTTATTTTAGATGCCCTAGTAGTTAGATTTATTTTCTTTCCCGTCGCAATAATTATGAGAATTTATTTATGGATTTGGTGGGCTAATCGTTTCCATAGTTGTTTACAATTTTATTCAGATATTTATGGTTGAATCATTTCCTTTGAGTTTATATTTATTTGGAGTTGGATTTATTTTGGAGATTAGCACCGTGATGAATTTATTATTGCATGAATGGTTATTATAATTAGATCAATATGATTATTATATTGTGAAATGAATTTTTATATGTCTCATATATGTCACATGCTAATGATGATTACTTATTTCGTGACGCCTGACGTATTTTGGCGGCGGCAGCTGGCCACCTCTCTTTCCAGATTACTCGGGTTGTTGTAATCGTTTCCCACAAATGGCGTCAATTATTAATGGTAATTTCCCACGGTGTTTTTATTCAATGATCACAAGCTAAATTAAGATAAGTAGTCAAATAAAGAGGACCAAAACACACAACGCTCTATATTATTCAAAAACATGCCTACGTCCACGGGGTTTGGAGTTAGTTATTTTATTAAATCTAGCAAATAACTTGGGATTCGAAGCCTCCAATAACGAAGTTGAGTATGAGGTCTTGCTCGACGGATTACGGAAAGCACTTTCCCTTGGATTCTGTCACCTTGATGTCTTCTACAACTCAAGGCTCGTAACAAATTATGTATTAGGACACTACAGTGCTAGGGACAGGAATTAGGCCACAGACCTTGAAGAATCCTAGCACTTAGTCGCCCAATTCAAGCTTGAATATGTGCAATAATTCCCAAGATGGAACTATAGTTATACAGGCGCACTAGTCATACTTGCCTCAGCTGTTAAGGGTGATATGAAATAAACAATTGAAGTGGAATACCTTGATCGACCCAGTATTAGAAAAGGAAAATTTTCCAAGCAAGTTATTATCATTAATAGGACTCCAAGTTCAATGGATCCGATTGTGCACCACCTAAAGGAAAATGCCCTGCCACTTGTTAAAAAAGAACCACACAAAATACGTGTAAAATGTGGTCGTTTCAACATAGCAAAAAATTAAAAGCTTTATGAGTGTTTTTTTAGGACCTTACCTCTAATTCGTGCACCCAGACGATGTCGAGTGGACCCTCTACATACTTTATAAGGGGATATGTGGAATCCACATACGAGGTAGGTCACTATCATTTAATGGTATAAAATAGGGACACAAGTGGCCATATATGTAAAAGGATGCAGTCGCTTGTGTTCGAAAATGCAAGAACCGTCATCTGTTCTTGCCGTTGGCACGCTAAAAAACTAACGACCTCAAGTCCCCTACAAGTCCTTAGTCGTTTGCCTAATGAGGGCTTGATATCTTTTCCCCATTTCCCCATGCGTCTGGAAGTAGGAAGTATCTGTTGGTTTGCATAACCTGCGTCTTTGAATGGGTTGAATGGGAGACCTAGGTAAACATTCAAGATGTCGATATGACCAAGTTCATATAAAGGAACATCACAACACAATTTGACATCCCTCGAATTATCATCATAGATAATGAAACTCAGTTCGATAGTAGCCTCTTTCAATGCTTTTATGACGAGAACAATATTAGGCATTACTACATTTCAGTGGCCTATCCCAAAAGAAGCATAGACAGGAAGAAGCTTCCAACAATAGAGTCCTCAACATAATGGAAAAATCTTTTGAAAAAGCAAAGGGCACTCGGGTCGACCATCTCCCCCACGTTCTCTGAGTATTCTGAACAACACACAAACGATCAACGTGTGGAAACACCCTTTACTTTGGCTTATGGAATAAAGATGGTCATCGTTATGGAAGTAGGTTGTAATACCCAATATAAAAAATAATATTTATAATTGGATTAATTTGGAATTAATTAAATTAAATTGCAGTGATTGATCCGGGACGATAAATATTAATTTGTGGGATAAGGGTTAATATTTATCGATGTGAATTTTATTGAATATTACTTACTGAATAAAATAATATAGGATTATGAATATATTAAAATTGTCACAAGTGGTAAATATGACAGTTATAGTAATTTAGCTGGGACGTGCGTGTCAGTCGTATCGGGACATAATTTGAGGTATAAAATGTAACTTTATTTTTGGTATTTCAAATGGTCATTTCAAGTGCACCAAACTATTCAGAAGGGTTGTACCCGAGGGTTTAAGTTGGGTCTCGGGGCAATTTTAGGCCAAACTGGTACCCTAGAGGGGTATTTTAGTCAATTATATTTTTTAGGTAGGGAGACCCACGAATTGAAGAGGTGTAAATCAGATTGAGAGTGGGAGAAATTAGGGTTACGTGAATTAAACTTGGAGAGGTTATCAAGGGAGAAAAGGAGAACCCTGAGTCCCAAGGGCATAAAACACTACTCTTGCATCACTAACACCACCGTAGCGTAGATCGGAAGAAGAGGATTGCAACCATAAATATTTTTTAGTGAGAATCAGAACTCCATGACAAGGGAAGTATTTATCTGGCAAATATTAAAAATTTATTTAATCCAAGTTAGTGTTAGATAAATAAATTCATGATTGTGTGAAGAACTAATGTAAATTAGAAGAGATTAAACCATGTTTGGGGTAGGAATCATGCTAGGTTAACTCTCTTGAGGCATGTAGAATGAAATTCACAAAATTTTGATGTCATAATGTGAGGAAATATGTATTTAAATGGTTTTCTTAAACCAAAATATGAACTAGGGTTTTTATGGCATGTTCTTGAATTAATTTAATTTTATGAGTAATCTTTGATGATTTAATGATTCTCTCACGTTAGAAACTGTTCATATATGTTGGTATAACATTTAGTATGATTGGTTGGGAATTTGGGGATTTATTAATGGAGATGGTAATGTAAATGGGTGAGATTTTGTAACTGCTAAGGAAAAAGACGACATCAGGTCCACCGGACCGGTTCGCCGCTACCCACCAGACGGGTTTGGAAGGTTGTCAACAACACTTCGGCGGATCGGTTCACTAGCCCCACCGAACCGGTTCAGAAATGTATTTTTGATTAAATTTTAGGGATTCGTGTTTATAATTTGTTTCCAATTAGAGATAATCAAGTCTTGGAACCTTAGAGTAGGATTGGATGTAGTTGACCTCTCGAGAATTTAATGGGTTACGTAGAATGCGAGTTAACAACGGAAATTACATAACGTTGAATAATATGGACGATACCTAGATGAATGTGAAGGTTACGAGTGAATCTAAGACCGAATCAGCTGTAGAGGGATAATTTACCTACTGAAATAGTTTGATGATTAGTTAGAATATTTCAAGTAGCGAGGGATACTGAGGAATGTACAATAAAAAGTATAATTGAAATTAATCAATATGTAGGATATTTGGGGAATATAAATATACTACGTATGGGACATGTATGATCGGTTGCGTGGATACCTATACGAATGATATAAATAGTTAAAATTGTATGATTTATTATGTGTATGACATACTGAGCTGCTTGCTATCAAGGGGAGGTTTCTCATAGTGGATGGTCTTATGCTGATGAGCCCATTGGGGGGATTTTAGACTTGTACCCAGAACATAGGACCTTGGATATGTGTTATCTAAGAGTATGATAGTTTTGACGGTTGAATGAGAGCGTAGGTATGTGCGTGACCCATTTGGCTGGGGACTATGTTCGCCTCTAATATATGTGATTTGTATTTATGGTTCGAGAGAGAAACAAAGCCAATTGTCCTTTATATAGTGAGTGATGTACCAGGACATGATAGCAGAGTATGCATGAACTGCGGGTCTCAGCCTAAGGGTGGTGTAGTTTTATATATAATTAAAGTGATATATATATATATATATATATATACTTGTGATTTATGCTACTGTGTGTGCTTAGTATATGGGAAGATTATGACATTTAAAATAATCTTAGTACACCAAAGAGTAAATATAAATGAAGATGCTTGGCCATTAATTATAGCTTCCTCGGTAACATACTGTATGGTCGATACGAGGAGAGCGATGAGATAATGGTATAAATATGGACTTGGCTTAGACTAGTTAGAAGGGGTAGCATAATTAGGAAGGGTTAGGAATATGCGTTAGGCGTGCATACTAGATGAGGGGTGAGGACCTTAAGTGAGAGCCGTGAAACTAACATGCATATAATATCTGCAAATTATGTATTTTAAATACTTCCTGAATTTTTAAATATTTTTATTCGGGCTCTAACCCATTTTCCCAAATCGATTTTTTTATACAAAACCAATTTAGGTGCCCAGAAACAGGGAGGCCCAACTTAGGATTTCATTACTACAGTTGTTGTGGACGATTACAAGTTTTAGTTTGATAGATGCTTCCATTTTCTTAAAGATCTGTTGCACTCCTTACTTATCTCAGTCGAGCATGTTGCCCATTTTCTATTAGTAGATATTTCCTAGACATTGTACTCCTTTTTATTTCAGTTGTGGATTTGGACTTTTAATTATGGATTATTAAAATGCCATTTTAGACGGGGGTGTTTACTCCAGTCATTTATTATTTGATTAAGTATTTCTTTATTTGTCTTGTTGATTAATTTAGTATGGTGAATGTGATATTTAAATGTTTAAATGTTTTCAATTCATTGGACGTTAATGATAAATGTAAAATTTGACTTTAGCTTTTCAAATACTTGGTGGTTTGTAAATATTAAAAAAAAAATCGACAGTGGTGCTAAGAAAGAACCAATCTAGATATTCTGTTTTTGATTTAATAAAGTACTGATAACCCGATATTTAATTAAGCAGGTTTCTTATAGGTATGTCAACCCTGAAGTCCACCTTAGTTGATCAAGATATCAACAATGAAGCAATCAAATCAGAACTTCACTTAACTGATGAAAAAAATAGAATCGGACCTTATAAAACTTTCCTTCTACCCATATCAGTTGGAAAAGCAATAGAATATGGGTGTGAAAATGCGAGGCTTCAAGGTCGGGGACTACGTACTTAGAAAGATCGTGGGCAGCGCCAAAAAGCGTCAAGATGAAAAACTTGGGCCCAATTGGGAAGGCCCATTAAAGGTCATTCGAGACAGCTGAATTGGAGCCAACGTTTTAGAAATAAGCGAGGGCGGAGTGGTTTCCCGATCTTAGAACACAGATAATCTAAAAAAGATTTACTTTCAAATTTTTAGTTTATAACTAGATTATTTCGTTTATATAAATTTTAAAGTTTCTTTCAAAAATTCTTTCAAACTTCAAGTTCTCGCACATATCTTTGTGCTTTGTTCCAAGTGGAAGGCAGATGAGTCTGCAGTAAAGAAGATAAGTTAGCTGAATGAGTTCTCTTTAACATAATACTTATCGCTTTGATGATCATCTTCTCTCAAATGTCTTCTTTTAAGACTTACTAATTGAGCAATCATAAATAAACTCTTAATAAAGGGTTTGTATACAAAACTAAGTGGTTAGTCGGCCAATATCAAGAGTTTGAGTGAATAAAAAAACATGAACAAGGTCTTACAACCGATCAAAGGCCTCCTAGAAATCCTAGGCACCTATGACCAATTGGGTGATAAAAATACTTATTGGGGAATGACCCCACAAACAGGTGCATTTTTACTTCACTGGTTAGGCCTGAGATTAGATGCGATGACATCACCTAAAAGGAAAGACCATAAGACCACACATCATACGAGGAAGAAAGAAATGAAAAAAATTCCATTAACACTTAAAGTTATTACAAACAAAAAAGGAAAATAATTTGCAACAAATGGTATATATTGCTAGATCAATTGCGCGGTCAAGATTTGTCAACTGGAAGAAACTTGAGCTCGTATTTATATTATATCATGGAGGAGACTTCCGAGATTATAGTTGTCTCATTATATTTGACCCCAATGTGTCGGGACTGTACTGATATGATTCGGGATATTAAACTCACTGTTGAGCAGAGATATTTAGCTCGTTATCGATTTAGCACCGTAAAAACTAGTGATAGTGAAAGCCCCTATTGTATAGTTCTTTTAGTGATGTGGGAGTATATGGTTACACTTGTACATATGGGGATAGAATTTTGGATGTTCTGATCATGTTTATATAGGACCTACGGATCTCGATTACCGATCATGCTAGGTAGTAGTGTATCGGGAGGGTTCCTTATTTGGATTTTGCTTGTGAATCATCCCACGCATGAATCCTAGCGAATGTCGAGAGTTGAGAGATCTGTTGGTCACTAAGGCATGAATTACCACTTTAGTTATTACTCGTGTAGGTGGGCGAAAGCATGGTTTGAGAACTATTCTATGATATAAGAGCCGGTGAGTCGAGTAGTGCTGTGTGGGGAGCACCGGTAAAACCTTTTTGCACCACTAGGGATGGGTGGCGCAATATGGAGTGGAATGTAAATGATTTTAATAAAAATAACTGAGATTATCCATAATGTATAGACACACTGAGAATGTGGCGTCGGAGTTGAGATAAGTGTGTTATATGTGGAACATTAGAGATGATTGTGTAGTTGTGCACGTGATATACGTTGTATGGTCACCCTAGTCAATTTGACTTTCAGTATCGTCTGTGATGAGGAGGCATAGAAATATGTTGTATAGGTGTCTATGGGACAGGCATGAAAACTAGTGGAAATGTAAGTGATGTTAAACTTCATTTGAGGAAAGGAAACATACAGACTGTGTGTATGTCGCGAGAAAAATCCCACAACCCAAGTGAGTCTGAAAGGTGAGTCAAAATATGTTGGGAATAAATTGAGTCTCACCTAGATGCATGCATAGGGTGGTTCGCGCATAGATAGGTTGCTAAGATTGAAATTGACGAAAAAAGGGCTTAGGAAGTGCTAAATTTTGGAACAAACGTACGGGCCATAATTTTTATATAACTCAGAATAAAGGGAGTAAGATATTCCACGTGATGTGAGGTATGGAGCATGTTGATATCAGGGTGAGTGAGACATAGTGGAGTTGTTTACAATTTTTCCACTCGTAAAAGGAAGAGGTTGGTTCGATACAACAAGAACCGAATGTAGTGATATATTAATGATTCCCGCAATGGAATGGGTATGTGCATTGATAAAGCCTATTATTGGTGTATCAGGAATTGTAGAGTGGATAGGATTTTCTTTGGGTTGAGGAGTGAATTGACCAAGAATAAAATAATCGTTATTTAATTGAGGTGTGTTATATTGTCGAAAGAAGATGATCGCAACCATACAAATTTTCTACTGAGAATCAGACCTCCATAACAAGGCAAGTATTTATCTTGCAAATCTTAAGCATTTATTAAATTCATGCTAGTGTTAAATGAATAAGTTCATTATTATGTGAAGAATTAATGTAAATTAGAAGAGATTAAACCATGTTTGGGGTAGGAATCATGCTAGGTTAGCTCTCTTTATGCATGTAAAATGAAATTCACGAAATTTTGAATTCATAATGTGAAGAAATCTAGATTTAACTGGAGTTCTTGAACCAAACAATGAACTAGGGTTTTTATGGGATGTTCTTGAATTAATTAAATTTTATGAGTAATCTTTGATGATTTAATCATTCTCTTACGTTAGAAATTGTTCATATATGTTGGTATAACGTTTAGTATGATTGGTTAGGAGTTCGGGGATTTATTAATGGATTTGGTAGTGTAAATGGGTTAGATTTCGTAACTGCTAAGGAAGAAGGCGACATCTGGTCCATTGAACCAGTTTGTCATTATCCACCAGACCGGTTCGGAAGGTTGTCAATGACAGTTCGACGGATCGGTTTGCTAGCCCCATCGGACCGGTTCAGAAATCTAGTTTTGATTAAATTTAGGGATTGGTGTTGATAAGTTTTTCCAATCTGAGATAATCGAGTCTTGGAACCTTAAGGTAGGATTGGATGTAGTATACCTCTCGAGAATTTAAATGGGTTACGTAGAATGCGAGTTGACTACGAAAATTATGTAACTTCGAATAATATGGAGGAAACCTAGATAAATACGAAGGTTACGAGTGAATCTACGACCAGATAAGCAGTACCTACTAAACTAGTTTGATGATTTGTTAGAATATTTTGAGTAGCGAGGGATACTCGAGAAGGTACGGGAAAAAGTATAATTAATATTAATCAATATGTAGGGTAATTGGGGAATATAAATATTCTATGTATGGGACATGTATGATAGGTTTTGTGTATACCAATAATAATGATATAAATAGGTAAAATTGTGTGAAAGATAAGTTGTATGATTCATTATGTGTATGATATACGTACGCTGCTTGCTATCGGGGGGAGGTTTCGCATCGTGGGCGGTCTTATCCTGATGAGCCCATTGGGGGGATTTTAGACTTGTACATAGAACATATGATCTTGAATAAATGCTATCTGAGAGTATGATAGTTTCGACGGTTGAATGGGAGCGTAGGTATGTGCGTGACCCATTTGGATGGGAATTATGTTCGCCTCTAATATATGTGATTTGTATTTATGGTTTGAGAGAGAAACAAAACCAAGACATGATAATAGAGTATGCATGCACTGCAGGTCTGAGCCTAAGGGTGCTATAGTAGTATATATATTTAGAGTGATATATACTTGTAATTTACACTACTATATAATTAGGGTGCTAGAACACAGTAGTATACATAATTAGGGTGGTCGATTTACACCACTGTGTGCTCTTAGTAGATGGTAATATTATGACAATTAAACAATCTTAGTACGTAAGGGATTAAATATAAATGAAGAATTTATGCTTGGCCATTAATTATAACTTCCTTAGTAACATACTATATGGTTGATACGTGGAGAGCGATGAGATAATGGTATAGATATGGACTTGGCTTGGACTAGTTAGGTGGGGTATCATAACTAGGATGGGTTAGGATTATACGTTAGGCATGCCCACTAGATGAGGAGTGAGGACCTCAAGTGAGATCCGTAAAACTAACATGGCTATAATATCTGCTTATTATGCATTTTTAATACTTGCTGCATTTTTAAATGTTTTTACTTGGGCTCTGACCCATTTTCCTAAATCTATTTTTTTGTACAAAATCATTTTAGGTGCCCAGTCACCGGGAGGGCTAGCCTAGGAGTTCATTCCCATTTTTCGTGTTGCAGTTTCTATGGATGATTGCATGTCCTAGTTTGACAGACGCTTCCCTTTTCTTGCAGATCTTATGCACTCCTTACCTATCTCAGTCTGACATGTTGCCCATTTTCATTTAGTAGATATTTCTGAGACATTGTAGTCCTTTTTACTTCAGTCGTGGGTTTAGCTTTTAATTATGGATTATTTTAATGCCATTTCAGACTGGGGCGTTTACTCCCGTCATTTATTATTTGATTTAGTATTTCATTATTTGTGTTGTTGATTAATTTAGTTCGGTGAATGTGATATATAATTTTTTAAATGCTTTTAAACCATTACACATTAATCAACAACACAAATAATGAAATACTAGGTGGTTAGTAATTTTTAAAATATTTTTGACACTGATGCTAAGAATGAACCAATCTAGATATTATATTTTTAATTTAATAAAGGACTAATGACCCGGTATTTAGTTAAGGGGGTCTCTCAAATGGTTTCAGAGCATCAGGTTCTAGTGTCTTTAGGATCTGTGTGGCTTATTGTGGTTCAGTGTAGCGTTATTTGATATAGAACCCTATTATAGGATTGTTTTACTCCTCTTCGTGTGCACGTTTTTGTTCTCCTGCTACTGAGTATAATTGATACGAATCATATGCGAATTCAGCTTGATTTCGTACACTGAATAATATAAGGTGGCCTTCGAGGGTCGTTAGATGGATTGTAGGAGGAGAGGCTCGGTAGAAGCCATAAAGTATTCTAGGAACAGTGACCCTGATGGGAGTCAATATGGTTATTGTTTGGGCAGATGATGCGAGGATAATGACTAGGGTGTAGTAGTTTACCCAAGCATTGTCATAGAGAATGGTGGTACAAATTTACACTCTCCCAAGGTTCTCGATAAAGGGGGAAGTCGGAGGAGATTTTTCGAAGAACCTTTAGTAAGTATTGGGTAAGAGAGGAAGTGTTATGGGCCGACGAATGGGGGAAATCCAAAGGCAATGGTGTATGGTGGAGTGCATGGCACTCAAGATTTAAATTTTAGTTTATATTTATACTTGCAGGAGTAGTGCTACCATGGTGGGAGATACTCACCACATATCAGAAAGTAGAAGAGAAATTAATTGAGAAATTTTGAGCGTGATCAAACCACAAATTCTTTCAGTATCTGCTCAGACGGAGGTGCAAAGGAAGTCTATGGACATTTCAAGAGAGGGATATACAGAGGTTGAGTGTGATGGAGAATTACTTATATAAATATAACTTCGTACCTAGAGAGATAGGTATTGGAGAGGAAGGTTTTGAAAAGTGACGATGGACTTATGAGTAGAAGTCCCTAGTATATATGGGAAGTCAATCTTGGATGACTTATGCACATGGCATTTAAGACGCACTTTCACAAATTTATATCAACGTTTTCATGGGAATTGATCTAAGAGAGTTGGATACATAGCCAGAGAAGGGCAAGACTAAAGGCAATTGGTGATAGTAATACACCACAAAGGGTTGACCAGTAGGGGATCCATTTAAATGATGTAGATAAATGGAAATATTATCGAGTGATAATGGATTCAATTAGGGCCGCTATAAACGATAGTGTGTTCGACAAGGCCAGTAAAGTCCAAGGAATAATGGGGGTAGTAATCGGGGCCAAGACTACGAGGTCCGAGAGAAGAACATTCCTACTATGTCCAGTAGGTCTAGAGATAAAGATATGATACCAAGAGGTGTCCTATGTGTGGAATGTTGGGCCACATGTATCGATCTTGTCCAACGAGTTAGGGGACAGGAGCGAGATGCCCAATGGAGCAATAGTTGTGAAAGTTTTTGGATCAATGTGGATGATGGTGTTATCTCTAGAAAGCATTTGTACTTCCAGCGCTATTGACAATTAAAACTGTCAGTTTTATCCTAGGGTAAATAGGGTATGTTTGTGTGACACGAGCAAGTCACAATATTTTGTTAACACTCATATCATGCAGGAGACGGATTTTATGGGTGTATTGTTAGTATTACTATTGTCTACCGATATTTATACTATTTAATACTAGAATATAATATTACTATTGTACGCTTATACTATTATTATTGGCAATAGTATTATTGTGGGTTACCTCATTTCGAGAGATAATATTCGAGTATGATGTTGTCCTGGGTATGTGTTGGTTAGCGATGTGTGAGCGATGGTGAGTTGTTACAGAAAGGCTATTGTATTCACTATTTAGGGGGAGGATATGTTAATTAGCGATGTGTAAACTGGAAGAAAGTTAAGCTCGCATTTATATTATATCATGGAGGAGAATTTAGATGTTATAGTTATCGTGTTATATTTGACCCAATGTGTTGAGACTGTACTGATATGATTCGGGATATTAAACTTACTGTCGAGCGGAGATATTTAGCTCGTTATTGATTTAGCACGGGAAAAACTAGTGATAGTGAAGGCGACGTGTTGTATAACTCCTTCAGTGATGTGGGAGTATACGGTTACACTTGTATATATGGGGATAGAATTTTGGATGTTTTGATCATTTGTATGTAAGACCTACGGATTTCGCTGACCGACCATGATAGGTAATAGTGTATCGGCGAGGTTCCTTATTTGGATTTCACTTGTGACATGCCCCACGCATGAATCCCAGTGAATGTCGAGAGTTGAGCGATGTGTTGGTCATAAAGGAATGAGTTACCTTTTCAGTTATTACACTGTAGGTGGGTGAAAGCATGAGTTGAGAACTATTTTGTGATATAAGAGCCGGTGAGTCAAGCAGTGCTGTGTAGGGAGCATTGGGAAAACCTTATTGCACCACTAGTGATGGGTGGGGAAGTCTCGAGTGAAATGTAAATCATTTTAATAAAAATAAATGAGGTTAGCTATACTGTATAGCCACACTAAGAATGCGGAGTCGAATTTGAGATAAGTGTGTTATATGTGGAACATTAGAGATGATTGTGAAGTTGTGCACGAGATATAGATTGTATAAGCTCACCGGTCTATTCAACTTCTGGTATTACCTTTGATTCGGAGGCTTAGAAAGATGTTGTATAGGTGTTTATGGGACAAGCATGAAAATAAGTGGAAATGTAAGTGATGTTAAACTTCATTCGAGGAAAGGAAATAGGCGGACTGTGTGTATGTCGCGAGAAAACTCCCATAACCGAAGTGAGTCTGAAAGGTGAGTCGAAATATATTGGGATTAAATGGAGTCTAACCTAGATGCATGCATAGGGTGGTTCACGCATAGATAGGATGTTAAGATTCTAATAGACGGAAAAAGGGCCTATGAAGTGCTCAGTTTTGGAACAAACGTACGGGCCATAATTTTTATATAACTCCGAATAAAGGGAGTAAGATATTCCATGTGATGTGAGGTGTGGAGTGTGTTGATATCAGGGCGAGTGAGACATAGTGGAGTCGTTTACAAGTTCACCACTCGTAAAAGGAAGAGGTTGGTCTGATACTACAAGAGCCGAATGTGGTGATAGATGGATGATTCCAGGGGCTGAATGAGCATGTGCATTGATAAAGCCAATTATTGGTGTATTAAGAATTATAGAGTGGACAAGATTTTCTTTCGGTTGCGAAGTGAATTAACCAGGAAGGAGGTAGTCATTATTTATTTGAGGTGTGTTATATTGCCGAGCAGCACCCCATCATGCTAATAAAAGAAAAAATGAATCAGCAGAAGGTGCCGCCCAATACTGTTGTAAGTCAGGACGAGACCCTTGAGTCTAAC
Organism: Sambucus nigra; assembly: GCA_949130495.1. Classification (NCBI taxonomy): domain Eukaryota; kingdom Viridiplantae; phylum Streptophyta; class Magnoliopsida; order Dipsacales; family Adoxaceae; genus Sambucus; species Sambucus nigra. The sequence continues at coordinate 431,642,118 of OX422220.1, read as the reverse complement.
CTTAAATTGGGAGTATTAGGAGGCAATGGGGGGGGGGGGGGACGAAACTGATCCCTATGCTAGGTGAGTCAATCGTAGGCCGATGTATGATCGGGAAGAGTGATACAGAATATGGTGTATCGTGATAATGCATATCGTGGACTTTTGGGAGTTATTAGGAATGTTAGCTACAACTAGTAGGGTTGCATGTGATTACCTACAATGGGATATTAACTACTAAGTAACTTCTGAGGCTTAATAGGGAGAAAATTTTTTGCTTACCCTTTTGAATAGTTGCAAACAGGGGCAAGAACAAGTTTCTCGAATTCAAAGTGATTCATGATCCGCCGACTAGGATTAAATCAATCCACATCCTTTTCGTATAGTTTTGGGATGTAGTAAGAATACTTTAATGGGAACCAAAGTTTTAATACCCGACATGAGTAATCAGAGATTCTTGAGGGTGTACTACACAAGGAGAAATGGCTTGGTACGGCTGCGAATGAAATTGATACCTATAGAAATGAGGTCCTTTCTAACATAGAGATAATAGAGCCAGTGGGTATAGGAAGGGATGGAAACTTGAACTAGTTATGTCAATTTTGGGATCATGTTCGGATTATTACTATAAATGGGTTATCGTGTCAAAAATTTCCATCAATAAGTATAGGCTCGCCTCTTAAGACATTGTTATTGAATTCACGATAGTTCTGTGTGTCATTATATAAGTGAGACCTTAAGCATAAAGAAACTTTGATATGTAAGGAATCGAATGAACTTTTTATTAAGTGTGAGTTGTAGTGAACATATATTCGATTGAAACGATACCATTTGGTGTATGTATAGTGGAAATAACAAAAGAAAATTGTGAGTAAAGTCTGAACATTTTCGAACACAGTTGTGCATAAGAATATGAGGTGATATTATATCATAATGCCGAAGAGTCAATGTGGGAGCATGGGGATGAGAAGTACGAGAAATATCCAGAGTTGTTCGTACCAGGTACCTTTTTTTTTTAGAATTTCGGGACTAAATTCCATCATAAGGGGGGTAGTATGTAATACCATGTATTTTTAATGATTTTTATAATTGGATTAATTAGGAATTAATGAAATTATATTGCAATGATTGATCCAGGACAATAAATATTAATTAGCGGGACAAGGGTTAATATTTATTGACAAGAAATATATTGAATATTACTTAGTGAATAAAGTAATATATGATTATGAATATATTAGAATTGTTAGTTACAGTAATTTGAGAAATAAACGTAACTTTATTTTTGGTATTTCAAATGGTTATTTCGAGTGCGCCAAAGCGTCCCGAAGGGCCTAGATAGTAAGAAAAGTGTACTCGGGGCTTTAGGTTGGGTCCCAGGGCAATTGTTGGCCAAATCGGTACCCTAGAGGGATATTTTAGTCATTTATATTTTTGAGATAGGGAGACCCATGAATTTATGTAAAGTAGATCGGGAATAGGAGAAGTTAGGGGTACGTGAATCAAACTTGCAGATGTTATCAAGGGAGAGAAGGAGAACCGTGAGTCCCAAGGCCATAAAACATTACTTTTGCACCACCAACACCACTATAGTGTATATCAGAAGAAGAGGATCGTAACCAAACCAATTTTCTGCAGAGAATCAGACCTCCATAACATGGCAAGTATTTATCTTACAAATCTTAAGCATTTATTTAATCCATGTTAGTGTTGTATGAATAAATTCATGATGCACGTAGAATGAAATTCACGAAATTTTGATGTCACAATCTGAAGAAATCTGGATTTAAATGGAGTTTTTGAACCAAAAGATGAATTAGGGTTTTTATGGGATGTTCTTGAATTAATTAAATTTTATGAGTAATCTTTGATGATTTAATTATTCTCTCAAACTAGAAATTCTTCATATATGTTAGTATAATGTTTAGCATGATTGGTAGGGATTTTGGTGTTTATTAATGGAGTTGGTAATGTGAATTGGTGAGATTTCATAACTGCTAAGGAAGAAGACGACATCAGGTCTACCAGACCGGTTCGCCGCTTCCCACCGGATCGGTTCGAAAGTCTGTCAATGACAGTTCTACGGATCATTTTTCTAGCCCCACTGGACCGGTTCAAAAATGTATTTTTGATTAAATTTTAGGGATTCTTGTTGATAATTTGTTTCTAATTAGAGACAATCGAGTCTTGGAACCTTAGGGTAGGATTGGATTTAGTTGACCTCTTGAGAATTTAAATGGGTGACGTAGAATGCGAGTTAACTATGAAAATTATATACCGTGGAATAATATGGAGGATACCTAGATGAATGCGAAGGTTACGAGTGAATCTAAGACCGAATCAGCAGTAGAGGGACAATTCACCTACTGAAATAGTTTGATGATTAGTTAGAATATATCGAGTAGCGAGGGATACTCGGGAAGGTACAATAAAAATTATAATTGAAATTAATCAATATATAGGATATTTGGGGAATATAAATATACTACGTATGTGACATGTATGATCGGTTGCATGTATACCTATACTAATGATAGAAATCGATTAAATTGTGTGAAAAACTTGATGTATGATTTATTGTGTGTATGACATACCTACACTACTTGCGATTGGGGCGAGGTTTCCCATCGTGGATCGTCTTATCCTAATGAGCACATCAGAGGGATTTTATATTTTTATCCATAACATATGACCTTGGATATGTTATATATAAGAGTATGATAGTTTTGACGTTTGAATGATATCGTAGGTATGTGCGTGACCCATTTGGCTGGGGACTATGTTTGCCTCCAATATATGTGATATGTATTTATGGTTTGAGAGAGATACACAACCAACTGCCCTTTATACAATGCGTGATGTACCAGGACATGATAGCAGAGTGTGCATGCGCTGCAAGTCTCATCCAAAGGGTGCTATGGTAGTATATATAATGAGAGTGATAAATATATATACTTGTGATTTATGCTACTGTGTGTGCTTAGTTGAAGAATTTATGCTTGTCCATTAATTATAACTTCCTTAGTAACATACTATATGGTCGCTACGGGAAGATCAATGAGATAATGGTATAGATATGGACTCGGCATGGACTAGTTAGGCGGGGTAGAATAACTAGGACGAATTAAGAATATGCGTTAGACATGCACACTAGATGAGGGGTGTGTTCCTTAAGTGAGAGCCGTGAAACTAACATGCATATAATATCTGCTAGTTATGCATTTTAAATACTTCCTGAATTTTTAAATATTTTTACTCGGGACCTGACTCGTTTTTCGAAATTTATTTTTTGATAAAACCATTTTAGGTGCCCAACTTAGGAGTTCATTCCTGTTTGCCATTGCTGCAGTTGCCGTGGACAATTGTAAGTCCTAGATTGATCGATTATTCCATTTTCTTGTAGATACGATGCACTCCTTACTTATCTCAGTTGAGCATGTTGGCGATTTTCTATTAGGAGATATTTTCGAGACATTGTACTCCTTTTTATTTCAGTTGTGGATTTAGACTTTTAATTATGGATTACTATAATGCCGTTTCAAACTGGGGCGTTTAATTCCATCATTTATTATTTGATTTAGTATCTCATTACTTGTGTTGTTGATTAATTTAGTATGGTGAATGTGGTATTTAATTGTTTAAATGTTTTTGAATCATTGCATGTTAATAATAAAGATTAATTTTTCATTAGCTTTCCAAATACTAGGTGATTAGTAAATATTAAAAAGTTTTTCGACAGTAATGCGAAGAATGAAGCAATTTGGATATTCTGTTTTTCATTTAATAAAGAACTGTTCATCTGTTATTTAATTAAGCGGGGTGTCTCATAGGTATGCCAACCATGAAGTCCACCTTAATTGATCAAGATCTAAAAAATGAAGCAATCAGATCAGAGCTTAACTTAACTAATGAAAAAAAATTAGCTCTTATAAAAATTTCCTTCTACCTGTAGCAGTTAGAAAAGCAATACAACATGGGTGTCAAAATGCGAGGCTTCAAGGTCGGGGACTACGTACTTAGAAAGATCGTGGGCAGCACCAAAAATCCCCGAAATGAAAAACTTGGTCCCAATTGGGAAGGCCCGTTCAAGGTCATTCGACATAACTGAATGAGAGCCTACACTTTAAAAATAAGGGAGGGAAGAGTGGTTTCCTGATCTTAGAATGCAGATAATATAAAGAAGCTTTAGTTTTAAATTTTTAGTTTATAACTAGATGATTTCGTTTGTTTCAATTTTAAAGTTTCTTTCAAAAATTCTTTCAAACTTTAAGTTCTCTCACATATCTTTGTGCTTTGTTCCAAGTGGTAGGCAAATGAGTATTCATTAAAGAAGATAAATTAGTTGAATGAATTCTCTTTAACATAATACTTATCACTGTGATGATTATCTTCTCTCCCATGTCTTCTTTTAAGATTGACTAGTTGAGCGACCATAAACCAAATCTGAATAAAAGGTTTGTATACAAGGCTAAGTGGTTAGTCGGCTAATATAAAGAGTTTGTGTGAATAATAAAACAGGAACAAGGGCTTACAACTGATTAAAGGCCTACTGAAAAACCCTGGGCACCTATGACCAACTGGGTGACAAAAATCCTTATTGGGGAACGACACCACAAACAGGTGCATTTTTACTTCACTAGTTAGGGCCAAGCTTAGATGTGATGACATCACCTAAAAGGAAAGACCAGAAGACCACACATCATATAAGGAAGAAAAAATGAAAAAAAATCCATTAACACTTAAAGTTATTACAAAAAAGGAAAATAATTTACAACAAAATGGTATATATTGCTAGATCAATTGCGCGGTCAGGATGGTTCATTCATTGAACTCCCAAATCCAGCAGGAGGAACATCCAATGCATAAGGATTAACATTCGTAAACTTATTTGTGATCCTTAACGACCCCCAAGACTCACCCTATCGACCAAGTATTGAGGTTAGGGGTGTGCAAAAAATCGACCAAACCGAGCCGAATCGAAAATTTCCAGGCCGGGTTTTTTTAAGGGTCGGTTCAGTTCGGTTTGATCAGGTATAAAACCGATAGGGTCGGTTCGGTTTTTGATTTTGGCATAAAAAAACCGATTTTGAACCGAATTAATTTTTATACTTTTTATTTTTTAATTTTATATTATATTTATATTAGTGTTGGCCAGATTTTTAAAACGCTTATTTAAGGCTTTTTCGATCCGTTTTTGGGAAAACTTAAAAGTTCAATGTTGTTCAGAACGTGATTTTCTACAAGGAATCGCTAACACACTACCATATCCTTCTTAAAACAGACCCGAAACTAACATATAATATTCGCCCCTGTTTTCGACAACATTCTGCCCAGATTTTTAAAACGCTTATTTAAGGCTTTTTCTATCCGTTTTTGGGAAAACTTAAGACTACAAAGTTGTTTGGAACGTGATTTTCTACAAGGACACACGAGCACGCTACCGTACCCTGCTAAAAACAGACCCGAAACTAACATATACAGTTAGGACCTGTTCACGACAACTTTCTGCGCAGAATTTTAAAATGCCGATTTGAGACTTTTCCAATCCGTTTTCGAAAAACTTAAAACTACAAAGTTGTTTAGAATATGATTTTCTACCTGGGGAATAATCATATGGACAAAATTTTAACTAAATTTATAGGGCTGAAATATACCCTTAATAAAATAATAAATTATTTAAGTTGTGAGGATGCTTAATAAATGGATTTTTATGTGTATGACATACCTGCCATACTTGCTATCACCGGAGGTGGGTTATTAATAAGGACCATGTAATCTTTGTGTGCCTACGGGAGGTATTCTGATTGGTACCTCAAGAACATAAGATCTTTGAATGGCTTATTTGAGTTAATAAGTTCTGCAGACCATGGGAGCGTAGGTATGTACGTGACCCGTGTGTCTGGGAATTATGTTCGCCCCCAATATGTGTTATTTTGGCTTATTGAAACGATTCCTGAGATGTTCGGAATACGTAGTCCTTATGTACGTGATGTACCGGGGTTTGATAGCAGAGTATGTGTGCACCTCACCTTAAGCCTGGTGGTGCTATATTTTTATAGTTATGCTAAATGACTTAGTTGCATTTATAACCGGTTCATTGATAAAATGTAAATACAAATGTTGAATATATTTGAATGGGATATACAAATGTGATAATTCATATTGAAATTGATATAATAATTCTGATAATAGAAATGGTAAGTTACATGTTGAATATAATATGAATAAGATAAATAAACCCCTATGTTATTATGAGAAGACAAGAAGTTACTACAGACTAGTTAGTTAGCAACATAACTAGGACGGGTTAAGGAAATACGTTAAGCGTGCACATTAGTTGAGAGGTTAAGGACTCATGTGAGAATACGTGATCAACATGTATAAAATATTTACTGACTAAAGTAATTAAACACTTGCTATAATTTAAAACTGTTTTCACATCGGGCTCTGACCCGTTTGCTTTGAAATCTATTTTTCTTGTAAAATCTTTTTAGGTGCCCCACCACAGGGACGCCAAGCTTAGAGATTCTATTCCATTAACGCGATGTAGCTGCTGTGGAAATTGCAGGATTTCGGTATTAGACGCCTCCATATTTTACATCAAATTCTATTCAAGATCATTTATCTGTTAGGGCATGTCGCCCTTTTCCATTTAGAGATAGCATTATCAAATTATCAGTTTTAAATTCAGTTTGGTTTTATTTAAACTTCATTTTGAATTTTATTCAGTAATTGTAATATTCAGGGGAGTGTTACTCCAGAATTAGTTACCATTTTATTATTATTCTGTTTTGTTATGGATGGGTAATATTTAACTTCTATTTTATTTGATCGCAATTTAATTTAATTTAATAAAATTGACAACTCTCTTTTTAAATATTAGGTGGCTAGTAATTGTTTAAAAGTGTTTTCGACAGTGATGTTATAAACTGAACCAACTGGACATTTTGTATTAATTGGAATAAAGGAGTAGCTACCCGGTATTTAATTAAGCGGGGTGTCACAGGGGCTGCCAAAATCAGCCTATATTAAGACCTCTTGGGGTCATTCATATGCACACCAAGCCTTGAGCTTATAGAGAGTAGATAGAAGAAGTCTAAAGGGTTTCTAAGCCACCACCACCAACCGCCGCCACGATCGCCGAAAATTGTGATCGGAAAAGCGGAGGAAATTCGGCGGAGATCGTCACCAAAGGATCAGAACTTTTAAACTAAGGCAAGTGATTTGATTCATTAAAATTCAGCAAATAGATTATCCATGCTAGAGTAAGGATTTGAAGATTATCCTTGAAATTCTAAAAAAAAAAACTCATGAAAATTGGAGATGAAAACCTTAATTGATGGTAGGATGTTTATGAGACTTTGATTCTAGATGAACCTAACATATGTGATCATATACCATGTACAAATAAATTTTGGATTATGAAGAAATCATGATGATTCTTGAAGAAAATTTTGAAGAAAAGACTTTTATGAACTTTTGATGATTAATCCAAGAATAGATCAATTGATGATGAATTTTAAGTTATGAAACCTTGAAGATAACTACAAAGTTGTTCGAAACGTGATTTTCTACAAGGACTCGTGAGCACGTTACCATATCCTGCCTAAAACAGACCCGAAACTAACATATAATATTCACCCATGTTTTCGACAACATTCTGCCCATATTTTTAAAACACTTATTTATGGCTTTTTCGATCCGTTTTTGGTAAAACTTAAACCTACAAAGTTGTTCGGAACGTGATTTTCTACAAGGACACGCGTGCACGCTACCATATCCTGCCTAAAACAGACCCGAAACTAATATATAATATTCGTCCCTGTTTTCGACAACATTCTGCCCAGATTTTTAAAACGCTTATTAAGGCTTTTTCGATCCGTTTTTGGGAAAACTTAAAACTACAAAGTTGTTCAGAACGTGATTTTATACAAGGTCACATGGGCACGCTACCGTAGCCTGCTTAAAACAGACCCCAAAACTAACATATACAGTTCGGACCTCTTCGCGACAACTTTCTGCGCAGAATTTTAAAATGCCGATTTGAGACTTTTCCAATCCATTTTTGGAAAAACTTAAAACTACAAAGTCATTCAGAATATGATTTTCTACCGGGCGAATAATCATATGGACTGAATTTTGACTAAATTTATAGGGCTGAAATATACCCTTAATAAAATAATAAATTATTTAAGTTGTGAGACTGCTTAATATATGGATTTTTATGTGTATGACATACCTACCATACTTGCTATCACCGGAGGTGTGTTATTAATAAGGACCATCTAATCTTTGTGTGCTTATGGGGGGGATTTTGATTGGTACCTCAAGAACATAAGATCTTTGAATGGCTTATTTGAGTTAATAAGTTTTGCAGACCATGGGAGCGTAGGTATGTACGTGACCCGTGTGTCTGGGAATTATGTTCGCCTCCAATATGTGTGTTTTTGGCTTATTGAAACGATTCCTGAGATGTTCAGAATACGTAGTCCTTATGTACGTGATGTACCGGGATTTGATAGCAGAGTATGTGTGCACCTCACCTTAAGCCTGGTGGTGCTATATTTATATAGTTATGCTAAATGACTTACTTTCATTTATAACCGGTTCATTGATAAAATGTACATACAAATGTTGAATATATTTGAATGGGATATACAAATGTGATAATTCATATTGAAATTGATATAATAATTCTGATAAAAGAAATGGTAAGTTACATGCTGAATATAATAAGAATAAGATAAATAAACCCCTATGTTATTATGAGAAGACAAGAAGTTACTAGAGACTAGTTAGTTAGCAACATAACTAGGATGGGTTAAGGAAATACGTTAAGCGTGCACATTAGTTGAGAGGTTAAGGACTTATGTGAGAATACGTGATCAACATGAAAAAAATATTTACTGTTTAATGTAATTAAACACTTGCTATAATTTAAACTGTTTTCACATCGGCCTCTGACCCGTTTTCTTTGAAATCTATTTTTCTTGTAAAATCTTTTTAGGTGCCCCACCACAGAGACGCCAAGCTTAGGGATTCTATTCCATTAACGTGCTGTAGCTGCTGTGGAAGTTACAGGATTTCGGTATTAGACGCCTCCATATTTTACATCAAATTCTATTCAAGATCATTTATCAGTTAGGGCATGTCGCCCTTTTCCATTTAGAGATAGCATTCTCAAATTATCAGTTTTAAATTCAGTTTGGTTTTATTTAAACTTCATTTTGAATTTTATTCAGTAATTGTAATATTCAGGGGAGTGTTACTCCAGACTTGGTTATCATTTTATTATTATTCTGTTGTGTTATGGATGGGTAATATTTAACTTCTATTTTATTTGATCGCAATTTAATAAAATTGACAACTCTCTTTTTAAATATTAGGTGGCTAGTAATTGTTTAAAAGTGTTTTCGACAATGATGTTATAAACTGAACCAACTGGATATTTTGTATTAATTGGAATAAAGGAGTAGCTACCCGGTGTTTAATTAAGCGGGGTGTCACACAAAACTTCTCTCCAATCTCAACATTATACTACATTTCGTGCGTGGGGTGTCTCGCAAAGAGAAATCCAAACAAGGAACCACCCCGTTACACTACTCCTTGATAATGTCGATCCTAGAGATCCATTATGCCATACATACAATATTATATTGATACAACTGCTACATTTAGATTACAATATAAAAACAACTTAAAATTCCCAATAATATCCTTGGGATGATGTAACCGAAATATTCCTTAAATACGATACATCAACCCCCATCAATATAGTACATCATAGTCATCCAAGATGTACTCCACAAAGAGTCCATAACCTTTCATCTATAGGATATATAAATATATATATAGGCATTTTATTCTAACCATATATATGTATATACAATCATCCATTCCCATGACCATGTATACATACCATATATGATGTACAATGGCCTTGCACATATAATACCCGGCTATATATATCACCGATAAACTGTATCATGCCATCATCTTCCCAGTGCCCGGCTCACGTAGCAATACTGGGGCCACCATGGTGACACCCATCTTGTGGTAAACTCACGCACACGACGTCCTGGGAAGCGGTCATAGCTCGTAACCGGGAATGAGATGAAACATACCTACCACGTCTCATCCCAAAAACATAATCATATAATAACACACGGGACGACTATGAGCTGGGGAATATCCACACCCTGCTTTTCTAGCCAGGATGCTCACCCTCTGCGCGGAAACTTCCCAATGATAGCATGGGCAGGGTATGCTTAACCACATAAGTATATATATCATTCACATGAACAATATATATACATCCAAATGATCCAATCATATAAATAAACCATCACATAAGGTTTAGGTATTCATAACATGTTTATCCACAACATATATATATATATATATATATATATATATATATATATATATATATATATATATATATATATATATTCACATATCCATATATCTGTATATACAAACTAATTATCGTTCATATGTATAAGATATATACATATATTCGACTATAAGTATAGATAATCCTCAATATACAAGCCGTCAGCACAAACGCATTTAATTTACCTCGATATGTGAATACCATCCCTCACATGAAGCATATTCACCCATTTTTCCTATAATACGAACAATCTTCCCGCATAGATATATCTCCACGTTAAGGTTATCGCCCAAAGTTTTGTGTAGGAAACCATCACTACACATCTCATTTATATCCGAAAGTACATCCATATTTCTAATACTAATTTCGACTATTGGTATACACATAACTAATAGACTATAAACCTCAAGATTATCTCAAGTCCATTTCAATTGTTGAAGTTCCAATTGTTACTCCTGCACAATTTTATGTTTAAGCTATCTTGACTAGAATTATACTACACTTATTCTAGTTAATAGCATGATCCAATCGTTCCCAATTTTGCCTATCGTTCAATTTCTCCTATGAACCCTAAATCTTATGGCATTATAGTTTGTTCCTTAATTTAGACATTTCTAAGGATACTTGACCATTCTATCTCTTGTTAGCCCCCATTTATAACTTAATAGAATCTTATCGCTATAAGGATTCGACATGAATATCGGCCTATAATTTCCCAACATACTCTCACCAATCTTTCTCTAAGAGATCTTAACTTCGCATCATATCTCGACTCACTTTTGATCTAATATTAGGATTTCCAATCCCAATGAGGTCTCCCACTATCTCCATAAACACACACAACTCCAATGCATGGACGAAAACATATACATTCCTTAACTATTTAAAGAAGTCCCCAGAATCATAATAGGTGAGAAACCCCTTATGTGTCTCCAAAACATATTTCTTACATCATAAAAGAATGCCCCAAATCAATAAAACCCAACCAAATAGGGTTAGAAATCACTTATAGAGAAAATTCCTCAAAATGCCCTGTTTTCGAATCAATTCGGCCCCATCAGATTCGATCCAAAGGGACCTGACAGTCTGCTACATACCGAATTGATTCGCTAGGGGCAAATCGATTCGGCCCTAAAGACTTGTGGCTTCTGCAACCTGGCGAATCGATTCGGTGGGGGCGAATCGATTCGGCCAGTTCAGAAAGCCACGAAAATGGCTGATTTTCTATAAACCCAAAATTTCCAAAATTCGATTTACACCTCTTCCAACCCTTAATATTTAACCCTAACGTTTACAAACATATAAACCCATTTTAAATCTAATCACCTCAATTTGTATCCCTTAAACCCAATTATAAACTTTAATTTAATGATTTAAATCCAAAAATTAGGTTTTGATAAATATACCCAAAATCCATTTCTTTAACCCACAAATTATGAAATAAAATACACAAATGACTTAATTAGCAAGATTAAACACTTGTCTCAATTTTGTAGAGGTTGCATCATCCTCGATGTCGCGTTTGGGCCGGAATCTCCAAGATTTTCTTCCTCTCTCTCTTCCTTTCTTCTTCTTTCTCTTCTCTTCTCTTTCTATTTCTCTCTTTCTCTTTCTCTAAATGAGAAGGCTTGATCTGTAAGTCTTTAAATCCCTAAAACACAAGTCCCAATTTTTAATTGTTAATACACACTTTAAATGACTCGTTTACGCTAATTCGAGTCAAACTAACTTAAAATATTCCGGAGCCAAAATAAAACCCAATGACAGTCATTTTAACTATCTCGACCCTTCCGGGATCGGTGGTACACTCAAAATCATCATCCGGAATACTTTGAAATGTCCTTTATTTTTGGACTTCAATTCCCAAATTTTAGAATTCTCCAATTTAATTAAATTTTATTTTCCCGAAAATTTAACTTCTCAGTCTCCAAAGTCATGGGTTGTTGCATACTTCCCCCCTTACAAAATTTTAGTCCGCGAAATTTAGATTATGCCTAGGACCTCAATATCATCTAGTCCTTACATAAATCCTCAGGTTCACTATACCGATCCTTTCTAGTTTTCACATCGAACCATAAAGATTTTAAAATAACTAACTACCCAGGGCGCTCATATTAATTATATAAAAGTTTGAAAATTCCCAATGGTTGAACTCTCCTCAATTCATGACGCTAGCCACCTTCGTGCGGGGGAGGTCTCGCAAACGAAATCCAAACTAGGAACCCTCCCAATATACTACTGTGTAGCTAGGTCGGGGACTGAGATTAGTTGAACCATGGTTAAGGTTTTATAAAAGGTTTTCCTATTTTAGATACTGCCCAAAGGCCTATGTAACAATATATAATATAAAACAGATCCATGTCTTTTGACATGCCAAGCAAACACCTTATGTTTAGGACACAAGGTCTCAACAAATACAACACTCTAACCAATAACTAGTTCTCAAACTAGCACACTATGAGCTAAATCCTCCGTTCAACATAAATCTACTAAACTCTTAACCTCTCATTTATAAAAATTACTCTACATCACCTCAACACCTTTCTATAAACTAGGTTCTTCCCTCATTGGAGCACTACAATTACACTCCCTAACCCATCCATGAGGCGAATAACCTTATCATCACTACCCAACAAACCTTGACATTCCGCCCTTCCGAAATTCAATATCATAACTCTCGATTATCTCCTCACGAGACAATTTATTTTCTCAAAAGATGTCCTACAAAGACCATACTTACTCACTCCTTCCTCCAGGGAAATCCTATATACCCTAGGGCGTAGCGACTAACCGCTCATCATACCTTATGCGCGACGTTGTCAATATCGCACAAAGCGTGACTTAAACCCAAACAAATGTATTCTACCTTAAACTTCCATAATCCAATTGCTCTAATTCATCTTTGGATCCTTATTTAAAGTCCTCTACTTCTTCCAGTACAATCATTATTCCTAAACCTATTTATCCACAAGAGGAACATCTTCCTCAAAATCCTTCCTAACCATCTTGAAGGACAAAACGCGATTGTAACTACCGGAAACACCCTCAGTCCTACTTAATGAACCTGAGTCTTCAATTTCTTACTCCCTCTTCCCGGAAGACAATACTCCTGATATTGGGATAACTCCACCTACCTCACCTCGGTAAAAGTCACCAACACCAGGTTTCCTAACAAAGGTTGACGAGTTTCTCAATCTAAACCTCCCAAGGACTACACTACATGCCTCTCCTCGAACTTACCTCCCTAATCCCAAGATTCGAAATTCGAGTAAATTTCCCTTTCTTACTCAACCACCGATAGATCACCCTGAGCCATTGCTAGAGTTCTCTTCTATATCTCCGCCGGAATCGGGAGAAACAAATACCCCCGATCAAAGCGTACCCACAGTCTGTTATAGGTATCGTACCTCTAATTTTGTCCTTTCCTAGATGACATAATCTAGGAGACGTTTGAAATAAAAGCAACTATTATCAGAACGTCGATCAAGTGAATACACATCATATAAGAAGATGAACACAATGAACACAACAATCCTAATATTAGGGATTTATATCAAGAACGTTCACGGAAGAACGCAGAAAACTCACACAGATCCTAAAGACTCTAGAACCTGATGCTCTGATACCATCTGTAACACCCTGCATAAAATAATAACGGGTGGCCAGACCTATACTACATTAAATCAGGAGTTTCAGATCGTCCAGTCTCAACATCAACTGTCGGTACTACATAATATAGGACTAACTACCCGATATCATATAAGTGAGAGGTTAAAATTAAATAAAATATGCAACAGACAACAAACTAACACTACTAATAAAGGAAAGAAAAATGCATGAAAGAACTATGAGAAATGAAATGCTAGAATAAAATGAAATAAATAACTACAACTGAACATACTACAAAGAAGTACACCCGAATAAGCTGTCGGGTCCCAGCCAATACAATAACTGAAATGAAATAAATATACACATCTATAAATATCCCTTGGGTATAAACCCGATCTACAACATGAATACTACCTAAATTTTTAGAAGTAGGAAGCGACTACAAGATACGTCCCGCAACAGTCCGCACATGTCACGGCTCCCAAGACTCTGGATAGAAGGTCATTCGGCATCCATACGGTAGGACACCTGTATGTATATATATATATATATATATATATATATATATATATATATATATATATATATATATATATACAAGCAGGAGAGAAAAGTAAACGGGTCAGAGTCCGAGTGTGAAAAATATTTAGCAAGTGTGTTAACCGTGCATAATAAGTATCGGTGCACTTATTTCATAATTAAATTGGAATCGCACTCTCGTGAAACCCCAACTCACCTCTCATCTAGCGGCGCGCACCTATTCGCGTCCTGAATCTTTTTGTTAAATTACCCCAATTATAAGAACAACCTTATTTAACATAGGCCCCGCCTATTCCCCCGAGATTTGCCTTCCTATCTTAACCCAAGAATCCACCCCTTTTTTAATCATACTAGATTATGTTTACAAACAATTATGCCATAATAGGCTTAATGGATTCCGGCTTATAATTTAATTAATTATAGTTCTTAGTAAGTTACCCATTTATATTTGGGTTGAATTATAAGATTTAATTTCTAATTAACATGCATACAAATTATTATTGACAAAACTTCTCTCCAATCTCAACATTATACTACATTTCGTGCGTGGGGTGTCTCGCAAAGAGAAATCCAAACAAGGAACCACCCCGTTACACTACTCCTTGATAATGTCGATCCTAGAGATCCATTATGCCATACATACAATATTATATTGATACAACTACTACATTTAGATTACAATATAAAAACAACTTAAAATTCCCAATAATATCCTTGGGATGATGTAACCGAAATATTCCTTAAATACGATACATCAACCCCCATCAATATAGTACATCATAGTCATCCAAGATGTACTCCACAAAGAGTCCATAACCTTTCATCTATAGGATATATATATAGGCATTTTATTCTAACCATATATATATATACAATCATCCATTCCCATGACCATGTATACATACCATATATGATGTACAATGGCCATGCACATATAATACCCGTTTATATATATCGCCGATAAACTGCATCATGCCATCATCTTCCCAGTGCCCGGCTCACGAAGCAATAATGGGGCCACCATGGTGGGACTAAACGACACCCATCTCGTGGTAAACTCACGCACATGACGTCCCGGGAAGCGGTCATAGCTCCTAACTGAAGCCCTTATACTTTTGACTCATTTGAGTCTAGACTGTATAAGAGCTCATCTAGTTTGGAAAATTGTGACAAAATTGTGTCCATCCTAGAAACCAAAGAGCCTCAGAGATTGTTTTGCTTCTTCTCCTATTCATCTTGTAATGATCCTGAGACTATAGCCATTACTCACACACTTAGAACTTATTTTTTGCATATCATATTGCACCTTTATGTGTATTCATGTGGTGAGTGTGTTTAAATCCCTCAATTTGATTTTTATTAATTTTTTGGGAATTTTAAACATATTTTAATTAAGGGTTTATTAAATTAAAACTTGATTTAAAAAGTTTTTGGGTTAATATCTAAATATGTATTGTAGTGATTTTTGGCCTTAAGTTACTCTGGGTAGAAACCGAAAGCGCCAGAGACTCCAGGGTTGGCTTTGTAATTAGTTTTGGACGCGCGTTTGTATTCGTTCTATGGCCAACACTTGCTGCTCTCTGATTGGCCAGAGTTGTGTTTCTTTACAGAGACAAAACTTCTCATGTTTACAGCCCTTGGATCATATGTTATCGATGGCCTGCATGTTGTTTTAGTGAATCCCCGTGTAATCCCCTAAGCCAATCACAGCCTGTTTAATCCACCGCCTGTTGTGAGCCCTTGGATTGCAGTCAAAGAAGCTTGACTCAATCTCAGCCGTTGTTTTTGAACGATAGTCTGGAACCTTCTCCTCTTGCTATTTAAAGGCCTCTCATCTCAGCCTTCGAAGCTTTTGCCACTTTGAAAATTCTCAGAGAAAGAATAGAGAGAGAGAGAGAAGAGAGAAGAGAGAGAGAGAGAAACCAGAGAGTCAAGTTAGAAACCCTAACTTCGTCTAAAACTTCTCCAACCTAAACCACTTACCTCTCCAAAAACACCATAACCAAATAAACACCATCTTTAGTGTTTCTTGAGTTTATGAGAGTTCGAGTTGAGTGATCTTGGGTTGCTGTAACCTTGTGTTCATAAAATCTTATTTCCAACTTAGACACCTACTCAGATCTTGTTTCTGATTCTATAGAAATCATAGATCTGAAGTTTTTCATGTCATAATACACTTAGTTGCATTTTTATTCTCATCTTGAGAAGTACGTTGTTGATTGTTTTCTGTTAAAACATTTTCTTACTTCAGAATCAACAATAAATGTTTTATAGTTTCTGTTTTTACAAAACTTAACCTGACCTAGTTGGATTCGCACTTGGAGGGTTTTCAATCTCCTAAATATTTTCAAAAGAGATTGAGAAAGGTCTTGACCGATTTCTTAAGCAAGATCTCCGTGGAATCTGGGTTATTTTGAAAGGTCAAAAGGTTTTTGGTTTTATAAGAAAGAAAAATAACAAACTCACTGCATATAGACTTTATATGTAATTTGTATAGGACTGTTTGTAAATCTAAGTGTGTGTGAGTTCATGCATGTGTTATAGAACACTTTTCACAAACACTTAACACACTACATACACTGAAAGTGTTGGCTATAAGATTTGGTGAACATAAGTCGACGTATACTGCTGAAACAAAGGAAGAGTTGGCAAACTGAGAGAACTACATCAACTAACAAGATCTGCAGAAAAGTTTAAGGACGCCAGAGGGTACAATCCTTAACTTGTATAGATTTGTTATTGTGTGCATGTTAGTTAAATAGATTGTAACTCACATATTTGTTTTAGTGATATTTTCTTGTTTTACTCCGTAGAGGGAGTCGTGGATGTTTCCTCAATTGGTGAGGTTTTACCACGTTAAAAATCCTGAGTATTAATATTTCTACATCTTATCATCCCATTCTGATGTGTGCTAAGTTTAAAATATTTTAAACTGTTTACTAAAACTTGTTATCAAATCTTGTCCATATCTCGTACATAATTTTGTTAACACATCTTGTGTTCAAAATCAGTTTGATTTAAGTAAAGAGTTTCTTCAACAAACTTTTCGGAGTTGCTTAAATAGTTTATTTTGAATAAACGGCTTTAGCAACGCTATTTCAATTGGTATCAGAGCTTTTGGTGAACTTATTTCAAAAAGATCCCGAGTTTCTGAAACTGTTTTCTCAAAATCAATCATGGACGAGAAAAATGAAAGATATGGTAACTTTACCAGACCTCCAGTCTTTGATGGAACCAATTTTTCTTACTGGAAAGTAAGGATGATTGCTTTCATTCAAGGAACTTTGGGAGATGATGTCTGGGACATTATTGAAAATGGATACTCTTATCCTACTAAACCAGCCACTGAAGGAAGCAATGAGAGGGTTAAGAAAATATTAAGTGAGTTTACTCAAGAAGAGAAACAAGTTTCTCGCAATAATAATAAAGGAAAGAATGCTATATTTATGTCTATAAATGAACATGAGTTCAAGAGAATCTCATCTTGTACCACTTCTAAGGAAGCATGGGATACCTTGATTACTGCCCATGAAGGAGACTCTAGGGTTAAGGCTGCTAAAACTCAGATGTTAATTCAACAGTATAATTCTTTAATCATGTCTGAATCTGAGTCTTTTGATGACTTCTATATGAACCTGACTGATATAGTCACTAAACTGCATGCTAATGGTATAACTTATGATAGACAAGAAATTGTGTCTAAAATTCTGAGATCATTACCACATAAATTTGACAATAAAAGATATGCTATTAAGGAAATGTGTGATATAAATCTCACTCCTGAATTACTCAGTAGTAAATTAAGAACTGTGGAAATGGAATTAGAGTTTAAGAAACAATTGACCCACACTCATAGGAAACATACCAATTCCAATCTTAGCTTTACTTCTAAGATGATTAAGCCTGAGTTAAACACTCCTAGTAATGATTCTGGTGAGGACTGTGACTTAGAAAGTCTAGATAATCAGATTGCCCTAATGTCAAAACAATTTAAGAAAATTGTTAAATTTAGAAACAGTATTGCAAATAGACAGGGCAAGTCTAATTATTCAACTCCTTCAAATCACAAACCTCATGAGAAACCTCATGACAAACAGAACAAGGACAACACAAGACCTCAAAGAGACCTCAAGAAGACTGAATGCTATAGATGTGGTAAACTAGGACACATTGCTCAAGACTGTATAGTTAATTTAAATACCCAAAACAAACACTCTAGAGCCAACATCTGCAAAACATGGGATGACTCAAGTGACTCTGAAAATGAGGAACCTGAGACATCTGATGGTTTTGATCCTTGTTTATCCTTCTTTGCCAAAATCATATATAATGATGATATGCCTGTGCTTGATAGTGAGGATGAGTCTAGTAATTCTAGCTCTGTTGCTTTGAATCATACTTTAACTGGTTTAGATGCTTTACTTACTGAGAACATTAATACTTCTTCCTCGGGGTGTGTGAGTCAAAGGGGAATCGATACTGCTGATGTCAATGGGTGCGTGAGTTTAAGAAATGAAACCTTAGGGGTCACTTCACACACTTCACTTAGTGACTCGGATAATGAAGATCTCCCAGATATACACACTCTATATTCTAAAACTCTAAAGAAAAGCACTAGACTAGAAAAGATTGTGAAAGATCTTACCAAAAAGCTAGAGGATCTAAGCCTGATGGTAAAACTGAATGCTGAAGAGTATACTACTCAATGCATGTCTCATGAAAGTGAAGTCAAAGTGTTTGATGAAAAACTGAAAACTTTAACTGAAGCTAATGAAATTCTAGAGAAAAAATACAAAGGGACATTATTAGAATTGGAACAAACAAAAGAAAATACAGCAACAGTTTTCAAAAAATTTACAAAATTTGAAAATAATTCAAACTGTTTTGATGGATTTGTTGCTGAATCTAAAACCAATTCTGATGATAGAACTGGTATAGGGTTTTGCCCCAAGTTGAAGACACAATCAAAACCTGTTGAACCTATCAAATTTGTGTCAGGAGGCAAAAGACCTATTGAAATATGTCCAGACTTTCATTCACTAAAAACTGAGTTTGATCATCAAAACACTAACACTGGAGATGCAAGTTGCTCTAAGCATGAAAGTTTACCAAAGGGAAAATATGTCTGCCCCCCAATTAGGAAAAGTGAACCTTCTTTCAAACCTGTGCTACCTAGGAATAAAATTCAGCCTCAAAATTTCTCAAAACCTTTGTTTAGAGACTTTCCTAAGGTAAACCCCATTCTGAGCAATCTTTATTGCTCCTATTGTGACATATACGGACACTCTTTCGATGATTGCTATGCTAGGAGACTGATTAAGCCTACCTACAACACTTCTGTGTACCGTAACTTTAACTATTCTAGGAGGAGTCGTAACAATTATGTCCTTCCCAGGCCACCAGACAAAAACTCCAACTATAGGAATAGAAAGACTAAACCTAAAAGGACATTTACTAGAAGGCCCAGAAACTTTTCTAAATCTAATGCTCAGGTGTGTAAATTTACTCAAAATCATGCGCAAAAAGTTTTTCAACAAAAATCTAATGCTCGCAAATTTTATCAAATGAGAGCAAACAAGCGCAAACAGAAAACCAGAGCAATTTGGGTTAGAAAAGATGATCTAGTACCCCAGATGAAGTGTAATATTGTTATTTCTGCCTTAAAAGCTGAACTTACATCTTCTGGTTGGTATTTGGATTCTGGATGTTCCAAGCATATGACAGGTGATGATACAAAACTTTTAAATAAAACCCACTTTGATGGTGGAAAAGTTGTTTTTGGTGATGGAGTATCATCCTAGATCATAGGTAAAGGAACTCTTAAGGAAAAAGGACTTCCTGTTCTTGAAAATGTTCTCTTAGTTAAAGGTCTTAAGGCTAATTTACTCAGCATTTCGCAATTTTGTGACTTAAACCATACTGTTACCTTTTCAAAGAACAATTGCAAGATTTTAAATGGAAAGGGAGAATGCGTAATTACAGGATTCAGGACTCCTGACAATTGTTATACTGTCATGACTAGTTCTGAAATCTGTAATGTTGCCAGAATGGATGACAATGAGATATGGCATAACAGAATGGGTCACATTAATTACGAAAATTTGAGTAAATTGTCCTCTCAACAAATAGTTAGAGGAATACCAAAAATTAAACCTATTCATAACATTGTCTGTGGTCCCTGTCAAGAAGGAAAAATTGTTAAAGCACCTCATAAAAGGGTTAAAGATATCCTTACCTCTAATCCCTTAGAACTCATCCATATGGACCTAATGGGTCCTTCTCAAACTGTTAGTCTCCGTGGACACAGTTATATTCTAGTTATGGTTGATGACTTCACCAGATTCACTTGGGTAGCTTTCTTAAAACAGAAATCCGATACTTTCCAAACTTTTTTAAAGATTCTTTTACGGATTGAAAATGAGAAAGACACTCAAGTAAATAGAATCCGAAGTGATAGAGGTGGTGAATTCAAAGATACTGGTATTATAGAATACTGTGACTATAATGGTTACAAACATGAGTTCAGTGCTCCTAAGACCCCTCAACAAAATGGTATAGCTGAGAGAAAGAATCGAACCCTTCAAGAGATGGCACGTGTCATGCTCCATGCCAAGAACTTACCTAAGTATTTTTGGGTAGAGTCTATTCGTACATCATGCCATCTTATTAATAGGGTCTATCTTAGAAAGAATTCCAAACAAACTCCTTATGAACTTTGGTACAATAAAAAGCCTAATCTTAAGTACCTTAGAACCTTTGGTAGTACCTGCTATGTGTGCAAAGATAGGGAACACTTATCTAAATTTGAGAGCCGGGGAGATAAAGCCATATTCTTAGGATATTCACCTAACAGTAGAGCTTATCGGGTGTATAATCTTCGCACTAAAACCTTAATGGAATCCATAAATGTAATTGTTAGTGACACTACTATAGAAAGCAAGACTAGTGAATTAACTATAGAAGAAGAATCGTCAAATATTTTAGAAAATGACTCTTCTGAAATAGATAATTCATTACCTATTGAGTCACCTGAAGTACCTAACTGGGTTTCTAAAGATCATCCCATAAACAACATAGTTGGTAACCCTAGTGAGCCAGTACGTACAAGATCCCAACTTAGAAATTATGCACTTTATGCATGCTTTGTTTCTCTTGTGGAACCAAAGAATGTAAATGAGGCATTGAATGACTCTCACTGGATTTCTGCAATGCAAGAAGAACTTTTACAATTTGTCATTCATGATGTATGGTATCTTGTTCCACGTCCTGATCACAAAAAGGTTATTGGTACTCGTTGGATTTTCAAAAATAAAACTGATGAAAATGGGATGATAATTAGAAATAAAGGTAGACTAGTTGCTCAAGGTTATTCCCAAATAGAAGGAATTGATTTTAACGAGACGTTTGCTCCTGTTACTCGTTTAGAATCAGTTCGTCTGCTTCTTGCTATAGCTTGTCACATGCATTTTACATTATATCAAATGGATGTTAAATCTGCGTTCCTTAATGGAATACTCGCCGAGGAAACTTATGTAGAACAACCTAAAGGGTTCATTGACCCTAATTATCCTAATCATGTATTTCGGTTGAAAAAGGCTTTATATGGTCTTAAGCAAGCTCCTAGAGCTTGGTATGTGCGCCTGTCCAGTTTTCTACTGGATAAAGGTTTCAAAAGAGGTGGAAATGACCAAACCTTATTTTTCAAACATTTTGGCAAACACATTACTATCGCTCAAGTCTATGTAGACGATATCATATTTGGATCCATTTCTACCTCAGAAGTAAAATCTTTTGCTGAAATTATGAGTAAGGAATTTCAGATGTCCCTTATGGGGGAGTTACAGTTCTTCCTAGGTCTCCAAGTCAAACAACAACCAGATGGATTGTTTCTTTCGCAGACTAAGTACGCATTAGAGATAGTTAAGAAATTTGGCCTCGAGAGTGCTAAAAGTGCTAAAACGCGTATGAGTACTACAGAAAAATTGTCAAAAGATGAAAATGGAAAATCTGTAGATCCTACTTTATATCGTAGTATGATTGGCACATTACTCTATCTGACTGCCTCGCGTCCTGATATCATGTATGCTGTGTGTGTTTGTGCGCGCTATCAAAACAACCCCAAAGAGAGCCATTTAAACTCTGTTAAACGGATAATTAAATATGTTAAAGGCACTCTAAATTTAGGAATTTGGTACACGAATGACACACCGAGCACTATTATTGGGTACACTGATGCTGATTGGGCTGGTTGTACTGATGATAGTAAAAGCACTTCAGACGCATGTTGTTATATTGGTAATAACTTGGTAGGATGGAGTAGTAAAAAACAGAACTGCACATCTCTCTCGACTGCTGAATCTGAATACATAGCCGCTGGTAGCTATTGTGCCCAATTATTGTGGCTTAAACAAATGCTAAGTGATTATGGTATTCTAGAACCCACACTTCATCTCTATTGTGATAATCAAAGCGCGATTAATATTTCTAAGAACCCGGTTCAACACTCGCGAACTAAGCACATTAAAATAAGACATCACTTTATTCGTGAATTAGTTGAAACCAAGGAATTAGAAATCAATTATCTTCCTACTGATCTACAACTTGCAGATTTATTTACCAAACCTCTTGATTATAATAGATTCATTTCTTTACGTAAATCTATTGGTATGGTTTGTGTTGAGTAAATACCTGTTTTATTTTCCAAGTTCCTTCCCTTTGTCCATTTGAGACAAAATGGGGGAGAAATTCGAGTCTATCTCTGCATATACTAAACAACTTGATCTTAGTAATTCTTTGCAGGTATTCTTCTTGTACAGTCATTCTCTATTGTAATAATAGGATGTTAAACTGTATATAGTTGAGTTATGTAATTTTTGCTTTCTAGGATTTGGGTAGATAGAACTTTTATAGGAATAGGTTTTTCTTATTTGTTGTCGCCCTACGAGTTCTAGATGACTCAAAGGAGATTTTGTCTCATATTTCCAAAGGGGGAGATTGAAGCCCTTATACTTTTGACTCATTTGAGTCTAGACTGTATAAGAGCTCATCTAGTTTGGAAAATTGTGACAAAATTGTGTCCATCCTAGAAACCAAAGAGCCTCAGAGATTGTTTTGCTTCTTCTCCTATTCATCTTGTAATGATCCTGAGACTATAGCCATTACTCACACACTTAGAACTTATTTTTTGCATATCATATTGCACCTTTATGTGTATTCATGTGGTGAGTGTGTTTAAATCCCTCAATTTGATTTTTATTAATTTTTTGGGAATTTTAAACATATTTTAATTAAGGGTTTATTAAATTAAAACTTGATTTAAAAAGTTTTTGGGTTAATATCTAAATATGTATTGTAGTGATTTTTGGCCTTAAGTTACTCTGGGTAGAAACCGAAAGCGCCAGAGACTCCAGGGTTGGCTTTGTAATTAGTTTTGGACGCGCGTTTGTATTCGTTCTATGGCCAACACTTGCTGCTCTCTGATTGGCCAGAGTTGTGTTTCTTTACAGAGACAAAACTTCTCATGTTTACAGCCCTTGGATCATATGTTATCGATGTCCTGCATGTTGTTTTAGTGAATCCCCGTGTAATCCCCTAAGCCAATCACAGCCTGTTTATTCCACCGCCTGTTGTGAGCCCTTGGATTGCAGTCAAAGAAGCTTGACTCAATCTCAGCCGTTGTTTTTGAACGATAGTCTGGAACCTTCTCCTCTTGCTATTTAAAGGCCTCTCATCTCAGCCTTCGAAAGCTTTTGCCACTTTGAAAATTCTCAGAGAAAGAATAGAGAGAGAGAGAGAAGAGAGAAGAGAGAGAGAGAGAAACCAGAGAGTCAAGTTAGAAACCCTAACTTCGTCTAAAACTTCTCCAACCTAAACCACTTACCTCTCCAAAAACACCATAACCAAATAAACACCATCTTTAGTGTTTCTTGAGTTTATGAGAGTTCGAGTTGAGTGATCTTGGGTTGCTGTAACCTTGTGTTCATAAAATCTTATTTCCAACTTAGACACCTACTCGGATCTTGTTTCTGATTCTATAGAAATCATAGATCTGAAGTTTTTCATGTCATAATACACTTAGTTGCATTTTTATTCTCATCTTGAGAAGTACGTTGTTGATTGTTTTCTGTTAAAACATTTTCTTACTTCAGAATCAACAATAAATGTTTTATAGTTTCTGTTTTTACAAAACTTAACCTGACCTAGTTGGATTCGCACTTGGAGGGTTTTCAATCTCCTAAATATTTTCAAAAGAGATTGAGAAAGGTCTTGACCAATTTCTTAAGCAAGATCTCCGTGGAATCTGGGTTATTTTGAAAGGTCAAAAGGTTTTTGGTTTTATAAGAAAGAAAAATAACAAACTCACTGCATATAGACTTTATATGTAATTTGTATAGGACTGTTTGTAAATCTAAGTGTGTGTGAGTTCATGCATGTGTTATAGAACACTTTTCACAAACACTTAACACACTACATACACTGAAAGTGTTGGCTATAAGATTTGGTGAACATAAGTCGACGTATACTGCTGAAACAAAGGAAGAGTTGGCAAACTGAGAGAACTACATCAACTAACAAGATCTGCAGAAAAGTTTAAGGACGCCAGAGGGTACAATCCTTAACTTGTATAGATTTGTTATTGTGTGCATGTTAGTTAAATAGATTGTAACTCACATATTTGTTTTAGTGATATTTTCTTGTTTTACTCCGTAGAGGGAGTCGTGGATGTTTCCTCAATTGGTGAGGTTTTACCACGTTAAAAATCCTGAGTATTAATATTTCTACATCTTCTCATCCCATTCTGATGTGTGCTAAGTTTAAAATATTTTAAACTGTTTACTAAAACTTGTTATCAAATCTTGTCCATATCTCGTACATAATTTTGTTAATACATCTTGTGTTCAAAATCAGTTTGATTTAAGTAAAGAGTTTCTTCAACAAACTTTTCGGAGTTGCTTAAATAGTTTATTTTCAATAAACGGCTTTAGCAACGCTATTTCAATTGGTATCAGAGCTTTTGGTGAACTTATTTCAAAAAGATCCCGAGTTTCTGAAACTGTTTTCTCAAAATCAATCATGGACGAGAAAAATGAAAGATATGGTAACTTTACCAGACCTCCAGTCTTTGATGGAACCAATTTTTCTTACTGGAAAGTAAGGATGATTGCTTTCATTCAAGGAACTTTGGGAGATGATGTCTGGGACATTATTGAAAATGGATACTCTTATCCTACTAAACCAGCCACTGAAGGAAGCAATGAGAGGGTTAAGAAAATATTAAGTGAGTTTACTCAAGAAGAGAAACAAGTTTCTCGCAATAATAATAAAGGAAAGAATGCTATATTTATGTCTATAAATGAACATGAGTTCAAGAGAATCTCATCTTGTACCACTTCTAAGGAAGCATGGGATACCTTGATTACTGCCCATGAAGGAGACTCTAGGGTTAAGGCTGCTAAAACTCAGATGTTAATTCAACAGTATAATTCTTTAATCATGTCTGAATCTGAGTCTTTTGATGACTTCTATATGAACCTGACTGATATAGTCACTAAACTGCATGCTAATGGTATAACTTATGATAGACAAGAAATTGTGTCTAAAATTCTGAGATCATTACCACAGAAATTTGACAATAAAAGATATGCTATTAAGGAAATGTGTGATATAAATCTCACTCCTGAATTACTCAGTAGTAAATTAAGAACTGTGGAAATGGAATTAGAGTTTAAGAAACAATTGACCCACACTCATAGGAAACATACCAATTCCAATCTTAGCTTTACTTCTAAGATGATTAAGCCTGAGTTAAACACTCCTAGTAATGATTCTGGCGAGGACTGTGACTTAGAAAGTCTAGATAATCAGATTGCCCTAATGTCAAAACAATTTAAGAAAATTGTTAAATTTAGAAACAGTATTGCAAATAGACAGGGCAAGTCTAATTATTCAACTCCTTCAAATCACAAACCTCATGAGAAACCTCATGACAAACAGAACAAGGACAACACAAGACCTCAAAGAGACCTCAAGAAGACTGAATGCTATAGATGTGGTAAACTAGGACACATTGCTCAAGACTGTAGAGTTAATTTAAATACCCAAAACAAACACTCTAGAGCCAACATCTGCAAAACATGGGATGACTCAAGTGACTCTGAAAATGAGGAACCTGAGACATCTGATGGTTTTGATCCTTGTTTATCCTTCTTTGCCAAAATCATATATAATGATGATATGCCTGTGCTTGATAGTGAGGATGAGTCTAGTAATTCTAGCTTTGTTGCTTTGAATCATACTTTAACTGGTTTAGATGCTTTACTTACTGAGAACATTAATACTTCTTCCTCGGGGTGTGTGAGTCAAAGGGGAATCGATACTGCTGATGTCAATGGGTGCGTGAGTTTAAGAAATGAAACCTTAGGGGTCACTTCACACACTTCACTTAGTGACTCGGATAATGAAGATCTCCCAGATATACACACTCTATATTCTAAAACTCTAAAGAAAAGCACTAGACTAGAAAAGATTGTGAAAGATCTTACCAAAAAGCTAGAGGATCTAAGCCTGATGGTAAAACTGAATGCTGAAGAGTATACTACTCAATGCATGTCTCATGAAAGTGAAGTCAAAGTGTTTGATGAAAAACTGAAAACTTTAACTGAAGCTAATGAAATTCTAGAGAAAAAATACAAAGGGACATTATTAGAATTGGAACAAACAAAAGAAAATACAGCAACAGTTTTCAAAAAATTTACAAAATTTGAAAATAATTCAAACTGAAAATAATACAAAATTTGAAAATAATTCAAAATTTGAATCTAAAACCAATTATCTATATATACAAACTAATTATCGTTCATATGTATAAGATATATACATATATTCGGCTATAAGTATACATAATCCTCAATATACAAGCCGTCACCACAAACTCATTTAATTTACCTCGATATGTGAATACCATCCCTCACTTGAAGCATATTCGCCCATTTTTCCTATAATACGAACAATCTTCCCGCATAGATATATCTCCATGTTAAGGTTATCGCCCAACGTTTTGTGTAGGAAACCATCACTACACATCTCATTTATATCCGAAAGTACATCCATATTTCTAATACTAATTTCGACTATTGGTATACACATAACTAATAGCCTATAAACTTCAAGCTTATCTCAAGTCCATTTCAATTATTGGAGTTCCAATTGTTACTCCTACACAATTTTATATTAAGCTATCTTGACTAGAATTATACTACACTTATTCTAGTTAATAGCACGATACAATCGTTCTCAATTTCGCCTATCGTTCAATTTCTCCTATGAACCCTAAATCCTATGGCATTACAGTTTATTCCTTAATTTAGACATTTCTAAGGATACTTGACCATTCTATCTCTTGTTAGCCTCCATTTATAACTTAATAGAATCCTATCGCCATAAGGATTCGACATGAATATCGGCCTATAATTTCCCAACATACTCTCGCAAATCTTTCTCTAAGAGCTCTTAACTTCGCATCATATCTCGACTCACTTTTGATCTAATATTTGGATTTCCAATCCCAATGAGGTCTCCCACTATCTCCATAAACACACAAAACTCCAATGCATGAACGTAAACACATACATTAACTATTTAAAGAAGTCCCCATAATCATAATAGGTGAGAAACCCCTTTATGTGTCTCCAAAACATATTTCTTACATCATAAAAGAAGGGCCCAAATCAATAAAACCCAACCAAATAGGGTTAGAAATGACTTATAGAGAAAATTTCTCAAAATGCCCTGTTTCCGAATCGATTCGGCCCCATCAAATTCGATCCAAAGGGACCTAACATTTTGCTACATACCGAATCGATTCGCTAGGGGCAAATCGATTCGGCCCTAAAGACCTGTGGCTTCTGCAACCTGGCGAATCGATTCGGCCAGTTCAGAAAGCCACGTAAATGGCTGATTTTCTATAAACCCAAAATTTCCAAAATTCGATTTACACCTCTTCCAACCCTTAATCTTTAACCCTAACATTTCCAAACATCAAAACCCATTCTAAATCTAATCTCCTCAATTTATATCCCTTAAACCCAATTATAAACTTCAATTTTATGATTTAAATCCAAAAATTAGTTTTTGATAAATATACCCAAAATCCATTTCTTTAACCCACAAATTATGAATTAAAATACACAAATGACTTATTTAGCAAGATTAAACACTTGCCTCAATTTTGTAGAGGTTGGATCATCCTCGATGTCGCGTTTGGGCCGGAATCTCCAAGCTTTTCTTCCTCTGTCTTTTCCTTTCTTCTTATTTCTCTTCTCTTTCTATTTCTCTCTTTCTCTTTCTCTAAATGAGAAGGCTTGATCCGTAAGTCTTTAAATCCCTAAAACACAAGTCCCAATTTTAATTGTTAATACACACTTTAAATGACTCGTTTACTCTAATTCGAGTCAAACTAACTTAAAATATTCCGGGGCCGAAATA
Organism: Sambucus nigra; assembly: GCA_949130495.1. Lineage (NCBI taxonomy): Eukaryota > Viridiplantae > Streptophyta > Magnoliopsida > Dipsacales > Adoxaceae > Sambucus > Sambucus nigra. Next base: position 431,613,110 of record OX422220.1, on the reverse strand, counting down.
AAACCCAATGACAGTCATTTTGACTATCTCGACCCTTCCGGGATCGGTGGTACACTCAAAATCATCATCCGGAATACTTTTAAATGTCCTCTATTTTTGGACTTCAATTCCCAAATTTTAGAATTCTCCAATTTAATTAAATTTTATTTTCCCGAAAATTTAACTTCTTAGTCTCCAAAGTCATGGGTTGCTACATTATGATGTGTTGAACTCTGGAGAATTAAGAAAGTGCCATCGATGCGAAATATGAACCATTGGCGATATGGGAACAAATTTATCGCGTGCCATCAACATGGGTACATCCTAGTATATATATACTAGGGTATGCCCGTGCCTGAAGGCACGACACTAATTTTGGAAAGTGTATGTCATTGATAGGACCATACATCGTGTTTAGTTCGCAACAGATAAATAATTTTTGAAATAACCTATGGTACGAACCTATTAGTTTTAAAAAATTGGGCAATTATTCCTCTATTTATGTGACAGTCCACCCTATTTAAGAAAAAAAATACTAACTATACTATTATTAACGCTAAATCTGATAATTTAAAAAAATTGTGCAGATGTCACGGTGAATATATTTTAGTAATTTATTATTCCACAAATTTATTAGTTTTTACCGTCATAAAATAGATGAAAATTTTACGCACGAAAGTAAAATCAGCACATTGATTGATAATTGACATTTTTGAAGATGTATAGATGTCGGGATTTACTTTCATAAATGTGTTATTTTCATTAAAAAAAATTGACTTGTGTTAGTGATGTAAAAGAGTGGATATTTTAAATTAATCAAAATTTTATGACTATTAGAAATCCAAAGGAGGTACAAAAATTAAATATTCCGTTAATAAAAATACAAACTAACAAACGGGGTCAATCTACATAAAACTTAAAAAATTATGTTATATTATGTTTTTATTAAAATGGACATCAATACAAATACTTTCGGTATTTATTTGAAAAAGTGGGGGTTGTTCATGGTCTTTATTTTAAAATGCAAGTTGTATTTTTATTCTAAAAAAATTAGTACTATGTAACATAGGATAAAGCCTCAACTATTTTGACTTCAGAAATAATCTTTTATTCTACGCGAATAACTTTATGCTGTTATTAAACTAAACTAAAATAATTAAACTCATTGATCATAGCTTTAACTGACTCATCAAAGACCAAAACCTCCACAAAAGCATTACGCAATCAAAAAAATAGGTGTAATACTTAAATGAGTAAACTGCATGAACATCCCCTCTTGTTAAGCTATTACGGATAACTCCCATCTGGTTTTAGATATCACACTCACCTACCCTGTTATTTTAAATATTACACTCCTGCACCCTCTTATTTCAAAATTTACACACTAATAAACCCTTACTACTTTGTAAAGTAGTATAGTGATTATCCAAGGGAGATAACATAAATCTAATCATTTTAAAATATGATAAAGAACTCATATGCCACAGTCAAAACTCTCAAAATTAACTCTTATACTATTGTAATCAAAGCTCCCTTCTCATATTCAACTCATAATCCCCCAAACCTCGATATTGTCGCTAGCGTAAATTGCGAATTAACAAACAAAAAAAGGGATCAAACTCTTGTATAGAAAATAATGGACACTCTGTAATTGACTCACAATATACAGACAACAACCTCTGTCGTAGCATTAAATACGGGCTGGGGAAGGAACAAAAATATATCTGTAACTAAAAGCTCTAATGAATGAGCTCTCTTTATTTGGAATTAAAGAAGCTTGATGGTTTGATGCTTTGATGATCCACCAGGAACGAGCCTCCTTATCCACCCTAACACTCTTTCCACCACCTGGTCACCTTCATGAGCATAAGCATTGTTCTCCAGTACGGTGGGAAAATCTCGTTGTTTCACTACGATATTATCGATTGCCATACTTGGAGCAGTCACAATCTACATAAGCAACCAAACCTTCCAAAGTTATACCATGAATAAACCTCACTAAAAAACTCATATTTCTATAAAATACCAAAAAGAAAAGACACCCAAAATTAGAGAGTCCCAAGTTGAACCCTAAATAAAAATGTTTAAAAAAAATTGAAAAAAAAGATTCATGTTGAAAAGATCAAGACTCACTTGGAAGAACATTGAAAAAATGATAAACCTCATCTTCATCATCCACATCTCTCTTCAATGAACTCTGACTAATTTCCTTCAATTGTAAAAATCTCTCTCTACTCAATGCGCGAGAACACCTCTACCACCAATGTGTTGTTACTAATCATGCACACAGCCCGTTGTACCTTGGCAAGATCACCCCCGGGCACTACTGTTGGCGACTGAAAATTGCTATGGCATTTAAATCAAGTTAGGCACTAATAAACTAACTGAACAGTTCCCACTGTACATCAAGCAATTGGCCATATACTGTGACACCCCGCCTAATTAAATACCGGGCGATCACTCCTTTATTAAATTAAATCAAGGTAAACAGTTGGTTCATTCTCAGCATCACTATCGATAAAAATAAATTTTCCAACTTAACACCCTAAATAATTAAGCTAAGTGTCAAAAACATTTTCATACAAACTTTCCAAATTTTAATTAAGGAAAAAGATTTATTTATTTAAAAACCACATTTCTACAATTAAGAATCACATCACAGTAAACCAAGTAATATAATGCATTCGTCAATCGAATGACAACATATGAAAACTAAAATCACAAATCCATACTGAATGAATCCCATAGAACAATACTGGAAATAACAAAAATAAAAATGTCCCAACAACAAATGAAATAATGGAAAGGGCGACACATGCCCAAAAAATGAGAATGCTAGAAGTGGAGTCAATAAAGGAAGCCGTCTACGCAAGTGTCCTGCAACTCCCACCTAAGCTGCAGCACGTTCCTCTCAAGGGATCCTAAGCAAGACGCCCTTGTGGCTGGGCACCTGAAATATATACATATATATACAAGAGAGAGAGAGAAAAAGAAACGGGTCAGAGCCCGAAAGTGTGTTTGATTTAAAAATACGTTTAGCAAGTATTTAAATTGATACATGCCAATGCAACAACATATTAGTGCGTCACTCTCTTGAGAAAATATCACCTCTCTTCTAATGTGCACACCTATCGCACTAACTTTTCCCACGGTTTGTTTTATCATTTAACGCACTAGTCTTTCTAAAAGATTTAACTTAACTTAGATTACTCGTAAGATTTACAATTCACTATTTCCACTTTAAAAAGATGTTCCAAATTGTAACCAAAGTTCTCCATTTTTAACTTTATAAAAACAATAATGTTTCCAGTGACATATTATACTTTCTCAAAACAAGTATTTATAATTTGAGCCAACAACCATGTCCTACTTATCAAATCTCAGTAGGCAGTTTCAAATATCATAATCTCATATATATATTAACTACTCGAATAATATATATATATAACAGCACCCCGAATAAAACTATGGTGCGTGCATACTTCCACTATCCAAACCCCATACCACTCAAATCAAGGGGAATACAAATTCGGAATCACTCTTGAATTGTATTAACACATACACAAACAATATCGAGGCGAAGAATAGATTCCAAGTCTCTAAGAGGATGGCACATACTCGCGTCTCTTAGGACCGTCTGAACTATCAATTCGATAGCCTGTACCAAGGATATCTACCTTCTAGGGTACAAGTCAATATCCCCCATAAAGGTCCCATCGAGATAAGACTGTCCCCGCGCGGTAACCTCAAGGATAGCAAGTAGCGCGGTATGTTTTTCACATGTATATATTATATGTACACACAATCATATAAATATACCACTTTATCATATTAACATAGGTTCTTCACGTTACCCATAATTATACCATTTATCTTTAATTTCACATTTAGAGAAAATACGTATAAGGTTTCGTTCCTAACCTTAACTCGAAGGGTTTTCTCACTCATTACCTGACACTCGTGGACTATATCCTCACAAATCTGAAATTCAGTAAGTGTCTTTATTCGGTTCCAATGTAACTCTCTTACGCACCTCACCCTTTAAATTTATAAATACACCAACCCTAAAGTAAATGTCCCATAAATACCATTCTCGTCGAAGATTAAAGGTCCAAACATTTATTCCTATGCCCTACTGGTCCTCAATGTCTCCCAAATAATTTTATCAAGAATGCACAAGAATTATATCACGACAATTTGAATTTAACTCATTTAAAGAGGGAATCAGGAGTCTTCCAGGAGGGGTCGATCGATCGAAGCTTGGGTCTCGATCGATCGAACCTTCGATCGATCGAAGCTCTAGGCTCGATCGATCGATCAAGCAGGTCTGGGCAAAATTCTGCAGAATGCAGTTACGGGTTTCACTAAACTTCTTCATCCAAAACTATGTTTTTCCATCCGAATCGTCCCAAAAATCCTACTATCATCATTATAAAATTATACCAGGTGTTTATAACGTAAAGCATGTGTATAACTATCATTAAACATGGATAATTAACTCAAAATCCCATCTAATTATCAAGAACCCTAGAGTTTTCCTTAATCAAGGTTCTAATCTGTTTTTACCAGAAATTCCTTCTAATAAATCATCAAAATTTCGTGGGTTATATTCCTCTACATGGCAAGGGTTCCAGAATTTCCATATAATCAAAACTACATGCATTATCCTAACACAAATTTAGTTTTCTTCCATAGTTTCCATCTCTAAACAATCCTAGACTAATATGAAGATTGCATTAACGAAAATATCCAAGTCAAATACTTGCCTGGGATTTTTGGGTATGCAGATTCACGGCTGATTTTGGTATGGCTGCGTTCCTTGTCTCGCGATCTACGTGGTGGTGGTGGTGGCGGTGCAATCCGGTGGCTTTTTGGCCTTGAATTGCCTTGGAGCTCTCTCCTCTCTTCTCCAATGGCCGTCACTTGATTTCTGAATGTTCTAACCCTAAAAGGCTAACCTAATGGCTGATATAGGTTGCTGAAATTCGTGGGTTTAATTACCCAATTATGTAAAATGACTAAAATGCCCTCCCGGGGTACTAATTAGGCCTAAAAATGCCCCGAGACCCAAACTAAACCCCTGAGTATACTTTTATGACTATCTCGACCCTTCCGGACGCGTTGGCGCACACAAAACGACCATACGGATAACTTATAAAATATTCACTTTTTTCATTTAACCAAATTAGTCCTGACGTGACACGAGCACGTTCCGACTTAAATTTCCGAAATCGTCATTTAATTCACTCATGACATTCAATATAACCAATATAATATATTACTTTGCTCATTAGTAATATTCAACCAATTTTCCATAATTACTAACTCTCGTCACGTTTATAATTATAACATAATTAATTTCTGGATTTTTATTAAATAAATCATTCACATTAAATTAAATAAATCCCCAAATTAATATAGCATAAAAATACGGTGTATTACATATACTTCCCGTGTATGGGATCATATTTTGTCATCATGCTTGAAGGCTCACACTGCACTTGTGATTTCACATGACATTGCAGACTGATTAAATGCGCAAGATATAATCACCAAATTAGGTATATAAAAGAGATAAAAGCGCATAAGCAAATTAAATATGATACTATTATCAAATAAGTGGTACCAAAGACGTGTGTTGCAATGAAAAATAAACACAATTAAAACAATCCATACAAAGCATGTTTTGCCAGTCCTAATAACACAACATCTGTCGCGGCAGTAGGTTACTCATATGTCATCTCATTCATTAGATGCAATACAAAAGCCCACACATTGTAATCAACTTTGAATAAATCTCATATAAAAATATAGGTTAAATCGATGCCATACAAAGGCACATTAAGGTGTAAAGAAAAAAGAAGAGTTCATAATTAAAAATCAGTATTCAGTTGCATATAAACTGTAAATAAAAATAAAGCTGGAGTAAGTTGAAGAATGGACGATTATCATATTGTGTATGCTTTTCAAATGGTAAGGTATTTAGTCCTAGATCATATGCGTTATGGAAGTCATTCCCTCACATCCATAATCAAATCAACAAACACAAATCACAAAATAAACCAAATCACAAAATCATTATGGCATAGAATTCATGGCAATCTTACATATCATAATATAGTGCATCAATGCAAATAGCCAACAACATATCTACACAACAGAAATTAATAATAATATGTTAAACAAATAACATCCCAAACTGAACTTCTACTCGAGAAATATTAAATATATGCTTCGTATGTAAGGAATATGATGAAATGTATGGATCCTCCATCACTTCATGTATATTAGAAAAAATTGTATCATAATCACATCAGAATGGTATTAGAATCACATATAATTAGAAAAATTGCTTAAAACTGAACTAACAAAAGAGTGACTATGAAAGAGTGTCAAAATCTCCAAATTCTCCCAACACCAACTTCAAATATTCTAAACAAAAGAGTGACTGTCAATGATGTATTCATGTCAGAGAAAGCTTCTATGTGTGCACCACCATCTTTCATATATGCAAAACATATAGACTGTAATCAAACACTCAATTAGATTAACTCAAAATTGGTGATATTAAACAAAAACCTAATTAGATCAGCACAAAAAAGAACATTCATAAAACCAAACAGTGAACAGAGCAACAACAATTCAACCAAAAGTCCTTGATTTTTCTAGCAAAAATCAACCGAGTAACACAAATTCAACAACGCAAAAAAAGACATATAAAAAACCCAACATTGAACATAGTACATGTATACAAATAACAAATAGAAAACCAAAAATGCAAACAAAAAGACTATGTTTTGTCCAACTGTGAAAGTGGGAATAGTAAAACGAAAATCCAAGATCTGAAAACATAACAATAAAGATCCTAAATAAAATAAAAAACTAATTAAAACGAAAAAGAAATACCAAGATCTGAAAACGTAACAATAAAGATCCTAAATAAAATAAAAAACTAATTCAGAACCTTACGAACCTATTCATAATCTTCTTGAAGGCGGAGAGGCGGGAGAAGATGGGTTCGCATCCCAGATCTGCTCAGAGATGGGTTTTCAAAGCTACAGAGAATGGACCTTCTTCCAGTGATGAACCAAAATCGCAATTGAAATCATTTGGACCTGTAAAAAATATTAATATGTGGCGTGTTAGATCTTCCAAGAAAAATAGAAATGGAAAAACAAAAATAGAAACGAAAATAATGGGTCTGAGGAAAAGCACGTAGGTTCGCCGCCGTTTCTCCCCACCAAAAAACGGTTGTATCATCCAATGGTTTTAAAAGTCTAAGTAATACATGGTGAGATAGAAAGAGATGATGATGAAACAAATATATTATTTACAGTAAGGGTAGGTTTTTGGACGGATGATTTTTGGGGTTTGTGAGTTAGTGGGTTGGATTGGGAAAGTGTAGAGGGAGAGAGAGAGAGATAGAGAGAGAGAGAGAGAGAGAGAGAGAGAGAGTATGCGAGAGTGGGTGGGATGTGAAGCAGGTCACACAGACCAATATTTCTCGAGCCAGGTGCCAGGCTGGCGTGGGTAAGGTGTGAGAGTGTCAACAAATTGATAAAGTCATTTTTGACTAAAGTACCCCCAATTTTGAATTGAAGTGTAAATTTGGTAATTAAAAAAAAGTGCGGGAACACAAATGTTTGAGGGCTAAAATAGAAAATACAATTTTTTTTTGTAAAGATGACATCACAATTTAAACTTGTGACATACATAAATTTTCTACTGTATTTTATATATATATATATATATATATAGATAGATATAGAGAGAGAGAGAGAGATATAGAGAGAGAGAGAGAGAGAGAGAGAGAGACTCTAAATTCTACCAATAAACAAAAGTGAGTCACGCAAAAATTACCAAATAAAATTGTTACACTGAATTATAATGTCTCTTGATAACATAAATTTTTTACAATTTTACATCTCCTAATAGTTATACAATTTTTGTAAAACTAAAAATAATAACAAATCTCCAATAGATAAATAATATAATTTTCTCTTCTAGTTATAATCTTTATGTCACATGCCACCAAAATTTCTTCATCACCACTATCGTCCCAAGTCCATAATCAATTGCCATTAAATATAACAATTAGGGAAAGTCATAATAGGAAAAGAATAAAATTCTCAATATGATAATGCGTGATTAGAAATTTGAGCAATCATCGTATCCAAGTCCAATTCAATAACTAAGCATCATATCCAAAGCCTATTTAATAACATCTCAATGGGTTACTAGGCCTCGCTTCCCCCTCACCTAAGTATATCAAGGTAATATTTCGATTATGGAATTTTGGACTTATGGCGGGTGTCTACTATTAATGTCACAAAAATTCCATAATACTCAACCCAAATAAAAAGATACACAAAATTTTAGCCGAACAACATATTATATTTAAATAAACATTATGATATCAACAATATGAGTACTAGAATAAATTATTAACAAAAACGATATTGTCGACATATTTAGAGGAGCATATTCTGTAAATATCTTACCTTAAACCTCGAAAATCATGTTCACTATAATTTAAAAGCATCCAAAATCATAATCTAATAGATCCCCTAAATATACTTGCCATGGTATCTTTTTATTTCAATTTTCTTTTATTCTCAGTTTGCAAATGATTTTTTTCACCAATTGTTAATATCTCTCTCCCCCCACATTTAAAAGACACTAGTTCCTTTTTTTTGTAGTGGGATCTTCTTACAATTTTATAACATGGATCTAATTTTAATAATTTTATGATGACTCTTAGTGTTATTGTTATTAATTTCTTAATAATACTTAATGGTCGACCATGTTAAATTAGGCAGCATCTATTGTCAAGCCATATTACTAGCCTTAAACACAGATGTTCAAAGTTATTGCAAACTTCCTTCTCTCGACATTTGTCCTTTAACTTAACGTGTTAACTGGAGATTGACGTCTCATCAAAAATTGATACCAGACTCCATTTTGGAGAGCATTCCACATGCCAATTTATTGAATGTTTTCTCTCTCTTCGTTACTCTAGTATATGAATCGATTTCTACATCTATGTGTAACCTGGACGATATCCTTTCCCCCCCCCCCCCCCCCCCTTTTATTTTAATAAGATACTTTTCATTTCCTGAAAACTTCAATTTTAGTATTTCCATTTATTTCTTTGAGAATGCACTATTAGTGAGCCTACCCTTTTAATTCCCATTAGATATCTTATTTGATCGATTGTTGATATCATGTTTGGATGAATAAATAATGAAAATTCTATTCAAAATATGTTTCATTGTCTCTTAGCAATGCAATCGGGGGTAACATGCTTGGACACTGATGTTAACTGAGATCATTTAAAGGTATGTATGTATTTGTGTATACCTTTTTTTACCAATGCTTTTTTTTGTGCACGATCATAATATATAGTGATCACTGTATGTGGTGAAATCCTACTAATATTAATATAATACAATCAAAGCAGAGAAAAGTAAAACTATGGACAATCACACAAGAACGTGAGGTATATGGTCCGACAATGTTCTTACATTAACATATGTTTCTCTTGTCTTTATTAATCGAATGACGATCACAAACATTACATGACCCTTTTTCTAGCGGCGTGGGTTACATTTATAGATAAAGTAAGGAGATTGAGTTTTTTAGGACTCCATTACCTTAGATATCAATCAGAACATGATCAACTATATCTAATTCCAAGATTTTTGTTGATCGGCCTCAATCTGTGATTATCTTATTGAACCATGATCGTTTATTGGACACGTAGAAGCATGTCCTCTTCTAAGTCATGGTCACATAAATTTCCCATAATTTCTCCATGGATTTGTAGATCATTAGGGTACAAAGTTTTTATTCACCTATCAGGTAGAGTTTTGAATGTAATCAGCATTGAGATCTAGTTATCCATAGCAGCCATGCTTGGAAGGTGATAACGCTTAGAATTTTGAGTCATAAAAGTTCTTCATTTTTCCCATTATACTTGGAGCTTAAATGTGTAATTTAACCAGGTATTTTCAGGGTATGCTGGTAAATGTGCACTAATTAGCCCAAAGGGTGGTACATTGTATCTTTTGCTTTCATGGGAATGACATTAATGATAGAACTACATTGTAATTTGAGTTCATCACTAATGACTTTGTTATCGGTTTGGATCATTTTCACTTTTATATTGTTTTCAAAAATATATCAGAGCTTCATTTGCATTTAATAGTGAGAAAGAGGATTCTATAGATTGATTTTTATTTTAGGATAAACACACAAAAATTCAAATTTTACCTAATTTATCTTGAATTTATTAAGTGTGCATTCAAAGATGTTTACCAAATCAAATAGCCCAAACCAAACATGCAAACATGCGAAGAAGTAAGGAAAAATACCTTTGGGGCAAAACCTCTATTTCAGTACTATATAAGAATTGACAAACACTAGACTACTTGAAGACTAATTAGCTCTATAAGTATAATTAGCGATTCTTCAAGTCTTGAACAGCAATGTCACAATCCAGTACTGCCCACTAGAAGCAGTCCTCCTTAGGTATCCACCTATCGACATTCTTCTTCATCATTAAAGCCTTTTCTCTAGAAATCAGCAATAGAGATGAACTATAAAAGGGTTGTTTAACATAAATCATGTTCTTATTGATTTGATAAAGTGATCTCTGAACTTCCAAGGGGTTTGGATGAAAAATAAGAGAGTTTGATCACAAAAGGAACTCTAAAATGGCTTGAAAAGGGATTAAAAAGAGCCCTTCAAAACTTTGATTACGCATCTCTATTTATAATGAAGTCTGTTACAAAAAGATAAGAATTAGATATTTGGATAAGATTTAATCAAGCAGCCAAATCTCATGTGCTCGTTCAAATGACCTAGTACCTCGTTCGAATGTCGTACCCATTTTTGTTCGATTAGGTTTCCAATGTAACTTCGAATTACATTCAAGTGGTTGACAAAAATCATCTCATTTGTATGTGGGAAACTCATTCCAACGATATATTCAATCTTGTGTGAACAACATCCAATGAAACTTTACACAACATTCTAGTACTGACCAAAATGCGACGTCCTAGATTTCGTTCGAAAATCGAAAATCAAAATTTTAAAAAACTTTTAAAAATTATTTTAAAATATTAAAAAAAAACTTTTAAAAGCAAACTCTTTTTTATAAAAATCCACTGGATAAATAAAGATTTTACAAAACCACTTCATACCACTTCAGAATAATGTTGAGACAAATGATATTCAATCTTCCAAAATGTCATCAACTTCTTATCTTCGAATACATGGAAGTAGTCATAAAGGTGCAGTGGTGTGTAACGGGATAGGCCAAATAAAAAATAAATTGATCAATTATAAAGCTTGCTCTTACACATAGGATCAATGAACTGTATGGGACCAGTCCATTACTATTATATACGGATCGAGTTTAATGCCACTATATATTATTAAGACAAGTAAGGTCTAAAGAGTCCTCACTACCATATTTCAATAACGATTATTGGTAACATGGTTTTATCGTAAAGAACTAGGAGCACTTAGCCATTCAAGAAGGTGGTGAGCCTAGAGGGTCCCGACATTCCAAAATAAAAGATATGGCGTAGGTCTAGCTTTCATTATGATATTTCTCTTTCTCGACATAACTTGTTTGATTTTTTGATGTTTTGGTCTTTGTTTATACAGAAATAAAGTTGAAGAAAGATATGCACCAGAAACACATCAAATTTGTTGAGTTGAGGAAATCTTGGAAACTCAATCAACCTCTAATTGACTTTATTGGACATCCTAACTATGCTTCTCTATGTTTTCCTACACATCCACCACTAATTCCTTTGTTAATTGAGCAGTTCTTAGGGAGATTGGTATCCCTGAACTACTTAGTGTTCAAGAACTGTTTTCTACAATCACAGTAGACTCATTAGATTTTGTTGATAACACCATGATCTATTGTCCCTTTTACATCTGAGGAAAGAATGGCACTAAGAAGAAATATTCCAAATTTCATGGAGGTGGACTTTATACCTAACTTTCCAAAATCACAACCTTTAAAGAGGAAGGATATTATTGGTCTGTTTGATCTAGTAAACTTGGAGTATTACCTTGAAAGGACGCGGGCCTCATTTTTAAAGAAAGGAAAAACCAATGCAAGTTTTGTAATAACTTTGCCTAACCAGAAGAATGTGGATGCCCCCTATAAGGGGAAGGGACCTGTTGAAGGGATAGTGGATAAGAATATCAATTTGGCTCCTTATTTTCTTAGGGGGGCTTGCCTTCTAGTTGGGATCTTCTATACTAATAAGATCATTTCTCATATTTCCTAAATGCTCTCTCTAATATGTATTATTAATATTTGTTAGTATCTTCATGCCTTTGAATTTTTTCTACACTAACTTTTTTTCTTGAATTTTAACTTATAGTTTTTTATGGAATCTTTCAACCCCCTAAACAATAGGGATGATCAATCCAAGGTGGCTGTCGACTTGGACAAAGATTTAGATGAAGCACAAAGATGTCTAAATGTTTCCTAGAAGAAAGTTGAGGGGCATGAGGTTGCAATGAGGTCCAAGAACTTGGAGCTTACCACTCATAAGTCCAAGATTGAGAATTTTAAGAACTATGCCAAGTACTCTACTCGATCACTATCAATTTTAATGGAGGCTAAGAAAAGTGCTTTTGAGAAAGGCTGGGAGGACGCCTTTGGCCTTGCCAAAAAATAGTTGGGCTACATCCGCAAGTCATTCAATTATAAAGTTTAAGATTATGGTTTAACTAACTAAGGGGTGCCCCATGTGTCTAAACAATCAGTGTATATGATTGTGGTTCTCCCCCAAGCCCTTATAAATATGATAAAGTAGTGGGCACTGAACTAGAGAAGGAGGTCAGAAAGATAGAAAAAATTGTGTCCAACCAAGACAAGGTGACAATAAAGAAGGAGAATCCAAGTAATTAGACTAGTTTAGGATATTCTTGTATTCTTTTAGTCCTTGATTTTTTGATGTCCTCTTTTAAAGTCGTGACTATTTTGCATTCAATGAAATTACTCTATTATTTTGCCCCAATTAAGCTTTGTTTGACTACAGTTTATTTATCAGTATGTATTTACTTGCTTGTTTGTCTCCAATTTATTAATGTATCCCTTTATAATTTTTTATCGTGATAACAACTTGGACTTTGTGTCAATATCCCAAGAGAGTGAAGATTTGGACTTTATCCTTGGTCAAGATGCTTCTGATCGAGCTTGAGCATCCTTTTTTGTTGTTCGGCAAGCACTCCATAAAATGACAAGTTCTTACAACGACTAGGAAGGTGTGGTCATACACGTCAATTCAAGATTTGGGACATTAAAAATATAGTTAGTCTATTACCAAATGAGAACAGTTTTCTAAAGAAGGATATCGACAAGGCAGAGCAAGATTTTGACATAAAAAGACGACAAATTATGAGTGTTGGTGTCTAAAATTGGTATGATGATAATTATGAATCATAGCCAAGTGATAACAATAATAGAACATAGATATAAAATAAAATATTATAAACTTGAGAGAGATGAGAGACGTAGAGAGAAGGATAAAATATTTTTACGAGGTTTCACTACACAAAAATGGGTAAATTGGCACCGTTCTAGAACTTAGCCTTGTCACGGTCAATGACCATGGCAACAAACACGCGTTTTGTGTCACGGTCATTGACCGTGATAAGGCCGTGACAAATTATTGTCACGGTCATTGACCGTGACAATACTTATAAATGTTGTCACGGTCAATGACCGTGACATGACCGTGATAAATGTCGCAGTAAAAAAACCCTTTCCCTTCTTTTTTCCCTCGTTGTTTCTTCCCTCCTTTTTTCTCTCTCTCTCTCTACGTTGCGTTCTCTCTCTCTCTCTCACTTTCTGGTTACTCTCTCTCTCTCTCTCTCTCTCTCTCTCTCTCTCTCTCTCTCTCTCTCTCTCTCTCTCTTCCATTTATATATATATGATTGTGTGTATATATGTGTGTGTGTATATATGCATGTGTGTGTGCATGTGTGGTGGGTGGGGGGTGGGGAGGGGGTGGGGTGGGGGGTTGTGCGTGTGTGTGTGTGCGTGCGTGTGTGGTGGGTGGTGGTGGGGGTGGTTGGGGGTGGGGGTAGGGCATGGGGAAGGGTAGGGGTGGGGAGGGGTAGGGGGTGTTTATATATATATATATATATATATATATATATATATATATATATATATATACACTAGCATGAAGGTCATGCGATGCGTGGCCAAATTTAACTAAATTGTATTATTTTGTTGTTCTGACCTATTTAACACAGTATATTCTACGAATGAAATTGCAAAATTTGATGATTAATTAATCGTAACAAATAGAATTCATGGATATCAAAAAGAATCTCTAAAACATAATAACAAAAAATCATATACGCATTTATCTATGTATATATTAAACTGTTGGAATAAAATGTCTGCATATATTAACTTGGAATGGAATCAAATGTAAGAGATATCTTGCCTTGGAATCAAATGTAAGAGGTACATGACCTCATCAGCAATGACGAGGCTTGCTTTTGTGTGTGGTACATTACCTCTACAGTTTTGATATAGTTATATAGATTATTTTATGTGTGGGGGGTGTTTATACATCCAACTCTCGAGTGCGTTTTACCATTGAGTCATGATGAGATAGTTGATTGATTACTTGGCATAAAATTGAGGCATACTAGAGTTCGTGAGGAACCAAAGACAACTATATATAACACACACACACATACAATAATAATACACACCGACTTGGATTTGGCCTATCGTTGGGTAAAATCGAAGTCTAGGTGTTAAGAAATATAAGGTAATTAACAAATTTGAAGCATTTTATGAGAAATATAAGGTAATATAACAAATTTTCATTTATGGAAAAGACTTTCACTTTAAGGAAATTAATTAATTAGCAATATTTACTTAGAAAAAATTCCATTAAATCCAACAATGCTAATAATAAGGAAATATACCACATAATTCCTGTATTATTACAATAAATGGGCCACGACTCGATTTTTTTTTCTTCAAAATGCCATAAATTTTGTGTGTGGTGGGTGGGGGTGGGGTGGGGGTAGGGGGTGGCACGATCATTGACCATGACAAGTCCGTGACAATTATAATTGTTACGGGCTTGGCACGGTCATTGACCGTGATAATACTTATAAATGACTGTGACAATACTTGTAAATGCTGCGTGTGTGTGTGTGTGTGTGTGTGCATGTGTGTGTGTGGTGGGTGGGGGTGGGGTAGGGTGGGGGTGTTTATTTGTTCTCAAACACAATTTTTAAAATGTCTGTGTGTTTGTGTGGTGGGTGGGGGGTGTGGTGGGGGTGGGGGGCTGTTTGTGGTGGGTGGAGGGTGGGGAGGGGGGATGTTTCACGCTTGTACATATTAACAGTAACAATTCATTTTTATTTGGTGTAATTGTACATATTTGCATGTCTTCTTTTAATTCATTTTGATATGTACTAATAACATTTTTTACAGTAAATGTCTCCTTCAGGTATTAAGGCAAGGATGATGATGATGGTTATGATGATGTCGTCTGGGCTCGGTGGTAGTGGAGACGAAGACGGCTCCTCGGCCCCTAGTCTCCCCAAATATGGCAAATTGGGGATGCTCATCGAGAACAACTCGAGGCTATTAGCGAGATCCCTCGAGATGGTAAAGACGATCATCGGCCCGGGGTACATTAGTTGAAAGGAGGTGCCATATGAACTCAAGTTAGCTGTTTGTGTGGCACTACAGGTAATATATTAATATTTATATTTATATGAATATTTCAATTTCAATTTCAATTTCGATTTCAATTTCATTTTATATTTATATTTATATTTATTTGCAACTAACATTGTATTTGTTGGACAGGAACAATTCAACCTGGATCCAAAGCAATGCGATTCCGTCTTAGAGCAGTTGAGGGAGAAACACAAGACGTGGAAGAAAAATATGCGGACCCGGTACTTTGGGAAGACATGAGAGTCCATTATCCAATGGCATGAATCCGTCCAGCCAAAGGAGCCGATCTCATTGGCACAATGACAAAGGTTCATTGACAATGAGATCGGGGAGCGACAATTGGCATCTCGCCAATCGGGAAGGGAAAATTGGGCAAACAAGACGGACGTGCACTACTCCGATCGGACGTCTTACGCCGAGGTGGAGCATAGGATGATGGTAAGATTTAATTTTTCTATAACTACATAAAATATATTATTCTGCATTATTTTACTTTATTTTATATCAGGGGACAGGGAGTGGCCCTGGGGGTAGGCCACATAGGCTTGATACTTATGTGGGTCTTCGGACGAAGAAGGGGAAGGACAAGGAGGTGTCGCCAAGCATCACGGCCATGATTGTAAGTAATCAAACAGTTTACTTTTTGTTAATTACATTATAATTTTTTAATTTACTTATTTTACTAATCATGTGCTTTTTGTCGTTTCAGGCAAAGCTTAAGAAAGTGCATGAGTCGCAGTCTGATGCCGACAAGGCATCTTTGTCCACAGACGCACTCAGCCAAGTTCTTGGCTCTGATCAAAAGGGGAGGAAAAGGGGGGTGAGCTCGCGGATGGCCAAATCTAGGATCATCGGATTGGAGACGAGCGACACCGGGTTAGCTCTAACGGTGGATTCACATGATGCGAAGCTGTCCCATTTGGAAGCGACGGTCCAGGATATGTACTCATTCGTGAAGCGTTCGTTGGGCGGAAATCGTAAGGGTAAAGGTAAGGAGAAGGCGATGTGGGAGAAGGAGGTGTGGGAGGATGTGGACGAGGATGTGGAACTCGCTGCTTCATCGCCGAGACATGCAGACTTTGATGATCCAGTTCCTTATTTGTCTCCCTTCAATAGACCGATGTCGACACTTGGATGGCCTTGCGTGTTTATACTGGACATATTTGATGGCCAACGGATAAGGTGGCGGTTGAGGGACCCAAATATCATCCAGGGTGCACTAGTTCATGACGTGAGCTTCAAGACATCGAGTCTAGGATGCTCGTCACACATGTGATGCCCGGGAAGGAGAACTCCCAATTGTGGTTGCGCGAATAATGAGGAACGGAGTATATTAGTTGATGTGTTAATTCGTATATCGTGTGGCCTACTCACCTCCTTAGCGTTAACCATACCCCAGACCTTTAGTGACATTGATTTAAGTTTGAATTGAATTGTTTTAAATTATTACATTTGGATTATATGGTGATGCATATTCTCTCTATTTTGAATGTATATTTGCATTATCTCTATTTTATTTGGATATATGATGTTTAGACAGGTACAACGTTGTTATAACAGGTACAAATATACTGTTGGGCAGTGGCAGTGGCCATACTGCCCAACATAATTTTTTTCAATTCTGCCCAAAATTGTCACGGTTATTGACCGTGATAATTTTTTATAGAATGTCACGGGCTTGTCATGGTACTTAACCGTGAAAAAACTTGCCGTGGTCAAGGACCGTGACATGACCGTGACAATTCTAATGAACTTATCACGGTTAATGACCGTGACAAGTCCGTGATAAAAAAAGTTGTCTCGCCCAGAATTGTCACGGTCATTAACCTTGACAAGCTGAAGTTGTCAAGGTCAATGACCGTGACAATTCGGCAAATTTGGTGTAGTGTTTGGCCCAATGAGGTGCTTACATCTACAGGTACAAAGTCACTAGGTATTAAATTTGAGTACAAATTTTGAAGAATCTCTCTAGGGTTGAGTGTATGACATTTTTCATTTGTATCCCCACTAAGGGATATAGTGAAATTTTATAGTCGGGAGAATATTAAGAGGTTGAGTGCCTTTATATGTCTACATTTATACATTTTTACATTATTAGTGATAACTAATCATGAGCCAGCATAGAGGTTAGCTTCACGTGCATGTAAACTAGGGACTGTAGGTATTCCCACGTGTGAATGTTTTATTTTATTAGTGGTTGGACTTCCTAAGGTGATCGGCCATGTAGCTAACAAATGGGGGATATTCAATCGACCACGATAATGTCAAGGGGTGGTGCCCACTGGAATATGGGATTATGAAATTTGCCACAAGTTCATGGTCCACATTATACTCTATTTTTAGGTTACAACAAAATCTCCCATTACTTCATTCTTGATCGGAGTAAGCAGTGATTGGTGGAGTGAAAGGATGGAGGAATAACCACTAGGTGTTGGGCGATTTCATGAAACAGTAGTTACCAACCTCCTAGGGTGGTTTTGTCATATTAAGGCATTTGGTTAGTGATGAAGGCGTGAGACATTCTATAATGGCAAATGATATTATTCCATATGAAGTGGAAGACCTTATCGTAAGGTATTTCCACCATAGGTTCATCCTCCACCCATTGGTGAAGTAATTCACTACAATAACTAAGTATTTGAACCTTCTCATGGCCTTCGACAAACGGACAACTAGGTCACTGCCCCACATGTCAAAGGTCTAAGAGGATGTTATTGATGTGAGTGAAGCCCCTAATGTTAAATGGATCAAACCATATTTCTATCACTTATCGCATCATCGAGAATAGTTAGTGTAATTTGCTTTCATGTTGGGCTAGTAATAACCTTGCAGGGCGACTCGCTTGACTAAGATCTTCTTACTAAATGTTCCCCACAAGAGCCTGTCAAGTATTTTCTTTATTAAGTTACCTTCCTTATCTGGGTGGACACTTTTAAGCAATGAGTAATAAATCCTCTTCTATATAAGATCCCTCTTTACATAAGGTACCTAGATCCTGGCCTCCTTAGGATCAATCAACACAATGCCCTTATTTTGGTAATTCCTTACCGGATCCATCTAAGATGGTCCCAGATCCAATTCAATCATGATGAGGTTTTCTTCACTGATGCTTCGGTGCAGGAGGATCTCTACTGGGATGGTCCTTCTTGACTCAGTTCTAGTCACAGAAGCAAGACAATCAAGTTCAACTTCTCGTTCCATTCGAATTACCTACTTATCACCCTAAAGAAAGGAATGCACATGTTAGTATTGCGTGAAACATATATATTGATTATTAGTACCCTGCCTGTCAACAATTACACGTTTTTCTTATTTGTTGGGGATTACATGTTAATCAGTGCCTGAATCTTGTCTAGGTTAGCCTCAATAACTCTTTAGTTCACAATGAAGCCGAGTAACATTATATCATGTATGTCGAACACACATTTTATGTGATTGATCTTCATCTTGTGATTTTCTAATATGTCGATTGTTTGCCCTAGAACTTTAATATGGTTGGTGGATATTTTTCTCTTGGTGAGAATGTCATTGACATATACTTTCATATTTTTTCAATCTATTCCTTGAGGAATTTATTCACCAACCTTTGGTATGTTTTCTCCACGTTTCAAGCCCAAAAGGCATAACATTGTAGTAGTACGTACCTTGAATGGTGATGAATGAAAATTTTCTCCTTCTCTTATGGCTTCATTTTAATTGGATTATAACTCAAATATGCATCCATGATGTTTAGTTGTTCATACCCGACAGTTGCATTGACCAATTAATAAAGACTTAGTAAAGGGTAATGGTCTTTCGGACATGTTTTATTCAAGTGTGTGAAGTCAACACACATGCTCCATTTATCATTCTTCTTTCTGGACATAACTACATTGGAAAGCCATTTGGGGTACTTAATGTCCTAATTGAAACTTACTTTTTATAACATCTCACTTCCTCTTGTATGACCATGTTCTTTTCAGGACTGAAGACACATCACTTTTATTTGATCGGCTTTGCATCTTGAATATACTGAGTTCATGACACACGAATTCTAGATCAATCCCTAACATATCCTCATGACTCCAAGCGAATACATTCTTCTTCTTCTATCTGAGAAAATCCACCAACTCCTTCATAATAGTATGATCTAGCGATGAGCCTATATGTTGTCTTCTCTGGGTGTTCATCGTTTAGGATAATGGACTTTATTTCTTTCACAAACTTTCTCTTGATCAATTTTTCTTCCATATGAGGATTTACGGTTTCTATCTGGTAAGTAGTGGTGACTTTCTTTTATTTATCCTTTTCCGATGAAGTGTAGTAGAAGTCCCCGTCTTTAATTTGATTTCCTTCAACTATGTCGACCCCATAATGTGAGGGGAATATCAGGAACTGATGCACAGTAGAGGGCAAAACTTCAAGGTTTTTCAATCTAACCCTACCAAGGATAATGTTATATTGTTATTTGACATTCTTGTTAAGGATCAAGAAACAGATCTTCTTAGTTTGGCAGGTTGTCCAAGAAACAATCACCACATCTAGGTTAACGATTCCTAGAGGATACACTTTTTACCTCGAGGAATAATTGAGGGGACTGTGATGGGGCTCAAGATTTCCATCTCGCAGTCCTAGCCCTTTAAAGCATTTTATAATAGGATATCGACTGACCTACTCTTGTCGACTAACACTATGGCCACATTTCCTTCATGAATAAACATTGTGGCAACCAGATTATCATAATGAGAGTAGAGCATCCCTGACAGGTCATCTTTGGATAATCCTATTACCAATTGGTCTTTTTTTCTTTTCTCGAGCGATAATCCATGTAACTAGAAAAGTTGATCTGCCAAATGTAAGAACGATATTTTGCTTCATTAAGGAAGGCTGTCATCTTTTCTATTTCATCTCCTCCACTAGCGTGGCCAATTTCAATAAATTTATAGCCAAAAGAGATAATTTTACATCGCGTACACGTTCTCGAGTCTTCTCGATAGATCTAGATCATCCTAAAAATCGTTATCCTTGCCTTTTTTTCTTATCATCGCCCCATTTACATAAGGATTTCGATCGTCTCTGAGGTTCCCGTTTGTCTGAGGAATTTTCTCGACCTTCTTTATCTAGAAACTTTGGAAGCTTCCCTATTTGAATCATATTCTCTATCTCCTCCTTCTAGGCTATGAAACTTTATGTGTTATGTCTGTGATCTTCGTGGAACTTTCCATACTTGCTTTTATCCTTTCAATTTAGGTGAGATTTTATCTTCCTGATCCATTTCAGATCCATGTTTCCATGGATTTCTTCCAAAATATGGTTCACACCCATGGTAAGATGAGTATATTCATCATATCTCTTTGGTTTCTTTACCTTTTTATCTTTTTTCTCTTTCTTCTCGGAGATCCTATTGTTGTGGGCCTTAGAGTTGTGGATTTATTTTGCAGCCATGGCCTCCTCGACGTTCATAATCTTACCAACTTTGGCTAATAATTAGGTCATAGTATCGGGAAGCTCTTTGGATAGATCAGAATATAGTTTTCATGAAGTAAACCACTCATTAATGCGGTGCTCGCTATCTTCTCGTAATAATTAACAACCTTAAGCTTTTCACTATTGAACCAGGTGACGTACTCATGCATGGTCTCTCTAAATTGTCAGTGAATTCTTAGTAGATGAACTATCCTTTTGTTTAGTTGGTTTTCAAAGAAAAAGTTACTGACGAATAAATCAGCTAGAAGTTGAAAGCTAGAGATCTATCCTCACGATAAATTATTGTACCAAATCTCTGCTGGTCCAATAATAGTGCTGGAAAATACTCGACAACGCATCTTATCGGGGACTAAACAAATGTTAGATGCATATTATTATTGTTACATGTGAAGTATTGGATATGTTTTTCCATCATATTTTGGGTTAGCACATGTGGTTTGAACTTGACAAGTGTAGGATAATCCATAATTGTAGGTGCGAAGGGTGA
Organism: Sambucus nigra; assembly: GCA_949130495.1. NCBI lineage: Eukaryota > Viridiplantae > Streptophyta > Magnoliopsida > Dipsacales > Adoxaceae > Sambucus > Sambucus nigra. The sequence goes on along the minus strand of OX422220.1, from coordinate 431,591,427 downwards.
TCCCTTTACGAAACTTCTAAATACGGGATTTTTTGTCTTTACTATTTCTCCCAATTGATCTTTTGATCATTAGATTGAGCCTTTCCTCGGTTGATCAAGCTCGATTGACCTTGGCCGAGATAATTTTAGTTACTTATTCATTATTTTTCACTGATCTCTCTTCCTGGAAAGTCTACTCGACACGTACTGACCCTTGTACACTAGTTCTTGGCCTGGTGGATCCTTTTCGATCCTCTAGGCTCTCTATGATGATTACCCCTTGTCGCTCAGGGGCCTAGGCGACCAAATGCTAAGCCTCCACTTAGTTTCTCCAACACACTCATCCTTTCCTTTGAGAGTGATTGCATATTATAATAATAATCAATGGACCTTAGGCATGAGGTTGAGCTAGGGAATTTTGTTCGATCTTTAGTTGATCTATAATACCTAGATCTAGTCCTAACATTCATTCCGTTTAGGTTTAAGAGGTATCTGTCTCCATAGGTGAAGTAGGAAACATTTCTCCTTTCTTATTAGAGTATTCCCATCCAAACGGAATGATAGGGCCTGCTGGAGGCATGCTCTAATCGGCCTGGTATCTTAGTAATATTTTTAACTATTTATTACATTACCTCTTGATCTCCGGCTATGCTTATAAAAATTCCTTGGATATCTCTTGTCCTTATAGAGGCAGAGGGTAGGATGTTTCTGTTGAATGAATACTTTTTGGATTATCTGACATTTTCTAGAACTTTCAAGCAAGTTGTTGAAAAAGAAGGGCAAAAATTATTTTAGGGTTAAAAAATAAAAGGGAACAACAAAGTCTTGTAGATCCCCACGGATGATGCCGATCTGTTGGTGTCTAAAATGTATGGTGATAAATATGTGTCATAGCTGAGTGATAACAATAATAATCTACCAAAGAATTTAAAAAAAATATTATGAACTACAGAGATATGAGATACATAGAGAGAGGGATAAAATATTTTACATGGTTTTACCCAACGAATTACCTATATCCATGGGTATAAAGTCATTAGTATTAAGTTTGAGTAAAAGCTCTAAAGAATCTATTTAGGGGGGAAGAAGAGGAAGAGTGCCTTTATATATCAGGAATTTGCATCTTTTTAAATTATTGGTGACAACTAATCATGAACTAACATAGATGTTAGCTTCACATGAATGTGCATTGGTGACTATAGGTATTCCCATGTGTGCATGTTTTATCCTGTTGGTGGTTGGACTTCCTAAATGTGGTCAACCATGCAATCGACCAATAGTGGATACTCAGCCAACCATGATAATATCATGTGCTAGTGATCATTTAAGGTTTTCCAATGCTTGTAAGGCCACTAAAGAGAGAATCTTTCCCATTTATCGAATAGATTATAGCTTTAGGACTTTCCCAAGTAAAAAGAAAAAAGAATATAGGATGATGACATATGTAGCAATTTTATCGGTCCAAATTATACTTTTATTTTAGGTTACAACAATGAGGCTAACTTATCAATTTTGAAAAGGTCCTCATGCAGTCTGGGTTACTGGTTATGGCGAAGGTTGGATGGATTCCCCATTGCATCTAGGTAAAGATGGGAAGGTTGCTTATAATCATGGTTGGATAATGCATTAGCTATCTATATGATTCCAAGGGATTTTCAATTCTAGTATTGGTATTAGGTGGATTTCCCTTTTACTCGATTGCCACCCCTTGGGAGTGATGAGTTATAGATTCCACTTAATGTTTTCCCATTACAACTGGTGAGGAATTATCTCATTTCTCATGATATTGACGATAAGTTCAAGCAAATCCCTAATAATGGTCGTCATGCTACCATTACCGAGCAATCAACTCACTGTAGATCATAATCTTCTTTTGTTATTTTCTTACTTTCTTCGCTTATAATTTTGTTGATCATGGCCAATTTTATCTTTAATAAACATTTATAAATGAAAATATATGTTAATTTCTTTCACATTTGCCTTTTTCATATGACATGCATGTGTTATTGTTGGTGTTACCTTTTAGGATAGTGTCGTCATATCACCTTATGCCTTGAGCCAATTTACGATGGAAATGCACCTAGCCACTAGGCCATCCACCTCTTCAAGATTTTAGTTGACTAACATCTTAACACTTAGTTAATAGGGATCCCCCAAAGTTTTTTTTCTTTCCTAGTAATTTATTGATGGTTTCATGTTTGTTAATGATGAACAATTGTAATTTTAAAATATGATTAAGTATAATCTTACCGAGGTATAAAGATGTAGATCAAAAACTGATCGGACAAGTTTGAATAAATTTTAATAATAATGTCTTACCATAATGACAATCATGATCTGCTTTGACTAATTTTTATGATGTTGTCCTTCCATTTGGAAAGATAAGAAATCTAAATGCATTAGTTAAACTTATAACATCCAACAAGTTGGAATAAAAAAATTAAAACTTGCGTGAATGGTCACATTCCAGGACCTAGGTATCTCCCAGCCCTTATTGTCTTCGGATGTTATGCCCATTGGAGGTCATCCCTAAGGAACTTGAATGGTCCTTCCCAATTAGGTCCATATTTTCCGTTTAATGGATTCCTCGTATTATCGATCACCTTTCTTATCATATAATCTCCAACCTAGAATCTCCTCAGATTGAAGCCTTTATTTTATTTCTTGGCTAATTGTTGTTGGTGGGATGCTAGTTGAATCAAGACTTGTTCTCCCCTTTCCTCATCTAGGCCAAGCTCGGTCTTTATGATTTCTGCATTCATGCTTTATTCGGTAATGGTGCTCTCTGGTTGACGAGCCCGGTTCTAGTGGAATTATGACTTCCATTCCATAAGCGAAGGAAAAAGGCATTTTTCAATTAGACCTCTTGGATGCTATTTGATATGGCCAAATGACATGAGGAAGCTCATTCACCGAAGCTCCTTTTACTTTTCCAACCTTTTCTTTATTCCATTGATCACTATCCCATTGGAGGCCTAAACATGTCTATTTCTTTGGGGATAGGCCATTGAGCTATAATAGTGCTTGATGTCGTGACTGCTATAGAAGTCATGGAATGGTTCATGTTTAAATTATATTCCATGAGGGGTTATGAATTTCCTTGGAATTCCAAAACAATTCATTATATTCTTCAAAATAAATCTGAACATGTCAGTGTCCCTTATATTCTTAAGAGGTTCAACCTCGATCCATTTGGTGAAGTAGCCTGTGTCAACTAGGAGATTCTTTCAGCTTTTAGGTGTTGTAGGTAAGGAGCCTACTATGTATAACCACCACAACGTGAAATGACATGGTTTGATAAATACTTAAGGTCTTTGGCTTGCTGGTGGAGCATAGGAGAGAATATGGATGTAAATGGGGCGTGTCTGGGGCAGGTGGTGCCATCCCCACCCTGACCCATCCCCGTTTTCACCCCATTTAAAAACCCCCTGAAGGGCCCTAAACCTGACTCGAACATTTTTATGATATTTTTTTAATCTTATTTTATATAAGTTTTCTAACATATTTCAATTTAAAGTTTTGTAATATTTGAAAAATATCATTATTTTTAATATTCGAATAAAGAGATAAAAGTAATATTAATAATAAAGTTGTTTTGTAATGTTGTAACAACATTGCTAATAATTATATAAATAAAAACATTATCATTATCATCCATGTCCTTAAGATCAAAATGTAATTAATTCTGACCACTTAAAATGCATCCAATCTAAGTCTAAAAACTCATAAATTACAAACAAAAAAGTTCATATTGTCATACATTATGAAATTAAACATAATGCAATGTCACAAATTTATATATCATATGATCCAAATTATATGTTCCAACTGATAAACACAAGACTTGTTTTCATACATCCATACTTATCATTTTATTATGTCTATGTCAATGATCATGAAAGGACTTGATCCTATTTTTACTATTTTCTATGACACTCGAGCAAGTATTACAAATAACAAAGTCCACACCATCAATGTTTATTTTTGTGAAATGTAACCAAAACTCAAATATAATCTTCCTTTTTATACCAAGAACAACTCCATTAGTATTTTGATCATTTTGAGATGAAGAAGAGTTACTTAATCTGGATTAATAGAAGGTTGATTTTTATTGTTAGCTTGTTTGGGCATTTTTCACTTTGGATATTTCCTATTCAGAACACAAATTTCTATTATAAAATATGTAATTAAGTAATGTGTATGAGTAAATAACAAATTTTTTATATATTTGTGAAAATAATAATTTCTTCACAAATGTGTATGAGTAAATAACAAATCTATTTTAACAAATGTTCTATCAACTAATATGTATGAGTAAGCAACAAATTTGTAATTAACTAATGTGTAAATAACAAATCTATTTTACAGTAGTTCAGGTATCCATATACATTTAATTAAACTAACAAATCTATATATAAATATGTAATTAACTAACATGTAAATAAATTTTTAGTTAAATGAATTAACTAACAAAGACATTGTAGAAAAATGATCTAATGCAAAAGTATGTAAGGAAAATATAAGACCTGAACAAAATGACTGATGAGTAAATTTATAATTTTTTTAGAAATTGCTAAAAATAACAAACAAATACATTGCAAACTAATGAACAAATACATTATAAAAAATGAACTAATGTGTAAGTCTAAAGAAAAAATATCAAATTTTGAAATAAATGTTTAAATTAACGAGAGAGAGATGAGATTGGATTTACGTAATTTGACGAGACCAATGTGAGAAAATAAGAGGAACGGGAGGAGAATCGATGAGGCCGACATAAGGAGATCATGAGCAATAGGCCGATGGATTTTTCGTGTGAGAATATATATAGAGAGGATGGATGGAAGATTGAAATGGAGTTCGATAAGAGTAGCTTTAATGTGACATGAGAGGGAAGGGAGGAGAGTAGATAGTTGAGATGGAAGGTGGGAGAAACTAGTGAAAATGATTGAATGAATGTTGAACGAATGGGTTAAAAACACTAAACATCACTATATATAAATATATCTATATATAAGGGTATATTTATAATAACCCTGAACGTGGAGGGTTCAGGGTTTTTATGCACAAAAGCCCACCCGATCCGACCTTGATGCATTTTTTAAACCCGAGCCCGAACCCGCCTCATTTAATAACCCTAAAATTCACTCGATGATGTTCGGGTCAGGTCTCCGCGAAAACTCTCCCCATTGCCATCCCTAAGAGAGAATACTTGGCATTTCTTGAACTTCCTCATGTATGAAACATCATCCTTCTTCATGTAAGTCCATCAATACCCCTCTTATATAGCCCTGAAGGCCAAAGATCTTCCCCCAATATGACTCCCACATATTCCCATGGGCATCTCATAAAGATCTCGATCCACGTCATTGGGGTTCACACACTACAAGTAGGTATGCCTAATTAAACACCACCTAAAGAGATTTACCTCTCAAGATAGGTAAAATTAGGCAACTCTCACTTTAATTCGATGGTTTTGCTTCTTATCAACTAGAAAAGTGTATTTTCACAAGTATGCAATGAGTGTGCCCATCCATTGGGGAGCCTTTTTTATGGTGATAACATGATTAACAACATTCTTCTTCATAATGCTTAGTTGATCCAAATATTCCACATTTAATAGTTCTTTTGAGGTCTAAGTCGATAGCTAAGTCTAGAGTGGTTGTGTCTGCATGACTATATTTTCCCTGAGAAAAATGCTGGACTTGGACAAACTTGAATTTGGCGACCCAATCCTAGGTGATCTGGAGATATGCTTTCAAACTATCATCGTTAGAATTACAGTCTCCCAATATCTGACCTATTATCATCCTTTAATATGGATAGACTTGAAGGTGACTTGCGCCTAGGGATATAGCTTTCTTTTTTCCCCAGACGAGGGCTTCATATTCGGCTTTATTATTATAAGCCTCAAAGATAAGTTTGATTCTTTGCTCGAGCATAATATAATCTGGAATTTTAAAATGATATCCACTAAGGATCCTTTTGAATTGGATGCCCAATAAACATAGAGCATTCACTTGTCTAGTTAATTGGGTTCTTTGTTGGTCGCTTGATTGGCAATCCCTTTTCTAGTTGGGCTCCTTCCCGCAAATGAATTCAATAATAAAGTATGATAATAATTGTCATTTCATAATAGTTCTAGGTTAATAACAAATAACACACCTCCATGGATCCATCTACCATTTAGACATTCGTTCAGAGAGGCCGACCTTTCTAAGGACTGCCTTTAGTGGAAATGAAGTAATAACAATGACCGAGTGGGCCTTAAAGTAATGCTTAAAATTTTGTGAGGAGATTATACCAACTTTTCCAGAGGGAGGTAACTTTTCTTGATATCCATAAAATTCTTACTATCATAGTAGATTAGAGCCTAGTACCCCTCCTTATTGCATACTAAGATGAGTTGACTCTGTGGTCAGAAACCAAGAGATACATGTAGACTAGATCCCACAAATTTGGGAGCATGAACATAGGTGGTCAACTCAAGTAGAATTTAACTTCTTCAAGTTCACCCAAATTTGGGAGCATGAGCCTAACTCCTTTTTAAGAGATATAGAATAATGGTCAGCACATCTCATAGGATTTAAAGATAAAGAGGTTGAATGGTGCTAATATCTCGATCAAATTTTAAATGTCCATAACTATCTTAGGTGGCTGGATATTACTTATCGCCTCGATGTTGTCAGGATTTGCCCTGAAGGCCAAAGTCCCCTCCTAGACTGGACTTCAAAAGAGAACTTAGTTGCAATAAGCTTCATTTGTGACATTAAAGAACCTAGAAAGTCTTCACCATGTCTGTTAGATGGTTATCTTTATATATTTTCTTCATGAGCGTATCTTTTATGTATATATCCATGGTATCCCCTAACTTGTTGGAACGTAGGTTCGGGGATGGTTCACACAATATTCCAAATTATTACATCAATATCCAAATTTTAATTTCTTTACAATATTAATATGAAATTAAACAAACAATTAAATTTTCTCGTAAACAAAATTAACTCAAGTTCCAAATTAGGCCAAACAAATCAAACACGAATTCAACCAAATAAATTAAAACTGAATTTAATTAAATTTCAATTAAACTTCACCCAAATTAAATTAGCATGAATTTAAACAAATGTTGTGATTAAACCATTTTTTATCATTTTAAGCCTAAGCATGCATCTATATTATTTTTGCGAGATAAAATAAAAACAATCACAGCGCCGCGATGTAAGAGGAAAACCCACAATGAGAAATACCTCAGACGGCCCAGCCACAAGTCCACTAAGTACGGCTTTACGAGGACACGAATCAAGACTTACTTTAACAACCTCACTTCTTATCAAGGCTTGACTCTTCTTCGTTCCTCCACCTGTGCCTAATCGATAACTCCGGAATCCACCTTTGTCTCGGAATCCACTGATGGGGAAAATCATCCGTCAACACATGAAGTCTGCCTCCGCATGTACACCACGAAAAAACAAAACGGAATCATCAGTAGGAAAATATCTCTTTTGGGGTAGAGAATGAAAACCTATGCCAAAATACCGATGTCAAAATATGTATATAATGAAACTTGGATCAAATAAACTGATTGGATGTAAAACAAGTTTTTGTGTTGGAATTAAAGTTTTTTAACTCACAAAAACAAAAGGAACTTTTTGGTTAGAGATTTTTGCTCTTAAGAAGCTCTTGAAATTCAAAAAAAGTCACACAAAAATGTTATTCCCGAACTCTTATAAGTAGGTAAGAAAGAAGTTGGGAAGTGGGTGATTTTTGAAAAATAATGACGAAACTGCTTCCAAAAAACCATCGGTCATTCGAACGACTTTTAAATCTCTTTCGAACAATTATTGTTTGAACGAATGTCGTTCGAACGGTACTATGAATGATATTACAAACGAGAATGAAGGAAAATAATTCGTTCAAAATCTCGATCGAATGTCCTCATTTGAATGAGAAAATGAAGTCATTCAAACGACTTTTCAAAAAAAATCTTCAAAAAATAAAAAATCATTTTCAACTAACATTTAGTAAAAACATGACACCAAAAATAAATATATCCAAGGCTCAATATAACATATGCATTCATACCTTAGAGACCTTGGAAAAACTTGAAAGGTTGACAACATAAAATTTAGCATGAAAACTGGCAATGATGATATCTTCAAAATATGCTTGGCCGCTACGTCTTCAATGCAAACGTCATAGGCTTGAAGGTCACAAACTTCTATCCTAAGGCTTAAATAGTTTTTTCTATAATTAAGCCAACAGTTAGAAATCGACTAAATTGGAAATTTGCCCTTACAAATCTCCCTCTTTGTCTATTTTGGGACAAAAGTAAAATAAAAATCCTATGGACCATCAAGATCATCTAAGACGATAAAATTCCACCCCAAAAAATAAAAAATTACAGACGTTTGACTGACACATAGTTGAGAAGATTTTTTTTCTATTAAAATTTTGCCGCTTAAGATGAAAACCAACACACTTAAACACACCATCAAACGCATAAGGAATATAACAATATCAACTGCATTATGAAATCTTCTCCCTTTGTCTAACATGATCTACCTAAGAAATACGTCTCCCCCTAAGTTAGATCTCCCAGATTAAAAGGTTTAGATATCATTTCTCCCACTTTTTGTTTGGGAATAGATAAAGATTAACATTACAAAAATTAACTTATTTCTCCCTAATTAATAGAAATTCTCCCCTAAATGAAACAAAGGGATAATTATAATCGAAAAACAAGTGTATAATGCAATGGTGTATAAATTGCAAGTACAATAAAGCAACATGGAAATAAAAGAGCAAATAATCCACACAAAGATTAATAGATACCAACTATGATGCGATAGTAAAAAGATATCAACTAGAATATTCTAAGATAAGCATGTGATATCAATGAAAACTCGCAACAAGATAGATACTTATAACAACACTAAGCATACATGGACTTGATAACAAAGCTAAGACTCAAAAAAATTGATACCATATATATTAATACTCAAAAGATATTAATGATACTCAAGCACACGTATATGTAGGTATAAACACCACACAATACACAAAATACATCAAGCTTTCCACAATCTTATGGCATAAATGTGTCTAAAGAACCATGTAAGAAACGGAGTGAAGGGGTGTGAACTAGAGACTGAAGGAATTTTTACCTAATCACTTAAAATTATCTGTAATACCCCACAATTTTATGGATAATTAAATTTCATAAGTAATTGTAATTTGGAAATTTGAGGAATTATCATGAATAATAATTTTTGGAGTTTACGAGGGTTAGATGATTTTCGATGTGTGTTATACTTACTTCTGGGATTAAGTGAATAAGGCAGAGAATTTTAATTATATGTCACAGTTGGGTAAAGCGACAAAGGATAATATTTTAATTAGAAAACCCGTATTAAGATGTGCTCGGTTTAATTAGTTAATTGTGGCTAAGTACCTCAGATTGAGATTTCGAGTGTACAATTAGGTTCAAAATGGCCAAGATAGTCAGAATAGAGTATTCGGGAGTTGTGTTTGGATTTCGAGAATTTTTGGACCAGTAGGGACTTGCTATTGAGTAAACGAGTCATTTTTGGATTAATAAGGGACAAGCCCTTATTTCTACCATATAAAGGCAGAAGAAGAGGGAGAAAGAAAGAAAGAAAAAGAGAGAAAATAAATAATAGAATAAAGGAAGAGAGAGGAGGAGAGAAAACGGGATTCCCAACTAAACTCTGCACGATTCGACTCGAGGTCGTCGGATTTTATCCATGAGGCAAGTGTTTACTTACTTTATTCCATTAAGCAGAAAAAATCATATTGTAGTTAGTGTATACAACTATAAAGATTTTTGGGTTCGGTTTTTCGTGAATCAAAATGGGTTTTTCGAAAGATTAACGAGTAAACCCTGGAAAATATTCGTTTCAAGTAATTTAGAAATTTATTGAAATTGATGGTTGGTTTTTAGTTCTAGGATGTTTAGAAACATCTTTAAATGTATATATGTTGTTTGTTGAGGTTGGGGTAAGAAATAAAAGCTTGGAGGTTTTGTTAATGTCCGAAACAGACTCGGGGAAGACGATCCCTTGTTCGATCGATCGATCGACTGCCAGGGGTTGATCGATCGGTCCTAAAGATAGTTTGGCAATTTCGGCTTATGTTGTGTATATGGGATAAATTCCCAAATTAATTCATCTTAGATTGTTTATTTAAGGAAATAGATATCGAACTAGGTAAATTCATACTTAGACAATTAAGGGAATTTATTTGGACTAGGAAAGTGCAAAATGGTATAGCACTTAATGAGGGGTTTTGAGGAAAATAAATTGTGGAGATGGATGTTTGGGGTTCCCAAAAAAAAAAGTAGAGTGGGGACATCTAAGTTATTATTGGAGTGAGATATATGCCTTGGGTTAATTGAATAAAGTCCAGGGCTTATTAACTTAGGGGTGTTCAAAATGAGTAAAACTCGGGGGTAATATTTCGGCGGGGGATTATATATACATTATGCGAGTAAAAATATATTTATATGCCTCCTATATGTTTGGAATAAATCCTAGGACGCGAATAGGATGGAAATTGAGGATAGAGGCTAGAGTTGCATGAGCGACTATCCGGGGTCGGTTGAGGACTATGATTATAGGTAACGCGATACCTATAAAACTAAAAATAAGTTGAGAGTATACTTATTTGATTATTACAAATTGATAAATTTGGAAAATATATATAAATACTTAAACGTGATTAAGGTGCGAGTTATATTTCAAGTGAGAGAATACTTATCAGTTTAGTATTTTAAGTTTACGAATACTTATATACTAATACGAATGGGAACATTCGAGATTATTGGCTATCGCTATGAGAGTTTGGTAGTTTTAGGCATATATATATATTGGGAAGCGATATTATTAATATATATACGGAAGTTAATAAACTATATAAATGTGATGATATGAATAAATATATCTGTGTGTAATTGGTATATTTATATCTTAGAGGTTAGTTCCACGGGCTTTCCTTTGGCATAGGTTTGGAACAACCAGATTATATATTTCTCTAGTGAGATCCGTGGAGGTTGCGCGATGTGGGTGAATCCCCTGGCTTAAGGAGCAGGGAGAGTACATCCCCAGGTCATCTCATCCCGCATTCGAGTGCAATGTGTGTGTACTCCACTTGCAGAGGGAATATGACCACCTCCACCGTTGTGTATATTTTTACCATGACCATGAGAGTGTCTGGCTTGGTACTGAGGTATAGTGAGTAAACCCGGGTTCAGATAGGCACTATGAGACTGCATCCTCGATTTATAGCTCAGTGGGATGGTTATTATGCTTGTGATTATAATGAGTATAATTATATTCATTGATATACGATTTATATATAAGGTTAAAAGAATAATTAGGTATTATTCCATTTCCGGTAGATATATATATTCGGATCTATATAAAGATGAATCTGAGGTTATAGTGAGAACTATATATATTTGTATATGAGTTTTATATATATGCGCTATGTGCTGAGGGCCTAATGAATCCCGACGATCAACATTTACAGGTAGTTGTGTACCGGGGGGTTCCTTGTTTGGACTTCGCTTCGCGAGACACCCCATGCACGAACATAGAGCAATGTTAGGAATGGAGAGAAGTTTAGAGATTAGTACTCGGGTATTAGAATTTTGAGATGATGGGTGAACGGATTAGTTCGGCAGGATAGCTTAACTAGGTCATTTAAAAGAATGAAATAGGTGTGCACTACTAGAATAGGGGGTGAGGGGTATTTCATGGGAGTGGGATACCAATTTAAATATGACGGAAATCATATTTTAAAAATAAAGCATTTATGCACTTGCAAAATATTTTCACAACTCGGGCTCTGACCCCTTTATCTATTTTCCCCATATATATATATTTATATATATACGATGATTCCTTAGAGTCAGACGCTTGCTGCAGCAGCTGTGGATGCATGCAGATTTACTGTAGACACTTCTATCCTTGTAATCTAGATAAGAGGTACTATAGAAACTCTCGGGCGCCAAAAGCCCAATTGCATTTATTTATTCTGTTTCCACCTTTTTAGTGCGGCATTTGATTTGATTGTATTATGTTAAATCGAGTGTTCGGTTATTTTATTTCATTTTTATTTTTATATATAAATTGTGTGGATGTTTTATTTAAATAATTTGTTTTAAAAGATTAGTTAAATAAAATTTTGACGCCAGCCTTATAGGTTATTAGTAATTAAATTGGTTTTCGACAGTGATGCTAAGAATGAACCATATGAGACTCCTTCTTTAATTTGGTACAGGATTGATCGCCCGATATTTTATTAGGCGGGGTGTCACAGATGGTATCAGAGCATCAGGTTCTAGTGTACTTAGGAATCTTTATGGATATACTACGCTTTTAGGATTGCTCTCAGTTTTATATACAGCCTTAGGATTAGTATTATTTATTCCTCTTATGAGATTTTGTTCTCCTGCTATTATATAAGATTATAGTAAATCTTTTGCGCGCTCTTTTGAGGTTCGTGTGCTGATCATGAAGGGTGATCAGAGAAGGCCGTTATGAGAGTAGGAGGAGGCATGGCTTATTTGGAGCGGTTAGTTGAAGTCAAAGGCTAGGACCTCAATATAGGTCACTCTCTTTATGGAATTTTCTAATAATTGTTGCAACGACTACTAAGGTATAGTAGTTATGATTATTCACGTCCCACTATAGTAGAGAGTGGTGCTAAAGTTGAATTACTCGGTGAAATTGAATTGGGAAAGGTTAAAAAAAGTCTTCGATAAGGACCATACATTGAAGTTTAAGTTATACGGAGTAAGTGAAATGTGATTCAGCGGAAGTGAAAGACTCAGAAGCTTTGGCTTAGAGCAGGGTGTGGAAATACCCATATATGAAAATTTGAGGAAATTTTTTTCACTCGTGGGAGAAATATTGAAATGGTGGGAACGGTGGTCACCATATTTGGGGGAGCAGCGTGTTTTACTCATAGAGGGATCTCACGAATGATTTTAATCGCAAATTCATTTGGTTGATTAGGAAAGAAAAGAATGCAGTTTTGAATTATTCACGTAAGGATCGGTCAGAGGCCGACAGTGAATAAAGAGTGATATGGAGAAATGAACCTTGTACCGAATTAAGGAAGATTCAACGAAGAGAGAGTCCTTCAGAGGAATGATAGGCTCACTCGTAAGTGTTGCTAATGTTTTGAGAGATTTTACCCGAACTTCTTATATATGTGAGGGAAATGTCGTACCTCTTATACAAGGAATGTAAATTGCTTCCATGAGAGTGGGGGATGGAGGAGTTAAAGAATCAAGTCCAAAGTTAAAGACTGAGAATTGGTGTTAGTGGAACCCCATTGATGGACATCCACCTGGGGAGTTCATTGAAACAGGACTGTTGAGGCCGGTAGTGTAGTTTCCTTTTCACGAAGAAGTTAAGGGGATTATAAAGGCGATTGTCAGGATCGAGGGTACAGAGTCTAAGATACTGATAACCTTAACATGGTTAGGGTGGCTAGAGATGAGGAATTTTGCAATGTGGAGTGTAGAACCACCCGAGTAGTCCTTAATAAATAGGAGTTAAATGACAAGAATAGGGTGCCTAAATTGGGGCATTAACTAAAATATCTCTTGGTTTGGTTAAGGCAAGTGTACGATGTTTGAAAACCCATTTGGAGTAGATAGGGTGATTTGCGAAGTTGTTGTCATGAGTTTCACCTCAAACGAAGGAGGTATATCCTGTGTGACAAGATTGGGTCATGGTATTTTATTTGCCCAAGATTCGTGTGTGATTTGAGTTTACTCTCAGTATCGATAACATTATATAGTGTATCTTTATTTGTTTTTCTGTGGTAGAGGGGTTCTATTTTGAAATTGTATCTGGTTTGCACTGCTCATTTTGTATGTGTTATACGAGTATAGTACTCTTGTAAGGTAATGTATTTGTGGATTATTGGAGCGATAGTAGGCTAATGATGGCGAGACTATCGTTCCCGCGGTTCCAGGGTGGAATAGGTTGTTATTGCCATATATATCATCTGGATACAGGTTGATTTTGCCCTTGTTATATGAGTAGATGGAACTTCGATGAGTAGGCGTTTCATTACCATTCTTTAAGTGCATAGCAACCTTATAAATGTGATTTAAGGTATGCAGAATCTACTGATAAGCTGTGAGTTTAAGCTCATTGATATTGGAGCAAAGGACTTAGTGTTAGTACGGGCGCTTGGCGGTGTGGCTCTTGGAAAGAAATAGGAGTTCTGGCCACATTTTGTTTATAGGTGGGATAGGATTTTCCCAGTTGCATATTTGAAGCTAACGGACCTCCATGACCGACAAAGTTAACCAGTAGTGTATAGGAGGGGTTCCTTTTTTGGATTTTGCTTGCTAGATGCTCCACGCATGAACCTTAATGGAGTCGAGAGTGGAGAGATGTTACGGGATGCAAGAATGTTGGTTTTGATGATAAGTTACATAATGTGGAGAAAACACTATAAATCGAGAATCATGAGATGATTGCATGCTTATGGAGATGGAAGTGTTATGGAAAATCACTGAAATGTTTCTCTCACCGCAAGTATGTGGGTGAGGTAAGGTAAAGGAAATTGATTCAATTTTTGAAGCCAGGCCTTGATGAAAAGGCAAATTTTGGAGGTAGCAGGTTTTGGGTATGATATTCTTAATACTTTTGCAGAGAGTAGGCCCCACGATTAGTTATACTTTTCATTTTTCCAAGATGGAAGGACATAGAAGTAGAATATGTTAGTAGGTTAGTGATGTGGGATTTATAGCATCCCGCTAGTGTGCCTTAGTCCATTATATCTCATTGACCGACGATGCGAGGAAGTAGTGTAACGGGAGGGTTCCTTTTCTGGATTTCGCTTTGTGAGACGTCCCATGCATGAAATCGAGTGAATGTCGGAAATTAAGATAGGACTTGGGTATTAGGGACATAGTTAGAATAATACTCATTTTTTTGCGTATAGGAAACACGTCGATCTTAGGATTATTAGGAAGTAAGTTAACAGAACTAGTAGCGCCAAGTTAAGGAGTTAGTTATGAGTTAACCACAAAAAGATTAGTGGGTTAACCTTGAAGAAGGATTGAATTTCCAGCTATAGGAAGAATTGAATTTCTAGTATTCGGGTTAGGAATACCCAGGTGTTAGCACTAGCCCAAGAAAGTGAGGCCCATTTTTTTATAGAGAGAGTGTTACGTGTGTGACGTTTACAATGGTTGTGCAGATAGGCATGGATCAAAAGGTGTATGGGCACCTTAGTAAGTTGATTTTATATACCGCTCGAAATAGAAGGGACGCAATATATAAAGCTGAAGAATATGTGGTGGGGCAGCTATAAATGGAGTTTTCTTTATAGGCTCATACTAAGTGATGTTTGATGGATTGAATGTCGTAGGAGGCACGCAGTGATCCAATTAAATAGGTGCAACCAGTAGTAGCATGCTTGAGATAGAAAATTTACGGGAATAGTCAAGTGCTAGTGTCATTTCCTTTTTTGAGGGAAATTAGATGTCCTATTATAGATGAACGGATGCTTAGAGTGTCAGCTAAAGGGTCGGCTTTTCGAGACGTTAGAAGAAGCGACTATGGACTCATTTTATCTATATGTGGTAATAGAAGCATTAGGTGCAATATGACGTGAAAGTCAACCTTACGACCGAGGTAGTGTCATAGCATATATAGATTTAGTTAAGTCTGTGGTTAAGTTAGTAAGTTAGAGCATACGCCTCGAGATAGGTGGGTACCATTGATAGGTACATCGTAGGGTACCATTGGGTAGTACCATTCGACCTCGGTGAACTAGGACGTATTGTAATTCACGATCCTAGGTTGGTGCTGTAGGTTTATTTGGATTTCGAGGATGAAATTCCGTTGTGAGGGGGGAAGTATGTAATACCCCGCACTTTTATGGATAATTAAATTTCATAAGTAAGTGTAATTTGGAAATTTGAGGAATTATCATGAATAATAATTTTTGGAGTTTATCAGGGTTAGATGATTTTCGATGCGTGTTATACTTACTTCTGGGATTAAGTGAATGAGTCAAAGCATTTTAATTATATGTCATAGTTGGGTAAAGCGACAAAGGATAATATTTTAATTGGAAAACCCGTATTGAGATGTGTTCGGTTTAATTAGTAAATTGCGGATAAGTACCACGGATGGAGATTTTGAGTGTGCGATTGGTTTCGGAATGGACGAGATAGTCAGAATAGAGTATTCGGGAGTTGTGTTTGGATTCCTGGAATTTTTGGACTAGTAGGGACTCGCAATTGAGTAAACGAGTCATTTTTGGGTTAATAAGGGACAAGACCTTATTTCTCCATTATAAAGGCATGAGAAGAGGGGGAAATAAAGAAAGAAAAAGAGAGAAAAGAAAGAGGGGAAGAAAGTAAGAGAGAGGAGGAGAGAAAAAGGGGATTCCCGGCTAAACTCCGCAGGATTCGACTCGAGGTCGTCGGATTTTATCCACGAGGCAAGTGTTTAATTAATTTATTACTTTAAGCATAAAATCTCATATTGTAGTTGGTGTATAAAACTATAAAGATTTTTGGGTTGGGCTTTCATGAATCAAAACGGGTTTTTTGGAAGATTAAAGAGTAAACCCCGAAAAATATTCGATTTAAGAAATTGAGAAATTTATTGAAATTGATGGTTGGTTTTTGGTTCTAGGATGCTTAGAACCCTCTTTAAATATAGACATGTTGTTTGTTGAGATTGGGGTAAGAAATAAAAGCTTGGAGGTTTTTTTAATGGCTGAAACAAACTTGGGGAAGACGATCCCCTGTTCGATTGATCGATCGACTGCTAGGGGTCGATCGATCATTCCTACAGATATTTTGGCAATTTTGGCTTATGTTGTGTATATGGGATAAATTTCCAAATTAATGAATCATAGCTTTTTTATTTGGGGAAATACATATCCAACTAGGGAAATTCATACCTAGCCAATTAAGGGAATTTATTTGGACTAGGAAAGTACAAAATGGTACGTCACTTAATGAGGGGTTTTGCGGAAAATAAATTGTGGAGATGAATGTTTGGGGTTACCAAAAAACATAGAGTGGGGACCTCTAAATTATTATTGGAGTGAGATGTATGCCTTGGGTTAATTGAATAAAGTCCAGGGCTTACTAATTAAGGGGTGTTCGAAATGAGTAACACTCGAGGTAATATTTTGGCGGGCAATTATATATACATTATGCAAGTAGAAATATATTTATATGCCACCTATATGTTTGATATAAATACTAGGATGCAAATTGGATGGAAACTGAGGATAGAGGCTAGAGTTGCATGAGATGCTATCCAGGGTCGGTTGAGGACTATGAATATAGGTAACGCGATACCTATAAGACTAAAAATAAGTTGAGAGTATACTTATTTGATTATTACAAATTGATATATTTGGAATATATATATAAATCCTTAAATATGATTAAGGTGCGAGTCATATTTCAAGTGAGAGAATACTTATCGGTTTAGTATTTTAAGTTTGTGAATACTTATATACTATTACGAATGGGAACATTCGGGATTATTGGCTATCGCTATGAGAGTTTGGCAGTAATATCCATATATATATATTGGGAAGTGATATTATAAATATATATACGGAGGTTGTTAAAGTATATATATGTGATGATACAAATAAATATATGTGTGTGTTATTGGTATAATCATATCTTAGAGATTGGTTCCACGGGATTTCCTTTGGTGTAGGGTAGGAACAGCCAGATTATATATTTCTCTAGTGAGATCCGGGGAGGTTGCATGATGTGGGTGAATCCCCTGGCTTGAGGAACAGGGAGAGTATATCCCCAGGTCATCTCGTCCCGCGTTCGAGTGCGATGTGTGTGTACTCCACTTGCAGAGCGAATATGATCGCCTCCACTGTTGTGTATAATTTTTCCATGACCATGAGAGAGTGTGGCTTGGTACCGAGGTATAGTGAGTAAACTCGAGTTATGGATAGGCACTATGAGACTGCATCGTCGAGTTATAGCTCCGTGGGATGGTTATTATGCTTGCGATTGTAATAAGTATAATTATATTCATTGAGATATGATATATATGAGGTTAAAAGAATAATAAGGTATTATTCCCTCTCCGGTAGAAATATATCTGGATCTATATAAAAACGAATATGAGGTTATAGTGAGAACTATATATATTTGTATATGAGTTTTATATATATGCGCTATGTGCTGAGGGCCTAATGAATCCCAATGATCAACATTGCCAGGTAGTAGTGTATCAGGGGGGTTCCTTGTTTGGATTTCGTGTCGCGAGACACCCCAGGCATGAACATAGAGCAATGTTGGGAATGGGGAGAAGTTTATCCCTTAGTACTCGAGTATTAGAATTTTGAAATGATGGGAACGGATTAGTTAGGCAGGGTAGCTTAACTAGGTTAATTTAAAAGAATGCGATAGGTGTGCACTACTAGAAGAGGAGTGAGGGGTATTTCATGGGAGTGAGATACCAATTTATATATGAGAGAAATCATATTTTAAAAATAAAGCAATTATGCACTTGCAAAATATTTTCACAACTCGGGCTCTGACCCATTTATCTATTTTCCCCTATTTTTCTATATGTATGTTTATATATATATATATATATATATATATATATATATAGGTGTCCAGACACAGGGATGCCTGGATGATGATTCCTTCGAGTCAGACGCCTGCTGCAGCTGCTGTGGATGCATGCAGGTTTACTGTAGATGCATCTATCCTTGTAATCTAGATAGGAGTTACAGTAGAAACTCTCGGGCCGAAATCCCAATTGCATTTATTTATTATTTTTTTGCATTTTTAGCGCGGCCTTCGATTTGGTTGTATTATGTTAAACCGAGTGTTCGGTTATTTTATTTCATTTTCAGTTTTATATATAAAATGCGTGGATTATTCATTTAAATGGTTTGTTTAAAAAGATTAGTTAAATAAAATTTTGACGCCAGCCTAATAGGTTTTTAGTAATTAAATTTGTTTTCTACAGTGATGCTAAGAATGAACCATATGAGACTCTTGTTTTAATTTAGTACATGATTGATCGCCCGGTATTTTAATAGGCGGGGTGTCACATTTTCATGGAGTCCCTTTTTATTACTAAAACTTTTATTAAACATATATTTAGCCTCACGTGACAAAATAAAGTGAACTTAAAGAACAAACTAGCACAATGCATACAAGCCTAGAATCATAATGATTCTGCAAACCAATAGAGTCATGAAAAAATAATAATAACTAGGATACATTGTCATTGTGAAAACCCATTGATATTTCCATCTAAACCCCCTCATAAATAATAGTTCTTTTATTTTGTTCTGAATGAACATACCAAAATAGACTATTTTGGCCTTGGCTACTTTTTACAATCCCACACTTTTTAGGACCTTTCCCGCGCACCCTTATATATATATATATATATATATATTTATATATGATTAAAAAAAATCTCACATGCAACAGTTGTTACATGCACAAATCCACCATAGTCATAGGAACATGTAGATGAAAAAATTAATAGGAGAACATCTCACTTAGATCTAATGTACATGTGAAGCTAAATTCAAAGAGCTCGTGCATGTGTGTGAGAGGCTTATAAAAAGAGAATCCATTAAGAAAATCAAAATCCAACTGCACCATGCAAGTATGGCAAAGGACACTTTAAGTATTGAAATTCATAACCAAAAGTTCTAGGCACATGGAAGCGGGAAATGATATAGGATTCAAACATAAGGACATGCCACACAAAATGTGTAAAACCAAAATACAAAAAATCAATCATTTTGAGTTTTTTTTTCTAAAAAAATTAAACAAATCAAAATTAACTCTAAAGACAAACAAAATCTTTTGGTATTTTTTAAATAAGACCCAATAAATAAATAAAATAAAATGACAAAAGATACACATATCATGATTATAGAAAAAAAATATAATAAAGCATGTATTAGAATATGGCAAACAAACATACAACTAGAAAAAATCTATCATGAAGCACAAAAGCTAGTGTGTGTAAACAAACCTAACAAAATCAACCTTTAGATTTAGCAAGGGGGAATCATGTGCAAGGAAATGAGAATCGTAAAGCCTATTATGTAAAGCCTCCAAATTGCATCTCCTAACCCATATGAGTGAAACTTGATGCTCTCAAGATTTTGTGACCTTGGGGACTCTACCCTTTGACTTTGCAGGACCATTTTTAAGATTAAAACAAAACCTCCTAGGTATCCCTTCTGACCACAATGTGTGCAAGTGAAAATTCCGTGTGAAGTATTACATAAGGATTGATCTTTTCTATTGTTCCTATATGATTCTATTAAATTCACGTGTTGCCTTTATTAACGAAATCATTTTGACAATCGAAGCTAATACAACACATGTCATTTTTTTATTTGGACAGTGCTTAAGATTTTATCTAATTTCTCCAACCTACACCCTAAATTAAATTTTACCTAACTTGAGTATCTTAGTTTCTCTTCAAGTTCCAATATTCTAGACTTAAGCAAACACTTACTCTCTTCAAACTTAATAAGATCTTTCTTCATATCCTCCATTAAACCTCTGAGGCTATCTCTTTCACCTTCAACATAATCAAGCTTCTCTCGAAGAGTTCTCTAACCTTCCCTAAGGTCTTCAATTAAAACACTCTCATCATTACCTTTGACACGTTCTCTCATTATTGATTTCGACTTCAATTTTGCCCTTTTTAATTTCAACGACTCTGCATACAACTCACAAAAGGCAACTTGATGTTCACTTTCTTATTTCTCTTATTCATTATCACTCTCTTCTCCACTCTCTTTAACATCAAACTCGTGGAATTTACAAATAATATCCTTACAAGTGTCATGTATTAAGTTATCCTTAACAAAATATTTTTCACTATCGCTCATATGACTAGCCATGAACGCGGTAAAATTGTGCACAATGGGGGACTCAGGTCCCTCTTTCGGTCCACTATCACTAAGGGTGTCATTCAATTAAATATTTTTCTTTCCCTCCTTCCTTAGTTTAGTGGGACACTCAAATGCCCTATGACCATAACCCTCACAACTATAACATCTATTCGACTTGTCCTTATTAAGATCTTCATTACAATTTTTAGGGAGTTTTTAAGCTTTAATATGCTTAGACTTTTCAAATTTCTTATAATCATGTTTAAGATTCTCTATCTTAAGAAATTTGCTAAACTTTCTAGCAAACATAGCTATATTTTTCGAGTCCATATCAATCTCATCATCCAAAATCGATGATTCCTCCTTTCGAGATTACAACACAAAGCCCTTATCTTTCTTCTTCTCATCCTTAAATGGAAACATGTCAAGTTCATAAGTTTGTAAGTCAACTACAAGATCTTTAAGTTTCGTAGAGTCGATAGTGCCTAAAGAATTTAAAATAGAGACATTTGGGATAGTTCTATCGGGTAATGACCTTAAAGTTTGCTTTACGACATGCTTGTCGGGTATCTTTTCTCCCAAATTAAAACATGAATTCATAACATTAGACAATCTCGCATAGAACTCATCAAAAGTCTCACTTTTTAGTATTTTAATGGTTCAAATTGGGTTGTGAGGTTTTCGAATTTAGAAGTTTTAACAACACTTGTACCTTCATGGGTGAGTTTGAGTATATTCCATGCCTCCTTAAATGTTTCACACATTATAATCCGACATGACTCCTCTAGTGTGACCGTAGTAAAAAGAGAATTTAAACCGTGAGAATTAAAATTTCAAGTTTAAGGTCACTCTCACTTTCTCTTTCAACGGTTTTAGGTACACGAACCTCTCCTTATTGACATGTGGGTTGGGACCACCCTTTAACAACCGATTGCCAAACCTACTCATCTAACGATTTAAGTGCTGATCTCACGCGCGCTTTCCAATATGCATAGTTGGAGCCATACAAAATAAGAAACTTTTAAAAAGCTATATTATCAATTTTTAAACCCAAAAATGATCTTAACACAATAAATTAGTGTTCCTACTATGATACTACAAGGTCGATTTTGAAAATGGCACCTCCTTTCTTTCCTTTCTTGAAATTGAGGGAGTGGATAATTTCCTGGGTTATAATAATGTTATCCAAGGTCTGACGACCAGGTAAGAAACTTGCTTGATTAGGGCTGATAATTCTACAGAGGATCGGGCGGAGTCTATTGATAATGATCTTAGCTAGGACTGTATAAGGCACATTGCAGAGAGTGATATGTCGTAATTGGGTGATATTTTTGGGGTTGTCAGTTTTGGGGATCAAGGTGATATGACTCGAGTTGGCCTCTTCAGGGAAGGTTCGGGAGTTAAAGCAATCGTTCAAGAAATTAAAGAGGTTGGTTTTGGTAGTCTCCCAGAAAGTGTGGTAGAACAAAGGTTGGATACCATCTGGGCCAGGGGCTTTAAGCCCACTCATACTAAACACAGCCCTCTTGACCTCCTCAAGTGATAGGGGGAGGTCAAGACTGGTGTTATCGCGCTCATGAAAACGTGGGTGGTTGAAGTCTAGTAACGCCTCATTGTGGGTGGGGTTGTTGGGATTGGAGAACAGGGATGAAAAGTAGCTATTAGTATGGAGGGCGATAGTAGCACAGTTATCGACCCACTCCCCGTTGATGGGATTGGAGAACAGGGATGAAAAGTGTAACAACCCAGGTTTTCGAGCGACTATTTTATACTATTTTGCCTAATGGGCTAAATTTCTAAAATAGGGAATGTTGGAGTAAATATTATTTCCCGTGAGACTTAGGGATTCTATTTACTATGTTCTGACTATTTACCGTTATGAGAAGGTAAATAGTGTTATATTGTGTATTTTGCGTCGTTATATGTAAAACGACGGTTATGACCTATATTTAAATTTAGGTATAATTAATGAATTTAAAATGGAATTTGAACGTAAAAATAGTTCACACTTTCCCGAATGCCAAAATAGGGGGTGCGGGTGTTTT
Organism: Sambucus nigra; assembly: GCA_949130495.1. NCBI lineage: Eukaryota > Viridiplantae > Streptophyta > Magnoliopsida > Dipsacales > Adoxaceae > Sambucus > Sambucus nigra. Next base: position 431,568,472 of record OX422220.1, on the reverse strand, counting down.
TAGTATAGTCGAGATAGTCGAAATAAGTGCCACGTTATATTTTTGGGTTTCGGGCATTTTAAGGGGTTATGACTCAATTAAGTGGTTACGAGTCATTTTAGTGGTGTATTTGCAATTAGGAGTGGGGGTTTATATTTTTAGACCCTTATAAGTCCCCCACCCCTTTTTCTTTCTTCATTTGTGTTAGAAGCCAAAGGAGAGAGAGAGAAGAGAGAGTTGGGAGATGGAGAGAAAGGGAGAAATGGAAGATTTGGGCCGGAATCCGTCGCTACCGGAGGTGTTCCGAGACTACGAACCTCGAGGCAAGTTTCTTACTTGCTAGATATTGATTTAATGTGATAAATTTCATGTATAGTTAGGTTTTGGAGACTTAACCCATAAATGGGTATTTGTTGATTTTGATGATTAAACCCTTAAATCTTAGTTTTAATTTGATTTGAGGATATATTATTGGTTGTAAATGGTGTAGGATTGATTTAGGTCGAATTGTTGTTGTTGATGTTGGGAGAAATCAAGGTTTTGGGGTTTTGGGATTTTAGGGTTCTTGCACCCCGTAGCCCAAATTGGGCAAAATCCCAGGACCGAATCGATTCGGCCCCAAGGGCGAATCGATTCGGATAAGGAAAGGGTTACAGGTCTTGCAGACCGAATCGATTCGGAATGAAACCGAATCGATTCAGCAATTGCAGAAGGTCAGTTTTTGCTCACCGAATCGATTCGGCTGTTCAAGCGAATCGATTCGCAAGGGCGAATCGATTCGGCCCAAGGGGCGAATCGATTCGGTTCCCCTGTTTTTGTGAGATTTTCTTATTTTGATTTTTAGCCCTTTTCTTTTAGGTCCAAGGTTTAGGAACCTTCCTTTGGGAAGTAATTAAGAGTCCTAGAGGGTGGTTTTGGGTAGACTAATGCCCTAAGATGATAATGGGATATTTAGGCTCACCGAGGGCTAAGTGGCGTAGGTTGATATCCGAATGATTTAGGGGATTAACCTAGAGATGAAATTTGAAGTTAAAATATTAAAGTTGAGCTTTTGAGAGACACTCCATTATGGAGACTCACTTTGAGGGTCTATGAATAATATGAACTATTCGAGGTTATTTTGAGGTTAGTGGCACTTTGGGCTTTAGGTCATTAATAATATATGACTTAATAAGAATAATGCACCTTCTAAAACTTGGTGCTTAATGGCTAAGTGAATGATTTTTGGAAATATAAAATATGAGTTTTCAAAAATGGAAAAAGTAATGTTTTTCATAAATGATAATTTATGGATACACACCTCTCTAAATTGCTATCATAAGGGAAGTCGCGCGCGTTGTGGTGAAGCCCCCTGGCTAATGATGCAGGGTGGATATAGTCCCGAGGCCATGGGAGCGCTTATGGTTGTATATTTTCTGCGGGGGTAGGGAGATTTCAGGTGTGGTCTTGGCTACCACGTAGGCTCATGGCCGCTTCCCGACGTTTCGATAGGATCCCAGGTGGTCTTGGAGGCCCTGGAAGATGATAGCCATTTAGGGGCGCGCTCAGTGGGGAAACCCGGACGGGCGGTCTTAGAATTGTTATATATATATATATGAATATAACAGTTCTAAATCAAGTTGGACTTGATGTTTGATGGGTGCCATAAAGAGCACAGTAAAATGCCTTATAGAGCATGATGAAAGTGCCATAAAGAGCACGATGTAAGGCCATAAAGAGCCTATGATGATGATCATATTCCTGATAAGGAAGATATTTTTATAAAGTTAACAATGGTGATAAATGCCAATAGAGCATAAAAAGTACGATTATATTTACTAATAAGGAACAAATTCATGAAATGAATTAGTTTACGATGAAAGTAATTTGGTAAACATTTGATAAAGTGTTGTGCCATTTATATGTATATTCCTAAAGATAGGATTAGGAATTGTGCCTTTAGATGATGGATGAGTTTTATTTCTTTTTCTTTGTGTAGTTGTAGATGTGATTTCCCACACTTATGCACACACATGTAATTATTTATATTTCCGTGCTTAGGGTCAATGTATCTCGACGATCAACCTTGCCTAAGTAGTAGTGTATCGGGGGGGTTCCTTGTTTGGATTTCGCTTTGCGAGACACCCCACGCACGAATAGGGCATAGTGTTGAGACTGGGGAGAAGTTAACCTTTAGTACTTAAATTAATTAGGACAGAGTCTAATGTATCTCGACGATCAACCTTGCCTAAGTAGTAGTGTATCGGGGGGGTTCCTTGTTTGGATTTCGCTTTGTGAGACACCCCACGCACGAATAGGGCATAGTGTTGAGACTGGGGAGAAGTTAGCCTTCTGTTCTTTCTATAACCTGAGCATCATTTATATTGCGCTAGGTTACTGCTAGTTGAGAGGTGAGAAATGTTATTGTTATCTGCGAGAGATTTACGCAAGTACCTGCCATGCATTTTAGTCACATGGTGATCATATCAAACCCGGCCCTGACCGGTTTCTATATTTCTTTGTGCTGCATATTCCTTGCCGTTACAGGTGCTCCTCCGCATGGACACCCGTATTTACATATTCCATTCCAATTGTCTTGGAGCTACAACATATTGCGGATGTTGTAGGATACTTGTAGTAGACGCTCCCTTCTATTGTACTCTAATTATGTTTAGTACGTTCATTCGGGCGTGTTTGCCCAAGGTATTGCACTCATTTATTATATTGTAAATATTGATTGTAATACTTAATGTATTATTTGTATTGGTCTGTGCACCGACATCTTATTCGGTGATTATTTATTGTATTGTCATACTTTAGTCATCGATTTTTGATACCCACCGTTTTTACAAATGGGATTGTCTAAGTGTTTCTCTTTTACTTTTAAAATTTTTTTTGTAGATGACAATCCGTTTTATGAAATGATTGGTGGTTATCTCATACTATTAAGTTAATCGGCAGTAATGCTAAGAATGGACCATCTATGATTCCTGTATTTATTGGAGTATTGGGCTGGCCACCTATTATTTTAGTAGGCGGGTTGTCACAAAAAGTATCTATTAGTATACAGGTCTTCATGACCTCTGCCAAGAAACGTTACTACTAAATGAGATGGAACATCTCCATAAAGCTCCTGTTTATATAGTACAAACTTCAACATCACCAGCCAGTAGGTGTCGTAGTATACCTGCTGGACGAGTACGATTTATAGAAAAATATGGAATTTCAATTCCGATGGAAATCGGAGGATGTGATAGTTCAGGTGATGATAGAACTCCGACGAATCCTAAACAGACCGTGATTATCTTTGAATCCACTGGGGAAATTTTTTTGGATGCGGATATTTCGGGTCAAATGCAACACGTGAATGCGATTTCTACAGATAATGACAAAAAGTCAAAGCGCTTATCCTATTAAGTCGGTTATCTCAAATCAAGTGAAAATAGGTGATAATTTATAGGGAGATATTTCGGAGAAAGAAAATTCTTACGGGGATATGCCTCCTCTTGAAGCCATCCCAAACATGTCCGATGATTCTTTAGAGAAAAATATAGGTCCGGAAATTAATTTATATGTGGAGATCCCTAAGTTTTATTTTGAAAGGTCTTCTAAGGCGGTTAAAGCTAAGGATTTTAGGATGGGCTCGGTGGAGAGAAACTGTGGCAATAACCTTACTTAAGTTACTACTATTAGTAATTCGTTCGAGGTTCTAGGTAACATGGAAGAATCTAATAAATCAATGGAGCTAAAAGGATCTTATCGAAAGAGAAATAAGGAAACAGATTCATTTTCGTATTTAACTGCGGAGGAGAAATCGTCTCTTAAATATAATTTAAGGCCAGTTGCTACTCGTTCAAGAGTTCATAAATGTTCTTAATTTTCTTTTCGTTTTTGCACCTATAAGAGCCCCAGGAGAGGCCTTTTTCTCCTCTTTATTAATAAAAATTTTCGTTTAAATAAATAAAAAGAAAAAGAAAAGAAAAGAAGTGATGATGAAAAATAGGTGAGGTATTTTGTTCGAATTCTGACGTTATTTATATTTAATGACAAAATGTCTTTGATATTAAATCCAACGTTGTACAATAATGGATGGTGTTCTCTTTTTATGTATATTTCTTAATATGTTAAAGAGTAACTATATTAACAAGGGTTGTGTTTATTTCTGTCGATTTGTTTGTGGACCTGAAGTTTCTCATTTGGGTTGAGGGCATTGGTATACTTTGAGAAAGCTATAGGTGGCAACCAATGGGTTTGAGGATGAGAATATGATTAGGGAAGGTAGGTATGGGATTGTTTATCATTACGGTTTGGAGGATAAGACTCAAGTTTATGTTAAGAATTTTCTCAATAATAAGTAATATAGTGCTACTAATTTCTATATTTTTAGATCATATGATAATTTGGGTGTGCCGAAGTGGCCAAATATTGTTTCGCTATGTCAAAAAATGGTCATGGTTCTAGCTCATAAACTCACAAATTCGCGGCAGCTGAGTTGTCGTGCGAGAGTAAGAAATAAAAGACCAAGATTAAGTCATGTACTTTTTACACAAGTTGTCGTGGTATTTATATGCTGCTCATGGTTATCCTACATGAAACCCTTTGGTGTATAGCAATATTTTGGCAAGATAACTTAAAATTTGCCAATTTTTTGCTAAAGTCGAATTTTGCCTAAGGCTATTATTTTTGTTATAACCACTATGCAAAATGCCCTGAACGCATTTTGCACAATGATCTGTGGATGGTCTCATTGATGTATATATTTATATATACAAAAATATGAATATTTTTCACTGAACTTTGTGAAATTGATATTCGTATTAAGAACATGATCTTTGCAAAGAAAAATCATAAAAAATTCAATTTTGTAGTGAGTGAGATGAACATCAAAAGTTTTATGAAAAAAATGCACAGACTTGTAATATTGACTTTCGAATTGAAATTTATATTTAATTATTTTGCATATGAGTTCATTTGGTTAAAAAATTATATCTTTTGGTATTTAAAAAAATTGCTATGCATATGAGCCTACTGAGTAAACACACTTATGTATATATATTTGAAATTAATTTATATAAAAAATAATTTGAAATCTTCTGTGGAGTTAAATCCTACATGTGTAATTAGGATAGGTGGTCATTAAACAAAAGAAGAAATTTTGATGACTCAGTAGCAGTTTTCCCACAATGGTCAGTAGTTGTTAGATTATCATGAACTCAATTATTAGGTTATGTGGTAAATTTATATTATGCAGGATGCAGTTTGATTTTGTCTCTGAATGATTGATAAACAAATGATTCATGATTGATAAACACTAGGGCTATCCCTTTTTGTTACCCCTTTTGTTACCTTCGGCTTCAAAGTGTTGTACTTTGCTTTGTCTTTACTTGAATGGGTCCCGTCAGGGCATAAAAAACAAATCAGGGTACAACACTTTTATGTCGGGGGTAACAAAAAGGGGTACCCAAAAGGGGTAGCGCTAGTGTTACCCTATTGCTATGGATAATATTAGGGCTTCCCCTTTTTGTTACCCCTTTTGTTACCCCTGGCTTCAAAGTGTTGTACTTTGCTTTGTCTTTACTTGTATGGGTCCCGCCAGAGCATAAAAAATAAATCAGGGTACAACACTTTTATGCCGGGGGTAACAAAAAGAGATACCCAAAAGGCGTAGCCCTAGTGTCACCATATTGCTATATGTTATTTTGTAAAGGGGAAAAGCTGAGAAGGAATTTAAGGTCGAAGTTGAAGCAATTGGACGTGTTAGACATAAGAATTTAGCGAGGTTGCTTGGGTATTATGTTGAAGGGGGTCACAGTTAATGACTTGAATGGTAATTATATTTAACTCAGGCGCTTCAAATTGAGAGATGTAGTATTGAAAATGTTTGTTGTACCTCACAAGGGTGATAATGCTTATGTCATATTACGATTATGTAACTATTACTATAATATACGTCATACCAACATACTGCATAATATATCTGTGATTACACTGTTATATTACGTAAAATGAAATGTTCCAATTCCTCCTAAATGAATGATACACCACATGTATTACTTAATAAAAATGTTAAATGCATAACCCATCATTTGTTCCTAAAACTTTTCAATAAACGGTGGTCTGTTCGAATTTTTAGGAATTGTGATTTTACAGGTTATCTCTCTTAAAAGACTAAGTTTTTCAAGTTAAAAGTTTTCCATTATTGTTTTCCTTAACTTGCTCTTGGTTCTAAAGTTTATAAAAACGGGTGATATTTTTTTTGATTGGATGTTCTCGAGTTTTTAAAAGTTCGAAAACTCGCGCCTTATGTATTAAATTAAAAGGTTTAAATGTTATATGTTTTGTTTTCTTGAGTTTATTTTAATGGTATTTTACTAATAGGTCCCCTTTATTAAGTTTATAATTAAATAGGCCCTATGGAATTTTTCTTTAGTCCATTTGGATGTATTAGAAAATTTTTATATTTATTACATGTGGTAAATATGTAATATATCGGTATTTACCACCAGTGAACACATGTAATATGACATAGTGGGAAAAAAATTTGATACCCCTAATAGTAAATATCTTACGTAAACGAGAGTAATTTTCATGTTCTATATCATGATATCGTGAATGTGATTTAGAAGAAATGAAATGGTCAATGTATATCATACATATTCTTTATTATGAGAATTATGATTAATGTGTGTAAATTACGAATAATTATGAATCTACTTTTGTTTTGTTTATCTTATATAGAAAACTGCAAATGAGACGTGCTTTCATTTTACACCATGAAAATTAAACGTGTTTTTTATTTTTCTATGCACAGTTTCTAAGCATGGATTTATTTCAACAACTGGTGGATCATTTTATAGAAGTTTCTTGATTTTTTCTAGATTATACCTTTTGATTAAGAAGATCATAAGAGTGGTTTGGTTCAGTAACATATTAGGAGTCTTTGAATCCATTTAATGAAAATTGGTACTTATATTTGGTATAATACTTCCCTTGAAAGCATAAAAAATAGAGATTTGGGTTGTACAAAACATCATTTGGAAAAGTTTTTTACTTAATCAATAGGTAAGATATAAACAAAAATAAATAAGTATGAGAATGTAAGGGAATGAATAATATAATGAATACCAAACTAACAAAAGAGATACTTTGCTAATAGATACATTTGATCATTTTGAATAACTTGATACAATATAAAATCATTGGAATTTGTTAGTTATTCATTTATACTTCATTTCGCAAACAAATTGAATTTTAATGAACTTGTACTTAGTTCAAAACTTTCCATTCTTGGAGATTCTCTCAGAAATATGTTTATAAAAAACCCCCTATAAATCGCCCGCGCATCGCATGGGGCTAGAAATTAGTATAAACAAATAAGGAACTATCACGTGGATAGCTTAATAAAAGGGTGTAATAACTCTTGCCTTTTGATTTATAAAAGTACTAGTATAAAATTCACGTGATGCACGGGTGGTTTTAGTACATAAAATATAATCACAATAAAATTAATCACCCTTAGTATGAGATATTGTGCATTATTATTCTTGAACTTTATTGGAATAACATAGACTCAAAATGAAAGTTTAATAATAATGTAGACAAATTGAACATCACGGTAAAGAATAACGTAAAACACACTTTATTAAAGTCTAGGAATTTCAAGACAACAAACTAAAAAATGGCCTCATAGTTATTATTGAAAAAATACATGTACAAATAAAAAAATATTCGTTTACATACAAATAATATAACTCTCCCAACTAAGCGATTATTAATTTTTTTTTTCATAAGTAAGTGATATATTAGAACCAAGCCGCTTGAAACCAGTATACATGAAGTATACAACACAACGAAAAGAAAAACGAGATACCAAAAAAATGCATCCACCACAAAAAATCGCCACCTACAACCACTCAAAGAAAACCACCAACTCAAGAAACGATCGCCAAAGAATCCTACGAGCACCTATAGATTCAACTACCCCCACAACACCACGAAGAAACAATAACACAAGACGAAAATATGCCAGACCCCCAAGGTGGAGAACGATACCCTACACCCTCCCATAACCACTTATTTTCTCGAAACGCAAACGAGCCTTATTCTCATTCTCCTCAAATTTTACCCCTACCATCTTACTAAATCCTATCAAATTATCTGCCCAACCCACTGGGTCCGCTTCCCACTCCTCGTCCTCTCCCTCTCCAAAGGCCTCTTCCTGCCTAGGGATATCGATATCCACCAAGATATTAGAATTGGTCACATTAGTATTACCAAAGCCCTTGCCTCCTCCTCCCACTTCGCGTGTCTCGTCCAATTCCTCCTCACAAAAGTCATTTCCCTCCATGCTTCCAACCACCGACGTCTCAATAAAGTGATTCATAGACACACTATCTACTCTCCCCACACCACTAGTTTCTCCGTACTCATAACATGATTGAGACACTACTTTGAAACCACTCACCATAGACTCCCTTTCATGGGAACCCCGTAAATTTATATGATTCTGAAAAATACTATTATTTGGGACAAATGCCAAGAGGGGCTGGGAAAATGAGGCCACGGGCTCTTCTACACATTTAAGAACTTTCACACTACCCACTTTTCCCCTCTTCTTATTAATTCTGCTCTTTGCCAGTATATTTCATTTCAAAAAGATTTTTTGCAACACTTTACCTGAATTCAAACAAGGCCCATCATTTTTAAAATAAACAAGAACTTACCTCGCTTAACAAGAGAATACCCGTCACTATTGACTCCAAGAGTCTTATCTAGCTCAGCACTAGATCTATTCAAATCTATTAGTCCCATAGAATCACCAACCTCGAGAAATCCCCCATCTTCTAATTTATTAATACCATAAAGCTGGTCACCCTCCAAGTATGACTCCAAAACATTGACTCCATCCATCCATAATCCACACTCTTGATTCGAAATCTTCTTGGAGATCATGGGGCCAGACAAACTGTCACCAATAGCACCTGATACTCCCAAATGGGTCTGCATACTAGGGCCCCCTAGCTTGTCATCCACATTAAATGCAGCAGTTGGAAATAAAGGCTGGACACTTTCGACCACTTTATCACTCAAAGTAAGGGGGAAAACATCATTAGTATTGTCAATAACCCTACCTCCAACATGCCCCATTTTCTGTACCCTATGATTCACATGCTCCAAACTAGGCAACTCCTTCAAGCTAGTTCCATCTAGATGAAGACCGAAGATGTGCCCCGACTTAGCTTCCATAACACTAGTCGCAGGCGCACCCTCCTTCCCTGAAAGCAAACCCAGTTGCTTGGTATCGGTGAAAATCCGTTGTTTGCTGCCTAGACTGACCATAGCATTCGTGCCAGACCCCGTAAGTAGTTATTCCATCCCAACTCCTTCCACGAGGACAGGATGTCATTTCTGTCACAGCAATCCCCAGTGATCGCACCCATGGTGGTCATAACCACCTTCGTCACCTTCAAAGTCTTCGACGAACTGGCCAAAACCTCCACCTGAGCAACATCTGGTTCCACTGCAAGATGTTGTGAAAACTCCACCATATTCAGCCTGCTCATGCCTGGTTTAAAAGTGCTTTAAACTTCTGCTCCCACCTTTCCATGAGACTTGGCTCGGTTGTGATTCACCTGACTATGGGATCTCCATGGTTTAACAAGTTCCCTCCTTTCCACCAACCTGGAATAAAGATGATTAAATAATTTCTTCACCTCCCTACATGAACCACTTCTTACTCCCCCTGGATAGCACTTACTCGTCAACTTCGGCCAGATAGGTAGCTCAAAGATTCTACCTCCAACTTCGATAGTGACTCACTCAAGCAGGACATCATAACATTTAACACATAACCGTGCCCACCTAAGTTCTTCACCACCTTGTGTCTCCTCATCAATTTTAACAAAACCCTTCCATCTGCTACCAATAACTTGGAATACCTCTACATCCCACAAATGAAGTGGGAGACCTATCACCCGGATCCAGGGTGTATTAAATCTACGTAAAGATTTAGAGACGCACCCCAACAGATGCCATCTATCCAAAAAAAGTGGATCAACATAGACACACCAATTCTTTATCTTTAACACCCTCTCAGCTTCACTACTCGAGGAAAAAACGAAGCAAAAGGCTGTGACCCACAATCTCATTCTTTCTAACGTCGGTGGGACATTTTCCGGACTGCCCACTCTGCCAACCAAAGCTCTATGAAAAAACACGATTCTAGACCCGCATGAACCATCAACGACAGTGAAATCAGTGTCTGAGTCGGTAGTCACTAGGGGTGTTCACGGTCCGGTCCGGTTCGGCTTTGGGGTGTTTTTAGGACCGGATTGCATTAATCGGTCCTAAAAAATTATGGACCGAGATCGGACCGGAATAATCGGTTTCGGTCCTATTCGATTTTCAAGCGGTTCGTGTTCAGTCTTGGTCCTATTCGGTCCATACCCATCTAAAACAACACATTTTTTTTTATTAAAAACATCACATTTTTTTAAATTAAAAAGCAGATTTTTTAAAAAACAACATTTCCTTTTTAAAAAAAACATCACTTGCAAAATCAATGACTCGTAACATAATTTCCAGTAAGTTATTACATAGTTTAAAGATATGACATATATTATAACAACAAATCTCTGCGGTGAAATAAAAATACAATAACAAATGGTTGGGGTTTGGGATGCTCTGGTATGGAAAACAACAACAGATGTTACTAAGTTGGGTTTTGGAATACAACCATAATGGATCTCGAATTAAGGTAGCAAAAGCACACCCCGAAGTGCTAGTTTGTTAAGTTTTTGTGCTTTATGGTAAATTCATGTGGAGTTCGAGTTTCAGGCCATTTTGGTTTTTAAGTTCTTACATGAACTATAAGAGTTTCTATTTGAATTTACCATTTTAGAATTACCCAAAGCTCAAAATTTCAAATCAAGAGCATTTGTTATGTTATGCAATCTACGGAATCTGTTGAGATAGCAAACACTTAGCTGAAGCCAACATTTATAACATAAATTTGAAGGCCCTAACTAAAAACTCAATCCTAGAATATACTTATAAGGAGATCTAATAATTTATAGAAAATCATTCAAATAGAGTAGTACTCACAATCAGAAATCAGCACTGTGAGTCAGTTGGACGAGATGAGGGAGACAGCCTGCCGCCATAGCTGACAGAGAGAGAGAGATAAGAGAAAATAAGAATTGGGGTTTAGGGTTATGTTTTGGTGTGCGAGTTTTTTTTTTGGTAAACAAAAAGAGTTTGTGGTGTGTCGTGTGCGTGAGTTAGTACGTTGTTAATTAAGGTTGAATATATATATATATATATATATATATATATATATATATATATATATATATATATATAATAATTCTCTTGTGCGGACTAGTCCGCATTTTAAGAATGCGGACCGGACATGTGTCACCTAAAGGTGCGCCTAGAAATTACCGCCTAAATTATAGGCACACTCTCTCTCTTTTCTGGGTTCACCGCCAGGTGACACATGTCCGGTCCGCATTCTTAAAATGCGGACTAGTCCGCACAAGAGCAGGACTATATATATATATATATATATATATATATATATATATATATATATATATATATATATATATATTAAAAGCGGTCCGGTCCGGTACAAAATCGATTTTTATGATCTAAGACCGAAACCGAACAGAATTATGCGGTCCTATATATTTTTAGACCGAATTAAAAAAAAATCGCAAAAGCGTGTTCCGTTCGAGTCGGTTTTTTCGGTCCATTCGGTTTATTCGGGTTTGTGCACACCCCTAGTAGTCACCTTAACACTGATCGCAGAAAATGGCCAATGTTCTACCTTAGAAGGTTGTAGAAAAGACAGACCCATTGAGTGTTCTTACATGAAACGTCTTCCTAGAGAGAAGAGAGAGCTTCGTATTAGATTTCTAATATCTTCCATAGAATGTAGAACTCCAAAAACTTACTTGAGTTCAATAATAAGGTGTTTATATAAAATGAAAAGTATCCTAAGGGCCCCACTTTGATCAATAGCTCTAAAATAATTTACGCTCATCATTTTCAGTTTCAATACTAATACCATTATTTATAAAAATAGGAGGAAAAAGTTCCACATAACTCTTCACATTATATAATTATGATGAACTACTGCTCGGATCCGATTTGAGAAGAAGAGGCGCAAGTAATTGCAAAAAATATAAACATTCATACAAATGCCTAAATCGACGATAAAAACAAAAAAATGTAGTGTGATAAGACCAATTATGAGACCAATGAGGGCTTGCCAAATTGGACTTGTAGATTCAAAGACCATTTAAAGAGAAAAAATATAAATGAAAGGTCAGATGGATTGAAAATTGTAAGGATACATCCCAAAAAAGAGAAGAAAAATGGAATTAAAGAGGGACAAACGAAATTACAAAATGAGAGAGAGAGGGTAAATGGCATTTTCTTGGGAGATAAATAATTGTTAAAGAGCTTGTAAATATGATCCGAAGTGAGGAGGCTGATTGAGTAGAGATATCAGATACAAAGCTTTTGATATCAGATGTAAAACAAAGATACTAAAGAGGTAGATAAAGGGTTGCTTTGAGTTGAGGAGCATTAAAAGGATAAAAGAGAATATTCATAAAATGTCATGAAAAAAGACGGAGAGAGAGCAGATGTATTGATGTGCCACATGGACATTCCAAAAAGAGAGGATTATTTAAGTTATGTATAACATTTTATAATATATAAAAAATAATAATTTGGAGATGGAAAATTTTATATGAAGTAAAAAAAGTATAAGTGGTTTTTGAGATTACAATTAAAGATTACACATTAATTTTAGATACGAATATTGAAATTATTGTGATGGGTATTTATAAAACAAAAAAGGATTATACTTCAAAGCTCTAACCTAGAAAAAAAAGCTGCGATTAACCTTTCCAAGCCAACAAAAATTTGAAACCGTATATGGGTTCTCTCATTTCGTGCCAATGGTTCACATAAAATAGAGCCTTTTACCTACCATATGGTATAAATTACCATGGTAAAAATAACGTATACGAAATTAAAAACTCTATAAAAGATGGATAATTATGTCCATATATGGAATGATATTTCTTGTCATAGTAAAAGTTTTTTTGGTTATGTTTTTCCATTCTTATATAATTTTCAGTAGATTAAAAAAAATATTTCAAAATAACGATATGAAAAATGGAATTAGAGAAGCTACTAGGGTGAGAAAACTAATAAATTAATAAATGTTTCAACACATGCATTAGAATCCAATGTCCTTTCCCAACTTATTTTTACTAGGAAACGTTAGTTAAAATTGTTAAGATTTATATTTAATTATGTTGTTTTAGGTTTGTGTAGACCTACAGGAGAATCCATGGTTTTTAGGAGTCGTGGTGAGTTTGTTAACGTTGTTTGCTTTTAGTTTGTTGTGTCTTGGGTTTTTTCCACAAAATATTCTTAGCGGTGTTAGTGATACTTGCAGAACAAGTTAGTTTATTTAAGTTTTAACGATTTCATTAAAGTTCAGCTCAATCAAAAAACTTTCCATCAATTCTTAGTTGTTTTTCACACAATTTTCCTTTAGCCTTCAAAATATACAACATATGGTATTAGATCCCCACTGGGCTTGAGTTGAAAATACCACAAAGAAGTAATGGGCTTTTTACCTTGAAATATCAAGCATCCATGGTGTTTGATAAAATAGTAAAGAACTTCGTTCAGACAGTCATCCATCGCTTCGATGATCACTACGATCATTAGCACATGTTAATGGATATTTTCCTAAGGTCCAAAGAATTATGGGATCATGTGGAAATGGGATATATCATATAAGAAGGATAAACGATTATCAGACTTGCACAATAATGGAGGCTTAATGAATTGAAGTTGAAGGATTTAAAGGTAAAGAATTACCTACTTCAGTCAACTGATCGTGGAAATTTTGGAGACCATTCTCCAAAAGGATACTTCCAAGAATATTTGGTACTCTATGAAGAAGATGTACCAAGGATCAGGCAAAGTGAATTTTGCATCGCTTCAGGCCCTAAGGAGAGACTTTGAAACTCTTTAAATTAAGCATACAGAGTATGTCACTTAGTATTTTGCAAGGACCATGGGGATTGCGAACAAAATACGAATCCATGGTAACTATAAGGACAAATTTCCAAATTGATTCAATTTTTAGTATTGTCTATTTTTTTGGACAAAACATTTAGGGTCTGTAAGTGTCATATTATACACAACTTTAGAATTTGAGCATCCCGAATTTTGCTGTATTGAAGACTTCACATCAACACTCAGAATGCTCATTTTTCCTAACGGTACATGACCCTGTTTTTAATGTTTTGTTGGAGACTAATTTTATAGGTTTCCTGTTGTTTTTAAAAAAACATGGTTTATACTTTATTTTATTTTTCATTAATTGCTAAATTCATTCTAAAGATATCTTTTATCTTATTTGAACGAGATCCTTTGAAGGCCTGGGCTCAATTATCGTTTGAGACCTCGTTCTCATATCATTCAAATGACATTCAATAATGTCATTCAAATGAGACAAGTATGTCATTAAAATGACCGATGTAATTTTTGAAGCGTTCCTTTATTTCAGCAGTTTTTCTACATAAATTCTCTTTCCCACTACTTCCACTTTTGAAATGAAAAGTGGCTCGAGAAAAATAGGAAGGCGTCCACTTTGAAATTTCAAGGAAATAAAAACTTCTCTCAAGAAAATGTCTCCAACATTTATATGATCTTTTTGGATCATTTTTCAAGAACTAAAACCCAGAATAATCTTCTCCTACATTAATCATTGAGTGTGTGCGGTGGACCTCCGCACGTGTTGAAGACGACTTTTGGCTTTTAGTGGATACCAAGACACATGATGTGTTGTGCAACGTGTTGGAGATACACATACTACAGACGGAGGTATTGAAGACGTCATCAACAGGTCTTCTAGTGTTAATTCTAAAAGTCATTTGTGTTTTCTTGTGAAACTGTATTTGTATTGGATTTTGTCTAGGCCTGGTTGTCTGAGGTTTTTCCTATTTGGGGTTTCCTTGTACATCACGTCATTGTGGTTGTGTTCTTTCTATTTATGTATCAAGACATGCATGCTTATCTAAGGCATAGTAACTAATATTAAAATTTTGATAGTATCAACTTACTGTCCTAAATGAATTTGTAAGTGTTGTGAATTTTGAATCTCAGAGCATATCTTATCCATTTGGTCCAAAACCATATAACCTAACAATTTCAAATTGGTATTAGAACAATTTTCTAAAAGTTATTTAGAAGAAGACTAGAGGTTATATGGAAGGTTAGTCATCAAATAGACCCCCTATGTTTGATATTCCTATTGAAAAGAACGTATGAGATGTGTGTTTTAATACTTGGTTGTTCTGAATAGATTAGGATTCTAGAAAGTAAAGATGCTACATTCATTCCTACTCTAGCTACTTTTTCAACAGAGGATATTCAGTAATCCGACTCTAATATTTCCCATAAAATGTGTTTGGATTGCTTTTGAGAAAGGGTGGTCCCCTCCAACCATTGTAGTTTAGGAATACACTATTTTAAAACATGTAGAGGAATGGAGTGAGGATGAGTTGAACTTGTGTAATTTAATTCTAAAAGTTTAAATGCTTTATTTAGTGTTGTTACTCTTGAGGATTTTCGTCATATCATGAAACGTGAAGCTTCAAAGGAGGCATGGAACATTATTCATGTTACTCATGAGGGAACGAGTGTGATTAAGGCGCCGAAATTTCAAATTTTAACTACTAAATTTGAAGCTATCACCATGAAAGAGAGTGAAACGTTCAATGAGTTTTATGCGCATATTTTTTATATTGTTAACTCGTGTTTCAACTTAGGTGATAAGATCCTAAAAATTGTAGAGTCAAGAAGATTCCTAGTTCTCTCCCTAGTCGATTCAATGCTAGAGTCACTGTCCTTAATTCTTTATGTGTCTTAAAAGCTCGAAGAACTTGTATGTGATCTCCAAATGTATGAGTTAGACATGTTTCCCATGATAACAAAAAGAAAGATAAGGGAGTTTATTTAAAAGTTAAAAAGGAAGAAGTGTCTGAATCCAATGAGACCGATAGGGATCCTGATGATATGGCCTTATTTGTTAAAAAATTCAAAACGTTTCTCAAGTTTAAAAAGCTAAAGTCAAAATTTTATAAACTTAAATTTGAGATAAATAAAAAAAGGCAAGTAGAAGTTCTAATGATCGGGATCAAAAGAATTTAAGAGAAAGATTTCTAAAAGAGATAACTTTAAAAAGGATGATTCGAAAAGATGTTTTAAGTGTGAGGTACGAGGTCATAGAGCGCATGAGTTCCCCACTATGCTTAAGAGACATGGCAAGGAAAAAATTGTACATAATGCCACTCTTAGTGACAGTGAGAATGAGTCTGAAGACTGCGATGATTCTGTGCCTTCTGAAAGAAAATTCACTGCTTTTATGGCGAGTCATGATAGCTCTTCAAGTATGCCACATCCTAGTGTTGACATTTTCGAGCATGAAAATTTTGAAGTTGTACATAATCACTCGCAAGGAAGTGATGCTGTTAGAAGTGAGAGTGATGGTGATGAAAGTGACTTGCAGTCCGCTTATTCCGAGTTATACACCGAGTCTGTCCGAATTCAAAAGAATAATACAAGGCTAACTTTTAAGGTGTTGATATTAGAAAAAGAATTGAAAGGCCTGAAGGAGAAGGAGTCTTTAGTTAGTCAACACGAGGTGATTAAGATTTCTCTTTCTAAGAAGCTTATTTTAGTGGGTAATGAAAATAGGTATTTAACTAATTTACTAGCTCATGTAACCAAAGATCTTCACGAATCCTGGGAGATTCAAAACACACTTGAAGTAGTAATTTTCAAACTTGAGAAATATCTTAAGGCCTCTCTAGAAGTCAAAGTCACACTTGAGGACAACTCGGAAGAGTGGGGAAGTTCTTTCTCGAATCGGTCCTAGGGTATAAGGAGAAAGGATATCAAGAGAGGAAAGGTATATGATATGAAGATGGTAAGTCATCCAATGCTAAATACGAACTTTTATCCAAGTTTATTACTAAAACTATCCCTTTTTAATGTAACCCACCTAAGAGAAATCTACCTAAGCAACCTATAAAGGTGACTCCAAATAAACCCTATCTTTGTACTTTTTGCAATAAAAGGAGTCATCTTAGAGATTTCGTTACAAGCTTAGGAAGAATTCTTATCTCCTTAATGCTACATCATATAATAGCCATTTGGCTATCCTTAAAAAACAACACTACACCAAATCCTGCGAATGGTCACGCCCAGTGGGTCACGGACCAAGTCCGCGACCAGTTGGTCGCGGACTTGGGCCGTGACCCACTCAATATTTGGCGTGACCAATTTTATTACCACACTAAATTATCCATGCTCTTGAAGTGGTCACGGACTAAAGCCCTGACCATAGTGGGTCACGGACTTGGGCCGTGACCAGGTCGTGACCAGCTTGGCGCCAAAATTCCCTCCAAACTAGTCGCGGATGGGTCACGGACTTGGGCCCTGACCAGGTTGTGACCAGCTTGGCGCCAAAATTCCCTCCAAACTGGTCGCAGATGGGTCACGGACTTGGGCCGTGACCAAAGGCGCGACGAAGCATCAAACACACACATTAAGGGTCACGGCTTAGGGTCGTGACCATTTGTTGGTCTGGGTCACGGCTATAGGCCGTGACCATACATCATTCAAACACCAAGGCTGCTGAGTCGCGGACTTGGGCCGCGACCATTTTTTTTAATTTTTTTGTCACGGTTATGGGTCACGGACTTGGGCCGCGACCATTTTTTTTAATTTTTTTGTCACGGTTGTGGGTCTCGGACTTTGGCCGCGACAAATTTGAAACGGTTGTGGGTCACGGATTAGGACCGCGACCAATTTTTTTTATATTTGTTTGTCACGGTAATGAGTCACGGACTTTGGCCGCGACTAATTTGTCACGGTTGTGGGTCACGGATAAGGGCCGCGACCAATTTTTTTTAATTTTTTTTTTATCACGGTCACGGATAAGGGCCGCGACCCGTCACAACATGGGTCACGGATAAGGGCCGTGACCCATCACGACATGGGTTACGGCCTAAGTCCGCGACCATCTGTCGTGACCCCTCTCGGCCGTGACCATTTTTTGGTCACGGACTTGGGCCGCGACCCACGAAAATGGTCACGCCCGAAATGGTCAGGGCCCAAGTCCGCGACCCACAGCTCTGGTCAGGGATTTTGGCCGTGACCAATCGCCAATTTTGGTGTAGTGCAAGTTGAGTATCTTGTCAACGCATTTAAAGGTCTATTGGAAGGATTTCTAAGGTTGTCTATGCTCTAAAGATATTATTCTTGCCAATAGACTAGAAAAATCAATGGGAAGAACTCTAAGAACACAACTCACGCTTGGGTTGCAAAGCAAAACACCGAGATGGAATTAGTTGTTCATATAGCTTAAAAGGATCAAAATACCTCCCAATGGTATTTTTGTAGTGGATGCTCCAGACATATGATAAGATATAGTTTTCTTTTTTCTACTCTTGAGAATCATAAGGATGGTAAGGTCACCTTTGTCGATGGGAATAAACAAAAAATTATGAAAAGAGGCTCCATTGAAGTTTCTAGTTTTCCAAAACTATAAAATGTTCTTTATGTTGATGGACCCAAAGCTAACTATATAAGCATCCACCAATTATGTGATGTAAACCTAGCAGTTAAGTTTAACCAGACGAATTTCACTATTTACGATAAATCTGGTGAGATTATTTACAAGGTGGGATGAGTAGTAACAATTATCGTGGGATCATTCCAAAGTCTTCATTCATTTACAACAGTGTCGTGGTTTTTGCCTCCAATCTTTGGCATCAATGTTTAGGACATATTTTAGAGATCTTCATCATCTAGTGAAGAAAGACCCAGTTCCTAGCTTGCCATCCTTAGGAAAACCAACCTCGTCAATTTGCGATCCTTATCAATTTAGAAAGAAAATTAAGAGTCCTCATAAGAAGTTGATCTCTATGACCATCTTTTGTGTTTTAGAATTGATTCACATGGACTTTACGGATCCTACTTAAACTGAGAGTATAGGAGGAAAGAGATACATTCTAGTGATGGTAGATGACTTTTCAAGATATTTAATAGTTGGATTTCTTAAGGAAAAGTCCGATGCAATTGAGTTTTTGATGATTAAATGTTGAGTCCTACAAAATCAACATCCTGTCACCATAACCCGATTTTGAAGTGATAATTGAATTGAATTTAAGGAATCCGGTGTGAATGCCTTTTATGATGAAGTTGGCATTAAGCATGAATTTTTGGTACTTCAAACTCCTCAATAAAATGGTATAGTTGAGAAGAAGCATCGAACTATATAATAAATGGAGATATCCATTCTTCTTGGTAGAATAGTACTCAAAGGTTTTGGGTGGAAGCGGTAAGTACCTCTTGTCACATGTTGAATATGGTATACTTGTGTTCCCGTACTAATCAAACTCCATATGAATTGTGGATAGGCAAGAAACCCAATATAGACTACTTTTTAGTCTTTGGGAGTCCTTGTTACATCCTTAGGGATAGAGAGCTTCTAGGAAGTTTTTACTAATGGAATAATGAAGGTATATTTCTAAGTTATTCACCTAAAAGTAGAGATTATGGAGTTTACAACTTTGCTAACTCTAAGTTATGGAATCAATAAATGTTACTATAAAAGATGATGATCTAGCTACATTTGTTGATGTGAAGGATGATTCCTCTTATAAGAGTGATGCACCCCCTAACGTTGATCACATTAAGTCTCATAATCACTCGATAGGCCCCACACTTGATAAAATAAAGTCACACTAAATTGTCGTTAAACGTATTATTAAATATGTAAGTGGGACCCTATCACCTGGTATTTGGTACTCTTTTGACAATAATGATTGCCTATCGGCATATTCGTATGCCGATTAGGCAGGAGATGTTGATTGATGTTAGAGCACCTCGAGTGGATTTTTTATTTTATTTTGGGAGTGCACTTGTCTCATGGATGAGTAAAAAATAAAAAACTCCATTTATTTTTTTATGACGGAGGCCGAATACATAGCCGCCCGGAGTTGTTGTACATAACTCATATGGATGAAGAAAATGTTGGAGGATTATGGTAATTCACAAGGCACAACACTATTATTGCGATAACATGAGTGCAATCCTTGTTTTTCGAAATCCCTCCCAATAATCAATAACAAAGCACATTAGGATTCGTGAGTACTTTATACACGAGTTAGTTGAAGAGAATGTCATTTCCTTAAGCTTTGTAGGCACCAAACGTCAATTATTATATCTTTAACCTTTAAATTCCCTTAGATTCAAGGATCTTAGGAAATCCATAGGGGTTGGCTCCATTGATTAAGTTCATAGTCATTTATTAAGTTTAGGGTGAGCCTTATGTTTTTAATTTTCCCTACGACCTAGCTTATATTTTATACATATATTTTTAATAATTCCAAAAATATTTTCATTTTTCTGTCGTGTATAAAAGTTTTCATATATCAAATCTTTAATTTTGTCTGTATATGATATGTGTGGTGAAAATTACTATTCAACACAAATAGATAAGAGAAGCGCAATCACCAAGCACAATAAGAAACATAAAATGCCAATCATACAACAAGAGATGTACGTGGTTCAGCAAGAATGCCTACGTCCACGGTGGTGCAGTCAGTATTATTTCTATATACTCCGGGGAGTGTTTACAGAGAATACAGTGCATATCTTATGCCCCATACCTAGGGTTTATTATATACATGTCTGTCTTCAAGGAGTGGGGGTGTTGGACTCCCCCACGTTTACCATCTTCTCCTGGAACACCCCTATTCGAGGACATGGGAGAAGACTAAGTCATAACAGAATTAATGTTAAGGCCCGAAGGGTTTGGACTTTGGGCCGTTTTAACTAGGCTACTCGTCCAGGCCCATTATTCCAAATTCGTGTACCCACAATTGCCCCTAAATTTGTTGGGCCACAATTTTGGGCTCAATAAATTTAAATGATTTGTCATAATGGCTCTTTTGTAACTCTTCCCAAAGTTTGAGGACTGAATTAGGCGGCAGTTGCTTCGTGTCTTGTGCGCGATGATTAGCAACATTTAAAAGTCACTTTGGGCAACGTTTCGTAGTTGTCGTTTCAAGCTTGTTAGTGTTCTTCTATCTTCTGCGAATCTTCTGTGAGTTTTAGCAATTTGCGCCCTCTTCTCTAGGTCTTCATTTTCCTCGCTTTTGATCTCCCTCATCGTTTGAGCTTGTGATCTTTGCATTGTCCAAGTCAAACTCTCATCTCGTAAGTCTCCTTTGCTTTCTCTTTGTGTTTTCTTTGAATTTGTAGTTTAGGGTTTACAAATGGTAAATATAGGTAATAGATTAGTGTCTGAGTTTAGGAAATTTTACAATATCCCAGAGTGGGTAGAGATTGAGGGCGCCTCTCTTCCTAGGAATGTTAGAGAGATATAGGGTTCTCATTGGATTCACGTTTTGTTGCTTTCTCAAGGGGGCTTAATTTTCCTCCAAATGATTTATTCTTGCATTTCTTTGGTTATTTCAACATTATTCCTGCACAGTGTTTGCCTAATGTATGGAAGATAATCAATGGTGTCCATAGAATAAATCAACTTTATGGCACCAGATTAGGGCTCGCCGAAGTCTGTTTTTGTTATTCCTTTTCTCGAACTAGATCTGTTGTTCTTTATCTCAAGGCCAGGAGTCCTGACAGGGTATTGGTAGTGAACCTACCTGATTCCCACAAGGATTACTGGCAATATGGCTTTCTTGCTAAAAATTGGCAATTCTCCCCCCAGATTGAGGGGTCGAGGTCTGATAGGTTTACTGTTCCCTTTTATGGGGAAGAGTACATAGGTAGTCTTTGCTCTGTCCTTTCAACTTCTTTATTTATGTATGAACTCTCTGACTCTTTCCTATTTTTTCTTCAGCGAGGTCGAAGAACTTGGAGCCTGCCCTCAGCGAGGTTCAGATTTCAGAGTTGGTTAAAGCTTGGAATATCAAGGAGCCCTTAGCTGATGGTGAACATCCTCGGTCTGCTGCTTTCTTTCTCGAGTACAAGAATATTGGGTCCAGCTTTATCGCGAGGCCTGTGGATAATATTCCTGAATTTGATACCTCTGAAGAAGATGCTGCTGATCTCATTCAGTTGGACGAGGAGGAGAGTAGTTTTGAGAGTAATATTAGAGGCGGTGCTGAAGGCAATTTTGGTGAGGGGAGCTCCAGTGGTGACAGTTCTTCTGATTCAGAAGAGGTCTCTGAAGCCCAAGGACCTTCGAGCATGTCCACCAACTCTAGCGAGGAAATGGTTCCTCCAAGGAAAAATTTGATCTAAGATGATGATGATAATGACCACGTGCTTCTCGCTCAGAGGTCGAAGAAGCAGAAGTCGAGCACTGGGGAAGTTGCTACCGATTTCCGGTCTTCTGCTCAGGAGTAGGAGAAGAAGAGAAAGGAAGAAGAGAAGGTGAAAGAGAGAGAGAGAGGAAGAGGGAAGAAGAGAAGAGGAAGATTGAAAAGAAGAGGAAGGTCGAGGATAGGAGGAGGATAGAGAAGGAGAATGAAAAAGAAGAGGAGAGGAGAAAGATGGAGGCGTGGACAAAGGTTGGGCAGGCCTTAGTGCCTATGTCCGCGTTGCCAGAGGGGGCCTCTATTGACACTTCTCCCCAGTTGGCCCCTGCGCTGCTCGAGCGAGCAGTCCTTCCTGCTGATCGCCAAAGGGCGGTGGGGACTGACCAGTTAGCTATGAAATCAAGCCAGAGGGTAGCCTTGGTAAGTTTATTTCCCTTCTCTGATGCTTCCCAATTTTTATATGTTTCCTTCTTCTAATATCTTCTCTTACTGGCAGTTTGTGACTGATTTTGCTGTGCTCTATCGCTCTCGTGACGAGCTAATCAATAAGAACGGCGAGCTAGAGAATCAGAATGTCGCCTTAAAAGTGAAGGGTACAGAGCTGGAGGCTAGTCTGAAGGCCGCCGATGCTGCTCGGAAGTCTTCCGACCTGGCTCTTGCTAATGCCAATTGAGAGAGGGAAGCGGAAATTAAAGAACTGAATGAACTGTGGTAAGCCTATGACCTGGTCTTCTCGAGCAAGATGGCTGTTGTGGAGGAGAATAAGGTTTTGACCAAGAAGTTGAAGGAGAAAGAGTCTCAGGCAGCCACCGTTAAGGAGGACTCATATAATTCCGGGTGGGCTGCTGCGTATGAAGACGCTGAGGTTCAGATAGGCTATATCAGTCGTTTGAACTTTAAAAAGGGCTGGAATAAGGCCCTTTTAGTTGCTGGTGTGGATATCGCTTCTCCTCTATTCGACGAGCACGACCCAGGCCCACAACCAATTGTGGATGAAGCCCCTTCCCCAGCCATTGAAGGTGTTGACCCTGCCTCTCAGACAATCCTTATTGATGCCCTTCCTACTCAGGCGACAGAGGTTGTCCCTGCTGAGGGGGTGCTTCCACTGCTGCTAATAAGGGAAAGCAACCAGCTTCTTCTGGGAAGCCTGAGGTTGCTAGCTAATTTACCCTTAGGGTTACTATTGTATTTTTGTTTGTAATTTCCCTTTCTGCTTCTTTAATGTACTATGATCATTTTCGTATGAATGAAATCAGAAGACTTTTTCCTTTAGTGTACTGAATAATTCTATCTTTCATTGCTTGTAGTTAATTGATGTTGATGATTATATACCAGCCACTTCTCAGTTGAGAAGAATGCTTGGTCCTAATGTAAGTTCTGAAGTTCGCCATACCTTTGTGAGGATTTGCAAATCACTGCGATTAAGGAACAAGCGTTTCATAGAGCAGACTGAGCTCGTCGTTAAACTAAAAGACAGGCTCCAAGAGATGGAGGAAGTTGGTGCCTCAGTCC
This sequence comes from Sambucus nigra, assembly GCA_949130495.1. Lineage (NCBI taxonomy): Eukaryota > Viridiplantae > Streptophyta > Magnoliopsida > Dipsacales > Adoxaceae > Sambucus > Sambucus nigra. Next base: position 431,544,608 of record OX422220.1, on the reverse strand, counting down.
AAGAAGAGGTGAATACACTGAGAGCAAAGCTTCTAGATGCTTCTGAGATCAACAAGGTTGGAGAAATTCTTCAGCAAGAGAATGAGGCTTTGAGGAGGGAAGTTTCGTGACTTAGGGAGCATGCGCCGAGCATCGCTCCTGTAGTATTATGAGGTTCCTCCTCATTACGAGCTGGAGGTGGACCAAGCGATGTTCCTCCGGTGCTGCGAAGTTCTACCCCGCGGACTGTTTCGCGAGCCGACACGAACACAAGGAGTTTAGCTAGGGAAATGGAAGAGCTCTGTGGTGATGTCCAACGAGCATATGTCATTGTTGTTGGGCTTCAAAGGGACGTCACTTGGCTGAGGCATCTATTTAGGAGAGGGCCTCGATAAGTATGGGCCGATGGTTATGACCAAGGTTGGATAGATGCTCCAACGAGGCTAACAGAGTTTGAAGAGCTCTCCTTTTTCAGGGGATGGTTGAGTTCCCTGAAGGAGCTGCAAGTCCCAAGGAACTCAATGCTCTGGTATGGCCATGAGATCTCTCTTTCCACTCTAATGCCTAATCCCTTCCGGAGAGATGATAAGTGGATCCCTATTGATGCCATTCCTCGGTAGCTATTGGAGTCAGATGCGAATGAGGTCGAGGAGGAGCTAGTTCCCCATCCCGTCGACGGTCGAAGAGCCCAAGTGGATGATTATCTTGTTCAGAGGCCTCACCCTCATTAAGATTTTGCCGAAAGTAACTCTGTATATTTTGTAATGAAGTGATGTAATGTTTGGGCGAGCTCGCCGACTAAACATGGGTTGTATCTGTTGTAAATTTGATGAAGTAATATAAAGTTTATGTTCTGGGCGAGTTTGCCGACTCAACAAGTGTTTTATATATTTCACATCTCTTAGATTTTGCTTAAGAACCTTGGGCCTCTCTTGGCCGACTAGATTTGTAAGATTGTATTGTCAAGTAAGTGTCCCTCTAGTCCAGTATGCTTATAAGATACCATTTTGCCCTAATTTACCTTTTAGGTCATGTCGTCACACTTCCTTAGGCCTAAGTGTGACAATTGGAGAGGACACACCTGGTGTTGGATGCTTCATCCGATCAGGATTTTGTTAACCAAACATTGTTTGGCGACCAATTTTGCTCTGGACATATTGCTTAAGGATCTCCTGTAGGTTTTCATGTATTGCCAGGGGCAATGCTAAGAGGTCTTTCGTGCTTCATAACGAAACCTGAGGAGGGTGATTTCCCTATTATAGCGTAATGATTAATATGCATGTCACTTGGCAAGGGTGTGTGAGTTATAAAGTACATGCATTAGTTAGCTGACACTTCGTAGAATGCAACTGCTAAACAATTTTTATTAATGATAAGGAAATGATCCAGTCTCACAAGTACAATGCAAAAGAAGAATCTAAAAATAGAATTTCTTAAGATTGGCTGCATTCCATGCTCGAGGTATCTCTCTGCCCTCCAGCGTTTCTAAGTGATAGGATCCTCGCAAATCATCTCTTGTTATCTTGAATGGTCCTTCCCAATTTGTCCCTAACTTGCCATCTGATGGTTTTACTGTGCTGCCCAAGACTTTCCTTAGGACGTAATCCCCAACTCGAAATGCCCTTGGATTGACCTTCTTGTTATAGTGTTTTGTGGGCTGTTGATGATAGCTCGCTAGTTTCACTAAGGCAAGCTCTCGACGTTCGTCAGCTAGGTCAAGCTCAGCGAGCAATGCTGCATCATTCTGGCCTTGGCCGACAAGGGTGGAGCTCATAGTGGGTAAGCCTACTTCCAATGGGATGACTGCTTCCATTCTATATGTCAGTGAGAATGGGGTTTCCCCCGTTGCTCGACGTGGGGTAGTACGGTAGGCCCGCAGAATATATGGTAGTTCATTCTCCCATGCGCCTTTAGCTCGTTCTAATCATTTCTTTAGCCCATCGATCATCGTTTTATTAGAAGCCTTGGCTTGACCATTACTCTGAGGATAGGCCACCGAGCTGAAATGGTGTCTGATTCCGTGGTCATTACAAAATTTTTAAAAGGAACCGCTCTCGAACTGCATTCCATTTTCAGTGATGATGGTCCTAGGGATCCCAAAACGGGTGATAATATTTTTCCATATGAATCTTATCATATCCGCGTCTCGGATGTTTGCTAGTGGCTCTGCCTCTATCCATTTGGTGAAGTAGTCAGTTGCGACCAACAGATACTTGCGATTACCGGTAGCGGTGGGAAGAGGTCTTAGGATGTTCATTCCCCATTAGGCGAATGGCCATGGGCTGGAAAGTGAGTTTAGATCACTGGCGGGTTGATGGACCATGGGAGCATGAAGTTGGCATTTTTCGCATTTGCGAACATACACTGCAGAGTCTCTTTGTATATATGGCCACCAATAGCCTTCCTTCGTTGCTCGGAAAGCCAATGACCTTCCACCAATATAGCCTCCACAGATTCCCTCGTGGATCTCATGTAGGATTTGTTTGACATCCCTCGGGTGAACACATTGAAGGTAGGGACCGAAAAACGATCTCTTATATATCTTGCCTTCAGGAGATAAGTGAAAGTGAGCAACTTTGACTCTTATCTGGTGAGCGGTCTTCTTATCATCTGGAAGTGCACCATCTTTTGAATATTCCCTTAGATGGTCCATATAGCTGGGTGCTGACTCAATTTGGAGCACCTACTCCATGTTTGGTAGCTCGTTGTTACGGTTAATGCTCAGATGAGCGAGGAAATCGATGGGGATTGTTCTTTTTAAGTTGGAATCAATTGCTGAACTCAAGGATGCTAGAGCTTCGTCATGGTTGTTATGTCCTCTGGGAAACTGCTGGACATTGACTTCCTCAAAGTTATCCAATAGCCTTTCTGCCAAGGCGAGGTAGGCTGCTATCCTTTTATCTTTTTCATTTTAGTCTCCCCTTATCTTATTGGAGACTAGTTGTGAGTCGCCGAACACCTGCAACTGCTTTGCCCTCAAAGCGTGTGCCTTCTGGAGGCTAGCTATCAGGGCCTCATATTCTGCTTCATTGTTAGAGGCTTCAAATCCAAGCCTAATTCCCTGTTCGAGGATTGCACTTTCCGTAGTGATAAGCACGATGCCTACTCCTACCCCCTTTGAATTAGAGGCTCCATCAACAAAAAATTTCCAGATTTCCCTTGTCCTGTGATTCTTCTTTTGCTTCACGGGTTGAAGTTGGTCGAGAGGCTGCTCGCCTGTGAATTCTGCTATGAAATCAGCAAGGACTTTCCCTTTGATTGCGTTCCTTGGTTGAAATTGGATGTCAAATCGCTCAAGCTCGACTGACCATTTAGATAGTCTGCCCGACCAATCCTCTTTCCTCAGGATTGCTTTAAAGGGGTGCGATGAAAGGACGATGATAGTATGAGCTTCAAAGTAGTGCTTTAACTTCCTCGAAGCCACTACAAGTGCAAAGGCGAGCTTCTCTAGTGGTAGGTACCGCTGCTCGGCCTCTAATAAGGTCTTGCTCGCGTAATAAATGGGGTGATGGATTCCTACTTTTTCGCACATCAAGGCATAACTGACAGTGTGGTTGGAAACAGCGAGGTATAATTACAAAGAATCTGTTTCCTGTGGTATAATGAGCAGTGGTAGGGAGCTAAGGTAAGCCTTGAGCTCGTCCAATGCCCACGAGCAATATTTATTCCATTCTACTGTTTTGCTTCCCTTTAGGAGCTGGAAGAACGGTTTGCACTTCTCAGAGGACTTTGAGATAAAATGGTTTAAGGCAGCGAGCATGTCGGTGAGCTTCTGTACGTCACGGATTCTGCAAGGAGGTCGTACCCTGTTTACTGCATCGATCTGGTCTAGATTAGCCTCGATGCCTCTCTTACTGACCAAGTACCCAAGAAATTTTCCTGACTGGACACCGAAAGAACACTTGCTCGCATTAAGTTTCATTTGGTACTTCCTGAGAATTTTGAAGGTTCTTGATAGGTCTGAGAGGTGGTCTTCTTTTTTCCTGCTTTTGACGAGCATATCGTCAATGTAAACTTCCATGGTGTCTCCCATTTGATCTTTGAACATCTTGGTGACCAGTCACTGGTTTGTTGCCCCTGTATTTTTGAGCCTGAAGGGAATGACCTTGTAATAGTATAATCTAACTGTGGTGATGAATATTGTCTTGTCCTGGTCTGGAGCATACAGAGGGATCTAATGATATCCCGAGTATGCGTCCAGAAAACTTATCCTTTCGTGAGCTGCTGTGGCGTCCACTAACTGATCAATTTTTGGGAGAGGGAAACTGTCCTTAGGGCATGCCCTGTTAAGGTCAGTTAAGTCGATGCAGACTCTCCATTTTATGTTATTCTTTGGGACTACTACTAGGTTGGAGAACCATTTAGGGAATTGCACTTCCCGAATGGATCCTGCATCCAGCAGTTTTTCAACTTCTTTTTCCACGGCCTTTGCCTTCTCGAGCGCAGTTCACCGTGCTTTCTGCGTGATTGGTTTGAAGGTGGGGTCGACATGTAGCTGATGACAAATCACACTAGGATCAATCCCAAGCGGCTCGTATGGTTCCCATGCAAAAACTTCTACATTGTTTCTCAACATAATCGTCAACTCCTTCTGTTCCTGATCTGTGAGAGAAGCTCCAATCAAGAAAACCCTGTCATCGTCGCTACCTCCATCTTTAACCTCTTTTAGGTTCTTGACGACCCGTTCAGAGGGGAGGATCCTGGTCTCCTCTACTCTGGGTCTTCCGTACTTCAACTGCTATTTCGAAGGTGTCAGACCTTCTTGTTCCTCAACTTTCTCGCTGGTCTTGCCGGCCTTCCTCTCTGGTTTTGGGCGGATGGCCACTATAAAGCACCTTCTTGCCATCGCTTGATCGCCATGGATCTCCATAACTCCTCGCTTGGTCACATATTTGATATTCTAGTGGTAGGTCAAGGAGACTGCATTCATTGCGTGCAGCCATCCTCTGCCGAGGATAGCCTAGTATGGTGAGTCAATGTCAACTACCAGAAAATCAATCATTTTAGAGACATTTACTGCCCTTACTGGCAGCACGATCTTTTCCAAGGGCATAGTCACTTTACTATAGTCGACGTCATCTACTCTCCGATGCTTTCTCGATTGCGTCTTTCCTGGATTGATCTGAAAATCTTACATCACCGCTGTAAGCTTTTTTACCTCCATTCGAGCTGAATTTCCTTGGATCTGCTTTACGTCAGATGCCCCATGAATTATTATGAATTCATGGTCGGCGTCATCTTCGAGTACGTTGTCAGGCCTTGCTTCTCTATGTGCAGTAACTTTCTCTGCCTTTTTCCATGAATTCGTTCAGATGCCCGGACTGGGCCAGCTCTTTGAGGTGGGACTTAAGAGCCTTGCAATGCTCAGTCTTATGTCCTCCTTCTTTGTGAAAAGCGCATCTCAGCGCGTTGTTTCTCTTTGAGGGATCTCCTCCCATCTTCCTAGGCCACTTAATAAATGGCCCGTCTTTAATTTTTACGAGAATTTTGTAAATTAGTTCTCTGAAAACGGTGTTGATAGCCTGAAATTATTTTGCCACATCGTTGTTGCCTCCGTTTTTAGAGCCATTTTTTCCCCCATTCTTTCCTCCTTTCTTCTGGTTCTCAGTTTTGTCACTGCCTTTGGCAGCGAGCTTAGTTCGACCATTTTACCCTGTGCTGTGGCGGGTCACATCCTCCACCTTGGCATATTTCTCGATGCGAGTCATCAGGTCATCGATGGTCATGGCCTCTTTCTTTGTCAGTGACTGGTACAGAAGGAAAAAGCTAGGGAGCCCAATTTTGAAAGAGGCCACTGCCACTTGCTCCGAGCAGTCCTCGACCTCATTAAATAATTCCCAGTAACTCTTCGCGTAGTTTCGGAGGGTCTCTTGAGGCGTAGTTTTAATTGTTAGCAAAGCATCCATCCTTTTGGGATGGGAGCTACTAGTAATGAAGCGGGCCGTAAAGAGCTCGGCCAGGGACTTGAAGCTTCTGATGGACCTGTGGGTGAGCCTCTCGAACCATTTTTACGCCAGGTCATGCAGGCCCGAGGGAAAAATTCGGTACATCAGTGTGTCTCGATGGTTCCAGAGGGTCATGGCTTGCCTGTACTGCCTGAAGTAATCAATGGGATCAGTTTTACCATTATAAATCTTGAACCTTGGAATAGAAAATTTTTTGGGGGCTTCCTCTTCTTCTATTTCCCTTGAGAAAGGCGATTTCATCTGAGTTTTGAGAGCTCGCCTAGTGAGTTCTCGGGTCGATCTGGTACCGCGATGCGCAGGGTGTTGGTCCATCTCCCTTCAGACCAGACTTTGTATGTTCTCATTGTTGCGAGCTGGGCTCCTGTAATTGCGAGCTAGTCACAGTTGCTCGAGCAAGTCCTCCTCTGACTCGTTTCCCTCAACTTTCTGGGACTCGCGTCTAGGGCTCCTTCCTCGACTGCGAGACTTGCTCGCCTGAGGGCTAGGAGTGCGGTACGGACGTCTCCTGGTGCCACGATGGAGCTCTATCTCCATTCTTTCTAACCTTCTTTTGAGGTGAGCATTCTCAGCTTTGTGCCTGCGAGAAGACTCCCTCTGCTCTAGGAGCCTCGCCTCATAGGCATCACTCAACCTAGATATTTGTGTGGACCTCGTTGGTCCTTGTCTTTCTTCTGAGGCTAGACTTTCTAGACAAGCCCTCTGATCTAAACGTCGAACTTCAGATCTGATCCTGCGAGGAGCAGGTTGTTCTTGGATATCTCCTGCTTGAGGAGCATTACTAATGTGACCAGACATTTCAAACTTCTTTGTTGGTGTGGGCTTTCTCAGGGAAGATAAACGTTCCCACAGACGACGCCAATTATGGTGACAATTATTATTCAACACAAATAGATAAGAGAAGCTCAATAACCAAGCACAATAAGAAACATAAAATGCCAATCACACAACAAGAGACGTACGTGGTTCAGCAAGAATGCATACGTCTATAGTGGTGCAGTCAGTATTATTTCTATATACTCCGGGGAGTGTTTACAGAGAATACAGTGCGTATCTTATGCCCCAGACCTAGGGTTTATTATATACATATCTGTCTTTAAGGAGTGGGGGTGTTGGACTCCCCCATGTTTACCATCTTCTCCTGGAACAGCCCTATTCGAGGACATGGGAGAAGACTAAGTCATAACTGAATTAATGTTAAGGCCCGAAGGGTTTGGACTTTGGGCCATTTTAACTAGGCTACTCGTCCAGGCCCATTATGTCAAATCTGTGTACCCACAATATGTTTGTGAGATATTCGGGTCATAATATCTTTCTATATTTATATGGCTTTCGATGAGTAGCTAGTATTGATTTTGTCTCACTTGTGCAATTTATGCATTAATATGACACATTGATGCTCATTTATAATATATTCTTGTACGTTGGCCTCATATCATTGCCTTATATTCACGCAGTTCTCATGGAATTCTGAGTATGTTAATCATTCTTTAAATATATTAGGTGAAGTAAGGTGTTGTCTAATCAATTTTGTAACCTAATCTTATAAGCGATAGACATATAAATTATGCATGCAAGAACCATCGTCCATTTTTAAGGATTGTATTAAAATTTGTAAGCAATGGAATCAAGATGCGAAAAGAGTCAACTTTTTTGCGTGAAAAACCACCATTAGAAAAGAGCCAAAAAGAATTTATGGCTCTAAGAATCAAAATTTCCAAGGAGAATATTTATTATAAAAGATATTGTATAAAATTAAGAAACATATGCATTTGAGGGAGACATAAGTTGAAGATCAAAGGGTTTGCACAATAAGTCATCATATTGTGTTTTAGGTGATGCTATTGGCCGGAGAATCATTAAACTTCTAGGTATTTGTTTATGTGACTTGATTCAAATTGAATTCCCCTTATTTATAAACGTTTATGTGAATGCTTATCATGAAGGGATATTATTTGGCATCTTTCACTTGTACATTGTCTTAGGCAATGCTCTTATTAGAATTGTTCAAACCTATTCATTCAACTTCCACAGTTAGAATATTTTAAACACTTCCTAAGACAATTTTGAAACAAAAATTTATTGTGTTTGCAACCTTCTTGGGTGTTTTAATTATCTATACATTCAATTTATTTATTTCTTATTGATTTTGGAGGCTCTGAAATCTCATTTGAATCCTCGTTTGAACAAAATTTGAACAAACCTCTTCTCAGCCTGCCCTGCAATCTCGTTCGAAAGATTGTGTGAATGTCGTTCAAATGACATCGTTCGAACGAGATGTCCATTCATTCGAACCACCAGGCTTTTATGAGGTCGGTTGGGCTTTTTCTTTCTAGCAGTTTCATTTTTCTCATTTCCCTCTCTCTCTCTCTCTCTCTCTCTCTCTCTCTCAAAAACGTTTTACTCTGCCCTATAATCTCTCACTCCTTCATACCATATCTCCCACTCTCTCTATCTTCTCAACCCTCTATCTTCTCTCTACACCTATATCAAACCCATATCTCCATAAGGTTATTCTACATTTCTCCTAGAGATTTGTTTGGTTCTTGGAGGTTCATCCTAAGGTACTCTCATATTCTATCACTTACACTTGAATTTCCTTATTTTTTATTTGGGTTGATATGTTTTGGGTATATTATCTTAAAATGCAACATTTTTATGTTGTTATTTTTGTTCAATCATAACACATTTTATATAAAAACTCAACATCATTTCTATCCTTAGGGCTATATATGTATATTATATTCGTCTTATTAAAAATTCATAAAAAGATTGTTTTTACTTTATTGCCTCGGTTAAATGACACTTTATGATTTTTCTTAACATTGTTTTTAACTCCAAATTTTTTTTATCAACAACTCAAGAAACCTCATTTTCTTCCTTTTCTTCGCTTTACCTATATATACTTGTGTCATTCTAATGGAGTATGGGAATTTTTTTTTTTTGTTGGTTTTGGTGGTGTGGCAGTTTGGATGGTGTTGTTTCAGTAGGGTGTAGAAATCATTCCTTATTACCTTATGGCTCACAGTAGATGTCTCAAGCTCGCGGCTCAGTCCAAGGAGGAACACTCCTCGGAGGAAGATGTAACCATCCCCAACCTTCGACTTCCTTGGGGATCATGCGCTAATCACACCTTCTTTGACAACCTAGGTTTCCCGACTAGCTCCATAGTTAGAGAAAATATCATTAACCTAATCTCTTTATCTGTCACTATTGTCTTCACTTGGCTTGGCGCTTGAGGCTAGGATCCCGTTTTAACCTTTGTGATCCTATTTACCCCGACCTTCTTCGGGAATTTTTCTTAACAATGCTTGTTAGTGAAGGAGGCATATTATCTAAGATTATTGGCAAGGAAGTCGTAATCACCACCAACTTCATTGGACGCTTAGTTGGTTTGCCCCATGTGGCCAACACTACCTTCTCTTGGTCTGGTGATGCGAGACCCGACCTTGACTTTATTTATGAGACAGTCTTTGACTTGTTATAGCCATTCGCTTCCATTTTATATCATAGGAATCATAATTATGATTTTATGATCCTTAATTGGATCATTTGTGTGTGTCTCATTCCATGTGCAGATCATACTCAAATTACACCTGATCATGTGCGTCTGATATATGCTATTAACATTGGAGATTCTATGAACCTTCCTGCTCATATTTTTTGTATTCTTAGAGCTTTTTAGATTCCCCCTATGTAGCTCTTAGATAGGCCTTATCGTTCGTCGATCTAGTCACCAGGAACGGTCTTGACATTGGTTGTCCTCCTCTCCCTATAAATATACCTACCACCCATTATCAGACCATCGACACTTCATCTATTGGTCAATTTCGAGGTCATCTTCCTACATGCACTCCTCAGCCCACTCCATCCCATTTTGAGTCATCTCACTCAGCATCCTCATCCACACCCTCTCAGTCAATACCATCTACCTCGTGCCGACATCCCTTTTTTGAGTCAAATTATCTTAGGTTTATAGGTTGATAAAATGCAAGAGGAATGACATGAGGACCTGTCTATGATGAAGGAGTTCATTGCCTCTACGCAGAGGGATAGATAGATAGATAGAGAGAGAGAGAGAGCTGAGGAGGCCTAGGCTCACAGATAGGGGGCTCAGGCACATCGAGATTCTCTTATAATGTGATATTTTAAAGAGATTTGTTGTGCTGAGATGCGTCATGGTGCAGGGCCTTCGGGTACCAGATCTTCTCTTAGTGATGATACTCCAGCTGATGCATCAGTGATTCGACCTAGTGAATTTTGTTTATATTCATTTCCTTTTTTTGCACTTGCGAGAGAGAGCCTTCTAGTTTCATTTTTCACTCTCATTTATACCAGATATTGGATTCTATTTTCTTTATCCGAATTTCTCTTTGGATACTTGTTTATGGCACATTTATTTTAATTATATTCATAATGTTATTCATCTTATGTTTATCCTTATCATGTATCTATATATTGGATGATTTACATTCTCTATTGTGCCTTGGTTGTTGTATTACTCTTATTAGTGTCTAATTTTTTTATATATTGAGCATCATGATTTATTCACTAACATTGCAGGTGTTGTTCTATCCCTTTGTCTTTTTTGGGAAAAAAGGGGGATAATAAGTTTAGGTGGAAGAACTTTTTATCGATTTATATCTTATTTTCCCCACTTGCGATTACATGTTTGTTATTTCATGTGTGTAGGCCATTTTATTTATTTTCTAGATTCTTACCTACAAAGATCATCAATAGCTAGTTTGATAAGAAGTCGAGTTTGCCTATTTATATTTTTTATTTTAGGGATGGGCATTAGGATTGTCTTAACGGTCTGACTTAGGAACTTTTGAGACTTTTTCTTTTTTATGTTTTGTCCAAGAATAGCCAAAGGGGGAGATTTATAAGGACAAATTTCCAAATCGAGCCAAATTTGTTTATTGGCTATTTCCGTTGGACAAACATTGAGTGTCTTTAAGTGTCATATTATCCTCCACCTTGAAGAAATTAAGCATCCAGGATTTTTGCGTATTGAATACTTCACATTAACACTCCGAACGCTCATTTTTCCCAAAGGTATATGACTCAATTTTTAAAGTTTTCTTTAAGATACATTTTATAGGTTTCCTATTGTTTTTACAAAACGTAATTTGAACTTATTTTATTTTTCGTAAATTGATAAAGTCATTCTAGTGAGATCTCCTATCTCGTTCAAACAAGTTGATTCAAACGACTTCAAATGATCCCTTGAAGGTCTAGGATGAATTGTCATTTAAAACCTAGTTCTCATATTATTCAAACGACATTTAGCAATGTCATCCGAGTGAGACATGTAAGTCGTTAGAATGACTGCTATAGTGTTTGAAAAATTCAGTTATTTCAGCAATCTTTCTACACAACTTCCCTTGTTCACTAGTTCCACTTTTGAAATGAAAAGGGGCTCGGGAAAAATTGGAAGACATCCACTTTGAACTTTCAAGGAAAGAAAAAAATTTCTCAAGAAAATGTCTTCAACATTTATATGATCTTTTTGGATCATTTTTAAGAACTAAAGCCTAGAATCATCTTCTCCTATATTCATCACTAATTGTGTGTAGTGGACCTCCGCTCAGGTTGGAGATGATGTATGGCTTTCAGTGAGTGCCGAGACACAAGAGGTGTTGTGCAACGTGTTGGAGCTACACGTACTATGGACGAAGTTGTTGAAGACAACATTAGTGGTCTTGTAGCGTCTTTGTAAGTATTTTGTGTCTTCTTGTAAAACCATATTCGTAGTGGATTATGTTTAGGCCTGGTCGTCTAAGGTTTTTTCAATTTAACTTTTTCTCGTACATCGTGATGTTATGGTTGTGTGCTTTTTACTTACATATTAAACCATGAATTCTCACGTAAGGTTTAATAAGTAATATTAAGTTTTGGATAGTAAGAACCTACTGGCGTAATTGAATTGCAATATATGTGGTGAATTTTGCATCTCGGAGTATATTTTGAGAATTTTATCCTCAACCATATAATTTTGATCTTTAAGTGACAAGTTGGATGAGGGATCCTTTGTATAGAAAATTTTATGATTTATGGCTCCAAAGTTAACCTATATCGTTTGCCCTATCGAGGAGTCAAAAAAAATTAAGGAGATATTGTTTGATGAGCTACAAATCTCCTTATTAGTCTATGAGTAGCTGAGTCGTGGCATCACTTAAAGAAGCAACACCAAATAATAAGCTTTGAAAGCCTCTACCTTTGCCAAATCCTTAAGTTCTAAAAGAAGAGGTAGGGTTAGATATCGAGGTCGAGGAAGAGGCAATCGTGGAGAAGGTAATGGTAATCACGATGGAGGTAGACAGGAGTCAAGTTTTTAGAATGAATGTTATCACTCCTCAAGTTCTCAACAAATACGTATAGGTCATGATAAACACTTTAACAAGTCTAATGTCAACTAACCATTTCCTTCCAAAACTATCATCGCTATCATAATGAATGCTATACGAAGCTGCCGAAAGACAAAAAAAGGGAGAAATCCAATTTGTCGAGAAAAGAGAGGAAAAGACATTCTTGATGGATCTTTATACAAACAATGAATTTGATTAAGACATTTGGTACGTGGACACCAATTGTAGCAACCATAGGTGCAGTAGTAAGTCTTATTTTTCTCATTTGAATTAAGACTTTCTTACTATAGTAAGTTTTAGTGATTATTCAACTATCAAAGTGATTGGAAAAGGTGAAATTCAGATTAGGACTTAGGATGATTCTGTTGAAATGATTTTGAATGTGTTTTATATTCCCGATTTAAAGACTAATCTTTTAAATGATGGCCAATATAAGGGTTCATGTGAGATTTATGATCATAAAGAGGTGTTATTTCCATCATTCAAATGACTCCAAATAAATTGTTTCTACTGGGAATCAAAAGTTCTCAAGACTGCTTGATGACAAAGGAGAATGATCCGAAATGGATTTGGTATTTTTGCTATGGACATTTTAATTTCAATGGGTTGATGACACTATATATGAAGCTAATGGTGACTGACCTCCCAATTATCACTCCTCTATCCAAATTTTATAAAAGTTAGGTTGTTAGAAAATAATACTGTAGTGAGTTCCCGAAAGTAAACACATGGAGAGGTTGTAATGTCCTGGAATTGGTTCACTTAGACATTTGTGGTCCTATCAAACAGTAATAAGAATATTTTATTTCTTTTATTAATGACTTTCGCTGAAAAGCATGGTGTATTTTTGGTAGGAAAAATCAGAGGTTCGTAATGGATTTAAAAGATTCATGGCTCTTGCTAAGAAGGAGACCAGTAAAAGTATTATGACCCTTAATACTAATTATTTTGGAGACTATTGTTCAAAGGAGTTTGAAGCCTTTTGTGGTGAGCAAGGCATTAAAATTCAACTCACTATTGCATATACATCTTAACAAAATAGTTAATCTGAGAGGAAGAATCGAACCATTTGTAACACTGTTCGAAGCTTGTTGACCAAGGGAGAGTTCCGAAGACATTTTAGCCTGAGGTGGTGTTATGGAGCATTTATATATTGAACATAAGCCCCATTTTTCTATTATAAACATGACACCTCATGAAGCTTAGAGTGAAAGAAAACCATTCGTTAATCATTTCAAAGTGTTTGGGTGTTAACATATGCAGGTGTTCCGGATGAGAAAAGGAAGAAGCTCGACGATTAAGGTGAGAAGTGTGTCTTTCTTAGGGTAAGTGAAAACTCCAAAGCATACAAGTTCTTCAATCCAATTACTAAAAACATAATTACTTGATGTGATGTGGTGTTTGATGAGGCAAGAATGTGGGTTGGGTTGAAAAAGGGAAAGGGAAGCAACAAATTTCAATATATTTTAATGATATTGAAATAATATTAACATGCAACAACAATCCTATAATGAACAATTTCCCAATTCTTCAACAAATGTACCAATAAATGAGCAGCCACCGAAAAATCAACTTCCAAGGAAGATACCAGTGTAGATGATTGATTATATACATGGAGATGGACTCTCTTATGATGATACGACTGCTCGTTTTTCTTTATTTGCAAATTCTACTCCTCTCACATTGAAGGAAGAAATTGAGGAATCAAAAGGCAAGATGTAATTGATGTTGAAATCAAGTCCATTAAGAAGAATAATACATGGGAGATGATTGATTTAGCTAAGGGTCAAAAGACAATTAGTGTGAAGTGAGTTTATAAAAATAAATTAAATGAGAAAGTCAAGGTTGACAAGCACAAGGCTCTTTTCGTAGAAAAAGGATATAAGCAAGAATATGATGTTGACTACAAATAGGTGATTCCCGAGTTGTAAGGCTAAACACAATTCTGAGAACACACTATATGGTTGACTTACTTGAGTATGTGACATACAGGAGTTCCAACTAGTTCAGATATCTTGACAAATTTTATTAGATTTTGAGATCTTCTTCATGGTACATTAAAGTCATAACAATACATCAAGCTACATAAAATATCAACTTACTAGTGTATAAAGGAATGTTAAGACAACACACTTAGGACACAAATTCATGCATTGTATTGTGTGTGCGCGGAAATATTTCCAAATATTTTTTAGGAAATTTTTAAACATTTAATAATTTGGTCTTAAAATGTTTTGGGGTTAAAAGTTAAATTTAATAATTCCCTAATAAATTCTTGGGTAGAAAACAAAATTGGCATAAACATTTGCGATAACACATGGGGTTTTAAAAAATCTAAAACACATGTTTTTTAACTAGATTTAAATAGACATGTGTATGCATTTCATTGGATGGTTTTATGTTTCTTTCCTTCCATATACCTGAGATTCAATTCCAACCATTTGATCGATCCTAATCTTTGTACCACATGATTCCTAAGTGAATCTCCGTTTAACGTGTAAGGACTTATCAGGTAAACCCTTAGATTTGAATTCCAACCGTTGATTTCCTTCGATCGTGCAGAACCGCACCTCCCTCTCTTAGTGTAAATAGGAACCTTATGTTATATATTTGGGAACTTTTGGCAGTCGTCCAACTGAGAGAAAAAAAGGGAGAAGAGAGAGAGAGAGATAGAGAGAGAGAGAGAGAGATTTAGAGTCTTCGCCCCAAACAGAAACTGAGTTTGTTCAAAAGCACTTCTGTAAAAACTAGAGTCTGAGAGAAAATTGTAGTTAGGGTTTTCAGTAAGTGTGTGGAGTGTTTGGTTCATAGTCAAGACCCTCATAGAACAATTTCTTTTTAGAAACAACCTCTCATAGGTTTACTCAGATTTCTTTCTAAAAATTTTGAGAAATACCACTTAGATACATTTTCACGTATATCTTAGTTGTTATGTCTAATTCTATTGTAGAAATATATTTTCTAGTTGGATCTTAGTTTTTATTGCATATTTTTGTAGATCCAACCTCTCTATTTTCAAGATCTAGAAAAAGAGACTTCCAAACCATATACACTTTTAGATTTGAAAATTTCTCTTTAAATAAAGATTTACAGTTTGAAAATTTTGTTTTGTATATAAATAAGTTGAGTATTAGATCTGTTTTTGTTAAGATCTAATTTCATATCTAAAATAATTTTCGTTGAGAAGTATGATTTTCTTGAAACTGAAACTCTACATCTCGTATATAAATATTTGTAATTGATAGGACTGGTTATATAATTTTAAGAGTGAAGTGAGTACCATTCTGTATACTTAAGCACTCACAGTCACCATTACTCTCACAGAAACACATAAAAGTGAGTTGTTTCTTTGAGAGATTCTGTTTGACCGAGCCACTGAAACGAGGAGCAAGGAACTAAAGAAAGGAACGGCCTGGAGGATCAAAAGAATCAAAATTAGATGCCATGGAGGAGTTTTGCTCAGTAGGTATATTATGGCTTTTAGCATTAGGATTCTTTAAAACTGCTTCTAGTGGATTTTTAGTTGTGGCGTAAAGGTCACCATTGATGTTTTCTCAGATTTGAGGTTTTACCATGATGAAAATTACTATGTTAAAATTTATGCTTTTATGTGCTTAACGCTATCATGGTTGATTTCATGACAAAGAATTAGATTAGGTTTTATTTAAAACTTAGGTATTCAATCTACCACATCTTGAATCGGACTTAATAATTTTTACACGTCTTGTGCTCTGATTGCTAAAAGGATTTTCCTAAACAAGTTTAATTCAATGTTTACTTAATCTTTTACTTTGTGTTAAAAACTTAAGGAACGATTTTCAAGTGGTATCAGAGCTGGTCTGTCAAAATATTTTTGATCCTAAAACTCCAAAAACTGCTTTCTGAAGTCTTTTTCTTAAAATGGATGAGAGATTTGGGAAGCTTAGTAACCTGTCCCGTCCAACCCTCTTTGATGGACACAATTTTCCTTATTGGAAAGTAAGGATGATTTCATTCATCCAAGGAACTTTGGGTGATGATGTTTGGGACGTCATCGAAAATGACTACATTCACCCAACTAAGACTTTGACTGAAACCTACACCATAAGAATTAAGAAAAGGCTCAGTGATTTTACCAAAAAAGAAAAACAAATGTCACTTAATAATAATAAGGGGATGAACTACATCTTTATAACCATAATTGAGCATGAATTCTAATGTATATCTATTTTCTCCTCATCCAAAGAAGCCTAGGACACACTCTTCAGTTCCCATAAAGGTGATGAACGTGTTATGGTTGGGAAGACTTAGATGTTTGTCCAACAATATAATACTCTTATTAAGTTAATTGATATTGTAACCAAATTTCATGCAAATGGGTTAACATATGATAGAAATAAAATAGTGCTCAAAATAATACGATCCTTGCCTGTTAAATTTAACAATAAACGTTATGCCATAGAATAGATGATCATAACTTGACTCCCGAATTACTGAGTAGTAAATTTAAAATGGTGAATATAAGAAACAATTTACCTCCCAGAAAAAAAGATCCTCTGGATTAAATGTGGTATTCTCATCTCAAGTGACTGTCCTTAAAATGAACCCACTTGACTTTGACCTAGGCTTTAGTGAGAACTGTGATTTAGACAGTTTAGATGACCAGATTTCTCTCATGAGCAAAAAAATTAGGAAAACCATAAAGTTTAAAAATTCCGTTACTTTTAAACATGGGAGACCTGATTATCAAAATTCTCAAACTCATAGACCTCATGCCAAAAATGATGACAAATAGACCATTGATAACAATATGCCTAGAGACTAAAAATTGACACATCAAATGTCATCGTTGTGGGAAAACGGGGCACATTGTTTCTAAATGTCATCAAATTGAATAATAATAATGTCAGTGCTAATAGGTGCGGAACTTGGTACTACTCAAGTGAATCTGATGAAGATGAACCAGAGTTATCCAAAGTTAATGAATCAAGCATGTGCTTCTATGAAAAAGTCATATATTCTGATGAGAATGCATGTTTACCTAATTATAATGTTGTTCATGACTGTATTATGCCTATTGATGTTGATATTATTCCTCCTAGTAAAATTTTTGTATCTACTACTATTGAAAATGATCTAGATAGTTCTAAATTATGGGTGAGTCAAAGTGAAAAAAATGTTGATTAATTAAATGTGTGTGTGAGTCCTACTGCACAGAATGAAACGATAGGGGACATTTCACACACCTCACTTAGCATGTTTGATGACGACCTACCTGATATTCAAGATTTGTAAACTAAGACTCTAAAAAAGAGTGCCAAACTGAATAAGATGGTTAATCAATTGACTAAACGTGTTGGACAACTTAATAAAACTATTAGGAAGAATGTCGATGACTACACTACACAATGTATTGCGCATGAGACAAAGATAAAATAGTTTTCTTTAAAACTCAATCTATAAGAAACATGTCTTTTTAGAAGAAAGATACAAGGATACGTTAATTGAATTGGAGGAATCCAAATTATAGAAGGGTGTTTCAAGCTTCTCCACTCTATTTTGGGGTGAGGGTCTCTCAAAGAACCCCCCGCCTCAGCCTCCAGAAAATATGGGCCATGGATCCCCCAAGGTCCCTCAACTGCAAGCAAATATTTGGATGTGGAATCCCTAAGGTTCGCCTCCCTCAACTGTTAGAAAATATTTGGGCGCGAAAGCCCCAAGGTTCAACTCCCTCAACTACCAGTAAATATTTGGGCGTGGAACCGCCAAGGCTCCCCTCCCTCAACTGCAACAAAGATTTGGGCGTGGAACCCCCAACGTTCCCCTCCCTCAACTGCCAAAAAATATTTGGGCGCGAAACCCATAAGGTTCCCCTCCCTTAACGGCCAGAAAATATTTGGGCGCGGAATCCCCAAGGTTCCCCACCCTCAACTGCTAAAAAATATCTGGGTGCGGAGCCCTCAAGGATCCCCTCCCTCATCTTCAAGAAAGTATTTCGGCACAAAACCCCCAAGGTTCCCCACCCTCAACTGCTAGAAAATATTTGAGCACGGAACCCCAAGGCTCCCCTCCCTCAATTTCTATAAAATATTTAGGCGAGGAACCCCCAAGGCTCCCCTCCCTCAATTGCAAGAAAATATTTGGATGTGAAACCCCAAGGTTACCCTCCCTCAACTGCAAGAAAATATTTGGGCACGGAACCCCAAGGTTCCCCCTCCGTCAATTGCCAGAAAATATTTGGGCGCAGAACTCCCAAGGCTCCCCTCCCTCAAATGCAAGAAAATATTTAGGCGTGGAACCCCCAAGGCTCCCCTCCCTAAACTAAAAGAAAACATTTGGGAACGGAACCCCCAAGGTTCCTCTCCCTCAACTTCCAGAAATTATTGGGGAGAGGAGCAACCAAGGTCCTCCACCTTAGCTTACAGAAAATGTTGGGGCGAGGAGCAGCCAAGGTCCTACCCCTGAGCTTCTAGAAAATGTTGGGGGGATGAGAAACCAAGGTCCTCCCCTTCAACTTTTAGAAAATAATATTGAGCGCGAAACCCCCAAGATTCCTCAACTTTTAGAAAATATTTAGCGCAAAACCCTCAAGGTTCCTTGGCTTCTAAAAAATAGGCCAGGAAGAGGGAGTGGCTACCATGAGCAACCCCCTTATCATGAAAAATCATTCTTTTAAAGAAAAAAAGTACTAACACATACTTTCTTATACAGGTAGCCCAGTTGAGCAAGCAGGGCTGAAATGGGCCAGTTGGGATCTCTTGGGAGTTTTGGCTTGGCGATTGAGGAACAAGGATTGTTAAGCAAGCTCAATCACTTAGAACTTTAGGATTGAGAAGAAACTAGTACAAAGACCCTTGGAGTCACTTAGTCATAACTAGAATGAGCAACTAAGAGGTTGCTCACCAGAAATGAATTTTTATTATAAAAAATGATTTTAGATAAAGGGGGTCCTCAAGACCTCCCTCTCAACAGAAATGATTTTAGAGGAGGTGGTCCTGGAGGCCTCCCCTGTCAAGTTCACAACGTTTGTAACACAAGTTACCGTTTTAAAAGATATTTACCAAATCAAATACTTTGTCCCCATTAGGACACATAATTTATTTTTGACTTTAGTATGCACCAGATGTCACCTGTCAAAGGGGACATGCTGTTGCACACAGGTAGGGACAAATAGTACATTTAAAACCTTGTCCCTCATCAACGCTATCAGTTTTTGTGCCCAAAGTTTCCAATTTAACCCTAGTGCCCAAGTATAAATAGGACCTCTTGGCAAGGTCAAGATAGATGAAAAAAACTCAATAGCACTATTACTCTGTCAAAATCACACGAGAACCTCCTAGTATTCTCTCCCTGCTCTCTCTCTCGAAGTTCTGAGTGCCTTGTTATTTAACTCCCCACTGACAGCCATCACTCTCAGGAGTTCCTCTTGAGAAAAGTTACTATTATTATTGTAAATTTCATCTTCTTGCAAGGAGGGAGCTCTAGTGTGAGTTCCATTTTTATCAAAAGGAGAAGATTTTACTAGAAGCTGCTATAGAAGTTCTTGATAGCCATGAAGGTAGAGTCCATTGGAGTGGGTGAAGCCTCACCCGATTCAGTATTTTACCAAACCCCAGTCACACAACCCTCTTACATTTAACGACTCTTCTAGGGAGGTATACTCACTTTCGTGTGCAAAGAAGGCTCCAACATATCTATTCATCTAGTTTGTTATGACATTCCACCTGGGAATCGAACTCAAAGTTACCAGATCAGGAGGATGTGGGGGTGACCAGAGCAGAGACGCCTACTCCTTACGGAGGGCAGAGAAGCTAATCGATAGCAGCTCCGATGATAAGTATGAGTCTTATGAGCATGTTTTTTGACTTATTGAAGCAAAACAATGTAGACCTATCAAGTTTGCATCAAGGCTGTGTAACACCAGCAGCTGCCCCCTCTATAGGGGCATCCACCCCAGTTGCAATTTCGACAGAAGCGAATCAGCCATGAAAAGTGGTGCCGGGGCAAGTTGTGGCACCATCAAGATCACCACCAACCAAGAGATTTAGTTTAGAGGTATCACCATCCAAAGTTATTACTATGGAGGAGGTTAGGAAGTTTCTCTCATCTTCTTAGAGGGAGGGTCCTCATCTGTATGAGGAGTTGCAAGACCCCAACACACAACAAGTGAATGAGAAACCATATCTAGAGGGGTATATTCCACCAAAATTTATCAAGTTCAGTGGCAAAGGGGAAAACCAAGAGAGCATGTGAAGAGGTTTGCTGAGTACTTGGGGGTGCATAACATAACACCCTCTATCTACTCCATAGTCGTCGGAGTAACCGCCTCACTCACCTGAAAATGATGAGAAGAGGGCAAAGGTGAGAGAACTTACACAGTATAAGTAAGAAAAAAAGGGAGCACATCGATAGAGGCCGAAGTTCCTTTCCTGACGAATGCGCATATAATCTTCCTAAGCCTGAGAAGAAGACGAAGTAATAGAAAAACTGCCAATACCCATTGGATCAAGCAAGGAAACCACAGTCACAAAAGACACATACTAGGACCCCACCATGATCAATACCTCAGAAGAAGCACCCACAATTGCAAAAGGCCTTTGCGAGAAACCCTCTTTGGTTAACACCTCACGCGTGGAAACTATAGCTGCCCCCTAAAAATGCGAGGAACCCCTTGAAATGGGAACGGTGAGAGAGGAGCCCCCTAATTTCAAAAACTCGATCGAGGAACCCTTATTGCCGCAATAGTAGGCAAGGAACCCTTTGTTGTCAAAGCGGTAGGCGAGGAAACTGAAGTGATTGGTGAGGAAATCTATATGTAGAGGAACCCTTTGTGGTTGAAGCAGTAGGCGAGAAACCCTTTGTGGTCGAGAAACCCTTTATCGTCACCAGAGCATCTGATGAGGAACCTCTCATAAACACACTGGAGGTTGAGGAACCCGTTGTCACAAACTCATTAGACGAGGAACTCCTCATAGGAGAAAACTTCATCAAGGAACCCAAAGTGGTTGAGACTCCCAATGAGGAACACCTCGTAGTCAAACTCATTGTTGAGGAACCTACCGTCATTGTCGAGGAACCTGTCGTCATAGATGGAAACTCAAGAGAGAAACCCATAGTAGCACGCCCAGTCGAGGAAATCCTCTAATTGAAAGGGTTGAACGAATCCTCTATCAAATGAAGTCCCTCATATGAGGAACCTTTACCTACCACAGAAAACGATGAGGAACCCTTTGAGGTCATTGTGCCAAAATGCGATCCGTCGTTAACAGCCTCCATATCCAAAGCAGTAGGCAAGGAACCCTTGGTCGTCCTTGCAAGGTGCGAACGACTCCTTAAAATCAAAGCCTCAGATGAGGAACCCAAGGTTATGGAGGTACTCAAGGAACTCCTCGCGATCAAGCTCGTGGTCAAGGAACCTAGAGCTGAAAAAACTTCCAATAAGGAATCTTCGATGAAATCCGATCGTGACGGGGGGCCTCTGTGCAAGGTTCCCTCCCCCATCTCAAGCAGCGACAAGGAATCCATAGGGGTCCTCGTCCCTAAATATAATTCTCCAGATGTCTCCACTAAAGTATAAGGTATTATATATACCTTCTTGGAAAAGTTTAATGCTTATAAAACATAAAGTTATCTTATATAGGCCATGGTGCCTCATAGTTCATTTTTTACTTGTTATTATTTCTCCACCAAATAAAATAGGACAGTAGGTGTGAGGACACAAAATGTATTGGCAAAAGTATAAATTAAAAAATATATAAAAAGGTAAGATAGTTTAAGTACTTAAGGCTCTAACGGCACCGGAGCGCTCACAGCCTTGAGCAACTGTCAAGTATAAATATAAGGTACCACAGTTTAGTACCTAAGGCTCCAAGGGCACCGGAGCGGTCACAACCTTGAGCAAGTGCCAAACATAAATACAAGGTACCACAGTTTAGTACCTCGGGCTCTAAGGGCACCGGAGAGCTCACAGCCTTGAGCAAGTGCCAAGCATAAATATAAGGTAAGACAATTTAGTACCTCAGGCTCCAAGGGCACCAGAAATTTCACAATATTGAGAAAGTGAAGTATAAATGTAACGTACGATAGTTCTAGTACCAATGGATCGAAGGGCATTGAAGCGCTCACAGCCTTGAGCAGGTGCCAAGTATAAATATAAGGTACGCTAGTGTAAGTACCTAAGTCTTTAAGGGCATATGAGCGCTCACAGTATTGATCAAGTGCTAAGTATAAATATATGGTACGATAGTTTAGTATCTAAGGCTCGAAGGGCACCAGAGCGCTCATAATATCCACATGAGAATAAATAAATAGGTTGAGTAGTCGAGAAAGTGCCCAGTATAAATAAAAAGTATGATAATTTAGTGCCTCAGACTCCAGGATATAGGAATGCTCACAGTATTGAGCAGCTGTTAAGTATAAATATAAGGTACGACGATTTAGTACCTCAGGCTCCAAGGGCATAGGAGCACTCACAGTATTGAGCAAGTGCCAAGTATAAATATAAGGTACGATAGTTTTAGTACTTAAGGCTCCAAGGGAACCGGAGTGCTCACAACCTTGAGAAAGTTCCATGTATAAATATAAGGTACGACAGTTTAGTACCTAAGGCTCCAAGGGCACCGGAGCGCTCATAGTATTGGGCAAGTGCAAAGTATAAATATAAGGTACGGAAGTTTAGTACCTTAGGATCCAAGGGCATAGGATCTCTCACAGCATTGGGCAAGTGCCAAGTATAAATATAAGGTACGATAGTTTTTGTACCTAAGGCTCCAAGGGCACCGGAGCACTCACAGCCTTGAGCAAGTGCCATGTATAAATATAAGGTACGATAGTTTAGTACCTAAGGCTCCAAGGGCATCAGATCGCTCATAGTATTGAGCAAGTGCCAAGTATAAATATAAGGTACGATAGTTTAGTACCTCAGGTTCCAAGGGCATAGGAGCGCTCACAGTATTGAAAATTTTCCAAGTATAAATATAAGGTAAGATAGTTTTAGTACCTAAGGCTCCAAGAGCATCAGAGCGCTCACAGTCTTGAGCTAGTGCCAAGTATAAATATAAGGTATGACAATTTAGTACCTCAGGATCCAAGGTCATAGGAGTGCTCACGGGATTGAGAAAGTGCCAAGTATTAGTATAAGGTATGATAGTTTAGTACCTAAGGCTCCAAGGGAGCCGGAGCGCTCATAATTTAAACCTGAGAACAAAGAAGCATGTTGAGTATTTGAGCAAGTGCCAAGTATAAATAAAAGGTACAATAGTTTAGTACCTCAGGCTCCAAAGATATAGGATCACTCCCAGTATTGAGATCCTACTAAGTATAAATATAAGGTACGAAATTTTAGTACCTAAGTCTCCAAGGGAACCTTAGCGCTCATAATATCAACCTGAGAAAAAAAAATAGGTTGAGTAGCCGAGAACGTGGCAAGTATAAATAAAAGGTACGATAATTTAGAACCTCAAGCTCGAAGGATATAAGAGCTCTCACAGTATTAAGCAACTGCCATGCATAAATAAAAGTTACGATAATTTAGTACCTCAGGCTCCAAGGTCACTAGAGCACTCACAGCCTATATGAAATTATGAATTGCTTTTTGGTGTGTTTGTCGCTGTTGTAAAAGCACTTCAATCAAAAATCTTCACAAACCTATAAAAGTAGACAAAACTAGAGTATAATGGTAAGTGACGTATCAATCCAAATCTAAGGTGTGAACATGCTAAAAATGAGAGAATAATGAATATAATTCACTTGATTATTTTTTTAGACTTTTGGGGTTTTCTAATTTTTTTTTATATTTTTCAAATATTAAAACACTTTTAGGTGAAAATGTGAAGTAACACTAAACTAAAATGAGAGATGAAATTAACAAACTAAAAAGTGTTCTAAATAAGAACTAAGAAATAAAAATGAGATGAACTTAAATTTGAAAAATATTCAAGGAATTAAACTTAACCTCCACTTTATCAATTAAATGTGTTAATTATTCTAGTTTACTAATTTTCCCAATATTAATTTATTTTATTAATTGATTTTCATCAGTTGACAAAACAAACTAATATAAAATTAGTTAATCCAATTTTCATCCCCACAACTCAAATGAATAATTGATTTAGAAAAATTATATAAATGACTCGCTAGAGTAGATTCATATAATAAATCATAAATCCAACAAAAATTTTATGTATGAGTATAATAAAATATAATATACTCTAATTAGTGGGTCATTCTATCTCTAGTTTGAATCCAAAAATTAAGAGTATATTAGATTTTAATCCTTTCTCAAAGATAGTTTACCATTTCTCAATGCATAAACTCATGTAGGAATGAAAAGGAAATTAACTAAATGAAACAAAGCAAACTAGATTAATTAATACATTCAATTGAATATATGGGGCTTCATTTCACTCCTTGAATGGAGTGATTAGCCAACCATAGTCATAATTCACTTAA
Organism: Sambucus nigra; assembly: GCA_949130495.1. Taxonomy (NCBI): domain Eukaryota; kingdom Viridiplantae; phylum Streptophyta; class Magnoliopsida; order Dipsacales; family Adoxaceae; genus Sambucus; species Sambucus nigra. Next base: position 431,519,866 of record OX422220.1, on the reverse strand, counting down.
TAACAATCTAATAAAAGTTACTAAATGAAATTAAAAATATAGAGAGAAGAAATTCAAACCAAAATGTAGGAGAAAAGAAATTGCACTTGCATTAAATCCAAGCTTCTATCAATTGTGTACAAACACTAACAAAATTGAAGTATAATTTAATTATCCTCTCTACAATATTTTTCTCTCTCTAGAATTCCCTATTTTTCTAACCTAGTCATTCTCTCTCTAGAATTCTCTTCCTCTAGTCTTCCCAATCTTCTTTTTTATATGGAGTGAGGTCTTCTTTTTAGAGTGGCTTATGGAGCTAAAGGGGTATTTTTGGGAATGGGCTTGAGTGTGCATGGAAATGGTGAGAGGAGTGTGAGGTCATGTGGGTGAGGGGGATTGGAATAAAACAAATCAGATTTAGTTAAGGGTTATTTTTGGAAATGGTTTAAAGTTGGTAGTTGGGGGACATTTTGGGTAAATGGGGATAAGTGGGTTTATTAGGAACATGTGGGAGATATGTTTGGCTTGGTTTTATTTGTTATTTGGATTTGTTAGTTTTGGGAATTGGCAGGTTTAGCAGCTCATGATTTTGGTTTGGGTTTGGAATGGGAAATGGGAAATGGGTGAAAGCTTGAAAATGGGTAAGGGATTGGACACGGATCGCGGGTTGTGAGTGGTTGCCACGAGTTTGTAGAAACTGGTTTGTGTGGCGGGTTAAAGGGGGAAAGGTCGGGTTTGGGCTTGGCCCCCGGGTTCAGGCGGATGGTTTTGGTTTCGGGGTTCTGGGGCGCTGTCGGGTTTAGGCCGAAAAGGGGATTAAGAGGGTCGGGTATGGAATCGGGGTTGCGTCGACAGGGGTTAAGATCGGTTGGATGTGGGTTGGCTGCGGGTCTTGGGTTAAGGCTCGCCGGCACCGGGGCAATATCGGGGGGAATGTAGGGGTTGGATCGCGGTTTTAACATGGTGCTAGGCTCGGGTTGGGAGGGTAAGGTTGGAAGGTGGCTGGAGCGGGTTAAGTGGGTGGTCGCTCAGTTTTTGGTGAGGTGAGAGAGATAAGGTGGGGATGGGGGTGTAGTTGGGTTATGGAGTTGAGGAGAGAGAGTGTTGGGTGAGGAAGAAGATGAGTTGGGTGGAGGGGGTTGGTTTTGTGTGTAAGTGGGTGTATGGGAAGAAGATGAGTTGGGGATGAGGGATTTGGATTGTGTGTATGTTAGGTGTAGGATAAGTGTTGGGTATTAAGGTGTGAGTGATTGTGTGTGTATTTAACTTATGACCCCTAAAAAATTAAAATTAAAATAACTAAAATCCTAAAAAATAAAATCTATAAAAACTAAAACTAAAATAAAATAAAACTTCTAATCTATAAAATAAAACTAAAATAAAAGAAATAAAACTAAAAACCTAATAAAAACTAAAGATCTAAAAAATAAAATATAATAAAACTAAAAATAAACTCCTAAAAATTAATCTTAAGAAAATAAAAACTACAAAATAATAAAAATAAAAATAAAAAATGTAAAAATGGGAAATGAATCCTAGAAAATTCTAAATAAATTTGAAATAAACCCTAAAAATAAAAAATGACTCAACTAAAAATCAAAAAAAAAATAAAAAAAAAATACGAAAGGGAACAAATCAAACACACACGGCCCGGGACAGAGTTCAGGCTAGGGTAGGGTATGTTAGGATAAGGTATTTATCTCCATTCAACGTGCTATTGTCTCGATATATAGTTTTTGACACCACAAACGGATGTTCCTACAAGATAAATATTTAAGCACATAAGACCTATTTTTGCCGACAATTAGCAACTAAAGTTCGTCTATTAGGGGTATTATTTAAACACTTTGGGGTGCTTGGTTAGAGGGTAAATTTAAAATATTTAACTAGTTCAGTTATAGGCAAGTACCCCATAGTTAGAGGGGCAGTTTCAAAAATTTTAACTTGTCCAGCCTATATGCAAGAACCCCACATTTAGAGGGGCATCTTCAAAATTCTAACTTGCCCAGCCTATATGCAAGTACCCCGCAGATAAAGGGTCAATTTCAAATTTTTAACTTGCCTAGTTATAGGCAAGTAACCCATAGTTAGAGGGGCAACTTATTTTAACTTACTCAGTTATAGCAAAGTACCCCATAGTTAGAGATGTAGTTTCAAAATTTTAACTTGCGTAGTTGTATGCAAGTAAACCACAGTTGGAAGGGAAACTTCAAAATTTTAACTTGCTCAGTTGTATGCAAGTACCCCATAGTTATAGGGACAATTTTAGAAACAATAAACTACTTAGCTCATATGTAAGTACCCCATAGTTAGAGGGGAAGTTTCAAAATTTTAACTTGTGTTGTTATATGCAAATACCGTACAGTTAGAGGGGAAGCTTCAAAATTTTAAATTGCTCAGTTATATGCAACTATCCCGTGGTTAGAGGGGTAGCTTAAGAAACAATAACTTGTTCAGCTCATATGCTAGTACCCCACAGTTAGAGGGGAGGGGCTGCTTCAGAAATAATAACTTGCTCACCTCATATGCAAGTACCCCACAGTTATAGGGGTAGCTTAAGAAATGATAATTTTCTCATATCTCATGGAAGTACCCCACAAAATATGGGGTAGTTATAATTGACAAAATGCTCACAGTAAATAGAGCAGGTCACAGTTAACAGACATCAATGCAACAGTGATGCAAAGATAGCCTCAGTGTACTTTTGGTCTCCCCAATATTGAAGAAACTAATGATGGCGTACAAACCCTTTTGGTCTTCCCAAAGAAAAAGACTTTGCATGAGGGGGCTATTATAAAGGGGTACCGACTCACAACAAAAGCAATTCATGGTGATATAGTCCACTATGTAGGACCTCTTTGCCAAAACCACAACTAAAAGAGTGAATGATAGAAAGGGAGTCCACTGTAAGGGACCCCTCTACCAATACCACAGTAAAGGTACGATTTGGTCAAGGGAATCCACTTCAAGTGTCCCCTCTTCTAATACCAACTCAAGTAATAGTTTGAGGATGAGGGAGTCCCCCAAAAGTGACCCATCACCCAAGGTTAAAATAAGAAATAGTTTATGGTGAGGGAGTCCACCACGAGTGTCCCATCGACCAAGAGCAATGTTACAAAACAACTGGTGGTGAGGGGGTCCACCACGAGTGGGACCTCAGCTACAATCGATGGCTAGAATAATTTAGCTAGGGAGTTCACTTCGAGTGCCCCTTTGCTAAAGGAAAATACAAAGAGAAAAAACTAGAGCTAGGGAGTCCAAGATAAGTGGCCCATATGCCAAAGACAGACATAGAAAAGAGAGGGTCTACCCCCAATGGCTCCCCCCTCACTGCATAAACTGGAATCAATGTAAAATGAGTTAGGGCGAGGAGAGCAGTGCGTAGAAGAGAATGACAAAGGGTGAGGAAGTTAACCACTAGGGACCCCTCAGTCACTCCAAATCGAACAGTGTAATGATGTGATGGCATGAAACTTTAATATTCCAAGACGAAGTGATCATTTCATACAAAATCCTTTGGTCTATCCAACACAAAGAATTTTGTACCAGGGGACTAATGTAAAGGGGTGTCCATATGCTATTAAAAAATAACCAAGGGCAAGTGAGGCCACCTAGAGGGGATCCCACTTCCCAAGATAGCAAGAAAACATTTAGAGCAGGGGGTTCACCTTGAGTGTCCCTATGATGAGGTGTAATACCTAGACGAGGAGACTTACAATGAGCAACTCCTCTACCCAAGATAAAAGGCTACATAAAAAGTCTAAGGATGAGGGGCTCAGTACGATCAACCCCTCTAAAAAAGATATAAAGCCACAGAACAAAGGCCAAGGATGAGGGGGCTCACTGTGAACAACCCCTCTACCCAAGATAGAATGCCCCATAAAAAGGCTAAGGATGAGGGGCTCATCGCGAGCAACCCCTCTAAACAAGATAGAATGCCACAGAACAAAGGCCAAGGATGAGGGGGCTCATTGTGAGCAACCCCTCTAAACATGATAGAAGGCTATAGAAAAAGTCCATGACGAGGGGACTCACCATGAGCGGCCCCTCTCCTTAAGTTGATACCCAGAAAAGGAGGTCCACCATAAGTGGCCTAATCTCTAAAACCTGGGATGAAGTGGCAGAGCATTTAATGACCATAGAGAGAATGATGAAGAAACCCTAGGGTCGCTCAAAATTGAAAATTAATTTTATGGAGTACAAAGTCTTTTGGTCTGCCCAACATAAAAGACTTTGCATGAGGGGCTAATGTAGAAGGGAGTTTCAAGCTTGTCGATTATATTTTGGGGTTATGGTCCCTCGAAGACCCCCTCCCCACTCAGCCTCAAAAAAATATGGGACGAAGAACCCCCAAGTTCCCTCAACTTTAAGCAAATATTTGGGCACCGAACCCCCAAAGTTCCCCTTCCTCAATAGCTAAAAAATATTTGGGCACAGAACCCCCAAGGTTCCCCTCTCTCAACTACAAGAAAATATTTGGGCACAGAACTGCCAAGGTCCCCCTCCCACAGCTGCCAGAAAATATTTAGGTGTGGAACCCCCAAGGTTCCCCTACCTCAATAGCCGGAAAATATTTGGACTCGAAACCCTAAGCCTCCCCTCCCTCAATTGCCAAAAAATATTTGGGCGCGGAACCCCCAAGGCTCCCCTCACTCAACTGCAAGAAAATATTTTGGCGCAAAACCCCCAAGGTTCCCCTCCCTGAACTACCAGAAAATATTTAGGCGCAGAACCCCAAGTTTCCCCTCCCACCAACTATAAGAAAATATGTGGGTGCGAAATGTAACACCCCGTAAATTTAAAAGGTATTATTTAAATTAATTCTAAATTTTGAGGAAAATAAATTTTGGAATTTATTAATTTTTTATAATTTGAAATGTTGAGTTTTAATATTTAAAAGTAGGATTTTAATCGGAATTAAAATCGGAGTTGAAATGGAAGTTTAAATTGGAATTTGTTTATTTATTTTTTTAGGACTGAACTAAATTGATAGGTTTAGCCGAACCGATTCTGCTAGTCAGGTGCGAAAATATATATATATTTTTTTTGGATCAAATACCAAAAAGTCCTTCAAATATTTTTTAATGAACATTTAGTCCAAGCCTTTTATTTTGTACCAAAAAGTCCCTTATTCTCTTATCTTTAAAGGTCCGCGCCAAAGGCATGGTAAAGCCTTTTTGGCATGGTAAAGGACTTTTTGGTGCAAAATAAAAAGGCCTGAACTAAACGTGTATTAAAAAAATTTTGAGGGACTATTTGGTATATGCCCCTTTTTTTAAAATTCTTTTACCACTCAAACTCTTATTTGTTTTTGGTATAAAATCAACTCGGGGAAGGACTTATCAACCCAAAGAGCAAAGATGGGTGACTCTAGAGGCGCATAAGCAAGGTAGACCCGTTACATCTTAGGATAAGGGGAGAACCAGCTTCTTTAAGGTCAATCCTCCAACCTTCGCAGGGGGATTCGACCCATTGGTTGCTCACTAGTGGAGGAGAGATATGGAGAGGCACTTGAGAATGATGGACTACACGAACGTGTAGAAATAGACGTTGGATAATTTTAAGCTAACTAGCGATGCGCTACAGTGGTGGGAGAGTGTCACCACATCTGAAGATAGGGATCGTTTGAACTATAGTAGCTTTCTGATTAAGTTTAACAAAAATTATATTTCGTATGCTACTAGGAGTGAGAAGAAGAGGGAATTTCTGGAATTGGAGCAAGCTTCAAATCCAACTGTCGAGTATGAATAGGATTTCACTAATTTACATATGTTTGTACCAGAGGAGGTCAATACTAAAGAAAGGAAGATGTAGTGATTCATTAAGGGATTGTCTTGGTCGATTAGGCAAATAGTGTTGGGGAATCCAACATACACTACTTATGCTCAAGTGGTGGATGTCGCCACGTTACTATGGAAAGAGAAGGCCAATTATCAAAAGAAGTTTGGAAAGAGACCAGAGTTCAATGGATAGGGAGCAGAGAATAAAGGTCGAAATGATCAAGGTTGGAAGAAACATAAAACAAATCATGAGCAGCAGGGACAACAGGGTGAGAAAAATTAGGGTATGAATCCAACTATTTTTAAGGGTGCATAGTTCATCTGTGGAAAGATGGGACATCGGGATCCTTAGTGTTACAAGAGAGCGGCCCAACAGGGCCAAGTGACATAGGGCCAACAAGGCCAAGGCACACAAGGGCAATAAGGTCAAGGAGTATAGGGACAACAATTACTGAGGCCTCTCGTTCTAGAAGCAACAGGTGTTCAGGGAGAACCAGTAGCACCGAAAAGTTCAGGTGGTTAGGGAGTGGCCGGAGCACCAACAAATACCAGTTATGGGAGGTGCTACTTACTTGAGCGTCAGGCCGATGCAACTCAGTAGGAGCCACGATGTGGCTAGTAGTGTATCGCGGTACGTAATATTTTCTTAGATACTTATATATATATATATATATATATATATATATATATATATTGTACTCTTGTTAAGGGTTACGTGCGGGTAGGATTGGGGGTATGGGCGCCTAATCGTGGTGCTCTATGGGTAGGCATATGTGAGCCTTATTTTTATGTATATAAGCTTTGTCAAATTTCGAGGACGAAATTCATGTGCTAGTGGGGAAGTATGAAACACTCCGTAAATTTAAAAGGAATTATTTTAATTAATTCAAAAATTTGAGGAAATTAAAAATTTGGAATTTATTAATTGTTAATAATTTGAAATGTTGAGTTTTAATATTGAAAAGTAGGATTTTAATCAGAATTAAAATCGAACTTAAAATGGAGGTTTAAATTGGAATTTTTTTGGGTGGGGACCGAACCGAACTGATAGGTTTGGCCGGACCGGTTCTGCCAGTCAGGTGCGAAAAACTGTTTTTTTTTTAATTCTTTTCCAAATCAAACTCTTATTTGTTTTAGGTATAAAACCAACTTCGGGAATGACTTTTAAAACACATTCTTATCAACCCAAATAACAAAAACCTCGCATCTTTTTCATCTTCTTCAACCTGCAAACCTTAACCCCATTCTACATAACTATCAACTCAAGTTTTGTCAAGATTAACTAGATTTTCTCAAGATGCGCCTTGAACGGATCTTTGTCAACTGTTTTGATAGGAACAAACAATCAAGATCATATTTCTAAAATGACTTTTATTCAGGCATGAATACTCTATTCTTTTTCTTTAGTATTATGCATTTTAAGTGTTGCCCAAATCATTAATCATGTTTTTTCTTAAAATAAATTAATAACTAAATTATGGGACTGTTTTTATGTCAAATTTTATTATGAAATAATATTCACAACCTTTGGGTACGTAGGATAGAGAGTGATTTTTGGGTTTAATTGGGTATAGGTTGCATGTAGAGAGTCACAGTTTTTATTTAAATGATTTTGGGCGCGTTTAACCTCATAAATTTTGTAGAGATGATTAAATTGGATTTTGTTGATAAATTCATAAATTAATGTGGGAATTCATTTAAAATGGTTAAATGGAATTTATTGTGCCCATAATAATGATGTTGTGATTAAATGAAATTGTGGCACTATTGCTTTATTTCTTATACTCATGATGTGTGTTTATTTGTGCTATTAATTTCCATCGCGGGGACGACGGGTTATTTGGGTAGTTGTTCTCACATATATTTTAGGATTCTTACTAGGTATGGGACTAGTGGGTAAGCATTGGGTATAATTTATGCTGGCTAGGTATGTGACTAGTTAGTGTAGGTTTGTGTGGATTTTTATATGCCGGGGTGGGGCAGATGTTTATACTTTATCATCATTACGCTAGCCTAGGAATGAGACATGGACACGATAAATGTTGATAATTCACCCTATATGTAGGATATGACGTATGTGTACTTTCGGAACCATTAGATATGGGACTAAGGGGTATTTTGAGGTTCTCACTTCGATAATAAGGGTGGGGGAATAGATAAAGTAAATCAATGAGAATTAATCCCTAAGATAAAAATGGGTATTAAAAATATGGGCAACATAATGTGTCAGGACGAACATTTTAAACGGGTCAGCTAGAGATTTATGTCGATCGACAGTTTAAACGGAGCAGCGAGACATGAGGAAGTGTAAAACTTTGGTGGGAATACCACCCGGGACGGGAGGACCGCTATAATAAAAGTGAGAATAATAAAAAATTGGGTTAATTTAATTAAATTAACAACATGGGACTTAGATATTTAAAATGATATTGGTGTCAACGTTTTATAAGAATTTTTAGGGTGGTTAGTGAGTTATCATTATTGTAATTAATTATCTCGTCTTAAATTAAAATACTCCATTGTGATATTTATTGTGTATAATGCTAATGTTTAGGTTCATGGACCTTAATTGAGGAGAGTAGTGTGTACTCATGCTCAGGGCTCTGACCTCGTGCGTTGACTAACTTTTTCAGGATGAGTTTTAGAGAAGCTGCCAAGGACTATTTGGTAGATATTCGTTTGAAGGTGGAACTTGAGTTGATTTACTTTATTATTTTTTTTATTTAGACTTTCCTTTTCATCGTATTTCATTATGAGACTTCATTTAAGTTTTATTGGGTCATTCGGTTCCAAAGTTATTTACGGTTTCATTTGGATTATTTTAATTCAGAATTTATTTAGATTATTTACTTAGAAATTAATTATTTGGAGTTTAGCAAGGTGATAGATTTTTATCGCATGGTTGGTAATAATTTATTGGGATAGATTTAATTGCTACTTTGTGGATTAGATTTGTATATGTCTCATATCTATCACATGCTAAGAATGGTATTTATTTAGTGATGCCTGACATAGTTCAACAGTGGTGGATGGACATCCCGTCTGTCGAATTGTGCGGGGTGTTACAGATGGTATCAGAGCATAGTCTTAGGTCTCATAGGTTATGAGTCCGTCTTAGTTTGTGCGTTTCTTATCTTTGATTCCTTTTGATGATTTGTACTCTTAGTTATCTTGAGTATGATGTATCTTGTTCCTCTCTTTTTAGATGGCGAACACTAGGAGAGTTGGGAGTAGGAGTGAGGAGTCCTTTTCTAGTCTCGCGGCTCAGGAGAGGCAGCAACAGTTTGTTGACGCTGAGATGTTGGCGGCTATCGTGCGTGAGGCAACGGTGGACGGTAAAGATATGGAAAGGAAGAGATGGGTGACTCTAGAGACGCAGAAGCAGGGTACACTCATTTGATCTTGGGATAAGGTGAGAACCATCTTCTTTAAGTGAAATACTCCCACCTTCTGAGGGGGATCCGACCCAACGGTTTCTCACCAGTGAAGGAGAGATATGGAGAGGCACTTGAGAATGATGGACTGCACGGACGTGCATAAACAGATGTTGGCTACTTTTAAGCTAACTCAAGATGTGCTATAGTGGTGGGAGAGTGTCACCACATCTGAGAATAGGGATCGTTCGAACTATAGTGGCTTTCTGATTAAGTTCAAGAATAACTATGTTTCGTATGCTATTAGGAGTGCGAAGAAGCACGAATTTCTGGAATTGGAGCAAGGTTCGAAGTCGATTGTCGAGTATGAACAGGAATTCACTAATTTAGCTATGTTTGTAGCGAAGGAGGTCAATACTGAAGCATGGAAGATGGTGTGCTTCATTAAGGGATTGTCTTGCTCGATTAGGCAAATGGTGTTGGGGAATCCGGCATACACTACCTATGCTCAGGTGGTGGATGTCGCCATGTTACTATGGTAAGAGAAGGACAATTATGAAAAGAATTTTGGTAAGAGACAAGTAAATGGATATGGAGCATAGAATAAAGGTAAAAATGATCAAGCTTGGAAGAAACAAAAAATAAATCAAGAGCAGTAGGGTCAACAGGGTGAGAAAAATTGGGGTATGAATTCAGGAGTTATTAAGGGTGCATGTTTCATCTGTGGAAAGATGGGACATCGGGAGACTCAGTGTTAGAAGAGAGAGGGCCAACATGGACAACTGACACAGGGCCAACAAGGCCAAGGAGCATAAGGGCTACAAGGTCAAGGAGTATAGGGACAAAAAGGAAATAGGCCTCCAGTTCTATCAGGAACAGGTGTTCATGGAGCAACAATAGCACCGACAACGTCATGTGGCTAGGGAGTGGCCACAGTACCAACCAATACCGGTTATGGGAGGGGCTACTTACTTCAGCCTCAGGCCGAGGAAGCTTAGTAAGAGCCACGACATGGCTAGTAGAGTATCACGGTACGTAATATTTTCTTTGATATATATGTATATATATTGTATTCTTGTTAAGGGTTACGTGCGGGTAGGATTGGGTGTATGGGCGCCTTATTGTGGTACTCTATGGGTAGGCATATGTGAGCCTTATTTTATATATTTACGCTTCATTGAATTTTGAGGACGAAATTCTTGTGATAGTGGGGAACTATTTAACACCCCTTAAATTTAAAAGGTGTTATTTAAATTAATTCAGAAATTTAAGGAAAATAAATTTTTGAATTTTTGAATTTTTAATAATTTGAAATGTTGAGTTTTAATATTGAAAAGTAGGATTTTAATCGGAATTCAAATCAGAGTTAAAATGGAAGTTTAAATTGGAATTTATTTATTTATTTTTTTGGGATCGAACCAAACCGATAGGTTTGGCCGGACCGGTTATGCCAGTCACGTGCGAAAAACTGTTTTGTTTTTTTAGAATTCTTTTACTACTCAAACCATTTTTTGTTTTTGGTATAAAACCAACTCAAGGAAGGACTTTTAAAACACATTCTTATCGACCCAAAGAGCAGAAATCTCTCATCTTTTTCATCTTCTTCCACCTCCAAACCCTATCCCCATTCTACATGACTTTCAACTCAAGTTTTGTCAAGATTAACTTGATTTTCTCAAGATGCATCAAGAACAAATGTTCAATGTTTTTTAGAGGAATATGCAATCAAGATCAAAATTTTAAATCGACGTTTATTCATGCATGAATACTCTATTCTTTTTCTTTAGTATTATTCTTTTTACGTGTTACCCAAACCATTAATCACGTGTTTTCTTAAAATAAATTAGTAACTTAATTAGGAAAAGTAAAAATAAATCATGGGACTATTTTTATGTCAAATTTTAATATGAAATAATATTCATAACCTTTGGGTATGTAGGATATCGAGTGATTTTTGGGTTTAATTGGGTATAGGTTGCATGTAGAGAATCATAGTTTTTACTTAAATGATTTCGGGCGCGCTTAAACTCATAAAAATGGTTAAATGGAATTTATTGTGCCCATAATAATGACGTTGTGATCAAATGAGAAATAAAATAAAATTGTGACATTATTGCTTTATTGCCTATAATCATGATGTGTGTTTATTTGTGCTATTAATTGCCATCGTGGGGACGACGGGTTATTTGGGTAGTTGCTCTCACCTATATTTTAGGATGCTTACTAGGTATGGAACTAGAGGCCTTGGTTATAATTTATGCTAGCTAAGTATGGGACTAGTTAGTGTAGATTCGTGCGGATTTTATATTCCGGGGTGGGGCAAATTTTTATACTTTATCATAGTTACGCTAGCCTAGGCATGGGAATAGGACATGATAAATGTCGATAATTCATTATATATGTATGGATAAGACGTATGTGTACTTTGGGGACCCTTAGATATGAGACTAAAGGGTATTTTGAGGTCATCACATCGATAATAAGGGTGGGTGAATAGATAAATTAAATCAATGAGAATTAGTGCCTAAGATAAAAACGGGTATTAAAAATCTGGCAACATAATGTACAGGGACCGACAGTTTAAACGAGTCAACTGTCGATTTATGTCGTGTCATGTGTGGAACCTTATCAAATTGCGGGATCGACAGTTTAAACAAAAACAACGAATGTTTTGATAAGGGTAAGTGTAAAACTTTGGTGGGAATATCACCCAGGGCGGGAAGACCGCTATAATAAAAGTGAGAAGAATGATAAATTGGGTTAATTTAATTAAATTAATAACATGGGACTTGGATAATGAAAATGATATTGGTGTGAACGTTTTATAAGAATCTTTGGGGTGGTTAGTGACTTATCATTATTGCAATTAATTATCTCGTCTTAAATTAAAATCCTATATTGTGATATTTATTGTGTATAATGCTATGATATGGGTTCATGGACCCTAATTGAGGAGAGTAGTGTGTACTATGCTCTAGGCCCTGACCTCGTGCATTGACTAACTTTTTCAGGATAAGTTTTGGAGAAGCTGCAAAGGACTATTTGGTAGATATTCATTTGGAGGTGCAGATGGAGTTGATTTCCTTTACTATTTTTTTTAGTTAGACTTTCCTTTCCGTCATATTTCATTATGAGACTTCATTTGAGTTTTATTGGGCCATTCGGTTCCAAAGTTGTTTACGATTTCATTTGGATTATTTTAATTCGTGGTTTATTTAGATTATTTATTTTGAGATTAATTATTTGGAGCTTAGCATGGCGATGGATTTTTTATTGCATGGTTGGTAATCATTTATTGAGATTGATTTAATTGCTACTCTGTGGATTGAATTTTTATATGTCTCATATATGTCACATGCAAGAATGATATTTGTTTTGTGACACCCGACCTAGTTCGGCAGTGGTGTCTGGCTACCTTGTTTGTCGAATTGCACGGGGTGTTACACGAAACCCCCAAGGTTCCCCTACCTTAACTGCTAGAAAATATTTGAGCACGGAACCCCAAGAATCCCCTCACCTAACTACTAGAAAATATTTGGCCACGGAACCGCTAAGGCTCCTGTCCCTCAACTATAAGAAAACATTTGGGCTCGAAATCCCCAATCTCCCCCTCCCTCAACTTTGAGAAAACGCTGCTGCGAGGAGCTACCAAGTCCTCCCCCCTCAGCTTCCAAAAAATATTGGGCTGAGGAGCATCCAAGGTCCTCCCCCTTAGCTTCTAGAAAATATTTGGGCAAGGAGCAGCCAAGGTCCTCCCCCTTAGCTTCCAAAATGAAAATGTTGGGGAGAGGAGAAGCCAAGGTCCTCCCTCTCAGCATCCAGAAAATATTAATTGACGAACCCCCAAGGTTCCTTAGCTTCCAGAAAATATTGAGTGCAGTACTCATTACGGTTCCTCAGCTTTCAAAAAATCTTGGGTGAGTAACCCTCAAGGTTCTCACCCTCGTCTTCTAAAAAATAGGCCAGGATAAGGGAGTGGCTACCACGAGCAACCCCCTTGTCATGAAGTCATTCTTTCAAAGAACAAAAGTACTGACATTTACTTTCTTGTAAAGGTATCCCAATTGAGCAAGCAGGGCTCAAATGGGCCAGTTGGGATCTTTTGGGAGTTATGGAAGTTCAAGCAATTAGAAGTTTAGGATTGAGAGAATACTAATAGAAGGACCCTATGATTCACTCAGTCATAGCTAGAATGAGCAACCAAGAGGTTGCTCACCTGAAATGAGTTTTTATTATAGAAAATTATTTTAGAGAAAGGAGTCCTCAAGACCACCCCTCTTAATAGAATTGATTTTAAAGGAGGTGGTCCTTGAGGCCTTCTACCTCAAGTTCACAATGTTTGTACCACAAGTTGCCATTCTAAAAGATATTTATCAAATCATATATGTTGTCCCCATTAGGAGACATATTTTCTTTTTGAGTTTGGTATGCCCTAGATGGCACCTATCAGAGGGGATATGTTGATGCACATAGGTAGGGACAAATTGTACATTTCAGACCTTGTCCCTCAACAACCCTCTCAGTTTTGGTGCCCAAAAGATCCAACTCCGCCCTAGTGCCCAACTATAAATAGGACCTCTGGGCAAGGTCAAGACAGAAGAAAAAACTCAATATCACCGTTCCTCTCTCAAAATCATACTAGAACCTCCTAGTATTCTCTCCCTGCTCTTTCTCTAAGTGCTGAGTGACTTGTTCTTTCACTCCCCACTGACAACCATCACTCTTAGGAGTTCCTCTTGATAAAAGTTTCTATTATTGTTGTGAAGTTCATCTTCCTGCAGGGAGGGAGATCTAGCTTGAGTTCCATTTTTATCAAAAGGAAAAGGTTTTACCAGAAGCTACTCCAAAGGTTCTTGAGAACCTTTGGAGTGGGTCACGCCTCACCCGATTCAGTATTTTACTAGACCCCAGTCACACTACCCCCCTACACAAACATAAGGTTTCAAATGTCTTTAAAAAATGCTTACATTTTGAAACGCAAGCTAAATTTTTATGAAGAGATTGTTATTGGTAGTAAAATGAATTTTGAAGATTAAATTGGCTTGAGTTTTGAGGAAAAATTTAAGTATAATAAGACGACTATTTCTTTTGAAAATGTCATTTTTGTAAACGAAGGCCGGGATTTGGAAGAACCTCATAAAGGAATTTTTAATTTTAATGTCTCAAAACGTGTGTAATCAAAGGCCGAAACCTAATGGTAAAGCTTATTATGTTTGTCAGCCTGCAAGAGACTTCAAAGAAAACACTAAGGCTTGTGAAAATTGGAAAAATGTGTCAAACTTAACAAAACCCATCTGTAAGGACTTAGGTGATAGGGCCAAGCCTACCTCGCATCAGTACTATTCCTATTGTGATGTCTACGCACACCCCCATTAGCGAGTGTTTTCGAAATCGGCTGTACACACCTACTTATCAGAACATTAACTATTCGAGAAAGAGTAGGAATGCATATTTTCTTCCAAAGTAGACCACACATAACTCTAACTATAGGAGGAAAAAAGGGGGACCTAAAACTAAGAAGAAACCATTTAGAAAGACTCATCAATCCTATTCTAAATCAAAGGCCAGGATTTTTTTTAAACTAAAGGTATTAGGGTTAGAAAAGATGACCTTTTACCCCAACTCAAGTGCAATGTGGTCATAAAAACTTTTAATTCCCAATGCACCTCAATTGGTTGGTACTTGGATTCTAGGTGTTATTAATACATGACAAGGGATGAGAGTAAATTAACAAATAAGAGAGACTTTCTAGGAGGTAGTATCCTGTTTGGTGATGGAGTCTCATCACAGATCATTGGTAAGGGACCCTTGTGTGAACATTATCGCCTTGGGCTAAATAATGTCTTTCTAGTTAAAGGTATTAAGTCAATCCTACTATGTATATCACAATTTTGTGAAAGAGTGCACACAATTCTCTGATGGAGTAAACTTATTTAATTAAATGTCAATCCCCCAATTTTTTTTAACTCTTATTAACCCTAGAATATGCCACTATGTGATTCAAAATAAGCATCTGAAGAAATCACAATATCAGGAAAAATCCCCGTAGGTCAAAACCTTTTATTTTATTAATGTTTGCAAATCGCAACTTACAATAAAATAGAGAAATACAACAATGGTTCCCTTAAGAACCACAACGCTCACAATCTTCCTTCTACAGTAAATTCCCCTAAGAACCCATAATGACCATAGTCGTCAGCAATGATTCTTGAAAGAATCACAAGAGCAGTAATAAAGACTCCTTCTCTATAAGGTCAGCTAAGAAGACTCCTTCTTCGTAAGAGAACCTTAAATATATAAGTGCCTTAGGTTTCAAGGATGATTCTCAAAAGTATTTCGGAATGATTGTGTGAATCAAAAAGAATTTTTTCCCTATAAAAGGTCAAGAATAGATACAGCAGGTCTGCAGTTTTCATAAATCAAATGTCTTAACAAATTTCTTCATAAAACCATGTACTTATAGGATGACACAAATTTCAATGGCGGTGCAATCTTGTTCGAACAAGAAGTGTCAATCGTTCTAACAACATAGAGCTATAGTTTTAATAACATCAACTTCATTTCCAATGAGATGAAAAAAGTTAAGACAGTAAGCCCTAGTTTGAAGTACGATTGAAGTAGGCCATCAAACGAGCTTCGAACAACATAGGTATGTCATTCTAACGAGATATCATTCTCATTTTAATGAGACTGGAAAAAATAAGATAATTTTTTAAGTTTAAAATGTTGTCGAAACGCTATTTGAAAATACCATGTTTTGACAAAAAATCAATCTGCAAAAATATCCTAATGCTTAGAAAAACATCCACAAAAAATAAAACAAAATCCATATCAAATATTACGTGACGACGTGCAGTATGTTAAAGATGCTTGATAATTGGATCCATATTATTATATGTGTGAACATGAAGTTCCATGAAGAAAGTAACGGGATACACCATACTCAATGTAACCTAGACTCTATAGATAATTCCCCGATGCAATGGGCAATAACGAAAAAAATTCCGTTACAAATCTCCCCCTATGGATATTCCCATACAAAATAAAACATTCGAATTATATAACAAATCCTGTACAAATCTAATCCCTCCCAAAAACCAATAAAAAGGAAAGATACTTTACATGTACAAGTCTTCAAAATATTCAATTTTCAAATTTTCAAATCTCTTTCTTCCTATCCATCTTCTTTTAAGATCTTTATCAAATGTGTTCTTTTCAATTCTCATAAAAGTGTACCTACACACAATAGGTAAATAAATATACCTTCATGAAGTATCTAGTTTGAAATAAAATAAAAGTAAAATCAAATCAGTTCTCCCCCATAATTCAAACTCTCAATCCCCCATAATTCATTCTCTCCCTTTTTATTTGTCCAAAATAGACAAGGAAAATAAACGAAAAATATTAAACTGGAGTGTGTCACAACAAGATTACCAAATCATCACAAACATATATCAAAGAAGATCAAGCAATGATAAACTCAAAAGGCTCCACAAACTATTTTTTATTTTCCAAAATTTTCACAAAATTTTTTAAAAAACAACACACCATGACTAACACTAAGATAACCAAATCATGGAAACATAATGAATGGTGTGAACAAATTTGATAGGAAAATCAACTCAAATAATCGTAACATATGTTCACGATGAATTTTGGATATTCGTTATAAATGAAGTCAAAATCGTCCTTAGGTGTAAAACTATTGAATTTAAATGATATTGAATGAATCTAATCAACAAATCAAAGTCTAAAATATTTTCACACCAATAACGTCCAAAACTATGTAATGTTTTTACAAGACTTTTTCAGGTAGTGAAAATCCATTGATCGTCTACTAAACTATCTCAAAACTCACATATATAATATTTGTCTTAATGCTTTTGTTTCGAAGAAATCTATGCTCCTATGTAGCGAAGCATCAGTGTTCTTTGAATTTGGCCTAGCACTATATATTTTTTCTTGTGAGTGATTTTAATCCTTGAGGCTATTTTATTTTCCAAATGGTGGCTATTCATGCAAAGATCTTTTTACTTTTGTGGCCTGAGCCATTGCTTTTAAATTAACATATTTACCGGATATATATATATTTCAATTTTTCCTATCCGGGAAATGGTTCTTACATGCACTACTTTCATTAGCTCGTTTTATGGCATTTGGTACGTTTAAAACACAATATTGAGATGAAAATACTTTGATCAACATGCGACAGACAAGTACATTACTTAAATAAATGCGTGCATGTGTGCATTAAAGGAGACAATAAGTCAAACATGTAGAATGTAATCACTAACCATATCCCAATGACTCCAACATATTATAAAGCCCATGGATGAAATGATGTTGTGTCTCAAAACAATATCAAAGAGTTACATAGATAATGGAATCATATTGTGACTGGGAAATCCTAAATGTCCATCCATATATGGTGTAAAACAAACTATATTTTTTGTATGTTTTTTCAAAAATTTTATAAAAAATAAAGTATTTTTGGCTTTTTTACCTTTTTAAAAAAAAATAGAAAATCGTTTTGTGGTTTCCAAAAATTTTCAAGAGAAACAAAAGTTTTTTTGGATTTTTCAAAAAATATATAAAAATGATAAATGATAAATATAATGGCAGTACACACTAGCAATAGTCATGAATGATATAAGCATGAAAAACATCCTATGCTAGAAAACAAGTATAAACCTCAATCATTAGGTCAAGAGGTGTTCTCCAAAGGAGGTGACATCCTAGGAAATATATCCATCAAATTATGTATAGTTTTGACCAAATACTTAATTATCTCATGAAAAAGATCAAAAAATCTCATGTGATGTGGGGGAGCATGTGGAGTAACATGTGTGAGAGTGCACCGAGAACACATGTAGTAGCATATTGTGGAAGATACCTATAAGACACACTACCCAACTGGAAGCAAAATTTCCTAAGGTATCCTCTTTCTTGCAATGGGAATAAACATATATGGGTTTAGGAACACCTCTCTCAAAATGTTTAGGGTGTGTTCTCCTACAGAGAAATGGATGCCTAGTTGGGTTAGTTTGAGAGCCATATGGATTAATAACAAACTCGAGAACCAGGTCAGGTGCAACATGGGAAGTGGATGCACTATCATAACCTATTCCTAGTCTCTTAACATTACCCAAAGCGAGACCAAGAATCACCTTTCCATCCTTCTTAGATTTGTCATCTAAAGTGACCTTGATCTCACAAGCACATTCGAGATATCTCTCGAGTTGGGATACATTGGTTTTAAATTTCTCACGAGTATCGAATGAGGATTGAAGATCTCTCGTAAGACTAGCCACGGTATTGATCAATTCAATATTTTTCCAACATAAGACAATTGACAACTCACGCAAAGAAACTCTCACCTTCTCGAGTTGACTCACTGACGCCTCATACCCTCAAAACTTTTATCTCTCCCTCCAAATACAATACCTTGAGACTTAAATCTTTATTAAACTTTTTGGTTTTCAACGTCTCGGTGTATAAATCACTAATTGGTTTTTGAAGATCCCCTTTCCCTCATTTGTAATTTCATTCAAACACTCACTATCGTCTGAATGGATCGAAACATCATTGAGCCTCTCACGTTTGCAAGTGTCCTCATCTTTGTGGAAAAAAATCGATGTGTTGACGTGGCTAGCCATGAAAGCAATGCACTTTTCATGTGGTGAATCTCCCCCCGAATCATCCAACTCGATGTCACTATCGCTAATAGTAGCCTTATTAGAGATCGCTTTACCCTTTATCTTTACCATAGTGGGATACTCAAAAGCCTTCTGCCCTTTGCCTTCGCACTCAAAACATCTTAGTTCTTCCTCTTCCTCATTGATATCCTTGACCTTACCATTCTTCTTATTTTTCTCAAGAAACTTTTTATTGGAAGAATTATTTTTGGAAATTTTGAGAAACTTTTTTAAAAAATCGCTAATAGGGCCAAGTCATCAAAATCAACCTCACCCTTAGATTCAGACTCAAATTTTTTCTCCTTTTCTTTTTCTTAAATCGTGTCTTTAAAGAACTCTCTCTATCCTCAGGCTTAATAATTTTGGGAAGCACATCTATCTCATAAGTTTTAAAGTCTCTTACAAGTTCTTCTAACCTAAGAGAGTCTAAGACCCCTAAAAAGTTAAGCACGTCGACATGAGGAATAAATCGGGATGGGAGTTACCTCAAAATATTTTTCATAACTTTCGACTCCTTAATTATCTCAACCAAATTAAAACTCATGTTAATAATGTTCAATAACCTAGCATAAAACTCATCAAAACTCTCGGACTTTAACATGGTGATTGTCTTAAACTTGGTGGTTAAATTTTAAACCTTAAATGCCTTGACAGTATTGGTACCCTTATGTGTCAAGTGGAGGATATCCCATGCTTACTTAGATATAGTACACGTCATGATGCATCGAAACTCGTCAGGGGTGATAGCTCCCGAATTAGCACTAAGTCCGTGGGAATTGGAGGTACTCCACTAACACTCATCATCAGTCCAATTTGAAATGGGTTTGGGATTCGTGACATTACCAACGGTGACAGTGGGAGGAGTCCACCATTTTTCACACACAAGTCAGACTCTTTCATTAATTACCTTAAAAGTGGATCTTATACGAGCTTTCTAATAGACATGATTCGATGCATAGAAAATTGGAATCCTATTATATAAGTTATCCATAAGAAAATTTGCGATTTTTGAAAATTAATTTTCAAAATAATTAATGTCTCTAAAACTTTTACAAAAATAGGATCATATAGTAAATTTTTGAAACAAGCTCTGATATCAATTCGAAAGAGTGTGCGATTCTTTGACGGAGTAAACTTATTTAATTAAATTTCACCCCATAAAAAAAACTAATTCTCATTAACCCTAGAACTTGCAACTATGTGATTCAAGATAAGCTGTAAAGAAATCACAATATCAGGACAAATCCACATAGGGAAAATCCTTTTATTTCACTAAAGTTTGAAAATCGTAACTTAAAATACAATAGAAAAATACAGCAATTATCCCCCCAAGAACCACAAAGATCGCAATCTTCCTTTAGCAATGAATTCTCTCGATAACCCATAATGATCGCAGTCGTTAGCAATGATTATTGCAAAAATCACAAAAGAAACAACAGAGACTCCTTTTCTACAAGGTCATCAGTGAAGATTCCTTCTTCACAAGAAAAACTTCAATAACAAAGTGCTTTCGGTTTCAAAGATCATTTATAAAAATATTTGGGAATGATTGTGTGAATTAGAAAGAGTTTTTGTATTATAAATGGGGAAGATTAAATCCAGCAGGTCAGCAGTTTTTCTAAACCAAAAGTCTTAACAAAGTTCTGTCACACCCCGCAAAATCCGACAGACGGGGGGGCCAGCCACCGCCGCCGAACTATGCTGGGCGTGAACTAAATAAATACCATTCTTAGCATGAGACAGATACGAGACATAAATTAGTCCATAAGATAAATAATTGAATCTATCCCATATGATCATAACCAACTAAGCGATAAAATATCCATCACATCCTAACTCCGAATAAATCCAATCTCCAAAAATGAATACAAAAACCTGAATAATAAAGATCTGAATAATCCAATAGAAATCCTCTAAACAACTTTGGAACCGAATGTCCCAATATAACCCAAATGAAGTCTCATAATTACATATGACTGGAAAAGAAAGTGTAACCAACTAGGCCATAAAATAAATAACTCCAGCTGCACCTCCAAACGATAAACTTATGCAGCTTCTCCAATTCTAATACTGAAAAAGATTAGTCAACGCATGGGTCAGATCCAAAGCCCCGAGTAAGAATACATACTACTCCCCTCAAATAGGATCCTTGAACCCAGACAGTAGCATTATACGCAATAAATATCACAATAGAATATTTTAAATTAAACGGTATAATTAACCATGATAAATATAAATCACCAACTACCCGAAGGAATTCCTATTTAAAAAGGCACGCCAATATAATTTTAAATTCCCAATTCCCACGATCAAAATTTAATAAAATTAACCAGCTTTTCTTATATCCTTAATTTATTATGGCGGTCCTCCCACCTTGGTGATTTCTCCACCAAAATGCACATCCCCTCATCAAAGCGCCGACTAACCCGTTTAAACTGTCAGCCCTCGCTGATTGATGAGGTTCCATACACGACACGACATAAAATGTCGGCTGGCCCATTTAAACCGTCGGCCCTCGCTGATTATGTCGCCAATACATTTTAATACCCGTTTTATTATCTTAGGTATTAATTCTCAATTTTCTCAATTCAAAATTTCAAATTGCCCCACCCTTTTATCGATGTGAGATCCTCAAAATACCCCTTAGTCCCATACCTAAGGGTCTGCAAGTTATCAATACGTCCTACCCTATGTATATGAAGAATTTTGAACCTAAAGTTCGACCTAGTCTCATGCCTAGGCTAGCGTAACGACGAAAAAGTACCAAAAATCAGCCCACCCCCGACATAAGAAAGTCGTAATAATCTACCCTCACTAGTCCCATACCTAGAAGACGTATATCATCAGAAGGCCTATCCACTAGTCCCATACCTTGAAGGTATCCTAAAATATAGGGAGATAAAAATTACCCAACAACCCGTCATCACAAAGGCAATATAATAATACCAACAAGTCACACCAACAAGAATAATTAATCAACGTATAAAACTACGCATGATAGTCCAATTCAATTAAATCTTTAATTAAATTATCACAACGTCAAAAATACCCAAATAATCTCATTTATTTATTTAAATTAAATATACCACTATTTCATCATTTAAAACATCAAAATTCTAATTTCATTGTTTCAACACAAATTACATGAGTTACATGCTCCCAAATACATTTAATTTTAAACTAGGGTTTTTCTACATGCAACCTACACCAATAAAATCCAAAATCACTCAAGAATCCTACGTACCCAAAGGGTTATGAATAATATTCAGATTAAAAGATTTTATAAAAACAACCCCAAAGTTAGTGTCAACTTTTTCTAATTAAGTTACTAATTATTTTTAAGAAAACATGTAATTAAGTGTTTAGGCGACACTTAAAACGCATAATACTAAAGGAAAAGAATATAGTATTCATGCCTGTGAAGATCGTGTTAAAAATCTGATTAGAAATCTGGATTCCTTTCGAAATATTAGCAAAGAAGTGTTCTTGAATCAATCTTGATTAAGCCCCAATTACGCCTCCCAAAACTTGTGAAAAAAACTTGATTATGTTGGAGGTTGATGATTATGTTTGAGAGAAAAAATATTTGAAAGTGTTCTCTGGTGAAAAATATGAGAAAAAGTAATTATGAGAAGTCCCCCTAAGGATTAATAGTTTTATATATGGATTAGGAGTCCTAATCCTAAACAAACTCTAATTAAAAACAGATTGCAACGCACAATTTCTGTTAGGGTCGATCGATCAACTCCCTAGGTCGATCGATCGATCGAAAAGGTACTCCACCACTGCCATTCTCCTTCGTTTAATACCATTTAACTAAAAATCAATTTTTTATTAGTCACAGACTAAATCCGCGACAAATGGTCTTTCCCTTTTTTTTAAGGCTAAACTTATAACTCTCATAAAAACTTCATTTTAAATCCTATTTCGATTCCTCTTAAAGTTTTATTCTTCTAAAATCATAACCAACATATTTAACCAATAAAAATTATTAAATTCAAAAATTTATTTTTCTCGAATATTCCAATTAATTAATTAAAATAATTATTAAAAACACGGGGTGTTACATACTTCCCCACTAGCAAATAATTTTGTCCTCGAAATTAGACGAAGCATACTCATCAATGCATAAATCTCGTAAAAAGAAAATAAGGATCACATAAGCCTACCCGTAGAATGCCATAATTGGGCGCCCATATACCCAATCCTACACGCACCTACCCTACGAATAACAAAATAATATATATTGCCTATACGCATACGCATAACTATGAAAATAATGGCGTACCACACGCTCTCACAAATCCCCAGTCGATCCTATATCCGAAAGTCATCAAAATGCTAACGTCCTCAAATTAAATCTCAACAGAAATCGATACATACGATACCTAACATCTGTACTAAAATATCCAAAATAATTATCGTCTCCAAAATCCATTTTAAGGACCCTCACATTTAGCTTACTATTTCTAAACTCAATGCCTACAACGTTCTTAGCACAAAGATTCACATCTGCAAGAAACACATCTAACACGTATGCTAGACCCTATACCTTAAGAAGTATGAATCAACAAAGGGAATCAAAGATCGGCAACGCGAAAGCGAAACGAACTCATAACCTACGAGACCTAAAACCATGCTTTGATACCATCTGTCACACCCCGCAAAATCCGACACACGAGGTGTCCAGCCACCACCGCCGAACTATGCCGGGCGTGAACTAAATAAATACCATTCTTAGCATGAGACAGATATGAAACATAAATAAATCAGTCCATAAGATAAATTCCCAAATGATCACAAACAACTAAGCGATAAAAGATCCATCACATGCTAACTCCGAATAAATCCAATCTCCAAAAATGAATAAATAAAACCTGAATAATAAAGATCTGAATAATCCAACAGAAATCCTCTAAACAACTTTGGGACTGAATGGCCCAATAAAACCCAAATTAAGTCTCATAATTAAATACGATTGGAAAAGAAAGTGTAACTAACTATGACATAAAATAAATAACTACAGCTGCACCTCCAAACGATAAACTCCGATAAACTAATGCATCTTCTCCAATTCTAATCCTGAAAAAGATTAGTCAATGCATGGGTCAGAGCCAAAGCCCCGAGTAAGAATACACACTACTCCCCTCAAATAGAATCCTTGAACCCAGACAGTAGCATTATATGCAATAAATATCACAATATAATATTTTAAATTAAACGGGATAATTAACCGTGATAAATATAAATCACTAACTACCCGATGGAATTCCCATTTAAAAAGGAACACCAATATGATTTCAAATTCCCAAGTTCCACGATATTAATTTAATTAAATTAACCAACTTTTCTTATATCCTCAATTTATTATGGCGATCCTCCCGCCTTGGTGATTTCTCCACGAAAATGCACATCCCTTCGTCAAAACGTCAGCTGGCCCGTTTAAACTGTCGGCCCTCGCTGATTATGTCGCCAATATATTTTAATACCCGTCTTATTATCTTAGGTATTAATTCTCAATTTTCTCAATTCACAATTTCAAATTTCCCCACCCTTTTATCGATGTGAGATCCTCAAAATACCCCTTAGTCCCATACCTAAGGGCCCCCAACTTATCAATACGTCCCACCCTAGGTATAGAAAGAATTTCTAACCTAAATTTTGACCTAGTCTCATGCCTAGGCTAGCGTAACGACGAAAAAGTATAAAAAATTAGCCGACCCCGACATAATAAAGTCGTAATAACCTACCCTCACTAGTCCCGTACGTAGAAGACATAAATCATCAGAAGGCCTACCCAATAGTCCCATACCTAGAAGGCATCCTAAAATATAGGGAGAGAAAAATTACCCAACAACCCGTCGTCACAAAGGCAATATAATAATACCAACAAGTCACACCAACAAGATTAATTAATCAACATATAAAACTACGCATGATAGTCCAATCCAATTAAATGTTTAATTAAATTATCACAACGTCAAAAATACCGAAATAATCTCATTTAATTATTTAAATTAAATATACCTCTATTTCATCATTTAAAACATCAAAATTCTAATTTCATTGTTTCAACACAAATTACATGAGTTATACGCTCCCAAATCCATTTGTTTTTAAACTAGGGTTTTTCTACATGCAACCTACACCAATAAAACCCAAAATCACTCATGAATCCTACTTACCCAAAGGGTTATGAATATTATTCAGATCAAAAGATTTTATAAAAAAAAACATAATTAGTGTCAACCTTTTCTAATTAAGTTACTAATTATTTTTAGAAAAACATGTAATTAAGTGTTTAGGCGACACTTAATATGCATAATAGTAAAGGAAAATAATATATATATTATTCATGCCTGTTAAGATCGTGTTAAAAATTTGATTAGAAATCTAGATTCCTCTCGAAAAATTAGCAAAGAAGTGTTCTCTGGTGAAAAACTTGAGAAAAAGTGATTTTGAGAAGTCTCCCAAACGGCTCGGTAAGAGGAACGAATATGTGACAACCCGCTTATTAAAAAAGAGGTGGCCAACCCGATACTCCAATAATTTCAGGAATCATAGATGGTCCATTCTTAGCATCACTATCGTACAAATAAGTATACGAGATAACCACCAATTATTTTAGAAAATGGATTTTCAAAATTTTATATTTGTAAGAAAAGAAAAATATTTAAACCATTCCAATTTAAAAGAAGGTGGATATAAATAAAGACGGATAATAAATCAGCAACCATATACATCAAAATAATCGAATAAGCTATCGGTTAATAGATCTTTTCAATTGGGTTTCACCGAGTATTAAAGTACAATATCACATTATATAATACAAGTACAAAACTTGTGCAACACGCCTGAATGTGTAACTGATCATAACTAGAATACAAAAGATAGCAGCGTCTATATCAAGTATCCCATAACATCCGCAAAGTGTTATAGCTCCAAGACACTGGGATAAAAAGGTCAATACGGGCATCCTTGCGGTGGAGCACCTGGGCGAATATAAGATTCATGCACAACAAAGAAATATAAACGGGTCAGGGCCCGGTTTAATATGATTACCAAGTGAATAAAGTGCATGACATTTATGAATATTTAATCATCATGAATAGACTTGTTTCGCTCTCCACAAATAACGATAAGAAATCTCACCTCTCAATATAAAAGCACAACCTAATTCAAGATTAATGACAATGATCACAATTTATTTATGCATGAGAATATATACTAAAATCTTACTTAATGAGATTCCATTTCCTTTTTACACAATTTCATTTCACCGTTTCTTTTTCTCATTAGGAAACGTATTCAAAGAAATTTACTTCATAAAGTGTTGTATTATTAATAAAATCCCACTTTAATAAGAATAGTTATATTTCACAACATATAACGATTCTAAGACCATCCTTCCGGGTTTTATATAGGGATTAGGAGTCCTAATCCTAAACCGCTTGCAGCGCACGATTTCTTATATTGGGATTAGGAGTCCTAATCCTAAACAAACTCTAATTAAAAATAGCTTGCAGCGCACGATTTCTACTGGGGTCGATCGAAAAGATACGTCGCCACTTCCATTCTCCTTCGTTTAATACCATTTAACTAAAAATCAATTTTTTTATTAGTCACGGACTAAATCCGTGACAACTGTTTTTTCCCTTTTTTTTAAAGCTAAATTTATAACTCTCATAAAAAATTCATTTTAAATACGATTTCGATTCCACTTGAATTTTTATTCTTCTAAAATCATAACCAACATATTTAACCAATAAAAATGATTAAATCCAAAAATTTATTTTTCTTGAATATTCCAATTAATTAATTAAAATAATTAATAAAAACACGGGGTGTTACAAGTTCTTCACGAAAGGAGGTATTTATAGGCAGACACAAATTTTGAGGTTACACAATATCGTTCGAACGAGAAGTTTCAATTATTCTAACAACATAGAGATGTCATTCAAATGACATCAACTTCGTTTCCAATGAGCTGAAAAAAAGTTAAGACAATAAGCCCTCGTCTAAAGTACATTTGAAGCAGGCTATTAAATGATCTTCTAACCACATAGGCATGTCGTTATAATGAGATATACATATCATTTGAACGTGAGAATCAGAAATAAAATAATTTTTTAAGTTTAAAATGTTGTTCAAAAAACAAATTGAAAATGCCTCATTTTTTTGCAAAAAATAGTTTTAAAAATTATCCCAATACTTAGCAACACATCCACGAAACGTAAAAGGAAATCCATACTAAATATTACGTGACGACGTGAAGTATGATGAAGATTATTGATAATTATATCCATCTTCTTGAAGGTGTGAATGTGAAGTGCCATGACAGAAGTAACATGATACACCATACTCAATGTAAACTAGACTCTATAGACAAGTCCTAGAGGATAGGGGCAACGATGGAAAATTTGCCCTAACATTTTGTGATTCTAATCATACTATTACCTTGTCTAAAACTATTTGTAAAACTTTGAATTAAGAGGGTAACTGTATTCCTTCAGGAAACATAATTGTGGGTTACTGCTATATAGTGATTCCAAAGAATGAATTGAGTAAGATTGCCAGATTAGATGATTCTGATTTATGACACAATTGATTGTGACACATGAATTTTGATAACGTTCATAGATTAAGCTCCCAATAAATAGTTTGAGGATTGAACAAAATTAAAAACATTTTTGACTCCGTTTATGGTCCTTGTCAAGTGGGGAAAATGAGTAAATTTTATCATAAAAATGTTAAAGATATTTTAACTTCGAAACCTCTTGAACTAATCCTCATGGACCTAATGGGTCCCTCTAGAAGTGTGAGAGATTATGTAATAGTTATATTCTTGTTATGGTGGGTGACTTTACACTATTTACTTGGGTTGATTTTATGAAAAACAAATTAGACACCTTCAATGAGTTTTTGAAAATTCTTTTAAAGATTGAAAATGAGAAGGATACCCAAGTATCTCTCATAAGAAGTGACATAGGTGGAGTTTCAAAGTCTTAGGTGATATGAAATGATTTCTAGGTAATGGATATGAACACAAATTTAGCACAACTAAGACACCTCAACATAATGGTATTGCTGAATGTAAGAATAAGACCATTAATGATAGGGTCATGTTACATGCAAAAGGGTTGCAAATTTGGTTTAAGGCAGTCCAGATAGGGTGTCACATTATTAACCGTGTATACCTTAGAAAAATACCAAATAGACATCCTATGAACTGTTGTATAATAATAAAACCTAACTTGAAGTACCTTAGAACCTTATGGAGTGTTTATTATGTCTGTAAAGAGAGAGAAACCCTTTTAAAATTCGATACTCAAGGTGATAAAGTAAATTTTATGGGTTACTCCTAATCAAGTAGGACTTACCGTTCTTACAATCTTCGTACCACAGTCATTATGGAGTCTATTAATGTAATAGTAAATGACACTAGCATAGAGAGTCATGATAGTCAAACAATAGTCCTATATGAGTTTGAAACTGTTTTTACCCTTGACACTCTTGAGATAGCTGACTCACTGCCACTTGAGGGAGGTACCAACCGAGTTTTTAAAGACCACCACCTCGAAAAGGTTATTGGTAACCCATCTGACCCCGTGTGAGATGTTTTATTTCTCTAGTAGAGCTAAAAAATGTAAATGATTTCCTTTGCGACTCATTCTGGATTAATGTTATGCAATAAGATCTTGTCTAGCTTCAGAGTCATGACATTTAGTATCTCATCCCACAACCTGAAGATAAGAAAGTTATTATCACCCGTTGAATTTTTGAAAATAAAACTAATGAGTCTGGGCTTGTAGGTAGAAACAAGGCTTGGTTAGTGGTCAAGGATATTCTTAGATAGAGGGAATAGACTTTGACGATACTTTTCTCCTCTCACAAGACTCGATTATGTTAGTCTCCTTTTAGTGATATTATGTCATTTGTAATTTAAATCTTTTCAAATGGACATCAAGTCTGCATTTTTAAACAGTATTTTGTTAGGGGAAGTATATGTAGAGAAGCCTAAGGGTTTTGTTCATCCCTCGCACCTTAACTATGTCTTTATACTTAAGAAGGATTTGTATGGATTAAAACAAGGTCCTAGAGCCTATTATGAGCGACTTTCGACCTTTTTAGTCAATAAAGGATTTAAGTGTGGTGGAACCGACCAGATATTATTCGTTAGGAAAATAGAACACCATGTTGTGATTGTATAGGTATAAGTAGATGATATTATATTTGGCTCCACCTCCTCTACTCAAGTAAAGGATTTTTTTTAATATAATGCACATTGAATTTCAAATATCCTTAATGGGGGAGTTGCAATACTTCTTAGGTTTACAAGTTAAACAGTTTAGTGATGGGTTATTCATAACACAATCTAAATATGCTACTGATCTTGTTAAAATGTTTTGTCTTGATATTTCCAAAAAAATGCGTACACCTATGAGCACATCCACTAAACCATCAAAAGAGGATCGTGAGAAAGATGTAGATCCTACCTTATATAGAAGCATGATAGGGAGTTTATTATACCTCAATGCATCTATACCATAGTTTTATTTTCCTGTATGCGTTTGTTCATGATATTAATATGCACCTAAAGATGTCATATGTGATGTGTAAAAAGGGTAATAAATATGTTAAAGTCACAATAAATTTTGACATTTGGTACACAAAAGACACTAATAGCTCTACAATTGGCTACACAGATGCCAAATGGGTAGGATGCTCATATGATAGTAAGAGCACGTATGGGGCATCTTAGTATATTAGAAATAATCTCGTAGGATGGAGTAGTAAAAACATAATTGTATAACCCTTTCAACTGCTGAATCCGAATATATAGCTACGGGTAGTTATTGTGCTTAACTGTTATGGATCAAACACATGCTTAGAGATTATGGTATTATCAAAGATAAACTAACAATGTATTATGATGACCAAAGTTCTATCAACATATCCAAAAATCCTATATAACACTCACGAACTAAGCTTATCAAGATTAGACATCACTTTATTCGTGAACTCGTTGAATCTAAGGAGCATGATATTGAATATCTTAACACTGAAAAATAATTGGTTGACCTATTCACTAACCCTTTAAACAATGTTAGATTTAAATCATTTAAAAAATCCATAGGGATGATTGTGCTTATATAATATTAACTGCATATTTGTCATATCCTTGGTAGTTTACGTGCTTATAACTGGTTTATGAGGACTTATGGTATGGTGTTTCACCGATGATTAAAGACACCTCCTTTATCTTGATAACGCAGGAGACCCTTGATATTACCTTTTCTTATGAAAATTCTCATGTAGAATAATCCATTTTAAATTCCTATTTATATTTTTTTATCCCGTTGGTTATTTGAAAAAAAATAGGTGAGAAGAACTTGAGTAATGTCTTCAAACTTATCTTCCTATATCTTTATTTGATTTAACTAATATGACATCAAGTGTTTTATTTCATGCATCTTGATTTATAAATTTATTCTACAATCTTACCATATTAGCGTATTGGTCTGTAATTAGTTGAGTAATGTATTTTGACTTATATTATTTTTGGTTCTAGGATGAAAATGGATAGAATAGCTCTTTTGTATGGGAATATAGGATTTTCTTTTTTTTACCCACGAGTATAGGTTCTTTAGGGGAATTGTATCTCCAATATCCAAAGGGTAAGATTGAGAACACACTATATGGTTGACTTAATTAAGTCTTAGCCATATAGGAGTTCCAACTAGTTTGGATATGTTGACAAAATTTTATTAGATTTTGAGCTCTTCTCTATGGTACATTGAAGGCATCACACTGCATCAAGCTACACAAAATATCAACATATCAGGGTAAAAAGGGAAGGTAAAATAACAAACTTCAGATTCAAATTCATGCAATGCCTTATGTGTGCATTAAAATATTTTTGAATCTCTTATAATATTTTTAAATATTTTTTTGGAAATTATGAAAAATTTTAAATAATTTTTAAACATATATTAATTTGGTTTTAATATGTTTTAGGATTAGAAGTTTAGCTAAATAATTCCCCAATAACTTCCTCGATAGAAAACAAAACCAGCATACACATTTGTGGTAACAAATAGGGTTTTTAAAAGATCTAAAACACGCGCGTTTTTAACAAATTTTATCTAGACAGATGTGTGCATTTCAGTATATGGTTTTGTGTTTCTTTCCTCTCACATACCTGAGATTTATTTCCAATCATTAGATAAATCCTATTCTATATACTACTTGCATTCTGAGTGAACCCCCGTGCAATGTGTAAGCACCAATCAGGTCGATTGGTGCATTAGTGACCCTTACATTTGAATTCCAACCATTGTTTTAATCTCTACGATTGATTTCCTTTGATCTTCCAAAACCCTGTTACTATAAAAAGGACCCTTATGTGATATGTTTGAGAACATTTGGCACTTTTCCAACTGAGAAAAAAAGAGAGAAGAGAGAGAAAGTATAGAAAGAATGAAAAAAAGAGAAAACCAAAGAGGAAAGAAAGTTTGAGAGTCTTTGTCCCAAACCTAAAGTAAGTTTGTTTAAAATTACTTCTGTAAAAACTAGAGTATGAGAAAAAAATCATAGTTAGGGTTTTCAGTAAGTGTTTGGAGTGTTTGGTTCTTAGTCAAGACTCTTAAAAAATAATTTCTCTTTTAGAAATAACTTTTCATAGGTTTACTTAGATTTCTGTTTAAAAAATTTTAGAAATACCACTAAGATAGTTTTTCACATATATCTTAGTTATTTCTATGTATTTCAATTATTGTATCTCAGTTTTTATTGCATATTTTTATAGATCCAACCTCTCCGTTTCAAGATCTAGAAAAGGAAACCTTAAAAACCATTTATAGTATTAGATATGAAAATTTCTCTTAAAACAATGTTTATAGTTTCTAATTTTTTTTCTTCTATATAAATAAGTTGAGTATTATATCAGTTTTTATTACGATCTAATTTCACATCTAAATAATTTTCGTTGAGAAGTCTGATTTTCTTGAAACTCAAACTCTGCATCTCATTTAGAATATTTGTAATTAATAGGACTGGTTGTATAATTTTAAGAGAGATGTGAGTAGTATTCTGCATAGTTAGGCACTTCACAGTGACCATCACTCTCACCTGAACACATATAAGTGTGTTGTTTCTTTGATAGATTATGTTTGACCGAGCCACTGAAAGGAGGAGTAAGGAACCAAGGCAAGGAATGGACAAGAGGATTAAAAGCATCATAATCATATACCGTGGGGGAGTTTTGCTCAGTATGTATATTCTGTCTTTTATCATTAGGATCTTGTGTGTTTTTATTCGTATGCTTGTAATTCCTCTAAACTATTTCCATTGGATTTTTGATTGTGGTGTAGAGGTCACCATGGATGTTTCCTTAGATTTGAAGGTTTACCACGTTAAAAACAATTTTGTCAAACTTTACTGCTTTGTGTTCTTAATTCTTGCATGGTTGGTTTCACGACAAAGAATTAGACTAGGTTTGTCACTTAAAACTTAGGTAATCAAGCTACCAGATCTTGAATCTGATTTTAATAATTTTAACACATCTTATGTTCTGATTTCTAAAAGGAGCTTCCTAAATGATTTTATTTTGGAGTTTGCTTATTGTTTAACTTTTTATTAAAAACTTAGTGAACGATTTCAAATTCGTTTCACAATCTATTTAGTTGCAAAAAAATTAGCCAATTTTTTAGCTACATGTGAAATCTACCTTCCTATATGGTATATTACAAGAACAAATGTTTGTTGATCAACCTTTTTTCTATGTGAAACAAGACAAAGATAAGAGTGTTCTTAAACTGTAGAAGGCACTCTATGGGCTGAACCAAGAACCGTGAGCATGGTACAAATTCATAGATGCATACATTGTCAAACAAGGCTTCCAAAAGTGTCCATGTGAACATAGTTCGTATGTTAAGATTGGTGATGAAGAAGTAGTACAATCAGTAGCTAGTGTTTTTATTTTTTAAAAGAAATATGTTTTGGATGTGTTGAAAAGGTTTCTGATAGAGAATTACAATCCAATTAGAACGCCAACGGAGACAAGATTGAAGTTAAGTAAAGATCCTAATGGCAAAAAGTTGACAAGACTATCTTCAAGTAAACTGTTAGAAGTATGATGTATTGGACTTAAACACGACCTGGTGTCATGCATGTTGTTAGTTTGATTAGTCGACATATGGAAAAGCCAACTAAGATGCATCTCAAGACAACCAAGAGGATTTTTTGTTACTTGAAAGGTACAAATGATTTTGGTATTCTATACAAAAGGGGTGGAAAGTAAAGTTTTATTGGATTTACTAACAATTATTATACACGTGATACTGATGATCATAAAATAACTTTTGAAAATATGTTTTTAATAAGTTCAGGTGCTATTTCCTGGTCCTTAAAAGAATTAATAAATTTTGACATTATCCACTACTGAAGTTGAGTTCGTGGAAGTTGTTTCATGTTCTTGACAAGCCATTTGGTTGAGAAGAATGCTTATAGTTCTTGGTAATCAGAATTAAGGCCCAATAATAACATTTTATGATAATGTCACCACCATTAAACTTTCGAAAAATCCAGTTATGTATGGGAAAACTAGACACATATGTAGACGCCACATTCTAGGACCCCCTAAGTATATCCTTAGGTCCCTAGCACCTCCCCATTTTACTAAAAACCCTAGGTCATACTCCGAGTACCGATCTAGAGTCCATTGGGAGAACTTAGGATCCGTTTGACTTCGGTCACCTCTATCATCAAAGTGAAATCTCTTTAAATCTTTGAAGGTATTTGAATCCCCTTTCCAATGGTCCACCCCGTGAATGAATCTGCATAGCGGTTCAGATAAATGGACCTTTTTATTATTAAAAATTGACCTAGAGGCCATCGGGATCTCCCGGGCCCTAATTTTCCCCCAATCAACTTCATCGTCAAAGTGAAAGATCTTTGAATCTTTGAAGGGCACTGAAACTCCTTTCTAATGGTCCCCCTCGTACATGAAATGACATAACCATTCGGACGAATGATTCGTTTTCCCCTAAAAATCGATCAGGACGCCACTCGGCGCTCTTGTGATCCATTTGACCAAAGTTAACTCTTCATCTCAAATGAGACTGAATGAATATCTGAAGGGAATGAATACCCTTTCCAATGGTCTACCCCATGTGCGATTCTGACTTACGGTATAGAGGAACGATCTATTTTACTTTGAGAGGTCACCGGATGCTTCCAGGCCCCAGTTAACCAAGGTCAACTTTCTGAGCCAAGACAAGCTCTTTGGAATATCAAAGTACATAGCCTAACCTTTCCAACGGTCCACCCTGTGCGCGATTCTAACTTACCATTCGAACGATAATCTCTCGTCTAATGGGCCGACTTGCTATTCCGAGCTATATTTGACCCAAAGTTAACTCCCGACCCTCGATCTATATAAAGTACTCTTAAAGGTCTCTGAATTACCTTTCTAATGATATGCTCCGAGCACTATTTAGATCAATGGATTGCGTTCTATGACTATTTTTCTAAAAAAATCTAAACGAGACTGCCAATTAGTAGCTCCGTTTGCCTGCCAATCGACAATGTGTCAAGGGTTACCTGCCGATTGGAAGGGATGGGATACGTCGATCGACACCCCCTTACCCTATAAATAGAGGGAATGACCTCACACCCAAGGCACACCTCACATCCATCAGTATCAGTGATCTCAACAACATTCTCTTGCAATTATCGAAGTTTCTTCATGTGAAACTCCATTGAATCTTATATTCCCATCATTTTCATACCCAATTTGGAAAAATCTCATTCTCTCTCATCCAACATTAATCTTATATTCAAGGGAGTTCATCTGAGATCAAATATTAAACTTCAAAGAAGGTCCAAATCATTCCCTATTTCTTAATATTTCTTGTTTTTACATTAACTACATTAGATTCATAATCTAGTTCTTACTTTAGTTCATACACATTGACATCTTTCATATTTATTAGTGTATTTCACATACTTTATTTTCTATAGAAAAAACCCCAAACAAAAAAAAGAGTGGTACGCCCATAAATACCGAACGAGATTATCCATCACACTTTTTCGAAACTAAAACACATTTTCTACACACACATATAATAAAATCCCTTTCGAATCTATGGGATAAACCCCACTCCTATGCCTCATTCGAACTATCTGGACTTTGATGCCTTTATAGGCTACGTATGCGTCTCAGATTAAAACTCGATACTCGAGTCCAATTTTCTAAATTTATAATTTCCCAAAATTTTAAAATTTCCCAAATTCTCTACTTTCCACATTTATCATATTCTCGCATTATTTTACGTATTAGGTTTGTAATCCTCGTTGGCTTTTTATCCAACACGTATTATCGTATCACCGTAATGATCAATATCACAATAAACACCTAAAATCATATTTTATATAGAATATTTTGGGAACATTCCTATGGATGACCTCACTCAATCTCTTCTATGGTATGAGTTGGGCGATTCCAGTCTCCATTATATATACACGCACACACACTTCATGGAGAAATGAAGAAAAATAATAACACAAGCCCATGAGAGGCCGAAAGGGCGGGATGAATGCGTAATACCTTTCCCTTTCGTAACTTAGCCCCCAAACCCTTTGAATGATTGTTTTCATAAGCATTAGTTCATCTTTGAGGCCTTTCTCTCGTGGCGACGACTTGTTCTTTTGCCTGTTTTGTGCAAAATAGGATGGAGACTCTATCACTTTATATTTACCCCACACCGACGATGACTGAGGTATTCCTGAATAAAAGGGGTGCGAGACCTTTAATCCCCCTTTTTTTTCCTGACCACCCATTATTAGGAAGAAGGAGAGAGAAAGAGTAAGGATGATGTGATCATCATTTTCGTGATATGGGATGGTCACCGTGGCAACTCCGCTGGGAACTTTTTTAATAAGAGGGATAGACTCTATTTGCATGGGTGTTTTGTTTTTCTACCTGTGTGCGTATGCACCTACCTGTATGTTCCCTATGTTCTCCTATATTATTTCTTGTACATATATATCTCATGCTTATATCATTACTCACTCACTCACTTGTATGTACTCTCCATGTACACTTCAAACTACATGCACCTAGGATCACTTATATCCACATGTTGCACACACCACTTAGAATATCCATGCTTAGGTGTCACTAACACGCACATCCACTTATCACACTTGTATATATCCATGCCTACTCACACTTATCACGTATCACTTGTAGCGATTCATTCTTAGGTTCACTACCACACACTCACTTGTAGATAGCTACACATCACCTACTCTCACATATCCATGCTTAGTATTGATTTACCTATTTATACTTGTACATTTTTCCCTTCTTAGTGTAATGCTCATCAATAAATATACTCTCTCCATAATATATTAATCAAGAATCATGAATTTTACACACTACATCACCAAAGATCATGGCTATTTACCAAATTTTGTCTCGTAACTGGGGGGTCACTTCGTGATGGGCGCTAGTCTGGCAGGTCGCAATCAGCCTAAGCGATATGACTCTTACCTTCCATTGGACAAGTTCCTTTGATGTATATCGAACGATTCCCCCCACATCATATCACTTGACCAAAGTCATGACGGGAGGTATATCGCAAGGAACTCATTCACGTATGTCTAGTATATCGAATTCTCTCTCACATGTACTGCCCCCACGAGGTATATACTAAGGCAATTCACATACATTCGGGTATATCAAATGGCTTGTCCACATGTATTGATTGCCCTTAAAAGTACGACGTATATCATGAAAGTCATACCAAAGGGGGGAACCCTTCCAATTAACCCAACAACTGCATACCCCCATATAGGTGTCGAACGTAGGGCACTCATATTTAGTTTGAATATTTCTACCCAAAACTCTTTTGAAATAATGGGTCAGAATGCCGCCCAATGTTTTACGCAAATTCATCTTTTTCAAAATAGGACCCTATCCATGAGCCTGGCAACAAGTCCATCCGTATTTTTTACATATTTTTCAAACATATTTTCCCAGGCTTGGGTCTCGTCCAACATTTATTTTTTCATTTAGGTAAACCTAATACAAGTGAGAACATAATAAACATAAAAATAATCATGCTAAGACCCATCTCCTATTTTTTACTTATTTGTTTACCGAAAGTGTCAAAAACATTTTTCCATTTTCTATCAAAACTACTAAAAACATTTTCCTCCCTTTTTTCCAAAAACATTTGTCATCCTCTTTTAAAAAAATATCAAAAACATTGTACTTCTTTTTTCAAAAATAATAGTTTTTCCCTTTCTCTTTCAAAAATAAATTTAATTTTTTCTCCTTCTTAGGTCAATCGCATACCTGACCCTTGGCTTGGCTCCCTATTGTCTTCGGTCTTAAGTGGAACTGCCCCAAGGCTCCGTCAGTTCCCTCACTTCTTCCAATTCTAGAATTCATCTTCATTCGTTTTCAATGGAGAATACAGATGAGGCACCAAATGTACAGTCGAATTTCAAAACAGTCCTAGACCACACTGCCTAGATTAACAACCTTCAAACCGAGGTTCAGGAGATGCACTAAAACTAGGTTCCTGTTATCGAAGATTGAGAGGTCCTCTTCCCTCGCTCTATGAGTCCACCCACACTCAAGCCTATATTTGTTCCCGAGGAATATCATCATGATCCATGTGCTCCTCCTGTTAATAGGCTGCTACTAGCCCAGTTCCTTCTGTCAAATCTTGTCTAGCCAAGGGTTAACTTACTCATGACTGTTGATCTGAAGGAGGAAGAATTGAACAAGGTCAAGGAAGACCTTAAGATGTTGCCCAAGAAGTTTGACCAAGTCAGGATCTCTGGTATTTACATGGACTACACCCACATGTCTCCTTATCTTAAAGCAAGGTTATCAAAAAAATTCAAGATGCCCAACATCGAGAAATTTGAGGGTAGTGAACACCCAATTATTCATCTCTGCAGTTATCACTAGACCATATAATTTTTGACACGACCTAAAAATTTGACTCGAACTCGACACAATTTTTGTGGGTCAGGTCATGTCTAAACAGGTCCGTGCTGAAATCGGGTCAGACCCGTCTAACCCGTTTATTAAACCATTCGTGTTTCGGGTCAACCCTCTAACCCACAATTGACCTAATTATTTTTCGAGTTCATTTCGGGTCAAAAACCTATTAAGCACATTTAGACACGATTAATTTTAAACCATTGATTTTCAAATCTAACGGTCAAAAAAAAGAAAAACCAAAAGGGTTAATTAAAAAACCTATCCTAACCTAACTCATTTAAAAAAAAAGGAAGGAACAGCACACGCATCCTAAACATAAACCTCTCTTCTGTCACCGACCTTATCTATTTCCTCTTAGGTCTTCTCACTTATCTCTCTTCTATTATCCTTTCTCTCTCTCTCTCTCTCTCTCTCTCTCCTCTTATCCACACACACACACACACACACACACACACACACACACACAACACAACACACACACACAACACAACACACACACATGCACATAACACACATAGCACACGACACACGCGAGCGCGCACACACACACACACAGCACACAACACACATGGATTTTCACAGCACACATAGACGCACACAGAACACACACGCACACAGAACACAGAACAGACACGCACACATCACACACGTACACATCACATCACACACGTCTAATTCTATAGTGCACACCTGATAATCGAGTTGTTTTTCAGTCAATTATTTGAATACACTTCCTTTTTTACACGTATCAAGCTTTAACACACCAAAAATATATTAAGTTTAATTTTTATAGCGCACACACGCATATTTATTTTGATTTTTATGCCAAAAATCAAACTGTTAACCAATTTTTATGACATTAATTTCTATTTACACAATTGTAAAGTCAACAATTGTATTAAGTTCTTTTAGCTTAGTATTAAGTTTAATTTTTACACCAAAAATATATTACGTTAAACAATTGTAAAGTCCCTTTTGTTCTCCTCATGAAATTGGTAATTTGATAGTTTTGAGTTGGTAAACAGTTTTGTGTTGGTATATAGTTAAATCATAATTGGTAAACTGTAGGAACACGATAATTCACGATAGTTAAACAGTTTTGTGTAGTAAGGTACCTCTAAATGAAAATATGTTTCGATAGAGATCACTCAATTGCTTTTGTTCTCCTCATGAAATTGGTAATAAACAGTTTTGTGTAGTTGCTAATAAATATGCATCTGTATTTAGTAGCCTTTTTAATAATAAGGGAAATTGCAAACTGTTAACCAATTTTTATGACATTAATTTCTATTTAGTTTTATCTTGGCTTAGTATCACTATATATTGGCTAATGAATATTAAATAATGTCATTTTTGTAGATGGAGTCGAATGGGCTAAATGTCAATTTGCTCAATAATTCTATTGATGTTGATGTAATGATGGAGGATGATGATGATGACGATGATGACGTTATACAAGTGGATCAAGTAAAGTCACAAGAAGGTGTAAACAAATCCACTAATAGTGCTATGGGCCAAATCAAAGGAGGCAAGCTTAAAAGGAGATGTACTTCTAATGTGTGGCCTTATTTTGAGATTCTCAAGCAAAAGGGCGTAGATGGTAAAATAAGATGTAAGTGCTAGAAATGTGGGACTGTCTTCATTTGTGATAGCAGGTGTGGAACCGGCAATTTAAAGCGTCATACAGATAAATGTGAAATGACAAGCACTCAGGACATAAGATAATTGATTGCTCAATAACAACTAGCGGCAAATACTATGTCATTGGATGACCCAAAGTTTAATCCCGAAGTATATAGGGAGATGCTAGTTCCTTCCCTCATTATCCACGATTTACCATTTTCATTTGTTGAGTATAAGGGCATAAGAACACTCTTCTCTTATTTACGTGATGATGTACCACTCATATCTCAAAACACCACTAAAGCGGATGTGTTAAAAATATACCATATAGAGAAGGATAGGATTAAACAAATACTAGATGAAGCTCCTATAAGGGTATGTCTAACTTCAGATTTATGGTCATCAATTGTTACGGATGGGTATATATGTGTTACTACACATTTTCTTGATAAGGATTGGGTGTTGTAAAAGAGGATTTTGGTTTTTTCTTATATGGTGCCCCACATAATGGGGTTTCTTTATGTGATAAAATTTGCTCTTTTTTGAGGGAGTGGCGGATAGAAAAAAAAAATGTTTTCTGTGACCTTAGATAATTCTTCTTCAAATGATTCATTTGTTACCATGTGCCGAACACAACTAAATACTAGAAAGGCTCTTTTGTGTAATGGGGATTTCTTTCACATAAGATGTTGTGCACATGTGCTTAATTTGATAGTTCACGATACCTTGAAAGAAATTGATGTGGGTGTTCAAAAGATTTGTGAAAGCATCAAATATATAAAAGGTTCACAAGCTAGAAAAGTTTGTTCAATGTGCCAAATTGTTATCTCTAGATGTTAAGAAAGGCTTGATACAAGATGTTCCAATAAGATGGAACTCAATTTTTTAATGCTTGAGAGTGCTCTTTTCTACCGTGAGGTTTTTTCTCACTTGGAATTAATTTATTCAAATTATAAGCATTGCCCTATGGAAAGTGAGTGGGAGAATGTTAGAAAATATGCAAGTTTTTGGGTGTTTTTTATAATATAACTTGTGTTTTCTCCTGCACAAAGTATCCTATAGAAAATTTGTACTTCTTTTTGGTGTTTATGGCGTACTTGACATTGAAAAACCAAATGAAAAGTAATGATCCATACTTGCAAAACATGGCGATTATGATGTTTGAAAATTTTGAGAAATATTGGGTTGAATTTAGCATGATTTTAGCTATAGCCGTGACACTAGATACAAGGTACAAAATTCATTTTGTTGATTTTTGTTATAAGAAAGTGTATGGGGTTGCATCACCTCAATCAGGGGAAGTCTGAGAAATTTGTTTGTATTATTTAGTGAATATGATGTGAAGCCTCCTTCTTGTAGTTCAGTGCAAAACAGGTTCATTGATAGTTTAAATGATGCATCCTTCAGGATGGATACAAGAGATGTACTAAAGGTGAATTTATTTTTATTAATTTCTGTTCATATAACTTCTACTAAAGGTAAATTTATCTATTTTTTATTCATACAACTTGTTTAGGAGTTTGATGATTTTGAAAGTGAGGAATTTGGTTCTTGTGCTCAAAAGTCACAACTAGAGCTTTATTTGGATGAACCAAGAGTTGATAGGAATGTCGACTTAGATGTTTTATCTTTTTGGAAAGAAAATAAATTTAGGTATCCCCAACTTGCTGCAAGGAAAGAGTTGTTTTGAGCATTCTTGTATCTATGGTAGCCTCGGAATCTACATTTAGTATGGGTGGAAGGGTTATTGATTAATACGGAAGTTCATTGAAACCCGAGGTGGCAGAAGCGTTACTTTGCACAAAAGATTGGCTCTTCGGTGCTATTGGTAATTTGTATATTTGAATTTTTTTTTTTTTATTGTTTATATTTCTTTGTTTTGATTTTAATTTTTATTTGTGAATGTAAAATCTGCACAAGATCAACTTGATGATCTCACGAAAAATATCTTAAACTTTGATATCAACACGGAAAATGCTCCTTCATCATCATCAGCCAAATGCTCAACTTCCACTACACTAAAATGATAAAATTGACACCCTTTAACCGACCAGCCTTGTCGCGATCACGATCAATGTCCTAGAAACTTTCCCACTAAAAAAAAACCTCCCTCTTCTTTTTTCCCACCATTTTCTATTCCCTCCATTTCTCTCTCTAAGCGACTTCACACACACTCTCTCTCTCTCTCTACGATTTTGGTATGTTTTCTCTCTTTCTCTCTCTCTATTTGTCTTCCATTTGTATATATGCGCGTGTGTGTAAATGTGCATGTGTGTGTGTGTGCGGTGGGGGGAGGGGGCAGGGCTGGGGGTGGGGGTGGGGAGGGGGAGGGGGGATGTATATGTGCGTGTGTGTGTATATGCGTGTGAGTGTATGTGTATGTATATGCATGTGTGTGTATATGTGCGTATGTGTGTATATGTGTGTGTGTGTGTGTGTGTGTGTGTGCATGTGTGTGGTGGGCAGTGGTAGTGGGGGGCAGGGGGCATGGCTGGGAGGTGGGGTGGGGTGGGTAGGGGGCAGGGGATGGGGTTGTGTGTGTGTGTGTGTATGTGTGCTTGTGTGTGGTGGGGGGGAAGGGGGTGGGGCTTGTTAATTTTTTTTAATTAAATTTTTATTGGTTTATTAGATATTGCCCCTCATATGCAAGCAGTGTCCCTTGTGAAAGAATTGATTGCTTAAATATTGATTGGTTATTAATATTTTTA
The DNA here is from genome assembly GCA_949130495.1 of Sambucus nigra. Taxonomy (NCBI): domain Eukaryota; kingdom Viridiplantae; phylum Streptophyta; class Magnoliopsida; order Dipsacales; family Adoxaceae; genus Sambucus; species Sambucus nigra. The sequence continues at coordinate 431,477,683 of OX422220.1, read as the reverse complement.
GTAAATTAATAATTAGTGCCCCTTTCGTATGCAAGTAGGATTACCCCTCATTGTAAATTAGTAAATTAATAATTGTATACTTTAATTGTTAGTGTAATTGATGAAAATAATTAATAGAGTAGATGAATTAGAAGGAGTACGGGATACACATTTGCTGTTGCTATTGCGGTTGGATTTTAGTGGATTGATGTTCGGTTGGTTAATTTTAGAAGTGGCATGACCACTGGATTATTGTCCATATGGGGGTGGGATTTTTCAACTTTTTTTTATAACTACTTCGTATCATGAACAATATATATATATATATATATATATATATAATATGATAGTTAAATGAAACATACTTGAAATTACATATAGTGCACATAGATACTAGACTTCTAGTTCTTATGCGTACGCATTCAATAACCCTTAGTCCCATTCGAGAGTCATTACACCTGTAATGAGATCTCTCGAATTTTACCGTTTGGACAGTTTGGAACTGCTTAATTTTTGTATAATATTATTCTTAGTGGCTTAAAGTTGTTACTTTTGGAGGAAGTTCGGCATTCGTATCCTAATGTTCTCTGGGTACATACTAGATTGACAAATGTGATTGTTATTTCAATTGATCAATTAAAATAACACTCACACTTGCCAATCTACGTCGTGTACTTGGAGAACGATGTGAATATGCTGCCAAATGTTTCTCAAATCGTAACAATGTGCATGAGTTGTTAAGTATATTATAGAAATATGCGGTCTTGAATGGGATAGGACCACTCACCCTTTAGAGGAGATGGGGGAAATAGAAATTTCTATTATAAATTGAATTTGAATTTGAAATTTAAAATTCGAATATAAATAAGACATAATTAAATGAAATGTACTATAAATCTAAGTTTTGTTTATATTAATCTAGTAATATACTCTTCTTACCTTTAATAGGTGATTAGTTGTGCTAGCTGTGATGGGATATCCTAAATACAAAGAGTGGATGGGTGAGACAAATAGAATGGGGGATGTGTTTCGTTGAGGTGCTAATGAATTTGTGAAATACGCAAAGAGATGTCATAATGATGAAGAGTTTTCATGTTAGTGTGCTAGGTGTAAGAATGGTAAGGTGTTTGAGTGGAAAACAGTTGAACTACATTTGCTAAGATGGGGTATGCAAGATATTTATCAATTTTGGAGTTTTCACGGTAAACTGAAAGTTCCTTTTATCCCTGAACAACCTTCATAACAACCTTCAACAAGTAGGATAGATGTAGAAGGGGACGATGTAGATCATAATATGTTAGAGGATTTAGTTGATGATGCGTACGAAGTTTATGAAGAGAAGGAGAATGAGGTTACTGATGATGTGCAAGGTTCAGGTGCTCGTGAAGATATCATGATAAACCTTGACGATGACTACCAAAGTTTAAAATTTAAGATGACCCAACCATTATACTCTTGATGTGAGAAAGATCAAATAAATTTACATGCCATGGTTGGTTTGCACAATTTGAAGGCGCAGTACGGTTTGTCTAGCAATAGCGTGATAGGAATTCTGAATTGGGTGAAGGGCTTACTACCCAAGGAGAATACGCTTCCAAATAGTTATCCCGTTATGAAGATTAATTTTAAAGGTTTGGTAATGAAGTATAAATCGATTCATGCTTGTGTGTATGACTGCATACTATACGGAAAGGAGTATGAAAATCTCGATCGTTGTCCAGTATGCGATGAACCTAGATATGTCCAATCTACTAGCAAGGAAGGCACAAGATCAAAAGTACCTCAAAAAGTCTTAAAATATTTTTCCGCTAGGCCTAGATTAAAGAAATTTTTCACAGTACCATGGATAGCGGAGGAAATGACTTGGCATGCTAGGGAAGGAGTAGGGGGTAATCTCACGCGTCATCCTATTGATTATACATCTTAGAGGAGGATGAATTATGAGTATCCCAATTTTTCTCCAGAATAGCGCAACATTTGTTTGTCTATATAAATAGATGGTTTCAATCCATTTAGAAATCTAATCACCAATAAGAGTGTATGTCCAGTGTACTAGCCCCACTCAACCTCCCTCTTTCATAGTGTATGAGACTTGAATTTTTTATGCTGTCTTTGTTGATACCTGGGTCAAAGGCAACAAGTGATGATATCGACGTCTACCTGGATTCTTTGGTAGAAGAATGAAATGAGTTGTGGGAAGAGGGTGTTCAAGCATTTGACTCTTTTATAAAAGAAGAGTTTACGCTAGAAACTGTGTTAATGTGGGCAATTAAAGATTTTTCAGCTTATGGGACATTATTCGATTGTGTAGTACATGATTATTTGAGGTGTCCTATTTGTGGAGAGGAGACTGAGTCTCTTCGTCTATCCACTAGCTCAAAAAATGTATACAATTGCCATAGGTGGTTTTTACCCCCCGACTCATAGTTTTAGATTTGAGAAGGGTTCTAATTTTTTATCGGACGGGATTGAATATAGGCTACCGCTGAGACAACTTTCAGGTTCAGAATTTGAAAGTAAATCTTCTGATTGTGGTCCTAATATGCCGGGTAAGAATCCTAAATTTAAGAATGTTAAGCATAAGAAGACCCCAACTAGGAATGAAATGAGATAAGAAAGGCATGGTCTAGGAGGTCAATTTTATTTGACTTGCCTTATTGGAAGAATAACCCGATGCGCCATGTATTGGATGTGATGCATGCAGAGAATAACCTCGTTGAACATATTGTGGGCACTTTACTTGGGGGGAGTCATTCGAAAAATGGAGAAAATGCACGAAAAGACCTTAAATCGTTGAAACTTAAGTCACAACTATGGTTGAAAGAAGATAGTAGAGGAAGGAAAATAATTCGCCCTGGTGTGTTTACTTTGACGAGTGGGGAAATGAATGTGCTTTTAGACACAATATATAATTTGAAGGGTCCATCTAATTTTTCATCCAAGTCGTAAAGGATTGTGAATTGTGCTACTGATGATTTACATAAGTGTAAGTCTCACGATTGGCATGTGATCATGCAATTGGTTCCTCTATTGTTTAAGCACCGTTTCTCCAAGCACAAGGATTTGTGGAGGGATATTATGCAAATTAGTATTACCTTCTCACTTTTGTGTGAAAAGGTAGTCAATCGAGAACACATAGTGGCCGCAAAATTGGCGGTGATCGAAGCGATTTCTGTGTTGGATAAGTACTTTCCCCAGCATTCTTTGTCATAAAAGTTCACTTGTTGGTACACCAATGTGACGAGGCACTTCTTTGCGGTCTAGTTAGATATCATTGAATGTATCTGTTAGAAAGATTGATGAAAGTTTTTAAAGATTACGTCAAGAATATGCGATACATTGCAGGATCAATGGCAGAGGAATACCTCACCGTGGAGTCATCAATCTATACTCGGGAATATAAGCCTGACTCGACTAGCGTTGATGACACTGATGAGTTCGTCGATGATGGTGGTCATGTGGTGGGAAAATGAGTGAATATAATGAGTTTGCAACATTAACAAGTAGTTCGTTATCTATTTGACACACATGAAGATGTCGAAGAATGGAAAACGTAAGTTTAAATTATTTTAAGTTTTACATTATTTTAGATTATTTTATACATGATTAATTTTGTAATATGCAGAAAATATGAAGCCTATGAGAACAATAAAAGATGAAAAACAATGGTACACTCAGATAGCAAATTTAGGTTGTGGTTGTCACAAGAGGTAATTATCCTACAAGACCGTTATATAACGTTACATTACACTAAAACTTTACAACTAACCTAATTAATTTATCTACATTCTCAGCTCTTAAAGACAGGTGATGCGACATCAAGGCTTGCTCGTCTATCCACTGGACCCTTATTCATGGCACAAGAGTACAAAAAGTTTCGATTTAGCGGTTACGTATTCGGCGCAAGGGTGTACAAGGAAAGTACAAATGTACAGAACTCAGGAATTTCATACAAGGCTCTTACATTCTTTCGAGCGAGCGCAAAAGATAAAATCCTTGTTGAAGCTGAAATGACTTACTATGGTGTAATTCGAAATATATTTGAATTGGATTACATAAGCTTCAAAGATGTTGTATTTTACTGTGACTGGGTTAGAGTTGAGGATAAAAATACTTGTAAAGTTGATCATGGAACCAATTTGATCATGGTTGACTTGTCCAAGTTATAAAGCAACGATCACGTGAGCGATGAACCGTTTGTTTGTGCATTTCAAAAGGTCAACCAAGTGTTTTACTCGGAGTATATCAATAATGAGTCGTGGTTAATTTTCCTACAAGCGCCAAAGCATCTAAATAGTAGTGTGGATAAATTGGCTGCTCCTACCAAATATCAATCCATTTTTTATGATTACCCGAATTTGAATTTTATTTTCAATTTGTAATAAATATTCCAATTTGTACTTTATCAATACATTTTTAATGCTTTTAATTTATTTGCACTTTATCATTTTCACTCTTGTGTAGTGTGCGTGTGTGTGGGCAGTAAGGGTGAGGGTAGGGGAATTTTTAGTAATTGTACATATTATAAGTTAGATGCCGTTGTTTTGGAATTCAAAATTGAAGTGTTAAACAGTAATAATTCATTTGTATTTGTAGTAATTGTACATATTTTTATGTCTTCTTCTAATTCATTTGGAATTGTACTAATAATAACATTTTTTTTTATAGAAAATGTCTCCTTCAGGTATTAAGGTGAGGATGATGATACTGGTTATGGTGATGTCTATAAAAAATGATCTCAAGATTGGGGATGGTCGTTGAGAACAAGATGGGGATATTAGCGAGATCCCTCGTGCTGGTAAAGACGATCATCAGCACACTAGTTGGAGGGAGGTGCCAAATGATCTCAAGATTGCTATTTGGGCGGAACTATAGGCAATGTATTTATATTTATATTTATATGAATATTTCAATTTCAATTTCAATTTATATTTATTGGCAACTAACATTGTATTTATTGGACAGGAACAATTCAGCCTGGCCCCAGAACTACACAATTCCATCTTGGAGCAGTTGAGGGAGCAACACAAGACGTGGAAGAAAAATTTACGGAGCCGGTACTTTGGGAAGGCCCGAGACTCCATTATCCGAATGCGTGACTCCGTCCCGTCGAAGGAGCCGATCCCATTGGCACAATGGAAAAAGTTCATTGACAATGAGATCAGGGAGCAACAATTGGCATCTTGCCAACCGGGGAGTGAAAATCGGGCGAAAAAGACGGACCTGCACTACTCCGGTCGGACGTCTTACGCCGAGGTGGAGCATAGGATAATGGTAAGATTTTATTTTTCTATAATTACATAAATATGGTATTCTGCATTATTTTACTTTGCGGGGCTGATACTAATTTTGCATTATTTTATTTCAGGGGACGGGGAGTGGCCCTGGGGGTAGGTCACATAGGCTCGATGCTTATGTCGATATTCAGACGAAGAAGGAGAAGGATAAGGAGGTGTCCCCGATTGTCGCGTCCACGATTGTAAGTAATCCGACAATTTAATTTTTGTTAATTACATTATAATTTTTTATTTACTTATTTAACTAATCATGTTCTTTTTGTCGTTTCAGGCAAAGCTTAAGAAAGTGCATGAGTCGCAGTCTGATGCCGATAAGGCAACTTTGTCCATGGACGCACTCATCCAAGTGCTTGGCGATGATTGTAAGAGGAGGACAAGGGGGGTGAGCCCACAGGTGGCCAAATCGAGGATCATCACATTGGAGATGAGCAACACCATATTGGCTCAAACGGTGGACTCGCGTGACACGAAGTTGTCCCGTTTAGAGGCGATCGTCCAAGATATGTTCTCATTCATGAAGCATTCATTGGGCAAAAAGCGTAAGGGTAAAAGGAATGAAAAGGTGATGAAGGAGGAGGTGGAGGAATATGAGGATGTGGACCTCGCTACTTCATCGCCGACATGTGTGGACTCTAATGCTCTAGTCCCTATTTGGCTCCCTTCGACCGACCGATGACGACACTTGGTTGGCCGAGCATTTTTATAAGGGACATATTTGATGGCTAGCGGATATGGATGGGGTTAAGGGAATTGAATACCATCCAGGGTATGCATGTTCATGGACGTACGCTTCAAGACATCGAGGCCAGGGTGCTCGTCACGCATGTGATACCCGGGAAGGAGAACTCCCCACTGTGATTGTGCGAATAATGCGGCACGATGCATATTCAAGGGTGTATCAATTCGTATATCGTGTGGCCTATCCACCTCCTCAAACCTACCCCCGACATGTAGTGACATTATTTGAATTGAATTTTTTTAGGTTGTTACATTTCAATTATATTTGGATTATATCATGATGCATATTGTTTTGAATGTATATTTGCATTATCTAAATTTTATTTGGATATATGATGTTTGAAAAACTACAACGTCGCTATAAAAGGTACAAATATACTACTGGGCAGTGGCAGTGCCAGTGGCCATACTACCTAGCAGTTTGCTTTCAATTATACGCAGAATTATCACGGTCATTGATTGTGACAAGTCCTTGATAAAGAAAACTTATCACGGACTTGTCACGGTCAATGACCATGACAATTTTTTTAAATGCCACGGGTTTGTCACGGTTTTTGACCATTACAAATATTGTCAAGGTCAAAGACCGTGACAAGTCCGTGATAACACAAGTTGTCACCCCCAGACTTGTCACCATCATTGACCTTGACAAGTTGGACTTGTTATGGTCAATGATCGTGACAATCCGACATATTTGGTGTAGTGTTCTTTTTCAGTTTCGGGTGTGTAATTATCACATTTTAGTAAGAAAAATTGTATTATAACTTTAATAAAAAAAATCTAATTGTTATTTGAACATTTGAGTTTACAATAACTGATTTTCATGAAAAAAAAATTAAGTTATAGTATTCTAACATCTATTCGTTTGTATCATTTTTAATGGATGCTTACATTTTTTTTAGGTATATGAGTTGAAGGGTTCCTTTTTGGCGTAGATTGAAGTCTTGAAGATTAACTCCACATCTTTGTAGTTTGGTTGTTTATATTTTGGATCTGGATTATATGATGGCACTTTAAACCTTTTATGAATTCGTTTAAGTATTATTTTGTACTTGTTTATGGATTTGATCAAAATTCATAAACTTGTTAATGGATTCGTTTAAGTATCTTTGTAGATTGGTTGTTTATATTTTGGATTTGGATTGTATGATGGAAATTTCAAAACCCTTTATGGATTCATTTAAGTATCGTTTTGAACTTGTTTACGGATTTGATAAAAATTAGTACGTTATTAATCTTATGTATGAACTTATGTTAAATAAATAGCTTAATGGTTAATAATGTACTATGTACGACTAAGGACCTATTTTATAAAACGGGTAGAAAAATAACATGTTTATTAGTTGGGTTATGCGGGTCGTGTTAGGTTTTCGAGTTAAACATGACATGTTTATTAAACGGGTTATACGTATCATGTCGGGTTTTCGAGTTTAACACGACCTGTTTATTAAATGGGTTAGTGGGTCGTGTCTGGTTTTCGAGTCGAACACGACTCGTTTATTAAACGGGTTATGCGGGTCATGTCGTGTAACCCTTTTATTAAATTTGTAGTGTCTGAGTTTTATCTTTTGACACGATTAATAAACGTGTCGTGTTCGGGTTGAGGGTTTTATCAGAATACATGGGTCTCGACACGACCCGAACCGGACCCGCAAACACGAATTTCCTGGCCTAGTTGTCACCAAGTTATGTGCCTTATAGTAAATAATGACCCAAATATTCCAACAGACTTTCAAGGACATCGCTCTTCGTTGGTTCTTATCTCTCGATGAGTCAAGAAACCGCAGTTGGGAGGATGTTGCCTGCAAATTCATGTCAAAGTACAAGTACAATGAAGATTTACACCTTACCTTCCATGATTTAGAGCTTCTCAAATAAAATCTTGGGAAATTAATCATCTACCATGACCAACTGACCTTACGAGGAGGAGCAAGTCAGCATCGTAAAGAAGAACTTCTTACCCCATGTCTGAGCGACGATAGGAAGACAGTACTACCCTCATTTTTTAGACCTTCGAGAACCAGGAGTAGAAATCAAAGAAGGTATTTCCAAGACAAAAATTGAACCGAAGAAAGCATTTAGACTGTTCATTCCCATAAAGTATGAATAGACTGCCAGTACCTGACCCTCGTCCATTATCAAACCCACTTTCTAAAAATTTAAAACTAGACGCCCGTTGTGACTTTCATCAAACTTTCGGCCATACCATCGACCATACCATCAAACTGTCGGCCATACCATCAAACTGTCCGAGTAGAGAGATAGATTGGGATCGATTTGACACCGGGCACTCGGCCTATTGCCCGCACACCTTACCATATGGCTCCAGCTGAGATGAGAGAGTTACGGGATCAGATTGAGCAGTTGTTGGGTCAGGGGTTTATACGGAGGAGCACTTCGCCGTGGGGTGCCCCTGTGTTGTTCGTGAAGAAGAGGGATGGATCGTTGAGGTTGTGTGTAGATTACCGGGAGTTGAATAAAGTCACGATACGGAATAAGTATCCGTTGCCCCGAATCGATGACTTATTCGACCAGCTGAGAGGAGCTTCTTTCTTCTCAAAGATTGATTTGCGATCAGGATACCATCAGTTACGTATCAGGGAAGAGGACATCTCGAAGACTGATTTCTTAACGAGATATGGTTCCTACGAGTTTCGGGTTATTCCTTTTGGCTTGACCAACGCTCCAGCCATGTTTATGGACTTGATGAATAGGGTGTTCAGAGAGTTCCTAGACCAGTTCGTCATTGTTTTCATTGATGACATTCTGGTTTACTCCCAAACAGAGGAGGAGCACGCCGAGCATTTGAGGTAGGTTTTGCAGACGCTATGTCAGAGCGAGCTGTATGCAAAGTATGAGAAGTGTGGGTTTTGGCTGAAGGAGGTTCAGTTTTTGGGACATATTATTTCCGACCGGGGGATATCTGTTGATCTGGGGAAGGTATCCGCGGTGAGGGAGTGGGGACAGCCCACGATACCGACTGAGATCCGTAGTTTCTTGGGCCTAGCAGGATACTACAGGAGGTTTATTCGGGGATTCTAAAAGATAGCGGGTCCTTTGACACATCTGACTCGTAAGGGTGTGCCGTTCATTTGGAGTGATGCCTGTCAGTTGGCATTCGATGAGTTGAAAGACAAGTTGACTTCAGCACCTGTGTTAGCATTGCCGAGACCGGGAGTTGAGTATCTAGTTTACACCGATGCGTCCTTACAAGGACTTGGAGGTGTATTGCAGCAGGAGAGCCAGGCCATAGCTTATGGTTCCCGTAAGCTTAAGCCTCACGAGAAGAATTACCCCACCCATGACTTGGAGTTAGCGGAAGTGGTATTTGCCCTTCAGATTTGGAGACATTATCTTTTGGGGGAGAAGTTTCGATTGTTCACGGACCACAAGTCCCTACAGTACCTGTTCACGCAGAAGGAGTTGAATATGCGGCAACGGAGGTGGCTTGAGTTTGTGAAGGACTATCATTTTTATATCCAATATCACCCAGGGATGGCTAACGTGGTAGCAGACGCGTTGAGCCGTAGACCAGTAGATGAGGTGGCAGAAGTGTGTAAGGCAAAGTGGAAGGAGTTGGGACACCAGGATGAAGTGGCCCGATCGTTCATGTCTGTGATGACTGTTACACCGCAGATTGTCACGAAGGTGGTACAGGCACAGGCAAATGACTCGTTCTGTCAGGAACAGATAGTTCGATTACTAGCAGAGGGAGCCGAGTCCTATACCATTAGCTCAGACGGAGGATTACGCTTCAATGGGAGACTGGTAGTTCCGAAATGGGAGGAATTGCGACACGAAGTGATGGCAGAGTCGCATGGCTCATGGTTCGCGGTACATCCCGGTGGGAACAAAATGTACCAAGACATGAGACGTCAGTATTGGTGGATCGGGATGAAGAGAGATATTGCTATGTTTGTTTCTAAATGCGCCACTTGTCAGCTGGTAAAAGTGGACCATCAGAGACCGGCAGGACTTCTACAGCCATTAGAGGTCCCGATATGGATGTGGAAGAGCATCTCCATGGACTTTATCACGGGGTTACCTACGTCACAGAGGGGTCACGACTCCATTTGGGTAATTATGGACAAGTTGACCAAAGTTGCTCATTTTCTACCCGTAAGGACAGACTACACTACGGGACAATATGCCCATCTTTTTATTGCAGAAATAGTGAGACTTCACGGCGTGCCCCTAAATATCGTGTCTGACCGAGACAAGATATTTGTTTCACGGTTTTGGGAGAGTTTTCAGGAGGCCATGGGCACGGATTTGCGATTGAGTACGGCATATCACCCGCAGACCGATGGGCAAACCGAACGTGCAAATTAGATGTTGGAGGACATGTTGCATATGTGCATCATTGATTTTGGGGGTGGATGGGAGCACTATCTTCCACTGGTGGAGTTTGCTTACAACAACTCCTACCAGTTCACCATTGTCATGGCTCCATTTGAGGCGTTGTACGGTAGACCTTGTCGTTCCCCAGCATATTGGTTGGAGGTGGGGGACCACAAACTACTTGGGCCGGAAGTGATTCAGGATACTTCGGCAAGGATAGAATTGATACAGAGTCGCATTCGGGTAGCTCAAGATCGACAGAAGAGCTATGCTGATGCGAAGAGGTTCTTCAGGGAGTTCCAAGTGGGGGACCAGGTTTTACTCAGAGTATCTCCTATGAAGGGGAGTATGCGATTTGGGAAGAAGGGGAAGTTGGCACCGAGATACGTGGGACCATTTCCTACCATCGAGCGGATTGGGTCTGTTGCGTATAGACTTGGGTTACCGGAGCATTTACACAGGATTCATGATGTGTTTCATATTTCCTCGCTAAGGAAATATCTTAGAGACGATTTGGCTCATTCTCACATTGCTTTGGAGGACATCGATCTCCAGCCTGATAGCTCCTACGAGGAGGGGCCGATTGCTATTTTGGACCGAAGTGAGCGGAAACTGCGGTCAAAGATAGTTCCGTTAGTACGTGTTCAGTGGCGGCATCATAATGCCAAGGAGTCCACATGGGAGCGCGAGGATGAGATGCGCGAACGTTATCCAGAGTTTTTTTTACCAGGTACTTTTTAGTTCCGAATTTTGGGACGAAATTATGTTATTAGGGGGGAAGTATGTAATACCCCGCATTTTTATCGATATTTATTTATGGGATTAATTAAATTAAATGTGAATTAATTGAGAATTAATCCGGATAAAATACTAACGAGATGTGAGTTGGTATTTGATTATAATGTGTATATATGGCAATATATGAATATTGAAAATATTGAAATTGTCGCGAGGCTGAAATACGGCAATTTGGAAAATTTAGTTGGGACGCATGTGACAGTCGTGTCAGGAATGTAATTATTTGAATTAAACAGTGAATTTTATTTTTATCAACCGTATGGTCATTTTGAGTGCGCCAACGAGTCCGGAAGGGTCGAAATAGTCAGAAAACACTAGCCGGGGGTTTAGTTTGGGTCCCGGGGCATTTTTAAGCCATACCGGCAACCCAAAAGGGTAGTTTGGTAATTTAGGAATTTTGGGAATTAAAACCCACGAAAATTAGAAGTTAAAATCTGATTTAGTCTTTACCCACTAAACCCACTAACAACACTAAATGACTTAATGGGCTACGAGAGTTATTGGAAGAAATTTTAAGAGGTTCCTAAGGCAACCTCTAAACCACCATTGTCATCTTGGAGAAGAACTTGTAGAGAGAGAAAGAGAGAGGAGAATTCTGCAGAGAGAGAGAAAGCAATTCAACCTTCTTCAACCAACAACAAAAATCTGAAGAACATAAGGCAAGTGATTTAGTTAAAATTGATTCAATGAATGTGTTCTTCCTTGTTTAGTGTAATTATCGAATTTTGTCTTGGAAGATTGATATAGACCCATGAATTTGAGGATTAACACTATAAACCATGTTAGGAATTGCATGTATACATATTCTGGACGAATTATGAATCCAAAACATAATACTTGATGATCTAAAAATGGATTAAAGAAGAGAATTACTGTTGTTCATGAAAGAAATAGAAAATTAGGGTTCTTGAGGATGTTTTGATCTAAATAAGGCCTTTGGGTGATGATTAATTAGTTTTAGAACGTTAACAATGTTGTAGGATGATTATTTGATGATATTATAACGTTAGAATGAAGTTTCATGCATTGTAATGAATTTTAGGGACGATTTGAGGACTGCAAAACGAAGCAGTCCGTAGCCTATCTGGTGCAATCGATCGATCGACATTCAACAGTCGATCGATCGACCACCATCGATCGATCGATGTTCAAGGTCGATTGATCGACCTTCCCAGAATGAGTAAAATTTTCCGTAGTTAAATTTTAATGATGTTAACCCTTAGAAAATTATTATTGGAGACTTTATGAATATCCTTAGACTTAAGGAAGACTAGTAGGTATGGTTATAAAATTTAGACCTTAATTAGAATTCAATTTGAGGAATTATTCTAAAATCTAATGAAATTCGATGAGTCAGATAAGATTAGGGTTAAAAGAGTAAATTTGAATAATTTGATGAAATGAGGTTGGGGGCAGAAGTAAGGACCTTAAGAATAATGATGTTATATGTGGGAATAATAGGAAACTTAATAATCCCTTTGAGATAGGTTTTAAGTACAAGAAACTATGACGTGAGATGTGTCGACAGTCTACATTATATATTATCGGAAGACTTAAAATGTATAAAATTGGAATAATGGTATAAGGATGTAGAATATACCTTTATTAATATTGAGACATCTAAGATGTGTGAATGCTTAATATATAACTTATGTGTATGACATACCTACCATACTTGCTATCATGGGAGGTTTGCGTTCGTTTAGGACCATCTAATCTTTGTGGGCCTACGGGGGGATATAGATTCGTACCTCGAGGACATAGGTCAGAGAAGGACTTATTGGGAAGTTAATAAGTCTGCTGATCGTGGGAGCGTAGGTATGTGCGTGACCCATGTGATGTGACTGTGTTCACCTCCATTGATTGTGATTGTTGTTATCTGAGAATGATTCCTGAGAGATTCGGAATGCGTGATCCTTATGTACGTGATGTACCGGGATGGATAGCAGAGTATGTGCGCACCGCAGCCTAGTCTCGGGGTGCTTGTATTGTATATTTATGATGTGAATGATATACGGTTAAATGAACAGACTTGTCATGTTTAATTATGAGAATAATTTATAGTAACTCCTTGAGAAGATAAATAAGGGGATAACCTCCAGTAAATGGTAATGCTAATAATTGAGAATCCGAGTTTAAGTGAAGCTATCTATTCAAGTGATAACATTGGGAATTCATATTGTGAATCGAGTAGATGGGTTAGAACTTATGTCGGTTTAGTTAGATATAAATACCACTTAGATGGGTACTGTACGTTAGGAGTGCACGATTAGTCGAGAGGTGAGTATTTCATGTGAGAGCACGTCCTAACATGTATTTTGCATTCTTTGTTTTAATGTTATTAAGGCACTTGCTGTTTTTTTTAAATACTCTCCACTTTCGGGCTCTGACCCGTTTGCTTTCAAATCTATTTTTGTAAAAACCTTTTAGGTACCCATCCACAAGGACACCATGCATAGGATTTCCATTCAGGTGACGATCTGTAGCTATTTTTGGAAGTTATAGGGCCTTGCTAGTAGACGCTTCTTTGGTCTTGACTCTATTCAGTTTTCATCATTTGTAGGGCTTGTCGCCCATTTCTATTAGAGACATTTCATATTTCAGTTATTCAGATTGTTGGCATGTAATTAATTCAGGATATACTGTTTTATTTATTTCAGTGGTGGGATTGTTGTGAGGAGTTTTCCTCCGGACTTATTATTATTTGTTGGTTACTTTATTGAGACTTTATGGTGTATGGTTATGATATTCTTTCATAATTCTTTTATTGTATGTTAATCAGACTTAATTTAAAATTTGACATCTTACTTTTTAAATACTAGGTGGTTAGTAATGATTAAAATGATTTCGACAGTGATGCTGTTAACTGGACCAACTTGACATTTTGTATTAATTTAATAAAGGAGTAGCTACCCGGTATTTAATTAGTCGGGGTGTCACAAAGCAGTGAATCTGGTCGGATACCTGATCTATACTAGGATGTTCTCCTTCTCCAAAGGAGAAATCCCTAAAATTGGGCCAAACCAAAATTCTTCTCTCAATATCTCTGTTGAAGTCATGGGAAAGACTGCCCCACTCTCTCTTGTCGATAAAGGGTCAGCTCTTAATATCTGCCAGTTGAGAACCCTTAATTATTTGGGACTAAAAGTCTACGATTTTGATAAAACCTTTGCCATTGTACGTGCTTACTATAATACTCGTCGAGAAGTGATTGGATCTATAAATCTTCCAATAGGGTCTGACCCTATAAATCCTGTTATTAAATTCCAAGTCATCGACATCTCAGCTTGTTTCAATTTATTTCTCGGACAACTATGGCTCCATAGCATCAAGGGTCTATATTCGTCCTTACATCAGAAACTGAAGTTCTTCGCCAATGGGCTAGTCATCACCATCTTGGGAGATGATGGTAATGCCGAGAATGCAGGCACCAACAATCTAGTACTTGAGATACAACACGAGGAAATAATATACTTATGTCAGGATTTCGAGTTGAACCACTTATACTCCAAGCAGGGGACAATTTCAAAGATAGGGTTTGTCCAGAGTATAACCCCCATGGCAATGCCAATATGATCCAGATGTCTAAGAACATACACTGTATTCCCTATATTGGGGCAAAGACAACGATAATGGGGAATACTTAAACCCATTATGTTGAAGAAAACATTTCCTCCTTACAGCTTGGGTTATCATCCATCGATAGAAGAACTCAGAATGCTCTGCCATCCGGGACTGAAGAGAAGGCTATAAAGCACCAAAAATATCTCCATAGATTACTTGAACGAAAGATTCGTTAGAGAGGGTAACGATTTCCCCTTCTACTGTATGATCATGTGGACAAAAAGATGAAGCCACGAATGGAGATCTTTTTTCCAAGACAACTACTCATGGGTCGAAATTCAAATACAACCACTCATTGAGAAGACCATAAACGATACCAAAGATTCTGAGGAAAGTGACTATGAGGATCCCTTCAACTTACAAACACTAGGGATGACACTCTACATGGTCCACTCAAGCACTACATCATTAGATCCATCCCGTCTGATCAAAACTGTTAATGCACCCCTTCTCAACTAGTATGCTAACCTATTACACCTGTTGATATTCTACCCAACCCTGATATTTATCCCATTTCTTATTCTCTTGTTATTCCTCCTTATTCTGATGTAATTGAGACCTCCTTGGATGAAGTTCTCAATGTTGTTTTTCCTAACAATAAAATAAACAAAGATTTTGAGTATCTTGATGTGTCTTACATTAATTTTCTTGATTCTAATTAAACTCTTGATGATGATGACTTTTCAAATGAACAATTCTTAACTAATCTTAATAGGGTTAGCAACAAACAACATAATCTTGTTTAAGATAATTAAGATGAAATTGTTGTTATTAATCTCGATTCTAGTAGCCAACTGTGCAAGATTAGGATATGGGACACCCTTGATGAGAATGAGTGCGTGTAACTCGAAGAATTATTGAAGGAATTCGTGGGCATCTTCTCTTATCCTATGATGATATACGAGGAATTGATCCCATGATAGCTCATCATGAGATTTTAACTCTCCCAAAATGCAAACTGGTTAGCATAAGTTATAAAATCTCCATACCGAATGGTCACTCGAGGTTAAGGAAGAAGTGGTTAAATAGTTGAACGTGGGATACAGTCATGTGATTGAAAATCCCACATGGCAAGAAACCACCGTACCCGTGCCGAAATTCTAAGGTCATATTCTCAATCTCCGGACCGATCTCTAGAATTTTTTCAAGCGACTGTAATAATACCAGATGTGACTAAATCTACAGAAATGTATCTTCGGCTTTGCCAAAGGAAAGCTCTTAGGATTCATGCGTAGTGAGAAAGGGATAGAAGCAGATCCGACTCGAGATGCCACTATCTTGAACAGAGAAGGAAGTTTGGGGTTTCTTTTGAAAATTGTAGTATATCAGTCGGTTCATTAGCCAGTTGGCTTCCATCTATGAACCCATCTTGAAAATCCTCTGAAAGAATTCCACCAAAGTCTAGAATGAAGCCTATTATGAGGTGTTTGACCAAATCTAGCAATACCTAACCGACCTTCGGTAAACATGGAGCCACAGCCTTGTCTTCCCCAGCTAGGGATTTGCTAGACCAATACCTTAAAAAATCTCATAAAGAGATAGCCATCTACTACGCTAGTCGCAAGTTGATGGGTATAAAGTTAACTACACATCTTTGGAGAAAGCATGTGCTGCTCGTGTTTGGGTAAACCAAAATTTATGACACTATATGCTTGCCTTTCCCATCAAACTTGTATCCTGAATGGATCCCATGAATTACCTAATCGATAAACCTTCCATGTCTAGCTGAATGACCTGATTGTTGATGATTTTATTCGAGTTCGATATCGTGTATGTCACGTAGAAATCCATGAAAGGAAGAGCCATCTCTGACTACCTCGTCGACTACCTTATGAAAGAAGATAATGTTAGGATTTTTGAATTCCCTGATGAGAATGTGCTTTATACCACCCAAGAAGACCTCTGCTGGAAAATGTTCTTTTATGTCACCGCCAACATGAAAGGATACGACATTTGGATACTCCTAATTTCCCCTGATGACTCTCACACTCTCATTGCCATCAAGATGGATTTTCATCGTACCAAAAACATGAACGAATATAAGGCATGTACGGTAGGCCTCAAAGTCACTCGTGTGAAAGGAATTCAGCACCTAGATGTCTACGGGGATTCAGCCCTCATCATCAATCAAGTACTTAGAAGATGTAAAGTCAAGGATGGGAAACTCTTACTCTTCCATGCCCAACTACAACTAGAAAAGCTAGCCTCTTAATTCCAAGATATCACTTTCCACTACTTGCCCGAGCAAAAAATAACCTACTCGATGCCCTTGATACCTTAGCCTCAATAGTTGACATGCTCGAAGGAATAATGATGGCCCCCTTCCTAGTCCAAAAGCAAGATAAACCAACCCATTTCTACCACATTGAGCTCATCACAAAAGAAGATCCTAAAATAGTCGATTACTAGTACTGTGATATTTGGCGCCTTCTCAAGCATGGTAGGTATACCCAAGATTCTAACATAAAAGATCGAGTAAATCTTCATAGACTTACTGCCCAATACATTATCTGTGATAAAGCACCTTTCAAGAGAAATTTCGATGGAACCTATTTACCACTGTTCTAAAAAGCCCGCCTAGGCATGAGGCTTGGGAGAAACGGCCCACCTTAAGCTTTTGATGCCTTATGCTTGGTAAAACCCTTAAGGCGCACTTTTTCTTTAAAAACAACAATGCTTTAGTAAAATAATATCGGCCTTTAAAGGTTTTTTTACAAACCAGACCATTATCGCATCCAAAATAATCAAAAATTATTTTAATTTGAAAATATTCAGACATATTTTGATGCTATGTACAATTTTAGTATTTTAATAGCCTTGTTATGGTTAAAAAATATTAAAAGGGCCTAAATGCCTTTTCACGCCTTTTTACGCCTAAGGACCGCCTAGGCTTCTAAGGCTTAAGGCTTGGCCTCCACGCCTCGATCACGCCCCGCATTTTTTAGAACCTTGGTATTTATACTACATCGAAGGGGCTAACATTAAAAATATGACGTAGAAGATCCATAGCGATGAGTGTGGACCCCACTTAAATGGCCATATGCTCGCCAAGAAAATCATTCGATAGGGTTACTACTGGACCACCATGGTTCAAAATTTCACTGCCTATGTTAGAAGATGTCTCAAATGCCATTAGTTTTCCAACCTCCAGCACTTACCCCTGCGGGAATTATACAACACAAGTTCCCTCTGGTCATTATCCACATGGGGCATCGACATCATAGAAAAGGTTACACCCAAAGCCTCAAATGTGCATGAGTTTATCCTAGTTTCCATTGACTACTTCACTAAATGGGTCGAAGTCGATTCATACACAATTTTGAATACCAAGAAAGGGACTAAGTTCATCAAGAAAAATATTATCTGCTAATATGGGGTCCGGCATGAGCTAGTGTCGGACAACGGCCTACATTTCGAGGCAGAAGTCACAGAAGTGGTCGACGAGTATGATATTCAGAGGCACAAATCTTCTCATTACCGACCTCAAACCAATGAAGCTGTGGAAGCTGCTAATAAGAACATCAAAGCCATTATCAGCAAGATGACTAAGAGTTATCGAGATTGGGTCGACTGGATACCTTACGCCCTCTGGGGCTATCGAGCTTCAGTTCGAACATCTACTGGGGCTACCCCTCACTCTATGGTATACGGCATGGAAGCAGTCCTACCCGTGGAGCTGGAAATTTCTTCATTATGCATCATGGTTAAAATTAAAGCAAACGAAGAAGACTAGCATCCCAGCCGTCTTGATGAGTTGTCACTCTTGGACAAAAGGAGACTAAAGGCTATGTATCACATACAAGGGTACCATTTTCGGATATCACATTAATTCAACAAGAGAGTCAAGGACCATGATATCCATGAAGGGACTTATACCTTGAATAAATAATAGAACCCATCCGGGACCCTAGAGGGAAATTCAAGCCCAATTGGAGAGGCTCCTACATTGTGAAAAAAATCTTATTAGGCGGCGCCACTATGCTCACCGACCTTGACGGGGAAGAGATGGCCCGTCCGGTCAATCTGTACTGCCTTAAAAAGTTCAACCCTTAGTCCGAAATCTTGGCGCATTACGACTCTTCTCATTTCCCTTCTATTCTTGAAAACAAAATCTTAATTTCCCTCTACTCAGAACTACATGGGAGCCTGATCCTCTAAAAATATTTTTTCTTCCAAAAATAAAACTCAAACAATCTTCAGAACCCTCAGAGGTACGTATGTAGCTCATATGCTTCAAATGATCACGACCCTCTTATTTTTCACAAAATGATATTCTTTCCTTATCCCCAAGAACAATAGTTCAATTTATCATTTACATGAATAAAGGATTATGTATTCCTTAGCGAATGGTGTAAATAATTAAAATACAAAAATCATTAACAGGCACAACAATATAATTCATATTTTCTTTATTTATGAAATTTAATTACGATTACATCAACATAAGGGAGCCTAATAACTTCCCTTGCTAAGCTAACCCTCCTTTCCTAAAAAACCAATTAGAAAAAAAAAACCAACTACTCCTAAAAAAACCTCTCAAAATTACTCCCATAAAGCAATCCAAATAACCAAAACAACCAACAACAAAAACAATCACAATCATAAAGAGCTTCATAGAATCCCTAAGGATCCTATCCATAGCCTTCAGAGGAACTGGACCCATCATCATCCACGTCATGGGGTCCCCAAACCTCCTCTTCCTTAATAGAGTGGCACTGATGCTCCATGGAACGATAAGCTCGGACCAATTGATACGATGCAAATATTGCGTATTTCACCCATTAACCTATGTATTAATATCCCCCTCGAGTATCTTACTCCCTATATTTATGCTCATTAACCAGACAACCTCCGTATTTCTATGGTAACATGTTTTACAGGGGTTAATTAAGCTTTTGTAGGTATTTGGATGCTTAGTATGAAGTTTGGATGCATTCCGGCCAAATTTCATACAAATCCGCACACATATGGGCAATTTAGTCATTTCACAATTTGAGCACCTGGCCCAATGTCCTCACGGAATTTGTATCCCTCTGAGAGAGATCTTACGTGGCCACTAATGGCACGCGATTCCAAGTTAGAACGAAGAAGTTTCGAGACTTTTCGCGGAAGAGAATTATAAAGAAATCAAAACAGGGGAGAAGCAGCTTAGCTGAGACCTGATGGATCGATCGATCGAAAAATGGGGTCGATCGGTCGATTCCTAAATTTTTGCCTTGGTTCGAAGATAGTGGGTTCAACTCTGCTTAATTGGTTGATCGACTTCAGGGGTCGATCAATCGATCCCCTGTTTTCATCTTCTCTTTTATTACAATTTTGCTATCCTTAGTTTGTATATAAATAACTTTTTCTCATTTTTTAGAAATATCTTTCATTTAGTTTTAGGTTAGGGTTAGGGTTTTGAGAGCTCTTCTTATTCTCCCTTTGGTTGTGACCCATTTGCGTGTTGTAAGTTGAATTTTTTATTACCCCTACCATTAATATAGTTGTATTTCTTTATTTCTTCCTTATTTCCTTGCTTTATTTACTTTCTTATCATTTAATTTCTTAACTAGATAATATTTATTTTGTTTATTTATTTATTTCCTAGTTGTTAATTAGTTTTATTCATGTATTTACCTTAGATGAATAGGGTCGGGGTTGTGTTCCGCCATTAATGGGTTTGAGCTCCGAAAAGTAGGTTTTGTGTAAAATTGCATTTAATTGAAACCGTGCGTATCAAAGTCAGATTGTTATGCATTTATCTTTATTTGTCACGCAACGTTAGAGTTTATAGTGACAATTCGAATTTAATCCGTGTGTGACCATTTTTGATTAAATGTTTTATCAAGCATTTTTGGGTTAAAATCCCTTCATGTGTGATGTTTATGATTAATTGAAAATGCTCAATTCAATTGCTTTTGAGCCTTAACTCTAATTAGTAGTTGTCTCGATCCATGTGGTGGAATGCGATCCCAATCCTCGATTTGCTTTTGTGTAGCGTAAATTATTCTTTTCTTTTGTCACCATTCCCAACCATCACCTTTTCTTTTATTTATTTTATACTTTTATTCCTGATGTAATTAAATAATTAAAATCTAACATTCAATCACTCCTTGGGGAATTCTTACGATATCCGACTTACCGATGTGCTTGCCTCGCAAGTGTAGTAATAGCTTAGGTTTTTGGATGTAGAGCGGGAGTCAAAATCAACGACAGTGTCCCTATACGAACACTCGGTTTCCCTAGAATCACCATCCTGGGGAAAAAAATAACAACTCCATTTGCCCGGTCTCCACAGTGAGCATTTTGGCAACTACTCTCCTCTATAAACACTTCATGTAACCACCTGAAATATGCCAGACTCTACCAATAGACTGGGATGGATGGGTTAATGGTCGAAAATTCTCCTATAGAGAGCCCATCCGCATGTGCATATGCTCTGTCAAATCCTCCAGCGAAAAGAAGTTTAGTGTCCGAGGTGGCACAATCTGTTCCCAGTCAAATTAGTGCAAGAACCGTCAGGAAAAGTAGAAATAGGTTTGCCTGAGGCCAACTTACCTAATGATTTGGTATTCCCCTACTTCTAAAATGGGCAATGGCTCCCCCACTAAGGCACTGAGCAAGGCAGGTCTCGAGCCCCGTGCTCCACAAACCAATTCTCCCAGCTCTCAATGTCGTGGCCCATGATGATAAAGTATTGTTAAATGAAGTTAGGCACTGTCAATAAAGGATAATCAGGAGGGACCACCATACGGAATCTTTTTGACAGCCACATAAACAATATTACAGGCCCACCCCTCAGGAAATCAAAATGGTCATACCGCTAGGAATCCAGACCATTCAAAGTTTCTGCAACCATCACCATTGTAGGATTACGACGATATAACATCATATAAACAATGGCTGTGAGTTTTGGGTCCACCAATAGTTCCCCAGTCACCAACAAATGTTTTCAAATCAAGCCCGAAATGACGTCTCCAACATAGCCAGTATCACCAACATTCTGCAAATGCACAGAATGCAGCACGACAAGGAGAGAAATTGTTCACTACACCAAAATGGCCAAATTGTCACCTTTCAGCCGGCCACCCTTGTCAAGGTCATTGACCGTGACACAAATCTCGCATTTTGTGTCACGGTCATTCACCTTGACACGACTGTGACAAATAATTATCACGGTCTTTGACCGTGACACATAATTGTCACGGTCATGTCAAGGTCAATGACCGTGACACAAAACGCGACATTTGTGTCACGGTCAATGACCTTGACACGACCGTGACAACTTTTACAACAAAAAAAGCCCTAGGATTCTTTTTTCCCACCTTTTTTGGTTTTCCTCTCTCTCTCTCTCTCATCAGCGATTTCTGCTCTCTCTCTCTCTAAGGTATATTTTTTTTCCTCTCTTTCTCTATCATTTCTATATGTATGTGTATGTGTATGTGTATGTGTATGTGTATGTGTGTATATATATGTGTGTATATGTATATGTGTATGTGTGTGTATATATGTGTGTGTATATATATGTGTGTGTATATATATGTGTGTATATGTATATGTGTATATGTATATGTGTATGTGTGTGTATATATATGTTAGTGATAGTTAGAATTGTGTAAATGTTAGAAAAGTTCTAGAATTCATATGTTAAATTTAATTATATAAATATTTAAATTGATAATAATTTTATCCATGAAATTAATTCAATTAGGTAAAACCCTAGATAATTTTTTAACAGAATTTGATAATATTATATAAAGTTTAGTAAATTCACAAAATGTTGCCAATTGTATGTTTTTAGGAATATCATTAGTTACTTAAATTTAATTGTATAGTTTCCATACACATGCATGTTGTTAGAAAGTCTTAAATTTAATTCTCACTTTAATTTGTAGAATCTCTGTACTTGGTTGGATTTATCCCTTTATGATAATGAAATTTATGCTCCAATTATAATTATCTCATGTCATAATTTATTGATAAACAATAAATGTAGTTGTCACGGCGTGGTGGGGGTGGGGTGGTGGGGGTGGGGTGTGTGTGTGTGTGCGTAGGTGTGTGCGTGTGTGCGTGGCGGGGGGAGGGGTGGGGTATGTGTATATGTGTGTGTATGGTGGTGTGTGGTGGGGGAGGGGGGTACTGGGGGTGGGGGGTGGAATTTTCTAACTAAAAATATGATAATATTTTGTTATAATTTGTTAAAACTATGTAAACCTTAGTATGAATGCAAGGTTAGTGATAGTTAGAATTGTGTAAATGTTAGAAAAGTTCTAGAATTCATATGTTAAATTTAATTATATAAATATTTAAAATACCCCAATTGTCACGGTCGTGGTGGGGGGACGGGGTGGGGGTGGGGTGGTGGGGTGGGGTGTGTGTGTGTGTGCGTAGGTGTTAGTTTAATTGATGAAATGTTGGGTTGGTTAGTTTTAAAAGTGGCATGACGTGCGTGTGTGTGTGGTGGTGGTGGGGTAGCGGTGTGTGTATGTGTACTATTAACATTTTTTTTATCTGTACTAATAACATTTTTTTACAGCAAAAATGACTCCTTCAGATATTAAGGCGAAGATGATGATGCTGTTTATGATGATGTCGTCTGGGCTCGGTGATAGCGGAGGCGACGAGGGCTCCTCCGCCCCTAGGCTCCCCAAATATGGAAATTTGGGATTACCGTCGAGAACAAGTCGGAGCTATTAGCGAGATCCCTCGAGATGCTAAAGACGGTCATCGGCCCAGGGTTTATGAGTTGGAAGGAGGTGCCATATGAGCTCAAGTTAGCTGTTTGGGCGGCACTACAGGTAATATATTTATATTTATATTTATATTTATATGAATATTTCAATTTCAATTTCAATTTCAATTTCAAATTCAATTTCAATTTCAATTTCAATTTCAATTTCGATTTCATATTTATATTTATATTTATATTTATATTTATATTTATATTTATATTTATATTTATATTTATATTTATATTTATATTTATATTTATATTTATTCGCAACTAACATTGTATTTGTTGGACAGGAACAATTCAACTTGGATCCAAAGCCACGCGATCCCGTCTTGGAGCAGATTAGGGAGCAACTCAAGTCGTGGAAAAAAAATATGCGGGCACGGTACTTTGGGAAAACAAGAGAGTCGATTATCCAATGGCGTGAATCCATCCCCCCCAAGGAGCCGATCTCATTGGCACAATGGCAGAAGTTCATTGACAATGAGATCGAGGATCGACAATTGGCATCTCGCCAATCGGAGAGGGAAAATTGGGCAAAAAAGACAGACGTGCACTACTCCGGCCGGACCTCTTACGCCGAGGTGGAGCATAGGATGTAGGTAAGATTTAATTTTTCTATAACTATAGAAATATATTATTCTTCATTATTTTACTTTGCGGGGCCGATACTAATTTTACTTTACTTTATTTTATTTCAGGGGGTAGGGAGTGGGCCAGGGGGTAAGACACATAGGCTCGATACTTATGTGGCTCTTCGGACAAAGAAGGGGAAGGACAAGGAGGTGTCCCCGAGCGTCGCGGCCACGATTGTAAGTAATCCGACAGTTTAATTTTTGTTAATTACGTTATAATTTTTTAGTTTAATTATTTTACTAATCATGTGCTTTTTGTCGTTTCAGGAAAAGCTTAAGGAAGTGCATGAGTCGCAGTCTGATGCCGACAAGGCATCTTTGTCCGCACACGCACTCAGCCAAGTGCTTGGCTCTGATCGCAAGGGGAGGACAAAGGGAGTGAGCTTGCGGGTGGCCAAATCTAGGATCATCGGATTGGAGACGAGCGACACCGGGTTGGCTCGAACGGTGGATTCACACGACGCGAAGCTGTCCTGTTTGGAGGCGACGGTCCAAGATATGTACGCATTCTTGAAGCGTACGTTGGGCGGAGACCGTAAAGGGAAAGGGAAAGGGAAGGAGAAGGCGGTGGAGGAGGAGGTGCGGGAGGACGAGGCGCAGGATGACGAGGATGTGGACCTCGCTGCTTCATCACCGACACGTTCGTATTTCGATGATCCACTTCCCTATTTGGCGCCCTTCAACAGACCAATTACGACACTTGGTTGGACGAGCATGTTCATATTGGACGTATTTGTTGGCCAGCGGATAGGGCGAGGGTTGAGGGACACGAATATCGTCGAGGGTGGAATAGTTCATGGACGTGCGTCTCAATAGATGGAGTCCAGGGTGCTCGTCACGCATGTCATACCCGGGAAGGAGAACTCCCTATTGTGGTTGCGCGAACAATGCGGCACGACCTATATTAGTGGGTGTGTCAATTCGTATGTCATGTGGCCTACTCACCTCCTCACATTTACCCAAGACATGTAGTAACATTATTTTTAAGTTTGTCCATTTTAATTATATTTGGATTATATCGTCATGTATATTATTTCTATTTTGAATATTTGGATTATATCGTCATGAATATATATTTGCATTATCTTTAGTTTGTTTGGATATATGATGTTTGGAACAGGTACAACGTTGCTACAACAGGTACAAATATACTGCTGGGCAGTGGCAGTGGCCATACTGCCCAGCAGATTTTTTTTAAATTCTGCCCAGAATTGTCACGGTCATTAACCGTGACACGTCCGTGACGAAAGTTGTCACGGACGTGTCATGGTCAATGACCGTGATAATATTTTTTAAAAGGGTCACGGCTTTGTCACGGTTATAAACCGTGACAAACGTGTCACGGTCATTGACCGCGACACGACCGTGACACAAAATGCGAGTTTTGTGTCAAGGTAAATGACCGTGACACGACCGTGACAAAAAAAGTTGTCTCGCCTCGAAATGTCACGGTCATTGACCTTGACAAGTTGGATTTGTCAAGGTCAATGACCTTGACAATTCGGCAGATTTGGTGTTGTGGTTCCTCCCATAACTAGTGACCTGGCCGTCAAAGGCGAATATGAAGAAGTCCCACTAACAGCTCCCTAGAGAACCAGGAAAATTCAGGCATAGTTGTTGTCATACTTGGATTTATCCCTAATATGGCAGAAAACTCTTCATAGGTGGGGCAGACCTCATCCAAGCGGAAACAAAAGACGTGGTCTTTAATGTACCAAAACTCTACCACTGCCATCAGCATGTTCTACTCTATGGGTTGATTGCGCCATAAAGAGGCTCGACGCATGTTGAAAGTGTTATTGTCGACATTGTATGAGCACATCACCTCCAAGGTTTCGAGGTAGTTAGCAAATTTAACATTGTTAGGGAGATCCATATCGTAAAATAAGTAAGAAGAATGCAAAAAAGAAGGAATTTGGAGGTGTGAAGAAAATGCTCCACCCACACCCCCTATTTATACTTGAAAAACACCAACCATAGACAAAAACCTTGTAAACATTTACCCCACCAAGTACCAAGCAATTGAAGAAAGTGCAATCAAAGCCTTGTGTCGATTTGATTGGACTGACATGCTAATAGGCAGGACAAGGGGCATGCTGATCGACAACCCCCTATTTTTGAAAATTTTCCTTTTCCTTTCTTGTAAAAAAAAGAACTCAACAAAAATAATTCTTATTCTTAAAAGAATTTCTAATTTCCTCTTCTTATTTTTTACTTATCGTTTTTAATTCATTTTACGGTCTCAGCAGCATAGTAAAAAGAGCATTTGCATTAATTCATTAAAAACAAAAATTAATTTATTTGCATAAATATTTGTTGTGTTACATCAATTTTTCATGAAGAAGTAAAAAGACAACGGGACTTAGACCGAACTCACCTACCTTCACCCACAATCTCTCTTTCTCTCTCTCTCTCTCTCTCTCTCTCTCTCTCACTTTCTTTCTCTCTCTCTCTCTCTCTCTCTCTCTAGGAGCCTCCATCCCTGTGGTGTGCTCGTTTCCCTTGGCGACGAGACGATGTACCTCCACTCCCTACCCAAACCCTTCCTCATACGTGGAAGATGACACCAAGCAAGATGAAATCGGGTTTGCCTCTCGAATATGAGGGGTCGCTGAGACTATCCAATCCTGAATGTCTTTCATCCAGGTGGTAAATACTCGGATGTTCTGCAAGAAAAACAAAAAGATCAAATCAGTCAGTCTGAGGTAAAGAAATAAATCAGGTAATTAAAAGACAAAAAAGAGAGTATACCGTTGCCTGAAGAACCTCCTCAGTCAATCCTATCTCCAACGGGTCCATCGCATTAGGATGGTGCATCATACACACAAACCCTCCATTAGCCCGCCGGATATTATTAGAAGGAGGGGCCAACCACATAAAGGGAACCTCCGAGGTCGTCGTTTCCACCGATGTCAACGCACCACCTGCGCTATGGGAAGACCCCATTGGCCCACTCGAACCCACCCGGGGGAGAGGCATCACGTCATATATGCTGGGCAGCATCAACCATCTCGACACGAAGTCAAAATAATCATACGTCGTCACCGTGTGGGTATATGACGAGTAAGTCTTACCCATTATCGGCATTACCCGGGCATCATCTTCCATATACAACACTCGCCTCATGTACACCAAGGACCTCTCAAGGGGTACAATCACCTCCTGCTTCACAACCTATCAAACTAATCTCTCCCCAAGGTACTAGGAGTAGCCGAACTCATATGCCAGTAGACACCACATCTACGCATTCCCCCCAGTCAACTCTGAGTGCTTGATGGCCCTCCCCTAGGGATAAAAGGTCACCTGCAAAATCCCCAATGGCTAAAGATCAAAATAAAAAAATATTGTAAACAAAAAATGGTCTCAAAAAGAAAGAAGGATATACCCGCTCACTCGTCAGGTCGTGCAAGACCTGATGCACCGCCTCCAAAGAGATAGAATTCTTTGACTGCTGGTTGGATCTCCTCCACCCGCACATCCGGTAAAAGTTCTCTACAAACTAGTCTTTCGAAGGTATCAATTGGGTGTTAAACCTAATCACCTCATAGAACCACGTCTGCAAAGGACAAGAGGTCAACAATTAAGAAATTGAGAATAAGATGCACAAAGGAAATTGTGAATCCATAAAGTAAAATGCACAAAATAAATAATACCTCAAGAAGATACGTGGCTCAGGTTAAAGTTTGTCGACAGAATCGACTAAATGCATCTAGAGAAGAATAAAGGGCTACCAAGGTTAGGCTCCTCCACTTATAAAGAGGGACATTCGCAAACACTGTCAAAAATGGCAAAAACCACAAGTGGACGACGTCGACACTAAGAAACCTCCCAACAAAAGAAAAATAAATAAACGGGCCATCGTCCTCACCTGTCGACCGTCCTCCTCATCAATCCTCGGACTCAGCAACAACTTCCTCAAAAGAGACAAACGAAGAGAGTCCCTAGAGACTACCCTCTCTACATCACCCAACGCAACCATCACCGCCCCTGGCATCACCCATAAGATCCTCTCCACCTCTATTTGCACCCCATCGCAGTCCAGCCCCAATAGGTATGGTACATCTAGGTTCAAAATAAATAGAGAGAGAGATTGTTTATCCTTTTTTATTTCCCCTTTTTCCCTTATATTTGCCAACTATTTTTGTGTAGAAAAATCACTACTGTTTTGGTATTAATTTATTTTTTCTACTTTGGTGGTTGTATATTCAAGTTTTTTTAAAAGACGTAGTTTTTCATAAAGGTTTATAACCATGTAAGAGTTTAGAATATCATTCAGGCCATGCGATGCGTGGCCAACTTTATCTGAACCGTATTGTTTTAAATAAGAAGGAGATGTTAATAGCGATAAAGACTATTTATAATTTTGGGGACAAATACTAAGGAATACAACTTTGAGGAATAAAGTCGGTATAGATAATGGAAAGGGAACAAACACTGAATAAGCCCCCAAAATATAAAAATTATATACAACTATGTAAATAATAAGAAGACTATCAATTTGAAGTTAAAAGGATTTTTCAAAGGAAGTGTTCCCACTACATCATTATATATATATTGATTTATAATTCTTTATATCCACATACATCCTTATACTTTTAAACGTACGGAACAACTGATATGGAATAATTGATATCATTTTTATACACATACATACTTATACATGTAGCTATGGCATAATTGATAGCCAATTTTTTTCACCAAAAATTAAAGAAGATATCCATGATTTAGGTTGTCATTATTACATTTTGAATTAAAATGTCCACTATGAATATTGGGGTGCCAATAATGAAGCTTTAGAAAAAAAAATGGTAGCTTACAATGAATAAACTAAATGAAACCACAAGTGGATATTTTTCAATGTTCAAAACTATCGATTTCTACATTAATAACTAATCTGAGAAACAAAAAGTAAAAAAGATGAACTAACAACACTACATCATCACCCTTGCATCTAAAAAAAATGATTCGAAGTCTAAGTCATTCCATAAAAGCACAAATACTACATCATCAACAATGTATAAATGTCAAGTGGCAAAATATCCTAAAAACACAGAGAAAAATAAAGCTTACAAATTTACCAAATGAGAAATTTCTATCTCCTCCATCCTAAACCCATATGCATCCAACCTCTCCGGATTCAATATGTACACATGCAAAAGCCTCATAGATTAGTAAATATAAATATGGCAATTGCTATCCTTCTACACAGATATTGAAAACAATTGAAAAATTCATATGTTCAAACTATAAATCTAAAACCCATTTATATGCGTAACATATATTGAATTAACGAAGACAAAGCACCACAAACCCATTAAGAATTGCACAATTTTCTCACCTCCTTTAGCCCAGTCTCTCCCATTAAAGATAACACAAATGAAACATTAAAGACAACAAAAATGAATTCTTAACACCAAATACATGTAATTGCTTATTTAATAAAAGAAAATATTAAGAGATGATGAGTATCTAGATCCAAATTATACACACGGAGATAGAGAGTGAAGAGAATAATGGTTGTCGCCGATCCGGAGAGGGTTGGAGAGATAAAGCTGAGGACGAAATGCAACTAATTTTAAAACAATTGATGTGAAGCAATTTATATATGGGATTTTGAGTGAATGAGATGGAGGAAAAGTAACAGATTTCAAAATAATAAACTCAAATTTCATAACTAGTGAATTATGCTCTCTTTTTCACCCTCAAATATGTTTTTATAATGTTGTATATTTGTATTGCTCTAATTTCCATCCCATGAAGTTTCAAGGAATATGTAATTTTGCAGAAATCAAGAACCATGAGAAGAAAAGGATGGTATACTACTTCAGCAAGCCCATTAATCAAGTATATTGCACCATTTTTTATTTTAATTACCCACACCTGTTCATTGAATATGAAAATTTCATCTATCTAATAGAATCTCCCTTTAACTATATAAATAACAAACAAACAAATAAACTATGGAAAAATAGACAACCGCGTGCTTGGTTATGTCGCATTCCTCAAAATTCACTAGCAACACATCTTATTAGAATTATTAAACAAAACCATACACAACACAAAAACTGACCTGAATAATGGGAAACACTAATACTCATCTCCTATTATAAAGGTAATACAATCTGAAGCATAACCTAATAGCAAAGCTCTAAACCCAATCGTTCCCATTGGTTGCAATCCATAATAACATCTCCACCACACAGTAACCGCTGACACATACCTAGGTATAATACAACAAAGATAATCGTCTGGTATTTGGAGTGAATGAGATGGATGAAATGAAAAGGATTGAAGAAAATATTTAACTTTATTATTCTTTCGTGGGTAACGTTTCAAGTTATAAGCAAGTTGGGAAGGTTTTCTCTTCATAGAAATGGAAGACAGCACAGGAGGAAGATGGAGGTTTTTCTTTTGGAAAAAAATGTGTAAAAGAATCTCTATATACTATAAAATGCAAAACAAGGCATTGATGATTCCTTACAATGAGTCTATCCACGTTTGCATAACATCCCACAAAATGCCACGTGGCAACACCATTTTTCATTACTCTCTCTCCCTCTCTATTCATTTCATCCCATGAATTTACCTTCTCTTCTCTTATTTCCACTCCCCGAAGTGCGTCCCATGCCCTGCCCTAGATGGCTTTTCCATTCCCTCATAATTAATCAAAAAACCCTTAATATTTATACACATCAATCAACAAAATAACTCTACTTCCCCACAATCACACATAAGCTCTGCGTTGCTCGTACGATTACAACCCTTTTGTTTTGTAAACTATTTCTCCTGCAATAAATTTACGCCCTTTCATTTATTTTGTAACAAACCCTTTATCTCCCTCTGTTGAAGTCCAAAAGACCATTTATGTTCTGCCACCTTATAAATCATCCACCCATCAACGTTAAAGAACGTCCCTACACCCTTTTATTTCTTTTGTAACAAATCCTTCATCTCCCTCTACTGAAGTCCAAAGGACCGATTCTGTTCTACCACCTTATAAACCATCCACCCATTAACGTTGAACACCACCCCTATTTTGTAGGTTGATATAAATTGTGGTGCGTTCGAGAGACAAACGATTTATATTGCTGGTGAAGTATTTGATTGAAAATGGAAGAAGCTAAGGACACACCGGTGATTGCTATGAAAGGTGAGTTTCCACATGGGTCAGATGTGTGTGGTTTTTTATTACAATTTTGGATGCCTCAACTAGTTGGGACAGACATGGTGGCTAAATTATGGTTTGAATTGGGTTTAGGAGTAGCTTGGGTTCAAGGAGATGGGTCATCGGTCTGGTGTTTTATAAGTTTCCATCGATCTGATAGCTGGTTTGGAGCTTGGGGTTGAGAGCTGGTGTTTTTGGGTTATGGAATTAGGCTGGATTCGAGTGTAGATGGTGGTCTGGGTAGTGGGTTCAAGCATGGATGTTGGGGGTCATGTTTCCATGGATATGGTTGCAGTTTAGGAATCAGGTCAAAGCTCAGTTAATAGTCAGAGCTTCTCATTAGAGAGCTCGGGTCTGCTTGTTAGCGGTTTCGGGTTCTGGCTTTGAAGGTAGTCGAGCAGAACTGGATTTGGAGATCGTGGGTGATGATTAAAATTGGATCTTGGGTCAGCAGTTTAGAGAGATCGATTGAACTCGGAGTGGGTTTAGGACGTGATAGGTTTATATACACGAGGATTTACATGATTAAATAAGTCTTCTCTGTCTATTCCCACACGAGAAAAAGGGAGAAAGTGATCTAACTGGTATATACAAACTAGAGTCCTAAAATTTTGCCTTATTCCATATTGTTTGTATAATGTGTTTTGTATATGTAAGTGGTTATATGTGTCTCTTTATCATAAAGGGGGTTCTTATTATATAATTATTAGTATTTAGCAAATATCCGTGCAAGTCATGAGGCTAAGATCCTGCATATAAAAAAGGCTTATAAGGGTGTGCATTAACCGAATCCATTTATTTATTTTTGGTTCCATGGGAAATTTTATCAATTTCTCACTTTATGTTTTTTTTGTTGTCTTTATTTTATATCAGAGATTGGGTCACGATAAGTCCCAATTCAATTTGATTCTTTATTTTGGGTTTTGATTTGGTCTATAGGCGTTGGAGTTGGAACCAACCATTCTTCATTTTTTTAAATTTTGAATCAAATTCTCCATGTGAGCATCATTTATATATATACATAAAAATAAGTCAATCCATGTAGTTTATTGTTAGGATTTTAATTTCAAATTTTCTTTAGAAAAACTGAAATAATATTGCAAAGGTGATTGTTAGTTGAAATGCCCTACCTTTTTTTTTTTTTTTGGTAATGATGTAAGGAAAATAAATACAATACTTTATTTCAATGGTTTTAAAATTGATGTTTCAATGCTATGGCTTTGAGTATTTCAAAATATACGCTAGATTTGGGTTTTAAATGTTTTGGATTTTTAGATTTGGGTAGATACAAGAATGGGTTTCAATTATTTAGTTTTTTTAGCTTTAGTATAATCTCATTAAGATTTGTGGAGTTGCTTTTGATATCAGGTATGGTGTTGGAGTTTTTTGCTGGGGCTGTAAAGAGTGTAGACATTTGGTTTAGTTGTGTTTTGTGTGAAGTCTTTGTTCCTAAGGCTGTCGATGGTTTGTTTCAAATTGTGGTCGTCTGGTTTTAGAGCACTTGGTTTTATTCTGAGTGTTTTGGATGGGTTCCTACACGTGTTGTTGATTCGTGTGTTATCTAATATGTGTGCATCTGGCGAGTTCTAGGTTCTTTCTCTTTGTAACTGTCCTGGGTTGGGCCTTCCCTTTTTGGTGTGATGGTTTTCCTGATTTAGGCTTTTCGGTTTTGGTCCTTTTCTTGTAAGGTTTTTTGTGTGTCAGGATTTTCTTGCCGGTTTGTGAAGCTTATGTACCTCTGTTATAACATATCCATCTCGCTAGAGAGAGATGATGATATATGTATATGTTTCATGAGTGCGCTCTTGGTTCTGTTTTGAGTAAAGTAAAAAATTGTGTAAAATAATGTATGTGAGAGCAAAAAATTGGACTACAATTTAAAAAACTTTTTAAACTGTTTTTATAATTGAAAACTGAGAAAAATTATTAAAATATATTTTAAGCAATTAAAAAATCGTTTAAATCATTACATTTTTTTGTTGGTAAAAACAATTACTTATACAAAATAGTTTTTTTTTTCCTATAGAAGAATTTAATTTTTTTATACCGAGTTAACCATTTCATAAAACTGATAAACTATTTGTTAAATTAATAAAAAAAGTATAGTTTTTTTTAAATAGCACAAATTTATTTTTTAATAGAAAATGTCTAATAATGTATTGTTGTTTGCAATAAAAACATTTTTTTATATAAAAACAATTTTCCAATGAAAACATCTCTTTATAAAATAAAAAACAGTTTTTTTATATAGACAAAACAGTATTTTTTTAATAAAAAGTTATAAAAATAATTTTTATTTAAAATAACACCTCTTAAAATAGTCAAAACAGTTTTTTTTAAATAGTTGTGTTTTAAAATAAAAGTTATACTATTCAGACTTTCTAATAGATGTTCGTTTGAAAATTTTTCGTTTTATTTTATTCCAAAAAATTGTTTTTAAGACATTTTTCATTTTTTTAAGTATCAATTTTTTGTAGTATATTACGATGAAGATTCTTTATATAAATGTAAAAAAAAATTGGATTGCTAATAATTTGAGTCCCTGGCCGAGCTCTTTACGGCCTGCTTCATTACTAGTAGCTCCCATCCCAAAAGGATGGATGCTTTGCAAACAATGGAAAAAGACACCTCAAGAGACCCTCCGAGACTACGCGAAGAGGTACTGGGAGTTATTCAACGAGGTCGAGGACTGCTTGGAGCAGGTAGCAGTGGCCTCCTTCAAAATTAGGCTACCCAACTCTTCCCTTCTGTACCATTCCCTAACGAAGAAAGAGGCCACTACCATCGACGACCTGATGGCTCGCACCGATAAATATGCCAAGGTGGAGGACGTGACCCACCTCAGCACAGGGGAGAACGGTCGAACTAAGCTCGCTGCCAAAGGCAATGACAAAGATGAGAACCAGAAAAAAGGAGGAAAGAATGGCTCTAAGAACGGAGGCAAGAACGATGTGTCAAAAGCATTTCAGGTAGTCAACACTGTCTTCAGAGAATCGATTTACAAGATTCTCGCAAAGATCAAAGACGAGCCATTCATTAAGTGGCCCAGAAAGATGGGAGGATATCCCTCAAAGAGAAACAACGCGCTGAGATGCGCTTTTCATAAAGAGGGAGGACATAAGACTGAGCATTGCGAAGCTCTTAAGTCCCACCTCGAAGAACTGGCCCAGTCTGGGCATCTGAACGAGTTTGTGGAGAAGAAGGTAGAGAAAGTCTCTGCCAATGGAGAAGCATGACCTGACAACGTACTTGAGGACGATGCTGGCCATGAATTCGCAGTAATTAACGGGGCATCTGATATGAAGCAGATTCAGGGGAATTCAACTCGGATGGAGGTAAAAAATCTTACAGCAGTGATGCAAGCTTTCCAGATCGATCCAATAAAAACCCATCAGGAAAACGTCGGTAAGCAGATGATGTCGACTATAGCAAACATATCGTGTTCACTGATGAAGATCTGGTGGGGGTGAGAACTCCACACCATGACGCCTTGATCATTACTCTCAGGATTGCCAACTATGACGTTGACAAGTTTCTTGTCGACCAAGGAAGTTCATCCGAGGTAATGTATCTATAGGAGGCCACTGTCCCTCTAGTTGGCTTCGCTAGAAAAGTGACTATCCCACTGGGAAATATTGTACTACCGGTAAGGGCAGGAAGTATCTCCAAGATGATTGAGTTTCTAGTAGTCAATATTAATTCACCATACCAAGCCATCCTCAGTAGAGGACGGCTAGATGCGATGAAGGCAATCCCCTCGACCTACCACCAGAAACTCAAGTATGCGACCAAGCGAGGAGTAATGGAGATCCATGGCGATCAAGCGATGGCAAGAAGGTTATTCATAGCGGCCATCCACCCTAGACCAAAGAAGAGGGCTGAGAAGCCCAATGAGCAGGTCGAGGAACAAGAAGGTCTGATACCTTCAAAATAGCAGTTAAGGTACAAAAGACCCAAAGTGGAGGAGACCAGGCTCCTCCCCTCTGAGCTGGTCATGGAAAACCTGGTGGAAGTTACAGCTGGCGGTAGTAAGAAGGACAGGGTATTAATTGGAGCTTCTCTCACAGATCGAGAAAAAAAGGAATTGACGATTTTGTTGAGAAGCAATGTAGACGTTTTCGCATGGGAACCATACGAGCTACCTGGAATCGATCCCAGTATGGTTTATCATTGGTTGCATGTCGACCCCACTTTCAAACCTATCACCCAGAAGCCACAAAAAACTGTGCCCGAGAAGGCAAAAGCCGTAGAAAAGAAGTTGAAAAATTATTGGATGCAGGATCCATATGGGAGGTCCAATTCCCCAAATGGTTATCCAACCCAGTAGTAGTTTAAAAGAATAATGGGAAATGGAGGGTTTGCATCAACTTCACTGACCTTAACAGGGCTTGCCCTAAGGACAGTTCCCCCCTCCCAAAATTGACCAATTGGTGGATGCCACAACAGCTCACGAAAGAATGAGTTTTTTGGATGCATATCCGGGGTATCATCAAATCCCTCTGTATGCTCCAGACCAGGAAAAAACAACATTCAACACCACCGTCGGATTATACTGTTACAAAGTCATCCCATTGTGGCTAAACAATGCAGGGGCAACCTACCAGCGATTGGTCACATTTCAGGTGTGTAATTATCACATTTTAGTAAGAAAAATTGTATTATAACTTTAATAAAAAAAATCTAATTGTTATTTGAACATTTGAGTTTACAATAACTGATTTTCATGAAAAAAAATTAAGTTATAGTATTCTAACATCTATTCGTTTGTATCATTTTTAATGGATGCTTACATTTTTTTTAGGTACATGAGTTGAAAGGTTCCTTTTTGGCGTAGATTGAAGTCTTGAAGATTAAATCCACATCTTTGCAGTTTGGTTGTTTATATTTTGGATCTGGATTGTATGATGGCACTTTAAACCTTTTATGAATTCGTTTAAGTATTATTTTGTACTTGTTTATGGATTTGATCAAAATTCATAAACTTGTTTATGGATTCGTTTAAGTATCTTTGTAGATTGGTTGTTTATATTTTGGATTTGGATTGTATGATGGAAATTTCAAAACCTTTTATGGATTCATTTAAGTATCGTTTTGAACTTGTTTACGGATTTGATAAAAATTAGTATGTTATTAATCTTATGTATGAACTTATGTTAAATAAATAGTTTAACGGTTAATAATGTACTATATACGACTAAAGACCTATTTTATAAAACGGGTAGAAAAATAACATGTTTATTAGTTGGGTTATGCGGGTCGTGTCAGGTTTTCGAGTTAAACACGACCTGTTTATTAAACGGGTTATACGTATCATGTCGGGTTTTCGAGTTTAACACGACCTTTTTATTAAACGGGTTAGTGGGTCGTGTCTGGTTTTCGAGTCGAACACGACCCGTTTATTAAATGGGTTATGCGGGTCGTGTCGTGTAACCCTTTTGTTAAATAGGTAGTGTTCGAGTTTTATCTTTTGACACGATTAATAAACGGGTCGTGTTCGGGTTGAGTGCTTTATCAGAATACATGGGTCTCGACACGACCCGAACCGGACCTGCAAACATGAATTTCCAGGCCCAGTTGTCACCAAGTTATGTGCCTTATAGTATAACATGGCCCAAATATTCCAATAGACTTTGAAGGACAACGCTCTTCGCTGGTTCTTATCTCTCAATGAGTCAAGAAACCGCAGTTGGGAGGATGTTGCCTGCAAATTCATGTCACAGTACAAGTACAATGAAGATTTACACCTTACCTTCCATGATTTAGAGCTTCTCAAATAAAATCTTGGAAAATTAATCAGTAACTTCATAGTAAGGTGGAGGGAGAAATCATCTACCAATACCAACTGACCTTACGAGGAGGAGCAAGTCAGCATCGTAAAGAAGAACTTCTTACCCCATGTCTGAGCGACGATGAGAAGACAGTACTACCCTCATTTTTTAGCCCTTCGAGAAGTAGGAGTAGATTTCAAAGAAGGTATTTCCAAGATGAAAACTGAACCGAAGAAAGCATCTAGACTATTCATTCCCAGAAAGTATGAAAAGACTCTCAGTACCTGACCCTCATCCATTATCAAACCCACTTTCTAAAAATTTAAAACTAGACGCCAGTTGTGACTTTCATCAAACTGTCGGCCATACCATCGACCAGTGTTTTTACCTCCAAATGTGATCAAAGGATCAATCGATCGGGGTGTCATCTCCCCACCATCCAATCCCAAACTAAACACTACCCACAATCCACTCCCAAATCATACAAATGCCATCTTCTTGGAAGAAAACCCATAATTTGATCCATCGACCCAGATTGTACCAACTAAATCACCGATCATACCCATATATTCTCCTAAACCTTTCAAAATGCGTCCATATTTTCTACTACACCCTACCAGTTTCGTGGATCAGGCACTGTCACTCCTTACCAGAGCATGCATCGTTGTCCGTACCCATTTTGGAGAAAAATATATGGAATTATCATAAGTGTTGAACCAACTCCTAGAGTTTGAGCTGAAATTTTCTTTGCCAGATGAGCATTGACTGCCAGAGATTCAGTTTGATTTTCTTAGAAGCTCAAAAATGGGCTTGAGAGTCAGATAATTGGGTGGTACCTACCGATGAAGTCAACTTAGATGATGTGATCTAAATCATGGCAATCCTATTTCAAAAGACTAGTGATATTTGCAGTATGTTCGAGCTCCTAAATGTTTTAAAATTACAAGGGCACCTGGTCCCTTCACTTCTACATCTGCCTGTTGAGTGGAAGGATCTATACAAAGAGACTATTGAGGTTATAAAGTTTATTGATTTCATAGAAATATGACGTCGTTGCTACCGGATAGGGGGCCGAGTTCGATGAGGAGAGAGGGTCTCTATTTTTTCCCTCTTTTGTGAACCACATGACCAGGTTAGGGAGGTATTACAAAGTTCCAAACCTTCCACCATCTGTGATTGATAAAGGAAAAAGTGTTAAGAATATCCCTATGTCCGAAATGACGCTTAAAGAGACCAAGATCCTCGATCAGTTGAAGATGACCCAAGCTAACATCACTCTGTTGGGACTCTTTATGTCTTACCAACTTCACAAAAATGCCTTGATCAAACTACTCACAGGACCCACAGCTCCTCCTTCTACCACGCCAGAAGAAGCAGTGAATCTGGTCGGATACCTGATCTATACTAGAATGTTCTCCTTATACAAAGGAGAAATCCCTAAAATTGGGACAAACCAAAATTCTTCTCTCAATATCTCTGTCGAAATCATGGGAAAGACTGCCCCACTCTCTCTTGTCGATAAAGGGTCAGCTCTTAATATCTGCCAGTTGAGAACCCTTAATTATTTGGGACTAAAAGTGTACGATTTTGATCCAACCTTTACCATTGTACGTGCTTACCATAATACTCATCGAGAAGTGATGGGATCTATAAATCTTCCAATAGGGTCTGGCCCTATAAATCCTGTTATTAAATTCCAAGTCATCGACATTTCGACTTGTTTCAATTTATATCTCGGACAAATGTGGCTCCATAGCATCAAGGGTCTATATTCTTCCTTACATCAGAAACTAAAGTTCTTCGCCAATGGGCTAGTCATCACCATCTTGGGAGATGATGGTAATGCCGAGAATGCAGGCACCAACAATCTAGTACTTGAGATACAACACGAGGCAATGATATACTTATGTCAGGATTTCGAGTTGAACCACTTGTACTCCAAGCAGGGGACGATTTCAAAGATAGGGTTTGTCCAGAGTATAACCCCTTCCAAGACAACTACTCATGGGTCGAAATTCATATACAACCACTCATTGAGAAGTCCATAAATGATACCAAAGATTCTGAGGAAAGTGACTATGAGGATTCCTTCAACTTACAAACACTAGGGATGACACTCTACATGGTCCACTCAAGCACTACATCATTAGATCCATCCCATCTGATCAAAACTGCTAATGCACCCCTTCTCAACTAGTATGCTAACCTGTTACACCTGTTGATATTCAACCCAACCCTGATATTTATCCCATTTCTTATTCTCTTGTTATTCCTCCTTATTCTGATGTAATTGAGACCTCCTTCGATGAAGTTCTCAATGTTATTTTTCCTAACAATGAAATAAACAAAGATTTTGAGTATCTTGATGTGTCTTACATTAATTGTCTTGATTCTAATTAAACTCTTAATAATGACGACTTTTCAAATGAACAATTATTAACTAATCTTAATAGGGTTAGCAACAAACAACATAATCGCGTTTAAGATAATTAAGATGAAATTGTTGTTATTAATCTCGATTCTAGTAGCCAACTGTGTGAGATTAGGATATGGGACACCCTTGATAATCATGAGTGCGTGTAACTCAAAGAATTATTGAACGAATGCGTGGACATCTTCTCTTATCCTATGACGATATACGAGGCATTGATCCCGTGATAGCTCATCATGAGATTTTAACTCTCCCAAAATGCAAACTGGTTAGCATATGTTATAAAATCTCCATACCGAATGGTCACTCGAGGTTAAGGAAGAAGTGGTTAAATAGTTGAATGTGGGATACAGTCATGTGATTGAAAATCCCACATGGCAAGCAACCACCATACCCGGGCCAAAATTCTAAGGTTATATTCTCAATCTCCGGAAGACTAGGGAAGGTCATGTTCCCGATATCTAGAATTTTCTCAAGCGACTGTAATAATACCAGATGTGACTAAATCTACAGAAATGTGTCTTCGGCTTTGCCAAAGGAAATCTCTTAGGATTCATGCTTAGTGAGAAAGGGATAGAAGAAGATCCGGTCAAGCTAAATGTCATACTCGAGATGCCACTATCTTGAACAGAGAAGGAAGTTTGGGGTTTCCTTGGAAAATTGTAGTATATCAGTCGGTTCATTAGCCAGTTGACCTCCATCTATGAACCCATCTTCAAAATCCTCCAAAAGAATTCCACCAAAGTCTAAAATGAAGCCTATTAAGAGGTGTTTGACCAAATCTAGCAACACCTAACTCGACCTTCGGTAAACATGGAGCCACAACCTTGTCTTCCCCAGCTAGGGCTTTGCTAGACTAATACCTTAAAAAATCTCATAAAGAGATAGCCATCTACTACGCTAGTCACAAGTTGACGGGTATGAAGTTAACTACACATCTTTGGAGAAAGCATGTGCTACTCGTGTCTGGGTAACCCAAAATTTATGACACTACATGCTTGCCTTTCCCATCAAACTTGTATCCTGAATGGATCCCATGAAATACCTAATCGAGAAACCTGCCCTGTCTAGCTGAATGACCTGATTGTTGATTATTTTATTCGAGTTCGATATCGTGTATGTCACGTAAAAATCCATGAAGGGAAGAGCCCTCTCTGACTACCTCGTTGACTACCTTATGAAAGAAGATAATGTTTGGATATTTGAATTCCCCGATAAGAATTTCCTTTATACCACCCAAGAAGACCTCTGCTGGAAAATGTTCTTTTATGTCACCGCCAACATGAAAAGATACGACATTTGGATACTTCAAATTTTCCCTGATGACTCTCACACTCTCATTGCCATCAAGATGGATTTTCCTCGTACCAAAAACATGACAAAATATGAGACATGTACGGTAGGCCTCAAAGTCACTCGTGTGAAAGGAATTCAGCACCTATATGTCTACGGGGATTCAGCCCTCATCATCAATCAAGTACTCAGAAGATTAAAGTCAAGGATGGGAAACTCTTACTCTTCCATGCCCAACTACAACTAGAAAATCTAGCCTCTTAAATCCAAGATATCACTTTCCACTACTTCCCCCGAGCAAAAAATAACCTACTCGATGCCCTTGATACCTTAGCCTCTATAGTTGACATTATCAAAGGAATAATGATGGCCCCCTTCCTAGTCCAAAAGCAAGATAAATCAACCCATTTCTACCACATTAAGCTCATCACAAAAGAAGATCCTAAAATAGCCGATTACTAGCACTGTGATATTTGGCGCCTTCTCAAGCATGGTAGGTATACCCAAGATTCTAACATAAAAGATCGAGTAAATCTTCATATACTGGCTGCCCAATACATTATCTGTGATAAAGCACCGTTCAAGAGAAATTTCGATGGAACCTATTTATCACTGTTCTAAAAAGCCCGCCTAGGCATGAGGCTTGGGAGAAACGGCCCACCTTAAGCTTTTGATGCCTTATGCTTGGTAAAACCTTTAAGGCGCACTTTTTCTTTAAAAACAACAATGCTTTAGTAAAATGATATCGGCTTTTAAAGGTTTTTTTACAAACCGGACCATTATCGCATCCAAAATAATCAAAGATTATTTTAATTTGCAAATATTCAGACATATTTTTATGCTATGTACAATTTTAGTATTTTAATAGCCTTGTTATGGTTAAAAAATATTAAAAAGGCCTAAATGCCTTTTCACGCCTTTTTACGCCTAAGGCCCGCCTAGGCTTCTAAGGCTTAAGGCTTGGCCTCCACGCCTCGATCACGCCCCGCATTTTTTAGAACCTTGGTATTTCTACTACATCGAAGGGGCTAACATTAAAAAGATGATGTAGAAGATCCATAGCGATGAGTGTGGGCCCCACTTAAATGGCCATATGCTCGCCAAGAAAATCATTCGATAGGGTTACTACTGGACCACCATGGTTCAAAATTTCAGTGCCTATGTTAGAAGATGTCTCAAATGCCATTAGTTTTCCAACCTCCAGCACTTACCCCTGCGGGAATTATACAACACAAGTTCCATCTGATCATTATCCACATGGGGCATCGACATCATAGAAAAGGTTACACCCAAAGCCTCAAACGGGCATGAGTTTAGCCTAGTTTCCATTGACTACTTCACTAAATGGGTCGAAGTCGATTCATACACAATTTTGAATACCAAGAAAGGGACTAAGTTCATCAAGAAAAATATTATCTGCTAATATGGGGTCCCACATGAGCTAGTGTCGGACAACGGACTACATTTCGAGGCAGAAGTCACAGAAGTGGTCGACGAGTATTTTACTCAAAGGCACAAATCTTCTCATTACCGACCTCAAACCAATGAAGCCGTGGAAGCTGCTAATAAGAACATCAAATCCATTATCAGCAAGATGACTGAGAGTTATCGAGATTGGGTCGACTCGATACCTTACGCCCTCTGGGGCTATCGAGCTTCAGTTCGAACATCTACTGGGGCTACCCCTCACTCTATGGTGTACGGCATGGAAGCAGTCCTACCCGTGGAACTGGAAATTTCTTCATTATGCATCATGGTTAAAACTAAAGTCAACGAAGAAGACTGGCATCACAGCCGTCTTGATGAGTTGTCACTCTTGGACAAAAGGAGACTAAAGGCTATGTATCACATACAAGGGTACCATTTTCGGATATCACATTAATTCAATAAGAGAGTCAAGGACCATGATATCCAAGAAGGGACTTATACCTTGAATAAATACTAGAACCCATCTGGGACCCTAGAGGGAATTTCTAGCCCAATTGGAGCGGCTCCTACATTGTGAAAAAAATCTTATTAGGCGGCGCCACAATACTCACCGACCTTGACGGGGAAGAGATGGCCCGTCCGGTCAATCTGTACTGCCTTAAAAAATTCAACCCTTAGTTCAAAATCTTTGCGCGTTATGACTCTTCTCATTTCCCTTCTATTCTTGAAAACAAAATCTTAATTTCCCTCTACTCAGAACTACATGGGGACCTGATCCTCTAAAAATATTTTTGCTTCCAAAAATAAAACTCAAACAATCTTCAGAACCCTCAGAGGTACGTATGTAGCTCATACGCTTCAAATGAGCACGACCCTCTTCTTTTTCACAAAATGATATTCTTTCCTTATCCTCGAGAACAATAGTTCAATTTATCATTTACATGAACAAAGGATTATGTATTCCTTAGCGATTGGTGTAGATAATTAAAATGCAAAAATCATTAATAGGCACAACAATATAA
This sequence comes from Sambucus nigra, assembly GCA_949130495.1. Classification (NCBI taxonomy): domain Eukaryota; kingdom Viridiplantae; phylum Streptophyta; class Magnoliopsida; order Dipsacales; family Adoxaceae; genus Sambucus; species Sambucus nigra. The sequence continues at coordinate 431,434,448 of OX422220.1, read as the reverse complement.
TTGATATTTTCTTTATTTATGAAATTTCATTACAATTACATCAACATAAGGGATCCTAATAACTTCCCTTGCTAAGCTAACCCTCCTTTCCTAAAAAACCAATTAGAAAAAAAAAAACTACTCCTAAAAAAATCTCTCAAAATTACTCCCATAAAGCAACCCAAATAACCAAAACAACCAACAACAGAAACAATCACAATCATAAAGAGCTTCACAGAATCCCTAGGGATCCTATCCATAGCTTTCAGAGGAACTGGACCCATCATCATCCACGTCATGGGGTCCCCAAACCTCCTCTTCCTTAATAGAGTGGCACTGATGCTCCATGGAACGATAAGCTCGGACCAATTGATACGATGAAAATATTGCGTATTTCACCCATTAACCTATGTATTAATATCCCCCTCGAGTATCTTAATCCCTATATTTATGCTCATTAACCAGAATACCTCCGTATTTCTATGCTAACATGTTTTACAGGGGTTAATTATGCTTTTGTATGTATTTGGATGCTTAGTATGAAGTTTGGATGCATTCCGACCAAATTTCATACAAATCCGCACACATAAGGGCAATTTAGTCATTTCACAATTTGAGCACCTGGCCCAATGTCCTCACGGAAGTTGTATCCTCTGAGAGAGATTTTGCATGGCCACAAATGGCACGCAATTCCAAGTTAGAATGAAGAAGTTACGAGACTTTTCGCGGAAGAGAATTATAAAGAAATCAAAACATGGGAGAAGCAGCTTAGCTGAGACCTGATGGATCGATCGATCTTCGAAAGGGGTCGATCGGTCGATTCCTCAATTTTTGCCTTGGTTCGAAGATAGTGGGCTCAACTCTGCTTGATTGGTCGATCGACTTCAGGGGTCGATCGATCGATCCCCTGTTTTCAGCTTCTCTTTTATTACAATTTTTCTATCCTTAGTTTGTATATAAATAACTTTTTCTCATTTTTTAGAAATATCTTTCATTTAGTTTTAGGTTAGGGTTAGGGTTTTGAGATCTCTTCTTCTTGTCTCTTTGGTTGTGACCCCTTTGCGTGTTGTAAGTTGATTTTTTTACTACCCCTACCATTAATATAGTTATATTTCTTTATTTCTTCCTTATTTCCTTGCTTTATTTACTTTCTTATCATTTAATTTCTTAACTAGATAATATTTATTGTGTTTATTTATTTCTTTCCTAGTTGTTAATTAGTTTTATTCATGTATTTCCCTTAGATGAATAGGGTCGGGGTTGTGTTCCGCCATTAATGGGTTTGAGCTCCGAAAAGTAGATTTTGTGTAAAATTGCATTTAATTGAAACCGTGCGTATCAAAGTCAGATTGTTATGCATTTATTTTTATTTGTCACGCAACGTTAGAGTTTATAGTGACAATTCGAATTTAATCCGTGTGTGACCATTTTTTATTAAATGTTTTATCAAGCATTTTTGGGTTAAAATCCCTTCATGCGTGATGTTTATGATTAATTGAAAATGCTCAATTCAATTGCTTTTGAGCCTTAACTCTAATTAGTAGTTGTTTCGATCCATGTGGTGGAATGCAATCCCGATCCTCGCTTTGCTTTTGTGTAGCGTAACTTATTCTTTTCTTTTGTCACCCTTCCCAACCATCACCTTTTCTTTTATTTATTTTATACTTTTATTCCTGATGTAATTAAATAATTAAAATCTAACATTCAATCACTCCTTGTGGAATTCTTACGATATCCGACTTACCGATGTGCTTGCCTCGCAAGTGTAGTTGTAGCTTAGATTTTTGGATGTAGAGCGGGAGTCAAAATCAACGACAGTGTCCCTATACGAACACTCGATTTCCCTAGAATCACCATCCTGGGGAAAATAATAAAAAATCCATTTGCCCGGTCTCTATAGTGAGCATTTTGGCAACTACTGTCCTCTATAAACACTTCATGTAACCACCAGAAATATGCCAAACTCTACCAATAGACTGGGATGGATGGGTTAATGGTCGAAAATTCTCCTATAGAGAGCCCATCCGCATGTGCATATGCTCTGTCAAATCCTTCAGCGAAAAGAAGTTTAGTGTCCGAGGTGGCACAATCTGTTCCTAGTCAAATTAGTGCAAGAACCGTCAGGAAAAGTACAAAGAGGTTTGCCTGAGGCCAACTAACCGAACGTACTGGTATTCCCCTACTTCTAAAATGGGCAATGGCTCCCCTACCAAGGCACTGAGAAATGCAAGCCTCGAGCCCCGTGCTCCACAAACCAATTCTCCCATCTCTCAATGTCGTGGCCCATGGTGATAAAGTGTTGTTAAATGAAGTTTGGCACTGTCAATAAAGGATAATCAGGAGGGACCGCCATACGAAATTTTTTCAACAGCCACATAAACAATATTACAGGACCACCCCTCAGGAAATCAAAATGTTCATACCGCTAGGAATCCAGACCATTCAAAGTTTCTGCAACCATCACCATTGTAGTATTACGACGATACAACATCATATAAACAATGGCTATGAGTTTTGGGTCCACCAATAGTTCCCCAGTCACCAACAACAGTTTTGAAATCAAGCCCAAAATGACGGCTCCAACATAGCCTGTATCACCAACATTCTGCAAATGCAAAGAATGCAGCACGACAAGGATAGAAATTGTTCCTCCCATAACTAGTGACCTGGCCGTCAAAGGCGAATATGAAGAAGTCCCACTAACAGCTCCCTAGAGAACCAGGAAAATTCAGCCATAACTGTTGTCATACTTGGATTTATCCCCAATATGGCAGAAAACTCTTCATAGGTCGGGCATACCTCATCCAACCCGAAATAAAAGACGTGGTCTTTAATGTACCAAAACTCTACCACTGCCATCGGCATGTTCTACTCTATGGGTTGATTGCGCCATAAAGAGGCTCGACGCATGTTGAAAGCATTATTGTCGACATTGTATGAGCACATCACCTCTAAGGTTTCGAGGTAGTTAGCAAATTTAACATTGTTAGGGAGATCCATATCGTAAAATAAGTAAGAAGAATGCAAAAAAGAAAGAATTTGGAGGTGTGAAGAAAATGCTCCACCCACACCTCCTATTTATACTTGAAAAACACCAACCATAGACAAAAAGCTTGTAAACATTTACCCCGCCAAGTACCAAGGAATTGAAGAAAGTGCAATAAAAGCCTTGTGTCGATTTGATTGGACTGACATGCTAATATGCAGGACAAGGGGAATGCTGATCGACAACCCCCTATTTTTGAAAATTTTCCTTTTTCCTTTCTTGTAAAAAAAAGAACTCAACAAAAATAATTCTTATTCTTAAAAGAATTTCGAATTTGCTCTTCTTATGTTTTTACTTATCGTTTTTAATTTATTTTACGATCTCAGCAGCATAGTAAAAAGAGCATATGCATTAATTCATTAAAAACAAAAATTAATTTATTTGCATAAATATTTGTTGTGTTACATCAATTTTTCATGAAGAAATAAAAAGACAACGGGACTTAGACCGAACCCACCTACCTTCACCCACAATCCCTGTTTCTATCTCTCTCTCTCTCTAACTTTATTTATCTCTCTCTCTCTCTCTAGGAGCCTCCATCGCTGCGGCGTGCTCGTTTCCCTTGGCGACGAGACGACGTACCTCTACTCCATACCCAAACCCTTCCTCAGACGTGGCAGATGACACCAAGCAAGATGAAATCGACATTGCCTCTCGAATATGAGGGGTCGCTGAGACTATCCAATCCTGAATGTCTTTCATCCAGGTGGTTAATACTCGGATGTTCTGCAAGAAAAACAAAAAGATCAAATCAGTCAGTTTTAGGTAAAGAAATAAATCAGGTAATTAAAAGACAAAAAATGAGAGTATACTGTTGCCTGAAGAACCTCCTCAGTCAATCCTATCTCCAACGGGTCCATCGCATTAGGATGGTGCGGCATACACACCAACCCTCCATCAGCCCTCCGGATATTATTAGAAGAAGGGGCCAATCGCATAAAGGGAACCTCCGAGGTCGTCGTTTCCACCGATGTCGACGCACCACCAGCGCTATGGGAAGACCCCATTGGCCCACTCGAACACACCCGGGGGAGAGGCATCACGTCATATATGTTGGGCATCATCAACCATCACGACACGAAGTCAAAATAATCATACGTCGTCACCGTGTGGGTATATGACGAGTAAGGCTCGCCCATTATCGGCATTACCCGGGCATCATCTGCCATCTACAACACTCGCCTCATGTTCACCAAGTACCTCGCAACGGGTACAATCACCTCCTCCTTCACAACCTATCAAACTAATCTCTCCCCAAGGTATTAGGAGTAGCCGAACTCATATGCCAGCAGACACCACATCTACACATTCCCCCCAGTCAACCCTGAGTGATAGAACGCCCTCCCCTAGGGATAAAAGGTCACCTGCAAAATCCCCAATGGAGAAAGATCAAAATAAAAAAAGATTGTAAACAAAACATGGTCTCAAAAAGAAAGAAGGATATACCCGCTCACTCGTCAGGCCGTGCAAGACCTGATGCACCGCCTCCAAAGAGATAGAATTCTCTGACTGCTGATTGGATCTCCTCCACCCGCACATCCGGTAAAATTCCTCTACAAACTAGTCCTTCGAAGGTATCAATTGGGTGTTAAACCCAATCACCTCATAGAACCACGTCTGCAAAGGATAATAGGTCAACAATTAAGAAATTGATAATAAGATGCACAAAGGAAAATGTGAATCCATAAAGGAAAATGCACAAAATAAAGAATACCTCAAGAAAATACGTGGCTCAGGTAAAAGTTTGCCGACAGAACTGGCTAAATGCATCTAGAGAAGAATAAAGGGCTACCAAGGTTAAGCTCCTCCACTTATAAAGAGGGACATTCGAAAACACCGTAAAAAATGGCAAAAACCACAAGTGGACGACGTCGACAATAAGAAACCTCCCAACAAAAGAAAAATAAATAAACGGGCCATCGTCCTCACCTGTCGACCGTCCTCCTCATCAACCCTCGGACTCAGCAACAACTTCCTCAAAAGAGACAAACGAAGAGAGTCCCAAGAGATTACCCTCTCTACATCACCCAACGCAACCATCACCGCCCCTGGCATCACCCGCAAGATCCTCTCCACCTCTATTTGCACCCCATCGCAGTCGAACCCCAGTAGGTATTGTACATCTAGGTTCAAAATAAACAGAGAGAGAGATTGTTTATCATTTTTTATTTCTCCCTTTTCCCTTATATTTGCCAACTATTTTTGTGTAGAAAAATCACTACTATTTTGGTATTAGTTTATTTTTTCTACTTTAGTGGTTGTATATTCAAGTTTTTTTAAAAGACATAGTTTTTCATAAAGGTTTATAACCATGTAAGAGTTTAGAATATCATTAGGCCATGCGATGTATGGCCAACTTTATCTAAACCGTATTGTTTTAAATAAGAAGTAGATGTTAATAGAGATAAAGACTATTTATAATTTTGGGGACAAATACTAAGGAATAAAACTTTGAGGAATAAAGTCGGTATAGATAGTGGAAAGGGAACAAACACTGAATAAGCCCCCAAAATATAAAAATTATATACAACTATGTAAATAATAAGAAGACTATCAATTTGAAGTTAAAAGGATTTTTCAAAGGAAATGTTCCCACTACATCATTATATATATATTGATTTATAATTCTTTATATCCACATACATCCTTATACTTTTAAATGTACGGAACAAGTGATATGGAATAATTGATATCATTTTTATACACATACATACTTATACATGTAGCTATGGCATAATTGATAGCTAATTTTTTTCACCAAAAATTAAAGAAGATATCCATGCTTTAGGTTGTCATTATTACATTTTGAATTAAAATGTCCATTATGAATATTGGGGTGCCAATAATGAAGCTTTAGAAAAAAAATTAAATGGCAGCTTACAATGAATAAACTAAATGAAACCATAAGTGGATATTTTTGAATGTTCAAAACTATCGATTTCTACATTAATAACTAATGTGAGAAACAAAAAGTAAAAAAGATGAACTAACAACACTACATCATCACCCTTGCATCTAAAAAAATTGATTCGAAGTCTAAGTCATTCCATAAAAGCACAAATACTACACATCAACAATGTATAAATGTCAACCGACAAAATATCCTAAAAACACAAAGAAAAATAAAGCATAAAAATTTACCAAATGAGAAACTTCTCTCTCCTCCATCCTAAACCCATATGCATCCAACCTCTCCAGATTCAATATGTACACATGCAAAAGCCTCTTAGATTAGTAAATATAAATATGTCAATTGCTATCCTTCTACACAGATATTGAAAACAATTGAAAAATTCATATGTTCAAACTATAAATCTAAAACCCATTTATATGCGTAACATATATTGAATTTACGAAGACAAAACACCACAGACCCATTAAGAATTGCACAATTTTCTCACCTCCTTTAGCCTAGTCTCACCCATTAAAGATAACACAAATGAAACATTCAAGACAACAAAAACGAATTCTTAACACCAAATACATGTAATCGCTTATTTAATAAAAGAAAATATTAAGACATGATGAGTATCTAGCTCCAAATTATACACACGGAGATAGAGAGTGAAGAGAATAATGGTTGTCGCCGATCCGAAGAGGGTTGGAGAGACAAAGCTTAGGATGAAATGCAGCTAATTTTAAAACAATTGATGTGAAGCAATTTAAGTTTGGGATTTTGAGTGAATGAGATGGAGAAAAAGTAACATATTTCAAAATAATAAACTCAAATTTCATAACTAGTGAATTATGCTCTCTTTTTCACCCTCAAATATGTTTTTACAATGTTGTATATTTTTATTGCTCTAATTTCCATCCCATGAAGTTTCAAGGAATATGTAATTTTTCAGAAATCAACAACCATGAGAAGAACGAGATGGTATACTACTTGAGCAAGCCCATTAATCAAGTATATTGCACCATTTTTTATTTTAATTACCCACACCTGTTCATTGAATATGAAAATTTCATCTATCTAATAGAATCTCCCTTTAACTATATAAATAACAAATAAACTATGGAAAAATAGACAACCACGTGCTTGGTTATGCCACATTCCTCAAAATTCACTAGCAACACATCTTGTTAGAATTATTAAACAAGACCATACACAACACAAAAACTGACCCGAATAATGGGAAACACTAATACTCATCTCCTCTTATAAAGGTAATACAATCTGAAGCATAGCCCAATAGCAAAAGCTCTAAACCCAATCATTCCCATTAGTTTCAATCCATAATAACATCTCCACCACATAGTAACCGCTGACACATACCTCGGTATAATACAACAAAGTTAATCGTCTGGGATTTGGAGTGAATGAGATGGATGAAATGAAAAGGATTGAAGAAAATATTTAACTTTATTATTCTTTCATGGGTAATGTTTCAAGTTATAAGCAAGTTGGGAAGGTTTTCTCTTCATAGAAATGGAAGACAGCACAGGACGAAGATGGAGGTTTTTGTTTTGAAAAAAATGTGTAAGAGAATGGGTATAAAACTATTGGAATATAAATATTAATTATATTATACACGTGTAACTATAGGGAGCCTTTAAATGGGTTTAGACTACAGTTATATATCGATACATACATTTGTTGTCTATTTTTTTTATTCTATTTATTATTGGGGCTTTTTTATTTAGATCATATTAAACTTTTTTTTGACATTCTAGTCCCATCATTTTTTTCCCTTACATATAAGTCCTACTCCTAATTTTTCGGAACTTTTTTTTACAATTTTACCCTTTTAAAATCACCATCCGTAACTTCCTTGAGGAAGTTACATAAGTGGTTGAACTTTTTTTTTAATATTAAACTGATCATAACTTTTAATTGACATATCCGTTTTTTGACAAAATTACTATTTTTGAAATCTGCTCGACGTGATCTATCAATCAAGATTCATGAAGCCTATATAATTTCAAATAAAAAAAATTACACAGATAGTAAACTTCATCGTATGCATCGAAAAGAGAAATATGTTTATATCTGTAATATTTTTACAAACAGTAACATTTACTGTGTTAATATTACTCAGGACACACACACACATGCACACACACACACACACACACATACACACAGAGTGGATCTAAACCCTTTTTTTCGAAATTATCTTATTTTTAAAGGGCCACGCTATCCAACAACCTTCATCAGAGCTTCGATTTGGGGTGGGTAGGGTTGGCAGTGGGTTAGGTTTATATCTGTAACATTTTCACAAACAATAATATTTTTTGTGTTAGCACACACACACACACACACACATATATATATTGTGGGTATCCGAATAAAAACGGCCCAAAGTCCAGGACCTCTCACCTTAATTAAATAGATATATTCCAGGAAAATGTGATGGACGTGGGGGAGTCCAATACCCCCACTCCCCGAGGACAGGCATGTATATAATAAACCCTAAGTCTGGGGCAAAAGGACGGATTATATTCTCTGTAAACGCTCCTCGGAGTATATAGAAATAATATTGACTGCACCACCGTGGACGTAGGCATTCTTGCTGAACCACGTACATACTGTGTTGTGTGATTAGTATTTTACCTTATTTATTTTCCTTGGTGATTGCGATTCTCTCATTTATTTGTGTTGAATATAATTATCACCACAATTGGCACCGTCTGTGGGAATGTTTGTCTTCTCGGAGAAAGCCCACACCAACAAAGGAGTTCGAAATGTCTAGTCACAACAGTAATGCTCCTCAGGGAGGAGATATCCAAGAATAACCTGCTCCTCGCAAGATCAGATCTGAAGTTCGGCGTTCAGATTAGAGGGCTCTCCCAGAGAGGCCAGCCTCAGAAGAAAGCCAAGGACCAGTGAGGTCCACGCAAATCTCCAGGCTGATTGATGCCTATAAGGAGAGGCTCCAAGAGCAAAGGGAGTCCTCTCGCAAGCAGGAGGCTGAGAATGCTTGCCTCAAAAGGAAATTAGATAATATGGAGAAAGAGCTCCATCGTAGCACTAGGAGACGTCCGTACCGCACTCCTAGCCCTCAGGCGAGAAAGTCTCGCAGCCGAGGAAGGAGCCCTAGTCGTGGATCCCAAAAGAGTGAAAGGCATGAGTCAAGCAGCGACTCATTCGAGAACCAACGATCGGCTCGCCGTTACAGGAGCCCAGCTCGCAGCAATGAGAACATACGAAATTTGGTCCGAAGGGAGATGGACCAACACCCTGCACATCGCCGCGCAAGATCGACCAAGGAGCTTGCTAGACGAGCTCTCCAGACCCATATGAAATCCCCTTTCTCGAGGGAAATAGAAGAAGAGAAAGCCCCCAAGAAATTCGCTATTCCAAGATTCAAGATTTATGATGGAAAAACTGATCCCATTTATCACGTTAGGCAGTACAGGCAGGCCATGACCCTCTGGAACCATCGATATGCACTGATGTGCGGGATTTTTCCCTCAAGCCTGCATGACGTGGTGCATAAATGGTTCGAAAGGCTCCCTCACAGGTCTATCAGGAACTTTGAGTCCCTGGCCGAGCTCTTTATGGCCTGCTTCATTACTAGTAGCTCCCATCCCAAAAGGATGGATGCTTTGCTAATAATGAAAAAGACACCTCAAGAGACCCTCTGAGACTACGCGAAGAGGTACTGAGAGTTATTCCGCGAGGTCGAGGACTGCTCAGAGCAGGTAGAAGTGGCTTCCTTTAAAATTAGGCTACCCAGCTCTTCCCTTCTGTACCAGTCCCTGACGAAGAAAGAGGCCACTACCATCGACGACCTGATGGCTCGCATCGAGAAATATGCCAAGGTGGAGGACGTGACCCGCCTCAGCACAGGGGAGAACGGTCGAACTTAGCTCGCTGCCAAAGGCAATGACAAAGATGAGAACCAGAAAAAAGGAGGAAAGAATGGCTCCAAGAATAGAGGCAAGAACGATGTGTCAAAAGCATTTCAGGCAGTCAACACTGTCTTCAGAGAATCGATTTACAAAATTCTCGCAAAGATCAAAGACAAGAAATTTATTAAGTGGCCCGGAAAGATGGGAGGATATCCCTCAAAGAGAAATAACGCACTGAGATGCGCTTTTCATAAAGAGGGAGGACATAAGACTGAGCATTGTGAAGCTCTTAAGTCCCACCTCGAAGAACTGGCCCAGTCTAGGCATCTGAACAATTTTGTGGAGAAGAAGGAAAAGAAAGTCACTGCCAGTGGAGAAGCAAGACCCGACAACGTACTTAAGGACGATGCTGACCGTAAATTCGCAGTAATTCATGGGGCAACTAATATGAAGAAGATTCAGGGGAATTCAGCCCGGATGGAGGTAAAAAATCTTATAGCAGTGATGCAAGCTTTCCAGATCGATCCAGTAAAGACCCAATCAGGAAAACGTCGGTAAGCAGGTGATGTCGACTATAGCAAACATATCGTGTTCACTGATGAAGATCTGATGGGGGTGAGAACCCCACACCATGACGCCTTGATCATTACTCTCAGGATTGCCAACTATGACGTTAACAAGTTGCTTATCGACCAAGGAAGTTCATCCGAGGTAATGTATCTCGATATGTTCAGGAAATTGAAGTTGAGCGTCACCGACCTGTAGGAGGCCACTGTCCCTCTAGTTAGCTTCGCTGGAAAAGTGACTATCCCACTGGGAAAGATTATACTACCGGTAAGGGCGGGAAGTATCTCCAAGATTATTGAGTTTCTAGTAGTCAATATTAATTCGCCATACCAAGCCATCCTCGGCAGAGGACGGCTACATGCGATGAAGGCAGTCCCCTCGACCTACCACCAAAAACTGAAGTATATGACCAAGCGAGGAGTAATGGAGATCCATGGCGATCAAGCGATGGCAAGAAGGTTCTTCATAGCGGCCATCCACCTTAGACCAGAGAAGAAGGCTAAGAAGCCCAATGAGCAGGTCGAGGAACAAGAAGGTCTGATACCTTCAAAATAGCAGTTAAGGTACGAAAGACCCGAAGTGGAGGAGACCAGGATCCTCCCCTCTGAGCGGGTCATGGAAAACCTGGTGGAAGTTACAGCTGGTGGTAGCAAGAAGGACTTGGTACTCTTAATTGGATCTTCTCTCACAGATCAATAAAAAAAGGAATTGACGATTTTGTTAAGAAGCAACGTAGACGTTTTCGCATGGGAACCATACGAGCTGCCTGGAATCGATCCCAGTGTGGTTTGTCATTGGTTGCATGTCATCCCCACTTTCAAACCTATCACCCAGAGGGCACGACAAACTGTGCCCGAGAAGGCAAAAGTCGTAGAAAAGAAGTTAAAAAATTATTGGATGCAGGATCCATACGGGAGGTCCAATTCCCCAAATGGTTATCCAACCCAGTAGTAGTTCCAAAGAATAATGGGAAATGGAGGGTTTGCATCGACTTCAATGACCTTAACAGGGCTTGCCCTAAGGACAGTTCCCCCCTCACAAAAATTGACCAATTGGTGGATGCCACAGCAGCTCACGAAAGAATGAGTTTGTTGGATGCATATTCGGGGTATCATCAGATCCCTCTGTATGCACCAGACCAGGACAAAACAACATTCAACACCACCATCGGATTATACTGTTACAAAGTCATCCCATTTGGGTTAAAAAATACAGGGGCAACCTACCAGCGACTGGTGACCAAGATGTTCAAAGACCAAATGGGAGACACCATGGAGGTCTACATCGACGATATGCTCGTCAAGAGCAGAAGAAAAGAAGACAACCTCTCAGACCTACCGAGAACCTATGAGATCCTCAGGAAATATCGAATGAAACTCAATGCGAGCAAGTGTCCTTTAGGTGTCCAGTCAGGAACATTTCTTGGTTACTTGGTTAGAAAGAGAGGCACCGAGGCTAACCAGGACCAGATCGATGCAATCAACAGGGTATAGCCCCTTTGCACAATACGAGACGTACATAAGCTCACAGGCATGATTGCTTCCTTGAACCATTTCATCTCAAAGTCCTCCGAGAAATGCAAACCATTCTTCCAGCTCCTGAAGGGAAACAAGGCAGTAGAATGGAATTAAGATTACTCTCAAGCATTGAATGAGCTCAAGTACTACCTTAGCTCACCACCCATACTCATCATACCCCAAGAAAGAGATTCCTTGTACTTATACCTCACCGTTTTTAACCACGCCGTGAGTTCTGCACTGGTGTGCGAGAAAGAAGGAATTCAGCACCCCGTTTATTACGCGAGCAAGACTCTATTAGAGGCGGAGAAGTGGTACCTACCATTAGAGAAGCTCGACTATGCACTTGTAGTAGCTTCAAGGAAGTTGAAGCACTATTTTGAAGCTCACACCATTATTGTTCTTACATCACACCCCCTTAAAGCAATCCTGAGGAAAGCAGATCTGTCGGGCAGACTGACTAAATGGTCAATCGAGTTTGGACGATTTGACATCCAATTTTAACCAAGGAATGCAATGAAGGGACAAGTCCTTACTGATTTCATAGCTGAATTCAGAGGCAAGCATCCTCTAGACCAACTTCAACCTATAAAGCAAGGAGAGAACCACACAAGAGATGGAGTTTAGAGATTATTTGTTCATGGAGCCTCTAATTCAAAGGGGGCATGAGTGGGCATTGTGCTTGTTACTCCAGAAGATAGAACCCTCGAACAGGGAATTAGGCTCGGATTTGAAGCCTCTAACAACGAAGCGGAATATAAAGCTTTGATAGCCGGCCTCCAGAAGGCACACACTTTAGGAGCGAAGCAGTTACAGGTGGTCGGCGACTCCCAATTAGTCTCCAATCAGCTAAGTGGGGACTACAACGCAAGAGATGAAAGAATTGCGGCTTATCTTGCCTTGGCTAAGAGGCTAATGGCCAGCTTCGAGGAAGTTAGTGTCCAACAGTTTCCTAGAGGACAAAACAACCATGCTGATGCCCTGGCAGCCCTGAATTTGGCAATCAATTCCGACATGAAAAGAACAATCCCCATCGACTTCCTCGTTCTCCCCAGCATCAACCAGAGCTTTGAGCTTCCAGGCGTGGAACATGTGCTCCAGATTGAGTTAGCACCCAGTTGGATGTCCCCTGTAAGGAACTATTTGAAGGATGGTGCACTTCCAAGCGATAGGAAGACCGCTCATCAAATAAGAGTCAAAGCTGCTCGCTTTCACTTATCTCCTGAGGGAAAGCTGTTTAAGAGATCGTTCTTCAGCCCTTACCTATAATGTGTTCACCCGAGGGATGTCGAGAAGATTCTACACGAGATCCATAAAGGAATCTGTGGGAGCCATATTGGAGGAAGATCACTAGCTTTTCTAGCAATGAAGGAAGGCTACTGGTGGCCATATATGCAAAAAGACTCAGCAGTGTACGCTCGCAAGTGAAAGAAATGTCAACTACATGCCCCTATGGTTCACCAACCTGCCAGCAACCTAAGATTACTCACCATCCCCTAGCCTTTCACCTAATGGGGAATGTACATCATAGGACCACTTACTATCGCCACCGATAACCGAAAGTATCGGTTGGTCGCAATGGATTACTTCACCAAATGGATTGAGGCAGAGCCATTAGCAAACATCCAAGATGCAGATATGATGAGATTCATTTAGAAAAACATAATTACCCATTTTGGAATTCCCAGAACCATCATCACTGATAACGAAACACAGTTTAAAAGTGGCCCTTTCCCGAGATTCTGCAATGACCACGGGATCTGGTAATATTTTATCTCGGTGCCATATCCTCAGAGCAACGGTCAAACTGAAGCATCTAACAAAACAACGATAGATGGGTTAAAGAAACGATTATAGCGAGCCAAAGGCGCATGGGTGAACGAACTGCTACATATTATGTGGGCTTACCGCACTACCCCATGGCGTGCAATGGGGGAAAACCCATTTTCACTAACATATGGAATGGAAGCGGTCATCCCGTTAGAAGCAGGCCTGCCAACTATGAGGTCCACCCTTGTCGACCAGGGCCAGAATGATGCAGCATTGCTCGCTGAACTCGACCTAGCCGACGAACGCGGAGAACTTTCCTTAGTGAAATTAGCGAGCTATCAGCAACAGCTCGCAAAACACTATAACAAGAAGGTCAATCCAAGGGCATTCCAAGTGGGTGACTATGTCATAAGGAAAGTCCTTGGCAGCACAGTAAAACCATCAGATGGCAAGTTGGGGCCAAACTGGGAAGGATAATTCAAGATAACAAGAGATGATCTGCAAGGAGACTGTCACTTTGAAACGCTGGAGGGCAGGGAGATAACCCGATCATGGAATGTGGCAAATCTTAAGAAATTTTATTTTTAGTTTTTTCTTTCGCTTTTTTACCAGATTTAAGAAAATGGCAACTTATTTACTTGTGATTAATAAAAGTTGTTTGGCAGTTTCATTCTATGAGGTGTTAGTTAACTAATATATGAAATTTATAACTTGCACACCCTTTCCAAGTGACTGGCCCACTACTCAGTACACGATAGCAAGGAAAATACCCTCCTCAGGTTTGCGTTATGAAGCACGAATAACCTCTTAGCATTGCCCGTGGCAATATGTGAAGCCTTATAGGAGATCCTTAGGCAATTTGTCCAAGTCAAATCGGTCGCCCAATAATGTTTGGTCAACAAAACCCTAATCGGATAGAGCATCCAAACACCAGGTGTGTCCTCTCCAATTGCCACACTTAGGCCTAAGGGAGTGTGACAACACGACCTAAAAGGTAAAGCAAGGCATAATGGTATCTCATATGCATAGTGGACTGGAGGGACACTTACTCGACAATGCAAACCTACCAATCTAGTCGTCCAAGAGAGGACCAAGATTATTAACCAAAGAATAAGTGATGCAAAAACTATGTAACACTTTTTTAGTCGGTGAGTTTGCCCAAAACATAAATTTTATATTACTTCGTCACCATAAAAATGGACAACCCGTGTATAATCGCCGAGATCGTCCAAGCATCAACACTACATTTATTCATTATATATGTGTACAGAGTTACAACTGGTAAAATCTTAATGAGGCTGAGGACTCTGAACAAGATAATCAGCCAGTTGTGCTCTTCGACCGTCATCCGGATGAGGATCTAATTCCTCCTCAACCTCATTCGCATCTGACTCCAATAGCTGCTGAGGGATGGCATCGATGGAGATCCACTGATCTTCCCTCCTAAAGGGGTTAGGCCTTAAAGTGGAAGGGGAAATCTCATGAAGATACCAGAGTATTGAGTTCCTTGGAACTTGTATCTCCCTTAGGGCACTCAACCATCCACTAATAAAGACGAGCTCTTCAAACTCTATTAGCCTCGTCGGAGCATCCACCCAACCTTGGTCATAATCTTCAGCCCATACTCGCTGAGGTCCTCTCTTAAATAGATGCCTCAAGTGTGTGACATCCTGTTGAAGCCCAGCAGCAATAACGTATGCTCGATGAACATTTTCATGAATCTCACCCATTTCCCTAGCTGGACTTCTTGCATTTGTACGAGCTCGCGAAACGGTCGATGGGACAGAACCTCGTATCATCGGAGGAATGTCGCTCAGCCCTGCGTCAGCTCGTGATGAGGAATAACCCCTTAAAATGCTCGGCGCATGCTCCCTGAGGAGCAACACTTCCCTCCTCAAAGACTCATTTTCTTATTACAGAATCTCTCCAACTCGGTTAATCTCAGTAGCGTCGAGGAGTCTTGCTCTCAGAGTATTCATCTCTTCTTGAACAAAAGCTCCAACTTCTTCCATCTCCCAAAGCCTGTCTTTTAGTTTAACAACGAGCTTCGTCTCCTCTATGAAACGCTTATTCCTCAATCGCAGCGATTTGCAAATTCTCACGAAGGTATGACAAACTTCGGGACTCACATTAGGACCAAGCATTCTCCCCAATTGAGAAGTGGATGGTATATAGTCATCTACATCAATCAACTACAGGACATAAAAGAGCAGTAAAGGATAAAATGAATCAGTACACTGAGGGAAAAAACCTTCTCATTTCATTAATACATAAAAGGATCAGAGTACATCGAGAAATAGAAAGGAACATTACAATCAAAAATACAGAAACAATCGTAAGGATAGATTAGCTAGTGACCTCGCGTTGTTCAGAAGAATCTGGCTGCTTTCCTCATCAGCAGCAGTAGGAACATCTCCCTCAGTAGGGACAACTTCCATCCCCTGAGTAGGAAGGGCATTAATAGGAACTGGCTGGGAAGTAGGGTCAACACCTTCGGCGGCTGGGGCAGGAGCTTCATCCACGATTATCTTTGGGCCTGGATCATGCTCATCGAACAAGAGAGAGGCGACATCCACCCCGACATCCAAGAGGGATCTGTTCCAGCCTTTCTTGAAGTTCAGATGACTGATGTAGCCTATCTGAACCTCAGCATCTTCATATGCGGTAGCCCACCCGGAATTATATGAGTCTTCCTTAATGGTGGCTGCCTCGGACTCCTTCTCCTTCAGTTTCTCGCTCAGCACCTTGTTCTTCTCCACCACTGCCAGCTTGCTCGAGCAGACTAAGTCGTAAGCCTGCCATAGTTCATTCAGTTCTTTGACTGCTGCCTCCCTCTCTCGATTGGATTTAATAAGGGCCAGATCAGAGGACGTCCGAGCAGCATCAATGGCCTTCAAGCTGGCCTCGAGCTCGATACCCTTCACTTTTAAAGCAGTGTTCTGCTTCTCCAGCTCATCACGAGAGCGATAGAGCACAGTGAAGTCAGTCATGAACTGCAAGTAAAAGAAAATATTAGAAGAAAGAAATAGATAGAATTTGACGAGCATTAGAAAAGAGATAAAGACTTACCAAGGCTAGACTTTGACTCCCTTGCAAGGCTAATTGGTCAGTCCCCATCGCCCTTTGGTGATTAGCAGGAAGGGCTGCTCTCTCAAGTATCACAGGGGCCAGCTGAGGAGAAATGGCAACCGAGGCCCCATCTGGTAACGCAGACACAGGCACTAAGGCCTACCCACCCTTCATCCTTGCTTCCATCTTCCTCCTCTTTCTCCTTCTCTTTCTCTACTATCTTTCGCTCCTCAATCCTCTTTTTCTCTTCAGTCTTCTTTCTCTCCTCTTCCCTCTTCCTCTCTCTCTCTCTCTCTCTCAATTTTTCTTTTTTTTCCTCTTCTTCTCCTGCTCCTGAGCAGCAGACCGAGAACTAGTGGCAGCAGTCCCACTACTGGATTTTTACTTCTTCGACCTCTTAGCAAGAAGCACATCATCATCATCATCATCATCACGGATCAAGTTTTTCTTTGGGGAACCATTTCCTTGCTAGAGCTGCTGGATGTACTTAAATGTTCTTGGGCTTCAGAAACCTCTTCTGAGCTAGAAGAACTGTCACTACTGGAGCTCTCCTCACCAGAACCAACTTCATCACCTCCTCTGATATCACTCTCAGAACTCTCTTCCTCGTCCAATTGAATAGGATCGGCAGCAGCTTTTTTTGAAGTATCAAATTTAGGGATGCTATCCACAGGCCTTGCAATAAAATTGGACTCAATGTTCTTGTACTCGAGCAGGAAATCAGCAGACCGGGGATGTTCACTGTCAGCCAAATATTCCCTGATATTCCAAGTTTTAATCAGGTCGAAAGTTCGAACCTCGCTGAGGGCAGGCTCCAGGTTATTTGTCCTCGCTGAAAAGAAAACATGAAAGAGTCAGAAGAATCACACATTAACAAATAGATCGAAAGGGAAGAGAAAAGACTACATATGTACTCTTCCCCATAAAAGGGAACAGTGAATCTATCAGATCTCGACCCCTCAACCTGGGGGGAGAACTGCCAATTCCTAGCAAGAAAGCCATCTTGCCAGTAGTCCTTGTGGGAATCAGGTAAATTTACTAAAAATACCCTGTTAAAACTCCTAGACTTGAGGTAAAGAAGACCAGAGCTAGTTCGAGAGAAGGAATAACAAAAACAAACTTCGGCGAGCCCTAATTTAGTGCCATAAAGTTGATTTATTCTATGGACACCATTGATTATCTTCCATACGTTGGGCGAACACTGTAAAGGAGCAATGTTGAAATAACCAAAGAAATGAAGGAACAAATTAATTGGAGGAAAATTAAGCCCCCTTGAGAAAGCAACAAGACATGAATCCAATGAGCACCCTCTATCTCTCTAACATTCTTAGGGAGAGAGTCGCACTCAATATCTACCCATTTTGGGATATTATTGAACTTCCTAAACTCAGACAGTGATCTATTACCTATCTTTGACATTTGTAAACCCTAAAGTCATAAATTTAGAGAAAACTCAACAAAGAAAGCACAAAGAAAGAGCAAAGAGGACTTACGAGATGAAAGATCACAAGCCCAGATGATGAGGGAGATTGAAAGCGAAGAAAATGAAGGCCTGGAGAAGAAAACACAACAGCTAAAACTCGCAGAAGATGAGTGAACGCAAAGAAATTTAAAACGACAACTATGGAACGCTGCTCCAAATAGCTTTTAAATGCTCCCAATCATCGCGCATAGGACACGAAGAAACTACCGCCTAAATCAGTTCTCCACTTTGGGAAGAGTTACACGATTCACAAAAGTGCCATTATGACAAATCCTTTAAATTTATTGAGCCCAAATTCTGGCCCAACAACTTTAGGGGCAATTGTGGGTACCCAAATTTACCATTATGGGCCCGGACGAGTAGCCTAATAAAAATGGCCCAAAGTCCGGACCCCTCACCTTAATTAAATAGAGATATTCCAGGAGAAGGTGATGGACGTGGGGGAGTCCAACAACCCCAATCCCCGAGGACAGACATGTATGTAATAAACCCTAAGCCTGGGGAAAAAGGACGGACTGTATTCTCTGTAAACGTTCCCCGGAGTATATAGAAATAATACTGACTGCACCACCGTGGACGTAGGCATTCTTACTGAACTACGTACATACTGTGTTGTGTGATTGGAATTTTACCTTATTTATTTTCCTTGGTGATTGCGCTTCTCTCATTTATTTGTGTTGAATATAATTGTCACCACACACACACACACACACACACACACACACACACACACACACATATATATATATATATATATATATATAGAGAGAGAGAGGCCCTCTCCTGTAAGGACTCCTTATAGTGCAGACTCCGGTACATACCATTTTTTTAAAATAGTAAAGAAATGAATTTTTTGATGAAACTTCATGGGTATGATCTCTATGGTGGGAAGATCATCTCCAAATTTTTTCACCAAAAAATTCAATAAAAAAACCGTTGAGATGAAGTGATATGTAAAAAAATAGTATAAATATGCATTTTCGACCGTTGAAATGTTGGCGATCATCTAACCCACTTTTTGATTGAATTTTTTGATGAAACTTCATGGATATGATCTCGATAGTGAGAAGATCATATCCATGGAGTTTCATCAAAAAATTCAATCATTAAAGCGGCTGGCGCCGACCCAACATTTCAACGGTTGAAAATGCATATATATACCATTTTTTTACATATCACTTCATCTCAACGGTTTTTTTATTGAATTTTTTGACGAAAAAAATTGGAGATGATCTTCTCACTATGGAGATCATATCCATGAAGTTTCATCAAAAAATTCATTTTTTTACTATTTTAAAAAAATGGTATGTACCGGGGTCTGCACCATAAGGAGTCCTTACAGGAGACTTTCTGTATATATATATATATATATATATATATATATATATATATATATATACGGTGGATCCAAACCTCTTTTTTTTCAATATTATCTTATTGTCAACGGTCCACGCTAGCGGCATCCAATCCCCACCACCACTCACCCCCATTGTCGGAGCTATAACAACATTCATCAGAGCTCTGATTTGGGGTGACATGGAGTGCCGCTGGCGCGGACCTTAGGAAATAAGATTATATTGGATAAAAGGGGTTTGGATCCACCGGAGCTCCGGTTTGGGGTGAGTAGGGTTGGCATTTGGTTAGGTTTATATCCGTAACATTTTCACAAACCGTAACATTTACTGTGTTATAACACAGTATATATATGATCCAAACCTCTTTTTTCTGATATTGTCTTATTTTTAACGCTGCGCTAGCGGCATCCAATCCCCACCACCACCCACATCCATTGTCGGCGCTAGAACAACCTTCATTAGAGCTCTGATTTTTGGTGACATGGGGTGCCGCTGGTGCAAACCTTAGGAAATAAGAGAATATTGGTTAAATGGGGGTTTGGATCCACCGGAGCTCCGGTTTGGGGTGAGTAGGGGTAGCATTGGGTTAGGTTTATATCTGTAATATTTTCACAAATAATAAATGTTACTCTTTGTGAAAATGTTACATCGGCATCCAAGGCCACCTCAAATCAGAGTTCTGATGAAGGTTGTTGGAGCTCCGACAATGGGGGTGGGTGGTGGTGGGGATTGAATGCCGCTAGCGCGGAGCCTTAAAAATAAGATATTATAAAAAAAGAGCTTTGGATCCACCGTATATATATATATATATATATATATATATATATATATATATATGCTCCCCCGCCCTATTCTCAAACTTCAAATAGGTAGGACGGCGCGGCTGCTCCGTTGAGTCGCGCCACGGAATCGAGAGCTCCAAGTGGGCCATTCTTGGTAAGCAGAACTAGCGATGCGAGATGAACCGGAAGTCAGGTTACGGTGCCCAACTGTGTGCTAAATACCCAAACCACCCAACAAGTATTTATGGTGATGCATAGAACCAAGGTAAAGTTGGCCCAAAATGGGCAAAGTCGATCGGTCGACGAAAAATAGCAAGGCAATGTTAATCAGCGACAGGGTCCGGGAACGACGGGGCTCTCACCCTCTCTGGTGCCCCCTTTCAGGGGACTTAGGCCCGGTCCGCCGTCTGAATTAGTTCATACTTACACAGGCATGGCTTAATATTTGAGACAAGCATATGACTACAGGCAGGATAAACCAGGTAGCATTCCTCATCGACGCTGAGATCGCATGACCCTAACTGACGTAATCGGTGCCAAACTGCATCTTGGGTTGGGCATACCAAGTTGGCGCCACTATTTTTTTCGACATTGGGTTGCCTTGCCATGATACCTAATCGGGTGCCAACTTGCATGGGCGTTCAGCTAACATTGGGGCACCAATTCCCATGCATGTTTCTCTTCTTTTTCGTCGGGACAATGGGGAGGATCAATGCACACACAACATCACCCGAAATTGGAGTTGTGTACTTTGATCCTCCCCATGATCC
Source organism: Sambucus nigra (assembly GCA_949130495.1). Lineage (NCBI taxonomy): Eukaryota > Viridiplantae > Streptophyta > Magnoliopsida > Dipsacales > Adoxaceae > Sambucus > Sambucus nigra. The sequence goes on along the minus strand of OX422220.1, from coordinate 431,413,315 downwards.
TTAGGCGTACAAGATCTTTCACTCTGACACATCCCAAGAACCTACCTCCCGCGCCGGACAAGGTGATACCCGAAAAGAGGAAAAATTCGGTCGCCCAATGCAAGGCAATATCGGTCAGCCAACGATACAGTCGGTCGAACGACGCCCAATAAGGAAACTCATTCAAGGAAGGAACCTCACGTGCACGAGAAAACCCGGCACCGTTTTCATTGTGCGCTGGAAATGGTCGACAGACGTGCCATGTCGGTCGGCCGACGGTCAGGCAGCTTTTGGCGACCCCTAGTATCAGGCATATCTAGGGACCTTAGTTCCTTGAGGAGTTTTTGAACGCAAGTTGCCCCCGAAGCCATTAGGTCGAGGGCACATTTGCCTGGGCATCACAAATTGTCGTCGCCCCCTTCCAATTTCCCATTCTTGGGCATATATATATATACACACACACTGTGTTATATGAACACAGTAAATGTTAATGCTTGTGAAAATGTTACAAATATAAACCTAACCCAATGCCACCCCTACTCACCCCAAACCGGAGCTCCGGTGAATTCAAATTCCATTTATCTAATATTCTCTTAATATCAGAGGCCCGCGCCAACGGTACCCTATGTCACTAGTATCCACCCCAAATCGTAGCTCTGATGAAGGTCGTTGAAGCTCCGACAATGGGGGTGGGTAGTGGTGGGGATTGGATGTCGCTAGCGCAAACCTTTAAAAATATGGTAATTTCGAAAAAAGAGGTTTGGATATACCGTGAGTATATATATATATTGTGTAATTTTAACTTAGTAAATGTTACTATTTGTGAAAATGTTATATATATAAAACTATTACATAAATTTATTAACACATTAAATGTTATTATTTGTGAAAATGTCACAGATAAAAAACTATTTCATTTTCTGGTGTATACAATAAAGTTTAATATCTGGGACATTTTCACAAACAATAACATTTATTGTGTTATCACATTACACGGTATATATATATATATATATATATATATATATATATATAATATGCTCTTATTTTTAAAGGTCTGCGCCATCGGCACCTAATGCCACCCATACTCACCCCAAGCCGACGCTCCAGAGGATCCAAATCCCATTTATCCAATAGTCTCTTATTTTCAAACGTCCACGCCAGCTGCACCCCATGCCACTCCGGTGGATCGAAAATCCATTTATTTAAAAGTCTCTTATTTTCAAAGGTCCGCGCCAGTCACATGCCACCCCTACCCACCCCAAATCGGAACTCTGATGAAGGTCGTTAAAGCTCCAACAATGGGGGTAAGAATTAGATGCCGCTAGTGCGGAACTTTTAATTTAAGGTAATTTTGAAAAAAGAGGGTTTGGATCCATCGGATATATATATATATATATATATATAGTGCGTAATATTACCACAGTAAATGTTACTGTTGGTTTGTGAAAATGTCACATATATATAACTATTTCATAATCTAGTGCATACAGTAAAGTTTACTGTTTGTGTAATTTTTTTTCTTTGAAATTTTATAGGCTTCATGAATCTTGTTTGATAGATCTCGTCGAACAGATTTCAAAAATAGTAATTTTGCGAAAAGTGAATTTGTGAATCAAAAGTTATGATCATGTTAAGATTAAAAAAAAAGTTCAACCACTTATGTAACTTCCTAACGAAAGTTACGGGTGATTGGTTTTAAAAAGGGTAAAATATAGGACCTATATGATTGTAGAAAATTCAATAGGACTTATATGTACGTTGACCTGACAAATGGGACTTAAATATAATTTTCGCTTTATTATTCACTATTATGTAAATCTATTCTAAAAAATAAATGAACTTACATTTATTTTTTCAAGGAATAGTTAAAGTAAAAAAAAAAAAAAAAAGAAGGTTTGTTTAAATTAATTAAAAAACACTATATGCAAACTGATAGTCTACAACAGCTACAACTGAACTGAAAGTATTATTTTATTTTCAAACCTTTAAAATTAAATAAATTAAATGGAGAAAAGTGTTGGAGAATTAAATTTTCTAGGATTGGTTCATGACAAAATTTTCCCAAAAGGAATTGAAAGATTAAATTTACATTCTGCCCATGAATCTACTGAATAATGTTTCATTCACATGCAAATATAGTCTCTTAATGATGTTACCTGGAGAAGGATAAGAATTGAAAAGGTTTCAGAATGATTTTTGTTTTAGGCATAACAAAAGTTAGAAGCCACTTCTTGTTCTAAGTTTGTTCTAAGAATATAATTTATCATAATTTTTAAATGTCTTTCACTATTTTTACAAAATCATTACGGACCTAAAACGCAACAAGAATTTACACCCAAAACCCTTATGTTTGGGTGTGTAACTTGGGTTCATTCCACTTCGTCCGTACTGCCCTACACATATGATTATCGTGTTTTTTCTCCCATACGGATATAACTATTCTAGATTCAAACATTCATCCAAAGTATCCGTGTTGTGTTTGGTTCATAGACTACAGTCTATATGTACATAATATGGTGCAATGCCTTTCACTTCAGGTCAGAAAAGAATCGCTCAGCACGTTCTAAGATAAAATCAACCAATCATAAGGCTTAAAGAAAATATTAAAAAAAATACTTTATTTTTCCAATGGCTTCAAGTCGGCAAAGTTTGACATTTTAAGAAAACAATGGGTCTATTTTTTTCCAATAATTTTAATTATAAATATTCTAATGTAGCCTTACATATTAAATAACAATTGTATTTGGACTTCTATTCTACTGGCGCTAATTAAGTGATCTAATTAGTAAAGTCCAATAAGACATCTAGAATGAGTATAGGATTTGTAATGTGTGGTTACTGAAGGATCAGCTATTATTTACTCAAGAGTCGTGCGTACTCAAGAGTCACATATTGGTTATAATAAAGGGTTCAGATACCTAAGGCTAATGAACTCATATACTCCCCTCCTCATTTACCATCATTGAGAGAGAACTCATAGAGAGAGGGATTAGTCTGTGAAAAACCTTTAATCCCAAGTCTCAATTACCACTATGGATTCAAGTACACAGCTCTAACAATTTTATTATGTAATTTTGATAATCTATTATGTTGATATTAAGAATTTCATCCCGACAAGTGGTATTAGAGCCTCTTTATATTAGATTATTGGGATTTATATTGTGATTATGATTTAGGAATAATTTTGGTTTATTTTTCATACATGAAATCTTATGAAGACTCATATGGCTTTTAAGATTCTATATAGAATTTTATGAATGTTTTCTGAAGTTTTTCGTAATCATAATCCCAAAATTCATTAAAGGGTTTTTTATTTGAGATCCATAGCGTTTTTTTATTTCCTCAATTGAGTTAAATTCGTGATGGATTAATTCAATTTTGTTCAAGATAAATTGAAAATAATTTTGAGATTTCAACAACATATTTTATTTTCTTGCTAAGATTTACCCCTAAAAATGTGTTTTTGTCATTTTGTTAATAATATCAACGCTAATAACTCTCACTTAAAAATTAGTTTTGCAATTTCGTGAATTGAAGTGTGATGATGAAGAGATTGTTTATGTTACTATAGTAATAACTTCAAATTTTCTATTTTGGAAAAATAAATTGTTTTTCATATTTTATGGTGTAACTCACTACATATATGCTTTATCATTAAATTTTTGTTCTAGTATTCATGTTATGTATTATTTGGTGTTGAAAAAAGGTTTGATATAAAGTTTTGAATATTAACTACATGATAAGGAGTTCATATGGTTGACTAGAGGAAGAAGAATCCCGTCTGAGGAATGCATATTTTCTGAATGATTTGGATTCATGATATTTTTTATGGAACCATAGTCATGCTCCAATTTGTGGTATTTAATTAATACTCTTTTGTTTTATATCTTAAAATAAATAAATTGAAGTAATACGTTACCAAAGTAACCTTTATTGCATATATTAATCTATCTTGAATTATTAAGATGTGTTTGCTTATTATTTATGCAATTAGTGATCGACCCAAAGGAAGGTTGTTGAATGGCCAAATAATACATATACGTGCGGGAATAAATGTGTGACGATTATAAAGTTTCCATATGGAAAATATACCGACCCAAAGGAATGTTGTTGTTTGACCGGATTTATCATCAACATTTGATTTTTGTGCTAAGAGTACAACTTACAAGTTAATGTTTATGTCCAAAGACTAAATGTTAATGTTGTGTGGCATCTTCAATAGGTACCACCATTATAGTTACATAAAATTTATGTCTTGCATTTATTATTTTAATATATCTTGACATGAATTTTATTTTGAGCTTATGTTTATAAGGATAAAATTTTCAATTGAGTCCGTTTTATAGTTTTGACTTATTCCCAGAACAAAACATGTTTGAGTCATAGGTCATATTTGTATTGTCACGTTCTCGCACAAACTATGTCGTGTTAAAATTTATTGAAGACTTTGCGGCAAAGCTTCAAGGAATTATTTATGTCGAAGATTTAATTAGTGTAATTGTATTCGTCTTCAAATCAAATTGCATTTCCAGATTACTCGGGTATGAATGCATAATTTTAATGGGACTCGGAATTAATTTAAAATTTGTAAGGTTGTTATTTTATTAAGAAAATGTTTTTAAAATATTTTAAGAGAGTTTGAAATCGTTTACACTTTGTTTATTCTAAGATAAACATCATTTAAAGTTGTGTTAAAATTAAGCATATGATGGTTTTCGTTCAAATGACTCTGACATTTGTTCGAGCGACATAGGTATGTCGTTCGAGCGATAGGCATATCTAGAACCTTACCTGAACATTATTTAAGGCGTGTTTCCCCAGGTTTTCGAAGTGTGTGCATTCTGCCAAAATAGTTTACTATCTAGAACATTATCTGCACATGTTTTCTAATGTTTTCTAAAAACAAACACATCCTTAGAGTTTACAAGATTCGAGTTTTCATTAGTATATGCAATAGTGATCTTGTTTACACCCAAAAGAAGGTTTACTCTGAAGATTTCGTAGACGTGTTCCGAGACATACGTGGATGTCTGTGTTGTGAATAGGTATCGTGAAAGAAGGACTTTCTGTGTGGGAATTGTGAGATGAGTTTTTAAAGATCAAAAGAGCGTCAAGTCTCATGGGCATCAAGTCGTTGAGTAATACTTTTGTCTATTCTCTATAAATCCACATTCATTGTGATTGTTTGGCTTGGGCCGTCCAAGGTTTTTCCCGTAGTGGTTTCCTCGTACATCCGACATTTTGAGTGTTCTTTACTTTATTTTACTTGGTTTAATCACTAGATAAGTCTTTAGGATTAATCAAGATAAAATTTGGTTAAGTTAAAATTGGTTCCAACTTGGTGCGAATTAACAATTGGAAAAAAGTTTTTCATAAGAAGAGAAATTTTTTTGGTCATCCTTAAAACACTTTCGATTTCCGCATAGAAATAAAAAGGTACCTACAAATTGGTATAAGAGCTAGAAACATATTTTTATTATGTTTGATCCCTTGTATTTTTTAGAACGAATTTCTATGTTTTTGAAAGTTTTCGTGCTCCTATTTTTTATGGCACAAATTATGCTTATTGAAAAATTCGAATGAGAAGTACTTTAAAGTTCATTGATGAGCATGTGCGGTGAGCGATTGAAAAGGGTTGGTCTCCTCCAATCACACAAGAGGGTGAGGTCACTAGTTTAAACCCCATCTATTCATGGATTGAGGAAGAACATAGCCTTGCACTTTATAACTCTAATGGTCTGCACGTAATTTCCTCACACGTTACACTGGAAGAGTATAATAGAATTATGACTTGTGAAACTTCAAAAGAATCTTGGGATACACTTGCACTTACTCACAAGGGCACTAACATGGTTAGAGCGTCTAAGTTGTAAAATCTCACTACACGGTTTGAGACAATTAAGACGTTAGAGAGTGAGACATTTGATAAGTTCTACACTAGGTTGTCCACTATTGTCAATGCATCGTTTAAGCCAGGTGAGAACATACCCGATAACCGAGTCGTAAAGAAAATTTTGAGGTTGTTGCCGAGTAGGTTGGATGCAAAAGTGATCGTTTAAAACTCCTTAGGTATGCTTGAGTCGAGGAAACTAGAAGAGATTGTAGGTGACCTACAAACCTATGAAATCAACATGTTTACCTCTAAGCAGGTGACAAAGAAATAAAAGGTGTTGTAACACGAGGCCCCTAATTTTAAAAAAATCGCTTTCCAATTAAATATTAATTTCTTTAAAAAAAATCACTTTTCAATTAAATATTAATTTTCTTAAAGTGTGGAATAGGATAATTCAACACAATACAAATTACAAACTCTAATTTCAAATTTTAATTTCTTTCAAATAAAAATAAAACTAAACTAAAAGTGAGATAAAATTAATCCAACACAAAAATTCACTTAAACAAATTATTTCAACTCAAATCCTAATGTTTGCCTAACAAGATTACTTCACTTTCAACTTAGGCCAAACCAAATTTTATCAATTTAAATTATCTTAACTTGAATTAAATTAATTTAAAATTCACCCAAACTAATATATAGCACCAAAAGACACAAGTGTGAGATTTAAACCAAATTTATCTTCAATTATCCTAACCATGCGTTTTAAGTGATTTTGCAAGATAAAAATAAATAATGTCACACTACGCCATGATGTACACTAAAAACCCAAACGGAAAAGACCTCAGATGACCCAAGCCTTAAGTCCACTAAGTAAGAAATTTTACAAATACAAGGCATATGACTAGACAACTCAACTCGACTCCTTTCAAGCCCCTGAGGTTTTTTCATGTACCAAACTCTGCTTAGTCGACAATCCCGGATTCAACCGGAACCTTGGACTCCTCCAATGAAGCTTTTGGACCCCGTCAACCACACACGATGCCTTTCACCGTATGAGGACGCCGCAGCAAAAACAAGACTTCTTCTTTGATGGGACATAGAAGCTAACCGAAACTTCTCCTTCTTAGTGGTAAAGATGAACCAATGGTGCCAAACCAAAACTCCAAGTAATAAATATATATGTAGAGGTACTTGGAATTCAAAACAAAAAAAATTGGGTATATAATTTTGTGTTTTGGAAGGATTTAAGCCATCTAATTTAGACACACAAAAGGGACTTTTCCAAAAATTAATTTTCTTTCTCAAAATCTCTCAAAAGCTTGTGAAAAGTCTTAGGAAAAATTCTGTCCCGACATAGTTAAAAACTGTCAAAAGAAAGTGGGGACAAAGTAGCGGGAAAATGCCAAAAACTGCCAAAAATTGTTCCCGCCAGAAATCTCATTTGGACGACTTTTTCGTTTGAACAAAATTTCGTTCTAATGACACTTCTAATGATAATTCAGTGCTCAAAAGGGAAACTCGCTGGTAAAACTCGTTCAAACGAAAATCTTGTTCGAACGACAATCTCGTTCGAACGACATTTTCGAACGAAAAAACAAAACATGTATTTTTCATTTTAAGCCCATAAAACTTTTATAGCCAGTTAAAAATAAAAAATTATTTTAAATAAAACTTACACCCAATAAAAATTCCCAGTTCCAACAAATATATATAAAGCATTCGTACCTTAAGGAGCCTTGGAAAATATACCGTTGAGGACGCAAAACAAGACATTTTGAAACCCAAAACTCGACAAGATATGAACCCTAAATTATAGCCGCTATGTCTTCAACAACTTTAAACGTCATAGGCTTGAAAGAATGTACCATGAACATCTAACATATGACTCAAATGTTTTTGTCCAGAATTGAGCCAACACTACATAAGACTCAATTGTAAATTTATGTCCTTACAAATCTCCACCTTTGGCTATTCCAGGACAAAAACCAAACAAAAATCCTATAGGGACGTCAAGCTCAACTGGACTAAAAAACATCCCACCCGAAATAAAAAATATAAGCTTGACTCAAAACCCAAGGATGACTATCTTTGTCAATAAAAGTTGTCGTTAGAATAATTCCTGCACACTTAAGCAAAACATTAAATGCATAGGGAATATCAAAATATTAAATGCAATTAAAATAAATACTCCCCCTAAATTAATTCTCCCCCCTTTATCAAATATGATCAACCTAAGAAGATAGTGCTCTCCCCCTAAGATAGATCTCCTAAAATAAAGGTTTAGAAACCACTTCTCCCCCTTTTTGTTCAGGAATAGAAAAAGGAAAAAGAATTAATTAATTACTAATTTCCCCCCTAATTTAACTAAGTACCATATCTCCCCCTAAAAACTACATAAGGGATAAAAATATGGGAAAGAAAGTAAACATGATGGTGGATAAGGTGATAAGAACATGGAAGCATATCTGCAACAATAATAGGAACTAATCCACAACAAGGATAAATAGATATTAACTTATGATGGGATAAGAAAAATGATACCAACTAAAATGTATTTAACATAAGCATGGGATATCAACCAAAATTCGTAACAAGATAGATCCCAATTATGAATTAAAAGAATAAATGGATTAACTAACATGGCAAAGATTCAAATATAAATAAAATATCATAGATATGTATACAAAATAGATACAAACTAAGCATAAGTACACACATGCAGATATAAACACACAAGTGACACAGAGTAAAATAACATGAGTTTTCAACACTCCTATAGCATAAATGTGTCATATGGAAACGAAAGTGTAGGGGTGTGAACTAGTAACAATTAAATTTTGACCCAATCACTTAAAATATGTTCATGGAGTTCTCATTTGATTGCAAAACTTTATCACATTTAGATATAGCCTCATGTGACAATATAAATTGAACTCAATGAACAAACATACACAATGCACATAAGCCTAGAATTTTGATGATTCTACAAACCAATAGAGTCATGACAATAAAAGCTTAATTAGGATACAAAGTCATTGTGAAAACCCGTTTATACATCTAACCAAACTCCTAATAATTTTTTTTCTTTTTTTTTGAACATATTAACTAAAGTAGTTTTGGCCTTGGTAAATATTCTTTTTAATGCCATATTTTTAAGGACTAAAATTCAATGGTGGATTTTCATGCAAAGTAATTTTGACTTTCGCAACTCGATTCCATTCATAAATAACTACACCGGATACACATATTTTTTTAATTTTTAAATCCAAGAAACGGTTATTACATGCACAAGTCCTCCATAGTCATAGCAAAATGTAGATGATTAAATTGATAGGATAACATCTCACTTAGCTCAAATATACATGTGACATTTAAATTTTAAAAGAGCTCGTGCATGTGTGAATAGAAGCATATAAAAATAGAATCCATTAAGAAACATAAAATCCAACTACTCCATGTATGCATGACAAGAAACATTTTAAGGATTGACAATCTTAACTAAAAGTTCTAGCCACATTAAAGCGAAATGGAAGGGATTCAGACACAAGTATATGCCACATAAAGTTTGTAAAAACTAAAATACACACAAAACTAAAATCTTTTTGAGTTTTTGAAATTTTTAGCCAAACATACAAAAATATTTATTCAAAAGACAAACAAAGAAAATTTGTTTGTATTTTTCTCAATAAGACATAAACAAATAAAAAGTAAATACAAAAGATATATACACATCATAATTCTAGCATGTGATTGAGCATGGGGCATAGACTAGAAAAATGACAAACAAGCATACAACTAGCATGAACATGTATCATGAAAAACGAAACTAGAGTATGAAAAATAAAACTCACACATTCAACCTGTAGATTTTGCAAGGGAGGAAGCATGTGAAAGAAAATGAGAATCAAAAATCCTATTTTGTAAAGCAACTAAGTCAGATCTCCTAATCCCAACTAATGAAGATTGACACTCTCGGGATTTTGGGATCTTAGTTACCTCGGTTACCTTACCTTTGGATTTCCTAGAATTTCCTTTATGATCAAAACAAAACTTCCTAAGATGACCTTTTCGACCACAATGTGAGCAAGTAAAGACTCGTCGAAAAGTAGTACCTAAGGATTTACCTCTATAAGCTTTCATAGGTGATTCTCTTAAAACATTGGCTTTTGTTTTATGTGTTGAGTCATTACAAGTATCGAAGCCTAAACCACAAGTGTCATTTTTCACTTGGACGGTTCCTAAAATCTTGTCTAGTTTAGCAGACCTACATTCCAAATCAAATTTGACTTTACAAGAGATATTAATTTTTTTTTTTTAATTCTAGAATCTTAAACTCCAACAAACCATTTCTCTCTTAACCTCAAGAAGCTCTTTTTTCATTGACTCCATTAACCCCATAAGGCTATCTCTCTCGCCTTCTATATATTCAAGCTTCTCACGAAGAGCTCTCTCACGCGTCCTAAGGTCATCAACCAACGCACTCTCATCAACGACCTTGGCACGCTCCCTTAAACTAGATTCTAACTTCAAATTTGCTCTTTTTAATTTGATAGATTCATCATATAATTCTATCATAGCAATTTTAAGTTCACTCTCATTAATCTCCTAATCACTTTCATTCTTTCTCTCTTCTCCACTCTCACTACCATCATCTTTTTAAGCTTCACAAACAAAGGCCTTGGAAGCGTCATGTTTTAAGGTATCATCGTGGGACAATATCTCATACTCACTAATATGACTAGCCATGAACGCGATAAAGTTGCGCTCAATGGGGGAATTGGGTCCCTCTTCCTTATCACTATCACTAAGGGTGGCATTGTATGAAATAGGTTGCTTACCCTCTCTCCTTAGTTTAGTGGGGCACTTGAAAACCTTATGGCAATACCCTTCACAACCAAAGCACCTATTTGACTCGTCTCTATTAAGATTTTCATTATAATATTTAGGGATCTTTTCATCTTTGTCATAATTAGACTTTTCAAATTTCTTAAAATCATTTTTAAACTTATCTTTATTAAATTTTCTAAATTTCCTAGCAAACATAGCCATGTCCTCCGAGTCACTATCACTCTCATCAACCACAACTTGTTTTTCCTCCTTCGGGCTTTCAAAGTAATGCCCTTTTCTATTTTCTTTTCATTTTTGGAGGGAAACATATCTAGCTCACAGGTTTGCAAATTACCTATTAATTCCTCAAATTTGGTAGAGTGGAAGGTGGGTAAAGAATTTAAAACGATCACTGTAAGGATAAATCTCTTGGGTAGGGACCTTAAATTTTCTTTACTACTCGGTCGTCGGGTATTTTCTCTCCCAAATTAAAAGATGAATTAACTATATCGGAAAGTCTAGCATAAAAATCATCAAAGGTTTCATTCTCAAGTATTTTGATGCTTTCAAATTGAGTGGTGATGTTTTGGAGTTTCGAAGCCTTAACGAAACTAGTTCCCTCATGAGTGAGTTGTAAAATATCCTAAGATTTTTAGCGATTTCAAAAGTCATGATACGATGAAATTTATCTGGTGTAACTGCACTAAACAAAGCATTTAATCCTCAGAAGTTAAAATTAGAAAGTTTAAATTCATTCTCACTCCATCTATCTACGGGTTTGGGGACACACTCATTTTCTATCAAACATGTGGGTCGGGACCACCCTTTAACAACTGATAACCAAACCCTCTCATCTATGGACTTTAGTGCCTATTTTATACGCGCTTTTCCAGTATGCGTAATTGGAACCATCAAAAATAGAAAATGGGGAAAATTTCATTTTAACAACAAAATTCTAAATGACCTTAACGCAATAAATTAGCGCTCCGGCTGTGATACCACTTGTTGTAACATGAGGCCCCTAATTTTAAAATATCGATTTTCAATTAAATATTAATTTCCTTAAAGTGAGGAATAGGATGGTTCAACACAATACAAATTACAAACTCTAATTTCAAATTTTGATTTCTTTCAGATAAAAATAAAACTAAACTAAAAGTGAGATAAAGTTAATCCAGCACAAAATTTCACTTAAACAAATTAATTCAACTCAAATCCTAATGTTTGCCTAACAAGATTTATTCATTTTCAGCTTAGGCCAAACCAAATTTTATCAATTTAAATTATTGTAACTTGAATTAAATTAATCTAAAATTCAGCCAAACTAATTTATCGCACCAAAATATACAAGTATGAGATTTAAACCAATTTATCTTGAATTATCCTAAGCATGCGTTCTAAGTGATTTTGCAGGATAAAAATAAATAATGTCACACTACGCCGTGATGTACGAGAAAACCCCAAACGGGAAAAACCTCGGACGACCCTAGCCTTAAGTCCATAAGTATGAAATTTTACAAATACAAGATAAATAAATTACACAACTCGACTCGACTCCTTTCAAACCCCTGGAACATCTTCTTGTACCAACCTCTACTTAGTCGATAATCCCGAACTCCACCGGAACCTTGGACTCCTCCAATGAAGCTTTTGGACTCCGTCAACCAGACATGATGCCTTTCGCCATATGAGCACGCCACAGTAAAAACAAGACTTCTTATTTTATGGGATATAGAAGCAAACCCAAACTTCTCCTTCTTAGTGGTAGAGATGAACCAATGGTTCTAAACCAAAACTCCGAGAAATAGATATATATGTAGAGATACTTGGAATTCGAAACTAAACAAATTGGGTATATACTTTTGTGTTTTGGAAGGATTTAAGCCATCTAATTTAGACACACAAAAGGCACTTTTCTAAACATTAATTTTCTCTCTTAAAATCTCTCAAAAGACTGTGAAAACTCTTAGGAAAAATTCTGTCCCGAAATAGTTAAAAACTGTCAAATAAAAGTGGGGACAAAGTAGTGAAAAAATGCCAAAAACTGTTCCCGCCAAAAATCTCATTCGAACGACAATTCGTTCGAACGACCCTTTTAACGATAAGTCAATGCTCAAAAGAAAAACTCGATGGCAAAACTCGTTCGAACAAAAATCTCGTTCGAACGACATTTTTGAACGAAAAAATAGAACATGCATTTTTTATTTTACGCCCAATAAACTTTTATAGCAAGTTAAAAGTATAAAATTATTTTAAATAAAACATACACCCAATAAAAATTCCAAGTTCCTACAAATATATATGAGGCATTCATACCTTGAGGAGCCATGGAAAATATACCGTTGAGGACGCAAAATAAGGCACTTTGAAACCCGAAACCCGACAAGTTATGAACTCTAAATTCTGGTCGATACGTCTTCAACAACTTTAAATGTCGTAGGCTTGAAAGAATGTACCATGAAAATATAACCTACGACTCAAATGTTTTTGTTCGGAATTGAGCCAATACTACATAAGACTCAATTGGAAATTTTTGTCCTTACAAAAAAGCATCGCTTAAAAAGCCTAGAAGGACGAGACTAAAGTTTTGGATGAAGACTCCGATTCCGATTTTGAGGATGTCGCCTTATTGGCAAAGAAGTTCAAAAAAATTTATTAAATTCCAAAAGGAATCGAAAGATGCTAGAAGATTTGAGAAATTCAAGAACAACAACGTAGATTACATCCGTAAAGATAAGAGTGAGAAAATTAATAGGGTTGAGTTGGATAAGTGTTTTGGGTGTGAGGGGTATGGTCATAAAGTTTTCAAATGTCCAACTAGACTTAAGAAAGAAGGCAAGAAATCGATAGCTTATAGTGCCTCCTTAAGTGATAGTGATCCGGAAGTGGGAGAGAGTTCCCCCAATGAGAGCATATTTGTTGCTTTATTGACATGTCATGTGAGCAACGACGATAAATATTTCCACGAAGATTATCATGTGCATGACACTTTTGAGACCGTTGAGAGTGCATTTCGAGTGTGTGAGGGTGATCGGAGTAACGAGGAGGAGATCGATCTGAAATATTTGTAAGTTTTCTTTGACGAGTTGTATACCGAGGTGGTGAAGGTAAAAAAGGCAAACTCTAAATTACAAGCTAGGTTGAATGAGCGTGCCATACAAAATAATGATGTTTTGATTGAGGATCTTAGGGAATGAGAGAGAAAGTGTAGGGAGAAGAGATAATATGTGGAGAAAGAGAGAGATATCTTTCGTGATTTGATGGAGGCATTGAAAAAGGAGATTCTATAGTTTCAGGAGTCTAGACATGTGCTTGAGTCTAGGATTTATAAGTTGGAGGAGAAGCTGAAAGACTCGAGTAAGGTTAAGTCTGACTTGGAGTCTAGGTCGGAGAAGTTAGATAGGATGTTACGCACTGTCCAAGTCAAGAGAGATAGGTTTGGTATAGGCTACGACGATAATGTTCCCTTTCCAAAAGCTAATACCAAATGTGTGAGAGAGCCCACTAGGAACGTGAGGAGAGGTCGACATTTTGGTAATCATTCCCACCGTATTTACACTTATTCCTATTGCGGTAGGAAAGGTCATCTTAGATGTTTTTTCTATGATCATAGGAATTGTCCTAGGAAGTTTAGGAATAAAGTCATGTCGGTTCCCAAAACCCCTATGAGTCATGTCACACCAACTTGAGTTAGGAAATCGGACTTAGAGATTTTAGGACTAAAACTTCATGGTTCTCATTTTGTTGCACTTGATTCTTCCCATGCTAGATTTAATGGATGATTGTGTTACAATGTTTGTCATACGCTAGTCTTTGCATTATGATTTATATCTTGCTAGTGTTATGACATGTGTATCATTTTTTATTATATTTTTCATTTGTTGAGTCTTATTTGAAAAATATAAAAAAAAATATTTTTGATAAAAAATTTTGAACAAAAAGATTTTATTTTTATTTGAGTCAAAATATGTTAAAAAACCAAAAATATTTTCGGTTTGTTTTTGTATCATGAGTTTACATGTTTGATATGGCATATTTGTGTGCTTTGGACCCCCTTCCTTTCATTATTTGCGTGGCTCGGACATTTGATCATAATTATTGATGACTAGAATGATCTTAACCATTGTATTATGGGGTTGTTTCAAAGTTGATATGCATTTTAATTCGACTTTGTATATATGCCATCTTTGTACACATGCACGAATTTATATGAATGTCTGTACATATCCGACTTTGTACACATGCATATTTGAGTTTGGTGAGATGTTCTTATCCCAATTTTGTCATATATTCATAAGTATATATAAGGATGAGGTGTGAATGTAAGAACCGTTTACCATGAGGATTGTAATTGAAAAAATGAAGAGTGCTCATAGGAAAGGGTTGCGAAAGTGTAAAATTGAGTCGTCGTGAAAGCCAACATTTAAAAAAGCCGAAAAAAAATTAAAAGCCAATAAAAATAATCATAAGCCAAAATATGAGTCAATTAGTTTATGTTCATTCCAAAAGAAAAATATGATATAATTGAGGGAGTTTGGATGGATAAATTAAACCGTTTTGCACAAAGAATCCTAACATTGAAAAATCATATCATGATGCTATTGTTTGTAGAATCATCAAAATTCCGGATTTGTGCGTATGATGTTTGTTTAGTTCAATAAGCTCGCACTTTAATTGTCACGTTTGGCAAAAATAAAGTTTGATGATTTATAACTATCAATTAAAGCTTCTTGATTGTTTTTATGTGTTAGAATTTTGATTCATTTTTTTAGTTCACGCCCATGCATTCCATGTTCATGTTTGAGCACATATGTACTATTTTTGCATGTAACTCATATTGGTTTTGTAGCTTTTGCTACTGTTTTGCAATTTTATGCCACTTCCAGTTAGTTTTTTTTACAAAACTTTTTTGTTGGGCGAAACTGTTTAACTTTCTGAACTGTTTAACTTTTGAGCGAGATAAAGATGTCGTGTGAAGTCGTTTGAGTGACAACGGTGTCTCGTTTGAACAATAGGCTGTATTTTTTTCTCTATTTCAATACCCTGCTCTTGGTTGTCATATTTTAGATACTAATGGGTTGATTGATTCTAGTCAGTTTCTGTTATGCAGTTCACATTAATAGATTTACATCTATTATTGCATTGTGTTCGTTTAGTCACACTTGCGTAGATTGTTGATTCATTTGTGTGATTATTGTTTGCTAGCTACGGAATTGATATTGTTGATCATTATTAGTTGGTTGTTTCATGTTTACCTAGATATATTTCATTGATTTATCTGATTCTATATATTTTTATCTTTTCAGTGGTTTGTCTATTCGAGACAAAAAAAAGGGAGAGATGTATGTGATGTAGGGGAGATGTTGTGTGAAGAGCTTGGTATCCTGATTTAGATATTATTTACATATTGATATCATATTTTGCTCACATAACAAATGATTTGGATTTATTTTTACATATTGGTTTATATCATTTATTGCTCCATACTTCACTTGGTATTTGTCTGTTTCATGTGTGTACATTTTCTTAAAGAGATTCAATATTTCAAGACTACATCCCATTCATATACTCAGAGACAATTCATGCTTATCGGACCATCCTTTACTAGTTTTGTCCTGTAATTTTATGATTTTGGGTTTTATGGGATCGGATTTAGGCATCATATGGCTTGACGGCCCGGCTTAGGCATTTCACTGTTGGTTTTATCCCAGAATAACCATAGGGGGAGATTTGTGAGGAAAAAAATTTCAATTGAGTCCATTTTATAGTTTTAACTTATTCCCAAAATAAAACAAGTTTGAGTCATAGGTCGTATTTTTATGGTCACGATACCACACTGACTATTACATGTTCAAGTTCATTGAAGACGTCGTGGCAAAGCTTCAAGGAATTATTTATGTCGAAGGTTTAATTGGTGTAAGTTTATTCGTCTTCAAATCAAATTTCATTTCGAGATCACTCAGGTATGAATGCATAATTTTAAAGGGCCTCAGAATAAATTTTAAATTGTTTAAGGATGTTATTTTATTAAGAAAATGTTTTTAAAATTTTTTTGAAAGAGTTTGAAATCTTTACACTTCGTTTATTCTGAGATAAACATCATTTAGAGTTGTGTTAAAATCTAACACACGATGGTTTTTGTTTAATCGTTCAAACGACTTTGACCTCCTTGTGTATCAGATCATGCAAGATGGTTGTAGAAGCCCTTTGGTAGGTAGCCCCATCGTTCTTGAGTCGAAATGTCATAATCGTATAGCAAAAGGTTCCCCAAGGGGTGATGAGTGTGGTTTTCCCCTAATGGTTAGGGTGTATCTTAACCTGCTGATATGCGAAGAATCCATCGATGAATGAATTGAGGTCATAGTTGGTGGTGTTATCCATAATCATGTCTATGTTGGGCAATGGGTAATCATTATTTATAGATGCTTTGTTCAAATCTCGATGGTCAACACACATGCAGACTTTTCCTTCTAATTTTGGACCAGGGATGATGCTGGCAATCCATGTGGGATATTCGATCACATGGATTAAGCCTATGTTTAACTATTTGACCACCTCTTATTTGACTTTGAGCGACCATTCAGTGTAGAGTTTCCTTAGCTTCTATTTGACCAGCTAGCTTTCTCGAAGAGTTGAGATCTTGTGCGAAGCTATTTTAGGATCGATGTCGGGCACGTCATCATAGGACCATGCGAAGACATCGAAGAATTCCTTTAGCAGTTCTATAAATTGCTCACGTTCAAGCTCATTAAGGGTGGACCCTATTCTAATCTCAAGATGTTAGCTATTAGAACCAAGATTGATAATAGGAGGCAATCCTCATTAATTTGAATGTGGTTATGTTGTTTGTAATTAACCTTATTAAGATTAATTAAAAATTATTTATTTACAAAATCATCATCATCAAGAGTTTAATTAAAATCAAGACAATTAATGTAAGGCACAACAAGATACTCAAAATCCTCGTTTACTTCACTTTTGGGAAAAATAGCATTGAGAACCTCGTCAAAAGAGGTCTTGATTACATTGTTATCGGAAAAAAGAGGAACAATAACATATGAAGAGATAGGGAAAACAAAAAGGTTAGGTTGAATCTCAGCAAGTGGGACTGGTATAGCATTCCAGTTAAAAAGAGGCTCATCAATGGACTTGATCATAGTGGACGGGTCCGATGGTGTAGCATCTAAATGGATCATACCGAGAGTCATCCCCAGAGTTTGTAGGTTAAATGAGTCTTCAAAATAATTTTCCTTGGAGACCTCGACAACGGTAACGACTTTCTAGGTCAAAGGTTGCACTTTATGCTGGTTGTCTTTGGCCCAAAAGTAGGTGTCTTGAAAGAAGATTTCCATCCCTAACTTCGTCTTCTTATTCACATGGTCATACCATGGTTTAATACATCCACAGAAGGGGAAGTCTTCAGCCTCCTTAATGAATATTTCGTTCCAAGAATCCTTCAAAACAATCTTAGCATCTTTTAAACTCCTTCTCATCCATGGTTGGCAGTGTACTCTGAGTTCTTATAGTGAAGTCTAATTACCTAGGCCATATGAGGAAATTACTCTTTCAAGATTATAGGCTCAAGTATCCCTTATTGACTTCGCTACAACCCAAGTTCGTGCATCAAATGAATGTTCTTGAACATGTGTATCACATTGACATTGTCGTGAGATGTGTTTCGAACAAACTCGATCTTTGACATTATCCCTTACTGGAAGGAGAAGTGGATCAAACCTTAATCTGGAGAGGAGCATAACATACGTACCATGGTGTATTTCAAAGATCGGATTTCTGGTGCTATAATTTTTTGTACCAGCTTCATCCCCTAAAATGTGATCAACTTCCCTTTGGCGAAGAATTTTAGTTTTTGATGAAGGGAGGAAGATACCTCCCAAATGGTGTGAAGCCACACTCAACCAAGAAACAGGTTGAAACATGCTCGCATATTATAACTTAGGTCCAAGTGATAGGATTAATAGGGTCATCCCTTATTATAAGTTTTATGGATCCTACAACCTCTCGTCGATTATTATCATAAGCACGCATTGTAATGGAAGAAGGAGTGAGGTCATGACTTTTAACCCTAATCAATTGAAGGTTCTGAGTGGGAAAACATTGAAGGCAGATCCGCTGTCAATAAGTGATAATGGAATTGTCTTTCCCATCACTTCAATGGAGATGTTAAGGGCATAGTTATGACAGGGACCAAACTTTTGAATTTTTTCTTCGAATAAGGAAAGGAGTCTAGTGGAGGTAAAGGACCCAACTAGATTTATATCTTCTTTAGGAGTGGTAGAAGGAGGGACTATAGGCCCGGTGATAATATTTATCAAAGCATTCTGATGTAATTGGAAAGACATGAAGAGTCCTTATAATGTGATGTTAGCTTGAGTCTTCTTGTGTTGGTCAAGGATTCTTCTCTCCCCAACTGTTATTTCTGGCATGGGAAGTTATTCGACAACTACCATTCCCTCATGTATTCTCTATGACTGAGGATTCGGATCCTTGTAGTGTCTACCTAATCTAGTCATATGGTTTATTGAGGTGAGAATGAACAAGAACCTCGTATCTTCATCAATTTCTAGCTAAATGGCTACTTTACTAATGTTCCCAAAAGGTCTTCAAAGGATATCATTCTGCACATCCTAATTACTAGACAAACCTTTTACTGACTCGATTCATTATATGAGGTATAAAATTTATCCCCCCCCCCCCATTCGGTGGAAACAGTATCTTCCCTCCAAGAAAAATTGATGCATTCCACGACCTCAACGGCTTCCTCATATAACCCTTCCCACTCAACGTGAAGATGCAGGAGTGAAGGGGCCAACATCCCTTGAAGCTTCAAAGTAATGAGTAGTTCGAAAATGCTACAGATCTCACTGATCTATCAAAACATGTCGGCCATGATTTGTATCACGTCATCATACTGATTTTTTCGACTAGTACCACCCATTCGTCTGATTTTAGAGCTCATTTCTAGACTTTCATGAATATGCCAGTGGTATTCTGACAATCAATGGTCATCACGGTAGAAAATTTCAACCAAAAGTCCAAAAGTTGGTTCAATATTACTGTTAGCTCCATGACTTTCCCTTTGGATCAGGTGCATATAGAAATGAAAATCCTTATGAGGAGTGATAGAGCATGGTCGGTGAAGTAAGTAGGGTGTTGGAGAAAATACGAGCAAATTTTGAATGGTTTGGGTTAAATTACGGGATGATAGATGCTTTTGTAATGACCTTACTTTTATATGTTCATATATAGTTTTAAATGTTGTATTATTTCATATGTGATATGGATAATGTTAATTTATTATTTTGAAGTCTAAACCTCCCTTCATAAATCATGAAATGTCAAATTAGTTAAAAACATAAAACTTTAAATTTTTCTGTAGGAATGTTTATATTAAAGACTAGTTTTAACCATTATAATATAACAATTGACTTGAGGTAAAAACTAAAAAGTTGTAGATATACGAATTAGGTTTGTAAGACAACAAACGGTGTGTTAAACGGAGTTCTGAGCAAAAGGTTATACCAAAATTATGAAATAGGGGCAAATATGTCCATCCTTTAAGTCGTATTTTGTCTTATTACCATACCATGTGTTATATTTTGATTGGTTGGAAGGGGATGCAGGTTTGGCCAACTTAAAAACTTTGAAATAACCTCCTTATTCATCAAAATGGATTAAATCAAAGTCTTATAGCATATCCTAAGCTAAATGATAAGTTTTGGGGTAGAAAATGTAATTTTATGAAACTTTAGGGACTTGATTTTAAATGAAGAAAGTTTTGACGACCAAATTGAAAATATAAAAAGGACCATTTTGTAAATACAATATTTTCAAGGACCTCTAAGAAATATTAAAAATGTATGGTGTAAAATTACTAAAATACCCTTAATGTGTAAAATGACCCTTATACCCTTAATAACTTTACACCTCGTGCTTGACACCTCGTTCTTGGTTTTGACACCTCCACCGTACACATGTCAGGTTTAAAGGAAGGGACAAAACACATGTCATGCAATTACAGAAATTTAAAACATGTGTCACCATCTGGTGAATTAAGACTGCAAGACAACACCGTTACGCGACACGCTAACGCCGACTCACCAAAATGAATGCTTAGTCATTGGGACACATGTCATCACCCAGATAACTTTGGAAAATTATAAATAGACGCCTTATGATCAGTTCTTACATGAAATTGATTCCAAAGATCAGAGAGAAATAGTGAGAGAATGAAGAGAAGCTTTAATGCTAAAATCTTGTTTACAAGGTTAATAACAAAATGTTATAAATTGTGTAAACTCCGAATAAACTTTTTGGGCAAAACACTTCTCAAAAAACACAAGATTTGTTGTACAATCTTTCTGAATATATGGTTTAGATTTGATAGTTGATTACCTTTCATTTTAAAGTTTAAGAAACATCTACTAAAGCTACTATGCAGTACTAATCACAATAACAATCAAGAACATTCAAAGGAATACACACAAGAATTTTTAACGTGATAAAACCCTTAATCAAGGAAAACATCCACGGTGCCCTCTACGACACAAACAAAAAAATTCACTGGAATAAAGAATCATGTTATATAATTTAAGCAAGCACAAAAGGATTCTAAATCTAAGTTCAGAGTTATACCTACATGAGCTACTCCACTCCAAAGGTTTCTGACTAGAACTGATCTCTTCTTTGTTGATCCTTTTCCTTTTCTTTGACCTCCTCCTCTTTGAATTCTGACTCTAGCAACTCTTTCAACTTTTAAGTCTCAAACAAACCACTGTGTCTAAGTTTTCTTGTGAGAAGTGTTTGTGAGGTGATCTATATGCAGATTTATGCAACTCACCCTCTCAAAGAATTTATACAAACAGTAACCTACGAATCAATAATTACTATATGACATGAAAGATCTGATTCAAATGATTTTGTAATAAAAACTTCTTAATCAAGATCAGATCTGGAATAACAACCTTGCTTTCAAAAATAGCTAAGGTCCTATGTGTCTCCTTTTTATTTTTGTACACGTTTATTTTACAAAATGTGAAATATAAACCAAGAGACACAAACGCTCATAAGGATCCGATTTTTTCTTGAAAACCTATAAGTTTGTTTTCCAAAAACTTTAGAATCAGATGGATCTTAAGACGGAGATAAAAAAAGAGAACTGAATAATTAGCGTGTGATGTTCTCTTTAGAATTTTCTCTGAGAGATGTTCTGAGAGAGACTTAAAACAAAAGAGGTCTTCTTCCAGGCGTCAAACCAACTACCGAACCCATAGAAACCCTAAATTGGCTCTATCTCTCATAATTTTTGGTTTCTGGTAAAGGTGTTTGAAGTTTAAAAGTGTATGGGTTGAAGGGATTCACTCAGAGGTAATAGACGTCGGAGATGGATTTATCTTCTTCCATTTCTCTATCTTTTTATCTCAAATATTTTCCCTTTCTCTCTCTTATTTTCTCTTTGGGATGATTTTAACAAAAGTCTCCAAATAGTGAGAATAAGTCCAGTTTTATAGTTGGTGAAGGAAGGATTCTGAACTTCGTTTGCAATCAATGGCTGAGATTTAGTCTACACAGTTTGTCTAATGATCCAAGGGTTTATAACCAAGTGGTGAAATGAAAGAATCTCATTAGTTGAAAGGTAAACACTGGGATTATAACAAAACACATACAGGCCGTTGATAAAGATAATCCAAGGGTTGAGATATTGTTGATCGAAGTTGAGTCTGTGAGAAAACACAGATCTAACCGTTTAACTACCAACACGTGTATGGTCAAGATAGAAGAAAAATGCGTGTTTTTGAAAAAAATTTACAAACACACCTTGTATCTCTAGCACTTTGATATTCTACACATGCTAACTTTTAACGAAAATAAATACTTTTTGAAATTCAAATTTCAACCTCAACACTTTAAAAATCAAGTTTTAATTAATTCAAAATTACTTTAAAATTGTATAAAATATTTTTAACTGAATTCATTTGATTTTGAAAAATGTTAAAGTGTTGTAAAACCATCAATGCAATTAGGAGAAATATATGATGCAGTGAGTGTCCTATTAGTGGCTTTAAGGTTAGAAATAACTTCCCTATGAGGATTGCTTGGACTTGATGGCTTCTTCCTCTTCCTTCTTCTTCTAGAACCTTTGGTTATGGAGCAACCTATAAAATCTAATCCTACTTTCTCTCAATATCCAAACTACTTGGAACTCCTATATAATGTAGACTCAAGTAAGTCAATTATATAGTGTGTTCTCAATCTCACCCTTTGGATATTAGAGACAAAATTCCCTTGAGTATTCTGAACTCGTGGGTGAAAATCGAAAAATCCTAGTTGTCCTATAGAAAGGTTCTAACTACTCATTCCCATCCTAGAATCGAAAGTAAGATGAAAAAAATACAGACCAATACCCTACAAAAATATAAGAAGTTGTACAACGGGTCTGAAATACCTGTAACAAAGTAAACACTGAATGGCATATTAGTTGAGTTAGAATCATGAATAGATAGATAAATCGCTAGTAAATACTCAAGATCTTCTCCCCCCAATTTTTCTCAAATATACAAGGGGTATAAATAAAAAAAAAATAGAGTCAATCACAGTATATATCATTAATATGGTAGAATCAGGGGTCTCCTACACAAAATAGTGTTAGGAGGTGTCTTTAGTCATTTATGAAACACCCATGCCCTAACACCTCAGAAACCTATTATAAGAAAGATATTACCTATGGTATGATAAATGTGATAAAAATTAATTGAGAGTTATCATGCCTATAGATGTTCGTAAATACTCAAATCGTATGTTGTCTAATGGTTTGGTAAAGAGATCTGCGAGCTATTTTTGAGTGTTCAGATATTCAATGAAGAGATCTTTGAATTCAACAAGGTCACGGATAAAATGATGTTTAATCTTAATGTGCTTAGTTCGGGAGTGCATTACAGGATTTTTGGAAATATTAATAGCAGTATGGTTATCACAAGCCATGGTTAACTGGTTTTCAGTGATACCATAATCTCTAAGCATATGTCTAATCCACAATAGTTGTGAACAATAACTACTAACAACTACATATTCAGATTCGACGCTAGATAAGGAAATACAATTTTGTTTCTTACATGACCAACCTACGAGATTATTTCCTACTTAATAGCAAGTACCAGAAGTGATTTTACTATCGTTAGAACAATCGGCCCAATCGGTGTACCCTACAATAGATCTAGTTGTATCTTTGGTGTACCAAATGCCAAATTTTAGAGTACCCTTAACATATTTAATGATTCTTTTCACACTAAATAAGTGGGATTCTTTAGGGTTACTTTGATATCTAGCACGGATACATACGTAAAATGAAATGTTGGGTGAGACACGATAACATACAACAAACTCCATATCATACTTCTATACAGAGTGGGATCAACAATTTTCCCATTGTCATCCTTAGAAAGTTTAGTTTAAGTACTCATGGGGGTTCTAGAAGTTTTAGCATTTTCTAATCCGAATTTTTTGACTACATCTGCAGCATACTTGGATTTTAAAATAACAAGTCCATCACTACATTGTTTTACTTGTAAACCCAAAAAATATTGTGGTTCACCCATAAGTGACATCTGAAATTCGGTATGCGTTATATCGAAAAAATTCTCGACTTATTTAGGATAGGTGGAACCAAAAATAATATCGTCTACATATACTTGTGCGATTAAGGCATGTTGATTTTCCTTTCTAAAAAACAACATTTGATCGTTTCCGCCTCGGACATATTGGGGAGACACTAGAAAAGTAGACAGCCGCTCATACCAAGCTCTAGGAGCTTGTTTTAACCCATATAAAGCTTTCTTAAGCCAAAAAATGTAGTCCGGGTGTACAGGATCTACAAATCCTTTGGGTTATTCTACGTATACTTACTTAGATAATATTCCATTTAAAAAAGAGGATTTAACATCCATTTGGAATAATTTGAATTGCATATGACAAGAGATGGCAAAAAGGAGACGAATTGATTTTAAACGAGTAACATGTGCAAAGGTTTCGTCGAAATCAATTCCCTCAATATGGGAGTAGACTTGTGCGACCAACCTAGCTTTATTTCTAATGACCTCCCCATTTTCATCGGTTTTGTTTTTAAAAATCCATCTTGTGCTAATAACCTTCGAGTCTTTTGGTCTAGGAACAAGATTCCACACATCGTGACTCTGAAATTGGACTACCTCTTCTTATGTAGCATTTATCCAAAATGAGTCAGAAAGGGCATCATTAATATTTTTAGGTTCCTCAAGAGAAATAAAATAAGAAAATTGTGCCTTGAGAAGTGGACTAGGACTAATTGAGGTTAGGATTTTGTTAAAATCCCAAAAGTGGTGTAGTTATCATATTTGTTGATTTTTATATAAGTTTGGTGTGGTTTTATACATAGATATAATGCCTTAAGAGATGGAGTAGGAATGATTGAGATTTAGTATAGTTGAGGTGTGTAATTTAGAGTATGGTTGATGGGACTGTACCTAGATACAAGAAACACGGGGTGTTAAGGTCGTAATGCTTAATGATGAAGATAACAATAAATATGTGTTATACCTTTTTATATAGCAATGATAGTGTGACCCAATAGAGTAGGGTCCATATGTGTAGGTGTTCCTTTAGCCTGTCAATGAGGACATGTGCATATGTTTATTTTAATCTGATAGTGAGGGTTATGTATGAGATTTACCTTAACCTGGCAGTGAGGGTTTTGGGTGTATTTACTATATCCCATTAGTAAGGGTTGTAATTACTTGTGCGAATTAATTTGAAAATCATACCATGTGTGAGTACTCGTTGATATCGTATAGGAAGAATTTTCATGACGGAACATGTAGGATGTGAACCATGACGGTGTCTTGGTGAGTGGATAATCTATCCATTCATAATGGTCCTTTCCCCGAGGGTCCTACATTTAAATATTCGTGTACTGAGTTCACAGAGAGATTTATTTCATAGGGTCTTATCTATGTTAAGCTATATGAATGATGTGTAAGCATAGTAATTTATCCTTTACTTGTGATGAGGTCTTAGGTTTAGGATGCCCTAAGACCATAACTAGTATGCTCGAAGGATCCCCTAAGCCATTACGAACAGGCCTTCGTTGTGTGTCTGGTTACGCTTAGGTAAGGATATTAGATATGAGAGTCTTACTTCTACCATATTTGGTTTTTGTGGTATGGTCCCAGAGATAGTTGTACGGGATTATGTGTTATACTAAATATGTATATAGACTATAGTAGGGGGTATACCTATGTACTTATATTTCAGATTTTTGAATTACATATATTAGAGATATGTATATTATATTATTGGCATGAGATAGTCAAATGTGTATAGACTTCAGATACGAGCCTGTTATTGGTATCATGGTTATTTTATGAGGAGTAACTTAGGTATTGAGACCTTAGTACATCATGTGATTCCTATTGAAAGAGATTAACCTAGTATAGTCAATGGCAAAGATTAAAAAATGATGTTGTATGACTTTAATCACATGGGCTACATATGGATTTATGAATAGAACCACATCATATTTTAGGTTGTTGGGTTGGGTAACTAATAGTTTAAAACATATTAAAACATAAGAGGAAGATGTGTAGTTATTATGTTACTCAGATTTAATAATAATTTTATTTTGTATACACTTAATGTTTACTTGTTCTTTTAAAAACTATTTTTACATTTTCTTATTAAAGTAGTCCCTATAGACATGGGTTCGTTGGAGGGGCATCTCTAGCGACGTCCCATTTTTTACTCCTAGGATTGTAGGATTTGAGCAAGTGTAGCTCATTCTTTTATTTTACTCTTTTATTTTCATTCAAGTTGTACATGTATACTAATTTTCATAGTCGTAACTTTGTATGGATAAATTTGTATTCCAAAGTTGGTTTAGGTTGTAATTGAAGTGATTGGTATTGCAATTAGATTTATGTTGTTTAGTATTTCATTATCTTATCATTGTTCATTCGGGTTTTTTTCTTGTTATTTTTATATTAGAATTGATGAATCTATTTATGAATTTTGTGGGGTATCACAGTGGACCTACCTAGATGCCTATGATTCGTTAGGATAACATGAGTATGAGAATCACTTACTCCCATGTATGTCCCCTTGAGTTGTCATTGATAATCATCTCGGGAGTTAGGATTGTGTCACCACCGGCTACTGAATCAGCTACCCATGTGACCTTAAGAACCGCTGTGAAGTTGTTGGGTGATTCCACTATGATCTCATAGTCTAACATGACATGGGCATCTCTCCATGAGTTTCTTACACATAGTGGTGCTTCTCAACCAAACGTTTTTCAAGTCCAAAAGTTTGACTTGGTATCCATGGGCTTCTTCCTAATGTTTCAACATGTATAAGGAAGTGATCTATCATTCACTTAACATAATAACAGTCAAAATTTAGGGAGAAATGACAATTACTATTGGATCCATATGATAGAGGAAATTTTATACCCTTATAGTCCAAGCTCTTATCATAGAGACACCAAAAAAAATACTAGAATGTCTTTGTTCATTACTTTATGAGAATTTGGAAACCATGCAATCAACTTTGAAGTTCCAAGTACTAAATCCAATGCTACTTTGCAGGACATAGTAGTTCTAACCTTTTATAATCCTAGAATTTTTTTAGAAATCTAATTGATGACTATTGCCTTGATGATGATGTGGAAAAATCTTCCATTCACTTGGAGATATTATAATACCCAACTCTACCACCATTAATAGTGTCCCCAATTTAACCATTGCTCACAGCAGTATGGAATTTTATTCCATCTCACATCCACAAACTGGTGCCAATGGAGTTTGAACACGTGGCATGTTCTATCATAAAAACATACCTTATCGGTAGAGCTGAAAAGGCCTCGGTGTTAGAAAAGTAAAAATATACATATATGAACAATTACTTTCTCTTAACCAGGAGATGTGGGATGTAATTCTTTGGCAACCAAACAAACCATGACACCAGTATATTACAATCCACCTCTTTGGGAGCCCCAAAAACCTCGTTAGAAAATAAAACATCACCAAACACATTCGCATACTTATTCTAATTGGGTACTAGCTCTAATAACAATGTATAATAACCCCACTCTACCACTATCGATATTCTTCCCAATTTAATCGCAACTCATAGTGGTGTGGGGTTTTATTCTAGTTCACATCCACAAACTAATTCCAATGGTGTTTGAATCATATGCCTTACTCGTGGAGTTGAAAAGTCCTCGATGATAGAAAATTGAAAATCTATATATATGAACCATTAGTTTTCCTCAACCAGGCAATGTGGGATGTAACTTTTTGGATACCAAATAAATCATGACATATACTATTACAAATGGGAAACTCTATTGTATTTGAGTGTCTCCACCAGTAATGGGTGGAGAGGGAATATAACTCCCCCTAAAACCTCCATAATGTACGTAGCAACCTCACTGGGACCTAGGTTAATGAGGTTCTCATTGACAAATATCCTAATTTTAATGCTATCAAGGACAAGATATTTTTGCAAAAGTCCTTGATATCATTCTTAGACGAGACCTCATGCATCTCCTCTCACAGAAAATATTATTTTCAAATGAAAGGAAAGAAGATCTTGAGAAAAATAAGAATATTTTAGAAAATAAACATATAAAGCTCTATAGTTATGGAGAAAAGAGAGAGGAAAATCAAGAAGTGCCTTTCTAAAAATGAGAATGGAAAAGATCTCAAATGTGTTTTGAATACCTTTTATTCCTTCTCGTCATAAGAAATATGAAGTGATATCTTTCCTAAAAAAGAGTTTCACTCGCTCCTTCCCAAAGTAACACGCTCTCGTGCATTAATGACCATGGATAAATCTAGGTGCAATGAAGATAGTACTATATCTAGGGATTAAATGCGTATCATTTCAGTGATTATGTTCCCACTAACTCTAAGTGGGAAACATGTTGATTGGTTAACCCCCATCTTAAAAATACATGCAGGAAAGTATACTCACGAAACATAATCGTGGTGACTAAGAAGAAAGACTGATAAACCTATTTGTAGGGGTAGATGAAAGTAAAATGAGGTTGACTTCATCTAGAAAATGACACATAGCACAAGTTGACTTCCATACCCTTAGGTAAACTCGACTAAGTATTTAATAGATGTTTATTACTACTCAATCATATTAAATAAAAAGGAAACCTGGAAACTACTTAAAAGAAGTAGCACAACCCTACTACGAATCATTTAACAGTATAAGAGATCATACCAAATCAGGTCGAGCAGGGTCTAACTTGTTTTCTTTGGAAGGATAGCGTGTTTGGACTTTTATGTGTATAAATAAGACCCCCACTTATGAGGAAAGCACGTTTTGAACATTTTGTTGATAGAACGCTTTGTACTATAACCTTGGGTCGCATTCTCTAGCACCCCAATCTTCTCTCTCATCTAGTGAAATAAACCCCTATATAAGTGAACGGATAGAAATTTGATGTCTTTAAGACATCAAACTATTTGATGTCTTGGATTCGGATTGGTCAATGCCGCTGGTGCGGACCCATTTCCATAAATGATGTGAGTCCCCACCAACACTATTGACCAATAAGAATCAAGACTTCAAAAAGTTTGATGTTTCAAAGACATCAGACTTTTTTTCCCAGTAAACATATGACTGTCTAAGTTGAACTATGTTTATTTGATGTTATTTAATTTCTACATTGCATTCAATGCTAGTTAAGCGAAGGTCGAATTTCACCCATGGTAGTGTGCTTAAGATGCTTGAATCTAAGCAGTTGCATTCAGATCGATATTGTAACAAAATTAATATTAGACAACATTATATCGCACAACAATTATCATAAAAGTTTCCAAAAACATTGGGAATCATCCAAACCCAAACCCCATACAAATAAAGAGTTTTATAATGTATTACTATTTAAGCGAAGGTTGCATCACTATTTAATTGATATTACTATCTCTACTTGTAATAAAGATTAACATCATAGACCAAAGGAGGAAAAAATTATGTTTATACAAATTTCAAAACCTGAACAAACATTTTCATAAATGTTCATACACAATCTGAATCCCAATATTACCTGTTGGGTGAGTTTCCAAACTTATCTCTCTAAACTTATCAGTACCCAAAGAGGTTTTGGGGGTTTAAATGCATCATGAAACAATATTACGTGTTTATGCCCAAAAAGGTGTGAGTGGTTGAAATACATCACAAAATATTAGTTTCTATCGAGAATATGTACCGCTATAAACATCTACAACAACATCAATATGAACATGAAACCAACAACAATAACAATAAAAACATTAACATGAACATTAAAACCAATTCAAATGGAAAAGGGACAATGATTCAAGGTGTTCAAAACTCATTCACAGTGTGTTCGAAACTAATTCCAGAAATAAAGTCATAAACTTAAGTAAACACAAAACATTAAGAGAATGTTCAACAGGTCATATTAAGAGGATTCTAGAAACTGATTCATAATGTCAATAGTTGGACCATCAAGTTGCTGTTACAGCATAATGTTGTGTCATTTGGTCAAAAAATAACTAAATGCTGTACTCAAAACTAATATATATTAATATTGGAATCCAAATCAAAACATGCCTACAACAACTCGTTACGACTCAAAAGGATTTTTAAGAATTCAATATTAAGTTACCAACACAGGCCTACAATAAGGAGTGGGATTCTTAAGAACTCAACATTAAGTTACCAATGTGTATACAAAAGTTGATTTCACTTTAAACATTAAGAACCTCACGTGAATACCAATGTGTATTCCAAAGTCGATTCAACTACGTGAAATCTAGCCACACTGGAAAGGGAGAATAATTTATGGGAAGAAAGTTGACTTTTGAATAGTGAAAACAATAAAAAATAAATTTTATAAAATAACCTAAATATATATTAAAGGGTACAAACCAATTGCTGCTTGGATTGCAGCACTTAAGATGTTGTTTGGCAGATGTAGACCCCCATGTCAATCCTTATATTGCGATTGGGAATAAGAACCCCGAATTTGGCACACCCTAATGAACTGAAGCTTGTTGCAATAGTTTCTAAATGATTTGGTGACACACCCTAATGAACCGAAGCTTCTTAGGTCCCATTGCCATCTTGGCTCTTCCAATTCCAATGTATATATTTTTAGAGATGCTATAGTCCTTATGATGAACTACATCGACCAAATTTGTTCCCAAGTCTTTTAAATTGATTACTTGAACATCGGAGGTGGTTTGGGGATTGATAATTATCACACTGGAGCTGTCCGTCCCACCCCTTGGGATCTTATTTACACAGTTCGGGAGTTGATTCTTTCTCAAAATCTCAATCTAATCATTGAACCGGGGAGATCACTTATTGCCAATACTTGTTTTTTCTTTTAATTGTGTAACTGTAGTAAAAACTAACATGGACAAAAACTTGTTGTCATTGATGGAATCATGGAGAAACTTATTCTTACTAGTTTCTCCTTCACCACCTGATGAAGAGGTTTCTGCTTTTGACGTGGTGGGACCCGTTTATGAGTGTGGATTTCCTAGGGAAAGATAGAACTGGATCTAGTGAAGTTGGCTCCTTATACATGAGTCTCCTTTGTTCTGAAACATCAAAATTCAACTGGTCAGTTTCAAGAAATTTCAAGCTGGTCAGATAAGACCATAAAAGAAAAAATTCTAATTAAAAAATAGTGCACTAAAATTAACATAGACCTGCTACACCAAAAAAGCCATTGACCTGCCCCGTGGATGCGGCAGCCATGTGAAGAGAAGGAACGCAAATTCTATGAAATCCTTTTGATATAGTAACATAAGGAGAAAGTAGAATGTATAAAGTCTATTTTTTAGATGGCATTTTTTTACTTACGTTGGAAAATGTAGGTGTGTTATCCATGTCCAAATCAACTAACCTGATCGTCCGTACGTCCTATTAAAAATTGCAAAATGAGATGATATTAGTAATATTAGTACCTATGAATCAATATTAGTACGTAAAGTTGTTACCTCTTACCTGCTCTATTACCAAACCCTTATTTCAATCTCCAAAGTAGTGTTTAGAGCTTAAGGGATGCTCTGAGTCTGAAAAAACAAAAAAAAAATTAGATCCAAAATAAGAAGTGGGAATGTATCAATGTTGGAATGTATAAATATTTGTTGCTATGTTGATAATAACTTTCATAATTAGATAAAGAGAGAGTTTTCACCTGGTGTATAATGAGATGAAAAGTATAAATATTTAAGTAGGTCATTTACTTCGTTCAATCTCCAATATATATTATAGTAAGTAGGTCACTTAGTTCAATCTCCAATGTTGCTATACTGGATGAACTGAAAATTTACATTTCATGAATCCACCTTGTTTAGCCGTATAAGTGAGAAGTAAATAATTCTTAACATCCCATGTTAAAGTCCAAGAATAACCTTTCTAAATCGTTCTCCCAAACCAATTAGTATTAGTCTCCCAATAACATCATGATTGTCTCAACAACAGCAACAACCATGTACTCATAAAATTCATCACCCATTTTCTGCAAAACAAAAAACATAGTGTAAAACACAAGTTATACCATGTATTGCCATACAAAATTACATTAAGGTTTAAAGAAACAACACATTTTTCCCAAGACCATATGCATCAAAAAACATATCCCCCCCACCCCGCGCACTCCTATCTATAACTAAATCAACAAATCCATTTTGAATTTTATCAAACACCAAGATATTATTATATAAATGTCTATAATATATAAATTTTCGAATACACCTAGTTAAAAATAAGAACTTGACAACCTCTGAAAAATTCAACCTCTGCAAATAATGAAACAAAAGATAAAAAAACATTAAAATCTCAACAAACTAAAAGCTCAAAAAACAGGGGAATTTACATGAGAAAAACCAAATGCTCCAACAGTAGCCTGAAACATGGAACCGCCACCCTGCTTGATTTGTCTACGAATGAAGCAATAGAATCTGCAACACAAATCCATAGAGTAAAAAAATTGAAAACATATGAATAGCATGTTAGGTCTGCAATAAAAAAACGAACCCATTTTCCTTAAAATGAAAGACGAAATGAGAGTAAAAAAAAACGCATAGGATGAAGATGAAACCTGACCTAAAAAGATATTTCCTCATTGTACTTGATTTTTCAACGAATAAAGCAATAGGATCTGCAACACAAATGCATAGAGTCAAAAAAATCAAAAAATAAAACTAAAAAAATGTGATCAGAATGTTAGATCTGCAAAACCAAACATGAAAGCACAAAAAGAGATAAAACATGAAAGCATGAAAAGAAAATACATAACAGATCTGGGAAAAAACATAAGAAAAAATGCTATGTACGTGAGTGTGTGTGTGCGTGTGTAAAAGTGGGGGGGGGGAATAGAGACATATGTTACCTGAGGAAGGCAGTGACAACAAGATGAGGGCAGTGGTGAGGGAGCGACATTATAGGATGGGGAGGCAGTGACGGAAGGCGTTGTTGAGGGAGGGAGGTGGGTGAGGACGGAGGTAGAAGTGAGGGAGAATAGGAGAATAAGATAAATGTTTTTCTTTGGATGATGATGAGGGAAAGGGAGAGTGGCACGACAAAATGAGAGGTAGGGTTTGTGGATTAGTGTGAGAGAGGAGTGTACGTGTTGTGAGAGTAATTTTTTCAATCTCAACCCTTGGATTGTACACGTGGCAAAATATAGACCCTTTGATTACTTAAATAAGATAAGATAAGATGTCACTATCCATAACATCATCATACCATATATATATATATATATATATATATATAGTGCGCGAGAGAGAGGCCCCCTCCTATAAGGACTCCTTATAGTGCAGTTCTCGGTACATACCATTTTTTTAAATTGTAAAAAAATGAATTTTTTGATGAAACTTCATGGATATGATATCCACGGTAAGAAGATCATGTCCATTTTTTTTCATCAAAAAATTCAATAAGAAAATCGTTGACATTAGGTGATATGTCAAAAAATAGTATAAATATGCATTTCCGACCGTTGAGATGTTGACGATCATCTCACCTACTTTTTTATTGAATTTTCTTATAAAACTTCATGGATATGATCTCGACAGTAAGAAGATTATATCAATTATATGTATTTAACTTATTCCTATAACAAAACATTATTTTTGAGTCATTTTTATTGTCAAGATCCCACACAGTCTATGACATAAAGTTTATTGAAGACGTTGCGGCCAAGCTTCAAAGAATTATCATGCCGAAATTATTTTAGTACTCGTTTCTCATCTTCATTGCATGTCGATGTCTCAGGTATGGGTGCGTTATATTTATAGGACTCGATTTTTTTTAAGATGTTATTTTTATAAAAAAATGTTTTTAAAAGGTGTTGTCTTCATTTATTCTAAGATAATAACTGTTGAGAGTCGTATGGAATCTTCCCCTATGTTTACTTAGTTCAAACAACATTCACATTCATTTAAACGACATGTGGAGGTCTTTCAAATGACATGTCTTTGTTGTTTAAATGACATGGATATCTTGTTCGAACGACAACCTCATCTCATTCCAACAACGCGTCGACTCAAGTTTTCTATTTAAGGTGTGTTTCACTCAGAATATCGTAAGTTGTAGAAATTGAAAAATAGTTTACAAATGGTACATTTTCTGCACAAGTTCTCTAATGTTTTCAAATTCTAAAAACATCCTTTGAGTTTAAAGATCCGAGCTTTGATTCACATATGCTATAGAGATCTTTGTTTTCACCTTTGGGTTTTGTTCATCACTTTGAACGTTGGTTTTGCGGTGAATAAACAATGGAGTTCATGTTCAAAGTCATAGACATTACCAAGATGTATTGGTGGACACCGAGACATTCGTGGACATGTGTCGTAGAAGGACTTATGCATGTGCACTGTGGAGGAGTGGTTGAAGGATCATAAGAGCATTAAGACTTGTGGGGATCGAGTCATTGAGTAAGTCTATCATATCTACTTTGTAATACTACATCATAGTGATTGTCTATCTTGGACAGTCTAAGATTTTTTCCCTTAGTGGTTTCCTCGTACATCCAACATCGCTTTTGTGAACTTATTTATTTTACTTGCTTTAAGCACTAGATGACTGTTTAGGATTAAACAAGATAAAATTGGCCTTGACTAAAATTGGTTCACATACTTGGTGCATTTAAAATTTGGAAAAAGAGTTTTTCAAAAAGAAAGTTGTTTTTGACATCCTTGAAATAAATTTGAAAGAAAAAGGGGCCTACAAATTGGTATCAGAGCTAGAAACGTATTTTTGTATGTGTTGATCCCTTAGGTTTTTAAGGATGAATTTGGCAAATTTTTAGAGTTTTAGAGCTCTTGTTTTTTATGGCACAAACTATGCTTATTGGAAAATGTGAATGAGAAGTGATTTAAAATCAATTCATGAACATGTGTGGTTAGTAGTTGAAAAGGGATGGCCACTAATTTGAAACCCGTTGAGTCATAGACCGAAGCCGAACATAGACTTTCACTTTAAAACTCTAACGGTGTTCGCGTTATTTCCTCACATGTCACATCGAAAGAGTATAATAGAATCATGACGTGTGAAACTTTAAAAGAGGCATGGGATATACTTGCACTTACCCGCAAGGACACATGCACGATTAGGGCGTCTAAACTCCAAAATCTCACTACACAATTTGAGATGATTAAGATGTTAGAGAGTGAGTTGTTTGATGAGTCTTACGGTAGGTTGTTCAATATTTCCAACTCGTCTTTTAATTTGGGAGAGAAAATACCCGATAGTCATAAATAAAATATTAAGGTCATTATCGCGTAGATTTGATGCAAAAGTGACTGTTTTAAACTCCCTGGGTATGCTTGAATCGATGAAACTTGAAGAGATTGTATGTGACCTACAAACCTATGAAATTGATATATTTACCTCCAAGCAAGTGCCAAACAAATAAAAGTTCATTGCTTTGAAAGACCAGAAGGAGGAGACTAAAGTTTTGAATGAAGATTTTAATTCCGATTTTGAAAATGTAGCCTTGTTGGCAAAGAAGTTCAAAAAGTTTCTTAAGTTCCAAAAGCAATCGAAAGATGCCAAACGACTTGAGAAATTCAAGAACAACGAGGTAGATTCCATCCATTAGGATAAGAGTAAGAAAGTTAAGAAAGATGATTCGAATAGGTGTTTTGGGTGTGAGGAGTATGGTCATAAGGTTGCCTAGTGTCCCACTAGACTTAAGAAGGAGAACAAGAAACCAATAGCATATAACCCCACCTTAAGTGATAGTGAACCGGAATAGGGTGAGAGTTCCCCTATTAAGCGTAACTTTGTAGCGTTCATGTCATGTCATGTGAGTTACGACGATAAATTTTCCCATGAAGATTCTCATGT
Source organism: Sambucus nigra (assembly GCA_949130495.1). NCBI lineage: Eukaryota > Viridiplantae > Streptophyta > Magnoliopsida > Dipsacales > Adoxaceae > Sambucus > Sambucus nigra. The sequence continues at coordinate 431,377,272 of OX422220.1, read as the reverse complement.
GAATGACACTCACTACACCAAAAAGGCTAAATAGTCACCTTTGAGTTGGCCAGCCTTGTCACGGTCATTGATCGTGATAAAAAAAATAAGCATTTTTGACAAGGTTTTGTCACAGTCATTGACAATGACAAGTCAATGACAAGAAAAATTGTCATGAACTTGTCATGGTCAAAGACCTTGACAGGTCCGTGACAACTCTATTAACTAAAAACCCTAGGCACTATTCTCTCTCTCTCTCTCTCTCTCTCTCTCTCTCTCTCTCTCTCTCTCTCTCTCTCTCTCTCTCTCCCTCTCTCTCTCTCTCTCCCTTTCTCTCTCCCTCTCTACATTTTCAATTACATTTTTTTCTTTCTCTCTCTCTATATCCTTTATGTGTGTATATGTGAATGTGTATGTGTATGTATGTGTGTGCATGTGTGTGTTTGTGGGTCTGTGTGTGTGGGGAGGGGGGTCTTTATGCATTATATGGGTTTGCTTTTACTTCTTCCGAATTCGTATTTTGAATCATCCGAATGAACAATTGAATGAATTAGTTTAATTCAGTAAAATTAAAATTAGTTTAAATATAACATAATTTATTTTGACTAGAATTAAGTAATTAATTAATTTTCCTAGATCCCTAGCGCATATATTGGTGTTAAAATTCGTATTAAAATTGGTATTTGGTATTGGTATAGAAATTGAAATTGAATTTAAAATTGGTATTGGTATTGGTATAAATCAGTATTGGTATCAATTGAAATTGATATAAATTGGTATTTATATTGGTGTAAATTGAAATTGAAAGTGAAAGTGAAATTGATATTATATGCATTGAAATTGGTATAAGTTTTAGTTCTTATGCGTACTTTAAATTAAATGGAACATAATTTAAATTACATAATGAAACAAAATCTCTCGAATTGTGATAAGACATAATTAAATGAAACATACTTTAAATTACATATAGTATCCATAGATACTAGCCTTCTAGTTCTTATGTGTACGCATTCAATAGCCCTTAGACCCGTTCAAGAGTCGTTACCCCTGTAATGATATCTCTCGAATTGTCACGTTTGGACATCTTAGGACTACATTGTTTATGTATAATAATATTCTTAGTGGCATAAACTTGTTACTGTTAGGGTAAGTTTTGTTGTCGTATCTTAATGTTCTCGGTGTACATACTAGATGATGCGATGTTAAGTGTTGTTTCAATTGAGAAATTGAAATAACACTTACACTTGTGAATCTTTGTCGTTACTTGGAGAACTATGGGGATATGCTGCTGAATTTTCCTCAAATTGGAACAATGTGCATGAGTTGTTAAGTATATTACAGAAATATGCAGTCTTGAATGGAATATGACCACTCATCCTTTAGAGGAGATGGAGGAAATAGGAATTATATTGTTTTCATAATATAAAACTGAAACATGAGATGTCAATCTTGTAATATATTATTTAATGGGAACGAAATGTTCACACTTTTGTTTATACTAATCCACAAATATGCGCTTCTTACCAATAGGTGATTATTTGTAGTAGTTGTGATGGGATATCCTAAATACAATGAGTGGATAGGTGAGACAAATGGATTAGGGGATGTGTTTCATAGAGGTGCTAATGAATTTATGAAATACCCAAAGAGATGTCATAATGATAAAGAGTTTCCATATCTGTGTTCTAGGTGTAAGAAAGGTAAGATGTTTGCGTAGAAAATAGTTAAACTACATTTGTTAAGATTAGGTATGCAGGATAGTTATCAATTTTGGATTTTCTATAGGGAATCGAAAGTTCCTTTTGTCCCTGAGCAACCTTCACAACAACCTTCAACAAGTAGAATAGATGTACAAGGAGAGGATGGAAATGTAGATCATAATATGCTAGAGTATTTAGTTGATGATGCGTATGGAGTACATGAAGTGGAAGAGAATGAGGTCACTGACGATGTACAAGGTTCTAGTGCTCATGAAGATATCGGGATAAACCTTGATGATGACTACCAAAGTTTAAAATTTAAGGCGACCCATCCATTATAATTAGGTTGTGAGAAAGATCAAACAACTTTACATGCCATGGTTGGTTTGCATAGTTTTAAGACCTAATATAGTTTGTCTGGCAATAGCGTGACATGAATTTTGAATTGGGTTAACGAATTTCTTCCCAAGCAGAATACGCTTCCAAATAGCTATCATACTATGAAAAATAGTTTGAAAGGTTTAGGAATGAAGTATAAATAAATCCATGCTTGTGTGTATGACTGCATACTATACCGAAAGGAGTATGAAAATCTTGATTGGTGTTCGGTATGCGATGAACCTAGATATGTCCAATCTATTGGCAAGGAAAGCAAAAGCTCAAAAGTGCCTCAAAAAGTGTTGAAATATTTTCCCGTTGGGCCTAGATTAAAGTGTTTTTTTACAATACCATGGATAGCGGAGGCAATGACTTGGCATGTTAGGGAAAAAGAAAGTAATAATATCATGCGTCATCCTATTGATTCTACAACTTCGAGGAGGATGAGTTTTGAGTATCCCAATTTTTCTCGAGGACAGCGGAACATTCGTTTGGCAATATTAATAGATGGTTTCAATCCATTTAGAAATCTAAGAACCAATCAGAGTGTATGCCTAGTTATTCTAGCCCCACTCAACCTCCCTCCTTCATAGTGTTTGAGATTAGAATTTTTGATGTTGTCTTTATTGATATCTAGGCCAAAGGTACCAAGTGAGGACATCGATGTCTACCTAGATCCTTTGGTAAAATAATTAAATGAGTTATGGAAAGAGGGTGAAAAATATTTTGACTCTTTTAGAAAAGAAGAGTTTATGCTGAAAGTTATGTTGATGTGGGAAATTCATGATTTTCCAGCTTATAGGACATTATCCAGTTGTGTAGTACATGGTTATTTAGGGTGTTCTATTTGTTAAGAGAAGACTGAATCTCTTAGTCTCCCCGCTAGCTCAAGAAATGTAAACCATTTCCTTTGGAGGCTTTTACCCACCCACCCACCCTTCTCATTGTTTTAGATTTGAGAAAGGTTTTAATTTTTTACCGAGCACGGTTGAACATAGGCTACCGCCGAGAAAATTTTTAGGTTCAGAAATTAAAAGTAAATCTTCTTATTGTGGCCCTAATATACCGGGTAAGAATAATAAATTTAAGAATGTCAAGAATAAGAAGACCCCAACTCGGAATGAAACTAAGACAAGAAAGGCATGGTCTAGAAGGTTATTTTTATTTGACTTGCCTTATTGGAAGAATAACCCGGTGCACCATTAATTAGATGTGATACATGCAGAGAAGAACATCGCTGAACATATTGTGGGCAGATTCCTTGGGGTAATCATTCGAAGGATGGAGAAAATACACCAAAAGACCTTAAATCGTTGAAACTTAGGCCACTCCTATGGTTGAAAGAAGATATTAGGGGAAGGACAATAATTCCCCCTGGGGGGTTTACTTTGACGAGTGAGGAAAGGAAGGTTCTTTTAGACATAATATATAATTTAAAGGTTCCATCTAATTTGTGGTCAAACTTGCAAAGGATTGTGAATTATGCTACCCATGATTTACATAAGTGTAAGTACCACGATTGGCATGTGATCGTGAAATTGGTTCCTCTATTGTTTAAGAAAAATTTCTCCAAGCACAAGGATTTGGGGAAGGCTACTAGGAAAATTAGTATCTTCTTCTCACTTTTATGTGCGAAGGTAGTCAATCGATATCACATAGTGACCGCAAAATTGGCGGTGACCGAAGAGATTTGTGTGTTGGAGAAGTACTTTTCCCCATCATTATTTGACATAAGTGTTCACTTATTGGTACACCTATGCGATGAGGCAATTTTTTCAGCCCATTAAGATATCGGTGGATTTATCCGTTTGAAAGATTGATGAAAGTTTTTAAACACTACATCTAGAATACACGATACATTGAAGGATCAGTTTCAAAGGGATACATGACCATGGAGTCATCAATCTACACTTGGGAATATATGATCGACTAGACCAGAATGGATGACATTGATGAGTTCGTCAATGTGGGTGCTAATGTGAAGGGAAAACGAGTGAAATTAACGAGTTTGGAACATGAACAAGTAGTGCGTTATCTAATTGACACACATGAAGATGTCAAAGAATGGAAACAGTAAGTTTAAATTATTTTAACTTTTACATTATTTTAATTTTTATACATGATTAATTTTTTAATACATTCGTCACGATCTATGCAGAAAATATGAAGCCCATGAGAATAATAAATGATGAAAAATAATGGCATAATCAGATAGTGAATTTAGGTTATGGTTGTCACACGAGGTAATTATAATGAAAATGGATGTTATTAAATGTCACATTATATGAATGCTTTATAACTAACCTAATTAATTTATCTATATTCTCAGCTCTTAAAAATGGGTGATGCGACATCAAGGCTTGCTCGTCTAGCCACTAGGCACTTGTTTATGGCACAAGAGTAAAAAAATTATCAATTGAACGGTTATGTATTCAGTGCAAGGGTGTATGAGGAAAATACGAACGTACATAACTCAAGCATTTCGAACAAGACTCTTACTTTCTTTTAAGTGAGCGCGAAAGATAAAAACCTCATTGAAGCTGAAATGACTTACTATGGTGGAATTTGAAATATATTTGAATTGGACTATGTAAGCTTCAAAGAGGTTGTATTTTATTGTGATTGGATAAGAGTTGAGGATAAAAATGCTTGTAAAGTTGATCCTGGTACCAATTTGATCATGGTTGACTTTTCCAAGTTGAAGAGCAACAAACACGTGAGCGATGAGTCATTTGTTTGTGCTTTTCAAAAGGTCAAGCAAGTGTTTTACTCGGAGTATATCAACAATGAGCCCTAGGTAATCGTCCTACATGCATCAAAGCATCCAAACAATAGTGTGGATGACTTGGCTGCTCCTACCTAATATCAACCCATATTTTATGATAACCCAAATTTAAAAAAAAAAAATAGATTTGTAATAAGTATTCCAATTATTTGTAATGTTTAGTCTAGTACTTTATTCTTATCGGATGACAATTTAATGATATTTATTCATTTATACTTGATCAGTCTAATGCTTATAATAACCAGTGGGTGTATTCTTCTATTTATTTATTATTATCGAAATTGAATCAAAATTGGTTTTATGGTTACTGAATATGTTAATTAGGACTTTAATCAATTTAATCGTTAATTCAAATTCCATGACCCGAGAGTGTGTGTTCGGGGGGGGGGGTGTTCGTGTGTGTAAATTGAAATTGGTATTGGGTATTGGTATTGAAATTGAATTTAAAACTAGTATTGGGTATTGGTATTGAAATTGAATTTGAAATTGGTATTTGTATTTGTATTGGTATAAATTGGAATTGATATAACTTGATATTGGTATTGGTATAAATTGAAATTCAAATTGATATAATATGTATTGAAATTGGTATAAGTCCTAGTTCTTATGCGTACTTTATATTAAATGAAACATACTTTAAATTACATAATTAAATGAAATCTCTAGAATTTGTTATTATCGGATTTGAGCATTAATTCAAAGTCCATATAAATGTTTGTATTAATAATAACAATTTTTGTAGAAAATGTCTTCATCCCAATGCGGTAGCTGAGACGACGAGGGATCCTCGGCCACTAGGCCTCCAAAATGGGACAAATTGGGGTATGTCGTCAAGAATAAAACGACATTATTAACTAGATCCCTAGAGCTGCTGAAGGCGATTGTTTTCCCGGGGTACACAGATTGGAGGGTTGTGCCTAATGAGCTCAAGATTGGCATCTGGAGGTAACTATAGGTAGTGTATTTATATTTATATTTATAAGCAACTAACACTTACTTTCTTTTTGGTTTGTATTGGTTTGGCATGATCAATTCGGCTTGTTCCCACATATTCAGAACTCCATGTTGCAACAATTGATGGATCAATATAATATATGGAAGAAAAATATGCGGGCATTGTACTTTAGAAAGATTAGGGAATCCATTCAAAGAGTACATGACACCATCCCCTCGAAGAATCCGATCTCATTGGCACAGTAGCAAAATTTTGTCAATAATGAGATCGATGAGCGACAATTGGCATCTCGTCAATTGGGGAGGGAAAATCGGACAAAAAATTTGGACGTGCACTACTACGGGCAAACGTCTTACGCCGAGGTGGAGCACACGATGGTAAGTTTAAATTTTTTTTATTTTAGTTTTATGTTATTCTAATTTAACATTAATTTGCGTTACTTACTAACTCCGCATTATTTTATTTCAGGAGCTGGGGAGTGGCCTTAAGGGTAGGCCACATAGGCTTAATGCCTATGTGGAAATTTGGATAAATAAGGGCAAGGACAAGGAGGTGTCCCCGAGCATCATAGCCACCATTGTAAGTTATAAATGTTTAATTTTTTTAATTATGATATTTTTTTTAATTTTTTATTTAACTAATCGTGTACTTTTTATCGTTTCAGGAAAAGCTTAAAGAAGTGCATGAGTCGTATTCTGATGCCGACAAAGCATCTTTGGCTACAGACGCACTCAACCATGTTCTCGGGGGGGATTGTAAAGGGAGGAGTAGGGGGTGAGCTCACGGGTGGGGAAGTCGAGGATCATCGGAATGGAGACGAGCAACACCAGGTTGACTCATGAGGTAGAAACCCATGACGATAAGCTATTAAGGTTGGAGGTGATAGTACTAGTTATGTATGACTTCATGAAGTGTTAGTTGGAGTCCACCTCTGATGAGGGCAAGGGCAAGGGGAAGGGGAAGGAAAAGGATAAGGAGGTAAAGGTAGACGAGTACATCACTACTTCATTGCTAATATGCATGCACTCTCCACCATATGATCCATTTACTATCTTGACTCCCGTCGAGTGGCCTATGTCAACAATCGGTTGGCCGAGCATGTTTCTAGTCGACATATATCATGAAAAGAGGATAGAGAGGGAGTTGAGGGTCCCCGGCTGCCTCCCATGTTTGGTGATTCTTGGATGTCCCCTCCAAGACATTAAAGCAATGGTGCTCATCAACATGTGGTGTCCAGAAAGGACAACTCACCTTTGTGGTTGCGCAAACAATGCGGCATTCAGCGAATTGAGGGGTGTGTCAATGCATATGTTGTGTGTCCTTCCTTCCTCCTCCAACTTGCTCAATATCCTATGCCATGACATTATTTCTATCCATTTTATTTGGATATTGGATTATATTTGTATTTTTTTTTATTTGGTACATGTTGGTTTGGATATGGATATTTGTATTTCAATTTTATTTGGATATGGATTATATATGCCCTGATTTGGTACATTATTTCTATTTTTTTTGGATATATGTCGTTTGGACAGGAATAATTTTTCTATAACCGATACAAATATACTGTTGGGTTGTGGTAGTGGCTATACAGCCCAACAATTTTTTTAAAATTCTACCCAAAATTGTCATGGACTTTGACCATGACAAGTTCGTGAAAAATAAACTTATCACAGACTTCCCACGATTAAAGTTAGTGATAATTTTTTATTTCCCACGGACTTATCACGGTCCAAAACCGTGATAAGATACTTTTTTGTCACGAACTTATCACGATATTTGACTGTGACAAACATGTCAAGGTCAAATAACGGGACAAGTTCGTGACAACTCTAATGAACTTATCACGGTCTTTAACCTTGACAAGTCCGTCACAAGGTCAGTTATCACCCCAAAACTTGTCACGGTTGAGGACCTTGGCAAGTTTGACTTGTCACAGTTTTAGACCTTGACCAGTAGGTAGTTTTGGTGTAGTGACTTCCGAGGCCGTTGAGTGTGAATCCCAAGTGAGTTAGGGTGAAGATAGTGAGGATTCGGAAATTAATGTAGGAATGTAACAAGTTGCCTTTAGTGAGTTTTATGCGGAAGCGATAAAGATGAAAAGGGAAAACTTTAAATTGCAAGCTAAGTTGAATGAGCGTGCGATAAAATATAATGATGCTTTGATTGAGGATCTTGGGGAACTAGATAAGACTCTTAAGGAGAAGCTATAATATGTTGAGAAAGAGAGTCTTCATGGTTTGATAGAGGCTTTAGAGAAATATGTTCTAGAGTTTGAGGAGTCTAGACATTTGCTTGAGTTTAGGATTAGTGAGTTAGAGGAGAGATCGAATGCCTCGAGTAAGGTAAAGTTTGATTTTGAGGCTAGATTAGAGAAGTTAGATAGGATATTAGGCACCGTCCAAATCAAGGGAGAATGTTTTGTATAGGCTACACTGATAGTGATGTTTCCATTCCCAAAGCCAATACCAATCATGTGAGAGATCCCACTAAGAACGTGAGGAGAGGTCGACATTTTGTTAATCATTTTCGCCATGTTTATACTTGCACTCATCGCAGTAGGAAAGGTCACCTTAAATGTTTTTACTATGACCTTAGGAATGCACCTAGGAAGTTTAGGAATAAAGTTATTTCGGTTCCCAATAACCCCCATTCATAATTTCACACCTATTTGGGTTAGGAAACCAGAGTTAGAGGCTTTAGGAATTAAACTTCATGGTTTGTGTTTGGCTGCACTTGATTCTTCCCATGCTAAATTTAAAGGATGATTATGCTGCCATGTTTGACCTATGCTAGTCTTTGCATCATAATTTATATCTTGCTAGTGTTATTACATGTGTATCTTTTGTATTATATTTTTCATTTATTGAGTCTTAATTAAAAATTACAAAAAGATTTTATTTTTGATAAAAAAAATTGAACAATAGAAAAATACAAAACCATTTTATTCTTTTGGGTCAAAAATACTTTTAGAAAAACACAAAAATATTTTCGGTTTATTTTTGTGTCGTCAGTTTTTCATGTTTGATATGGCTTATTAATGTGCTTGAACCCCCGTCATTTCATTATCCATGTGGCTAGGACATTTGATCATAATTATTGATGCATTGAATGATATTAACCATTGTCGTAATGGGGTTGTTTCGAAGTTGATATGCATTTTGATTCGACTTCGTATATATGACATCCTTGCACACATGCATGAGTTTATATGAATGTTTGACATCTCATGCGTATTTTAGTTTGGTGAGACGTTCTTATCTCAATTTTTCCATCTATGCATAAGTAGACTTAAGAGGAGGTGTGCATATAAGAACCGTTTACCGTGAGGATTAATATTGCATATATTGGAAAAACATTATGAGTGTTCACGGAAAACGGATGTGAGAGTACAATTAGCTCGCCCTGAAGGCCACCATTTAAAAGAGCCAGGGAAAAAATTAAGGCAGTAAAATGAATCATATGCCAAAAGAGAGCCAATCGGATTTCTCTAAGTTAAGAAAAATAGAAACCTCAAAAGTGCTTTAAAAAGAAAGAGATTTGAGGAAGTTTCGTTGAAAAAATTTAACGAATCCTAGTGTTGAAAAATCGCACCATGACACTATTGTTTGTAGAATCGTCAATATTCCAGATTTGTGTCCTTGTTGATTGTTTAGTTCATTTATCTTGATAAAACTTAGTTTGATGACATTTAGCTATCGATTATAGCTTCTTGAACGTTTCATTGTGTCGTAGTTTGGAGTCATTTGTTGTAGTTCATGCCCATTCACTATATATCCATGTTTGAGGACATTGATATTATGTTAGCATAAAACTCACATTATTTTACCTTTTTTATTTTTCTAATTTGAGTTTGTTTTACTACTGTTTGGTATTTCCACTTGACGTTTTTAGGAAATTTCTTCACTGGATGAAACTTCATGATTTTCATAACTGGAATGGAGAATTTTGTATGTCATTTGAATAACATCTAGACTTTGTTCGAGCGATAAGTCCAAGTTGCACGATGAATTGATCTCACGAGCTTCAAGCGAGGTGGTGAAAAATGTCAGGTATAGGTCGCGAGATGGTCGCGTGATGGGTTGCGGGAAAGGGTGTTCGCGCGAGATCCTACTGGTTTGGTTTTTCTAAGGTCGCAAGATGCATGGTTCAAATGACATGCAAAGTTGTGCAAATGACCTGGCATTGTCGTTCGAGCAACCTGAGGATTTTTTTAGATTTGTTCCTATTTTTTACTTTCTTCATTTTGTTCATAATGTCATACTGTTTTGGTAATTATGGGAAATTTAATGCTGTGTAAGATGATTATGCACAATGGGAAATTTAATGCACTGTAAGATGATGTCATACTTCACTAGGTATTTGTTTGTTTCATGTGTCGGTATTCTTCAGCGAGTCGAGATTTTAAGACTACATCACATTCAGACATGTCATGCTTGCTGGACAACCATTTACTAGTCTTGAAGTGTAATTTTTGATTTTGGGTTTTATGGGATGGGATTTAGGTGTCATATGGCTTGATGGCCCGGTTTAAGCATTTCAATGTTTGGGTTTTGTCCCAAAATAGTCAAAGGGGGAGATTTGTAAGGACAAAATTTCCAATTGTGTCCATTGTATGTATTTGACTTGTTCCCGGAACAAAACATTGTCTTTGATTCATCGATAGTTTTTTATTTTCAAGATCCCACACATTCTTTGACATAAAGTTTATTTAAGATGTTGCGGCCAAGTTTTAAATAATTATCAAGCCGATATTATTTTAGTGCACGTTTCTAGTCTTAATTGCATTCTGATCTCTCAGGTATGAATGTGTAATGTTTATGGGACTCAAAAAATGTTTTTAGGATGTTATTTTTATAAAAAAAAATGTTTTTAAAAGGTGTTATCTTCATTTATTCTGAGATAATGATTGTTCAGAGTCATATAGAACCTTCCCTTGTGTTTACCTAGTTCAAACGACATTCACAGTCATTCAACTGACATATGGAGGTCGTTCAAACGACATATCTTTGTCATTCAAATGACATGACTATCTCGCTCAAACGACAACCTCATATTGTTCGAACGACACCTCGGCTCAAGTTTTAAATGTAAAGGCATGTTTCACTCAAAATTTCGTAAGTTGCAAAAATAGAAAAACAGTTTACAAATAGTAAGTTTTCTGCACAAGTTTTCTAAGGGTTTCAAAGTCTAAAATCATCCTTAGAGATTAAAAATTCGGTCTTTCATTCACATATGCTACAGAGATATTTTTTTTGCACCATTGGGTTTTGTTCATCACTTTGAACGTTGGGTTTTACAGTGAAGAAATGAAGGAGTTCGTGTTCAATGTCATAGATATTACTAGGCTATATCGGTGGACACGGAGGCATTTGTGAACTCATGTGCTATGGAGAGGTATTGTAAAAGAACTTATGCGTGGTCATTGTGGATGAGTGGTTGAATGGTCATAAGAGTGTTAAGACTTTCGGGAATCAAGTCGTTGAGTAAGACTATCGTCTGTACTTTGTAGTACCACATCATAGTGATTTCCTAGCTTGGATCGTCCGAGGTTTTTTCCCTTAGTGGTTTCCTCGTACATCCGGCATCACTTTTGTGAACTTATTTATTTTACTTGCTTTAATCACCTAGATGTGTGTTAAGGATTGAACAAGATAAAATTGGTCTTAACTAAAATTGGTTCACATATTTGGCGCGTTTAAAATTTGGAAAAAGATTTTTTAAGAAAGAAAGTTGTTTTGGACATCCTTAAAACACATTCGAAAGAAAAAGGGCCTATAGTTGATTTTAGTATTGCAACACATTAGTCATAGGGACCAATATGTAGCAACAAGCCATCTGATCATCCTTTTATTATCTCTCGTAGGCTTTTACATCCCTTCCGAGTGCCCCTTCCTCCGACTTAAAATGGAAGGTGTCTATTAAGACAACCTTAAAGTCCTCAGCAGTTAAAATAATGTCTAGATTGTGTTTCTAGTCAATGTAGTTTATTACAGTTAACGAGTTATCCTTTAAGAATGAAGAAAGTACGTTTAATAAAGATCCCATTTAAAATATGGGAATCATAAATTTTGAAAGGTGACCTAATTTTAACATATACATGTGAAAATTAAACTTTTATTTTATTTAAAAATGTTATCCCTCACCACCAATTTTTAGAAGTAAAATTCTTTCCAACATCCTAATTATAAAGTGAGATTTCTCGATAGTATATTAAATCACTTAACCGTGCACCAGATTGACTTTCATCTTTTAATTATGTATCTAGATATTTAAGGGTCCTTTATCCAACATATTTGTATTATCAGTGACTTTCAGTCCCATAACTTATGATAGTGACTCTGATGGGAAAGATATCAGAAGTTATGTCTAAGTGTATAGGACCGGATCATCTAAAAACATTAAAACCTCTCGTGTATAACTTCCTCGATAGGAGTACCAAACTCACTCACATTTAATTTCACTAAATTATCACTAAATAATTTTAAAATTTTCGTAATACCACAATTAAGACAATCCGATTGGGGGCAGATTAAGCTGACATGAGAAATTAATCGTATCATAATTTTAGAATACCGATGGAGACCATGGGGTTTATGTTGAAACCCTTCTCCCACTTGAGGATTTTTAAAGACAATCTATTCAATTCCAAAATCCCAAATTAAATCCTTGGTAATCTACCTATTTAATTGTATGAATTAAATATCTTGATGTCACATTTTAATTTTTTTAAATAAAAATTTTAATTTTAATTTTCTAAAATCAAAATAAAAAACCGAGATCTCTATTTAAGTGACACCTTTAAATAAATTACCTCGATTTAATTCAATTAATAAAAGAATAAATTAACGTTATTGTTTGAAGAAAATCGGTGATCTAAGCTGGTCTCAAAGTTATTAACCACGTTGTCCATAAAATTGAGCTTTCTTTATTCTGTAATTGATCATCATGCGAACTCATGTAACAAAATATAATAATGCTACATTGAAAATAAATAAATAAATGCATTACAAAATAAAAGGATAAATTTCCCCTTTCAATGATGGCCTAAACTTCTCCTTGAAGTAAAACACTTCAAGCCTTAGAAACCTTGTTGAAGAAGTGTTACTTATGGCATAGAGTCCAACTCAGAGTAGAATTAAATGCAAACGAGAACTCACTTATAAATTAATCCATTCTATTCTAGAAGAGAGATGAGGATGAGCCATCACAAAAATTCCTCGAAAAATACAACAAAGAAATAAACCATTCTAGTTGATTCCCTCGTCGGATCGATCCGTACTTCTTTCGGATCGTTCGCAAAACTCCATGAAACTTTGTATAGAACTAAACCCTAATAAATACATGATTGTAAGTGTAAAAAACATTACATCCCTTCAGAGTCGTCTCCAAGTTCATCGATAATTAAATAATTACAAAAACTAATTATTACAACCATATCGAATTTAGGAGCGAAAATAACTACAAATAATCCATCGTAGAATCCATTCACACATAAAAAATATTCATGACCGTGATGGAAGGGATTTAAACAAATAACCTTTACAAAATCATATTAGTATGGAAACATACACAAAGATGTAGAATCCCATAGCATGAAAAGCTTGGGTTTTCTTATATGGATGACGTGGATATTTTTAATGGATGATTAATCTAAACCAAAGGCTCTGACACCAGTCATTGGGGATCGATATACATGGAATAAAAAAATTTAGCCCTTGAATCTTCTATTAATCAAACAATAAAAAGTAGAAAAACCAAGGCTAGGTCTAAAGAACAAACCTAGGGTTTCGAATACAAAACCTCTACAGATCCGATTATAATTCAATGAGGAGAGAAGTAATTGTTGAGGATGAAGAAATGATTTTTTTGGATATCTAAAGGCTTGATAAAATGTTCTAAATTTCTTAGATCTTATAGTATACGATCCTCCCAAAACTAGGTAGGTGTGTGGGCACCTTTTGAGATGAAACTCATACTTTTGAGTGAGATATGGTCATCTCTCTCTAGGCTTAGTCACAAAAACATGAATAGTATTTTATTTCACCCTTCTCAGACCCTAATAATGAATTATAATTCTTATAACCCCTTCCCATATCAAGAGGTGGTCTTAGGTCAAAATGGATTTCCTGATATTCCAGGCCTAACCACTTAGGTATATGGACTATAATATGGCGTTATCAAATTTTATCTATCTTTTTTAGATGCCAAAAAATCGTAATCCCTTAAAAAAATTAAAACTGACTTCTAATCATAATTTTTCAAACATAAGCATGAACTATCAAACGACTTAACGTAAGTATAATTCATCAAACGTAAGCAAAAAATTATCAAGGAATTACAATTTTAAATTATTACCAAAGATTTAAAATATCACTCTCGTAACTGTTTTAATGGATACGGATTTTTTTAAACGTTTAAGAGCACATATGGAATTAAAAATGAATTGGATATAATTAAAAACATTCACTATGTAATCGTGGAAAATTTCACCTAATCCTATCAATTAAATAAAGTTACAAACATAATTTAAACACAAATATTGAAAGATGAAATAAAAATTCTCATGAATAATCATTTACAAATTCGAGTTCCAAATATCGAATGCTAATACACAAATTCCTTCCCAATCTGCCTCTAAAAATTGTGATCCCAATAGTCCCTTTTATAGAACAATGTGCAAAATATTTGAGTTGGAGTAAAATTCCTATTAATTGGTCCAAAATTTGATTTTTCAGAAGGTAATTTTCAGATTTGTATTTCAAATACAAGGGCTCTTTTTTAAATGGTCGGATTTGGAATATGATAATATATCATGAAAGTGACCCATATTAAGAACCATTGGGATTCCTCTTATACTACAATTCTCTTTTGAATTTGTTCTTGAGTTCCATGCTCGAATGATATAATCAAATCTTTATTTCCATGATTATTGTACTGATAAATTTAATTGATTGGCGACCTATGAATCTGAAAAGGAATATATTGGATGTATTAATGTGTGCTGGGAAGGAGATGGATTGAACCAAATAGGTGGAATCATGGGTTGTTGACTATGTGACGCATATCAGTGATCTTGTCAACTTGAATTATTATCTCTCGTTGTCCCTTGAATTTATACGCATGGGAGCACTCCCCACTCACTTGATTTCATCATATCTCTCCTCCTTATGTCACCCATCATATATGGGGGACAAAGGATAAGTTTGCCACATGGAAACTTGTAAGGAATGGTATTTTACCAACATAAAAGTATGGTTTCTTTAATGATATGATCAAAGTTTTATTTAGTAGGTCTTTAAAAGTGGATTGCATAATAATAATCATGAAATTTTATTTATCTCCACGTTATGGCATCTATAAAAATATAGAAATCTTTCTATTTTTTAGGCTAAATCTTCCCAACTTAATATAATTGTCAAGTTTAATGTAAACTATGAAGAAAAGATCAATGATGCATACACTAAACATGACAGTCATATGAGGCATGGTCTTTCTTTAATTACTTCTTAGGAGTGTCCTTGTGAGAGTATATAAAGATTAACACGGATGGTGGGTGGTATAACAACACCAGAGTTCGTACTTTTAGAGGAAATGTGCGCAATCATAGAGGAGAGTTGATCATCAAGTTTTTTCGGGGAAAATCATATGGCCCTCCCCATTATGTGCTGAGCTAAAAGCCCTTGTCTATGAGTTGATCATGGCTAAGGGCAGGGCATGGAGGGATGTAACCTTGGAATCGAATTGCAAGACTGTTGTTGACATGATAAATGAAGCAGACTGGGAGAACCACCCGCTCTCTACCATCATCCTTGATTGTCTTGATATGAAGAATAATTTGAACATGAACGTGCTCTACATCCCTAGAGAGGCAAATCATTCTACGGACTTGTTGGATAACTATGCTAAGACATGTGTGGAGGACTTTTCACCCTGGAGGAGCCCCTTGATCTGTTGAAAATGATAATCGATGAAGAAAGAAACATAAACCATCTTTAGGAATTCGATTATCATTAAGTTTACTTGATCTCTCTGCGTGGAGTTATATATTTATGTTATTTAAGTTTGGGTCTTTTTTATCATATGTTGCTCTATTCAACTATCCAGTACTTTTTTGTTACTTTTAATCTACTTCCACTTTCCGCTAAAAATCAAATATATATTTCCATGATCTATGTATTAATAAGTTTAATTGATTTGCAGCTTATGAATCTAAAATTGAACCTACTAAATGTAATTAATGCTTGCTAGGAAGGAATTGGATTCAATTAAATAGCTAGAATTATGGGTCATTTACTTCTTGATGCATGGCATTGCTTTAGTTAGCTTAAATTATTCTCTCTCCTTATATCTTAAATTTATATGCATGGGAGAGATCTTCACTCAATTTCGTTATCTCACTCCTCCTTATGTCATCCAATATATATGGGCTACAAGGGGCAAGTTTTCCACTTGGTAAACTTGTATAGCAAGTGGGGACCATGCACATATGTGGTATTTTACCTAAATAAAGTATGGTTACTTGAATGAGAAATAATTTTTAAAAATAGTAAAAAGAATTAAAATTTTGAGATTTTATGAAAAAAATTAGTTCCCTTTTTTGGGTTTTGGACAAGATTCAAATAATCAGTTTATAATTTAACTCATAGTAACTCAATGTTGTTACGTTACACCGCTTTAGTCAGTAAACCTTTAAATGCATGTAATGTGTGTGTGTGTGTGTGTGTGTGTGTGTGTGTGTGTATAGATAGATAGATAGAGAGAGAGAGAGAGAGAGAGAGAGAGAGAGGGCCCCTTCGATAAAGACTCGTTATAGTGCAGACCCTGGTACATACCATTATTTTATTATAGTAAAAAAATGATTTGTGTTATGAAACTTCGTGGATATGATATCCACTGTGAGAAGATGATCTCCAATTTTTTTCATCAAGAAATTCAATAAAAAACGTTGAGATGAGGAAAAGAGTAAAAATATACATTTTCGACCGTTGAAGTTTTGACGATCATCTCACCCGCTTTTTGATTAAATTTTTTTATGAAACTTCATGGAAATGATCTCGATAGTGAGAATATCTTATCCATGAAGTTTCATTAAAAAATTCAATCAAGCAAGTGGCTGGCGCTGACCCAAACTTTCAACGGTTGAAAATGCATATTTTTACCGTTTTTTGACATATCACCTCATCTCAATGGGTTTTTAATGAACTTTTTGATGAAACAAATTAGATATGATCTTCCCACCGTGGAGATCATATCCATGAAGTTTCATCAGAATTTTTTTTTACTATTTTAAAAAAATGGTATGTACCAGGGTCTGCACCATAAGAAATTCTTACAAGAGACTTTCTGTGAGTGTGTGTGTGTGTGTGTGTGTGTGTATTTACGACCATGATAATGGCATGGTCGTAAATTTATATATGTGTATTTGGCACCCTGTGCGTTAGCAAAAATAACCATATTGAGGATCTTAATTGAGGTTACAATGGAGGTGCTTTTATAGAAGAGTTAAATAAAGTTTAATCCCTCGTTATAGTACCCATTACTGTTAAAACCAATCATATCATAATTTTACAAAAATCTCACTAGCACATAAACTTATGTCCATTATGAAATATTATTTTCGCTGGAGTCACCAACCCCACCCCTTGTTCTGGTCGGTATGTCGCCAACCCACTCAGGCAGCCTATCGGTTAAAATTTTTGAATGAACAGGATAAGTGAGGGTTAGGTGATGATTTTTTAAAAAAATAATGTGATTTTTTTTAATGTCTAATAAACAATATCCTCATAGTGTTTTTCTAATTGCTCCTAGACCCTACAAAATTCAACACAACTCGATACATAAAAGAATTATAAGTTATTGGGTTTATGCGTATCGGGTTTCGGTATATATCAGGTCAATATGATATACCAATTAAGATAACTTGGCTTTGGTAATTTTGATACAACCCATTAGACCCATTTGCAACCGTTAACACTACCCTAACTCTTTACTTATAAATTATATTTAATATATTTCGTAATATTTGTAACTTTGTGTAAGGAACACTTTATTATTTGAATCCCATTACTATTAATATTTAGAATTTAGGATGTATGAATTATATTTATTTTTTGTTGAAAATTTTAGTTACTTAATGGGTGTAAGTGTTAGTTTCCCATAATGTTTGTATTCAACGCACATAAGCTAAATTAAGAGAAGTATCCAAAGAAGAAGACCAAAAACACATAATGCAAGATGTACGTGGTTTGGCAAAATAAACATTCACACGATTTGGGGTTTGTTCTTTTATTAACTCAAATAACTTGTCGCCATAGTTATAGTAATGTTCAATGATACAATATCATGTGCCCGTCTCAATGAGGGGCGAGTTTACATTTATAGGGGAGCTTAGGAGAGTTATAAGTCCGTTAATATATATATCCCAAGAAGTTCATACCTATCTCTTATCATCTTGAATGGTTCCAAGTGATAGATACATGGGAGTCTTTCATGACTTAGACTCCTCATCACCTTGGTGTGTAAGAAGTTTGGAGGATTGTGTTTAGCGCGTGCAAGTTACATGTTATTTTAATTATGGTACCCGTATTTAATTTTTCCAAAATCTTAGTGTTGCTTTGAAGTCATTGGGATTTATGTCTAGGATGAGCTATTGAAGCTTCGGTACGCCTCTATCATGCAAGGATAGTAAGGCTATTTTTTTATCAAAGGGAAATGTCATAAATGCCCCATAAGTTGGAGATCCCTAGTCCGTTGAGTGACCCAAGGTCCCGTTGGTTATTTCAATATATTTTTTAAGATGGGGCAAAGATCTCGTGGAATAGGATTTAATTATGTTGGTCGATCAGTCAGTAACAGTTGTTTTTTTGGTATCCGTCACACTTGGGCCATGATTGGTATTTGTGGAAGTGCAAATCCGTTTTAAAACACAAAAAATTTGTTCCCTCTATTTCACTTTCATTTTAAAAACCTTTCCATATTTGAACAACGGTTTCCTCAAATTCTCCTTTCATTGTAAGCACACTTATTTTCTTATCTGTCATTTTATTGTGTATTCTCAATTTTCATTACTGATTCTTTTTAGAAGTTGCCATTCTCTCAACATGGTGTACATTATTAATGAGGGAACTATTGAAAAACTTAAACATGATCATCAACTGCCATCGTGGGTTGTTATTAATGTTGTTGAGGGGCCATGCGAGCTCCTGGTATTTCTTAGGGAAATTGGTTGCCTTCCATTTTCATAGTTTAATGTACAGTGATTTCCCCTCCCCCCCCCCCCCCCCCAAACGATTTATTCCTTAAATTCTATAAATATTTTGATATGGTCTCTGCCAGTGTTGCTATAAACACTTTGACGATCATTAATGGCATTAAAGACATTAATGAATTACTTGGGACCAATCTTGGTATTACGAAAATTATGAATTATTATATGTGGGTTGCAACCCATGAGGGAACCTACTATCTAAACGCGAGGGTGTCCAATTGCGCTCTAGTTATGAATCTTCCTAACTCTAACAAATATTACTTAGACCATGATGTCATTATGTAGAACTAACAAAATGCCCCCCTCATGAGGTTCAGGTATCAGGTACATCAAGGGTCGAGGTGTCCTCGAGAGAGGAAATAGGTTGGTCTATAGTGGTTATTTTGCCTCTTGCACATTTTGTCTCATTTTATTTTAATTTATTTTCTCTTTTCATGGAGGATAATAATAAGAATAAATGTCCTCGTAATAAAGAAGTTAACTTCATTAACCTTTAAAAGGTTTGGGCAGTTCAACAAAGGATTAAAATTGCTAATCATCCTAGGTAACCATCCTCTTTTATGGAAATAGAAAGCCTATGATAAGATCAGCTGGGATTTCCTAAACCGTGTCCTCTTATGGTTCAACGTCAGCCCGAATCTCAGAAGCCTCATCCGCAGTTGCATCACCAGCGCGTCCACTTCTGTCCTATGGAATGGGGAACCTCTCCCCAGTTTCAGACCTTCTAGAGGCCTTCGACAAGGTGACCCCTTGTCCCCATATTTGTTTGTCATGTGCATGGAGTATCTGGGCGCCGCCATCAACTTTCAGGTGGAGCAGGGGAGTTGGAAAGGTATTAAAGCCTCGCCCAATGGCCCGACCATCTCCCACCTATTCTTTGCCGATGACCTTATTTTGTTCTCGGAAGCCTCCCCCACCAGTTGCTACGTGGTCATGCAAACCCTTAATTATTTTTGTGATATCTCTGGCCAGACCCTCAGCCTCTCGAAATCTAAAATTTATGTCTCTCTAATATCTCCAAGTTGAGTGCTTGTAACATTGGTAGAAGCTGCGGGATTAATATCACTAAAGACCTTGGCATGTATCTTGGCGCCAACCTCATTCATGGTAAGGTCACTACCAACCACTTCAATTATATCATTGATAAGGTCCAAAAGCGGCTATCGGGTTGGAAAGCCAACCTCCTATCCTTAGCCGGCAGTACCACCCTTATCAATGCTGTCATTACTACCATCCCCGTCTATAATATGCAAACCGCGATTTTCCCTAGGAAAATCAACGAGAAACTTGATAAAATTAACAGGAAATTCCTCTGGGGAGATAGGGATGACAAGAAAAAGATTCACCTTATAAATTGGAGTACTGTTTGTCGTCCCAAGGACTTGGGTGGTCTGGGGATCAGGAGTAGTGATGAGAACAATCGTGCCATCGTCTCCAAGATTGGTTGGAAAATTCTCAATGATAAAAACTCACTATGGGTTCGGGTGCTTAGTGCGAAGTACAAGACTCATAATAACCCCGACAACTGGACCAGGAAAACGCAGGCATCCCATATCTGGAGGGGTATCCTTAAATGTAAAAAAGATATTGTTAAAAATACGAAGTGGGTGATTGGTGACGGGATGTCTACAAACATCTTCAATGATTGGTGGGTGGGTAACTCCCCCATACTTAAGACACACAACAACATCCATGTGTCTCGTGTTTGTGAACTAATCAAAGATGGGGCCTGGAACGAACAACTGATTACTGACACCTTCAGTCATGATATTGCTAAGTTAATTTTGAGTACTCCCCTCCCCCACACTCCCGGTAAAATTGACTGCCCTAGTTGGGGCCCAACTGCCAATGGAAAGTTTACTATAAAAACGGCTTATGAATCCCTGGTTAATATTGACCTTAATACTTCTTCCCTTATTAACTGGAAACTTATTTGGAAGTTTAAAATTCCCCAAAAACTCAAAACTTTCCTCTGGCTCACATTTCATAAAAAATTACGTACTAATTGTCAGAGATTTAAAAGACGCCTTGTTGATTCCAATATGTGTGAGTTTTGTGAGTACGATGAAGATATTGAGCATGTTCTCAGAAATTGTCACCTTGCCACTGCGGTGTAGGAAACCATCTACTCCCCTCATGAGTGGAATATTTCTAAAAATACTTATTTTGTGGACTGGATTAGTGAGAACATATGGGATAATCCGATTCAGAATGGCAATGTTTTTTTTATCACCACTCTTTGGCACATTTGGACTGCAGGAAATAAACGCATCTTTAATAAGTCTAATATCACCCCGAATATGGTTTGTACGAGCTCTAGTACCCTCTCAAGGGAGATACAGTTCAGTAATTTTACTAAAGCTAGTATTTACCATAGCCTGGGTAATATTCCTAACATCTCTCCAAGTCAGGATACCTTTGCAGGATATGAGATTTTCACTGATGGCAGCTATGATCCGTTTAGCAAACTTGGTGGATTTGGTGGAGTGGTCAGCAGCAATGAACTACGGTGGATCCTGGGATTCAACGAAAAGATTATTGGTGACAACAGCCCCATCAAGGCCGAATTCGTGGGAATTCTTCATGGTTTGAATCTGGCAAAAATTAAGGGTTGGACTGGGTGCTTACTTCGTAGCGACTGCTTGGAGGCTGTGCATATCCTCAACAGACAGAGCCATCAGAACCACCCACACACTAATATCATTGAGGAATGTATGGCTATCATGACCGAGATGGATATAAAAGTCACCCATATCAGACGTTCTAACAACTTATGGGCGGATGGCCTGGCTAGGATTGGGAGATGTCAGACACATGACTATGCTGAGTATGACGTGGTCCCGGAGGCTCTTCTCTGTCTCCTTGACCATACTGATAGGGGTAAAACTAGGGTTGCCCTTCAGGCTTGTTCTGATCCCACTTACCACACTGCTTCGTTTGACGGTTATATCCTGGATGACATGGGGCATTGGAAGGTCGGTTTCTACGGTCGACTTAGAGGTACCCCATCTTTCCTTCATGCATTGATGGAAGGCCTCTATCACAGCCTTAATCTGGTGAAGATGCGCGGGTGGAGGGATATTCTTGTGGAGACCAACTCGCATGAGCTAATCGAGATATTCAAGGGTGTTCAGTACCGGGAGACTGAATTTGAGAATATCAGGATTGATTGTTATGAACTCATGAGGATCGTGGGTGTGGACTTCATCTATGATAACCCTGGTATGATTCGGGGGGCGGACTGGTTGGCGCGCGAGGCGAAAGTCCAGGAGGAAGCTTTTGTGGAGATCGAAGAGGTGCCAGTTGGCTTGCGGTGGATCCTGAAAAATCCTTTGATGTAACTGGGACCCTTGTCTCCCTTTGTTGTTGTCTCTTTATTGTGATGGTGCTTGTGGTTGCCTCTATGGCTTATGTTTCTTTGCATTGTAATCTTGTTATAATCCTTTAATATAATTTCTATGTTTACCCCAAAAAAAAAATAAAAAATGAAGACCTGTAGATGGAACGTGTCATTTCTTTGCAGACTTACACTCTTGAAAGTCAACAATTGTGTCCTCTATACATACATTACCTCCAACAGTAACCACAACTTGATTATCTACTGTACCAACTTGATTTTCTTTTACTATTTCCTCTGATTCTTTATCGTTCGACAGGTCATGACTAACATTAGTTAAATGACTTTGGGTAAGGCATTTTTAAAGAAACATGATCCAACTTCTCCTCCTGATCTTTTATAGAATTTTTAGAAATTTGCTGATGTTGTTTACTGACATTGTTCTTTGGAGGCAATTTATTTGAAGGATTCTTGAAGAAACATTTGTTTTCAAAATGACCTTTTTTCATGCAATATTGGCAAAAAGGAGGTATATTCTCATAAGAGACTTCTCGCCAAAATCCTTTGGATCCACAACCAATCCAGATTCTCTTTGAAAATTCTTCAAGGATATTAGCTTCTACACACACACGAGCAATGCTAGGTCTAGTAATATCAGCAGTTGATGAGTCCATTGTAATACCCCGTAATTTTATTGATTATTATTTAAGGGATTAATTGAATTAAATGAGAATTAATTGAGAATTAATCCGGATATAAATACCAGCGAGATGTGAGTTGGTATTTGATTATGATGTGTATGTATGGTAAAATATGAGTTTTGAAAATATTAAAATTGTCGCGAGACTGAAATACGACAATTTGGAAAATTTAGTTGGGACGCGCGTGTCGGTCGCGTCAGGAATGAAATTATGTAAATTAAAAAGTGAATTTTATTTTTATCAACCGAATGGTCATTTTGAGTGCGCCAACGTGTCCGGAAGGGTCGAAATAGTCAGAAAACACTAGCCGGGGGTTTAGTTTGGGTCCCGGGGCACTTTTAGGCCAAATCGACAACTTAGAAGGGTATTTTGATAATTTTAAAATTTAGGAAATTAAGACCCACGAATTTTAGTGTTAATTTAGATATTTTAAAAGAACCGACTAAGTCCATTATCAGCATTTGATAAGTTAGAGGGCTACGGGAGTTAAAGGGAGAGTTTGAAGAGGTTCCAAAAGAAACCTCCAACCACCATTACCATCCTTGGGATAAATTCTGTAGAGAAAGGGGAGAAATCAACCTTCGTTCACCAACATCAACTCAGAAAAACAAATCTAAGGCAAGTTTTTGGATGTCATTATTTGCAATGAATATTTCTTCCATGTGTAGTGTAGAAAACTGTTTATGTTTTGGAAATTTTGATGAAGAACACCCAATGAAATTATTGTGAAACTTGTGGTTTTGGGTAGGAATCTTCATGTAGAATGACTATGGATGAATTCGATACACAAAACATAACTTTTGATGATCTGAAAACGGATTAATAAGGAGTCTTTAATTGTATTTAAACCCTAGCTTCATGTTCATAGGGTTTGGAGTGAAAAATTGAGAATTTATGTAAATTGCATGTTGATTTGGAGTATTTGAACCCTAAAATATGTTAAGAAACGACCTAAGAGGATTTAGAGTAGTTTAGGAACACTAAAATGCTATTGGGATGACCATAGGGTGGATTTAGAGAAGAGAGGAATGAAGAGAAAACGGATTTTGGGATTTCTGGGCGTGTTCTGCCATCTCGTTAGAAGACTTGCCCAGATCGTTTGAACGACCTCGTTCGAACGAACTTCTAACGAGATGACAGTACCCCTTCTAAAGAGTTGGTAGTTCATTCGAAGCCTTTCGTTCAAACGACCTCATTCGAACGAACTCGTTCGAACGAGACTTCTAATGAGTTGACAGAATGGCCTTTTAGGCCTGATTTCATTTCAAACGTTCTTGTAGACTTATTTAATGGATTAATAACCTTCCCTTATTAACCAGTGAGTATAATTGAGAGATTGGAGTACGTCAGGAGTAAAACTTAGAATCTTGGAGTAAACCGGATGACATTTGTGGATTAGGAAAACGAGAATCTAATTATGACGTGAGAAGAGTTGACAAGACTTGTAAACGTATAACACTAAATGACAGTATAAGAACGAGAAGTATACCTATATTTATAATATAAGATATATAAGATGTGAGAATGCTTAGTATATGGGGTTTTATGTGTATAACATACCTACCATACTTGCTATCATGGGAGGTCTGAGTTCGATTAGGGCCATCTAATCTTTGTGTGCCTATGGGGGGGGGGGGGGATTTAGATTGGTACCTCGAGGACATAGGTCAAAAAAGGACTTACTGAGAAGTTAATAAGTCTGCTGGTCATGAGAGCGTAGGTATGTGCGTGATCCATGTGATGTGAACTATGTTCGCCTCCATTTTGTGTGATTGTTATTATTTGAGAACGATTCCTGAGAGATTCGGAATGCATGGTCCTTATGTACGTGATGTACCGGGATTGGATAGCAGAGTATGTGTGCACCACAACTTAGTCTCGGGGTGCTAGTGTTGTATATTTATGTTAAGAATAAAATACTGTTGATTGAAATGAATTGTCATGTATAAATGTGAGTATGAATAATAGCAACGTTTTGTAAAGATAAAATGGAAGATCTCTAGTAAGTAGTATTACTAATATGGGAAACTGTGAAGTAAAGTAAAACTCTCTGTTTAAATGAAGATGTCGGGAATTAAATCATGAATCGTATAGTAATGTTAGATTTTGTATTGGATTAGTTAGATATGGAAATAACTAGAATGGGTACGGGTACGATAGGAGTGCACACTTAGTTGAGAGGTGAGGAACTCATGTGAGTGCACACACTATCATGTACTTTATATTCACTATTTAATGATATTAAACACTTGTTATTTTTAAACTTTTTTTACAATCGGGCTCTGACCCGTTTACTTTCAAATCTATTTTTTTGGTAAAAACCTTTTAGGTGCCCAGTCACAAGGACACCAAGCATAGGAGTTCCATTCAGGTGACGTACTGTAGCTGCTGTGGAAGTTATAGGACCTTGACAGTAGACGCCTCCACTTTCGATCTTGACTCTATATTATAAGATTTTCTCATCTATAGGGCAGGTCGCCCCATTTCTCTTAGACATTTTATCTATTCAGTTATTTCAGATTTTGGGTTGTAATTAATTAATGATTTAGGCTTTGTATTTTTTTATTTCAGCATTCGGATTGTTGTGAGGTGTAATCCTCCAGATTCAGTTTATTTCATGGTTATTCTTTTGTGACTATGTTGTAGTGGTTACGTTATCATTTCATAATCTATATTGTTGCATGTAAATTACATTTAATTAAAAATGATAACTCATTTTTTAAATATTAGGTGGCTAGTAATTGTTAAAACGTTTTCGATAGTGATGCTACGAACTGAACCAACTTGACATTTTGAATTAATTTGAATAAAGGAGTAGCTACCCGATATTTAATTAGCCGGGGTGTCACATCCATCTGCAAAGGTTTTCCCACAAGTTGGGCTATGGAGTAAATAGATGATTTTGCATAAAAGTGGATGGGTAGATTTGGCAAAATAATCCACACTGGTGCAATGGAGCTCTCCTCATCAGGATGAAAGTCTGTTGTCCATTTAAACGTGCGCATAGGATATTTGCCTATGTACCACTGTTTACAAAGCCACAATTAAACATAATCTTCCTCACAATTGAGTCTGATTAGTATATGCTTTGAATCTATTAAACCAATAAAATATGCTGCCTTTAAGGAAAAGGAAACAAAGGTTTTACGAATTATATAAATGGAAGGTCTTCCATGGGAAAACTTGCCCACTATGGAGTGCTTGAAAGGTGCAGCCAAAACGGCTATGTCTTCTTCAGAAAATAGGACTGACGGCTCTCCTTTGAACACGGTTTTAGATTAAGGTCTTGAGTGTTGTTATTGGTTAAGACACTTGCAAATGATTTGGCCCAATTGTTTTATGGATCAGAGGGCTTAGGAGGGTTTGATGAAGAAGGTTTTGATTGGTTTTCAGCATGAGCATCCATGTAAACCTAGGGGACCCTAGGTCTCCCTAGAGAGAGAGAGGCATTTTTGTTAGAGCATTTTTTTCCCTTTTCATCATCACTTAAAAGATATTTGAGAGGGTGAAAGAGACTTAGATATTAGGAATTTTATAAAAGATCTCTTTACACTTATTGAACCGTGCGTTGTTCTATCAATCTCATCCAAAACAATCCCAAAAATAAATGGGATTTGTAAATTTAGAACCTATTGCAATATGTATTTTGAAAATAGGACAATAAATATTTTATTTATAGTTTTAGCACAGCATGCCACGTGTCCATTTATTTTGAAAATAGGGACTAAAAATGAAAACGAAATGTTTGTTGTCCTATATGCATAATCAATATTATTTTAAGTCCTAAAAGTACATAATCAATAAAATAAATCAATTGCTATTCTAAAAAAATCTTAATAAAAAGAAAACTCAGTGTGTAGTAGAGAGGGAAAAATTGATGTGATATCATAGGTCATTTCATTCTCCTTCTTCCTTCCGCTTCACTTGATTGATGATCGCGAACAAGAATTTGTGTTTTATTACCACCATAGCAAAACCCAGAACCCCAAAACTGAATTTTAAATTAAATGGATCGATATTCTTAGTAACCATAGCCGAATTTCAGAGAAGAATTGATCTCTGGATAAACAAATCTTGGATAAAAGATGAATGGTGAAATTGGACATCGATTATAGCTCTAAAGAAGTAGGGAAGCATCTAGAAGGCTTCCATATGTCATTTGGAGAAGGATAAAAGAGAGGGTTGAGCGTGAAGTTAAACACCTTATTACATCACTTATTGGGTGAAGTCAAAAATTTTTAGAAGAAAAGGGGTAGGTGAAGCGGTAAAAACATGGAGCGCCAATAATGAATATCATAAGAAAAGGAAGCCGAGAAGAATGGCAAGGGATGAAAAATGATGAGTGATACTATTTAACCAACTCACTCATGATAGTGTGTAAAATTCATAAATGAAGACACAGTGAGAGAAAGAGAAAATTTATTTGATGTGCCATGTGAACACCTTAATAAGGAGGAGTTTTTTATGTCTTGTATAACAATTTATATTATATTAAAGATTAAAGATTGTTCCTTTAATTTATTTTAAAACCCTATTTCTCTCTCCCAACCCTATTATTTCATTCTCTCTCTCCCACATTTCCATTCCTTTCATTTCTCCCTCTTGCCTTTTGGCTTTCCATGCACCACACTATTCGTAATTATTATAATTTGCCTCTACCACTTCTCCCTTATTTCACCGTATTCTCAATCCCCACCACGTTACTCCTTTAGTAGTATCGAGTGACTATAATTTTTATTTTTTATAATAATTATTTACTCATGATTTTATATTATCTTTAAATGAGATGATCATCACCATGTATGTTGGGTTCTAAAGAAATATTCCATCACAATAAAGTAGAAGGGATGAAAAGAAATTCATCCGTCAAATATTAAAAGAACGTTGTTGAGATTTTTTTTCTTTCTTTTATTTTTTTTTTGGCCATTTTCTCTTATTGGTTCAAACATACTAGCATAAAGAGAACTCATTATATTTTTATATAGGTGTCATCGTCTCTAAAGACAAAATGCATGGAATGGGTAGTGTCCCACCACCTCTCCCCTAGAGCACAAAGAACAGTCGTAGAACAAGGAGTCTCCTCCAGCGCAAACGTCAGCTGCCCAAAACTGGCTGATGACACCACCCAATGCACCACGGGCAGAAGGCGCTCCCAGACATCCTTAAGCCCCGTCGTCCCTTGAGCACGTAGAGTCGATATAAAGACATCAGACAGTCAAAGACAAAAAGGAAACATCCTTGTCAAGATCCAAGAAAAAAAAGAAATATCACCAAACAAGAAGAAAAGAATACCAAAAGTTATCGACACTTACATACCCGCCAGGGTTCACCACCCTAGAAGAACGATGATGCGTTGGCTCGCGCAAGAGGGTTTGCTCATCCGCAACTGGCTCGAATAAGTCGAAGGAATTTTCACTGCCTAGTGCAGGGGGGACCTTGCCCAATCGTCGACGTTTAGTCATGCCTTGTGTATTGCACTTCTTGAGAAATCAGCTATTTCTTGGTTTTGGAATGCTAAAACGATTTATAGAAGGTAATTACAGAACCAGGCAAGTCTGAAAGCTGTGAAAAATGAGGAGAATCAGCCCCCTTTTTATAGGATGCTAAGCGGAATGCCGATCGGTACTGTCCCTTCACCTGCCCGAGGTACCACAAAATACTGTGCCACCAGCATTTGGCACCTCTCACACCATACCGGTCGGTACCCTCCCTAAAATTTCGTACAAAAATTCCCCAAAAAATCCTGAAAACCCCCAAGAAAATTCCTAAAATTACCAAATGAATTTTAGAACCTTTCTCACTAAGAAAAACATTTTTACCACAATCATTTCCCCAGCATAACACTTACTTCCCCAGTGGAATTGTATAAAAGACCTCTTTACACTTATTGAACCGTGTGTTGTTATATGAATCTCATTCAAAACAATCCCTAAAATAAAGGGGATTTGTAAATTTAGAACCTATTGTAATATGTATTTTGGAAATAGGACAATAAATATTTTATTTATAGTTTTAGTCCCTATTTTTAACAAAGCCGCTGGCGCGGACCCATTTTCATAAAACGTCAACCAATCACAGCATGTCACATGTCCATTTATTTTGAAAATAGGGACTAAGAATGAAAACGGAATATTTTTTGTCCTATATGCATAATCAATATAATTTTAAATCCTAAAAGTACATAATCTATAAAATAAATCAATTTCTCTTCTTAAAAAATCTTAATAAAAAGAAAACTCAGTGTGGAGTAGAGAGGGAAAAAATTGATGTGATATCATTGGTCATTTCATTCTCCTTCTTCCTTCCTCATCACTTGATTGATGATCGCGAACAAGAATTTATGTTTTATTACCGCCATAGCAAAAACCAGAACCCTAAAACCGAATTTTAAATTAAATGGATCGATATTCTTAGTAACCATAGCCGAATTTCGGAGAAGAATTGATCTCTGGATAAACAAATCTTGGATAAAAGATGAATGGTGAAATTGGACATCGATTATAGTTCTAAAGAAGTAGGGAAGCATCTAGAAGGCTTCCATATGTCATTTGGAGAAGGGTAAAAGAGAGGGTTGAGCGTGAAGTTGAAAACCTTATTACATCACTTATTGGGTGAAGTCAAAATGTTTTAGAAGAAAAGGGGGAGGTGAAGCGGTAAAAACATGGAGCGCCAAGAATGAATGGCATAAGAAAAGGAAGTCGAGAAGAATGGCAAGGGATGAAAAATAATGAGTAATAACATTTAACAAACTCATTCATGATAGTGTGGAAAATTCATAAATGAAGACACAGTGAGAGAATGAGAAAATTTATTTGATGTGCCATGTGAACACCTTAATAAGGAGGAGTTTTTTATGTCTTGTCTAACATTTTATATTATATTAAAGATTAAACATTCTTCCTTTAATTTATTTTAAAACCCTATTTATCTCTCCCAGCCCTATTATTTCACTCTCTCTCTCTCCCCCACATTTCCATTCCTCTCATTTCTCCCTCTTGCCTTTTGGCTTTCCATGCACCACACTATTCGTAATTATTATAATTTGCATCTACCACTTCTCCCTCATTTCACCTTATTCTGCATCCCCACCACGTTACTCCTTTAGTAGTATCGAGTGACTATAATTTTTAGTTTTTATAATAATTATTTACTCATGATTTTATATTCTCTTTAAATGATATGATCATCAACATGTATGTTGGGTTCTGAAGAAATATTCCAGCACAATAAAGTAGAAGGGATGAAAAGAAATTCATCTGTCAAATATTAAAGGAACGTTGTTGAGATTTTTTTTCTTTCTTTTATTTTTTTTTTGGCCATTTTCTCTTATTGGTTCAAACATACTAACATAAAGAGAACTCATTACATTTTTAGATAGGTGTCACCATCATCTCTCCAAAGCCAAAATGCATGGAGTGGGTTGTGTCCCACCACCTCTACCCCAGAGCACAAAGAACAGTCATAGAACAAGGAGTCTCGTCCAGCGCAAACGCCATCTGCCCAAAACTGGCTGATGACACCACCCAATGCACCACGGGCAGAAGGAGCTCCCAGACATCCTTAAGCCCCGTCGTCCCTTGAGCACGTAGAGTCGATATAAAGACATCAAACTGTCAAAGGCAAAAAGGAAACATCCTTGTCTAGATCCAAGAAAAAAAATGAAATATCACCAAAAAAGAAGAAAAGAATACCAAAAGTTATCGACACTTACATACCCGCCAGGGTTCACCACCCTAGAAGAACGATGATGCGCTGGCTCGCGCAAGAGGGTTTGCTCATCCGTAACTGGCTCGAATAAGTCATAGGAATTTTCACTGCCTAGTGCAAGGGGCACCTTGGACCTCTATTCCAAGTTTTGCCCCGTCGTCGATGTTTAGTCGCGCCATGTGTGTCGTACTTCTTGAGAAATCAGTCGTTTCTTGGTTTTGGAATGCTAAAACGATTTACAGAAGGTAATTACATAAGCGGGCAAGTCTGAAAGCTATGAAAAATGAGGAGAATCCGCCCCCTTTTTATAGGATGTTAAGGGGAATGTCGATCATTACTATCCCTTCACCTGCCCGAGGTACCACAAAATACTATGCCACCACCATTTGGCACCACTCACACCATACCAGTCGGCACCCTCCCTAACATTTCGTACAAAAATTCCCCAAAAAATACTGAAAAATCCTGAAAACCTCCTAGAAAATTCCTAAAATTACCAAATGAATTTTAAAACCTTTCTCACTAAGAAAAACATTTTTACCACACTCATTTCCCCAGCACAACACTTACTTCCCTTGTGGAATTCTCTAAATCAATTGGATATCCCCCCACTAAAATCAGGGAACATTCAATCCACGAATTAATTCCTCTTCCCCAATGGAACCATAAGATAGTTTCCATAGTGGAGTCTCCGAATTTCCACAAGGAAACTACAACTTCAACTCTCAGAATTGGCTTCAACCCGTAGAATTGGTCATTTCAACCTATGCCCTCAGAATTGGCTTTGACCCGTAGAATTAGTCACCTCTACTTAAGCCCGCATAATTCACTTTGACCCGCAAAATTGGTCTTTTATACCTAAGCCCTCGAATTAGCTTTGACCGTAGAATTGGTTATCTCTACTTAAGCCATCATAATTGTCTTCGACCCGCAAAATTATTCGCAACTACTTAAGCCCTCAGAATTGGTCATCTCTACTTAGATCCTCATAATTAACCTCGGCCCACAGAATTCGTTGTTACAACTTAGGTCCCCAGAATTGACCTCTGCCCTCATAATTGGTCATTACAACTTAGGTCCTCATATTTGACCTCGGCCCTGAAATTGGTCGTTACAACTTAGGTCCTCGAAATTGACCTCCGCCCATAAAATTGATCATTACAACATAGGTCCTCAGAATTGATCTCTACTCGCAGAATTGGTCATTACAACTTAAGCCCTCAAAATTTACCTCGGGCCGTAGAATTGGTCGCTCCCTACCTTAGGTCCTTCGAATTCACTTTGGCCAATAGAATTGGTATCTCTCTACCTTTGGTCCTCAGAATTGACTTTGGCCCACATAATAGATTATCCCCATAATTTCCTTAGGTTCTCAGAATCGACCTCGACCCTCTTAATTGGTCATCCTTGTCCCTTAAGTCCATAGAATCGACCAATTTCCCAAACATCATGTGTCGTTTATTCGACGGATTTCACTTGTTCCAAGATCACCTGTCGAGGGGCTTTCTATAACCATATTCTATGACCCCTTAAATCTCTCCTTAGGTCCCTAGCACCTCCCCATTTCACTACAAACCCTAGGTCATACTCCGAGTACCGATCTAGAGGCCATCGGGCATTTTCGAGCCCCGTTTGGCTCCGGTCAACTCTATGATCAGAGTGAAAGCTCTTTGAATCTTCAAAGGACTCCGAATCCCTTTCCAACGATCCACCCCATGCGCGAATTGGCATAAGGGTTCAGATGAACGTACCACTTTATTATCAAAAATCGATCTGGAGGCCACCGGGCGCTATCGAGACCCAATTTTCCCTCAATCAACTGCAACGTCAGAGAAAAATCTATTTGAATCATTTCAGACAACTGAAAACCCTTTCCAACGATCCTCCCCATGCACAAAATGACATAATCGTTCGGACGAACGAACCATTTTCTCTCGAAAATAGATCTAAAAGCCACCGGGTGCTCTCGAGCTTCGTTTGACCAAACTCAACTCTTCATCTCAAATGAGACTAAATGATTCTCCTAAGGGAACTAACTAACATTTCCAACGGTTCTCCCCATGCACGACTCTGGCTTACGGTACGGGTAAATGATTAGTTTTACTCTGAGAGATCACCGGATGCTTCTAGACCCCAGTTGACCAAGGTTAACTTTTTGAACCGAGTGAATCTCTTTGGAATGTCGAAGTACATCACTTAAGCTTTCTAATAGTCTACCCCGTACGCGATTCTGACTTACCTTTCGGACAAATGATTTGTTTCCGTCCGACAATCTCTTGTCCAAAAGATCGATGCGCTTCCAAGCCAAATTTGACCCAAAGTCAGCTCCCGAACTTGGGAATGGTTTAAAGATCTCTATATTACCTTTATAACAGTATTCCCCATACGCGATTTGAATAAAAGGATTGCGTTCTACAACCATTTTTTTGGAAAACTTTACATGAGACTACTGATTGGCAGGTCCATTTCCCTGACTATCGATAGTGTGTGAAGGGTTACCTACAGATTAGCAAGGCTGGGACTATATCGATCGGCACCCCTTTAACTTATTAATAAAGGGAATGACCTCACTCCCAAGGCACACCTCAGATTCATCAGCATCAGTGATCTCAGCAACATTCTCTTGCAATCAACGAAGTTTTTTCATGTCAAATTCCATTCAATCTTACATTCTCATCCTTTTCATAACCAATTTGGAAAAATCTCATTATCTCTCATCCAAGATTCATCTCATATTCATGGGATTTCATCCATGATCAAAGGTCAAGCTTCAAAAAAGGTCCAAATCCTTCGTTGTCTCTTTAAATTTCTTATTTATGCATTAAATACATTACATTCATAATCTAGTTCTTACTTTAGTTCATATACATTAACATCTTACATTTTTCTTAGTATATTTCACATAATTTATTTTCTATAAGAAAAAAAAAAAGAGGGTTAAGCCCATAAATTCCGAATAGGATTACCCATCACACTTTTTCAAAACTAAAATACATTTTATACACACATATATGATGAAATCCCTTTCGAATCTATGGGATGAACCCCACCCCTATGCCGCATGCGAACTACGTGGACCTTGATGACTTTATAAGCTATGTAGGCGTCTCGGATTAAAATCTGAGACCCGAGTCCAATTTTTCAAAATTTTAATTTCCCAAATTTTCCTAAAAAATTCTCTACTTTATGCATTTATCATATTCTTGCATTATTATACCTATTATGTTTGTAATCCTTGTTAGCGTTTTATCTAACACATATTATCGTCTCACCGTAACAATAAATATCACGATAAATGCCTAAATCATATTTTATATAGAATATGTTGGGAACATTCCTATGGATGACCTCACTCTATCAATTCTATGGTATAATTTGGGTGATTTCAGTCTCCATTATATATACACGTACACACACTTCATAGAGAAATGAAAAAAAAAATAACAACACAAACCCATGAGAGATCAAAAGGGTGGGATGGGTGCCTAACACCTTTTCATTTCGTAACTTATCCCCCGAACCCTTCGAACTATTAGTTTCATAAGCATGAGTTTGTCTTTGAGGCCTTTCTCTCGAGGCGACAACATGTTATTTTGCCTGTTTTGGGCAAAATAGGCTGGCGACTCTATCTCTTTACATTTACCCCACACTGACGACGGTCGAGGCGATCCTAAATAAAAAGGGGTGCAGGACCTTTCATCCCCCTTTATTTCCCTGACCCTCATTCTTGGGAAGAAGGAGAGAGAGAGGAAGGATGGTAAGAGCATCATTTTCGCGATTGGGGATAGCCACAACATCGGTGTTCATTATCATTTATTGTGTTATGTTTGAAAATATGGTACGATTGAGTTAGATTTTTACATAAGTGAATATCAAGATTCTGACATCCTGACTAAACCTCTCAAATAACTAGTGTTCGAGAAGTTTAAAAGCTTTCTTGGAGTCAGTTAATTACATATCGTTGTTTAAGGGAGGGGACTTACACAAGATTAAAGTTGATATTTGAATCCTAAACTATTTCTTCATAAATAAATTTCAAGGAGGGTGTTAAGATTTAAATTTAATTATGTTATTTTAGTTTAGTGAAGACACTGACTACATGAGAATCCCTAGATTATACGAGTCATGGTTAGGTTATTAACTATGTTGCTTTTATTTTGTTGGGTCCTAGGTATGTTGCAAAAAATCTATTTAGTGGCGTTAATGCTACTTGCAAACCAAGTTGGTCTTCTATTTAAGTTGTAATAGTTTCATTCAAGTTCAACTCAATCAAAAACTCTTTAGCAATTCTAATTTGTTTTTCATGTCACTTTCATTTAGCCTCAAAATGTCCAACAAAAATATCATCAAGATGTTAAAATGATTATGAGTATTTATAATAGGAGGAAAATGAAGACATTGAACCCTCCTTTAATAACAAAAAAATGCCAAACAGAACATAACACACCAGAATGAAATATCTTAAAAAAGATAAACAATTCACATAAATAACAACCTTAATATTTCATTTATTCTTCCTAAGCAAACCCTAAAATAATAAATAAATAAGCAATAAAATATCTAAATTAAAGTCTCTCTAAACCCAGGAAAAAAAAAGAATAAGTAGTGGTTTGTCTCCTTTATTGAAGCTATTACTTTGATCCGTGGACACTTGATAAGGAAGAAAAATATAAGCATTATAAATAATATATTTTAAACAAATAGTTGTGAATAAAACTACAGTATAGCTCAAATATATAAAGTTTAGCACAAATTTAAAATTAAAAACTTAAACAAATCATAAGAACATAACAATAACTAAGTTTAAAACCCCATCCCCACACCTAAAAATTAAAGTTGTATATTTCAAGATAAATGTGATGGCGGTCGACATAGGAGGTGGAGGAGATGGTGACCAATATTTTTCTTAAGATGAAGCACAATCAATCTACCATAAAAGGCTTAAACACAGACGAACAAACCAAATAAAAAACTTTTTACCATCTATAAAATTAAAAAGGTTATTAACCATGAATAAGTGATCTTCTTACTTCCTACATAAAAGGAGAAGAATTGACATTATATATAACAATAAAGGGAGGGAAAAAATAAAATCTAATTAGAGGGGAAGAAAATTGCAAACTGATTGAGAAGTAATGAGAAAATAATCGAATAATGAGTAAGACCCAAACCTAAATGAATAATCAACTACCCATCAATAATGGATATATCTAAGAAAGTGTGAGAGAAAAAAAAAATGATGGAAATGAGAAAGGATGGGCAAGGCCAGGGCCAAAAGAAGAGAGATGAAAGGATAGAAAAAATGCAATTATAGGATAGAATGGAAGAGTCGGCGTGAATGAAAAGGACAAGAGAAGAAAAGTAGGCTTAATATGTGGATAGCTTAGTTCAATAACAAAATTTAATGAATTACTCTTATTTATAATGGTTATTAACATGCAACCCATGCGATGCGTGGGCACATGTAGTTTTCTCCCTACGATACTTCGATACCTAAACGTAGTCGAGCACTATTCTAATTAGCATACATTTTGAGTGGGGATTTTAAAGTTAAAACTTTCTTAGAATTGAAAATATTAATTAAAATCATAAACTAATTTAATAAATTAGTGTAACCATTAATAAAATAAATTGATTAAACTTTAAAATAATAAAGATTGCATTTTTACCAAAGTAAGTAAAGAAAAGAACATATCCCATTTTGAGGCCAGTGAAAATGGACCATAAAGTTCATACTCGCGAGGATGAAGAAGGTATACTACGACATGGATATTAAAAAAAATTAAAAGAAAAATTATACAAGGAAATCCCGAAGCAACTTTAAAGTGTCAAGCATGTTTCTTGATCAAGTTTCATTAGCTTTAGAGTATACATACAAATTATAACAATAACTAATTAAAATTCATATAAAAGAAAAAACTAATGGAACTATAGGATAAAAGCAAGTAACTTTAAAAATATCAAATATCTTAGTTTTAAATCTCCTTCATACAATTCCACCATAGGTGATGTCCTTAAATCCATGTAGTCTTTAAAATTGTTAAGAGCGCGTGTTCTATCTCTCTAAATTCCAAAATGTTGATAGCAACTATACAACTCAACTCAACTCAACAAAGTCTTTTCCCAATTATTTGGGATCGGCTACATGAATCCTATTTTCCATTCCGTTCTGTCTAGTGCAATATCTTCGGTTTAACCACATGACATCATGTCCTTTTTTATAATATCCCACCTAGTCAATTTAGGCCTACATCTACCCCTTGTATTACCATCAATAATAACTAAATCACTCTTCCTTACAGGATCATCCATTGGTCTACGCTTGACGTGTCTAAACCATCAAAGTCGATTTTCTCTCAATTTATCTTCTATAGGAGATACTTTTACCATTTCACGAATTTGTTGAGTTTTAATTTTATACTTTTGAGTTTTACCACAAATTCATCTTAGCATTCACATCTCCGCCCCACTCATTTTCTGCACATTTTGTTTCTTGGTTTCCTAACAAATTTGTCCCATATAACATGACGGGTCTAATGACGGTCCTATAAAATTTTTCTTTTAACTTCAAAGGTGTACGCCTATCACACAAAACGCCGGTAGCACTTCTCCACTTAACCCAGCTTGCTCTAATCCTATGAGTAACATCATCACTAATATCTTCATCTTGTTGGATAATCGATCATAAATAATAAAAATGATCATTTCTAGGTATCTCTTGACCCTCCAATTTCACCACATCTCCATTTTTCCTCCTATTACTACTAAAATTGCACTCCACATATTCTGTTTTATTTCTGCTTATTTTAAATCCTCTTGTTTTAAAGTTTCTCTCCACAATTCCAACCTAGCATCAATCCCCGTCTTAGTCTCATTCACTAAAATAATATCATCTGCAAATAGTATACACCATGGCACCTCATCTTGTATTTGTCCAGTCAACTCATCCATAACAAGAGAAAAGAGATAAGGACTTAATGTTGAATCTTGGTGTAGACCTACCGTAATTAAAAATTCACTACTTTCTTCGGCTGATGTTCTTATTGTAGTCATCGCACCATCATACATATCCTTGATCACATCAATATATCTGCGAGTTATTACTCTTTTATGTAGAACCCACCATATTATGTCTCTAGGTATCCTATCATACGCCTTCTCCAAATCTATAAAAATCATATGAAGATCCTTCCTTTTTTCCCTATAGCTCTCCATTAATCTCCTTAATAAATAGATTGATTCCATTGTTGACCTCCCAGGTATAAACCCAAATTGATTCTCAGATACTGTTGTCTTCAATCTCAATCTATATTCAATCACTCTCTCCCAAAGTTTCATTGTATGACTCATTAGCTAAATACCACGATAATTTGAATAACTTTGTATGTCCCCTTTATGTTTATAAATAGGTACTAAAACCTTTTTCTTCATTTATCGGGCATCCTATTAGTCATTAAAATTCTATTAAATAATTTTGTAAGCCATGATACTCTATCCTCCCCCAAGCACTTCCAAACCTCAATAGGGATACCATCTGGTCCTAAAGCCGTCCATATTTTCATCTTTTTTAGAGCAATCCAGACATCTGTTCTCCTAATTCTATGAAAAAATATATTTTCTTGAGTCTCCCTAAGTTTCACTATATCTAATCTACTCTCATTATCTCTATTTAATAACCTCTCAAAGTAGTTTTTTCATCTTTCCATAATTTTATCATCTTCGACTGGGACTCTCGAATCATCACTTTTGATACACTC
Source organism: Sambucus nigra (assembly GCA_949130495.1). Classification (NCBI taxonomy): domain Eukaryota; kingdom Viridiplantae; phylum Streptophyta; class Magnoliopsida; order Dipsacales; family Adoxaceae; genus Sambucus; species Sambucus nigra. Next base: position 431,338,703 of record OX422220.1, on the reverse strand, counting down.
AACGTTATTAAAATCTTTTGTTTTCATGTCCTTAAGTTTAACAAGCTTATAAATACTTTTTTTCCCTTCTTGTGTCCCTAATTTTGTATAAAGGTCATCATACGCTTTTAACTTGGCATCTCTTACCACTTTCTTAACTTTATTTTTAGCCCATTTATATTTCTCAAAATATATTACAAAAATATATTGCAAATGTAGTGATATTGGGAGTGGTAATTTTGGAAATGACATGAACACGACTAAATCGATATGAACTTGACCCGAACATGACACGATAAATCCTGTTCGTATCATTTAGTGTAGCACGATAAATAATGTTCGTGTTGTGTTATGTTTGTGTTTAAATTATAATTCGTTTTATGTCATTTTTTTTGTTTTCATGTCGTCTTGAGTTTAATTGAGTAAAAATTTCACGAATCTTGTTTATTATGTTGTGTTTTAAATCTTTCATGTTCGTTTCAGGATAAAACTCGAATTCTTGTCGTGTTTGTAATTCATGGAGTCTAATCTTGTAATGTCATGTAAAAAACCAGTCCAAAATACCATTTGTAACCCTTTATGATTGAAATTGAGCATTAGTATATGTAAAACTAGTGACTATTTCACCCCAAAAAATAAAAGCTTAAATTATGTAAGGTTTTGTAGAAACCCAATTTTTTTAACGATTCTAATGACTTGAAATGTATAAAATAATGTATCTTTTAAATAAATTTCCCTTTAAGGACATGTTGAAAAAAAGATTGGACAATCTCAAAATTTTGCTTTAAAAAATTCATATTTTTTTATAAAAAAATGGAAGGAGAAACGGGGACTAAAGTTTTGTATAGGAAAAGCCAATAACATCCTCATCAAAGAGGGATCTTAGCATAACATGTCACATGCAAAAGCTTCAATAGTAAATCATTTGATCAAATATAAACTATTTTGAACAACTTAACCCTAACCTTCTATCAAACCTGGGGGTGATAATTTTGCTAAAGTCTCGTGTTTGGGCCAGGCCCGACACGACACGCTTTCATTTTACCCGACACGAACACGACATGATGTCGTGTTTTTTCCTAAAACGAACACGACCTGTTAAAAACACGACACGAATAACAAAAATCAATATGACTTATTTTTATATATAAATATCATATTTTTATTTTATATTTCATGAAATATATTAATTATAAAGGGATGGGTAATTGGGATAAATCAGGTTGATTAATTGTGTTGTAATTGGGCCAAAACAAACCAATTTCATGTCAAAACTATAAAACAAACACAAGATAATGCCATATGAGGCCAAAATATTATGACTCGAACATAACACAACGAGTTAATTTTGTGTCAATTTCATGTTGGACTGTGCCGTGTCAAAAATTGCCACCACCAATCATACCCATATCAATACTCCGAAAATAACATACCATTAATCTAATTCTCAAATTGACCCTTAATTTTAGGGTTACTTTTGGGTAACCCCTAAACCAAATAATATGAGTTAACGACTATAATTATAAAAAAAGAGCAAAAAAAGTCAAATTGTTATTTGGGAGTGTAAGTCGTGTACTCAAAAAATGGAGGCAAGTAAAAAATATGACAAAAATGGCGGAGGGTGAATTTCGAATTAACCCCCAAAATTTAACTGCAGATATTACCTTCTTTTGTATCACCCTTTCCACTTTTTGATGAAGAGGAGATTACTCCTTTCACATTCCATCCTTTCCCTAGTTTCTCTGATCACCCAAAAGTAAGTGGTCGAAACTTAAGTGTTGAATTTAAAGGAGCTACATATTTTAATAGTGGGTCACACGCTTTCTCCTGACGACAGAAATGGAAGATAGGGAAAAGATAGTGAAGGTATTAGAATTGTCTAATTACAATGAAAAGAGATAAGCTTGGTCGGATGTAGTGGACAAATGGGTAGTCACCAATTGGAGTTACCAATTGGTGAGTTGACGGAGGAAATGTGTTCATTTAATAAAAGTGTCCTTCTAGTGCAGAAAAATGGCAAAACGTGGGTCAAGATAAAGAAGTTGGGGCCTATACTCAATTTAGGCAACATATTAAAAAATGGGATTTTAAGGAAAAAACAATGAATAGTAAATCCAAGAGAAGTGTTACTAAACGGAATGATATAGACAGTAAAGGGAAGAATATACATACAGGTGTTGAGGAATGCAAGGGGAATTAAATTTGGGCCTTTAACTAGCCAATAAAAAATATCAAAGTAGTTTGACACTCGTTACCAAAATAATTCAATTTTCTTAGTAAGGTTATGGTGAAGGGAGAGGAAGAAGTGGTGGAAGGGGTGCCCACTATTACTTGTCATGGATAAGTAAGCGGTTGGGAAGGTAAACAATTGTTTAGACCTTACATGGATCCAAAATAGAGGGATATGAATGGGAAGATGACTAGAGACATTCAGATTCTTCATGTGAGTTGTAGGAGGTTGGGAGAGCATATGTATTGTTAGTGGGATGAGGGGAGGGGCAAATGTTCAAATGTGTCATACGCCAAAAATACCGAGGAGAGAATCAAGATAAGATATTAATTTTCGAAATTTTCCAAACCCTATGTTATGGGTGGAGATTAAGGTGGCGAGGGTGGAGAGTGAAGTAGGAAAAGGAAGAAAAAATATAGTAGGAAGTAAAGAGTCAATGAACCAGATGGGTTGTTATACGAAGAGAAGCGAGAATAAGGGAGAATATGGAGAGAAGATGGGAAATTATTTGGAGGAATGGGTGATAGATAAAATAAAGGTATTTATTAAAGTGGTTGGGGTAACATACCAGGGGAAGGAAAGGAAGGTTTGGATGCTTTTGAAGAGAATAGGACAGCAAGGTGTTGGTAAGTAGAGAGATAACCAGAGGAAGGAGTTTTATCCATCAGGGGGGAATAAGAAAGGGAGGGAACTCAGGAGACTACAAGGTACCATTCATTATGAGGAAGGCAGTGGAGGAGGGGGGACAACAAGGAGAAAGGAAATAGACATTTCATGAATATACGACCTATTTATGAAATGTAAGGGGTCTGAATGACCCTGAGAAGAGAGGAATCGTCAGTGGATTCATATCGATGTGGAGACCATAGATTGTATGTCTTCATGAGACAAAGATGAATAACGTGGATTGAGATATAGTGAGGTCTATTTGGGCAGTTCGTAGGATTGAATGGCGCAACTTGGATGCTGAGAGTGCATTGGATGGGGTTGTTATTATTAGACCTGGCAAAATGAGGCACGACCCGATAACACGACACGACACGAAATTATAAGTTAATGGGTTTAGTCTTATCGGGTTTGGGTCATTAACGGGTCAACACGGTACAACCGTTATCATAACGGGTCGTGTTTGGGTTTGTACTCTTACACGATTAAACCCGTTTATAACCATTAATACCCGTTAGTGGTACCGGGTTTTATTGGGTCATGTGACCCGAACCAATATTACACGGGTACTAATGGGTATTAACGGGTACTAACGGGTACTAACGGGTAATATAGGGTCACCCAACCCGTTACCCATTTAGACCCGTTAATATTAACGGGTGTTAACGGTTTGGGTCGTGTACCCGTTAATATTAACGGGTCGTGTTTGGGTATTATCATTTGACCCGTTAGTCTTAACGGGTCATGTACGGGTTAAGGGTGTTTTCACCCGTTAACCCGTTAACACGACCCGTTGACAGCTCTAGTTATTATGTGGGATTCTATGGTTATGGAAGTCATAGAGAGTATGGTAGGAAATTGGTTTATGTATGGTAGGGAACTAGTCTATGTCTTGATAATTTAGTACTATGGAGAATAGAATTACTTAGAGATTTTCAGGGATATATGGTCCAGTCGTGGATGCTGTTAGGTGGGAATTATGGGAGGAACTTGTAGGAGTTAGTGGCGGGTGGGGGGAAAGAACCAACATATATATGAGGGAATTTTTAGAGTCTATTGATCAGATGAAGTTGTTAGAACTCCCATTAGTGGGAGGGGGTTGACATTCAAATAGTTGAATAATAGGGATTTTCCTTTATTATCTATATTAGACCGATTATTGATATCCTAAGGGTGGGAGGATCACTTTCCAGTTGTAACACAATCTTGTTTGCCTAGGGTGACCTTGGACCATATCTTGGTTCTTTTAGAGTATGGGGGATGAGAGGGGGGAGAACCCCATTTAGGTTTGAGAACATGTGGTTGAAGGATGAGGACTTTGTGGAGAGAGTGAGAGGGTGGTGGCAAGATTATGTGGTGGAAGGGAATGCAAGTTATATTTGGCTTAGAAAATTGCTCTCCTAAAAGTGAACATTAAACGGTGGAATAAAGAAGTATTGGGGAATATGAATGATACCATCGATAGATATATGAAGGAGATTAGGATCCTTGATGAGAATGAAATGAGGGATGGGATCATGGGGGAGTAGAAGTTAATAAGGGAAGTGAGGAAGGGAGAGCTGGGAAGGAGTCTAATTCAGGAGGTGATAAGATGAAGACGAAAATCCAGGGTGTTATGGTCGAGGGAGTGCGGCAAGAACACTAAGTTTTTCCATAAAGTGGCTAATTCAGATCGTCACTTTAATCATATCGAGAAAATCTTAGTGGGGGAGATGGAGTATGTAGAAGAGATGGAGGTTAGAGGAGCTATTTCACATTTTTATGAGGATATCTATAGAAAGGATGAAGAGTGGAGGCCCACTATTGACGGAGCTGAGATGGGAAGTATTTTAGGGGAAGAGGGTGAGATGCTTGAAGGGGCATTTAGGGAGGAAGATCTAGTGCAAGTTTTGAGGTTGATGGGTGGGGTTAAGGTCCCAAGTCTGAATGGTTTCATGATGGCCTTCTTTCAGCACTGTTGGTCAGTGGTGAGAGAAGGGGTGAAGGATTTATTTTTAGAGTTTCATGCTAGGGGATATTTTTGTGGCTTCTAAATGCGATGTTCTTAACCTTGATTACAAAGAAAGGCGGGTCGGTGGTTGTACGAGATTTGGAACTAATAAGACTGGTAGGGAGTATTTACAAGGTACTTTCCAAGGTCTTATCGGTAAGGCTCATAAAAGTCATTAATCCTCTAATTTTAGAAACTCAAAATATTTTCATGGGAGGAAGGCAAATCTCAGAGGCTATGTTGGTGGCTAATGAGTATGTGGAGGCCAGATCAAGATATGGGGAGCCTATAATTATCTGTAAGTTAGACATTGAGAAGGATTACAATCACATGCATTGGGGATTTCTTTTGTACCCAATGAAAAGTATGAAATTTGGGGATAGGTGGTGTTGATGTATTAAATGTTGCATATCGTCTATCAAATTCTCTATTTTAATTATTCGAGTTCCGGAGGGGTTATTTTCCAGTTCTTGTGGTCTCTGCCAGGAATACCCACTATTTTCTTTTTTGTTCATCTTGGTGATGAAGGAATTTATTCGGATGATGGTTGGATTAGTTAATGGTGGGTTGATTAGAGGTTTTTGGGTTAGTAATCCGAAAGTGACTATTAGGGTTTCCCATCATTTACGGTAGATGACACAATGATATTTTGTGATGAGGATGAAGATCAGGGGAGAGCTCTAAGATTTTTGTTGGTTTTCTTTGAGGGAGTCTCGAGATTACATATTAATATGAGAATGAGTGAAATAATCACGGTTGAGGTAGGGGAGACAGTGGGTCATATCGCTCAAGTGACAGGGTGTGGTTTATAATTAATTAGGAGATTCAAATATAAACCTTTATGTGATCGGGTGTTAGAGAGGATTAAAAGGACACTGGCCGAATGGAAGCACTATTTTCTTTCGAAAGGGGGGAGGTTAGCTCTCATTAAAAGGACGTTCTTGAGCCTTCCAACATATTTTATGTCCATTCCGTCTTTACCAACATCGGTTCACAAGTGTATGGAGAAAATGATGAGGGACTTTTGTGTAGAGACACTTAAGATAATTTTAAATACTACTTAATGAGCTAAGATGAGGTGTGCAAGCCAATCACGGTGGGAGGTGTGGGGTGAGAAACCTAGAGGCTTTTAATAAAGCATTTCTAGGTAAATGGTTGTTGTAGTTCTTGAGGGAGGATGGTAGATTATGGAGGAGAGTAGTGGTGGCTAGTGGAGGACTAGATCAATTAGAATGAGGATCGGGAATAGGGCGCGCTGCTTATAGTATAGGGTTGTGGATGGTAATAACATAGGGGTGGGGGAGTTTTTTCGCTACACAAAGTTCAAGCTAGGGCAGGGAAACATAATCCTATGTTGGAAGGACAGATGGGGATATTACATATAGAGTAAAACTTATTGTATTCACAGGAAAATGGAACGGTTTTATATATGGGATATTTTCACAAACAGTAAACATTTACTTTGCAAATATTAGATATACAGTGATATGTACTATTCGTCAAAAAAATGAATAAAACACGTCATATTTATTTATTTAATATTTTCCATCGAATATAGGTCTTATTTTATAAGGCTCGATTAGTAGCTTTCAAAAATATAATTTTCGTAAATTTGAAATTGTATATCGAAAGTTATAGTATTTTTCAGTTTGAAAAAGGAAAAAAGTAACTACTATTTTTAAATTTGGAGGTAATATAGGGATAGGGATATACGAGTAAAGTAAAAATTCTTAGAGTAAAAAACAGGACTTAATTAATGGTTACCTAGTCAATAGGACTTAATTAAGAAAATAACTCTCAAAACAGGAATTTCACATAATATTTCCATTATTTATTAATTAGGTTGCAATATTAGTTATTAGGATTAAACAAGAATGCAAATAAATTATTTAAATAAATGTGTAGCACCCAACATATTTACATATATCGTGAAACACATAAATTTTGTCGTTTAACCCGTTTAGTCCCTTAAACACTCATTTACCCAATATTCTCTTATTTTTGAAAGGTTCGTGCTAGTGGCATCCCACCCCATGCCCACCACCCCACTGCTGGAGCTCAGGTGGGCTCATAAGCCAATTTACCCAATATTCCCTTATTTTAAACGTTCGTATTAGACGTACCCCACCCACCCTACTATCGGAGCTCCTGTGACTCCATCAAAGCTCCGACATCGGGGTGGGTGGGGGTAGAGTGCATTAGCGCAGACCTTTAAAAATAAGAGAATATTTGGTAAATGGGTTTGACATTGAGAAGGCTTACTGACACGACTCAAAATGCACCTCTAGTGCATGTGAATGTGGCTAATGCGCGTAAGTGATAATCTGACCAAGTCGGGTATCGAACGTAGGGAATACGACTTAGAGCATGATGACTAATAGGAATGATGATTAACCTTGCGTTTAACTCAAAGGAAGAAAAGAAAAGATGATTGTTTTTAGGACTCTCCTATCACCTAATGCAAATTAATTAAGATTATAAACTAACTAAGCATACAAGACTAAAGAGATAAGGTTGTAAATTATATGAGAAAGATAGGATTGGGATACACTATTCCGCCCCTTAGTAGATTCACCGAATGTAGAACATATCAAGAATTAAATAATTAATTGAAAAGAAACCTTGAACTCCTTTCAAGAATCATATATGTGTATTAACCAACATAATACATGATCAAGATTAAAATCTATTTACATAATAATAATAATATCAATATGCACATTGCATTCTTAAACACTACGGTTACCTAGGGAAAACAGAGTTAAAAGTGCTACGACGGTTATATCAGCAAAATATTATGTTTCCAACTATTCATTTAGTTCTGGATTACATTCTATAACCATGCGAAACACCTCGGGTTGGGTTCATGTATCCCAAACCTAAAAGAACTTAACCGGACATGGTGATGTGAGTCATAAATGATATTTTAATGTAGCACGGATTCAAAGTTGTGATAAAAATGTTACTAAACATACAAGAAGTTCTTGGAATCCTAGAAAATATATTAATCAAGCAAGAAATAACAGAATTTAAGAACAATAAATAAGGAGCAAACTTTATTGATGAAATCTTGAAATTCAAACCACAAAATCACAAACTTGATGAAGACTTTTGTTCCTTGCCTCCTTTATTGATCCTAAACAAGGCTAAAACTGCTTTATCATTCCCTAAGAATAAAAAAACATTTTTAATAAATGTTTGAAACAATATAAACTCTAAAAAATAAGTGATATTAAGTTGGAATTTTCAAATTACAGAAAATCAAACCGGTTCCACTTTGGAATTGAACCGGTTTTAGTTTCCTCAAAATCTTTGAAAAATCGAACCGGTTCTAATTCAAAATTGAACCGGTTCTGGTATCCTCTTTAATTCTTCTCATCTTATCAATCTCATATCTTCTTAACCGTAGATTCGATTTGGTTGTCATTTCTTCCTATATACGCATTATCTAGATGTCTTCGAGTTTCCTTTCGGTCTCGCATCCAAATTCTAGTTGTACAATTATAGATTTTCCCTCGGCTTTTATTGTTTACTTTTCAATTCCCAATCCAATTTCTCTCTTTCTTTCACGTGCATAAAATACCTGAATATATAAGAGAAATACATTAAACACAATGTACTTGTAGGAAGAGGTTAGTAGAAATAATAGAAGATAAAATCATCGAATTAACATTGCACGAGATATCAAAAGAGACTAAATTATGAGGATAAATATGAAGAATTTTTGGCTAATCAAACACCCCTAACTTAGAACTTTGATCGTCCCGAGCAATGTAAAAGAATAATAGCATAGTCCAAACACTTTAAAAACATTTTATTGGGATAGAATGTCTTTTTCGCGGATAAGTGATTGTATTTAGCATATGCAACAATTCTCTAAACCCCTAGGTTAACCTAGTAGGACGAGTGGTGTCTCGTGAGGGTTTGTAGTAAATATGCCCACAAAATTCATTTTTCAACTCAAAGGAAAAAAAAATCAAAATACTTAAATTTTTTACAGTTTAAACTCCCCAAACATTATCACCACAAATTCATATTCAAGAGTCGCAATTCGTAGTGTGTGTGCGCGAAGTCGAGAATAAAATTGCTAACTTACACTGATTGATCATTATATTAATTTCTAAAAATTTGTTTTGATTCAATTTTCACGAGATACTCTCACAAACGAATCACTTGGAATGTGGCTAGTTCTCTCGGTGTTTGTGATTTAAAGAGTAAATGCAATGGGACATGAATTCACGCACACAAATTTGAAAGACGGAATTATTTAGGTGAAAATATCTCATCATCGGAATATGGTCATTGGAAAATAGGAAATATCGACTCTTTTTCGCACTAATTAATCTCTCTTACTATCTTTTCGTGTCTTAAGATCTCCATGTGGTAATTGATTTCGTTATTCGGACTCGATTAGGACTTTTTCGTGTTATAAGGTGCATTTGGAAATATCGAAATGGTTGGGAAAATTGGAGTTGGAAAAATTTCTTGCGATGTCCGTCGGCACTTTTTCGGGCTTTTGCTAATTTTTCTTTTTATGCCTACATTTTTTTCTTTTTTTTCTCATTTTTCTATTTTTTCCTTGCTATTTTTGTTTGATCATTTTTCTTTTATTTTTTTCTTTTTGTTTGCATTACACAATTTGGACTTTTGATGAATTTTTCGATTGTCATGCCTTCGAGCTAAATGGATTTTTCAGGTCAATCAAACGAATTCGAAATTGTATATGAATCAATTGGGCTAGCAAAAGGTATATTTTTTTATGACTTTTTATGGCTAATATTTTTTTGTTAACAAACAATCGCCTAACGCCATTTATCTGAATTATTCATTATTTTACCATATGCATCTCGAAAATATATTTTATTTAGAGATATTGTAGCATGTTTTCCAAGACAATATTTCACTCATTTTATGTAACTGATCAACACAAAATTTCAAAGATTTTCAATGGCTTATATAAACATTGAATCGAACAATAAATTAACTATTAAATCGGATTGATTTAAATACTCGAAAAAATGAAAGGCTCGAAATCTCACTGGGTCAATTATTCTCCACACTCATTCGTAATGTCATTAATTTTTGCTCAATTTCCATTTTTTGGTCAATTTTGGCTTTGTGCATTTAATTTTTACAATTTGAGACTTTAAAGAAAATTTTCGAGATATTTTTGAAGCTTTTAAATTCCAATTTTATTTACTTTGAAGAAAATTTTTTTGACTTTTTTTTAATTTATTTTTGGAATGTTCTTATTTGTTTTTTGAAATTTTTTTACTTTAATGAAAGTGCGTAAATGTAGATTTTTTTCCATATTACTCCAATCAACACCATTAAAATGCAAAATTAAAAAGGATAGGCATATATAGTTCTTGAAAAGATAAACGATAAAAAGGAAGAACTATGAAGATAAAATCCAAAACATTAATGACAGGGCCAAGGGGCATTTGGGTTTCCTGGGAAATGAATCGGTTCTATCCTACACCCATAAACAGGGCGAACCGGTTCTTGTGTCCTCTTGCAACTCTAAAAAAGTTAACTGGTTCTACCCTGGGGTATGTTTAGTGTGAATCGGTTCTGATCTCTAGCACTTTCCTCTAAATTTCATCCTTTCTAATCTCGTTGAGTCGGCAATGTGTCCGACTAAATTCTCAACATACTCGAACTCTTGTATCTATATTGCTACCTCGGGGACCTAAAAAAAGCACCGTGATTTATCGTGAACTCTTGCTTGTTGTGCAATGGTGTCCCTAATCCTTTCAAACTTGAGACTCACTGACCTCTACTATCCTAACCTAACACGACTAAATATGTTACAACAAGATTCACGTGATACATGTTAGGGATGTGACTGTAATACCCTGTATTTTTACGGCTTTTAATTTGGAGATTTATTAAATTTAATTTAGATAAATTAATTTTAATATTAATCCGGATTTTATAATAAATAATTTCTAGCGTGACGAGAGTTAGAAATTATACGTTGAATATTACTAAATGAGTAAAGTAATACATGAGATTGAATTTATCAATGTTGTTGCGAGTGACTAACACGACAATTATAGAATTTAAGTCGGGATGCGCTTGTGTCGTGTCGGGACTAAATTAATGGAATATAAATTAATAAAATTATAAGTCACCTGTATGGTTATTTCGAGTGCTCCAAATTGTCCGGAAGGGTCGAGATAGTCAGAAAAATATACCCGGGAGTTTAGTTTGGGTCTCAGGACGTTTTTAGGCCTTACCCGTAATTCGGGAGGACATTTTAGTAATTTTTCCTTTTAAGGCTTAATTATGGACTAAAATTAAAGGGCTATATCTGATGGGAGTGAGAGTCTTCAAGGATTAGAATTGGTAGAGTTGCAGAGAGGCTAAGGAAGGGAGAAGAGAGAAGACTCCAAAGGAGAGAACCACCCTACCTACACCACCATTGCCAAATTTCACCACCAACGCATAGATCGGGGAACGAGGGACACACCCATACCCATCAACACCAGGGAATCATACCTTCATATCTGAGGCAAGTGTATATCTTGCTATTATTTTGGTTGATATCATACCCATGTTAGTGTAGAATAATTATATTGATGTTTCATAAAAAGATAATTGATGTTTGGGAATAATTGTGAAAATTGCAAAATAGAAATCAAGTTAGAATGATTTCCTTGTTGGATTTAGATTGGTGAACACGAAATTTATGCCCAATAGATATAGGAATTTGAATATCAATAGAATTCATGTGTAAAAATATAAACTAGGATTAAAGGAGAGTTTCTTGAATTCAATTGATTTGATGATGGTTCTTGATCAATTAATGGAAGTGTTACGTTAAAAATCATGGATAATGGTTTATATAATGTTCTTTATGTTTGGTTGGGAGTTTAGGACTCACTAATGGAAATTTGGTGAAGTTTTATGGAGGAAAATCATAAGTTGGAATAGCAGAATCTGGCCAAGAACTGCTCGATCGATCGAAGGTTCGATCGATCGACCCCTTTTCATCGATCGATCGATCCATCCAGAAAATTGAATATTTTCCCCTTTTGATTAATTCGATTAAAATATGTTGGGACCCTTGGGAATAATTTAAAGATCATGATGGGGCATAAAAAGGGCCAATAGGGTCTAAGTAGGGTCCGGGAAACGAAATTAAATACGAGATGCAACTGTGAGGTAACGGGCGGCATATAATTTATTAGAATTCGCGCGTACGTTAAATGAGGAATTGGGAGACTCAAGAAAGACTTAGACTAGTATGTTAGTGAGGGTAAACCTACTGAATTTTTATCTAGTAAAAGAAAACACTTCGAGGGACGATAAGTACTTACGAAATGGCGACAATTGAGAATAAAAAGAAATGGGTTAATTATACGCAGGACTTGGGTGATTTGTACCACATATGATTTAAATATTATTATGGGTCATGGGTGTACCTAAAAGAACAATGAGAATATATATATATATATATATAACTGAGTGCATATATATAATGATATTGATCTATGCATAATTATACTCGAGCTACTTGCTATCACGGAGGTTTCCGTGCCGAGACAGCCTTATCTCGATGGAATCTTTATGGGGGATATTAACTCATGCCCTAGAACATAAAATTCCTTGGTACATGCTATCAGAGAATGATAGTCAGACGATTCTAAGAGACGTGAGGGTATGTGCTAACCTCTTAGTGACTTAGAACTATGCTTTGCCTCTATTTTGTGTGTAATGTGTTAATATAGTTCGAGAGTGATTCCGAACTAGTATTTCCCTTCGTACGAGAGATACAGGGACTTAATAGCAGAGTATGCCAGCACCATAGATTTTATGTGGGGTGACGATTAGTATATTTATATTGTATGAGTAAATTATATATATGCTTATACCTGAAATTCTTCTACTCTGCGTATAAGTAGATAAATATTGAATCAATGCTTTTATTATAGTAAGAACTTGATACTTCCCATCAGTATTGAGAAATACATAATTGACTTAAATGATCATTAGGAAGATGGTATTTTAAATAAATCATAGAATATGACTTCGTGAATCAGAATTTATGGGAGGAAAATTGGGTTAGACTTATGAGTCATTTTAGTAGTACGATAGGGGTGCACACTAGATGAGAGGTGAGAATTTTCAAGAGAGTTTCGCGTACTAACATGTGTGTTATATCAACTAATAAGCATTTTAAATACTTGCTAAATTATTTTTAATGTTGTTTTACACTCGGGCTCTGACCCGTTTCCTGTCATTTTCCTTCTCTTGTATATATATATATATATATATATATATATATAGTCCTGCTCTTGTGCGGACCAGTCCGCATTTTAAGAGTGCAGACCGAACATGTATCACCTGACGATGAGCCTAGAAAAGAGAGAGAGTGTGCCTATAATTTAGGCGATAATTTCTAGATGCATCGTTAGGTGACACATGTCCGATCCGCATTCTTAAAATGCGGACTAGTCCGCACAAGAGCATTATATATATATTATAGGTGCCCAGCCACAGGGGCATCAGGCGTAGGTTTATTGGATTGGTCGTGTTGTAGCTTGTGTGGGAGTTGCAGGTCCTTGCAGTAAACGATTCTTCCTTTGACTACTTAGCTTCTGATTTAGTTCTCTTTAGTTAGGTCATGTGTCTCCCATTTCCAGATTTCAGTTTAGATTTGTTAGAGATTTTGTACTCCCTTATGGTTTCAGTATTCTGTTTTATTTGGGATTGTTTTATCTATTACGTTGACGGTAGTTATGGATATTTATTTGGATTGAGTAATCTAGTTAGCATAACTCATTTGAACAGTTTTTTATTTATTTATCATTAGTACTATTCATATTGGTTTATATGCATAAGGCCTTTACAATGGAATTTAAATTAAATAAAAATTAAATGTTTTGACATTTGGCTTAATTATTTACTAGGGTGTTAATAAAGAAAATTGTTTTACGGCAGTGATGCTAAGAATGAACCAACCGGACACTTTGAATTAATTTAATAAATGACTGATCACTCGGTATTTAATTATACGGGGTGTCACAGCGACGACCTCTCTCTTTCTCCTAAAAACTCAAGTGGCATGGGTGGATGGTCACAAAGAAGAAATTTGTCTATTTGATCTTTCTAGTCATTCTCCCCTAAGTGACAAAAGGAGTCTAATAACGATCGTACTTTGACATTGAGATTATCTTCCACCAGTATGAATTCTTTCTCAAAGTCCTCTAGGATCATATCTCCTAACTCTCTATCTTTCTCAATCTCCGAATATTCTCTTTTACTCTCCTTAAAACTCTATTTCCCTCTTACATATGCGTGCTAGCTTTCTGTGTTAATAAGAGTGATTAAACATGCCTCTTATACCTCACGCTCAATGTTAGAAATATGGATCTCACATAATATAATAAGGCATGCCCCTAATGGCTCTTTCGTGTGATTCTCCTTAGCGTGCTCATTTACTGTCTCTTCCATAAGATATGTCTCTCGCAATTCGCATTCATCACCCTCATGGCGATGTTGAAGATATTTTTTTCGAAAGTCATATTCCCAAACGTGAGTTGCATTTTCTCATTGCCTGTAATAATCAATGCCTTAGAAATAGCTAAGAATGTGTGGCCAATAATCAACGGAACATGATTAGTCGGGAGAGTGGAAGGCTCTTCATCCCAAATGACAAAAAACATCGGGAAGTGGAAAGTGTTAACTTCGATGATCACAACCTCAATCACCCATAGATATCTTCACGAAATGATCTGCGAGTTGGAGAGTCATCTTTGGGGGCCTAAGGTTCCCAAAATCTAATTGCTTAAAGATGGAGTAGGGTAGGACGCTATCATTCTCCCCTAAATCTATTAACACTCTCTCAATTGATTCTTGCCCAGAACGCACGAAATGATTGGTGCACCTGGATATTTATATTTTGGTAGGAGTTCATTCAATAGTATTGAACTAACGTTATGTGAAAAGAACACATTTTTCTTTATATTTATCATACGTTTCACTTTGAGTAAGTCCTTAAGAAATTTAGCGTATGCAAGAATTTTCTTTATGGTCTCGAGAAAAGATAAACTAATGATTACTTGCCTAAGAACGTCTAAGACACCGTTACAGGATGTCTCTTTGGCGTGAGAGACCAACCGTTGAGGGTACATGGCAACATTTGGAGGTTTCACAACCACCTCGGTCCTGTATCATCATTACCACTACATCTCAAGGGGAAATCTTTGGCCTCTTTCGAGTAATACCCTGACTTTTGATTAATTTGTTAAAACAAAAACTACATGATGTAGGTGGAGTAATTAGGGAAATTTCATGTAAAGTATGCACAAACAAGGGGTCACTTGGACTTTACACACATTTTAGAGGTCATATGCAGGGTTACATGTCACATGCATGGGAATTAATCGACATTATTGGGGAAATAAAGTAATTATGCGAAAAGTAAAAAGTTTATCAATTTAAGAAAACCTTAGGGTGCGGCATAAAAATTTTAATTGAGGTTATATGCGCATACATATTAAGGAAGATTATTCTTTTTAAATAATAAATATGAAGTGATGTTTGTTGTAGAAGTCGTGTTGGACCAAAATGGAGTGAGGCAAAAATATAACACTAAACTCTTTAAGAAGCAAATCAAACAAAAAAAAATATATATATATATATATATATATATATAGCGCCGCCACGAGCAGTGAGCATATTGCTCTTATATAGGACTAATATTAATTGAGCTAAAAGGTGCCAACATCCTCAACAACAAATGAGTTGGTTCGTAGCTTCTAAAATTTAAAGGAAGAAACAAAGGTGGGTCCCCATGGGTAAACAATTGTAAGGATTTTTCGTAGGTGTCATTGGTAACAATTGGGGAGAGTTTTATGAGGACAACAAAAAATAGGAGATCAAAACCTCCACGTGAGACTTTGTAAGTGTGGTGACAATTATTATGCAACACAAATAGATAAGAAAAATGCAATCACCAAGCAAGAATAAGGAACGTAAAATGACAATCACACAACAAAGGATGTACGTGGTTTAGCAAAGATATGCCTACGTCCACGGTGGTGGAGTCAGTGTTATTTCTATATACTCCGGGGAGTGGTTACAGAGAATACAACTTGTCCTTTGCCCCGGACCTAGGGTTCAATATATACATGTTCATTTTAGTAAGTGGGGGAGTTGGACTCCCCCACGTCTTCCATCTCTCCCTAGAACCTCCCTTAATGGGAACGTGGGAAGAGATTGGATCATAATCAAATAAGAGATGGGGGGTCTAGAATTTAGGCCACCCGAATTGGGCTACTCGTCTAGGCCCATCATCTTAATTTTGGGTACCCACAATTGCCCCTAAGTTTGTTGGGCCATGCTTTGGGGCTCAATAAATTTAAATGATTTGCCATAATGGATGTTTCGTATCTCGTGCAACTCTTCAAAAGTTGGAGAACTGATTTTAGCGGCATCCGCTTCGAGGTCTGTGCATTATGATTAGCAACACTTAAAGGTTTTCTAGAACAGTTACTTTTCATCTGTCGTTTCAACCTTCCCAACATTCTTCCATTCCCTGTGAGCTCTATCGATTCATACTTTCTTCTCTCAGTCTCCATTCTCATTGCTTCCTTGTTGTTTGGGCTCATGATTCTTCATCGTTCGAATCGAACTTCCATTTTGTAAGTCTCCTGTGCCTTCTCTTTGTACTTTTCCACATTAATTTGTAGTTTTCTAGGGTTTTCCAATGGCGAAGATTGGGAATAGGTCGGTCTCTGAATTTAGGAAGTTTTATAACATCCCAGAGTGGGTAGATATTGAGTGCTGCGCTTCCCCCCTAGAAACGTTAGAGAGATAGAGGATGCCCATTGGATCCATGTTTTGTTGCTTTCACAAGGGGGACTCACTTTTCCTCCCAATAATTTATTCTTTCACTTCTTTGGTTATTTCAATATTCTTCCTGCACAGTGTTCGCCCAACGTGTGGAAGATAATTAATGGCATCCATAGAATAAATCAGTTATATGGTACCAAGTTAGGGCTTGCTTAGGTCTGATTTTGCTACTCTTTTTCTCGAACTAGTTTTGGTGTCCTCTACCTCAAACCCAGGAGTCCTGATAGGGTATTGGTAGTAAATCTACCTGATTCCCATAAGGACTACTGGCAAGAAGGTTTCCTTGCTAGAAACTGGCAGTTTTCCCCCCAGTTTGAAGGGTCGAGGTCTGATAGGTTCTCTGTTCCCTTTCATGGGAAAGAATACATAGGTAGACACTACACCAAATCTGCCCATTTGTCAAGGTCCTTGACCTTGACAAATCCACCTTGTCAAGGTCAATGACCGTGACATTTCGAGGCGAGACAACTTTTTTTGTCACGGTCGTGTCACGGTCATTGGCCTTGACACAAAACTCGCATTTTGTGTCACGGTCGTGTCAAGGTCAATGACTGTGACACGTTTGTCATGGTTATAAACCGTGACTAAGCCGTGACCCTTTTTAAAAAAATTGTCACGGTCATTGACAAAATTGTCACGGATGTATCACGGTCAATGACCGTGACAATTCTGGGCAGAATTTAAAAAAAATCTGCTGGGCAGTATGGCCACCGCCACTGCCCAGCAGTATATTTGTACCTGTTATTGCAACGTTGTACCTGTTCCAAACATCATATATCCAACATAAACTAAAGATAATGCAAATATATATTCATGACGATATAATCCAAATATTCAAAGTAAAAATAATATACATGACGATATAATCCAAATATAATTAAAATGGACAAACTTAAAAATAATATTACTACATGTCTTGGATAAAACTGAGGAGGTGAGTAGGCCACACGACATACGAATTGACGCACCCACTAATATACGTCGTGCCGCATTGTTCACGCAACCACAATAGGGAGTTCTCTTTCCCGGGTATGACATGTGTGATGAGCACCCTGGACTCCATCTCTTGAAGCACACGTCCATGGACTATTCCACCCTCGACGATATTCGGGTCCCTCAACCCCCGCCCTATCCGCTGGCCATCAAATACGTCCAATATGAACACGCTCGGCCAACCAATTGTCGACAATGGTCTGTTGGAGGGCGTCAAATAAGGAAGTGGATCGTCGAAGTACGAACGTGTCGGTGATGAAGCAGCGAGGTCCACATCCTCGTCATCCTGCGCCTCGTCCTCCCGCACCTCCTCCTCCACCGCCTTCTCCTTCTCCTTCCCTTTCCCTTTCCCTTTACGGTCTCCACCCAACGTACGCTTCATGAATGCGTACATATCTTGGACCGTCGCCTCCAAACGGGACAGCTTCGCGTCGTGTGAATCAACCGTTCGAGCCAACCCGATGTCGCTCGTCTCCAATCCGATGATCCTATATTTGGCCACCCGCGAGCTCGCTCCCCTTGTCCTCCCCTTGCGATCAGAGCCAAGCACTTGGCTGAGTGCGTCTGTGGACAAAGATGCCTTGTCGGCATCAGACTGCGACTCATGCACTTCCTTAAGCTTTGCCTGAAACGACAAAAAGCACATGATTAGTAAAATAAGTAAACTAAAAAATTATAACGTAATTAACAATAATTAAACTGTCGGATTACTTACAATCGTGGCCGCGACGCTCGGGGACACCTCCTTGTCCTTCCCCTTCTTCGTCCGAAGAGCCACATAAGTATCGAGCCTATGTGGCTTACCCCCTGGCCCACTCCCTACCCCCTGAAATAAAATAAAGTAAAGTAAAATTAGTATCGTCCGCGCAAAGTAAAATAATATCCAATAATATATTTGTGTAGTTATAGATAAATTAAATCTTACCTGCATCCTATGCTCCATCTCAGCGTAAGAGGTCCGGCCGGAGTAGTGCACGTCCGTCTTTTTAGCCCGATTTTCCCTCCCCGATTGGCGAGATGCCAATTGTCGATCCTCGATCTCATTGTCAATGAACTTTTGCCATTGTGCCAATGAGATCGGCTCCTTGGGCGGGACGGATCCGCGCCATTGTAAAATGGACTCTCGTATTTTTCCAAAGTACTGTGTCCGCATATTTTTCTTCCACGTCTTGTGTTGCTCCCTCAACTGCTCCAAGACGGAATCGCGTAGATTTGGATCCAAGTTGAATTGTTCCTGTCCAACAAATACAATGTTAGTTGCGAATAAATATAAATATAAATATAAATTGAAATTGAAATTGAAATTGAAATTGAAATTGAAATTGAAATTGAAATTGAAATTGAAATTGAAATTGAAATTGAAATTGAAATTGAAATTGAAATTGAAATTGAAATATTCATATAAATATTACTTGTAGTGCCGCCCAAACAGCTAACTTGAGCTCATATGGCACCTCCTTCCAACTCATAAACCCCGGGCCGATGACCGTCTTTAGCAGCTCGAGGGATCTCGCTAATAGCTCCGACTTGTTTTCGACGGTAATTCCAAATTTTCCATATTTGGGGAGCCTAGGGGCGGAGGAGCCCTCGTCGCCTGCGCTATCACCGAACCCAGACGACATCATCATAAACAGCATCATCATCTTCGCCTTAACATCTGAAGGAGACATTTTTGCTGTAAAAAAAATGTTATTAGTACAGATAAAAAAAAATGTTAATAGTACACATTTCGTTTTACCTAATTGAATTAATAGTACATATAAAAAAATGTTTCGTCTATATTATAACGTATGTGTAAGTTCCGTCAATACCATTTCGTTTCAATTTTGTAATATTATTTTTTTTCAAATATTTTAAAAGTTATTAAATGGGTGCCCCACCCCCACCCCCTGCCCCCCTCCCCCCGCCACACACACACGCACACCTACGCACCTACGCACACACACACACACACACACACATACCCCACCCCACCCCTACCCACCCCACCCCCACCCCCTCCCCCCACCATGACCGTGACAACTACATATATTGTTTATCAATAAAATTATGACATGAGATAATTATAATTGTAGCATAAATTTCATTATCATAAAGGGATAAATCCAACCAAGTACAGAGATTCTACAAATTAAAGTGAGAATTAAATTTAAGACTTTCTAACAACATGCATGTATATGGATTCTAACTAATTATATTCCTAAAAACATACAATTGGCAACATTTTGTGAATTTACTAAACTTTATATAATATTATCAAATTCTGTTAAAAAATTATCTAGGGTTTTACCTAATTGAATTAATTTCATGAATAAAATTATTATCAATTTAAATGAAAATATCAATTATTATCCAATATTTTTGAATGAAATATTTATTTTGAATGAAAATATCAATTATTATCCAATTATTATCCAACTATTATCAATTATTTATTTTGAATGTATATAATATCCAAAAAAATAAATGTAAATAATATTCAAAACCCCACCCACCCCCACCCCCACCCCCTCCCGATGTTTATTATCCAATTATTATCCAACTATTATCAATTATTTATAAAATTGATGTCTACTTTTAGTGTTGTGTAATATTATGTTTTTTCCAAATATTTAAAGAGTTATTAAATGGGTGCCCCACCCCACCCCCACCCCCTGCCCCCCTCCCCCCGCCACACCCACCCCCTCCCGATGTTTATTATCCAACTATTATCAATTATTTATAAAATTGATGTCTACACACACGCACACCTACGCACCTACGCGCAGAGACGAAGCTATATTGTGGCCAAAGGGGGGCATGGCCCCCCTTTAGAATTTCAAAGCCTTGATAGGTTTGATGGCTCCTAATAGTTAACAAGTTATATTTTATAACTTAAAATATTATGGCAAGTTGAATGATGGTGTGCTAACCCTCAAAAAAGTTTGATTATATATACATGTGTGCAATATATATATATATATATATATATATATATATATGAGGTGTTTTAAGCAATTTTAATTTTACTTTTTATGTTTTATGAATTTATATACCACGGGTAAATTATTTCAATAACTTATTATTTTGTTGTAAATTTATTATAAATCTTTACTCTAATTAAATTTAGAGGTGGTAATTTAAGTGTGTTATACAAGAACTTATACAAAACCATATATAATTATGAAAATATATTTGTCACTTTTTCTACACGGTAAGCAATTAAATATGATTATTTGTGTCATATATAAGTAAAATCGGAGTTTATTATTTGTGTTTTTTGATCATGTCAATTTTTTTTGGTTCGTAAAAAAGGATCAACCTTAATTCACTAACTTCGTATTGCATGCAAGTCGTCTTAATATATTCGTCAAAAATAATTTTCACTAATTAAATTCAATTCATCATATATTACTGAAATCGAGATAAAACCCTAAGCCAAAATTTGTCAACAATCAAACCGATCAAAACAAAATCGACTAAAATTGGTTCGGTCAACCAACCATAATGTGTCTATCTGTCCGCCCGGCCCCCTCTAAGTGTAATTCCTGGCTTCGTCTCTGCCTACGCGCGCGCGCACACACACACACACACACCCCGCCCCACCCCACCCCCTGCCCCCCTCCACCACCCCTCCCCCACCACACACCACACACACACACACACACACACACCACCACCCCACCCCACCCCCTGGCCCCCTCCACCACCGCCCTGCCCCACCCCGCCCCACCCCCTACCCCCACCCTGCCCCACCTCCCACACACGCACACACATACACACATATATATATACACATACACACATAAATATACACACAAATATATATATATAAATGGAAGAGAGAGAGAGAGAGAGAAAATTGACCTGAAAGTAGAGAGAGAGAGAGAGAGAGAGCAGCGTCGAGAGAGAGAGAGAGAGAGGGAGGGAACGGCGCGGGAGGGAAAAAAGAAGGGGGAAAGGGTTTTTGCTGTTAACATTGTCACGGTCGTGTCAAGGTCATTGACCGTGACAATTATTTAAAGAATTGTCACGGTCAATGACCGTGACAAGTACGTGACAAGTAAATTTGTCACGGTCTTGTCACGGTCAATGACCGTGAAAATTAGTTGTCACGGTCATGTCAAGGTCAATGACCGTGACATATAACGCGTGTTTTTTGTCACGGTCAATGACCTTGACAAGGCTGGCCGGCTGAAAGGTGACAATTTGCCCATTTTGGTGTAGTGAGACTTTGCTTTGCTCTTCTAATTTTTGTTGATTTGTGATCTTTCTGATTTTTCTCTATTTTCTTTCTTCAGCGAGGTCAAAGAATTTGAAACCTGCTCTCAGGGAGGTTCGTCTCTCTGAATTGGTCAAGGCTTGGAATATCAGGGAGCCTTTAGCTGACGGCGAGCGTCCCCGGTCTGCTGCTTTTCTGCTCGAATATAAGAATGTTGGTTCCAATTTTATAGCGAGGCCGGTGGATAGTATCCCTGAGTTTAATTCCTCTGAAGAGACTGCTGCGGATCCTATCCTATTGGACGAGGAGGAGAGCAGCTCTGAAAGAGATATCGCAGGTGGTACTGGAGGTAATTTGGGTGAAGGGAGCTCGAGTAGTAGCAGTTCCTCTGAGCGTGGGGAAGTTTATGAAGTTCGAGGGTCGTCGAGCATATCTAGCAGTTAGAGCGAGGAGATGGATCCTCCAAGGAAGAATTTAATTCGGGATGATGATGATAAAGATCACGTGTTCCTCGCTCAGAGGTCAAAGAAGCAGAAGTCTAGCTCTGGGGCCGTGGCTACTGGTTCTCGGTCTTCTGCTCAGGAGCAGGAGAAGAAGAGGAAAGAAGAAGAGCAAGTAAGGGAGAGAGAGAGAAAAAAGGAGAAGGAGAGGAAGAAGGTGGAGGAGAAGAAGAGGATAGAGGAGAGGAGAAGAATGGAGAGGGAGAAGGAGGAAGAGAGGAGGAAGATGGAGGCGAGGACGAAGGCTGGGCAAGCCTTAGTCCCGGTGTCTGCCCTGCTTGAGGGAGCTTCAGTTGCAATTTCTCCTCAGTTGGCCCCCGCGCTGCTCGAGAGAGCAGTTCTTCCTGATGATTGCCAAAGGGCGTTGGGGTCTGATCAACTGGCCCTACAGGCTAGCCAGAGGCTAGCTTTGGTAATACTATTCCCTTTCCCCAATGTTTTAATGAATTCCATTATTTCCTTCTTCTAATGTTTTCTTCTTCCTGCAGTTTGTGATCGACTTCGCTGTGCTCTATCGTTCTCGCGATGAGCTGGTGAATAAAAATAATGAACTGGAAAAAGAAAATACTGCCTTGAGGTTGAAGGGTACAGAACTCGAGGCTGGTTTTAAAATCATTGATGCAGCTCGGATATCATTCGATCTGGCTCTTGCTACAACCACCCGGTAGAAGGACGCATCAGTTAAAGAGATAAAAGAGTTGCGACAAGCTTACGACCTGGTTTGCTCGAGCAAGCTGGCTGTCATAGAGGAGAACAAGGTACTGACCGAGCAGTTAAAGGAGAAGGAGTCCCAGGCAGGCACCATCAAGGAGGATTCATACAACTCCGGGTGGACTGCTGCGTATGAAGATGTTGAGGTTCAGATAGGCTACATCAGCCGTCTGAACTTCAAGAAGGGTTGTAGTAAGGCCCTCTTAGCTGCTGGTGTTGATATAGACTCTCTTCTGTTTGACGAGAATGACCCGGGTCCAAAGCCGACTATGGATGATGATGCCCCTGCCACTGCTCTTGAGGGTGTTGAGCCTGTCTCCCAGACGTTGCCTGCTGGCGTTTCCCTCATTGTGCTGACAGAGGTTACCCCTGCTGAAGGCGTTGCTCCTGCTGATGCTGATAAAGGGAAGCAGCCATTGACCTCTGAGCAACCTGAGGTTGCTAACTAGTTATCTTCTAGGATTACTTTGTACTTTTGCTTTTTATGTTTGTAAATTTTCTTTTCGCTGCTCGATGTACTTTTAACCCTTATTAATGAAAAGGTTTATTTTTCTCAGTGCACTAATTTGTCTTTTTCTCTCCTTTGTCCTTTTATTGCTTGTAGTTGATTGATGTTGATGATTATATTCCTGCCACTTTTCAATTGGGAAGGATGCTGGGGCCCAATTTAAGCTCCGAAGTTCGTCACACTTTTGTGAGGATCTGCAAATCTGTATGAATGAGGAACAAGCACTTTATAGATCAAACTGAGCTCGTCGCCAAGCTGAAGGACAGGCTTCAAGAAATGGAGTATATTAGTGCCTCAGTCCAAGAGGAAGTTAATGCGCTGAGAGCAAAACTATTAGAGGCTTCTGAGATCAACCGGGTCGGGGAAATGCTTCAGCAGGAAAATAAAGCTTTAAGTAGAGAGGTTTCCCGTCTTAGGGAGCATGCCCCAAGCACCGCTCCTGCAGTATTGCAAGGCTCATCTTCATCACGAGCTAGGGCTGGCTCGAGTGATGTTCCTTCCGTGCTGTGGGGTTCTACTGGTCCATCCGTTCTGCAAGCTGGCAGGAGCACCAGGAGCCGAGATAGGGAAATGAAAGAGTTTTTAGATAGGGAAATGGAAGAGCTTCGTGGTGATGTCCAGCGATCATATGTGATCACTGCTGGGCTTCAAAGGGATATTACTCGGCTGCGGCACCTATTTAAAAAAGGACCTCGGCGGGTAGGGGCCGACGATTATGATCAGGGTTGGCAAGATGCTCCGACTAGGTTGACAGAGTTTGAGGAGCTCGCCTTCATCAGGGGGTGGTTGAGTGCATTGAGGGAGATGCAAGTTCCAAGGAATTTATTGCCATGAAATCTACCCTTCCACTCGGATGCCCAATCCCTTTCGAATAGATGATCAATGGATACCCATTAATGCCATCCCTCGGCAGCTGCTAGAGTCAGATGCTAACGAAGTTGAGGAGGGGTTAGCCCCTCATCCCGATGATGGTCGAAGGGCCCAAGTGGCTGATTACCTTTGCTCAGAGGCCTCATCCTCATTAAGATTTCGCTAGTAGCTACTCTGTGTATTTTTTGTAGTGTAAATGCTTTGTGCGAGCTCGCTGACTAAACATGTATCACCATTGTTGTATATATGATGAATTAATATAAAATTTATGTTTTGAGCGAATTTGCTGACTAAAAAAGTTTAGTATAGTTTTCATATTCTTGCTCCTTTATGATCTTCTATGTTTGTATTATCACGCGAGTGTCCTCCCAGTCCATTATAATATTGAGATAACATTGTGCACCGCTTTACCTTTTAGGTCATGTCGTCACACTCCCTTAGACCTAAGTGTGGCAATTGGCGAGGACACACTTGGTGTTGGATGCTTTATCCGATCAGGATTTTATTCAACCAAATAAGGTTTGATGACCAGTATAAATTTGGCCATATTGCCTAAGGATCCCCTGTAGGGATTCATATATTGCCAGGGCAATGCTAAGAGGTCCTTCGTGTTTCGTAACGATGACCTGAGGAGAGACACTCCCCTGCTATGGCGTAATGATCAATATGCCTGTCATTTGGAAAAGATGTGCGATAAAGATCATATAGCTGTTACTTATAAGAATGCAACCGTTTAAATAACTTTCATTAATGACAAGGAAAATGAATTTCTAGTTCCATAACGAAAGAATGAATGAAAGATCTAAAAATAGAATCTCTTGAGATTGGTTGCGTTCCATGCTCGTGGTATTTCTCTACCTTCCATCGTTTCCAAGTGATAGGCGCCCTACAGATCATCTCTTGTTATCTTGAAGAGTCCTTCCCAGTTTGGCCCTAGCTTGCCGTCTGATGGTTTCACAACGCTGCCCAGGACTTTCCTTAGGACGTAGTCCCCAACTCGGAATGTCCTTGGGTTGACCCTTTTGTTGTAATGCCTTGCGAGCTGTTGCTGATAGCTCGCTAGTTTTACTAGGGCTAGCTCTCGGCGCTCATCAGCTAGGTTAAGCTCAGCGAGCAATGCTGCATCATTATGGCCCTGGTCGACAAGGTTGGACCTCATTGTTGGCAAACCTGCTTCTAGTGGGATGACTGCTTCCATTCCTTATGTCAGCGAAAATAGGATTTCTCCGGTTGCTCGCCGTGGAGTGGTTCGGTAAGCCCATAGAATATGTGGTAATTTATTTACCCATGCGCCTTTGGCTCGCTCCAATCGCTTCTTTAATCCGTCGATCACAATTTTATTGGAAGCCTCAGCTTAGCCATTGCTCTGAGGGTAGGCTACCGAACTGAAGTGGTGTCTAATTCCGTGTTCGTTACAGAAACTCTGAAAAGAGCCGCTTTCGAACTGCATTCCATTGTTAGTGATGATGGTTCTGGGGATGCCAAAACGAGTGATTATATTTCTCTATATGAATCTTATCATATCTACATCTCGGATGTTCGCCAGGGGTTCCGCCTTGATCCATTTGGTGAAGTATTCAGTTGCAACCAACAGATATTTACGATTACCTATGGCAGTAGGCAGTGGTCCCACGATGTCAATTCCCTATTGGGCGAATGGCCATGGGCTGGACAGTGATTTTAGGTCGCTAGCAGGTTGGTGGACCATAGGAGCATGGAGTTAGCATTTTAGGCACTTGCGGACATACATCACAGAGTCCTTTTGCATATATAGCCACCAATAGCCTTCCTTCATTTCTCGAAAAGCTAGAGATCTTCCTCCAATATGTCTTCCACAGACTCCTTCATGAAGCTCATATAGCACTTGCTCGATATTCCCTGGGTGAACGCATTAGAGGTAGGGCCCGAAGAAGGATCTCTTATACAAGTTGCCCTCTAGAGATAAGTGAATGCGAGCATCTTTAACTCTTATCTGGTGGGCAGTCTTCGTGTCCTCCGGGAGCGTGCCATCCTATAAATAGTCCCTTAAGGGGTCCATCCAGTTGGGAGTTGATCCCACCTGGACTACCTGTTCCACGTCTGGTGGCTTGCTGTCGCGGTTAATGCTCGGATGAGTGAGGAAATCGATGGGGATGGTTCTTTTTAGGTCGGAGTTGACTGCCAAACTCAGGGCTGCCAGGGCATCAGCATGGCTATTTTGCCCTCTGGGAAACTGCTGGACATTGATATCTTCGAAGCTCGCCATTAGTTTTTTCACTAAGGCGAGGTAAGCTGCCATTCTTTCATCTTTTGCATTGTATTCTCCACTTATCTGATTGGAGACTAATTGAGAATCGCCGAACACGTGTAAATGCTTTGCTCCCAAAGTGTGTGCCTTCAGGAGGCCGGCTATTAAGGCTTCGTATTCTGCTTCATTGTTGGAGGCCGCAAATCCAAGCCTGATTCCTTGCTCAAGGATTATATTCTCCGGAGTAACGAGGACAATGCCTACCCCTGCCCCCTTTGAGTTGGAGGCTCCATCAATAAACAGTTTCCAGGTTTCCTCTGTCGTTTGGTTCTCCTTTTGCCTTGTTGGTTGAGGTTGGTTGGAAGGTTCCTCGCCCGTGAATTTGGCTATGAAATCAGCAAGGATCTGCCCCTTGATTGAGTTCCTTGGTTAAAATTCGATGTCAAATCGCCCGAGCTTGACTGACCATTTAGACAGTCTGCCTGATAAATCCACTTTCCTTAGGATTGCCTTTAGGGGGTGCGATGTTAGGACGATGATTGTGTGGGTTTCGAAATAGTGCTTCAGCTTCCTCGAAGCCACTGCTAGTGCAAAGGCGAGCTTCTCTAATGGTAGGTACCTCTTCTTGGTGTCTAGTAGGGTCTTGCTCGCGTAATAAACAGGGTGCTGGATTCCTGTAACCTTGGATATTAACGCAGAGCTGACAGTGTGGTTGGAAATGGAGAGGTATAGGTACAAAGAATCTGTTTTCCGTGGTATGACGAGCAGTGATGGAGATCTTAAGTAAGATTTGAGCTCGACCAATGCTCGCGAGCAATCTGGGCTCCACTCAACCATTTTGTTCCCTTTTAGAAGCTGGAAGAAAGGCTTGCATTTCTCGGAGGATTTAGAGATAAAGAGATTTAAGGCAGCGAGCATACCAGTGAGCTTTTGTACTTCTCGAATTATTCGAGGAGGTTGTACCCTGTTAATTGCATTGATCTGTTCTGGGTTAGACTCTATGCCTATCTTACTGACCAAGTACCCAAGAAATTTTCCTAACTGGACACCGAAAGAGAACTTGCTCGCCTTGAGTTTCATTCGGTACTTCCTGAGGATTTCAAAGGTGTTTGACAGGTCTGAGAGGTGGTCTTCTTTCCTCTTACTTTTAACGAGCATGTCATCGATGTAGACCTCCATGGTGTTTCCCATCTGGTCCCTGAACATCTTGGTGACCAGCCGCTGATAGGTTGCCCCTGCAATCTTGAGCCCAAAAGGCATGACCTTGTAGCGGTATAATCCAACTGTCGTGACGAACGCTGTTTTGTCCTGGTCTGGGGCATATAAGGGGATCTGATGATACCCTGAGTATGCGTCCAGAAAACTCATTTGCTCGTGAGCTGCAGTGGCGTCTACTAGTTAGTTTATTTTTGGGAGGGGGAAACTGTCTTTAGGGAACGCTTTGTTGAGGTCAGTGAAGTCGATGCAAACTCTCCACTTCCCGTTGCTTTTTGGAACTACTACTGCGTTGGATAACCACTTGGGGAATTGTACTTCCCGTATGTATCCTGCATCCAATAGTTTTTCAACTTCTTTTTCTACCGCTTTTGCCTTCTCAGGTCTAGTTCGCCGTGCCTTCTGCGTGATTGGTTTGAAGGCGGGATCGACGTGCAGCTGATGAGAGACCATTCTAGGATCTATCCCAGGCAGCTCATATGGTTCCCATGCGAAAACTTCTTGCGTCTCAGCAGAGTTGTCAATTCCTTCTGTTCCTGGTCAGTGAGGGATGCTCCAATCAAGAAGACTCTATTACTGTCGCTATCTCCATCCGTAACCTCTACTAGGTCCTCGACGACCTGCTCAGAGGGGAGGAACCTGGTCTCCTCTACTCCAGGTCTTCCGTACTTTAATTACTATTTAGAAGGTGTCAAACCTTCTTCAACTTTCTCGCTGGGTTATTCTGCCTTCTTCTCTGGCCTTGGTCGGATGGCTGCTATAAAGCACTTTCTTGCCATTGGTTGATCACCGTGGATCTCCATTACTCCTCGCTCGATTACATACTTGAGTTTCTGATGGTAGGTCGAGGAAGCTGCCTTAATTGCATGTAGCCATCCCCTGCCGAGGATGGCTTGGTATGTCGAGTCGATGTCAACCATAAAAAAATCAATCATCTTGGAGACGTATCCTACGCGAACTGGCAGTACAATCTTTCCCATGGGCATAATTATTTTTCCAGCAAAGCCAATTAAAGGGACAGTAGCTTCCTTCAGGTCGGCGATGCTTAACCTCAATTTTCTGAATTGGTTGAGATACATTACCTCGGACGAGCTTCCTTGGTCGATGAGCAACTTGTCGACGTTAAAGTTAGCTATCCTGAGGGTAATGATCAAAGCATCATGATGTGGGGTTCTTACTCCCACCAGATCTTCATCTGTGAAAACAATATGCTTATTGTAGTTAACGTCATCTGCTCGTCGATGTTTTCCTAATTGTGACTTTGCTGGATCGATTTGAAAAGCTTGCATCACAGCTGTAAGTTTCTTTATCTCCATCCGAGCTGAATTTCCTTGGATCTGCTTGGCATCAGATGCCCCATGAATTATCGCGAACTCATGTCCAGCGTCATCTTCAAGCACGTTGTCAGGTCTCTCCTCTCTATTGGCAGCCACTTTCTCTGCCTTTTTCTCCACAAACTCGTTCAAGTTCCAGGATTGGGCTAGCTCTTCGAGGTGGGACTTAAGAGCTTTGCAATGCTCAGTCTTATGTCCCCCCTCTTTGTGAAAGGCGCATCTCAGTGCATTATTCCTTTTTGTGGGATCTCCTCCCATCTTCCTGGGCCACTTGATGAATGGCTCGTCTTTGATTTTTGCGAGAATTTTGTAAATTGGTTCTTTGAAGACGGTGTTGACCGCCTGAAATGCTTTCGACGCATCATTGTTATCTCCATTTTTGGAGCCATTTTTGCCCCCGTTCCTTCTTCCTTTCTTCTGATTCTCAACTTTGTCACTGCCCTTGGTAGTGAGTTTAGGTCGACCGTTTTCCCCTGTATTGAGGCGAGTGACATCCTCCACCTTAGCGTACTTCTCGATGCGAGCCATTAGGTCGTCAATAGTCATAGCCTCCTTCTTCGTCAGGGACTGGTATAGAAGGGAAGAACTGGGTAGCCCAATTTTGAAAGAGGCCACTGCCACTTGTTCCGAGCAATCCTCGACCTCATTGAATAACTCCTAGTACCTCTTTGTGTAGTCTCGGAGGGTCTCTTGAGGCGTTTTCTTCATTGTCAGCAAAGCATCCATACTTTTGGGATGGGAGCTACTAGTAATGAATCGGGCCGTAAAGAGCTCGGCTAAGGATTGGAAACTCCTGATGGACCGGTGGGGGAGCCTTTCGAACCACTTCTACGCTACGTCATGCAGGCTCAAGGGAAAAATTCAGCACATTAGTGCGTCCCGGTGGTTCCAGAGGGTCATGGCATGTCGGTACTGCCTAACGTGATCAATGGGATCAGTCTTACGGTCATAAATCTTGAACCTTGGAATGGAAAATTTATTGGGGGCTTCTTCTTCTTCTTTTTCAATTTCCCTCGTGAAAGGTAATTTCATCTGGGTTTTGAGAGCTCGCCTGGCGAGTTCCCGGGTCAATCTGGTACCGTGGTGGGCAGGATGTTAGTCTATCTCCCTGTGGACCAGATTTCGTATATTCTCATTGCTGCGAGTAGGGCTTTGGTAACGGAGAGCTTTTCGTAGCTGCTCACGCAGGTCGTCGTCTGATTCATCTCCCTTAACCTTTTGGGATCCTCGCTTAGGGCTCCTTCCTTGGCTGCGAGACTTGCTCGCCTGAGGGCTAGGAGTGCGGTATGGACCTCTCCTGGTATCATGATGAAGCTCTCTCTCCAGTCTTTCTAGTCTTCTTTTCAGGCGAGCATTCTCAGCTTCCTGTCTGCGAGAAGACTCCCTCTACTCGTGGAGCCGTGCCTCGTATGCATTAATCAGTCTGGATATTTGCGTGGACCTCATTGGTCCTTGGATTTCTTCTGAGGCTGGCCTTTCTAAGCGAGCCCTCTGATCTGAACGTCGAACTTCAGATCTAATCCTGCGAGGAACAGGTGGTTCTTGAATATCCCCTGCCTAGGGAGCATTTCTATTGTGACCAAACATTTTAGACTCCTTTTTTGGTGTGGGCTTTTCTCAGGGAAGATAAACGCTTCCCACAGACGGCGCCAATTGTGGTGACAATTATTATGCAATACAAATAGATAAGAAAAAAGCAATCACCAAGCAAGAATAAGGAACGTAAAATGACAATCACACAATAAAGGATGTATGTGGTTCAGCAAAGATGTGCCTACGTCCACAGTGGTGTAGTCAGTGTTATTTCTATATACTCCAGGGAGTGGTTACAGAGAATATAACTTGTCCTTTGCCCCGGACCTAGGGTTCAATATAAACATGTTCATTTTAGTAAGTGGGGGAGTTGGACTCCCCCACGTCTTCCATCTCTCCCTAGAACCTCCCTTAATGGGAACGTAGGAAGAGATTGGATCATAATCAAATAAGAGATGGGGGGTCTAGACTTTGGGCCACCATAAGTGGGCTACTCATCTAGGCCCATCATCTTAATTTCGGGTACCCACAGTAAGTGACACATCAATGTAAATAAAGAGGTTCCAATCTTCCAGAACGTGGCGCTATAAATCCACCCCATCCGTTGTTGTTTTTCTGGTATTTTATATATATATATATATATATATATATATATATATATATATATATATATATATATATATAACATCAAAAATTCTTCTTACATATATAATATTTCGGACAAAGGATTGTGGAGACAATTCCTGCTCAAACTAAAAAAAAAAACTACACAAGAGACACAACAAAATATTTTTGTTCTTATTATCACAAAATCAACCTAGGCTCGGGGCACTAAGACACAGCCCTTGCGTACAAACTTTAAATCTTTGTGCATGGCTAGAATATCAAGTTTGATTGATAAATTGGAGGTTTCAAACTAAGACTTTTAAAGGTGGTGATTAAACATGTATAAATGTATTTGTGGAGTTTTAAAGAGGATTTCGATGGATTTTATTGGAGGAAAACTTGGTGGAGCTAGACAGCCTCTCTTAAGGCCACCTTAGGAGGTGGGGGTTGTCATATTCTTTGATCTTTCATCCCTTGCATTGTTGGAGAACCATTGTGGTTGGATAATCTACTCTATATTTAAGGCTCTATTTGGTGTATATTGTAGTCTTGTTCTTATTGAATGCTAAAAGTAGGTTTATTATGTGAATAATGATGGTTTCTAGTAAAACTATTAATGGACATTTTTATGGAATGAAAATGTGGATAATGTTATTTTCCATATGTTTTCTAGTAAAACTAGTAATGGACATTTTTATGGAATAAAAATATGAGATAAAGCTATTTTAATATGTTTTCTAGTAAACCTATAAATGAACATTTTTACGGAATGAAAATTTAAGATAATGTAATTTTAGTATGCTTTCTAATAAAACATTTTTATGGAATAAAAAATGTAAGGAAATGTCATTCTTGTCAATGATGAAAAAAGAACACATGTTTTAAAGTTTCGTGAAAAATTGACATTTGTTAAGTTAAAGAAATTAAAAATGCCCTTGTAAATTAAATTGCATGTTTGTAAATGGTGTAAATTTCTAGGATGGAATGTATGTTTAAACCATCTAATAGGATTTTGGGAACTTAAAGTCCCCCTTTATCATTCTTATAAACTTTTAGTATTTTGATAATAAATATATGAGCAATTTTAAAGAAAGTCTCACTAGGTCTAAACATGAAATAAGACAAAAATGGAAATTTCTGTCTTTAAAGAATGTATGAAAAATGGAAGCTTAATATGCAAAAATGGTATTTTGTATCTTCAAGGTGTAAAAGTGTCAAGTGTGAGAATTGGGTAAAAGTGTGATATTTAACAAGTATTAAGTTGGAAACTTAATAACCATTTCAAAATTATAGTACTTGTTAAATGATTAAATTGCTAGTTTTGGCAATTAAAGGGTAAATTGGTAAATTTACCTAAAGAGGAACATTTTAATGGAATAAAAATGTAATTAATGGTGTTACATTAGAGTGAGTGAAATTGATAAAAGTCCTTAAGATGTAATTTTTTTAAAATGTGAAATCAACATAAGTACGTAAAGGACAAGAATGGTCAAATACAAAGTGTATTACAAGTTGAGGTGAAACCCCTGGTTTTGGCTTTTGCCGGGAAAAATGAAAGTAGTGGAATAGTGCGAACATGTGTAAAATGTTAAACACATTAATAAAAACTCGGATGCAATTCGGAATTTAGTAAGAAGAGCTCGGAGCCTTTGGGGGAAAAGCCTTAAATCACTAGCTAGAGCATAAGGTGCACATAGCCAGTAGTGTGGAGCCCGTTGAAGTATGTGGTTAGTTGGAAATTTTTTGAGAAAACGATAACGGAATGTGGAACATATCAAGAAACGGGTCTTGTGGTGAAAAGCGTGAGTACAACCTAACTTGAATGAATTTAAAAGTGTTTAGATTATGGGATTAGTGGACTATTAATATGCAAATATAATAATGTTAACAAAGTGAATGAAAAGCGTAAGGTGTAATGGTTAAATGAGTGAGTTAAGTGACCTTTGAGGTTTAACCTATAATTAACGCAAGAATGCATTTGTGAAGATTTTCCAAAGTTAAATAGGTTTTTCCAATGCGGTGTTCGTGTGTGTTGAAGGGGTGTTTTCAATGAATTTACTTAAGGGTGTTAGTTGTATAAGAGGGAAATTTTGACAAAGGCATGATTTTCAGTTACACAATGTGGAGTAGTTTGAGTATTAAACCGTATTATCCAAATGAATAAATAAATGGTAAATATTCAAAAGAAGTCCTTTACTTATACGATTAAGGTGAATTAATCCGGATAAGTAACGTTTTGTATAAAAGTAGTCTCATGCTCTAATGTGTGTATATGTATGTATGTATGTATATATATATATATATATATATATATATATATATGTGTGTGTGTGTGTGTGTGTGTGTGTGTGTGTGTGTGTGTGTGTAAGAAAATTGCATATATGCATAGTTATAACATGTTGAGTCTCTTTTTGTCATTCGATTCTATACTGCATTATTGTATATTCCTACTGGGCATCGGCTCACACCCTCATTTCATTACGACATGTTGGGAGGATTTTTATTTTATTTTGAGAGCACTATACAAGTAAGTGTACTTTATTTACTTTACATTATCAGCTCTGTTTACTTGGACTATGGGGTGCTCCCGTGGATCCCACACGTAGTATATCTTGAAATAGTAATTGCATGCTAAATAAGTGAAATGTTAATTAAAATAAAAATTGACTAGCAATATTATATTGGTTGTTCCATTTCACTTCACACCTAATTCTCAGGTCGAACCGGGTTGACTCGTGAGTAACCCATAAATTCATATTGAGGTGTTACATTTCGTTCCCACAGAAATCTCCTTGTCATTTTGCTCATCGTGTGGGGGAGGTTACAAGCCAACCACTCTCCCACTGCGTAGAGTTGTAACTACACTAAATTGCTCTTGATTTTCTTAGAATTAGAGCTAACACTATTTTGACCTTGGGGAGGTCTTTGGCCGTGGGCTGGAAACTTGCCCTTCTCTTAGACACTTAGGGATGATTGCTACTTAGACAATGAAGCCTTTAATTCTTCAAAATTTTAGGTGTTTTGAGCATTAACCACAGACTGAGTTTGCGTGAATTGGATTAAAGTGTCCTCGAGAATTCTACATGGTGGGGTGATATAAGGCAAAACAGTTTGTGCTTTCATGGGTGGAGCTCGTTGGAAATATGGGATCGGTAGCAGATGAGGGGCAACATGTGAATTATGATTCATAGTTGCTTTTTGTTGCCCATAATTGAAACCGGCATGATTTCACCACGAAGGGTTATAGGAATTTTCATAAGGGGGATTAAAATTACCCTCAAATCTCTTACCGCTTCCACTTGTACTTGAGTCATAACTTTCTAGGCGGGTATCGTTAGTCATTCCTTTATTGAATGTCCTATCTCACAGATCGCACACACTTCATCTCTCAATGCTCGAGTGGAGATGAATGTTTCTCTTCCTCTTAACTCGACTATGTCTTTGAACCTCTTGGCAGGTTGGTTAATTTAAAGCTTTAAATCGGTTCTTTTGTCCATATGATAGAGTCCGGACATAGAAGAAGCTGTGGACATTTGTCGATCCCAGGATTGTGCGTTTGGATCAGATGCACCCCATGGTTGAGTAGTCTCAAAGACATACTTAAGGTGGGCCTTCGCATCATCCTCGTCTAACTCTAACAAGATATTTGGAACTTAAGCTTAGCTCGTAATGAAAAAAGGAGATAAATCTCCACTTCTCGAAACCGTGATGCGGGCACATATTAAGAAACTCATTTAAATGCTCCCAACATCTATCGAAAGGCTCATTTCCGAGTTGTCTAAACATTTGAATTTGAGCTTTAATGGAATTGGTTCGATGTGCGGGGAATAATTTTTGGAGAAAATTTTCTTGCATCTCCCTCCACGTTCTAATCGATTTCAGTGCCAAAGAATATAGCCATATCTTGGCCTTATCCTTCAAGGATAAGGGGAACAATTTAAGGCAAACGGCAACGCAGTGCCCGTTGGATCGGTGAAGGTCCTGCACGCCTCCTTGAACTCTTTAATGTGAAGGTAGGTTTTTTCTAACTCCATACTGTGGAATGTAGGGAGGATTTAAATTATCCCATTTCGAAAACCCCGTATTATAGGGAAATATAATGCATACCAAACTGATGGTTCGCTCGGGATATAAGAGGCCTCTTATAGGGTAATGTGTTAACTCACCTTCACTCGTACCGAAACTACTTAGATTCGACATCGCACTCACACTAATAGTATCATTTTCCACTCCGTACTCTCTAGACGTGTGACTCGTGATGGAGTTAGGTGGTGTAGGAGGTGGAACCCAAAACCGTGGACCTCGTGGATTGTGGGGGATATTGAAATTGTACTATACTATATGATTTTCATGAATTCTGTTAGGAGTGGACCGAAGAGTTGGTTGAGGATTTTGCATGTAAAAATGTGAGAGATTCTATTTATATATTTAATGATTTCTTTTTTTGGATTTTTGGATTTTTCTGATTGTTTTTTGTTTTTTTTTAGAATTAGAGTCAAATTTTAGATTAATTCTACCTAACCTAAATGTCTAACTAATTCCCCGGGAACGGCTCCAAAAATTTAGCGTGACTCAAAATGTGCCTATAATTCGTGTGAATACATCTCAAGTGTAAGTCGGTCCCGTAAGTAATAATCTGAGAAAATCAGCTATCAAACAAATGGAATTGGGCATAAAACTTGATGACGAATAGGAACGATGATTAACCTTACATTTGACTCAAAGGAAGAAAGGAACAGATGATTGTTTTGGGGACTTTCCTATCAACCAATGCAAATTAACTAAGATTATAAACTAACTTCATCTGGAAGACTAAAGAGACAAGATTGTAAATTATATGAGAAAGATAGACTTGGGATACACTTTTTCTCCCCTTAGTAGATTCACCGGATAGAGAACATATAATTAAATGGTTAATTGAAAATAAACCTTCAATTCCTTTTCATAATCATATATAGGGGGAATTAACCCACACAATGCATGATCAAGATGAAATCTAGGTACGTAATAAGATTATCAATATACACGTCGCATTCTTAAACACTCCAGTTATTTAAGTCAAACGGAGTTAAAAGTCCTACGACGGTTATATAAACAAAATATTAGTTTTCCAATTATTCATTTACTTCTGGATTATATTCTATATCCATGCGAAATACCTCGGGTTGGGTTCATGTATCCCAACACTAAAAGAACTTAATCAGACATGGTGATGTGAGTCATAAATGAAATTCTAAGTTATCATGGGTTGATAATTGCGATAAAAGTGTAACTAAACATACAAAAAGTTCTTAGAATCCCAGAAAATATATTAATCATGCAAGAAATAATAGGATTCAAGAATAAGAAATATAGAGAAAACTTTATTAATAAAATCTTAAAATTCAAACCACAAAATCGCAAACTTGATGAAGACATTTTCCTAGGGTTCTTGCCTCCTTTATTTCTCTCTAAACTAGGATAAAACTACTCTATCTATCCCGAAGAATAAATAAAGAATAATAAATCACATTTTTTACGGTGTTTGAAACAAAAATAACTCTCCAAAATAAGTGGGATTAAGTTGGAATTATTGAGTTACAACAAAATAAAAACGGTTTCACTTTGTAACCGAAACGGTTCGAGTTTCCTCAAAATTTCTGAAAAAGAGAGCCGATTCTAGTTCAAAATCGAATCGGTTCTGGTATCCTCTTTAATTCTTCTCATCTTCTCAATCTCATATCTTCTCAACTGTAGTTCAAATTTGGCTGTCGTTTCTTCTTATATACACGTGAGCTTGATGTCTTCGAGTTTTCTTTAGATCTTACATCCGGATTTTGCCTTTACAATTACAAATTTACCCTCCACTTTCTTTGCTTGTTTTTCGTTTCTCATTTTGATTTCTCTCTTTCTTTCACATGCATAAAATACCTGCAAAATATAAAAGAAATAAACGAATCAAAATGTACTTGTAGGAAGAGGTCAGTTGTAATAATATGAGATAAAATCATTGAATTAACATTGTATGGGATAAAAAAAGTAACTAAATTACGGGGATAAATATGAAGAATTTATTCCTAATCACTTACGATCACATGAACTGGGGATTTCTTCTGTACCAATTGAAAATGATGGAATTGGGGGAAAAGTGGTCTCGATGGATTAAAACTCGCATATCATCTGTCAAATTCTCTGTTTTGATTAACGAAGTTTCAAAGGGATTATTTTCCAGTTCTTGTGGGCTTCATTAGGGAGATTCACTATCTTCCTTTTTGTTCATCTTGGTGATGGAGGCATTTAGTTGAATGATGGGGGGGATGGTTGATGCTTGGTTGATCAATGGTTTTGTGGTTGGTAATCCGAACGTGACGATTGGAGTTTCCCATCTCTTATTACAAATGTCACAATGATATTTTGTGATGAGGATGAAGATTAGGTGAAAGATTTAAGACTGTTATTGGTTTGATTCGAGGCAGTGTCGAGATTACATATTAATTTGAGAATGAGTGAAATGATCTCGATTGCGGTAAGGGAGAGAGTGGTATGTCTCACTCAAGTGATAGGGTGTGGATTGCCATTAAGTGGGAGATTCAAATCTAAAGCTTTATGGGATCCGATGTTGGAGAGGATTAAAAAGAGGCTGGCCGAATGGAAGCATCATTTTCTTTTAGAAGGGGGAGGTTAGCCCTGATTAAAATAACTTTCTCGAGCTTGCCAACATATTTTATGTTCATCCTGTCTTTACTATGCTCTGTTCAGAAGTGTATGGAGTAAATGAAGAGGGACTTCTTATGGAGAGGCATTGAAGACATTTTTAAATACTCCCAAATGAGTTAGGATGAAGTGTGAAAGCCAATCAAGGAGGGAGGTTCAAGGGTGAAAAACTAAAGGCTTTCAATAAAGTGCTTCTAGGTAAACAATTTTTGCAGTTCCCGAGGGAGGAGCGAAAACTGTTGAGGAGACTAGTGGTGGCTAAGAGATAACTAGATCAGTTAGGGTGGGAACCAAAAATCGGGCGTACGGCTCATGGTGTAGGGTTGTGGAAGATTTTAAAACAGGTTTGGGAGGAGTTTTGTTAATACATGAAGTCTAATATGGGGCAAGGAAACATAATCTTATTTTGCAAGGACAGATTAGGGATGGACAAAACCTTGGAGGATCTATTCCCAGGTATCTCTCTCATGGGTGGTGATAAGGAGGGGATTATTACAGATCATAAGATTCTGGTGGGGGACATGATTGTTTGGAATCCGGAATTTTGGAAAAGGTTATAGGCATTTGTAACACCTCGTAATTTTAATATTTTTATATTGGGATTAATAAAATTAAAATGAGAAATTAATCAAGCTTAAAATAAATATTAATTAGCAAGACAAGGATTAGTATTTATTTGTATTGAATATTATTTTTTGAATAAGTAGTAAATTGATAAGAATATATTATAATTATCGTGAGTGAGAAATACGGTTGTTACGATAAATTTAGTCGGGACGCGCATGTCAGTCGTGTTGTGACTTAATTTTATGAAATAAAAGGTAATTTCATTTTAGATAATTCAAATGAATATTTTGAGTGCGCCGGTGTGTCTGGAAAGGTCGAAATAGTCAGAAAAGTGTACTCTAGGGTTTAGTTTGGGTCGGGGCATTTTTAGGCCAAACCGGCACACCGGAAGGGTATTTTAGTCTTTTTAAATTTTGGAAAAAAAACCCTAAGAATTTTGGAGTGTATATCT
The DNA here is from genome assembly GCA_949130495.1 of Sambucus nigra. Lineage (NCBI taxonomy): Eukaryota > Viridiplantae > Streptophyta > Magnoliopsida > Dipsacales > Adoxaceae > Sambucus > Sambucus nigra. The sequence continues at coordinate 431,299,564 of OX422220.1, read as the reverse complement.
GCAGTTTCATTGAGTTAACTATGGTAGAAGTTACAAAACCATATAGAAAGGCCACTGAAGGAGGAAGATAGTGGGTTTCAAGGCCATTCCACACCATTCTAGCACCACCACCACCACTGTTGTGTATATCGGAAGGAGAAGAACACCACCCTAACAGTAATCTGCAGAAGTTTAGACCTATAACTTGAGGCAAGTATTTATCTTGCTAAATTCATAGCATATATACCATTCATGTGAGTGTAGGATGAACAAATTCATGAATACATAAAGATTGGTGTTAATTGGGAAGATTTAATTCATGTTCTTGGGTAGGAATCATGATAGGTTAAATCTCTTCATGCATATAGAACGAATTTGATGAATTAGTAACGTTAACATGTGAAAAAATCTGGGTTTTATTGAAGTAGGTTTTTTAAGTATTAATTTTGAATTAATTTGATTTAAAGCTGTTCTTTGACAATTTGATGATTCTATTAGGTTGGAAATCATGTATGTATGTTGGTATAATGTTAGAATACTTGGATGGGAGATTGGGATTGAATCATGGAGGTTTAAGGGATAAAAATGGTGAATCCCGTAACTACTATAATTGGAGAAGACGGGACCTGTTACAAGCGAATTGATTCGGCTCCTTAGCCAAATGGATCCGAAAGGTAAATCAATTCGGACTAAGGCCAAATCGATTCGGTTTCCCAGATTTTGACTATTTTTCCCTTTTTGTTTAAAACTCGTGGGAAACGATTGAGTTAACTTTTGAAGAAATTTTAAAATGTAATGAGAGATATTTTAATTACCAGTAGGCTAATATTGGGATTGAGACTTAGTCACATGAGGGAATTTATGGCTGAAGTTGATTAAGCTTAATTGGGTAATAAAATCTAATTCGGAGAATGATATTATGTCATGGTAAATTAAGGGAATGTATGACCTAGACCAGTAGGGTACAACTGAAGTATATATCGAATTGACTAAAGGGACAATTGGTAACCTTTCGAGTGTTGGGAAACACTTAGGATTAGATGATGAGAAGTATTAAGGTCAAGTAATGATAAGTATAATATTCGAGAGTTATTATGCTACATACGTGATATATATTAATGGTTACGTGTATACATATACTGAATATATATGTATATATAGGTGGTGGAAATACCTATTGTTTGATTTATTATGTGTGAACATACCTAGGCTACACTCTATCACGGGAGGTTCCGAGTCATGAACAGTCTTATTCTAATGAGCCAATTGGGAGGATTTTGACTTGTACCTCAGAACATAGAACTTAGGGATGGAGCACTACTTGTGTGAATAAGGGTGTGACCGGTCATTTAGGTGCGTTAGGTGTGTGCATATCCCAAAGGCATAGAACTATGTTCGCCTCCAAATTTGTGTGAATTTTGAATGTATTGTTCGAAAGTGAATCTAAATCGGATATCCTTTACTTAGTATATGATATACCAGGAGTTGATAGCGAAGCATGCCCACATCGCAGGTCTCCACCCAGGGATGACGTATTCGTATATATTATAAGAATGATGTGAAAATATATACGTGTGATTGATTCTACTACGGGTATATTAGTATATAAGATAGATAGTGATATCTAAATTGCTCTAAGTACATGTGAATTTAATCATTAATTAGTAACTCTTAATAAATGAAAGAGATTGGAAATTTAATAATGTATTGTATGGTCAATACGGGTGAGCCCAATGAATTATTAGGTGGGAAGTGATTTAAGTCAACTAAGTAGGCGGATATCATTACTAGGTGGGATAAGAATAATACGTTAGGCGTACACAATAGTTGAGAGGTGAGAATCTCGAGTGAGACGATGTGAAGCTAACATGTATATAATATGTAATCTTTAATGTATTTTAAATACTTTCTATAATGTTTTCAAACAATTTTACTTGGGCTCTAACCCATTTCAAATCCATTTTTGTAAAAACATTTTAGGTGCCCAACCACATGAGTGCCAGGCTTAGGAGTTCCTTTTTATTAGCCGTGCTGCAGCTGTTGTAGACATTGTAGGACCTTGGTAGTATCCGCCTCCACATTCATCGATTCCTATTTATCATTTTAACTATCTCAGACGGGCATGTCTCCCATCTATCGATAGTGATTACTTTTCAGAGACATTGTACTTTTATTTGGTTTCCATAATGGAGTTGTATTATTATTATGGATGATTGTATTCAGATTTTTGTCTGGAATTTTTATTCCAAGACTATTTATTCATCTCATTGTATTATCATTATTACTATATTTATTGGAATGGTGAATGTGATATAATTAGTTTAAACTACTTGCATGTTAATAACAAGAATTAAAATTTTGACACCGAGCTATTAGGGTATTAGTAAATTAATTAGAATTCGACAGTGAAACTAAGAATGAAACCATTAATGATTATTATTTAATTTAAAAATTGACTGATCACTCAGGATTAGAATAGCCCGAGTGTCACAACGTTCTTTGACTGGGCGAGTATGGCCCCAAGCCCGACAAGAGAAAAAGATGGGTTGAGCTCGGGGGACATATAGAAAAGGGGTGTTTACAGTCAAGGAGTATTATTCAGTTTTGAGAGGAAATGGGAACCAAAACGTTAATTTCCCGTGGAAAGATGTGCGAAAAGCAAACCTGAGAGTGAAAGTCGCCTTTTTTGTGTGGACGACTGTCAGATAGGCTATACTGACGATAAAAGGATTACAGAAGATAAAACATTTAGTGGACAATCGATGTGGGTTATGAAAGGAAGTGAAGGTGACACACCCCAACCCAGTTACTTATAATTAAGTTTAAAAGTCAAAGTGAGTCAAACCATGATTAATTTAACCAAACCATAAACAAGAGTTTTATTTTCAGAGTCATTATTGTAAATCCATATAAATGAAAACCTTTTTACAACATCAGAGTAGTCATGTCCATAAAAACTTTCTTGAAGGATAAGTTAACTTAATTACATCATTTACATTTACACAAAATCATTGTTTCTCCCTTTCCTGGCTAACCCAACCCGACCTCCTAGATTTGGCAGTGACATCACGTTACCTGGAAAATGTGAACATAGGAACTATGAGCAAAAATAGCCCAGTGAATGAATCACTAATATACAACTGCATGAATTTAAATGCAATAAATCATGTCCATAAATTATGCATTAACTTATCCGGCTCATTCATAATGAATGACCAACTTTTCTGAATCATGGTTCACATATCCTGTCTAAATAGACAATTCTCCCCCATTCCTGGTCGAGGAGTAACCCCTTGTCATTAATAGACAAATCTCCCCCATTCCGGGTCGGAGAGTAACCTCCAATTTCGATAAACCGAAATGAACAATTTCACATTCATAACATTATGATCATATTCATAACAGTATACAAATACATCATTCCAGTGAGTACACTCACCTTGGGTTGTCAACTACGTATTCACGTTTCCTTCGGGAGGAGCTGAACTGGGTTGATTAGAACCTACACCTGTCAATCCAACTAAATCAGTACTGAATATCAATCATAAATATTATCCTAACATAATTATGTAACTTTTCATGACTATATAATAACAATATAATTCCACTTCAGTCACATTCCATGAAACATGAGTAAAGACAACACAATGGTACACATGTTCATAAAGTTATGAACATTCAACCGTAGGAAATACATCATATAGTATTTATAATTAAACCCAAGTAAATATGAAAACATACTTCTCAATGTATATACACATGAAACATGTACTCAAAATACTCAAATTATTGTCTTCAATACTCAACCATCATATATTCCCAAATTGTATAAATACAGGGGTCCAACCTTATTAATATGAAAACATACATGAATATAATTTTCAGTACAAGTGACGTTGTAATTTTTCAAGCTTCCTAGAGCAAGTTATGACCATTTCTTTACAACACAAGAAATCTGCCCTACAAGCTCCTCTATTATTCCTTCAACTTCCAAGAATTTTCATAATTTTTATCCAAAATAACTTTCCATGATTTTCAACACATGTTTATTACACATACTGCATAATACAGAATTAAAGTTTCATAATTGTTTGACTTCATTTGGTATCTCAAAATCTTGACTAAACTTAGGGCATACCGAAATGAAGTATACGAACAGAAACTATGTACCAACTTAAAATCATCATTACGGCCTAACCATAAGGAGATAAATTCTAATTTTCGGATATGATATGAATATATGAGTCTACATTCATATTCAATTGGAATTTCTCAATTCCAGTAAGAACACAAATATATATACAAGTTTTAATACAAGGTGTTTCAATACAAAGCAATTTTAAGGGTTTGTACATTCAATTTAACTTAAACTTTCATCTAACCATACATATATATAGAGGGATGAAATTGGGGTAAAAATGAAGATTTATATCATCTAAATCAGTAATATAAGAAAAATAACAAGATTTTCAATTAGGATTATCTTCGGGACTTTTACATAATTTCTACGGATTTTTCTACACTTTTTCTCCTCACTTTCTCTTCCTAAACTTCTACTTTCTCCTTCCTCAACCTAACAACACTTCAAACTGGACCTAGGGCTTAATTTGCTGAAGATATAAATTAGAGGGAGAGTTTTAAGTCGGCCAAGGCTGCCTCCCAAGCCAACCGATCAAATTAAACCATTTGGTTTAATAAAAGACAATTTACCACTTAAGAGAATTGGCAAATTTGCCCCTTGTTCGTAAATTTGGCTTAACTTCTTACTCGTACATCCGTTTGATGCACCATTTATTTCTTTACAACCCTAACTCATATGTATACAACTATATAGTTTTCACCTCAAGTCAATTGTAATGTTATAAGGATCAAAACTAGTCTTAAACAGGAATATTTCTATCGAAAAAAACAAAATTTTGTGTTCGTACATAACTCGACATTTCATGATTTATGAAAGTAGGATTAGACTAAACATAATAACTTAACATTAGATATACTAATAACACATTCTTCATATCACATAAGATAAGCATGATTTAAATATAATTTATCATAATTATATTCGGGTTGTCACAACTTCCCCCCCTTAGAAAATTTCATCCCCGAAATTTAATATAAAGGTCACTTACCAAACAAATGGGGATATTGTTTCCTCATGCTATCCTATGTTTCCAAAGTTTCTTCTTTAACTCCATGGCTCATCCACATAACTTTAACTAAAGGAATAACTTTATTTCTCAATACATGCTCCTTACGATCAATAATTTCCATTGGTTCCTCGATGTACGACAAGTCTTCCTTTAGTTCAATTGGTTGAGTTTTCAGCTGATGAGATGGATCCGACAAATACTTACGAAGCATAGATACGTGAAACACATCATTTAAACGAGATAAATCTGGAGGTAATGCTAATCTATATGCCAGGGTCCCAATTCTTTCCAACACCTCATACAGTCCAATGTATCTTGGACTTAGTTTCCCCTTTTTCCCAAATCTCATAACGCCTTTCCATGGTGAAATACGTAGGAATACAAAATCACCCTTCTGAAACTCCAATGGATACTTCCTTTTATCTACATAAAATGTTTGAATGCTTTGCACTATCTTTATCCGTTCCCGAATCATTTTAATCTTTTTTGTTGTCATATCTATCAATTCAGGACCCAAAATTTTCCTTTCATCTACTTCATCCCAACACAAAGGCATTCTACATCTCCTCCCATATAAAGCTTTATACGGAGCCATATCAATGGTGGACTGAAGACTATTATTATACGAGAATTTTATCAATAGCAAATGATCATCCCAACTACCCTTGAAGTCAAATACACAAGCTCGTAACATGTCTTCTAATATTTCAATCGTCCTTTCAGATTGTCCATCTGTTTGTGGATGAAATGCAGTACTGAATTTCAAACTTGTGCCCATCGCATTCCGTAAATGAGGCCAAAACTTATAAGTGAACGTTGGATCTCTATCTGATACAATTGACACTAGTGCTCCATGTAAACGGATAATCTCATCAACGTACATACGTGCATACTTGTCAACAGTGTAGGTGGTCTTGACTGGAAGAAAATGGGCTGACTTCGTCAATCGGTCTACAATTACCCAAATGGAATCATTCCCCTTTCGTTATCGGGGTAATCCTGTAACAAAATCCATCGTTATATGTTCCCACTTCCATTCCGGAATAGGCAATGACTGTAATAATCCCGCCGGCTTCTGATGCTCCGCCTTTACTTGCTGGCATACTAAACATTTAGCTACGAACTCTGCAATCTCACATTTCATATTGTTCCACCAGTAATACTCTTTCAAATCTCTGTACATTTTGGTACCTCCCAGATGCATAGAGTAAATATAACTATTTGGCTCTTCTAATATATCTTTCTTTAAGGGTGGATCATGTGGTACACAAATCCTATTTCTATAACACAACTATTGATTATTCTTAATTTCAAAGTCACTCTCTTTACCGTCCAGGACATATTGTTTCTTCTTCTCAAGGAACGGATCATTGATCAACAAATTTCGTATGCGTTCTGCCAATAAAGGTCTCACTATGACATGTAATCCTCCACTTTTTGAAAACTTCAATTCAATCCCCATCGATGCCAAGTCAAGAATATTTCCAACACGGGCACACCGTATGCAACCAAGAATCCCTGATGATTTTTAACTCAAAGCATCTGCTACCACATTGGCCTTCCCAGGATGATGATGGATGGTACAGTCATAGTCTTTAATTAGCTCTATCCAACGCCTCTGTCTTAAATTCAGTTCTTTCTGTGTAAACAAGTATTTCAAACTTTAATGATCTTTAAATATCTCACAAGTTTCTCCATACAAGTAATGTCTCCACAACTTTAAAACAAAAACAATGGCTGCTAGCTCCAAATCATGTGTAGGGTAGTTTCGTTCATGCGTCTTTAATTGTCTATAAGCATATGCTATTACCTTCCCATTTTTCATAAGAACACATCCTAACCCCTGGAATGAAGCATCTATATAGATCACAAAAAACTCATTACCACATGGAATAGTAAGTATAGGGGCTGAAACCAACCGATTCTTTAATTCTTTAAAACTCCTCTCGCATTCTTCATCCCATACAAACTTCACTTCTTTATGAGTTAACTTTGTCAATGGTAATGCTATTGATGAAAACCCTTTAATAAATCTGCGATAGTAACCTGCTAATCCTAGGAAACTCCTAATTTCTGTCACATTCTTAGGACTCTCCCATTCAACAATTGCTTCCACCTTCTTTAGATCAACATCTATCCCATTTCCCGAGACAACATGCCCTAAAAACACAATTTCATTCAACCAAAACTCACACTTGCTAAATTTAGCAAATAATTTCTTCTCTCTCAAAATCTGCAATACAAGTCTCAAATGTTTCTCATGTTCCTCCATGCTACGCGAGTAAATCAACACATCGTCTATGAATATAATCAGAAATGAATCAATGAAAGGGTGGAATACCCGGTTCATCAAATCCATAAAAACCGCTGGAGCATTAGTTAATCCAAATGGCATCACCAAAAACTCATAGTGCCCATATCGAGTCCGAAAAGCTATTTTGGAAATATCACTATCCCTTACTTTCAATTGGTGGTAACCCGATCTCAAATCAATTTTGGAAAATACTGTGTCCCCCTGTAATTGGTCAAATAAATCATCGATACGAGGTAGAGGGTACTTGTTTCTAATGGTCACCTTATTCAATTGTCGATAATCTGAAGCCCTTATACTTTTGACTCATTTGAGTCTAGACTGTATAAGAGCTCATCTAGTTTGGAAATTGTGACATAGTGTCCATCCTAGAAACCAAAGAGCTTCAGAGATTGGGTTTCTTCTTCTTCTATTCATCTTGTAATGATCCTAAGACTATAGCCATCACTCACACACTTAGAATTTAATTCTTGCATATCATATTGCACCCTTATGTGTATTAATGTGGTGAGTGTGTTCTAATCCCTCAATTTGATTTTTATTAATTTTTTGGGAATTTTAAACATATTTTAAACAATGTTTTATTTAATTAAAACTTGATTTAAAAAGTTTTGGGGTTAATATCTAAATATGTATTGTTGTGTTTATTGGCCTAAAGTTACTCTGGGTAGAAACCGAAAGCGCTAGAGACTCTAGGGTTGGCTTTGTAATTAATTTGGGACGCGCGTTTGCCTTCGTCCTATGGCCAACACTTGCTGTCCTCTGATTGGCCAGAGCTGTGTTTCTTTACTGAGACAAACCATCGCATGCTTTCAGCCCTTGGATCAACTCTTATCGATGGTCTGCATGTCGCCTGAGTGAATCCCCGTGTAAACCCTTAAGCCAATCACAGCCAGTTTAATCCACCGCCTGTTGTGAGCCCTTGGATTGCAGTTAAAGGAGCTTGACTCAATCTCAGCCATTGATTTTGAACGATGGTCTGGAATCTTCTTCTCTTGCTATTTAAAGGCGTCTCATCTCAGCCTTCGAAAGCTTTTGCCACTTTGAGTTTTCTCAGAAAAAGAATAGAGAGAGAGAGAGAGAGAGAAGAGAGAAGTTAGAGAGAGAAACCAGAGAGCCAAGTTAGAAACCCTAACTTCGTCTAAAACTTCTCCAAACCTAAACCACTTACCTCTCCATAAACACCATAACCAAATAAACACCATTCTTAGTGTTTTCTTGAGTTTATGAGAGTTCGAGTTGAGTGATTTCTGGGTTGCTGAATCCTTTGTTCATACAATCTTATTTCCAACTTAGACACATACTCAGATCTTGTTTCTGTTTCAATAGAAATCATAGATCTGAAGTTTTTCATGTCACAACACACTTAGTTGCATTTATTTGTCATCTTGAGAATTTCGTTGTTGTTGTTTTCTTATTAAAACTTTTTCTTAGTTCAGAATCAACAAATAAATGTTTTCTAGTTTCTGTTTTTACAAAACCTAACCTGACCTAGTTGGATTCGCACTTGGAGGGTTCTCAATCTCCTAAATATTTTCAAAATAGATTGAGAAAGGTCTTGACCGATTTCTTAAGCAAGATCTCCGTGGAATCTGGGTTATTTTGAAAGGTCAAAAAGGTTTTTGGTTTTGTAAGAAAGAAAAATAACAAACTCACTGCATATAGACTTTATATGTGATTTTTTAGGATTGTCTGTAACTAATAAGTGTGTGTGAGTGCATGCATGTGTTTTAGAACACTTTTCACAAACATCTTCACACTACAAACACTGAAAGTGTTGGCTATAAGATTTGGTGAACATAAGTTGACGTAAAGTGCTGAAACAAAGGAAGAGTTGACAAACTGAGAAGACTACATCAACAAACAAGATCTGCAGAAAAGTTAAGGACGTCAGAGGGTACAATCCTGAACTTGTATAGATTTGTTTTTGTGTGCATGTTAGTTAAATAGGTTGTAACTCACATATTTGTTTTAGTGATTTTTTTTTGTTTTACTCCCGTAGAGGGAGTCGTGGATGTTTCCTCAAGGTTGAGGTTTTACCACGTTAAAAATCCTGAGTATTAATATTTCTACATCTTCTCATCTCATTCTGATGTGTGCTGAGTTTAAAATATTTTAAACTGTTTACTAAAACTTGTTATCAAATCTTGTCCATATCTCGTACATAATTTTTGTTAACACATCTTGTGTTCAATTTTTTTTTTTTGATTTAAGTAAAGAGTTTCTTCAACAAACTTTCGGAGTTGCTTAAATAGTTTATTTTCATAAACGGCCTTGGCAACGTTATTTCAATTGGTATCAGTGCTTTTGGTGAACTTTTTCAAAAAAGATCCTGAGTTTCTGAAACTGTTTTCTCAAAATCAATCATGGACGAGAAAAATGAAAGATATGGTAACTTGACCAGACCCCCAGTCTTTGATGGAACCATTTTTTCTTACTGGAAAGTAAGAATGATTGCTTTCATTCAAGGAACCCTGGGAGATGATGTCTGGGATATTATTGAAAATGGATACTTTTATCCTACTAAACCAGCCACTGAGGGAAGTACTGAGAGGGTTAAGAAAATATTAAGTGAGTTTACTCAAGAAGAGAAACAAGTTTCTCGCAATAATAATAAAGGAAAGAATGCTATATTTATGTCTATAAACGAACATGAGTTCAAGAGAATCTCATCTTGTACCACTTCCAAGGAAGCATGGGATACCTTGATTACTGCCCATGAAGGAGACTCTAGGGTAAAAGCTGCTAAGACTCAGATGTTAATCCAACAGTATAATTCCTTAATCATGTCTGAATCGAAGTCTTTTGATGATTTCTACATGAATCTTACTGATATTGTCACTAAAATTCATGCTAATGGTATAACTTATGATAGACAAGAAATTGTGTCTAAAATTCTGAGATCATTACCACAGAAATTTGACAATAAAAGATATGCTATTGAGGAGATGTGTGATATTAATCTCACTCCTGAATTAATCAGTAGTAAATTAAGAACTGTGGAAATGGAATTGGAGTTTAAGAAACAATTGACCCACACTCATAGGAAACATACCAATTCCAATCTTAGCTTTACTTCTAAGATGACTAAGCCTGAGTTAAACACCCCTAGTAATGATTCTGATGAGGACTGTGACTTAGAAAGTCTAGATAATCAGATTGCCCTAACGTCCAAACAATTTAAGAAAATTGTTAAATTTAGAAACAGTATTGCAAATAGACAGGGCAAGTCTAATTATTCAGCTCCTTCAAATCACAAGCCTCATGAGAAACCTCATGACAAACAGAACAAGGACAACACAAGACCTCACAGAGACCTCAAGAAGACTGAATGCTATAGATGTGGTAAACTAGGTCACATTGCTCAAGACTGTAGAGTTAATTTAAATTCCCAAAACAAACACTCTAGAGCCAATATATGCAAAACCTGGGATGACTCAAGTGACTCTGAAAATGAGGAACCTGAGACATCTGATGGTTTTGACCCTTGTTTATCCTTCTTTGCCAAAATCATATATAATGATGATATGCCTATGCTTGATAGTGAGGATGAGTTTAGTAATTCTAGTTCTGTTGCTTTGAATCATACTTTAACTGGTTTAGATGCTTTACTTACTGAGAACATTAATACTTCCTCCTCGGGGTGTGTGAGTCAAAGGGGAATCGATACTGCTGATGTCAATGGGTGCGTGAGTTTAAGAAATGAAACCTTAGGGGTCACTTCACACACCTCACTTAGTGACTCAGATAATGATGATCTCCCAGATATACACACTCTATATACTAAAACTCTAAAGAAAAGCACTAGACTAGAAAAGATTGTGAAAGATCTTACCAATGCATGTCTCGTGACAGTGAAGTTAAAGTGTTTGATGAAAAACTGAAAACTTTGACTGAAGCTAATGAAATTCTGGAGAAAAAATACAAAGGGACATTATTAGAATTGGAACAAACCAAAGAAAAGACAGCAACTGTTTTCAAAAAATTTACAAAATTTGAGAATAACTCTAAATGTTTTGAGGAATTCGTTGCTGAATCTAAAACCAATTTTGATGATCGAACTGGTATAGGGTTTTGCCCCAATTTGAAGACACAAACAAAACATGTTGAACCTATCAAATTTGTGTCAGGAGGCAAAAGACCTATTGAAACATGTCCAGACTTTCATTCTCTAAAAACTAAGTTTGATCATCAAAACACTAACCCTGGAGATGCAAGTTGCTCTAAGCATGAAAGTTTACGAAAGGGAAAATATGTCTGCCCCCCAATTAGGAAAAGTGAACCTGCTTTCAAACCTGTGCTACCTAGGAATAAAATTCAACCTCAAAATCTCTCAAAACCTTTGTTTAGAGACTTTCCTAAGAAAAACCCCATTCTGAGCAATCTTTATTGCTCCTATTGTGATATATACGGTCACTCTTTCGATAACTGCTATGCTAAGAGACTGATTAAGCCTGTCTACAATACTTCTATGTATCAAAACTTTAACTACTCTAGGAGGAGTCGTAACAACTATGTCCTTCCCAGGCCACCAGACAAAAACTCCAACTATAGGAATAGAAAGACTAAACCTAAAAGGACATTTACTAGAAGGATTACCAGAAACTTATCTAAATCAAATGCTCAGGAATTTAAATTTACTCAAAATCATGCGCAAAATGTTTTTCAACAAAAATCTAATGCTCGCAAATTTTATCAAATGAGAGCTAACAAGCGCAAACTAAAAACCAGAGAAATTTGGGTTAGAAAAGATGATCTAGTACCCCAGATGAAGTGTAACATTGTTATTTCTGCCCTAAAAGCTGAACTTACATCTTCTGGTTGGTATTTGGATTCTGGTTGTTCCAAGCATATGACAAGTGATGATACAAAACTTTTACATAAAACCATCTTTGATGGTGGAAAAGTTGTTTTTGGTGATGGAGTATCATCCCAGATCATAGGCAAAGGAACTCTTAAAGAAAAAGGACTTCCTGTTCTTGAAAATATTCTCTTAGTTAAAGGTCTTAAGGCTAATTTACTTAGCATTTCGCAATTTTGTGACTCAAACTATACTGTTACCTTTTCAAAGAACAATTGCAAGATTTTAAATGAAAAGGGAGAATGCTTAATTACAGGATTCAGGACTCCTCACAATTGTTATACTGTCATGTCTAGTTCTGAAATCTGTAATGTTGCCAGAATGGATGACAATGAGATATGGCATAACAGAATGGGTCACATTAATTACGAAAATTTGAGTAAATTGTCCTGTCAACAAATAGTTAGAGGAATACCAAAAATTAAACCTATTCATAACATTGTCTGTGGTCCCTGTCAAGAAGGAAAAATTGTTAAAGCACCTCATAAAAGGGTTAAAGATATCCTTACCTCTAATCCATTAGAACTCATCCATATGTCACTAATGGGTCCTTCTCAAACTGTTAGTCTCTGTGGACACAGTTATATCTTAGTTATGGTTGATGAATTCACCAGATTCGCTTGGGTAGCTTTCTTAAAACAGAAATCCGATACTTTCCAAACTTTTTTAAAAATTCTTTTACGGATTGAAAATGAGAAAGACACTCAAGTGAATAGAATCCGAAGTGATAGAGGTGGTGAATTTAAAGACACTGGTATTGTAGAATATTGTGACTATAATGGTTACAAACATGAGTTCAGTGCTCCTAAGACCCCTCAACAAAATAGTATATCTGAGAGAAAGAATCGAACTCTTCAAGAGATGGCACGTGTCATGCTCCATGCCAAGAACTTACCTAAGTATTTTTGGGTAGAATCTATTCGTAAAGCTTGCCATCTTATTAATAGGGTCTATCTTAGAAAGAATTCCAAACAAACCCCTTATGAACTTTGGTACAATAAAAAGCCTAACCTTAAGTACCTTAGAACCTTTGGTAGTACCTGTTATGTTTGCAAAGATAGGGAACACTTATCTAAATTTGAGAGTAGGGGAGATAAAGTCATATTCTTAGGTTATTCACCTAACAGTAGAGCTTATCGAGTGTATAATCTTCGCACTAAGACCTTAATGGAATCTATAAATGTAATTGTTAGTGACACTACTATAGAGAGCAAGACTAGTGAATTAAATATAGAAGAAGAATCATCAAATGTTTTAGAAAATGACTCTTCTGAAATAGATAATTCATTACCTATTGAGTCACCTGAAGTACCTAACTGGGTTTCTAAAGACCATCCCATAAACAATGTAGTTGGTAACCCTAGTGAGCCAGTACGTACAAGATCCCAACTTAGAAATTATGCACTCTATGCATGCTTTGTTTCTCTCTTGGAACCAAAGAATGTAAATGAGGCATTGAATGACACTCACTGGATTTCTGCTATGCAGGATGAACTTTTACAATTTGTCATTCATGATGTATGGTATCTTGTTCCACGTCCTGATCACAAAAAGGTTATTGGTACTCGTTGGATTTTCAAAAATAAAACTGATGAAAATGGGATAGTAATTAGAAATAAAGCTAGACTAGTTGCTCAAGGTTATTCCCAAATAGAAGGAATTGATTTTAACGAGACCTTTGCTCCTGTCACTAGTTTAGAATCAGTTCGTCTGCTTCTTGCTATAGCCTGTCACATGCACTTTACATTATATCAAATGGATGTTAAATCTGCATTCCTTAATGGAATACTTGCCGAAGAAACCTATGTAGAACAACCTAAAGGGTTCATTGACCCTAATTATCCTAATCATGTTTTTTTGTTGAAAAAGGCTTTATATGGTCTTAAACAAGCTCCTAGAGCTTGGTATGAGCGCCTGTCCAGTTTTCTGCTGGATAAAGGTTTCAAAAGAGGTGGAAATGACCAAACCTTATTTGTCAAACATTTTGGCAAACACATTACTATCGCTCAAATCTATGTAGACGATATCATATTTGGATCTACTTCTACCTCAGAAGTAAAATCTTTTGCTGAAATTATGAGTAAGGAATTTCAGATGTCCCTTATGGGGGAGTTACAGTTCTTCCTAGGACTCCAAGTCAAACAACAACCAGATGGATTGTTTCTTTCGCTGACTAAGTACACATTAGAGATAGTTAAAAAATTTGGCCTCGAGAGTGCTAAAAGTGCTAAAACTCCTATGAGTACTACAGAGAAATTATCTAAAGATGAAAATGGAAAATCTGTAGACTCTACTTTATATCGTAGTATGATTGGCACATTACTCTATCTGACTGCCTCGCGTCCTGATATCATGTATGCTGTGTGTGTTTGTGCGCGATATCAAAACAACCCCAAAGAGAGCCATTTAAACTCTGTTAAACGGATAATTAAATATGTTAAAGGCACTCCAAATTTAGGAATTTGGTACACGAATGACACACCGAGCACTATTATTGGGTACACTGATGCTGATTGGGCTGGTTGTACTGATGATAGTAAAAGCACTTCAGGCGCATGTTGTTATATTAGTAATAACTTGGTAGGATGGAGTAGTAAAAAACAGAACTGCACATCTCTCTCGACTGCTGAATCTGAATACATAGCCGCCGGTAGCTGTTGTGCCCAATTATTATGGCTTAAACAAATGCTAAGTGATTATGGTATTCTAGAATCCACACTTCATCTCTATTGTGATAATCAAAGCACGATTAATATTTCTAAGAACCTGGTTCAACACTCGCGAACTAAGCACATTAAGATAAGACATCACTTTATTCGTGAATTAGTGGAAACCAAGGAATTAGAAATTAACTATCTTCCAACTGATCTACAACTTGCAGATTTGTTTACCAAACCTCTTGATTATAATAGATTCATTTCTTTACGTAAATCTATTGGTATGATTTGTGTTGAATAAATACCTGTTATATTTTCCAAGTTCCTTCCCTTTGTCCATTTAAGACAAAATGGGGGAGAAATTTGAGTTTACTGCATATACTAAAAAGCTTGATCTTAGTAATTCTTTGCAGGTATTCTTCTTGTACTCTTTGCAGGTATTCTTCTTGTACAGTCATTCTTTACTGTAATAATAGGATGTTACACTGTATATAGTTGAGTTATATAATTTTTGCTTTCTAGGATTTGGGTAAATAGAACTTTTATAGGAATAGGATTTTCTTATTTGTTGTCACCCTACGAGTTCTAGATGACTCAAAGGAGATTTTGTCTCATATTTCCAAAGGGGGAGATTGAAGCCCTTATACTTTTGACTCATTTGAGTCTAGACTGTATAAGAGCTCATCTAGTTTGGAAATTGTGACAAAATAGTGTCCATCCTAGAAACCAAAGAGCTTCAGAGATTGGGTTGCTTCTTCTTCTATTCATCTTGTAATGATCCTAAGACTATAGCCATCACTCACACACTTAGAATTTAATTCTTCCATATCATATTGCACCCTTATGTGTATTAATGTGGTGAGTGTGTTCTAATCCCTCAATTTGATTTTTATTAATTTTTTGGGAATTTTAAACATATTTTAAACAATGTTTTATTTAATTAAAACTTGATTTAAAAAGTTTTGGGGTTAATATCTAAATATGTATTGTTGTGTTTATCGGCCTAAAGTTACTCTGGGTAGAAACCGAAAGCGCTAGAGACTCTAGGGTTGGCTTTGTAATTAATTTGGGACGCGCGTTTGCCTTCGTCCTATGGCCAACACTTGCTGTCCTCTGATTGGCCAGAGCTGTGTTTCTTTACTGAGACAAACCATCGCATGCTTTCAGCCCTTGGATCAACCCTTATCGATGGTCTGCATGTCGCCTGAGTGAATCCCCGTGTAAACCCTTAAGCCAATCACAGCCAGTTTAATCCACCGCCTGTTGTGAGCCCTTGGATTGCAGTCAAAGGAGCTTGACTCAATCTCAGCCATTGATTTTGAATGATGGTCTGGAATCTTCTTCTCTTGCTATTTAAAGGCCTCTCATCTCAGCCTTCGAAAGCTTTTGCCACTTTGAGTTTTCTCAGAAAAAGAATAGAGAGAGAGAGAGAGAAGAGAGAAGTTAGAGAGAGAAACCAGAGAGCCAAGTTAGAAACCCTAACTTCGTCTAAAACTTCTCCAAACCTAAACCACTTACCTCTCCATAAACACCATAACCAAATAAACACCATTCTTAGTGTTTTCTTGAGTTTATGAGAGTTCGAGTTGAGTGATTTCTGGGTTGCTGAATCCTTTGTTCATAAAATCTTATTTCCAACTTAGACACATACTCAGATCTTGTTTCTGTTTCAATAGAAATCATAGATCTGGATTTTTTCATGTCACAACACACTTAGTTGCATTTATTTCTCATCTTGAGAATTTCGTTGTTGTTGTTTTCTGATTAAAACTTTTTCTTAGTTCAGAATCAACAAATAAATGTTTTCTAGTTTCTGTTTTTACAAAAACTAACCTGACCTAGTTGGATTCACACTTGGAGGGTTCTCAATCTCCTAAATATTTTCAAAATAGATTGAGAAAGGTCTTGACCGATTTCTTAAGCAAGATCTCCGTGGAATCTGGGTTATTTTGAAAGGTCAAAAAGGTTTTTGGTTTTGTAAGAAAGAAAAATAACAAACTCACTGCATATAGACTTTATATGTGATTTGTTAGGATTGTCTGTAACTAATAAGTGTGTGTGAGTGCATGCATGTGTTTTAGAACACTTTTCACAAACATCTTCACACTACAAACACTGAAAGTGTTGGCTATAAGATTTGGTGAACATAAGTCGACGTAAAGTGCTGAAACAAAGGAAGAGTTGACAAACTGAGAAGACTACATCAACAAACAAGATCTGCAGAAAAGTTAAGGACGCCAGAGGGTACAATCCTGAACTTGTATAGATTTGTTTTTGTGTGCATGTTAGTTAAATAGGTTGTAACTCACATATTTGTTTTAGTGATTTTTTTTTGTTTTACTCCGTAGAGGGAGTCGTGGATGTTTCCTCAAGGTTGAGGTTTTACCACGTTAAAAATCCTGAGTATTAATATTTCTACATCTTCTCATCTCATTCTGATGTGTGCTGAGTTTAAAATATTTTAAACTGTTTACTAAAACTTGTTATCAAATCTTGTCCATATCTCGTACATAATTTTTGTTAACACATCGTGTGTTCAAAATTTTTTTTTGATTTAAGTAAAGAGTTTCTTCAACAAACTTTCGGAGTTGCTTAAATAGTTTATTTTCATAAACGGCCTTGGCAACGTTATTTCATAATCAATACATAATCGCATTGTCCCATATTTCTTTTTCACAAATAACACTGGGGATCCCCATGACGAAACACTAGGCCGAATGAAACCTCTGCTTATCAGATCTTGTAATTGCACTTTTAATTCTTTCAACTCTGTTGGTGCAATTCTATATGGAGCAAGGGAAATCGGACCAGTACTTGGAATTAATTCAATGGAAAACTCTACTTTCCTATCGGGTGGCAATCCTGGCAATTCCTCTGGGAAGACATCGGAAAATTCTCTAACCACTGGTATATCTTCAACTTTAAGTGCTTCCTTACTAACATCAACCACATACGCTAAATACCCTGTACAACCCTTACTCAATAACTTTCTGCTCTTAACTACTGAGGTGAGACAATTAGGGACAACATTCCTTTCCCCTGTAAACTGGAAATCGGGTTCACCAGGCAGATAAAATGTAACTTCTTTTCTAAAACAATCAATGTAAGCATGCTATGATGATAACCAATCCATCCCCAATATAATATCAAAATCTCGAATGGCCAACGGTATCAAATCAACATAGAAATCTCATTCCCCCATTCATAAGATACAATCATTATAAACATGCTCAACCAGAATTACACTTTCCATTGGGGTAGAAATATATAACGCACAATTGACAAATGAATATGGTCTACCCAAATATGAAACAATATGTAATGCGTAGATCCAGGATCAATGAGTGCATATAAATCTTTGTTTGCAATATAAAGTTTACCTATAACCACTTCCAGTGTAGCATTGGCATCTTGCAGTGTCATTGCAAACACTCTTCCTCCTGCCCTCGATCCAACTGCTTGTTTTATACCTCTTCCCCTGGTGGCACTGCCTGGAGAGGATCCTTTATGAGGCCCCACACTACTGACTGAAACTTCTCTTGATAACATTGGATAATTCTTTCTCTGATGTCCCTTCTGATGACAGTTGAAACATTCTATATCCAGTAGCTCTGGGCAATTTCTCTTTACATGACCCGATATCCCACAAAAGAAATAAACATTCGGATCTCCTTGTGATGAAACTCTTGAACCTCTTCCACCACTAGCTTCACCTCTTTGCGAACTACCTCCCATACCTCTACCATGCTCAAATTTCTACCCTCCAAGTCTCAAATATTCTGTACCACTACCTTTTTGATAATTCGGATAAAATCTTCTTCTCTTTACACCTTGTTCTCGATTCCGTCTAGCTTCATTCACGTCCTTTTCTACCAGCATGGCTTTGTTCACCAAGGCTGAGTAATTAACAGTCTCTAAAGCTGACAAACGTGATTTAATGACTAACTCAAGTCCATCGAGAAATTGACTGCACATATTTTCCTTATTCCATATAAACCTCTAAGCAAACCGAGATAAACCTGTAAGTTTAGCTTCGTATTCTCTAACTGTCATACTCCCCTAATTCAACATGAAATATTCTTTCTCCTTTAATTTTCGATACATCGGAGGAAAATACTTATCATACAATGCTTTAACAAAAGCATACCATGAGATCACATTCCCACCTCCTGGAGTAATCAACAAATGTTTGTGGCATCTCACCAGTACTTAGCTTCTCCTTTCAGCATATACGTCGCCAAGGTCACTCGTTGATTTTTAGGCATCCTCAGTACTCCAAAAATAAGTTCAATCTCTTTAACCCATACTTCTGCTTCTGCTGGATCAACTGCTCCTTCAAATGAGGGTGGATTGATTTTAATAAATTTCTCATGTGAAGTACTCCTTTCTTCCTGGTGTATCACCTCCTCGGCCCTAGCCAATGCTTGTGCCTCTAGTTTCCTGGTTTGTTGCTCTTCCATCTGAGCCATGAATCTAGCTTGTGTAATACCCCATAATTTTATTCATTTTTATTTAAGGGATTAATTGAATTAAATGAGAATTAACTGGAAATTAATCCGGATATAACTACTAGTGAGATGTGAGTTGGTATTTGATTATGATGTGTAATATATAAGTATTGAAAATATTTAAATTATCACGAGGCAGAAATATGACAATTTGAGAAATTTAATTGGGACGCGCGTGTCAGTCGCGTCAGGAATGAATTTATTTAAATTAAAAAGTAAATTATATTTTTATCAACCGAATGATCATTTTGAGTGTGCCAACGCGTCCGGAAGGGTCGAAATAGTCCGAAAACACTAACCGGGGGTTTAGTTTGGGTCCCGAGGCATTTTTAGGCCAAACCGGCAACCTAGAAGGGTATTTTGGTAATTTTATAAATTGAGGAATTAAAACCCACGAATTTTTTAGTTTATTTTTATATTTTTAAAGAGGCCACTAAGGCCATTACCAGCAAAAGGCAAGAGAGTGGGCTACGGGAGTTTTGAGAAGAGTTAGAGAGAAGCTAAAAGAGGTTCCACCAAACCATCTTCCTTCACCAACATTTTGAAAGGGAATTGTGACCGAAAAGAAGAGAGAGAGCCAACCTTAATCATCAACAACGAATCAGAACATCGTATTTAAGGCAAGTTATTTGATGTCGTTAATTGCAATGAATATTTCCTCCATATTTAGTGTAGAAACTGTTTATGTCTTGGAAATTTTGATGAAAAACACCCAATGGAATTATTGTGAAACTCGTGATTTTGGGTAGGGATTTGCATGTAGAATGATTATGGACGAATTCAATACGCAAAAATGTAACTTTGGATGATTTAAAAATGAATTAATAGGAGTCTTGGTAGTCAATTAAATTCTGAGTTCATGTTCATAGGGTTTGGGACAAGAATTGTGGATTTATGATTTTGGCATGTTGATTAGTAAGATGTGACCCCAAAAATATGTTAAGGAGTGACCTAGGGTGACTTAAAATAGTTTACACACATTAAAATGTAATTTGGATGATCTTAGGATGGATTTAGAGAAGAGAAAAATGAAGAAAAATGAGTTGGGAAATTTCTGGGCGTTTATTGCCATCTCGTTACAAGACCTGCCCAGGTCGTTCGAACGACCTCATTCGAATGAGCTTCTAACGAGATGATAGTACCCCTTCTAACGAGTTCATTCGATGACTTTGTTCAAACGACCCTCGTTCGAATAACCTCGTTCGAACGAGATTTCTAACGAGTTGACAGAATGGCCTTTTTCGGCCTGATTTTATTTCGAACTTCCAGTAGACTTATTCGATTGAGTATTAACCTTCCCTTCTTGACTAGTGGGTATAGTTGTGCGATTGGAATATGTTGAGGATTAAAACTTAGAATTAAGTAGTAAACCGGATGACACCTATGGGTTAGGGAATAAGTAACTAAAATTACGACGTGAGAAGAGTTGACGACTTTTAATGTATATAATTTGGGGATTTGTAAACGTGCAATATTTAATGACAGTAAAGGAATGTAAAATATACCTCTATTAATATTATGAGATATCCAAGATGTGTGAATGCTTAGTATATGGGTCTATCCGTGTATAACATACCTACCATACTTGCTATCACGGGAGGTCGACATTCGATCAGGGCCATCTAATCTTTGTGTGCCTACGGGGGGATTTAGATTGGTACCTCGAGGACATAGGTCAGAGAAGAAATTATTGAGGAGCTAATAAGTCTGTTGATCATGGGAGCGTAGGTATGTGCGTGACCCATGTGATGTGAATTATGTTCGCCTCCATTATGTGCGTTTGTTACTTGTTAAAACGATTCCTGAGAGATTCGAAATACGTGATCCTTATGTACGTGATGTACCGGGATTTGATAGCAGAGTATGTGTGCACCGCAGCTTAGTCTCGGGGTGCCATTATTATATATCATGATGAGATTGATATACTGAATTATTGAAATGAACCGTTTATATAAGTACAAGTGTGAATTAATGTAATATCTTTGTAGAGTTAAATATGGGAAAACTTATAGTGACTATTGTAACAAATTCCGGGGAATGAAAGTAACACTCTCAGTTTATCTTATAATGTCGGGAATTAAACCATGATTAGTATAGTAAAATCAAATATTGAATTAGACTAGTTAGTTAGTGGAATAATTAGAATGGGTACGGGTACGTAGGAGTGCACAATTAGTTGAGAGGTGAGAAACTCATGTGAGTGCACGTACTATCATGTATTTTATATTCACTGTTTAATGATATTAAACACTTACTGCATTTTAAACTGTTTTCACAATCGGGCTCTGACCCGTTTGCTTTCAAATCTATTTTCTTGAAAAAACCTTTTAGGTGCCCAGCCACAAGGACACCAAGTGTAGGAGTTCCATTCCAGTGACGTGTTGTAGCTGCTGTGGAAGTTATAGGATCTCGATAGTAGACGCCTCCACTTTCTACTTTGACTCTACTTCAGATTCATTCATCTGTAGGGCATGTCGCCCCTTTTCTTTTAGAGACAGTTTAATTGTTCATTTTCATTTCAGTTTTGGATTTAATTATTTAGTGATTCAGACTTTGTATTTGGTTGTATTAAGTATTCGGATTATTTAGAGGAGTATTCCTCCAGATTTATTTTCATTTTATTGTTGTTCTATTGTGACTGTGTGGTGGTTGTGGTATTAGTATTTCACAATTTATATGGATTGTATGTTAATCGGAATTAATTAAAATTGACAACTTACTTTTTAAATATTAGGTGGATAGAAATTTATAAAATATTTTTCGACAATGATGCTAAGGACTGAACCAACTTGACATTTTGTATTAATTTGAATAAAGGAGTAGCTACTCGGTATTTAATTAGTCGGGGTGTCACAACTTGCTTCTCTGCCATTAAAGTCATAGCGCGTGCCATTTTTTGCATATCTGTCAGTTGTTTTAGCTCGGGTTCCACATTTATCTGAATAGGTTGCTCAACCTTCGCTTCTGCTGGAATATTTGAAGCCTCATCTTCTATTCTCACATTTACATTCCCTCGTTCCATTCTCTTATATCTGAAATAAATCAAAGATATAACAACATGCATATAGACATATCCTTCCTAACATAATCGTTAGTATCAAATAAAATATATTTCTAACATTCACTACCAAATCTAGACTCTTCTCACTCCAGAACCTCTAAAACCTAGGCTCTGATTCCAAAAGCTGACACACTCAAATCCAGTTACTTATAATTATATTTGAAAATCAAAGTGAGTCAAACCATGATTAATTTAACCAAACCATAAACAAGAGTTTTAATTTCAGAGTCATCATTGTAAATCCATATAAATGAAAACCTTTTTACAACATCAGAGTAGTCATATCCATAAAAACTTTCTTGAAGGATAAGTTAACTTAATTACATCATTTACATTTACACAAAATCATTGTTTCTCCCTTTCCTGGCTAACCCAACCCGACCTCCTAGATTTGGCAGTGACATCGCGTTACCTGAAAAATGTGAACATAGGAACTATGAGCAAAAATAGCCCAGTGAATGCATCACTAATATACTACTGCATGAATTTAAATGCAATAAACTATGTCCATAAATTATGTATTAACTTATCCGGCTCATTCATAATGAATGACCAACTTTTCCGAATCATGATTCACATATCCTGTCTAAATAGACAATTCTCCCCCATTCCTGGTCGAGGAGTAACCCCTTGTCATTAATAGACAAATCTCTTCCATTACGGGTCGGGAAGTAACCTCAATCATAAATATTATCCTAACATAATCATGTAACTTTCCATGACTATATAATAATAATATAATTCCACTTCAGTCACATTCCATGAAACATGAGTAAAGACAACACAATGGTACACATATTCATAAAGTTATGAACCTTCAACCGTAGGAAATACCTCATAAGGTATTTATAATTAAACCCAAGTAAATACGAAAGAATACTTCTCAATGTATATACACATGAAACATGTACTCAAAATACTCTTTAGAAAGAGGAGGTAACAATATTCTTTCATCGGGTATTCAGTATGGCCTCAAATTATTGTCTTTTATACTCAACCATCCTATATTCGCAAATTATATAAATACAGGAGTCCAACCTTATCAATATGAAAACATATATGAACGTACTTTCCAGTACAAGTGATGGTGTAATTTTTCAAGCTTCCTAGAGCAAGTTATGACTATTTATTTACAACACAAGAAATCTGCCCTATAAGCTCCTCTATTCTTCCTTCAACTTCCAAGAATTTTCATAATTTTTCTCCAGAATAACTTTCCATGATTTTCAACCCATTTTTAGTAGACATACTACATAGTACAGAATTAAAGTTTCATAATTTTTTGACTTTATTTGCTATCTCAAAATCTTGACTAAACTCGGGGCATACTGAAATGAAGTATACAAACAGAAACTGTATACCAACTTAAAATTACCATTACGGGCTAACCATAAGGAGATAAATTCTAATTTTTGGATATGATATGAATATATGAGTCTACTTTCATGTACAATTGGAATTTCTCAATTCCAGTAAGCACACAAAGAGATATACAAGTTTTAATAAAAGGTGTTTTAATACAAAGCAATTTTAAGGGTTTGTACATTCAATTTAACTTAAACTTTCATCTAACCATACATATATATAGAGGGATGAAATTATAGTAAACAAATGATCATTTATATCATCTAAATTAGTAATATAAGAAAAAATAACAAGATTTTCAATTAGGATTACCTTTGGGACTTTTACGTAATTTCTACGAATTTTTCTACACTTTTTCTCCTCACTTTCTCTTCCTAAACTTCTACTTTCTCCTTCCTCAACCTAACAACACTTCAAACTGAGCCTAGGGCTTAATTTGCTGAAGATATAAGTTAGAGGGAAAGTTTTAAGTCGGCCAAGGCTGCCTCCCAAGCCAACCAATCAAATTAAACCATTTGGTTTAATAAAAGACAATTTACCACTTAAAGGGAATTGACAGATTTTCCCCTTGTTCGTAAATTTGGCTTAACTTCTTACTCGTACATCCGTTTGATGCACCGTTTATTTCTTTACAACCCTAGCTCATATGTCTACAACTATATAGTTTTCACCTCAAGTCAATTGTAATGTCATAAGGGTCAAAACTAGTCTTAAATAGGAACATTTCTATCGAAAATAACAAAAATTTGTGTTCGTACATAACTCGACATTTCATGATTTATGAAAGTAGGATTAGACTAAAAATAATCAATTAACATTAGATATACTAATAACACATTCTTCATATCACATAGGGTAAGCATGATTTAAACATAATTTATTATAATTATTTTCGGGTTGTCACCGAAGGAGACCAGGTACCATATACTTTTGCATTGTTGGGTGACGAGGGATCTTTGGAAAGTATACTTCTTATTGATTCGGGTTACGTGGGTAATGGCGAAGTCGGTAAGGGATTTGCTCGACACTATATATTATGAATAGTTTGGAGAGAGCGAAATTCGATATTCTTTGAAGGAAAGAAAGTGGCACCGGCGAGAATTCGATACTTTTTCTAAGCACGTTGTTGATATGGTATAAAGAGAGGTACAATACTTCTTTTCATTTCTTAGTGGATTTTATGGACAAAATACATTAGGCTTCGTAGATTTGGGGATTATCTTTTTTTGTTAGGGATAGTTTGTTTGATATTTCATATTATTGATGTATACATCCTGTATAGGGGTCCCCGCCCCCTTTGGCGATGAGTGAGATTTAATACATTCATTATCAAAAAAATCCCTTAAACTTCCTGCCATCCATCTCGTCAAGCTTTCAATGGAAACTTCTTCCCATGCTTCCAAGTAAGTTTTTATAAAACATAAAAACGAAGGCCACACGTTAGAAAACTAGGTGTCTACCCAAACTACAACAATTGAAATATGAGAGCTTCAATTAACTAATAAAAAAATCAAATACTCATAAAGCAATAAATAAAAAATAGGTCAATAACTCTCGTATATCATTCACTAAATAACAAACCTTATTTATCCTCTATGGTTGAACTTGTCAATAAACTTGAACACAAAGTAACATCCCTAATGAAATTGAACTATAAAAACTTTGGAAAAATATTTTGATAGTAAGAGGAAAGGTGAAAATTGGTATTTTAAAGAGAATAAATGAAGGTTTGAGAGAAATATAGAGTTAGTGGTTCGATGGAATTAAGAGTTTAATTAGGTCATTAAATGGCCATGAACTGATGAAAGGGCGGGGAGATGAAAGTAGTAAATGATGAAATACAAAGAGAGAAGAATATGGGACTCTAAGAAATAGGCGTCGGTTCTATTATGCTGCCACGTGGAGCTTTAATTCGGTAGTAGACTTAATTGTACTACTTCGTTTTATAGTACCTAATAGATATAAATTCTAACATAAATTGAATTTTTTTCTTTAGGAACATTCAAAATTTTACCTTTTCTTATCTTTTACTTTTATGATTCATTATCTTAAAAATCCAAATTATCCCTCAATTACAATATACTAATAAAAAGAATTACATTTTATGCTAAAATTTTAATGTTTCCTTCATTTGCTATTCAATTACTAAAATACCAAATGTTGTCAAAGTCAAAACTTAATCCAGGCAAAATATAATTATTTTGATACCCAAAATTTTAAAGATAGGTTCAGGTATTATAGTTCGGACTAGGCCTGTCAATGGGTCGGGTCTGGACCCGGACCCGACCCGAACCCGATTAGTATAATAGGGTCTGAGAATATTTTTTTGGACCCGAAGACCTGTTTATTAAACGGGTAGGGTGTGGATCTTATACAAAATCCGGACCCGAAGACCCGACCCGGATTGTACATTATTATTTTTTAAATATATATACATATACTATAAATTTATATGTATTTATAAATATATCTTATTAATATAACATGTAAGTAATATATATATAAATATATGTTTATGTATATAATAAATATAAATAATATGTGTTTTATTTATACTAACAATATTCAATAATACATTACAAAATATTTTAATTTAAGATTAAAAAATAAAGAAGAGGGATAATATAAAACAAATGTATATATTTGGTCGGACCCGAACCCGGACCTGAACCCGAGACTCGAAGACTCGAACGGATCCGGGTCTGGATCCAATATTGTAGACCCGATGAAGATCCGAACCCGGACCCGGACCCGATCCCGATGAATCCCAATTACATGGATCTGGATCTCCCTAAACTGTCCCGGCTCCGACCCGTTGACACGCCTAGTTCGGACTTAGAATAATCCTTGCACAACATGTTTTAACCACAAATGTCCACATCCGAATTATATATCAAAGTGATCCAAAATGTAGGATTGATTTGGGAAATATTTCACATTCTCTTTCGAGTGCATCTAAGTAGGACCACAGGTCGGAGTCCTAATTTCTAGATTGATTTGGAAATCTTTTGATTCTTTGGATCAGTTGGAGAAACTTGTTGGAGGTCTTTTTTCATTTTATTTTTTGGAAAAAAATATGGTAGAATATAATTAGTTTGTAATTTTCTATTATAATTATACTTCTAGTGTCGGTAGAAATTATGAAAATAATCTTGAGAAGGAAGAACTAGAGGATGGACTACAAGATTATAGTAGACATGAACTTATTATAAAATAAGCCAATGAGACTTTTTGAGTCATTAACAGGCTCAAAGATCATCCCGAAGTGCTGCAATGTTCTACTAAATCCCTTGTGGGATCATTAGTTTACCTCAAATTACACATAACTGGCTACATCAGACACTTCTGCAATTTAAAAAGACTCGTTTAAACTGTAGAGGAGCCCGATCCATAAAGTAGCTGCTATTGCGGGAGCTTGTTGAATTTGCGGTGACGAAATTCCGCAAATGTTTTGGTAGAGTATTTGGATGGGTTTTTTTCGTCCACAAGCTGGGGAAGAGGACCAATCATGGTTTCATGTGGGGGTGCACAAAACACAGCCCATGACATTCTTGTCTTTTCCATGTTCACCAAGCACCTGTGTAGAACACTCTTGTACTTTCCGTTGCTTAGTACCTGAAAATGCCAAATATATATTTTTAAGCTAAATATCTCTTTGTTTAAATTATCATACTATGTTCATTCTCGTCCCCTCTTCAAATTTGCAAGGTGAAATGCTAGTACAGTACACAGTTGTTATAGCTTTTTTTTTTCCTCTTCTCTTTTTTCTTTCTTTCTTTCTCGGGGTAGGGAATCAAATCCTCAACCTCTGTGGCCAAGAGGTTCATGTCCCTTATTCATATTTATAGGAGTTTATATCATGAGAAGAAAATAATATATAGTAGGAAGTCACTTTTGTATCAATTTCCTGTTAATATTAACTCGTCTTACTTTACAAACATGTAAACTGAATTTTGTTTAATGACGGGTCCATTCATGTTTAATTTATATGTATGGTCCATTCATGTTTAATTTGTGAGTATATTATTTTTAGCATGTTCCTTGTGTATGGTCATATTTGAGTCACCCATTTGTTGAATCGTGTATAGCTCATTTAACGAGTCAAACACGTTGAGGTAGAACTCAAACCTGCTAATTTTGTATTGTTTGTGAGTTATGTTAAGGTATTGTGCTAAGAGTTGTCAACTCTAAGAGAGAGGTATTTAGATTAACAATCAAACACCGTAATTTATTATATTCAAGGACGAGTACTAAGCCCATTCACAATGGACACCATAAATTCATTGTGGATCCTCTAAAGTGTGAAATAGTGGGGAGGGGATCCATGATACCTCTCTCAAAGTTATGGAAGATATGCCGGATCCGTTAAGAGAGTGGATAAGAGTGCAAACGGACAACATTTGTACGTTATCTAAACGTGGAGCTTGCACATGTCCAGCTCACATGTGAGATTTGCACTCGTATGCAGGTTCCTACACGAAAAACTGTTCCACATTTATATATTTATTTAGGGGTGCAATGGTAGGATGAATATTACCATTGGAAGTAAACGAACAACCGTTTCACGCCGGACGTGGAAAAGTTTCATGTCTGAAATTCTCAACTCCCAATTTTACCAAACCTCACTGTGAACCAATCTATTTTTTCATCTTCCAAAATTCTAAACTTATGGTATTTGGAAGTTGCCCATTGTGACGGGCCTAAATATGTCCGAACAAAATTTTCCTATCTAAGCCCGAATTCGGCTCATAAATATTACGGGCTTCGGGACCGATTTCAATTTTTTTTGTTAAAAAATATTTGAATTAATATTTTTTTCCGTGTATTTTCATCATGGACAATATGTACACTCTAAAATCTAATTGATATTTCATAAAATAAAATATATGTTTATGAAATATATTGAATTAAAACATGGTAAATAAGAGTGATAACCTATAAATGCCTATTAAATTCCGTACATTTAACATTATTTGATCACTAACAAGGTCCTATTGTGACTTGAGCAATTAATAAAAAAAATACCCATGATGTGATTAACAATAAAATCAGAAAAATAAAATAAAAATCTCATGTAATTTAATGGATTATGACAAATGAAACTTAAAAAAAAAGTAGTAAACGAAATAAAAGAACGAAACTTAATTAAACAAAGTTAACATAAATATGTTATATTATATAAATTATTTATTTATAATTTCGAATTTTAGGCTTCGGGCCCAATTCGGGCTTGGCAAAGTTCAACTCAAGCTCGGCCCGAAATTCATTCCGGCGTGAAATTTTGGCTCAGGTCGGCTCGGCGCAAGCTCAAATAAAGCTTGACTCGAAAATAGTGAATCGAACGGGAGGGCTTCGGGCCTCGGCGGCTCAATTTACAGGCCTAATGAGCACTAAAAGGGACTCTGAAAATAGTCTCTAAAGGCAACATTGTGTTTTACCATAAGTGTAGGTCCCACCATAATACAACTCATGTGATCTTTTCTAAATTTCATCCGAATGTTCTTTTTCGTACATATAATTACAGTCGGATCCAAAAATTTTGCTCATAGGGGGCTATATATAAAATTTTAAAAAATCAGCAAAAAAGCTATAAAAATTGGAGCATAAAAAGTGTCATGAGATTGCGAAAATTTCACATAAAATGTTTCATACCTACCTAACCAAAAATTGAAAATACAAGTGATTGTTTACAACAATACATTTAGCGGCTTCATTTTCTGAAAATATTGGAGGATATCTTCCTTGTCAACAAAAAAAAATTAACAAAAAATAAATAAATTAACACTTAACTAAACTAATAAATTGACAGTTAATAGAAAAATATATAAACTAAACAAACTTGGATACACACTAGTATACTTTATTACTTAACTATTTATGTTTTTTTACCCTAAACTTGGGAAAGCCCAATAACTTTACCTCTAAGTTTCTATTTTTGCTTATAACACCCCTAAAAATTTCTTAGTAATTTTTTCGCAAAATCTCAAAAGGTGGCCTTGCCCAGACCTAAATCCTCCCTTGCATAATATTATATTGGCGAAACTATTAACAACTTTAGAACTATCATAATTCGTATTTACATATATCTAAAAGACACATGATACCGGATGAGTCCCACATAATTCTATCATGGGAGATGGTCTACCTTTTTAAACTTGTATCATATTCGTGTCACGTGCCCACTAAATGTGGTGACATATCGTGGCCGCCTAGTCTCCATAATACGTATAAATTTTTGATATTTTCGGTTGATTTTCATCACCCCTTAAAAGTTTGTAGTTAAACAGGAAGGGTCACTACAAGAAAAAGTACCTCCCACGACATACGTTTTACGACACTTAATAAAAATGTGTCGTAAAAAGTGGATAAAGACGACATAATTGTGAAACGTGTCGTAAATAATTCGATTATAGCAAAGACCATGACATATAAAATAAGCATGTCCGCTTTATTTTTAAAAGACGACAGTTTATTAGGTGTCGTAGTTTTTTGCACGGCTCCTTCTAGAGACGTGTCGTGAATATTCGGAAAAGTTAATTAAAAGTCAAGTATAAAAAAAGGGGCATATACCAAATAGTTCATCGAACATTTTTTAATACACGTTTAGTCAAAACCTTTTTTTTTTTCTCGAAAAAGTCCTTCAACATGCCGCTAGCGTGCACTTTTAAAAATTAGAAAATATTAGTTAAATGAGTATTTGAGGGAACAAAATAAAAGAGTTGGACTAAATTTGTATTAAAAAATATTTGACGGACTTTTTGATATTTGATTAAAAAAAGAAAAAAAAAAAAATATGTCCTTTGTTGTTTAAAAGAGGACATTTTTACTAAGTGTGGTAAATTTTTACACGACTCCTTCGAGTATAGTGTCGTGAAACTTGGGAGAAAGTTTGGCACCACTTTTGGCGCTACTTGTTTTTACGCACAATCCCACTTCATATCGGGAAAAAAAATTAAAATATATCCCAACCACCCTCCGCACAATCCCACGAAAACCTCCCATCCCCTCCAACCCTAAAACATCCATTGAAACACGAAACCTCCATTGAATCAAGAAGCCTCCAAGCGGCGCCACACCTCCATTGAAGCAGCAGCGTCACACCTCCATTAGTGTAAGGTACTCTTCTCTGTATCTATACTTAGAACTAAACAAGAAAATAAAAAAAGTGTTTGGTGAAGCTTTAAACATGGGAAACTTTGGTACACGAGGTGATTATGAACCTCGGTGTCGTTGCCTCTGGTCCCTCGAGAAATTTTGGCGCTATGCCTAACCCAGCAGGTGGTGGTGGTCCTCCAACAAGCAATTTCAAGACGAAGGTGCGCGAGAATTTTCCAAAGGGGTTATGCAAGTTTGGGGACAGGTGCCATTTTGCACAAGGCCCTGTGCGAGGGCCGATGGCTTAAACAATTTTGTCTCTTCGATTTAATATTTTTATTTTTTGTTTTTATTTATTTTTTTCGTAAATGTTGGCATTTATTGTATTAGAGTTTACTAGATATTTGATATACATTTTGAATTCTTTGAGTAGAACGTGATACTAATTTCTGAAAAAAAAAATATCAAATCAAATATAACTTAATAATTAGTCTATATTTGATTGGGTCATTTACTATCTGGGGTATGTTTGTTTATAATATTTTGTTCTTGAGGTACGTTTGTTTCCGTATTAATTGGTTGGGTATTATTTTGACGATTTCAGCTAACGACCGTTTAATAACTATACCATCCCTGCTCAAATACCATAAATACCCCTTGGTTATTAATAAAACAATATCAAAGGCAATGTAAAAGTTAATGAATGTAGAAGTTATGGATAAAAGCAATTCTTTTTCATTTCCCTTTTTTTCTCTCTCTCTGCAAAGATAAAACCCATTCGTCACCGCAATCAATCGCTACACTCTATCTACTTGGTAAGAATCTTCACTACCTCATGGATGCTTAATGGGTTGTTTTTGTTTTGGTCGGTGGCGATTGGGTTATTGAAGTGGGTTTTGAAATTAAGGTTTAGGGTTTTGTTGGCTGAGATGAAAGAGGGATTGTGATGGCAGTTCAAGAAGACTTTGGTTTAAGTGTATTTCAAATTCAAATGATGAATACTGTTTTGGCAAAATGAAGAAGACAATGGTGAAGTAAGTTTGGGTGCTAATCATTTTTTTCTTGGGTAGATTTTCTGCAAATAATATTTTTTAATTTTTTTGCAAATAATATTGAAAATCATCGGCTGTAGTTTTTTTGGGGGGGAAATATAGCTGGATTTTTTTTTCTGGAAATATGGCCAGAGGTTTTTTCTTGGGTAGACAGTCATAAAAAAAATATGACCAGAGTTTTTTTTTACTCTTTTGTAAATATATTGTTTTCTAAAAATATGGCAGGGTTTTTTTTTCTAAAAAAATATATTTTTTTTACAAAAACCAGTTTTACTTTTTATTTAAATGCAGTAATTTATTTATTTTTAACTAAAATCATTTTTATTTTTTACTCTTTTGCTGGAAAATGTTTTTATTTTTTGAAAATAATTTTGTACTCTTTTGCAGTTTTTAAAATTACAATATATATATATATATATATATATATATATTCAGTTTTATTTTTTATTTAGTTATATTTCTGGAATTTATTTTTTTATGCTGGATAATATTTCTTTAACTAAAAATCCTTTTTTATTTACCGAAATTATTTTTTTGGGTGGAAAACAGTATTTAATTGGTGGAAGTCCTTTTATATATATATTTTTTAATTGGTGGAAAATATTTTTTCACAATTTTTTAGAATTATTTTTAAACAATTTTAACAACTTTTTTAACTGTTTTTTTTTTCTAATTATTTAACCTTATATATATATATATATATATATATATATATATATATATATATATTATCTATTAAAAATATTTTTATTAATATTAAACAACAATTTTTATGCAAAGATGTCAAGTGCAAAGATGTCTTTTATCATGTGAGAGAAATCTGTTGATGATGTCAAGTAATAGTCAACTGAGTCAACTAACGGTTTCTGATAGTTTTGGCTCCAACGAATTAATACATAAACAAACGTACCTCAAGCAACTAATATTATAAACAAACGTACCCCAAATAGTAAATGACCCGATTTAATTTTATATTGTTAGGGTTCAACTTTGTGGATTTTCATTTTTTGAGTCGAGTGAACTATTATATTGATGTATATTTATGTGTTTATATATGATATTGTCAATGTTTATGAGTAATCTTATTAACTGATAATACAATTTTAGATCCAATATTACATATTACCCATTTAGTTTTTTGTTTGCTTTGTTTTGTTCGTTAAGATGCCATTTTAGAAAAAATATATTGTAATTTTGTGATTTTTTTATTATTTTATTTTAAGAATTTTAAAACAGTTCAACTGAAATTGTTACTAATTAAACTATTTTGACTGTTATTTTGATTGTTAAAGTAGTTAACTTAGGGGAATTATTTATTTTAAAATTAAGTATTTATTAATTCTAACATTTTGGAGTAATCATTTGCTGCAAAACTAAAAAATAATCTAAAAAAATTTGGTAATTAAGTGCTCCCGTTCACAAAAATCTTTGCTCCACCCTTGCCTCTGTTAAACCTCTCGTTCGATTTAATTCGATTTTGCCCTTTCTGTTATCCTTAATCTACACCATGGATGATGCGTATGTAATTTTACAAGAAGTGACGGACATTGCTCAAATTGCATTTTCGATGGTGTATGCAAAAAAAAGATAGCATCAGTTTTTAATCCTTTATTTATTGAGTTGCTAAAGTTGAAAACCACAAATTTCAGTTTTTTTTTTCCCATTTATCATTAGGTTGTTTGAATCATTAATGACATTAAGCCCACACATAATGTTTGGAAACATTTTACATTCTCACCGGGTAAAGATAAGAGATGATAAAGAGTAGAGGGCATGATAAGTTCAATATTTTAATTGTTGGTTAATGGTTCATTACTTTTAATTTTGTCGCTGGACGTGACTTGTTTAATTATACTGTCAACTTTAGCAATCTTTATCTTTTGATTAAATTATTAGAGACGATGGGTAACAATAAAAATAACTTAGGGCAATTGAAAAGCTTGAGAAAAGATCATTTATTTTCAAGTTAGTTTCATCATACTCCTCGAATTAATAGTCATGTTTCCCTATGTAGTCATCCCAAATTAATAATTGTGTTTCAAGTAAGCTAGAGATGGATTGGAAATTTAGGAGCTTTAAAAAAATTAAGGGGTAAATTTTCTAATCGTGGATAGTTAGTTTAACACACCTTTATGGATGGTATCAATAAGAAATTCCATACGATAACTTAAAGTTTGAATGACAAATCTTTTTAACCTTTATGGAATATTCAGAGCATAAAGAAGAAAATAAAAAAAGTTTTTGGGTTTGTAAATTTTATCCCTATATGGTTTATGGGCAACTTTTATGTCATTCTTCTTTTCTTTCTTAACCGGGCTATGTGAATTTTATTTATTTTATCGATTTTTGGGTTAATTCTTTTTTTTTTTTCATTTCCAGGCAGCCTCATTAATACTAAATTTGATATTTTCATTTGCAATATTCATTATTCTATTTTGCACGTGATTGTTGTGGGCAATATTTCATTGTTATATTTATCTTGCTTCATTTGTGTATCTTTTTGAAATTATTAAGTGTATATACCCACATCCATGTATCTGAACATATGTATATTACAATAGGTCAGCTTCATTTAAGTGTATTAATATATATTGTTGAGTGTACTTCTACGCTCAAGGAAATCGTGAATAAGAGTAAAATGGCTATAGTCCATTCGTATTAATTTGTAGCCCTGATGATCTAACTAAGTATCTATTTCAAACTACCTTATTAGATAGAGAATAATCTAATAAGATTTAGTAGAATGTGGGTAATCTAATGAGATCTTGTATAATGTAACTATATTTGAAAAGAACATGAAATTTTATCCGCTTATTGTTGACATTTTACCTCTTTTTTAATATTAATGTTTGCTGGTGTAAACAGACTAGAAACTAGCAAGTGGGCAACTCAAGATGGAAAAAGATTGGTTAAGATTTCCAATATTTTTATTATTATTACACGCATGCATATACGTTTACATATATTAGAAAAACCTAAAATACTTTTTTGAATGAACACAGTTAAAAAATTGAGAAGTGATTATGATTTCATACTTTTTTTTATTATCTGTAGACATACTAAGGAGTACCAAGATGACGTGTACAAATTTATTGAATCTTTCAAGAAAATTGCTACAAATCTCGATATGATAATATGTCCCTGTAGAAAATGTAAAAACCTTCGTCAATAAGATAAGGAGGAACTATTTAAACACCTAGTCATTCATGGATTTGATCCCATGTACAAGAAGTGGGTATTTCGCGGAGAACATTGTACTTACTCATACTTTAATGATATTGATATTGAATTGTCGGATTTACATGTGATTTATAAAGATGCCTATGCTCAAGATGCAGTTTTTCCTGAAGATAGTTTTGAAAGCAGTGATGAAAGTTTTAAACAAAAGATGAAAGATTCCGAGACTCCTTTATATCTCGGGTTTACAAAGTATACAAAGATGTCAACAATTACAACTTTGTACAAGCATAAAGTTACACATGAACTATCTGATAAAGGGTTTAATGAACTTCTTGAGTCTACGTATGAAATGTTCCCTCGGATAATGTTCTTCCTAAGTCTTTGTATGCAATGAAGATGTTTCTAAAAGAATTTGATCTTGGCTATGAGAAGATAGGTGCATATATTAATGATTGTTGTTTATTTAGAAAAAAGTATGAACTTTTGGATAAATTCCCTAAATGTGGCTCCTCACGGTGGAAAGTTGACGAACGCACAAAGAAGGTTAAAAAGGGAGTATTTGTAAAAGTATTGCGATACTTTCCAATAATCCCAAGATTTCGAAGGATATTTTTAGCAACATATAGAGCAGAGATTTGGCAGTGGCACTCAACTCACATAAGCAAAGATGGCAATATGCGACATAGGGTTGATTCATTAGCATATGATACAATTAATAAAAAGTGGCCTCATTTCACATCCGATCCAAGAAATCTTTGACTTGGACTTGTAGTAGATGGATTTAATCCATTTAATAATCTTAGCTCCAGCTATAGTTATTGGCCCACAATTCTAACTGTGTAAAATCTTCCCCCATGGTTATGCATGTTACTAAGAAAAATTTGATGTTGACTTTTCTTATACTGGGGCCAAAGCAACCGAAAAATGACATAGATGTATATCTGCAACCACTTATAGATGACTTAATCGAATTGTGAAATAATGGCGTGGAGATGTACGATACATCTAGCCAAACAACTTTTAATCTGAAAGTTATTTTGATTTGGACAATAAATTACTTTCCCCTAACACATCCTCAATATGGTTATCAAAGAGTATGAAATCGGTGTATATGGGCTATAGAAATTTTCTTCCAATGAACCATGCGTAAAGGGTTACCAAAAAGAGTTGGTTTGATGGATTTGAAGAACTGAGGAGGCCACCAAAACCTTTGAATGCAGAGGAAGTTTTAGATGCTCTGAAGGGTGTTGAAAATGATTTCGGTAAAGAGAAGAAACGTAAGAGGAAGAAAGTGTTCTTAAAAAAGAAGTCAATATTTTTTGATTTACCGTATTGGCATGTACATATATTTTAATTCATAATCTAAGCCACTAACTTAATGCAATTTTATTAAAAACTTTATAGGACATTTATTTTTAGTATTAATCATCCCTCATTTTTTTCTCTAGGCATTAGATATACGTCACAATTTGGACGTAATGCGCATCGAGAAGAATATAAGTGATAGCCTCATTTCCACATTGTTATATGTAAAGGTAAAATCAAAAGATGACCTCGAGTCTCGTAAAGATTTACAAGAATTGGGCATTAGAAAGGAATTGCATCCTAAACTAAAAGGGAATAAAGTTTACCTGTCGGCAGCACCTTACACACTCTCAAAGAAAGAAAAGAAAGTTTTTTGTCAAAGACTATATGATTTGAAGTTACCTGATGGTTATAGCTCCAACATTAGTCATTGTGTTTCAGTGGAAGAATGTAAGTTATTGGGATTTAAATCCCATGATTATCATGTTTTAATGCAACAATTGTTGTGAGTTGTTATACGGGAACTATTACCAAAGGGGACAAGTGATTTTTCACTTATCTTCATTTTTTAATGAGTTATGTCAAAGAGTGATCGATAAAAGGAGAATGAAAAAAATTAGAGGAAGATATCGTAGATATTATATGCATGTTGGAGATGTACTGCCCTCCCTCTTTTTATGACATTATGATTCACTTGCCAATTTTTTTATATCAGACGGTCAGAGCTTGTAAAGATTATAAGTCAAAATTATCAACACAGATACGAGAAGAAGTTAAAGGACCAAACTCCACTCTCCATCTTACATTACTCAAGCCTCCTGGAATGAAGTCAAATGACTGGAATGTGTTGATACCAAAATTAATATGCTGATGTGGACGAATCAGACGAAGACACGTGTCAATATACGTGGCACAATAGTAACGAGGAAGTTCATTTCCTCGACCAACTCATGTTCTCCCCGAGCAACGAGGATATACCGAGGAACTTCAGCACTCCGAGATACTCTAGCGCTCCGAGGAACTCCTGAGCAACGCGCAACTAAGGCGGTCCGAGCTGCATCTCGGCCATATTATTAATTGCCAGAATGTCAACAGTTTGACTATTCATTGAATGTTCATTATCTTGACGCACACGCTGCATTAAATGTATTACCCTTTCATATGTATATCATTTAATGTATCAACCCATTCATGTACAGCTTAATGGCTATAAATACCTTGTATCACCCTCATTCAAAAGGAGGAGGAATTTCTGGATTGAACTTGTAATCGAGAATTCCTAAACACTCAGCAATAACATAACAGTGGACGTAGGCCATTCTTATAAGGTTGAACCACTTTAAAAATCTTTGTCTCATTTTATTTATCTGTGATTGAATAATTAGAGCGATCTAATTTTTTACATCAACAGATTGGCGCCGTCTGTGGGAATCGATTGTTATTATCGTTTTTCACCAAAAATCATTCATTATCAATGGCGGATAATCCAGAATCTAGCAATCGAAACACTGGGAATGCTGGAAATCCTCCAAATCCCTCTGCACCTCTAGATCTGGCCGAAATTATGACGAATCTGGCTCAAGGACAAACCGCCATGCAAGATACAATGAGGCAACTCTTACAAACCCTTCATGGTGGTGCACCTGCACGTTCAGGACAGCAAAGTGGTCAGAGGCAAACTTATTTACTTTCTTCACGATCTAGGCGTACTGAGTCACGTCACAATGAGGAGTCTGATGATTTCTCTTATCAACCTGGGCGAACTTCGTCAATAAGGGTGACAGATACTGATCAACATATCACCCTCTCTCCAGAAAGACCCAGCGCTTTAGAAAGACTGAGTAGGGCGTCTCCTTTCAGTCGATTAGGCCTTAGGAGGAACAGGAGTCCACCTAAGACCACATCAAGGAGTTTTCGACAACCACCAGATCTAAGGTAAGGATCACCACAGTCACGACCAATCGTTCGTCAAGATAGATCTCAAGAAGCTACCTCAGAACGATCGATTGCTCGAACCAATAGGCCCGAGGAAGGAAATGAAGCGTGGAAAGGATCTTTCCAACGGTTGGAGGATAAATTGGGAGAAATGGCTAAAGCAAAGAACCCCCTACAAATAACTTTTGTTCGAGGAACACCTTTTGTACAGGCCATTGTGGATTTTCCTACCCCATCGAAATTTAAAGCACCCGTGATAACTCCCAAATATGATGGAAAGACCGATCCTGTTCTTCACATAGAACAGTATCAAGCTGCTGCTGACATCTATGTTGTTCCCGACGAGATGAGATGCAGAGCCTTCTCAGGAACTCTTACTGGATCTGCCCAGATATGGTACAACAATCTTCCTCGGGGTAAGATTTCAACTTTCTTTCAGTTAGCAGAGTTTTTTATTGGCAATTTCTGTTTTGGACCAAAGCCAGTAAAACGAGTAGCACACTTGTTAAGTGTTAGACAGAAATCTGGTGAGAGTACTAGAGATTATATAACTCGTTTCAATAACGAGAAGCTAGAAGTCATAGATTACGAAGAGAAGACAGCAATTACCGCCTTGATGAGTGGGTTGTTGCCTAATAAATTGTATTACACCCTGGCGAAAGATCCACCTAGAACTATGTCAGAATTGATGGCAAAAGCGGCCAAAATTATGAATGCCGAGGAGGCTATGGCTGCAAAGAAGAATATGGATAAAGAAACCAAGGTGGAAGACGACAAATCTAAGAAAAAAGAGCATAAAAACAATGGTGGAGATAAACATTCCAAGAATAAATGGGAAGTCATGAAGAAGTATGATAATTATACTCCTTTGAAAATGGGTATTAATCATGTCTTGGAGGAAATCAAGAACAATGAGGAGGTCAAGTGGCCAAAGAAACTGAAGTCGGACCCTGATTCGAGGAGTAGGGATAAGTATTGCGAATTTCATAAAGATCATGGTCACATGACCAAAAATTGCATAGCT
The DNA here is from genome assembly GCA_949130495.1 of Sambucus nigra. NCBI lineage: Eukaryota > Viridiplantae > Streptophyta > Magnoliopsida > Dipsacales > Adoxaceae > Sambucus > Sambucus nigra. The sequence goes on along the minus strand of OX422220.1, from coordinate 431,260,081 downwards.
CTTCAGAATGAGATTGAAACACTCATCCGAAGAGGAAAGCTAGCAAAATATGTTGATCGGGGAGGTGAAAGAAAGGATAACCACCGAGCTAGAGAAAGGTCTAGATCTCCTCGTCGGGCAGAGGAGAAGAAGAAGAGAGACCATGAAGATGATCCAGAAGATGACCCCGATCTCCCCAAGAAGCCAAGACAGCCAGAACGAGAGGTATTTTCTATACGTTTTGGGTCATTTGATTGTAATGTCATTATAGGAGGAGATGCAGGAGGAGGAGACCTTACTGCAGAAAGAAAGGCTTACCTCGGAGAGGCTCAAGCTTGTTCATATATTCAACGAATAAACCTGGCCGAGGACGATCGTCCGAGGAAGGTAAACAAAGAGAAGCTGATTATTGGCTTTTCAAAAAACGATTTGGCAGGTGTTCTTTATCCTCACGATGATCCTCTGGTGATCAAAATGAGGATGAAGGAAGTAGTAATTTCAAGGGTGTTAGTAGACAATGGAAGTTCAGCAGACATCATGTACTATTCATGCTTTGACAGCTTGAATCTAAAATTATCTCAGTTAGAACCGTATCATAGACCCCTTATGGGTTTTGCTGGCGAGAAAGTTTTTCCACTTGGGACGATCAAGTTGGACATATTCATTGGAACTTGGCCCGCTTGTCGAACAGAAAGAATACGCTTCTTTGTGATGGATAAGAATGTGCAGTCAGCCTACAACATCATCATGGGAAGAGTTGGTTTGAAGAAGTTCGAAGCGGTTCCATCTACAGTACATCAATGCTTAAAATTTCCAACAAACTTCGGAGTAGGAGTTGTGAAAGGTGATCAAAAAGTAGCTCGGGAATGCTATTATTCATCTGCCGAGCAAGAGGAGCTTGAAGAATCAAGGAAAAAGACTATTACCTACCAGGTGGAGGAAGGTACAGAAATTGAAACTCTTGATCCCAGGGATGAATCCCAACTTGTAAAAGGACAGGTGGTAGAATCTACAGAAAATGTTATTCTGGACGAGGAGCACCCTGAACGAGTAACCCAGATAGGTTCGTCGTTGGATGCTTCAATAAAACAAGAGTTGATAATATTCTTAAGAAACAGGAAGAAAACTTTTGCATGGAGTCATGAGGACATGCCGGGAATAGATCCAGACTTCTTATGTCACGAACTCAATGTGAATAAGGAAATCAAGCCTGTAAAGCAAAGAAGAAGGGTATTTAGCCCCGAGAAGAATCAAGCTATTCAAGAGGAGGTCGACAAGCTCCAGAAAGCTCAATTCATTGAAGATGTGAAGTACCCGGACTGGTTGGCGAATGTGGTGATGGTGAAGAAGAAAAACAACAAATGGAGAATGTGTGTTGATTTCACTGATCTTAACAAGGCCTGCCCAAAGGATCATTTTCCATTGCCCAGAATTGACCAGCTAGTGGATGCTACCTCGGGGCACGAACTGCTTAGCTTCATGGATGCTTACTCTGGTTACAACTAGATCAAAATGAAACCATAAGACAGGGAAAGTACTTCTTTTATTACCCCTAGGGGAACTTATTGCTATAATGTTATGCCTTTTGGTTTGAAAAATGCAGGGGCGACATACCAGCGGCTGATGAATAAGGTTTTCACCGAACAAATCAGTTGCAACATGGAAGTCTATGTTGATGATATGCTGACAAAAAGCAAGAAAGCTGCAGATCATCTAGTTGACTTAGCTCAGACATTTGATCAACTAGATAAATACCAAATGAAGCTCAACCCGACGAAGTGCACATTTGGAGTACGAGAAGGAATGTTTCTCGGATACATTGTCAACCAGCGAGGCATTGAAGAAAATCCAGATAAGATCAAAGCTCTTTTAGGGTTACGATCTCCAACAACAAAGAAGGAAGTGCAGAGTCTTACAGGACGAGTTGCAGCGCTCAACAGATTTGTGTCCCGAGCAACTGACAAATGCCTCCCATTCTTCAAAACACTTCGAAAAACTTTCGAGTGGACTGATGAATGTGAGAAGGCCTTTCAAGACTTGAAAAAGTATTTGGGAGCACCTCCATTATTGTCCAGGCCAATAACAGGAGAGACGTTGTATTTGTATCTGGCAGTATCAGAGAATGCAGTCAGTTCAGCATTGATCAAATTGGAGAATGGAGTCCAGAAACCAATTTATTACACAAGTAAGGCTTTCCGATGTGCAGAGATCAGGTACCCAAAGTTAGAAAAATTGGCATTGGCATTAATTGAAGCAAGTAGAAGAATGAGGCCATATTTCCAGGCCCATACCATCATTGTGTATACCGACATGCCATTGAGACAAGCCCTTCACAAGCCAGAAAAATCAGGAAGATTGATGTACTGGGCAATAGAACTCGGTGAATATGATATTGTATATGAGCCCAAATCATCATTGAAAGGGCAGGCTGTAGCAGATTTTATAGCAGAATTTACATACCCTGATACCCCCGAGGAACAAAAGCTGCTCGCTGACCAACCTATGGATGTTACAGGATCAACATACAACCAACTCCGGTTGGTAAAAGGGCTTGTGGATGTAGAAGGATCATCAACTTTAAACTCAGACCAGCTCCGGTTGGTAAAAGAGCGAAAAGAGATGATCGACGAGGAGCGAAAGGTGTCAGGGGAGGATGAAAAGAAGCAACAAATATTTCACCGAGGAACCCTGTCAGAGAAGGAATTTGAAGACGGATTACCCATATGGAGATTATATGTAGATGGCTCATCTTGCACAGTAGGTTACAGAGCAGGAATTGTTTTGAGCACCCCAGATGAGATTGACATGGAATATGCTTTACGATTCCAATTCAAAGCCTCTAATAATGAAGCTGAGTATGAGGCCATGATAGCAGGTCTTAATTTATCAAAGATTATGGAAGCGCAACAAGTGATGGTATTCAGTGATTCTCAATTGATTGTGAATCAGATGATGGGAACATATGCAGTTAAAGGAGAACTAATGGTCAAGTATCATGCAAAGGTGATGGAATTGTTGGCGAAATTTGATGCCATTCAGTTGATCAGAATACCCAGAATAGAAAATGCACAAGCAGACGCACTGGCCCGACTAGCATCAGCTACTCGTACCGAGTTGCGAAGAACGATACCAATTGAAGTATTGGAGAGTCGAAGCATAGATGAAGACCTGACAATGAATGTAATTACACTTGATTTGGGACCATCTTGGATGGATCCCATCAGGGCATATATTGAAGAGGGAGGATTGCCGGAGGATTAGCTCGCTGCCAAGAAACTGAAGTATAAAGCTGCTCGGTATGTGTTAACTAATAGTATTTTGTATAGACGAGGAATTATGGCAGGTTTGCAGAGATGTGTACATCCCTCCGAGGTGAAAGAATTGATTGAAGAAATCCATGAAGGGTCTTGTGGAGCTCATATAGCAGGTCGAACGCTTTTACAAAGGGTAATGACTCAAGGATACTATTGGCCAACGATGAGGGCTGATTGTATAGCCTATGCTAAGAAATGTGACAAGTGCCAACGTTTTTCCTCTATCCGACGAACTCCACAAGCATTGTTGACACCAATAACTTCCCCTTGGCCATTCGCCATGTGGGGAATTGATTTGGTGGGACCATTGCCGATCACCCGAGGAAGATTCAAGTACCTCGTCGTTGCAGTAGACTATTTTACTAAGTGGGTAGAAGCTGAACCCCTCATCGACATGACGTACGAGAAGGTATACCAGTTCGTTTGGAAGAATATCATCTGTCGATATGGTCTCCCTCATGCTTTCATCACAGACCATGGAACCCAATTTGACAACGAGGAGTTTGCTGCCTATTATCAACAATCAAACATCCTGAAGACCCATTCAGCACCAGGTCATCCTCAAAGCAATGGGCAGACTGAGGTGACGAACAGAACGCTGCTAAATGGTTTGAAGAAAAGACTAAGTGAAGATAAAGCTAACTGGATTAATGAGCTACAATCAGTATTGTGGGCTTACCGAACAACTCCCCGAGCAGCGACTGGAGAATCACCATATATGCTGGCATTTGGAAGTGAGGCTGTGATACCTGCAGAGTTGGGCCTACCAACACACAGAGTGCTGAATTTCAATTCTCCGATCAATGACTTGATGAGAAGACTGGATTTGGATATGCTCGAAGAAGTAAGAGAAGAGGCAGCCATTAGGAATGCTGCTTATCAACAACGAACAGCTCTGTTCTACAACAAAAGGGTGAAGAAATGCGATTTAAAAGAAGGAGATTATGTGCTAAAGAAGGTCATTCAGAAGCACAATAAATTGGAGGCAAACTGGCATGGGCCTTACCGAGTTACAGAAGTTGTTCGACCAGGAACTTACCGAATAGCAACTCTAGAAGGAGAAGAATTCAAGAATGCTTGGAATGCTGAACACCTTCGCAAGTATTATCAATAATGTAAAATGTAAAGCAGTTCCTTCATTATGAATAAAACGAGGATGTTTCACCATTTTCTTTCTATTGAAAGTTTTTCGGGGAATACTAGTGTTGTACACTACGCTGCTCGACAGCAAAAAGAAACAAAAAATATACTCCTTTGGTTAGGAGGCGTTCACTAGCGTGACCAACTAAGGTTGGTAAAATAACTAGTGTACAAGATAGTTCGAAAGAACACGATAGTTAAGACCCACGATCAACTCCGGTTGGTAAAAGGGCGAGAACAACTGATATACTCCTTTGGTTAGGAGGCGTACACTGGCGTGATCAACTTCGGTTGGTAAAATAACTAGTGTACAAGATAGTTCGAAAGAACACGATAGTTCAGACGCACGATCAACTCCGGTTGGTAAAAGGGCGAGAACAACTGATATACTCCTTTGGTTAGGAGGCGTACACTGGCGTGATCAACTTCGGTTGGTAAAATAACTAGTGTACAAGATAGTTCGAAAGAACACGATAGTTCGGACCCATGATCAACTCCGGTTGATAAAAGGGCGAGAACAACATTCTTATAACACCAATCTCGGTTGGTCGGGAGGTAATATTATTACAAAAGTTAAAAGTTCTTCAGAGAACAAAACATTCCAAAATGAACCAAGTATGGTTGGTCGGGAATAAAAAACCCATCAACTGTAGTTGGTCGACGAGGATAAATTATTGACCTTGGGTGGTCGGACACATTTATTGAAAATTTTTGAAATTGAACCAAGTATGGATGGTCGGAAATAAAAAACCCATCAACGGTAGTTGGTCGACAAACACTATTTAGCAACCTTGGTTGGTTGGAAACATTTTAAACAATTTATACTCATTACTTTATTAAGTGATTGAGCAATATTGATACTTGCAGCTTTTATCTTGATTTATGAACAACACAATATTATTATCTTTTTAACAGATACATATACACAAATATAAAGTGTTTGACAGGCACAAAAGAATAGCAATAAAGACTTGCAAACAAAAAATGAAATTCTTTCATTAAATTCAAAATAAATTACAGATTACATGAATGTACTAACTGTTACATTGAAAACCTGTTCTATTGGTTTCTTTCCTTTATTTTTTGAAACAGACTCCTCGCCAGCAGGAGGATCCTCTAGGCAAAGAGGAGAATTAATGAAATTAACATCTCTGAGCATTCTGACGTTCATCAAAGAAGGTGTATCCAAGAGATGCTCAGGACGAGATAATTCAATCTGGGAATGAAGGCTATAATCACCGAGGTATTTTGAAATTAAGCTACGAGGAATGGAACGAGCTGGGATCCAGGCCATGTCCAATTTGAAAGGTGGCACAGGCAAGTCTAATAACCCTGGAGCATGATAATCCCATAAATAATGCCCTTGCTCCAATTTTAACACACCTAGTGCGTTCAACCACCCCTGCTTATAACCTTCATTGTTGGCATGTTCAATACGAGCATCCAAATGAACAAGAGCTTCATTATATCCTGCCATCCAGAATTCCCTGGGTTGCTTATGAAATTGAAAGGTTAATCTATCCAATTGTTCGAGAAGGTTTTTGGCAAAAAGATCCTTAGTATGTAGAGCAGACTTCGTTGCAGTAAGTTGATCTACCAAGGATAGCTTTTTCTTGGACATTTCTGATAGAGCCCGATCTTTGACGTTTAATTGGAATGCTTGAGTTTCCAAAGTAGATTGGGTACGAGCCTCTTCGACATTACGACTAAGAACTCTTGATCGACTCCGAGCAGCGATTGGAGAACTTTGCTCCTCGGCAACATTTTGAACAGCTCTTCCTCGCCCCCGAGAACCTCTTCCTCGTCCCCGAGCAGTCCCAGAAATAGCAGATCTTCTTAAGTCATCCAGTTCTTGCCTTAATTTGGCATTTTCGACCTCTAAGAACGAGAAACCTTCATCAATAACTGGTACTAAAGCAGTGGAAGATGATGCTGCAGATTCATACTGAGCCAACTTTTTCTGCAAAGTATTGTTCTCCTGTTCCAACAACTCAGCAATCTGCCTGCAGGCCTCAACCTCACCTTTTAGAGTTCTTTCCCTAACATCATATCGAGCGAGGATCTTTTTATGGCCTGTTTCAGAAGAAAGCTGTCGATATCTATTTTCATATTCCTTGTGCAGCAAAGCAGTTGATTCATTATGTTGATTCTGAAGATCTTCTAAGCTACAATGAAGTTCCTCGATCAATTCGTAGTATGCCACATTATTGGCCACAGATCTATCAAGTAAATCCTTCAGGTACCGGCAAGCCTCAACTGCTTGCTCTGAGGCATCGTGACCAAGGATGTCGACAATCTCTGATACACTTAGGTCTGTATAACCAGCTTTATAATATCCATTGCATTGTCGCATCAACTCAGTATCAGGAGCAGATATCAATTCCATTCTGGCCAAAAACTAATAAAGAAGAAGGCAGGAGTTAATAAATAAAAGCAGACAGAGTATCAACAATGAAGAGGAACGAAGATGTATTTTATTAGATCATCAAAAGATTACATTGTTTGATTACAAATAATAAAAGATAAAAATGATACCGAACAACTTCACACCTTTTCCTTGTCTCCCAAGACTTTCTCGGGAGGCTGGGATGAGGAGCTCGGTTGCTCGGTGGTAACGGCGACTTGGTCTGCAGGAGTTGAAATTTTGTCAGAAGGAGGAGGCATGGAAGAAATTTCCTCGCTGGCAGCAGGAAGAAAGGCAGGGACTTGATCACCTATAGCCATGGAAGATTCATCAGAGGCGGGCTCATCTTCTTCTTCTTCCACAATTGGTGGAGGAGGACCAGGGAGGTGCAACTGGAATAGATCAGAATCATCCTTGATCTTCAGTTCCTGCAAAGCAGCTACCCAGCCATCGTGGAAGTATTTCAACTTCCCGTATTGAACTTGGGATGTCATCGCAGCAATTCCTTTATCCCATCCTTTCTCCCAGCCAGTGCTGAAGGATTTTTTGATTGCGACTTTTCTTCTTAGTTTCTCCGAGGAGAGCTTCACATCCAATTCTTCCTTTTGGACCTTGATATCTTGCAGGGCGGATAATTTCTCCTCTGCTTTCTTCAATTTATCTTCAAGCTCTCCCAAGTTCTTGAGCTTGACATCATACTTCTGATGTTCGACCTCTAAACCTTTTACTTTATCCTCCAAACTCTTTGAGATCTCAGCCATCTTCACCTTCTCGGCCTCAACTGCAGACAACTTTTTCTCCCAAACAGCCTTATCCTCATTATACTGTTGGCGAGATTCCTTCAAGGATTGGGTCAAACCCAGCAGAGCATCCTCTACATCTGACGAGGAGCTTGAAGCTTTAATAGCTTCATCCTTCTTCACAATATTATTGAAACAGTTCACCAGCTGAAATATGAGAAAAACAGTAAAAGTCAATACAAAATGCAAGCATTCAGAGAAAGAAAGAAAACCCAGAGTATGAGAAATTTACCGAAGCAAGGTGACGAGTAGCTAGGGATGTCAGCATATCCCTGGAAATATTTTCATCAATTCCTTGGACCTCGGGTATGATCCAAGTTTTTACCGAGCTCATTGCAGAGCTCGGAGGAATGATGGTTGGAACACCAACAACACCAGATGGTGGGGAAGAGGCAGTTTCAGCCAAATTGACTGAGGATGATTTCCTCAATCTTCTCAAAGGGACTTCAGCAGCTTCAACCAAGGAAGAACTCTTGGTCGGAGATATGGTAATCACTTCCATAGGAGCAACTTTCCTGCTCGGAGCCACTGGGGGCTTCTCGGCAGCTTTAGAGGGTGCAACATCCACTTTCTTAGTCCCCTCTGGGACATCAGTTTTGCTTTTCTTAGCCCCAACAGCAGAAGTAATGTCATCAAAGAGAGCAGGAGGAGCTCTTTTCTTACCCATTCTTTGACTTAAAGGAAGATGAGAATCTGAAGAAGAATCTTCTGGAGTTGAAGCCGGTTCAACAGGGCGAGCAGTATAAGAGGTTGTGTAACTCTTATACTGTAGCAGATATGAGGCAGACCTGATGTGTTCGTCTGCAACGTTCTTATGCAAACCCCAGATAAGTTTCAGATGCTTAATATTAACCTCTGATTCTTTTGGAGTTTTTCTTTTACTATCAACTGCAAACAGACACATAATGAAATATCAGTCATACATTTTGTCAAACATGATAAAAGCATAACTTCATAAGTAAAATAAAATGAAAAATAAACCTATCCCATTGCCATATGGGGGGCATCTGGGACCGTTGTATACTCCATCTCCAACTAAAGGGGCATATTGCCAATTTTTAATAACCAACCCATGTTCAAAATAATCTCTATTTGAGTCAGGGAGGTTAACTACAAGAGCCCTATTCAGAAACCTAGTTTTTAAATAATAAATATTATCTAGAGTGGCCCATTTATAGCAATACATAATTTCAGGGATCCCTATACGAGTCCCATGAGTTAGATTTAATTTGTGCACCCCATTAATTATTCTCCATGAATTGGGGGCTATTTTTGCAGGGACAAGATCAAAATACTGACAAAACTCAAGACACAATGGGTTTGGTGGAAAGGAAAAACCACATTCAGCAATGAAAAGACTGGGGAACCAATGTCCCTCAGCCAATCGAAAATAATCTAAAGGCTCAGAAAGAACCTCCAGAGTTACCCAGGAAGGAATGGAAAAATCGGAGCGAAACTTCTCAACAGACTCCACAATATAAACCATACTGAATAAAAGAGATATAGAAGAAAGGAAGAAAATCTTACAGGAAGAAATGAGGTATGTTGACAACGAACGAAAACTAGGATGAACGCACAAGAGAGAAGGAGAAAATAGAAAGATTGAATGCAGGAAATTGGAAAAAGAAGAAGACGGTATGGTTATCTAAGAAGTTTAAATACTTTGCCTTGGGAAGCGGCGAATGAAATGATTACAAAAAAGAAACTATTGAACTTCCGCCGGCTAAAAGGACAAAAAGGGCACTAAGATCGAAGCGCTCTTAAAAGTTCGAAAAAAGACGGATTCGTTGAATTTGGGAATAAATTTAAAAACGATGCTCCTAAAACCCAGGAAGATCATTCAATATTGCCATAAACCGAGAAAGAATGTTCCATACTCCTCAAAGTTCGAAATATGAAACATTGGGGGCTTCTGTTGATACCAAAATTAATATGTTGATGTGGACGAATCAGACGAAGACACGTGTCAATATACGTGGCACAATAGTAACGGGGAAGTTCATTTCCTCGACCAACTCATGTTCTCCCCGAGAAACGAGGATATACCGAGGAACTTCAGCACTCCGAGATACTCTAGCGCTCCGAGGAACTCCTGAGCAACGCGCAACTAAGGCGGTCCGAGCTGCATCTCGGCCGTATTATTAATTGCCAGAATGTAAACAGTTCAACTATTCATTGAATGTTCATTATCTTGACGCACACGCTGCATTAAATGTATTACCCTTTCATATGTATATCATTTAATGTATCAACCCATTCATGTACAGCCTAATGGCTATAAATACCTTGTATCACCCTCATTCAAAAGGAGGAGGAATTTCTGGATTGAACTTGTAATCGAGAATTCCTAAACACTCAGTAATAACATAACAGTGGACGTAGGCCATTCTTATAAGGCTGAACCACTTTAAAAATCTTTGTCTCATTTTATTTATCTGTGATTGAATAATTAGAGCGATCTAATTTTTTACATCAACAGAATGAATTTGTTAAATCTCGTTTGCCACCTGAATTTGATGCAAGTGAATTTGATTATTTATTTTTTATTTTTATTAATAGACTAAAGTCCACTTTTAGTATTCTCGTCTTTCTTGCAATTATATATGATTTCTCTTCTTTTTATAGGAAACAAGTGAAAAGTACAAGGAGGATAGAGCAAAGAAAATCCATCCACACACAACTAGTGGTAGAGGCTATGCAAGACTTAAGGAAAACATGGTATGTTTCCCCTTTAAAGTTGTATACTTCATAAATAGCTTACATTATTTCGTAATTCTTTCTTTTGCAATTTTGTAGAAAGCCGAAGACCCAAATAAAACTATACGTCGTGTTGGTGTTTGGATAAGGGGACATATGAGAGGAAATGGAGATCCGGTTAATCAAATTATTGGTGAAGCGATAGTAACGACTTAAACACTTACACAATACTTTACAAATTTTTTAAAAGCTATAATGTGTTTATTATATTTTTTTTAATATGTTGAATTCTTGTATTTATTTTATGAAAAAATGGAAAAAATTCCATCTCATGACTCAACATCGTTGAGAGATGATGCAGTAGTAAAGGTGCTTGGCCCTAAACGTCCGGGTCATGTTCGAGGTCTTGGATTTGAGGTGATGCCTACGAAGGTAGATGCGTCGTTACATAGTAATGCAAGAATAATGACTTTTCAAAATCAAATTCAACAACTTTTGGAATGGAAGATGCACATGGAAAGTCGAACGACACAAGGAAATGAACGAAATGTGGTATTTTTTTTTTAAAATTAAACATGATTCAATAGATATAGTTCTTCCCTTATTTTGTTTTTATATACTTTACTTGCAATTTCTTTAGGGTCAACATGAGGGTGGTGGGGAGGCCATGCATAATCACGCACATACTCTACAGGTTATTGTTAATGAATTATCTAAGTCTAAATAGTTTTACTGTTTGCAGTAATAATTATTTTTTAACTATTTTCTTTGTACTATTTATATGTGCAATCAAGAAAGTTCATGTGCACAAAGTTCTCCACAAATAAATTCTTCCTACAATTGTTACATTGGTTGGGGACTCGAGAAGAAGTGGTAAGCGTGGAACTTGATTCTGTAGACTCGAAGTCACTAGTGCTCCACTAAACCCTTGGGCCTGATTGCTATAAAGTATGGGTTGTTGAAATTTTAGTGCCCAGAGTGCGAGTTTTTTGATACTCGGATGTGTTTTTCACACTTGATGATGCAAAAGGAAGTACCATAGCATCGCCACATCGATACATTCATTTTGATTAATTATGTGAGTGGAATAGTTATAGTTCTTGAATTTATTCTAAGAATTTCGCTTTGACATTCTCTCGTATCGATTTCAGAAAAACATAAGGAATCAAGTGGGTATGGTGTTTCTTCATTGCCTTTTGGATTGAAGGTATACTTTGATTTTTTAATTTTTTTATTATAAGTGTGTTGTTAATTTACGAGAGTATTTACTAAAATTGTTTTCTGAACAGGTATTTATTTTTGGAAGATGTTGAAGACATTTTGGGAGGAATGTCTTTGAATAATGCTATAAGTTATTTTTTGAAGGAAGGTTGCATTTTAACTTGTTAGTGTATGCTCGTTTTATTATAATATATCCCATGCTTTTATGTGACTTGTAACACCGAAGTATTTATTTCTTCTACTGTTTTGGGCACGACTTCGATATTATGGTTATGAGTACTTATTATGAGTTCCTCTTAATTATATAAGTTTGTTTTAAATTTCAAGAATTGTGGAATGGCTAATTGTGATACAATCATATATGTGGGTATGTTAATGTTAATATAAGCAACATACAGTTGAGAAGCTAATTTTTATAAAAAAAAAATTATACACTTTTAACAACATATTTTATACATCGTAAAATGACAATAACGACGCTTATACCTAGTCATGTACAATATTAACGACACGTAGGTTCAGTCGTAAAATAGCATTCACGGCACATAATAAGTAGTCGTGGAAGGTTTTTTTGGGTAATGAGTTTTACAACTAGTAATTGGGTGTCGCGGATATTTGTTTCAACGACACTTGTAAGGTGTCGGGAAATAGTTTTATGACACCACAAATGTACCGTTATAGCAGACAACTTTCTACAACACCCCCGTTCATCGACTACATAAAATATGTCGTGAAAACAGTTTCACAACACATATCAGGTGTCATGAAAATACTTTTTCTTGAAGTGGATGTATTATACATTACCTCAATCTGATCACCAACATGGACAAAGAGTGTATTTGGTAAGTAATCAACAGCAACCCAGTTTCCATCTTTCCAAACCTGAAGTCCTGGTACCTCATTAGGGACCAAAATTGTGAGGCCAGACATATCTGTGTGGGGTTCAACCCCAAGGGCCAGCTCAGGTTGTGGGCATGGTGGATACATGTTTATTTTCATCTCTAGCTCTATTTTTTCACCACCCAAACTAGTCTTCAAAACCTTCCCATCCAAACCTAGTCCCTCGGAGAGCAGCTCCAATAGCTTATCTGTTACTTTCAGTAATTCCACATTGTATTTCTCTGTCACTTCCCTATTTGGAAGCATATTGCATAGCAACCATCATACAAAATAATTAAAAATATAGAGAATTAAGATAAAGATCATGTTTCTTCATATATTTGAATTTTTAGGAGAGTGCTTTTTAAGTTTATAAATCTAGTCCTTGTGGTACAATAGCATTTATTTGTGTAGTCCCTTTACAGTTAGGAGTTTATTTTTTTGGTCCGCGCCAGCGGCACCATTTTTCACTATTTTTCATGGTGTTTTTGGTATAGAAACTACATTTATAAAATTATGTGAAGTGTCCTATTTTTATACAATTTAAGAATTACGAGAACGTTTCTCCAAAACCCCGTTAACAATAAGGTAATCTTACCTGGCCTAAAAACTCAAAAAACCCAAATTATTCATTATTTCCCACGCTATAAACATATTTTAACTTGGGTATTTCGCAGATCGTCGTACTTAAACTTTCATTCTTCCATATTTTTTTAGGCTTTACTTTCATTCTTCCATATTTTTTTAGGCTTTGTTACTTTTATTTTTGTCACTGAATATGAACTTTTTGTTGTTGATTATATTTTTTTCTTTGGTATATATAGTGGGGAAGTTTTTACATTCAACGGTGAAGTTTTGGCATCTTTATGTTTGGAAAAACGATATATTGAAATTATATCCAAAAATTTTGAAGAAAAAAAAAATTGACGTAGCAGGCCACTTGAGATTTTCTGGTGACTTCTCGGAATATATCATCGAAAAATTTGATATGGCATTGGATGCTCCCATCATATTACCATGTGTCATTGGTAAATTTTCTAGTTGCGTAAAATAAAGTCATTATTTTAACTTCGGGATTAAATGTTAGTTATAGTAATAAGGCCGGTTTAATCTTTAATTGGGACAATTCCATGAGAGATACCTGTAAGAAGGAGGGTTCTTGGGCCACATTTCATAGTCAACCTTAGAAACAGGAGACATGATATGAAAATAATAGTCAATCCATTCAATCTTTTCTTCAAGATTTTTCGTCATCTTTGTCCCATACCCTTCAAACTTACCACTGGAAGGGTCATTTGCATAGATCTCTTTTTCCTCTTGAGGGAGCTTGAAAAACTGCTGCCCCACCTCTTGCAGTCGTTGGATCAAAGACGACGGAAGGCCGTGGTCGGTGACGAGGAAAAATCCCCACTCATTACAGGCCTCTGATATTTCGTTTACAAGGTCGTCATGTGCCTGTAATAGCGAGATCACAGGCACGGTGACGCCCTCGATGGCTTTGCTGTTTTCAGGCCTCTCGTGCACTGGACGAATGAATTGGGATGGTAGCTCAAGTAGGTCTTCGCGGGCTAAAGATTGTACTCTTATCACTTCCATAGTATATTTTTAATTTGTATTCTCTGTGCGTGCAACAATCTTTTTAGAGAATATTCTGTAGAATGTTGTTTATATGTATAGAATTGTAGGATTTAGTTGTATGAGGGGGCACGAGATTTTGGTACTCGACCAGCTGCTTGAATGGTTGTTGAACGTGAGGCTTGTCTACCCTTCAATCTATTTCTACTTTCTTCTCCATCCAAAATTGGAGGTTTAATAAAACATTATATATTGTATGTTTTAGAGTAATCCGACCTCAATAAGCTACTTGTGTTCGTATGGAAATTTTAAATCAAATCAAAACTCCAAAATAACACATTACAATTACTTGAGAAAATTGGTTTAACAACAAAAATTTTATGCTCTATTCCCATCTTTCATTAATAAGATCATCTCTATTTTTTTTATTATGTCTTTTTTTAAAGAAATTATTAAAAAACTAAGGAGAAAAAGCCTCGTACATGAGCTAATGAAAACGATAATAAAATACAAAAAATTAAAATTTGCGAGATATAGAACGAGAAAAAGGCGACTTTAAATTATATTTAAGTGCCGATTTTTCCTCTTTAGATAAGTATGGAAATGAATCTATTTGAGAACATTTAGTTTCCCCTTTGAGCTTGTTGTTGACCACCATGTCTCTATTCAATTGCCCAATCATACTTATAAGGACACTCTAATATGGACTTTATTTAGGAATGGAGTTTTGATTTCGAAAAATGCCTATTATGTTCTTCAAAAAAATGTTAGAACTGATGCTCATTTTAAATGGAGTTTTGATTTCTAAAAATGCCTAACAATGTTATAACTGATGCTCATTTTAAATGGATCTGAAATGCTTTTACCCTCCATAGAATACATATTATCTGTTGGAGATTGTTTAATAACAGACCTCCCACCCATGATCAACTTCAAAGGAAAGGATTCAGATTTTCATCGAGAAGTTCTCTGTGCAAAAATGCCTTGGAAGATGCTAATCATCTCTTCCTTCATTGTCCATTTGCTAAAAAGATATGGAGTTGGCTCTTCAATGCATTCAATTCTAATTCCTATATTAAAGACTCACCACTGCAGTCTTGGAAGGCAATTCTCAAAGTTAATTTTAGTACACAAATTATATTTATAGATTACTTGCTTTCTTGGATGTCTAGACTGCATATGGAAGAGAAGAAATCAAGCGATATTTCGTGATAAATCCCCCTCATCCCATCATTGCATTGAATACATTAAAGGTTGGTTGCAATCCGTTCACTCCCGCATTCGTGGATCCATGAACAACTCAACATCAGATTTATCCATTCTTCACAACTTGGGAACTCATGGAAATCTCATAAAAGCTCCTTCAATAGTGCTTCTTGATTACGCATAAATTATTTGCATTTATCCCCTTAATTTGGAGGCTTTTATCACCCCGTGCGGTGTAATTTGAGTTGAATTATCTCATATCACGGCTACTGATGACTTTTATCTAGTACATCAAATTTCATATATTTCTCTTACATTTTACAGGTATTTGGTGCACGTCAAGAAAAGAGAGAAACCTAAATCAATAAAGAAAGAAAAGAAGTAACAGTCAAGGGTAGAAAAGTAATTTTACACCTGAAGTTCGGATGTGAAATTTGAAGAGAAGTCAAAGTCCTTGAGTTCACAAGTGCATAGGAAGAAACGACACCCAAATCCGAATCCCTGTTGCAAAGATATGATGATTTGAAATTGAGGAGAAATCAAGAAGAAAGGAAGAAAAATTCATAAAAGCGAACCGGTTCAACACAATGGAAAATAGAACCGAACTAATGGACAAGAATTAGAACCGGTTCTACAAACTGGAATAAGCAAACCAGTTCGCCCATCAAAGAAGGAAAAATCTGAACCGGTTCTGCTAGATTAATATTTGAATTTTATTTCTTAAAAATTAGAGTTGTGCAAGGTTCAAACACTCAATAAAACGCGATAGATATATTCAATATTGATACGAGACCTTAGGAGGAAGTTTTGTTCATAGTTTTGGGAGGAGAAGAGAGAGAGAGAGAGTAACCCTAGTTTCAATCCATTGCTTATTCATACATTATTGAAGATCAAAAATTCAAGATTTCGATACCAAGTTTGTCTTCTCTATATTGTTCTTGGATGTTCTTCTTCTTTGTATGTTTCTTTTTTTTTTCTGGAGATCTAAAGCTTTCTGTCATGCTTAGTATTAATTCAATCATGATTTTCCATCCATTCAAGGTTAAAACTACGCGTATTTCCTACATAGTTGTGGTGGGCTAAGTTTTTAGCGGGTTGGAATACATGAACACAACCTAGGTAATACATATGGATATAAAAGTGAATAAAAAGTAATTCATCATTCAAAGGTTTGAACTTTATCAAGATAAAAGTTGTAGGTCTTTTAATTGAGTTTGTCCTAGGTAACCGGAATGTCTAAGGGTGTAAATGACTTTTTGATAATTTCTCATCCTCATCAAATATATTTTTTGATTTGATATTGTGTGGATTAAAGTCCTCATATGTCGAATGCTTCAAACGTATTTGACGTCTCTTGGACTGAAGAATTAGATTTTTGAAGCTTTTACATTCTATTCAATTACCGACGGTCCAGGGGAGTATACCCTAACTCCATTTTCTCTCATTCATTTAAAACCTGATTTAGTTCTTCTTGCATACATAGTTTACTTATGAATTTCGTTCAATCGCATTAGTTGATAGAATTTTCTCAAAACAAGCATCTTTTCTTTTTCATTTTCTAGAGTCACCCTAAGATTATTCGTCGTTCTTATACATCGTCACGTTTTTCATCTTAGTCCCTGTGTTCGACACCCGTATTTATCAGATTATAACTTGAGCGACCGACATACACTTGAGTCGATATAAGCATGCACTAGAAACACTTTTTGAGTCACGTCACTCATTTATTGGGAGAAGCCTCTTCAAGGGTGGTTAAAAATAAACACTGATGGCCTCTCCTTTAGGAATCCTGGAAATGCAGCAATTGGTGGCATTTTCAGGACCTATAAAGGATTTGTGAGAGGAGCTTACTGCTTTTATATTGGTATTCATTCAACTTTTTTTGCTAAATTAGTAGCTCTTATCACAGGTCTTAAAATGTCCATGATTTGATAAGAATTTCATTTGGATAGAGTGTGACTCTATAGTTGTGATTGATTCCCATAACTCTAATTCTTTCATGCCTCCTTGGGATTTAAGCACTATATGGACGAATTGTTTTTCTTGGCTATCCAATAAAACTTATAGAGAAGGTAACATGGTCACATACAAACTTTCAAAGATGGAAATTCAAAATCTGGAGTGGTGTTGGTCCTCTCCTCAACAAATTACTAGCCTTGTTCATAAGGATGCTCAAGATTTTCCAAATTATAGATTCAAGACTTAGCATTTTGTTTCTATTTTCTCCAAATTAGTTTTGGTGGAAATATTTATTGATTGCATTTTGGGCTTTGTAGAGGGCTTGTCTCCTCATGTGACTTTTCTTCTTTTATTAATAAAATTCTCTGATTAGGCCTCTCCTAAGCATGAGTTCCATTTAAAAAAAAAAAAATTTAGTATTGTTAAATAATTCATTTTCAAATTTTTTTAAGAGTGTTGTAGTATTTTTCAATATTTTCAACTATTTTCATATTTTTTTTACAGTTTTTAATTAGAAATATTTTTTTTCATTGGACAAATGTTTTTTGGTTATTCGAAATGTGCTTTTTCTAACTAAAAATCACTTTTGTTTGTTTATTTTTATTGGAAATTTATTTTTTTATTATGAAAATACGTTATTTTCTAAAGGAAAATTTGAAATATAAAATATGGATTTTGATCCTACAAATATGTGTTTTGAAACAAATTTTTTATTAATTAATTTTTAATATTTTTCCAAAATTTTAAATCTTTTTTAAGTATTTTTCAAAATTTTTAAATGGTTTCATTATATTAGTTTCTGATTATTTTAAAGATATTTTTAATATTTTTCGTACTCATAAATTTTTTCTATTAATTCCATTTTTTTAGAAGTTTTTTTTCTAATATCGTTCATAATTTTTATAAGATTTTCTTTAAATTTTGAGATATATGTTTTTATTATTCTTAATTTTTTAGAAAAACATTATATTTTTAATTTTTTGGCTTCAAGAATTTTAAAATATTTTCTCTAATGTCCAAAAAACTTAAATGTTTTCCTATAAATCTTAATTATAAACGATTTATTCTATAATTTTCATTTTTAACAACTTTTATATTAGTATAGACAAAAATACCTTCATGTTCACTCCACCAAACTCATTTTCTATCCAAATAATTAAGAGTCTTAAAATTAAGGAGTTATTTAAAGTCGTTTTGAATGATCAGGTTGTTAAATCACGAAAATAAAAGTTCATGTACTGAAGTGATAAGGTGGTAAAGTCCAAGAGCATGTATAATTAACCCTTTTTTCAACTAATCAAAAGCAAAAACGTAAACAATTTTTTCAATAAATCGTGCATGATTCACTCGATACATACATGGTAAAATATTTCACAATGATATTTATTTTTATTGATCACAAAACTACAATATAGTATAGAAATTGTATATAAATTATTATCTAAGACTATGTGGTTCTCGCGGAATTTGAAATACTGTGCGAAAGATTTTGTCGTGGCGTCCCAAATGTCTCGAGAGCTTACCTTGGAGTTGATTCTTTTTTATGTGGAGTAAAATTACATTATAGCCAGGGTGGTAGGTCTCATAATGGATCATTTCCTTGCCGATTTGTGTTGTGTATCATTTCCTTGGAGTTGATTCTTCTCATCGTGAATAGTGAGTTCCGTGCCATGTCAAGTTCATATCATGCTTAAATTTTGTATTCGTCACTTATGATGTATTCATACCATGTATAATCGGATTTATGTCACTCATTCATATAATCGTGTATTGATCAAACCTGTTAACAAACTAACGCTCTTAAGACAGCATCCAAAGTCTGTTAACTTTTTGTTGTGTTCATGACCTATTGACAATTCGTCGCCCTTTGGGGATGCCCCCCGCAGAGTCAAAGTTTATGTTTTACTCTTTGGAATTTTTATATCTTTTAAAATTGAAGTTTCACTTAATTAGACTCACTCTTTTTATCTACCATAATGGAACATGCCTGTGCGGAAAATATCAAAATTTTAACAAAATCTCAATTCAATATTACTTCATTCTGACTTTAAAAAAAAATTACAACCAAGAGTGTCTAGGTTAAGAAGGGAAGATTTTTCAGGTGATTTACCAATTTTTAGTCACACATCACATGATGCGCACCCACTTGAATCGCAACCAAATCTGCATAGCCAAGAGAGTTCGTCAAGGGTATGGTAAAGGGTAACAAAAACGATATTTAGTTATGAATATATTGTATGTTAAAAAAAAGAGGTATGAATGTATTGAAAATACATGAGTGACGCAAACACATATGTAGTGTTGTCAATATCAATACAATAATTTGTTTGTATTTGTGCGCCACAGCCTGTGGTTACTAATTACCCATCACCTAGAATTCTTGTTGTACCGGCAAAAAAACGTGAGATTGAGCTAACCTTCAAAACTTTGTAATGACTTAAAAAAAAAAAAAAAAACACACACACACACACAAAGAGTTCACCTTCAATTAATTATCATCAATCCATCCGTCAACTTGTTTAATTATATGCCCAAAAATGACAAATAAGATCACTGACCATCAACATCTTCAGCATCAGTACATGGACTTTTTATTTGCAATGGAGTAATTTGTCAATTCACCTCGTCAATATGCAATCAACAATTTACTATAAATTCAAAATGCTCTATCCAACTCTTTTACCTGTGTAATAGAAAAACAATATTTGTTATTTTAAAAAATAAAAGAAAAAAGCGGAAAATGAATCATTTTGTTTTTCTAATAAATAAAAATCGGTACAAAAAACAGTTCTTATTTTAGATAATATATAAAAATTGGGACACAAAAGAGAAGTAAAAAACATTTTTAATTTTTCTAATTGATAAAAATTGGGAGAAAAAAGACAAGAAAGAACGGTAAATACAAACTAGGAAAAAAAAAAGAGTCATCTTGTAGTTTTGGAAATTATACAACGTAGACTCAAGTGAGTCAAGAGTATAAGGCGCTTCAATCTCCCCCTTTGAAAATATGAGACAAAATCTCCTTTGAGTCATCTTGGACTCGTAGGGCAACAAATAGAAAAGGAAAAACCTATTCCTATACAAAAATTCTATCCACCCATTTCCTAGAAAAGAAAATTACATAACTCAACTAATTACAATTTAATACCCTATTACATTTGTTGAGAATAACTATATAGAATCCTGCAAATAATCACTAAGATCAAGCTTTTTAGAATATGTACAAAATAAATGAATTCACAAGACTCAAATTTCTCCCCCATTTTGTCTCAAATGGACAAAGGGAAAAACTATGCAAGCCAAAGAGTTTAATCACCACAAACCATTCCTATCGATTTACGCAATGAAATAAATCTATTATAATTCAAAGGTTTGGTAAACAAATCTGCGAGTTGCAAATCAGTAGGAAGATAATTGATTTTTAATTCCTTAGTCTCAACTAATTCGTGTATAAAATGATGTCTAATTTTTATGTGTTTTGTCCGCGAGTGTTGAACAGAATTTTTAGAGATATTGACCGCACTTTGATTATCATAATAGAGATGTAGTTGTTCCTCTTTAATACCATAATCACTTAGCATTTGCTTAAGCCAAAGTAATTGAGCACAACAACTTTCAGCGGCTATGTATTCAGATTCAGCAGTTGATAAAGAAGTGCAGTTTTATTTTTTACTACTCCAACCTCCCAAATTATTACCAATATAGTAACATGCTCCTGATGTGCTCTTACTATCATCAGTATACCCTGCCCAATCGGCATCAGTGTATCCTATTATAGTGCTAGGAGTATCATTAGTGTACCAAAGTCCTAAATTTAGAGTGCATTTAATGTATTTTATGATTCTTTTTACAGAAGTTAAATGGTTCTCTTTAGGATTATTTTGATAACGGGCATACACGCAAACAACGTACATAATATCAGGATATGAAGCAGTAAGGTATAGCAACGTTCCTATCATACTACGATATAAGGTTGGATCTACTGATTTCCCAGTTTCATCCTTAGACAGTTTGATCGTAGTACTCATGGGAGTTTTAACATCTTTTGCACTCTCAAGGCCGAATTTTTTAACAATCTCTAAAGCATATTTTGATTGTGAAACAAATAATCCTTCTGAATTCTGTTTGACTTGAAGACCCAAGAAAAATTGTAACTCCCCCATAAGAGACATTTGAAATTCTTTATGCATAATTTCAGAAAAAGATTTAACTTTTGAGGGGGAAGTTGATCCAAAAATGATATCGTCAACATAAACTTGAGATATAATGATATGTTTGTCAAAATGTTTGACAAAAAGGGTTTGATCATTTTCACCTATCTTAAAACCTTTGTCTAAGAGAAAATTGGAAAGACGCTCATACTAGGCTCTTGGCGCTTGTTTCAGGCCTCACAAAGCCTTTTTAAGACGAAAGACATGATTTGGATATTTAGGGTCAATGAACCCTTTTGGTTGTTCTACATAGTTCTCCTCAGTCAATAATCCATTAAGGAAGGCAAATTTGACATCCATTTGGTAATGCGTAAAATGTAAGTAGCAAGCTATGTCAAAGAGAAGACGGACATATTCTAATTAAGTAACAAGAGCAAAGTCTCGTTAAAATTTATTCCTTCAATTTGAGAGTATCATTGAGCAACGAATCTGGCTTTGTTTCTAATGATTATTCCACTTTCATCAGATTTATTTTTAAATATCCAACGTGTGCCAATATCCTTTTTGTGATCAGGCCTAGGTACAATATACCAAACATCATGTATTAAAAATTGAAGAAGTTCTTCCTGCATTGCAGAAATCCAATGAGGATCATTCAATGCATCATTTACATTCTTTGGTTCCACAAGGGAAACAAAACATGCATAATGAGCATAGTTTCTTAATTGAGATCTTGTACGTACAGGCTCAC
The DNA here is from genome assembly GCA_949130495.1 of Sambucus nigra. NCBI lineage: Eukaryota > Viridiplantae > Streptophyta > Magnoliopsida > Dipsacales > Adoxaceae > Sambucus > Sambucus nigra. Next base: position 431,238,005 of record OX422220.1, on the reverse strand, counting down.
TAGGGTTACCAACAATGCTATCTATGGGATGCTCTATAGAAACCCAATTAGGTACTTCAGGTGTCTCAATTGGTAAAGAATCATCTATTTCTGGAGAGTCATTTTCTAAAACATTTTCAGACTCTTCCACAATAGTTGGTTCTCTAGTCTTACTCTCTACAGTAGTGTCACTTACAATAAAATTTATGGATTCGATTAAGGTCTTAGTGCGAAGATTATAGACATGATATGCTCTACTATTAGGAGAATATCCTAGAAAGATAGCTTTATCTCCACGAATCTCAAATTTTGATAAGTGTTCTCTGTCTTTGCAGACATAACACGTACTACCAAAGGTTCTAAGGTACTTAAGATTGGGCTTCTTCCCATACCATAGTTTGTAAGGGGTTTGTTTAGAATTCTTTCTAAGATAGACCCTATTGATAATGTCACACGTAGTATGAATAGATTCTACCCGAAAATACTTAGGTAAAGTTTTGGCATGAATCATAACATGTGCCATCTCTTAAAGGGTACGATTCTTTCTCTCAGTAAAACCATTTTGTTGAGGAGTCTTAGGAGCACTAAATTCATGTTTGTAACCATTATAGTCATAATACTCTATAACACCAGCATATATGAATTCTCCACCTCTATCACTACAAATTCTATTTACTTGAGTATCTTTCTCATTTTCAATTCGAAGTAAAATCTTCAAAAAGGTTTGGTGTTAGACTTTTGTTTTAAGAAAGATACCCAAGTAAATATGGTGAAGTCATCAACCATAATAAGAATGTAACTATGTCCACAAAGACTAATAGTTCGAGAAGGACCCATTAGGTCCATATGGATGAGCTCCAATGGTTTAGAGGTAAGGATATCTCTAACTTTCTTATGAGGGGCCTTAACAATTTTTCCTTCTTGACATGATCCATAGATAATATTAGAAATATGTTTGATCTTAGGAATACCTCTAACTATTTCTCGTGAAGACAATCTACTAAGATTTTCGTAATTTATGTGACCCATTCGATTATACCATATCTCATTTCCATCCATTCTGGCAATGTTACAGACTTCAGCACTATTTTGGATAGTATAATAATTGTCCGGAGTCCTATAATTATGCACTCACCTTTTTCATTTAAAAATTTGTAATTATTCTTTGAAAAGGTGACAGTATGATTTGAGTCACAAAATTGCGAGATACTAAGTAGGTTAGCCTTAAGACCATTTACTAGAAGAAAATTTTCAAGTAAAGGTAATCCTTCTTCTTGGATTGTTCCTTTACCAATGATTTGAGATGATACACCAACACCAAAAATAACTTTTCCACCAACAAATATGGTTTTGTTTAAAAGTTTGGTACCATCCCCACTCATGTGCTTTGAACATCCATAGTCTAAATACCAACCAGAAGGAGTGTGTTCAGCTTTTAAAGCAGTAACCACAATGTTACACTTCATCTGGGGTAATAGTTCATGTTTTCTAACCCAAAAAACTCGTGTTTTCATTTTGCGCTTATTTTCTCTCATTTGATAAAATTTGCTAGCATTAGATTTTTGTTGAAAAATGTTATGCGCACGAGGTTGAATTTTATGGAAAGTATGAGCATTTGGTTTAGAAAAGTGTCAAGGAACCCTTCTTCAAAATGATCTTTTAGGTTTCGTCTTTCTCTTTCTATAGTTAGAGTTTTTGTCTCGTTGTCTAGGGAGAACATAATTGTTACGACTTCTCCTAGAATAGTTAAAGTTTTGGTACACAGGGGTATCATAGACAGGGTTGACTAAACGTCTAGAGTAACAACCTTCAAAGGAATGACCATATAAGTCACAGTAAGAGCAATATAAATTGCTCGAAGAGGGTATCTCCTTAGGAAATTCTCTAAACATAGGCTTCATGGAATTTTGGGGTTGAACCTTATTCCTAGGGAGAACGGTTTGAAAGGCAGAATTACTCTTCCTAATTGAGGGGTAGAAATATTTAGTCTTAGGTGGACTTTCACACTTAGAGCAACTTGATTTCCCAATATCAAACTTTGGTTGTTTTTCATCAAACTCATTTTTCAAAAAATGAAAATCTGGAGAAGTTTCTATAGGTCTTTTGCCTCCTGACACAAACTTAATTGATTCAAAGTTTTTAATTTGTGTCTCTAAATAATCCTATTCCAGTTCGATCATCAGAATTGGTTTTTGAATCAACAACAAAATCATCAAAATAATTTGAATTATTTTCAAATTTTGTAAATTTTTTAAAAACAGTTGTTGTCTTTTCTTTGGATTGTTCCAATTCTAATAATGTCCTTTTATATTTTTTCTCCAGAGTTTCATTTTCTTCAATCAAATTCTTCAATTTTTGATAAAAAATTTTGACTTCATTTTCATGAGTTAGACATTGGGTGGTATACTCTTCAGCGTTAAGTTTAACCATCAGACTTAAGTCTTCTAATTTCTTAGTGAGATCTTTCACTATCTTCTCTAGTTTAGTGCTTTTCTTTAGGGTTTTCTCACACTACTACATAGCTTAGTCGGATACACTACTACATAGCTTAGTCGGATATTGATATCCGATGGTCCAAGACTAAACATAAAATAATACCCTAACAATACGGTGGCCATCCCCGATCCTCGCGGTGGGCGGGCGCGTGAGGGAGGATCCTAGGTCCCGCGCATCCCTCGCGGGAGCGCTTCAGCGGACGTCATTTGGGTGAGGTGAAAAATGTAGAGAGATGGAGTCTCCAGTCTATTTTACTCAAAACAGACAAAAGAAAGGGAGCCATCCCAAAGGACATCATCCAAAGACATACTGATACATACAAAACCAAAAATTATATGAGAAGGGTCCGATGCTAAGTTACGAAACGGAAAGGTGTTAGGCACCCATTTTGCCCCTACGGTCTCTCATGGATTTTTGCTATTTTCCTTTTATTTTCCCCGTGATATGTGTGCGTGTGTATATATAATGGAGATAGGAATCCTCGACTTGTATCATGGAAGATATAAAGCGAGTCATCCGTAGGAAGGTATAAAAATAATATTAGAAAATAGGATTTACGCGATTATCCTTACGTTGATCGTTATGATGGAACGATAACGTATATGGAATAATATGCCACTAAGAACAAATATATGCATATATAAATATATGTAATATAAGAGAGTGGAGTTTAGAGAAAATAGAAAATGAGAGAAAAAGTAAAAATAGGATTCGAGTCTCGGGTTTTACCCCGAGACGCCTACGTAGCCTATAGAGGCATCAAAGTCCAATGAGTTCGCATGTAAAATGAGGGGTGGGGTTATCCCATAAATCCAAACATGGACTTATCTTATTTGTGGGTGTGTGTGTGTGTAGAAAAAGTGTTTTAGTTGTGAGAAAAATGTGAGAAAAGTGTGAGAATCCCTATTTGGAATTTATGAGGAAACCCTATTTTTCTTGTTTTTTGGGTTTTTATTTATATGAAAAATAAGAGATGTGCAATAATAATAAATAAAAAGTATATTAGGACGTGTGAGATAAGATAATGAAAGTGCTAAGTAGTAAAACAAGTCATTGGAAATTTAGGAGAATTTGAAGAGAAAGTTGAGAAAGTTGGACCTTCTTGAAGATCTTGAGCTTGATCTTGAATGTTGGAGAGCAGCCCTTAGACTTGGATGATGATGGAGGGTAATGAATTCACCAAGTTTGATGAAAAGGATGATGAAAAGTGAAGGATGGAAAGGGATTTGGGTGTGGAAATCACGCTGACTTCGATAGAGGTTTTCTGGATTTGTTAAAAGTGATATCTACGAGATTTGGTCTCTCCCTACAAATGAGGTCAAGGCCTCCTTTTTATAGGACCAGGGCGTTATCGATCATCATATCCCTTTTCCTGCCAATCAGCAGGTGCGTTTAGGCACACTACCGATAGGCAGGGTCTGGGACCTGCCGTTTCGTAGTGTCTTTCAGGCCTTTTCGAAAAATCAGCCGCAGAACGCAAACTGTTGATCAGAATCGTGTATGGGACAGACCATTGGAAAGGTAATTCAGATACCTTTGAAAGTCCTTTGGAATGATCCTCCCAGGTTCGGTAGTTGACTTTGGGTCAAATGTGGCTCGAAAGCATTCATCAGTCCATTAGACGGGGAATTGTCGGACACAAACGGATCGTTCATCCGTATTATAAGACAGAATCATGCACGGGGTTGACCGTTGGAAAGGGTTTCCAGTACCCTTCAAAGATTCATTCAGTCTCCATTGAGCTGAAGTGTTGAATTAGGTCAAACGGAGCCCGGGAGCACCCGGTGGCCTGCTGTTTGAGTTTCCAGAGAAAACGGGTTGTTCGTCCGCATGGTAAGTCAAAATCATGCACGGTATGGACCGTTGGAAAGGGGTATCAGTGAATTTTGAAGATTCATTCAGTCTTGGTCAAGCTGAAGACTTTGACTTTTTGGTCAAATAGAGCCTGGGAGCGCTCGATGGCTTCTAGGTCAGTACTCTGGGTATAACCTGGGTTTGTAGTGATGAAGGGAGGTGTTAGGGACCTAAGGAGAGTTTAGGTGGTAACAGAATTGGGTGTCTACAGAGCCCCTCGATGGGTGAGTTTAGAACAAATGATAGCCATCGAATAGACACCGCATGATGCCTTTGAGGGAGGATGACCAATTCAGAGGGTCGAGGCCGATTCTGAGGACCTAAGGGAGTGAGGATGACCAATTCAGAGGGTTAGGGCTGATTCTGAGGGCCTGAGGGGGAAATACTAATAATGGTTTGAAGGAAACGTTTAGGTAAATTCCTAAGGAGGTGTTGGGGATGACCAATTCTGCGGATCGAAGCCAATTCTGTGGGCTTAAGTTGAGATGACCAATTCCACAGGTCAAAGCCTATTCTGTGGGCTTAAGGTGGGATGACCAATTCTGCGGGTCGAAGCCAATTCTGAGGGCTTAAGGTGGGATGACCAATTTTGCGGGTCAAAGCCAATTCTGCGGGCTTAAGTAGAGATGGCCAATTCTGCGGGTCGAAGCCAATTCTGAGGGCTTAAGGTGGGATGACCAATTCTGCGGGCTTAAGTAGAGATGACCAATTCTACGGGTCGAAACAAATTATGCGAGCTTAAGTAGAGATGACCAATTCTGCGGGTCGAAGCCAATTTTGCGAGATTAAAAATTAGATGACCAATTTTACGTATCGAAGCCAATTCTGCGAGCTTAAAGATGAGATGACCAATTCTGCGGGTCAAAGCCAATTCTACGAGCTTAGGTGGGATGATCAATTCTGCGGGTCGAAGCCAATTTTGAGGGCTTAAGGTGGGATGACCAATTATGCGGGTCGAAGACAATTCTGTGGGCTTAAGTAGAGCTGACCAATTCCGCGGGCTTAAGTAGAGATGACCAGTTCCGCAGGTCGAAGCCAATTCTGCGAGCTTAACTAGAGATGACCAATTCTGTGGGTCGAAGCCAATTCTGTGGGCCTAAGTAGAGATGTTCTTAGGGAACTCTGACGGGGAGATTATCTTGAGGTTTTGTTTTAGGCTGGGGAGCCGATTGCTGGGGAAATATTTTGTATCCTCTGAAGGAATAGCCAAAATTCCACTGGGGAGATTTAGGTGGCCCAGGTTTTGGATGCATTTCTTGGGGAAAATTGAGGCCTTTAGGGCATAGGGGTGATCTTTAGAGATCCTCCGAGGATGTTGTCGGGAGGAGTTTTACTTGGTTTTTGAGAGTTCCGCTGGGGAAATAGGGGTTTCGCTTGAGGGAGTGCGAAATTTTCTTAGTGAAAATGTTCTAAACCCTTCCTGGGATTTTTAAGAATTTTTTGAGAATTTTTCAGGATTGTCTAGTATTTCCTGGGAATTTTTGTACGAAATTTTAAGGTGGGTGTCGATTGACATGGTGCAAAGGGTGCCATTCAGTAGTGGCACGGACTTTTGGACTGCCTCGGGAAGGTAAGGGGTCAGTGCCGATCGCTGGGTGGGGGGTCAATGCCGATCGACATGACCCTTGGCATCCTATATAAAGGGGGTACATTCCCCTCATTTTTCACAGCTTCCTGCTTTCTTTCATTCTGTGATTTTCCTCTGTAAATCGTTCTAGCATTCCGATCTCTAAGAAATGGCTGCCTTTGTGAGCATTGCAGCGCATAGGGAATGGTTGACTGTCGATGAGTGGGCGAACGTGGAGTGGAGGGCCAGGGCGCCTCTTACTTTGGGGAGTGAGAACTCCTTTGACGCATTGGAGCCGGTTGCGGATGAGTTGACCTTGTTGTGGGAGTCGTCGCATCATCGCTCTTCTAAGGTGGTGAGTCCTCGCGGTTATGTAAGCAACCTAACTTTTGGCATTCTTCTCTTTTTGGTGATTTTTTCTTTTCTTCTCGAATTTTGACAAGTTTTTTTTTCTTTTGACAGTCTGATATCTCTTTGAAGAACATGCGTGCCCGTGGGATGATGGGGCTTAAGGACGTTTGGGAGCATCTTCCACCCGTGGTGTGTTGGGTGGTATCATTAGCGAGTTTTGGGAGGTTGGCATCTGCGCTGGATGAGACGCCTCGTTCGACAACGGTCCTCTGCGCTTTGGGGGAGAGGTGGTGGGATATGTAACACCCCATATTTTTGACGATTTAAATAATGATGTGATTAATTATTATTATGGGAATAAGTATGCGATTAATTATTGTTGTTGGATTAATTAAATTAAAATGTGAGAAATTAATTTGTTATTAATCCGGATTAAAATAATTATTAACTAGCGCGCCAAGGGTTAATACTTATTGTTGAGAATTTTGAATATTACTGTGTGATATGTAATATGAAATTATAACATTTGATAAATTGTCGGAAGTGAGAAATACGACAGTTTGGTAATTTAAGTTTGACACGCGTGTGAGTCGTGTCGGGACTAATTGAATAGAATAAAAAGAGAATTTATTTTTATTAACTCGTATGGTTATTTCTAGTGCGCCGTTGAGTTCGAGAGGGTCGAGATAGTCAAAATAGTATATCCGGGTATTTAGTTTGGGTCCCGGGGAAATTTTAGGCCTAACCGGCGTCCCGAGAGGGCATTATGGTAAATTGGATTTTTAGGCTTAATTAATGGACGAAAATTAAGAGTTAAATAATCATCCAAAGAAATTCCATTAGGGTTAGAAAGCTACAGGAAGTAAGAACGGCCATAGGAAGTGTGAGGGAGACCTATTTCCAAGAGAAGAGGGCCAAATTGATACCACCTTGCATAACCGTGACCACCAACGCGTAGATCGAGAAAAGAGGAACGCGTATATACCAACATCACCAACGGATCAGACCGTCATATCCGAGGCAAGTGTTTATTACTTGCTTTATTTAGCAATAATCATACTCATGTTAGTGTAGGTTAATTCAATCCTTGATTTACATGTTAATTGGAGGATAAATAATGATTAGAGGTTGGGGTAATTAGTTGTTAATATTTTGTCATGAATGTAGAGGATGAACTACGGAATTTGATTATATATTGATGAACAAATCTGGGTTGATTAGGTTCTTTAATTGGAATTTTGGAAACTAGGGTTCATGTGAATTAATTTGGGGGTTTCATATAATCTTGATGATTTATGACGAATTAATGATCCTAGGATGTTTTAAATGATATATAGTCTTGTTATTATTGTTTGGGATTGATGATGAGATGATGGGAATTAAACTATAGAGGTTTTAGGCTTAAAAATGGAGGAAAAACGCTGAGATTTGGTGAAGAAGAAGAACATTGCAATCTCGCGCGAAGTCACGCGAAGTGGTTCAAACGAGATGAGGATCTCGCGCGATGTGGTTCAAATGACATGTCATTATGGTTCGAACGACATGTCAAACTGGTTCAAACGACATCTCATTCTGGTTCGAACGACACGCATTCTGGTTCGAACGACATGTCATTCTGGTTCGAACCACATGTCATTCTGGTTCAAACCACATGTCATCTGGTTCGAGCGACGGGGTGAATTTTGGGAATTTTTCTTGGAGTCCGGGTTTGAGTTTACTGGTTTATTGGAGTGTAAGAAACTACCAGATAGTAAATTTAAGTAAGACAAAATTTTGGGAAAAGTATGTTAGAGTTAATACTTTAATTATTTCGGTATAAAGAGAATATACCTTGGAGATTACGAGAGAGATAGAAATCTAAATATTTATACTATATGTAGCGTTGAAATTAAAATACGTATGAGAAGTATATATGTAGGTTGGGGAAATACCTATAAATTCTAATAGGATGTGTGCAGGCCTATTATGTGATATTAATAATAAAGGCACTAGTGATAACCCGGGGGTGTAAGAGACTTATAATTAAGCACACTAATGAGTGATAACTCGGGGGTGCAGAAACTCTATTGTTAAGTGTACTAATGGGTGGTAACCCGGGGGTACAAGGATGACTATTGTTAGGCGCACTAATGGGTGATAACCCGGGGGTACTGCATTATTATTGATAGGTTAATTAATGGGTGCTAACCCGGGGATGCAAGATTCTATTGTTTGGCACACTAATGGGTGATAACTCGGGGGTGCTGGATTATTATTGATAGGTGAATTAATGGGTTCTAACCCGGGGATGCAGAATTAGTATATATATATGTATAAGGAGGATGTGACTATATATATATATATATATATATATATATATATATATATATATATATTTGAACTTGTGAATATTTATACTGTGTGAAATTAGTAGACTTGGTAATAATAATAATCATTACATTGCACCAAGTGGTCTTAACCTAAGGGTGCAGGATTAGTGTATATATATAGGCATGATGAGACTATATATATGTATGAGTGTACTTGGGTAACTTTCTACTTTGTGAAACTAGTAGATAAATTTGAAATGAGAAATAAAATAATCTTAGTGAATAAAAGATTAACCAATCAGACGGTGAACAATGAAACTTAGTATGTGAGATAAACTATCTGAATAGCGTATTGTATGGGCGATACGGGAATACTACTAGTGAGCATAGTTAGTATTAGTATGGTTTCTGACTAGTTAGACTGGGAGGTATAACTAGGCGGAGATTAGATGTACGTTAGGCGTGCACAATAGACGAGAGGTGAGAAACTCACGTGAGAGTTCAATAACTAACATGCGTATAAGACTTGTTTTAAGAACCAGTTTTAAATACTTGCAAAATCATTTTTACACATCGGGCTCTGACCCGTTTCTTGTATCTCTTCTCTCTTTTGTGATATATATGTATTATATCAGGTGCTCAGCCACAAGAGTACTAGATTTAGAGATTTGGATTACTTGGCATGTTGCAGCTGTTGTGGAAGCTGTAGGTCCTTGCAGTAGATCCATCTATCTTTTCCATTCCGTTTCATCTAGACTTCTAGTTTAGGGCATATGTCGCCCACTTCTAGTCTTTCATCAAAGTTATTGTATTCAGTTTAGTTTATGGTTTGGAGCTTTGAACTGAGAGTTGTACTCAGTCTTATTTATTTTAGTACTTGATTCATGTTCAGTATTTACTATATTCCTATGTGTGGTAAATGGTTTATATTGTAAGATTTAATGAAAAATGGTTTTACTTGGTTTTACTAAAATTGGAAATGTTTTGACACCTAGCTTAATTTTATATTAAGTGATTAATATGTTAAAAAGTTTTTCGACAGTGATGCTAAGAATGAACCAACTGAATATCCTGTTTTGAATTGGTAGAGGACTGATCACCCTATATTTAATTGGGCGGGGTGTCATAGGATATTACCCACACATTTCATTTTGGCTTCGGGGAAATGACGGTGACTCCCATAGATGTGCAGCAGCTGCTGGGGCTGGATTGTTATGGAACACAGATAGAGGTGGATCGCTCTTTACGGGTGAGGCCGGAGGCGGCGCTTGGTGACGTAGGGAGGATAGTTTCTAGGGACTCCATTCGGCGGTTCTTGCTGATGGATGTCTTGCTGAGTAGGGTGGTTGATGTGGAGGACAGGATGCAGGTGAGGCAGATGGCCCGGTTGTTCATTTTATTGGTGCTGGGAGGTTTCATGGTGGCGTCGAGCGACGACGTTGTCCAATTGTGGTTCTTGCCGTATTTAAGGATGTTTTCGAACATCCCTCTCTATGATTGGGGAATCCTGACTTTGGCGACCCTCTATTTTTCTTTGGATGCATTCAGTCGGTGCTTTCGGCAAACTTTTACTGGAGCCACGTATCTCCTCGAGGTATTCTTTAATTTTGTGCATTTCCTTTCATGCATTCGCATTTTCCTTATGCGTCTCTTTTTTATTATGAATTCATGTCTTTGGAAGACGTTGTTCTATGAGGTGATTGGGTGCAATACCTAGCTGATCGCGCTGATGGACGATATCGTTGGGTACTTCTACCGATTGTATCGATGACGGTAGGCCAATCGACAGTCGAATGGATCTCTTTCTTTGGAGGCGGTGTTTCAGGTCTTGAATGGCCTGCCCAGTGATAGGGTAGTACTCTTTCCTTTCAATCTTTATTTTTACACATTCTGAATTTGTATTGACTTATGCCTGCTGGGGATTTTCTGGTGACCTTTTACCCTTGGGGGACAGCCGTTTAGGATACGGGGGCGACTCGGGTGAATGCACATATGAGGCGCTTGCTGGCGTATGAGTTTGGCCATTCTTGGTATCTCGAGGAGCGTGTGGTTAGACAAATTACTGAGGAGGAGGTGGTGGTGCCACCTTCGCAGCCTCCTACGTCTATGAGGCGGGAGCGACTGCTGCCGAAGGATGCGAGGATCGCGATGATGATCGGCGAGTCCTACTTGTTGTACACTGATACGGCCGCGTCGTATGACTATATGTACTTTTTTACGAGCTGGTTGATGGCGTCCAGTATGTATGATGCCTTGCCTTTCCTTCCTGCAGGTTCGAGTCGGGCAGTAGGGTCTTCCCACAGCGACGGTGGTCCATCGGCGTCTACGACGTTGGAGAACTAAAAGGTTCCCTTTGTGTGATTGCATACTCCTTCATACAACATTCGATGGACTGATGGAGGGATGGTGCCTATGTTGCACCGTCCTCATGCGATGGATCCGGAGGAATTGGGTTTGATAGAGGAGGTCCTTCATCCTATAGTATACCTTCTTCCTCTTTTTGGTTCCTTTTCTGTTTTGATTCCTTTTTAATACTGATTTTTCCCTTTTATTTGCAGCAAGTTCGGGTGTCGACCACTTGGCCGAGGGACATCAGAGACTGGATATCTTCGGTGACTGCCCATATTTGGGATGCGATCCCGGTTCCTTCTTGTTTGGTGTTGTCTTCTTCGTTAATTGAGGACTTTGGCTCATGTAGTGGTGGTGCGTCATCTCGCTATAGGGGAAAGAGAGCGCGTCGCAGGGGTGAAATCTCTTAGAGAGAGGGGTAAAGGGTAGGTGGGAGAGAAAGAGAAAGTGTGGGTTCAAGCTGAGTCCTGTTGTTTTTTGATTTTCTTTTATTTCCTGCAACATTGATGTAACACAGAGAATAAATATATATGTAATGCAATGGAGTTTTTTTTTATTATCTTTTGTTAATGGTGAGTTAATGCATGTACATGCGCTTTTTACTTTGCTGCTGAGACCGTAAAAAGAGATATTTTTGGGATTTTGAGGAATGTTTTAAAATGAGAAATTATATAGGGGTGGAAGAGGATTTTTGAAATTCTGTTGAGAATATCAATTTATTTTTTATTGAGCTTTTGATTTTCCCAAAAGAGGTAAAAGGAAAATTTCCAAAAATAGGGGGTTATCGATCGGCAAGTCCCTTGTCCTGCCTATAGGCAGTCAAGTCCAGTCCCATCAATTCAAAGCTTATAATTAGTGCCCTCTTCAACCTCTTGTACCTTGTGGGGTAGGATTACTTCCAATTTTTGCAGGGATTATGTCCCTTGTGAGGGTTCTCAAGTATAAAAAGGGGTAAGGCTAGAGTATTTTCATCACACCTTCACTTGTCTACTTTTTCTTAATTTTGCAAGATGTCTCTCCCTGGTAGCATTGAGTTTCTCAATCCCTCTTTCCAGCCCCAGCTGGCTAGCGAGGTTCCAATGAGGAGCCATCAAAGGCAAGCTCTCCCAGTCCCGTTCCTATCCCATCATCCGAACCAAGACCATCCGAGGGGGAAGTGAGTGAGCCTCAACCTCCCCGGGCGGGAACCACTCATTCAATCCCTAGCTCGAACCTCCCACGAGGAACTAGTTTGCTAACTACCTCGAAGCCTTGGAAGCAATGTGCTCTTATAATGTCGACCACGATACTTTCAACATGCGTCGAGTCTTTTTATGGCGTAATTGGCCCATTAAGTGGAACATGCTGATGGCGGTGGTACAATTTTGGTACCCCGAAGACCATGTATTTCTCTTGGGGGTGGATGAAGTTTCTCCTACCTATGAGGAATTTTCTGCCATGCTGGGGATAAATCCCAGCGTTGCTGTGGCTCTGCCTGAATTTTCCCGTTCTCCCAGGGATTTGTTAGCTGGGTTTCTTCGTATTTTGCCTTCGGTAACTAGATCACTAGTTGCTGGAGGAATGATCTCCCTCCCGGCGGTGTTGTAGTCCATGCATTTATGGGAAGTAGGTGATGCTGGCTATGCTAGAGCCGTTGTTCTGGGCGTGGTTTCAAAATTGCTGCTAGTGACTGGGAAACTGCTGATGGATCCACAACTTGTATCCATTAATTCTTAGATGTCATACCATAGCAATCCTGTGGAGGTGATACTAGCAGAGACCCTGAACGGTCTGGATGCCCGACGATAAGGTCGTTGTGACTTCCTGCGGGGTAGCCCCGTGATGCAGTTCATGTGGTTGTCTGAAAGACTATGCCTGGCGACTCTTCTAGAATACCCTTTGTCGGCTGTACCCAACTTCTTTTCGCATCACTTCTTCAGCGTTGGCCTGGATATTAAGAGCTGGGAGAATTGGATTGTGGAGCATGGGGCTCGGAATCTGTACTAGTCAGTGCCTTGGTGGGGACATTTGCTGCCTCTTCTGGAGCTAGGAGAATACCCGTATGTGTTGCTGGTTGGTCTCAGACATACCTCTTTTTATTTCCCTTGGTGGCTTCTGCGCCAATTTTGACTGGGCACTGGTCATGCCACCTCTGACACTAAATTTCTTTCCGGTAAAAGATTTGACCGAGCGTCTGCGCATGCAACTTGGCTCTCTGTGGGAGAGTTAGCGTTCGTAGACCCGTCCCTCTCAGTCTGTTGGGAGAGTTTGGCATATCCACGGGGATTATATAAAGTGGTTATGGAGGAGAGTAGTTAACAAGATGTTGGTAGTGGAGACTGGACAAAAGTGGCTTGTCTCTTTTAACACCATGGAAGGAGGTGTTGTGGTTTTTTCGAAGCTGGTTCGATCTTATCGGTCCATGGAGTGTCTGCGACACTCTGTGTAGGCAGGGGAAACTTGGGGACCCCAGGATGTAGATGATGATAACGGAGCAGGCTCCTCTGGTAGTTGTGTATAGAAGTCTTAGAGAGTTTATTTTCTGTTGGGGAATAATTATGGGGATTTTATTTGGCTTTTTAGGAATGTAGGGGGAAGGGAGTTATCCGTACCTTTTCTCATGTAATCTGTACCGTAATTTCTTATTAGTGAAATAAATAAGTTTCTAATCAACCAGCTCTGCCTTTCAATGAATTTTATATCTTTGAATTATCTATACCGATTGCTAAGGCATACATAATCATTTTGTTCGAATATATGTTAGAATGAACTGTCGTTCTCGGAGATAAGAAAATAATAGTATTTTGTAAAAAAGAAAGGGGCCATGATCATGTAAGGTGTATGAGCTGCCTACGTACCTCTAGGGTTTTTGAAAAGTTTTAATTTTCTTGAAAATGGTTTTTGCAGAGTATCAGGCCCACGTAGTTCTGGGTAGGGGAAATGAAGAGTTTATTTTTTATTTTATTTTTATTTTTAAGAATAGAAGGGAGATGAGAAGAGCATGGCGGCACCGCCGGACAAGATCTTCTTCACAATGTAGGGGCCGCTCCAATTGGTCTTGAATTTCCCTCTGGGGTCCCAGATGGGCTCTACCATCTCCTTAAGGGCTAAGTCCCCTTCTCGGTCACCGCGGTCCTTGACTCTCTTATTGAATGATCGCGCTATTCGGTGATGGTATCCTTGTACGTGGTATAGTGCTTTTAATCTCCTTTCGTCTAGGAGGGTTAGCTCGTCAAGACGGCTTTGGCACCAGTCTTCTTCCCTGACCTTTCTCTCAAGCATGACGCGCAATAAGGGTATTTCCTGCTCCACGGGTAGGACTGCTTCCTTATCGTAAACTAGAGAGTAAGGGGTAGCCCCGGTAGAGGTTCGAATTGAGGTTCGATAGTCATAGAGGGCGTACGGGATCCGATTGGCCCAATCTCGATAACTTTCAGTCATCTTGCTGATGATGGCTTTGAGGTTCTTATTGGCGGCTTCAACTTCACCGTTTGTCAGAGGTCGGTAGGGAGAATATTTATGTCTCTGAATCCCATATTCGTTGACCACTTCTGTAACTTTTTCCTTGAAATGCAACCCGTTATCTAACATTAGCTCGTGCGGGACCCCATATCGATAGATGATGTTTTTCTTGATTAATTTGGCCACTTTCTTAGCGTTCAGTAATGCGTATGACTTAGCTTCGACCCATTTGGTGAAGTAATCAATGGAAACTAGGATGAATTCATGCCCGTTAGAAGCCTTTGGTGTAACCTTCCCTATGATGTCGATACCTCAGGAGGAGAACGGCCAGGGACAAGTCATGTTGTACAATTCATGCGGAGGTAGGTGCTGAATGTTGGAGAAATATTGGCATTTGAGGCATCTCCGAGCATAGGCGGTGCAATCCTGGGCCATAGTGGTCCAGTAGTAGCCTTGTCGGATGATCTTCTTAATAAGCATGTCACCGTTCATGTAGGGTCCGCATTGCTCGCTATGGATCTTCTGCATTATCTTTTCGATGTCAGCCCTTGCGATACAGTGCAGATGAGTTCCATCAAAGTTCCTTTTGAGTAGTGCCTTATGACAGATGATGTACTGGGCAGCCAGTCTTCGAAGGGTTACTCGATCTTTCTTATTAGAACCCTCGGGATACCTACCATTCTTGAGGAGGCGCTAGATATCATAGTACCAATAATTGGTTAACTCGGGATCTTCTATGGTGACGAGCTCAATGTGGTAGCAATGGGTTGGTTTGTCTTGCTTTTGA
Organism: Sambucus nigra; assembly: GCA_949130495.1. Taxonomy (NCBI): domain Eukaryota; kingdom Viridiplantae; phylum Streptophyta; class Magnoliopsida; order Dipsacales; family Adoxaceae; genus Sambucus; species Sambucus nigra. The sequence goes on along the minus strand of OX422220.1, from coordinate 431,222,872 downwards.
ACAAGGAAGGGGGTCATTGTTATTCCTTTAGTCATGTCGACCATGGATGCCAAGGTAGTGAGAGCATCGACTAGGTTATTCTTTTCTCGAGGCAGGTAATGGTATGTGATATTAAATTGGGAGGATATCTCTTCCAAGTGGGGCATAAAAGGGTTGGAGTTTCTCATCCTTGACTCTCCATTTTCGATCACTTGACCGATGATGAGGGAGGAATCCCCGTAGACATCTAGGCATTGAATAACTTTCTTGAGAGAAACTTTAAGGCCTACCGTGCATGCCTCATACTCAGTTATGTTATAAGTGGAAGGGAAATCTAACTTGATGGCGATGGGAGTCATCTAGGGCGATCATAAGTATCCCAATTCCATATCCCTTCTTGTTGGCAGCGTCGTCAAAGAACATTTTCCATCGAAGGTTGTCTTGAGCGGTGTAGAGGATATTCTCATCCGAGAATTTGGAGACCCAGACATCGGCTTCATCCATGGGGTAATCAGTGAGGTAGTCAGAGATGCCTCTTCCTTTCATGGATTTCTGCGTGATGTAAATGATATCGAACTTGGCTAGGAGCATCAACCATCGGTCAATTTGGCTAGACAAGGCGGGTTCCTCAAGTAGGTATTTGATAGGGTCCATTCATGATACAAGTTTGATGGGGAAGGAAAGCATGTAATGTCGCAACTTTTGGATGACCCAGACAAATGCGACACACGCCTTTTTCCAAGCAGTGTGGTTAACCTCGTACCCGACCAATTTGCGACTGGCATAATAGATGGCTCTTTCTTTGTGGGAATCTTTAAGGTATTGGGCTAGCAAAGCCCCAGCTGCAGTGTCGGTTATGTTTAGGTATAGGAGCAAGAGGAGACCAGGCTGTGGTGTCATGAGTACTAGGGGTTGGGTCAGATATTGTTTGATTCGGTCAAAAGCTTCTTGGCATGCCTCGTTCCAAACCTTAGTTGAATCCTTTTAGAGGAGTTTGAAGATAGGTTCGCAGATGGAGGTTAACTGACAGATGAACCAACTTATGTATTGTAATTTCCCGAGGAAACCTTGAACTTCTTTCTCAGTTCGTGGAGGTGGAATATTAAGTATGGCTTTCATCTAGGGAGGATCTACTTCTATCCCTTTCTCACTAACCATGAATCCCAAGAGTTTTCCCTTTGTAATACCGAAGATGTTTTCTGTGGATTGAGTCTCATCTGATACTATTGTAGTCGTTTAAAGAACATTCGGAGAGAACGAACATGACCTTTTCTATTTTTAGATTTGATAATCATATCATCCACATAGACCTCAACCTCTTTGTGAATCAGATCATACAGGATGGTTGTGGTAGGCCCAGCATTATTGAGACCAAATGGCATAACAGTGTAGCAAAAGGTTCCCCATGGGGTGATGAATTCGGTTTTTTTCTTGGTGGTATGGGTGCATTTTAATTTGGTTATATCTAGAAAACCCGTCGATGAATGAATTAAGAGCATGACTGGCTGCGTTGTCCACGATCATGTTGATATTGGATATTGGATAATCATCCTTTGGAGAGGCTTTGTTCAAATCCCGATAGTCTACACACATCCAAACCTTTCCTCCTGATTTCGGCACAGGAACTATGTTGGCTAGCCATGTGCAATATTCGATTATACGAATGAAACCCACGTTCAACTGTTTGACCACCTCTTCTTTGACCTTGAGTGACCATTCGATGCGGAGCTTTCTTAACTTTTGTTTGACCGACTTGTAATCTGGGAGAGTGGGAATCTCATGTCGAGCTATTTCAAGATCGATGCCGGGCATATCATCATATGACCATACGAAGACATCCACGAGTTGTGTCCGCTGATGCTCGTCGAGCGTAGCCCGTATCCTAATCTCACGCAGTTGGCTACTAGAACTGAGGTTAATAATAACAGTCTCTTCTTCATTAACTTGAACGCGGTTATGTTTTTTATTATTAACATTATTTAGATCAGTTAAGAATTGTTCATTTGCAAAATCATCATCATCAAAAGTTTGATTAGAATCCAAACAGTTAATGTAAGGCACAACAAGATACTCAAAATCTTCATTTATTTCATTGATAGTAAAAACATCATTGAAAACCTCATCAAAGGAGGACTCAATTACATTTGAACAAGGATAGACAACAAAAAAAGAAATAGGGTAAACATTAGGATTAGGTGGGATTTTAACAGGTAGAACTGGCGCAGCATGCCAGTTGAGTAGAGGTGTATTAATAGCTTTAATCGGTTGGGACAGCTTCGGTGATGTAGTGCCTGAGTGAACCATGCAGAGTGTCAGCCCCAGTGTCTATAAGTTGAAGGAATCTTCGGAGTCACTTTCCTCAGTCTCTTTGGTGTCTTTGATAAGCGATTGCACTTGGTGTTGGGAACTTTCGGCCCATGGGTAGCTGTCTTTAAAAAAGTTCTCCATTCTAGGCTTCATCTTCTTGCCTGTATGGTCATACCATGGTTACGAAAAGATGCAAAAGGGGAAGTCTTTACCCTCTTTGATGAATTATCCATTCAAGGAGTCACCTGGGAAAGTCTGGATGCAATCTAATTTCCTCTTTAGTTAAGACTGGTGGATCATTCTGAGCTCTTGTTCTGATGGTTGGTACCCCGAGCCACAAGGAGGGAAAGTCTTCTTCAGTTCAATGGGCTCAAGTATTCCTTGCTGTCTTTGTCCTAGCCCCAGTCTGAGCATGAAGTGTATGTTTCTGAACATCTGAATCACGTTGACATTGCCATGAGGGTCATATTCTGGACAAACCCTTTCTTTGAAGTTGTCCCCTACCGGGAGTAGGAGTGGTTCAAATAAGAATCCTGATAGGAGCATATCATTTTACGCGTACTATATCTCAAGAATTGGACTGCTAGTACTTGCACCATCGGTATTGTTGTCGTCTCCCAAAATGGTGATGACTCGCCCGCCGGTGAAGACCTTCAATTTTTAATGGAGTGAGTAAGACACACCCTTGATACTATGGAGCTAAGGTCATCCTAGTAACAGGTTAAAACAGGTTGAGATGTTAATAATTTGGTATTCGATAACAGGGTTTATAGGGCCAACCCCTATTACAAGCTTCATAGATCCTATCACCTCTCGAATGGTATTATTGTAGGCATGCATAGAAACGGGGGTTAGAACGAGGTCACTTTCTTTCAGGCCTAAACATTTGAAGGTTCCCAGTAGGCAGACATTCAAGGAGGATTCATTATCGACAAGAAAGAGTGGCACGACCTTCCCCATAACTTCGACGGAGATGTTGAGTGCATGATTGTGGTTTATCCCAATCTTGGGGATTTCTTCTTCGAAAAAGGATAGCATTCGGGTAGAGGTCAAGGATCCGACCAAATTTACCACTTCTTCTAGTGTGGTAGAGGGAGGAACCGTGGGTCCAGTGAGCAACTTGATCAAAGCATTTCTGTGTAGCTGAAAAGACATGAAATGCCCCCATAGAGTGATGTTAGCTTGAGTTTTCTTTAGTTGATCGAGGATCTTGCTCTCCTCAAGGTTATTTCTGGTATAGGAAGATATTCAACACCCTTCCCCTTGTTATTGGCTGGTAGTGAGTTTGGGATCTGGTAATGCCTCCCTGATCTGGTTATTGATTTACTGAAGAAGGGAAGAATATGAATCCCATTTCCTCATCAATATCGGGTTGTTCTGCTACCTTATTTATTTCTCCGAAGAGTTCTTCGAATGATATCATCCCACACATGTCGGCTACCGGGCCAGTTTTCTCAAAAGCTTGTTCTTCATTTAAATCTTCGAATTCTTCCCCCCATCCAGTGGAAACAATTATGTATTTCCATGTAAAGTATATGCATTCCATAATTTCAACGGCTTCTTCATACAGGTCTTCCCATTCTGTGGGAACATGTGAGGGTGAAGGTACCAGGCGATCTTATAGATTCGGAGCCTCAAGTAACTCGGTCATACTATAAATGACATTATCCAAGCTGACTTCAATGGTCGGTACTACCCAACTATCTGACTCTCGGGCCCATTTTCGTGCTTCCAAAAATAGCGTTTTGAACCTCTGGCAATCAATGATCATTTGTGAGGGAAATTTCAACCTGAACTCTAGGAGTTGGTTTGACACTTCTGATAATTCCATGCTTCCATTTTTAAAACGGGTACGAACAACGATGCATGCTCTGGTAAAGAGTGACAATGCCTGATCAGCGAGGCTAGTAAGGTGTAGGAGGAAATATGCACAACTTTGGAGAGGTTTAGGAGAGTATATGGGTGTGATTTGAGTTGAGGGATCGAATTCTGGGTTCTCTTCTAGAAAGATGGCATTGGTATGATTTGGAAGTGGGTTGTGAGTAGTGTTCAACTTAGGGTTGGCTGGTGGGGTAATGGTACCCCGGTCAATTAGACCCTGGATTATGTTTCGGAGGAAAAAGCATTGGTCAGTGGTATGACCAACGGTTTGGTGAAAGGTGCAATGGGCATCTGCCTTGAAGTTTCTTGGGAGTGGATTTGGTAATGGACGGGGATCCAAAGATTTGATAAGGTTTCGGCTTAACAAGGCTTGATAAACTTTGGAGAGGGGAGCATGGAGATCGGTGTATTACTTTTGGATTGGGACAGGGCGGCTTTTCGGTGCCCATGATGTGGTTGGTTGAGAGATCTTGTTGATGGTTGAGACCGTAGCACTGACGGGATTGTCATATTTTTTGGGGGTGAACTGTCCGGACACCTTCTTTGGTTCAACTTCTATTTTGGTAAGACCTTCCTCGATTTCTACTCCTGCTTCTCTGAGATCTCGGAAGTGGGGATAGTATTGTCCTCCCATGGTTGCTCGGACATGGGGTAAGAAGTTATTCTTCACTATGTTGACTTATTCTTCTTCGGATGGGCGATTGGTCATGGTAGCTACTTTTTCCCTCCATCGGGCTATGACGTTACTGACTGATTCCCCAGGGTTCTGTTTGAGCAACTCTAAATCACGGCGGGTGACCTCAAGCTCTTCGTTGTATTTATACTCTGACATGAATTCTCGGGCCACATCCTCCCAACTACGGATTCTAGACTCTTTGAGAGACAAAAACCATTGGAGGGCGCTATCCTTTAGAGTTTGCTGAAATAATTAGGCCATCATTTCTTCAGAAGCCCCTAGTAGAGTCATGGAATGATGATAGCTTCGGAGATGAATAATCGGGGGTCCACTTCCCTCTAATATCAGGTAATATCACTTTACAATAAGGAGACAAGTGGGTGTAGTCCATGTAATTTCCTGAGATTCTGACTTGGTCAAACTTCTTGGTGAGCATCTTGAGGTCCACTTTGACTTTATTTAGTTTTTCTTCCTTCGGATCCATGATCATAGGCAAGTGAGCCCCAGGCTGGGCAAGGTTCGACAGCGAAAGCTAGGCAGGCGGCGGCCCATTAGTGGGAGGGGTACGTGGAGTGTGATGATACTCTTTGGGAACCCAGATGGGCTCGGGTGGACCCATAGCACGAGGGAATAGGGCCTCGGGCTCCTGAGGAATGGGAACCTGGATTTGTTGCATCTCTCAGACCGCAGTTTGGAGGTTGTCAATCTTAGACACAAGCTGAGCTAGGACTGCCGTTAGATCTGGCTGCACAGCGGGTACTTTATCTCTGTTCTCCATGGAAAATGGATGTATTACGGACTCGAAAGAAGTAGCAGGGGAACGGATAGAACTCTAGGGTGACTTGACTGATGACCGAAGCCAATAAGGAGCCAGGCCAAGGGTTTGCGATCGACCTGAGAATGCGTAAAATATGATTTATTTTTGACAAAAAGGGAATGAATATACCTTTTATTTTTTGACATTTTTTTTATTTTTGATAGAGAGAGGAGAAATGTTTTTGGATTTTTGATAAGGAAAGGAAAAAAAATGTTTTTGGATTTTGGATAAAAAAAGAATTTTCTTTTTGGAGACAGTCTCAACATGGTTATTATAATTATTATGTTTTCACTTGTATTAATTCTCCTAAATGCAAAATGAAATGCCGGACAAGACCCGAGCCTAGAAAAAATGGGTTTGTAATATATGCAAAGCTATGGCTGGACTTGTGACCAGGCTCACGAGCAGGGTTCCATTTTAAAAATGCGCGAAAATTCTGGCAGCAGGTCGACTCGAAATTTCGATAGAGTTTCGAGTAGAAACCGACAATCTAGCATGTGTGTCCTAGACTTTACACCTATATGCGGGTATGCAGTTGGTTGGGTGAATCGGAAAGGGTTCCCCCCTTTGGCATGACTTACACGATATACGTCTTGCTCTTGTGGGCAATCGGTATGTGTGGACAAGCCATTTGATATACCTGAGTGTACGTGAATTGCCTCACTATATACCTCGTGGGGAAGATACGCATGAGAGAGAATTCGATATACTCAGCGTACGTGAACGAGTTCCCTGCGATATACCTCCCGTCATGACTTTGGTCAAGCGGTACGATGCGGGGGAACCGTTCGATATACGTCGAAGGTACTTGGCTAATAGAAGGTGAGAGTCATATCGCTTAGGCTAAATGCGCCCTGCTGGACCAGGGTCCATCACGAAGTGACCCTCCAGTTACTGGGTAAAAATTTGGTAAATAACAATGCTCTTTGGTGATGGCATATGAGTCATGCATGATCCTCTTATTAGTATCTTATGAGAATGTCTTTTTCGATTATGCCAAACAGGGAGCAAAGTACAAGTACCAACGGTACACCAAGTATAGATGGGTGATGCGTGCAACATGTGGATATATGTGACCCTATGTGCACGTGGTGTGAAGTGTACATGGAGAATTTTCTATAAGTGTGAGAATAGAAGCATAAGTATGTGATATACATAAAAAAGGGGAACATGCAAAATTGGGGGAAAATATAAACAAACATAACACCCATGTAAATAGAGTCTAGCCCTCAAAATAAACTTTCTCCCTAGCGGAGTCGCCACTGTGTCCATCCCCGATCCTCACGGCGGGCGGGCGCGTGAGGGAGGATCCTAGGTCCCGCGCGTCCCTTTCGGGAGCGCTTCGGCCGGCGTCATTTGGGTGAGGTGAAAAATGTAGAGATATGGAGTCGCCAGTTTATTTTACGAAAAATAGACAAAATAAAGAGAGCCATCCCGAAGGACAGGATCCAAAGACATACTGATGCATACGAAACCAAAAATGATCCGAGAAGGGTTTAGAGGCTAAGTTACGAAATGGGAAGGTGTTAGGCACCCATTCCTCCCTTACGGTCTCTCATGGATTTTTGCTACTTTCCTTTTATTTTCCCCGTGATATGTGTGCGTGTGTATATATAATGGAGATAGGAATCCTCGACTTGTATCATGGAAGAGATAAAGCGAGTCATCAATAGGAAGTTATAAAAATAATATTAGAAAATAGGATTTATGCGATTATCCTTACGTTGATCGTTATGATGGAACGATAACGTATGTGGAATAATATGCCAATAAGAACAAATATATGCATATATAAATATATGTAATATAAGAGAATGGAGTTTAGAGAAAATAGAAAATGAGAGAAAAAGTAAAAATAGGACTCGAGTCTCGGGTTTTACCCCGAGATGCCTATGTAGGCTATAGAGGCATCAAAGTCCACGTAGTTCGCATGTAAAATGAGGGGTGGAGTTTATCCAATAAATCCAACCGGGGACTTCTCTTATTTGTGTGTGTGTAGAAAAAGTGTTTTAGTTGTGAGAAAAATGTGAGAAAAGTGTGAGAATCCCTATTTGGAATTTATGAGCAAACCCTCTTTTTCTTCTTTTTTGGGTTTTTATTTATATGAAAAATAAGAGATGTGCAATAATACTAAATAAAAAGTATATTAGGATGTGTGAGATAAGATAATGAAAGTGCTAAGTAATAAAACAAGTTATTGCGAATTTAGGAGAATTTGAAGAGAAAGTTGAGAAAATTGGACCTTCTTGAAGTTCTTGAGCTTGATCTTGAATGTTGGAGAGCATACCTTAGACGTGGATGATGATGGAGGGTAATGAATTCACCAAGTTTGATGAAAAGGATGATGAAAAGTGAAGGTTGGAAAGGGATTTGGGTGTGGAAATCACGCTGACTTCGAGAGAGGTTTTCTGGATTTGCTGAAAGTGATATCTATGAGATTTGGGATCTCCCTACAAATGAGGTCAAGGCCTCCTTTTTATAGGCCCAGGGCATTTCCGATCGGCATAGCCCTATTCCTGCCAATCGGCAGGTGTGTTTAGGCAAACTACCGATAGGCAGGGTCTGGGACCTGCCGTTTGGCAGTGTCTTTCAAGACTTTTTGGAAAATCACCCGTGGAACGTAAACCGTTGATTAGAATTGTGCATGGGGTGGACCATTGGAAAGCTAATTCAGAGTCCTTTGGACTTCTCCCGGGTTCGGGAGTTGACTTTTGGTCAAATGTGGATCAGAAGCATTCGTCAGTCCATTGGACGGGGAATCGTCGGATGCAAACAGATCGTTCATCTGCATTATAAGTCAGAATCGCACACGGGGTGAACCGTTGGAAAGGTTAGGAGATGTAATTCGACATTCCAAAGAGTTTGACCCAGTTCAGGGAGTTGACTTTGGTCAACTAGGCCCTGAAAGCATTCGGTGACCTTTCGGAGTAAAATGGATCGTGCACATGGTGGACTGTTGGAAAAGGGTTTCAGTGCCCTTCGAAGATTCATTCAGTCTCCATCAAGCTGAAGTGTTGACCTAGGTCAACGGAGCCTGAGAGCGCCCGGTGGCCTCATATTTGAGATTCAAGGGAAAACGGGTCGTTCGTCCGCATGGTAAGTCAGAATCGTGCACGAGATGGACTGTTGGAAAGGGGTTTCAGTGCCCTTCAAAGATTCATTCAGTCTTGGTCGAGCTGAAGAGTTTGACTTTTTGGTCAAATGGAGCCTGGGAGTGCCCGATGGCTTCTAGGTCAGTACTCGGGGTATGACCTGGGTTTGTAGTGATAAAGGGAGGTGCTAGGTACTTAAGGAGAGTTTAGGGGGTAACATAATGGGGTGTCTACACATACAATTCTCCATTTGTGCCAATTTCAACAAATGACTCATCACTTATAAGAGTTACACTAAACTCTATTAAATTAATCAATTTAATAATGTCAATAACATCATTTTACTTTTCACACATATGATAGATCACCCTTTGTCCATCCTTAAATCTACTAGATCGCTTTGTCACTCCTAAGCCTTCAAAAATCTACCCATCCCAATAAAGTTTACTATCGCCCATTTTCAATGAAAACGTCTCTATTATAACACTATTTGTGAGAATACACATCTTTATGTAACAGAGGACATCTCTAGCCATAATTCTCTCACTATATTTGGTTTATAAACCTTCATCGAAACATCATTGGTCCTACGTTACTATTTCCATAATTCATAATTGGATACCTACTTGTCCATAAACCTAATCCATCATTGGTGCATCAATGAAGCCCATGTATATGATGCCCAAGTCACATTATCTTCATAAATTTTTTATAATTGAGTCGTCTCCCTTCATATTTCAAAATCACAGGGTGACCTTACTCCTAGGTCTAAACTCTCGCACATTATTTTCAATGAAATCATGAACGGTTCGACAATGTAATAAATCTTACCCTATCTCAGCGCAACACCAATCTGACACTCCTCAATAGGAATTTATTATCACCCAAGTCTTTCCTCAAATTCCTCCAAATTTTAAAGAAGTCTCAACACACTGCTCTCTTAAGTGCACCAAATATAACAAGGTTATCATACTAACCCAAGTTTACATCCCAATCAATTTTACTATAACTAGGTCCCAAACATGATAATTCCTATAAAAATTCTTACAACTATGATGAACACCATTGTCCAACCAGTTGTTCTACACTTGACCACTAACTCTTAATGGTCCTATAAAAACCAATACAAACCCTATAAGTGATTTGTCAATCTATATCTAGGATAATGTCATACTCAAACATATCTAACGCGAATAGGTGAGCTATGATCTAAGTCTTCCTATGTCAATTCGTATACATTTACACACGAAACATATAAGTGTCCCTCTACTTCTAAGTGAATCTAAGTAAATCACTATGTAAAATGCTAAGTCTACCATCCCCGATCTACTAATAAAGTAGTATTAATAATTGAGTAATATGCAATAGTATAAAACTAAATGTGCCATATAAGTCCAAGAATAGGGAACATACCCGCCACTTCCCATGCTGGTGTTGGTCCCTCACTATCTAGGGGCGACATGATACACATGCCCACACTATAACTATGACTGTTGTTCCTAAGGTAAGGTGGGTAGCACTGTAGTCTTTGAACTGTAGCCACCAGTTAGGCTAATAACGACTGGCGTTACCCCTAGGGTTCATGGTACCCTCGCTGTCCTCCGAGTTCTTATGTCATTCGATTACCCTGAGGGTACTTCCTTTCTAGGTGTCCTTTCTCTCCACAAATGAAATAATTTCCTTGAAACTAACTCTTATCCTCCTACTACCATTGTTATTCCTACTGGCCTCGGCCTTACTACCACCGACCCTAATGGCCTCTTTACTGCTAGGCTTGGATCGATTGCCCTTGCTCGTTTCCATCATTGGAACCCCTGTACCTTTTATGTTGATCACTCGTCTCTGACCCTTTAAATTGTTGGGTCCTTTGATAAACAGTCCCATTTTTCTTACCCTGCTAGCTTGGAGTCTCTGAATTGGATCTCTTTTCTTTCGTGCTTTTCTGAAACAACCTGTGGTTCTGACAATGTAGCTATAATACCCCGTATTTTTGGCATAAAATATTATGACATAAATAAATTTAATAATTTTGGAATAATTCTAGGAATAAATTAAATCTGATGGATTTAAATTAAATGGATAAGATTTAAATTGAAAATAAATATTTATTCATGATTATGTAAATACAAGACTCAATTTGGCATAATGATTTCATCATTAAAAATAAATTGTACATTAATAAATTTATGGGTCCGTGTCATCTAAACACAATAAAAATGTCTAAGTGGAATGAAAATAATTGGGATGCATTTTCGGAGGCTTTATGGGCTCGTTTAGGTGTTTTAAACCTTTAGAAATGGTCCCAGAGTATAGGTTTGTAGGTTTGGAGGTTATTGGGGTAGTTTAGGCATGGGTTCGGGCCCATTTGGGGGGTCTAAAAATAGGACTTTTAGCGTAACTCAGGATTTAGAGTAATAAGTTATGAAGGTAGGTTAAGAGACTCCCCACATTTAACAAAACCTAAATCTAGCAGTCAGAGGACACAAAAATTAAAAGGTAAAAGGAGACTAAAGATCTAAAGGGAAGAACTCAAGAAGGGGAGAAAAACTTTTAAGAACAAGTCATCCAACCATTATAATCAGGCAAGAATTCTCTTACTTAAATTTAATTATCCAAATTGCTTCTTATATCATCAAAGTTTTCTTCCATCTAGATTCCGGACTTTATAGGGAATTAAAGTCAAAATGATATAATTAAAAAGCATATATGTAAACAATACAAATTTGAGATAGGTTAGTTGAAAATGAAATTAAGATGAAGCTAGGTAGATTTTAAATGATGAATCTCTGAATTAGGAATTTGCTGAAATCTGGATAAATTGATTCATATGCAGGGAATACGTGTTTATAACTTTGATATTTGGGACCCTTATTTAGGTGAAAACATGGTGGGGTTGATTAAAAGAAATCTAATTTGTGTAGGCATGTAAAAGGGTTAAATTCTGGGATTTTGGGACTAAAGTCCATGTTAATTTATGAAAATAATTAACTTAGAATGATAAACTAAAACCTAAACACCTACTTTAATTTTGATGTAAAGCTATAGACCCTTGGGTTGGGAGATGAAAAAGAAATAAGAAATCCCGTATTAAGAAAAATATCAGATATGGGCTGCTGTGACATCCGAATCGATTCGGCTTAGGAGCGAATCAATTCGGTCTAGAAGCAAATCGATTCGGCTGGCCAAGAACCGAATTGATTCGGTCTTGGGGCCAGGTTGAGTTGGGGATATGGTTAAATTTTGAGCATTTTTAGGAAACCATATGAGTGGGTTAAACGGTGTTTGGGTAAATGAGAAATTTATTAAAAATATGTTTATGGAACAAATATCAAATGGGGAAGCATCATAGGTGGGTAAATATTTTTAAAGAGGAAAATTTCAATAAATAATTAGATGGGTAATTGTAAAAGCGTAATTATTTATGGGAAATCAGTTGGGATATTTTGGTATAATCATAGAGTTATTATTTATACATAGTACATGAGTATATTATATAACATTTTTATGTGAACATACCTATGTTCGTGTACGGTCCAATATGTTTGGGTTGCCCGTATTCGGGACCGTAGCACACATTGGCACAGGTGGTCTAGACATTGTGTAGGTCATTTGTGGTACTACGTAGCAGCACCATCTACGAGAATTAGGTCTTGATGCTGGGATTCTTTGTCACCACTGAGTATAGGCCGTGAACTAATGTACTACATAGCAATCGCCCCACTTATGTGTGTTTTATGTTGTCTGATTGGATAAGAGATTCCTTTGGACCTATTGATAGAGCATGAACAAGACACGATGAGTAGATGGCTTTAAGTGTCGCATATATGAAAAGACTTATATATGACTATATAAATCTTATGAGATTAATTCATGTGTGTAAGAAGATAGAGAATAAATCACAAACCCAATACTTTGTAATGTGTATATTAGAAGTTTTTTTAATTTTTATAGGCAAACGGACTGAGTTACTTTGGGAAAATAGTAATATGAAGATAAACGATAATGGTCCAGGATGTTGGATATCACTTAATGCATTTTATACTATAGTGACATAGTTAGTATTTATTATTTGGGGCTTGTTCGGTTATACAGGATGTATCACACTTAGATGATGGGTGAGATATTTTACACAAGCGAGTGATGATGGAGGTTACTTACTTTGAATTAATGTATTTTTACACTTTAAATTTGGTAAGTTAATTCTTTTACAACTAGGGCTCTAACCCAAAATAAAATGTTTTCCGCCTAGGTTACTTAGACAGGGATAACGAGACTGAAAAAATATCAGACTTGATGTCAAGAAGTATTTCTCAAAGATTCATTTATTGATTCTAATCTAGGTTTCTACTATTCCCTATTTTTAATTATTTTGTATTATTGTAAGGGCATAAGCCGAGAGTCATTTTTTCTTATGAGTTGAGACAGTAATTATTCATATTGGTTTGTTTTTTATTTCGTTGGATGTGGATGTTGGTTTCATTATTATTCACTGTTATTTAATTCAGTTTTAGTTCAAATGAGATTCATTATATGAATGTATATTATGGTCGAGACTACGAATGATATAGATTGTATAACAAGCCCAATCTTCTGCATATTGTGCCCAACCAGCCTTTACATGATAAAATGAAGGTTGTTACAGTTGGTATTAGAGCACGGTTATAGTGTCCTTAGGATATATATTTAAGTGCGTTATGTTCTGCGTTGTGTTATTTAATAGAGCCCTATGTTTAGGAATCATTTTTTATAGAATGTAACACCCCATATTTTCGGAATAAAATATTACGACATAAATAAATTTAATAATTTTGGATTAATTTTGGAAATAAATTAAATTGGATGGATTTAAATTAAATGAGTAAGATTTAAATTGAAAATAAATATTTCACTACACCAAAAACAACATTTTGGCACACCCTGATATTAAAAATTTGGCACAATTTAAAACTGTGCCAGATTTTGGCACGGTTTAATAGAAATTTGGCACACTTTAAAACAATGCCAAAATTTGGCACTGTTTTAAAGTGTGCCAAAAATGAGTACACTTACTAAAATATATAATACCCCCAAAAAAACATTACACTCCTCTCTTTCTCTTGTTCCCGCTCACGGGTTCCCGCCCCGCTCGATCTCTCTCTCTCGCCTTTTCGCTCGGTCTCTCTCTCTCACCTCTTCGCTCGGTCTCTCTCTCTTCGCGGTCAGCTCCTGCTGGTCGGAATCTCTAGGTCGCGAACCATTATATCCCTAGGTTGGCATCCAGCGGTCAGTTGCTGGTCGGAATCTCTACTGCCGACACTCTCTCTCCGACCCATTCTCTCTTTCTCTGGTCACTGCCCTGCTCTCTCACTGCACTCATCCCAATCAGGTAATTGTTTAAAGCATTGTATTTTTTTAACCTAAGTTATGTTTAAGATTTGATCCTAGAGTTTATGATATGCCTGATTTGATTCTTATTTGCTTTTTAGGGTTTTATATATACATATTTAAATATTTATTATTATTTTTAATGAATCATGGGTTTTTATGTTCTTACCCCCTTTAATTAAAATACATATTTGATCCGATTTGTACATGTTACGGAGTTTTAAGAAAATTTAAGTGCTAAATATTCCATAATAATGTAAAAATAACAAATTGAAAAGTAGACACCCCACTAATTAAATGGATAAATGAGATTATGTGTTGAAAATTTAAGAAAAAACAAAAAAAACTATTTAAATAGTAAGTAGACATTAATACTAAACATTCAATAATGAAGTTACACATGTAGAAAAACCTTAGATCCGTTCAAGAGGTCTCACTATGACTGTGGTGAGAACTATTGAATTGTCCCATTTTTGGACAGTATGGAAATGCAAAAGTTTGTATTGTACATAATGATTATGCATGTCATATTTTGAAAAATTTGGTGGCATCTCTTTATGTTCTTTGGGTGCATACTAAATTGATGTAGTGTTTTATGTTTTCTTGGTTGAAAAACTTAGGTAACACATGAACACTCCCAATTTAAGTTGTGTACTTGAAGAACTGTAGGGAGATGCTAGCGAGATTTTCTAGATAAGGACATGGCATGAGACATTATGACCAATACAAAATATGCATTTTCGAATGGGATAGGACCCTTACCCTGTAGAGGCGATGGAGGAAATATAGGAGCTCAAATATATACATATTTACACTTGAATAAACTTCAATATATTTACAGTAAGCGTTTATATTATAATGTGTGTTCTTTAAACTTATCAGGATGTCGTTGGGAATCAACAAATAGTGGATAAATGAGAAAAATATCGAGACCGATACATATAGAGTAATAGTTCGAATTTTAAACATTCATGTCCCTGTAGACGTTGTCGAAATGGGAAAGGACATGTTGTTATAGATGACATATTCGTTCATTTAATGACATATGGTATGGACATGAACTATACCTTATGGCATTTTCATGGTGAGACATTAGTTGTTGATCAAGTCCAACCACCACCGCAATCTGTGACACCGACAGAACATGCTGATGTGCGCAATATTCCAATTTTGAATGATCTTGTGAATGATGCTTGTGAGATGTTTATGGGTGAAGCGGAACCTAGTGAACCTAATTGTGTAGGTAGTGATGAATCCCCCACAACTTCTGAGGTTCCCAATGATTCGTACACCCATAAATACAAAGGCAAGAAGTATGATCGTTTACATCAACTCGCACAGGATCCATTGCACCCAGCTATCGGTTCTTCGCGTCATACCACAATGTATGCTCTTATAAAGTTGAATGATTTGAAAACACAATTCAATTTATCGGATGGTGCTACAGGTGGAATTATTAGATTGTTAAATGAACTACTTCTTGAAGATAACAACTTGACAACTAGTTATACAGAAATGAAAAACACCGTTAGAGATCTCGGTATGGATTATGTTAGGTATGACGTATGCATTAACAACTGTACGCTATTTTGGAAAGAGCATGAAAAATCTACTAGATGTATAAAATGTGGTTCTTTACGCTACAAGTTTACTTGTCTAGACAAAGACGGTATAGAAATTAAGAATACTAATGGAAAAAAAAAGTACTCTAGGTTTCCTAAGAAGGTAATGCGACATTTCCCTCTAATCCCTAGGCTAAAACGGTTGTATACCATAAAATGGATAGCAGAGAAAATGACTTGGCACGCTCGTGCAAGCACTTGTATGGAATTCTTGCGTCATCCCCAAGATTCAGCAAAATGGGCAAATTCAAACATTTTGTGGAGAGATTTTGCAAAAAATCCGCGGAATATTCGACTTGCAATAGCAACTGATGGTTTTAGCCCGAATAACATGTTTGGTCATAAGTATAGTTATTGGCCAGTGATAATTCAACCTCTCAACCCTCCTCCATCAATGTGTACGAAAAGTGAGTTTTCAATGTTGTCTGTATTGATTCTCGGACCAAAGTCACCATCAATTAATATTGATGTCTTCCTGCAACCATTGGTTGATGAGTTAAATATCTTATGGTCTGGAGTTGAGGCTTGGGATGCGTACAAAAATGAGAAATTTTAGTTAAAAGACATGTTGATGTGGGGGTATTCATGATTTTCCAGCTTATGGGATGTTATCAGGTTGTTCAACTCAAGGTTACAATGGGTGTCCTATTTGTTCTATAAATACACCTTCTCAATATCTTTCTAAGTCAACGAAATGTTGTTACCAACGATCTCGTATGTTCCTTCCTAAAGACCATCCTTACAGGTTTGACACATCAAAGCAAACATTTAATGGTAAAATATAGGATGCTATGGCTCCAAGAAAGTTAACAAGTGTAGAAGTTGAGCAGATAGTGTCATTTATCACTCGAGAAGGTGTTCAAAGAGAGGGAAAGGGAGATAAAATGGGAAAGGCAAAGGGAAAGGGGAAGGGGAAGGGGAAGGAGAAGGAAGATGTTGTAATGGAAGACGATGATTATCCAAGTGAGGGTGACGATGAGAATCTAGTGGGTACCGAGGGTTTTTCAAGGAGGTCAATTTTCTTTGACTTAAAGTACTGGAAGGATCATGATATTAGACATAATTTAGATGTTATGCATGTTGAAAAGAGTGTCACAGAGACTCTTTTAGGTACAATACTCTCGATGAAAGGTTCATCAAATAAAGATACGGTTAAAGCCCGTAAAGACTTTAAAGTTCATTTGAATCTTAACAGGAAATTATGAATGAAAGATGTTGAAGGCAGTAACAAAAGGCTTATGCCAAAGGCACCTTTCGCATTAGGAAAGGAAGAGAAAGAAGACTTTTTTCGTACACTAAAAACATTAAAGGTACCAATTGGATTTTCATCAAATTTCAGCAACAATGTTAACCTCGATCCACCTGGATTTACCAATCTCAAGTCCCACGATTATCACGTCATTATGCAACGGTTGCTTCCTGCATTGCTTATGCATTCATTTCCGGATGATAAGCCTTTGTTTAAAGCTATACAGCAGATAAGCATATTCTTTAATGTGTTGTATGCCAAAGTGATATTTAGGGAACACCTTTTTAAGGCTAAAAACGCATTGGTAGAGGCACTTTGTGTCTTTGAAATTTATTTTCCACCTGCCTTTTTTATGGTGATGATCCACCTCATGCACCATTTAGCCGATGAAGCTTTGACAGCTGGGCCACCAAGATATCAGGCAATGTGGTTGTTTGAGAGAGAAATGGGAAGATATAAAAAGTGGTCACGAAACAAGAGTTACATTGAAGGGAGCGTTGCTAATGCATATTTGTTACATGAAGCTTCTTTGTATGCCATGGAGTACATATCGAAAAGAGGTTAAGGAACTCATAAGAGGAATCTTGAGGATTTTCTTGATGATGAGTTTGATGACTCGGAATGCCAACGACCATTGGGTAAAAGTAAAGAATTGATGTTAAATAATGTACAATATGAGCAAGTGCGAATATGGGTTTTATCTCAATGCGACGGTGTTGATGAATGGAGAAGGTACACACGTAGTTCTATGTTAATTCATATTAATTGATTGTAATGTGATATTTCTTAATTTTGAAACTAATTTCTTGTAGAAAATTTGTGGTAACTGAGACTCAATCGAGGCACAGAATTGATGATTTCATCGCTTGACTAAGGAACGAGGCAAGTCTTTATTTATACATGTACTTTTTTATCAACCGTAATTATTTTTAATGAAACTTTAAAAAATTATCAATTCCTTAAAGGCTCAAGATTTAATGATACGGGAATTTTGCCATATGTTGATGGTCCGCTCCCTAGGGTTACCAATAATGAGAAATTTCAATTCAATGGGTACACCTTTTGTACTTCTGGACATGAAGAGAATCATAACTTTCAGAGTAGTGGTGTATCCACTAAGGCCTTTAATAAGAAGGGGATTATGACAACCTTTTATGGAGTTATTAAACAAATACTCGACCTCAATTACATTGAGTTCACACATATTGTCTTTTATTGTGATTGGGTGGATGTTGATGATAAGAATTCTTGCAAAGTTGAACCCACCTCAAAATTGGTGATGGTGAATCTTAGTAAGCTCGTGAGTAAAAATACCATTCACGATGATCCGTTCATCCTTGCATCTCAAGCCAGTCAAGTATTTTATTGTCAAGATGTAAAGCTGAAGGGGTGGTCAGTTGTTTTCCACTCTCACAAGAGACTAACAAAAGAAATAGATGCAATTGATATTGACCATACGATGTATGACTCCATTCTCGAGGAAAATGATAAATTGATGGAGGTTTTGGACACGGATTTCTAGTGCAATGATTTAGTTATGAACTTGTTTTTGAATATGCAATATTATATTTTTTGTTATTTTGAATGAATAATATTCTATTTATTCCGTTTGTTGTTGTTGTAAACATTTAATACTTTATTGTTGTTTGAACATTTAATACAGGTGTGGCTGTTTGAACTTGTAATTCTATGTTTACTGATGTTTGAACATGTAATATACTGGTGTCTCTTTGAACATATATTCTTGTAATTTTTATTTTGATTATTTTGGTGTCCAATAGTCACTTTTTTCCAGATAAATGTCTCATATTGGTGATACTTCGCAATCGTCAATAAATGGGGTGACACCTATATCAACCTCCCGTTCTAAGGTTGCTTCGGGTGTTTCAAGAGTAAGTGACGACTCTTACGCCAAGAAATTAAAATTTAATGAGCACGACCTTCCAGTTGGTGAAGATTCATATACACTCTCAACCAGGTTGGGAGACTTAGCAAGGACACATGTTCCCATTTCTTATACGAGTTGGAAACAAGTGGATGTATGATATAAGAACTCAGTTTGGTCATCATTAATGGTATACTATTCCTTTCTATTCCAAATAATGTAATAGTTAATAAATTCAATTCTGTGATGTTTTAATTTTATTTCTTCATATATTGTAGAAAGAGTTACCAGATGTGCGCGAAAGTCGGAAGCAAATTTTTATGAAAAAAGCGAACGATGCTTGGAAAAAGTTCAAATCAAAGCTAAAGGTTAATTTGAAGGATGGTGATGTTGGAAAGTGGAAGGAGAAAGTTCCACGAAATGTCAAATCTGAGGACTGGGAGGTGTTTTTCAATAATGAAGCTTTAGAGGTTCAAAAAACTTTGCGAAGAAAGAATAAAGAGACTAAACGAAATTGTGTGAGAAAGACAACTCATAACACAGGTCGTCATGGTTATGCCTGAGATTCAGAGAATTGGAGAAAGAAGCATGGGCGTTCACCCACTCGTGTTGAATTGTGGTTGGCAACTCATATAGTCAAAGGAGGTGGTTATGCCCCTCATGATAAAATATTTGTGGTAATTTAAAATTTTTAATGTTCGTTTTGTCAAAAAAAAGTATCGTATCATCAAACCTAATGTTAATATAGTTTTGTATAGGACCAAATTCAATTGCTTCTGGATGTATACAAAGCGAGTGGTCAGGAGGAGACCTTGGATGCCGGGCCTATTTTTGAGGTTTTTGAAAAAGATACGCGAGGACGTGTTCGTTGTGTTGGGTCCACAATTTTGAGAACCGCTATATTAGGATCGGCATTTGCTAGAGAAATGCTTGAAGAGGTGAAAGATGACACCAAAAATTGGAAGGATCATGTTGATCACCAAAGGAGTGACATAGAGGGGATAAAGTCCTCATTATCAGAATTCAATACTGACTTCAAAACCGGGAAATTTTCATGTGTTGGACACAACATTCAGGAGTTACCTACTTTAGGCACCGTGGCTCCTTCGTGTTCTCTTTCCTCCTCTGCATTTGAGGTTCCAAATTTCACCTCTCTAATTGAATTCAAAATACTATCCCATACACGTGAACTTGTTGGTTATGGGAGGAAAACGTAACCAGGAGTCGTCTCGACCGTTCAGTTCCATGCGTTGAGAAAGAATGAAGTGCGAGTTTTACTCGATCACATCAAAGTGCCCGAGTATCCAGTTTGGGGTGGAAAACAAGCTCATTGCGGGAACTTGGAAGATGTTGGTAAAAATGGAATTATGTATTGGCTCGACGACCTTTGTCCTCCCATTGGTGACACCGACGAATGAATACAGGTATAAACACACTGATTAGACTCTCTTTCGATTTCCTCTTTATTGATTAATATTCATCCATTAATATTTGTGTGTATGTATATATCTTTATGTCGGTTCTTCTTTATATGCAACAAACATGTGTGAGCATATAGGCAACATATATGCTGCTGCGTGCATATATGCTACTGCATGTATGAAACTGTATGCATATATGTTGCATATATGCAGTAGCTGTATGCATATATGGGCGAACATGCCAGGCTCTGGCTCCGTGCACCTGCTGACACCTTTCGAAGCACTTTCTAGTGTGCGCTTTTATTTTCGAATGTCTCGTTTAGCGTCACGAGTCATAGGTTCAGATAGGAGATAAGATCTGATACTTAGTTAATTCTTTGATCTTTATGTTCCCACTGATGCCTAATCGATAACGAACCTGAATGGATTTTTAAGGCCCAATTCCATCCATTTTTGTTGAGGCGATTCTTACTTGTTCATCGACAACTGATCTAGCTCCTGAAATATATAACATTCTTGATCCTTCCTTTGACTAGTCTTCTTGGCTGGAATCATAAATGGTAAAAGCTGCCCCTCGTGTGAACTAGCCCTAACCATTGAAAGACTGGACTTGCTTACGCAACAGCACGAGATAAATACTTAAAAGTCCACCTTCGCTTACCTGAAAGAGCAACTGCTACCGCCTTCCACTCGAAACAGGACTTCTCTTCCCTAAGTATCTAACCCGAACAAGAAGACTTTTTCTACGCCTATTACGTAAGGGCCCTCCACTCGGGCTGCATATAAGAACGCAGCAGCATATATGCAACATATATGCATACAGTTGCATATATGCTGCATATATGCATACAGTTATTGCATATATGTTGCATATATGCTGTTGCGTGCATATATGCTACTGCATATATGCATACGGGTACTGCATATATGCAACATATATGCACACAGTTGCATATATGCATACATTTATTTCATATATGCTACATATATGCTACTGTATGCATATATGTTACTGTATGCTGAAATTAATATAGCGACTAATAATTTGGGACAGACTATAAACAAAGCACAATTTAAAAAATAGTCAATTAGACCTTATGAATAGGCCTTATGAATAGGCCGTAGGAGGCACGAACACCTCTCTCTGGTCCATTCTCTCTTTAATATTTTCCCACGTTGAAAGCATTAGACTGCAGAATGAAACATTTTTTTGCGCCTTACTCGCCCCACGTCTTTCCCAAGAGCTTTCCAGGTGTTTCATTGAATGGTAACTTTAACATGAAAGGACAGTATATATTAACTGCAAAGGCTGGACCATGAGAGCATAACATGCCTCAAAATTGTACCAAATCAGATTCACAATTTTTCTGGCATCTTCCTCAACACAATAATTGGGTTGAGAATGGCACACTTGGGCTATAGATAGCAAGTCATGCATTCTATTACATATTCTTCAAGGACGAAAACATTGTTAGTTGTAAAAAATATAGACAGATTAGAGAAACTCGACGGTGACATTTATATGTTGGTTTGTTAGTGACGACTCCCCTACTTTACATTTTCCATGCTCTGTTAGTCTGATACCACTTTTGATTGGCCTATGGAAGCGAATACACATACACATACAAACCTGGGGGACTTTCTCACAATTGAAAATATTCTCTTAAAAACAATTCTTTAATCATCAACCTATTTAAAAACTGATTATAAAGGATGGCCATATGCCTTATCTGTAATACTCTCTAAGAGAGTCCTAATTACATAAAGATAGTAATTTCCAGAAGTAACTTTTAATTGATCGATATATTATTTATATATAAACAAATAAACTAAATAACATGAACAAAGCAAGTTTATTGTTAGTGTCAATGTGTACTCACTAACTCGATTATGTCATCAGCTGTTATGATGCTGCAACCTTCATCAAATTTCTAAATTATCAAGAAAAGCTAATGATTATCTATTGTATTGGTTGTACTAGAACTGTTTATAAAGGTTCCATCAATCTAACTGGTTTACATCTGATTCACATGTAATTATTTCAGGAGCTTTAGCATCTGATTGTTCAATAACAATGAGATTCTTTGTCATAGCAGGAGAAAAAATAGAATTTATCCCGACAAAATTCAAATTAAAATCTCTACTACAATAGAGTTTAAATTACACTAAAACTCTCGACATCAAAAACACCAATAATATAATAAAGTCCAACATCAAAAACTTCCATAATACAAATCAATGGTATTCAAACGCATGTGAATACGAGCTCAATTTATAATATGGTATACTCACTTGTTTATGCTATTGTGGATACTCACTTGTTTATAAAGGGTGAAAACCCAAACCAGCCCCAAACGACCCCGTAGGAGGCACGAACACCTCGCACGGGAACAATGTAACTAGTATGAACATACCACGTAGTCCCGGGTCTCCCGATTTGAGAGTTTGATGATAATTTGCAAAAATCTCACTTAGACTTAAAAACAAGTCGTTAAAGGGTGAAAACCCAAACCATCCCCCCAACGACCTCGTAGGAGGCACGAACACCTCGCACGAGACCAATGTAACTTGTAGGAACTGACCACGTAGTCCCGGGTCTCCCGGTTTGAGGGTATGACGATAATTTACAAAAATCACACTTAGACTTAAAAACAAGCCGTTAAAGGGTGAAAACCAAAACCAACCCCCAAACGACCTCATACGAGGCACGACCACCTCGCACGGGACCAATGTAACTTGTAGGAACATACCGTGTAGTCCCGGGTCTCCCGATTTGAGAGTATGACAATAATTTGCAAAAATCACACTTAGACTTAAAAATAAGCCGTTAAAGGGTGAAAACCCAAACCAGCCCCCCAACGACCTCGTAGGAGGCACAAACACCTCGCACGAGACCAATGTAACTTGTAGGAACTGACCGCGTAGTCCCGGGTCTCCCAGTTTGAGGGTATGACGATAATTTGCAAAAATCACACTTAGACTTAAAAACAAGCCGTTAAAGGGTGAAAACCCAAATCAGCCCCCAAACGACCCCGTAGGAGGCACAAACACCTCGCACGGGACCAATATAACTTGTAGGAACTAACCGCGTACTCCCGGGTCTCCCAGTTTGAGAGTATGATGATAATTTGCAAAAATCAAACTTAGACTTAAAAATAAGCCGTTAAAGGGTGAAAACCCAAACCAGCCTCCAAACGACCCCGTAGGAGGAACGAACACCTCGCACGGGACCAATGTAACTTGTAGAAACTGACCGCGTAGTCTCGGGTCTCCCGGTTTGAGAGTATGATGATAATTTGTAAAAATCACACTTAGACTTAAAAATAAGCTGTTAAAGGGTGAAAACCCAAACCACCGCCCAAACGACCGCGTAAGAGTCACGAACACCTCGCACGAGACGAATGTAACTTGTAGGAACTGACCGCGTAGTCCCGGGTCTCTTGGTTTGAGAGTATGACGATAATTTTCAAAAATCACACTTAGACTTAAAAACGAGCCGTTAAAGGGTGAAAACCCAAACCAGCCCCCAAACGACCCCGTAGGAGGCCCGAACACCTCACACCGGACTAATGTAACTTGTAGGAACTGACCGCATAGTCCCGAGTCTCCCGATTTGAGAGTATGATGATAATTTGCAAAAATCACACTTAGACTTAAAAACAAGCCGTTAAAGGGTGAAAACCCAAACCAACCCCCCAACGACCCTATAAGAGGCACGAACACCTCGCACGGGACCAATGTAACTTGTAGGAACTGATCGCGTAGTCCCGGGTCTCACAGTTTGAGAGTATGATGATAATTTGCAAAAATACACTTAGACTTAAAAACAAGCCGTTAAAGGGTGAAAACCCAAACTAGCCCCCCAACGACCCCGTAGGAGGCACGAACACCTCGCACGGGACCAATGTAACTTGTAGGAACTGACCGCATAGTCCCGGGTCTCCCGGTTTGAGAGTATGATGATAATTTGCAAAAATCACACTTAGACTTAAAAACAAGCCGTTAAAGGGTGAAAACCCAAAGGTCACCCGGTTTGATAGTACGACGATAATTTGCAAAAATCACACTTAGACTTAAAAACAAGCCGTTAAAGGGTGAAAACCCAAACCAACCCCCCAACGACCCCGTAGGAGGCACGAACACCTCGCACGAGACCAATGTAACTTGTAGGAACTGACCGCGTAGTCCTGGGTCTCCCAGATTGAGAGTATGGCGATAATTTCCACTCATATATTTAATTTTTTAGTTTGCGTTAATTTTTTTTGGTAAATTATTGGGTTACTAATATTCTATCTTTTTTGTATCCTATTTTTTTTGCAGGATAACAGTTTGTCGTTGGTATTGATTCACGTGGAACACACAGAGAACTCAATTGTTTACAACAAGGGGTTTATTCAAGATTTCATTTTTTTGTGTCATGGCCGTGCGGTCTTTTGTTGTTTTATTATTGACTTTTATGTCCGTGCAGGCTTTTGTAAGTTAATTGTTATATTTTGTGGCCGTGCGGGCTTTATGTTAGGCTGGTTTTGTATTAACAGGTTTTGGAATGTCCAAAAAATAGAGGAAACTCTGCCCAATTTTTTTGGGCATGTGAACTGTTAAAGACTTGTACATTAGTTTATTAACAACGTTCAATATTATTAATTTGGGAATTTTGTGCTTTCAAATAATTATTTATTTTTTTTATAAAAAATTTGGCACAGTTCAAAATCGTGGCAAAAGTGTATCATATTTTGGCACGGTTTTGAGCTGTGACAAATTTTTTTAAACTGTGCTGAATCTGGCACAGTTAAAAACTGTGCTAAAAGTGTGCCAGAAATATAAAAATATGGCAAGGTTTAAAAGTGTGCCAGAAGTGTTCCTGTTTGGCCAAATCTGGCACAGTTAAAAATTGTGCCAAAATTGTGCCAGAAATATCAAATTCTGGAACGGTTTAAAAGTGTACCATAAGTGTTCCTGTTTGGCCAAATCTGGCACAGTTAAAAACTGTGCCAAAAGTGTGCCAGAAATATCAAATTCTGGCACGGTTTAAAAGTGTGCTAGAAGTATTCCTGTTTGACCAAATCTGGCACACTTTTGAGCCGTGCCAGAAAAAAATTTCCATTTTGTAACACCTGATTCTAGCACAGTTCAAAACCATGCCAGATTTGATCTGACATAATTTTAAATCATGCCAGATTCCTATTTTTGGTGTAGTGTTTATTCATGATTATATAAATACAAGACTCAATTTGGCATAGTGAGTTCACCAACGAAAATAAATTGTACATTAATAAATTTATGGTTGCGTGTCGTCTAAACACAATAAAAATGTCTAAGTGGAATGAATATAATTTGGATGCATTCTGTGAGGATTTATGGGCTCGTTTAGGTGTTTTAAACCTTTAAAAATGGTCTTAGGGTATTGTTATATAAGTTGGGAGGTTATTGGGCTAGTTTAGATATGGGTTCAGGCATAGAACATTTAGCGTAACTCGAGATTTAAGGTAATATAAGTTCGGGGGGAGGTTAAGAGACTCCCAATATTTAACAAAACCTTAACCTACCAGTCAAAGGACACCAAAATCATAAGTAAGAGGAGACTAAAGATCCAAAGGGAATAACTTAAGAACGGGAGGCAAAGAGATTCAAGAACAAGCCATCCAACCATTATAATTAGGCAAGAATTCTCTTGCTTAAATTTAAATGTCCAAATTTCTTCTTAAATCGTCGAAGTTTTCTTCCATGTAGATTTTGGATTTCATAGGAAATTTATGGCAAAATGGTATAATTAAATCAAATGTATGTAGAAAACACAAATCTGAGCTAGGTTAGTTGAATCCAGAAATATGGATGAAGCTAGGTTGATATTATATCATAAACCATTGCATTAGGAATTTGCTGAAATTTGGAGAGATTGATTCGTATGTAAAGAATAGGTATTTATGTTTAGAGATTTGGAAACTTTGATATTTGGGACCCTTGTTTATATTAGAACACGACGGGGTTAATTAGGCATGTAAAAGGGTTAAATTCTGGGATTTTGGGACCAAAATCCTTGTTAATTTATGAAAATAATTAGCCTAAGATGATAAAGTAAACCTTAATGAACTAATTTAATGTTTATGTAAAGTTATAAACCCTAGGGTTGGGTGATGAATAAAAAATAAGAAATCTCATATTATGAAAACTTTCAGATTTGGGCTACTGTGACATTCCGAATTGATTCGGCCTTGGAGTGAATCGATTCGATCTGGCAGCAAATCAATTCGGCCAAGAACCGATTCGATTCGGTCCTAGGGACAGGTTGAGTTTTGATGAAGGTTAAATTTAGGCATTTTTAGGTAACCATACGAGTGGGTTAAACGGTGTTTGGATAAATGAGGATTTTATTAAAAATACATTTATGGCACAAATATTAAATAGGGAACCATTATAGGTCGGTAATTATTTTTAATGAGGAAAAATTTAATAAATAATTACAAGTGTAATTGTAAAAGCATAATTATTTATGGGAAATTAGTTGCGATATTCTAGGATAATTATAAGGTGATTACCCATACATAGTACATCAGTATAATATATACTTAAATTTTTGTGTGAAAATAACTATGTTCATGGACGGTCTTTTCAGTTGGGGTTGCGCGCATTCAGGATTGTAGCACACGTTGGCGCAGGTAGTTTAGACGTTGTGTATATCATTTTAAGTACTACATAGCAGCGCCATCTACGAGAGGTAGGCGTTGATGCTGGGATCCTTTGTCACCATTTCATATGGGGCGTGAACTGGTGTACTACGTAGAGACCGCCCCACTTATGTGTGTTTTCTGTTGTCCGATTGGATAACAGATTCCTTTGGACTTACCAATAAAGGATGAAAAAGACACTACGCGTAGATGACTTTAACTATCGCATATATTAAATGACATATATATGACTATATAAATATAATTAGGTTGATTCATGTGTCTAAAAACATAGATAATAAATCACAGACCAAATACTATGTACTGTGTATATTATAGGTTTTGTTATTTTTATGGGCAAACGGACTAGGTTACTTTAGGAAATAGTATTACTTTAGGAAATAGTAATATGAAGATAAATAATTATTGTTCAAGATATTGGATATTACTTAATGCAGTTTATACTATAGTGGCACAATTAGTATTTATTATTTGAGGCTTGTTGGGTTATACAAGATATATCACACTTAGATGAGGGGTGAGATATTTGACACAAGTGAGTGACAATCGAGGTTTCTTACTTTTAATTAACTGTATTTTTTCACTTTAAATTTGGTAAGTTAATTCTTGAGCATTGTTGACGCAAAAAATTATCCATCTACATGGACCAGTCAGAAAGGGACACCTGTCATCCACATGACAATATTCATACTTTCTCGGCACGGAAGACACTTAGTCGGCACCCGAGGAGAGTTGGTCGGCGTGCTGACCGACCAACCTACAGAAGACAAACCAGGCAGAAGGCCAAAAGTCATTAGAGAAGAGCAACCAACACTCATTGAACCCTAGAAGGCCAACAATTTTTTTATTGTAAATAGATGTAAATGTCTGAATATATAAAGACATCCCATCTCTTGGACATCCATCACTATAAATACATGCCTTCCCTTAGTCAAAGGGAGAATCTGAACTAGGCAACCAAATAATTCATCCTTAGCAGCCTCTTTCTCCACACACCTTTCTCACTCTACACCATGCTGTGCTATTGTAAACCCCTAGGAATAAAAGAACAGTGGACGTAGGTTTTATTTATTGTCGAACCACTTTAAAATTATTTATCTCTTATATGTTTTATGTGATTGTTTATCTTCATTTCATCTTCAATCTCATACTCATCATTTATCGGCTGTTGATGCCACTAAAATGGCATAGAGTCCATTTTTTGTCTTCAATAGATTGGCGCCGTCTATTGGAATTCGACACAAGAATTCTTTTCTTCTTTTTTGATGTGATGAAGATCAGCATCAAAAGCTAAGTCTTTCTATCTTTTTATATGAACAATTACATATTATACATATATTATTTCATTCAATCATAAATCTCTTATATATATATTCACGAATTGTATATTCTTTAGAATCTCGTATACATATTAACACAGTTATGTACAATGATTTGCCATATTAATTCTATATGCAATCTGAAAATTGGAGATATGGATCTACTTTCTCTCTCATCAAATTCGATTCTCTTTTCATTCATGTTAATGAATTTTATACTCAATTTTGTTCATCTATCATCTATGTTAATAAGTTTCATCGATTGATTTTGATATAAATTTCGTAATAATTTTTAGAGGTGAAATAATATCATTCACCATATTTTTATCTCTGCAAATGGAGAATATGAAGGAATCAATGTCAAGAACAAGTTTCTCTTTCCTAGAAATCACAATTATGACCCAGATCTACTTCAAAAGTTCTCATAAGTTTGATTCATGTAATATATATATATATATATATATATATATATATATATATATATATATATATATTCAGTGTTAGATAATTTTCATCATGAATGTCAAAAGTCTATGACTCTTCTTGAAAACGTTTTGGGCAAACACGTTAATATAATGAGTTACATCAGCGGAGGGGATTTCACATATGTTGATTCCCATATTTCACATCTTCTACAAGAGAGTAAATTCAAAACCATTCTCTTTCCTATGGGATATAGATCACATTTTTAAATATAGCTATGATGATTTCTATTTATTGGTTATCTCTTAGATCTGATAATTTTGATTTGTTGGTTCTCTCTTATATCTGATTATCTTGATTTATTGGAGTAATAAATTTATTCTTAAACTTGGCGCTGAATTTATCACTGGCCGTCAAAATAAGACTCACACAACTGTACAATTTCAATCCCCCCAATTCCAACGTTTTTCGACAACAAATGGATAGAATATGTAGAATTCCATGACGTTCTCTCCTCAATCGACAACTAAAACGTCGGGGAGATGAAAGTCAAGAAAGAACCCCACTACAACATCACCAGAGTTATCCATCATGGTTTGTGACCAGTACATTACGGCTACACGTCAGGAGGTAGATCGCCCATGGATCTTAGTTTTTTTTTTAAATCAGGGTTTGCACAACTATAGTGTGCCCGACCAACTCGCTTCGACCACTATCCAATACAGTTCCTCATATTATTGCTCGGAGACAGGTACTATACATGTATTATACACTTTGAAGGTTTTCGACCTCCTATTTTATTGATCGATGAGATCTATTTCTACTCGGATGTATTTTTTTTTTGTCAGCTACTGTCGGTAAAAATTCTTATGGGTCTGAGGCACATCCAGTCTTAATCGATGACCATTAATTGCAAAATATTGGTCTACACCACTTGATATTGCTCGGCTACCAAAAGAAAACATAGATAAAATTTCTGGGAATCAGACCTGTAGGTAGACAAAACTTATTGTTGATCGGATACAGGTTTCACGTAGGTTGAAAGGTTTCTAGACCTATTATTTGCTGGTCGGCTCAGCTATTGTTTAAGGAAGGTCGGCACTGGAGTAGGTTAGCAATTAACACAGGCAGGAGGTTTCCCAACTTATTGGTCGACAACATCATATGATAACAATAGGTCCATAAAGGCCCATACCATCGTTGGATGATTCCCTGACATCCTATTATTAGTTTGAGGCATGGTTAGACTGTCATTTGTGGATTCCCAACCAGCAATTACAAATTTTTACATCATATAGCACCGTTGCCGAGATATCCCCTGGTGGTCGGCGATTACAGTACAACAACTCTCACCATTGATCGACAGAGAATATAAGGACAAATTCTTTGTGTTTTAATAAATATATTTGAAACCTTTTTGGGCAAGAATCCATCTGGGACATCTCTCGACCATCCCTTTGGGCACATCTATTATTTACCAAGCATTGAGGTTTTGCATTAGAACTCTGAATTTGGGATGGGATTTCTCGTGTGTGATCTCAGGCATGGATTCATCCATTTACTAAAATTGGCACACGATTGGGTGATAATACCAATTCTCTCTATATTTTACATTTCACAGCTTTTTAAGTATAAGAAATTTTTGAAACCAAGTAGAGAAAAATTTCTTAACTTTGTTTAAAAAAGATTTCTATATTCTTACACCAAAGCCATATATTTCACAACTGCGAGAATAAATTTAAAACCACCTTATACCTTATTATTTGGTGGAACTTAAATGATTCTACAATAATTCTTGATTTAATATTTATGCCTTATTTAAGGCACACATTTGATAAAAATCTTCTTACGAAACACATATTCGGCATAGAACTTATCACTTTATATTTTGAAATTTTTATTGCCCGAAGCAGATACATATTATATATCATTTGACTGAATAAATTATTCTCATGACATTTATTTGATTTAGCCTCAACAGATGTTCGAACAAATTTTTAAATTTCACAGGTACAAGATTTAGTTTCAACGAATGCTGGGCCATAATCCAAAACTTCTGGAAAATATTATTAGTGCTCAACACTATGCAATTTGGCCTCAACAAATTAGCCAGGCACTATTCATTTTCTTATTGCTCCAGCGAATGCTCGAATAATAATATTTCTTCATATCATTATTTATTATCTCATTCTCAACCGGAAAGAGGGTTATGCATATTTTATATTCTTCTCAGCATGGAGATCGACAAAATATTTATTATCACATATTTAGCTTTGAGGATATCTATAACAATCATTATATTTTATCTTCAACGGACAGTTGGTTGGGAAAATTCTTCTCTCCATATATTCAATAAATCACCAACTAAATGTTGGTCGGCATCAGCAACCACCAACAAAATGTTGGTCGGCATCAACAACCACCAACTAAATGTTGGTTGGCATCAACAAAGTCACCAACAAAGTTGGGTGTCAACATAAACCGCTAATAAAATTTTGGCCGGTATCAACAAAGACACCAATAGAGTTGGTCGTCAACGAATCCAAACCATGCAAGGAAACATTGTAAGTCTCAAATGCTTAGTTAATGAAAACCCGGATGATAAATGCTCATCTAAACTGGGTTAAAAGGTGGACAAATGTTCCACTTACGCTTGGGAACCAAGGTAATTAATGCAATTACCTTAAAATTTAGGTACATTAGTAGAACCATAGTGATGCATTGGTAATCGGTACGATACTTAGGAAATTCCTAAGGGAATCAATAGAATCAGAGAAAAATAACAGATTGACAAATAGTCGATCCAAAATTAGAGGTTGACAAATCGTCGACCCATTCATATGTAGAGACTGACAGAAGGTGATCCATGCACATACAAAGATTGACAAGATAAGTTAATCAAATTTCATTCATTCATTTAAATAATTACATATTGTATCATGCTTGTTACTAAAAATGCAGGATCAATCGATCCCCTCTCTTATTATTTATCTGTATTTCTCATTAAGCCCGGAAGATGGTCGACACTCTTATTATTTATCTGAATTTCTCATTAATCCCGACAGATGGTCGGCACTCTTATTATTTATCTGGAATTCGCAACGCTTTTATTATGGATATGGATTTCTAACTAGCATGGATATTTGATGAAATTTATATATTATGCTCAATCATGCTCATTATTGGATCATTATATTAACTTCTGACGAATGCTCGGGCATCATTATTATTATTCAGTCTCCTAAGCCCAACTGGGGGCTCAACATGTCAAATACGCCGATCAATGTCACATATCAGAATCAGGTTGAACTTATTAAATTCCAGAATTTCCAGACTTATCCGATCACAGATTCCTAATTGGAATATATCATATTCCTAATTGGAATGCTCACATATTCCTAATTGGAATATATCACATTCCTAATTGGAATGCCCACATATTCCTAATTGGAATATATCACATTCCTAATGGGAATGCCATCACATTTCCAATTGGACTATATGGTAAAAGCAATTTTACTTAACCAAAATTACTTGGTCGGTAAATTATTTCAATGGTTACATCAACACCGTATGGAAATGCAAACTTGCAAAGCTCGTGGGAAGTCATTTTAGGTAACATTTCCACGGCCTTATCTTTTCTAGCAAGACCAGCATACTTCAAGGCCAAGAAAGTATTCAGGCTTCATACTCCTCACTTGGGGGCTTTTTAATTTTTCATTAAGTGGAACAGTCTAATAACATCATGGAGTATCAACCGAGCATCAGATTCAACTCCAAATCATTACAGAATGAGACAGATCACTAGCCAATTATTTTCTAAGAGTTATTATGCACATGCTATTGAAGTTCAGGAGTCAGATTCAGCATCTACAACACTAAGATCTTCACTACTGCTGTCCCGATCAATATTGAAGAAGTTGCACTTATATGCAAATGTTTCAGATCCCATTACTAGCTGAGTACTAATTAGATTGAAGAATTTGGATCAAAAGCTAGCATGTTACATTAGCAATGCCAATAGATTTGAGCAGAAATCAGAAAAATCAAACACGTACACTCAGCTCGCAGTTGGTAGGATAATTAGTCGACCAACCCACTTGAAGATTATGACAAGACACAAGTTTCAAACTATAACATTGCTGCATCCAAATTCGTAGGGGTAACATATATAAGAGCCTTGCTTGACGAACATAGTTCCTCAAAAGAAAGATTAGCTCTAACGCAACCATCGACCAGCTTGCATCATCCATCGTCCAGGAGATATCCCACTCATATGTTGAACAAATCAAGAAGACAAAATAATAATCTCATTATGCACAAGGAGCGAGCAACATTTCAGAATAAATACTCCATCCTCTCAGTAAACCATCAAGCATGGAGCATTGGGGGATTCCGTTGATGCAAAAAATTACCCATTTACGTGGACCAGTCAGAAAGGGACACCTGTCATCCTACATGGTAATATTCATACTTGCTCGGCATGGAAGACACTTGGTTTGAACCCAAGGAGAGTGGGTCGGCATTCCGGTCTACTAACCTACAGAAGATAAACCACGTAGAAGGCCAAAAGTCATTAGAGAAGAGCAGCCAACAGTTATTGAACCCTAGAAGGCCAACAGTTATATTTATTGTAAATAGATGTAAATGTCTCTTGGACTCCCATCACTATAAATACATGCCTTCCCTTAGTCAAAGGGAGAATCTGAACTAGGCAAATAACTAATTCATCCTTAGCAGCCTCTCTCTCTACACACCTCTCTCACTCTACACCATGTTGTGCTATTATAAACCCTTGCGAATAAAAAAACAGTGGACGTAGGCTTTATTTATAGCTGAACCACTTTAAAAGTCTTTGTCTCTTATATGTTTGATGTGATTGTTTATCTTCATTTCATCTTCAATCTCAACCTCATCATTTATCTGCATCACGCCACCCATTTTAGTGGCGTCAACAAGCATCTAGGGCTCTGACTCAAAATAAAATGTTTTCCCCTCAGGTTGTTTAGACAGGGAAAACTGGATTGAAGAAATATTAGACTTACTATCAAGAGCTATTTCTTAAAGATTCATTTATTGATTTTAGTCTAGGTTGCTACTCATTCCTGTTTTTATTTATTTTGGATTATTGTAAGGGCATAAGCCCAGAGCTATTTTTTTCATTATGATAGTAATTGTTCATGTTTTTTTATTGGATGTGGATGTTGATTTCCCTAATATTAATTGTTATCTAATTCAGTTTTAATTCAAATGAGATTTATTATATGAATGTTTATTATGGTTGATGCTAAGAATGATATAAATTGTATAGCATGCCCCATTTTCTGCTTATCGTGCCTAACTAGCCTTTATGTGAGAAAATGGTAGTTGTTAGAATAAGAAAGCGACATTCACCATCTGAGTGTAGGTGGTTAAATCCGTATTCCCCAACAATAATTTCTTGATGTGCTAAGCCATCAATAACACAAACTTCTCCATTTTCTTCTCTTCGGTGTTTACCCTGTCTCGAGGAAAATAAGAAAATGTGGTAAACTCCTCCTCGTATTCCATTTCATTGCGACCTTTCTTCTTAAGATTCATGAAATTCCTTTTCACCTTTAATTTCATAGCTCGTGGGAAATTCTTTCCATCAAATATGACCCGAAACACGTCAATAGTCAATCTGTCCTTCTCCTCTAGTGTGGTGACAAACTCCCCCAACTCTAAGGCTACCCCTTCCATTTATAGGTGGCCCTTAGTCAAGGCTTCCCTAACTCTATCCCATAATGAACCCTGTGTCTTAAAGGGTAGCACCACCTGCTGCAAGGGTGGTGGTGGTTGTTGCTGCTATGGTGGCTGAAAATGTTGTAGTATAGTTGCCATCATCATAGAAACTGCTTGTGTCATTATTGTGGCAATGTCTGCTAGAGTAAGCATAGGTGGGGCTAGTGATGAATGTGGGTGTTGATATGGCTCTTGCTGAACCCTCTCCTCTGCATCATCCGCAGTGACATGTCATGATTTACAGTGTATACCATTTACAATATGAAATCAGATGAGGTTCATATTAGTAATAGATCGCAAGGAATGCAAAGATTTCAAAACATAGGGCTATACTCATCAAAGAACTCTATGAAAAATTTAATGAAGGCACACAGAACCTAAGGATACTAGAACTTGGATACTCTGATACTAAATGTAACAACCCCCATTTTCACGTAAACGTTGTTTAGACACTATAGACCAAAGATTGGGCTTGTCTAAAAATCCATATCATCCTCAGTATCAATATCAAAACCATAATATGACAATTATAATTTTAATTCAAACAAACAATTTAAATAACAAGTGGCAAAGAAATAAATTCAAACTCCCAACTAGTATAAAAAATCCACTTAAGTAAAACAAATATCCCAAAAGACTGAATAATAAACTTGAGCTTATTCCCATACAATGTTTGAAATAATAAAAATGAATGAAAAGGAATTAACAACCAATCCTAGAGTCAAACAGACTGAAGTAATAGATGAGCAAATATAACCGCAAGTTTGGTCTCCTATCAGCCTTACTAACCATGTCTATGTAATACCTGTGTGGGGGGGGGGGGGGGGGGGGAACATTTTATAGTATGGGTCAGTTTCAAGAATTAACTTACTAAAATAATGCATAATAATGCAGTTAATTGAAATTATACATCGCCCATTGGCACTCGCATGCACTAACTATCTCACCCATCATCTAAGTGCAATACGATGCTAATATTAACCCAAGTCCCAATTATGAAATCTAATAACTACACCAATATATTAATATTCCAAGCATCTAACATAATTCATACATTGAAGCTAACCATCTATACCTCTGCTTATAATTCCAAGAGTAACCCCTACAGTACCACCGACAATAAATAACATATCATCCATTATATATTTTACATAGTATTAGGTTCATTACCAATTGCCTACCTTGTTAAACTACATGGATTTAATCTCAATTTATTTATATAATTATATATCTCCTTATATATATATGATACATAAAGATATCTACATTCAGTGTCCAGTTCTTGCTCTATGGGTAAGTTCGGAGGAGTTCTTCATCCAAATAGACATCACAAAACACACATAAGATAGGTGGTCCCTATGCAATACACCATTTCACGGTCCATACCCCGAATGATGATAATGGATCCCATCCTATACACCTACCTCCTCATAAGTAGTGCTTCTAGGTAGAACCTAAAATGATTACCTACATAATTCCTATCCCACCTGTGCCGACGCATGCTCTGGTCCCGAGACGTACGGAACCCCAACTGATAGGTCGTCTATGAACAAGAGTATATTCAAACAAATAAATAAATACATATTTTCATCACACAATACTTATAGGTAATCAACTCTATAATTACCCCCAAGAAGTCTTATTAATCTCCAATCAATATTATTACTTTAAAAATTAACCATATAGTTAATTGTCAAATTCCCCATCATTAATGTATTGACACAAATCTATTTTTAATAAATTATCTACTAACTTGGATGACCACCCACATACTCGCCTAAGTTTGTAAAAATCACCCAAACCATTCCCCGGTTATACCCTAACCTCGGCCTAGAGGCCGAATCAGTTCTCCCCCAGAACGAATCGATTCGCTTGCAAGACCAAATCGATTCGTATATTGACATTATCCCAAAATTGTTACAATTTCCTTTTTCCTTAAGTTCAAGCCTCGGAGGGAGGGGGAGGGGGAGGGGGAGGGGGAGGGATGGGGGACTTGAACATACGACCTCTTGAACCCAAGAGTCATCCAATCTTCATTCCAAGGCTTTACACCTTTATTTATCAATGAATATATATTCCTCATGAATCAACTACACTTTTTAGATGACTATGTATTCAAATTAACACAAGATCATATCCCCAAAATTCTAGAAATTACATCTAACATTAGAGTCCATTTAAACCCAATTTTGTCCTACTTGCTCATCTAATCAATATCAAAGATTTACAGGATCAAGACATCAATTAAAATCACCAAAGTAGAAATCCTATAATATTGATTATACAGTTCAATTCCCTTTATATTTGTTTTAAAAATCATAATTTCTTTCCCAATCAATCAAAATGATCCATTTATTCAATTAACCCATAATTGTTATGAGAAAATTCGTAGATGAATTAATAAACATGTTGTAATTGAGTTAGAAAGAAAATTCTTTCCTTAAACTGTGGATTGTAGTCTTCCTCTCTTGAATCCTTGTTCTGCCTTCCTTCTCTACCCTAGGTAACCTTTCCTATGGGTGTGGGGATGATCGGGTTGTATTGTGGTGGATGGAAAACGGCCCCTTAAGTTGCTAATTACCTTATTTATTCATTAAACCCGAGTTACCCATAAACCCCCAACTTTGGGCCCCCAAACAAGCCCAAAACCACACCCGGATTGGCCTAATAACTCCCTTGATGGTATACCTATGCCCTAGACCTAATCTTAAATGTCTAAAACACCTAAAAGAGTCCCCAAATCATCTCGAAACGTGCCCAAACTATAATTTCCCAAATTACACAAGTTTATTATGTTTAACCACCACATAACAATAAGTTGATTAACATACAATTTATTTTCTAAGAGTGAACACATTATTTACAATTGAATAAAATAAATATGCAATCACAAACAAGAAATTTATTCTCAAATTAAATTCTACTAATTTAATTTAAATTCTATCAATTAAATTTACTCACGAATTTATTTAATTAAATTCTACTAAAAGAAATTTTTAAAAGAACCCGGGGTACTACATGACATAAAAGACCAAAAAGGACAAATCACTTTTCTTAATTTATTTGCCAGTTTTAACATTTATTTTGACATATTATACTCTTTTTATGCCAGTTTCAAATACTTTTTTAAGCTATAAAACTGTCCATAATTACTCATTTAAAAGGTGAAAAAAGGGACAAAAAATTCAAGGTGCCTGAGGTGGAGAAATCTTTGTCCTTTCCTCATGGTCGACTATGGATATTATCATTTTTTTTGGCAAGAGGGAAAAGCACTCTATGAATTTTATTAATGAAAAAAAATAAAGGAGAATGAGCCTTTAAGTGGCTTACAAACTAATGAAGGGGGCATAAAACGTTACCTTCGAGAAGAAGAAAATAAGAAATAATCCTATGATATATTTATAACTAGATACTTAATCTCACAATCCAAACAAATGAAACAAATTAAAAGAGTCCTACATGTTTTTAATAATCATAAACATAAGGCTTACAATGAAATTATCTAAATATATAATGATGAGGTGAAATATCTTTTCCCACAAGTTGCATGATCTTATTTGGGTCACTCCACCACCATTTGAGAATGGATTATTATTGCCCTTGTTTAAGAGCTTCTCTACCACTTGATTCCCTTCCATATAGAGGTGAGAAGCCATAAAATTCATATTAAAAATATGTTTCTTGCAATTGGAGCATTTAATTTTCAAATACTAGTAAGGAATGTAATTTTCATCCAGGTGACATTGCAATATGGATAAAGCATCAAGCTCAATCCACAAATTTCTCCATTTTCACATCCAAGCAAACTCAATACCATACATAACAACAATCATTTTTAACATAGAAGGAACTATTGTGGCCAAAAAAGCACTCATTTATGTCATAATTAAATTTGGCATTATGTCACATAAGGTTTTAATGAGATAAATAACGTTTAAATAATATGATTTATCACAGTTTAAGTACAAAACTAATATTTTTCAACACTTATAATAAATGCGAGATAAAATGAGAAACCATTTACATAAGATTGTATAAAATTGTGATAAATGTGTCCCAAATTCTTTACCGTTGAACAAAAAATTGACATAATACCAAAACAAAAGCATATTAACAGTTTCATTTCCCGCGACTCAATTGAGAGAGTTTTTTTTCAGACTCTCGCTTCGAAACAACCCTAAGGTAAAACATATTTCATTATTTTTCTCTCTTTCCCTATCCTTCGTACCAACCCATATCCCAATCTTGCTTATAAAACTCCCTAATCCCAGTCTGATCTTGCAAAGCAGACCAGTAGCAATTATCTCTTTCGATTTATTTAAAAAAGGTAAATAATATGATTTTCAAGGTTTTTTGTTTTAAATATTTCTTATTTATTAGAATAGTATATGTGTTTGTTGTCAATTAATCTGCTCCGATCTATGATTTTTTTGTTTATAATTGTTACATGTTAAAGAATTTTTTTTATTCGTTGGTGTCCGATTTTGATGTTGTAAAGTTAAATATCAATTGGGTTGTAGTTTTAGTCTCTGCATACATGATGTGGCAAAAAGCGATCCTCCCTGTAGATACATTAATCGTTGTTATCAGCTTCCAACCGAAATGTAAAAAACCTAAATTATGATTACACTCTTTACGAGAGTATAGTGGACAATCCGGGTATCAAAAATCCACCAGGAATGTTTGATAGACTTTGGTTGATTTATTAATTTAGGAATAAAAGTGTAAAGGGTGATTAGGGTTTAAAAGGGAAAAGGGGAAAGTGTAAGAAAAATAATAAAAATAGATAAGAACAATAAAAAGGGATTAGGGTCACATCGCCGCCATGGGCTAAACAATGCGTAAAAAGGATTCCTGTTCGAAAACATTTAACCGAGCATATTCAATTAATTATAAACATCTAACATGATGAAAATTAATTGAACAATGAAAGATTAAACATTTAATTGAAAATTATCACACATAGATTAATTTTGCAATATCACTATAAACACTAACGTTGCGTGACAAAGGGAGTTAAACGCCAAATATTCCAACTTTAATACATGAGGTTTCAATAAAATGCATTTTGACCCAAAACCTAGATTTCAAGTATCAAGACCCATTAATGGTGGAAATATGACGTCAACCCTTAAAGTAGATACACCACATAATTAAAAGAAGAAATAAACTAATTAACCAAAGCAAATAACTACTTATCAACCAAAAAGTAAATACAAAGCAAGTAAATAAACAGACAATGCATTAAATAAAGAAATACAAATTAAATTAAGGGGAGGAGATAATGAATAGTAACTATTTACATGAAAAAGGGTTAAAATCCTAGAGAGAAAAGCTCCTAAAGAAACAAATCATAAAACTAAACTAAAATGAAATATATTTACAAAACAAACAAAGTTTGGTTTATATAGTAAGTGGAGAATAAAATAAAAGAAATGGAAAGGAAATATGAAAATTTGTCAAAGATCTAAGAGGACTGGTCGACCGTGGCCAGGGGCGGTCGACCGGTTATAGTATCCCCTTTGTCTTGGATCGTAGGCAAAATCTAAAAGATCAATCGACCGGGAGCTCAGGTTCGTTCGATCGACACTTTGTTTTCATGGAAGCTTTAGTCTTTAATGGGAGAAAAGGTGCCAAATGGAAACGAATCTAACTTCTTCATCCAACTCAAAATGATGTGCCGTTTGTGTCCACACAAAGATAACTCAATGAATTATGCTTTAGTCAAATTCCACTTAGTTGGAGATGGAGTATGAAATGACTAAGTTTCCCTTAAAGTTGAATCAGATGACAAAACTTCCTCAAAAAATAGCCAATTCACATGCTAAGAATTCCAATATCTATAAAATCTCAATTATACCTCACAAAGCGTATAAACTTACAAAATAGAGATTGTTTGGTTAACAATAATAAATATAGGCATAAAGAACACAAAAGTGCTAGAATACATAAAAATAAAGGGCACAAATACACATTATTCGTGACGTATCACACCCCATAACTTAAATAATGCTAGTCCCTAGTAATGAAACAAAACAAAACTAGTCCAACAGAAGGCGATGTAAAACATATATAAGCGTAAAATATAAATGCCACTTTCATAAAGAACACGATTGCATTTAGTATAGCTAATAAGTTATTAAACCCCTAGGTTACCCTAGTGGATGAGTGTTGTCTTATAAGGGTTTTTAGGGATGAAAATCATAAACACCATAGTTTTCTCAAAATCTATGCCCAACCAACATGCGAAAAGCCCAACGATAAAAAAAAAAGATTTCAAACACGTTATTAGTAAAATGAATAAATTCGTGCAAAAGTCCATATTATTAACACTGTAGAACGAACTTCATAGAATTGAAACATTAAAAGTGGGAGGAAAAGCGAGAACATGCAAAGTATGATTTGGTAAAACTTTTATAAATCAGATAAGCATTAAAATGTGCAAATATGTCAATCCTCATGGGTGTATACACTCAATAAATGAAATCACTATGAATGGGAGGTAATACACAGGACATACGGGCGTAAAGAGTAAATATAAATGGAAACAACGCCACGCACATGTCATTAACGAAGAATGCTACATATAAAAATAAAAATTTCTAACCTCAATGAAAGATATCGTCATTAAAGGAGGAAAAATATATTTTCATATATTATCATCACTATTTACACTTTTGAATTGAATTCCCCCTAGGATCACATAGGTCTTTTATAGGGTTATAATGTAGGCTTGGGGTTAAGGTTAAGAAATGAAAGGAATATGTACAAATTCAAAGTATCTGGGCATGAAAAACTTGTGATAATAGAAAATTGTGGGCAATTTCAAAATTGGAAAATGATTTCCATAACAAGCATTAAATATGAAATTGAGAGCGACAAGGATTATTGAACACTATATATATTCTTCTTTTTCTCATATTTTTCTTTTGTTTTCTTTTTCACTTTTTGTTTACTTTCTTTTCTTCACTTCTCTCACTCTCAATTCTTAATTGCAACCACATAACAATAACATTATTCAATACCAAGTATCATTCCAAATAAAGGCATGAAAGGTAATATGTGTGGTTTATAACTCCAATGTGAACTTGGTTATAGGATTTTGTGTTTTGAAAAGAAAGACTATATTAAGGCTCAAAAGGATTTAAGAGGGGAAACATATAAGGTGAGGTCAAGATCAATGTGGGTGATATAAAAAAGATATCCTATGATCATTTCCTAAAGTTTACGCAATTCTCGTGTCAAAATAACTTTGAAAATCATTCTAAAGTAACACGTTTCATAAATGAACTCAATTAATGAACGAACAAAATAAAAGAATTGTGATACTACCAATAAAATCAACGTTTTTATAGAGGAAAGAGTAGTGAATAAACACTCACAAATGAAAAAAAGCCCAAAGCTTACTCGATGTAAGTATATACAATGCAATAAATATTACCGAGTTATAAACGCCTTAAAACAAATCAATAAAACAAGAAAAGTGAATGTACTCATGGGATTAAAGCTTAATCCATGAAGTAAAGCATAATATTAACCATTTAAGGACTAAAGTCCAATAACTTCTAAAATTGATAACATGCATCATTGAGTTGTCTATTGGATCAGGGCATTTATTGAAATTTATCATTGAAAACAAAGGCAAAACGCCCAACAAAAGAGAAAAAAGAGAGGAAATATTTTTGAAATTTTCATTTTTTTACAAAAAAGGCATGCTTACTAAAGAACATGTGATCAAATCAATGAAACTAAACAATGAATGGATAGAATATCACATACCCCTTAACTTAAATATTGCATTATCCTCAATGCAAATAAAAAACACAACATAAAAAGCGAAAAATAAAGATATTACCTAAAGAGGATAGATCCTTGATAAGTAAGAGTCCACTGAATCTACAAAAGCTGTTAGAACCAAGCATACCAAAAAGGATAACAAAAACTTTAACTAATTACACTATACTAAAATAAATTAAGAAAAATTAACTATTTACAACCTACAGTTTTAACTTCTAACTAACTATACACTAGAAATTGAAATTTTTGGGGGTCCATCCAAAATACAATTTGGCCTTAAGGGATAATTGGTGAACCCTCATTAAAATGCATGCCTCCTGAAAAATAAGAATTCTTTTTGAATAACGGAAGACGTGTAAGGCGTAAGAAACGAACCATCACCAATTAAAAAATTTAGTGGTGTGATGGGGGATTTGGATACTAAGAGGGACAAGACCAAACTAATCTCGAGAAAATTAAAATCACATCCTCAAGGTTTTTCAGTTGGAAGGGGAGGTGCGGCAAGTGTAATCGAATAGCCCATACGATGAAGCATCTCAAAATAACATTTTCATTCAAAAATCGGATCTAAGTCCTCAAGACTTTCAACCGATTCTTGTGATAAATTTAATGTTTCGTTATTGTAGGGAACCAAGAAAACGAAGGACCTTAAACCTCAACTTAATTTGAATTATTTATAAGAGGTTGAAATTATAAATATCTTAGATAACTCTTAATTATTTATTCCTCAAAAAGGGGTGGAGGAGAAATGCAAGTTTTAACTTCAACCGAACTTTTTGAAGAAGAAATAACCTCATCGAGCTGGCTATTTATTTCTAAAGACCAAGCTTTAAGACTCTTGGATTGATCATTCAATTCCATGAAGGCTAACTAATGATCAAACTAACATGAAGACATGACATCTTCTTGGGACGTTTGCTCTTATCTGGACGATTCCTCGCTTACTAAAGTTTCTTCCCAATGAGATGAGGGATTACTTACCAATTCTTGAATTTCATGCTCAAGTCATTAATTTACTAGAATTTGTATTCTCATAAAACTTAAGGTTATTAAAAGAGTTATAACGAGACATTTAAAATAAATCAATTCAAAAAGGCGACGAGCACCAAAATGTCAAGGTTCTCTAAACAACTTATCACAAGTAAAAAAGAAAGGAAATAAAAAGTATACAAATTAAAAAAAAAGAATAATACGAATTATTGCATAATTATAATCTATAACAAACACTCCCCCGCAACAACACCATTTTAGTGTGCCGATTACCGAGCGTCCATGTAGATATGCTAATCGTTGTTATCGACTTCCGATCGCAATGAAAAGATCCTAAATTATGACTACACTATTTACGGAAGTATAGCGGCTAGTACAGGTATACAAAATCTGCAGGAGTTTAATTTATTTATTACTTCAGGAATAAAAAGTCTAAAAGGTCACTATGGTTTAAAAGGGAAAAGAACAAATTAATAAAACTAGACAAGAACAATAAAACGGGATTAGAGTCACATCCCCGCCATGGACTAAACAATGCGTAAAAAGGATTTCAGTTAGAAAATATTTAACCAAGCATATTCAATTAATTATAAAAATCAAACATGAAGAAAATTAATTGAACTATGAAAGATTAGATATTTAATAAAAAATGGTCACAAATGGATTAATTTCACAATATCTCTATAAATACTAAAGTTAGATGACAAAGAGGGTTAAACGACTAATATTAAAACTTTAATAAATGAGGTTTCAATTAAATGCGTTTTGACCCAAGGCCTAGATTTCAAATCTTAAGACTCATTAATGGCCAAAATGTGATCGCAACCCTTAAACTACTTACAACACATAATTAAAGTAAGAAAGAAACTAAATGAACACAATAAATAACTACATTCACCAACAATAAGTAAATACAAAGCAAGTAAATAAAAAGACAAAGCATGAAACAAAGAAATACAACTTAAATTAATGGTAGGAGATGATGAATAATCCTATTTACATGAAAATGGGTTGAAACCCTAGAGAGAGAAGCTCCCAAAGAAACAAAACCTAATACTAAACTGAAATAAAAGATATTTACAGAACAAACAAAATTATTTTTATATAGTAAGTCGAGAATAAAAAAAAATAAAATATGAAAAATTGTCAAAGATCTAGGAGGACCAGTCGACTGTGCCTTGGGAGTGGTCTATAGGTTATAGTGAAATATCCCCTCTGTCTTTCATCTTATGCAAAAGCTAAAAGACTGATCAACCGGGGGCTCAGGTCCGGTCGACCGACACTTTGCTTTCATGGAAGAAAGGGTGCCAAGCGGAAACGACTCTAACTTCTCCATCAGAGCTCGAAACGACCTGTCGTTTATGACCACACGAACATAACTCAATGAACTAAACTTTCATGGTATTCCACTGAGCTATAAGCGAAGTATGAAATGACTGAATTTCCCTTAAAGGTGGGTCAAATGACGAAACTTCCTCGAAAAGTATCCAATTCACATGCTAAGCACTCCAATACCTACAAAAGCTCAATTATACCTCGCAAAACATATAAACAAACAAAATAGAGGTTGTTTGGTTAGCAATCATAAATATAGGCATAAAGAACATAAAAGCGCT
Source organism: Sambucus nigra (assembly GCA_949130495.1). NCBI lineage: Eukaryota > Viridiplantae > Streptophyta > Magnoliopsida > Dipsacales > Adoxaceae > Sambucus > Sambucus nigra. The sequence goes on along the minus strand of OX422220.1, from coordinate 431,177,985 downwards.
AGAATGCATAAAGATAAAGGGCACAAATATATAGTACTCGTGACGTATCAATACCTAAATTATTTGGTAGTATTATATTATTAGGGCTTGATTAAATTAAATAAGAAATTTTATTTGTTTGATTAGGGTTTTTTAGGATATTGTCTATTTAATTATTTCATTAATTAAGTCCTCCCATATATATTTGTATTATGTAAGTTGTATAGAGAAGTTATCCAAGATACCTTAATTTCTATATCTACTCTTACCGTATTAGTTTGTTAATATATTAAGGGTTTCCTTTGATTAGTGCAGAGGATAAACTTATATAGGATGTATTCACTCGATTTACATGTATTAATTGTGGATTTTCATTGGATGAATTAGAATTAATGATGTGAAATGTTCTGATAATACATTTAGAAGACATTGACTTGAATCATTAGAGAGCCCAACTTGAAGAGGTCGCAAAGACAATTTTTTTGAAGGATATATACAAAATTAACTTTTTAATTACTCTATTATTTTCATATAGTACTAATTAGCCAAAATTTTTTGTGTTTATCATATATTAGTTGGGACTAATGCATTTCATATCATACTTTTATTTAGGGTATATGTTTATATCTGAAAAGATGAACGTGTAGGCCCGAAATGTTCAACATCGATGAATTTTTTGGCCATCTAAATTTTAGGGAATATTCTATTTCTTCTTATTTCAGTTGTAAAGGCATAGTTGAATGTATCCACTTAAGTCTATTGAAAATGGATAACTTTAATCTCACTTTATCTTTTTTTGTAGTTTAAAATAAAGAGATAATATAATTGGACTGTACAAGGTATTCTAATTTGTGCACCTCTATATTTTTTATTGATTTAGTTTTAGCAAATAATCATTTAGAGGTTTTGTGGTTACAACAAACATGCATTAGGTGTCGGTCAAGATATTCTGACCGTATCCACTATCTCTACTCTAGGTTATAATTTTGGTTTCTCTATTGGTTATATTTGATTTAGGTTTTGATAAACATAGGTGTCAACTAAGTTGTAAAATTAGAAAGTTACTATATTGGTGTAGACTATAGATGAATATTAAAGAATCTTAAGTGCTAAAATGATTGAGTATCCCGTCAGTAATACTCTAAGTTTGGTAGTTTAACTTGAATTTTGGCTTATTGTGGGGCATTTGTGTTTCCTAAATATGTATTATCACACATTATATTTTTGCAAGTTTAATTTTGTAGGGCGATTGTTTTGAGAAGTTAGTGGAAGAATGTTTATGCATATAGTGAAATTTCAATCTTTCGCATCACTCACTATTTTGGTAGCATGTTAAAAGAGTTTCAAGTAGACATGTTACTCTCAATATAAGTATTAAATAAAAGAAAAGTAGATTATACTTCTCAATATGGTTTGATACAATTATTTAGTTTCTAGGTCACTATCCATTTGGTGGATTAGATCAAATGTAACCCTTCGAGTCATTCAGTTTTGTACTATATTTTATGGACTCCTGTGGTATCCCAATACTTCCATACTTAGTAAGACTATTACCAACAATTTTGTGTCCAGTTAACCATTAATTGAACAATGTTTTGGTTTATGGAACATTTTATAAACAGGTTTGTTTAAAGATTATGATTTTCCCCTCTTTATCGTCTTGTAGGTTACTATTTTTTCGGTGATGCTGAGAATGCTCTTGATCTAACACTAGCCAAGGCCATGGGGGTAAACACTAAAAATTTCTTCTCTCGCAACCATATTTTGGTGAACAAGATCTTAGTCTTGTGGATACCATAATCTGGAGCGGGTTTGTTGACATTGCCATTGTGGATAGTTTAATTGTTTTATTGATCAAACTTCATACATACAGGCTACAACTTAAACACAAAATACATCAACTTTTCAAGTTTTATATTCCTTTTATCCTAAATTAAGAGTCTACATATAAAAACCAAACTCTTAAGGAAATTTTATTTTCTAAATATGGAGTGAAAATTATTTTTGAAAAGAGATAATATTTTAAAAAGAAGATTAGTATTTTAGAGAATTTTAACGTTTTCTTTCTTTAAAAATGTTCGATGCTGAAATTGTTTTTTTTTATAGTAAGAATTGTTAATATGGGATATTAACCCATTTTGAATGGATTTAACCAATTTGTTTTACTCCAATATAATTTTTAGAAACATAACTCTTAATATAGTGAGTTCTCGAATTAGAAAACAAGACTCTTAATGCAGGACGTGGGGGAGAAAATCACATTGGTTTTAACATATAATTTCAATCAAATTTTCCAATGAAAGTAGAAAAAATCGTATTTTGAGTCACATGTACTTGACCTTGTGCCTAAATATGAATTGGATGGTGATATGGGTGATCCACACATTGCAATGCAATCTAGACTTATGCTCCAAGAGCTTTGAAAATCGAGCCATTTTTTTATCTCTGTCACAAACTATATTGGTCTATATAAATTATGGATTTTGATTTGTTCTGTTATCTATTGTATATATTTGATTTTTTGCAATAATGTCAAATTGAATTCTAATTAGAAGAGAAAAAGAAATAAAGTAGTGTCCAAAATAATTTAATCTCTTATTCAAAAAAAGGAAAAATGTTGATATTTGCATAGGAAAATTGTTATGGATAAAGATTATACACTAATCTACAGGGTTATTTTAAGGAAGACACTGAAGATATGGTTGAAGAAGCCTACGATGTGTTGCCATTACGTAGAGAACATGCGAAACATATGAAATCCCTGCTCAGGAAGAGCAACTAGAACAATGGATTTTACAGATGATAACATTGTTTTGCTTGCTATTGTTGGTATACATAATGTTTCAAATAACCCATTCACTCCTGACACTTATTTGGATAATAACACAAGTTTCCTGCTGTAAAATGAAATTTATAACTCCTTGTATTTTGAACATTAATAGTACACTTCCTTATTTTTACTTATCTTGTTCTTTAATCATTTTTAATTGAAATTATATGTCGAGACTGCATTGGTTCGGAATTCAATATGAAAGAGGTCATGAAGTGCCCCAACTGTCATGCCACGAAATATGGTGACATGTTGTATTCTTATAAACGAGATGTTGAGGAAAGAAAAACAATGATGAAGAAAATGAGAACATTATTCAGATGCTAAATATAAGGACTTAAATACTTTTCTCTTTGAGCTGTTTTTCTTTGATATTGTAGAGGTTTCGTACTAATAGATCAATTGGGCAATCTCTTCTCTAATCTTGACTTTCCATGAACTAAATTAAGTTGGTAGGGTTCTTAAAATCCAATTCCACTCAACGTGTTTAAATCCCATTCTCCAACCTTAATAGACTAACTAACATACGTTAAAACTTTCATAAATCTAATAATAATATAATTTTGGTGTCTCTTTAGAGTGAGTTAACACGTGGCATAACATGGAAGGGATTGACACATGACCTCATTTAAAGGTTAAACATTAACTATTTACCACTATAATTGTGAAGCCCATCATTTACCACTCAATTTATTATCTTTTTGGAAAAGACCAATAGGCCGAAACTTTTCGGCAACTTCAATCTCCTCGGTTTCCATATTTTTCTCTTGATTTTGCTTAAAACAGCACCCAAGTTATCCAATGCCTTGCGAGAGTGGAAGGAAATATGGATGGAACTATTGAAATCGAGAAGGTACCTTTTCACGAAGTGGAAATAAAATAGAAGGATTTGATGCCTATTTTTTACCATTACCATAACATCAAATCAGGCTGGAATGACAGAGGGCCTTCTTTTCATCTTTGGAAACTGATCAAGCTAGAGACAAGGTAACCAATGAGACTGTTATTTGTCATTCAAACCATGCATCACTTAGCTCCATTGAAAGCTCTGATGAAGGATCATCCAGAAGATTTAATAATCTGATTGATTTGGATCAGAGGAATAATGACAAGTCTGCTATACCTACTACTAGCGATCATTTGAAGAATTTATATGAGGAAATAACATGTAGTACCAATCTTGAGCCTCCCATACTGAACCAAAAACCAATAAAAGTTGAATCCCATCCTTCTAAGCATTGCCCAACATCAAACACTTTTGGGATAAAACAATGTTCCATTATTCACCTCTAACCATTTTGACTATCAAACGAAGTTTCCAATCCATGACTTAAATTCTCGAGAAATATATAAAATCATTATTTTTTTTGTATTCGTGTCCAATTCCAAACATGTATTCTCATCTTACTTCTTACTTCTTTATGTCGATTTTTTGTTAAGTTTTTATGTAAATATCAAATGCGTTTTGCTGGATTTTGTTTATTAGGTTGATTTAGACTTCGTTACCTCTATAATGGTAAATGCTTTGCTGCTTTTGTATTTTTTTCCTTCTCTTTTGTATTTTTTCTTTTCAAGTTATTATTACGAGATATTCCCTGTATGGCCATAAGTATCGCATTGGAGTAATTGCAAAGGCGTTAAAATAAGTTTTACAAACCACCCGCTCATCGCACGGGGTTTAAATCTTGTCTATAATGTATTAGTAACACTTCACAAGCCTCATTTATTGGTTGATCGACACAATCTCAATCATTAATTGCCAAACATTTAACATAGATTAAATAATTAAACATCCAGTGTTTGCACAATCCGTATGCCATCCAATTCTTCCCATCTTGAAAATCATATTCTTGCATATGCATCTCGGATAATTTAAGTCACTAACATTCCATATAAAACATTTCAACAGGCGGTTTAAGAATTAATAATCCAACCAGTCATCGAGGTTAATATCCAATTTCAAACCATCCAATCTTTGAGGCTAGTTGTTAATAGGATCCTGTGTTTTTATATATGTGTTTTTTATTACTCATGTTATATAACATATCTTGTATAAATTTTATTTTACTTTTAATGATAGATCAACACTCCAATGTTCCATCAACGGTGATAATATAAGTACGTTTGAGTACACTAATGTTCATTTAGGTAGACATTTTCTTGGTGCATATTTTTTGTTCCTTATCTTTTTGGTACATACTATGAAGAAGACCATTTGGTTTCAATATATCTATAATAATATTAGTGCAGTTAAGGTATGTAAACATATAGAAACACCAATGTGAACTTTCCTATCAAACACCTATTAGTTGTTCTTACGATAAAATTTGATACATGTATTACTTTAATCCAATTATAATGATGAACTCGTAAGGTGCTTCTCCCTTTAAATAAACATTGAATTATATATGCTGCTATGTTTTCACAAAATTACAGAAATCTCTATTTCAAATTTCATATATATACTTATTGGATTTTGGTTCATGGTGTATTGTCGGTTACTTTCAGGTGAGATTCTTGGAGCACACTCTTCTTCCCCTATGATTGAATACCTTAGTATGTTCTTAAGGATTTAATTATTTATTATGATTATATTCGTAACTATCTATTCATCTTCTTAATTGTCATCTCTTGTTAATGGATAGAGCATGAGAAATCCAAAACTATTTTGGGTATTAACGTTTGCGCCATTAACATCAGTTATTCTCTCAATCGTTCTAGTAGCCCTCTTCGGGTCCAATGTTTACATCATTAAACTATAAAAAATGGTTATTTGATCTAAGCTATAGGTGTTTTCCACATAATTTGATAACATACCCTTGGAAAGCCTCCTCAAAGCGTATAAAAACTATTTAAGTGTCTCACATTTAAGGGTTTTAGTGCGTAATTTTGTGAACTTTGGTGACACTTTGGGGAGTTTCTCAAATTTGTATAAATGTATGGGTGAAAGAAAAATTATGTCTGAATGTGGGGGTGAGATTTACATAAGAGATTTGATGGAAATTTTGGTACCGAGGCTTTCATAATTCCGATGTAAGGAAATATAATTTGTATGGAATATTAAAGACGTGGAAAACTTTTAAGATGATGAGTTAATTGTATATTCTAAGTTGAGTGATGATTTGGCAGGATTTTAGCTCACTCATCTTATGGGCTTGAAGTTGATTTGCATATGTCGGGGATAGGATATTATTATGTTTCAACATCACAAACCATATGATGTCATTGCTTACCTATATTACACTAGTGGTAAATTAGTGTGTGTTATGTCATTGCCTGCCTATATTTCACTAGTGATAAATTAGTGTGCGTTAGGTAGAGAGGTGTGGTTATAATTTTTCCTTACCTGTTTAATGTGTGGCCTAAAATGTATTTGCCATGCTATAAATAACCCATGTCCTATGCTTGTATAGTCATCCAAGAAGAAGTAAAACAATAAGGCAATTATCATTTGTATCTTAGTTTGAGTGTAGTATTTTATGAGTTGGTCTTCTTTAAGTGTTTTTAAAGAGTGGTTTAGAGAATACTTCCTTATAATCATTTCTTGCGAATATTAGAGTTTTGTACTCGTTATTCTCAATAATTGGTATAAGAGCGGGACCGTCGTGTACCAGTATTTTTAGAGTGAGTTTTCTTGAGTCATGAGAAATTCGTATTCTCCAAGTTTGTATCTTGAAATCAGGCTTGTTTGGTATTATAAAAAAATTACCAACACGATGAATGATATTTAAGTAGTTGGAGGAATCAAGAAGCTAGACCACCAAAATTACAATACGTGGACGACATGTATGACGCCTTATATGCAAGGATAAAACCTTTGAGAGGTCGTTGGCGGTAGTGAAGTTATACAACCGGAGGTTGATGACGCTAATGCCACTTTGCAAAAATGGAAGATTAAAGCAGACAAAGTGATGTTTTCCTCAAAGACCACAATTGAAGAAGAAATGTTCGACCACATCCGAGATGGAAAAACACCAAAAGAAGCACGGGACGCTTTCACTACACTTTTTTCAAAGAAGAACGACACTAGACTACAATTTCTTGAGAACGAGCTCCTATCGATGGCACAACGCGACATGACTATCACCAAGTACTTTCAGAAGGTGAAGAAAATATGCCACAAAATTTCAAATTTAGATCCAATAGCTGCTATTGGTTAAACCAGGATAAAAAGAATAATTATCCGTGGTTTGAGGTCTGAATACCAAAGTTTTGTTACTGTTGTACAAGGATGGACGACTCAATGATCACTTATTGAGTTTGAAAATTTGCTTTCTAGTCAAGAAGCTATGGCTAAGCAAATGGGAGGAGTCTCGCTGAAGGGTGAGGAGGAAGAGCTCTACACTAACAAAAGAAAAGGCAACTTCAAGCAGCACGTCGGAGGCGGATATAAAAAGGATGATGACAAGGTAAAAAGTCATTAAGGAGAGGGAAATTCTCTTCCAGGGGGAGCTTCAAAGAATCATGGCTACGGTAAAAGATTTGAGGGCAAATGTTACAACTGCAGCAAGAAGGGACATATAGCAAAAGATTATTGGTCCAATAAAAGTCCCATTGAGAGCAATGCTGCTACTTCCAATTCAAAGGAGAGAAGCAATGATGATTGGGATGTTGAAGCATCTTTTGCTATGGAAGAGGAGGAGTTAGCTCTCACAATATTGACAGTTGAGATAATCGACTACGAGGATGATTGGGTTATCGACTCAGGCTGCTCAAATCACATGACGAGTGATAAACAGAAGTTATAGAGCCTGTTAAAATACAAGGGAAATATAGTTGTGGTATCAACCAACAACTCAAGGCTGCCAATAGCTCATATCGTTAATACGGTAGTAGCACCTCAATACAGTTCTAACCAGGTGCCACTTCAAAATATTTACCATGTTCTGGGTATGAGGAAAAATCTTATTTCAGTGGCACAGTTAACATCATCAGGCCACTTTGTCCTGTTTGGTCCACGAGATGTGAAGGTATATAAGGACCTCAAGATCTCAGGAATGCCAATAATGGAGGGACGATGATTGGAGTCAATCTACGTGATCTCAGCGAAGTCTGCGTATATAGACAAGATAAGAAAAAACGAGATAATAGATTTATGACACATACGATTGGGACATGTTAGCAATTCTAAGCTAAGAGTGATGATGAAGAAGTCAATGCTTAAGGGACTTACTCAATTTGATGTGAGGACAGACACAGTCTGTGCGGGATGCCATTATGATATAGCACATAAATTACCATATGAGGAATCAAAGTTTAGAGCGAATGAACCATTAGAGTTAGTTCACTCTGATGTGTTCGGACATTCAAGCAACCATCAGTTGGTGGGATGCGGTATATGGTAATGTTTATTGATGACTTATCCAGGTATGTGTGGGTTTTCTTTATGAAAGAAAAATCTGACACGTACTCAAAGTATAAAGAGTCTAGAGAGACGATTGAAAGAGAAGTGGTGAAGAGGATTATTTATCTACGCACAAATAATGGAGGAGAATATACCTCAAATGAGTTTTTCTCAATATCTACGAGACTGTAGAATAGGTCATCAATTTACACGCCCCAACAGAATTGAGTAGAAGAGAGAAAGATTCAACATCTTGAAATGTTTGTCGGAGTATGATACATGCTAAGAATGTACCGGGAATATTTTGGGCTGAAGTTATGAGAACTGCAGCCCATGTGATTAACAAACTTCCTCAACCAAGGTTAGAGTTTGTTTCACCCTTTGAGAAATAATGGGACATGAAACCTACGGTTAGTTACTTTTGAGTATTTGTCTATGTATGCTATGCATTTGTTCCTAACCATCTACATAGCAAGTTTGACAAGAAAGTCATAAGATGTATCTTTATGGGATACAACAACTAGAGGAAAGTGTGGAAATGTTACGATCCTACGATTGGAAGGTGTTACACGTCAACAACTAGAGGAAAGTGTGGAAATGTTACGATCCTACGATTGGAAGGTGTTACACGTCACGAGATGTGGTGTTTGATGAAGCATATTCTTGGTGGTCCTCAGAAAAGGATGTGTTATCAAACTCGAAGGAATTTGAAGAGAAGCTGCATCAGAAAGTGGGAGAGCAGACTTCTCAAATCCTATCAAGCTCATATGAAGCTGAAGATTCATATGATGATGATAATATTGAGCAAGAAGTAGCTCAAAATCCTTAGTAAAGTGGTGTATATTACCAACCAGATGAAGAAGGTGGACCTAGTTAAACGGAAGTATCAAATCTATAATCACAACTCAGGAGGTCAATAAGAATAAAAAAGACAAATCCCAAATACGCCAATGCAGCCATATAAAAAGAAGCAAGTGTAAAAGAACCAGATACGTATAAAGAAGCATCCCAGAATTCTGAGTGGATTAAAGCAATGGAAGAATAAATCACTGCATTAGAGAAAAATCAGACTTGGGATCTCGTGCTGAAACCAAGATATGTGAAAGTAATATCATGTAAATGGGTTTACAAGATAAAGCATCATCCAGATGGATCAATTGAGAGATACAAAGCTTGACTGGTGGCCCGAGGTTTCTCTCAACAATACGGACTAGACTATGATGAAACATTTAGTCGAGTGGCAAATCTTACAACTATACGATTCCTACTTTCACTTGCAGCCAACAAAGACTGGAACTTGTGGCAAATGGATGTGAAGAATGCATTTTTCATGGGGAGTTAGATCTGGAGATCTATATCATTCAACCAATGGGTTTTTATAATCAAGATCATCTTGAGCATGTGTGTAAGTTGTGAAAGGCACTCTATGGATTGAAACAGGCACCAAGGGCATGGTATGGTAAGATTGCTGAATTTCTAACTCAAAGTGGTTATTTAGTAACACCTGGAGATTCTAGCTTGTTTGTCAAAGCTCATGGAGGAAAGTTAGATATTGTACTCATATACGTGGATGATTTGATCATAACCGGTGATGATAAGGCAGAAATTCTTCAATTAAAGGAGAATTTATCAGTTCATTTCTAGATAAAGGAACTTGAACAACTCAAGCACTTTCTTAGTCTAGAGGTTGATAGTAAACAAGAAGGAATATTTCTCTGTTAGAAAAATTATTCCAAAGATTTATTGAAGAAGTTCGGGATGCTTGAATTCAAGCCAATCTCGACACCGACGTAACCAAATGGCAAGCTGCGTGCATATGAAGGAAAAGATTTGGAAGATGCCAAGATGTATCGATAATTAATAGGTAGTCTGATCTACCTAACCTTGACTTGACCTGACATTTCTTATGCAGTTGGTGTGATGGGTCGGTATATGCAAAATCCAAAGAAGTCTCATTTGGAAGCAGTTCAACGATTATTGAGATATGTGCAGAGTACAACTAACTATGGTATTTTATACAAGAAAGGTGAAGATTTCAAGTTAGTTGGCTATTGTGACGCTAACTATGCAGGTGATCACAACACTCGCCGATCAACTATCGGGTACGTGTTCAAGCTTGGATCTGGAGCAATTTCTTGGTGTAGTAAGAGTTTGTTAACTAGGGAAGCAGAATATCGAGAAACAATAATGGTAGCTCAAGAGAGTACGTGGTTATTACAGTTGATGAACGATCTACATCAACCACTAGACTATGAAATTCCGTTGTATTGTGATATCCAGTTGACAATTCGTTTGGCAGAGAATCCAGTTTTTCATGCAAGAACTAAACACATGGAACTACACTATCATTTTATCAGAGAAAATGTTCTTGAAGAAGAGATTGAGATGACACAGATCACGACAGATGATCAAATTGCAGACTTGTTCACAAAAGGTTTGAGTAGAAGCAAGTTTGAAGACTTCCGTCATCAGTTCGGCATGGTGAAAGGAATGAGATTAGATGTTGAGATGGAGTATTAAGTTTCAACATCACAACCCATATGCTGTCATTGCTTACCTATATTGTACTAGTGGTAAATTAGTGTGTGTTATGTCATTGCTTACCTATATTTCACTAGTGATAAATTAGTGTGTGTTAGGTAGAAAGGTGTGGTTGTAATTTTTCCTTACTAGTTTAATGTGTGGCCTCAAATGTATTTGCCATGCTATAAATACGCCATGTCCTATGCTTGTATAATCATCCAAGAAGAAGTAAAACAATAAGGCAATTATCATTTGTATCTTAGTTTGAGTGTAGTATTTTATGAGTTGGTCTTCTTTAAGTGTTTTGAAAGAGTGATTTAGTGAGTACTTCCTTATAATCATTTCTTGCGAATATTAGAATTTTGTACTCGTTATTCTGAATAGATACCGGTATTGTGATTTTAAGAATGTGACTCGCTGATGTGCATCAATGCAACTATTATTGTGTGAGGTCCACTTTGTATTATTTAAAACACCAACCCGTGCGTTGATGTCGTATCAATGAACTTCATTTTCTTAGTTAAATCCTGAGATCCCAAAGAACTAATTAAGAGGGAAACGATCAATGGTTTTCAAGAAACATGCATCTAACACACATGAACTTAAGTTCTGCCTAGTCATCAATCAAATAAATAGAGGAGATTGAAATCATCAGTTAGCGTGATTAAGTGACCAAACGATTACTCATTAACTTTTGAATGTAGAATAAATAAACTATATTGTTGTGCATAAGAAAATGAAAACTAATCTTATACCATTTTGAATGTTATATTTGTTAGTTTTCTTCTTTGACTTATCGCTCTTTTTAATGGTATATTAGGGATACCCCTTATTATCATAATCACGATGTCAGTGTTATCTTATACCCTTTCTTAATTTATTGCTCTTTCTAATGCCTAATTTATCCCTAGACACATAATGGAGTGTGTAATTATGAACATGAAATGTACGTTTGTTATATGTTCTTTATGATATTATTTTATGAGACTTTATTAAAAACATTACAGTCTAAGGATAGTCAAGTTTCATAAGCCATGATGAGTTTCTTTACTCGATCACAAAAGCTTTAAGAAGGAAAACTCTAACAGGAAAGTCAATTTTTCGTCTTTTTCCCATCTTATTATTTCATAATGAGTTACAAGGTGGAATGATTTCTTGTTATGTGTCACATGGTAACAATGTTACTAAATGATGACCTTATTCCGCTGAGATGGTTTCTACACAAAATGTACTTTCATATCAGTTTTTTTTGTACAAGAATAACACTACACATGCCCAACAAACGGATTTTCAGCTAAACCCAAGAGTTATTGCCCAACCCAATTCCACCTCTTCAAAATTGTCTATCTCTTGAAGAGTGGAATGCCACTATTATACTCTTCAGGTTAGCGTCACTTAACCGGTGTGGGACTTTGAAGCACTATTATACTTTCATATCAATTTGAACTCAATGAGTCTACAATGTAGATTACTCCCATATCAGTTTGAACTTTGTTACCAGACAGATTTGCATAATTCTACTTCAATAACTTTTATTTTTTAGACTTTTATTTTTGGGTTTCTTATATCAATTTCTTGTGAGCCTGTGAGAAATGATTGGACCCACGATCTTATTATTCAATCTGAGCAAGTTGGACCAATCATACTTGGTAATATGCAATAGACTTTCAATATCATTTATTAACAATAATTTTCTGAACCAATTGTGTGTTCCAATATATATATATATATATATATATATATATATATATATATATATATATATATATATATATATATATATATATATATATATATATATAATACTGCTCTTGTGTGGATCAGTCCGCATTTGAAGAGTTCGAACCGGACATGTGTCACCTGGCGGTGAGCCCAGAAAATAAAGAGAGTGTGCCTATAATTTAGCCGATAATTTCTTGGCTCACCGCCAGGTCACACATGTTCGATCCGCACTCTTAAAATGCGGACTCATCCATACAAGTGGAAGAATATATATATATATATATATATATATATATATATATATATATATATATATATATATATATATAGTGATAAGGTGGCAAGTCAGCAAGGTTTGCATTTTCTAGACATAAAATGATGCTGATATATATATACACATACTTAAGATTTTCTTTCAAGGATCATCCATATTTAAGATTACAAGTAACATAGTTGTTAAATTCGAACTTTTCTCGTAGGGATACCAAATTGTAATTCTCTTTTTTGGAAGGAGGGCATTTGAGATTCATTGCATCTTATAGCAGAGGGCGAGACATGGTTAACATTTTTGAATGGTTTCAACTGAAGGGTGATAGTGTCAATGAGAGACTAAATATCAACGGTAATTTTATTTGACTGAGTTTTTCCTTCTTCCTCTTCCCTTTTCATTAGTTATTGCCAAAGTTTCCTTTTAGACTTGCAAGATAAATAGATATTTCTGCTTGCAAAATATTTATCTTAATTTAAAGAATGTTGGAGTATGCGTGGAGCTTGTCTACAAACCACTTGGAAAATATGGGGTTAAGGGAACCCCAAGGATTGTAGTATCTCTTCTGATCGTTCCTAGTGAGTATAAAGTTATCCGTTGTAGAGAATTCATTATAGGTTTAATATGTAAATTGTTTTTGTTTTTGTTGTCACATTTGTATATCGATCATATAGGGATATTAAATTTATTCAAAGCTAATATCATATTCGTTTTGGCATAAGGAAAAACATATTTTTTTGGAATGTCTCTTTAAGACTCACATGATTACTGTCTTTTCAATTAAACATACTTTGTTGATAAGAATTTTTATATTTCTTAAGGAAAGTGTATTTTTCATTGGTGACCTATATACAAATATTCCCATGTTTAACTTTAAGTTTCAACGTATTTAATTACATGTCTACATCGGAAAAAATTATTTGGTTATACTTGTCTTATTTCTATTGTTAAATAATGGGTTGTACATCCAATTGAGAATTTTTTGTTGATACTTATCCTATTTCGTTAGTAATAATTGAATCTAGTCTAAAAAATGAGACATTATATTTCGATTTCATTCCCACTCGTTAAGCTACATTAGTTAACCCTCCTTTCTATGGGCTTGAAATTGATTAAGTAAATGATAAGACATAAGGTATAAGATAGGTACAGTTGAACATCTTATTTAATTTGGACTGTAAATCAATGTTTGAATAAAGCATGAACTTTTGATAAGAGTAGATGTGGTGAACTCATAATCCCTCTAACTACAACAAACCAGGTTTAAACTGTTATTAGTGAAGGCTCGAGATGAGAATATAACGATTTAAATTGTGTCTTGCCTCTAGTAAAATTTCTCTCGTTAGAAACTGAGTGGATTAACAACTGTTGGAACCGACTGAGATACATCAAATGAATACAAATTTTTGGTTTTGTCACATTACACCCTTTTACAATAGCAAGCTTTTAATATTTCCAATTTCTTATAGAATATATATTATTCAAATAATATTTTCGTTACATTATTCTTCTTGTTATATTGTTTCCATGCCACAATAACGTCTTAAAAAATATGTATTCCTCTTACATTATTCTTCCAGTTACATTATTCTAACATGCCATGAATTATTCTTGTGAAACGTATGTGTGATACTAATTAAACTGAATTCACAAGTTTCCAATTTATATTTATTTTATTGGAGTCAATTTTGAAACCAAATTAATTCGGCCCTAAAACATGCATCTACGTGGGTGAAATCAAACCATCACAAACAAAATTGCTAAGTCACAGATTCCGAAAAAACCATTTTCGGAAAAAACCTTTTTATTTCACTATGTAAAATAAAGTGCAACTTACATACACAATGAATCCACAATGATTACTCCTCAGAACAATCACATAGACACACAGCCTAGAGTAAGCAATGGAACAACCACATCATCCCACAAGAACACGCAGTCCTAATTCAACTAGGAACACCCACGAGCACTCTCAATCGACACGCAGTCGTAGTCATCCATGAGTTGGTCATCAAATTCTATTTCCCTCATTCCTAAAACTAAACATCCTTCCTCTTGTTCTAATTTCAGACCTATTAGCCTATCCAACTTCTCGTTCAAAATCATCTCCAAAATCCTAAATTCTAGACTTACCTCCATTCTTCCTTCCATCATTTCCCCAAATCAATGTGGATTCATTCAAGGCAGAAGCATCACTGAAAATGTTCTTTTGGCCCAAGAGTTAACTGCTGATCTGGATAAAAAATCTCATGGTTCTAATCTCATTCTCAAACTTGATATGGAACGAGCATATGATCGTGTTTCTTGGTTGTTTGTTCTCTCTGTGTTGAGACAATTTGGCTTTAACGAATGCTTTATTGATATGATTTGGAGGCTCTTATCTAATAACTGGTTTTCAGTGATTGTGAATCGCAGGGCTGCTATTTTTTTCATGTCTTCAAGAGGTCCCAAGCAAGGGGATCCATTATCCCCTACTCTCTTCATTATTGTTGCTGAAGTTCTATCTAGAGGCCTTAACAAGCTTGTATCTGATAATGTGATTTATCCATATAAACAACCAATAGGTTCTCCTCTTATTTCGCACTTATCATATGCAGATGATATTATCATTTTTACAAATGGTTGCAAGAGAAGCACTAAAAAATTAATGAAATTTTTGCATGAGTATGAAGATGTATCAGGTCAGAAGATTAATATTCTCAAAAGTTCGTTCACTACTGGGAAATATACTTCCATGGATAGAAGGAATGCTATTTCTTCAAATCTAGGCCTGCAGTTCAAGCCTCTGCCTTTAAAATATCTTGGTTGTCCTCTTCACAAAGGTAGAATGAAATTATGCTACTTTACTGACTTGCTTGATAAAATCAGACAGAAGGTGGCAGGATGGAAGCTAAAATACTTATCTCCAGAAGGAAGACTTATTCTAATTAATTATGTTCTAGCTTCTATTCCAATTCACACAGTGGCTGCTCTACATCCTCTAAAAACCATTATCAGAAGAATTGAAGCTATTTTTGCTAATTTTTTCTAGGGTGTTTCTCAAGAGAATAAAGCAAAATATCATTGGACTTCTTGGAAGGATATATGTCAACCTTTTGATCAAGGAGGTCTCAACATTAGAAACATGACTACCGTCATTCAAGCTACCAGTTTAAAGCTATATTGGTATCTTTTTTCTTCTAAAAGTCTTTGGGTTTCTTTTATGAATCACAAATACAAATCTTCTTCTCCCTCTTCTGCTAATGGCTCTCATGGAATTAAGAGAATTACATATGTATACAAAACCTTTGAGGATATCACCATTAAAGATGGGGACAATTACATCTGGTCAATAAATTCTGATGGTATTTTCTCTTCCAAGTTTGCTTATTTGTTCTGCATACCTCAAAATCCCTCATCTATGGTTTGGAAATTTATCTGGTCATCTTCTTGTCCTTTAAAAATCTCCATTTTTACTTGGAAGTTGTTGCACCAAGGCATTCCCCTTGACGCTCAGATTAAAAAACTTAATGTTAAGTTAGCCTCTAGATGTAGATGCTGTAATGTTCATGAAGAAAATATTATCCACACCTTTCTAAAGGGTCTTGTTGTCTCTCAAGTGTGTAATTTTTTTGGAAAATTATTTGGTCTAAAGTTAAACTTCCACTCTTGTCAATCGATGCTCATTTCATGGTGGATCAAAAAGTTCAACTCCCATATCCAATTCCTCATTCACAACCTTCCAATCATCATTGTCTGGGAGATTTGGCTGTCCAGAAACAGATGCTAATTTAATGGCATTGAGATGTCTGTTCAGACAATTATATCTAATGTTATTTCTCTTATGATTTCTTTGGCAGCAGATACGCAGTTCTCTAGTAATGTCTCTCAAGACGACCTCCATATTATGTCTCTTTTCTGTTTGAAAATCCACAGGAAACCATATTTTTTCTTAGCTATATCTTGGGTAAAGCCTCCTCGAAATGCATTTAAATTAAATATTGATGGTTCTTCAAAAGGCAATCCAGGTGAAAGTGGTTGTGGAGGTATCCTCAGAAATTATAAAGGTGAATTTATATCTGCTTTTTCTTCTTTCTTGGGATACCAAACTAGCATGTCTGCTGATGTTGAAGGGTTAAAAGAAGGCATTTATCTATGTCTAAAGATGAACATCAAAGAGCTCATCATTGAAACTGATTCTAAATATCTTTTCCATATGGTTCAAAAGACTTGGAAACCTCCTTGGAAGATGAAAAAGTCCATTGATTATTGCTCTATGATAATTTCAAGACATTAGTTTAGATTAAGCATGTATATGGATAGGGTAACAATGTTGCTGATAGTCTTGCAAATATAGCAGCCTCATCTTTAAGTTCTGCTTCTTACACTTCCTTCAACCAGCTGCCAAGAATCACAAAGGGATGTCTCAAAATTGATAAGATTGGCTTGTCTTCAATCATACAAATTTTTTAGATATATGGATTGTGTTCTCATTATTTTTTTATGCTCTTAAATTTCTTTGCATTGGGTCTTTCAAAGATCTCCTTTCTTTATCTTTCTTCAAAACATTTATGCCACCTAGGAGAGGCTTTTTCTCCTATTCTAATAAAATGTAGGGGGTTTTATCCATTTTCCTAAAAAAAATAAAAAAAAATAACACTCCGCAAAGAAATAACTTCACCAAAGTTGTATCTCGGGTTCCAAAAGAATTCACATAATGATTGAGATAATTTGTGAATTGAAAACAAAACGGATTAAACACTTAAATGAAGAAGACAAAAGAAATATGTTGTTGGAAGTTTTTACAGAAAGAAATTCGTCGGGTCTTTTTATCGAAAACAAAGTGGTTTAACACGCTTTATATAAAAAACATAAGTCGGTGCATCGCTCGAATAAAACAGGAAAGTCACTAGAATGATGCCACGTGTCGCTCGAACGAGCTTCGCACAACAAAACAATAATGCTTGAATGACAGTAAAAAAATGAAAAATTTTATTTCGTCAAAAACACTGCCTCAACACTATAAAAAATTCTTTAACAAAAAACTCATCTTCAACACATAGAATTTTTTTTAAAAACATTATCCCAACAAGTGAACCGTTAAGGGATTAAAACATAACCTTTCCAACATTAATCTCGTGGACGCTTGAATGTGGAAGAACATTGATATTCGGATCCGTCATGACGCATGATTGAACTTGAATAAGTCTTCGACGGTTGTAGTTGTATACTACATACTCAAATGTAAACTCGATAATAAAATAATTTCCTTACAAATCTCCCCCTATGTCTATGCCGGTACAAACTAAAAACATCCGAGTTGTCTAATAAAAATGCCTATACAAATCTAATACCCTCCCATGAACCCTAAACTGAAAAAGTACTAAAAAACAAGTATCAAACTTTTCTTCAAAAATCTTCAAATCTTGAAGCTTTTCTCATCAGGATGTTCAAAATAATGATCATAAATTTTGTACCTACACACATGAGACAAAATAAATACCTTTGTTATGTATCGAGTTTGATATGAGATAAACATAAATCAAAACAAATATTGAATCTCAAATCCCCATTATAATGTAAAACTCCCCCATAATTCATTCTCCCCCTTTTTATTTATCCGAAATAGACAAGTAAACGAATAAAAAAAACAAACATGGAGTTGTCACGATAAAGAATGCAAACAACTATGATCATCAGGATATACTCAAAGACACCCATAAACTATTTTTTGATTTTTCAATTTTTCAAAAAAAATGGTACAACAAAAATCACACACCATAAATTTACACTAAGATAACCAAATCATGAAAACAAAATGAATGGGTGTGAACAATTCGATAGGCAAATCAATGCAATAACACATAACATATGTGCACGATGAATATGTGTACTTCTAACGATTGAATCTCAAAATCTTCCTAACATATGTACACGATGACTATGTGTACTCCTAATCAATGCAATCATCCGTAACATATATTGAGCGATGTTTCAAATCGTGACTCGATATGAAAACATGAATACACATGTCAACGGGATCACTAAAACGCAATAAAGTAAGTACAAATAAATAAAACAATTTATAAATAAAATAATATTAAAAATAAGGTGAGGGAAGTAAAATGAGGACTCGAATCCCAAAATAGCTTTGGGAAGAATATGTAGCCGAAATCGGCATCAAAGTCCATGTAGTTTGAATGGAGAATAAGGTGGGGTCTAACCCATCTTTCAAAATTTGAGTTTCTCTTTTGATGTCTATGAATGAGTGCGCAGAAGTGGTGAAAATTTGAGAAAAGTGAGGAGAAACTGTAATACGGGGTTTATAGAGTAATCCTTATTTTTGAATTTCTGAGTTTATGAAAATAAGTTTGAGAGTAATAAATAATAAAGAGAGTAATTAGTGGTGAGAAATAAGAATTAAATATAAAATGTGTTAAAAGTAATGAAAATATATGAAATTACACTGAATTGGCAAAGCAGGAAGAAGAGGGTTTATACATTCTAACTGATTTGAATTATGATTTTTATTATGTAATTTGATTTTTTTTTCATGGTGATGGAGCAGTGGAAAGTGGTGCAGTGAAGGGTAATATAAGAGAATGTTTTTGGGAATGATGTAGTAGCATTGTTTCAAGAATTATGAGGTTGAAGTCGGAATATTGACGTCAAGGAAACCCTAAAAGGCCAAAATAATTAGAATGCCCATGAGGGAGGGTGATTATCGGCATGGCCCTTGGACTTTTTATTGGTAGGCCTACTAAACTTGGAATCCATGTAAAGTCTCACCTACCTATAATTAGGGAGAAAATGGTGCCTATATGCATGTTGGAAGTGGAATTTCTGGAAAAACAATTGTAAAATGCCAACTGTAAGTCCATTTCATGCATGGCCAAGATCGTTGGAAAGATGACTCAGGGCTCTATGAAATTTTATTGATATACTCTTGGATACAAGAGTTTACCAAAGTCAAATAGAGTTCAAAAATCATCGACTGACCACTAATTAGGGTTTTTGGGTAAAAATGTTGCCAAATGCGACCCTTATGTCCGATTCATGCACGATAAGGACACTGGAAAAAAGGAAGCAAAAGTGTGCTGAGATACTCCGTGGTCCAAGAGTTGACCCAAGTAAAATGGATCTAGGAAAACATCTGGTTACTTTTAACTAGGATTCGATGGATGACCAGGGGTTTGAGGTTCTAAAAGACTTTACTAGGACCCTATAAAGGCATAGAATGGAGTAAGAGAATGGGGTGTTGTAACAACCCAGGTTTTTTGAGCGGCTATTTTATATTATTTTGCCCAATGGGCTAATTTTATAAAATAGGGGAAGTTGGCGTAAATATTATTTCCCGTGGGATTTAGGGATAATATTTACTATGTTTTGTCTATTTACCGTATGAGAAGGTAAATAGCATAATATTGTGATATATTGCGTCGTTATATGTAAAACGACGACGGTTATGGCTTATAAATAAATTTGAGTATAATTAATGAAATAAAATGAAGTCTGAACATAAAATTTGTTCAAAGTTATCCCGAGTGCCAAAATAGGGGGTGTGGTTGTTTTTAGAATAGTCGAGATAGTCGAAATAAGTGACATGTTTTATTTTTGAGTTTCGGGCACTTTTGGGGTGTTATGACTCAATTATGTGGTTACGAGTCATTTTAATAGTGTATTAGCAATTAAAAGAGGGGAATTATGTTTTAAAACCCGTTTAAGTTCCCCCACCCCTTTTTCTTTCTTCATTTGTGAGAGAAGCCAAAGGAGAGAGAGAGAGAGAAGAGAGAGTTGGGATAAATGGAGAAAAAGAGAGAAAAATGGAGATTTGAGGTTGAAATCCGTTGCTATCGGAGGAGGATCAGAGACTACGAACCCGAGGCAAGTTTCTTATTTGCTAGATATTGATTTAATGTGATAAGTTTCATGTATAGTTAGTTTTTGGGAGATATAAACCATTTATGGGTTTTGGGTATTTTTGGTGTTTAATCCCTTAATCTTAGTTTTAATTTGATTTGAGGAGATAATATTGGTTATAAATGGTGTAAAGATGATTTGGTATAATTTATTGTTGTTGTTGTTGGGTAAAATACCGAATAAAAGCTTGGAGGTTTCGTTAATGGCCGAAACAGCTTCCCGGGGAAGAATCTGTCTGCCAGGATCGATCGATCGAAGCCTTCGATCGATCGACGGCCAAGGGTCGATCGATCGACCTCTTCTGAAAAGGTGAGATTTTTCCTAGTTTGTTTTAGCCCTTTTCTTTTAGGTTCAAGGTTTAGGAACCTTCCTTTGGGAAGTAATTAAGAGTCCTAGAGGGTTGCTTTGGGTAGACTAATGTCCTAGGATAAAATGGGATGATTGGGCTTACCCCGAGGTCTAGTTGTTTAGGTTAATGTGCGTATAGAATAGGAGATTAATCGAAAGATAAAATTGGAGATAAAATGCAAAAGTTGAGGCTTTTGGGAGATACTCCTTGAAGGAGGTTTACTTTGAGGGTTTATGAAATGGTATGAACTCTTGGAGACTAGTTTGAAGTTTATGGCACTATGGGTCTTAAGTCATTAATAAAATATGACACTAAGAATAAGGAAAAACATATGCTAATATGTGGTATAAAATGAATAAGTACAAATGATTTTGAGAACGTAAAATTGGATGTTTTCAAAAGGGAAAAAGTAATGTTTTTCATAAATGTTAATTTATGATTACACACCTCCCTAAATCTCTATCATAAGGGAAGTTGCGCTAGCGTGTGGTGAAGCCCCCTGGCTAATGAATGCAGGGTGGATATAGTCCCTAGGCCATATGGGAATTTTTTTATTATACTGCGCTGGTTAGGAGATTCTGGGTGTGGTCTTGACTTTCCTGCAGACATATGGCTGCTTCCCGACGTTGGTAGGTTCCCAGGTTGTCTTGTTTGATAGGCCCTGGAAGATGATAGCCATTTAGGGGCGCGTCCAGTGGGGAAACCCGGAGGGACGGTGTTAGATTTATTAAAGCAATTCATGATAACGAATTGGCTTTAATTACATTTCCCAGATGGAAGAAGGGAAATGGGATATATGGTTTGGCTTTGGATACATTTCCCGGATGGAAGAAAGTAAATAGAAGCATATGGTATACAAAAGTATTTTTATGATAATAAAAATGACTTTTGATTACACTTCCTGGATGGAAGAAGGGAAGTGGGATTTTATGAGAAAGGATAAAGCATTTTTATGATAATAAAACTTTCTTTAAGTTATGTACTTTTCCTGGATGGAAGACAGGAAATAAAATTGGTAAAGAAAGTTTTGAAATGTAAATGACTTGGTAAACATTTGATAAAATGTTGTACAATTTATATATATTCCTAAAGAAGATTTAGGAATTGTGCTTTTAGATGGTTAATGGGATTAATTTTGTTTTCTTGAGTAGCTGTAGATCATATGCATACACTTACATATATATATTAATTTCGTGCTGAGGGTCTGATGGATCTCGACGATCAACCTTGCCTAAGTAGTAGTGTATCAGGGGGGTTCCTTGTTTGGATTTCACTTTGAGAGACACCCCACGCATGAATAGGGCATAGTGTTGAGACTGGGGAGAAGTTAGCCCTTAGTACTTGGGTTAACTAGATCATCTCATGGATATTGAGCTAGGTTGATTTTAGACGGAGATGTGAGAAATACTATTATTAACTGCGAGAGAATTACGCACTTAACTGTCATGCATTTTAGTCACATGGGAATCATATCAAACCGGGCCCTGGCCCATCTATATTTCTTTGTTTCTGTATATACTCTTTGCCGTACAGGTGCTCTACCGCATGGAGACCCGCATTTACATTTCCATTCCAGGTTGTCATGGAGCTACAGCATATTGCGGATGTTTTAGGTTATTTGTATTTAGACGCTTCTTTCCATTGTACTCTAGTTATGTTCAGTTTATTTATTCAGGCGTGTTGCCCCAGTGTTGCACTCACTTATTATATTGTAAATATTGAAATGTAATACTCGGTGTAACTAATTGTATTGGTCTGTTCACCGACAGCTTATTCGGTGATTATTTATTATATTGTCATTCTTTATTCTTCGGTCTTTTATATCCACCGTTTTTACAAATGGGATTGTCTAAGTGTTTTTCTTTTACTTATTAAATTTTTAAAGTGACAGTCCGTTTTCTAAAATGATTGGTGGTTATCTCGTACTATTATTTTAATCGACAGTGATGCTGAGAATGGACCATCTATGATTCCTGTGATTATTAGAGTATTGGGCTGGCCACCTATTACTTTAGTAGGCGGGTTGTCACAGGTGTCTATAGCTATGATTGCCAATGCTTTTACAAAATACATCACTGACAAAGCCTTTATAGGTCCTAAAGACCCCTCAAATTACCATCAGTATATTTGGAGAAATTATTAATCCACGAGTTTTTAATATGGTATAATTAGAAATGGGGGATTCCAATTTATTTTAACAATGTTTATAGGATGTTTAACTTTTTTTATCTTAGAAAAATTAAAGAATTTTAAAATTAGAAATAAAGTTGTTCATATGACTAGAAACAATAAAACCATTATTTACAATGAACTTCCTTACATATGTAAAACAAATGTTGACATAGGGAGTTCTATTATCATTAATTTCTTCATTTCTTAATCTCGAAGTAATGTCAACAATTGTTAAAATGGTAGAAATCCACAACTGTTTGATTTGACGGCTAAATGTAGTATATAAAGCATCCTTCCAATGAGATAATCTGATTTCATAACAAATAATATTTACTCTAGAATCCAAATTCAAATTGCCTTAGCAAAATCACATTCAATCAATACGTGATGAGAAGATTCAACATTATACTTACAAAGTTCACATATAGAAATTAATTGAAAGACTTTGGTTTAAAGAATGTCTTGGGCAATAATTTTATTTTCAAGAAGTTTTCACATTGGAACAGAAATACTTTGAGGAATAAATTTCTTCCAAATGTATAGAATTCAACAAATCTAGACTTGTTTATTCTGACCACCTCATAAATCTCTTTGAACTTTGGATTACCCATTTGACTTAATTTTCACATCAAGTAGTCTTTTACAATCATCAACTGCTATATTCAAATATTTTATCTTCTCACCAATAAGAGGGAATTAAACATAGAAATTTGCGGGGATATCCCATTTTTCATCTCTAAAACCTTTAAAAACTTGTTGATTATTTAAAGGAAATTAGTTTGGTCTCAGATCTTCTATTCATTAGGCTACCTAATCCATCCATTATTACAAATCTTTAAAATTTCTCCACTGCCAATAATTCCTTCAAAATTAAGGTTGATTAGGTTGTAGGCTACATTATAACAAGACCAAATAAAGTTGACCTTATAACTCTTCTTATCTTCAAAGGGATTGAATCAATCTTTCACAAATTAAGACCATAAATACTATTTAGAACATTTTCCCCAATATTATTTAGAATGGATGCCTTATTAAAAGTATAAAACATCTTAAACTGAGACCACCTTCATTTATTAGAGCACAAATTTTATTGCAAATCGCTTTGACAGTCTTTTTTTAGTTGTTGAACGATACCATATGAAGAATTTGTCCTAAGATTTCCTCTTCTTTAAGAGATTCCCAGGACATTTATATACCAGGAAACTATATATAAGAATAGGTTGCCCCATAACTTTAAGCAATCGAAGTCTACCACTAGTAGAAAACATTTTGCATTGCCAACTCTCATGTTTAGCTTTAACTTTATCTGCAATTGATTGTAGATATCTTCTTCTATGCTTACCTCTAAAAATAACAGCACATGTGAAAGTAAAGGTTTCATTACTTTCTTTGATGCATTAGATATCAGAAATTTCCCTTATTATAAATTGAGACCATTTCCCTAAAAATAAAGTGCATTTGGCTTTGTTAATTATCTAGCTAGAGCATTTATCAATGTATTCAAATACCTTCAACACAGTAAAAATTGGTGATTTATTGCATCTATATTAGACCATAATATCATCATCATTAATAAAAATGTGTAGGAGTTTTAAGTCCTATAGGAGATGAAATGCAAGTGAAAGTACCATTAAGGACGTTTTGAGAGATTGTTGTTGTCAATTTATAAAATACCACAAGTTCACGAGTTATAGATTAGCGAGTGTAGGTACGGGTCAAACCCACAGAGATTTTTCAATTTTAACATTTAGAATAATTGGAAATATACGGGGAAGATAATAATTAATCACTAAAATAAATAAAAGCAACTACAAATATTGAGAGCAACATACAAGATTTGTAACATGTGTGAAAAAAAATAGGGTTCAAGGTCTGTTTGTCACTTTTTTTTTATAAGTAAATCATATATAACAGAACCATCTCTAAGGGAGCGAACCCGTATACAGGAAGTATACAAAAAAATAACAAGGACAATGGAAAGAAAGCAAACAAAACCCCGCATAGAAAACCAACCTACGCAACAGAGTGAAACCCCTCGACGAACTCAAGGACCTCCTGAGTTGAGACGACGAATCTCTCCTTCCTCCAACTAAGAAGAGTGCTAAAAATATATATAATGAATCCTCGAAGGCGCCGTCTCAATACCATCAAAGCATCTCGCATTCCTCTCCTTCCAAACCGTCCAAAAGATACAATGTGGAACTAAACGCCACACACACCTATCCCCCAACCATCCCCAAGGCGGTCTCCACCCATCTAGGAGTGCCCTAACAGTCCCTGGCATAATTCAAGTGGTACTAGTAATGGCAAAAAACAAATCCCACAAACCTCTAGTCACCTTACAATGAAGAAGAAGAAGATGATTGGTCTTTTCCTCCTCCTCCTTACATAATCAATAATGAATCTCCAGACAGTATCTTCTCTTTTGAAGGCCCTCAAGAGTCAAGATTGCCTGCCTAGCCACAGTCCACACAAATAACCTGACCTTCGATGGCGCCTTCACCTTCCAAATACTCTTCCATGGGAAGTTATCTCTTGGATTCCCACTGCCGCTCAGAATCTCATAGTACCCTCTGACCGAGAACACCCCTGTCCCTCCCCTCTTCCACTTAAGGGAATCCTACCTAACCGTCGGACGGGGGGCCGAACCCAACCACTCAAAGAATAAATCCGCCTCCTGCAGCTCCCAGTCCCAAAGTCTTCTTCTGAACTTCGGGTTCCACATCACCCCATACCCGCTAAAGGATATGTGCTCCGCCACCAACCCATCTTGATTTACTCCTAGGTTAAACATCCCAGGGTAGAGCTCCTGAATAGACCCCTTAACACCCCACTTGTCCTTCCAGAATATGATCCTATCGCCTCTCCCTAGATAAAACTCTGTGTGACTAGAAAAATACGTCCATTCCTTCGCTATATGTTTCCACAAACCCATTACATGAGCAAAGGGCGCCACCAACGGCCCCCACCCCAACTGAGAACAACCCCCTCTAGCACTAACAACTCTTCTCCACAACCTATCTTCCTCTCGAGGAAATCTCCACAACCACTTCCCCAACAAAGCTTTATTAAAATTAACCAAGTTTCTCACACTCGCCCCCCCCCCCCCCTTCCTTAATCGTCTTGCACACTTCCTCCCACCTAACCAGACTATGATTAAAGTTAACCTCCATGCTTTTCCACAGAAAATTACGCATCATCTTCTCCATTTTAAGACGTACAGCCACGGGTATAGGCAGAATGGACATAAAATAAGTAGGCAAGTAGGACAATGAACTTTTAATCAACGTGAGCCTCCCCCCTTTCGACAAAAACCCATTCTTCCATCCTGCCAGTTTTCTATGCATTCTCTCCAACACCGCGTCCCAGATAGCTTTAGACTTATACTTAGCTCCAAGAGGTAAGCCAAGATAAGTACTAGGAAGATACCCGATCCTTCACCCCATGATACCGCCGAAATCTTCCACCATTATTTCTCCCCCCATCGGGATGACCTCGCACTTCCCCGCATTGAATCGCAAACCTGAAACCGCCTAAAAACAAATAAGGAATAACTTCAGAGCACGCACTTACCTCCGATCAGCATCACAAAAAATAATCTCATCATCCGCAAATAACAGGTGAGATACAGACACCTTATTAGGACCCGGAGTCCCTAAAGAGAACCCCCTGATCCACCCGGCTTGGACCACCTTTACCATCATCCGACTAAACGCCTCCATGACCAAAATGAATAGGAAGGGGGATAACGGGTCTCCTTGACGAATCCCGTAAGAGCTCGCAAAAAATCCCTCAGGCGCACCCCATTAATCAGAACAGAAAATCTGGCCGTCTTTACACACTTCCCGATCCACCGACAACACCGATCACCGAACCCCATCCTCCTTAACAAATACATAACGAATTTCCAATTGACATGATCATACGCCTTTTCGATGTCAAGCTTAAATGCTAAACCTGGAGGCCCACTCCTAAATCTGGATTCCACGCACTCATTAGCCACCAAAACTGCATCAAGGATCTGTTTACCTCCCACAAATGCATTTTAAGACTCAAAAATAAGAGGATCAATAACCTTCCTGAGCCTAACCGACAACACCTTAGCGAGAAGCTTGTAGACACTCCCAATCAAGCTGATAGGTCTGAAATCCCGGATATCAATCGATCCCCCCTTTTTGGAGATCAATGAGATAAAAGTCGCATTTAACCTCGGCACAAAGTAACCCCTGTCGTGGAATTCATGGAAAAAATCCATCACCTCCCTCCTGACCACGGTCCAACAATGCTGAAAAAATGCCATCGAGAAACCGTCAAGACCAGGAACCTTATCACCACTCATCGATTTTAGAACCCACGCCACCTCCTCTTCGGTGAAATAACCCTCTAAACCATTAGCCTCAGAAGAGGAAATACACGCAAATTCATCCCCATTAAGAGAGGGCCGCCACACCTACTCTTCCCTGAACAACCCCTCAAAGAACTGAGAGATGGCCCCCCTAACCTCTCTATCCTCTTCAAATACCGCACCCCCCACTTCTATATTCCGGATATGATTACCTTGCCTATGAGCTGGCCACCTTGTGGAAGAACTTGGTATTTAAATCTCCTTCTTTTAACCACAACGCTCTAGACTTCTGCCTCCAACTAATTTCTTCCTGAATGAGCCTCTTCCCGATCTCCCCTTTCTTCACCTCCCTAATTCTCTTTTCCTCCTCCGAGAGCCCGAATCTCCCCTCTTTCTTATCGAGCCTCCTGACCTCCTCCAAGAAACTAGTAGTAACCAGACGCACGCTCCCAAACACCTCTTTATTCCACATTTTCAAATCTTCCTTAAGTAAGCCCAATTTTGAGGCCAGTCTAAAGCTAACATTCCCCTCCACTTCATAACTAGACCACCAAACTCCTACTCTACCCAGGAAATCAGTCTCCTTAAGACACATATTCTCAAATCGAAAAGGAGAACTACCCTCCCTCCATCCCCCACACTCTAAGAGTATGGGACAATGATCTGAGGTCACCCTAGGTAAGCACGACTGAACTACCCCAGGAAAGTGCTCCTCCAACTCCTTGGACACAAGATAACGGTCCAGGTGAGACATGGATGGCCTATCTCGGAAGCTAGACCAAGTAAAAAGCCCACCCACCAATG
Organism: Sambucus nigra; assembly: GCA_949130495.1. NCBI lineage: Eukaryota > Viridiplantae > Streptophyta > Magnoliopsida > Dipsacales > Adoxaceae > Sambucus > Sambucus nigra. Next base: position 431,149,750 of record OX422220.1, on the reverse strand, counting down.
GAAGGTCCATCAACTCCAGGTCATCAATAAAATATGAGAAATCACGCATATACCTTTCGGTTATGCCTCCACTACTTTTCTTCCCTATGAACCTCACCACATTGAAATCCCCCCTATACAAACGGGGACATCCCACACCCTACTAACTCCTGGCAATTCTTCCCACAATTCCCATCTACTAGCGTCCTCCACTGGACCATAGATACTCGAGAAGCTCCAAGTAAAACCATCCTCAATATTTTTAAATAGGCAAGAAAGGGTCCATCCACCCTTGAAGGTCTCAAGTAAGTCAACCATATCGGAATTCCACAAAATCAACACCCTTCCTGAAACACCGTCAGCATCTAAGCTCACCCATTTAGCCCCGCGCCCACCCGAGATGGAACTGATACAACTAGCATCCATATGGCACATCTTAGTCTCCTGTAAACACAATATGTCGGGTCTCAACCTGGCAATGGCACCCCATATCAACCCCCTTTTGTCTCTGTCATTCATCCGCCTAACATTCCACGAAATAATACGAATCTTCATTGGACTAAGAAACTTTAAACCAAATCCACCTCATTAACTTTATCCCTCTCCCCGACCCCACTTCCACTCTCAATTTCCTCGAACAAAGCCCAGGCCTCCCTCTCAAATCCCTCAAAAGAGACCCTCGAGTCTTTGCTAGTAGCTTCCATCATGTCCTCTATCCAGCCCACCGGATCCTAGTCCCACACTTCTTGCTCAATTCCCCTGTCATCACGCTCTTGATCCGAGATCACAATGTCCACCCACAGTCGAGAATTATTCAAATCCTCAATACTCGAACTGACACCCCCTACTCCCTCTCTAACCGGCGGATGATTAACTCGTAACACCCCGCACCCCTTGCCAGTTGAGGAAGTAGTTTCACTAGCCATCACGATAACCTTATTATAATTAATTGGCCCTAATGCCACACCCTTATTAGTTTTACCCTCCCCCTTTCGAACCGTCCGAGATAATTTTTTATTGACACCCTCCTTTCTCGAAGCCAAGACTTTTTTACCATTTTTCCCCGAGCTCCTAAGAGACATTATATTTTAAGTCCTAACATGGCATTTCCAAGATACAAGGTTTTATTCTTATTTAAACACGTTTTTGACGACACAGGGTCCATACGAACTAGAGCCTCGTTCTTATTTAACCCCTCTAAATTTAAGTCAACTGACAAAGCCCCTTCTTCAGCAAGTTGCACACACGATTACTCAATATGGAACTTCCTATTACTGACAACACTCAAGTGCTCATCCCCAACCAATTTTTATGCCTCCTGTACAGAAATCAGCTCTGGCCGATTCTCCCCGTACCCATACTCTTTAATCACCTTAGGCAAATATGTCCCTTCTAAGTCAGTAGCTAGCGAGCTACATGGCACCTTGCCTATATCCTTATGCTTAACACTCGTAGCTGTAGAAAAATCTACACTAACAAACCCATTTTTCCTAACCAAGATTTCTTTACCAGCCCTAGACTTAAGTCTGCTGTCCACATCAACAGACCATAGTAAAACAGTCCCATGCACGTCTGGCGCTTTCCCCTGCAACTTATCTTTTTTTTAGAACAAACTTCCTTAAACCATGTATTTGACCTCCTTCTAATGTGAAGGGAGTAGCACTGGAGCCAATGTCGCAAGCCTCCATTCCCAGAAAACTAGCAGCCGTCCCCTCTGCTACCGCAGTCCCCGTATGCCTGATAGCTACCTACCTACCCACCTCCCCGCTGCAAACTCCGTCACCTGCTAATGAATGACCCAGTCGCTTAACCGGACCACCCGACTGTCCAGTGTCCTCCTCCTGCTGCCCCTCTCTAGCCACCTCTTCTCGCAACTCCTGCCCATCTCCTTTCCCAAAGATGCTCAACTCATTTCCAAAAATGGAGGAAGAGGTTTGGATCCCCATCTTACCTTAAGTCTTACATGGATGTGGATCAAATTTAAACTCTCCACCTCTAAGAGAAAAGTCATCTCCAAAAAAACACTCCTGAATTTCCTCACATACAAATAAAACAAAAACCCACCCCCTACGCCTATCTTGATTTTGGACAGAGTAACATTAGACTCATGAACAAGAACTCTCTCCTACTGAGTTTCCTCTCTTATCAACGTTGCATTGTCAACTTTGATGAAACCTACACACTTCTCAGCAATGGCTCTAAAAACTTCTTCCCCCCAAAGATGGAGGGGGAGACCCATCACACGGATCCACCGATGACCCAAGCGCGTGGGAAAGGAGAGAAACCTAATAAATGATGCCACCTTTTTAACCGAACTGGTTCTCCCTCAAACTTCCATCCATGACCCCCCCAGAATTCTATCACCTTCTTCTACAGAAGCAAACATAAAGAGAAATAAGGAAGAGTTGAGATATCTCACTTGAATACCTCCCACAGGTTTCCAACGAGACTCTGCCCAACGTAAGACCTTGTCCTTCCCCGGAGGAGAGCTTATAGGACTTCCAAACTGCCCAACCAAATCTTTTTGAAAAACCTTAGCTCTTGAACTGCACGAGTTATCTTCTACAATTAGGTCCTCCCCTAGCTTGAGGTCTGATGAGATGTTAATGGTCGAAAATGACCATGGCTCCACCGAGGCTGCCTTCAAATAAGTTCATCCATCTACCACCTTCCCCTTAGTCATGACCTCATTACAAGGCTTCTTGTAACAAAAGAAAGGTTCCAACCTCCAAACCTCCTGAACACATGACTCACTACCGTCCACCCTTTCCCCGAGAAGCATTCTGATATCTGAACTTGAACCCTCGGAGTGGTCTTCCTGACGACAATGTTAAAGTAGCCTTCATTTCCTTTCCAAGAAGAGAAAGCCATGATCTTACGGCCCACATATTACCTCATCTAAAAAATATTCTCGGTATGCTTGGTGGCCTCCAAAGACAGGAGCTCAACCACATCACCTCCCCCTTGACCAAAACTATCTCCTTGACTCCATTCTTGCCACTGGAACTCAGTCTAAACTAGTGTTCACTACCTACTGACTCCTTAACCAGCACGAAGCTAATACCCCTAGCACGAAAGCAGTGATTAAGAGCTTCCATATGTTTGTCACTTAACTAATATTACAAACTAATTTAACGTTGTCATTCCATTTTTATTACTCAAATTAAATCGCTCTCATCGCGTTTAATTCGAAAATTATAACGGTTATGTTCAAAATATTTTTAAGGTCTCTAATAGACAAAAGTCCCTATTCCCTTAAAGAATACAAGTTTTAAAGTTCATAAATGTATTTAGTTATGTACTATTAAAACAATCAAAGTGCAAGCATAATGCATAAAAAAAATACAATTTCTAAACCTCAAAACTTAATTGACAAAATAATTTAAAAGGTCTAAAATCACACTCTCTTGTCGTTTCAAATGAATACCAAATTTTTTATAATAATTACAATAAATGGAAATAAAAAACAACTAAATTAATGTTACAATATTTGCTAACTATGATAAACTTTACAATAATCCTAATATAAAAATTAAGCTACCATAATGAAAGACAAAAATAAATTGCAAGAATGAACACCAAGGTTCAGTATTAAGTCCTTATCTTTTTGCTCTTGTTATAGATGAGTTGACTGGACAAATACAAGATGAGGTACCGCGATGTATGATATTTCCAGATAATATTATTTTAGTGGATGAGACTAAGACGGGGATTAATTATATATTGGAATTATGGAGAGAAACTTTAGAAACAAGACGATTTAAAATAAGCAGAACTAAAACTGAATATGTGGAGTGAAATTTTAGTAGTAATAGGAGGGCAAATGGAGATGTGACGAAATTGTAGGGTCAATAGATACCTAGATATGATCATTTTTGTTATTCAGGATCGATTATCCAAAAAAATGGAGATATTAGTGAGGATGTTACTCATATGATTCGAGCAGCGTTGGTTAATTGGATAAGTTCTACCGGCATTTTGTGTGATAGACGTATACCTTTGAAGTTAATTTTTTTATAGGACGACCATTAGACCCGCCATGTTATATGGGACAGAGTGTTGGGCAACCAAGAAACAAAATGTGTATAGAATGAGTGTGAAAGAGATGTGAATGCTAAGCTGGATTTGTGATAAAACTCGAAAGGGATAAAATTAAAAATGAACAAATTCGTATAACGGTAAAAGTAGCTCCTATAGAAGATAAATTGAGACAAAACCAACTTAGATGGTTTGTACACGTCAAGCGTAGACCAATGGATGCTCCTGCAAGGAAGAGTGATTTAGTTAATATTGAAGGTAACACAAGGGGTAGAGGTAGGCTTAAATTGACTTGGTGGGATATTATAAAAAAGGGCATGATGTCATGTGGTTTAAGTAAAGATATTGCACTAGACATAATGGAATAGAAAAATAGGATTCATGTAGCCGACCCCAAAAAATTGGGAAAAGGCTTTGTTGAGTTTTTCATTAATAAATCAAACCTATAATAAGTTCTCTCACAATAATCTTTAATCCTTTCAAAATGATAAGAACTTGGTCGTCAAAATGAATACAATCATAAAAAATTATTCTCCGAAATTGTTTATGAAATTATGAGCCCATGGGTTCTTTTTATAGGCCTAGGGGCGAGGTATTTGGGTTGGGATGAAAATCAATTTAGTTAATCGATAAGTGTTGGAACCGAGCACAACCTCTTTAGTCTTTGTATCTAAATAAGGTATTCAATTTTTTTCCCACCCGGGGACTCTTATTTTTGCTTGCCGAACATGCATGCTGATTTTTGTCCAATTCAGAGAATAAAAAATTTTGATATTTTTTTGCACTTTTCTTGAGTTTATCGTCAATTTGCACCAAATTCCATCATTACCAAAAATATTTTCACTAAGAATTTGTTTCCCAAATTAGCACAGAAAAATTTAAAAATTATCAAAGTGCCCATTTTTGGCTTAAAATTACCGTTTTGAATCCAAATTAAATCATTATCGTATTTTTTTCATTATTTAACAAAATGGTCTTAAGAACGTATTAAATAAAATAAAATGGAATTAACAAAGTATAAATATAAAAAATAATGCACTCATCAAATATTCCCAAACTACACTTTCCTCCTCGAGAAAAATCAAAATGAAAATCTAACTCGCTTTCATAGGAATCAAAATTGCACTTAGTATGTGCAACAGTCCTTTAAATACCTAGGTCACTCTAGTGGACGAGTTTTATCTCGCGAGGGTTTGCAATTAATATACTCATAAAATTCAAAACTTGACTCAACACAAAAGAGAAAAAAATTTAAAACCAAATTTTAAATACACCTTCATAAATATAGTAGAATTTCACTTCTTAATCTCAACTTACCGTGTGTGTGTGCATAGCCTATATTACCGTCCAGTTCAAAAGACCTGATCACTACATTTCTTATCAGAAAATTCATTTTGATTTTAAAATCTCGCATGATGCACTCACAATTAAGCACTCGGAGATTGGTTATTTTCTCACGGTACACATAAATGAAAGGGTAAATTTAGATGAAACTATTATACCTGTACATAATCAAAAATTGGTTTTTGCTATATGGATGAATATAATCTCATGAACAGAAAATCGATTACTTTTTGAAAATTTGAATCGCACTAAACATCCTATTCATCTTCTATTTACACTATAACTAACTGCACTTGAGATTGATTTGAACTTTCTTCGGTTATATTGGAAACTCTAGTTTTGGTTAAAAATATGACTTTTAGAGTTCAAAACTTTTGACCTCCAATTTTCTTGTCTATTTTTGTTTTCTTTTTTCTTCCAAACTCACATCTTTTTCTTTTCATTTTATTTTCTCCTTCTTTCTTTCTTTCTTTCGCATTTTCATTATCTTATCTCCAGATATCATTCTTGCAACTTTCTTTTATTTTTTTTCCTTTTCCTTTTGTAATTTTACAATTGTATTCTAAAAAAAAGGGTTTGGATTCTTTTTATCATCTTTTAACTCCCAATTAGAGTTGGGTGGGTTAATTGATTTTCAATAGAGGCATATTTTTCTTTGTGACTCAAGTAGGCTTGTAATGGAATATTGTAAAATTGTTGGAGTTGGACTTAATTTTTGGGATTTCAAACAACGGCTTAACCTCACTTCTCAGGTTCCGTTAAGTTAATTTGTATCTTAAGATGACTTAATAAGACTTCTAGTGCTTAAAATTCATATTTTGATTTTTTTTCAATTATCAAATAAAAAATTGATATCATCAACGAATTAATCTCCGAAGGAAAGTTTGAGTTATTTTAAATCGAATTGATTGAAATCTCTCGAAACGATGAATGATATAAAATCTCACCAGGTTAAAATATCCACATTTAGTCGATAAGTTCTTTCACTTTTCCTTTAATATCCATTTTTGATCATACTATTTGGCTAATTTGTAAAAAATTCATAAGTCAAGACATTCAAGAATTAATTATATACTAAGAAATCATTTCAAAACTCAATTATATTGAATATATTTTTAGGTCTTATTTTTTTTATTTTATGTTATGTTTTTCAAATATACCATATGTTTTGTTTTTCAAATATACCATCCTCACCCTGAAACCTAAATTTTATATTGCCCTGAATGTATGCTCAAATAAAAATATGGACAAAGAAAATAAAGTAGAAAAGTTAAAAAATAATCTTAGCAGTGAATTTCAATTTGCTACCAACAACAAATGTATGTTAACTATAAAAAAATTATAAAAAAAACTAAAAAAAAAAAAAAACAAAGTTATAATATACAAAGACATGATAATTACCATCATCACCATAAATTGAGAAAGCGGGGATTTTATGGATTGATTCATATATTAGGTCAACCACCACTACACCAAAAACATAAATTTGGCACACCTTAATATTAAAAATCTAGCACGGTTTCAAATTGTGCCAAATTCTGGCACGGTTTAATGACAATCTGGCACTGTTTAAGAGTGTGCCAAAATTGAATACACTTTCACTAAAATATAAAATGACTTAAAATAAATAAATTTCACTCAGTTTCCTATCCCGCTCTCTCGTCCCTTTCATTCCCAAACCTTCCCGCTCATCTCTTTGGTACACCTCCACTCAACTCTCTCTCTGTCTCTATCTCTCATTGTTGTTGTGTTTTGGTACATCGTTGCTCAGCTCTCTCTCTCTCTCTCTCTCTCTCTCTCTCTCTCTCTCTCTCTCTCTCGGTGCTCAGCTTTATCACCCAAATTTTTAGGTAATTTTCTATCACCCATATTTTAAAAGCATCTTTTTTAGCCAAAGTCTTTCCAAATACAACCTAACAAGATGCCGCTCTTTTCATGTTGATAAATATTGGTGTTTAGTATGTGCAATCCGCGATTTGGTCAATGGTACTCGCGATTTTCTCTACAAAGGTATTCACAATCTGCCAAAGTTAGGGTTCAAAGTATTTTCGAAAAGGTATCAAATTTGATCCTTGAATTTGGGTTCTGTGATTTGATCATAATTTTGCATTTTTAGGGTTATATATATATACATATATATATATTTAAATATTTATTTGGTTTTTTTGAATGTATGAGTTTTCATTACAAATTGAATGTTAGTAATGAAAAAAGACAAATCATTGATTTTTGGATGGATCTTGGAATCTTTTAGTGCTAATCTATGTTTTTATGTTCGTACCCTACTATTTAAAATGCATATTAATTCTAATTCATGTAGATTATAGACTTTTAAGAAAATTGAAGTGCTAAACATTCAATAATAATGTAAAAAAGCAAATTTAAATAGTAAGAAGACATGTAAAATCGTAATAAATGCGGTGTGTGATATCGAATTAAAATTATTCACAAGTTTCCAAGTAAGCCTTATTTAATTAGAGTATATTTTTTAAACAAAATAAATTCAGCCCCTAAACATGCACCTACGAGTGTGCATGTGTCAAACCGTAAATAAATAAAGCACGTGACACAAAATATCAAGAAAACGTTTTATTTTCACTATAATTTGTAAAAATGGTTACACGGATTATAATGAAAATAAGTGTGACATACGAAATACCCGTAGGTATTTGTTCTGATGTCGTCGGCTGGAATCTCCCGCAAGAACTCCAGATGGGCAGCAATGAGGAAGAGAACAACTTCTCCATAAATTACTCCAGATGAGTAAAAATAACCTCTTGAAGGTTTAACATGTGCTCGTACATAGATGGGAGTGAATTTTATTTTACAAAAAAGGAATAAAACCTTAAAAGGTGAAGTCTCAATCAGTGCCATTTCTATGTCTTTTTGCAGAAAAAGTGATGGAAAAAAATTTTGAAAAACGTGTAGAAAGTGACAGAAAATAATACAAAAATTGAGGCGGCGACGGCGTTCGAAAGAGATAGGCATCTCGCTCGAACGAAGGACACGTGTCATTCGAACGACATCGCGCGAGATTCTATCTCGCTCGAACGACAGTGTAATCTCGTTTGAACGAGCTCGTCGACCAAGAAAATTCCGTATCTACACATCGAAAAATTTCTACTTTTGAAAACCAATAATTCAGACTTCAAAAAATATTTTCTAAAAAATTCCCAAATATTTATGCAAATATAAACAACTCCAATTAATCATTTTACTGGTAACGTGTCGTGGAGTTTATGGGAAACGGTTGAGCAGTACGTAGCATGTAGCTTGATGCACGAGTGAAGATGATGGATGCATGGATTCGGATAAAGGTCGTCGAGGGTGATCGTGATGACGTGCCGAATGTAGCGGTATCAGACATACAAACTGTGATATAGGGAAAACAAAAAATTCCTAGATTCAACCTAGACATTTATAAAATTATGTCCTTACAAATTTCCTCCTATATCTATGCCGGTACATACATAAAAAATCCGAATAACGCAAACTCCCAAAAATGACATATAAGATAATATCCCCATTAAACCCTCAAACTGAGAATATTAAATGACATATCTTCAATCAAACTTCAACATCTTCAAATCTTCAACACTTCAGAAACTCCCAAAGCTTTTTTCATCAGGGTGTGCAATCCAATAGATATCAACTTTGTACCTACATACATGAGAAAAAGCAGATACTCGTGACACGCAAGAGTTTCAAATAATTTCTCCCCATAATTCATTCTCCCCCTTTTTATGATATCCCCAAATAGACAGATATGAGAAGCATAAATATGGAAAATGACACAAGGAAATAAATCTTCTATTTTTGAATTTTGCAAAATTTTTCACACAAAATATACAACAAAGAATATGAAAAGTGTCACAAGGAAAAAAATCTTCTGTATTTGAATTTTTCAAAAAAAAATTTACACAAAAATAAGATACTAAAAATCACACCATGGATTTAAACTAAAACAACCAAGTCATGGAAATGGAATGAATGGGTGTGAACACATTCGATAGGCAAATAAACTCAGTCAGTCATATGTGTACGATGCATACATGTACTCCTAACGAATGAACTTCAAAAGTATCCTTAGGTGTAAAAATTGTTGAATTTAGATGACATCGTCTTAATCAAATCAACAATTCAAAGTCAAAGTAATTTCCACACCAATAACGTCCAAAACTATTTAGCGCTTTTTCAAGATTTTCAAGGACGTACAAACCCGTTATAAAATCTCCAACCAAACTCCCTCATATATATTTTCTTTTAGAGGTGTTAAACAAAATTCTCAAACTTTGGAGAATTGGTGCAAAAACCTAATAGGCCCATAATTGGCATGAATTTCTTTTTATTGCATTTAAAGTTTTCCGAGCACTTTTAAACCTCTTTGGACCTCGGATAATAAAATTCCTCAATTTTTTAGGTCTGATATAACGGTGGCTTAATCACAAAGGGTAGATAATTACCTTTCGGAGCCCTTCACCGTTTTCAAACAAAGCACAAAAACTCACAAACGACTCTTACAACACACCTTTCTTATCAAGTTTTATCACGCTAGGTTTGTTTTAAGGACATGATTGACGTGAAAATACCCAGCCAACATGTGATAAGACAAGTACAATAATCAAACAAATTCGTGCATGTGTGCAATAAAGGAAATCATGAGTCAAACATGTAGGAAGTAATACTTAATTACATCTTAAGGACTCCAAACATTATAAAGCATAAAGATGACATGATATACTGTCTCGAAACACTATCAAATAATCACATGAATAAATGGAATGAAATTGTGACTTGGCTATCTTAAATGCTCATCCATAAAAGGTGTAAATAGAATACAAAAATATTTTTGTTCTTTTCTAAAATTTTTATAATATCAAAATCTTTTTGTTCTTTTCTAAAAAATTTATAAAAAGAAAATCTTTTTGTTCTTTTCTATTTTTTTAAAATATATACACATGATACAATCTAGCAACATGAATAATTTTATATGAACATGACAAAGCATCCTATCCTAGGCACGAACCAACCCCTCAGTCAACTGTGCAAATCCCTAAAGTCTTCCTAAGACTTTCAAATCTATGGGCATCTAAAGGTTGCGTGAAAACATCGGCTAACTGACGGTCAATGGGTACGTAACTCAGGGATACAACTTTCTCCTCCACTAGCTGTCGTATAAAGTGCTCGCGTATCCTGATGTACTTTGTGCGCGAATGCTGAACTTGATTGCGGGATATGTGTATCGCACTCGTGTTATCACATGAAATGGTCATGTTTTCCTGTGAAATCCCATAATCCTCCAGCATTTGTTTCATCCACAAGAGTTGCGTGCAACAACTCCCGACGGTGATGTACTCAGCTTCCGCAGTGGACAACGAGATGGAGTTTTGCTTCTTCCTCAACCAGGAGACAAGAGAGAAACCAAAATAAAAACACCCAGCAGAAGTGATCTTACAACCATCTGCATCCCCGCCCCAATCGACATCTGAATAGGTGGAGAAACAGTCATTGTTATCAAAGGAATACCAAATACCGTATGAGAGAGTCACACTCACATATTTGATCATACATTTTAGAGCGAGTAAGTGTGACTCTTTCGAGGATGCCTAATATCGCGCACAGACTCCAACACTAAAGGCTATGTCGGGATGACTGGCAGTCAAGTAGAGAAGACTACCTATCATACTCCGATACAAGGTTTGTTTTACGTCCTTACTTGAAGTGTCCTTACTAAGCTTGATATAAGTACTCATAGGTGTACGAGCATGCTTAGCGGAGTCTCAACCAAATTTATTCACTAGGTCTCTAGCATACTTGGATTGGGAGATGAAAATCCCATCCTCTAGCTGAAGAACCTGGAGACAAAGGAAGAAAGTAAGCTCACCTATTATGCTCATCTCAAACTCACTTTTCATCTCCTCCTCAAAGAGGCGAGCATGCTGAGACCATGTGGATCCAAAGACTATGTCATCCACATAGACCTAGGCAACCAAAATAGCACAGTCATCTCTCCTGACGAATAACGTAAAATAACCCCCCCTGCTTGAAGCCATGGGCTAAGAGATGAGATATAAGCCTCTCATACCAAGCACGGGGTGCTTGATTCAAACCATACAAGGCTTTACTCAGATAGTAGACGTACTACGGGTGCATAGGGTCTTCAAACACTTTTGGTTGAACCGCATAAACCTCCTCCGGTAGGATGGCATTAAGAAAGGCACTCTTGACATCCATCTGATACAACTTGAATCGCAAATGACATGCGATGGCGAGTATTAAGCGAATGAACTCAAGCCTCGCAATAGAAGCAATTGCCTCCCCAAATTCTACACCCTTAATTTGTGTGTAGCCTTGAGCGACCAACCTAGCCTTATTTCTGATTATGGTACCATTTTCATCCATTTTATTCTTAAAAATCCACCTAGTACATATCACATTAGTGTCACTAGGTCGGGGGTTAAGTTCCCAGACATTATTCTTTTTCAATTTAAGCAACTCATCCTGCATGGAAGATATCCACTATTCATCCACGAATGCTTCTTTGTAATTCTTGGGCTCGACTGTAGATGTGTAGAAAAAATGACTAACAATGTTCTCTAGCTGAGCACGAGTCTTGACCCCTAAAGTAGGATCGTCAATAATGGCTGAAGGATCATAACTCTTGCGAACCCAGGTAAGTGTGTCCCCTAACACATGAGTAGAGTCCACAGAGTGTGGGTGAGGGACAAGCAAGTCGCTACCAAAAAATTCCTCATCCTCACATTGAAGGCTAAGATGAATAAACGCTGAAGGTTCGTCATCTTGCATGGTGACGTTTATTGACTTCATAACCTTAGATCTCTTCGAGTTAAAAAATTGGTACACTTTACTATTTGATGAATATCCTGGCAATATTCCCTTGTCGCTTCGGGAGTCAAACTTTCCTAGTTGCTCCCTATCCCGTAGGATATAACATTTACTCCAAAAGACACAAAAATATGCAAGGTTGGGCATCTTGACAGTCCATAATTCATAAGGCATCTTAAGTGTGTGTGGACATAGGTAGACCCTATTCACCGTATGGCATGCAGTAGACACTGCCTTTGCCCAAAATCTCCTATCAACCTTACAACCTAGGAGCATAGATCTAGCCATTTCTTGAATCATCCTATTATTTTTGTCAATAATCCCATTTTGCTGAGGAGTGTTCACAACATAAAACTCATGTCTGATTCCTAGGCTGTCACAATAAAGATCTACATTTGCTTCATTAAATTCCGTGCCATTGTCACTACGTATTCTATTAATAGTGTCTCTGTGTTGATTTTGCAGGACACGGCACTTAGTCGTTAAAAACTCTACATCATAGGATTTCTCTCTCAAAAAACCTACAATCTAATATCTGGAGAAATCATCTACCGTCATAAGGATATACCTCTTACCACCCAGACTCTTAGTACGAGTAGGATCCATAAGATCCATGTGAATTAACTCAACCACAGGGGAGGTGCTGATGGAATGCAACTTCCTATGGGGACTACGGATTTGCTTTCCCAGATGACAGGGTCCACAAACCGTGGAAGTTATCTTTCCAAGAGATGGTAAGCCTTATACTAGGTCCTTTTGTAAGGACACAAATTTCCAATTGAGTCCATATATAGTTTTGGCTCAATTCCGGACAAAAACATTTATTCATAGGATAGTACATATTTGTAATATTCTCAAGCCTATGAATTATGTATTGAAGACGTAGCGGCAAAGAATTTAAAGCTTCATCAAAATGCCGGTTTGTGTGCCTCGTTTCTACGTCATCAACTAAGGTTCCATGCTCCCAAGGTATGAATGTAATTATATTTATATAGGAGCTTGGAACAATTTGTATTGGGTGTTAGGTGTAATAAAAACTGCATTTTATTTTCAGAAAGAATTAATTAAGAACTTTAAAATAAGTATATAAAAGTTTCTGGGCCAAAATCGAATTTTTCAATCTTTCTGGTCGTTCGTTAGAAATGTCGTTCGAACGAGTTTTTTCGTTCGAACCAGATTTCGTTCGAACGAGTTTTGTTGTTCGAACCAGTTTTGTTCGAACGAGTTTTGTCGTTCGAACCAGTTTCGTTCGAACGAGTTTTGCCAACAACCCTAACTGGTCCGTCGTTCGATATGTCGTTCGAACGAATGTTCGTTCTAACGAGGTATCTAACGAACTTCTAACGAGCCCAGGCTGGTCACTCGTTAGAAGTCTCGTTCGAACGAGAATCAAGTTCGTTCAAACGAGATTCCAGCGGGAACAATTATTTGGCAGTTTTTTGCAGTTTTTTCCCACTCCTCCACTTGGTTTTCAACCAACTTTTTTTCATACATTATTATGTGCGGGAAACACATTTTCCAAGACAACTTTTCCATCCTAATACATCTCCTAGAGAGATTTTGAGAGATCATTTTAAAAAGGAAAATGTTCATGTTTGAGTATTCTTCAACTTAAAGAAAAATCTTTAAACACTTAGTTTACACCCATTGTTGTTTATTCCAAGTTCTATATATACATATCTTTACTTGGAGTTTTTGGCACCGGTTTTCTCTACCGAATTCAAGAGACGTTTCGGGTTTGCTTCTACACCCCATCACAAAGAGACTTTTGTTGAGATTCTACCCACACGGAGAAAGGCTCCATGCTTGGGTGACGGTGACCATATAAAGTCCCATCGGTGGATTCCGAGACCGCGGTGGTGTTCTGAGGTTGTTCGCTAGGAAGAGGTTTCTACGAGAAGGAGCGTCGAGGCTTGAGAGGGATCGAGTCAGTCGTTGTAAGTCTACCTGTCTTGTAATTGTAATTCCATACCTAGTGGACTTGTGGCTAGGGCCGTCCGAGGTTGTTTCCCGTCTTGGGTTTTTCCTCATACATCTCGGCGTAGTGTGATATTGTTTATTTTATCTTGCATCATAATTTAGAACGCATGCTTTAGGATAATTTCAAGATAAAATTTGGTTTTATTATCACACTATATTAAAATTGGACTTTAATTTAATATTGGGTAAAATTGTGTAATTCTAGTCACTTGCATTAATTTGGTTTCGCCTAACTTTGGATAATTGTTAATTATGACTTAGGCAAATTTCTAGGACTTGAATTATGTTTGAATTTGTTTTGAGAAATTAAATCTTGTTGTTAATTTTTGAAATTGAACCATCACCCCTGTATGCTAACTTTGAATATAATTGTTAATTATGACTTAGGCAAATTCTAGGACTTGAATTATATTTTAATTTGTTTTGAGAAATTAAAACTTGTTGTTATTTTTGAAGTTGAACCATCACCTGTTTTACAACGTTTCCGCATCATCTATATTGTTTTTTTAAGTAAAAAGGAAATTAAATATTTTAATTGGGACAATTCTGCACTCCTTCAAATTGGTATCAGAGCCAAAAACGATAAATTATTTCTTTAAGATTCTTTAATTTTTGGCTAAAATGGATTTTTCCCCATTTTCAAAATTTCCTATTTTTGATGGTTCTAACTACGCGTATTGGAAAGCGCGAATGAAATCGGCACTTAAATCTATCGATGAACGTGTTTGGATGTCTGTTGTTACCGGGTACTCCCCACCAACTCATCTAATAGAAAATGAACGTGTTCCCAAACCCATCGATAGATGGACTGAAAATGAGTTTAAGCTTGCAAATTTTAATTCCCGTGGTTTAAATGCCTTATTTAGCGTTGTCGCACCGGATGAATTCCGACGTATTATGACGTGTGAAACCGCTAAAGAAGCTTGGGATATTTTACAATTAACTCATGAAGGAACTAGTGTCGTTAAAGCTTCAAAACTCCAAAACCTCACCACTCAATTTGAAACTATCAAAATGGATGAAAAAGAAACTTTTGATAAATTTTATGCTTGACTTTCTGACATTGTTAATTCATCCTTTAACTTGGGAGAGAAAATACCTGACGACCGTGTTGTAAAGAAAATTTTGAGGTCCCTACCCGATAGATTTATTCCTAAAGTGACCGTTTTAAATTCTTTACCCACTTTAGCCTCTACGAAATTAGAAGAGCTTGTAGGTGATTTACAAACCTATGAACTGGATATGTTTCCCTCTAAAACTGAAAAGAAAATTGAAAAGGGTGTTGCTTTAAAAGCCCGAAAAGAGGTCAAACAAGTAGTAGAGAGCGATAGTGATAGTGACTCGGAAGACATGACTTTGTTTGCTCGTAAATTTAGAAAATTTCTTAAATTTAACAAAGATAAAGTTAAAAATGATTTTAAGAAATTTGATACTTCTAAACATGATAAAAGCGAGAAGATTTCTAAAGCTGAGAAGATCCCTAAAACTAGTAATGAAAATTTAGATAGGGACGAGTCTAATAAGTGTTTTGGTTGTGAAGGTTATGGCCATAGGGCTTATGAGTGCCCCACTAAACTAAGGAAAGATGGTAAGCGACCTATTTCATATAATGCAACCCTTAGTGATAGTGATAAGGAAGAAAAGCCCGATTCCCCCACTAAGAAAAATTTTGTGGCTTTTATGGCTAGTCATGTGAGTGATAATGAGAACTCATCGATTGATGACACGATTGCACATGCCACTTCCAAGGTCATTGTTCATGATTCCCTTGTTTTTAATGATAGTGAGAGTGAAGAAGAAAGTGAGAGTGAAAATGAAGAAGAGGTTGATGTGAGTGAACTTCAAAATGCTTTTCATGAATTATATAAAGAATCTATTAATTTGAAAAGAACTAATTTGAAGTTAGAAGCTTGTTTAAGAAAGAGTGTCAAGGTCATTGATGATAGTGCCTTAATAGAAGACCTTAGGACACGTGACAGGACTCTTCGAGAGAAGCTAGAATACGTAAAAGGCGAGAGAGATTGCCTTAGGGGTTTAATGGAATCCTTGAAAAAGGAGCTTCTTATTTTTGAAGAGCGTAATGGTTTACTAGAATCTAACATTGTTGAATTGGAAAATAAATTAAAAGATTCTTGTAATGTCAAATTTGATTTGAAATGTCGTTCAGAAAAACTAGATAAAATGTTAGGAACGGTCCAAATTAAAAATGACACTTGTGGTTTAGGCTTCAATCCATGTAATGAATTTACTCATAATGCCCAAACCAATGTTTTAGGAGAATCAACTAGGAATACCTTTAAAGATCACTCCTTAAGTAAATCTTTTCGACATGTTCTCACTTGTACACATTGTGGTCGACAAGGTCATCTTAGGAAATTTTGTTTAGATCTTAAACGAATTCCTAGAAAATCCCATAGTAAAGTAACCACGACAGCTAACGGTCCTACACCCCAAGATAGTAATTCTTCATTAATTTGGGTTAGGAAATCCGACTTGGTTACCTTACAAAATAGGGTTGTTGATTCTCATTTACTTACACATGCTTCCTCCCTTGCTAAATCTAATGGATGAATGTGTTAGTGTTTGCATACTTTAGCGTTTGTACTTCATGCTATATTCGTATGCTAAATGTATGCTTGTTTAGTCATTTTCTAGTCATTGCCTTATTTCATATCACATGCTAGAAATTATGACTTGTTTATCTTTTTGTATTATATTTTGTGTTTGATTTAACTGAAAAATATAAAGAGATTTTTGTTTATCATTTGTGTTTTATTATTTCATTTATGCTTAATGAAAAATACAAATGATTTTTGTTTGTCCTTTTGAGTAAATATTTATTTTTGATTAAAAATGTTAAAAACTCAAAAAGATTTTGTTTTGTGTGTATTTTTGTTTGACACACTTTATATGGCATATATTTGTGTTTGAATCCTATCGTTTACGCTTCCATGTGGCTAGAACTTTTGGTTTAGATTTTCAATTCTTAAAATGTTCTTTACCATGTTTTATATGGAGTAGTTGGATTTTGTATTGTTTAAATGGATTCTATTTATATATGCCTCTATTCACACATGCACGAGCTCTTTTGAAATCTTAATGTCACATGTTATATTTGAGCTTTTTGAGGTGTTCTCCTATCAATCTAGTCATCTACATATCTATGACCTAGGAGGACTAGTGCATGTCAAATTCCGTTGCATGTGAGATTTGTGTAAAAAAAAAAAACATGAGAAATTAATATATGCACGGGGAAGGGCTCCGAAAGGATGAATTAAATCCTTTGCGATAGTAAGCCACCGTTAATTGGATCTAAAAGAAATACGTGATCCAAAGGCCTAAAAACAGAATATCTGGCATTTAAAAGAAAGCAATTGCCAAGGCCTATGTTTGTTTGATATATTCATTCAAAAACAAAAGAATATATATGCTCATTGAGGGAGAATTGGATGGTATATCAACGGTTTGCACAATGTCCGTTTATCCTAGTTGTCTTTAATGTCATGACTCTATTTGGTCTGTAGAATCATCATCATGCTAGGCTTGTATGCATTGTGTATGTTTGTTCATTGAGTTCAATCTTTATATTGTCACATGAGGTTATATTTAACTGTGATGAAGTTTGCAATCAAATGAGAACTCCGTGAACGTTTCTTAAGTGTTTGGGTCTAAATTTAATTGTTGCTAGTTCACACCCCTACACTTCCGTTTCCATATGTCACATTTTTGCCATACGAGTGTGCAAACTTATTGTATTTTGTGTCATGTGTGTGTTTATATCTATCTATATATACACGTACTTATTGGTATATTTATAGTATATATATATATATATGATATTTGTTTGTCTTTGCCTTGCTTTTATTGCCCATATGATGTCATGTCTTTTATTTAAGCTTTCACATGCTGTTTATTAGTTCTTTATCCTTTGCCTATTCCCGAACAAAAAGGGGGAGAATGATGATAGGGGGAGAAATGGTATCTAATCCTATTATTATCGTATCTTCATTTGGGAGATTTATCTTAGGGGGAGACGTCTTTCTAAGTAGGTCATGTGTTTAAAGGGAGAATTAATTTAGGGGGAGTAATTAATTAATTGCATTTAATATTTTGATATTCCCTATGCATTTGATGAGTTTGCTTAAAGTGTGCAGGAATTATTCTAAAGCGGCATCTTTCTATGGCAAAGCGTTTGATCCTTGGGTTGAGTCAAGATTGGGCGGGTTATGTTTTGAGTCTAGTAGAGCTTGACGGCCCTTTAGGATTTTTGTTTGGTTTTTTGTCCCGGAATAGCCAAAGGGGGAGATTTGTAAGGGCACAAATTTCCAATTGAGTCCATATATAGTTTTGGCTCAATTCCGGACAAAAACATTTATTCATAGGATAGTACATATTTGTAATATTCTCAAGCCTATGAATTATGTATTGAAGACATAGCGGCAAAGAATTTAAAGCTTCATCAAAATGCCGGTTTGTGTGCCTCGTTTCTACGTCATCAACTAAGGTTCCATGCTCCCAAGGTATGAATGTAATTATATTTATATAGGAGCTTGGAACAATTTGTATTGGGTGTTAGGTGTAATAAAAACTGCATTTTATTTTCAGAAAGAATCAATTAAGAACTTTAAAATAAGTATATAAAAGTTTCTGGGCCAAAATCGAATTTTTCAATCTTTCTGGTCGTTCGTTAGAAATGTCGTTCGAACGAGTTTTTTCGTTCGAATTAGATTTCGTTCGAACGAGTTTTGTTGTTCGAACCAGTTTCGTTCGAACGAGTTTTGTCGTTCGAACCAGTTTCGTTCGAACAAGTTTTGCCAACGACCCTAACTGGTCCGTCGTTCGATATGTCGTTCGAACGAATGTTCGTTCTAACGAGGTATCTAACGAACTTCTAACGAGCCCAGGCTGGTCACTCGTTAGAAGTCTCGTTCGAACGAGAATCAAGTTCGTTCGAACGAGATTCCAGCGAGAACAGTTATTTGGCAGTTTTTTGCAGTTTTTCCCCACTCCTCCACTTGGTTTTCAACCAACTTTTTTTCATACATTATTATGTGCGGGAAACACATTTTCCGAGACAACTTTTCCATCCTAATACATCTCCTAGAGAGATTTTGAGAGATCATTTTAAAAAGGAAAATGTTCATGTTTGAGTGTTCTTCAACTTAAAGAAAAATCTTTAAACACTTAGTTTACACCCATTGTTGTTTATTCCAAGTTCTATATATATATATCTTTACTTGGAGTTTTTGGCACCGGTTTTCTCTACCGAATTCAAGAGACGTTTCGGGTTTGCTTCTACACCCCATCACAAAGAAGACTTTTGTTGAGATTCTACCCACACGGAGAAAGGCTCCATGCTTGGGTGAACATGACCATATAAAGTCCCATCGATGGATTCCGAGACCGCGGTGGTGTTCCGAGGTTGTTCGCTAGGAAGAGGTTTCTACGAGAAGGAGCGCCGAGGCTTGAGAGGGATCGAGTCAGTGGTTGTAAGTCTACCTGTCTTGTAATTGTAATTCCATACCTAGTGGACTTGTGGCTAGGGCCGTCCGAGGTTGTTTCCCGTCTTGGGTTTTTCCTCGTACATCTCGGCGTAGTGTGATATTGTTTATTTTATCTTGCATCATAATTTAGAACGCATGCTTTAGGATAATTTCAAGATAAAATTTGGTTTTATTATCACACTATATTAAAATTGGACTTTAATTTAATATTGGGTAAAATTGTGTAATTCTAGTCACTTGCATTAATTTGGTTTCGCCTAACTTTGGATAATTGTTAATTATGACTTAGGCAAATTTCTAGGACTTGAATTATGTTTTAATTTGTTTTGAGAAATTAAATCTTGTTGTTAATTTTTGAAATTGAACCATCACCCCTGTATGCTAACTTTGAATATAATTGTTAATTATGACTTAGGCAAATTCTAGGACTTGAATTATATTTTAATTTGTTTTGAGAAATTAAAACTTGTTGTTATTTTTGAAGTTGAACCATCACCTGTTTTACAACGCTTCCGCATCATCTATATTGTTTTTTTAAGTAAAAAGGAAATTAAATATTTTAATTGGGACAATTCTGCACTCCTTCACCTTTTTAGCTAAACGTGTCAAATCTCTTGCTTTCACATGACCTAGACATTGGTGGCATAGATCCATAGGAGTGATCATGGCACTGTTGCAAACAAGTGAGGATGTGGGCACAGTCCTGTAACATTTATCTTTTGTCCTCACTCCTTGCACTAAAATATTATCGGCTTGATTATAGGCATTACACACGTCCCGGTCAAACTTTATGGCAAAGTCAGCGTCACACAGCTAGCTAATGCTGAGAAGGTTTGCCTTAAAATATTTTTAACGTACAAAACATTCTCTAGCTTAGGAAATCCTGGTAACACAACTGTACCTCATCCTATGATGCTAGACTTGCTTCCGTCTCCAAAGGTGACTCTACCATCCTGTCACACCCCGCCTAATTCTGGCGTCGGCCGCCACCAAAACTAAGCCGGGCGTGAACTAAATAAATACCATTCTTAGCATGAGACAGATATGAGACATAAATAAATCAGTCCATAAGATAAATAATTGGTCAATTTCAAATGATCACAAATAACTAAGCGATAAAAGATCCATCACATGCTAACTCCAAAAAATCCAATCTCCAATAATGATTAAATAAAATCTGAAATAATCCCAAAATAAATCCTCTAAACAACTTTGGAACCGAATGGCCCAATAAAACTCAAATGAAGTCTCATAATACGACTGGAAAAGAAAGTCTAACTAAACTATGCCATAAAGTAAATAACTCCAGCTGCACATCCAATGATAACTCCGATAAACTTATACAGCTTCTCCAAATTCTAATCCTGAAAAAGATTAGTCAACGCATGGGTCAGAGCCAAAGCCCCGAGCAAGAATACACACTACTCCCCTCAAATAGGATCCTTGAATCCAGACAGTAGCATTATACGCAATAAATATCACAATAGAATATTTTAAACTAAACGGGATAATTAAACGCGATAAATATAAATCACTAACTACCCGCAGAAATCCCCATTTATAAAGGCACACCAATATGATTTTAAATTCCCAAGTCCCGCGGAGTTAATCCTTTATTAATTAACCCAAATTATCAAATTTCTCCATTATTTATGTTCTTACTTCCATAATTATTAGGTATGGCGGTCCTCCCGCCTCGGGTGATAATTCACCAAAATTCATTATGGCGGTCCTCCCGCCTCGGGTGATTTCTCCACCAAAATACACATCCCCTTGTCAAAACGCCGACTGGCCCGTTTAAACTGTCGGCCCTCGCTGATTATGTCGCCAATATATTTTAATACCCGTCTTATTATCTTAGGTATTAGTTCTCAATTTCTCAATTCACAATTTATAATCACCCCACCCTTTTAATCAATGTGAGATCCTCAAAATACCCCATAGTCCCATACCTAAGGGTCCCCAAGTTATCAATACGTCCTATCCTATGTATAGGAGGATTTTCTAACATAAAACTTAACTTAGTCTCGTACTTAGACTACCGTAACGACGATAAAGTATCAAAAATTAGCCCACCCCAAAGATGATAAAAACGCGATAATCTACCCTCACTAGTCCCATACCTAGAAGGCGTAAATCATCAAAAGACATACCCACTAGTCCCATACCTAGAAGGCATTCTAAAATATAGGGAGAGCAATAATACCCAACAACCCGTCGTCACAAAGGCAACATCATAATACTAACAAGTCACACAAACAAGCATAATTAATCAATATATAAAACTACGCATGATAGTCCAATTCAATTAAATCTTTAATTTAATTATCACAACGTCAACAATACCCAAATAATCTCATTTAATTATTTTAAATTAAATATACCAAGTTTTCATCATATATTCATCAAAACAAAATTTTATTATCTCTACATGTATTACATGAGTTATACGCACCCAAAAATCAGTTATTTTAAAGCTAGGGTTTTTCTACATGCACCCTACACCAATAAAACCCAAAATCACTCATCAATCCTACGTACCCAAGGGTTATGAATATTATTCAGATTTAAAAGATTTAATAAAAACAACCCCATAATTAGTGTTCACTTTTTCTAATTAAGTTACTTATTATTTTTAAGAAAACATGTAATTAAGTGTTTAGGCGACACTTAAAACGCATAATACTAAAGGAAAAGAATAGAGTATTCATGCCTGAATAAAAGTTGGTTTAGAAATCTGATCTTGAATGTTTATTCCTCTCAAAAATTTGACAAAGATTCGTTCTTGACGCGTCTTGAGAAAATCCGGTTAATCTTGACAAAACTTGAGTTGAAAGTTATGTAGAATGGGGCTAGGGTTTTGAGGTTGAAGAAGATGAAGAAGATGAGAGGATTCTGATTTTTGAGAAGGCTAAAATGTGTTTTAAAAGATCTAAACTCGTCACTTTATGTTTATATACCAAAAAGAATTTGAGTCATAATCAAATACAAATACTTGAAAAAATCATTACGGACGATCGAACCGTTAAAATCGCTTGAAATTTTAGTATGTTGTAGCGAACGGCGAGACAGGACTGCTGACAAAAATTCAGCTTGATCGGACGGTCGAATTTCGAAAATTATTATTTTTACAAGAAAGTTTTATGTTTTGAGGACTCTTAGGGAGTTTTATATTTTGAGGACTCTTCTAAATAATAAAAATTCAATTAAAACTCCATTTTAATTCCGATTCCAATTCCGTTTGAAAATTTACTTTTCAAATATAAAAACCAACACTTTAAATTATAAAATTTATAAAATCCAAAATTTTATTTTTCTTCGATTTCCAAAATTAATTTAAAAATTCCCATTTAAAAAATCTGGGTTGTTACATACTTCCCCACTAGCAAAGAATTTCGTCCTCGAAATTAAACGAAGCATACACATAAACACTTAAATCTCGCAAAAAAGAAAATAAGGCTCACATATGCCTACCCGTAGAATGCCATAATTGGGCGCCCATACACCCAATTCTACGCGCACCTACCTCACGAGCAACAAAATAATATATATTGCCTATATACATACACATAACTATGAAAATAATGGCGTACCACATGCTCTCAAAATCCCCCACTCGATCCTATATCCGAAAGTCATTAAAATTATAACTTCCTCAAATTAAATCTCAACATCAAAAATCGATACATACGGTACCTAACATCTGTACTAAAATCTCCAAAATAATTATCGTCTCAAAAATCCATTCTAAGGATCCCCACATCAAGCTTACTAATTCTAAACTCAATGTCTACAACGTCCTTAACTCAAAACTACACATCTCCAAGAAACATATCTAACATGTATGCTAGACCCTCTACTTTAAGAAGTACGAATCAACAAGGGAATCAAAGATCGGCAACGCGGAAGCTAAACGGACTCATAACCTACGAGACCTAAGACCATGCTCTGAAACCATCTGTCACACCCCGCCTAATTCTGGCGTCGGCCGCCACCAAAACTAAGCCGGGCGTGAACTAAATAAATACCATTCTTAGCATGAGACAGATATGAGACATAAATAAATCAGTCCATAAGATAAATAATTGGTCAATTTCAAATGATCACAAATAACTAAGCGATAAAAGATCCATCACATGCTAACTCCAAAAAATCCAATCTCCAATAATGATTAAATAAAATCTGAAATAATCCCAAAATAAATCCTCTAAACAACTTTGGAACCGAATGGCCCAATAAAACTCAAATGAAGTCTCATAATACGACTGGAAAAGAAAGTCTAACTAAACTATGCCATAAAGTAAATAACTCCAGCTGCACATCCAATGATAACTCCGATAAACTTATACAGCTTCTCCAAATTCTAATCCTGAAAAAGATTAGTCAACGCATGGGTCAGAGCCAAAGCCCCGAGCAAGAATACACACTACTCCCCTCAAATAGGATCCTTGAATCCAGACAGTAGCATTATACGCAATAAATATCACAATAGAATATTTTAAACTAAATGGGATAATTAAACGCGATAAATATAAATCACTAACTACCCGCAGAAATCCCCATTTATAAAGGCACACCAATATGATTTTAAATTCCCAAGTCCCGCGGAGTTAATCCTTTATTAATTAACCCAAATTATCAAATTTCTCCATTATTTATGTTCTTACTTCCGTAATTATTAGGTATGGCGGTCCTCCCGCCTCGGGTGATAATTCACCAAAATTCATTATGGCGGTCCTCCCGCCTCGGGTGATTTCTCCACCAAAATACACATCCCCTTGTCAAAACGCCGGCTGGCCCGTTTAAACTGTCGGCCCTCGCTGATTGACAAGGTTCCACACACGACACGACATAAAACGCCGGCTGGCCCGTTTAAACTGTCGGCCCTCGCTGATTATGTCGCCAATATATTTTAATATTCGTCTTATTATCTTAGGTATTAGTTCTCAATTTCTCAATTCACAATTTATAATCACCCCACCCTTTTAATCGATGTGAGATCCTCAAAATACCCCATAGTCCCATACCTAAGGGTCCCCAAGTTATCAATACGTCCTATCCTATGTATAGGAGGATTTTCTAACATAAAACTTAACTTAGTCTCGTACTTAGACTACCGTAACGACGATAAAGTATCAAAAATTAGCCCACCCCAAAGATGATAAAAACGCGATAATCTACCCTCACTAGTCCCATACCTAGAAGGCGTAAATCATCAAAAGACATACCCACTAGTCCCATACCTAGAAGGCATTCTAAAATATAGGGAGAGCAATAATACCCAACAACCCGTCGTCACAAAGGCAACATCATAATACCAACAAGTCACACAAGCAAGCATAATTAATCAATATATAAAACTACGCATGATAGTCCAATTCAATTAAATCTTTAATTTAATTATCACAACGTCAACAATACCCAAATAATCTCATTTAATTATTTTAAATTAAATATACCAAGTTTTCATCATATATTCATCAAAACAAAATTTTATTATCTCTACATGTATTACATGAGTTATACGCACCCAAAAATCATTTATTTTAAAGCTAGGGTTTTTCTACATGCACCCTACACCAATAAAACCCAAAATCACTCATCAATCCTACGTACCCAAAGGTTATGAATATTATTCAGATTTAAAAGATTTAATAAAAACAGCCCCATAATTAGTGTTCACTTTTTCTAATTAAGTTACTTATTATTTTTAAGAAAACATGTAATTAAGTGTTTAGGCGACACTTAAAACGCATAATACTAAAGGAAAAGAATAGAGTATTCATGCCTGAATAAAAGTTGGTTTAGAAATCTGATCTTGAATGTTTATTCCTCTAAAAAATTTGACAAAGATTCGTTCTTGACGCGTCTTGAGAAAATCCGGTTAATCTTGACAAAACTTGAGTTGAAAGTTATGTAGAATGGGGCTAGGGTTTTGAGGTTGAAGAAGATGAAGAAGATGAGAGGATTCTGATTTTTGAGAAGGCTAAAATGTGTTTTAAAAGATCTAAACTCGTCACTTTATGTTTATATACCAAAACGAATTTGAGTCATAATCAAATACAAATACTTGAAAAAATCATTACGGACGATCGAACCGTTAAAATCGCTTGAAATTTTAGTATGTTGTAGCGAACGGCGAGACAGGACTGCTGACAAAAATTCAGCTTGATCGGACGGTCGAATTTCTAAAATTATTATTTTTACAAGAAAGTTTTATGTTTTGAGGACTCTTAGGGAGTTTTATATTTTGAGGACTCTTCTAAATAATAAAAATTCAATTAAAACTCCATTTTAATTCCGATTCCAATTCCGTTTGAAAATTTACTTTTCAAATATAAAAACCAACACTTTAAATTATAAAATTTATAAAATCCAAAATTTTATTTTTCTTCGATTTCCAAAATTAATTTAAAAATTCCCATTTAAAAAATCCGGGTTGTTACACATCCTTATAATCCTCTAGGTAGGTAAAGAATGAGACATCACCTATCATATGTCTGGAGCACCCACTATCAAAATACCATTGTGAGGTATTATGTGCTTTGAGAGCGAAATGAACAACAAGGGCCTTTTCGTCTTTCTTAGGTACCTAAGATGTGGTAACCTTTTATTTACCCTTGTTATTGGTTTTAGCTGGGATGCGGGAAGCATTCACTAACGAAAAAGACATCAAGCGAAATTCCTCGATTAAACTTTGTGAGGTGGCGGCTAAAATTTGAACACGCTCTTTTAGACTTGTAAAATCATCAAAATGAAGTGGTGGAGCAGTAGAACGTTGTGTCTGACCCAAACTATAGCAAAACTCCCTGAGGTGGCCTTTTCTTTTGTAGTACGTACAAAAGAACACAGTTTTAGGTGGACCTGGGTTTGCTATCCTTGGATAAACTCTTCTTCATGGTATTTGACAATGGATATATGGAGTTGTAGTAAACTCAGGAACTAGTCCAGGTGCAATTTGGGTCGTGGACGCAGCATCAAAACATATTCGCTGTCGATCACCAAAACCTAAAGAGGGACTGAGGAGCATCTTTCCCATTCCATACCTGTCCTCGATTTGAACCTTGACTTCCCGTGCTCGTTCAAGATCATGAGTAAGCAGGGAAACAAGGGCTTCAAGTTTTTTTAGAGTCTCCATGGAGAAATGGAGCTCATTCGTAAGACTAGCCACTTTTTTAGTCAAGTTCCCTTTCTCTTTTACAAAGTCTCTATCTTTCTCTCCAAACAGTCTCTCTCTCTCTCTAAACAAACTTTCTTTCTCAACATAGGCAGACTCTCTTTCTCTCAAGGTAGGGTAGGTGGAGGACCCTTTCTCTCTTGCTAATTCTAAATCATCCTCTAAAGCTTTGATCCTAAGAACTAGCGCTTTGTTACGTTTTTTGGTTTTAAATGACTCATTATATAACTCAACGTAGGCGCGTTGAAGATTAATCTCGCTCTCACTTGCACCATCCTCCCCCTCACTCACATCGTTATCACTGTCGAGGAGTCCCTGTGAAGCAGCATCTTCAACATCGTGAGGAGCAATAGAAGTATGACTAGCCATGAATGCGGTGAAGTTACATTCATGCGGTGACTCGTCTCCAGAGTCCACCGACTCAACCTCACTATCGTCACTAAGGGTAGCATTAAGGACAACTTTTCCCTTTTCTTTTGCAAGTCTGTTCAGTCTAGTAGCACACTCAAAAGCTCTATGACCCTTACCGTCGCACACATAACATCTCTCACCATCTTTCTTAGGAGGTTATTTAAAATCTTTTTCATTTTTCTTATTTTTCTCAAAAAACTTTTTGTCTTTGAAATTTTCATTTTTCTTGAATTTGAGAATTTTCTTGAAAATTTTAGCAAATAGGGTCAAATCATCTCAATCAAAATCACAATTAGAACCTGACATTTCTATATCCCTTTTTCTAGATGACTCAACTCTCTTTCTTATCGACCCCTCACTTTTTCTATCATGGGCATTAAGTGCAATACCCTTATCTTTAGGTTTGAAGGATTTAGGAAACAAATCAATTTTATATGTTTGTAAGTCCCCTACAAGTTCCTCCAATTTAAGTGTGTTAAAATTACCAATAGAATTTAGCATAGTGAGTTTACGGATAAAATTCTTAGGAAGTGATCTTAGAAACTTTTTAAGAACTATAGCATTAGGAATGTGTTCACCAAGATTAAAACTAGTGCTAACAATATTAGATAACCTAGCATAAAATTCATCAAAACATTCCGTCTCAAACATGGTGATAGTTTCAAATTCAGTTGTTAAATTTTGCATTTTGGACTCTTTCACATCATTAGTTCCTTCATGGGTAAGTTAAAAAACATCCTATGCCTCTTTTGACGTGGTGCACGTCAGAATACGTCGGAAGTTGTCAAGTGTGACGGATCCAGAAATAGCACTTAAACCCTTAGAATTAAAAGATAACCATTTAAATTTGTCTTCAGTCCATTCAGTCACTGATTTCAAATTAGTCACTGAAGAGTGCACTTTTGTTCAAATAAATGAATTATTTAATTAAACACAGTTTTTCAATTAAATCCTAAAAACATGCATCCAGATGATTTATATAATTTGTAAAGAACGGTTACACGGATTATAATAAAAATAAGTGTGACATATGAAAAAACCCGTAGGTGTCGGTTCCGATGTCGTCGGCTGAAATCTCCTGCAAGAATTCCAGATGGGCAGCAATGAAAAAGATACCAGCTTCTCCACAAAATACTCCAAAATAAGTGAGAATGATCTCTTGAAGGTTTATGATGTGCACTTGATAAATGGGAATTAAGTGTGAATTTATAAGGAAAGCTTAAAGCCTAAAAAATATCTTTGGAAAACATGGCAGATTTGGGGCCAGATTTTGCTCAACATGCTGCAAAAGGAATTTGACCAGTAAATAATGGTGACAACATTTGACACAGAAATCGAGGTCGGCGGCGTCGTTCGAACGAAATTGGATGTCGCTTGACCGAGGACATGTGTCGTTCGAACGACATCATTCGAGATGTCTATATCGTTCGAACGACAGTGACATCTCGTTTGAACGAGCACGCCTTCCAAAAAATGTCCGCTTCAGCTCAGAAAAAAAAAATTCATTTGATAAAAAAAAATTTAGACTTTAAAAAATAATTTCTAAAAAAATCCCAAATATTTATGCAAATATAAACAACTCCAATTAATCATTTTACTGATAATGTGTCGTGGAGTTTATGGGAAACGGTTGAGCAGTACGTAGCATGTAGTTTGATGCACGAGTGAAGATAATGGATGCATGGATTCAGATAAAGGTCGTCGAGGGTGATCGTGATGACGTGCCGAATGTAGCGGTATCAGGCATACAAACTGTGATATAGGGAAAACAAAAAATTCCTAGATTCTACCTGGACATTTATAAAATTATGTCCTTTTAAATCTCCTCCTATATCTATGCCGGTACATAAATAAAAAATCCGAATTATGCAAACTCCCAAAAATGACATATAAGATAATATCCCATTTAAACCCTCAAACTGAATATTAAGTGACATATCTTCAATCAAACTTCAACATCTTCAAATCTTCAACACTTCAGAAACTCCCAAAGCTTTTCTCATTAAGGTGTACAATCCAATAGATATGAACTTTGAACCTACACACATGAGAAAAAGTAAATACCCGTGACACGCAACAATTTGAAATGTAATGATATGCAAAAATCAAAGATCAATGAAGCTTAAAAAAATCATAGATAAATCAACAAGATTTTCTCCTCCATAAATCATTCTCCCCCTTTTTATGATGTCCCCAAAAATACAAATATGAGAAGCATAAATATGGAAAATGTCACAAAAAAACTATCTATTTTTGAATTTTTCAAAATTTTTACTCAAAATATACAACAAAGAATTAAAGAATCTTCTATTTTTGAATTTTTCAAAATTTTTACACACAATATACAACAAAGAATTAAAGAATATTCTATTTTTGATTTTTTTTTTAATTTTTACACAAAGTATACAACAAGGAATCACACCATGAAAGAACACAAAAACAACCAAGTCGATGATAGCGTAAATGTAGGGGTGTGAACACATTCGATAGGTAAATAAACTCAATCAATCATATGTGCATGATGCACACGTGCACTCCTAATGAATGAACATCAAAAGTATCATTAGGTGTAAAAAATGTTGAATTTATATGACATCGTCTTAATCAAATAAACAAATCAAAGTTAAAGTGATTTCCACACCAATAATGTCCAAAACTATTTAGCTCTTTTTCAAGATTTTTAAGGACGTGCAAACCCGTTAAAATTTTCCAACCAAACTCCCTTAGATGTATATTTTGAATAAATGTGATCTAGATTCTCAAAATTTGGAGAATTGGTGGTGAAACCTAATGGCCCATTTTTGGCATGTATTGCTTTTTAATGCCTTTAAAAGAATTTGGGCTCTTTTAACCTCTTTGGACCCCGGATAATAAAATTCCTCAATTTTTTATGTCCATTTTAACGGTGGCTTTAGCGCAAATGATAGATAATTACCTTTCGTAGCCCCTCCGTGGAATAAAGGAAATCATGAGTCAAACATGTAGTAAGTAACACTTAATTACATCTTAATGACACAAAACATTATAAAGCACAAAGATGACATGATATATTGTCTCGAAACAATATCAAATAGTCACATGAATAAATGGAATGAAATTGTGACTTGGCTATCTTAAATGCTCATCCATAAAAGGTGAAAATACAAAAATCATTTTGTTCTTTTCAAAAAAATTTATAAAAAAAAAATCTTTTTGTTCTTTTCTAAATTTTTTATAAAAAGAAAATGTTTTTATTTTTCCATTTTTTTAAAATTATATAAGTAATAATAATAATACACATGATACAGTCTAGCAATACGAATCATTTGATATAAAAATGACAAAGCATCCTATTCCTAGACGCGGACCAACCCCTCAGTCAACTGTGCAAATCCCTAAAGACTTCCTAAGATATTCGAATCTAAGGGCATCTAAAAGTTTCGTGAAAATATCGGCTAACTGACTGTCGATGGGTACGTAACTCAGGGATACGACTTTCTCCTCAACTAGATGTCGTATAAAGTGCTCGCGTATCCTGATGTGTTTTGTGCGTGAATGCTGGACTGGATTGAGGGATATGTGTATCGCGCTCGTGTTGTCATAGGAAATGGTCATGGTGTCCTGTGAAATCCCATAATCCTCCAGCATCTATTTCATCCACAAGAGTTGCGTGCGACAACTCCCGGCGGCGATGTACTCAGCCTCTGCAGTGGACAAAGAGATGGAGTTTTGCTTCTTGCTCAACCAGGAGACAAGAGCAAAACCAAAATAAAAACACCCACCAGAATTGCTCTTACATCCATCTACATCCCCGGCCCAATCAGCATCGAAATAGGCGGACAAATGGTCATCGGTATCAAAGAAATACCCAATACCATATGAGAGAGTCCCACTCACGTATTTGATAATACGTTTTAGAGCCAGTAAGTGTTCCTCTTTCGGGGATGCCTGATATCGTGCACATACTCCAACACTAAAGGCTATGTCGGGATGACCGGTAGTCATGTAGAGAAGACTTCCTATCATACTCTGATACAAGGTTTTCTCTACGTCCTTACCTAAAGTGTCCTTACTAAGCTTTATAAAAGTACTCATAGGTGTACGAGCATGCTTAGCGGAGTCTCAACCAAATTTCTTCACCAGGTCTCTAGCATACTTGGATCGGGAGATGAACATACCATCCTCTAGCTAAGGAACATGGAGACCAAGGAAGAAAGTAAGCTCACCTACCATGCTCATCTCAAACTCACTTTTCATATTCTCCTCAAAGTGGTGAGCATGTTGGGAGTATGTGGATCCAAAGACTACGTCGTCCACATAGACCTGGGCAACTAAAATAGCACCGTCATCTCTTCTAGCGAATAATATCATATCAACTCCCCCTCTCTTAAAGCCACGGACTAAGAGATAGGATGTAAGCATCTCGTACCAAGAACAAGTTACTTGCTTCAAACCATACAAGGATTTACTCAGATAGTAGACGTGCACCGGGTGCGTAAGGTCTTTAAACCCTTTTGGTCGTACCACATAAACCTCCTCCTGTAAAATGCCATTTAGAAAGGAATTCTTGGCATCCATATGATATAACTTGAAGCGCAGATGACATGCGATGGCGGGTAGTAAGCGAACGAACTCAAGCCTCGCAACAGGAGAAAATTTCTTCCCAAAGTCTACACCCTCAATCTGTATATAGCCTTGAGCGACCAACCTTGCTTTATTTCTGATTATGGTACCATTTTCATCCATTTTATTCTTAAAAATTGACCTGGTACCTATCACATTAGTCTCACTAGGTCGGGGGATAAGTTTACAGACATTATTCTTTTTAAATGAAGCAACTCATCCTGCATGGAAGATATCCAGTGTTCATCCTTGAGTGCTTCTTTGTTATTCTTGGGCTCGACTGTCGACGTGTAGTAAAAATGACTAATAACGTTCTCTAGCTGAACATGAGTCTTGACCCCTAAAGTGGGATCGCCAACAATGGCAGAAGGATCATGACTCTTGTGAACCCAAGTAGGTGTGTCCCCTAACACATGGGTAGAGTCCACAGAGTGTGGATGAGGGACAAGTAAGTCGCTACCAGAAAAGTCCTCATCCTCACACTAAAGGCTAGTGATTTCCACACCATAACCTTGGAGATCTTCAGGTTAAAAACCCAGTATGATCTACAATTTTATGAATATCCTAGCAATATTCCCTCGTCGCTTTAGGAGTCAAACTTTCCTAGTTACTCTCTATACCGTAGGATGTAGCATTTACTCCCAAAGACATGAAAATATGCAATGTTGGGTTTCATGCTAGTCCATAATTCATAAGGCGTCTTAAGTGTTTGTGGACGTAGGTAGATCCTATTCACCATATGGCATGCAGTAGACACTGCCTCTACCCAAAATCTCCTAGCAACCTTATGACCTAAAAGCATAGATCTAGACATTTCTTGAATAGTCCTATTCTTTCTCTCAACAATCCCATTTTGCTGAGGACTCTTCATAGCTGAAAACTCATGTTTGATTCATAGGCTATCACAATAAATATCTACCTTTGCTTCCTTAAATTTTGTGCCATTGTCACTACGTATCCCGTTAATAGTGACTCCGTATTGATTTTGCATGACACCACACTTGGTCGTTAAAAACTCTACAACAACAGATTTCTCTCTCAGAAAACCTACAATCGAATATAAGAGAAATCATCTAACATTACGAGGATATACCTCTTACCACCCAGACTCTCAGTATGAGTAGGACCCATAAGATCCATGTGAATTAACTCAAGCACACGGGAGGTGGTAATGGAATGAAACTTCCTGTGGGGACTACAGATTTTTTTTCCCAGCTGACAGGGTCCACAAACCTTGGAAGTTGGCTGTCTAAGAGATGTTAAGCCGCATACTAGGTCATTTTTAGCTAAACGTGTCAAATCTCTTACGTTCACGTGATCTAGACGTTGGTGCCAGAGATCCATAGGAGTGATCGTGGAGTTGTTGCAGATAAGTGAGGATGTGGTCACAGTCCCATAGAAATTATCTTTTTTCCTCACCCCTTGCACTAAAATTTTACCCGATTGATTATAGACATTACACACGTCCCGATCAAAATTTATGGAAAAGTCAGCATTGCAAAGCTGGCTAATGCTGAGAAGGTTTGCCTTCAAATCTTTTTAACGTTTAAACATTCTCTAGCTTAGGAAATCCTGGTAACACAACCGTACCTCATCCAATAATGCTAGACTTGCTTCCGTCTCCAAAGGTGAATCTACCATCCTTATAATCCTCTAGGTCGGTACAGAATGAGACATCACCTGTCATATGTGTAATACCCCGTAATTCTGCTTAATTAGGAAAATACGTTTTATTTAAATTATGTGAATAGAGTAATTTAATGTGAGTTTTATTTAAATTACGTGAGTAGAGTAATTTAATGTGATTAAATACGTTTTATTTAAATTACGTGAGAAGAGTAATTTAATGAGATAAAATGTTAATAAAGATGAATATGACGATTAAAAAAATTTACTAAATGTGAGTAGTAAATTTGTAATGTTGATATGTACAGTCTAGTGACTATATGGACGTACCAGAGTTATCTCAACCGAGTGTCGCGCATAGGACAAAAATTAAGGATGAGAGTAGAAAAATATTTAAGAGACTCAAACGATAATTTAGAGTCCACAGTTGATTCCGAAAGGGTCGAATTAGTAAAAATAGTGTACCCGGGGGTACTAGTTGAGTGTCGGGTCATTTTCGGGCTAAACCGGGACCATTCGGGGGCAGTTTGGTCTCTTTACAATTATGGGTAAGTATACCTACGAATTTTGGAAACCCTAGATCAGATTATAAGAGTTGAGGCTAGGGTTAGAAAGAAAGAAAATACACCTTAGCCATTAGAGAAGAGAGAGAGACAATTTCCTAAGGCAAAAGAAGGAAGGAAGGGACATTTTAAGGAGATTTCACCATAAAGTTGTTGGGAAGGAGGATTGAAGGATCAAAATCATCAACGATTATCAAGAACCACGAAATCAGACCCTACAAATCATAAGGCAAGTGGTTATTTGCAAAATAAATTGAGTTATAATACCCATATTTAAGCTTTATGAAGAATATAGTTTTTATGAAATTTTTGGGAGAAAAACAATTGATTATGATCCATGATTGGTAGGGATTGTATGTAGGACGTTTTTTGGATTTCCAAATATTCTGATATCATAGAAAACTAGATGATTAAATCGAACTAAAAATATGGAATTATGATGAAAGATGTAAAGAATGTATTTTTAGGGTTCTTGAACACTAGAAAGATTTTTAGTAAATTTGGCCAAGATTTATAATGATTTTGTTGTTTTAAATCGTTAGTAATCATCCCAGAACATGTAGGAATGATTAGAAATTGTTGGTGTCAAATATGATGAACTATCATGAGAGATAGATAGATAAAAATGGTGAAACCCGCATAAAGAAGACGAACTAGGTCTGTCACTGCTTGATCGATCGATCGACCCTTGAATGTCGATCGATCGAGCAGTCGATCGATCGACCATATCCCCTCGATCGATCGACCCTGGCTGGACTTTAGAGAATTTTGTGAATAAATTTCTTTTAATTACCGTCGCTTAATGGTAACCTTGGTAATGATATTTTACCTATGAGGAGACCTTATAATCACCAGTAGGTGTACCATTAGATTTCTTCATAAATGATTGAGTGGGAATTTTGGAGAAACGAACCAATGGGAGAACGATCAATTGAGCTGTATGTTGAGATGGTGAGAATTTAATTACGGAAAGAGTGAGATTTAATTCCGGAAAAATACCAGTAGGTTAAAGTTAACTTAACTACTGAATTAAGAGAGGGGTAACTAGGGCCTTTAGAGTTGGGTGAATACTCGAATAAATACAATAGTGAAATAAATTGTAAATAAATGAGTATTGTGAATATAAGTAAAATATATTACGTATGGGCATGATTTGATAGGTTGGGTGTGTACCTACTAAATCATATAAAGTTTGGGTTAAGAGAATTTTACCTAAATTAATTATGTTAGGGTCGATGTGACATTCTGAACTAACATAATGTTATTATATGTTTGGGGTCGATGAAAAAAGCCGAACCAAACTTTTAAACTGGTGTCGCGATGAAAGAGTCCCGAACCAGAATATGTGTATATATATTTATATTTTTAAATAATTGGGGTCGATGGATTATTCCGAACCAACTTTTACTTGGTGTCGATGAATCATTCCGAGCCAAGAGTCCTTTATGTGAAATAAAAGGATATGTTAGTGATAACTGATATTAAATACATTATTGTGTGATAAAATGTATTCTATATGTATAATCTACTGACGTAGAATAGTAGACAATGAAATGAATTGTAAATGTCTTAGTAATAATTTATAGCGTGATGTAATTATTAAAAGAATAAGGACAACGAACAGTAAATAAGTTACCTACGGTTATGGGTAGTATAACTAGGTAGACTAAGTATCCTCAATAGTTATGTACTATAAAAGAGAGGTGAGGAAATCCAAGGGAGTTCTGGGATACTTTAAAATGTGTAATCAATAACTCAATTTTGATAACTGCTTGTAAAATATTTTCAAATGTTTTGAGTACTAACTCTTGCTATGTAAAAATTTTAAAAACCTTTTAGGTGCCCAGCCACAGGGACACCCAACATGATTCCATTCCAGAGATTTGGGAGTTGCAGCACGTGTGGATGTTGCAGGGATTGTTTAGACGCTTCCTCTTTTTCAGTTTTAGTGCAGGATCTCAGTTTCAGTATTCTTAGTTGGGACATGTTGTCCTATATTTACTTTTACAGTTTATTCTAGTTATGGATATTTAGTTGTCTTTTATTGGACGTGGTTTTCGGCAAGACTTTACCTGCATTCGGTTGTTTATGCAAACTGTTTTAGTATTACTAGAATTGTAATGTGTTGGAATGGATTATTTATTCTCCTTAAGAAAGATAAAATTTGGCACTCGTTTAATTTCACTTAGGTGGTAAGTAAATTAAGAAGCTTTGACAGTGATGCTAAGAATGGACCATTTAAGAAACCTGTTTAAATTGAATTAAGGCTTGATCACCCAAGGTTTAATTAGACGGGGTGTCACAGATGGTATCAGAGCATCAGGTTCTAGTGTCCATAGGATCTGTACGGCTTACTACGATTCAGCGTAACGTTTGGTTGTATTAGAGCCCTACTATTAGGATTGTTGATTCAAAATTTCCACTGTTGCGTTATCGTACTTCTGCTCTTAAATTTCGTATAAACTGTGTACTTATACAATTTGACTCTTATTTCAGATGCCACCAAGGAGACAGAGAGCAGAGAGGGCTGAAGCCAGAGAGGAGGTGAGGGAGGCTCATCAGGAGCCTTAGGTACCGATACCACCACCCCCACCATAGTTAATCTCCACTACTTAGGTTGCAGTGATAGTGGCTCAGGCATTCGAGACAGCTATGAGGGCCATGGCAGCCCACTTTCCTCAGCCCCAAGTACCTCCCCCTGTGGCACCAGTAGTGCAAGTTCTAGCAGGACCATCTACTTGGCAGCGAGTCATGGAGACATTTTAGAAAGGACACCCACACGAGTTTCAGGGCAGTACCGATGTAGTGGAAGCGTGCAACTGGAAGAAAATATCCAGCGCCACTTGCGCATGCTAGAGTGCACCGAGGTACAGGAACAGATGCTAGCCACTTTCCGTCTGTCAGGAGCGACCCTACATTGGTGGGAGTCAGTTACCACCACCGAGGAAAGAGATACTTTGACTATTTCTGAGTTTTGGGTGCGGTTTGACCGCAAGTATTTCCCTCCAGCAGTGGAGTCAGAGATGAGGAAGAAATTCAGCGAAGTGATTCAGGGTGATCGCTCAGTTGCAGATTACGAGGAGGAGTTTACCCGCTTGGCCAATTTTGTGCCAAACGAGGTAAGCAATGAGGAGAGGAAGAAGTCCAAATTTATGGAGGGCCTAACCTGGAGAATCAGACAGCATTTGATTGGTAATCCGGCGTTGGTAACCTACACAGATGTCGTCAATGCCACTCTACTACACTGTCAGGATCACCGTTTTCATATGAAGGGAAATAAGAGGGGTGAGCCTAGCCAACCGGGAAAGGTGGATGGAGGTAGTGGCAGCAGCACATCACAGCAGCAAACAGCGGGCCAGATAGGGCAAGATTCCCGACAAGAGAATGCTACCAAGAAGTTTAAGCACGGGAGGCATCGCTTTGACCGAGAGGGCCAGCAGGGTCCCCAGCAACCAGTCCCTCAGGGTCGACAGGGCCAAGGTAATTAAAATGGGGGACAACAAGGCCAAGGTCGATAGGGCCAACGTCAGGGCCAACAGGTCCAAGGGTAGAGACAGTTCCTGGGCCAGTGTTTCATTTGTGGCCAGCAGGGTCACAAGAGCAGAAATTGTCCACAGCCAGACAGGGCACAACAACAGGGTGCCCAACAGGGACAGCAGGCTCCATTAGCCCCTGCAGCAATACAGGCCCCACAGCCAGGGCAGATGCAGTACGGACGTGTGTTCAACATCCGTGATATTCCATTTCAGCCGGCACCTCCAGCACCGCCGGCAGTTGCGGGTATGTTTCCTATTCATGGGCTTGAGGGGAATATTTTGTTTGACACGGGGGCGACGCATTCGTTTATTTCCACTAGATTTGCACGGGAAGCCGGCCTATTAGCGACAGCAGACACTCATCTTATGTGTGTGGATTCACCGATGGGTAGTGGGTCCCTTATACACTCGATTTGTAAGGGTGTGGACATTATGGTCGGGAGATTGAGTCTAGCGGCGGACCTCCTAGTGCTGGATATGGAGGGATATGACGTCATCCTAGGCATGGATTGGTTGGCACATAATAGGGCAATGGTAGATTGTTATGAGAGGACCATCGTGTTCTCCATCCTGGGACAAGAGATGTTCCTTGTGGCAATGCCACTTCCCGGGGGAGGATCGCGAACTCATTTATATTATATTGAGGAGGAGACCTCACATGGGGTTGTCGTTTCTCTGGACTCAATCCCGATTTTGAGGGATTTTGAGGATGTCTTTCAGGAGATACTAGGGTTACCACCTAACAGAGAGATAGAGTTCGTTATTGACCTAGCACCGGGGACGATACCGATTGCCAGAGCACCGTATCGCATGGCTCCTTCGGAGATGCGGGAACTGAGAGAACCGATTCAGCAACTATTAGGACAGGGTTTCATTCGACGGAGTACATCTCCATGGGGGGAGCCGGTGTTGTTTGTAAAGAAAAGGGATGGTTCACTTCGTCTGTGTGTAGATTACAGAGAGCTGAACAAAGTGACGATATGTAATAAGTATCCATTGCCGAGGATTGATGACTTGTTTGATCAATTTAGAGGAGCTGCATACTTCTCAAAGATCGATTTGAGGTCGGGCTACCACCAATTGTGCATTCGTGAAGAGGATGTACCTAAGACCGCTTTCCTGTCGCGGTACGGGTCATACAAGTTCAGAGTGATGCCTTTTGGGCTAACTAATGCGCCGGCAGTATTCATGGATCTCATGAACAGGGTATTCAGGGAGTTTTTGGATCATTTTGTGATTGTATTCATAGATGACATTCT
This sequence comes from Sambucus nigra, assembly GCA_949130495.1. NCBI lineage: Eukaryota > Viridiplantae > Streptophyta > Magnoliopsida > Dipsacales > Adoxaceae > Sambucus > Sambucus nigra. The sequence goes on along the minus strand of OX422220.1, from coordinate 431,110,885 downwards.
AATTCACTCTCGTACGGAGGAGGAACACGCTGAACACTTACAATTGGTTCTACAGATATTGCGGAACCATCAATTGTACACCAAATTTGAGAAGTGTGGATTTTGGCTTCTGGAGGTTCAGTTCCAAGGCCACGTCGTATCTAGCAGAGGCATTACTGTTGACCCGAGTAAGGTATCGGCGGTAGAGGAGTGGGGACAGCCCACGACACCGACCGAAATTCGCAGTTTCTTGGGATTGACCGGTTATTATCGTCGCTTCATCAAGGGATTCTCAAAAATTATCGGACCGTTGACGAATTTGACTCGGAAGGGAGTTCCCTTCGTATGGAGTGACAGTTATCAGTTAGCATTTGATGAATTAGAGGACAAGTTGACATCAGCTCCCGTTCTTGCCTTTCCTAGAAGCGGAGTGGAATACCGAGTCTATACTGATGCGTCCTTACAAGGACTTGGGGGTGTGTTACAGCAGGAGGAGAAGGCCATAGCTTATGCATACCAAAAGCGTAAGCCACATGAGAAGAATTACCCCACCCATGACCTCGAGTTGGCAACTGTTGTTTTTGCATTGAGAATATGGAGGCACTATCTTCTGGGCGAGCAGTTCACTCTATTCACGGATCATAAGTCATTGCAGTATCTGTTCACTCAGAAGGACCTGAATATGAGACAAAGAAGGTGGCTTGAATTCGTGAAGGACTACCAATTTGATATACAGTATCATCCTGGTAAGGTTAACGTGGTGGCAGATGCGTTAAGTAGAAGACCTACCGGGGAGTTGGCAGAAATTTGGAAGGCAAAGTGAAGTGAACTTCGACATGAGAATGAAATGGCGAGAGCATGCATGGCAGTTCTAGCTATCACTCCCGAGAGTGTTATGCTGGTAGTGAGGGCACAGGCAGAAGACCCATTTTGTTAGGACAAGGTATGACAGTTACTGGACAAGGGAGCAGAGTCCTACTCCATCAGTTCAGAGGGTGGATTACAGTTCAATGGTAGGTTAATAGTACCCGAAGATAATGATTTGAGGCATGCCGTTATGACAGAGTCACAAAGGTCAAAATTCTCGGTACATCCAGGTGGGGACAAAATGTACCAGGATACGCGACTAGTATAATTGTGGTCAGGTATGAAACGAGATATTGCAGAATTTGTCTCAAGGTGTGTTACATGCCCGCTCATAAAAATTGACTATCAAAGACCTTCAGGGATGCTACAACCACTAGAGATTCCCGTGTGGAAGTGGGAGAGTATCTCAATGGATTTTATTACCGGGTTACCAACCTCACAAAAGGGTCACGATTCCATCTGGGTGATAGTGGATCGTTTGACTAAGGTAGCCCATTTCTTACCGGTTCGTACGGATTATGATACTATGCGGTATGCGCAGCTATTCATTTCAGAGATTGTTAAGCTGCACGGTGCTCGTATTAATATTTTGTCGGACCGAGATAAGATATTTGTGTCACATTTCTGGCAGAGCTTTCAGGAGGCCATGGTCACCGACTTACGGTTGAGTACGGCGTATCACCCACAGACGGACGGTCATACGGAGAGAGTAAACCAGATGTTAGAAGACATGCTAAGGATGTGTATTCTAGATTGTGGGGGAGGTTGGGAGCCATACCTTCCTTTGGTGGAGTTTTGCACATAATAACTCTTACCAATTCACTATTGGCATGGCTCCATTCGAGGCGCTTTACGGGAGGCCTTATCGTTCACCCGCCTGTTGGTTATAGGTGGGGGATAACAAACTATTGGGGCCAGAGATGATACAGGAGACTTCCTCCAAAATACAGTTGATTCGAGGACGTATTCGAATAGCCCAGGATAGGCAGAAGAGTTATGCTGACGCCGGTAGGAGACACGTGGAACTAGATGTGGGCGACTAGGTGTTAATTCGGGTATCTCCTATTAAAGGGATTACGAGGTTCAGCAAAAAGGGGAAATTAACACCGAGATATGTGGAACCGTTTCCTATCATTGAGAGGGTGGGACCGGTAGCTTACAGATTGGGACTCCCTGAGCATCTTCAGCGAATACACGATGTGTTCCATGTGGCATCGCTGAAGAAATACAAGAGGAGCGAGAGAGCCTTCTGGCACATTCCACTGGAGGAGATCGATTTGCAGCCAGATGTCTCGTATGAAGAAAGACCCGTGTCTATTCTGGATTATAGTGAGCACAAATTACGATCCAAGGTGGTACCTTTAGTGCGAGTACAGTGGGGACATCACAATATGGATGAGTCCACTTGGGAATGGGAGGAGGATATGCGAGAGCAATATCTAGAATTATTCACAGCAGGTATTTTCTAATTTCGAGGACGAAATTCCTTTTGTAAGAGGGAAAGTATGTAATACCCCGTAATTCTGCTTAATTTGGAAAATACGTTTTATTTAAATTACGTGAGTAGAGTAATTTAATGTGAGTTTTATTTAAATTACGAGAGTAGAGTAATTTAATGTGATTAAATACGTTTTATTTAAATTACGTGAGAAGAGTAATTTAATGAGATAAAATGTTAATAAAGATGAATATGACAATTAAAAAAATTTACTAAATGTGAGTAGTAAATTTTTAATGTTGATATGTACGGTCTAGTGACTATATGGACGTACCGGAGTTATCTCAATAGAGTGTCGCGCGTAGGACAAAAATTAAGGATGAGAGTAAAAAAATATTTAAGAGACTCAAACGATAATTTAGAGTCCACAGTTGATTCCGAAAGGGTCGAATTAGTCAAAATAGTGTACCCGGGGGTACTAGTTGAGTGTCGGGTCATTTTCGGGCTAAACCGGGACCATTCGGGGGCATTTTGGTCTCTTTACAATTATGGGTAAGTAGACCTACGAATTTTGGAAACCCTAGATCAGATTATAAGAGTTGAGGCTAGGGTTAGAAAGAAAGAAAATACACCTTAGCCATTAGAGAAGAGAGAGAGATAATTTCCTAAGGCAAAAGAAGGAAGGAAGGGACATTCTAAGGAGATTTCACCATAAAGTTGTTGGGAAGGAGGATTGAAGGATCAAAATCATCAACCATCATCAACAACCACGAAATCAGACCCTACAAATCATAAGGCAAGTGGTTATTTGCAAAATAAATTGAGTTATAATACCCATATTTAAGCTTTATGAAGAACATAGTTTTTATGATATTTTTGGGAGAAAAACAATTGATTATGATCCATGATTGGTAGGAATTGTATGTAGGACGTTTTTTGGATTTCCAAATATTCTGATATCATAGAAAACTAGATGATTAAATCGAAATAAAAATCTGGAATTATGATGAAAGAGGTAAAGAATGTATTTTTAGGGTTCTTGAACACTAGAAATATTTTTAGTAAATTTGGCCAAGATTTATAATGATTTTGTTGTTTTAAATCGTTAGTAATCATCCCAGAACATGTAGGAATGATTAGAAATTGTTGGTTGCAAATATGATGAACTATCATGAGAGATAGATAGATAAAAATGGTGAAACTCGCATGAAGAAGACGAACTGGGTCTGTCACTGCTTGATCGATTGATTGACCCTTGAATGTTGATCGATCGAGCAGTTGATCGATCGACCATATCCCCTCGATCGATCGACCCTGGCTGGACTTTAGAGAATTTTGTGAATAAATTTCTTTTAAGTACCGTCGCTTAATGGGAACCTTGGTAATGATATTTTACCTATGAGGAGACCTTATAATCACCAGTAGGTGTACCATTAGATTTCTTCATAAATGATTGAGTGGGAATTTTGGAGAAACGAACCAATGGGAGAACGATCAATTGAGCTGTATGTTGAGATGGTGAGAATTTAATTACAGAAAGAGTGAGATTTAATTCCGGAAAAATATAAGTAGGTTAAAGTTAACTTAACTACTGAATTAAGAGAGGGGTAACTAGGGCCCTAAGAGTTGCGTGAATACTCGAATAAATACAATAGTGAAATAAATTGTAAATAAATGAGTACCGTGAATATAAGTAAAATATATTACGTACGAGCATGATTTGATAGGTTGGGTGTGTACCTACTAAATCATATAAAGTTTGGGTTAATAGAATTTTACCTAAATTAATTATGTTAGGGTCGATGTGACATTCCGAACTAACATAAAGTTATTATATGTTTGGGGTCGATGAAAAATGCCGAACCAAACTTTAAACTGGTGTCGCGATGAAAGAGTCCCGAACCAGAATATGTGTATCTATATTTATATTTTTAAATAGTTGGAGTCGATGTATTATTCCGAACCAACTTTTACTTGGGGTCGATGAATCATTCCGAACCAAGGGTCCTTTATGTGTAATAAAAGGATATGTTAGTGATAACTGATATTAAATACATTATTGTGTGATAAAATGTATTCTATGAGTATAATCTACTGACGTAGAATAATAGACAATGAAATGAATTGTAAATGTCTTAGTAATAATTTATAGGGTGATGTAATTATTACAAGAATAAGGACAACGAATAGTAAATAAGTTACCTACGGTTATGGGTAGTATAACTAGGTAGACTAAGTATCCTCAATAGTTATGTACTATAAAAGAGAGGTGAGGAAATCCAAAGGAGTTCTGGGAAACTTTAAAATGTGTAATCAATAACTCAATTGTGATAACTTCTTGCAAAATATTTTCAAATGTTTTGAGTACTAACTCTTGCTATGTAAAAATTTAAAAAACCTTTTTGGTGCCCAGCCACAGGGACACCCAACATGATTCCATTCCAGAGATTTGGGAGCTGCAGCACGTGTGGATGTTGCAGGGATTGTTTAGACACTTCCTCTTTTTCAGTTCTAGTGAAGGATCTTAGTTTCAGTATTCTTAGTTGGGACATGTTGTCCTATATTTACTTTTACAGTTTATTCTAGTTATGGATTTTTAGTTGTCTTTTATTGGCCGTGGTTTTCGGCAAGACTTTACCTGTATTCAGTTATTTATGCAAACTATTTTAGTATTACTAGAATTGTAATGTGTTGGTATGGATTATTTATTCTTCTTAAGAAAGATAAAATTTGGCACTCCTTTAATTTCACTTAGGTGGCAAGTAAATTAAGAAGCTTCGACAGTGATGCTAAGAATGGACCATTTAAGAAACCTGTTTAAATTGAATTAAGACTTGATCACCCAAGGTTTAATTAGGCGGGGTGTCACAATATGTCTGGAGCACCCACTATCAAAATACCACTGTGAGGTATTATGTGATTTGAGAGTGATATGAACAACAATGGCCTTTTCGTCTTTCTTAGGTACCCAAGACGTGGTAACCTTGTTGTTGTTGGTTTTGGCCGGGATGCGAGGGGTATTTACTGACGGCAAAGATATTCGTCAGAATTCCTCCATCAAACTATGTGATGTGGCAGCTAAAAACTCAACATGCTCTCTCAGACTGGCAAAATCATCAGTATGATGTGGTGGAGCAGTAGTACGTCCTGTCCTACCCAAACTATAGTAAAACTCCCTGAGGTGGCCCTTTCTTTTGTAGTACATACAAAAGAACAAAGTCTTAGGCGGACCTCAATTTGTTTTTCTTGGTCGAACTCTCCTTCGTGGTTTTTGACAATGGCTATATGGAGTTGTAATGTCGAGGTGCAATTTGAGACGTGGTGGCACCATCATAACCTATTCCATGTCTATCACCAAAACCTAAAGCGGGACCAAGGAGCATCATTACCATCTTTCCAGATTTGTCCTCGATTTGAACCTTAACTTCCCGTCCTCGCTCAAGATCATGAGTAAGCTGGATAACATGGGCTTCAAGTTTCTTCTGAGTCTCCAGGGAGGAATGGAGCTCACTCGTAAGACTAGCCACTTGTTTAGTCAAGTCCCCTTTCTCTTTCTCAAAACCACTATCTCTCTCTCCAAATAGTCTCTTTCTCTCTCTAAACAAGGTTTCTTTCTCAACACAGACAAACTCTCTTTCTCTTAAGGTAGTGCAGGTGGAGGATTCTCTCTCTCTCTCACTTCTTCTAAATCTTTGCTTAAAGGGATGACCCTAAGAACTAGTGATTTGTTACGCTTTTTGTTTTTAAATGACTAATCATATAACTCAGCGTAGGCACGTTGAAGATTACACTCTCTCTCACTTGCATCATCCTCCCCCTCACTCACATCATTCTCACTGTCGAGGAGTCCCTGTGAAGTAGCATCCTCAACGTCGTGAGGAGCACTATAAGTATGATTAGCCATGAATGTGGTGTAGTTGCATTCATGCGGTAACTCGTCTCCAGAATCCACCGACTCGACCTCACTGTCGTCACTAAGGATAGCATTACAGACAACTTTGCCATTTTCTTTTGCAAGTCCGTTCAGCCTAGTAGCACACTCAAAAGCTCTATGACCCTTACCGTTGCACTCATAGCATCTCTCACCGTCTTTAGGAGGGTATTTAAAACCTTTTTCATTTTTCTTTTTTTTCTAAAAAAATGTTTTATCTTTAAAATTTTCATTTTTCATGAATTTGAGAATTTTCTTGAAATTTATAGTGAATAGGGCCAAATCATCTAAATCAAAATCACACTCAGAATATGACGTTTATATCTCCCTTTTTCTAGATGACTCAACTCTCTTTCTTGCCAACCCCTCACTTTTTCTAGCCTGGGAATTAAGTGTACTACCTTTATCTTTATGTTTGAAGGATTTAGGAAACATATCAATTTCATATGTTTGTAAGTCTCCTACAAGTTCCTCCAATTTAAGTGTATTTAAATTATCAATAGAATTTAGCATAGTGACTTTAGGGATAAAATGCTTAGGAAGTGATCTTAGAATCTTTTTAACAACTCTAGCATTAGGAATATGTTCACAAAGATTAAAACTAGTGTTAACAATATCAGATAACCTAGCATAAAATTCATTAAAGCATTCAGTCTCAAGCATGGTGATAGTTTCAAATTGAGTTGTTAAATTTTACAGTTTAGACTCTTTCATAGTATTAGTTCCTTCATGGGTAAGTTGTAAAACATCCCATGCCTCTTTTGACGTGGTGCACATCATAATACGTCGGAACTCATCTGGGGTGACGGATTCAGAAATAACACTTAAACCCTTAGAATTAAAAGATGACCATTTAAATTCGTCTTCAGTACATTCAGTCACAGATTTTAAATTAGTCACGTTATCAGCAGTGACAGAGGGAGGTGTCCACCCTCTTTCAACCAAAATCCTAACACGTTGATCAATGGATTTTAAATCAGATTTCATGCGGGTTTTCTAGTAAGCATAATTTGTTCCGTCAAAATTGGCATTTTATTATATAATTTCTCCATTGAACAATCCCTTTTTCAAAAATCAATTTTTCAAAAAATTGATATCTTAGAAATATTTTGCGAAAAATTACACGGTATATTGTGTAATTGGCTGTGATACCAATTTGAAGAGTGCGCTTTTATTCAAATAAATGAATTGTTTAATTAAACACAGTTTTTCAATTAAATCCTAAAAACATGCATCTAGATGATTTATCAAATAAAATAAATATAACATGTGACACAACATATCAGGAAAAATCTCCGTAAGGCAAAACCACATTATTTTTGCTATAATTTGTAAAGAACCGTTACAAGGATTATAATGAAAATAAGTGTGACATACGAAAATACCCGTAGGTGTCGGTTCCGATGTCGTCGGTTGGAATCTCCTGCAAGAATTCCAGATGGGTAGCAATGAAGAAGATACCAGCTTCTCCACAAAATACTCCAAAATGAGTGAGAATGATATCTTGAAGGTTTATGATGTGCACTTGATAAATGGTAATTAAGTGTGCATTTATTAGGAAAGCTTAAAGCCTAAAAAACATCTTTAGGAAAAATGGTAGATTTTGGGCCGAATTTTGCTCAACATGCTTAGCAAATAGTGGTGACAACATTTGACACAGAAATCGAGGTCGGTGGCATCGTTCGAACGACATTTGATGTCGCTCGAACGAGGACACGTGTCGTTCGAACGACATCGTGCGAGATGTCTATTTTGTTCGAACGACAGTGACATCTCGTTTGAATGAGCACGCTTTCCAAAAAATGTCCGTTTCAGCTTAGAAAAAATTCTGCATTTGATAAAAAATAATTTCAGACTTTAAAAAATATTTTCTAAAAAATTCATGTCGTGGAGTTTGCGGGAAACGGTTGAGCAGTACGTAGCATGTATCTTGATGCACGCGTGAAGATGATGGATGCATGGATTCAGCTAAAGTCCGTCGAGGGTGATCGTGATGACGTGCCGAAAGTAGCGGTATCGGACATACAAACTGTGATCTAGGGAAAACAGAAAATTCCTAGATTCTACCTGGACATTTATAAAATTATGTCCTTACAGTCACATTATCAGCAGTGACGGAGGGAGGTGTCCACCCTCTTTCAACCAAAATCCAAACACGTTCATCAATGGCTTTTAAAGCATATTTCATGCGGGCTTTTCAGTAAGCATAGTTTGTCCCGTAAAAAACTGGCATTTTATTATATAATTTCTCCATTGAACACGCCCTTTTTCAAAAATCAATTTTTTAGAAAATTGATATCTTAGAAAAATTTTGCAAAAAATTACACGGTGTATTGTGTAATTGGCTCTAATACCAATTTGAAGAGTGTGCTTTTGTTCAAATTAAGAAATTATTTAATTAAACACAGTTTTTCAATTAAATCCTAAACATGCACCTACGTGTGTCAAACTATAAATGAATAAAGCATGTGACACAAAATATCTGGAAAAATCCCCTCAGGTCAAAACCATATTATTTTCACCATAATTTGTAAAGAACGGTTACATGGATTATAATGAAAATAAGTGTTACATATAAAAATACTCCTAGGTGTCGGTACCAATGTCGTCGGATGGAATCTCCCGCAAGAATTCCAGATGGGCAGCAATGAAGAAGGGACCAACTTCTCCACAAAATACTCCAAAATGAGTAAGAATGATATCTTGAAGGTTTATGTTGTGCATTTGTAAATGGAAATGACGTTTCCTTTTATAAGGAAGGAAAATAGCCTAACAAAACAATTTTATCAAAAGATAGCATATTTTGGGTCGGATTTCGCTCAACATGTTGGAAAAGGAATTTGACCAACAAATAGTGGTGACAACATTTGGCACAGAAATCGAGGTCGGTGGCGTCGTTCGAACGAGATCACATGTCGCTTGAACGAAGACAACTGTCGTTCAAACGAGATCCCACGACATGATGATCTCGCGCGAATGACACGCTATGTCGTTTGAGCAAGCACGCTTTTCAAAAAAGTCCATTTCAGCTTAGAAAAAATTTTCCATTTTATAAAAACTAATTTTAGACTTCAAAAAATATTTATAAAAAATTCTCAAATATTTATGGAAATATAAACAACTCCAATTAATCATTTTACGCATAGTGCGTCATGGAGTTGTGGGTAATGATTGTGCAGTACGTAGCATGTAGCGATGATGCACGTGTGAAGATGATGGATTCGGATAAAGGTCACCGTGGATGATCGTGATGACGTGCCAGTGTAGCGGTATCAGACATACAAACTGTGATCTAGGGAAAACTTAAAAATCCTGGATTCTACCCCGGACATTTATAAAATTATGTCCTTACGTATATGTTTCTGGAATTAACTGCAATTTTTCACCCTTTTAGATTTGTATGTGAGTTTGTATGACATTATAACTTGTAACACAATTATGTTACATCATAGACAACATATGTGGGTGTTCCTAGAAGTAGTGGTATATTTGATTACTTGACATTTTCTGTTGATCCCTATTTAATTACATGATGGGGGTTCTTCTTGTCTCCTAAATGGTATGCTTGATTACACGATGTGGTTTTTTACTTGACAAATAACTGTATGTTTGATCACTTGACATTTTATGTGGATCCTAGTAGTAATGGTATATTTAAATTTGCATAACATATTAGTTGTGCAAAGTTTACAAATGAATCTAATCTTAGTTGTGCAAAGTTTACAAATGAATATAATCTCACCGATGTGAATTACTACACCCTAGATGCTTTTGGCGGTGCTTAGACAATAATCCAGACTTTATTCATTGATTATTTGTATATATTGAAATTTGTAATAGCTCGTATAATTTTAATAGTTCATAGTGCAACAATATCTACAACTTTCTTTGTTCGATTATTGTATAAGTGAATCTATATTTCTTATTAATTATGGGATTGGCATAGTGCATTGGGGACACAATACTTGATGAATACAGAAAGCATATTGAGAAAGACTCGGCGCTGGAAAGACGGTTCCAGCCAGTTAAGGTCCCTGTACTAATGAAGCCTTAGTTATTGATGCCCAATTGTCATACCAGTACATTAGGTATGTGATCTTTGAAAGATAGTTTTTCATCTATGTGTTTGTATTACTGCACCAAAGTTACCAGAAGTGGTTATACCCTTGGGATGTGTTCGTTTGGGTAGATTAGTAAACTACATGTCAACATAAGATATTGCCACTAAATAAGACCATTAGAATAACTCAATTTTTTTATCTTATGAAATTATGTGTTAACGAACATGTTCAATTTTAGAGAATGCGTACTGATTGTGATGTCCAGGTGAAATGATCATCTTGAATTCTCTGTTCAGTTTTCCTGCATTTATGGATTTTGTTTGAGCTAGTCCAAGTTGAACTAATTATTTTTCTTCCTAATTTATGTGGTGTGATGTTTGTATTTTTTGTGCTGATTCAAGAATTTCCATAACATATATGAAATAATAGGCTTTTTATGCTAATTGGATTGAAAGTAGGGCTTGAATCTAGTGAACTTGTTGCTGCATAATCTTCTGCAGAATGTGTCAAAGGTTTCACATTCAAATATTTCCCAAGTTGTTGCTTCTAGTTTTTAATTTGGTTTATTGAAGATGTGATGGATGATAATATCTTGGAATCCTTTTTATTTTTATTTTCTATCCTATATAAAGACCCCATCTATCTGCAGGATACTGTAACATATTTTTAATGTTCTATTTTTTATCAACAAGTAACAATAGATCCTTAAACTACCTATGTGTTATGAGCTCTTCTTTCAGTTTGCAATATGGAAAAATTAAACTAGCTGTGTTCGAGTAGTTGAATAGACTTTGGAATCAGATCTATGAAATAGAAGCAACCTCATAGGCCTTCAATGACTGATCAATATGATCTTTCTTTTCCAACTAGTTCAAGCTTATGGACGGTACCGAGTTTGAGTGTGCTTGTCAAGCTTATATAATGATAATAGGACATAGTATTGCTTGTATTGCATTATTTTGTTGCCATTGGGAGTCTCACTAGTGTAGATTTCATTTTCAGGTGGTATTTACCTTATCGAATTAATGACTTCAATGTGCTTCAAGTTATATAACAAAAAGGACAACATCGCCTAAAAGCTAAAGAAACATTGGAAATTTGGTCAGTACATTGCTTCAAATGTGCGTAGCCTAAAATACATACCAATAGAATTCCAAAATTGATGATTAACGATAGGAAAGGAATTTTCGGTTTTATAATACAAAGAAAGTTTAGTCAGTACATTGCATCATGTTGTCTAATATCCTCCTTCTCTTGATCTAAAAGATTAGCCGATGACATCTATCCCACATTAGCTGGTGCATTTATATATATATATATATATATATATATATATATATATATATATATATATATATATATATATAGAAGCGTTGTTGTTATATATAACAGGAATAGTGTTGGTGTTAGTGTATAATAGCAGCAGTGCTCCTGAAGCTCCTCCGATTCCTCCTAAAGCCGAGGCACCCGTTGGAATGCCGGTGGTGCCTTCATTGGTAATTATTTTGTCACACCTTTTTTTTCCTTTCAATTATGTTGTTGTTTGATTATAATGTTGAAAAGAAGTTTAGTACATGGATATGCAAGTTTAGACATGATTACTTCAAGTGATATTTTTTCATCAATGTTCACTTGCATATAGAAACTCAGGTGGCATCCTCAAGGTAATTATAGATCACAAGTCTTGAGATTTGCATTCCAAGAAGCAAGTTTAAGCCCCGCTAATTTTATATATTCACTTTTTATTCATGAAGGTTTGTGTTAGTGTGTTTATATACTATGTATTGTATAAACACATATCCTTGACCTACTCTCCTTGATACATGTCTCATCTTACAAGACCGTCCTTTTTCTTCAGGGAGACGAATCCACAGCCCAAAAAGTGCACTTTGTGGCAAGTGATAGCAGATTTTACTGATGTTCAATCTAGAACACACACGTAAACATTTATTGAGCTGATTCAAAATACCATGTTTCAAACAATATCACATTACCGTGAAGCACACTTTGTTTCTTCTATGTTGCACGCACAAACTGGTTCTCATGTCTACTATTACCATGAAGTGTGACCCATTGGTGCATGTGGTTTAACTTTTTTGGTGTGAGAAAAACACCAACATCGGTCAATACTCAATAACATTGGTCACGTGTACTATTCATAAACTTTTTATGCTCTGTTTTAACAATAATTGTTCTTTATGTCCCATGAGTTTTTGAAGCGTATCACATTAATCTATCAGCCCCGTAAGAGGCACGAACACCTGACATGGAACCGTGTAGTCGCGGGCCTCCCAGTTTGAGAATATGACGATAATTTGGAAATATCTAGATTAGGCTTAAAAATAAGTCGTTTGAGGGTGAAAACCCAAACCAGCTGCCAAACGGCCCCATAAGAGGCACGAACACCTCGCATGGGACCAATATAACTTATAGGAACTGATCGTGTAACTGCGGGTCTCCCGGTTTGAGATTATGATGATAATTTGGAAATATTTAGATTAGTCTTAAAAACAAGCCGTTTGAGGGTGAAAACCCAAACCAGCCAGCAAACGGTTCCATAAGAAGCATGAAAATATCGCACGAGACCAATGCAAATTGTAGGAACTGATCGCGTAATCGGGGGTCTCCCAGTTTGAGATTATGATGATAATTTGGAAATATCTAGATTCATCTTAAAAACAAGACGTTTGAGGGTGAAAACCCAAACCAGCCGCCAAACGGTCCCGTAAGAGGCACCAACACGTCGCACGTAATACTCCATAATTTTGAAGGCTTTATTTATGACTATTGTATAAGATTTTCATAATATTATAATTTACTTTGGTTTGAAATCGAATCAAACATTTAAATTTAAATGGCTTTTGGACAATTTATAATGGTTTAAATATGTAGCGTTGATAATTTTGAATTAAAGGGCAATATAGTAATATGCGTTAGCTTAGGCTCCAAGTTAGGGTTTGAGAGAGCGACTATATGAGGAATATTATGGGTGATTATAAGGATAGAGAGATGATAAAGAGAGGCCAAAAACGAAATTCAAAGAGGCAAAAATGAGGGGAATGAGAAGAGCCAATTTGGAATGTTTAGATCTTCTTTTTTAGTGCATTCAAATGAGATTTAAGAAAAACTCAAAACACATACCTGACTCAATTTTTCGTGTAGAATTCAAATCTGAAGTTGTATTGGCGATTTGAATAGTTTTTGGATCTGATTTTTCTTGGTTTTTAAAATAGGATTATTTGAGGTTATCTCGTGTTGGGGCTAGAATATGATTTGATTATTTTTGCGAGACGAACGTGATGGCGCGATTAGATTTTGAGGTTGAATTTATGTGGCGATTAATGCAATGATTTTAAGGTATGGGGTTTTTCACAATATTCTCTTTAAATCTCTTCAGAGTTATTCGCTTTGAATTCTTGTGATTATTGAACTTATATTTGAATTGTTAATTTCATTAAAATCGGGAAAAATAATTGTTGAGTTATTTTGATTCATGTGGTATTATTCATGTTATTGTTGATCACGTTGTCATGAGATTTTAATATGGCACGGAGGTTGGGCACCCGCCAAAATTCCTACTTCTCGGGGCTATGACTTGACAAAGCATATGCGGATGGGGTGAGGCCTGGTGACCCATTGATGTGTTGTTGAGAAATTTATTGGTAAATGCTATTGAGATTCGCATTTGATTTGAATATTTCGTACTCATGTTGTTACGCTTTATTCATCGCTAACCTATATTGTTGAACATCTTTCCTGTCGTATTGTGTACTTCCCCATATTTTCTTTTAGTTGGCAGGTTAGCGTGGATTTGAGCGCTATGGCCAATTGGGATGATATTAGCATTGATTATTTTAGGAACAATATTTATAGGAAGTTTTGTATTTTTTTATTGTGTTGTATAGAGCATTGGTGATTTATATTATTTTGAGAGACAATTATTGTATTTAAATTTGAGTATTGAAATTAGTGGATTTATATTATTGTGGTATTATTTTAGATGTTCTATACCTTGGTTTTGATGGATTTAGTATAGTTTTATCGTAATAGCACGTCGCATGTCTCCCCGGGAGGGTGGGGTGTTACAGATGGTATCAGAGCTTAGGTATACGATAACTCCCGGGTCTTGGGTATTGGGTCTAACATGAAGGTTAGACATGTTTTTTTAGATATAAAATTAATTTGAGGACATTAGTGTGTGATTTTGGAAAATAGAATCGAGTAGCATTTTATTTCGAGTGTTAGGTTTCGTCGAATTTTGAGGAGGAAATTCCTTTTCAAGGGGGAAGTATGTAATACCCCGTAATTTTGAAGAATTTATTTATGAATATTGTATAAGATTTTGATAATATTATAATTTAATTTCGATTGAAATCGAATCAAACATTTAAATTTAAATGGCTTTTGGACAATTTATAATGGTTTAAATATGTAAAGTTGATAATTTTGAATTAAATGGCAATATAGCAATATGCGTTAGCTTAGGCTCCAAGTTAGGATTTGAGAGAGGGACTATATTATGGGTGATTATAAGGAAAGGGAGATGAAAAAGAGAGGCCAAAAACAAAATCCAAAGAGGCAAAAACGAGTGGAATGATAAGAGCCAATTTGTAATGTTTAGATCTTCTTTTTGAGTGCATTCGAATGAGATCTAAGAAAAACTCAAAACACATACCTGACTCAATTTTTCATGTAGAATCCAAATCTGAAGTCGGATTGGCTATTTGAATAATTTTTGGATCTGATTTTTCTGGGTCTTTAAAATAGGACTATTTGAGGATATCTCGTGGTGGGGCTACGACATGATTTGATTATTTTTGTGAGAGGAACGTGATGGTGCGATCAGATTTTGAGGCTGAATTTATGTGGTGATTCATGCAATGATTTTAAGGTATGGGATTTTACACAATATGCTCTTTAAATCTCTCGAGAGTTATTCCCTTTGAATTCTTGTGATTATTGAACTCATATTTGAATTGTTAAATTCATTGAAATCTGGAAAACTAATTGTTGAAATATTTAGATTCATGTGGTATTATTCATGTTGTTGTTGAGCACGGTGTTATGAGATTTTAATATGGCACGTAGGTTGGGCACCCGCCAAAATTCTTGCTTCCTTGGGCTATGACATGAAAAAGCATATGCGGATGGGGTGAGGCCATGTGACCCATTGATGTGTTGTTGAGAAATTTATTGGTAAATGCTATTGAGATTCGCATTTGGTTTGAAAATTTTGTACTCATGTTGTTACGCTTTATTCATCGCTAACGTATATTGTTGAGCATCTTTCCTTTCGTATTGTGTACTTCCCCATATATTTTTTTAGTTGGCAGGTTAGCGTGGATTTGAGCGCTATGGGCCAATTGGGATGATTTTAGCGTGGATTATTTTGGGAAGAATATTTTTTGGAACATTTGTATTATTTTATTGTGTTGTATAGAGTATTGGTGATTTATATTATTTAGAGAGACAATTATTGTATTTAAATTTGAGTATTGAGATAGTGGATTTACATTATTGTGGGATTATTTTAGATGCTCCATACCTTGCTTTTGATGGATTTAGTTTATTTTTATCATAATAGAACGCCGCATGTCTCCCTGGGAGGCGGAGTGTTACAGATGGTATCAGAGCTTAGGTATACGACAACCCTCGGGTCTTGGGTATTGGGTCTAGCATGCAGGTTATACATGTTTTTTTAGATAGAAAATTAATTTAAGGACATTAGTGTGCGATTTTGGAAAATAGAATCGAGTAGCATTTTATTTCGAGTGTCAGGTTTCGTCGAATTTCGAGGACGAGATTCCTTTTCAATGGGAGAAGTATGTAAGAGGCATGAACACCTCACACGGGACCAATTTAACTTGTAGGAACTGACCGCGTAATCGCGGGTCTCCCGATTTCAGAATATGATGATAATTTAGAAATATCTAAATTAGGCTTAAAAGCAAGTCGTTTGAGGGTGAAAACCCAAACCATCCACCAAACGACCCCGTAAGAGGCATGAACACCTCGCACGAGACCAATGTAACTTGTAGGAACTGACCGCGTAATCGCGGGTTTCCCAATTTGAGAATATGATGATAATTTAGAAATATCTAGATTGGGCTTAAAAACAAGCCGTTGAGGGTGAAAACCCAAACCAACTACTAAACGGTCCCGTAAGAGGCACAAACACCTCACACGGGACCAATGTAATTTGTAGGAACTGACCGCATAATCGCGGATCTCCCCGTTTGAGAATATCATGATAATTTGGAAATATCTAGATTAGGCTTAAAAACAAGCCGTTTTAGGGTGAAAACCCAAACTAGCCGCCAAATGGGCCCGTAAGAGGCACGGACACCTCGCATGGGACCAATGTAACTTGTAGGAACTAATAGCGTAATCGCGGATCACCCAATTTGAGAATATGATGATAATTTGGAAATATCTAGATTCAGATTAAAAATAAGCCGTTTGAGGGTGAAAACCCAAACCAGCCATCAAACGGTCCCGTAAGAGACACGAACACCTGGGACGGGACCAATGTAACTTGTAGCAATTGACTGTGTAGTCGCGAGACTCCCAGTTTGAAAAAATGACTCGTTGAGGGTGAAAATTGAAAGAAGCCACCAAATGGCCCCGTTAGAGGCACAAACACCTCAGACGGGACCAATGTAACTTGCAAGAACTAACCACGTAGTCACAGGTATCTCGGTTTGAGAATATGACGATACTTTCAAAATATATAGATTAGTCTTAGAAACAAGTCGTTGAAGGGTGGAAACCCAAATCAGCCTCTAAACGACCCCATAAGAGGCAATAACCCCTCGCACGGGACCAATGTAACTCATAGGAACTGACCGTGTAGTCACGGGCCTCTCAAATTAAGAATACGATGATAATTTGATAATATATCTATTAGGGTTAGAAACAAGTTGTTGAAGGGTGAATACCCAAACAAGACCCCAAACGATCCCCTAAGAAGCATTAACACCTCACATGAGACCAATATAACTCGTAGAAACTGATCAGGTAGTCATAACTTGCATAAGATTTTTAATTTTAGAATATAATAATAATTGTAACTCATATATGTGATTTTTTTAGCTTGAGTAAGCTTTTTTTATAAATTACTTGGTTACTAATATCGTCTCTTTTTTGTATCCTATGTTTTTTGCTGGATAAGATTTCATCGTTAGCATTTATTCATGTGGAACACATGGAGAAGTCAATGGTTTACAACAAGGGGTTTACTTATTTAATGTCGTTAATATTCATGATTTTATTTTTTATGTTATGGCCATGCGGGCTTTTGTAGTTTTATTGTTAACTTTTATGGTCGTGCGGGATTTTGTATGTTTATTGTTATGTTTTCTGGTCGTGTGGGCTTTATATTACGTAGGTTTTATATTAACAGGTTTTAGAATGTCCATAAAATAAAGGAAACTCTGCCCAATTATTTTTGTTGGGTTTGTGAACTACTAAAGACTTGTAATATTTTGAAGTTTGTATGTTCACTAGTTTATCAACAACATGCAAGATTTGCAATTTGTGAATTTTTTTGATTTGAAATAATCAATCTTCTTTTATTTTATTCAAAAATTTGGCACAATTCAAAACCGTGCCAAAAGTGTATCAAATTTTGGCACGGTTTTGAATCGTGCCAAAATTTTATGAAAATGTGCTCAATCTGGCACAGTTCAAAACTGTACCAAAACTGTGCCAAGAATATCAAATTCTGACACGGTTTAAAAATGTGCCAGAAGTGTTCCTGTTTGGAAAAGAATAGCCATTTTGGAAAACCTGATTTTGGTATAGTTCAAAATCATGCCAAATTTGATCTCGCACAGTTTTAAACCGTTCCAGATTCCTATTTTTGGTGTAGTGCACAAACAAATTTAATTTTACCAAATTTTATCTTTGAATTAATTTAGTGTCCATGCAAAGATGTGGTCCAAATTCAAATGCATCAAGCCAATAAATCAAGAACGCGCAGAACTAGGAAAAATTCCCTTTTGGAAAAAATCTTTTATTCAGCACTGTAAATAATTTGACAGACAGAGATGACATGAAGACTACTTAGCATAAATAAGTATAACGTGTGGAGTGATTAAATCTTCTACAGAATACGATCCAGGCTCGCACTGTTCACGGGAAGCGATCTTCCCGCGGTATCCATCGATCAACCTTCTACTTCAATAGTGGATCCTCGATTCCAAAAGCAGTAGAGATAGACTCTACAAGGGTTTATGCAATGTGTATGGAAATAAGGGTTTCTTAAACTCACAAATCATATTGACGGATGTACAATTTTAAAAACACAAAGTGGTTTTAAAAACCTGATATTAACACTTTTGGAACAAGTATTGGAAAATCATTTTTGCCAAATGTCTTATGAAATTCTGAAAAAAACAAGATTTTATTGAGAAAACACGAATTCCAGGGCGGCGTGGTCATTTGAACGAATTTAGGACTTCGTTCGAACGAAAACAGCATTTTCGTACCAACGACATCCTCGTTCATTCTAACGAAAGCCTATTTTTGTTCGAGCACACTTCTCACGATCTTCGAATGAAAAATCTTTGTCAAGGCAAGGATGTCTCATTTGAATTTCATTTGAAATTGGTTCAAACGAAACAATAAATCTCATTCTAATGAGATCCAATACCGTTTAAAAGACCATTTTTTCATTTTAGAATGATTTAATAAGAGGCCTTTATTTTAATATCAAACATCCCAGAATATAATATATATAAGACATGAAAATCACAAGTTTTACACCTTCATAAAGTGTTGGTAACGAATCCAGAAACGGTACTAGATCACTAACGTATCTTCGAACTAACTTGGAGATATTGCAGATGTTGCGTTCAGTTTGAGATGAGGGTTTGCAACTGGATACACCAAAACAAAAAAATCCTAAGTTATCAGCAATTATAAAATATTGTTTTTACATAAATTAATAATCAAAATAGTTGTGGGTCATTCCAAGTAATATACCTTATAGCACTAAGTACCAAAACATTATAAATATGAAAGTTTAACCCCACAACACAAACTTCAACCTTAAGTCCCGGCATCATTAATAATAAATAATTTTTAATCACATGAATCATATGTCGATGAATCACATAAGGATAACAAATAATTATAAGGATCCAAATATATAGCATCCCTTTTTCTAAAATAGTACAATAAAATTGGGGATGCATACTCCACTTCTAAATGTGATACTTTACGAAATGAAAGAGATGAAGATATATCGCATAGGGATAAACTTTCTTCATTAAAATTAGGAGGGATATAATAATTACTAGAAGTATCATGAAAATCGGATGACGAGTCCTTAAATAAAAAATTTCACTTATAAGATGAAGTAGCATTGTCCTCCATTAAATTATAAGAAAAATCTTAACGAAAAACAACATCTAAATCATCACAAGTGCAACTTGTGTTAATATTATCAATTTGTACTTACAAAATTAATTATCACCATTTGATTCATGAATACTTTTGTAAATATCATTATTATAACGTTTATCTACCTCCTCCCAATTGATACAACTTGGTCAGAAAATAGTGAATAAAGGAGTTAGACCCTCGTCCATGCGTTCTTCAATTCCTATAAAAATTACTACTTACCTATCAGACTCAAATCGAATAATGTAGTCATTTGAATTATCATTATTTTGTAGCCACACATACGCTAATCAATAGAGGACACAAAAAAGACTACGAGATAACAATATGAGGATCACCATTTATAATTTACAAGGCATGAATATATTTTTTGACTTTTTTAAGAAGTAAAAACAATTTAAATTGATATAAACCACGTAAACTACCACGTAGCATTTTGATTTATCTAATTTAGATGAGACAGAAACCCAATTTTAAGATCTAATTCTCCGAGATAAATCGAAGATAATAAGGGTCTCCAAATTAATCTCCCTAATTAGACAACTCCTACTATTTGACGTGGGAGAAATTAAAAGACGGCTAACAAATTCTAAACAAGGTAGCATTTTCCTCCAGGTAGGTAGTCAGTATTAAAACTCATAAAAACAACCAGTTCTAGTCAAGGTAAAACGGAATCGATTTGATAAGTTCATGTTAGAATAGCTTTTAATTCTAACATCGTTAAGAGTTTTCCTACGAGTTATGTTATACCCTAGGTCCAATGTCTAATTAGTTTTAAATTAAAAGTGATGTCTTGGATTATGGAAACGTTAAGTTAATTCAGTCATTTTAGGGACAACGAAGGGTGATGAACTATCCACCTTATCTTTCACATGGGTTTTACCTGAAATCAATTTATGCAACATACTAAATTAAATGTGAAATTAAACTACATAGGAGCACACAAAAATGTACCTTTGGTGTTGACTTTTTATGTTCACTTGTTTACGCCGGGTCCAAGTTTAAGTTTACTTCGATAGGGAAGAAACATCATGTACATTTCATTTGTCTTCGAGAGTTACTTGCAGCAGTGGCAAGATTGCACAAGTATTCTTCACATTCGGTTACCATTGCACACTTTTTTCGAATTTTTCTTCACCTTTGCCGCTTTTTTTTTCCTTTTTTTTTGAATATGCAACTAAAAAAATAAATAATACAAAAACTATACCAAGCGTAAAGTGCGCCATAAAAATATAAAATAAAAAAAAAACATGTCAAAAGCATTAGCTGTGCATTTAAAAATAACCAAGTACACTTGCGAAATAAATTTTATTTAATTTTTTTTCTGAAAAATACTACTAGAAATAAAAATTTATTATTTATTATTTTTTGCTTTTTTAGATTTTAGAGACTTCATACTAAAAAAAGATTTTGGAATTTTGCAGGAAAATATATTTTGCCCATTTTTTTTCTTATTTTTTAATGTATTTTTGTGATAAACTAGTTCTAAAACCACTATTTACTATAAAATCCTAAAACCGATTTTATTAACTAACAAAAAATATAAATAATAGCTACGGATTTATTTTCAAAATTTCAATTTTTTTATATTTTTATAAAAATTTTACTAATAAAAATGCGAAAAGTAAAAAAACAAACTAGTCTGAAAGTCACAAATTCTTTTGTAAAAACTGAAGAAATTCACGACAACAGTGCCAAAAACTTCTTGTCAATTTATAAAATACAGCAATTGCACGTGCTATTTTAGAATAGCGAGTGTAAGTACGGGTCGAACTCAAAAAGATTTATAAATTTTAACGTTTTTGCAACTGTCCAACTAGACTAAATGGGGTAGATAATTATTATGCACTAAACTAAATAAAAATAATTATAAATAATGAGAGCAACACACGAGAGTCACAAATAATATGAAAATAATTAGAATTCGGAATTCATTTATCATGTAACTGATATTGCGCGCTAATTTAACAATGTCATTCCCTTTTTTTATAAATCATATCAAATTGACTATCGTCGCATTGAATTTGAAAAATATAACGATTATATTTGAAATATTTTCAATGTCTCTAATAGATGGATAAAATCCGGATTCCCTTAAAAAATACAACTTTTAAAGTTCGCAAATGTATTTAAGTATGGAGTATTAAAACAATTAGAGTTTAAGCATAGTTCAGAAAAAAATACTATTTTTTAATCTCAAAACTTCATTTGGCAAAATAATTTAGAAGGTTTTTAAACACACTCTTATATCATTTTAAATTAATAATGGATTTTTTTTTATAATCACAATGATTTGGAAATAAACAACAATTAAAGTAACGTGATAATGTTAGTTAAATATGATAAACTTCACCCTAATCCTAATAAAAGAAATAAGCTACCATAATGAAAGACAGAAAAAATTGCAAATATGGCTAGAAATTTTCATTAATAAATGAAACTTAAAATATGTTCCCTCACAAAAATATTTAATCATATTTAAATGATAAAAACATGATTGTCAAATTCAATACAATCATTCAAAAAATTTCCTAAAATTGTGAGTGAAATTGTGAGTCAAAGGGTCCTTTTTATAAACAAAGAGTTGATGTGTTTGGCTTGAGATGAAACTCTCTTTAATTGGCTGAGAAGTATTGGAACCAAATACTCCACCTCTTTAGTCTTTGGATCGAAATAAGGTACTCAATTTTTCTCCACCCAGGAACTTATATTTTTTCTTGCTCAACACACATTCTGATTTTCGTCCAATTTGGACAATAAATTTGTTTGTTTTTGTTACACTTTTCTAGAGTTGATCATCAATTTGCACCAAATTCCATCATTACGTGCAAAATTTTCACTATGTAACTTTTTCAGAAATTAGCACAAGAAAATTATAAAATTATAAAACTACCCACGTTCAACTCAAAATTACTGTTTCGAATCCAAATTCAATCATTCTTGCATTTTTTTCATTATTTAACAAGATGGTCTTAATAACTTATAAAATAAAATAAAATAAAACGTGACTAGCAAAGTATAAATTTGAGTATAAAATATAACAAAATTATGCAATCATCAATTGTTATAATAAGCACGTCCTTTAAAATAATAAATAACTAATGGGATAGTGGATACCCATACCTTACCCCTTTAGAGCATGAGAAGAAACTGCAGGGAGAGCCACTGATAAGTACAAGAAATCTACCTGACTTGAGAATGGTTTTCATGTAACAGACTGGGCCATGGTCGATTTGGTAGCCAGAGAGTTACATCCCACATCGTCGAGGTAAGGGAAAGTAATGGTTCATAAATGTAAATTCGCACTCTTCAAACACCGAGACCTTTTAGCTCCACTGAAAAGGCATGTGATTGATGATGCACGTGTCAGGTGTTTGAATCCCACTGACGTTAGTTTGGGGATATAGAGCTAATAAAAATCCCATACCGCTAGGTGCGGTGGTTAAAGTGAGGACAATATTGGTAGTGGAAGAATGGAGTGTTACAGAATGATATCAAAGCCAGTACCCAACCGGAATATAGTGTTTCCACATGTTGGGTGATGGTTGATTTTATCCAAACGAGGATGTTGGGCACCCTAAGGGGGGTGTATTCTAACAAACTGGGCCATGGTTGATTTGAAAGCCAAAGAGTTACATGGGTGAGGGAAAGTAATGGTTCATAAATGTAGATTCACACTCTTCTAACACCGAGGCCTTTTAGCTCCAGTGGAAAGGCATGTGATTGATGATGCATATGTTAGGGGTTCGAACCCCAGGGACACTAGTTTGTGGATATGGATCTAATAAAAACCCCATACATATAGGTGTGATGGTTAAAGTGGGGACAATATTGGTAGTGGAATAGTGGGGTGTTATATTTAATCCATTTCACATCTTTATCACAAAATCCAAAATTTCAGACAATTTTAAGGAGAAATTCCAAAGAATTTTTTTTAAATGCTTAATACACATCAAATTTTATCCCAGTCTCCCCCCCCCCCCCCCCTAAAAAAAATATAATACAAGATATTGTAATTATCAGAGGCCATATATATATAAAATGAATGGCTCTTTTATTAGGAATAAAGCCAATTTGTTGAGGGAAAATGGTTCAAGTCGCCACAATCTTCCATTTATTAATAATTAGCTTAGTGATAATTTTGAAAGAAAAAAAACTAAGGGCTATATCTCAAAATGAGGAATTTGAGTGTGCTTTAGTCCATACATAAGATAGTTCTTTCAATTTCATTCAATGAGGTGATAAGTTTCATCGAATCACTTTCCTTGTCACTAACCAAATGAGGAATAACATTGTCAACAAAAGAATCATGATGAATATAAGGATCAACAAAATAAAGGTATTCAAAGAACTGAACAATATGATTTTAATCTTATTTCGATCAGAGATTAGTAAACCATACTAAGAGTGCAAGAAATCAAATTTAAATATTTCTAGAAAGCGAGGGTACTATAAGAACGAACAAAATGATCATAACACGTAATATTTATGTGGTTTGTCAACTGTCGACGTCCACAGAGGTGGTTCTCAGGCTTTATTATTTTCTCAACGTTTGAAAGTACATGCCTCTTTACCCTGGGGAGAGGTATTATTTATAGCAACAAAAAGTAATTAAGTTGTATAACGAACTCTCCCAGCTCATCATTGGCCCGTCGCTGATTCTGGTTTATTTCGGTTGACAAAGTAGGTAATTAATCGAGTCCTTAATTGCCCACATGATAATATTTTTTTATTATGCATACGACACTGAATTTGACTAGGGCAGCTGTGACAACCCGCTATCCGAAATAAAGGGTGGCCAGCCCTATACCCCGATAAAATAGGAAATCATGGATAATATCATCCTCAGCATCACGACAATATACAAAGTATAAGGAATAACCACTCTATATTCCAGAAAACGGGTTATCAAAAACTTTGATTTGAAATAAAAAGAAAACATTTTCAACAACCCATAATAGAAATAGAGGGTGGAAACCCCCACAAGCGCATATAAGAAATCCCGAAAGATACAAAGGACCGAATAAAACGTCGGTCAAAACCATCCATACAACATGCATATAGTACCAAGTGTTACATAATAAATTCATTATACAATTACAACTATTTGGGCAACAAGCCCGAATGAACCGAGCATAACTAGAAACATAAACAGAGGCGTCTACGCAAAATCCCGTGAAACCCGCACAGTGTCACGGCTCCTCAAAACATGCGGAAGGGAAATGTCATTACTGTCGACCGTGCGACGGAACACCTGAACGGATCATATACATATAGAAATACCACAAGAAAATAGAACCGGTCAGGGCCGGGTATATGTGATCAATAGATAAATGACAAGTATGATAATGATGCATAATTAAGCATGGATGATAGTCTAGCATGTTAACAGCATA
Source organism: Sambucus nigra (assembly GCA_949130495.1). Lineage (NCBI taxonomy): Eukaryota > Viridiplantae > Streptophyta > Magnoliopsida > Dipsacales > Adoxaceae > Sambucus > Sambucus nigra. The sequence continues at coordinate 431,085,808 of OX422220.1, read as the reverse complement.
TAAGGAACTGGAACTGGTGAAGAACTACATAGAGTGAGATTCGTAATAAAACAGAATTAAAAGTTCTTATGAGCCTTTATCATCTTTAATCATATTTCCATTTAAATAGTCATTTTCCATTCCTTATCAGGAATATAATTGTCATCATGTGCTCTATATGGCACTAATTTCAATAACATGCTCTTTGCGGCATAATTTTGCTCTTTAGGGCATTAATGTTCCATCGAGTCCAACTCGATAATTAGAATAGTCATAAATATAAATATAACGCTTCTAAGACCGCCCGTCCGGGTTTTCCCACTGTGCGCGTCCCTAAATAACCATCATCTTCCAGGGCCTAACATAAGACAACCTGGGATCCTATCGAAAGCGTCGGGAAGCGGCCATGAGCCTGCGTGGTAGCCAAGACCACACCCGGAATCTCCCTACCCTCGCAGAAAATATACAACCATAAGCGCTCCCATGGCCTAGGACTATATCCACCCTGCATTCATTAGCCAGGGGGCTTCACCTATCGTGCGAACTTCCCTTAAGATGGTATTTAGAGAGGTGTGTAACATCCATTTTATTAATTCCCATTACATGATTAGTAAATTATCATTTACCTTAACAATTTCTCATTTTAATTGAATGTATAATCTAATTAGGGACTACGTATAAGTGGTACCGACATAGCATCCTCAAAAAGGAATTTAGACTCCAAAGTTATCCCCAAGGCCTCTTTTAGGATTTACTAGGAACCATCAAGTCACATCTAACTCGAGTTGAATTCTAAAGTCTCCAAATTGACCTCAATATATTCTAGACCGATATAAAACTACAAGACAAAAGTGATGCCTAAACATCACCTTAAATCCCCCCCTTGAATGAATCCTAGGTGAACCCTTTCGAGTCTAGGATGTCGTCCCAACTCAACTAGAACTCTAAACCCTATGTTTACTTCATTTAAGAAGGTCCCTAATCGATAATCCTAAAGAAAAGGGGCTAAAAATGAAAAAGAAAAATTTTGAAAAGTGCAGGGCTACCGAATCGATTCGCCCCCTTGGCCGAATCGATTCGGTCAGAAAGTTTGAGATTCTGCATAATAGCCGAATCGATTCGCTCAGAGGGCCGAATCGATTCGGACTGAAAATCTGGGTTTCTGCATAACTGCTGAATCGATTCGGATGGATTTCGAATCGATTCGGTTCATAAGACCTGGGCACTGGACTTAACCGAATCGATTCGCCCAGGGGGCCGAATCGATTCGGGCCTGCGATTTTGCCAAGAATTGGCTATGGAGTCTTGGACTCCATTTTCTACCCAAACTCAAATTTCTTCCAACCAAACTTATACACCAACACTATAAGAACATCAAAGATGCTATTGATCCTCTTAAAACTTCATGAATCAACTTAGAGTGAATCAAAACCCAAAATATACATAAGAAAACCCTACGTTTTCTAAACTAAAATCAATACACCATTATCACAACCAATCACCTATCTCAAGACACAAATAGCAAGTAAAAACTTGCCTTGATTCAGCAAATATGCAGATTCCTTGGTGTAGTAGAAATCTCTCTCTCAATCTCCAAAGCTTTCTCTCTTCTCTTCTCTTACTCTCTTAGGTTTAGGAAGGGATTTTGGGGAAATTAGAAGACTAAAAAGGCTTAAGTCGTGACTTAAGGTAAATGCCCCACTTAATTAACCAAAAGTGCGATAAAGTAATACGCAATAGCATAATTAAGGCACAACCAGTAAAAAATGCCCAAAACTACAAAATACAATATGGTACATTATTTGACTATTTCGCACATTCCGGAATCAACTGCAACCTCCAAATTATCATTTGGACATTTTAAAATTCAATTTAGGTTCCGGTCTCATAATTAAGTCAAATACCATTTTATATTCAGATGATATTAATAAGCATGACATAGCAATATTTCCCCCAATTTTGATATGCATGCAACCTCATAATAAATATCAATTTTCTAAATTGAATTAATCATTCAAATCATAACCCAACACTGGTCTCTAATTACTATACTAAGTAATTACTATAAAATACAGTCTCATAAGCGAGGGTTATTACATACTCCCCCCCTTATGAGGGAATTTTGCCCCCAAAATTCAGGCGTACCTCATGAGAAAAGATGTGGATATTTCTCCCGCATCTCATCCTCGCGTTCCCAAGTTGATTCGCTTGCATGATGATGACTCCAATGAACTCTCACTAGGGGCACCACACAAGATCTCAACTTTCGTTCCCCAAACTCAAGGATAGCAACCGGTTGTTCTTCGTAAGAAACATCGGGCTGCGAATCGATATCTTCGAAAGGAATGTGCCAAAGGGCACCTTCACACCTTCTGTACTTCTTCAAAGAAGAGACGTGAAAAACATCATGGATTTGTTGCAAAGGTTCCGGCAAGGCAATTTGGTATGCTACGGGACCAACCTTTGCAATCACCGGGAAAGGTCCAACAAAGCGGGGTGCAAGCTTTCCTTTCTTCCCAAAACGTTTAATACCCTTCATTGGGGACACTCGCACTAACACTTGGTCTCCAACCTCCAATTCCATATGTCTCCTACCCGCATCGGCATAACTCTTTTGACGATCTTGGGCTATCCGTATGCGATTTCGAATAAGCTCAATCTTCGAAGAAGTATCTTGGATCATTTCAGGTCCAAGGAACTTATTTCACCCACTTCCAACCAACAAGCGGGCGATCTACAAGGCCTGCCATACAGAGCTTCATAAGGTGCCATTCCAATGGTAAATTGGTATGAGTTGTTGTAAGCAAACTCAACCAACGGAACATATTGTTCCCAACTGCCCTTAAAGTCGAGTATGCACATACGAAGCATATCCTCCAACATCTGGTTTACCCTTTCGGTCTGACCGTCTGTTTGAGGATGATAGGAAGAGCTTAACTTCAATTCAGTCCCCATAGCTCCCTGGAAACTCTGCCAAAAGTGGGACACGAATATTTTATCTCGGTCGGAGACAATATTCAAAGGTACCCCGTGGAGTCTGACGATCTCCTCAATGAACAACTGGGCATAACGAGCGGTATCATAATCGGTGCGCACAGGTAAGAAGTGTGCCGACTTAGTCAAACGGTCGACAATCACCCAAATTGAGTCATGACCCTTTTGCGATCTAGGCAAGCCCGTAACAAAGTCCATCGAAATGCTCTCCCATTTCCACACGGGAATCTCGAGCGGTTGTAACAAACCTGTCGGTCGCTGGTGGTCAATCTTAACCAACTGACAAGTAGTGCATTGAGACACAAACTCTGAGATATCCCTCTTCATACCCGCCCACCAATACGAACGACGCATATCTTGGTACATCTTGTCCCCGCCTGGATGCACCGTGAACTTCTACCCGTGGGATTCTGCCATCACTGCACGTCTCAAATCCCCATCATCGGGAACCACAAGTCTTCCATGGAAGCGTAGTCCACCCTCAGAGCCTATTGAGTACGACTCCGCTCCCTCAGACAACAACTGGCGTGTATGGTCTTGACAAACCTTATCTCTCTTCTGAGCTTCCACAATCTTTGCTATAATCGTAGGAGTAACCGTCATCACTGAAAGGAATGCTCTCTCTCCGGCATCCTCCAGGCTGAGTTCTTTCCACTTAGCTTTCCACACCTCAGCTAAGTCTCCATCAGACTTTATACTCAAGGCATCTGCTACCACATTCGCCTTCCCGGGGTGGTAATGAATATCAAATTGGTAGTCTTTCACAAACTCCAACCAACGGCGCTGGCGCATGTTCAAATCCTTTTAGGAGAATAAGTACTGCAGTGATTTGTGGTCGGTGAAAAGACTAAACTTTTCCCCCAAGAGGTAATGCCTCCATATCTTCAAGGCAAATACAACGGCGGCGAATTCCAAGTCATGTACCGGATAGTTCCTCTCGTGAGGCTTCAACTTACGAGAAGCGTATGCAATGGGTTGCCTCTCTTGTTGAAGAACACCTCCTAACCCCAGAAGAGATGCATCGGTAAAGACGAGATATTCCAATCCCGGCCTTGGCAATGCCAGGACTGGAGCTGAAGTCAGTCTATCCTTGAGCTCATCGAAAGTCATTTGACATGAACTGTCCCAAACGAATCTTACTCCTTTCCGGGTCAAATTCGTCAATGGGCTAGCAACCTTAGAAAAGCCCTTAATGAATCGACGGTAATAACCCGCCAAGCCCAGAAAACTACGAACTTCAGTGGGCGTCGTGGGCTGACCCCACTCCTTCACCGCGATCACCTTACTCGGATCCACAGACACGCCTTGAGATGACACCACATGCCCCAAAAATTGAACTTCCTTCAACCAGAAGCCACACTTCTCAAACTTTGCATACAATTGATGATCCCTCAATCTCTGTAGGACCAACCGCAAGTGAGCAGCGTGATTCGACTCTGTCTGAGAATAGACTAGGATGTCATCAATAAATACAATGACAAACTGGTCAAGGAAATCCCAAAACACCCTATTCATAAGGTCCATAAACACTGCAGGGGCATTGGTTAGCCCGAAGGGCATAACCAAGAACTCATAAGATCCATAACGGGTCAGAAAGGCCGTCTTGGATACATCTTGCTCTCGTATCCTCAATTGGTGATACCCTGTCCGCAAGTCGATCTTGGAGAAGTAGGAAGCTCCCCTAAGTTGATCAAACAAGTCGTCGATGCGAGGTAAAGGGTATTTATTCCGGATGGTGGCTTTATTCAACTCTCTATAGTCCACGCATAACGGGAGAGAGCCGTCTCTCTTCTTCACAAACAACACCGGAGCGCCCCATGGTGAGGTACTACGCCTAACAAAGCCCTGCTCCAGTAGCTTCTGAATCTGATCTCTCAGCTCCCTCATCTCCACAGGAGCCATTCGATAAGGAGCTTTTGCGATCGGTCGAGTTCCCGGCATCAAGTCAATCACAAACTCTATTTCCCGACTTGGAGGTAATCCGGGTATCTCCCAAAAAATATCTTCAAAGTCCCGAACGATGGGAAGAGAATCTAGGGGAACCATGACATCTCTAGATGCATCTTCCGCAATACAATATAAATAAGCACTCGTGCTCCCTTCCACACAAGGCATAACTACCAGGAACATCTCTTGTCCCGGAACCGCAAAAACTATACTCTTCCCGAAGCAATTCACTATAGCACGGTACTTCACTAGCCAATCCATACCCAAAATTACATCGTACCCGACCATATCAAGGACGAGCAAATCGGCATCAAAACACAAGTCACCAAGATTAATTCCTACATTTTTACATACGAAGAAAATCAATGAACCATTGCCCATAGAGGATTCAACACTAGTGAAGGTACTTTCAGCAGATTTTATAAAACCCGTAGTCTGAGCAAAACTCCTAGAAATAAAGGAGTGTGTAGCACCCGTATCAAATAGAATTCGACCCATATACCCATGGATGAGAAACTTACCCTCGATCGCTGGTGGTGCCGGAAGAGCTGGAGGAAGCAAAGCCTCCTGAATATGGTAAACTCTTCCGTACTGCAATTGCCCCTGTTGAGGAGGAGCAACCGGATTAGGCGCTTGAGGCGGAAACTGTACATACGGCTGCTGCGGGGCCCGAGGAAGATGCCCTCCAACCAACTGAGACACTCCCTTTTATAGTGGCCCAGCTCCCCACACTAAAAACATTTGATTTCCGTAATATCCTGATTTCTACCTTGGTTATTTTGGAATTGTCCCGCACCTCGGCCCTGTAAGCCCCTACCACCATTTCCACCTCTACCTCCCTGTGGTGGCTGACCACCTTGACCTTGCCTGTTATTATTACCGCCAGCATTAAACCCACCGAAACGTTGACGCTTGGACGAATCCGCCTGCTGAGGATCCCTCTCAACCTGCTTGTTCCCCGAGGATTGGGACGAAGAAGATGTTCCCCCTCCGCTCCCAACACCTCCCCGCTTGTCCCACAGTAACAACCTTCTTCTTGTTTAGCAAAAACAATCTGTGCTCCTGACAGTGAAGCAAAGCGGCATTCATCACATCACCAAAAGTCACCAGAGATGTATTTCCCAGCAAATGTTGTTTTATTCGCCAATGTAAACCTCCCACAAACTTGGAGATCCTCTTCGATTCTGGAGTTACCTCATCCGGTATAAAACTGGCTAACCGGGTAAACTCTTCCTCATACTCAGCAACTGACCTCTCCCCTTGAACCAAATCCTGCAGCTTCCTCTGCATTTCCCTCTGAACTGCGGGAGGGAAATACTTCCCATAAAAAAAAACCCAAAAATTTGTAATGGACATAGTATCCCTTTGCTCGGGTGTCGTCATTGACTCCCACCAATGTAAGGCCCGTCCTACCAGCTTGAAAGTAACGAGAATCTGCTTCTTCTCCTCACTACATTCCACCATCCTAAGATGGCGCTGCATATCTCTCTTCCACTGGTTCGCCTTGATAACATATGAACCTCCCTCAAATTCCGGGGGATGCCCCTTAAGGAAAGATTCCCTCACCCGTTCCCACTGAGAAGGTCCCGTGGGAACTTGTGCTTCTTGTCCCCTAACTTGGACTTGTGGCATTTGTTGGGCCACTGCAGTCATCGCGGCGTTGACAGCTTGGGCCACAATATTTGCCACTTCAGCGGCACTGATACTCCCCTGCTGCGGTGGAGGACCAAACTCATCCTCAACAACCCTATTACGTCTAGCGGGACGTCCTCTCTTCGGCGGCATCTGAGATAAAGACGAGATAGAGTTAAAACATAGTATAAGACAATCTATTTAGCAGAAAATCGCATACATAGGCAGCAAAACAATCCTAACATTAAGTTCTATATCAAAGAACGCTACGGTAGAACGTGACAAGTCCGCATAGATCCTAAAGACTCTAGAACCTGATGCTCTGATACCATCTGTGACAACCCGCTATCCGAAATAAACGGTGGCTAACCCTATACCCCGATAAAATAGGAAATCATGGATAATATCATCCTCAGCATCACGACAATATACAAAGTATAAGGAATAACCACTCTATATTCCAGAAAACGGGTTATCAAAAACTTTGATTTGAAATAAAAAGAAAACATTTTCAACAACCCATAGCAGAAATAGAGGGTGGAAACCCCCACAAGCGCATATAAGAAATCCCGGAAGATACAAAGGACCGAATAAAACGTCGGTCAAACCATCCATACAACATGCATATAGTACCAAGTTTTACATAATAAATTCATTATACAATTACAACTATTTGGGCAACAAGCCCGAATGAACCGAGCATAACTAGAAACATAAACAGAGGCGTCTATGCAAAATCCCGTGAAACCCGCACAGTGTCACGGCTCCTCAAAACATGCGGAAGGTAAATGTCATTACTGGCGACCGTGCGGCGGAACACCTGAACGGATCATATACATATAGAAATACCACAAGAAAAGAGAACCGATCAGGGCCGGGTATATGTGATCAATAGATAAATGACAAGTATGATAATGATGCACAATTAAGCATGGATGATAGTCTAGCATGTTAACAGCATATAAGGAACTGGAACTGGTGAAGGACTACATAGAGTGAGATTCGTAATAAAACAGAATTAAAAGTGCTTATGAGCCTTTATCATCTTTAATCATATTTCAATTTAAATAGTCATTTTCCATTCCTTATCAGGAATATAATTGTCATCATGTGCTCTATATGGCACTAATTTCAATAACATGCTCTTTGCGGCATAATTTTGCTCTTTAGGGCATTAATGTTCCATCGAGTCCAACTCAATAATTAGAATAGTCATAAATATAAATATAACGCTTCTAAGACCGCCCGTCCGGGTTTCTCCACTGTGCGCGTCCCTAAATAACCATCATCTTCTAGGGCCTAACATAAGACAACCTGGGATCCTATCGAAAGCGTCGGGAAGCGGCCATGAGCCTGCGTGGTAGCCAAGACCACACCCAGAATCTCCCTACCTCCGCAGAAAATATACAACCATAAGCGCTCCCATGGCCTAGGACTATATCCACCCTGCATTCATTAGCCAGGGGGCTTCACCTATCGTGCGGACTTCCCTTAAGATGGTATTTAGAGAGGTGTGTAACATCCATTTTATTAATTCCCATTACATGATTAGTAAATTATCATTTACCTTAACAATTTCTCATTTTAATTGAATGTATAAGCTAATTCGGGACTAAGTATAAGTGGTACCGACATAGCATCCTCAAAAAGGAATTTAGACTCTAAAGTTATCCCCAAGGCCTCTTTTAGGATTTACTAGGAACCATCAAGTCACATCTAACTCGAGTTGAATTCTAAAGTCTCCAAATTGACCTCAATAGATTCTAGACTGATATAAAACTACAAGACAAAAGTGATGCCTAAACATCACCTTAAATCCCCCCATTGAATGAATCCTAGGTGAACCCTTTCGAGTCTAGGATGTCGTCCCAACTCAACTAGAACTCTAAACCCTATGTTTACTTCATTTAAGAAGGTCCCTAATCGATAATCCTAAAGAAAAGGGGCTAAAAATGAAAAAGAAAATTTTTGAAAAGTGCAGGGCTACCGAATCGATTCGCCCCCTTGGCCGAATCGATTCGGTCAGAAAGTTTGAGATTCTTCATAATAGCCGAATCGATTCGCTCAGAGGGCCGAATCGATTCGGACTGAAAATCTGGGTTTCTGCATAACTGCCGAATCGATTCGGATGGATTTCGAATCGATTCGGTTCACAACACCTGGGCACTGGACTTAACCGAATCGATTCGCCCAGGGGGCCGAATCGATTCGGGCCTGCGATTTTGCCCAGAATTGGCTATGGAGTCTTGGACTCCATTTTCTACCCAAACTCCAATTTCTTCCAACCAAACTTATACACCAACACTATAAGAACATCAAAGATGCTATTGATCCTCTTAAAACTTCATGAATCAACTTAGAGTGAATCAAAACCCAAAATATACATAAGAAAACCCTAAGTTTTCTAAACTAAAATCAATACATCATTATCACAACCAATCACCTATCTCAAGACACAAATAGCAAGTAAAAACTTGCCTTGATTCAGCAAATATGCAGATTCCTTGGTGTAGTAGAAATCTCTCTCTCAATCTCCAAAGCTTTCTCTCTTCTCTTTTCTTACTCTCTTAGGTTTAGGAAGGGATTTTGGGGAAATTAGAAGACTAAAAAGGCTTAAGTCGTGACTTAAGGTAAATGCCCCACTTAATTAACCAAAAGTGCGATAAAGTAATACGCAATAGCATAATTAAGGCACAACCAGTCAAAAATGCCCAAAACTACAAAATACAATATGGTACATTATTTGACTATTTCGCACATTCCGGAATCAACTGCAACCTCCAAATTATCATTTGGACATTTTAAAATTCAATTTAGGTTCCGGTCTCATAATTAAGTCAAATATCATTTTATATTCAGATGATATTAATAAGCATGACATAGCAATATTTCCCCCAATTATGATATGCATGCAACCTCATAATAAATATCAATTTTCTACATTGAATTGATCATTCAAATCATAACCCAACACTGGTCTCTAATTACTATACTAAGTAATTACTATAAAATACGGTCTCATAAGCGAGGGTTATTACAGCAGCGTGGTGGGCTATTTGGGCTGGAGCAAGTCGGGTCCCTATCGTTTGGTCCCCATAATTGCACCTAAAATTATTTCCTAAAGACGGGTCAAAGAATTTTAAATCATTTGTAGTCCCAAGTTGAACCCAAAGCCTGAGATCCATGCTTTGTTTACGTTCGTGATTATTTGAAATCGATAGGGGGTAAGCTGGCCCATGCAAAAATTGAACCACCAAAATCCATCTTGAGTGTTGTTCTTTATGATTAATTTGTTGGAACTAGAAAAAAAATGAACTCAAACTCTTTACAATCATTTTCCCCTCCATTTATGCTCAAAATACTCTCTGAAGCTTACGTTTTGTTAGTTTACTCTGTAAGTCCTTTTCTACTTGCATCTGATGCGTATTCTTCTTTTATTCATTTTTTTTATGAAAATGGTTTATACTCTTCGCGAGAAGAACTCGACGGATTTTAGAATAACTTGTTATATACCTTCTTGGGTCACAATCAAGTGTGCTCCCATGCCTAGAAATTGCATTGTGGTTGATAGTGGCCACTGGATTCACACTCTATTAGTAGTTCATGGGGGAATAAGGTTTCCCTAAAATAATTTTTTTTAGAGTTATATGAATTTTTTGACGTTGTTCCCGCCCAGTGTGCCCCCAATACATGGCGAATTGTCAATTGGGTTCATAAGATTAATTAAGTATATAATACTAACCTAGGGATGTCAGAAATTAGGTATTGTAACTCTTGGTCCCACACAACAAATGGGGTTTTGTACCCGAAGGCAAGGAATGTTGACATGGTTATGATAGTTAACATTCCTAATTCCAATAAAGGATATTGGGATTAAGGTTTTATTGCTCGCAATTAGCAACAACCTCATCTCCCAAGGGGCGAATAGTGCCATGTATTTTTGTGCACGGAATGGGGGAGTGATATAGGTTAACACTTTTGCTTTTATGTGTTTTAAAAATTTTCTTCTGATTGTGTTGACTTGAGAATGAAAGGGATTCAATGGAAACATTTGTACAGTTATGTGCCACACAAAAAATTAATTTTTTATCAAATTTTATCATCAATTGATATAGGTGTGCATAAGAGATGATTTCAAATTTTAATTTCCAATCCAAGCGTGCAAACAAACATGATATGGGGGAAAATTCCTAAAAATGGCACCTTTTATTTCAACACTATTGAGAGTTTTGAAGGACAACCGACTTACAGCGATGTGTAGAGCTTTCAAAACATCAATAGATACCACTAAGCTCCAGAGTCATCCACACGTACCACTCTACCCTCGTTATCCACTGATCAACCTCATTTTTTTCTTTAGTAGTGAAACCCAGTTTCAGAATCAGCAGTAGAGAAATGTCTTTACAAAGGTAATTCATCGAGAATCCTTCTTGTGATGTGATAAAGTGAACTTGAATAATTATAGGGGGTTTGGAATGCTTATGGAAGTTTTTTTTTTTATCACAAATAAGAACTAAAAAGGGTGTTTATGTTTGTGAAAAGATTTCCTCTTAGGTATAATCCTGTTCATCCTTTTTATAAGAAGGTTAGATAAAAAGGATAAACACAAAAGATTTGGGATCGATTATCTTCAAAAAATAAAAATATGTCCGGCCATTCGAAAAGGCATGAATGTCATTCAAATGACTTTGAACAAGGTTTATGGACGACATTCTAGAGCACGATGGAAAATGCCTCATTTGAATCTCGCTCTAATGACTTCGAGTCATATACTTTCATTCGAATGACAAAGAAACTCATTCAAACAAGGCATCGTTTTCCTTGCTATTTTTTCTATAAAAAATTCAAACTCCTTTAAATAAAAAGTAACCTCTTAAAAAGATTTAAGCCCCCGAAATTAAAAAAAATTACCAATGACGATCACAATCTTCTTCCATGCATGTTGAGATGAATGGATCTTCCCATCTTTAACGGTCGTCAACAATGTCTGCGAGTATTGAAAAGTCGTGTAGGAATAGTGTTTGTGTAATGGGATATGCCAACCTAACTAAAATAATTACACGAGAAATTATAAAACTTCCTCTTACAAATCTCTGTCTCTGGCTATTTCGGTACAAAATACAAACCTGAGACAAATTGAATCATAATGCAATAACTACCCTCCTAAACTATAAATGAAAAATGGAACATAATTTTGGCAAGTATTCAAAATTGACTGGAGCATTCCTTTGGCTATCTTGATATTCAACTTTTGTGGGTCCAAATGATCATCACCAAAGTTAAATGTCCAACACACACGAAACAAACCAAAAATCGTGATGCGTGCGAGTTTTAAACAAAAAATAAAACTCCCCCTCAATTAGTTCTCCCCCTCTTTATCGGTAATAGACAAAGGAGTTGAAACTAACTATGAAATATAAGCATGGCATGAAGAAGTAAGATATCATCGCACAAATATTTGTAAATGCAAGGAAGCTCTGCTACCAATTTGTAAATGCAAAAAATCCCGAGCTAAAAGATTTGATACCAATTTGTAAAGGCGAAATAATCACAAGGGTGGAAACAAACAAAACTTGCAATACCAATTTATAAATGAGGAAGCCAATTTTAAATCGATTTTATCTTTTTATCTTAGGCATGCATCTATGGTGATAAAATAGATAAATCAAACAAGCAAATACGACATGACCAATTTTCAGGAAAAAATCCGCGGAGAGCAAAACGTTTTTATTCCACTAATAACTTGCAAATAGCAACTTACAAACTAACAAGTGAGATACAATAATGAATTCCCTCAAGAACTCCTAAGGGCCGCGGCCTTCAAATCAATAATGATTCCCTCGAGAACCATAATGGGCCGCAACCCTCCATCAGGCTCAACCTTCATCTTCAGTAGTGAATCCCCGCATGTATCACAAGTCAGCAATGGGGATCCTCTCCACAAAAGGTTTATGCAAAGATAAAAAAACTTTATAGGGTTCTAAACTAATTCACACAAAAAAAATTGTAAAATATTTTGTTGTGAATTAAAACAGTGTTTTTCAACACAAAATGTGAAGAACTTTTATATTAGATATGGAATTTCATTTTTGAAAAAGTCTTAAACAACCTGAATCACGAAAAAGGTATTTATAAAAGCTTACGAAGGAGCGTCGTTCGAACTAGATAATCAGGTCATTTGAAGGACAAAGAGATGTCATTTGAACGACTTTTATATGTCGTTTAAATGACATAAGATGTCATTTGAAAGACCATTAAAACAACCTATTAAAAAAACAAACCAATAGCATGCTGTTTGTTCTAAAATCGATTCAAACTATAAACGACGATCTAACGACCTTGACATGTAGTCTAAATGACATTCAACTGTCTTTTGAATGACATAAAGGAAAAAAAATATTTTTCAAAACTCCGCTTACAGTATCTAAGAAATCATATTTTTTGAAAAGAAAAGTTCCTATTCATTTTTGATAAAAATAAACATCCCAAATATAGTTTCATGAATTAAGTCAAAACTCTAAATCATTTTATACATTTTAGGATTTCAAGAAGTCTTCAAACATGGAAATTCTTGAGTTCTCTTCGTCTTGATAGTGCGTGACTATTTGTAACGGAATACAACAAACTAGCCTAAAGATATGCTATGAATAATCCAGGAAAATTATTCTTTCAAATCTACCTCTATGGCTATTTCGGTACAAAACAAACAAACCTGACCGGACACCAAATTAAAACAAACAAACAAACAAACCCGTTGATATTTCCTTTCAAAACTCCCTTAAAATATTATTCTTTTTTTTTCGAATGAACATATCAAACTAAACTAATTGGCCCTTTTTCGGCATATTATTCTTTTTATTTTGACTTTATTTTTCTTGGGGTCTTTTCAAATAGTGGCTTTCACGACAAGTTTATTATACTCTTGCTGCCCTTTTCGGTGTACACTTGTCATTTTTTCAATAATAAAAAAAACCTCACGGGGAACGTTTCTTACATGCATCAATCCTCCAAAGTCAAATAAACATGTAGATGGCAAAATTGATAGGAGAAAATCTCACTAAGATCAAATGCACATCAAGAAGTCAAAATCCAATAAGCTCGTGCATGTGTGTGTGGACGCATAAACAAAGTCGAATCCCTAAAGCAGGTCAAGTTCGAAATAACTCAATAAGCATGGTTAAGAACAATATAAGCATCTAAAGTTATAACCTAATGTCTTAGCCACACGGAATTGCGGATTGAATTGTATTCAAACACATCAATATGTCACACTAAATTTGTAAAACTAAAATACATAAAGAATCAAAAATATTTTTGAAGTTTTCAAATTCTTTTTCAAAAAACAAAATATTTTTTTATTTTTCAAAAAATATATATAAACCGAAATTCCTTTTGTATTTTGCAAATGTGACTCAATAAAAGAAAAATATAGTACAAAAAGTACACACGTCATAACACTTATCAAGGATATATCATGAGGCAAAACTTGAGCATGACAAACAAAATCATGCAAGCAATCATCCATAAGAAATAACATGTGACACATCATGTGCAAGCATGTGAGACTCAACTAATCTAGCATTTAGCGACTCCAAAACAGATTTTCTAACCCAAACAGGTGTGTACTTAACTCGAGGGGTTATGGGAACCGACGGGACACTACACTTAAAATTCCTAGGACCTCTTCCAAGATAAAAACATAAATGCCTAAGGTGACCTTTCCTACCACAATGTAAACATGTGTAAATGGGAGGAATATTACCTATGGGTTGACCTTTTCTAACGTCCATGATTTTCATTAAACCCCTAATACAAAATATGCTTTTCGCTTTAACATTCAAAGTATTAGAAACATGTGAGCCATTACCATCATTACTCAAACTACTCGAGTCTTTCAAATTATTTTTCAACTTCAAAATTTTAGACTAGGGCAAGGAATTTGACTCTTCCAATTTTAGGGACTCCTTTTTCATATTTTTAATAATTCCTATAAGGTTATTTTGCTCCCCCTCAATGAAATCAAACTCATCCCTAAGAGTCTTCTCACGTGCCTTAAAATTAGTAATCAAATTATTTTTATCCCCTTTGGCACAAACACAAATCCAAATTTTTTTAAGTACTCTAATTCTTTTTCTAAAAAGAGGACTCTATCATCACTCTCCTTTTTGGCCACTTTTAAAGATTTAAAGTCATCATACAAAACACCAAACTTCTCATGAGTGACATCTCTTTGATTTTGAACTGTTTGAAAAAGTTCCAAAACATTTTTAGAACAATTTTCAAGAAATTCAATTCTTTCGCCAAACTTTACATTCAAATGAGATTCCATTAAGAGACAAAAAAATACAAGAGAGATGAATAAACCACCCAAATAGAAGGTAAACACGATCAAACACAATAACTTAGTGCAACCTGCTCATATACTAATTTGATCATTTGAGAAGTCAAAAGGTATTAGATATAAAAACTTTTTGATAAAATTACGATCACACGATAAGTTGCAGCAACCTTTTCTGATACAAATTTATAAATGCAGGGAAACTTTGATACCAATTTGTAAACGCCAAAAAATCGAGCTATAAGCTATGATACCAATTTTTAAAGGCGAAATAATCGCGAGGGTGGAAACGAACAAAAATTGCAATACCAATTTATAAATGCAAAAGGAAATTTTAAATCGGTTTTATCTTTTTATCCCACACCTGAATCTATGGTGATAAAACAGATACACAAAACAAGGAAATACGACAAGGTCAAGTTTTAGGAAAAAATCCCTGCAGGGTAAAAAACCTTTGATTCCACTAATAACTTGCAAATCGCAACTTACAAACTTACAAGTGAAATACAACAATGAATTCCCTGAAGAACTCATAAGGACCATAGTTTAAAATCAGTAATGAGTCCTTCGAGAACCATATAAAGGCCCTAAATACATAAAAATCTCTTTTCAATTAAATATTAATTTCCTTTAACTCAGAATATGATGGTTCAACACAAAAACTACACACACTACAAATTTTAATTTCTTTCAAATTAAAATTAAACTAAACTAAAAGTGAAATAAAATTATTCGAATATAAATTTTCAGTTAAACAAATTAAATCAACTCAAGTCCTAAAATTTTCCTAACAAAGATTAATTCATTTTTCTATATAGGTCAAACCAAAGTTTATCAAACTAAATCATCTTAACTTGAATTAAATTAACTTAAAATTCACCCAAACAAATTTAGCACCAAATTACACTAGTGTGAGATTTAAACCAATTTTATCTTGAATTATCCTAAGCATGCGTTCTATGTTATATGCAAGATAAAAGTTAATCATATTACACTACGCCGATGTACGAGGAAAATCCAAATGAGAAAAACCTCAGAAGGCCCTGGCCTGAAAAATCCACTAAGTATGGAATTACAATTACAAGACAATAGACTTACATCAACAACTTAACTCCATTCAAGCCCTGACACTCCTTCCTGTAAACACCTCCGCCTAGTAGATAACCATGGAATCCTCTACGGTCTTGGAATCCAACGATGCGGATCTTGGTCATCGTCACCCTCACGCGAAGTCTTTATTCGAATGAGTACACCGCAGCAAATAATTACTCTCCTTTGTGGGTAGAGAATAAAACCCAAACTTCTCCTTTTTGCGGTAGAGATTAACCAATGGTGCCAAACATAAACTCCAATATCAAGATATATATATATATATATATATATATATATATATATATATATATATATATATATATATATATATATGGGAACTTGGAAGTTAAACAAAACTCAATGGGTGTATGTGTTTTTGGAAGATATTAAGTCATAGAAATCTAACACTCAAGCATGAACTTTTTAGGTAAACCATTTTCTCTCTAGAGAAGGAAAAGTCTCAAAACGTTACTTAGAAAAGTCTTGTTTCCACACATAATATGGTTGGCAAAAGTTAGTAAGACAAGTGCGAAACATGGGTGGTTAAAAATGAAAAATGCCAAAAAATAATTTTCTCGCGCATGTTCGTTCGAACGACTTTCCCATGTCCTTCGAACGACATTGTTCGAATGATATTGCAAAGGTAAAATAGGCCAAAATCTCATTAGAAAAACTCGTTCGAACGAGTTTGTTAGAATGAAACTTCGAATGATAAAATAGGGAACAAATGGAAATCTCGTTGGCGAACTCGTTCGAATTCTCGTTTGAACGACAATCTCGTTTGAACGACACTTTGAACGAAAAATCAAAATTTTCATTTCAAGTCCAAAAACTTTTATTCAAAGTTCTAAAAATAACTTTTAAAAAATAAAAGTCATTTTAAATTAAAATTATACCCATAAATATTCCAAGTCTCCTACATATATAAATTTGCATTCATACCTTTTGGAGACTATGGAATCCTCAACTTGATGACGTAAAAATGAGGCACTAGAAAATCGGTAATGATGAAGCATTACAAATCTTACTGCTACGTCTTCAACAAACTCGTCATAGGCTTGGATGGATACACTTTACACTCTATCCTATGACTCAATTTGTTTTTTCCGGAATTAAGACAATACTACTAATTGACTCTATTGGAAATTTATCCTTACACCACAATGGACCACGACCCTCCGTCAGCCTCAGCCTTTGTCTTTAATAGTGAATCTCGCAAGTATCACAAGACAACAATGGAGATCCTCTACACAAAAGGTGTATGCTAAGATACAAAACTTTCTAGAGGTCTTAAATAATTCACATAAACAATATTTCAGGATGTTTTGTTGTGAATTAAAATAGTGTTTTTCAACACAAAAGCTGAAGAACTTTTGTATTAGATACGTAGTTTCATTTTTGCAAAAGTCTTAAACAATCTGTATAACAAAACATGTATTTATAAAAACTTTAAAGTGGCAAGTCATTCTAATGAAATAAGAAGTTCATTTGAACAACTAAGAGATTCCATTTGAACAACATAAGATGTTGTTTAAATGACCATAAAAATGACCTATTAAAAAAGAAATCAGTATCATGTCGTTTGATCCAAAATCGATCCAAACTAAAAACGACGATCTAACGGCCTTGACATGTTGTTCGAACGACATTGGGATGTTTTTCGACTGACATAAAGCAAAAAAAATATTTTTTAAAACTCCGCCTACGAAATCTCAGAAAACATATTTTTCGAAAATAAAAGTTCCTGATGGTTTTTGGTAAAAATAAACCTCCTAAATATAGTTTCATGTTTTAACTCAAAACAATAAATCATTTTATACCTTTTGGGATGTTGGGAAGTCTTCAAACTTCGGGATGCTTGACATCGGTTTGTCTTGACGGTGCGTGACGGTTTGTAGTGAGATATTCTAAACTAGCCTAAATTTATGCTATTAACGATTCTAGATAAATTGTTCTTACAATATTCAAGTATGTACAAGTAATGATAATATCAAAGTCTTATATTAACAAACTATTTTTGAAAATTTTCAAATTTTTCGAGTAAAATGTGAAAATATATAGATACAACACACCATGGAATAACACTAAAATATCCAAATCATGAATGCGAAATGTAGAGGTGTGAACAATTTTCATGGGTTAATCGACATTAACATTCATGACATATGTGCACAAAGTTTTGAGATACTTCGAACGATAAAGATTAAAGTCTACCTTATGTGTAATGATGGTAATCTCATGTGAAATTGACTCAACTTAATCAACATGTCATGAACATAAATGACTCTCACATCAAAAATTCCAAACTATTTAATGTTTTTTGAGCAATTTCGTTATGCAAACCCATTGATCTTCGACTTTAACCCCCTCAAAATCTCTCATATATTATGAATTCACTCTCAATTATTTTAAAGAAAGAATAGTGCCCATATGTAGTGAAGCATTAATGAATGTAAACAAAATTGGCCTGATACTTCTATTTTTATGTGCCTCTAATCGTTCTAGGCTCTTTTATGCAAATGGCGGCTTTTAACTCAAAGAACATTTTGATCTTTTGTATCCCCGTTCAATTGCTTAACATATAAAAATATTTTTTTAAAAAAATAAATGAAATTCGGACAATGGTATTTACATTCACATCTTATATCTTCTTACAATTGGTTCTTTATTTAAAAAGAATTGAGATGAGAATAACATATTCAACAAATGACAAGTAATCACAAAATTCAAAAAGCTCGTGCACGTGTGCAATAAAGGTGATAATGATTCTAACATGTTCACAATAGTCATCAAAGATCAATGTAATGATATCCACACGTTATTAAGAACAATATTTAAATATAGTCATGTCTTAAAACACTTAGAAAAAAGTAATGTGAATGATTAAAATGACGGGGTGATCTGAATATCTTAAATGTCCATCCGTATATGGTAAAAAAAAGACCAAACTCTTTTTGACATTTTCAAAAATTTTATCTTAACAAAATCTTTGTCACTTTTTCTTCTTTGTCAAACAAGTCAATTTTTTTTTTGTATTATTCAAACTTTTTCAGAAAAATAAAACTCCTTTTTGATTTTTCAAAAAATATATATTAAAAAGAAAACAACTAAGTATACAATAATAATACGATCTAACAATAAGAATATAAGACGTAAATATGATGAGCATCATATCCTAGATAAAGTACCCGAACTCAGTCAAGAGTGGAAGTACCTAAAGATTTCCTAAGATCCTTAATTCGAAGTGCATCTAAAGGGTGAATATATCATATCGGCTAACTGACGCTCGTTACTGACAAAGTTCAATGGCACGAACAACTCTTCAACTAGGTTGCATATAAAATGTTCACATATCCTAATGTGATTTGTGTGCGGATGTTGGATCGCATTTTTAGATATATGGATTACACTAGTATTATCACACAAAATAGTCATTGTGCCTTGTGAAATTCCATAATCTTCCAACATTTTCTTCATCCATAAGAGTTTCATGAAACAACTCACGACGACAATATACTCAGCCTCCGCCATGGACAAAGATATGGAATTTTACTTCTTACTCAACCAAGAGAGAAGAGCACTCCCAAAATAAAAACACCCACTGGACGTGCTCCCATAACCATCGACATCCCCGACCTAATCAGTATTTTAATATGCGAAAAAATAGTCATTAATATCGATGGAATACCAAATACCGTAGAAAATAGTCCCATTCACATATTATATGATATTATTAAGTGAGAGTATGTGTGACTCTTTCGCAGATGTCTGGTATTTCACACAGATTCCAACACTAAAAGTAATATCTGGACAACTAGTGGTCAAGTAGAGGAGACTGCCTATCATACTCCGATAAAAAGGTTTGCTTTACGTCCTTGCCTAAACTGTCTTTCCTAAGATTTATCGATGCACTCGTAGGGGTGCATGAGTTCTTAGCGGAGTCTAAATAAAACTTCTTTAATGGGTACCTTTCGTATTTGGATTGAGATATTAATATTCCATCCTCAAGAGGACGAAACTAGAGACCTAGGAAGAACGTAAGTTCACCAACCATGCTCATCTTAAACTCACTCTTCATCTCCTACACTAAGGTGTGAGCATGGCAGGATCACATGGCTCCAAATACTTTGTCATCTACATAGACATGGGTAACCAAAATAATTCCACTATTTCTCCTCACAAATAACATCTTATCCACTCCCCCTCTCTTTAAGCCACCAGCTAAGAGATAGGAAATGATCATCACTTACCAAGCATAGGGTGCTGGCTTCAAAGCATACAAGGCCTTCTTAAGATAATATACGTGTCCCAGGTGCTTAGGTTATTCGAACCTCTTTGGTTGTTACATGTAAAGATCCTACTATAGAATGTTGTTCAAAAAGGCACTCTTAACATCCATCTAATATAACTTGAAGTGCATATGACATGCTATGGCGAGTAGTAAGAGGACGGACTCAAGCCTAGTAATAAGAACGAATGTCTCGTCAAAGTCTACACCCTCTATCTGTGTGTAGCCTTGAGTGACCAACCAAGCCTTATTACGAAATATGGTACCTTTGTCATCCATTTTATTATTGTAAATCATCTTGGTACCTATCACATTAGTCTCGCTAGGTTAGTGGAATAACTCCCAAAAGGGTGAAACTGAAGCAACTCATCTTGCATAGCGAATATCCAATTATCAACCTTGAGTTCTTCTTTCACGTTCTTGGACTCGACTAACGAGGTGTAGAACATATAGCTAACCAAATTTTCTAGTTGAGCACGAGTCTTAATACCTAGTGCGGGATCACTAAGTATAGCGAAAGGGTCATGACTCATACAATCCTAAGATGGTGGGTTTCCTAAATTAGGAGCGGGGTCCATTGTGGTAGTATGAGGAAGGATGGAATCATCACCAAGGGTGAATCATCCTTACACTAGGGGTTAGGAGCAACAAATGCCAGAGGCTTATCATCTTTAATCGTGACGTTTATAGACACCATAACCTTAGAGCATATAAGGTTAAATACCATATAAGCTCTATTTATCGATGAATATCCTAAAAATATCACCTCCTTGCTCCGGGAGTCAAAACTTTCCTATGTGGTCTCTATCTCTCAAAATGTAGTAAGTAATCCTACGATTGGTTGAGATTCTAACCTATACACAACTCATAAGGCCTGTGTAGCCTATGCAGATGAAGATATACCCTATTCATCGTATAGCATGCGATGCTCACCATTTTTGTCTTAAAATGTCACGTTTCTTCCTAGAAGCATGAATCTAGCCATCTCTTGTATCGTCCAATTCTTTCGCTTAAAAATCCTATTTTGTTGAGGAGTATGAATGGTCAAAAACTCATATTGGATGCCCAATTCATCATAGTAGCTATCTACTTTCATTTCTTTAAATTCAGTATCGTTGTCACTATTCATTTGATTAATAGTGACACCATGTTGGTTCTGTAGGAAATGATACTTGGTTGTTAAGAACTCAATCGCATTGTACTTTTCTCTAAGGAATCCTATGATATAATATCTAGAAAAGTCATTGACCATCACAAGAATGTATCTCATACCACCAAAGCTCTTCGAGTGAGTAGGGACCATGAGATCCAAGTGAATCAACTCCAAAACATGGGAAGTGGAAATGTTATTTAGCTTCTGATGGGGACTTCAAATTTGTTTTCCTTGTTGGCGAGGTCCACAAATCGAGTAATTTTGTTTCCCAAGTGATGGCAACCCACAAACTAACTCATTTTTTTATTAGTGTCTTAAGGTATCTAAAATTCATGTGACCTATTCGTTGGTGCCAAAGTTCTATTATGGAGACTGTGAAACTATTGCACACAAAAGAGGACTTGGGCGCAATCCTATAGCAATTATCTTTGGTCCTTACACCTAGTTAAAAAAGTTCCTCAGATTGATCATAAACGTTACATTCGAACATGTCAACTTTTACAGAAAAGTTTATGTCGTACAATTGGGTTATGATAATTAAGTTCTCTTTCAACCCTTTCAGCTACAACACATTGTCTAGTTTAGGGAAATGGGGTATCTCAACACATCGACGCTGTAAAATATTGGACCTACTCCTATCTTCAAAAGTGACTTTCCCTTCCCCGCTATCCTTAAGGCGGGTAAAAAATGAAATATCATCAGTCATGTACCTAGAACATCCACTATCAAAATACTATTGGGAAGTATTTTGAACCTTGAGAGCAATATGCACTACAAGGGCTTTGTTGTCTTGCTAAGGTACCCAAATGGAGGTAACATTTTATTTGCCCTTTTCATTATTGACTCTATTCGGAGCGTTGGAAGAATTCTCTAATGGCAAAGACATACTTTAAAATTCTTTCATTAAGCTTTGTGTAGTCGTGATTAGGAACTCAGCATGCTCTCTAAGACTAGCAAAGTCGCTAGAGCGGTGCATGAAAGTATATGTATGCCTAGTACTACCTAACTTGTAGAAAAATTCTCTAAGGTGACCTCTCCTTTTGCAAAAAGTGAAAGTATAGACTTTTTTTAGGTCTTTCTTGGTTTGCTTTCTTAAGTTGAACTCTCTTTTGTTGTTTGGGTTGAGGCTCAAAAGGATTAACCACAAATTTAATAACTAGTTTTGGTGCGGCATGAGAAGTGGATCGTTATAACCTATTATCTCCTTTCTTCAAATCTAACATGGGATCGAGGAGTATCTTTCCTACCTTCTTCAATGTATCCTCTATTGTAACCTTGACCTCTCGGGCATTCTCGAGATATTTATCGAGTTGGGATATAAGGACTTCAAGTTTCTCATGAGTCTCCATAAATGCTTGCAGATCGCTCGTAAGACTAGCCACCTTGTTGTTCAAGTCATTATTTTCTCTTTCAACTAAAACAATCCTTTCTCCCAAAGATTCTCTCATTTAGGACTCACTCTCTCTCGCCTCTCTCAATTCCTTATCTAAGGCTAAAAATATAATCACTAAACCTTTGTTTTGTTTCATCATTTAAAATAAATTAGCATAAAAATCTTTGTAGGCGCATTGAAGGTCACTCTCGCTCTCACTTAAAACATTATCTCCCTCACTCTCATCGGAATTACTAGAATCATTGTCGAGGTTTTCATGATTAGTATCTTACTCACTGGCATGAGGTGCATAATATGTACTAACATGACTAGTCATGAATGCGGTGAGGTTACACCCATGCGGTGATTCATCCCCTGAACTCACCGACTCGAACTCCCTATCGATAAGCGTGGCATTTAAGGCAACTTTTCCTTTTCCTTATCTCTTTAATCTTATCGGACACTTGTGATCTTTGTGACCCTTTCCCCCATACTCATAACATCTCTACTCCAATTTCATTGGGAAATCTTTCTTTTATTTTTCAAAATTTTTCTTGCTGATTTATGTTTTATAGCATTCTCAAAACTTTTGTTGTGTTTCAAAGTAATTTTTTTTTTAAATTTGAGAAAATTTTTGAAATTTTTTGCAAAAAAGGATTAATCATCCAAGTTAAAATTTTACTTGAAGTCAACGAACTCTTCTTCTTTCCTTTTAGATTGAACCTTTAGTACAATTCCCATTTCCTTAAATCTAACAGTTTTGGGAAACATATCTATCTCATACGTTTAAAGGTCTCCAATGTGTCCTTCAAACCTAAGAGTATCTCGTATCCCTAACGAATTTAGCATGGTAACCTTAGGAATAAAATGGGCCGAAAGATATCTCAAAATTTTCTTAACTACAAGCATCTTAGGGGATTATATCACCTAAACTGAAACTTGAGTTTAATATATGAGATAGACGAGCGTAAAAATCAATAAAGCATTTAGGCTTAAGCATAGTGATAGTTTCAAACTGTGTGGTGATATTTTGTAGCTTAGATGATTTAACAACATTCGTTCCCTCGTGAGTGAGTTAGAAGGTATACCAAGCTTCTTTAGATGTGGTGCACATCATAATGCGATGGAACTCGTCATGGGTGACGGGTCTAAAGATGGAACTCCGATCACGCGAGTCAAAATTTCTCCACTTAAAGTCATCCTCTGTCCATCTAGGGATAGGTTTTGACCTACAATATTGTATTAGTCACTATGGTTGGTGTCCACCATCATCCAAAAAGCAACCAGACATGTTCATCAATAGATTTTAAGGTTGACCTCATCTTCACTTTCTAATATGCGTAGTTGGAACCATAAAAAATAGGAATTCGATTGTATAGATTATCCATTAAATCCTAAATTTTTAAAGATAAAAAAATTTCAAAAAACATGATATCAATTTTTTTACGAAAAGTATCACAAAGTAAATGAGTGCAACCTACTCAGATACCAATTTAAGACTGCAAGGGAGCCATTAGATAGATTTGTAAAATTAAGTGCCACACACATAATTCAATTTTTATCAAATTTTCTCTTCAATTAATTAAGGTGTGCATACGATATGATTTCAAGTTTTAATTTCCAAGCCAAGCATGCAAATAAACGTGCTATGAGGAAAAATCCCTAAAAGGGGCAAAACCTTTTACTTCACCACTATTGAGAGATTTGAACAACAATCGACTTAAAAAGACTTAGATGCACTAAGTGATATGCGCGAAGTTTTCAAAATGTCAATTGACACGACTCATCCCTATAGCCATCCGCAGGTAGCGGTCTACCCTCGGTATGTACCGATCAACATTGTCTTCTTATTCAGTAGTGAAACCCGGTTTGACAATTAGCAGTAGAGAAATATATCTACAAATGTAATTCAACAAGATTCCTTATTGTGACGTAATAAATTGATCTTGAATAATTCTAGGGGGTTTGAAAGTTTATGAGGGTATTTGATCACAAAAGGAGAACTCAAAAGGGTGTTTATGAAGGTATTTGATCATAAAAGGAGAACTCCAAGGGTTTTTTATACTTTTGTTCGAACGATAATAAAACTTGTTTGAATGAGGCGTTATTTTTCTAGCTATTTTTTTTTATAAAAATTTCAATCTCCTTTAAATAGAAAATAACCTCTTAAAAACATTTAAACCATAGAAATTAAAAAAAAACATTTTACCAATAATGATCACAATCTTATTCCATGCATGTTGAGATGAATGAATCTTCCAATCTTTAACAGTCTTCAAAATTGTCTTCGAGTCTTAAGAAGTTGTGTAGGTTCCATGCTTGTGTAACAGGATACGCTAAACTATATAAAATAAAAATACGAGCAATTTTAAAACTTTCTCTTACATTATTGATATACTTTGTTTATCTGAGTAGCTCGATCGAAGAAGAAAGTTCCCTCCCTTTCCCATATCAACAGGTAAGAGCTACAGAAAGTTTATAAATTGAGGGAACAATTAGTTCTAGGTGGTGACTATCCTTACTATGCCTCTTTCTTACTCAAATATAAGAACTCTACTGGTAGCTTCATATCTCGTCCAATAGACAACATTCCTAATCTTCCATCTCCTTCACCAAGTGAGGAAGCCTTATTTTCTTTTTCCTTTAAATATTTAGACGTTGAGTCCATACCCATTGAGGAAGAGAATTCAATGTCTCCCAGAAAGAGAATCTTGCTGATCAAAGATGATGACATTGGTGCCTCATCCCCAAAAAGCAAGTCCTAAAAAGGATTAAGTAAGAAGGCACTTTGGCCATAGAATCGAACTTATCAGTTCGAGAAATAAATAAAAAGGACAAGGCCCACATGCCTCCTCATCCCTCTAATAAGGGTGATGGCCCCTCATCCGTGATATCTTCATAGGTTATGTCAGTGGCTAAGAATCCTTCTTTGGCCCATAGTTTATTGAAGGTAGTTGTGTTCGCCACTAAATATGAGCAGGTCAAATAGCTTTCTTATGAGAAGATGGCATCCTATGTCGTTCAGGCGTTATTTTTTGAAAGCTAAGAGTTCCTTTTTTATTCTACTCTAATGTGGTTGAATACATTTTTTGTGTTACTAATATATCCTTTGTTTGTTTGTGTGTAGTTTGTGTCTGATTTTATTTTTATTTTAGGCAGTCGACTAGATGAGGCCAAGATTAACAACGAGCTAAATGAGGCTTTGAAAAAGTCTAAAAAATCCTTGTCCTCTGCCAAGAAGGCTTATAGTGATGATACAAAGTCTACCAGTGACATTATTGGAATACCTCACACTTTTATGGATATTTAAATTACATAAATGGGTGTAATTTGGAGATTTGAGGAATTTCTGTGAATAATAATAATGTTTGGAGTTTATGAGTGTTAGATGATTTTCGATGCATGTTACATTTACTTTTGATATTAAGCAAATAAGTCGAATTATTTTAATTACATTTCGCAGTTGTGTAAAGCGACAAAGGAAGAAATTTTAGTTGGAAAACCCGTGTTGAGATGTGTTGGGTTTAATTACTGAATTGTAGTTAAGTGACTCAAATGAAGATTTTGAGTGCATGATTGGATAATGGCCGAGATATTCAAAATATAGTATCTGGGGGTAATGTTCAGGTCCTGGGGATTTTTGGACCAGTAGGGACTCGTAATTGAGTAAACGAGTCATTTTTGGGTTTATATGGGATAAACCTTTATTTTTCTCTTTATAAGGCATAAGAGAGAAAGAGAAAGAGAAAGAGAAAGAGAAAGAGAAAGAGAAAGAAAGCGAGAAAAGTAAAAAAGAGAGAAAGAAGAGAAAGAGGAAGCAGAAAAGAGATTCCAGCCAAACTCCGCGGGATTCGACTCGAGGTCGTCGAATTTTATCCTCCAGGCAAGTGTTTACTTGCTTTATTTAATATAGTGTGTACATCTCATATCATAGTTGGTAAATTATATAATTTTGGGTTATAACCCTTAAAATAAATTTGGAAAAATTTGAGTATGAGTTTACAAATTGAAGTATTGTAAACTCTAAATGATTTCTAGTGTTAAAACCATGTTAATGGAGTGTAAAATCGAATTGAAATGGGAGAAATGTCAAAACTAGGATTCTAATGGTTTTAAGGTATAAACCTGAGAAAAATGGTTTAATACCACAAATAAATTGAGGTGTTAGTTGTAAATCAGTGTTAGGATGATTATAGAGTTATTAGTTGAGATTAGAAACCATTAAAATGGAGGTTGGGTTGATATTTGGGTATTTTGGAGATTGAGAAATCGCCCAAACAGTGCCCCTCGAACAGGACGAATCGATTCGGGTCTAGACCAAATCGATTCGCATAAGGGGATTTGTAAGGCTGTCTTAGGCTGAATCGATTGTCCTTTGAGGACCTTCTTGCAGAGCACTTTTCGAATCAATTCGAATTGGGGGCGGAATCGATTCACCAGCCCAAATCGATTCGCATTAAGGGCGAATCGATTCTCTTTTGTCAGACTTGATAGTTTTCTTACCTTTAGTGTATGGGGAGTTAAATCACAATTGGGAGATTTGTAACACCCTGCCCGCCCGGGGAGAGCGAACGGAGCGCTAATGCGATAAAATTAAACTAAATCCATAAATAACAAGGTATAGAGCATCTAAATAAACCCACAATAATATAAATCCACTAATCTCAATCTCTTCAACTACAACAAGTCTCCCGAATTAAAATTACAACAATCTAACTCGAAAAAAAATATAAATTTCCAAAGCTCTATACATCAAAATAATACAAATCTTTCCCAAACAATCCTCGCTAAAATCAATCTCCATAGCGCCCCAAAATCTGCGCTAACCAGCCACTAAAAGAAAATATGGGGAAGTACACAATACGACAGGAATTATGCTCAAAAAATACGGATTAGAAACGAATAAAACGTAACAACACGAGTACGAATATTCAAATCAAAATGCAAATCTCAATAGCATTTCATCATTATAATTTCTCAACAACACTTTAACCGGGTCACCAGGCCTCACCACATCCGTATATGCTTTATCAAGCCATAGCGCGGGAAACAGGAATTTTGGCGGGTGCCCAACATCTGTGCCATATTAAAATCTCATGACAACGTGCTCAATAACAATATAATGATACCACATGAATCAAAATAATTTCAACAATTATTTTCCAGATTTCAATGAATTTATCAATTCAAATATGAGTTCAATTAACAAGAATTCAAAGAGAATGACACTCGCGAGATTTAAGGAGCATATTGTGTAAAACCCCATACCTCAAACCATTATGAGAAACCAATGATCACATCCTCAAGATCAACACAAAATATCTACAAAATCTCCTCTAAGAACCTCCAACAAAATAGCCCCAAGAACACCTCTAATCTAAGGTTGGAATTCACAAATCTCAAGAGCCAATGTGTATATAAAAAGAAGAGGAATATAAAATATACTTGTTGCCAAAATTCGTGCCAAAAGTATGTTAAAAGGTTGCCCACGACTTCCTTTTATAATGCAAAGAAATGAAAAGTTGGAATCCAAAAGACTCCTTTAAATAAGGCAAAGAAATAAAAAGTTGGAAGTCAAAACCACTCCAAGAGTTAAAAACATTTGAAAATCATTTTAAAATCCGTTATAACTCCAATTTCGAAACCGTTTGAAATTCTCGCCTTTAAAAATAATAACCAACATATTTGAACAATAAAAGTAATTTTATCAAAAACTTTATTTTCCTCCATTTTCCAGAAATTAATTAAAATAGCTCAAAATTTACGCGGGTTGTTACACTTCCCCACTAACAATGGAATTTCGCCCTCGAAATTTGCCGAGTGCCTAACTCTCAAAAAATCAGGCCAACAATCTCCAAAAATAATCTCGTCTCCAAAAATAATTCCTCACCTCTAATCTCGAAACCTAACACGAATATCACCTAAAATTTTCTATCTCCAAAAATTGCTAACCACGCAATGAATCCAAAACTCAAGCCCCGAGGGTTGCCGTATACCTAAGCTCTGATACCATTTGTAACACCCCGCCCGCCCGGGGAGAGCGAACGGAGCTCTAATGCAATAAAATTAAACTAAATCCATAAATAACAAGGTATAGAGCATCTAAATAAACCCACAATAATATAAATCCACTAATCTCAATCTCTTCAACTACAACAAGTCTCTCGAATTAAAATTACAACTATCTAACTCGAAAAAAAATATAAATTTCCAAAGCTTTATACATCAAAATAATACAAATCTTTCCCAAACAATCCTCGCTAAAATCAATCTCCATAGCGCCCTAAAATCTGCGCTAACCTGCCACTAAAAGAAAATATGGGGAAGTACACAATACGACATGAATTATGCTCAACAAATACGGATTAGAAACGAATAAAACGTAACAACACGAGTACGAATATTCAAATCAAAATGCAAATCTCAATAGCATTTCATCATTATAATTTCTCAACAACACTTTAACCGGGTCACCAGGCCTCACCACATCCGTATATGCTTTATCAAGCCATAGCGCGGGAAACAGGAATTTTGGCGGGTGCCCAACATCCGTGCCATATTAAAATCTCATGACAACGTGCTCAATAACAATATAATGATACCACATGAATAAAAATAATTTCAACAATTATTTTCCAGATTTCAATGAATTTATCAATTCAAATATGAGTTCAATTAACAAGAATTCAAAGAGAATGGCACTCGCGAGATTTAAGGAGCATATTGTGTAAAACCCCATACCTCAAACCATGATGAGAAACCAATGATCACATCCTCAATATCAACACAAAATATATACAAAATCTCCTCTAAGAACCTCCAACAAAATAGCCCCAAGAACACCTCTAATCTAAGGTTGGAATTCACAAATCTCAAGGGTCAATGTGTATATAAAAAGAAGAGGAATATAAAATATATTTGCTGCCAAAATTAGTGCCAAAAGTATGTTAAAAGGTTGCCCACGACTTCCTTTTATAATGCAAAGAAATGAAAAGTTGGAATCCAAAAGACTCCTTTAAATAAGGCAAAGAAATAAAAAGTTGGAAGTCAAAACCACTCCAAGAGTTAAAAACATTTGAAAATCATTTTAAAATCCGTTATAACTCCAATTTCGAAACCGTTTGAAATTCTCGCCTTTAAAAATAATAACCAACATATTTGAGCAATAAAAATAATTTTATCAAAAACTTTATTTTTCTCCATTTTCCGGAAATTAATTAAAATAGCTCAAAAATTACGCGGGTTGTTACAAGATTATTTTAGGTGATTATAGAGATGGTATTAGGAATCCTACATGATGGTATTGAGGGTGTGTGAACCTTGACTAAAGAAGTGAGAACCTTGGATTAGTTGAGAGTGCAATCCGGGGTATAGACTTAATGAATGTTTAGAGAGAGCAACATTCAAGAGAAGTATTCGACCAGTACGTTTGGATATATTTATGAGATTATAATGCATATGGGTTGAATACATTTGAGTACATCCTAGGGTGTGACTAGGATGGAAGCTAGGATATGCCCGAACGAGGATTGAGCGACTATCTGGTACGACTATTGACGATTATTATTACAGGCGAGGCGATACCTATGGAATTAAATAAGTTGAGGGTATACTTATTTAATTATTATGAATTGGTATATTCAGAGAGTATATATATCCTTAAAAATGATTAAGGTATGAGTTATATATGAAGTGAGAGAGTTCTTATGGGTTTAGTGTTTTAAGTATATGAATGCTTATATACTATTACGAATGGGAACATTCGGGATTAGTGGCTATCGATATGAGAGTTTGGCAATTATAGCCATATGTATTAAGTAGTGAAATAGATTATATATACGATGTGGTTAGAATATATATATAATATGATACGAATACACACACACACACACACACACACACACACACACACACACACACACACACACACACACACACATATATATATATATATATATATATATATATATATAAAATAAGTTAGGGAAGTTTTTGAATTGTGTACACATTTTAACGGTCAAGATGTGTGCCACCTCCTTACACATTTTTACACATTTTAATGGTTCAGATCACCTCCCTTTCTTTTTTACCAACTTACCCCATAATTATTTGATTTCCCCCCATTTTTTTCCTTATTAAACTCATCCTAAAATTCAAAAATTGGGGTATTTTTGGAAGACTATCATTTCACACATGAAACCCTCGGTCCCGCATACATTCTCTCCACTCTCCCCCGTAAAACTTACGCACACGGTCACTCTCACCCTCACCCGTCCCCTCCTCCTCTTCACGCTGCTGCCCCCTCCCCCTCCTCCTGTTCACGTTGCCGCCTCTACCCCTCTCCTCACTATCTACCTCTAACGAACCATGCTCCACTCCCTCTCCTGTCTCCCTCCTCCCCTCCTCCTCTTCACGATGTCGCTGCCGCCCCCTCCTCCTCTTCACCCTGCCGCCCCCTCCCCCTCTTCACGCTGACGCTGCCATTTGGGTTTTTAGGTATTTTCTTTTTTCGATTTTGCATAACTAAATTAGGGATTTATGTTTTGTAATTTCAATCAACAATGTGTGTTTTAATTAAATCAACAATGTGTGTTAGGGTTTTAATTATATTGTTAATCAACAATGTGTTGTTAATTAAATTTCAATCAACAATGTAGTTTATTAACAATGTGTGTTTTAATTAAATCACTACTCTGAAATTTCAACAATGTGCGTTTTCAATCAACATTGTTGATATATATTTCAGAGTGCTATATTTCGGAGTGCTGGCTCAATTAAATATAGTTTCAACATTCAAACTATATTTCAGAGTGCTGGCTCAATTAAATCACATTGTTGATATATTGTTAATTAACACACATTGTTAATTGAAACACACATTGTTGATATATCTCATTCAAGCAATTTCAGAGTGCTGTTGTTAGGGTTTTAATTATATTTTTTTGGGTTCTTGATTCCAAATTTATCAAGAAACAACAATGAGTGTTTGATTTTTGGGGGATATTTGAAGTTCAAGTCGATATAGGTATCGTTTGTTAATTTCTTTAGTTTTTTCAGGTACTAACATGGTATGACCTCTATTTTGTTCGCCATATTTTGTTCGGCATATTTTGTTCATACTTTTTTATGCAGCCCCTCATCTTCATTTTTATTCCGCATATGTGATTGATTTAGATATTGATTAATTTAGGAGCAGAGGTGATCATAGTTATTTTTTGTGTTTTCAGAACAATGAATTGAATTTGGTTTGTAATAATAGTACTACTGAGTTTGAGTTTTAGTTTGGTTTCATAAATAATGTATTGAAAAGTGGTGATTTCCAGGTTTTCTGTCCTTAAATGGCTACCTAAGATGGCAAAAATCTTCTTAGTGATCACTTCAAGAGTAAATTGGTGGGAATCGTGACCGATGATTGTACATTATCAACGACCAATTATTTTTGGTTTGACTTGAGCTTATGAGATTTTCAGGCCAGCAAGTAAATTTCTTTTTACTTTATTATTTTTACATTCATCAATTTTGTTTCGATAAGGAATATAAATTCGGGGTTTAAATCTATGAACTAAAATTGATTGAAATTTCATCCTGCTTACCGTTCACATAGGTGCATATTGATGTCCATGTCCAAATAGGTGCATGATGTTCCAAATTTCAAATTCTATGGCTCAACCATGAAATTTATATTCATCCACAAGTTTCTTGAATAATCAATTTGGACATACCAAATTTCATAATCAATTTGGAGATAATCAATTTGGACATCTAAGGTGCATATTCATGTCCAAATAGGTGTTTGAAAGTTGAATAATGAAGCTTAATAAATTCATGGTTCAACCATGAAATTTGAACAACATGCATAGTCAATTTGAATAGCATTAACAATGAAACCACTATTTATATATGTTGAACATACAAAATAGGTGCATATTCATGTCCAATGTACAATTGTTGATCAATATTGATTATGCAGAACTCCACACGGACACACCCTGCCGATGCAGCCATGCTGCCTGCCGATGCCAGCTGCTGCCCATCGAGCTTTCCTCCTTCCCTGATTGCTGCTGCTGCCTCCGGTGAGAGGTAAGATCTGACTTTTGTTTTGGTTTTGATGTGATGTTCGGTTGATAATACTGGTGTACTTTGTCTGTGTTGTTGCAGAGTTCTTACACCAGTTAAACAACTCAGATTACCTACATGAAGAGAATGAGAGAAAGGGAGTTGTTGACATGAGGGAGTTACAACGAAGAAAGGGTATTGAAGCTTTAAGTTTTGTAAAAATTAGTTATCTTAAATTTGTTTCTATGATCAATGTTTTTTAACTTTAATATGTTTCTTATATTTTTGTTTTGCAGATGATCTTAGTATCTCCCTCAATAACCTAATATTGCATGTACACTAATTTCCTGTAGTTTCGTCACAGATGATGTTACGTGTACACTAATATTACATATCATCCATGTCTGCACCGATGTTCAGCGAAGAGTTCTTTTGCAGGTATACATATTGGATCGCATTTTATTTAGTGTATTCAATACTTTTTGTATAGATGCTATATTCTTTTAAGTTAATTATTCGTTAATTGTTATTATAGACATCACCCGTAAGTGTTACACTAAATGGTATTACCTGTAGCTACTGATATGGGGATAACCCTCTTTTAGTAGTATAACGTTTCGTGCCATTGCTTACGTTGTACACGCACACGCACACACGCGCCCCCTAACCCGCCCCCTCCCATCTTTCCCACTCACATACGCACACATGCGCACACGAACACACACACACACACGCACACATGCTCCCCCTTCCCGTCCCCTCCACCTTCCCTACTCACACGCACACACACAAACACACACACACGCGCCCCCTGTCCGTCCCCTCTCCCCTTTCCCACTCACACATGCGCACACAAACACACAAACACACTCGCACTACATATATGCATATGCATATATGCACTGCATATATGCATATGCATATATGCATACCTGCCCGTCCCCTCCCCCCTTCCCCACTCACACACGCACACACTCACACTGCATATATGCAGGTCACGTATCAGGTCTTATGTTATTAGAAATCTTCTAATCTGATGATTAATCTCCAAATATGCAAGTCACGAATACATTAGTCCATGATGCCAGAGCTCCATTATGCATATATGGTTGAAGACCCATTCTTAGTCTTGGAAAAAAATTGGTATGAATTTTTTACTTTGGGTAGTATATGATTATATAATGATGTATACATTAAACAATGGGAATGCTCATGAGCATACACACCTTTATCTTCCAAAGTATACCAATCTCACACACACACACACACACACACACACATATATATATATATACTAGCGTATACCCGTGCCAAAAGGCACGATGCAATTTTCCAAAGTACGTAATCGCGAAACGACGATAATTTTTCAAAGTACGTAATAGTGAAACGCAAAAATTTCGAATTGTAATTTTAAAACAATGTCAAATAGTCCAATAACATTCAAATAGTCTAGATTCATCAAATAAATTCACATATAATACGAAATATACAATATTCATCCACCGAATTCACATTATCTAAAAAAAACAAAGTGTCAAATTTTTCAAAAAATTGGACATAATCTCCTTTGTTTATGCAACTATCCACCTTGCTTAACAAATTACAAATAATCCAACATCCAAATTGTCTAAATTCTTCAAACAAATTCACATATAAAATGAAATATACAATATTCACCAATCAAATCAACTGTGTTTAAAAAAACAAAGTGTCAATTTTTAAAAAAAATTGGGCATATTTTCCTTTGTTTATTGGACTATCCACCCTATTTAAGGGTAACAAAAAATCCAACAAATTAAAAAAAAACTCCCAAATTCGCAGATGGGAGCTAAAAGGCAGGGAAAGGAGAATATGTGGGACTTCCTCAAAATGTCTGTGACATTGTGCTTCTGGATTAGATGCTACTACTGCTGTCTTCCCATCCTTCTTCCCACCTCTAGCCATGATCACTCTCTCCCTCTCGATTTTCTGTACGATTTGACAAACAATAAACATAATTAATCAGTTTCTCGAACAAAAATAGAGTCACATAAGTAAATATACAATCACATCCAAATTGTCTAAATTCGAGATTGATTCAACCGGATCCAATTGGATTACCTCTTTTATAAAAAAAATGCAGTTTCGAGTTTAATCCCAACATATTTGGTCTACAAATAAAACAACTAACAATATTAGGAAGAAGGAACTATTTTAATAATTGCATATGCATATATGCGAGTGCATATATGCAGTGCGTGTGTGCATGTTTGTGTGTGTGCGCGTGTGCGTGAGTGGGAAAAGGGTGAGGGGATGGGCAGGGGCGCGTGTGTGCGTGTGTGCATGTTTATGTGTGCACGTGTGAGCGTGTGTGAGTGGGGAAGGGGGACGGGACTGGCAGGGGGCGCGTGTGTGCATGCATGTGCGTGTGTGCATGTGCGTGCATGTGTGTGTGTGTGTTTGTGTGTGTGCGTGTGTGAGTGGGGAATGGGGGAGGGGGCGGGGCATGTATGCATATATGCATATATTCAGTGAGAGTGTGTGTGTGTGTGTTTGTGTGCGCGTGTGAGTGGGAAAGGGGGGAGGGGACGGACAGGGGGCACGTGTGTGCATGTTTGTGTGTGTGCGTGTGTGAGTGGGGAAGGGGGGAGGGGACAGGAAGGGGGAGCATGTGTGCGTGTGTGTGTGTGTGTTTTTGTGCGCAAGTGTGCGTGCGAGTGGGTAAGGGGGAGGGGAGGGGGCAGGGGGCGCGAGTGTGCGTGTGTGTGTTTGTGTCCGTGTGTGTGTGTGCGTGTGTGCGTGTGAGTGGGAAAGGGGTGAGGGGATGGGCAGGGGTGCGTGTGTGCATTTTTGTGTGAGCGGGTAAGGGGGAGGGGACGGGCAAGGGGCGCATGTGTGCATGTGTGTGTGTATGTGCATGTGTGAGTGGGGAAGGGGGGAGGGGGCGGGGCATGTATGCATATATGCAATCTGCATATATGCATATATGCAGTGAGAGTGTGTGCGCGTGTGAGTGGGAAAGGGGGGAGGGGACGGACAGGGGGCGTGTGTGTGCGTGATTGTGTGTGTGCATGTGTGAGTGGGGAATGGGGGAGGGGACGGGAAGGGGGAGCATATGTGTGTGTGTGCGTGTGTGCATGTTTGTTTGTGTGCGCATGTGAGTGGGAAAGGGGGAGGGGATGGGCAGGGGGCGCGTGTGTGCATGTGTGTGTGTGCGTGTGTGTGTGTGTGCGCGCGTGTGTGAGTGGAGAAGGGGGGAGGGGGAGGGGCATGTATGCATATATGCAATCTGCATATATGCATATGCATATATGCAGTGAGAGTGTGTGTGTGTGTGTGTGTGTGCGCGCGCGCGTGTGAGTGGGAAAGGGGGAGGGGACGGACAGGGGGCGCGTGTGTGCATGATTGTGTGTGTGCGTGTGTGAGTGGGGAATGGGGGAGGGGATGGGAAGGGGGAGCTTGTGTGCGTGTGTGTGTGTGTTTATGTACGCATGTGTGCGTGTGTGAGTGGGGAAGGGGGGAGCGGACGGAGAAGGTGGCGTGAGTGTGCGTGTGTGTGTTTGTGTCCTCGTGGGTGCATGTGTGAGTTGGGAAGGGGGGAAGGGACGGGCAGGGGGCGCGTGTGTGCGTGTGTGAGTGCTGCACTGCATATATATGCATATGCATATGCATATATATGCTGCAACACATATATATGCAGATATATGCAGATTGAATATATATGTTGCTACATATATATGTTGTGCAGCATATATATGCAGATGCATCAAAATTGTGAGCCCCTACTATCGGCCCTAAAAATTTACCTCAAATCCCATCTCAGAGGCTATAGTTTTCATTCCCTTAATATTACTCACAAAAAGCTTTCTGAAATTACCTCGACAGTTTGTAGCTGTAACTGAGGCTTTTGAGGAAGAAATTCATCATCAATTTCCTCACCTCCATTGGTCTTGACAACATCAACATCATCACCAAAAGAGCCAGCCGAGTACAACTTTGCCACATATTCAATGAATGCTACCACCAATTGTTGCTGTCAGATCCCAAATAAAAACAAAACATGAATCAATTACAATCACTAATTCAATCACCAATCCGTAACAATAAATATTAATTAATAACTGCACGACTTCATAATGCTTAACGTAGCTAGTTGAATAATGTTCCACAGTAACTCGCACATGAAACAATAAGGTTAGTATAGTGTTGAAATGAATGACAAATAATGAAAAATAGTTCTAGATTTCAGTGAACTTTGGCTCATCAACTACAAAATAGACTTGAAAAGTATGATAAATTTTTTTATAACTATTGGAAGCAATAAACCATAAGGACCACCATATTTTAACAATCCTAACTTTGATTACTATTGCAAGCCATAAACCATATGGAACACCATATTTTAACAATCCTAGTTATAAATAGGAACCAATTTGAATTCACAAAAACATTGCCACACAGGACACTACCTGAATATCAACTACCAAGTGTGATTAGAACTACATGACGCTTTAGGAGAACTTGCTGCAACAATCCAAGAACCATAATGAAAACGCATATCTACCAGACTTGCAAAACTTAACAGAAAAAGAAAATCAGAAATACCAACTAACATTTGAAAAATCAGTCTAAACTATGGCATCGTGGAGGGATCAGGAAGGTTCAATTGAGGGGGATTAAGTGACTAAATGAGGGAACGTTATCAAAATGATAGCAAATACAACCACGAATATGATAAGAACTCGCAAACCTGTGAATAATATGGTAAACTGAACAGGTCAAGAGTTTTTGAAATAGTAAAATTGGTGATTCTAAGAACACTAAAATAATGAAATCATTATGTTAAACAAAATTATGGCACTGGAAAAAGAAATGAATCATATCCTCACACAATAAAATAAAATGTTGGCCTCATTTTCAAGGGAAAAAAGTCTTGCTTGTGATTCTGAAATTTTCACAACAAAAAGGGCACCATTGGATTTCTGGAGTATCTTTCTTCCCCACTGTACAGAAGTTCAAACCAATATCCATATATTTTAGTTGATCCCTGGTATACAACCGATCCATGTTATAATTCATTCTTATTCATAAGGTATATGATAAGTCCCGAATAACTCATTGTATAAGAGAGATTTTAGAACATTGAACCAAAAAAAGTTAATGAAAATTGTACAAAACAAAGTCAATCCAAGCAACATATACCAACCTCAACAAACAACTTAAATGTATGCTTTTTATTAGTAGTGAGAAGAAAATGCAACATGAGGATTAAGTACTGAGCAGTAGGATCTCTAAAGAACGATCGGAGTTTTTTCAGTGACCTTAATAATATTTTGAAATTGTAAAACTTAGCATAGGTGACGCAAACTTACGACAATATTAAGTCCAAATTGGGTTGAGGGGCCATGAATTCTAAATGATACATGTATAAGTGGTCCTATAAATTATAGATGTATCATGATGGAAGATAAAGGTGTGTATGCTCATGATCATGCCCATTGTTTAATGTATACATCATTATATAACCATATACTACCCAAAGTAAAAAATTCATACCAATTTTTTTCCAAGACTAAGAATGGGTCTTCAACCATATATGCATAATGGAGCTCTGGCATCATGGGCTAATGTATTCGTGACTTGCATATTTGGAGATTAATCTTCAGATTAGAAGATTTCTAATAACATAACACCCAATACGTGACCTGCATATATGCAGTGCGAGTGTGTGCGTGTGTGAGTGGGGAAGGGGGGAGGGGACGGGCAGGTATGCATATATGCATATGCATATATGTAGTGGCAATTTTTGTTTGTGTGTTTGTGTGCGCATGTGTGAGTGGGAAAGGGGAGAGGGGACGGACAGGGGGCGCGTGTGTGTGTGTTTGTGTGTGCGCGTGTGTGAGTAGGGAAGGGGGAGCATGTGTGCATGTGTGTGTGTGTTCGTGTGCGCATGTGTGCATGTGTGAGTGGGGAAGAGAGGAGGGGGAGGGTTAGGGGGCGCATGTGTGCGTGCGCGTGTACAACGTAAGCAATGGCACGAAACGTTATACTACTAAAAGAGGGTTATCCCCATATCAGTAGCTACAGGTAATACCATTTAGTGTAACACTTACGGGTGATGTTTATAATAAAAATCAACGAATAATTAACTTAAAAGAATATAGCATCTATAATAAAAGTATTGAATACACTAAATAAAATGCGATCCAATATGTGTACCTGCAAAAAAACTCTTCGCTTTACATCACTGCAGACATGGATGATATGCAATATTAGTGTACACATAACATCCTCTGTGATGAAACTACATGAAATTAGTGAACATGCAATATTAGGTTATTGAGGGAGATACTAAGATCATCTGCCAAACAAAAATATAAGAAACACGTTAAAGTTAAAAAACATTGATCATAGAAACAAATTTAAGATAACTAATTTTTACAAAACTTAAAGCTTCAGTACCCTTTCTTCGTTGTAACTCCCTCATGTTAACAACTCCATTTCTCTCATTCTCTTCATGTAGGTAATCTGAGTTGTTTAACTGGTGTAAGAACTATGCAACAACACAGACAAAGTACACCAATATTATCAAACTGAACATCACATCAAAACCAAAACAAAAGTCATATCTTACCTCTCACCGGTGGCAGCAGCAGCAATCAGGGAAGGAGGAAAGCTCGATGGGCAGCAGCTGGCATCGGCAGGCAGCATGGCTGCATCGGCAGGGTGTGTCCGTGTGGAGTTATGCATAATCAAGATTGATCAACAGTTGTACATTGGACATGAATATGCACCTATTTTGTATGTTCAATATATATAAATAGTGGTTTCATTGTTAATGTTATTCAAATTGATTATGCATGCTGTTCAAATTTCATGGTTGAACCATGAATTTATTAAGCTTCATTATTCAACTTTAAAACACCTATTTGGACATGAATATGCACCTTAGATGTCCAAATTGATTATCTCCAAATTGATTATGAAATTTCGTATGTCCAAATTGATTATTCAAGAAACTTGTGGATGAATATAAATTTCATGGTTGAGCCGTGAAATTTGAAATTTGGAACAGCATGCACCTATTTGGACTTGGACATCAATATGCACCTATGTGAACGGTAAGCGGGATGAAATTTCAATCAATTTTAGTTCATAGATTTAAACCCCGAATTTATATTCCTTATCAAAACAAAATTGATGAATGTAAAAAAAATAAAGTAAA
The DNA here is from genome assembly GCA_949130495.1 of Sambucus nigra. NCBI lineage: Eukaryota > Viridiplantae > Streptophyta > Magnoliopsida > Dipsacales > Adoxaceae > Sambucus > Sambucus nigra. The sequence continues at coordinate 431,045,753 of OX422220.1, read as the reverse complement.
AAGAAATTTACTTACTGGCCTGAAAATCTCATAAGCTCAAGTCAAACCAAAAATAATTGGTCGTTGATAATGTACAATCATCGGTCACGATTTACACCAATTTACTCTTGAAGTGATCACGGAGAAAATTTTTGCCATCTTAGGTAGCCATTTAAGGACAGAAAACCTGGAAATCACCACTTTTCAATACATTATATACGAAACCAAACTAAAATTCAAACTCAGTAGTACTATTATTACAAACCAAATTCAATTCATTGTTCTGAAAACACAAAAAATAACTATGATCACCTCTGCTCCTAAATTAATCAATATCTAAATCAATCACATATGCGGAATAAAATATGAAGATCAGGGGATGCATAAAAAAGTATGTACAAAATATGCCGAACAAAATATGCCGAACAAAATAGAGGTCATACCATGTTAGTACCTGAAAAAACTAAAGAAATTAACAAACGATACCTATATCGACTTGAACTTCAAATATCCCCTAAAAATCAAACACACATTGTTGTTTCTTGATAAATCTGGAATCAAGAACCCAAAAAAATATAATTAAAACCCTAACAACAGCACTCTGAAATTGCTTGAATGAGATATATCAACAATGTGTGTTTCAATTAACAATGTGTGTTAATTAACAATATATCAACAATGTAGTTTATTAACAATGTGTTATGCAAAATCGAAAAAAGAAAATACCTAAAAACCCAAATGGCAGCGTCAGCGTGAAGAGGGGGAGGGGGCGGCAGCGGCAGGGTGAAGAGGAGGAGGGGGCGGAAGCGACATCGTGAAGAGGAGGAGGGGCGGAGGGAGAGAGGATAGGGAGTGGAGCATGGTTCGTTAGAGGTATATAGTGAGGAGAGGGGTAGAGGCGGCAGCGTGAACAGGAGGAGGGGGAGGGTAGGGTTTGGGGAAGCCTTGGATGAGAGAGACGCGTGAGGGTGAGAGTGACCGTGTGCGTAAGTTTTAGGGGGGAGAGTGGAGAGAATGTATGCAGGACCGAGGGTTTCATGTGTGAAATGATAGTCTTCTAAAAATACCCCAATTTTTGAATTTTAGGATGAGTTTAATAAGGAAAAAAATGGGGGGAAATCAAATAATTGAGGGGTAAGTTGGTAAAAAAGAAAGGGAGGTGATCTGAACGATTAAAATGTGTAAAAATGTGTAAGGTGGTGGCACACATCTTGACCGTTAAAATGTGTACACAATTCAAAAACTTCCCTAACTTATTATATATATATATATATATATATATATATATATATATATATATATATATATATCTTTTTATATACGTTATGTGCTGAGGGCCTAATGAATCCCGACGATCAACATTTGCAGGTAATAGTGTATCGGGGGGTTCCTTGTTTGGATTTCGCTTCGCGAGACACTCCATGAACGAACGTAGCGCAATGTTGGGAATGGGGAGAAGTTTATCCCTTAGTACTCGAGTCTATGAGGATCTTAGAAAATCGGAGAAATAGATTAGTTAGGCAGGGAAGCTTGACTAGGTTGTTCAAAAGGTATGCGATAAGTGTGCACTACTAGAAGAGGGGTGAGGGTATCTCATGGGAGTGCGGTACCAATTTAAATATGAGATAAATCATATTTTAAAAATATGGCATTTATGTACTTGCAAAATATTTTCAAACTCAGGCTCTGGCCCATTTCTCTATTTTCTCGTCTCTTGCTATATATATATATATATATATATATATATATATATATATATATATATATATATATTTGTAGGTGTCTAGACACAGGGATGCCTGGATGATGATCCTTTTAAGTCAGACGTTGTTGCAGCAGTTGTGGATGCATGTAGGTTTATTTTTATACGCTTCTATTCTTGTGATCCAGATAGGAAGCATTGTGGTGACACTCGGGCCGAAAGCCCAATTGTACTCATTTATACTTGTATAACCTTTTAGTGTGGCATTTGATTTGGTTGTATTATGTTGAGCCAAGTGTTAGGTTATTTTATTTCATTTCACCTTCATATATATAAACTGTGTGAATGTTTTGTTTAAATAGTTTGATTAAAAAGATTAGTTAATTAAAATTTTAATTCCAGCCTAATAGGTTATTAGTAATTAAATTGGTTTTCGACAGTGATGCTAAGAATGAACCATATGAGACTCCTGTTTTAATTTGGTACAGGATTGATCACCCGGTATTTTATTAGACGGGGTGTCACAATTACGAGCACAATGGAGAATAATCGTTTTCAGCTGACACTCAAAAAGGACCAATACAAGGTCGAATTAAATTGTTTAATAAAGGAAGTTAAAGACTTCTCCTCAGCCAAGGAGATAATATATGATAAAGGCTACACTGAGGACTTTGGGGATGCTAAGCACCAATTGTCCTTCATCTAGAAGTCTAACTTCAAGAAAGGATGAGATGATGCCTTGGTGAGGACAAATTTCCCTGCAAATTCAGAATTCTTTAGCAAGAAAAATCTAGGTTGTTCACCAAAGGTTGATAAGGAGTCCACCACATGTACCCTGATTGATTAGAGTGATGATATTGCTTTCAAGAGCAAGGACCCAGATATCGAGGATTGGATGAAGAGCAAAGGAACTTAGTCCAGGACTGATTAATCTCATATTTGGTGTTATTAATAAAAAAAACTTTTTTATGCGTGAGAATTGTAATATTGTCTAATGGCTTAATATTTCTCCACTTCTTACTTTCGATCGTCTGCAAATTTTGTAGAGGTCATTCCTTCTTTTTTCTGGAAACTTAGATGTCCTCCTTGATTGGGATGCAAGTTAAAAGATATCGTAAAGTAATTAAAGGATTTAGGTACCCATGTGAAGGATGAGGTGATTTCCTTGGAGTCCCAACTAGCCGGGGAAAAGGGCATTGGAGATGTTTGGGCCCTTATCCAAACTGAAAATAATTAACTTAAAAAAATTATTTGAATTAGAGGACGACAGCTGAAGAGCCCATGTTATGATGATGGGCCTCAGTCGTGATATTATAAATCCATGTTATCTGTTCAGAAAATGTCCCTGAGTAGCATGATAGACTGGTTATAAAGAAAGTGGGGCGGATGCCCCTTCTAGGCTGAAGGAAGTGAAGGGAATGGCTTATAAGCATAGTTGGATGAATGTCTTAAGAGTACTAAACTTTCCCAAGGACTCTCCACTTTGGTATATGTACCACATTGATTGTCCGACTTATTATCATCCACCCTTTGGTAGTGAAAAGGACCGAGCGCTATTAGATGTTGTTGCTCTTCAGCTAGCCAATAATTATCCATCTTCTCACAATAGTGATGCTGAGTTCCAAAAAGACCCTAATGACAACCGATGAAGAGCTATTACCTCTATTATTGTCAGCCGATCATAATATGTTCATATATTTTTACTTGTGCATTTATAAATGATATTTATGTAACATGTGACTTTTATTACAATAAGTTGTCTATTTAATATCAATGTTGTGGACTTTTATATTCCGTTATGTTAGTCATGTATTTTATTTTCTTATCTTACCTTTTAGGTTGTGTTGTCACACTACCTTAGTCCTAGAATATAAAATAGTAAAAGTTCACCTGGGATAAGGTTTATCCAACCGTTCAAGATTTTATGGGTTAATTCAGTGCTTAGAGGTCCCCTATAAGTCTTTTGCTTGCCTGAGAAATTCATGAGATCTTTGTGTCTCCTATTACGAAGACCTAGAGACCTTAGGTTTAATTGTAATTAACAAATTTGTAATTATAATTAATCAACGGTAACGTTGATTGACACTTCGATCGTTAATGAAAAATGCGAGCCTACCATTTTGGAACAATGATAAGTAATTACATGTAACAACCCATCTTTTTTAGAGACAATTAAATTCCATAATTAAATATAAATTGGAGATTTGGAGAAATTCTCGAAATAGTGATTTTTGGGATTTTCGAGGATTTGATGATTTTCCATGGATGTCGTAATTACTTTTGGGACTATATAGGTCACAATAATTTAATTCTATGTCGCCGTGGAGAAAATTGACAAAAGGTCAGATTTTAAATTGAAAAACCTGCATTTAATTTTATGGGTTAGAATAGTGATTTGCGGTCAAGTACCTCGGATGGGAATCTTGACTGCACCGTGAGTCTCAAAATGTCCGAGATAGTCGGAAAGAGTGTCCGATTGTCGAAACTAAGTTTCGGGGGATTTTAGAGTTAAATGGGCCCGTAATTGAGTAAACGAGTCGTTTTTGGGTTTTAAGGGTTAAAACTATTTTTCTCCTTATAAAAGGAGGGAGAGAGGGAGAAAAAGATAATAGAAGAGAGAAAAGAGAGAGAAGAGAGAGAGGAGGAAGAAAAAGAGGAGAAAAGGGGAGATTCCGGCCAACCTCCACAAGATTCGGCTCGAGGTCGTCGGATTATATCCACAAGGCAAGTGTTTACTTGCTTTATTTACTTTTTGCATAAATATCTCATATCTTAGTTTGGTATAAACAAACCCTAAAGATTTTGGGTCGGGTATTCGTGAATAAAACGGGTCTTCGGGAGTTAAAACGAATAAACCCCTAAAATTTTATAATTAAAGAAACTTAGGTTTTAACCTAAATTAACTGGTGGTTTAGGGTTCTAGGATGTTTAGAAACCTTAATATATGTGTATTTGTATCTGGTTGAGGTTGTAGGACGTTGGGTGAGGCGGCAAAATCTTGGGAGAAGCTTTAATGGCCAAAATCGTCTCGGAGAAGACGATGAATAGTAGGACCTGCGTGTTAACCGAATCGATTCGGCTCTTGATCAAAAAATTAAAGTTGTAGATCTCTTCAACACGGTTGCGTGGGTGCCGACTGCGTATTTTTCTGATTTTTTTTGGATTTATAGTGATTTTTCTACGGAAAGTTGTCCGAGATCGAAATAGTTATCATAAACTAACGCTATGATTATTTGGAGATAAATATTAGGGGTTCCCAAAAAGAGTGTTAGGACCTCTAAAGGGCTTGAGGAGATATGAAAACTTTGGGTTCGTTGTAATGAATCCGAGTTATAATTTAAATGGAGATTGAATTGAGTTTGGGGTTTTTGGGATATATATAAAGCCCTAAGCATAATTGGAATTTTCGGACAAGCCGAATCGATTCGGACAGGCCGAATCAATTTGATAAGATACAGTTTGAAAGTAGAACCATTTCGAATCGATTCGGACAGGCCGAATCGATTCGGTGGACAGCGGATCGATTCGGACAGGCCGAATCGATTCGGTCCTGGCTGATTTTTGAAGTTTTCTCCTCTTAAGTTTAGGGAGACTTAATGTATTGTTTTGGAGACTATTATTAAGAGTTTCTAATTGGAATATTAGGACTCCTAGATGATGATTTGAGGAGGTTAGAGTGTGATCCGGGGTATGGAGTTAAATAATTCTTTGGGATAAGAGACATTCGAGTTTATGTATAAGTCCTTAAATGAGAATAATGTATTTATTAGAATCAAAGTGAGGAAATACTTTGGGTTTAGTATCATGCGAATATGAATGCATGATTATGATTCTTTGAGAGAATCTTTAGGATTACTGGTCATCGTTAGATGGTTTGGCAATCATGGCCATTTATATATATTCGGGGAGGAATATATGGTATATATATATATATATATACTAGGTGATTAAAGTATATATGATATGATGTAAATGATTTTTGAAAATATATAGATGAATATTTTCAAAATGGAAAAGAAATGATTTTTCATAATTAATAAATTATGGTTACCACACCTCCCTAAATCGCAATCATAAGGGAAGTTACGTGCGTATGGTGGTGCCCCCTGGCTAATGAATGCAGGGTGGATATAGTCCTATAGGCCATATGAGCGATTATTGTTTACTGCGCTGGTTAGGAGATTCTGGGTGTGGTCTTGACTTTCCCGCAGGCATATGGCCGCTTCCCGACGTTGGTAGGTTCCAAGGTTGTCTTGTTTGATAGGACCTGGAAGATGATAGCCATTTAGGGGCGCGTCCAGTGGGGAAACCCGGAGGGGCGGTCTTAGTTTTATTAAAGCAATTTATGATAATAAATTGGCTTTAATTTACATTTCCTGAGTATAAAAAGGGAAATGGGATAAAGGTTTTGTCTTCGGTAACACTCCCGGATGGAAGAAGGGATGTGGAAGCATATGGTATGATCAAAGCATTTTTATGATAATGGAAATGGCTTTGAATACATTTCTTGAGTGTAAAAGGGGAAATGGGATGATATAAAACGAAAAAGCATTTTTATGATGATAAAACTGGATTTTAAAAGTATATGATTTGTTAAAGAAATTCATGATAATGAATTGGCTTTATATTTACAGTTCCTGAGTATAAAAAGGGAAATGGAATGTTTTGAGAAAATGAAAGTATTGATAAATACTTGATATATGAATCCTCAGTCCGGGAGATAGATCCAGATGTTTATGGTAAAATGAATATATATGGATGAATCGAGTACCGATGGTCTAATGGATCCCGACGATCGACCTTGCCGCATAGTAGTGTATCAGGGGGTTTCTTGTTTGGATTTCGCTTTGCGAGACACCCCACGCACGAATATGGCAATGTATTGAGACTAGGGAGAAGATTCATCCTTAGTGCTCTTATATTGATATTTATTATATGATGTAAATATATATAGATATATATATTATGTACTGAGGGACTGGAGGATCTCGACGATCGACCGTGCCGTGTAGTAGTGTATCGGGGGGGTTCCTTGTTTGGATTTCTCTTTGAGAGACACCCCACGCACGAACATGGCATAGCGTTGAGACTGGGGTGAAGTTTAGCCCTTAGTACATTGATTGGACTATCTAGGGTTAATAGTGGTTTGGTGATAGACTAGTTTAGCAGGGTAGCTTGACTAGGATGTTTAGATGGATGCGCTAGGAGTGCACTGTTAGTGGAGAGGTGAGGGGTATCTCATGGGAGTGCGATACCAAACTTAAATATGAGATAAAACCTTTTCTAAAAATAAGGCGTTTATGCACTTGCTAAATATTTTCAAAACTCGAGCTCTGACCTGTTTATCTACTTTTCCTTTCTTCCTATATAAATATATATATATTATATAGGTGTCCAGACACAGGGACGCCTGGATGGCACTTCTTTCGAGTCAGACGTCGGCTGTAGCAGCTGTGGATGCGTGCAGGATTTTCAGTAGACGCTTCCATTCTTGTACTCTAGATAGGAGGTATTGTATACACATTCGAGCCAATGGTCCAATTGCATTTATTTATTCTTTGAGTACAACATTCGATATGGTTGTATATTTTGATCGAGTGTTCGGTTATTTTATTTCATTTCAGTTTCATTTCCGCAAAGCTGTGTGGATGTGTTATTTATAGTTGTTAAAAAGAGTAGTAAAGTAAAATTTTGACACCGGCCTAATAGGTTATTAGTAATTAAATGGATTTTCGACAGTGATGCTAAGAATGATCCATATGAGACTCCTGTTATAATTTGATATATGAGTGATCGCCCGGTATTTTATTAGGCGGGGTGTCACAGATGGTATCACAGCATCAGGTTATAGTGTCCTTAGGAATCTGTGCCGACCTACTACGCTTTTAGCGTTGCTCTCGATTTGATATAGAGCCTTAGGATTAGGATTGTTGATTTCTCTTGTGAGATTTCGTTCTCCTGCCACAGTATAAGATTATGTAAATCATTTGTGCGCTCGTTCGAGAATCATGTGCGGGGCTTGGATGGTGGCAGGAGGTGGGGGTTAGTTGGAGCTATAAGGTTGAAGCTTGTAGTGGAATTTCCTTCTAACGAAGAAATTATGAGGACCAATAAGATGATTGTAAGGAGCAGGGTAAAGTGGTTATTATGAGTTTTACCTCAATGAAGGAGGTATATTTAGTGTGGCTAGATAAAGTCGCGGTATTAGTTAGCCCTAGACTCGTGTGTGTAATTTGAGTTATGGCGGTCACGATAACATGATATCATGTATGTTCATGTGTTTTTCGCGATAGCGGAATTTTATTTTCCTTCATTCGCCATAAAGGCAGGTGTTGATATATTGTTTGGGATACTCGTTTTATATGTCTATACGAGTATGGTGATATGGTGAGCATATTATGTTATTGATATTTTCAGAGCGATAGTAGGCTAATGATGGCAAGACTATCGTGTCCATGGTTCCTGGAGGGAATGGGTTAATGTTGCGATTTCTCACCTGGATACAGGTTGAGTTCGCCTTTATTGTTATGGGTTGATGGAACTTCGATGAGCAGAGGTTTCATTATTATGATTGGAGTATATGGCGACCTTATAGATATGATTTAAGGCCGCATGATTATTGTTGATCTGATGATAAAGCTCATTACTGATTGCGCAAGGACTTAAAATTAGTGCGAGCGAAGGGTGGTATGACTCTTAGTTAGAGATAGGAGTACAAACCACCTTTTTGTTGGATTAGGGGATATGGATATCCCGGTTGCATGTTGAAATAACGGAACTCCATAACCAACAAAAGTCAAGTGTCAATGTGTGGAGGGGTTCCTTGTTTGGATTTCTCTTTGCGAGACACTCCACACATGACTCTTAACGGAGTCGGGAGTGGAGAGATGTTATAGGATGCAAGGATGTTGGTTTTGTGTGAAGGTCTTATAGTGTGGATGAACCACTATAGGCTATGAGCCACATGATGTTGATATACTTATGGAAATATTGTGCTATGGAAAAGAACTAAAGTGGTCCCCTCGCCACAAGAGGGTGGGTGAGGTAGGACTTAGAGAAATTGATTTAAGGATAAGAATCAGGCCTTAATGAAAAGTCAAACTTTGATGAAATATGTTTCGGGTATTATGTTCGTGACACTTTTACAGAAAGTGGGCACTTTGATTCGTTAGGTTTCCTTCCATATGGGCGGAAGGATAAGATAGTAAAAATGCGTTCATAGGTTAGCCTAGTAGGATTTAGGATGTCCCGCTAGTGTGCCTTAGGTCGCTATATCTCGATGACCGACTACGCGAGGGAGTACTGTAACGGGAGGGTTCCTTATTTGGATTTCGCATTGGCGAGACGTCCCACGCATGAAACCAAGCAAATGTCGGGAGTTGAGAGAGGCCTTGGGCACTAGGGATATACTTAGGATTACACTCGTTTCACGTAGGTAGGATGATGCTTAGGCCTTAGTATTGTTAGGATGTAAGTTTAGTATAGTTAGTGGTGCCGAGGTTAGGAGAATTGAATTTCGCGGGTTTGGAGGACCCATAGTTGAGTATTACACCGATGAAAGGAGACCCTTATTGGGAGAGAGCGTTGCGTATCAGAAGTTCACAATGGTTGTGCAGATGTGAACAGGTTAGAAAGGTGTATGGGCACCTTAGCGAGTTAGTTTATATACCTCCTGAAGCAGAAGGGGCGCAGTCTATAAAGTTAAAGTTTATGCCGGGAGGCACTAGAAATGATGAGTGCAATGTATTGGAGTCACTTTACAACCGTGGTAGCCGTATGGTATATGGTTGGGAACCATTGGGTTAGTATAGTTCCCCTTTCATATATTAGGATTAGGAGCGATTCTAGGATTTGCGGTATAGGTTGTATCTGAATTTCGAGGACGAAATTCCGTTGTAAGGGGGGGATTATGTAACAACCCGTCCTTTTTGGAGACAATTAAATCCCATAATTAAATATAAATTGGAGATTTGGAGAATTTCTCGAAATAGTGATTTTTGGGATTTTTGGGATTTTCGATGATTTTCCATGGATGTTGTGATTACTTTTCAGACTATATAGGTCGCAATAATTTAATTCTATGTCGCCGTGGAGAAAATTGACAAAAAGGTCAGATTTTAAATTGAAAAACCCGCATTTAATTTTATGGGTTAGAATAGTGATTTGTGGTCAAGTACCTCAGATGGGAATCTCGACAGTGCCATGAGTCTCGGAATGTCCGAGATAATCGGAAAAGAGTGTCCGATTGTCGAAACTAAGTTTCAGAGCCTTTTAGAGTTAAATGGGCTCGTAATTGATTAAACGAGTCATTTTTGGGTTTTAAGGGTTAAAACTCTTTTTCTCCTTATAAAAGGAGGGAGAGAGGGAGAAAAAGATAAGAGAAGAGAGAAAAGAGAGAGAAGAGAGAGAGGAGGAAGAAAAAAAGGGGAAAAGGGGAGATTCCGGCCAACTTTCGTGGGATTCGGCTCGAGGTCGTCGGATTATATCCACGAGGAAAGTGTTTACATGTTTTATTTACTTTTTGCATAAATATCTGATATCGTAGATTGGTATAAACAAACCCTAAATATTTTGGGTCAGGTATTCGTGAATAAAACGGGTTTTCGGGAGTTAAAACAAATAAACCCCTAAAATTTTATAATTAAAGAAACTTAGGTTTTAACCTAAATTAATTGGTGGTTTAGGGTTCTAGGATGTTTAGAACCCTTAATATATGTGTATTTGTAATTGGTTGAGGTTGTAGGACGTTGGGTGAGGCGGCAAAAGCTTGGGAGAAGCTTTAATGGCCGAAACCATCTCAGAGAAAATAATGAATAGTAGGACCTGCGTGTTAACCGAATCGATTCGGCCAGGACGAATCGATTTGGATCTTGGTCAAAAAATTAAAGTTGTAGATCTCTTTGAAGCGGTCGCGTGGGCGCCAACCACGTATTTTTCTGATTTTTTTTGGATTTATAGTGATTTTTCTACGGAAATAGTTATCATAAACTAACGCTAGGATTATTTGGAGATAAATATTGGCGGTTCCCAAAAGGAGTGTTAGGACCTCTAAAGGGAATGATGAGATATGAAAACTTTGGGTTCGTTGTAATGAATCCGAGTTATAATTTAAATGGAGATTGAATTGAGTTTGGGGTTTTTGGGACATATATAAAGCCCTAAGCAGAATTGGGATTTTTGGACAAGCCGAATCGATTCGGACAGGACGAATCAATTCGGTAAGAGACAGTTTGAAAGTAGAACCATTTCGAATCGATTCGGATAGGTCGAATCGATTCGGTCCTAGCTGATTTTTGAGGTTTTCTCCTTTTAAGTTTAGGCAGACTTAATGTATGGTTTTGGAGACTATTATTAAGAGTTTCTAAATGGAATATTAGGACTCCTAGATGATGATTTTAGGAGGTTAGAGTGTGATCCGGGGTATGGAGTTAATTAATTCTTTGGGATAAGAGAGATTCGTATTTATGTATAAGTCCTTAAATGAGAATAAGGTATTTATTAGAATCAAAGTGAGGAAATACTTTGGGTTTAGTATCATGCGAATATGAATGCATGATTATGATTCTTTGAGAGAATCTTTGGGATTACTGGTCATCGTTAGATGGTTTGACAATTATGGCCATTTATATATATTCGGGGTGGAATATATGGTATATATATACTAGGTGATTAAAGTATATATGATATGATGTAAATGATTTTTGAAAATATATAGATGAATATTTTCAAAATGGAAAAGAAATGATTTTTCATAATTAATAAATTATGGTTACACCCCCCCCCCCCTAAATCTCTATCATAAGGGAAGTTGCGTGTGTATGGTGATGCCCCCTGGCTAATGAATGCAGGGTGGATATAGTCCTATAGGCCATATGAGCGATTATTATTTACTGCGCTGGTTAGGAGATTCTGGGTGTGGTCTTAACTTTCCTGCAGGCACATGGCTGCTTTCCGACGTTGGTAGGTTCCCAGTTTGTCTTGTTTGATAGGCCCAGGAAGATGATGGCCATTTAGGGACGTGTCTAGTGGGGAAACCCGGAGGGGCAGTCTTAACCAATTTATGATAATAAATTGGCTTTAATTTACATTTCCTGAGTATAAAAAGGGAAATGGGATAAAGGTTTTGTCTTCGGTAACACTCTCGGATGGAAGAAGGGATGTGGAAGCATATGGTATGATAAAAGCATTTTTATGATAATGGAAATGGCTCTGAATACATTTCCTGAGTGTAAAAAGGGAAATGGGATGATATAAAACGAAAAATCATTTTTATGATGATAAAATTGGCTTTTACAAGTATATGATTTGTTAAAGCAATTCATGATAACGAATTGGATTTATATTTACATTTCCTGAGTATAAAAAGGGAAATGGAATGTTTTGAGAAAATGAAAGTATTGATAAATACTTGATATATGAATCCTCAGTCCGGGAGATAGATCCGGATGTTTATAATAAAATGAATATATATGGATGAATCGAGTACCGAGGGTCTAATGGATCCCGACGATCGACCTTGCCGCATAGTAGTGTATCGGGGGGTTCCTTGTTTAGATTTCTCTTTGCGAGACACCCCACGCACTAATATGGCAATGTGTTGAGACTAGGGAGAAGTTTCATCCTTAGTGCTCTTATATTGATATTTATTATATGATGTAAATATATATAGATATATATATTCTGTACTGAGGGACTGGCGGATCTCGACGATCAACCGTGCCGCGTAGTAGTGCATCGGGGAGGTTGCTTGTTTGGATTTCGCTTTGCGAGACACCCCACGCACGAACATGGCATAGCGTTGAGACTGGGGTGAAGTTTAGCCCTTAGTACATTGCTTGGACTATCTAGGGTTGATAATGGTTAGGTGATAGACTAGTTTAGCAGGGTAGCTTGACTAGGATGTTTAGAAGGATGCGCTAGGAGTGCATTGTTAGTGGAGAGGTGAGGGGTATCTCATGGGAGTGCGATACCAAACTTAAATATGAGATAAAACCTTTTTCTAAAAATAAGGCATTTATGCACTTGCTAAATATGTTCAAAACTCAGGCTCTGACCCGTTTATCTACTTTTCCTTTCTTGATATATATATATATATATATATTATATAGGTGTCCAGACACATGGACGCCTGGATGGAACTTCTTTCTACACTTGAATGGTTCCTCCTAGTTAGGTCCTAACATGTTGTCCAAAAATTTAACACTATCGAGGACTTTTCTGAGAACATAATCTCTAACATGGAATTTCTTTGGATTGAACCCCTTATTGTATCACTTAGTTAACTTCTGTTGGTAGCAGGTCAGTTTTATCACGACATGTTCCAACCATTCTTCAGCTAGGTTAATTTTGGCGCTCATATCTTTTTCGTCAAACTTTTTTCGATAATGATAATCCTCATGGTTGGCAGACTAGCTTCCAGGGGAATTACAACTTTTATATTATAAGTTGGAGTGAAGGGAGTTTTCCTAGAAGGTCTCCATGGCATAGTGCTATATGCCAAGAGAATGTGAGGAAGCTCATCTACCCAAGATCCTTTTTCTCTATCTAGCCTCTTTGTCAAGCGGTCGATCATGGTTTTGTGGGAAGCCTCTGCTTGGACATTACTTACAGAGTAGGCCATAAAACTAAAATGGTGTTTAACTCCATGGCCATTATAAAAACTTTGGAAAAGTCCACTTTTAGACTGCGTTTTGTTATTCATAATGATTGTCTTGGGTACCCTAAAGAGAGTCATGATGTTCCTGTTGATGAATATGATCATATTAATATCTCTAATGTTCACCAGTGGATCTGCTTCAATCCAGTTCGTGAAATAATCTTTGTCGACTAGTAAGTACTTGCGATTTCCTGACGCGGTTAGGGGTGGCCTTCCCTTACTGTGCGAATGGACATGAACAAGCTAGTGAATTTAGGTCACTGGCTGGTTAGAGCATGTGATAAAACTTTTGACACTTTTCACACTTCTGGGCGTAAGTGTTTACATCTTTCTGTATGTGTCGCCACCAGTAGACTTATTTAATTTCTCGAGAACTAAGAGACCTTCCTCTTACATGGCTCCCTCAAATCCTATTGTGTAGCTCGAAGAGAACTTGGTCGACGTCTTTTTTATGCACACACTGAAGGAAATGGTTTTTGAAGGATTTTCTATAGATTTTTTTTTCCAGGTCCAAGGTAGTATCATGCATCTTTTACCCTAACTTGATGAATTTGTTTTCTTTTGGTCGCCAATGTATCGTTCTATATATAAGCAATTATTGGATCCATCCAGCTCGTACCTTTTTTCTACGGTGAGAAGGTGTTTGATGACCACTGTCTTCATGATGCTAAGCTTGTTTAGGAATTCCATATCAATTGTTCTCCTTAGATTTGAGTCCACTGCTGAGCTTAGGGTTGTTAAGGCATCGATGTGGGTGTTATGCACTCGGGGGAACTGTCGGATGTGAACTTCCTCAAATTTTGATATTAATTCTTGAACCACTTGTAGGTACACTGCTATGCTCTCATCCCTGGCGTTGAAGTCTCTAGTGACTTAGTTGGACAAAAACATTGAATTTCAATACACTTTAAGGTGGTTTGCCCCAACAAGTGAGACTTACTTAGTCCATCTATGAAGGCTTCGTACTCAACTTAATTTTTGAAGGTTTCAAAGATTAGCCTGAATCCTTGCTCAATTATGGCATTCACTAGCGTTATGAAAACAATCCCTACACCATCCTCTTTATAGTTAGTGGCACCATCTACATACAATATCTAATTCCCAAATTTATTAAATCGACGATATTTCAACTGGTTGGCGACTTATTGGTCAGTAAGGGCTTCCTCTCCAAAAAATTCAGCTATGAAATCATCCAACACCTGCCCCTTCATAGTTATTCTTGGAAGTTTTTGCAATGTATATTTATTTTTATTATCTTCAAGAGTTTTAAAATATTTTCTCTAATGTCCAAAAAATTCAAATTTTCTTAAATCTCAATTTTTAAATGATTTATTCTATAAATTTCATTTTTAACAACTTTTATGTATTGTATAGACAGAAATACTCTCATGTTCATTGCATATGACCCACTTTCTGTCAAAACAATTAACGGTCTTAACGTTAAGAGGTTATTTAAAGTCATTTTGAAAGTTCAGGAGGTTAGATCATGAAAATAAAAGTTCGGGTGGTGAAGTGACAAGGGGGTTAAGTTCAAGGGGTATGTATAACTAACCCTTTTTTAACTAATCAAAAACTAAATCGTAAACATTGTTTTCAAAAAATTGTGCATGATTCAATCGATACATACGTGGTAAACTATTTCACATTTATATTTATTTTTATTGGTCACGAAACTATAATATATTATAGAAATTATACATAAATATTATTTAATACAATGTGGTTCTCGTGAAATTTGAAATGTTGTGCGGAAGATTTTGTCGTGGCATCCCAAATGTCTTGAACACTTTCAATATTCCATAAATCTTGGAGTTGATTCTTTTTTAGTTGGAGTAAAATTAACCTTTGGGTGAATCATCCTATGAAGCTCGGAATGTAGGTCTCATAATGGATTGTTTTTTTTTTGGATTTGTGTTGTGTATTATTAGTTTCGTGTTAATTGAGGTCACCCATACTAGGCATCTTCTCATCATATATAGTTAGTTTCATGACATGTCAGGTTCATATCATGCTTAAGTTTTGTTTTCGTCACTTATGATGTATGCATACCATGCATAGTCGGATTTATGTCACTCATTTATATAATTATGTATAACGATCAAACCTGTTAACCATCTACCCTTTTAAGACTATACCTAAAGTTGATAACTTTATGTTGTGTAACTGTCATATTAACAAATCGTCACTCTTTGGGGACGCCGCCCTGTACAGTCAAAGTTTCTATTTTACCCCCTCTCAAATATGCAATTTTTATATCTTTTAAAATTGAAATTTCACTTAGTTACACTTACTCTTTTCATCTACCATAATCGAACATGTATGTACGGAAAACATCAACAATTTTAACCAAAACTCAATTCAATATTACTTCATTCTAACTTACAAAACAAATTAGAGTGACAGTGTGTAGGTTTAGAAGGGTAGATTTGTTGGAAATTATTTTATTTTAGTATAATAAAAAATTTAATTGAGTGAAAATTAAATTTAAAATTATTTTTGATAGACACAATGGTTTGTAAAAAAAAATTTCCATTAAAGAAAGATTGTGACTATTAATGAAAGGGTGTGTCTATTCAAAAAGAATGTCTACCTTTATATAAATGAAACACCCCTCTTTCATTCTCTACAATTTTAATTTTAGAGAGTCTATTCTATGTCATTGTTTCCTTCCCTTCTTGAGTCAATCCATGAGAGAGTACAACATAGAATTTGGATTCACTGGTACTTTACATATTGAAGTGTAGCTTATATAAAGACGAAAACATCGTTATATCTTGGGAGACAGACGTTCATCAAACTTTGGGCCCGATGAGGGGACGTGTGACACCCTGTCTATTTTAACTGCGGGTGACTAGTCCTTCATTAAAACAAACAGGAATCTCATATGGTTCATTCTTAGCATCACTGTAAAAAAATGTTTTAATTACTAATCACCTATGTTAAATTAAGGTGGTGTCAAATTTTATCTTTCATTATTACAACATCAAGCGTATATAAATGAATATATGAAAGTAACTAAACCATCCACACAATAATAATCTGAACAATCACATGACAAATATATAAATAACATGACCGAATAAGCCATGAGTACGCAAACAAATTCAACTACAAGTCTGACGTAATAAAACTAAGTTTGAATATAGTCTGATAAATAAACTGAAGAACTATATAGTCTGAAGGGACAACATTCCCGAATGAAATATTAAAGAATCTCACATGTAAAAATGAATGAGCTGAAGTGCATAAAGAAACTCCTCCAAGCCTCCATAAGTGCTACAGCTACACATCCCTGGATAGAATCGTCAAGCCTAGCATCCCTATGGCTGGACACCTAAAAGGTTTTGAAAATATCTTGACATAGGTCAGATATCAAGAAAACAATGTGAAAATATTTTGCAACTGTTTAAATGACTATTTAAATCAGTTATTAGATACACATGTTAATTCCACGTACAATCCCTTGAGATCCTTTCCTCTCAACTAATGTGCACGCCTAACATAACCTATCTAGATATGCTACCTATCCCAACTAGATAACGTATCTAATTACCCTTAATAGGTCAAGATCCCTCGTCTCATACATACGACTCGCTACCACAGGATCAATAATTAATATTACTCATGTATTATTATTGAGTTATTCAATTAAGTTTCTCTACTTAATTACTTTTAGATGTACATAATCTATCAGTTCGACTATTACACATAAGTAGATATATCACACTTGTATAAAATTATCACGCATATAATATATACAACTATAGCATCCTAATAATGGTCCCTCGTAATGATGGCATAATCTGCTATCAAGTCTAACACCCCGTAATTCTAAGAAGTAATAATTTAATTATTTTTGTGAGAAATAAAATTTATTTAAATTGGAGAATTTTAAATTTATAATTTGGAGAGTTTATTTGAATTAGAGGAATTATTTAAATTTGGCAAATTTGTATTTAATTATTCATATTGTTGTTGTGTCGCATTTTTAAGGTCGAAAATTAGAGGATGTTATAAAGTATTTCGGATGACAATTCTAAGTGCATGGTTGACTCCGAATAGGTCGAGTTAGTAAAAAAAGAGTACATGTCAGTAGTAATCGGCTCTCCTGGCATTTTAAGCATAACTGGGCCCACACGGGGGTGTTCGGGTCATTTGAGCTCGGCCCATAAGCCTAAAAATGGGATTACGTATAATTAACCTACGTCTAAGTGTGTGAATGACAGAAAACACCATTCTAAACCTATGAGTTTGAGAGAAAACTAGAGAGAAATTCGGGATCAATTGGGAATCTTTGGGAGACAAATCGAGAGAGGAATTCAATGTTCTTGTTGAAATTAACACCTTTTCCAAAGGATCAGACACTACGAACCAAAATTCAAGTGGTTAATTTTCCGTAATTGTAACTATGTGATAACCAATTCAAATTATGGTGATGTGTAAGACCACATCAATTTTCGAGTGGGTTGTCGAGGAGAAAAACGGGTTTTCGACTTGTTAAATTGTGATGCGTGAATTGATGATTCAATTGATGTTATATGGTTATTCTAGGTAGTTAGAATTTCCAACTATAGCAAGAATCCATGTTTGATATGAACTATGTAGTCTATGGAACAAATTTTGGATTAACGATTTGAAATTTACCGGAGAACCCCATTTTAGGAATTTTGAGATTTTGTATGAATTAATGATACTAAAACAGTTAGAAGATGATTGGGACTTGTTTCAGGAATAAATGTTTGGTGAAAAGAAATAATTAAGGGTGGAAATTAGAGGATTAAAACCTTGAAAACTCAGTAATGGACAAAGTAGAGTCGGAGAATAAGAAGACCTGATCGATCGATCGACGGTCCATATTTTTGGACAGTTCGTGATTGTTTATATATGGGAGAACTAATTACATAATTATTTCTAGCGTATTTATTCGAGGAAAAATAAATCCGGGGACTTATTCCTAGAATTTTGAGGAGAGATAATTGGGACTAGTAGAGTGGTAAAATATGTGGAACATAATGGATAATTTTTGGTAAGATTCATAAGTATTTAATTTACGGGCTGAGTGAAAATGTCTTGGTATCTTAGTGGAGTGACGCTACTTAATTAAATTAATTAAGGTGAAATTAATTAATTACCATTTGGTGAATAGACTCTGGTATTCCAGGTTAGTGCTACGGGTTTCTGGCACAGGATAATCGGTGTATTTAAATTATAGATATGCGGTGATGTGTAGTATATGTATATTTGGAATTTATAAATATTGGTGTGAATAATATTTATAGGAATGAATACCCCTCTAGTGATATCAGAGGAGGTTGCGCAATGTGGGTGAATCCCTTGGCTTAAGGAGGAGGGAGACTATAATGCCCAAGTTATAATCGTCCAGTTATGGGTGAGAAGTCTTGGGTATGATTCGTTCTCACTTTCATGTAGTAATTATAACCGTCTCCACTAAGCTGGTATTTTCACCACGTTTATGATGGAGTCCGACTCGGGGTGATCGGGTTAGAGTGGGATACCTGGAGTGATAGAATTTAAAAGAAAGCATCCGATGAGTTATTACTCGAGAGGATGGATATATACATATGGCATATATGTGAATGTTGTAGTTTGGATATGTATATAATGGTGTAAATAATTATATACGGGAAATATTACAGAGTGTAAGTGTAATTATTTTATATAACTTGTGTAAAGGTTATATGGTTTTATTTAAAAAGGGGATTAATTAAGTTCATGTGAGAACTAACTTATAAATCATGAATAATAGTACTCAGTCTAGAGTAGTGTGTAAAGGGGGGATTATAACAAGACTAGTTAGACAGGGTAGTATGGCTAGGTGAGTTATAAGGAAAGAGATAGGTGTGTACATTAGTGGAGGGGTGATTATGTCCTCAAGAGAGTGTGGCACTAACCTAAATATCGAGAGCATTCATTCATTTTAAATTCCTGCATTTTAATTCACTTGTTAAATATTTTCAAAATGTTTTGGGTTCTAACTCTTGCTATAAAAAACATTTTCATAACCTTTTAGGCGACCAGCAACAGGGACACCAAACTTGATATCTATTCTAGGGACACGTAGCTGCAGCAGATGTGGATGCTAGCAGGAGTTTAGATTAGACGCTTCATTTCTTCATTCCTAGATTAAGGATTTATTCTCAGTCATAGTTCATGTAGGCATGTTGCCCACTTACTTTCAGATTCAATTTTAGGATTATTTTATTTATTGTTTTTTATTATTTGGTTTGGAATTTTAGCTGATGGTTTATTCATTAAGTCTTTTATTAATTATTTAGTTTGTTTTAGTTTCAAATGGTGTGATTGATTTAGTTTATATTTTTGCATGGTGTGTTTATTTGATTAAAAAGATAAAATTTGACACCAGCCTTTTGAATACTAGGTGGTTAGTAATGTTCTAAAACATTTCGACTGTGATGCTAAGAATGAACCAGATGACATTCTTGTTTAATTTGATATAGGACTGATCACCTGGTATTTTATTAAGTGTGGTGTCGCAGAGGGTATCAGAGCATCAGGTTCTAGTGTTCTTAGGATCTATGTGGGTTTTCACATTTCGGCTTAGCGTTATTTGATGTAGAGCCGTATGATTGGGTTGTTGTATTCTTGTACATATGTGTATTTACATTCTTCTGCCGATTACTTTATATTTTTTGGCAAACTCCTACAATTCGATTCTCATTTGAGAATCCACCTAGGAGAGAGCAGGCAGCTAGGTCAGCAACAAGAGATGAGACTATGGAGGCTCATCAAGAGCCAGAGATAACACAACCACCGCCAGAAATGATTTCGACTACAGAGGTAACCAAAATAGTGGCGCAGGTAATAAACGCGCTGATGGCCACAATGGCACGATACTTTCCATGGAATTAGCCACAGTCGTTAATGGCACCAGACTTTCAGGCCCGCCAGGGACCGTTAGAGTGGTAGAGGGTAAGGGATACATTTCAGAAGGGCCACCCATAAGCGTTTCAGGGGAAGTCAAAGTTTATTGTGGCATGCCAGTGGAAGAGAGATATACAGCGTCACCTACGCATGGTAGGTTGAAGTGAGGCGAAGAAGAAAATACTAGACACTTTTAGGTTAGTAAGGGCAGCGCTACAGTGGTGGGAGTAGATTACCACGGTGGAGGAGAGAGAGATAATGACTATTGTCGAGTTTTGGGTGCGGTTCAACCGCAAGTATTTTTTGTTAACAATTGAGGCCGAGATGAGGAGGAAATTCAGGGAGGTGGCTCAGGGAGACCCTACAGTGGATGAGTACGAGGAAGAGTTCACTTGTTAGGCAAATTTTGTACTGAATGAGGTGAGAAATGAAGAAAGAAAGAAGGTAAAGTCCATGAATGAGGTAATCCCGCATTGGCAGCCTATACGGACTTCATCAATGCAACACTCATACACTATCAGGATCATCGCTTCCACATGAAGGAGAGCAAGAGAGGATTTGAACCTAGTTATCTGGGAAAGGCAGGAGGGGAAGTGCCAGTCGGTCCTCCCAACAGCAGACAATGGGACATCAGGGACAGGATTCCAGACAGGGGAATCAGGCCAAATGAATTAGGTCTGGGGGATATCGACCGGATGGACAGTATTTTCGACAAGGCTGACAAGGAGAGGATCAGTGGTAGGAAAATTTTTCTAGGAAGTGTTCCATTTGTGGAGAAGAGGGTCACATGAAGAGAAATTGACCTAAGCGAGGCAGGGGGAAAATACATGACGAGGTTCTGGATGTACAACCACTACAACAATCTGTGGGTCAGTTCAAAAGAGAGAATTTTAACCAGGAACCCAAGGATCAGACAATGCAGCTAGAGTATGGAGGTAATTATATTTTTATCATATGAGCATGGATTATGTTTTTGGTGGAAGTGGGGGCATCACACCGTAAAAATTATTTTCACTAGAGTTCGCGGGTAAGTCGGATTTAGTGGGTTCACTAGATTTATTAGTCATATTATATATATTTAGAATTACCGTGGGGTAATGGGGTTCTTTAGTGTTAACCACGAGACACTGGGTTGGAGTACACTAAGGGGATCTTGGAATTATGCGAGAGGTTACTACTTTTGAGAATTTTGGGAGTAGGGTAGATGATTTTTCCCAAGTTGTGGCTGGTTAGAGATGAATTTGAACTACAGTGGATAGTGATAGTAAGTCTTTGTGTTAATTGTACTAGGATGTGGATGATTTCTTATAAGTGTCACCTGAGAGGGAGTCTAGCCTATATATATATATATATATGTGTGTGTGTGTGTGTGTGTGTGTGTGTGTGTGTGTTTATATGTTGTGTTGTGTGATATGATGGACAAATAAGAATGTCTTGTGAAGTTTTATTTTTCCCGAGGAGTAGGGGCGTTTATTGATGAGATTCAGGGGTGGATAAGCTTATTTTCGAGCAGGGTGATATAGTTGGGTTTCATTTTGCGTAAGGAAACTAGTGATAGTAAGGGCTCGATATTGCATATTGTCTTTCCTAGCATAAGAGTGGGTGTGTATGATTTTGTGTCAAGAGATGAGTATTTGGGGGTGCGTGCTATGGTCTGAGGGCCTAATGGATCTCAACGACTAATAATGTTAGGTAGTAGTGTATCGGGGGGGTTCCTTGTTTAGATTTCACTTTGCGAGATGTCCCACACATGAAACGTAGCGCAACGTTGGAAGTGGGGAGATGTTTGGTCATTAGTACATGGGTTGGGTACCTCGGTTATTTTACATGTATGTAGTTATAACTATTTGAAGTTATACTGCAATTTCAGGCTGGAAGAAGTCGGGTATTATTTGTGCGATTGAGCACGGATACAGGGTCCATGGGCACCCTGGTTAACTAATTTAATTTCAAAATAATTCGTGATTACAAGTGGTAGATATAGGTTTAGTGATCTTCTGGGTAGGTGACTTGAGAGCTAGTTGAGGTTTGGAGTACTAGGATTAACTTAATCTCGAGGACGAAATTCCTTTGCGAGGGGGTAAGTATGTAACACCCCGTAATTCTGAGGACTAAGAATTTAATTATTTTTGGGAGAAATAAAATCTATTTAAATTGGAGAATTATAAATTTATAATTTGGAGAGTTTATTTGAATTGGAGGAATTATTTAAATTTGGCGAATTTCGATTTCTGATTATTGCTGTGTCGTATTTTTGAGGTCGGAAATTAGAGGATGTTATAAATTATTTCGAATGATAATTCTAAGTGCATGTTAGACTCCAGATAGGTTGAGATAGTCGGAAAAGAGTACATGGGGGTAGTAATCGGGTCTCGGGGCATTTTTAGGCATAATCGGGCTCATACGGGAATGTTCGGGTCATTTGGGCTTAACCCATAAGCCTAAAAATGGGATTAGGTATAATTAACCTCAGTCTAAGTGTGTGAACGAAAAAAAACACCTTTCTAAACCTAAGAGTTTGAAAGAAAACTAGAGAGCAATTGGGAATCAATTGGGAGTCTTTAGGAGATAAATTAAGAGAGGAATTCAGTGTTCTTGTTGAAATCAACACCTTCTCCAGAGGATCAGACACTACAAAACAAAAGGGAAGTGGTTAATTTTCTGTAATTGTAACTATATGATAATCAGTTCATATTATGATGATGTGTAAAATCAAATCTATTTTCGGGTGGGTTTTCGAGGAGAAAAATAGGTTTTCGACTAGTTAAATCGTGATGTGTGAATTGGTGATTCAGTGGATGTTATAGGGATATTCTAGCTAGTTAGAATGTCTAAATATAGCAGGAATCCATGTTAGATATGAACTATGTAGTCTGTGGAACAAAATTTTGATTAACGACTCGAAATTTACCAGAGAAACTCATTTTAGGAATTGTGAGATTTTGTATAAATCAACGATACTAAAACAATTAGAAGATGATTGAGACTTGTTTTAGGAGTAAATGCTTGGTGAAAAAATATCGCTAAGGGTGGAAATTAGAGGATTAAAATCTTGTGAACTCATTAATGGACTAAGTAGTGTTAGAAATGAAGACGACTTGATCGATCAATCGATCGATGGAAAGGATCGATCGATCGACGGTCCAGATTTTTGGGCTGTCCGGCCAGATTGTTTATATATGGGAGACTTAATTTCATAATTGTTTCTAGCGAAGGGAAAAATAAATCCGAGGACTTATTCCTAGGAATTTGAGGAAAGACAAATGGGACCAGTAGAGTGGAAAAATGTGTGGCACATAATGGATAATTTTGGGTAAGACTCATAAGTATTTAATTTACGGGCTGAGTTAAAATGTCTGGGTATCTTAGTTGAGTCACGCTACTTAATTAAGTTAATTGAGGTTAAATTAATTATTTACCTGTCGGGGAATAGACTCGGGTATTCCAAGTTAGTGCTACGGGTTTCTAGCAGGGGATAACAGGTGTATTTAAAATATAGTTATGCGGTGATGTCTAGTATATGTATATTTGGAATTTATAAATATTGGTGTGAATAATATTTATATGAACACATACCCCTCTAGTTCTATCATAGGAAGTTGCGCGATGTGCATGAATCCCTTGGCTTAAGGAGCAGGGAGACTATAGTCCCCAGGTTATAATAGTTCAGATTATGGGTGAGAAGTGTTGGGTATGATTCGTTTTCACTTTCAGGTAGGAATTATAACCACCTCAACTATGCTGGTATTTTCACCAAGTTCGTGAGAGAGTACAACTTGGGTGACCGGGTTAGAATGAGATACCTGGAGTGATATCATTTTAGAGAAAGGAACCGATGAGTTATTACTCGAGAGGATGGACATATACATATGGCATATATGTGAATGTTATAGTATGGATACATATATAATGGTGTAAATAATTATATGCGAGCAATATTATAGAGTGTAAATGTAATTATGTTATACAACTTGTGTAACGGTTATATGTTTTTTTTAAAAGGGGATTAATTAAGTTAATGTGAGAACCAACTTATTAATCACAAATAATAGTACTCGAGCTAGAGTAGTGTGTTAAGGGGGAATTGTAGCAAGACAAGTTAGACGGGGTAGTATGGCTAGGTGAGTTATAAGCAAAGCGATAGGTGTGCATATTAGTGGAGGGGTGAGCATGTACTCAAGAGAGAAGGACAGTAGCCTAATTATGGAGAGCATTCATTCATTTTAAATTGGTGCATTTTAATTCACTTGATAAATATTTTCAAAATATTTTGGGTTCCAACCCTTACTATAAAAAAATATTTTCAAAACTTTTTAGGTGTCCAGCCACAGGGACGCCAGCTTGATATGTATTCCATGGGCACACATCTGCGACACATGTGAATGGTAGCAGGAATTTGGATTAGGCGCTTCATTTCTTTGTTCCAAGATTAGGTATTTGTTCTCAGTCATAGTTCATGTAGAGCATGTTGCCTAGTTAATTTAAGATTCAGTTTTTGAATTATTTTATTTATTGTTAGATATTATTTGGTTTGGTTTTTTGGCCGGTGGTTTATTCGGTAAGTCTTTTATTAATTATTCAGTTTGTTTCACTTCTGGATAGTGTGATTGGTTTATTTTATATTTTTTCCTGTTGTGTTCATTTAATTAAAAAGATAAAATTTGACACCAGCCTTTTGAATACTGGGTGGTTAATAATGTTTTCAAAAAATTTCGACAATGATGCTAAGAATGAACTAGATGAGATTCCTGTTTAATTTGATATAGGATTGATCACCCGATATTTTATTAGGCGGTGTGTCACATCAAGTCCCTGTACTCACGTACCAAATCAAGGACTAATATTTCGGCATGTCTCCTCGAACCCCAAATCAATTAACATACAATGGAGGCAAACATGGTTCTAAGCCTTTGGGATATTCACATACCTAACGTACCCCACTGACATGTCAGTCCACTAATACACACATATAGTGAGTGCAAAACCCCCCCATTTTCTCACGTAAAGGCTCGCCAGGAACGATACACCAGAGATGGGGCTTATCAATTAATTAATACCATTCTCAACACCAACGTAAAATAAATTATATATTAAAGGCCATAATTGGATTTTAAATCAACATTTCGAGAATAAGTATATAAAACCAAACCAACATAAAGTGCATGATAAATTTGACATAAAAGTAAGTATCACTACCTAATAGAATGTAAATAAATAAATCTTGGGATTATTATCATACAAGTGTCTCAAATAAATAACTATGACTGCAAAAGCACCGAATCTAGAGTCAATAATCTGAAAAACTGATAAGTACGAGAGATCGCAAGGCTGGTACAACAACAGTCCCTCTATCCCTATCTAGAAACAACTTGGGGGGGGGGGGAATTTAAATTTGGGTAAGAGCCCGAGGTGAACTTAATCAATTTTAGATGCAATAGTACAATTAATGCAAAATAAACATCCTCCCTTTCCCCACTCGCATGCATATAACATCTCACCCCTCAACTAAGTGAGATATTATCCGCATCCCAATAAGTCCCAAATAATAACTATGACAACGTGTCAAATTTATAATAATTAATTTGTCGATAATTGAATGCTTAAGTGTATCGACTACGTCTAATTTTCAAAACCTATAATATTCCAGTCTCATAAGTTTCACATAAATGGCATAAAAATCTATTATACGCGTTAAAGAATAAAAGTTGTAGTTTACGTACACATTCTTAAACATTTCAATTTATCTCATATAAAGTCCGAGTATATATATATATATATATATATATATATATATATATATATATATATATATTTGACACACAAATGCATTTACCATTGGTGTCTAGTTCGTACTCTATTGGCAAGTATGGAGTAATCACTTGTCCTAAGCGGACATCACAAAATACACATAAGTTGGCGGAGGTCCCTACGCAGGATACTTGTTCACGGTCCATACCCAGTGATGACACAGGCTGGGTCAACGTCAACACTTGGCTCTCATTGATGGTGCCTCCACGTAGTACCTATATGACCTAGACAATCGCCAAGCCCACGTGGTACTTGGTCCAAATGCATGAACCCATAAGCCGATAGGACAGTCCATGAACATTGTTATGTCCACACAAATACATATAAGTACATATTATTGTCTCATATAATATGTATTGGTAACTACTCCATAATTACCATAGGGGATTACCATGTAAGATTCATAGTTTCTCATTTATAAATATTTTACCATCTAGTTAATTAATAATTCCCTCCATTAAATAATTACTTAACCTAGTAGTTAATTGTATTTTCTCCTATCTAATGTGGGTACATTTGTATTTTTTTTTTATAAATTATTTATTGTCCTAAAAACGGTTTTACCCACTCGCTTGGAATCATAAAAATACTCATAACCAAACCCCCAGACCAAATCACGAAAGAAAATAATTTTCAAACATCCCCTTATGTCGCTCGAACGAGGGCCCACAATGCTCGAACGACCCCTTCATCTTCTTTACCATGTTGTTTCACCATTTATGTTTTTTCCATCTTCAAACTCAAACCCAAAAACGCATATACAGAGATGATATACTCAACCTAGAAATCAAACCCAAAATGCATGTAGTCAAACCCCAAAATAATATATGTTAATGATCTTAACGATTGAAACATTCTCTAGATTCTAATCCTATTTAATTTCTAATATGGGGCATCCATTGTGGGATTTATATATGAATTTTAGTCCACATATTAACAGTAATGTCCTCCACATCAAATAGTCAATACGTCCCCAATTAACTACTAAAAATCCTGGGGGATCTGGCCTAAATTTTAAGATTTCGATACCTAAATTTCTGGGACAAATTCTATATTAAATTCAATCCTCTACATGCATAGAATATTTATTGATCATCAAATTATTCGTATCAAACCTAAATCCTAGAAATTTTAGGTTCATTAAATTGAATCAATAAAATACATTGAAAATTTAAATGAAGCAAGAAAATTCTTGCCTTAATAAATTCGTAGAAGAAGCCCATTGATTCCTTGCCTTTTTACACCCTTTTGGTTATTCTCCTTTTCCCTCTTGGTAGGAGTTACGTTTAGTTTTTTTTTTAATAATAGTAGGGGAGTGGTTTAGCCCCACCTAAACACTAAATAAATGCTAAATCCCGAGTTGGGCTTGAAAACCTATTTTTGGACACCCAAATGGACCCGAATCCGTATCCAAACTAGCCTGAAAGTTACCTAACCTCTATACCATTGATCGGAACCATTTCTAAAGATTTGAAACACCAAAACTAGCGTCTAGCGCTTCCTAAAATGCCTCTCAATTAGTTCTACTCCACATAGACATTTTTATTATGTTTAATCGACATGCGCCGTATATTTATTTATATGTGATTTATTTTTCACTAGCAAGCACATTATGTCAAATTGAGTTTTATATTTATATAACCATGAATAAATATTTGTTTGAAAATTAAGTTTTTGCTCATTTAATTTAAATTCTCCCAATTTCTTTTTTTCTCAAAATAAATTTAAAATCATTAAATTTATTTATGTCGTAATATCTTATTCTGAAATTACGGGGTATTACATTCTCCTCCACTTATAACGGAATTCCATCCTTGGAATTCGCTAAATCCCAACCTTATACTTGTATTCGCGTTATAACACCCAATTAGTCCATACACATATCCCATGAGATAAAAGAAAAGGCTCACTTATGCCCGTCATAGCATCACTTGGGTGTTCATATATTCCACATTATATGTATACACACATAACATTAACAAATATGAATGACACATATACATATAATTTGTACCACCCATACCGAACATATCCATATAACGAGCTGAAAGAGCCGCTACAGCGGAATTAATGCGACTACTCAAATAAACCAATTTTAATTGTGTATCAACAAAATCAGATTTTAAAAAACCCAAGTTTTCATTTAATCCTAGAACATGCATTTAAGTGATATGGAATCATAATGAAAGAAGTTGTGACACCCCGCCTAATTAAACATTTGGTGATCAGTCCTTTATTAAATTAAAATAGGTTTCTCATCTGGTTCATTTTTAGCATCACTGTCGAAAACTTTTTAATTACCAACCACCTAAGTGACAATTTATGAGGCTGAAAATTTTTAACTTCATTTAAACATACCACAACATGCAGAACAATATATAAATCAAATACCAACATAAGAGTCTGAATATAACAACTAAGATCAAACAAAGTCTTGCCAAATAACCCATCGACCAAAAATAAACCAATAACAAACTCTAAAAATGAAAGTACTGAGGGACAAAATGTCCGTACTGAAATCTGAAATACTACACTAGATCAGAAAGTGAAAGAGGCGTATAATCAAAGCCCTGAACTATCCACCTATGTTGTAGCTTTGAAGTCCCTGGAATGAAGTCACACTTGGCGTCCCTGTGGTTGGACACCTAAAAGGTTTTGAAAAATATTTTACATAGCAAGAGTTAGTACTCAAAACATTTTGAAAGTATTTAGCAAATTATTTATTGCAGCAGAGATTAGTTATTGAATACACATGTTAGGTTTGCACACACTTCCTTTAGTTTCCTCACCTCTCATTTATAGTGCACACCTAACGTTCCATACTATAGCCTATTTAGCTACATTGCCCAATCTATTTAAACTATATTAGTCGTCTGAACTTACCTACACGTCTAAGTTCCCGTACCACCCATACAGTACCAAATTTTATTATCACGCCCCATATGTGAGTTAATTCTCGTGTAACATTTCACATATATTAGTTACTTATTTTAAAAGTTAAGTCTGACGACTTAATCTTATTCATTAGATGTTCACTATCTAATATTATAGATTTCCAATTAAGTTTTCTCCACTTAATTTACTTTTTAGATGTATACACGTCATCTAACTATCTACTACTTCACCCTAGTAGATTGTTCATATAGTATATATTTAGCACACAATATAGACTATAGGAATCATTGGCCCAATCTAATCATCGAATCCAATTCTCCCAATTTATATTTTTAGATGTATACACGTCATATAAATATCTACTATCTCACTCAAGTAGATTATTAAGCTAGTGTATATTTCACTGACAATATACACTATACGGATTATTGGCCCAGTTTAATCATCGACTCCAATTCTCCTTTAATTTACATTGGCCTGGTCTAATGATCGACTCAAATGGTAAATGTTATATAAAAGTATTGGCCCGGTCTAATCATCGACTCCAATAATATATAAGTACTGTAGGTATTTCATACAACCTAAGTACATAATTTATAGGTATTCACACAACTTAATCGTTCACATTAGTACGTAGTATGTTTCTCTAATACTCATCGTACAGTTTACGATTTCTCTCGTTATTGCATCTTCTCGAGTATTATCCCAACTCTAAGGGACCTTGTCAACCCCTTTGTATTTTCATTAGCTAAGACTAACTTACTCTACTGGTATACTTATCGTCCATCCAAAGTTCCCATAAATTATTATTTCACTATCCGATAATTTACGACATAAATTTCTCCCAATTGATTTCCGTCTTACTTCCCTTGCTAAGGCAAATCTACAAATCCTAATCAGGCCTACTGTAGTATTAATAATTCCACCAAAATCCCTTAATAAGATTATAAAAGTTTAGACAATAATCAATTAGCAGAACTAAGTCAAAAAGTGGAAAAAAATAATTTTTAGGAACCTGACCAAATACCAGATCGATCCCTTTTTTTAAAACCGAATCGATCCTGTTTTTACCGGACCAATCCCTTTTTCAAAACCGAATTGATCCTTTTTTACCAGACCGATCCCTTTTTTTTAGACCGTGTCGATTCCTTTTTACCGGACCAATCCCTTTTTTTAAACTGGATTGATCCCCTTTTCTACAATTCACCAGTCTCGTTCGTTCATGCATTTTTCTCCCATGATCTAGTACCAACCTCCATTACTCTACACCAAGGTTTCAACTAAACATTCATAACCATTTATACATGCATTAGGATAGATTCTAATGTAATTCTTTTCTCAAAACATTACAATAATCATGCAAGAAGGGATTTATTCTTTCAATCCTCTAAAACCCTATGTTTTTATATTCATCCATGATTGTTCATCAATACCCAGATTTATTTCATGGAATACAACCCATATCTTCCAATATCAATATCTCTACAGATTTTAAATCATTCTACATGCAATTTCCTACCCAACATGCATTAAATTAAAGTTTTCTTCTCAAGAATTCATCAATATCATTATATGATTGAAACCCCAATAACATGGGTGTTATAACTTCAATTAATTGCAATAGACACTTGCCTTATTCACTGAAGGGTCTGATTTCGTGGGTGAGGATGATGATTTGATCTTTCCCTCTTCAAATCTTCACTCCTTAGGTGATTCGTATACAAGAACTCTTTCAAACTTTCAAGAATCCTCCTTAAGCTTTTAGGAATGGTTCCTCACTTACTTCTAATGGTCTCTCTAAGATTTTTGTGTTAAGAAAACTAGCCCCCCCCCCCCCCCCCCCCCTTATAATCATCAGATATAAGGCTATAATTTTCGTAGGTCCTTTAACCTCTATTTTTTAAATGACCAAATTACCCTCCAAAGGTGCCAGTTTGGTCCAAAATCGACCCGTGACTCAATCAACATCCCCGGGTATACTATTTTGACTAATTCACCCCTTCCAAACCCATCGGAGACCTCTAAATTATCATTCGAATCACCTAAAAAATATTTCTCATTTTCCACCGCACCATAGTCTAATGCGCAACTCTTAGTGAGATAACATAAAATACGCCCATATCACTCGCTATGATGTATATCATATTTAACTACCAATATTTACTATTCACTCTTTGTAAATTTAAATCATATATTAATCAATCTCTATCTCTTTATTAATATTTGAATACCAAGATTATTATTCGATCACTTAATAATCATAACTAAAATTTCATCTCATTAAATTACTTCACTCACGTAATTTAAATATTAATTCACATTAAATTACTCTACTAGCGTAATTTAAATATAAATTAATATTAAATTACTCTACTCATGTAATTTAAATTAAATATATTTTCCTATTTAATTACTCAACTAATTAAATTTTAAATACGCAGAAATACGGGGTATTACATACTTTCCCCCTTACAAAGGAATTTCGTCCTTGAAATTAGAACAAGACCGGTACTAAAACTTAGGATATTTAATATCACGACATCCTATAGTACCCAAATTCAAATCATGATAACATAAGGGTCACTCCATTATACACTCGCTAGTGGTACCCACCTATCAAAAGTCTTAGTCACTGTAGCCTTAGTTTACCTGCAAGCTTTCTCAACTCATTACGTACTGATACGCTCCATTAGTCATAATGTCTCATCCAAAAAATGACACATCACACATTATACCTCTACCATGGCATTATGATAAGACGAGCCTACACTTCCCTAGTTCTATTGCTTCAATACTAATGGAAGTCCGCACATCACTAAGTAACAGCTTACCGTATCCACCCCAACACACAACTCCCATCCTGAGAGAACCACAAGGACATATAACGCTCATATCTATCCTCGAAACATCAGTTCGTGGAGACGTAAGTCTTACAACATTCAAACGTTATCCAATTCCGTTTGGGGTTACTCCACTTTTTCTAACGGACTCTAAATCACGTTCAATAGAAAGTCTAGTTATCCTCTCCATTTGGATCACCCAAAGAGTAAACGATGAGGCTTACCTTGCAAAAACCTCAAAAGTACTTTGTGCATGATGAACAACTATGAGTTATTACACACAACTCTATCAATGGTAATTTCTCTCCTTAATTACCCTTCAAGTCACCAAACGCACTACTGGCATTAACCCGCATAATTAACCACCTCTAGTTTAACTATCGACTATAGTTGATACAAAGGCCCAAAACAAATTTCCTCCCCATCACTTCTCTATAATCCCTATCAGAGGTGAGATTTCAGGATCTTATCCTGATTCACAATAATATTGGGCGGAACTTTGCACCGGTGTAATCCTTCATTTTAAGGAAAGAAAATATTTCTTAATCTCGATGAATTCATTCCACAAATTCTAGGAAATTCTTGACCTTGTCATGACTTGGCATCCCACCAATGAATTTTTTAGTCTTCTTACCTATTTCATCACTGGGAAACGCATACTTGTTACCAAGTTTATGTTTGCTCATCTCAATTCAACCTTTTTCCATCCCTGAGTGATGTAACTGGAGATAATCTCACAATGTCTCACCCAACATCAATTCCCACTTATAATATCTCACATTAAGTGGTACTATATTCACAACTTCTTTACCCGTAGTATACTAACATTCTAGTAGTGCACAATCCACTCTTTAATCATTCATTCGAGTAAGGCTCCGCTCTACTTTCTTAGAACAATTTATTATCCTCTTTATCAAGAGATATCTTTTTAAATGGCTTCCCACAGCCTTTCAACCCATTTAGGGTGTGCTAGCTCTTATTGCACATATATCCTTGGATTAATGTTTTTCTCATACGATGTTCAATCCATCATTACATTTAAACTTTAGTTGATAACTGTCCTTTAGGCATATTCTCACACATAATTCCCATGCCCTTTGTATCTCGGACGATTTTTGTAAATCCAACTAATCAGGGAGACCATACACACTCTAATTCGGCGTACTTGCACAAACACCACAAACGTCCCACACATAATAAACTTTTGTCAAAATTGGACTCGTAATTTCGGTTTGGTTATTGAACTTGGGTATTCTCAATCACCCATAATTCATAATTAATTCTCCTCAAGATTATCCCACCCATCAAATTACGGTGAGAAAAATTTTAGGGATTTTTCTAGGTACTACGGGCTCCACTTGCATCATACAATATAATAGCTCTCCGCTCAAAGCGTTTCCTCAAGACGTTCGAGTCTTTATATTCATCACTGATGCTCTGGCATCCATACACGTCTCTCTACTCCCGACGTTTATCAAGGTTCATGCATGTCTCCTCCCGTAGTGAAACCCGAGCAAGGACTTCTTCCCAGCTTACCATCACTAGCATTATCGAGAATCGAGTTCTATAAGCCTCAAATGCACAATCGGGACACTCAAATGCTATCCCCGACATGTAAATATACATCTCACTCCCACATCTCTAGAGGAGTTATATATCACTGAGCCCGCACTATCACTAGTCATTAACACTAAAGATCCTAATACTGAGCTCAATTTCTCCTCTTGACAATACATCCTTTATACTCTTAATCACATCAGTAAAGTCCCTATGCACCGGGATCAACTATAATGAAATATCTCTTCTCTCCAAAATATATGGTAATCATTCCATATGCAGCATAACATCAACCTCGTATAATACATCACTATAACGAGTAATTTATATAAAGTATCACCATTTGGTCTACACCCTCTCCCCTGTGGATGAAACCAAAGAGAACTCTGCTACAACATACTAATCTCTCAATCAAATCTTATCTAAACAAAATACCGTGACTCAGTCATATCACACCAAATTTACCTCTTTCGCTGGAGGATAAAACTCATTTTTCTACCTTGCTCTTCACTTGGCTATTTAAATGGTTCCCGGACATAACACTCTTGTTCACACTGAACTAATAACTATTTTAATCATCTTCCTTGCCAGGCAGTATGCTATGGTTCCTTTTCTCACTTAGGGTGGAGTCAAGTCACGTGGTCCTGCTTTCCACAAAATATTTCTTGATAAAATCCTTCTATCTCTCGCCACACTGGCCGTATTAAAGTTGTCCTTCTCTCGAACCTTGGCATCCTCATTTCAGATGGTTACCCTTATTATTACCTTATCTTTGATGTCCCTAAGGAACACACTGCTAGCCTTACCTGTCCCAACTGAATCCATCATCACTCGACATGAATCTAGTTATTTGAATCATTTAAATGAGTTCCCTTATGTGTCTATCCATGTGGTGTCTTATTAATACTATTATATTCATTATTACTCCCAGGCTGATTTCTTCAACATTCTTAAATCCTTTCTCATGGAAGTGCTAATATTATCTTGTAAAAGTACGATATTATCACCATTTACATTAATCAAACAAGCACAATTGTTCCCATAAATGTTGGCGATGGATACTTGTGAGCCCAGTATTCCACTAAGGACTATTTTCTCCATTGTAACTACCTCGTCTATTACAACGTTCTCCAAATAATATAAATTGTTTCTCACAGTCGGCCTTTGTCCGACCTTCATGTGATAAGTTAATAAATTTATCTCGCATCCGTTTCTGAACAAAAAGAAAAGAAAGAACTTACGATTAAACTGTACCTAGGATTCCTCAAAGGGAATAATACTCCTCTTTATAAATGGGGTGACTGTTTTCTCCCACTATCACTATGTTGTTACCTTGAGATAAGAAAATTTTACAAATATTCACATTCGAATATTTCTACACCAGACCATATGTCAGTATCTATGGATGTTCTATATCCACTTGGTTGACACACCCAACATCCGTATTTACACAAATTCTAAAGGGTTTCCCTTTCCAAAGATCCCTCAGGCTCTCTCCCAAGTTCTTCAATTCGTTCTATATATACAACCTTATGTGGGGTACCTAACTCACGTCACTACAGTGCTGCTCCTATGAGCAATATACTTTGGATTTCTTCCATCCATTTGTCTATCACCCATCATCTCTATCCCATTTTCTTATAGGTAACCCTTTTGGAAGAGTTATCCCTTAACTCTCTCTCCCCACTTAAAACTCTAGGGAAGTCTAAAATTATATCCCCATTCTCTACAACGGTGTTTGGGACACTACAATTCCCGAGTGATTAACCGACTCGTCATCTACTCAAACAATATTTATGGCGATCTCCCACACTACAAAAAAAACTGCTTTTTACTACGGTGCTCCAGCCGTCTCAAAAAGTCCTCTGGCTATCTCAAAAGCCTTTTGTGATGCCTTTTGAGACGGAAAATGGGCGTAGTATTAGACCCCCATTTTAAAAGCTTTTTAAGACGGCAGAAGCCGTCTCAAAAAGTTTTTTTGAGACGGGAAATACGCCGTCTCAAAAGGTCACTACTTATAGGACCCTTTTGAGATGGTGAAAAAGCCATCTTTTAAAGTTATTTTTAGAGGCACCAATAAACGTCCCAAAAGAGTTTTTGAGACGATAACTTAGCCATCTAAAAAAGTCCTCATTTATGGAATCCTTTTGAGACGGCAAAGAATCCGTCTTTAATAATTTTTGTGCCAAAATTAAAATTTCATCCATTCTGTAATATGCTCAATATACTTTTAAGCAAAAACATTTAAAAATAATATATAACATATTTGACATCCCATTTCAACAAATATAACACATAATCTTCCATTCAACTTAAATTATAGTCCATACAAAGATAAAATAGACAATTTCAACATTGTGACCATCACACTAAATATCTATACAAAATTTCACTTGTCTCATTAGAACAAATGCATAAAAACCAATGTATTCCTAACATAAACTAATGCAAGTAAACTTGCAATCTAGAAGCAAATGATCTCCATCAAAACGTGTCTTGCCTTGTACACAAAAGATTTCGGTCTGCAATAAAATTTATTCAGTGTCAGTTACCGTAAACAAAGAAGTAATCTTTTTTAATAATTCCTATTAATGACAATCTTTAAAAACCATATCAAATTTTTATTCCTTCGTTTTATTTACTTTTAAACACTTAATATTTTTGAAAAAATTCGGCAGAATCTCTTTTGTTTATTCATGAAAACCAATCTGTTTAAACATAAAAATCAACTCAAAAACAACTATAGAAACAACCACAACATTGTAAAAACCTAAAGAGCAAAATAGTCACAACATATATCCTACCTAATACTCCACCAAACTATATATCTCTATAAAATTTAAATTATCTCATTAGAATACATACTCACAATCTTGAAGCAAACGATCTCCATCAAAACGTGTCTTGCGTTGTCCACAAAAGATTTTGACCTGCAATAAAATTTATTCAGTGTCAGTTACCATAAACAAAGAAGTAATCTTTTTTAATAGTTCTTATTGATGACAATCTTTAAAACCCTTAGCAAATTTGTATATACTCGTTTTATTTACTTTTAAACACTTTATATTTTTAGAAAAAATTCGGCATAGTCTCCTTTATTTATTCATGAAAACCATCCTGTTTAAACATAAAAATTAAGTCAAAACAACTATAGACACAACCACAATATTTTAAACAACTAAGAGCGAAATAGTCACAACATATATCCTACCTAACACTTCATCACATAAATATATAAAAATAAAATAAAGATGTGTCATTACATATGTATGTATTCTTTTTTCCTCTATGATCCAAACATTGTATACAAGTGTTTGTGACTTACATCCTTAGAGAGGAGAGCTTCCATGCTAAATTCCATCCTAGGATTCACAGTTGACAATTTCATTGAAAGGAACTACAAATAAAGGTGAACAAGGAAATATGTTATGCAAGTCGTCAATTTTAAGTTAAAGAGTGGTGGATTTGAGGTAAATATTTAGAATTTACCTTAACCTGGTGCTGCAATGACTGCACATAATTTATAATCTCGTCCATCATAATAGCGTTCCCAGTGACCTATGGGCTAATTTAGAATTTTGTTACAGTAAATAAAATTTGGAGGTTGAATATTAGATTAGATGTTTTGCAATGACCTTGTTGCAGCTGGGTATAAGATCTTGAAGGAACGTCATCCTTTCACTAATTTTCTCTCGCCTAACCTGTTTAAGGAATAATTGTGAAATAAATGGAATGGAATAATAATGAGCAAGTGTGAGAGTATAGATAGTAGATTAGTAATTCGTACTCTCTCAGCGAGACTATGACTATAGTAATAATAATTTCAATATGTAGAACATATATTGGAATAAAATACAAATTTGGAACAAAAATATATACTAGAACATATTTGAACAACAAACATGATAGGTTTTGAAAGAACCTATCATGTTTGGAACAAAAACATATATTGGGGCAAATCTAAAATTGAAAAATAACCAAATCAAAAACCAAATCAAATTGGAACAAAATCCTATATTGGAACAAATCTGCACAAGAACTTTCACAAAGGTTCGAACCAGAACATATATTGTAACAAAATCAATAGGTTCTAAACAAAAACTAAAAAAAACATATATTGGAGCAACTTTCACAGTAGGCACATGGTCTATCTGATTTGTAACCGGTGGCAACAGCCTTATATAAGCTCGTATAGATTAAATTTATGGCCTTTATAGGCTTTTATTGTCTTAAATTGAAGTATTCTATAAGCTTAAGTTGAAGGCTTAAATTGAATTATCCATATATGCGTTCTTAGATATGGCAACAACCTTCTAAACTTATTGAACAGTCCATTGATGGCATTGCAAATTTGCAATGCTATGTAATCAAAATTTTCATTAGTGATAAATAAACACCTTAAATACTCTATGAACCAGAAAAGTTCTTTCCTTTATCCATAATATGGGCACAAGACAGTACACCCAACTTTCTAGTATACCATAATGTGTAAACCTTTAAATTATCACAAGCAGCTCAGTCCATTATAGAAAGTTAAAAAATTCAGTATAGACAGTCTTAAACAATTTATTATAGGAAATCATAAATCCATTAAAACTATTATTTAAATCTAAATGGATTTAACACAGCTAGCAACCGTCCCCTAGCCATTACGGCTGAAACAACACTGAGTAGTCCATTCACAAGCAAGGAGAAAATAGACATATCACAGTCCCATAATCCTACACCTTCTACAGCTCTCCCTGACATGGACCACTCCCAGCCATAGCTAGTGGGGAAGGATCTCAGTAAGTTCATAGAAACACAAAATTTAGCAACATTTGGTCTCGATAATACATTAGTTGCATCATCCAATTTCAACGGTGTACTAAGTATGTGTCTAATTGAACATTAAAATAATTTGGTGAAGAATTGTAGTGGGGGTAAGGGAGGTTTACTCAAATTGGAACAATGGATGATTCTATATCAATCTAAAATTTAGGAGACAATTTCAGGACACTCCATGGAGATCTTCAAAACTCAACCTTATCGATATTTGTTTGTGGTCTATGCGACTAATGGAGAATTTATCTTTCAAACCAAATGTGTTAAATAGTTTGCACATATCTTCGATTGTTGGTCTTCCCAAGGAAAACTTTCCTACAAGATCATTTTCAATTGCAAAGGCAATGTTACTTCTTTACTTTGCTGAGG
Source organism: Sambucus nigra (assembly GCA_949130495.1). NCBI lineage: Eukaryota > Viridiplantae > Streptophyta > Magnoliopsida > Dipsacales > Adoxaceae > Sambucus > Sambucus nigra. Next base: position 431,007,220 of record OX422220.1, on the reverse strand, counting down.
AAAAGAGCAGATTCTCCATTATTAAAATAAATGGCTTAGTTATTAATAGGATAATTAGTGGTAGTTTTGAGTGTAGAAGAAAATTGGGGTTTAACAAGTGGTTTTCGTTGAATTTTCAGTGAGGTTGTTTATTGATGTTTGGATTTTATCTAACCTCCAATTACGAGGAAGTCGTGTCTGAGAGTCTCAGGTAGAGGCCTAACCTAAAGTGTGTTCCACCCAAAGGCATTAAATTTCCGACTTCAATTATCTTTTCAGGGGATGAAAACCCATCTACGGTAGATTATATTGCTGGATTTATGTGTTGATGTTAGCAAGAATGAAGGTTTAAAGTTGCATTTATTTAGTTCTACAGTAGATTATATTGCTAATTCTACTTGGTTTATAAGTTTTCCACTAAAAATTATCTTAACTTGGAAAAATATGGAAGAAATATTTAATACACAATTATTTCAAACGATCATTATCATACCATGACGCAAGAAAGGTCCTCATAAAGGATAGACATAGAACATAGAGAATTAACTGCAAAATTTCATTTACAAAAATCAGAAGCTGCTGCAGATCTCAGAATGTCCTTCCCTTATTCCCCAAAATACCAGGCTATTAAGATCTTGTACTAAAACTGCAATCCATAAATACTGCAAATGACCAGTTCAATCATTTGTAGTATTATAAGGATCTCTAAAAAGGGAGTTATTTAAAAACTTAAAAGACTTCTAAGAAACTCCCAGGCCTCAATTTTACTTGTGCTAAAACAAAGCTTGAAGTTGATAAACTAGAGAGTTTTAGAATCAAGTTGGGCCTTAATGCTGCTTTTGCCAACACTAATAGTGAGATATGGTGCTTTATCAAAGAAGGTATAAACTGTGAATTTGGTTCTGCTAAGGACCAATGCATTAATTTTTCCTTTTTGATTAGTAACGACATGTTTAAGGCTAGTTTCATATATGATATGGATAGCAAGTGTTGATGTAAAAAATTAGATCACTCTAATAATTCAATTAGAGATAAATAAATTAGACAAAGAATTTTAATGTGGTTCAGCCTTATAAGAATGGCCTACGTCCACTGTTGTTTTATTGCTGAGTGTTTGGGAATTCTCGATTTGTGTTATCTCAAGAAATTCCGGTCTGGGGGTCCATTTACAATGAGGATTGTATAATGTATTTATAGCCTTGAGGCTGTAATGTGAAAGGGTAATACATTAAATGATATGCATATGAAAGGGTAATACATTTAATGCCCTCTTTGCGTGCGCGTCCAAATGATAAGCATTTAATGAACCAGTTGAACTGTTGGCTCTCTAGCTATTAATGCTTTGTTCGAGATGCAACTCGGACCGCCTGAGTTGCTCGGACCGCCTAAGCTTCTTGGTATTCAAGAGTTCCTCGGAGAGGTTTGTTCCTCGGAGTGTATGAGTTCCTCGGGGAACTATGAGTTCCTCGGGTAAGTAGTGTTCCTCGGGGAGCTAGTCTTCCTCGCTGTAGTTTTGTTCCTCGGAGCGTGGGAGTTCCTCGGAAGTGTTTGTAATTTCCATGTGTCTTCATATGATTGGTCCACGTCAGCAGATTAAATTTGGAATCAACAGAAGCCCCCAATGTTTCATAGTTCGAAATTTAAGGAGTATGGAACATTCTTTCTTGGAATATGGTAGCTTTAAATAGTCTTCCTGATTTTCAGGAACATTTCCCTTGTATTTATTTCTCTTTCCAAATTCGTAGAATCATGCTTTTTTGGACTTTTCTGCGTGCTTCGATTCCTGCGTTACTTTTCGTCTTTTTAGCCGTTGTTGCTCGCTTTGATTCCCGCGCCTATATTTAATGCTCTTTTAGCCGCCGATAACGTAATCATCCTTTTTTGTAATCATTACTTCGCCAGTTCCCAACGTAGGATATTTAAACTTCATAGACACTCCCATCGTCTTCTACCTTTTCAAATTTTCATCTTCGAGTTTTTCATTGTCTTCTACTCTCTTGTGTATTCATCTCTTCCATCGTCCGTAGTCAGCAGATCCGTTCTTTTCCTGTAAGATCTTCTTCCTTCATCTTTATTTCTTTATTCACCATGGTTTATCCTGTTGAGTCTCTTGAGAAATTTCATTCTGATTTTTCCATTCCATCTTGGGTCATCTTGGAAGAGCTTTCTGAGCCTTCTAATTATTTCAATTTGGCTGAGGGACATTGGTTCCCCAGTCTCTTTTTTGCTGAGTGTGGATTTTATTTTCCATCAAATCCTCTATGTCTGGAATTCTGTCAGTACTTTGATGTTGTTCCTGCACGAATAGCCCCCAACACATGGAGAATAGTTAATGAGGTGCATAAATTAAATCAAGTGCATGGAACTCGTATAGGAATTCCAGAAATCATGTACTGCTATAGATGGGAAGTTAATGATAATATTTATTATTTAAAAACTAGGTTTATAAATAGAGCCTTAGTAGTCAACCTCCCTGATGCCAATAGGGATTATTTTGAACACGGGGTTGTCGTAAAAAATTGGCAACCTCCTCCATTAACCGAAGATGAGGTTTACAAGGGTCCCAGATGCCCTCCTTATGGCAATGGGATAGGTTATTTTTATTTTATTTTATTTATTTTGAAATCATGTTTGTTTTGTGTTTGATAAAATGTGTCACTGATAACAATGTTTGTTTATTTGCAGTTGATAGCAAGAGAAAGTGCCCAAAAGAAACAGATGTCAATATAAGGCATTTGGGACTTATCTGGGGTCTGCATCAAAGGGTTGCCGACGAGCACATCTGGTCGGCTTCGTATCTGCTCCAGTACAAGAGCTACACAACCTCCTTCACTGCTCGTCCAGTGATCAGTGAAGCAGAGCCAGTACCAGCCTCTGCAAGTTCTTCGCCTGAATCTCATATTTCTATGAGAGAAAGGATGAAGAAAAGAAGAACCCCTGCTCTGTTTGAGAAAACCGCCTCCGGTTCTGGGGAGGTAAAAAGGATTAAGATTGATGTCCCAAAGGAGGGGACAAAGAAGACTGATGCAGCTCCTCCAGCTGCTACTGCTAAAGTCTCCAAGAAGGTTGCTGATAAGCCTGCAGTGGCTCCGAGCAGCTCTGCTTCTCCTAGAAAGGTGATTGTGATATCACCGACCAAGGATTCATCCTTGGTTGAATCTGTAATTGTTCCCCGAGGAGGCTGAAGAAAAGCTCATCGGTCAATTTGGCTGACACCACTACTCAGCCCCCAGCTGCTGGGACAGTAGTTCCCACTTTTGTCCCTCCGAGCTCTGCCATGAGCTCGGTGAAGTCCCAGACCATTCCCGAGGTCCAGGGTAATGAAGATAATCTTACTCGGGACATGGTCACTTCTTTGGCTGCTCGTCATCTTGCTTCAGTAAGTTTCTTTACTTTGAACTTTTCATATTTTCCTTTGTCATTTCTGTTTCTAACTTGCTTTCTTTTTCAGTTTACAGTTGACGAGCTGTTTTAACATAATCCTGAAAAAGGATGAAGCCATTAAGGCCTCATGATCCTCGTCCAGTGTGGAGGGAGCTATGGAAGAGGCTATCAAATCTTTGGAAGACTCCCGCTAGAAGTATGCCACTGATAAGGCTATCTGGGAGAAAAAACTTTCCTCCTCCGAGCAAGAAAAAGCTCGAGTTGCTGATGCCTCCAAGGAGTTGGAGAAGAAAAAGAATGCCTTGGAGAAGGCAAATAAAGAGCTTGAGGAAAAGCTCAAAGCCACTGGAGAGCTGGAAAATAAACTCAAAGTTGCTGAGGAGAGGTTGGACCAGCTCCAGGAAGTAGGTCGGCAGAAGGAGGAGGTTGAGATCAAACTGAAGAATGCTGAGAACCTTCTGTCCGAGACACTTTCCTCGGAGAAGCTGAAGAGGAAAGCTGGTGTGAAAAAGTCCTTCATCTCTGGCTGGGACAAGGGGTGGAACAAGGGGTGTGCTTCCATGGTATCTCAAGTAGACTATGGTAGTCTAAAGTACTTTAGGGATGGATGGGTCGCTACCCTTTAGGAAATGAAGGTCGACGAGTCCTCCGAGCTCTTCCATAGGTATATCCCTGGTCCTCCTCCTACTCCAGAAGAATTAGAAGAGGACGAAGCTACCTCTGAGGAGTCTTCAATGGTGATGGGAGATCAGCCCCCAGCCATCCATTCTGCTGTCGAGCAAATCATTTCTTCATCCGAGCAACAGCTGGTGCTCTCCGAACAACCCACAATTTCCTCCGAGCAACCTGCTTCCTCTTCCCAACCTCCCGAGAAGGTTTTGGGAGATAAGGAAAAGGTGTAGTGTTGTTCGGGCTTACTTTTATATTTTCTTTCTTTGTCAAATGTAATCCAGCACTTGTAATTCTGAATTTTATGATCTAATAAAACTTGAATTTTCTTGCATATTGTTATTCATCTTCTATTCATACTTTGCTTATTCTTCTTATTGATGATTTCTTTTCTTTCTCTGTTAGTTTCTGGCCAGGATGGATCTGCTATTTTCCCATGATACAAAGTTGCTGCAACAGTGCAATGAGTACTTTAAGGCTGGTCACACAGACTTGAGTGCTGCACAAGTTACCGACATCCTTGGCTAGGATGCTTCAGAACATGCAGTGGACGCATATCAGTACTTGAAGTGTCTGCTTGATCGAGCGGTAGCCAATAATGTGGCTTACTATGAAATGATCTAGGATCTCTAGTGCACCCTCAAAGACCTTCAGAATCAATACAAGGAATCAACTGCCTTGTTGCATGAGAGTTACGAGAAGAAGTATAAGTTGATCGTTTCTGACAAGGGCTATGAGAAGCTTTTTGCTGGTTATGATGTAAGGGAGAGAACCCTGAGGGGCGAGGTCGAGGAATGCAGACAGATTACCGAGCTGTTGGAAAAGGAAAACAAAAACTTGCAGAAAGAGCTATCATAGTTGAAGTCTGCAGCCTCTTCTTCAACAGCCCTAATCCCAGTGACTGATGAGGGATTTTCATTCCTAGAAGTGGAGAATGCCAAGTTGAGGGAAGAATTTGGTACCTTGAGGAGGTCGGGCCCTTCCATGTCTCCTTGGGGATGAGGAAGAGCTCCTCGGGGATGAGCAAGAGCAGCTCGGGTTCTTGTCGAGGAACAGAGGACATCATCTGCCTTAGAGAACCAGGCCTTCCAACTAATGGCGAAGAACCAAGCTTTGTCAGATATGTCAAAGAAAATTAGGGACCTGGAAAAGTATCTCTCTACGCAGAAGTCAGTCTTGGAGAATAAGGAGCTTTTCATCAAGAATATCCACGACCAGCTAGAAAGGCTAACATACCAATTCCACAAACAGCCCCGGGAATTCTGGATGGCTGGATACAACGAAGCACTATTCCACTTGGATGATCGTATCGCGAATGCCAACAATGAGGGCTACAAACAAGGCTGGCTGAATGCCTTAGGTGTGTTGAAACTCGAACAAGGCCATTATCTATGGGACTACCATGATCCCGGGTTGCTTGATTTGCCTGTGTCACCGTACAACCTGGAGATGGAATGGATCCCTGCTCGTACCATTCCTCGGAGCTTAATTTCGAAGTATCTCGGTGACTACAGTTTACATTCTCAAATTGAAGTATCTCGTCCCGAGCATCTTTTAGATCGACCTTCTGTGATGAACGTCAGGATGCTGAAGGATTTGAACTTCATCAATTCTCCTCAGTCTTTAAATGATCCGCCTGCTGGCGAGGAACCTGTATCGAAAGCTGAGGGGAAAAGACCAATAGAATAGGAATTTTTAATGTAACAGTTAGTATACATATCAATGTAATTTTCATTTTATTATCAATGTAACTTGTAATTTATTTCGAATTTAATGAAAGACTTTCATTATTGCTTGCAAATCTTAATTGCTATTTTCTTGTAAATATCAAACACTTTACATTTATGCATATCTGTTAAAAAGATAATAATAGTGTTGTTCATCGAGCAACTTAGTAAAAAAGTTACAAGTATCAGTAATGTTGCTCGATGAGTATAAAAATGTTTAAAATTTTTCCAACCAACCAAGGTTGTTAAATTGTGCTCGTCGAGAGTTTATCCCCGACTAACCATACTTGGTAAATTTTTATCTTATAAATTCTCCTTGTCGACCAACTATGTTGGTACAGTTTGGAATATTTTCTCCTCGTCGACCAACTACGTTGGTACAGTTTGGAATATTTTCTCCTCGTCGACCAACTACGTTGGTACAGTTTGGAATATTTTCTCCTCGTCGAACAACTAAGTTGGTTCAGTTTGGAATATTTTCTCCTCGTCGACCAACTAAGTTGGTACAGTTTGGAATATTTTTTCCTCGTCGACCAACTAAGTTGGTACTGTTTGGAATATTTTCAAGAGTAGTCTACCGAGTTGTGCCGAGTAGTGCGTAGCACTAGTATTCCCCGAAAAATTTTCAATAAAGAGAGAGACTTGCAGAATATTTTTATTTTCTCGGAGCTTGTGAGTTCCTCGGGGAACTAGTCTACCTCGTTGTATTCTTGTTCCTCGGAGCGCGTGGGTTTCTCGGAAGTGTTTTTTGTTGCCATGTAGATAGCCACGTGTCTTCATATGATTGGTCCATGTCAGAAAATTAAATTTGGTATCAACAGGGCTTTTATTGTTTAGTTTTATGGCCGTGCAGGCTTTTATAATTTGATTGTTGAATTTTATGGCCGTGCAGGCTTTATAATAAGTAGGTTTTACATTTACAGGTTTTGGAATGTCAAGAAAATAGATGAAACTCTGCCCAATTTTTTTTTTTGGTCTGTGAATTATTAAGACGTGTAATATTTATAAGTTTGTATATATATTTGTTTATTAACAACGTTCTCGATTGGCAATTTGTGATTTTTTTATTGTTTTGCCAATAATAAATATTTGTAACACCTCGTACGCGTCAAACGTTACATGTAGCAACTGATGGTGCACTCACAGGACCCCCAGTTTTAGGATTGGACCAAAAAAATACATTTTTTTCAAATTATAGTTAAATATGGTCATGGACTTTGTCCATGACCATTTTTATTTTTTCGTCACGCATAAAAATGGTCACGGCCAAAGTCTGCGACCATTTTTTTCATCACGGTTGTGGATCACGAACTTAGGCCGCGACCATTTTTGTTTATTTTTTTGTCACTGTTGTGGGTCGCGGACTTTGGCCGCGACCAATTTGTTACGGTTGTGGGTCACGGATTAGGACCGCAACCTATTTTTTTTATATTTTTTTGTCACGGTAATGAGTCGCGGACTTTGGCCGCGACCAATTTGTCACGGTTGTGGGTCACGGATAAGGGCCGCGACCATTTTTTTTTAATTTTTTTTGTCACAGTTATGGGTCGCGAACTTTGGCCGCGACCAATTTGTCATGGTTGTGGGTCACGGATGAGGGCCGCGACCCGTCACTACATGGGTCACGGCCTAAGTTCGCGACCATCTTCCGTGACCCCTCTCGGCCATGACCATTTTTTTGTCACGGACTTGGGTCGCGACCCACGAAAATGGTCATGCCCGAAATGGTCACGGCCCAAGTCCGCGACCCACAGCTTTGGTAAGGGATTTTGGCCGTGACCAATCGCCAGTTTTGGTGTAGTGGTATTGGGAGAGGAGGCACCAGCCTCAACATCGGCATCCTCAATCAACTGAATACTCTTCCTATGATCCATTGAGTCCTCTTCATCAATAAGTATGGACCCAACATCTAGAGACTCAAAAGAGGAGAAGACAAAAGCTTCCTCACCTGAAGGGGGTGTTGATACCAAAATTCACCACCTTATATGGACTAATTATAAGCCAACACGTGTCATCCGATATGGCATAAGTCTAAGTCAGCATGATATAAAATCCCGACCAACAAGGAAGCCCGACCAACAGAAAAGACAGACCAACAAGGCATCCCGACCAACAAGGGATACCAACCAACTGGGAAGACCAACCAATGGCAAAAAATCCAATCAGTATAGACAATGAAGTGATGAGAGTCTTATATTTAATTATCATTATGTATTAATGTAAATGTCTAACAAACAAAGGCATTCCATCCTTTCATGTGACAACTCTCAGCGCCCCTCTTGGGCTATAAATACATTATATCACCCTCATTGCAAGGGAATCGAAAAATAAATTAAGGCAGTCAAGCAATACATAACTATGGACGTAGGCTATTCTATTGAGATGAACCACTTTAAAAATCTCTTTTTCTTATTTGGTTTTACTTATTTATCTGTGATCAATCAATTAGGCCTAGTCTTGTTTTTTGCATCAACAGATTTCCACCGTCTGTGGGAACGTATTGCTAAACATTTTCACTAATTCATCACACATGGTTGAAATTCCTGAATCACGCACCAGAAATGAGGGAATTCCGCCCAATCCTTCTGCCCCTCCAAATAACAACGATTTAATTGTAATTTTGGCTAGCCTGGACAAAGGTCAAGAGGCTATGCAGGATACGATAAGACAGTTGGCCCAAACTCTTCAAGCTGGAGTTCTTGCACAATTAAGTAAAAGGAGTATGCCACCACTGCCCATAAGGAGTGTTGGGCATAGCCATTATATAACTTCAAGGGATCCTTCGTATCGTCTTAGAGAAACTTCTTCTATCAGGATTATTAATTCCTCTGATGGACAGACCCTCATCCCGGAAAGATTGAGTGTCTTAGAAAAGTTAAGTAGGGCCTCTAATTAAATCGTTTGGAACTTAAGGTAAATTCCCTTCAGGTTGTGTCGGGAAATAATCGACGACCAAATGACTTCAGGGAAGGCTCAGCCTAATCCAGATATAAATTTATTACTTCCAATAACTCGTCGAGCTATTCATTGGTATTTTTTGTTTTGGATCCAAACTAGTGAAGTGAGTAGCTCATTTTCTTAGTGTGAGACAGAAGGTGGGAGAAAGTACCAGGGATTATATCACCGTTTCAATAATGAGAAATTAAAAGTCATTGATTACAAAGAGAAGACTACAATCACTGCCTTCATGAGTGGTTTTCTCCCCGACAAACTATATTATACTTTGGTAAAAGATCCCCCAAAGACGATGACAAAATTGATGGCCAAAGCAGCGAATTTATGAACATCGAGGAAGGTATGGCTGCTAAAAAGAATTCAGATGCAAAGGCGTAAGCGAAGACAGGATGGAAGTCAGATAAGAAGGAGCACAAGAGTCACAATGATTGCAAAAAGCCTAGATTGGCTTAGAAAATTTACCAATTACACTCCCTTAACAGTGGATATAAATCATGTTTGGGAAGAAATTAAGCACACCTATGGTTTGAGTTGGACTGAAAAGTTAAGGTCATCTGTTGATAACAGGGATAAGTCCAAGTATTACGAGTTTCACATAGATCATGGTTATACGACCAACCGGTGTATTGCTATCCAAAATGAGATAGAGGCACTTATCTAAAAAGGAAAATTAGAGAGATTTGTTAATCGGTTGTCTAGTGGAAGAGCTGTAGGTAGAGGTCGGCAGAGATCTAAATAACCTATTAAGCCTAGAGAAGATAAGAAAAGGAACAATGATGATGATCCAGAAGATGATCCTGATCTCCCCGAGAACCCTAAGCAACCTGAATGAAAGTTATTCACACTCAGTTTTGGATCCTTTGATTGCTATATGATTACAGGTGGAGATGCAGGAGGAGGAGATCATACAGCTAAAATGAAATCTCACCGCAATGAGTTTCAGGCCTATTCTTATATCCAACGAATCAACCTAGTTGAGGAAGACCGACCAAGGAAAGTGAACAAGGATAAGCTCGTAATTAGATTTTTTAAGAACGATCTATCCATAGTATTTTATCCTTATGATGATCCTCTAGTGATCAGAGTCAAGATAAAAGATGTACTGGTAGTAAGGACACCAGTGGATAATGGCAGTTCGGCGGACATTATATTCTACCCCTATTTTTATAGTTTGGGTTTTAAACTCAACCAATTGGAGCCTTACCATAGACCACTCATTGGAATCTCTAGTGAGAAAGTATTTCCATTGGTAACAATCAGGGTAGATGTGTTAATCGGGACATGGACGGCGCGCAGGGCAGAGAAAGTGAGATTTTTTGTAATGGATAAAAATATTCATTTTGCCTACAACATGATAATGGGAAGAGTAGGTCTGAAGAAGTTTGAAGATGTACCTTGTACTGTTCATCAATGCCTGAAGTTCCTGACCAACTTTCGAGTTGGAACTATAAAACGAGATAAAAAAGTAGATCGGGAATATTACTATTCATCTACCGAGGAGGAATATATGCTAGAAGTAAAGAGGAAACCAACCACTTATCAAGTGGATATATCTAAGCTGAATAACGAATCTGAGGTTGAAATCTTAGATCTAAGAGATGAATCTGAGCTCGTAAAAGGCCAGGTGATGCAGGCAACAAAAAGCATTATTCTGGATGATGATAAATCTGAGCGAACAACTCAAATAGGAGCGTCATTGGATTCGGTTCATAAACAGGAGTTAGTGGCCTTCTTGAGATAAAGAAAGCAAGTGTTTGCATGGAGCCATGAAGATATGCCTGACATAGACCCAAATTTCCTATGCCATGAGCTTAATGTTAATAAGGAGGTTAAACCTGTAAAGCAATGAAGAAGAGTTTGTAGCCCGAAGAAGAACCGTGATATACAAGAAGAATTGGAGAATCTTTAAAAAAGCTTACTTCATTGAAGAATTGAAGTACCCAAAAAGGTTAGCCAACGTAGTTATGGTCAAGAAGAAAAATAATAAGTGGATGATATGTGTGGATTTTATTGACTTGAACAAAGCGTGCCCAAAGGATCATTTTCCTTTGCCATGAATTAAACAACTAGTAGATGCTACTTCGGGGAACGAGTTGCTGAGTTTTATGGATGCATATTCTGGTTATATCCAGATCAAAATGAAGCCAGAAGACATAGAAAGTACTTCATTTATTACCCCCCGAGGGACTTATTGCTATAATGTTATCCCATTTAGTCCTAAAATTGCAGGTGCCACTTATGAGAGACTAGTGAACAAAGTATTTGAGTAGTAGATATGCAAGAACATGGAAGTGTATATTGATGATATGCTAACAAAGAGCAAAAAATCTACTGATCATATTGCCGACCTCAGCTAGATGTTTGATCAATTGGAAAAGCACCAGATGAAGTTAAACCCGACCAAATGCGTCTTTGGATTTCAGGGGGGAATGTTCCTTGGGTATATAGTAAATCAAAGGGGAATTGAAGCTAATCCAGATAAGATCACGACGTTGATAGAAATGCAATCCCCTACCAATAAAAAGGATGTTTAAAGTCTAACAAGGCGTGTAGCAGCACTCAACAGATTTATGCCCCGAGCAACATACAGATATTTACCATTCTTTAAGTTACTCAGAAAAACCTTTGAATGGAACGATGAATGTGAAAAAGCCTTCCTGAAATTGAAGAAGTACCTGGAAGCACGCCCACTACTCTCCCGACCAATGTTGGGGAAAAAGTTGTATTTGTATCTGGTTGTATCTGAATTAGCTGTTAGCTCTGCCTTGATCAAGGAGGAGAATGGAGTTCAAAAGATAGTTTATTACATTAGCAAAGATTTTCGAAGACTAGAAGCCAGATATCCCAGGCTGGAAAAGTTAGCATTGGATTTAATTGAGGCTAGTAGACGGATGAAGCCATATTTTCAAGCTCACGCCATAGTGGTATACACTAACATGCCACTAAGGCAAGCTTTGCATAAGCCAGAGAAATCTGGGAGATTGATGTATTGGGTTGTGGAGTTGGGGGAATATGGCCCTGTATATGGACCAAGGTCTGATTTAAAAGGCCAAGCTATGGCAGATTTTATTGCAGAATTCACTTACCCGGAGGTTCCCGAGAAATAAGGGACTATTACTGAACAACACACAGAAGTCAGCAAACCTATTAGAGATATCCCCGACATACGCCAAGCAAAAGAAAATGCGAAAGAAGTTATCACCGACCAACCAGAACCCTCCAACGGAGTACAATAGATGAAAAAGAAATATGAGGAGGTAAAAGATAAAATCTTCCGTCAAGGGATTTTGACAAACCAAGGGTTTGACAACGACATGCCTATATGGAGTCTGTATGTTGATGGGTCATCCTATGCAACATGATGTGGAGAAGAAATCATCCTCAATACTTTAGAAGAAATAAATATAGAGTATTCTCTATGATTCCAATTTCAAGCTTTTAATAATGAGGCAGAGTATGAAGCTGTGATTGTTGGTTGAAATTTAGCCAAATCACTGAATGCCAATCAAGTTATGGTATATATTGATTCATAGTTGGTGGTAAATAAGGTATTAAACTTATGTACAACTAAAGGAGAATTGATGTCCAGATACTTAGCTAAATCTTTAAAAGTAACCACCACTTTGCTAGCTGTTGAGATGATCAGAATTCCAAGACTGGAAAATGCCCGAGCATATGCACTTACCCAACTAGCTTCAGTAACCAGAATTGAGCTGCAGAGAACTATTCCTATTGAGCTACTTGCTAATAGGACCATTGATGAAGATTTGATGGTTAATTTTATTACAGTTGATATCAGACCATCTTGCATGGATCCTATAAGAGCTTAAATTAAAGAAGGAATTCTACAAGATGACCTACTTAAAGATAAGAAGCTAAAATACAAAGCTGCGAGGTATGTTCTAGACAATGGTATGTTGTATAGAAGAGGATTGACTACTGGTCTACAACGATGTGTGCATTCAGTTGAAGCAAAATATTTGATTGAGGAAGTCTATGAAGGGTCCTATGGAGCCCTTGTAGCAGGGAGAAGTCGAGAAACTTAGAAGAAGGTGATTATGTTTTGAAGAAGGTGATTCAGAAGAACAATAAGCTTGAAGCCGATTGGCATAGGCCTTATCGCATTACAGAAGTTATCCGACCAAGCACATATCAAATTGAGACTTTGGAAGCTGAAGAATTTAAGAATCCCTAGAATGCAGAACACTTGAGAAAATATTATCAGTGATGTAGTCATGTTATACTCAGTTCATTTCAATATTAATGAGAATATGATTTCCCCAAAATTTTTATTTTTTTTCGGAGTACTAGTGCTATTCACTACACTGCAAATGCGTCAAAAAAATACCAACAATGTTAGTCGGCATCAACAAAGGAACCAATAATGTTGGTCGTCAACACAAACCACCAACGAAATGTTGGTCGGTATCAACAAAAACACCAATAATGTTAGTCGGCATCAACAAAGGCACCAACAATGTTGGTAATCAACACAAACCACCAGCAAAATGTTGGTCGGTATCAATAAAAACACCAAAAATATTGGTCGGCATCAACAATGTTGGTTGTCAACATAAACCACTAACTAAATGTTGGTCGGTATCAATAAAGGCACTAATAAAGTTGATTGTCAATACATAAAAAACCATGCAAGGCAAAATTATAAGTCACAAATGCTTGGTTAACGAAGACCCGGATGAATCTAAACTGGGCTAAAAGATGGGCAAATGTACCACTCACACCTGGGAATCAAGGCAACTAATGCAATTACCTAAAACTTGAGGTACATTAGTAGAAGCATGGTGATGCATTGGTAATTGGTACGATACTTAGGATAATCTTAAGCGTATCAATAGAACTGGTGAAAACTACATATTCAAAAATTGCCAATAAATAATTAGAGATTGACTAAAAGTTGATGCATTCACAGTCAAAGACTAATAAGACATTCATATATAGGGATTAATTAAAACTTGATCCATTCATAATCAAAGATTGATAAAATAAGATTTTCATTAATTCAATTAAATGATTACATATTGTTGATTAACATGAAGAAACAAAATACAAATCCTTATTCTACAGGGCATTTTCCTTCAGCCTTGGAAATAGGATCCATGGTAGCTGGAGGATCATCCAAAGTATAAGGAGAGTTGATGAAGTTAAAATCCTGAAGCATTTTGATATTTCTTCTACTAGGACGATCAAGAAGATGTGGAGGTCAAATGATCTTTAGTTCATCATGTACCTCATAATCTCCTAAGTACTTCGAGATCAAGCATTAAGGAATACGATGGACATTAATCCAATTGACATTTAACTTGAAAGGAGTATTGTCAAGCTTAAGCAAGTCGGGGTCATACCAATACCATAGTGAATTGTTCCGATAAAAGTATTCATCCAACCCCATTTATAAGCATCATTCTTAGCCTGTTAGAGTCTATCATCAAGATGCCCCAGAGATTCATTATACCAATCCATCCAAACCTCCCTTGGTTGCTTACGAAATTGAAAGGTTAATTTATCAACTTGAGACTGCAGCTTCTTCGGTACTACATCCTTAGCCTATAATTGGGAAGATTGAGTGGATAGTTGTTCAGACATGTTCTGCAGCTTCTGGGTCATCTCAGCAATAGCTTAGTCTTTAGCTTTTAATTATGCAACTTGATTGGCAAGGGCCTGTTGGGTCCTAATTTCTTCCGTGGTTCCTCGATCAGGCTTATTTCTTTCTCCGGAAGAGGATGAAGGCTTAATCTTTTTTGGGGGCTTCCAATTCATCCCTTAATGTTGCATTTTCATCTTCTAAAAAGGAGTATCCCTCATCAGTAGTAGCAACAACAGATCCAGAGGCAGACTTCAAAAGATTCACTTCATCCCTGAAATTATTATTCTCCTCTCCCAGAAGTTTAGAAACAGTTCTAGTTTCTTCAACTTCAAGCTTAAGTAAAGCTCCCTTTTTATTATAAACAGAAACAAAATTATGAAAATCCTGACCTACACTTAAGCTTCGATATTTTTGCTCGTAGCTATGGTGCAACAACGCAGTGGATTCTTTATGCTATTCTTGATGTTCTTCTATTAATCATAGTAGGAAACATTATTTACTACCGCCTAATAAAGTAAATACTTCAAATACTTGTAGGGTTCTTTAGCCTGCTCTGATCCATAATAACTATTGATATAAAAATTAGTCAGCTGACGTGGACCAATTATATGAAGATGCGTGTCATCCTGCGTGGAATAAAATATATTTACCCAGTAACTATTAGTGTCGAGCTACTCAATGCGCTGAGCTACTCAGCACACCGAGCTACTCAGCATCCTAAGCTACTTAATGTACCCATCATTTAGTCACGAAGATCACACGACAAAAACAAATTCAATGAACATTATTATCGTGTACAAATGTATATGTCTATTAAATAACGGCATATTGTATATTCATACTGAGAGCCCAAAGGGATATAAATACTTTGTAACACCCCCCTAGCAGGGCAAGCTTCGATAAGCAAACATACTGAAGACTAGGGAAAATCAGCCAGCAATACAAAATAGTGGACGTAGGCCATTTTCCTAAGGCTGAACCACTTTAAAAATTCTTTGTCTTATTTCTTTATTCATATTTATCTTTGATTAATTAATTAGATCAAATCTATTTTTTTACATCAACAGATTGGCGTCGTCCATGGGAATGACTATACGTAGCGTTTTTCACCCAAAAAATCATTCTAACTGGCCGAAATCCCAGAATCTAGCAGTAGGAACAATGATGGGATTCCTCTTAACCCTTTTTCTCCTCCAAATGCAAACAATATCATAGGAATCTTGGCCAGTTTAGCCAGGGGACAAACAGTTATGCAAGATAACATGCGGCAGTTCATCCAGACTTTTCAAAATGGAGTTTTCGCCCAGTCAGGCCAATGAAGTGTCATGCGACCACCTTCTTCACGATCCAGACATACGAAACCTCACCTTACTACAAAATCAAGTGATCCATCGTATCATTGTGACACCCCGACTAATTAAATACCGAGTAGCTACTCCTTTATTAAATTAATTCAAAATGCCAAGTTGGTTCAGTTAATAGCATCACTGTCGAAAACATTTTAATAATTACTAACCACCTAGTATTTAAAAAGTAAGTGCCAAATTTTAAGTTAAGTCTGATTAACATGCAGTAAAAGAATAATGAAAGAATAACTACCATTCACTATAATGAAGTAATGAATAACCAACAACATAATTATAAATCCGGAGGAAAACTCCTCACAACAATCCCACAACTGAAAAATAATACTACAAGTCTGAATCCTGAATAATTACATACCAGAAGTCTGAATAACTGAAATAAAAGAATGTCTCTAAAAGAAATGGGCGACATGCACTACAACTTATAACTGAAGAATATCGAGTCAAGATAGATGAAGCGTCTACAAGCAAAGTCCTGTAACTTCCACAAACAACTACAGCTCGTCACCTGAATGCGAATCCTAAGCACGGTGTCCTTGTGGCTGGGCACCTAAAATGGTTTTTACAAAAATAGATTTGAAAGCAAATGGGTCAGAGCCCGAAAGTGGAAATCATTTTAAAAACAACAAGTGTTTTAATAACATTAAAACATTAAATCCAAAATACATGTTAGGACGTGCACTCACATGAAATTCTCACCTCTCGACTACATGTGCACTCTTAACGTACCGTACCCATCTATAAGACATCCATATCTAACCAAACCATAATAAGTTCTACCCCTTACTACTCGATTCCCATATTACGTTCTAGCGTTATCAAATAAATAGAAGGCTTTAATTACTCTCAGATTCTCAATTAGAAATACCATTCACTATTAGTTAACCCGTTTTGTTTTCTCAAATCATTACATAATATTATTCACAATACTAATCATGAAAGTTCCCATTTGTTTAGTGTATATTATTCACATCATAAATATACAATACAAGCACCCCGAGACTAAGCTGCGGTGTACACATACTCTGCTATCCATCCCGGTACATCACGTACATAAGGATCACGTATTCTAAATCTCTCAGGAATCGTTCTCAGATAACAACATCATAAATAATGGAGGCGAACACAGTCACATCACATGGGTCACGCACATACTTGCGCTCCCACGATCAGAAGACTTATTAACATCCCAATAAGTCCTTCTCTAACCTATGTTCATCGAGGTAACCAATCTAAATCCGAGAAACACAAGGATTAGAAGGCCCTAAGCGAACGTAAACCTCCCGTGATAGCAAGTATGGTAGGTATGTCATACACATAAAATCAATACATATACTAAGTATGCACACCTCTTAGTAATTACCATAATATATTGGAGGTACACTTCTCATTCTCGTACCGACATATAATACTACACAATTTGTATGTTCCCGGTTAATAAAATAAATTAGGCCGTCAATAGTTCTCGCAACGAAATAGACACTCACGTCCTACTTCACATTTTCCCTTAGGTTCAAACTACACTTCTAGGTTTAACTCCTCATTATATCCCAAACATCCCAAATGTAAAAATTAGTCATCAAGGGAAGGTTATCTCTACATATACACAAGTTTACGGGACACTCGGGATTAAAACAGGCTAAAAAGTCTAAATTGTCAACTCGTTCGAAGTCTCGTTCGAACAAGGCTGTTCGAACGAGAATTCGTTCGAACGAACTGGCCTTCTAACGAGATCTCGTTCGAACGAAAGTCTTCGAACGAACATCCCTCTCGTTAGAACCCAAACTGTCAACTCGTTAGAAGCTCGTTCGAACGACCTGGGCAGGTCTACTAACGAGTGGCCAGATTCGAGCCAAGAAATTCCTATATCGTTTTTCCAACTTTCTTCACTCCTAAACCCACATAAAAATCATTCCAACATCATTTTAAGGTTCCTAATTCGTACTAAACATTCATAGGTCATAATCAAACGTTTATATAGGGCCAACTCATATTAAACATCATCAAATATTCAAATCCATTTATTTATCCCCAAATTATATGCACGTGAACCCTGACATTTATAAATCATCAATGAGCCTAATAAAATACGTTTTTGTTTCATCCAAGATATAATATCATCAGAATAAACATCTAAATACCAATCTACATGCGATTCCTCATCAAAATGAAATTTCTACTTCCAATTTAAATGGGCTTTTCATTAACTCCCAAGAACAATACAATTTAATTGAATTTCCTACGCATGGAAGAAGCATTCTCTATAAAAACGAAATTAAATCACTTGCCTTATTTGAATCTCTGAATTTGAGGTTGAATCTTGAAGGTTGGATTGCCCTCTCTCTCTCTCTGCAGAATCCTTCTCTTTCTCTCCCTCTCTACAAGTTCTTCTCAAGGTGTTAATGGAGGTGAGGTTGGTTTTTTGCCAAGTTATAAGGTTTCTAACTTCTCCCGTATCCCACTACCTAAATTGGGGTTGGAAATGGCTTAGTGGGTTAATACTAAGTCAGGTTTTTAACTCTAATTTTCGTGGGTTTTAATTACCCAATTTCCAAAATTATCAAAATGCCCTTATGAGTTACCGGTATGGCCCAATAATGCCCCGGGACCCAAACTTAACCCCCGACTAGTGTTTTCTGACTATTTCGACCCTTTCGAACACGTTGGCGCACTCAAAATGACCATACAGGTGATAAAAATAAAATTCACTTTTTAATTAAAATAAATATTTCCCTGACGCGACTGTCACACGCGTCTCAATAAAATTTTCCAACTTGCCGTATTTCAATCTCACGACAAATTTCATACTTCAATATTCATATATAATCATATATGCACATTATATTCAAATACCAACTCGCATCTCGCTAGTATTTTAATCTGGATTAATTTCCAATTAATACACATTTAATTTAATTAATCCCATAAATAAATATCACAAAAATACGGGGTATTACATACTTCCCCCCTAATAACTGAATTTCGTCCCGAAATTCGGAACTAGAAAGTACCTGGTAAGAACAACTCTGGATAACGTTCGCGCATCTCATCCTCGTGCTCCCATGTGGACTCCTCGACATTATGATGTCGCCACTGAACACGCACTAACGGGACTATCTTTGACCGCAGTTTTCGCTCACTCCGGTCCAAAATAGCAATCGGTCCCTCCTCGTAGGAGCTATCAGGCTGGAGATCGATGTCCTCCAAAGTAATGTGAGAATGAGCCAAATCGTCTCTAAGATATTTCCTTAGTGAGGAAATATGAAATACATCGTGAATCCGATGCAAATGCTCCGGTAATCCAAGTCTATACGTAACCGGTCCAATCCGCTCAATAATAGGAAATGGTCCCACATATCTCGGTGCCAACTTCCCTTTCTTCCCGAAACGCATAATCCCCTTCATAGGAGATACTCTGAGCAAAACCTGGTCCCCCACTTGGAACTCTCTGAAGAACCTCTTCGTATCAGCATAGCTCTTCTCCCTGTCCTGAGCTACCCGAATGCGACTCCGTATCAATTCTATCCTTGCCTAAGTATCCTGAATCACCTCCGGTCCAAGTAGTTTGTTGTCCCCTACCTCTAACCAATATGCTGGGGAACGACAAGGTCTACCGAACAACGCCTCAAATGGAGCCATGCCAATGGTGAACTGGTAGGAGTTGTTGTAAGCAAACTCTACCAGTGGAAGATACTGCTCCCATCCACCCCCAAAATCAATGATACTCATACGTAGCATGTCCTCCAACATCTGGTTTGTACGCTCCGTTTGCCCATCGGTCTGCGGGTGATACGCCGTACTCAACCGTAATTCCGTGCCCATGGCCTCCTGAAAACTCTCCCAAAACCGTGAAACAAATATCTTGTCTCGGTCAGACACGATATTTAAGGGCACACCGTGAAGTATCACTATCTCTGAAATAAAGAGCTGGGCATACTGTCCCGTAGTGTAATCCTTCCTTACGGGTAGAAAATGAGAAACTTTGGTCAACCTGTCCACAATTACCCAAATGGAGTCGTGACCTCTCTGTGACGTAGGCAACCCCATGATAAAGTCCATGGATATGCTCTCCCACATCCACATCGGGACCTCCAACGGCTGTAGCAGTCCTGCCGGTCTCTGATGATCCTCTTTTACTAACTGACAAGTGGCGCATTTAGAAACAAACTCGACAATATCTCTCTTCATCCCGCTCCACCAATACTGACGTCTCATGTCTTGGTACATTTTGTCCCCACCGGGATGTATCGCGAACTGTGAGCCGTGCGACTCGTCCATCACCTCGTGCCGCAATTCCTCCCCTTCCGGAACTACCAATCTCCCATTGAAGCGTAATCCCCCGTCTGAGCTAACGGTATAGGATTCGACTCCCTCTGCTAGTAATCGAACTATCAGCTCCTGACAGAACGAGTCATCTGCTTGTGCCTTTACCACTCTCGTGACAATCTGCGGCGTAACAGTCATTACCGACATGAATGATCGGGCTAATGCATCCTGGTGTCCCAATTCTTTTCACTTTTCCTTCCACACCCCTGCCACCTCATCAATAGGTTTGCGGCTCAACGCGTCTGCTACCACGTTAGCCTTCCCCGGGTGGTATTGGATATCGAACTGATAATCCTTCACGAACTCAAGCCACCACCGTTGCCGCATATTCAACTCCTTCTGTGTGAATAGGTAATGTAAGGACTTGTGGTCCGTGAACAGTCAAAATTTCTCCGCCAAAAGGTAATGTCTCCAAATACGAAGAGCAAATACAACTGCCGCCAACTCCAAATCATGAGTGGGGTAATTCTTCTCGTGAGGCTTTAGCTTACGTGATGCATAAGCAATGGCCTGACTCTCCTGCTGTAATACACCTCCAAGTCTTTGCAAGGACACATCGGTGTAGACTAGATACTCAACTCCCGATCTCGGCAGTGCTAACACAGGTGCTGAGGTCAACTTATCCTTTAACTCATCGAATGCCAACTGACAAGCATCACTCCAGATGAATGGCACACCCTTACGAGTCAAATGTGTCAAAGGACCTGCTATCTTCGATAATCCCCGAATGAACCTCCTGTAGTATCCTGCTAGGCCCAAGAAACTACGAATCTCTATCGGTGTCGTGGGCTGTCCCCACTCCCTCACCACGGATACCTTCCCCGGATCAACAGATATTCCCCGGTCGGAAATAATATGTCCCAAAAACTGGACCTCCTTCATCCAGAACCCGCATTTCTCATATTTTGCATACAGCTCGTTCTGACGTAGTGTCTGCAAAACTTGCCTCAAGTGCTTGGCGTGATCCTCCTCTGTCTGAGAGTAAACTAGAATATCATCGATGAAGACAATGACAAACTGATCTAGGAAATCTCTGAACACTCTGTTCATCAAGTCCATAAACACGGCTGGAGCATTGGTCAAACAAAAAGGCATAACCCGAAACTCGTAAGATCCATATCTTGATAAGAACGCAGTCTTCGAGACATCCTCTTCCCTGATACGCAACTGATGGTATCCCGATCTTAAATCAATCTTTGAGAAGAAAGAAGCTCCTCTCAACTGGTCGAATAAGTCATCGATTCGAGGCAACGGATACTTATTCCGTATCGTGACCTTATTCAACTCTCGGTAGTCCACACACAATCTCAGTGAACCATCTCTCTTCTTCACGAACAACACAGGGGCACCCCACGGTGAAGTACTCCTCCGTATAAACCCCTGACCCAACAACTGCTCAATCTGATCCCGTAAGTCCCTCATCTCAGCTGGAGCCATACGGTACGGTGCGCGTGCTATAGGTCTCGTATCTGGTAATAAGTCTATGACAAAGTCTATCTCTCGACTGGGGGGTAATCCAGGTATATCCTGAAATACATCGACAAACTCTCTAACAACCGGAATCGAATCAAGTGGTATCACCACCTCCTTAGAGGTCTCCTCCTCTATATAGTACAAATGAGTGGACGATCCTCCCTCGGAACGAGGCATCGCCACCAAAAACATCTCTTGCCCGGGAATGGCAAAGATAATACTCCTACTGAAACAGTCAATCATGGCTCGGTACGCAACAAGCCAATCCATACCAATAATGGCATCATACTCGGTCATCTCTAATACTAACATATCTGCAGGTAATTCCAAACTACCAATATCTACCCCTACTCCCCGGCATATAAAGAAAATAAGTGACCCACTCCCCAATGGTGAGATTACACACGTCACTGTGCTCTCTGTTGTGGCTAACAACCCTAAGGCTTTCGCAAAATGTGTAGCTATAAAGCAATGTGTTGCCCCCGTATCAAACAAAACCCGACCCATAGTACCATGGATATGAAACATACCCTCAATAGTGGGTGGTGCCTACGGAGCTGCTGCCTGGTGGACGTTATAGACACGTCCATACTGTAACTGTCCCTGCTGCACAGGAACTGCTGCAATGGCTGGAAGAGCTATCACCTGGGCTGGAGCTGGGAGGGCTGGTGGAAAAAGTGGCCTCTGTGGCTCATGTCGAGCACCCTACTGCTGCTGCGGGGCCCTGCCCCTATCAGGACAGTGCTGGCGTTTATGGTCAGTCTTGCCACAAACGAAACACTTCCCCAGAAAGTTTCCCCCTCTCTGTCCCTGCTGCCCCCGGCCCTGGTGGCCGTTACTGTTCCTCCACTGGCCCTGTTAGCCCTGCTGACACTGCTATTGACCATTCTGACCCTGCTGGTGCTGATGGCCGTTCGGACCCTGTTGGCCCTGTCGGAAACCTCCCTGTCCGTGCCTGAAATTTCTTAACCTGAACCTCATGTGATCCCCCTGCTGGGTACCCTAATCACCTTGCCTCTTCCCCTGAACAGATTGTGCCCCACTGGCACCATTTCCTCCAGTCTTGCCCTGATGGCTAGACTCTCCCGATCGCTTGCCCTCAGTCATGTGAAAGCGGTGATCCTGGAAATGGAGCAATGCAGCGTTAACCACATCAGAATAAGTGGCTAACGAGAGGTTCCCTAACAAGTGCTGACGAATCCTCCATGTCAACCCGTTCGTAAATTTATGTATCTTCCTCTCCTTTGTCGGTATCTCATCCGGAACAATTTTCAGAAGATCAGTGAATTCGGCCTCATACTCGGCCACAGTCTTACCCTCCTGCTTGAAGCTCATCAACTTCCTCCTCATCTCTGTGTGAACAGCCGACTGAAAGTACTTGCGGTCAAACCGCACCCAAAACTCCTAAATAGTGAGAGTGTCCCTCTCCTCCACGGTGGTAATAGACTCCCACCACTGCAGTGCAGATCCCACTAGCTTAAAGGTAGCTAGTATCTGCTTCTGGACATCTGTGCACTCATACATCCTCAGGTGTTGCTGGATGTCCTTCCTCCACTGACTCAAAACTACTACATCGGAGCTACCTGCGAACTCCGGTGGGTGTGCTTTCTGAAAAGCATCACGTACACGTTCCCAAGCAGACGGGAATGCATGTGCCTGAACTGGAGCGGCTATCGGCGCCTGAGGTGGTGCCTGCTGAACTACTGCTAGTGCGGTATTTACCGCCTGGGACACAATAGCTGCAACCTCGGCGGCATTCATCGTGCCCTGAACTGGTGCGGGCTGTGGTTCTGGAGTTGCATTCCCGGGAACCCGTTGTGCACGTCGTGGAGGCATCTGAAATAAGAATGAAGTTTATAAGTTTGCAGTTATAAACTTAAAATAGCTGAAGAACGTAGCATATACAAAAGAATACAACAATCCTATAATATAGGGCTCTACATCAAAGAAAGCTCAGCGGAAACATAATAAGCCGTTCAGATCCTAAAGGACACTAGAACCTGATGCTCTGATACCACCTGTGACACCCCGAATAATTAAATACCGGGTAGCTACTCCTTTATTAAATTAATTCAAAATGCCAAGTTGGTTCAGTTAATAGCATCACTGTCGAAAACATTTTAATAATAACTAACCACCTAGTATTTAAAAAGTAAGTGCCAAATTTTAAGTTAAGTCTGATTAACATGCAGTAAAAGAATAATGAAAGAATAAGAACCATTCACTATAATGAAGTAATGAATAACCAACAACATAATTATAAATCCGGAGGAAAACTCCTCACAACAATCCCACAACTGAAAAATAATACCACAAGTCTGAATCCTGAATAATTACATACCAGAAGTCTGAATAACTGAAATAAAAGAATGTCTCTAAAAGAAATGGGCGACATGCCCTAAAACTTATAACTGAAGAATATCGAGTCAAGATAGATGAAGCGTCTACAAGCAAAGTCCTGTAACTTCCACAAACAGCTACAGCTCGTCACCTGAATGAGAATCCTAAGCATGGTGTCCTTATGGCTGGGCACCTAAAATGGTTTTTACAAAAATAGATTTGAAAGCAAATGGGTCAGAGCCCGAAAGTGGAAATCATTTTAAAAACAGGAAGTGTTTTAATAACATTAAAACATTAAATGCAAAATACATGTTAGGACGTGCACTCCCATGAAATTCTCACCTCTCGACTACATGGGCACTCCTAACGTACCGTACCCATCTATAAGACATCCATATCTAACCAAACCGTAATAAGTTCTACCCCTTACTACTCGATTCCCATATTACGTTCTAGCGTTATCAAATAAATAGAAGGCTTTAATTACTCTCAGATTCTCAATTAGAAATACCATTCACTATTAGTTAACCCGTTTTGTTTTCCCAAATCATTACCATAATATTATTCACAATACTAATCATGAAAGTTCTCATTTATTTAGTGTATATTATTCACATCATAAATATACAATACAAGCACCCCGAGACTAAGCTGCGGTGCCAACATACTCTGCTATCCATCCCGGTACATCACATACATAAGGATCACGTATTCCGAATCTCTCAGGAATCGTTCTCAGATAACAACATCACAAATAATGGAGGCGAACACAGTCACATCACATGGGTCACGCACATACCTGCGCTCCCACGATCAGCAGACTTATTAACATCCCAATAATTCCTTCTCTGACCTATGTTCATCGAGGTAACCAATCTAAATCCGAGCAACACAAGGATTAGAAGGCCCTAAGCGAACGTAAACCTCCCGTGATAGCAAGTATGGTAGGTATGTCATACACATAAAATCAATACATATACTAAGTATGCACACCTCTTAGTAATTACCATAATATATTGGAGGTACACTTCTCATTCTCGTACCGACATATAATACTACACAATTTATATGTTCCCGGTTAATAAAATAAATTAGGCCGTCAATAGTTCTCGCAACGAAATCGACACTCACGTCCTACTTCACATTTTCCCTTAGGTTCAAACTACACTTCTAGGTTTAACTCCTCATTATATCCCAAACATCCCAAATGTAACAATTAGTCATCAAGGGAAGGTTATCTCTACATATACACAAGTTTATGGGACACTCGGGATCAAAACAGGCTAAAAAGCCTAAACTGTCAACTCGTTCGAAGTCTCGTTCGAATGAGGTTGTTCGAACGAGAGTTCGTTCGAACAAACTGGCCTTCTAACGAGATCTCGTTCGAACGAAAGTCTTCGAACGAACATCCCTCTCGTTAGAACCCAAACTGTCAACTCGTTAGAAGCTCGTTCGAACGAGCTCGTTCGAACGACCTGGGCAGGTCTTCTAACGAGTGGCCAGGTTCGAGTACAGAAATTCCTATCTCGTTTTTCCAACTTTCTTCACTCCTAAACCCACATAAAAATCATTCCAACATCATTTTAAGGTTCCTAATTCGTACTAAACATTCATAGGTCATAATCAAACGTTTATATAGGGCCAACTCTTATTAAACATCATCAAATCTTCAAATCCCTTTATTTATCCCCAAATTATATGAACATGAACCCTAACATATATAAATCATCAATGAGCCTAATAAAATCCATTTTTGTTTCAACCAAGATATAATATCATCAGAATAAACATCTAAATACCAATCTACATGCGATTCCTCATCAAAATGAAATTTCTACTTCCAATTTAAATGGGCTTTTCATTAACTCCCAAGAACAATACAATTTAATTGAATTTCCTACGCATGGAAGAAGCATTCTCTATAAAAACGATATTAAATCACTTGCCTTATTTGAATCTCTGAATTTGAGATTGAATCTTGAAGGTTGGATTGCCCTCTCTCTCTCTCTGCAGAATCCTTCTCTTTCTCTCCCTCTCTACAAGTTCTTCTCAAGGTGTTAATGGAGGTGAGGTTAGTTTTTGCCAAGTTATAAGGTTTCTAACTTCTCCCGTAGCCCACTACCTAAATTGGGGTTGGAAATGGCTTAGTGGGTTAATACTAAGTCAGATTTTTAACTCTAATTTTCGTGGGTTTTAATTACCCAATTTCCAAAATTACCAAAATGCCCTTATGAGTTACCGGTATGGCCCAATAATGCCCCGGGACCCAAACTTAACCCCCAGCTGGTGTTTTCTGACTATTTTGACCCTTCCGAACACGTTGGCGCACTCAAAATGACCATACGGGTGATAAAAATAAAATTCACTTTTTAATTAAAATAAATATTTCCCTGACGCGACTGTCCCACGCGTCTCAATAAAATTTTCCAACTTGCCATATTTCAATCTCACGACAAATTTCATACTTCAATATTCATATATAATCATATATGCACATTATATTCAAATACCAACTCGCATCTCGCTAGTATTTTTATCCGGATTAATTTCCAATTAATACGCATTTAATTTAATTAATCCCATAAATAAATATCACAAAAATACGGGGTATTACAATCATCATGGCTTGACATCTCCTATAAGAATTATAGAGTCTCAAGAAAACATATCTTTAACTCCGGAACAAATGAGCGCTCTGGAAAGGTTGAGAAGAGTCTCCATATTTGACCGTTTGGGCCCCAGGAGGAATATAAATCTTCCTCGAATTGCGTTGAGAAATTCTCAATGACCAAATGAGTTAAGGGAAGGATCTGCCCAATCACGTCCAAATATCAGGCCTGCAGCTCGCCCAGAAAGATCCTAGGAGGAGAACTCAACGTAATGTGTTGCTCGCACCCATAAATTCTAAGATGGAAAGGAGTCATGGAAATGATCTATTCAGCGATTAGAAGACAAGTTAGGGGAAATGGCTAAGGCTAGAAACTCTCTCCAAAGAACCATTGTCAAAGGATCACCCTTCGTATAAGCAATTGTGGATTTTCCCACACCGTCGAAGTTTAAAGCTCCTGTAGTTACATCCAAGTACGATGGAAAAATTGATCCTATCCTCCACATAGAGCAGTACCGAGCTACTGCAGATATTTATGCATTTCTCGATGAGATGAGGTGCAGGGCATTCTCGGGGACTATCACTGGATCTGCTCAAGTATGGTACGATAATCTTCCTCGAGGGAAGATTGGTACCTTCCATCAACTGGCAGAGCTCTTTATAGGAAACTTCTATTTGGTGTGAAGCCGATCAAAAGGGTAGCACATCTATTGAGCATAAGGTAAAGGGAAGGAGAGAGCACAAGGGATTATATCACTCGTTTTAATAACGAGAAACTGGAAGTCATTGACTATGAGGAGAAAATCGTTATTACAACCCTCATGAGCGGTCTTCTACCAGACAAGCTGGACTACACTCTGGCCAAGGATCCCCCTAAATCCATAGAGGAATTGATGGTTAAAGCAGCCAAGATTATGAACGCTAAAGAGGCTATGGTTTCTAAGAAAAATTATGAGGCGAACGCAGAGACTAACGTTGAAGGTAGGTTTGAGAGGAAAGATCACAAGAAAAATGGGGGGAATAAGTAGTCGAAAGGCAAGGAAATATTGAAGCACTTGAGAAAATATGCCAATTATACCCCGTTAAAGGTGGATATAAACCATGTTTTGGAACAGATCAAGTATAGCGAGGAATTAAATTGGCCAGGAAAATTGAGGACAGCTTGTGAGAGAAGAGATAAGTCTAAGTATTGCGAGTTCCACACGGACCATGGTCACACGACCAAGCAATGCGTAGTTCTCCAAAATGAGATAGAAACACTCATTAGGCGAGGACATCTGAACCGATTTGTTGATTGCTAGAACGATGAGAAAACCAACAACAAATCATGGCAACGGTCTAAATATCCTCACCGACTAAGAAATGATAGGAAAAGGGATCACGAAGATGAACCGAAGGAAGAACCTGATCTCCCCAAAAAGTCAAGACAGCAGAACGTGAGGTATTTTCAATCCGCTTTGGTTCATTTGACAGTAATATGATAACATGTGGAGATGCAGGAGGTGGTGATCATATCGCTGAAAGGAAAGCTTACCTCAATAAGGCCCAAGCTTATTCTTATATACATCAGATAAATCTGGCGAAAGAAGATCATCCAATGAAGGTTAACAAAGATAAGCTGGTCATCAATTTCTCCAAAAATGATCTAAAAGGTGTCTTGTATCCCCACGATGACCCTTTTGTGATCAAGATGTGGATAAAGGATGCAATCATCTCAAGAGTATTGGTGGATAATGGTGGTTTAGTGGACATCATGTTCTACCCTTGCTTTGATAGTTTGAACCTGAAACTCACCCAGTTAGAGCCGTATCAAAGGCCCCTTATCAGTTTTTCTGGTAAAAAAGTTTTTCCATTTGGGACGATCAAGTTGGAAATGCTGATTGGTACCTGTCCCACCTGTAGATCGAAAAAGATACGATTCTTTGTAATGGACAAAGATGTCCAATCGGCCAATAATATAATCATGGGAAGAGTAGGCCTGAAAAATTTTGAAGTAGTCCCATCCACTGTACGCCAATGTTTAAAGTTCCCGACCAACTTTGGGGTGGGACTTGTGAAGGGCGATCAGAAAGTAGCTCGAGAACGCTACTACTTATCTGCCGAATAATAATAGTTGGAGGATACCAGGAAGAAAACCACCACTTACCAAGTGGATGAGTCTGAAGAGTTAGAGATTAAAACACTAGTCCCCAGAGACGAATTAGAGCTCGTGAAGGGTTAAGTCATGGAAGCAACAGAGAGCATTATTCTGGACGATGAGCGACCAGAAAACACAACTCAGATTGGCGCTTCACTTGATCTGATAATAAAGTAAGAGTTGGTGGAATGTTTTAGGAATAGAAAGCAAGCTTTCGGGTGGAGTCATGAAGACATACTGGGGATAGACACAGCCTTTCTGTGCTACGAGCTCAATGACAATAAGTAAATCAAACCAATAAAGCAACGAAGAAGGGTCTTTAGTCCAGAGAAGAACCAGGCTATTCAAGAGGAAGTAAAGAAACTGCAAAAGGATTCTTTCATTGAGGATGTCAAATAACCTGATTCGTTAGCCAATGTGGTGATGGTAAAAAAGGAGAACAATAAATGGAGAATGTGCATGGATTTCACAGATCTGAGCAAAGCCTGCCCAAAAGATCACTTCCCTCTGCCAGAATAGATCAACTGGTAGATGCTACTTCGGGGAATGAATTGTTGAGCTTCATGGAAGCTTATTCCGAATATAACAAAATTAATATAAAACTAGAAGATAGGGAGAGTACCTCTTTTATTACTCCACGGGGAACATACTATTACAATGTTATGCCTTTCGATCATAAAAATGCAGGTGCTACGTACCAGCGGCTGATGAACAAGGTGTTCACAGAGCAGATCAGAAAAAACATAGATGTTTACATCGACGACATGCTAACTAAGAGCTAGAAAGCTACTG
Organism: Sambucus nigra; assembly: GCA_949130495.1. Lineage (NCBI taxonomy): Eukaryota > Viridiplantae > Streptophyta > Magnoliopsida > Dipsacales > Adoxaceae > Sambucus > Sambucus nigra. The sequence goes on along the minus strand of OX422220.1, from coordinate 430,977,861 downwards.
ACCACATAGCTGACCTGAGCTAAATATTTGACCAGCTGGAGAAGTATCAGATGAAGCTGAACTCGACCAAGTGCATTTTTAGCATACATGAAGGCATGTTCCTTGGTTATATTATAAATCAATGAGGTATTGAAGCAAATCCTGACAAAATAAAGGCCTTGCTAGAATTACGATCTCCAGCCACCAAGAAGGAAGTACAAAGCCTTATGGGGCGTGTAGCGGCTCTTAACAGGTTTGTCTCCCGAGCAACTGATAAATGTCTTCCATTCTTTAAGGTGCTCAGAAAGTCCTTTGAGTGTAATGATGAGTGTGATAATTCATTCATGGAGTTGAAGAAATACCTGGGGACACCTCCGTTACTATCCAGGCCAGTATTGGGAGAAAAGTTATACTTGTACTCTGCTATCTTAGAAAATACAGTCAGTTCAACTTTGATAAGAATAGACGATGGAGTGTAAAAACTGGTTTATTATACGAGTAAGGCATTCAGTGGAGCAGAGATCAGATATCCAAAATTAGAGAAGTTTGCATTGGCTTAATTGAGGCGAGCAGGAGAATGAAGCCATATTTTCAAGCCCATACAATAGTGGTATATACTGACATGCCACTCAGACAGGCTTTACACAAGCTAAAAAAATATGAACGATTGATGTATTGGGCAGTGGAGTTAGGTGAATATGACCGTATCTACAAGCCAAGGTATTCTCTCAAAGGACAAGAAGTGGAAGATTTCATTGCTGAATTGACTTACCTAGATACCTCCGACCAATAGGGGTCTAATGAAGAATAACTCACAGATACTAGAGGATCATTAGAAACTATCTCTAATCAACTCCCATTAACAGACCTGCTGGAAGGGATAGTGACCGAGCAACAAGCATCCTCTGATAAAATCCCAGAGTTGAGGGATGATGAAAGGAAGCACCAGATGTTCCATCAGGAAACTCTGTCAGATCCCTGTATGGAATTTGGATATTGACGGTTCTTCGTGCACAAAAGGTTGCGGAGTTGGATTATTCTCAATAATCCGAAAGGCATAGACATAGAATATTCTCTGCGCTTCTAGTTCAAGGCTTCCAATAATGAAGTTGAGTATGAAGCCGTAATTGTGGGCCTTAATTTAGCTAAATCATGCAAGTAATGGTGTTCATCGATTCTCAATTAGTGGTGAATCAGATGCTAAATCCTTATGCGGCAAAAGGAGAATTCATGTCGAGGTATCTAACTAAAGCGATGGAGATTGTATCCAATTTTGCAGTAGTTCAAGTGATCAGAATACCAAGATCGAAGAATGCAAGGGCAGATGCACTAGCTCAGTTAGCCTCAGCCACTCACACCGAACTGCGAAGAATAATTTCTATTGAGATACTGGCTAGTAGAAGTATCGATGAAGATTTGATGGAAAAGTTTATCACTTTAGACATGGGACCTTCCTGGATGGATCCGATTAGGGCTTACATTGAAGAAGGCATTGTACCAACCAACCAACTTGCGGCCAAGAGGTTAAAATTTAAAGTTGCTAGATATGTCTTATACAATGAAGTTTTATACAGAAGGGGTATGATCGCAGGTCTGCAAAGATGTGTTTGCCCAGTGGAAGTTCAAGATCTAGTGCAAGAAATTCATGACGGATCTTGTGGAGCTCACGCAGAAGGTCGGACTCTTTTACAGAGGATAACGACGCATGGATACTACTGGCCAACAATGCGCACTGACTGTACAACTTATGTTTAGAAATGCGATAAATGTCAGCGATTTTCTACTATACGAATAACTCCTCGGGCATTGCTAATGCCAATCACTTCCCCATGGCCATTTTCCATGTGAGCAATAGATTTGGTTAGGCCTCTGCCGACTATAAAAGGACGATTCAAATATTTGGTGGTCGCTGTTGATTATTTCACAAAATGGGAAGAAGTTGAGCCTCTCATTGATATGACATATGAAAGGGTCTATCAATTCATCTAGAAGATTACTATTTGTAGATATGGTCTGCCACATACTTTTATCACTGATCATGGTACCAAATTTGATAATGAGGAGTTCGTAGCGTACTATCTATAGTCTAACATCCAAAAGGTCCATTCTGCTCCAGGTCATCCCCAGAGTAACGGGAAAAAAAAAGTAACAAACAAAACTTTATTAAACGAGTTGAAAAAATGATTGGATGATGCGAAAGGGAATTAGATTAACGAGTTGCATTCTACGTTGTCGGCTTACCGAATAACTCCCCGAACAGTAACTGGGGAATCTCCTTACATGTTAGCCTTTGGAAGTGAAGTAGTCATCCCACTGAATTAGGGTTACCTACTCACCGGGTGCTTAATTTAAATTCTCCAATAAGAGATTTGATGAGATGTTTAGATTTGGACATGCTCGAAGAAGTTCAAGAAGACGCAGCGATCCGAAATGCTGCTTATCAGTAACAGACTGCTATGTTCTATAATAAACGTGTCAGGAAGTGTGATCTCAAGGCAGAAGATTATGTGCTCAAGAAAGTCATTTAGAAGCATAATAAGCTGGAGGCCAACTGGCATGGGCCTTATCGTGTCACAACGGTTGTTCGCCCTGGCACCTACAGAATCGAAACTTTAGAAGGGGAAGAATTAAAAAATGCTTGGAATGCAGAACACCTGTGAAAGTACTATCAGTAATGTAACTCCACATGTACCCAATTGTTTCAGTATAAATGACAACGATGTTTCCTCAATATTTGGTTGTTTTATTTTTTTTGGAGTACCAGTGCAACACACTACACAAAAACCACTAACTACGGTTGGTCGACATCAGAAACCACCAACTACGGTTGGTCGACATCAGAAACCACCAACTACGATTGGTCAGCATCAGCAACCACCAACTTAGGTTGGTCGGCATCAATAAACCTAACCAGCAATATTGGCACAACAATCATATAAGGCAAGGCCTGTTTGATTATGGGTGACCTTAAGGGGCATCTAAAACTAAGCAAGAATATGGGTAAAATATCCATTGCCTAGGCACCAAGGGAATCTAGATAAGATTGCTAAAACTAAACAGGAACATGGGATGAAAATAATTCCATTGCTTAGGCACTTATGGGTGATATGTCACTACAACTAGGCAAACATATGGGGCAAAGTGCCATTGTCTTGGCAATAAAATCAATACAGGACAAATTGTCCCCTTATAGATATATACACTCATCAAAATATAACATTATAAGAACAACATCTTACAATTTATTTCCAAGGAAAGAAAATTACACAAAAAAATAAACTTTTTCTTCATTACATTATCAGTAATGAAATACAAATGTCCTATTATATTGGTTTCTTTCCTTCAGATTTAGGTACATGATCCATTCGAGCTGGAGGATCATCTAGAGCAAAAGAAGAGTTGATAAAATTCAAATCTTGCAACATTCTGGTGTTGCTCGAGCTAGGTTAGTCAAGACGATGTTGAGGATGAGAGATCTCAAAATCTTCATGAAGATTGTAGTCACCAAGATACTTGGAGATCAAATACCGAGGAATGGAAAGGGATGGAATCCAGTTGAAATCTAGCTTAAAGGGAGGCACAACGGATCAAGTAATCCAGGCTCATACCAATACCACAATTATGTTCCTTCCTCGACTTTCATCACACTCAAGTCGTTCAACCATCCCTGTTTATATCCCTCATTATTTGATTATTTCAACCTAGCATCAAGATGGCATAAAGCTTCATTGTATCCCCCCATCCAAAATTCTCTAGGCTGTTTATGGAATTGATAAGTCAATCTCTCCACATGATGATGAAGCCTTTTCACCAAGTTTTCTTTACTCTCTAACGCAGAACTCTGGTTGGATAGTTGCTTGGTAAGATTTTGAATTTTCTGGGACATTTCAGTTAATGCTTGATTTTTTGCCTTCAGTTGAACAACTTGATTTGCTAAGGCCTGTTGAGTCCTAGCCTCTTAGATGTTGCTCTAACCAACTCTTGATCTACCCCTTGAGGAGGATGTAGGTCTGGCTCATTTCAAAGCCTTCAATTCTTCTCTCAATGCAGTATTTTCAATTTCCAAAAATGAAAAGCCCTCATCAGTGACTGGGACTAGAGGTCTAGAGGAAGAAACACATTTTAGTTGTCTCAGCTCTTCTCTCAAAGCATTATTCTCTTCTCCCAACAACTTAACGATGTTTCTGTGATCTTCAATCTCAAGCTTTAGGACACTCTCTCTCTTATTATGGGCTGAAATGAACTTATCATAACCCCGATCAGCACTCAACTGTTGGTACTTTTTCTTATAGCCCTCATGTAAAAGAGCAGTGGCTTCTTTGTGCTATAATTGATGTTATTCGATCATTCCTTGAAGATCTTCAATCATTTCGTAGTAAGACACATTATTTGCTATGGCCCAATCGAGCAAGCATTTCAAATACTGGTAAGCATCGATTGCTTGTTCAGAGGCATCAGATCCAAGGATATTAACTATTTGTGACTCAATAAAGTTTGTATGACCATCTTTGAAGTAATCAATACACTTCTTCATCAAGCCTGTATCATGAGCTGATAAGAGTTCCATCTTAACAATAAACTAGCAAGGAAAAGTAAAATCAAATCAACAACTGTACAATTATATTGAACAGGTAAAGGAGAAAACTTAAAAATAAATGACAAAGTCCATTGTATTGATCAAAAGCAAAGAGTGTGTAGCCAAAGGTACAAGATGAAAAGGATAAACAGAGAAAGATAACAAACTGCAGAACAACTTTATACCTTCTTCTTATTCCCTACAATATCATCAGCCGATTTAGAGGAAGGAATTGGTTTCTTAGGAGGCAATTGGCATTGCTTGGTAGAGGTTGTTGTCTGCTGAACTTGCTCGGAGGATTGAGGGATGGTAGAGCTGGTGTTTGTTCTACTAATAACATAGAAGATTCATTAGATCCAGCTTCATCATCTTCTTCTTCTTCTTCTTCTTCAATAGTAGGAGGAGGGCTATGAGTGTGTTTCTAAAAAAGTTCAAAATCATCAGCAACATTCAACTCCTTTAAAGCTGCAACCCATTCATACCTGAAGTACTTCAAACTCACATAATCCATCTAGGAAAAGACAACAGCTAAAGCTTTGTTCAATCCTTTTTCCCAGCCAAAGCTAAAGGTCTTCTTCACAATAACTTTTCTCTTCACCCTCTTTGAGGAAGTTTTTTCCCTTAAAAGCTCCTCAGTAGACTTCACCTTCTCCTCAAGGTCTTTATTACACTGTTCAACCTCTTCAAGCTTGTAATTAACTTCCACTTTACTGGAAACGACGACTTTTAATTTATCCTCCACCTATTTGGAAGCATTTATAACTTGTTGCAGAGTTGTATTATCCTTTTACCGAGATGTAATCGCCTCCTACCGAGCTATTATAGCCTCTTACCAAGCTGTGTCAGCATCTCTGGCCGCTTCAACAGCTTGTTGTCGAGCTGTCTCAACAGATTGGATTTTATTCTCCTAGGCATCTTTATCCTCCTCGTACTTCTACCGAGGCTCCATCAAAGACTTTGATAACCATGCAAGGGCTTCCTCCACTCCATTGGACGAGTTTGAAGATTTAATAGCTTCATCCTTCTCTACAATTTATCAAAGTACACCAAAAACTGCAAGAATAAGAAAGGAACAAATTAGATTATGAACATGGCAATAAAGAATCAGACAGACAAGTATAATGACACTTACTAATGTAAGGTGTTGGGCTGCCAAATCGGTAACTTTGTCGTGAAGAGTTGAAGTTTCAGCATCTCGACAATCTGGAAGAGTCCTCGACCTGATAAATTTCTTGGCCAAGCCAGGAGTAATGATAACTGGAGAACTAGCCCTTAAAGAAGGAAGCTTAACCCTAGTAGGTTGGGCAGCAGCATCCACAGGCTTTTCAATAAGACCTCTCCTCAACCTCTTCAAAGGAGCACCTTCAATCAAAGGTGCTGCCTCTTCTTGAATAATAACTGTTTCAATTAAAGGTGCTACCTCTTTTATAATAACAACTTCAATCAAGGTGTTACCCCTTTTGGAGCAATATGTGGCTTCTTACTGAGCTCCTTAATAATTAAAACTGCTCCCCCAGATGGTGCAACATCTATTTTCCTAGTCCCTTCAAATGGGACATCCTTTTTGCTCTTCCTTGGACCTTCAATACTAGGAGCAGACTTGGCAAAGTGGTCATGCACTTTCTTCTTCTTCGTCATCAGGTCAGCAATAGAAGTACCCAAATTAGAAGAAGATTCTTCAACATTAGTTGAATATGCAGGTGTTTGGCCAAGGTCAATCACCAAAGGAGGAATAAGAGGACGAGCAATAAAAGAAGAAGTGGTGTTCTTGTATTACAGCAAATAGGAAGTAGACCTCACACGTTCCCCAACTATTGCTTGATGCAACCCCTAGATAAATTTCAAATCTTTTATATTAATGTCACTCTCTTTTTGGGGATTTCTTTTTACTATCAACTGCAACAAACAAAAAATAAGTGTTAGTGATGCATTTCATCAAATAAAAATAGAGCTAAATTGAAAAACTAAAAACAACCTATCCAATTGCCATAATGTGGACATCTGGGACCTTGGTACACATCCTTTCCTTTTAATGGGGGGTGTTGACAATTTTTCATCACAACCCCATGTTCAAAATAGTCCCTATTAGCATCAGGGAGATTGACCACTAAAGCTCTGTTAGAATACCTAGTTTTTAAATAAAAGGTGGTATCACTAGTAATCCATTTATAACAGTACATAATTTCAGGAATCCCTAAATGGGTTCCATGAATTTGATTCAACCTATGTACGCCATTAACTACCCTCCATGTATTTGGAACCACTCTTGCAGGAACAATATCAAAATATTGGCAAAATTCCAAACATAAGGGATTCGGCGGGAAAGAAAAACCACATTTAGCTACAAAAATGGAAGGAAACCAATGTCCCTCAGCTAGAGAAAATAAATCAGCAGGGTAAGGAGGTTCTTCCAGAATAACCCAAGAAGGAATCACAAAATCATACCAAAACTTATCCAATGATTCGATAAGGTAAACCATGGTGGCTAAAGGAAAGAAAGAAGAAAGAAGAAATTCTTACAGAAACGTAAGGATTCAGCTGAGACGAATGACAGAAGGAATGATTGTAAGAAGAAAAAGTGAGAAGATAAAGAGTTTGGAAATCTAAAAGGCAAAAGGTAGAAGGCGATTTGATTCTATCGTCCTTAAATGCTTTACTTTGGGAAACGAGAAAAGTAATGATCACTAGAGACAACGATTGCATTTCCGGCGGCTAAATGATGAAAAAGACGTAAATACCCAAGCATCTATCAGAGATTCAAAATATTTATGAGTTTGACATTTCACGCTCAAAATTATTAAATGTCATAAGTGTTGGAGATTTTTAATCTAACAAGACTGGGTAAACATGCCCGAGCAACTTTTGGGCATAATGTTCCACACTCTCATATCCAACCTGAACTGTGAAACATTGGGGGCTTCTGTTGATACAAAAATTAGTCAGCTGATGTGGACCAATTATATGAAGACGCGTGTCATCCTTCATGGTATAAAATATATTTTTTAAGAAACTTATAGTGCCGAGCTACTCAACGCGCCGAGCTACTCAGCACACCGAGCTACTCAGCATGCCGAGATACTTAGCGTACTGAGCATCTAGTTAGGAAGATCAAACGATAAAAATAGATTCAATGAACATTCTTATCATGTACAGATGTATATGTCTATTAAATAACGACATATTGCCTATTCATACTGGGAGCCCAAAGGGCTATAAATACTTTGTAACACCCCCCCTAGCGGGGCAAGCTTCGATAACCAAACGTACTCAAGACTAAGGCAAATCACCCAACAATACAAAACAGTGAGCGTATGACATTTTTCTAAGGCTGAGCCACTTTAAAAATTCTTTGTCTTATTTCTTTATTCATATTTGTCTGTGATTATTTAATTAGATCAAATCTAGTTTTTTACATCAACAGTCACCAAGTAACTTAATAATTTCTTCCTCGGATAAGTCTGTATGACCTGTTTTGAAAAAAACATTGCATTTCCTCAGTAGCTCGGTATCATTAGAAGACAGTTGTTCCATCTTCACTATAAACTAGTAAGAAGAAATGACCACCAATCAACAACAAGAATGAAAAACAGGCATAATCAACAAGGGATAAAAAGGAACAAAAGGTTTCTTTTATTAATAATGAAGAGTTCAATTATAATAAAATTAAAGAAAAAGAAACAAAAAGTAAAAGAGCAAATGTCGAACAACTTTACAACTCGATTTAGTCAGTTGGAGGAAAGGAAGACTTAGTGATTTTAGGTTTGTCAGGAGAAAATTCAACCACTAGAGAAGAATCTCTAGAAACAGCTTCATCTTTAATCTTATCCTCAATGACAGGAGGAGGACCATGAGTATATCTTTGAAAAAGTTCAGAGCGTTCAACAGTGTATAACTCCTGAATATCAACAACCCAACTATCTCTGAAACACTTTTTTTTTGCATACTCAATCTGAGCAAAAGCAACATAAATGGCTTTTATCCATCCATTGACCCAATCATTATTGAAGGATGCCTTCATAATAGACTTTCTCTTAGACCTTTTAGAGGTCACAAGCTCCTCAACAGTCTTTTCCCTGCGCTCTGCTTCCTCTATCTTGTGCTCAACTTCCTTTGCCCTGCGTTTTGCCTCCTTTGCCCCCTGCTCAGTTTTAAGGGCATTTTCCTCAGATGTCTGTCAAGAAGTTTCAGTTGTATTCAGTTTATCTGCCCAATTACTCTTCTTAGTCTCCAAGGCTTGCTGAGATTCGAGCAAATATTTCTTCAAACCAACCAAAACTTCCACTACATTATTTAAAGAAGAAACCCCTATTGCATCATCCTTTTCCATCATATTATTAAAATGCACCAAGAACTTCAAGACAAGAAGACCGAGTTAGTATATGAGAAATATAAAAGACAATCGAACCAATAATATAGAAATCACTTAATGATGTAAGGCTCTGAGCAGCCAATTTAGAAACCTTTACTCGAGGAAGTATGACATCCACTCCCCTATGGTCTGGAAGAGTACCAAACTTGATCGACTTCCTAACCAAACCAAGAGTAATAACTGCTAGAGCACCAGCCTCAGAAGAAGGTAATTCGACCAAGGTTTGTTGGTCGGCCACCTGTTCGATCGGCTTCTCTGCAAGCCCTCTTCTAAGACTCTTGAAAGGAATTGTATCATCTTTGGGAGATGTATCTTTAGGAGCTGGGTCTTTGGGGGATGGATATTTGGGGGCTGGGGGATCTTTTATAACATCCCTTGCTTTCTTCTTGGCTCATTAAGTGGGTATTTGGGAGCCAGAACTACTTCCACTAAGAAGATTAGGAAACTTTTTCTTCTTCATGATATAAAAAAGAGGAACGTCTGAATTAACAGCAGCTTCCTGGTCAACATCAATCACCAGAGAAGGAGGAGCAATAGATCGGGCAATGAAGGAAGAAACGATATTTTTGTATTGAAGCAAATAAATAGCAAACCTAATGTGGTCCCCAAAAACCATCTTGTGAAGTTCCCAAATGAACTTCAAATATTTTAAATTTACTTCACTCTCTTTGGGGGCTTTTCTCTTCCGGTCAACTGCAATCAAATTTACAAAGCAACAGTCACTATGACATTTTATCAAATATAAACATAGAAAAATTATTAAAACATAGAACAACCTATCCCGTTACCAAAGATAGGACATCTAGGTCCTTGATATTTAGCACATCCATCTAAGGGATCATGCTGCCAATTTTTTACAACTACCCCGTGATCAAAATAATCCCTATTAGAATCAGGCAGGTTAACTACTAAAGCTTACTAACTGCCCTAGTTTTCAAAAAATAAGTGGTATCACTAGTTACCCATTTATAACAAAACATTATCTCTGGAATCCCTAGATGGGTTCCATGGATTTTATTTAACCTATATACTCCATTCACTACTCTCCAAATGTTAGGAGCAATTCTTCCAGGTACAAATTCCAAATACACACAAAAGTCCAGACATAGGGGATTGGGAAGAAATATGAACCTACACTCAGCAATAAAGAAGGAAGGGAACTAATGGCCCTTAGCAAGAGAGAAAAAATCATAAGGACAAATGGTATGTTATAGTACAACCTAAGATGGAATGTTAAAGTCATTCTTGAACTTATCAATAAACTCAATAGAATAAATCAAGACGAATAAGCAAAGAAGAAGGGATAAAAGTTCTTACAAGGGGTTAAGGATTCAGCAAGAACTGAAGACATAAAAGAATATGATTGCACGAAAGTTCAATGAACACAATAACAGAATCAGAAATGAAAGATAGAAGATGATCGAGGTTTTACCGCCCTTTTTATAAGCCACCTCGAAAACTAGGAAAAGTAATGATTAGAGTGAACGACGATTGAGTTTATGACGGCTAACAAGAGAAAATATGAAGATACCCCACAATGCTGGCTAAAATTTGAAATATTTACAAAACTGTCATTCATGCTGAAAAATTATCAACTAACCGGATAAATTTCATAAGCCCGAAAGGTCTGTAGCCGACCAAGCAACCCGAACTACTGTTTAAGCATAATATTCCACACTTTTGCATCAACTCTAAGTATGAAACATTCTGTTGATACCAAAATACACCACCATATTATGATACCCCGCCCAATTAAATATTGGGTGATCAGTCCTTTAGAAAATTTTAAAATCGAATGTTTGGTTGGTTCATTCTTAGCATCATTGTCGAAAACATTAACTTTAATAATCACCTAATATAAATTAAGCTAGTGTCAAAATACCTTCCTTTTGAAATTGTAACCAAAATCATATTTATAAAGCCCAAGAATTTAAATAAAATCCATATGTCATTCAACTAAATAAAATAAATAATGAATCTGAATCACGTATTGAAATAAATTTAATTGGATCAAACATTCCAGTTCTTAACTCTAAACCACAGATCCATAGTAAACTAAATCCAACTAAAATGAATAGGAATTTAACTAAATACAATATTTGATAAAATGTCTAAGGAATGGGCGACACATGCCCTAAATGAAAGGTCTAGATAAACTGAGATAAATGATAGGAGCATCTGATGCAAAGACCTATCACTTCCACATCAACTGTAGCACGCCAAGCAATCCAGTCTCTAAATCTGGTGTCCCTGTGGTCGAGCACCTGATATAATACATATATATATATATATATATATATATATATATATATATATATATATATATATATATATATATATATAGCAAGAGAGAAAAGAGATGTAAGAGACGGGTCTGAGCTCGATGTGTATAAATATGTTTTAGCAAGTATTTAAAACTATCTTAAAGAAAGTATTATGTGCATGATAGATTCGTGCTCTCACATGAAGTTCTCACCTCTCTTCTATTGTGCACTCCTAACATATCTTTTATCTAGTACTAGTAACTCTATGCAATCTAACTAGTTCAAGCCATGTAACACTATCTACATTCAACAATAGTATTCCCGTATTGCCCATACAATATCCCATAAGTAGTCTATCACATTTTACTACCTTTCAGGTACCCTATTAGAGTATTTAAGTCTTTATCCCATTAAGATTGTTTTATTTGTCATTATTTCAATAACTACTAGTTTCTCGTAGTATAACTTCTCTCTCTCTCTCTCTCTCTCTCTCTCTCTCTCTCACACACACACACACACACACACACACACACACACACACATATATATATATATATATATATATATATATATATAGTCATACCATCCCTATACATATATATTTCAGTCATGCACCCCAAGTTTAAGCCCCATTAGTGCTATAAATGAAATGATCCTGCACCCTCGGGTTGTCACCCATTGGTGAACTTACAAAAAGTTCCCTGCACCCTTGGGTTATCACCCATTAGCGCACTCAATAAAATATTCTTGCACCCCCGGGTTATCACCCATTAGTGCACTTAATAAATAACTTTACACCCCCACGTTATCACCCTTTAGTGTACTTGACAAAAATAACAAATAATAGGCATGCACACATCCGATTAAAAGTTATAGGTATTCTACCAACCTAAATACATACTTACCATACGTATGTTATTCTCATTGTCACGTATTATATAATATTAATAGATTACCATAACTTTCTCACAATCCCCAACGTAAATCTTTTTTCCGAAATGCTTAAAGTATAAATCTCATACTTGATCTCATAAACCTATCTCGTTTTAAATTTGTTACCTGACAGTTTCTCTCACTCCAATAAACTAAAAATTCCCAAACTAGACCCTATGAAAATTCCCAGATATTTACTTTCTTGCTCGAACCAGATGGTAATGTCGTTTGAACGACTGCCACATGTCGCTCGAGCGACTTCGTGTAAGATGCCACTCTCGCTCGAACAACTACGCGCGACATCGCGCGATGAGCACTGTTTCGTCTTCTTCCCCATAATTCTGCGCTTTTCCACCATTAGCACCTCTAAAACATCTACGGTTCATTCCCAAACACCCAAACAACAAACCCAATTGATGCTCTAACATATTTGGATGATTTCTAATAACCTAGAATCATTAAATCTTCACAATACATCAATTAAATACTAAATCCCCAAATTAAACCATTAAAACCCTAGTTCTTCCAATTTCAATTCAAGAACTACTATAACCCATATTTGTTTATGGAAATTATCATAAATTCGTGGATGATAACCTATCTACATGAAGGAATTTAATATCTTATAATCTCAGACCCAATATGAATCAAATCATTAAGGTTTTTTTATAAAAATTAAATCTCACAAATTAATGGGTTATCACCTACTCTAATCATGAACATAACTATTAGTAAATCACGCGTGTAATATACACCTGCCTCGAATTAATCGTCTGATCTCTTGATGTTGTTGGTATGGGTGCGTTCCTCTTGTTCCGATCTACACGATGGTGGTGGTGGTGGTTGTGCAAGGTTGTGCTAATTGGGCCTTCCTTCTTGAAATTTATTCTCCCTCACACACTCTGTGGCTGGTCCTTACTTTTGTATATTCTAACCCAAAATGGACCTCTCGTGGATGATATAATAACTCTCAATTTTTGTCAATTTAATTTCTCCTAAAATTAAAATTACAAAATTACCCCTACGGGGTGCCGGTTTGGCCTAAAATCTCTCGGAGTCTAAATAAAATACCCGGGTTGTGTTTTGTGACTATTTCGACCCTTTCGGACTCAACGGAACCCTCGAAATTACCATTCGAGTTATTTAAAAATAATTTACTTTTATATTCCATTCAATTAGTCCCGATACGACTCACACGCGTGTCCCGACTTAATATACCAAAATGTCGTATATTTCACTGTCGACAATTTATCAAATTCATTAATTCCATATTACTTATTCACTCAGTAATATTCAATAATTCTCATTAATAAGTATTAACCATTGTCACGCTAGTTAATATTTATTTATTTATTTTTATTTTATTTTTAAATCCAAATTATTCACCGATTAATTCTCGCATATTAATTTAATTAATCCCATAATAATAATTAATCACATAATATTTAAGTTCTAAAAAATATGGGGTGTTACATACTTCCCCCGTAATAACGAAATTTCATCCCAAAATTCAGAAAGTAAGGCATACCTGGTACAAATAAATATGGATACTTCCTACGCATATCTGCATCTCGCTCCCAAGTGGACTCCTCCACATTGTGATGCTGCCACTGAACTCGCACAAGTTGAACTAACTTTGACCTCAGTCTCCTCTCACTATGATCTAGGATAGACACTGGACTCTCCTCATAAGAACTGTCGGGCTGTAAATCGATCTCCTCTATCGCGATGTGAGTGTGTGACAACTCATCCCGAAGATACAGCCTCAGTGACGATATGTGAAACACATCATGGATATGGTGTAAGTGCTCCGGTAACCCAAGGCTGTAAGCCACTGGTCTGATCCTCTCTGTAATAGGAAATGGTCCTACGTATCTTGGAGCCAATTTCCCCTTCTTCTCGAACCTCATCACCCCCTTCATAGGAGATACTCTCAACAAAACTTGGTCCCCCACTGTGAACTCTCTAAAGGACCTCTTATCATCGACATAGCTTTTTTGTCTGTCCTGGGCTACTCGTATACGACTTTGAATCATCTCGATCCTGCTCGATGTATCCTGAATTACCTCTGGTCCAAGTAACTTGTTGTCTCTGACCTCTAGCCAACAGGCTGGAGAATGGTAAGGTCTCCCATATAATGCCTCGAATGGGGCCATACCAATCGTGCACTGATAGGAGTTGTTATAAGCAAACTCCACCAATGGATGATACTAATCCCATCCTCCCCCAAAGTCAAGGATACACTGTACAACATGTCCTCAAGCATCTGGTTAGTACGCTCAGTCTACCCATCGGTCCGCGGGTGATACGCCGTACTCAATCGCAACTCGGTACCCATAGCTTCCTGAAAACTCTCTAAAAAATGAGACACAAATGTCTTATCTCTATTCGACACGATATCAAGAGGTACACCATGCAGTCTTACTATCTCTGCAATAAATATCTGAGCATACTGTCGCACTGTATAGTCTATCTCAACTGGCAGAAAATGGGCCACTTTTATCAATAGGATAATAATAAGCCATATAGAATCGTGGCCCTCTGCGAAGTAGGCAACCTAGTAATAAAATCCATGGAGAGGCCCTCCCATTTACACGTAGGTATCTCTAACGTTTGAAGTAAACCTGGTGGTCTCTGATGGTTCACTTTTAGTAGATGACAAATGGTACACTTGGATACGAACTCTGTGATATCCCTCTGCATCCCACTCCACTAGTACTACCGCCTCATGTCCTGGAACATCTTATCCTTTCCAGGATGTACCAAAAATCTAGACCCATGCGACTCCGTTATCACTGGATGTCAAAGGTCCTCCCCCTCTAGAACTACGAGTCTCCCATTGAAACTCAAACCTCCCTCGGAACTCACCGAATAAGACTCAGCTCCATCGGCTAAGAGCTGTCTAATCATCTTCTGGCAAAAAGGGTCTGCCGCCTGTGCCTAGACCACCTTCGTCACTATTTGTGGTGTGATGGTCATAACTGACATGAATGATATGGCCACAACATCCTGGTGTCCTAGCTCCTTCCATATCGCCTTCCACACCTCGACCATCTCATATAATGGCCTACGGCTCAACGCATCTGTAACTACATTAGCCTTTCTCGGGTGATAGTGTATCTCAAACTGATAATCTTTTATGAACTCTAGCCACCTGCATTGATGCATATTCATATCCTTCTGCGTGAACAAATACTGCAGTGACTTATGGTTTGTAAATAGGCAAAAGGCTCTCCTAAAAGGTAATGCCTTAAAATCCTGAGTTCAAACACGACTGCAGCCAGCTCTAAGTTGTGTGTTGGGTAGTTCTTCTCATGAGGCTTAAGCTTTCGGGAAGCATAAGCTATAGCCTAATCCTCCTATTGAAGTACACCCCCAAGTCCTAGTAAGGACGCATTAGTGTAGACTAGATACTCCATTCCCGGCCTGGGCAGTGCTAACACTGGTGCTAAAGTCAGTTTTTCCTTTAGGTCATCAAAAGACAACTGGCAGGCATCATCCCAGGTAAATGGCACACCTTTGCACGTCAAGTAAGTCAATGGACCCTCTATATTTGAGAATACTCAAATGAACCTCCTGTAGTATCCTACTAGTCCCAAAAAACTACGTATCTTCGTTGGCGTCGTGGGCTGTCCCCACTCCCTCACCGCTGACACTTTCCCCGAATCTACGGATATCCCTCTATCCTAAATAAAGTGCCCAAAAAATTGAACATCTTTGAGCCAAAATCCACACTTCTCATATTTTGCATACAACTCGTGCTGACGCAGTGTCTGTAAAACCTGCCTTAGATGTTCGGCATGCTCCTCTTCCATCTGAGAATAAATCAGGATGTCATCATGAAGACAATGACAAACTGATCCATGAACTCTTTGAACGCCCTGTTCATCAATCCCATAAACACGACTAGGGTGTTGGTTAGCCCAAAAGGTACAATCCTAAACTCATAGGAACCATATCTCGTCAAGAAAGTAGTCTTCGACACATCCTACTCCCTGATCCATTACTGATGGTATCCCGACCTCAAGTCAATCTTCGAGAAGAAAATAACTCCTCTCAACTGGTCGAATAAGTCATTAATTCGGGGTAACGAATACTTATTCCGTATCGTGACCTTATTTAACTCACGGTAGTCGACACACAACCGTAGCGATCTATCTCTCTTTTTGACGAACAAGTAATGGGGCACCCCAAGGTGAAGTACTCCTACGAATAAACCCCTGACCCAACAGCTGCTCTATCTGATTTCGTAACTCCCTCATCTCCGCTGGGGCCATACGATAAGGTTGCGGGCCATCGATCGAGTGCTCGGCGTTAAATCTATAACAAATATATCTCTCTTCTAGGTGGTAATCCTGGAATATCCTGAAACACATCAGCGAACTCTCGAACTACCAGTATCGAATCCAGAGGTATCACCACCTCCTTATAGGTCTCCTCCTCTATATAATACAAATGCGTGGAAGATCCTCCCTCAGAACGAGGCATCGCTACCACGAACATCTCCTGACAAGGTATAGCAAAAATAATACTCCTACTAAAATAATCGATCATGGCCCTATATGGAACTAGGCAATCCATATCGATAATCACATTATACTTGGACATCTCTAATATAAGCATATCGGAAGGTAAAGTAAGTCTCCCAATCTCTATAGCCACCCTTGACATATAAAGAAAATTGGCGAGCCACTACCCAAAGGCGAATCTACACATGTAACAGTACTCTCTGCTGTATCTAATAATCCCATAGTACGTGCAAACCTCATGGAAATAAAATAATGTGTGGCCCTCGTATCAAATAAAATAAGCTCCATAGTCCCCTGAATATAAAACATGCCCTCAATCGCGGGTGGGGACTGTGGGACTGCGACCTGATGGAGGATGTAGACTCGTCCATACTAAAGTTGCCCCCGCTGCACCGAAGCTGCGGGCAAGGCTGGAACTGGCACTGGAGCTGGTAGGGCAGTGGGAAAGATGGGTCTCTGGACTTCCTGGTGAGCACCCGACTGCCGAGGGACCCAGTCCCTGTCGGGGCAATCCTGCTTCTTATGGCAAGTCTTGCCCTAAGTATAACATTTGCCAGTGAAATTCCCTCTCCTCTGTCCCTAGTAACCTCGACCGTGCTGGCCATTACCACCCCTACCTTGGCCCTGCTGCTGACCCTACTGCTGGCCCTGGTGGCCCTGTCTCAAGCCTCCGTGACCATGCCTAAAACCCCCTGAACGAAACCTCTTTGAAGAATCCCCCTGCTAGGAACCCTGCCTCTGACTCTGATCAGCTAGTGCCCCACTGATACTACCTCCCCCTGACTTGCCCAACTGGCTGGGCTCTTCTCCTCGCTTACTTCCCTTAGCATGGAAGCGATTGTCCTAAGAATGTAATAATGTTGCATTTAGCAAATCTGTGTAGGAATATAAGGAAAGGTTACCCAAAAAGTGTTATTGTATCCTCCAAGTCAAACCATCCATGAACATATGGATTCATTTCTCCTCAGTTGGCACCTCGTCCGATACCATATTCGTCAATCGATTGAACTCCTCCTCATATTCCGCAACTGTCTTCCCTTCCGAGGTGAGGTTTAAAAGTTTTGGCCTTATCTCAGTCTTGATGGCATAAGGAAAGTACTTGAGATTGAACCGCACCTAAAAATAGGAAATCGACATCAAATCCCGTTCCTCTGAAGTAGTAGTGGACTTCCACCACTGTAAGGCTACCCCTGTCAGCTTAAAGGTAGCCAAAACTTGCCTTTGTACCTCAGTGCACTCGTATATACGAAGGTGTCTCTACATTAGAACTGTCTAAGAACTCTTGAGGATGCGGCTTCTGAAAGGCATCCCTGACTCTCTCCCATGGAATAGGGAAAATAGGAACAGGTGCTGGCGCCACTACTGGTGGCTGTGGTGGTGCCTGCTATACCACTGGCAGTGCTGCATTTACTTCATGTGCAACGATGGCAACAACTTCTGTAGCATTCATCATGCCCTGAGCTGGAGTTGGCTATGGCTCTGGATGGGCATTATTGTCCTTTGGTGCACGCTGAGGAGGCATCTGAGATGAGAAAGAAGTTTATTAGTCCACAGTTATTGTTAAATCTCAAATAGCTGAAGACGTGATCGCATAAACAAGAATACAATAGTCCTAAAGATAAGGCTCTATATCAAATGACGCTAAGCTGAAATCAAAATAAGCCGCACAAATTCTAAATGACTCTAGAACCTGATGCTTTGATACCACCTGTGACACCCCGACCAATTAAATATCGGGTGATCAGTCCTTTATAAAATTTTAAAACAGAATGTTCAGTTGGTTCATTCTTAGCATCATTGTCGAAAACATTAACTTTTATAATCACCTAATATAAATTAAGCTAGTGTCAAAATACCTTCCTTTTTAAATTTTAACCAAAATCATATTTGTAAAGTCCTAGAATTTAAATAAAATCCATACACCATTCAACTGAATAAAATAAATAATGAATATGAATCACGTACTGAAATAAATATGATTGGATCAAACATTCCTGTTCAAAACTCTAAACCATAGATCCATAGTAAACTAAATCCAACTAAAATGAATAGGAATTTAACTAAATAGAATCTCTGATAAAATGTCTAAGGAGTGGGTGACACATGACCTAAATGAAAGGTCTACATTAATTGAGAGAAATGATACGAGCGTCTAATGGAAAGACCTACAGCTTCCACATCAGCTCTAGCACACCAAGCAATCCAAGTCTCTAAATCTAGTGTCCCTGTGGTTGAGCATCTGATATAATACACACACACACACACACAAACACACACACACACACACACACACACACACACACACACACACACACATATATATATATATATATATATAGCAAGAGAGAAAAGATATGCAATAGACGGGTCTAAGCTCGATGTGTAAAAATATGTTTTAGCAAGAATTTAAAACTGCCTTAAAGAAAGTATTATGTGCATTATAGATTCGTGCTCTCACATGAAGTTCTCACCTCTCTTCTATTGTGCACTCCTAACACATCTTTTATCTAGTACTAGTAACTCTACCCAAGCTAACTAGTTCAAGTCATGTAACACTATCTACATTCAACAGTAGTATTCCCGTATTTCCAATACAATAACCCATAAGTAGTCTATCACATTTTACTACCTTTCATGTACCCTATTAGAGTATTTAAATCTTTATCTCATTAAGATTGTTTCATTTGTCATTATTGCCATAACTACTAGTTTCTCTTAGTAGAACTTCTCAAATATATATATATATATATATATATATATATATATATATATATATATAGTCATACCATCCCTATATATATATATATTTCAATCCCGCACCCCCAGTTTAAGCCCCATTAGTGCTATAAATGAAGAGGGACCCGACCCTTAGTGATAGTGATAAGGAAGAGGGACCCGATTCCCCCACTAAGCCAAATTTTGGGGCTTTTATGGCTAGTCATGTGAGCACCCAAAGTGAATCTTCTCATGAAGATACTCAAACTCATAACACTTCCGAGGTCAAAGTTTTTTATTCCCTTATCTTTGATGATAGTGAGAGTGGAGAAGAAAGAGAGAGTGAAAATGAAGAAGATGTTAGTGTGAGTGAACTTCAAAATGCTTTTCAAGAACTTTATAAAGAATCTATTAAATTGAAAAGAGCTAATTTGAAGTTAGAAGCTAGTTTAAAAGAGCGTGTCAAGGTCATTGATGATAGTATGTTAGTAGAAGACCATAGGACACGTGAGAGGACTCTTCAAGAGAATCTTGAATATGTAGAAGGCGAGAGAGATAGCCTTAGGGGTTTAATGGAATCCTTGAAAAAGGAACTTCTTGCTTTTGAAGAGCGAAATGTTTTATTAGAGTCTAACATTTTAGAATTGCAAAATAAATTAAAAGAATCTAGTAATGTCAAATTTGATTTGGAGTGTCGTTCGAAAAAATTAGATAAAATCTTAGGAACGGTCCAAATTAAAAATGACATGTGTGGTTTAGGCTTCAATACTTGTAATGAATCTACTCATAAAGTCAAAACCAACATTTTAGGAGAATCTACTAGGAAAGCTTTTAGAGATCACTCCGTAGGTAAATCTTTTCGACATGTTTTTACTTGTACACATTGTGGTCGAAAAGATCATCTTAGGAAGTTTTCTTTTGATCTTAAACGAATTCCTAGAAAATCCCA
The DNA here is from genome assembly GCA_949130495.1 of Sambucus nigra. NCBI lineage: Eukaryota > Viridiplantae > Streptophyta > Magnoliopsida > Dipsacales > Adoxaceae > Sambucus > Sambucus nigra. The sequence goes on along the minus strand of OX422220.1, from coordinate 430,957,547 downwards.
ACCTAAAGCAACTAATGTATTTAAAATTTCTACACCCCAAGATAGTCATTCTTCATTAATTTGGTTTAGGAAATCCAACTTGGTTGCCTTGCAAAATAGGGTTTTTGATTCTCATTTACTTTCACATGCCTCCTCCCTTGCTAAATCTAAAGGATGAATGTGTTAGTGTTTGCATACTTTAGGTTTTGTGCTTCATGCTATATTATCATGCTAAATGTATGCTTGTTTAATCATTTTCTAGATTATGTCCCATGCTTAATCACATGCTAGAATAATGATTTTTTTTTATCTTTTGTATTTTATTTCTTCATTTTGTTTGCATTAAATGAAAAAAATACAAAATGATTTTTGTTTGTCTTTTGAGGATATATATTTTTTTGGTTAAAAATGTCAAAAACTCAAAAAGATTTTATTTTGTGTATATTTTGATTTGACACACTTTACGTGGCATATACTTGTGTTTGAATCCCTCCTTTAACGCTCTCATGTGTCTAGAACTTTTGGTTTAGATTATCAATCCTTATTATGTTCTTTACCATGCTTACATGGAGTAGTTGGATTTTGTGCTGTTTAAATGGATTCTATTTTTATATGCCTCTATTCACACATGCACAAGCTCTTTTGAAATTTTAACTTCATATGTATATTTGAGCTATGTGAGGTGTTCTCCTTCCAATCTTGTCATCTTCATACTTGTGACTTAGGAGGAATAGTGCATGTCAAAATCCGTTGCGCGTGAGATTTGTGTGAAAAATGAAAACATGATAAATACAATGTGCACGAGGAAGGGCTCCGAAAGGACTTAGTGATCCTTTGCGATAGTAAGCCACCATTTTGAATGGACCTAAAAGAAATACGTGGTCCAAAGGCCTAAAAACAGAAAATATGGCATTAAAAAGAAAAATAATTGCCAAGGCCTATGTTTGATTGATATGTTCATTCAAAATTAATATATATGCTTATTGAGGGAGATTGGATGGTATATCAACGGTTTGCACAATGTTTGTTTATCCTAGTTGTGTATCTCATGTCATGACTATATTGGTTTGTAGAATCATCAATATACTAGGCTTGTATCCATTGTGTATATTTGTTCATTGAGTTCAATCTATATTGTCACATGAGGTTATATTCAAATGTGATGAAGTTTGTAATCAAATGAGAACTCCGTGAACATGTTTTAAGTGATTGGGTCTAAATTTAATCGTTACTAGTTCACACCCCAACACTTTCGTTTCCATATGACACATTTTTGCCATACGAGTGTGAAAGACTCCTATTATATTTTATGTGTGTCATTTGTGTGTTTATATCTATATATGTTTACTTACGTCTATTAGTTATATCTTATGTATACATATTTGATATTTTTGTTTAATCTTTGCTTTGATTTCTAATCCATAAATAATTTAATTCGTACTTGGTATCCATCTTATTGCATTCGTTGTTGATGTCCTATGCTTAATAATTTATATATCATATTGGTATCATTTTATTGCATCCTAGTTGGTCTAAGTTGTTATTTGTTGGATTAGTTATAATTTTGTTTCCCATATGCATTAATGCTCTTTTCACTAAATGCACAATTACATGTTTTAGCTTGCTTTCCCATTCTATTTATCCTTTGATTAATTTAGAGGGTGTATATACTTTATTTGGGGAGATAAGTCAACATTTGATTCTTTATGCCTTTGTCTCTTCCTGAACAAAAAGGGGGAGAATGATAGGGGGAGAAATCGTATCTAATCCTATTATTAATGATAGGGGGAGAAATGGTATCTAATCCTATTATTAATGATAGGGGGAGAAATGGTATCTAATCCTATTATTATCGTATCCAAGTTTAAGGGAGATTTATCTTAGGGGGAGATGTCTTTATAAGTTGATCATACTTGATAAAGAGAGAGAATTAATTTAGGGGGAGTAAGTAACTTTACTTGCATTAATTATTTTGATATTCCCTATGCGTGTAATGTGTTTGCCTAAGTGTGCAGGAAACTTTCAAGCGCAATAACTTTCAACGGCAAAGATTGTTGATCCTTTGGGTTGTTTGAGTCAAGCATTGTTTTTTATTTTGGGTGGGATTTTTTATTAGTCTAGTAGAGCTTGACGACCCTTTAGGATTTTTGTATAGTTTTTGTCCCGGAATAGCCAAAGGGGGAGATTTATAAGGACGCAAATTTCCAATTGAGTCCTTTGTAGTTTTGGCTCAATTCCGGACAAAAATGTTTGAGTCATAGGATAGAGTATATTGATCATCTTTCAAGCCTATGACATGTTTGTTAAAGACGTAGCGGCCAAGTGTATAAAGCTTCATCAAAATGTCGTGGTTTATGTGCCTCGTTTTAACGTCATCAACAGTGGTTCCATGCTCCCAAGGTATGAAAGCATTACATATATATATAGGATCTTGGAACGGTTTATATTGGGTGTAAGGTTTTTAAAACTGCTTTTTGTTTTCAGAATGTCTTCTATTAAAACTTATATATAAAGTATATAAAAGTTTCTGGGTTTAAAAATAATTTTTGAACATTCTGTGAGTTCGTTCGAAGTGTCATTTGAATGAGATTGTCGTTCGAACCACAAGTCGTTCGTACAAGTTTGCCAACGACTTCCCATTATGGCATATTGGAACTTCATTCGAAACTCGTTCGAACGAGATGGTATTTCTAACGAGATTTCCAACGAGTTTCTAACGAGTTCATACTGGAACTTCGTTAGAAGACTCGTTCGAACGAGATTTCGTTCGAACGAGATGTCAGACGGGAACAATTATTGGCAGTTTTAAGCAGTTTTTCTCCCACTTCCCCACTTGTTTCTTTACTGATTTTTGTCAGAATTTATTATGTGCGGGAAACCATTTTTATCATGAATCTTTTTCATATCCTTCTAACTCTAAGAGAGTGTTTTAAGAGAAAAATTATAAAGAGAAAAAGATCAAGTTTTGAGTGATAATTTTCAAAGTAAAATTCATCTACCACTCTAGTTTTCACCCATAGTTTTATTTATCCAAGTTCATATCTATATACATCTTGCTTGGAGTTTGGCACTAGGTTTATCTCTACACCGAATTGAAGAGAGTGTTTGGGTTTGCTTCTAAATCCCACAAAGAAGTTGTTTATGTTGATTTACCCACTTGGAGAAAGGCTCCTAGTTCTGGTGACGGTGACCATATAAAGTCCTACCGGTGGATTCCGAGACCGTAGTGGAGCTCCAAGGTTATCCGCTAGGAAGAGGTATTTACAAGAAGAAGCGTCAGGGCTTGAGAGGGATCGAGTCGTGTGATGTAAGTCTTTTGCCTTGTAATTGTAAATTTCTTACTTAGTGGATTTGTGGCTAGGGACGTTCGAGGTTGTTTCCCGTCTTGGTTTTTTCCTCGTACATCGCGGCGTAGTGATTTCTTGTTTTATTTTATCTTGCAATATCACCTAGAATGCATGCTTAGGTAAAGAAGATAAAATTGATTTAAATCACTATTAATTTAATTTGGTAGACAATTAAATTTGGGTAATGTTTATTTATTTTAAGTCATTTGTTAAAAATGGTTTATCCTAATTTGTTTGAATGAAAAATATGACTTATGGTTTAAGTGAAATTAACATAAGTGTCTGTTTAATTAATTTCACTGGGTTTAATTTTAATTTGTTAAGGAAATTAAAATTTGTTTTAAATTGAACCATCACCTTTACGCTTCCGCATCTGTTTCACAAAAGGGAAAAAAATATAGTTTTAAAGATTTTTAAATCAGGGGTTACACACTTTTCACACTTAATAAATAACTTTTTACCCCCGAGTTATCACCCTTTAGTGCACTTAATAAAAATAACAAATAATAGGCATGCACACATCCTATTAAAATTTATAGGTATTCTACCTACCTAAATACATACTTACCATACAAATTTTATTCTCATTGTTATGTATTATATAATATTATTATATTACCATAACTCTCTCGTAATCTCCAAGGTAAATCTTCTTTTCGATATGTTTAAAGTATAAATCTCACACTCTATCTTGTAAACCTGTCTCGTTTTAAGTTTGTTAACTGACAGTTTCTCTCACTCCAATAAACTGAAAATTCCCAAACTGGACCCTAAGAAAATCCCCGAAAATTTACCTCATCACTCGAACCAGATGTCAATGTCGTTTGAATGACTGTCCAGTGTCACTCGAGCGACTTCGCACGAGATGCCAGTCTCGCTCGAAAGACTACGCACGAAATCGCGCAACGTGCAATGTTTCGCACAAAATTGCTCACTAGTTCAAGCCATGTAACACTATCTACATTCAACAGTAGTATTCCCGTATTGCCCATACAATACCCCATAAGTAGTCTATCAGATTTTACTACCTTTCATGTACCCTATTAGAGTATTTAAATCTTTATCTCATTAAGATTGTTTTATTTGTCATTATTTACATAATGTAATACCCCGTATTTTTGGCAATATTTATTTTGGGATTAATTAATTAAATGAGAATTAATTGGGAATTAATCCGGGTAAAATACTAGCGAGATGTGAGTTTGTATTTGACTATATTGAGTATATATGATGTTATATGAATATTGAATTATGAAATTTGTCGTGAGATTGATATACGGAAATTTGGTCATTTTATTGGGACGCGTGTGACAGTCGCGTCAGGATATAATTATTTTATTTATAAAAGTGAATTTAAATTCTATTAACCGTATGGTCGTTTTGAGTGATCCAACGCGTCCGAAAGGGTCGAGATAGTCAGAAAACACTAGCCGGGGGTTTAGTTTGGGTCCCGGGGTATTTTTAGGCCATACCGGCATCTTATAAGGGTAGTTTGGTAATATTGTATTTTTGGGAATTAATAATGACGAAAATTAGGAGTCTTTATCTGATGGGTAATAGATCCACTAAACCCACTAACCAACCCTTAATGACCCAGTAAGCTACGGGGGTTATTAGATTAGGTTTCCAAAACTTTCCCAAAGAAAACCCTAGCCACCTTTGGAGAAGAAAGCTTGTAGAGAGGGAATTCTGCAGAGAGAGAGAGAGATAACTTCAGCAAATCAACATCAAAATCCGAGATAAACTCAAGGCAAGTGATTTAATTTCGTTTAATTTCAGAGAATGCTTTTCCATGCGTAGGAATTTAATAAAGATTGAATTGTTCTTGGAGTGTTATGAAAACCCATGTATTTTGGAACTTAGAACTTGAAATCTTGAAGAGAAATTGCATGTAGAATGGTAGGTAGATGATTATTCTGATGATATTAGATATTGGATGAAATTAAAACGGATTTAATTGGGTAAATTCATGATTATAAATTCTAGGGTTTATATTCTTGAAAATTTGGGGAGAAGTGTAGAGACTTGAGGATTTAATGATGTTTAGGAGGAATTGATTTCTTAAAACATGTTAGTATGTGACCTAGATACGTTTAGGGATGATTAGAGACCTTAAACAATCGTTGGCTTGATGTTTAGATGAGTTTTGAAGAGATACAGATGGTGAAAATTGAAACTAGGGAAATCTGGGCTCGAAACTGGTCGTTCGTTAGAAGACCTCCCCAGGTCGTTCGAACGAGCTCGTTCGAACGAGCTTCTAACGAGTTGACCAGTCGCTTCTAACGAGGGGCAGTTTCGTTCGATAATCTCGTTCGAGCTAGATCTTGTTAGATAGCCCAGTTCGTTCGAACGAACTCTCGTTCAAACAGCCTCGTTCGAACGAGACTTCTAACGAGCTGGCAGTTTAGGCCTTTTGGCCTGTTTTGATTTTGGGAGTCCCGTAAACTTGTTCAAGGATAGAGATAACATTTCCTTTGATGGTGTATTAGTATACTTGGGACATTTGGGATATAATGAGGAGTAAATTATATAAGTGTGGATCAAATCAAATAGACATTTGAGTCGAGACGTGAGTGCCTACTACGACGTGAGAATAAATTATGGCGCGTATAAATATGGACCGGGATTATATAAGTTGTATATATATTAGGTTGGTACGAGAATACGATATGTACCAATATATTATAGTGATTACTAAGATGTGTGTTACTTACTATTGATACATGATTTGTGTGTATGACATACCTACCATACTTGCTATCACGGGAGCTTTGCGTTCGGTTAGGACCCTCTAATCCTTGTGTTGCCCGGATTTAGATTGGTTACCTCGATGAACATAGGTCAGAGAAAGACTTATGGGGATGTTAATAAGTCCGCTGATCGTGGGAGCGTAGGTATGTGCGTGACCCATGTGATGTGACTGTGTTCGCCTCCATTATTTGTGATGTTGTTATCTGTGAACTATTCCTTAGAGATTCGGAATATGTGATCCTTATGTACGTGATGTACCGGGATGGATAGTAGAGTATGTGTGCACTACAGCTTAGTCTCGGGGTGCTTATATTGTATATTTATGTTGTGGAAAATATACGCTTAATAAACTGGAACTTTCATATGGTATTGTGTGTAACTATGGAATAACATAGAGGGATAACCTATAACGAGTTGTATTACTTTTGTATGAGAACCTGAATTTTCGTTAAGCCCCTATTCAATTGCGAGCGTTATAATGTTAATTGGAAACCGAGTAATAAGGGTATAACCTATGACAGTCTAGCTAGATATGATGTCACTTAGCAAGTGGTTTGTGTCATTTTAGATGGGTACTTACGTTAGGAGTGCACAGTTAGACGAGAGGTGAGAATTTCATGTGAGTGCACATCCTAACATGTACTTTGCATTTAATGTTTTAAATGTTTTTAAAGCACTTGCAGGTTTTTAAAATATCTCCACATTCGGGCTCTGACCCGTTTGCTTTCAAATCTATTTTTTGTAAAACCATTTTAGGTGCCCAGCCACAAGGACACCATGCATAGGATACTCATTCAGTGGACGAGTTGTAGCTGTTTGTGGAAGTTACAGGGATTTGCTTTTAGACGCTTCTATCATTTGGATTCCATCTTCAGTATTCCTCAGTTTTAGGGCATGTTGCCCAGTTCCATTAGAGTTACATTTCCATTACAGTTTTCAGGCTTTGGCATGTATTGATTCAGTATTCAGTTTAATTATTTCAGTTTGTGGATTTGTAGTGAGGAGTTTTCCTCCAGACTTACATTATGTGATGGTTATTCTATTTACTTCGGTATGGTGAATGGTGTTATTATTCTTCATTACACTTGTTGCATGTTAATCAGGCTTTAATTAAAATTTGGCAACTTACTTTTTAAATACTAGGTGGTTAGAAATAATAAAAATGTTTTCGACAGTGATGCTATTAGCTGAGCCAACTTGGCATTTTGAATTAATTTAATAAAGGAGTAGCTACCCGGTATTTAATTAGTCGGGGTGTCACAGGTGGTATCAGAGCATCAGGTTCTAGTGTCCTTTAGGATCTGTACGGCTATTATGTTTTCGCTAAGTTTCTTTGATATAAAGCCCTATATTTTAGGACTGTTGTACTCTTTTTGTGTATGCTTCGTTTTTCAGCTATTTTAAGTTTATAAACAGTGAACTTATAAACTTTATTCTTATTTCAGATGCCTCCACGACGTGCACGACGAGTTCCCAGGGATGCAACGCCCGAACCCCAGCCCGCTCCAGTTCAGGGCATGATGAACGCCGCTGAGGTTGCAGCCATTGTAGCCCAAGCGGTAAATGCCGCAATTGCCGTAGTTCAGCAGGCACCACCTCAGGTGTCGGTTGTCGCGCCAGTACAGACAAATGCATTCACGTTTGCTTGGGAACGTGTACGTGACGCTTTTCAGAAAGCGCATTCGCCAGAGTTTGCAGGTAGCTCAGATGTGGTAGTCTGAGCCAGTGGAGGAAAGATATACAGAGTCACTTGAGGATGTATGAGTGCACGGAAGTTCAGAAGCAGGTGCTAGCTACTTTCAAGATAGTTGGATCTGCACTATAGTGGTGGGAGTCTATTACCACCGTGGAGGAGAGGGATACTCTCACTATTCAGGACTTCTGGGTGCGGTTTGACCGCAAGTACTTTCCGTCCGCTGTTCATACTGAAATGAGGAGGAAATTGATGAATCTGAAGCAAGAGGGTAAGACCGTGGCCGAGTATGAGGCCGAGTTCACGAATCTGTTGAATATCGTTCCGGATGAGATACCGACAGAACAAAAGAAGATTGAGAAATTCACCGACGGGTTGACATGGAGGATCCGTTAGCATCTATTAGGGAACCTTTCGTTGGCCACTTATTCTGATGTGGTTAACGCTGCTTTGTTACATTGCCAGGATCACCGCTTTCATATGGCTGAGGGCAAGAGGTCGGGAGAGTCTAGCCATCAGGGCAGGACAGGAGGACATGGTGCCGGTGGGGCACAATCTGTTCAGGGGCAGAGACAGGGTGAACAGGGTTCCCAGCAGGGGGATCAGAAGAGGTTCAGATCAGGGAATTACAGGCACGGACAGGGAGGTTTCCTTCAGGGCCATCAGGGTCCAAACGGCCATCAGGGCCAACAGGGGCAGAATGGGCAGCAGTTTCAACAGGGCCAGCAGGGCCAAGGGAGGAACGATAACGGCCACCAAGGCCGGGGACCACAGGGGCAGAGAGGAGGGAACTTCCCAGGGAAGTGTTTTGTTTTTGGCAAGACTGGCCATAAACGATAGGATTGTCCGGATAGGGGCAGGGCCCCACAGCAGCAGCAGCAGGGTGCTCTCCAGGAGCCGTAGAGGCCTATGTTTCCCGCCGCTCTCCCCGCACCGCCACAGATGGCAGCATTGCCACCCATTCCAGCAGTCCCAGTTCAGCAGGGGCAGCTACAGTATGGACGTGTCTACAACGTCCACCAGGCAGCAGTTCCACAGGCACCGCCCGTGATTGAGGGTACGTTTCTTATCCATGGCACTATGGGTCGGGTATTATTTGATACGGGGGCTACACATTGTTTTATAGCTACACATTTCGCGAAAGACTTAGGATTGTTAGCTATGGCAGAGAGCACAGTGACGTGTGTCGACTCACCATTGGGGAGTGGGTCACTTATATTCTTTATATGCCGGGGAGTGGGGGTAGAGATTGGTAGTCTGGTATTACCTGCAGATATGTTGGTATTAGATATGCATGTTCACGATGTGATTATCAGTATGGATTGGCTCGCTGATTATAGAGCCATGATTGATTGCTTCGGTGGGAGCATTGTTTTTTCCATTCCGGGGCTAGAGATGTTTGTAGTGGCGATGCCTCGCCCAGAGGGAGGCTCGACCGCTCATTTGTATTACCTAGAGGAGGATACCTCTAAGGAGGTTGTGATTCCTTTAGATTCTATCCCAGTTGTCAGGGAGTATTCAGATGTGTTTCAGGAGATACCAGGCCTACCCCCCAGTCGAGAGATAGACTTTGTTATAGACCTATTGCCAGATACGAGGCCTATAACACGTGCACCGTACCGTATGGCTCCAGCTGAGATGAGGGAGTTACGGGATCAGATTGAACAATTGTTGGGTCAGGGGTTTATACGGAGAAGTACTTCACCGTGGGGTGCCCCTGTGTTGTTCGTAAAGAAGAGAGATGGTTCACTGAGATTGTGTGTGGACTACCGAGAGTTGAATAAGGTCATGATACGGCATAAGTATCCGTTACCTCGAATCGATGACTTATTCGACCAGTTGAGAGCAGCTTCTTTCTTCTCAAAGATTGATTTGAGATCGGGATACCATCAGTTGCGTATCAGGGAGGAGGATGTCTCGAAGATTGCGTTCTTGTCGAGATATGGTTCTTACGAGTTTCGGGTTATGCCTTTTAGTTTGACCAACGCTCCAGCAGTGTTTATGGACTTGATGAACAGAGTGTTCAGGAATTTCCTAGATCAGTTTGTCATGGTCTTCATTGATGATATTCTGGTTTACTCCCAGACAGAGGAGGAGCACGCCGAGCATTTGAGGCAGATTTTGCAGACGCTGCGTCAGAACGAGCTGTATGCAAAATATGAGAAATGCGGGTTTTGGCTGAAAGAGGTCCAGTTTTTGGGACACATTATTTCTGACCGAGGGATATCTATTGATCAAGGGAAGGTATCCGGGATGAGGGAATGGGGACAGCCCACGACACTGACTGAAATTCATAGTTTCTTGGGCCTAGCAGGATACTACAGGAGGTTCATTAGGGGATTTTTGAAGATAGCGGGTCCTTTGACACATCTGACTCGTATGGGTGTGCCATTCATCTGGAGTGATGCCTGTCAGTTGGCATTTGATGAGTTAAAGGACAAATTGACCTCAGCACCTGTGTTAGCATTGCCGAGACCGGGAGTTGAGTATTTGGTTTACACCGATGCGTCTTTGCAAGGGCTTGAAGGTGTATTACAGCAGGAGAGATAGGCCATAGCTTATGCTTCCCGTAAGCTTAAGCCTCACGAGAAGAATTACCCCACCCATGATTTGGAGTTGGCGGTAGTGGTATTTGCCCTACGGATTTGGAGGCACTATCTTTTGGGGGAGAAGTTCCAACTGTTCACGGACCATAAGTCCCTACAATACCTGTTCACGCAGAAAGAGTTGAATATGCGGCAACGTAGGTGGATTGAGTTTGTGAAAGACTACCAGTTCAATAATCCAGTATCACCCAGGTAAGGCTAATGTGGTAGCAGACGCGTTGAGCCGTAGGCCAGCAGATGAGGTGGCAGAGGTGTGGAAGGCAAAGTGGAAGGAGTTGGGACACCAGGATGCAGTGGCCTGATCTTTCATGTCTGTGATGACCGTTACACCGCAGATTGTCACGAAGGTAGTACGGGCACAGGCTAATGACTCGTTCTGTCAGGAGCAGATAGTTCGATTACTAGCAGAGGGAGCCGAGTCCTATACCGTCAGCTCAGATGGGGGATTACGCTTCAATGGGAGATTGGTGGTTCCAGAAGGGGAGAAATTGCGACACGAGGTGATGGCAGAGTCGCACGGCTCACGGTTCGTGGTACATCCCGGAGGGGACAAAATGTACCAAGACATGAGACGGCAGTATTGGTGGAGCGGTATGAAGAGAGATATTGCTGAGTTTGTTTCGAAATGCGCCACTTGCCAGCTAGTAAAAGTGGATCATCAGAGACCGACAGGACTTCTACAACCGTTGGACATCCCGGTGTGGATGTGGGAGAGCATATCCATGGATTTTATCACGGGGTTGCCTACGTCGCATAGGGGTCACGACTCCGTTTGGGTAATTGTGGACAGGTTGTCCAAAGTCGCTCACTTTTTACCCGTAAGGACTGACTACACTACGGGACAGTATGCCCAACTCTTCATTTCAGAGGTTGTGAGACTTAACGGTGTGCCCCTAAATATCGTGTCTGACAGAGATAAGATATTTGTTTCGCGGTTTTGGGAGAGTTTCCAGGAGGCCATGGGCACGGAATTGCGGTTGAGTACGGCTTATCATCCGTAGACCGATGGGCAGACAGAGCGCACAAATCAGATGTTGGAGGACATGCTACGCATGTGCATTATTGACTTTGGGGGTGGATGGGAGCAGTACCTCCCACTGGTGGAGTTTGCTTACAACAACTCCTATCAGTTCACTATTGGCATGGCTCCGTTTGAGGCATTGTACAGTAGGCCTTGTCGTTCCCCAGCATGTTTATTAGAGGTGGGGGACAACAAACTACTTGGGCCGGAGGTGATTCAGGATACTTCGACAAGGATTGAGTTGATTCGGAGTCGCATTCGAGTAGCTCAAGACCGGCAGAAGAGTTATGCTGATGCGAAGAGGTTTTTCAGGGAGTTCCAAGTGGGGGACCAGGTTTTGCTCAGAGTATCTCCTATGAAGGGGATTATGCATTTCGGGAAGAAGGGGAAGTTGACACCAAGGTATGTGGGGCCGTTTCCTATTATTGAGCGGATCGGACCGGTTGCGTATAGAATCGGGTTACCGGAGCATTTACACCGGATTCACGATGTGTTTCATATTTCCTCGCTAAGGAAATATCTCAGAGACGATTTGGCTCATTCTCACATCGCTTTGGAGGAGATCGATCTCTAGCCGGATAGCTCCTACGAGGAGGGGCCGATTGCTATTTTGGACCGAAGTGAGAGGAAGCTGTGGTCAAAGATAGTTCCGTTAGTGCGTGTTCAGTGGCGACATCACAATGTTGAGGAGTCCACATGGGAGTGCGAGGATGAGATGCGCGAACGTTATCCAGAGTTGTTTTTAGCAGGTACTTTCTAGTTCCGAATTTCGGGACGAAATTCAGTTATTAGGGGGGAAGTATGTAATACCCCGTATTTTTGGCAATATTTATTTTGGGATTAATTAATTAAATGAGAATTAATTGGGAATTAATCCGGGTAAAATACTAGCGAGGTGTGAGTTGGTATTTGACTATATTGAGTATATATGATGTTATATGAATATTGAATTATGAAATTTGTCGTGAGATTGATATACGGCAATTTGGTCATTTTATTGGGACGCGTGTGACAGTCGCGTCAGGATATAATTATTTTATTTATAAAAGTGAATTTAAATTCTATTAACCGTATGGTCATTTTGAGTGAGCCAACGCGTCCGAAAGGGTCGAGATAGTCAGAAAACACTAGCCGGGGGTTTAGTTTGGGTCCCGGGGTATTTTTAGGCCATACCGGCATCTTATAAGGGTAGTTTGGTAATATTGTATTTTTGGGAATTAATAATGACGAAAATTAGGAGTCTTTATCTGATGGGTAATAGATCCACTAAACCCACTAACCAACCCTTAATAACCCAGTAAGCTACGGGGGTTATTAGATTAGGTTTCCAAAACTTTCCCAAAGAAAACCCTAGCCACCTTTGGAGAAGAAAGCTTGTAGAGAGGGAATTCTGCAGAGAGAGAGAGAGATAACTTCAGCAAATCAACATCAAAATCAGAGATAAACTCAAGGCAAGTGATTTAATTTCGTTTAATTTCAGAGAATGCTTTTCCATGCGTAGGAATTTAATAAAGATTGAATTGTTCTTGGAGTGTTATGAAAACCCATGTATTTTGGAACTTAGAACTTGAAATCTTGAAGAGAAATTGCATGTAGAATGGTAGGTAGATGATTATTCTGATGATATTAGATATTGGATGAAATTAAAACGGATTTAATTGGGTAAATTCATGATTATAAATTCTAGGGTTTATATTCTTGAAAATTTGGGGAAAAGTGTAGAGACTTGAGGATTTAATGATGTTTAGGAGGAATTGATTTCTTAAAACATGTTAGTATGTGACCTAGATACGTTTAGGGATGATTATAGACCTTAAACAATCGTTGGCTTGATGTTTAGATGAGTTTTGAAGAGATACAAATGGTGAAAAATGAAACTAGGGAATTCTGGGCTCGAAACTTGTCGTTCGTTAGAAGACCTCCCCAGGTCGTTCGAACGAGCTCGTTCGAACGAGCTTCTAACGAGTTGACCAGTCGCTTCTAACGAGGGGCAGTTTCGTTCGATAATCTCGTTCGAGCGAGATCTCGTTAGATAGCCCAGTTCGTTCGAACGAACTCTCGTTCGAACAGCCTCGTTCGAACGAGACTTCTAACGAGCTGGCAGTTTAGGCCTTTTGGCCTGTTTTGATTTTGGGAGTCCCGTAAACTTGTTCGAGGATAGAGATAACATTTCCTTTGATGGTGTATTAGTATACTTGGGACATTTGGGATATAATGAGGAGTAAATTATATAACTGTGGATCAAATCAAATAGACATTTGAGTCGAGACGTGAGTGCCTACTACGACGTGAGAATAAATTATGGCGCATATAAATATGGACCGGGATTATATAAGTTGTATATATATTAGGTTGGTACGAGAATGCGATATGTACCAATATATTATAGTGATTACTAATATGTGTGTTACTTACTATTGATACATGATTTGTGTGTATGACATACCTACCATACTTGCTATCACAGGAGGTTTGCGTTTGCTTAGGGCCCTCTAATCCTTGTGTTGCTCGGATTTAGATTGGTTACCTCGATGAACATAGGTCAGAGAAAGACTTATTGGGATGTTAATAAGTCCGCTGATCGTGGGAGCGTAGGTATGTGCATGACCCATGTGATGTGACTGTGTTCGCCTCCATTATTTGTGATGTTGTTATCTGTGAACTATTCCTGGGAGATTCGGAATATGTGATCCTTATGTACGTGATGTACCGGGATGGATAGCAGAGTATGTGTGCACCACAGCTTAGTCTCGGGGTTCTTATATTGTATATTTATGTTGTGGAAAATATACGCTTAATAAACTGGAACTTTCATATGGTATTGTGTGTAACTATGGAATAACATAGAGGGATAACCTCTAACGAGTTGTATTACTTTTGTATGAGAACCTGAATTTTCAATAAGCCCCTATTCAATTGCGAGCGTTATAATGTTAATTGGAAACCGAGTAATAAGGGTAGAACCTATGACAGTCTAGCTAGATATGATGTCACTTAGTAGTGGTTTGTGTCATTTTAGATGGGTACTTACGTTAGGAGTGCACAGTTAGACGAGAGGTGAGAATTTCATGTGAGTGCACGTCCTAACATGTACTTTGCATTTAATGTTTTAAATGTTTTTAAAGCACTTGCAGGTTTTTAAAATATCTCCACATTCGGGCTCTGACCCATTTGCTTTCAAATCTATTTTTTGTAAAACCATTTTAGGTGCCCAGCCACAAGGACACCATGCATAGGATACTCATTCAGTGGACGAGCTGTAGCTGTTTGTGGAAGTTACAGGGATTTGCTTTTAGACGCTTCTATCATTTGGATTCCATCTTCAGTATTCCTCAGTTTTAGGGCATGTTGCCCAGTTCCATTAGAGTTACATTTCCATTACAGTTTTCAGACTTTGGCATGTATTGATTCAGTATTCAGTTTAATTATTTCAGTTTGTGGATTTGTAGTGAGGAGTTTTCCTCCAGACTTTATTTACATTATTTGATGGTTATTCTATTTACTTCGGTATGGTGAATGGTGTTATTATTCTTCATTACACTTGTTGCATGTTAATCAGGCTTTAATTAAAATTTGGCAACTTACTTTTTCAATACTAGATGGTTAGAAATAATAACAATGTTTTTGACAGTGATGCTATTAGCTGAGCCAACTTGGCATTTTGAATTAATTTAATAAAGGAGTAGATACCCGGTATTTAATTAGTCGGGATGTCACACATAACTACTAGTTTCTCTTAGTAGAACTTCTCATAAATACACACACACACACACACACACACACACACACACACACACACACACACACATATATATATATATATATATATATATATATATATAGTCATACCGTCCCTATACATATATATTTCAGTCATGCACCCTAAGTTTAAGCCCCATTAGTGCTATAAATGAAATGATCCTGCACCCTCGGGTTGTCACCCATTGGTGAACTTACAAAAAGTTCCCTGCACCCTTGGGTTATCACCCAGTAGCGCACTCAATAAAATATTCTTGCACCCCCGAGTTATCACCCATTAGTGCACTTAATAAATAAGTTTACACCCCCACATTATCACCCTTTAGTGTACTTAACAAAAATAACAAATAATAGGCATGCACACATCCGATTAAAATTTTTAGGTATTCTACCAACCTAAATACATACTTACCATACGTATTTTATTCTCATTGTCACGTATTATATAATATTAATAGATTACCATAGCTCTCTCATAGTCCCCATGGTAAATCTTTTTTTCGAAATGCTTAAAGTATAAATCTCACAGTTGATCTCATAAACCTGTCTCGTTTTAAATTTGTTACCTGACAGTTTCTCTCACTCCAATAAACTAAAAATTCCCAAACTCGACCCTATGAAAATTCCCAGATATTTACCTTATCGCTTGAACCAGATGGTAATGTCGTTTGAACGACTGCCACCTGTCGCTCGAGCGACTTCGCGTAAGATGCCACTCTCGCTCGAACAACTACGTGCGACATCGCGCGATGCGCACTGTTTCGTCTTCTTCCCCAGAATTCTGCATTTTTCCACCATTAACACCTCTAAAACCTCTACAGTTCATTACCAAACACCCAAACACCCAAACAACAAACCCAATTGATGCTCTAACATATTTGGATGATTTCTAATAACCTAGAATCATTAAATCTTCACAATACATCAATTAAATACTAAATCCCCAAATTAAACCATTAAAACCCTAGTTCTTCCAATTTCAATTCAAGAACTACTATAACCCAGATTTGTTTATGGAAATTATCATAAATTCTTGGATGATAACCTATCTACATGAAGTAATTTAATCTCTTATAATCTCAGACCCAATATGAATCAAATCATTAAGGTTTTTTATCAAAATTAAATCTCACAAATTAATGGGTTATCACCTACTCTAATCATGAACATAACTATTACTAAATCACGCAAGTAATAAACACTTGCCTCGAATTAATCGTCTGATCTCTTGATGTTGTTGGTATGGGTGCGTTCCTCTTGTTCCGATCTACACGATGGTGGTGGTGGTGGTTGTGCAAGGTTGTGCTAATTGGGCCTTCCATCTTGGAATTTGTTCTCCCTCACACAGTCTGTGGTCGTTCCTTACTTTTGTACACTCTAACACTAAATGGACCTCTCGTGTGTAATATAATAACTCCCAATTTTTGTCCATTTAATTTCTTCAAAAATTAAAATTACAAAATTACCCTAACGGGGTTCCGGTTTGGCCTAAAATCTTTCGGAGTCTAAATAAAATACCCGGGTAGTGTTTTCTAACTATCTTGACCCTCCCGGACTCAACGGCACACTAAAAATTACCATCGAGTTACTTAAAACTAATTTACCTTTATATTCCATTCAATTAGTCCCGACACGACTCACACGCGTGCTGACTTAATATACCAAACTGTCGTATATTTCACTCTCGATAATTTATCAAATTCATTAATTCCATATTACTTATTCACTCCGTAATATCCAATAATTCCCTTTAATAAGTATTAACCCTTGTCACGCTAGTTAATATCTATTTTTTTTTAAATCCGGATTGATCACAAATTAATTATCGCATATTAATTTAATTAATCCCACAATAATAATTAATCACATATTTATTTAAGTTTTCAAAAATACGGGGTGTTACACTTATGTGGACCAATTATAATCCAACATGTTTCAT
Source organism: Sambucus nigra (assembly GCA_949130495.1). Taxonomy (NCBI): domain Eukaryota; kingdom Viridiplantae; phylum Streptophyta; class Magnoliopsida; order Dipsacales; family Adoxaceae; genus Sambucus; species Sambucus nigra. The sequence goes on along the minus strand of OX422220.1, from coordinate 430,940,452 downwards.
TCAATATGGCATAATTCCAAGTAAACATGGTACAAAATCCAGACCAACATGGAAGCCTGACCAATAGAGAAGACAGACCAACAAGGTATCCCAACCAACAAGGGATACCAACCAACTAGGAAGACCGACCAACGATTGGAAATCCAACCAGTATAGCCAATGAAGCGACAACAGTCTTATATTTAATTTTCATTATGTATTGATGTAAATGCCTAACAAACAAAGGCATTCCATCCTTTCACGCGACAACTCTCAAAGCCCCTCTTGGGCTAGAAATACATTGTATCACCCTCATTGCAAGGAACCCAAAAAACAAATCAAGATAGTTAATCTATACATAACTGAGGGCGGGGGCTATTCTATTGAGCCCAACCAATTTAAAAATATCTTTGTTTTATTTTTTTTTTACTTATTTGTCTCTGATAAATCAATTAGGCCTAGTCTAGTTTTTTGCATCAACTGGGGGTAATCAGGTTTGCTATCTACTAGGCAAGTAGTGAAACTACTAGTAGAATTTTTGTATTCAAGTAGGAAGGAGGCTGAGAGAGGATGATCATCACCAGCTAGATTTACCCTTAGCTTCCGAACCTTCAAAAATTTATCTTTATTGATGTGTGAAAGGGAAGTCTCCTTCTTCTTTCATCGAGCTGGTCAAGAAAAGGAAAGAAAATTCAGCAGTTAACATAATTCAGTAAGGGAACTCATAAAAATACATAAAAGAAAAAAATGTTAACCTATATCGCTCCCTTATTCTGGGCACAGAAATCCAAAGTACTATTCTCCCTCTGGGAGAGGAGGATGTTGCTAATTACAAGTAATAAAACCCTGATCCTAATATTCCTTATTGGAATAAAAAAGGCTCATTACAAGAACCCTGTCGGCCTTACTTGCCTTCAGGTATAAAACACCATCAGTGGTGTGGCACCAGGAGTAACATTATATGATCTCTAGGATACCTAGGTTGGTCCCATACAATTTAATGATCCTATGGACCCCGTTGACAATGCGTTAGGTATTTGGGCCACGTTAAGCTGGTACAACCTCAAAGTATTCACAAAATTCTAAGAAAAGTTTATTTAGGGGGAAGTTAACCCCCTCTAAACCACAACAAGCGTGTAGATCCAACGACCCCCATCAACTGTTATAGGGTTTTTGGGCAAGGGACGCAACTAATAGTGACCCAAAAGGGTATAAAATATGTAAATTCATCTAATTTTTTTTCATGAAGAACATGCACCATTTTTGACAAGGATGGAGGAACAATAAAAAATGAACAAACAAAAAGAACTATGAAGATAGAGAAACAACATAAGAAAGAGAACTTACAGAGAAAGCAAATGAAAATGAGAGCTTCAGAGGTCTTTTTGAGCATAAGTGAGAGGCAAAACAAAGGGTAATAGTTTGGAGCTGAATGAATTTCGAATTGTATGAAAACAATCATAAGGATTAAAGCTCAAGAATAATTTTAGTGGTTCAAATTTTCATCAATGACCAGTGTACCCCTGTCGGTTTTGATTAAGCACAAGCGTGCCCGATCATGGAATATCAAGACTACTACAAGGGAGTTAAAATTTTTTAGTCCAAAATTTGGCAAATAATTTTAGAGGCAATTGTGTGGCCCAAACCATAAAGGCCCAATTTCTAGCCACCCGAGTAGGCTCAACATGTCGCCTCTGTCATGTTTAGTACCACGTGGATAATTAAAAATGCTTATCACATGGATAATTATAGATTCTTATCACGTGAATATTCACGGGCTTAATTGGTCATCTATATTCTCGGACGAGATAAACAGTAATCACCGCACGAGCTAATAAAGAGCTAGGAGAGTTCCTTGTATAACTCAACTACTTTTACCTATTATAAATACAAACCTTACTTTAAGGTAAAGGAGCATGTAATTTCAAATCTCTGAGAAACTAATAAAGAATTGAGAACCCTCTCGGTGGACGTAGGCAGTTTTTGAACCACATAAATCTTTATGTTGTGTCTATTTACTTTATTCTGTTATTACCTTTGCTTTCTAGAAATATTTAATTTTGAATTCTTGTACTCACATGTATATATAGACAAATCAGTGTATATATACATAGATTTGTGTATATATATATGTGTGTGTGTGTGTGTGTGTGTGTGTATGTAGAGAGGGAGGAAGAGGTAAGGTTATCCAGTTGAAGCAGATATAGTGTAGTGGTGGGTGGGGGAAAGAGGACGAGGAGAAATGGGATGGGGGTTTCCAGTGGAAGAGGATGGGAGAGTGGGAGGTTGGTGGGAAATTTGGTGTTGAAATTGTTGAATATACGAGTGAGAGAGAACCTATTTTGATGGGTAACGTGTTTTTTATTTTAATTTTATGTTTTTGTTTTTAAATTTTTTTTAATGTTAAATAGGATTAATAAGGTTTAAAATGGTTCAAGGTGTTAAACTCTTACTGGACAATATAATTTGTTTTGTATAGGTGAAATCCACTCAACATTCTATTTATATTTTCGAATGATAGTGTAACAGTTGGTCAAATTGAAGCAATTTTAAAATTCAGGGTTAACATTGAAACTTTTGAAACATTTGGTCTAAAATTGAAAATCAACCCAAACTTAAGTGTTAGATTTTCATTTTCCCCTAAAGTATTGGTGAGATTAACCTCTGGTGTTACTCTCTATTTTTTGTAACTAATATATGTGCGGGTAACTTTTGTGGTTTCTCACTTTCTTATGTAAATGAATAAATGATGTGTATATGTGCGAGCGACCCCTTGGGTCTCTCTCACTACTGTTCTCTCTTTATAAAATCACTGAAGTGGTTGGGCTTTAACTTTCTCAACAAGTATTATCTCTCAACCTCCAAACCAAAAATCTTTAGAGATCCCAACGTCGCTTAGTTGATCAAGCCCTGCTTGCTCAACCAAGGCCTCTTACTAAGTTAACCTATCAAACAAGAACATAATGAACTTGTTTGTAGGGAAGTGCTCGTGCATTTCCTCTAAGGCTGTCAAAGGACTGCTCGTGATCTTCTTTGCGATTGCTTAGTGGGTACTCTTGAATTGTTGAAATAGCTTATCTTTGAGTGTTTCTTTTGTTACTCTCCAATGATGAGTATTCGTGTGTCCATCTAGAGTGAATGGGGTTGCTCATACAATTAACTACATTTTTTTATAGTTTTTCTCGTGCATTATTCAAATAACAAATGGGTTTCTCGTGTACCCCTATTCATTAGACCTAAATATTTCTTCACGAAATGTCTAAAAGATATTTGAGTGGATATTTTCATCACTATGTGTTTGAGCTATTAAATTACCAACACGTTCGAACTTGAAAGCCACGTTTATCCATGATATGAACTACCACATGTCCTATTAGGGAGGGTCATGTCTATTCGTTAATGATTACCCCCTTTCGAATGATATTGTATCTTTGTATTCTATGAGTATAAATACCTCAAAAAACCTTTTTAAAAACTTTATTTTCTTTCTTCATTGTTTTAAGAGAGATAATGTGTTCGAACCTTTTGAGTTCTTATCTTTTTTAGGGAAAGATTTCTTCATTTCTCATTCAAGGTTTTTCTATTTCAATAGATTCCTCAAGCTCTATTGTTGACTCTTTTGCTGCTACCACCGCCAGTACCATTTTAATATGAACTTTTTCTATTAAAGTGTCAATAGTTGGGGTTTAGTATGTGGCCTCAATGGTTTCCGCCACTGGAGCAGATGTTTCTTCAAGCGTCTCATGGAGTTGGACCGGATGGCCATCAAGGTGGGGCTAGTGGCCATGTCATTATGAGCAAAGAATACCAAAAATACTTAGATAAACGTCTAATCAAACTCCTATCATGATCCTTGAAAATGTTTTGATAGTATGAATAGACATGGGTGCCTTTACTTTGTCAAACATTAACTTTGATGTTTGTGGGGGAGCCCCTGATGGGCGCTTAAGTGAATTACGTCATGTCAGGATCATCGCCAGAAACTTGAGACACTTGGGTTAAGAAGGACTATAAGGATTATAAAAAGTTACATGATTAGCAAGATTTCAATTGCTCTTAATGCATTGGTCTCTCGTTGGAGTGTGGATACACACACTTTTGTAACTAGATTGGATGAATTTACAATCACCTATGAGGATATCTATGAGCTAACTTGCTTGATCATTTTTGGGACTCACGTACTTACTAACGGGTATGAGGATGCCACAAAGAAGTCTTTTTGTCAAAAGCAATTATTGATTGCATGCACCACATTGGTCTTACTTATATTGGAATAAGAAAATACAACTTTGTCAAATGGCAAAGCTATTGGTTTAGGTACTTTGAACGCCTGGATAAGGAAAAAGCTCACTCCAAGTCCCCAAAGTGTGAATGGGGAAGATTGATTTCCACTGGTCACTTGTCTTACTTCTTCTTAATTACCTTATCTATATTTGTATTCCCCATGAGACCAAATCATTCTCCTCGCGAGCTCTTGTTTTGTTTAGCCACTCACCTTGCTTGTTGTAAGAACATTTCTTTGGCTACCTTAACTTTAGGAACCATATACACTTGGTTGGACGGAGCAAAAATTAACATTTAGAGATCTCATAGTCGCTATGATATGGTTAATTTTACCAACTCATTTATTTAGACAGGATTTTTGTTCGATCAATTCCTAAATTGGGTCCTTGATCCTCGTTTTCTTCTAGGTAACACTGTTCATATTGCCAAATGGAATAGGAAACTCCCTAAAACCTATCCCCACCCTCTCTTAGATGATGTTGAATAATTTTTCTTTCGCCTTTATGAGAATAGGATGGGGGTATCTTTTCTTGGAACTTTTTACCACCCATTCGGCAGGTGTTCATTCTTCCCATGAACGCAGAAGTTGTGAAGAGTATTAATTTTGTCACTACGATTGTGTTTTACAATCTATAACCGAGTTGGTTCAGCGTGTGAAATTTTATCACCATGATCAAGAAAGGAGGCAACTGATATGTGATCAAGACATGTCTTCTTATGATTTTCCCACCACTCGCTTAGCAGAACAAATTTATAATAGTTCATAAGTGAATTTTACCCCTAAGGGTATGGTTAATATATTTTCCAAACTCTAGCATTTCAAAATCATTACTTATGATTATCTATCCACCATGAGTGGGTTGTGCTTTACTTTATAATAATAGCAAACACAAAGTATACAAATGTGTATCCAAAGTCAACCCCGAGAAACATATGTTGAAGCTACCCCTCCTTCGGATAAATATTTAATCAGGTTGAGTCACAAATAAACTTGGCATTATAGCCAAGTTCTAAGGCCTCCCTTTGACTATGTGACTCCCATCTTGGTTAATCCTCTTTATGATGAAACAATCTCTTAAAAGAATCATGGTGTGGATGTTAAGAAAGCAAAGTAAAAAACCAAAGGCAAGTACAATGTCCCCTCCAAGAGGAAGCATCCAAACTTGGATGTTTCTAATTTCATCCCTGCCCAAATTATAGGATCTTCTTCGACCATGCCCCCCATCCAACACATTATCGAGGAGAAATGAGACATGAAAAATAAAGGGTGGGGGTAGTACTATCTTGGCCGACCAAAGTTCATACGCATACACTGTTGGTAGTGAAGAGATGTATTAGAGAGTCATCGAATGAAGATATAATGCATTTGAATCAGTGTCTTCTCGGCCATCTATTCAAGTGACATCTCGTCCAGTGGAAGATATCTTTATTGTTGCTCAAATGGTTTATAAAGATCAAAATATAGAGGATATTAGTGCCTGCTCAACTTCATGTTCATGTGAAGGAGGACTTATTGATTATGGGAGTAGTCCTTCCTATGATATTCATAGTTCGTCTTCAAATGACAATGGGTCACTAGTAATTATTGAAGATCATTTGACTGATACTTCCTTTTAATACCACCTCATAAGATAGTGATAGCTAATCTTAGGGAAGCAACCGCAAGGAAGTGATTATTGTCTCCCCTAACACAACCAACCTTACCATTGGGCTATTTTAATACTTGAAGGTTTTTTGCTGTGAAGATGTCAGTTTTCAATCCATGTTAATGTTTGTTATTTTAAATTTAATGAAATATAAATTCTTTAATCCATGTTATGATATATTTTTCTTTAATAAGATCCTTCTGTGATGGAGAGAATTCCCCCTGGTGTAAGCACTGGCCTATAATCCATCCTTAGAATGTAATTGCGTGTACGCTAGGAATAAACCAGGAAGGGGGGGGTGTGAATAGATTTTACAAATAATTTTTTCCAATTTTAACGTTATGTTCTAATTAATACCTAGATTTAAGTTGTTTTCTTTTAACAATTAGATCTAGATGAAACAACAAGCAAGCAATCACAATGAATAAATCCATATACAAATCAATCACATAAGGCAGATTTGTACGAGGAAAAACCCCAACCTATGGGTAAAATACCTCGATGTGACCTAGTTTTTCATCAAATTTGAAAAGTACCTTTACACAATGCAAGAAGATAATTCTATGTCATGCTCCCAAAAGAAATTACCTATGAACGTCGAGACTTTCCCGTTCTAGCAAGAAATACAATCAAAGCTTCATTGAATGAAAATGAAAATCCATTCTTCATTCTTGGTCCACACCATGCTTGAACTATAATATAGCTCGAGCACCTCCTTTCAGAAGTAGAATCAAATGTAAACAATAGATAATTGTGGATTGATCCTCTCAAAACATCTCTCATAAAATTATCTAAGAGTAGATTTAAAAATCTCACCAAAATTGATTTTAACACTCAATTTCAAAATACAAAAGCAAAGTGTTGTTCTGAAAATGAAAATATTCTCAGAGTACGTATATTTTAAAGTGAGGAATAAGTGTTAAAAGAATTGGAGGCAACAAGGTCTATTTATACCAATTTTTGAAAAAATATCTCCGTCGTGCACATGGAGTTGGACAGTATGAACCTCGACTTGAAAAGTTTCAGGGATATGGACACAGGGAAATTTTAAGCCATGCATGCGGTTTATCCAACAAACCGAGCTACCATGCTCATGGGCTAAGTCTTAACAGTGCGAATGACCAATGGGCAAAATCATATATAAAAATGTTTCAAAATTTGTTTTTAAAACCAAAACCAGACCTTGAACCATTTTATATAACATATACACATACGCCAAGGATTATTTTAAAAATAATTTAAGAACGAGAAAATCATTTTGAAAAATGCGAGTGTGTGCATAGCCAAATGTTTAAACAATCCACAAAAGGATATTCTTTACTAGATCAACAACGGAAGTTCTTAAAGAGGATAAGTCGCATAGTCTTCGAATCTCGAATGTCTATAGGCAATAGGCATAGAATTTCTCACACAAACATCTATATGCATCAATATCGTGCGATCAAATTAGTGCATGAATCAAATGCTTTGACACGGGCTAAACTAAAAATGGATACATTTTTAATCTCACTATTTGTCTATTCCATGGCAAGACCCCCCAAAACCCAAAATACCCTTGATTAAAACAAAGAATATTCACTATATATTATCCATATATTGAGATAGGCTTGTCGCATTACACAAATCCATAAGACCAAATCAAATCTTCAATATAAACTCTTGATCATCAATAATGAGAGGATTCCTAACAAAATCTCCACAACACAAAACCATTATGCACGAACATGCATATGAATAAACTTCCTTGTTTGGGAATCCTTCTAAAAAAAAAAAAATCAACAAATATGAATGATAAGGAAAAAATATATGATAAAAGTATCATGAAAAAATGAAGTTCCCATAAATCAAACATATGATCAATCAAACAAATGATATCAAATTCACCGTCAATTCAAGAGCATCATATTCACATAATAATCACATAAAATTTTCACAAACTCCCCTTATGTCATAATTTCCCAAAATGTTGTGCTCTCAGAAAAAATTATGTTATCCCCCTTACTAGCATCTCCTTGATTTCTCCCCTTGATGAAAAGACAATCTCAATCCCCCCCTTAAACAAACAATAACTTATCTCCACCTATTATGCACAACTATCCCCCATTTTTGTCACAGAACAAGATAAAGAATATTATGATTCATATGTCAATAAGTAGGGTACAAATCAGGTGGAATATGATGAATAAGAAATGATATAGCAAGATATAAGCACCAAATACAAAAAACAAATCTGTAGAAAATAGTAGACCGTTTGCATGGAGGGGTTCTAAGCCGTGCGAACAAAGAATGTCTCTTTGTTGTACTCATGGTGCCAAAATATCCATGAGTAAAAAATCAACCACTATGCCTCAAAGTCCAACCAAACCTTTAGCCATGAGCACGGGGAAATATCGTGTCGTGTGCACGCACACCATCAGATTTCCAAACAACTCAATCTCTCCAACTCCTCAAACACTTTTAAATAAAATGAAGATCCTCATGAAAAAAACATTCTCAAAGCCTATAGATCAAAGAAAGATCATCAATACAAACATAAATACTAATATATATATATATATATATATATATATGATCAAGTCTCAAAGACAAAACAGTAATGAAAATCATAAAATTTCACATATAATAGAATGTAAAATCACGTAGGATTTGTCAAATCAAGATTGTCTACAAATGTTGAGAAAGTTAAACATTTCCACTTCACATTCTAAATATAACAAAGGAAAGATAAGAATCATTTTTTCTTACATGTGCATAGATATGGAATATCACAAAAATCATCAAACAAGTGCATTTCTTGACACATTTAACAAATTTTTATAAAAAAAACACAACGCGATCATGAATTTAACTCTAAAACCATCCATCTACAAAACTCCCTCGGCACAAGTGTTGTAAAAATATTTTGAATGGCAAACTAAAATAGTAATTTCTTTTGAAATGTGATATGGCCCTATTTTATTTTTATTGTTGGTTAACACTTGGCTTGTTGCTCTTTTCAAAACATATGATTTTATCATTGACTAGTTTTTCACACACCTAGAGGACACCTACCCAATGATAATCAAATTTGAATTGGACGTTATCACTCTAATGTTAGAATTTATCAACACAAAAAATGGTCCATATTCAACTCCTTAAAAAATTAACTCTCACATTTCCCAAGAAGGCCATGGATCACTGATAGAAACTCATGAAAGATTGATTTTCAACCTAAATTTTCAAATGCTTGTAGAAATAACAATTATCAATACCGTTTGTGAATTCATGCGGTGTAGTGAAGATACAAGCTTTAAAGTCATCAAAGGTAATTTACATCACGATATTTTTGAAAATTTCAATTTGACAAAACATATTCAACAATAAAACAAACAACAAATCAGGTAAACAATAAAACTTCACTACATGAAAACTCAAAGATTATGCAATAAGTTATGTATGAGATTTTGACAAAAAAATACAAAAAAATGCCAAAATATTTTTGCATTTTGTTTTCAAAATATCAACAAAATATGTAAAAAAACAATTGAAAGTCAAATGTGCATATATTTACATATATATATATATGTGTGTGTGTGTGTGTGTGTGTGTCAAGGTGCATTTCAAACTTCAAAGATACAAATACAACACTCACCCAAACTCGGAATAAGGACACTCCTAATTGAGTAAAAACAGAAAACACACAAACACACAAACCACATCATTATGATGTAATCACTCCCCAAAACCTAGTTTATGACAGGATATGGAACATGAGATATAAATATCCTATTAATGACAAGAAATTAGAAACTCATGTAGGAGTAGGGTCCTCTTCAGTATTAATTCTTGAGTATGAGAGTGTGCCTCTCGACGATAGGTACCCAAATAAAAATTAATTCACCTAATTTAAGAAAAAAGGAATGCTAATTAGTTATTACTAAAAGGGTTAACAATCAAAAATTCTATTTGAAAAAAAATATTTTACTAGATATTAGAATCAAAATTTTATCTTCTCATTTAAGGCAACAATTCTAAAAGATGTAAAAAAAGTAAAATACGCACAAGATCGGATGTACGAGGGAAAAACCCATTAACGGAAATAACCTAAGGCCGATAAGAACGACAAATGTACTATGATAGAGTATTATAACTAGAAGACAAAGTATTATAAGCATGTGACGATATGATCGATTGGTAACTCTTTCACACCATATCCTCCGAGGAGAGTACCAATAGCTAAAGAACGCTATACAACCCCAACCGATTTTGCTCCACGATCAATGTCGTCAAATCTTTCAAATTAAATTTCTTATTTAAAGTTTAACCAACTTATTACAAGAATAGAACCTTCAAGCCCCCAAAAAGGCTACACCAAGGATTTTGAGGTAATTCTAAAAGGTTGTTTTGTTGTATTATGAGGTTATAGTTCTCTAAATCTCAAAAAGATTTTTTCAAGCCAAAGAATATAAAATATCTACATACAAACAAAGAGTTTAGAAAATGATTTTTGATCACAAAGATGAGTAAATAAATCTTTAAGTTTTTCTCAAATAGAAAATCCCAAAAGCAATGGCTAGAAGAACTCAAAGAAGAGGAGTGAAAAATATGCTCTCAAATATTTTAAATATTTTTTATGATCTAAAGATTTTTTTAAAGCTCTCACTCTTGGTTTTGAAGAGTATGGAACATTTAACTATATAGCCTTTTAATTTTAAAGTATTTTAAAGGCTCACAGGTTAGGCATCATACTCCTATGGTGTGAAGTACTCATGTCCAAGCTAAAGTCAGCGAAAAAGGTGTTCTTGGGGCATACACCAAGAAGATCTGAAGAAATTATCTTGTAAAAACGTGTTTTTGGCACTGTCCAACTCGATCGTTGATGGTGTCGATGTATCAAGGAAATTATTCATTTTGGTGATTCTAAAGAGATGAAGTTCTTGAGATCTTCTAGAAAAAACCAACGGGACAAAAGTATCAACGATGGTCTCTCACTGCAACAAAGAAGTGTATCGCTGCGGTGAAGGAGCCCTCAAGACTGTCCATGGATTTTGTCCAGTTTTGTTTTTAAAAGATTTTGAAAATAAATTTTGACAAAAATCTAAGTGTGTTTGCATCAACCAAGAACAACCATACTTAAAATACACAAAAAATACAATTTCTAAGAAAATATATTTTTTATATGAAAAATATATTTATATGGTGTATTTGACAATTTATCCCAATAAGGTTATTTTAAAAGATTTTTCAATTATGAAAACTATGGGAGAGCTATCCGGATAATTGGATTTATTAGGATTGGGTGAAACGTGTTCGTCAACACAAATAAGGATCGCGGCTTAAGGATGAGAACAAAAAGGAGTTCGATCAGTGAGAATTTTTGGGCTAAGATTAGTTCGATCAAGGGGCAACTACATCCATAGCTCCAACAGTCCTACACTGGTCATTCAGCTTCAGTTCCCTATAAATATAACGCATACCCCTAGGAAAAAGGGCATGTAATTATGAACCGATTAATAATAAAGAGAGAAACACCCTAAGAACATATGCACTCTACTGAACCACATATATTCTTGTGTTGCGCAATTGTGTAATTTATTTTCCTTGTTAGGTTTTCATAGTTTGGGAATTATTCATTATAGGATTTTTAGCCTATAATTGGCGTTGTATGTGGGAATCGAGTTTTTTTTCCTAATCCAATTAGAACTAACAAATATCCATGTTTCAGCTGCATAGTGTACTTTCTCCATTCAAATATAATCATCAAAATGGGATCCCAAATACTAGGGTGAGGTCAAAGATCCATCCCAATAGGATTCATTGTGCTCCTAATGCATGTTACCACCCCTAGGAAGAACATTACAAGAAAAACAATAAACAACCCAGATCTACCCCAATCTCACGATTGGTCGATGCATATGAATAACGGTTTCGTTAGTAAGAGGAAGCCACATGCTTCCAAGAAGAGGAGAATGCGTATTTACAGTTCCGTCTAAAAAGGATAGAGCGGGAGCTCCATAGAGACAAGTGCAAGCTCCATGGTCGAACCCCTAGCTCCCAAGCGAGGTAAACTCACAGCTAAGGAAGGAGTTTAGTCCATGATCAAAGGAACCAATGTCATTATAAATGTCAACTAGAAGCCCGATAATGTCCTAGAAGATGATGAGATAGGGTATGAGTTCGCTCTCATCCATGGTGCCTCAAGCCCAAAGTAGAAAAAAGAAATTATTTTTAGATACAATTGAAGAAAGTCACTGTAGTGATGGAAGCTTTCTAGATCAACCCTCCAAGAGTGTAGCAGGCAAGCATTGATTCTCGAAAGCCATAAATTAAAACAAGCACATAGTATTGACGGAGGACGGTACGATTAGAGTTAGGACTTTGAATCATGATGAACTGATAATCACAGTTAGGATTGAAAAATAGTATGTGGATAAGTTACTAGTTGACAAGAGAAGTTCCTCAAAGGTTATATACCTAAAATTGTTTAACTAGCTTAATTGTAAGGCATAAGACCTCAAATAAGTGACCATTCCTTTGGTCGCCTTTGCATGAAAGATAAACATGCCACTAGGGAAGATGGTCCTAGCTGTTTGAATCGAGAATATCTCAAAAATTATTGATTCCTAGTTGTGGAAATTGATTCTACTTACAACACAATCCTTGGACGAGGGTGGATCCATGCTATGGAAGTTTTACCCTTCACTTATTGCCAGAAACTTAAATGTTTGGGGGATAATTGAGATTTAGTGAAATCAGGTCATTTCTCGGCACTGCTATATCGCCTCCATTAGGACCAGATAGGAAAAGAGAAAGGAGAAAGATGTCACCACTAAAATGACTAAGGATGGGGCCACACCGACCAAATAGAAACTAAAGTATGGTAGACTGGGGGTAAAAAAAACATGGGTGGCCCTTGCAGATAAGGTCATAGAACCATTACATAAGGTAATGTTCGATGATTCTTGATCAACAACTCATTTATCGACCACAAAAGAGAATAACAGATTTCTCTGTTGAAGGAGAATCAAGATATTTTTTCTTTGCAACCTTATGATATGCCTAGGATTGATCCTGAAGTCATGTGATATCGACTTCATGTGGACCCAGTATTCCCATCAATCACATAAAATGCTCGCTGAATAGCTAGAGAAAAGGAAATGTCAGGGAAGAAGAAGTGGGGAAACTTTTGGAGGCAAGGTCCATTAAAGAAGTTCAATTCCTCAAATGGCTCTCAATCCTAGTTGTCATGATGAAAAGTAACAAAAACTGGTGAGTCAGAATTGACTTCACCGATCTCACTAAATATTCTCCTGTGGACATCTTTCCTTTACCAAAGATCGACCAACTGGATAACTTCACAGCCAGTCATGGACGAATGAGTTTCTTAAATACATATTCAAGCTACCATCAAATTCCTCTATTTAACCTTGATCAAGAGAAGACCTTGTTATTTACCATTCATGGCCTACATTACTACAATGTTATGCCATTTGGTCTCAAGAATGCAAGAGCTACATATCAATGGCTAGTGATCGAGATGTTCAAGGATCAACGGCTGGAACCAAGATAGCATGCTTGTCAAAAGTCTGGTATAACTGATTTATCATGTTACACCATTAACTATCCTCGAGGTGTTTGGGGTGAATTAAGAGGGGACTAAATAGAAATATTCACAAAATCCCAGGAATTTTTAGTTCGAGATAAATCTTATGATGACTTTGACAATGAGTTGGGAGAACAACCAGTGTCCTCCTTCAATATTATAATAATCTCTTGATTTTTACCCAAACTCTATCACTACCCATTCGGGGATGGAGAAATGTTTTTAAAATTATTTTTGAGATCATGCAATCACTAGATAAATCTTTTTTTCAAATCAAAAAGAAAATGGAGATGATTGCTCATGTTAAATTGTAAAGGAACAAAATGAGTATGAAGGGCAAGACAACTTTAAAGTGCTTTTGAATAATGAATATTGAGAATGTGCTCCAAAATGATGATTGGGATGTCATTAACCCGTTTGATTCTACATCCAAGGTAAAACCATCATTTGAAATGCAACCCTAAATGACGGTGGACAGGGACATCATCACCTTTTAATCTCTCCGAAGAATAATAATTAACGTACCCCTAAAACACTGGGCCAAATAACGAAGAGGGCCCTTTGGGCCTAAAGGGAAGAAAAATCAAAATTTTCATCTAAAAAACACTAAGTGTTGAAATATTTCGACCAAAACTTCTATGGGTGATCAAATTTCAATTCTTACTACAAATTAGAGTTACATTCAACTAGCGATTATACCTTTTCAACCCGATCTAGTTAAAAAGATTTGGGGGCAATTGTGGGGGAATTATCCAACTAAGAAGGAATAGCTGTCACATGTATGAATGACCACAACTTGTAAATAAGAATGAGAAGAGGCCGATCAATAGAAATTTTGAGATTGGATTCACTATATCAAATCCTAATAGGAACCCAAGGTCATAAAGTCCCACACAACCCAGTCTCTCCCTGTTCTCTATAATTGTAACTCACACCCTAGGAAATGAGGCATATAATCTTTATTATTAAGAGTTGATAAATAAAGAGATAAAACACCATGTGGACGTAGACACATTGTCAAACTAGGTACATACTTTGTTTATTCTATGTTTGTGAATTTTTCTTTTCTCGACTTCATTTTGTTGATTCCATATCAATAGTTTTTTTTCACCTAACTAAATGGTGTACTTGAAGTTCAGTATAAGTGAATTTTAGATGAAGTTGATGAAACTTTCGAGTGACCTCAAAGAGTCAAACATGTTATGGCAAAGAATTTAGACAGTTTATTCTATGGCGTAAGTTGAGTATACTATACTCTTATAATCTCTCCCTTTGTCGAATTTCAAGACAAAACATAAAAAAGAAATATTATTGGAAAATGAAATAAATATACCATTTTATAGCTCGTTTGGACAAGGAAAAATACAAAAATAGAAAATTACATTTGTTGCAAGTAACTAATCACTACAAGAGACTCAACCATCTTCAGGGATCAGAAGAGATTCTTGTAAAAAAAAAAAACTTTCTTGTCACACACTTTAAACTCATCAAAATACCAATGTGAAATAATAAGATAAGAAAATATGACAAATATGACCATGTGGCTCATATCTATCTAAAATAACTCCCCCTCAAGTGTATAATGCTTCTCAATACATATGATATAGAAAAAAATAACTCTAAGAAACCTATCATGCCTTGAAAACAATACTCCCCATATCTACAAACATCTCCCCCTTTGTCATGAAAAGTGACAAAGGAAAGAACTAATCACATAATGGGATAAAGTAATGAACTAATATAAGAGAATAAAACATGACAATCATATCATCAAATATATAAAGAATCATATAATGAGTGAACAATTAAAATGGATTCTAGGCATGACATAATCATGAGAATAATAGGTCTATGAACTAAAATTTTAGTTACACATAGAGAGATAAAATATATCAATCAAAGATATATAAATAATGATAAAATGGAATAATCATTAAAAGTTAAGAGCTACAAGGATTATAAATTATATAATCAATATAATTCAATTCCTATAACTCTTAAACAAACAAATCACAAAGCACAAAATAAAGTACATCACTTCTTCTTCTTCTTCAAAGTATTCAACACACATAAATCTTAAACACTATCGTGAACTTCTTGAAAGGTGCCCTCGACATTATTCCCTTAAGCATCAAAGGTGTAAGAAGTCATCGCGGAAAAAAGAACTCGTCGAATTAAAGGAATCAAACTGCTTCATAGAGTCCTTAATGACGAGTGGAAAACTAGAACATGTTTGAGTAGATAATCGAGAAATGGTAGAATCCAACAAATTTTCAGTCAAGTGGTGCATACCAGGTGCACGTGATGTAGGGGTAAGACGAGGATCCAGTTGAGGGACAACGTGTGGTAGTGTGGGTAATCCACTATTGTCGCCAAGCTGAGAAATAGACCGATAATAGGATTGAATAGTCAATGGAGACTTGGGATTTTTTTGAAATTCATCTGGAAGAATTAGGCCCCAAACTCTAAAAGTAAGCACACAATCAAACGAATTAAGTTGAAAGCGCATGTTTTCTTCTCATGCTTAGTGTGAGAAAATGACGATTCCAAGATTAAAGCACACAAACACATATCATCACTCGATGTAATGGTATACAATAATTGTGCATGGTTGAAAGATATGTTATAGGGGTGGTATGTGGGAAAAATACACGAGGGCACTACCATGTTTAGAATATAAAAATCCTTAGCAAGAAAATATTGACGAATTTTTTTCCCAGTCCAAGATTGATAATGGTTATCACACAAAAAGGTAATCACATCCCATTTGGGAGGTTCACTAGGAATCCTCTTATACGGATATTCGGGATAACATTCTTTTAAGACGTTAAAGTGGTTATTTATCCACTCGAAAGAGATATTAACATGTACTCCCCTCACTTCGGTAGATAAAACTCTAGAGCTTAAGTGATCATTTCCATCCACAAGTGCCAAATAATATTATTTCCCCATGTTGGGGTAACAAGGTCCGATTTGAGAATAAACTCCAATCCAAACTAAAAATGAGTGCTAGAAAAGGAATCCAAATCAAATAATCTCTCCCAATGCATAATGCGTAGAGAAGATTTCATCAAATCTGGAACGAATGGAGGAATTCAAGGAACATGAGAGAGATTCATGAGACACGGAGTATATCTTGAAATGACCATACACCAAGAAACAAGCATATAAATTGTATATAAAATGTTATAATCAAATGATAAACCAAGGATCATATACTAAAATATGAGAAAGAGTCTCATGAATGGCAAGAAGTCATACCTTCATCAACTCTAACACATACACACAAGGGTAGACAAACCCCAAAATGAGTAAAACAAAGCTATAAATACTAAAATATACTCAAGAGAATCAACATAATCTTAATATAAGTAAAAATCATCAATAATAAAAAATCAATCACCAAAATCCATCAAAACAACTATCACCAAGCCCTCACTTTAGACATGGAACAAATCTAAAAACCTAAGAGAGATAATCTTACCAAGGTGAAGCTTTACCACTATAATGAGATTGACAACATTTAAAAATAACTTCCAAGATACTAATATAGGAGGAAGGTATGAGGGTTGTAAAGGTGAAAAGAGTTTTAAAAGATTTTCATTGGTTGTGAGTCTTCGCTGCTAAAAAGTACCAGTGATGAAGGTCGAAACTTAGCCATCAGAATAGATATGTGAAAAATAGAACATATAAAGATGAAAATGTACACAATTGATTGCTTATCTCGAGGGAGTCATATTTTGATCCCAAAATACTATTTAAAATGATCAAACAAGCTCCAAAAAATATACAACTGTTCTTGGTTTTGCTAAATACTCTACACAAAAAATGATTAGACATTCAAAGGCGTAAGGTAAAATTAAATCCTTATAAAAGATAAAGTGATCTAAATACATAAGCCATGATGGAAAAGTGAATTACATGAGAATTAACCCGTAAAACCATGAATGGAGATTAATGTTGGAATTCACTTTTAAAAATTTTGGCTTCATGCAATAGAGAGAGGAAGCCTTATTTTTCCTTGAAAATAAATAAAATTTTCAACTACCACCTTTTTCTCCCTCAAATAGAAATGTATGATTAAAACCATTTTACATTCATATCCTTGATGTTACTCAATTTTTGAATAGATAAAAATAATTGAGACATGACCTTTTGAATAAATTTTACATGTGGAGGCTTTATCTCATTCATTACAAAGGGTAGAAAACTGTTACCAATATAAGTTAGTTCTCACATTCCCAAAGTTGCATCCCTTACCAAATCATCACTCGTGATTTTGAAACATATATATTTTTCAACTCCAACAATGATGATAAAATCTCTCATACGCAATAAGGATTAAACAATGACGCCCATTTTCAAAGTATCATATAAAACTTTGAATTTTTGGATAAAGAAGAAAATAAAAGCCTTCATTATATTTTGTTTGGAAATTGATCAAGTTATAGTGCGGTGTAAAATGCATGAGCTATGATAAATACTCTAAAATAATAAGCTTATTTCACCAAGGCAGTTCAAGCTATGAAATTCTAAACATGGAATATAAAGGTCATGAATAAAATCATTTGCACGATCACTAAGCATGTTTGTTTTCATTTAAGCATACGAGATAAAATAATACCTAATAAGCATTGAAGACTAATATTTCACAAGGATAAAATCTAAAGGTGTGAACAAAGAAAAGAACATATCTTAAAGAATAAAAAGATACAAAAAGACAACAAGATGCCTATCAAAGAGAGTAAACTAGAACTCTAAAGCACCTAAAAATAATCCTAACTCTACATAATTCGCATTATCTCAATTTTTTAAGATTTCTAGCTCCACTCTATCAATTACGTGTTTCCTAATCCAAATAGATTCAATATTTAAAGGATCGGATTTTGGAACCACCATGGGAGGGTCAACCACTTTTCCCTTTCCCTTAGAAATCTTTTGAGGGTATTCCACTTTATTCTTCCCCTTCCTATCAACATCTATAGCCTTCTAAAAATCACCTAATGACTAATGACACAAGGATCATCCATTAGATTCACTCAGGATATGAGTGTTACACAAATGTAATATGACAGAGTAATTAAGAGGTAATTTAGTTGAAGACATGAGAGAAAAGGAGATGAACACAAGAGTTTGAGTGGTTTGGTCAATGGCCTACGTCGACTGTGCAAAGTATGAGTTTGCTTCACTATAATAAGGAATAAATAGCAATTGGAGACACAAATACAAGATTTGTCTCTCTATAACTATTTTAGTAGAGTAACGGTAGGGTGTGTAGAAATTGATCCCAATGAAGAAGAAATTTTTTCCTTTTATAGGCTGAGGGGGTGCTTAGTGTCACCCGCAACATGTATTCCATTACCAATGGAGGTTTAGGGTCTATGAGAGAGCACCACATGTCTATTCTGGTGGTGAAGTAATTATGATGAAAATCTCCTCATGTGGTTCAATGATTCTTACTAACAATTTTGTGCTGAAAAGATTGAGATACACCTATAATACTTTCAATGCGTGGATGAACATACTTGTGGTGGGTGATACTAGATGTATCATATTTGATGAGAGTCTATATGGTGCCTAATTTTATGCTCCTAACCAAGATGATACAGGATGGTCGTATGTGTCCGATATACCTAAGCCTATCCCTTAAGTCTGATGGATTATAACATGGGTGTCATTTGAGGTTGATACTCTTCCACTGGTGTGGGTGAGAAGGTTGGTATCATTTGTGAGATGAGATTTTAGTGTCTGGTTGGTCACTAGAGTGTCATCTAGACGAGACCATACTTATTTATATCAAGTAACCTTAGACCTTAACCTTATGCGTTAGTAGGAGGACGAGGTTTAAACTTGGTCCCAATTGACTTCACGATAACTCTGCTTAGTGTCTCATCTGATGAATGATCGGCAAGCCATGACTTTGTAGGATTAAATTTCTATTAGTTGTCAATTATATTGTAAGGAATTAACGATCATATAATTAGACATAACTATCACATCACCCTCATGTGACCTCGAGTCATCCCCATTATGAGATGCTTGCCAGATGTCGATCATCCATTGGCAATGGCATAGGTAGCATGATTTGCAAAGATTGGGTGAGATATTAAAGGCACATATGACCCACGCATGAAGCCCTTTACGTCAACCCATGCCTTAATATGCGTGCTTCATCATTATAACATTTTTTAGATTGAAAGTTATTTAGGGGGGTATTCTCATTTCTTTAATATTTTCCAAAAGAAAAAAACAGAGCAAAAAAATGTTTTTCTTTCTCTCACTACAATCCACCTATTTTGCTTCCTCTAATCACTATTACGGCGTATCCTAAGGTTTTTAGATTGTCTCCTTCTTCCAAGTAACTCTATAGCACATCTCCTTATCTTTTTATTATTTCTTATTTTCATTCCCATCGTTTCATTTTTCTAATGAGTTTTTATATTTCACACCTCCTTATGTGGCGGTGCTATAGTGCATATTCTAGGTTTATTAGTCTTCATTTGGATTTATGCTAGATTTTGATGGTTGTTGTATTATTTTTGAAGAAAATTAGTGATCTTTTGGGTTTTTTGGTGACTTTGATCGTTTTTTGGTGAGTTTTTTGCCTGTGTAAGATTTCCAGTCGAGTTGGGTGTTCTCGGTTGTTTTTGCTCCCAAATGAATCACTTTCTCCTTGGTGATCTTTAAAACCATGAAAACCTTATAAGTAACTATTTGTGAATGTATCAAAGTTTGTAGGAGTCTTGGGTTGAGCTATGTTTCCTTCACGATCACATTCGCCAAGAGAGGGAAGAGGCTAAGGCCTAGTTTAGCCAGGATAGGTCTCATCGAGAGAGAGTCCCTCCGACATCTCTGACTCCAACAATCTTAGAGGTATTACACTTACCTTGTTTCTTACCAAACTTCCCCACCAAGATATTTCACTTGAAGTTCATTCTCCAAGTGTTATTTTCATTAGCGATGATAACATGTTTGAGTCTAGGGTTATACTAGGTATGTGAATAATTCCATGTCTAAGGTTTATAGACCATTCGAGAGTCCAGTTGATGTTGTGATCCTTAGCTCATTTGAGGAAGCCATGAGAGTGACTTTTTCTCATCCTGGTTTGAGATGTTGATATTACCGAGTCTAATAACAAAGGTCATCCATGCATCTCATCTCGTAAGCATGGGGATTCTAAGTTCCTAATTTATGATATCACTAATGATGAGACCGGGGATAATAGTTCACCTCCTATAATGCCTATGCCTTTGACTGCAATGTCTGAGTTGGACTATCTAGGACGAGATGAGCGTGGTAAAATGACTGCCGCTGATGTTGATGAAGAAGAGACTTTCGAGGTTGATAATTTTTGCCTCGTCTTATAAGAGTGACGTAAAAGAGACTGATCACATTATCTGGCGACATTTGTATGGCATTAAGTAAATGATAAACATAAGAGTGCCGATCGAGGAAAAAAGGGCTTATAATCATATAAATGGCAAAAATATTTCCGTGTAGGAGCAAATGTTTATAATTGGCTTTTGACTTCCATTCGAGTTGAGAATAAGAGGAATTTTTGGTGCTATCGGGGCTGCTCTAACCTAATTATCCCCCAATAATTTAGGGTGATTATGGGATCAGTTATCCTTTGGAGGCTTGCCTACAAGGAATATTTACCACCAGCTGTCTTTTGAGTGTGTTATTCAACCGTTACCACCAAATTTAACCCATGCTATTACCATTTCGTTGCTCGCAAGCCAGACCAAAAACTTATGAATGTGAGCCTGACTTCAATCGTGACTGGAAGTATCACTAGTTTTTTTATCTCAGGCTTATGGGAGTTTGGTGAGAACGAATCACTAATGCATAGGGAAGGTAAAATGCCTCAAAAGTGGGACAAGATCATAGTTTCATCTAAGGTTCCCCTGGATTAATTATGAGCAATGAAGAAAGGGTGTATAACCTAACAAGAACTATTGGTCTTATAATACTTGAGGAGATGATCAAGTGTGAAATCCTCTGATTAGTGAGAATAGGACCATTACCATTAGAGTCTCTTCATAAGATTCTTTGCTTGCTGGAAATTTATTAACCTTTATTTTCATCTCATTCTTTAGCCGATACTGACAATTCTTGATCGTTTCCATTTTTCAAATTGTCTTAAGAACACACTTGACTATATCTGGTAAATGGCAACTCCCATTAACGAAAATATTCTAGCCCAGCTGAAAGGCAAAGCTGCCACTCAGTCGACAGGCTCTACCAAGTACAAATCTATAACTTCCAGCCCAAATGCCAAGGGCTTAAAAATAGGAAAGAGACCACTAGGACTGGGTCTTTGTCTCACTAATAAAAGAAAACTAAATCTCTGAGATGGGCCACTACCCCAACATTTTCCCTATTTCTGATGATGTGTCAATTGTCGCACATCTTTCTCATCTCATCCTGAACCCTAAGTCTCTTCTCGGGAACCAATTGAAAGCCCGAGAGGTCATCTCTTCCATGACTCCTCCTTGTGATAGACATTTCTTTGATGCTCAAAGTAGCACTAGGGTTTCTAGCTTTGCTCTGCATAAGGCCACTCATGTAACAATTTTATTTCGTTACTTATACGAAATGTAGTCTCATCACGTATTTATTTACCTCTCCTATCTACCTCATTTTGGTATGTTCTTACTCTCTAGCACCTTCATCAGTGGGTTAAAGGGAATGAGCTAAGGATCAAGCTGGTCAAATAGGCTAAATAAAAGATGGTCAATATGCAGAAGAAGATGGTTGGGGAAAAACTCTCTCATAAAGACGAGATGTTCAAGCTTAAAGATCAATATATAACTCGCTCATTACATTGGAGGATGATCATAAGGAAATCTTGAGGCAACGTTCTAAGCTAGAGAATGAGGTTCTAAAATCCTACTATGAGGCAACTGTGGAGGAGTTTGAGGAGTCTCAGTAATTCTCTTGTTATGCCATTTAATACCTGAAGAAGGGGTGTAAGGCAACGTGTAGTCAATTGGTCATTAAATCTCATGATCTCATCACCAAATATCCGGAGGTAGCTAATACCCTTATCTCCACGAGTTTCTATAATCCTCAAACCATTGCCACTCGGAGGAGTTGTAGGGCGAGGGAATTAATGAAGACACTACAAATGTTGATTTTGAGGGAGATGAGATGACACATATTATCGAATAAGAGACTCATATTGATGACCAAAAAGCTACAAATGCTCACGAAGAGTTGAGCATGCCTGAAGTTACCACTACTGGTGACCTCACAATCGAGACTTGAATTCCTCTCTAATGGATCTTTATGCGACTTCGTATGGTCTCTAATGCCCAATTTTGTTTTGTAAACATTAAACTTATCCTAGTCTTAGGATTATAATATTGCTAATATATTTCACAATACCCCTCTGTTGGAGGTGTTTTTGTTTGATGTTTCTAAATGGTATTATGATATACTCTATTTTGTTTTTTCCCATATGCTTGTGCAGTCTTTACTTTTTTCTTTATCTCCATCATTCACAGAGTTGTTATGGAAAAAGAAAATTTGGAATGAGAGACTTATCTCATTTTCATCCATTGGTTGAGGTCATAATGGCCCAATGTCATCTCGACCAAAGAGACGAGATGTGACATTATTTTATGAATTTTGAATTGTTGAGAATTTTTACTAATGCCTTTAATTGATTTCACCATAAAATAATGATGTTTGATTTCCACCATAAGAATAATGATGTTAAGTTTTCCACCTTTCAGGGTTTATATGAGACATGCCTAAGAGACAAGACTCCAAGTGTTCTCTTACCATCAAGGGAGAGATTTCATAAATTTTCACCATAAAATAATTATGTTAAGTTTCCCACCTCTCAAAGTTTATATGAGACATGCCTAGGAGACAAGACTCCAAATGTTCTCTTACTTCCGAGAGAGATATTTTGCAAAATTTTCACCATAAAATAAAGATGTTAAGTTACACCATAAGAATAATGATGTTAAGTTTTCCACCTCTCACGATTTTCATGAGACATATCTTGGAGAGGAGACTCCAAGTGTTATCACACCGCCAAGAGAGATATTTAATAAATTTTTAACTATAAAGGAATGATGTTAAGTTACACTATAAGAATTATGATGTAAAGTTTCCCACCTCTCAGGTTTTTTATAATACATGCCTAGGAGACGAGACTCAACGTGTTTCACATTGTCAAGAGAGAGAGAGATTTCATAATTTTTCACAATAAAGGAATGATGTTAAGTTTAACCATAATAATAATGGTGTTAAGTTTCTCATCTCTCAAGTTTCTTATGAGACATGCCTAGGAGACAAGTCCCCAAGTGTTCTCACACAACCGAGAGAGATTTCATAAAAAAATTTACCATAAAAAAAGGATGTTGTGTTCCACCATAAGAATAATAATGTTAAGTTTCCCACCTCTCAGGGTCTTTATGAGACATGCCTAGGAGACAAGACTTTAAGTGGTCTCACCCAAACGAGAGAAAGTTGTACGACTATGATAAATTGAAATAAAATTGCATAACATGAAACACAATAATTAATTTTTCATTCAGTGAAATTTTTACAATAATGTCTCCTCACAAAACATTCTTTTTCGCCATTACAAATTTCCTTGAAACGTTTTGCATTAAAAGCTATTGCGAATCAGAGGGTACCCTCTGTCGGTCCTAACTTTTTTAGGAGATATGGATCATATTCTTCATCATCATCCTATTCATTGTCACTCTGGTTTGTTTGAAGCTCCTTTTTCTCTAGCCTTTCATTTCATGGTGAAGAGTTATGTTCCAAAAATTTAAAAATAGATGCCCGTTGTGACTTTCATCAAACTGTCGGCCATACCACCGACCAGTGTTCTACCTCTAAAATGTGATAAAAGGATCAATCGATCGGGGTGTTATCGCCCCACCAGCCAATCCAAAAAAAAACACTACCCACAAACCACTCTTAAATCATACAAATGCCATTTCCTGGAAGAAAACCCAGAATTTGATCCATCTACCCAGATCATACCAAGTAAATAACCGATCATACCCATATATTATCCTAAACCTTTCAAAATGTGTCCATATTTTCTCCTACACCCTAACGATTTCGTCGATCAGACCCTATCACTCCTTACCAGAGCATGCGTCGTTGTCCGTACCCCTTTTGGAGAAAAATATATGTAATTATCATAAGTGCTGAACCAACTCCTAGAGTTTGGGCTGAAATTTTCCTCACAGATAACCATTGCTGAACCAACTCCTCGAGAGTCAGATAATTGGGTGGTACCTACCGATAAAGTCAGCTTAGATGATGTGCTCCGAATCATGGCAAGCTTATTCCAAAAGATTAGTGATATTTGCAGTATGTTCGAGCTCTTGAATATTTTAAAATTATAAGGGAGCCTGGTCCCTTAACTTATTCATCTCCCTGTTGAGTGGCAGGATCTATACGAAGAGGCTGTTGATGTTATAAAGTTTATTGTCTTTTCATAGAAAGATGATGTCATTGCCACCAGATGGGGGGACGAGTTCGCTGATTCAGATGAAGAGAAAGCCTAGAAAAGACTAGCAAGATAGTCAAGATATATGGGATGATATTATTTGAGGAGCTACTAAGATAAATCAACAAGGTGGCTGAACAACTCGAGATCGATGAGGAGATGGGGTTTCTATTTTTCCCCTCTTTTATGAACCGCGTGACCAGGTTAGGGGGGTATTGCAAAGTTCCAAACCTACCACCATCTGTGATCAACAAAGGAAAAAGTGTTAAGAATCTCCCTATGTTCGAAATTACTCTCAAAGAGAGAAAGATCCTCGATTAGTTGAAGAAGACCCAAGCTAACATCACTTTGTTGGGACTTTTGATTTCTTAACAATTACAAAAAAATGCCTTGATCAAACTACTCATAGGACCCATAGTTCCTCTTTCTACCATGCCAAAAGAATTAGTGAATCTGGTCGGATCCATAATCTCTACTAGAATGCTCTCCTTCTCACAAGGAGCAATCCTCAAGATTGGGATAAACCAAAATTATGCTCTCTATATCTTTGTCGAAGTGATGGGAAATACTGCCCCACTTTCTCTTGTCGATAAAGGATCAGCTCTTAATGTTTGTCAGTTCAAAACTCTTAATTTTTTGGGACTAAAAGTGTGCGATCTTGATAAAACCTCTTCCGCTATACGTGCTTACTCTAATACCCATCGAGAAGTGATGGGATCTATAAATCTTCCAATAGGGGCTGGCCCTATAAATCCTGTTATTAAAGTCCAAGTCATTGACATCTCAACTTGTTTCAATTTATTGCTCGGACGACCGTGGCTCCATAGCATTAAGGGTGTATCTTCTTCCTTACATCAGAAACTAAATTTCTTCGCCAATGAGAAGGTCATCACCATCTTGGGAGATGATGGTAATCCTGAGAATGCAGGAACCATCAATCTAGTACTTGAAATATAACATGAGGTAATGATATGCTTATGTCAGGTCTAAAAAAGAAAGAATGATTTACCTGCTCACTCGTCAGGCTGTGCAAGACCTGATGCACCGCCTCCAAAGAGATAGACTTCTTCAACTGTTGGTTGGATCTCCTCCACCAGTACATCCAATAAAAGTCCTCAACAAACTCATCCTTCAAATCTATCAATTGGGTGTTAAACCCAATCACCTCATAGAACCACGTCCGCAAAGGACAAGAGGTCAACAATTAAGAAGTTGAGAATAAAATGCACAAAGGAAATTATGAATGCATAAAATAAAATGCACAAAATAAAGAATACCTCGAGAAGATACATGGCGCCCATAAAAGTTTATCGACAGCACCGGCAAAATGCATCAAGAGAAGAATAATGGGCTACCAATGTTAGGCTCCCCCACTCATAAAGAGGGACATTCGAAAACACTGTCAAAAATGGAAAAAAACATAAGTGGATGACGTCGCCACTAAGAAACCTCCCAACAAAAACAAAATAAACAAACAGACCATCGTCCGCACCTGTCGTCCATCCTCCTTATCAATCCTACGACTCAGCAACAATTTCTTCAAAAGAGACAAACTAAGAGAGTACTCAGATACTACCCTCTCTACATCACCCAATGAAACCATCACCGTCGCTAGCGTCACCCACAAGGTCTTGTCAACCTCTATTTGCACCCCATTGCAGTTCAACCCATGTAGCTACGACACATCTAGGTTCAAAATCAACACACACGCACACACACGCACACACACACACACACACACAGAGATTGTTTATCCTTTTTTATTTCTCCCTTTTCCCTTATCTTTGCCTCTTATTTTTGTGTAGATACTATTTTGGTATTGTAATAGCCCGTATTTTCATGGCTTTTAAATTTAGGGATTTAATAAATTTAATTGAGATAAATTAATTTAATTTTAATCTGGAAAGTTGTTTTTAATATTTACTAGCGTGACAAGAGTTAGTAATTATTGGAAATTTGTTAAATATTACTGGATGGGTATAGTATTATATGAGATTGATTTTATAAAAATTGTCACGCGTGAATAAAATGACAATTATGGAAATTAAGTTGAGACGCGCATGTGTCGTGTCTGGACTAAATTCTTATAATATAAAGTGAATAAATTAGAAGTCATTCGTATGGTCGTTTTGAGTGCGCCAAAGTGTCCGTAAGGGTCGAGATATTCAGAAAAGTGTACCCAAGGGTTTAGTTTGGGTCTCGGGGTGTTTTTAGGCCTATTTAGCACCCCGGGAGGGCATTTTGGACATTTTGCATTTTTGGGTAATTAAACCCACGAAATTTATTAGGTTATATCAGCCATTTAGAATGGTCCCTTAAGGTTAGCAGACTCAAAACCTTAGAACGGCCATTAGAGAGGAAGGTAGAAAGCTTTCCAAGCAATCCAAGGCCAAAAACTCATCCGATTGCACCGCCACCACCACCAACACGTAGATCGCTCGACGGGGAACACAACCATACCAAATTCATCCACAATTCAGAACTCTGAAATTCCCAAGCAAGTATTGATCTTGCTTAATTTCGTTAATGCATCATTCATGTTAATCTAGGGTTGATTAGGATGAGTTTCATTGAAGAAAACCCATGTTGAAAATAGGAAAATTGCATGTAGTAATGATATGAATGATAATCTGGAAGTTCCCTTCATATGTAGAGGTTGTATTACTAAATTTGGAATTAATATGGATGAATGAATTGATGTTGATTAGGTTCTTTAATTGAAAATTTGGGAATTAGGGTTCTTACGAATTAATTTGGGGATTTCATGTAATCTAAATGATTTTTGATGAATTAATGATTCTAGGAAGTTATTAATGTTATATAATCATGATATTATTGATTGGTATTGAAGAGGAGATGTTTAAGATTTAACTATAGAGGTTTTTAGGCTTAAAAATGGTGAAAAACGAATCTGCCAAAGGTTGAAGACGAAACAGTGCAGTTCGCGCGATGTCGCGCAACGTAGTTCGAGCGAGATGTCAATGTCGCGCAAAGTCGTTCGAGCGAGATGGACAAGTCGCTCGAAGTCATTCGAGCAACACGTGGAAGTCGTTCAAGCGAGAACCATTCTGGTTCGAGCGATATTTTCAATTTTTAGGGAAATTCCTATTTTTGCCCCTATCTTAGAAATCGATTAATTTGAGTAAGTAAAAACCAGTATTCAAGGAATTCATATTAGTACAAAAATTTTGGGGTTGTGTATGTGTGACGATTTAAGAATTTGGGACGGTGAGGTTACTTTAAAAATCACGAGAGGGAGATAACCGTAATAAACGATATGAGTCCGTTATACGGGATAAGTGAGTAAAATGTCTTCAGAACAAGAAGTTATAATTATAGGTTGTGGGTACACCAAATTGAGAAATGTGAATAAGTGTTGTATATATATGACTATGTGATTGTGCATATATTATAAATGTGTAAAAATCATGCCCACGCTACTTGCTATCCCTGAGGTTATCGCGCTGGGACAGTCTTATCTCAAATGGGCCTTCATGGGGGATATTAACTCGTAACCTAGAAGATAGGAATCCTAGGTACGGGCTATCGGATCGATAGTCGGACGGTCTTAAGAGACGTGAGGGTATGTGCTGACCTCTTGGACTTGGAAACTATGCTTCTCCTCAATATTGTTTGTGTTTGTGTTAATACAGTTCGAGAGTGATTCCGAACTTGTATTTCCCTTAGTACAAGAGATACGGGGACTGGATAGCAGAGTATGCCCGCACCATAATTATTATGTGGGGTGCTGTTAGAATATATATATTACATGAGTATTTAATATATATATAAAATTCTAAATTGTGGAAACTACCTACTATGTTTATGGTAAGTAAGAAATGAATAATAATTTCAATTGGGAAATACGTGTTTTGAAAAGTATAATATGTTATTGGGAAACTTTATTAGAAGATAAAGAATAACTGAGAACTTTGGTGCTAAACGGAAATTTACCTCTTAAGCAGTTAAATTTGTCAATCTAAATCTTACGAGTAACCTAAAATAAGATACATTAAACCGTTGGGAAGGTTAGTGCGATAGGTGTGCACATTAGAAGAGCGGTGAGAATTTCTTAAGAGAGTGTCGCACTAATATGTTGTTGCATTGGCCCGTAAACATTTTAAATACTTGCTAAACAAATTTCAAATCATTTTTACAATCGGGCTCTGACCCGTTTCCATTTTCTCTTCTCTCTTGTATATATATGTATATATCACAGGTGCCCAGCCACAGGGGCATCTTGCATAGGATCCTTCGGAAGGAACGCGCTGCAGCTTAGGTCGGAGTTGTAGGCCTCTTGCTTAGACGACCTCATTTCTTGATTCCACTTATATAACTATTTATTCAGTTGGGCATGTGTCGCCCTTTCCATTATTCAGTTGTTCAGCGGACATTGTGATTCATTTATTTCAAGTCTTTTACTCTTTGGGATTTATAATGTTGGAATTACTTTGATGGATGTTTAATTATTGGATTGCTTATTCCAGTATAGTTGTTGTGTGATTTTTTAATTATGGATTTCGTAAAGTTCTAAATGTTGGTTTATATAAAATAAAATTTGGAAAGTAATGTCTAAAATAGTTTTGACACTTAGCTGAATTATTTAGGGTGTTTAAATTGGAAAAGTTATTTTTTTCGACAGTGATGCGAAGAATGAACCAACTGTTCACCTTGATTTTAATTTAATAAAGGAGTGATCGCCCGGTATTTAATTAGGCGGGGTGTCGCAGGTGGTATCAGAGCATCAGGTTCTAGTGTCCTTTAGGATATGTACGGCTTATTTCGTTTCTAGCTTAGCGTCTTTGATATAGAGCCCTAATATTAGGAATGTTGTATAGGCAAGTTGATATGCCACTGGACTTACCTTGGCAATAATAAGAAAAGGTCCTGCATAGTGAAGCGCAAGCTTTCCTTTCTTCCCAAAGAGCTTAATACCTTTCATTGGCGACACTCGCACCAAAACTTTATCTCTAACTTCCAACTCTATATGCCTTCTATTCGCATCGGCGTAACTCTTTTGTCGATCTTGAGCTATTCAAATGCGATTCCAGATCAGTTCAATCTTGGAAGAACTATCCTGGATCATTTCAGGTCCAAGAAATTTGTTATCCCCCACCTCCAACAAACAAGTGGGGGATCTACAAGGCCTACCATACAAGGCTTTATAGGGCGCCATCCTAATAGTAAATTGGTAAGAATTTTTATAAGCAAATTCTACAAAAGGGAGATATTGTTCCCAACCACCTTTGAAATCAAGCACACACATTCGGAGCATATCCTCCAACATTTGGTTGACTCTTTTTGTCTGCCCATCTGTCTGAGGGTGATAAGAAGTGCTTTACTTTAATTCGGTTCCCATAGCCTCTTGGAAACTTCACCAAAAGTGGGAAACAAAAATCTTATCTCGGTCGGAAACTATATTTAAGGGCACCCCATGGAGTCTAACAACCTCCGCGATGAAAAGCTGGTCATAGCGAGTAGTATCATAATCTGTGTGCACGGGTAGGAAGTGTACCGACTTAGTCAAGCGGTCGACAATCACCCAAATAGAATCATGACTACTCTGTGACCTAGGTAAGCCCGTAATAAAGTCCATCGATATACTCTCCCACTTTCACACCAGTATCTCCAACGGTTGCAAAAAACCTGTCGGTCCCTGATGATCTATCTTGACCAATTGGCAAGTAGCACATTGGGACACGAACTCAGAAATATCTCGCTTCATGCCCGCCCACCAATACTGATGGCGCATGTCTTGGTACATTTTGTCCCCACCAGGATGTACTGAAAATTTATACCCATGGGACTCTGTCATCACGGCCCGTCTTAAATCCCCTTTTTCTGGGATGATGAGTCTCCCGTGGAAATTCAATCCACCTTCAGAGCTGATAGAGTAGGATTCTGCTCACTCGATCAACAATTGGCGTATATGGTCCTGAAAACCTTTATCCCTTCCTTTGGCTTCTACAACCCTTGCCACAATAGTAGGCGTAACGTTCATCAACTACATAAACGCTCTAGCAACTGCATCCTCCTGACTAAGCTCCTTCCATTTAGCTTTCCATACCTCCGCTAACTCCCCCTCTGGCCTTCTACTCAAAGCATCCGCCACCATGTTCGCCTTGCCTGGGTGATAGTGGATGTTAAATTGATAGTCTTTCACAAACTCCAACCACCGGCGTTGTCACATATTTAAATCCTTCTGTGAAAATAAATACTTCAACGATTTATGGTCCTTGAAAAGACTAAATTTCTCCCCTAGGAGATAATGACTCTAAATATTCAAGGCAAACACAACCGCAGCAAGTTCCAAATCATGCACTGGATAATTCCTTTCATGAGGCTTTATCTTGCGAGAAGCATAAGCAATTGCCCGTTGCTCTTGTTGAAGTACACCTCCCAATCCTTGTAGAGATGCATCGATAAAGACTAAATATTCCAATCCTGGCCTTGGTAACATGAGGACTGGAGCAGAAGTCAACTATCCTTGAGATCATCAAAAGCATACTGACAGGAATCATCCCAAATGAACCTCACCCCTTTTCGGGTTAAATTTAATAAAGGGCTAGAAATTTTCGAGAAATCCTTAATAAACCGGCGATAATAACCCGCTAAACCCATAAAACTACGAATTTCGGTAGGTGTCATGGGCTGACCCCACTCCTTCATCGCAACCACTTTACTTGGGTCTACCGAAATACCTTGGGCTATCACAATGTGACCCAAAAACTGTACTTCCTGCCACCAAAACCCTCACTTCTCGAACTTGGCATACAATTGGTGATCCCTCAATCTCTACAGGACCAACCTCAAATGAGGAGCATGGTCAGATTATGTCTGAGAATACAATAGAATATCATCAATGAACACGATGACAATCTGGTCCAGGAAGTCCCGAAATACCCTATTTATGAGGTCCATAAACACGACGGGGGCATTGTTTAGTCCAAAACGCATAACCAAAAATTCATAGGACCCATATCTCGTTAGGAAAGTGGTTTTGGACACATCCTGATCCCGTATCTGCAACTGGTGATACCTCATCCTCAAGTCTATCTTAGAGAAGTACGACGCTCCCCTAAGTTGATCAAACAAACATCAATCCGAGGTAATGGATATTTGTTCCGGATGGTGACTTTATTCAACTCTCTGTAGTCAATGTATAACCGGAGAGAACTGCCTTTTTTCTTAACAAACAACACCGAAGCGCCCCACGATGACAACTGCGCCTAATAAACCCTTACTCTAGTAGGTTCTGGATCTGATCCCTTAACTCCCTCATTTCAATAGTAGCCATAGGATACGTAGCTCTTGCAATCGGTCGAGTTACCCGACGCTAAGTCAATTAAAAACTCAATCTCTCTACTGGGAGGGAAACCTGGTATTTCTCGAAAAACATCTTGGAAATATCTAACAACCTAAATAGAATCTAAGGAAACAACTAAATCCCGAGAAGTCTCCTTCGCAATATAATACAAGTGAGTGCTAGTACCTCCTTCTAAGCGAGGAATAACCACTAAAAACATTTCCTGCCCCGGAATGGCAAAAACTATACTTTTCCCATAGAAATTTACTATCGCGTGATACTTCACTATCCAATCCATACCCAAAATCACATCATACCTGACCATGTCAAGGACGAGCAAATCGGCCTCAAAGCACATATTACCAAGATTAATCCCTATTTGTTTAAAAATAAAGAAAATGAGTGAACAATCACACATAGAAGATACAACACTAGTGAAGGTACTTTCTACAGATTTAATTAACTCTATAGACTGAGCAAAGCTCATAGAAATGAATGAGTGTGTCGCACCCGTATCAAACAAAATACGACCCATGTGCCCCTAAATAAGAAACTTACCCTCAATAGCTGGCGGTGTTGGCAGAGCCGGGGGAAGCATAGCATCATGAATATGATAAACACGCCCATACTTTAGTTTTCCCTGCCGTAAAAGGGAAACTAAATTAGGTACCTGTAGTGGTAGCTGAACCTGTGGAAGTTGAGGAACCCTAGGAATCTGACCCCCAACCAACTGAGGACACTCCTTCTTGTAATGACCCGCCTCCCCACAGTGGAAGCACCGTCCTGTCATATTCTCTGAATTTTGGACCCGATTATTTCTAAACTGGGTAAAGCCTTGGCCCGGATGGCCCCTACCCCCGTGGCCACCCCGACCTATTTGTTGTTGCGAGGAACCCTGACCGCGCCTATTGTTGTTGCCCCCAACATTGAACCCACCAAAACATCACCGTTTAGATAAGTCCCCCTGTTGGGGATCCCTTTCTCTTTGCTTATTTCTCGAAGATTGGGACGAGGGAAATGCTCATCCTTCAGTCCCATTTCCTCCGGGCCTTCCTTCTTGCCCCACCACTATAGCTTTCTTGCTACTCTGCATGTACAACCGATGTTCTTGGCAATGAAGCAATGTCGCATTCATCACCTCCCCAAAAGTCTGCAAAGCCAGATTACCCAGTAAATGTTTTTGGATCCTCCAGTTCAAACCTCCCATGAACTTTGAAACCTTCCTCTCTTCCAGAGTTACCTCATCCAGTACAAAACTTGTTAATCGGGTGAACTCCTCTTCACATTCTGCAACTGACCTCTCACCTGGCACCACATCCTGAAGCTTCCTTCTCATCTCCCTTTGAATTGCAGGAGGGAAGTACTTTCGGTCAAATAAATCCCAGAAATCATTGATAGTCATGATATCCCTCTGCTCTGGTGTAGTCACCGACTCCCACCAATGTAACGCAGATCCGACGAGCTTGAAAGTAAAAAGGACTTGTTTCTTCTCCTCACTACATTCCACCATTTGAAGATGGCATTGCATATCCTTCTTACACTGATTAGCTCTAATAACATCAGAGCCTCCATCAAATTCCGGGGGACTTCCCTTTAAAAAGGACTCTATGACTCTCTCCCACGGAGAAGGTCCTGTAGGAGCTGTACATCCTGCTCTCGTCGTTGTTGAGCTTGTGGCATTTGCTGCACCACAACAGTCATTGCTACGTTGACCGCTTGGGCCACGATATTTGCTACATCAACAGTATTTATAGTTCCCTGCTACGGTGGGGGAGGACCTACTTCCTCTTCTACAACTCAATTATTTCTAGTGGGGCGGCCTCTCTTAGGCGGCATCTGAGATAAAGAAACAATAGAGTTAGAATACTACATTGAATAATATATCTTATAGAAGATCGTAAACATAGACAACAAAGCAATCCTAACAATAAGCTCTATATCAAAGAACGCTACGGTAGAACGTGACAAGTCCGCATAGATCCTAAAGACTCTAGAACCTGATGCTCTGATACCATCTGTGATAACGCGCTCACTGAAATAAGGGGTGGCCAACCCGATACTCCAATAGAACAGGAATCATGGATGGAATCATTCTTAGCATCGCAACAATATAATAAGTATACGGGATAACCGCTCAATAATTCAGAAAATTGGTTGCCAAAAATTTTGTTTTATAATTTAAAGAAAGCATTTTAAACAACCCAATTTGAAAAGAAAGTGGAAACCCAAAAGAACATATATTACATCCACAACATATATACATTAAGAAGATCGAATATGCTGTCGGTTAACAGGTACATAAAACGTATAACAACAATTTAGTTAATGTTATATAATACATTATAATAAGCAAATACAAAAGCTTGGGCCACACGCCTGAATAAATGACCCGATCATAACTAGAGTCCAAAAATGAAAGCGTCTATACAAAATATCCCATAATATTCGCAAAGTATCACGGTTTCCCAAAATTCATCAGAATGGGAAAGTCAGTACGAGCATCCTTACGGATGAGCACCTGAGCGGGTACAAGATTCATGCACAAAAAGAAATATGAACAGGTCAGGGCTCGATTTTATATGATCACCAGATGAATAAAGAGTATGACAGTTATGAACAGATAATCATGATAGATAAAGATAATAATCTACCTCCACAATTCAAAGAATAAGCTAAGGCAATTTAAATGATCATAAATTTAATTCAGTTATGCAAGAGGATATGAATGATTAACATTAACTAAAATCTCCATCAATTTCCTTACCGCATTTCATCATTCCGTTCCTTATCAGGAAACATAATCAAAATTATATGCTCTTTAGGACATTGTTCATCCATCAAGTCCCACTTGATTTAAAATAGTTATATTCGTATGCATATAACGATTCTTAGACCGTCCCTCCGGGTTTCCCCACTGGACGCGCCCCTAAATGACTTTCATCTTCCAGGGCCTATCAACAAGACAACCTGGGCACCTAACGCAACGTCGAGAAGTGGCCATATGCCTGCGGGAGAGTCATGACCACACCCAGAATCACCTCACCAGCACAGAAAACATATAATAACCCATCATATGGCCGAGGACTATAGTCTCCCCGCGTTCATTAGCCAATGGACATCACCTCATGCGTGAACTTCCCTTATGATAGCATTTAGAGAGGTGTGTTTAAGTAAACTATCATTTACCATAATCATTTCCATTTTCATTTCATTTTCATTTCCATTTGCCATGTGCGTGTTTCATCTTATCCGAAACCATTTTCCTTTAATATCATCATATTTTTATCCGGAGCCATACTCATTTCGGGACATCATTACCACCTCAATGAATAAATAAACTCTCAATTTATTCTCCAAACCTTTTAGGGTTTTATAATAAACCACCAAGATTATTGTACCTCAATTGAGCCTCTAAAGTCCCCAAATATGACCTTACCACTTTGAGACCCCTAATAAGTAACTAGAGGAAAGAAATTCCCAAACATCAATTTGTACCCCCCGGAATAAGCCCCACTTAATGCATTTCTACTCTAGGGTAGTTTCCCAACTCATCTAGGACTCTAGGACTCTAAGTTTACTTCGTACAAGAAGTTTCCTAAATCCTAAATCTAAAAGAAAAGGATGAAAATTTAGTTAGAAAAATAACTGAAAACAACAAGGTTTTCGAATCGATTCGCCCTAGGGCTGAATCGATTCGGCCTAAGAAGCGAATCGATTCGCCCAAAAGAAAATTGATTCGGAGGAAAAATTTATGTTTCTTCCTTGGCCGAATTGATTCGGCCTTAACCCGAATTGATTCGGCCTTAACCCGAATTGATTCGGCCTTAACCCGAATTGATTCGGACTTGCAGACCTGTTACTTAACCCCTAAGCGAATCGATTCGCCCTAGGGCCGAATCGATTTGCCCCTGCGTTTTTGCCAAGGATGGGGCTACGGGTTATAAACCCTAGATTTTCCCCAAAACTCAAATCTCTTCCATTTTTACACACATACAACAACATTAATCCACCCCAAATCATCCTACATGATTATTAACTACTATTATCCACAATTTCATCAACATAAACCATAATCAAGGTTCAAATACCATAAATTCCATTTTTGATCCATAAATGCTAATACACAACTATCACACAATTTACTCATCTTAAATCACATATTAGCAAGTAGAAAACTTGCCTTAAGCTTTCAACTTCAGATTCTAGGAAGATGGAAGCAAGATAAAACTACATATCTTCAATCTCCAATCTCTCTCTTTTCTTCTCCACTAATTTTCTTCTTCTCTCTATCTATCTAGGTTTAATAAATGCACTTAAGAGAAATAAATGAAAGGCAAGACATAAATTGTGTCTTTTAATCTCAATTCCCAACTTAAATGGTTAATACCACATTAAAATGACTCGCAACTACACACTTATGTTAAAACCAGTCAAAAGTGACCGAAACATAAAAATATAATATGGCACTTATTTTGATTATCTATAACATTTTGGGACTAACTACGTCCTCTAAATTGGCATCCGGAAATTTTATAAATCATTTCGAGTTCCGGTTTCATTT
The DNA here is from genome assembly GCA_949130495.1 of Sambucus nigra. Lineage (NCBI taxonomy): Eukaryota > Viridiplantae > Streptophyta > Magnoliopsida > Dipsacales > Adoxaceae > Sambucus > Sambucus nigra. The sequence continues at coordinate 430,903,609 of OX422220.1, read as the reverse complement.
AAACCATCAATGTCATTTTAAAACATATGCCACTATAAAACGCACATGATGATATTTACATACACATACAGTAAATATGCAACAATCTCAGTAAATATGCTCCATTAACACATTTAATTCATATTTAATCCATTATACGTATTTTATATAATTACTTCATGCAGTGAATTAATATAAAATAAGTCTCTCAACATCGAGAGTTATTACATGTTGGTAATGAAAAAAGACAAATCATTGATTTTTGGATGGAGCTTGGAATCTTTTAGTGGTAATCTATGTTTTTATGTTCGTACCCTACTATTTAAAATGCATATTAATTCTAATTCGTATAAATTATGGAGTTTTAAGAAAATTTAAGTGTTAAACATTCAATAATAATGTAAAAAAGCAAATTTACACAGTAAGAAGACAGCCCCACCAATTAAATGATAAATGAGATTTTGTGTTGAAAATTCAAGAAAAAGTAACTTTCCCCACATATAGTTATTTAAGGTGCAAGGCACATTAAGGAGCCAATGTCTCCTTAGAACCTAGGCACAAGGTGAGGTGCGTGCCCGATCAAAGTGAGGCACACATTATACAAGACATGCAAAAATTGTATATCTATAATAATAAGATTATTTTATGATCTAAAATTTGAAATATAGCATAAATTACTATTATGAAAGGTCATAAAGAGACAAATAAGATGATATATCTATTATACCATAGGGAAAAACACATATAATCAAATTTAAAATTTTATTTGACATTCATCAACAAAAGAAAAGATATTAATATATTTAAAACAAATGAATTAATCAAAGATACCATAATGCTGGACTTTTTTTTGTTCCTTTTGCCTACGTAGTGACTAGTGAGAACACTTTCATCAAAACTTATTCTTGACTTTGGTTAGTTTTTGGGTGGGAAATGGTTCAATTCTCCATAATTAATTGAAAAATACGTAATGTCAACATATTGATTGATTCATTCATGTATTGGGGGCATCTTGTAGAAATTTTTTGACAAGGCTTAAGCACACGTTAAGCCTGGAGTAGAGGTGAAAATGGCGCGTACCTTATTAAAGGTGCCTTGCCTGAAGTAAGGCGAGGCTCCATTGCTGCGCCTTAGTGAGCTTGGAGCCTAAGAGCACTCCTAGGGGAGCCTTTAGCAATGATGCCCACACATAGCTAGTCCATTGGCAATTGAAGAATAAATGGCGGGTCTCTCATCATTAGCCTCACAAAGTAAGCATTTTGGGTCCACCTCTTGGATTTTCTTAATGAGGTTCGACTTGGTTGGGAGAAATTCTAATATGACCCTCTATAGAATGAAATTATGTTTGGGCGTCCCTCTAGAATCCAACACCATTCTAGCCCAAATAACATTTTACATTTACGGTACAGTTTTAAATTTTGTTTAATGACTTAAGAATTAAACAAAGAGTTCAACACTTCCATAATGGTGAAAAATAACATTGGGGGGATGGGATCTCCTTGTCTTAACCCTCTCTTACATTTGAAATACCTTACGGGTAAGCCATTGATAATGAGAGAGTAGATATGAATAGTGATGCATGTAAAAATCCACTCTAAAAAGTTGTTAGGAAATCCTACCTTCTTTATAATAACAGTAATGATTCGCCAATTAATATTATTGTATGCCTTTTGGAGGTCCACTTTCAAAGAACATCTTGAGATAATATTAGTCCTTTGATAATTCCTCAAAATCTCATGAGTGAGAACAACCTTATCAATAATTTATTTATTCTTGACAAACGCAAATAGGTTTCAACTTATGATTGGACATTAGACATTGTTATTAGATTAGAAATTTTTATTATTAGTGGATTTATATGTTTTTGGAATTAACTGTAATTTTCCACACTTTAAATTTGTATGTGAGTTTGTATGACATTATAACTTGTAACACAATTATTTTACACCTCAGACAACATTTGTGGGTGTTCCCAGTAGTAGTGGTATATTTGATTACTTGACATTTTCTATTGATCCCCATTTAATTACATGATGGGGGTTCTTCTTGTCTGCTAAATGGTATGCTTGATTACACGATGGTATTTTGTACTTGATAAGTAACGCTATGTTTGATTACTTGACATTTTCTGTGGATCCCAAAATTAATGGTATATCTAAATTTGCATAACATGTTAGTTGTGCCAAGTTTACAAACGAATCTAATCTTAGTTGTGCAAAGTTTACTAATGAATCTAATCTCACCATTGTGAATTACTGTACCCCGGATGCTTTTGGCAGTGCTTGGATAATAATCCCGACCTTTTTCATTGATTATTTGTATATATTCAAATTTGTAGTATCTCGTATAATTTGTAGTTCATAGTGCAACAATATCTACAACATGCTCTGTTCGATTATTGTATAAGTGAATCGATGTTTCTTATTAATTGTATCATTGGCATAGTGAATTGTGGCCACAATACTTTGAGTACATAAAGCATATTGAGAAAGACTCGACGTTGGAGAGATGGTTCCAGCTAGTTAAGGTCCCTGTATTGATGAAGCCTTAGCTGTTGCTGCCCAATTGTCATACCAGTACATTAGGTATGTGATCTTTGAAAGAAATTTTTTTCATCTATGTGTTTTGTATTACTGCACAAAAGTTACCAGAAATGGTTATACCCTTGGGATGTGTTTGTTTAGATAGATTAGTAAACTACATGTCAATATAAGATATTACCACTAAATAAGACCATAAGAATAACTCAATTTTTTATCTTATGAAATTATGTGTGAATGAACATGTTCAATTTTAGAGAACAAAATGCGTACTGATTGTGATGTCCAGGTGAAATGATTATCTTGAATTCTCTGGTCAGTTTTCCCGCATTTACGGATTTTGTTTGAGCTAGTCCTAGTTGAACTAATTATTTTTTCTTCCTTCCTAAATTATGTGGTGCGATGTTTGTATTTTTTGTGCTGATTAAAGAATTTCCATTGCATATACGAACAAATTGACTTTTTGTAATACCCCGTATTTTTATGGCTTTTAATTATGGTATTTAATTTATTAAATTGCCTTGAATTATGAGATTTATTAAAATTAATTAGAAATTAATCTGGATTTAAATGCTAGCGAGACGAGAGTTAGTATTTGATTATTACAATGTTGTTGAATATTACCGAATGATTATGGTAATATGTGATTGTTATATTTATTAAAATTTTCGTGAGTTGAAAATACGGAAGTTTCGGTAATTAAGTTGAGACGCGCGTGTTAGTCGTGTCAGGATCCAATTTAATGGATTTAAAAGTATTTTATTTTTATGTCATCCATATGAGCATTTTGAGGGCGCCAACGTGTCCAGATGGTTCAAGATAGTCAGAAAACACTAGCTAGGGGTTTAGTTTGGGTCCCGGGGCATTTTTAGGCATAACCGACAACCCAGGAGGGTATTTTAGTCATTCCTATTTTTGGGTGAATAGTGACCCACTTATTTTAGATAGTTAATATCAGCCAAAACTTTAGTTGCTTAGGATTTTTTCAACCAAAAATTATAAACGGCCATTAGAGTGGAAGAGAAGGGAACTTTCACTAGAGAACCACCACTTAGAGGGTTTTTGCACCACCGTCACCACTACCGGATAGATCGGAAAGCAAGGATCATCCCCATACCGTCTACTTCATCGGATCAGAATCTTTATTACCAGGCAAGTGATTTTACTTTCAATAAGTTAGCGCATATATCATCCATGTTATGTTAGAATTGGATATTAACCTTGAATAATGAAAATTGAATGGATTTGAAGAATTTAAATCATAATCTAGGTAGGTCTTGCATGTAGTTTAATGGTGGAGATAATAGCAGCCATGGAATTGTGATTTATGGATAGAGAATTATGAAATCGTATTAAATTTTAAAGTTTTCTTGAAGAAATAGCAGAACTAGGTTTTTATATGAAAATTTGGTGTTTTAATCCAAGAAACTCATGATCTACAAGGGTTTAATGATTTTAATACGTTAGAGATGATGTTGTTATGTTAATAGGATGATTAGTGAACTTTCTTGGGTGTTTGGAACATTTTAAGGAAGAATTAGAGGTGTAAAAAGGATGAAACCCGTAACTGTTTAAGAAATCTGGGCTGATACGTGCTTGATCGATCGATCGACGATCGATCGACCCCTTCTGATTTTTGGCAATTATTTTCCTTTGAGGGTAAATGGAAATCCCAAGGCCGATGATGATTCTTAGGATGATTAAATTGATATTGTGGGACTTAGTTAAGGTCAATAAGGTTTTAGTTATTGTTTAAAAAATGGTATAACTTATGGGATCGAGCGTTATCATTTCGAGCGGTTACCGAGTGAGGACGGTTTGAATCTTTCGATTTGGGACTTAAAGTGGAATGAAAGATAATTTAGGGGTATGAACAGTAGTAGAGTGATTTTATAATTACTGAGATAACATTAGAAACTAATAGGAGACCTAGTAACCTTTTGAGATAGGTTTAGGTACTCAAATTGATACGACGAGAGATTATCAAGTTAAATGTGTACTTCGTATGATATCGGGTTAACTTTATTATATACAAGGCTTACTATATGGAATGTGTGAATACTTATATTGTAATATAATTACTTAGGTTGTGTGAATGCCTAGTGTATGGATTTCTTATGTGTATGACATACCTATCATACTTGCTACCATGGGAGGTTATTTTTTTGGAAAAGGACCCTCTTATCCTAGTGTACATTTGAGGGGATTTAGACTGGTACTTTAAGGACATAGGACTTTGAATGACTTATTTGTGAGTTGATAAGTCAACTGACCATGGGAGCGTAGGTATGTGCATGACCCATGGATATGTGAACTATATTCGTCTCTAATATGTGTGATTTGTATTTAGACGGTTATTGAGTGATTCGGAACACGTGATCCTTACATGCGTGATGTACATGGATTTGATAGCAGAGTATGCGTGCACCGCAGCTTAGCCTAGGGGTGCCATATATGTACATGCGTGACTGGTTCATTGTTTCTTAGTAGATGTGAATAAGCTAAGATATATGAATGGGCTAAGAATGATAATTTAATTAATACTTGAGATAAGTAATTTTAATGAATGCGAACATGGGTTATGAATATAACTGGTTTGGGGTACTAAGATTACACATCCTATGGTAGAGTGTGAAAGTGGAAGTGGTACAGACTAGTTAGTTAGCGGCATAACCAGGATGGATTAAAGGCATACGTTAGGCGTGCACATTAGTTGAGCGGTGAGAAACTCATGTGGGAGTACGCAACTAACGTGTATATAATATGTGTTATTTAATTATAATTTAAACACTTGCTAAAATTTTAAAATGTTTCCACCTCGAGCTCTGACCCATTTTCCTCCAAATCTATTTTGTCTTGTAAAAACATTTTAGGTGCCCAGCCACAGGGACACCAAGGTTAGGAGTTCCATTCTAATGATGTGTTGTAGCTGCCGTGAAAGCTGCAGGATTTTGGTATTAGACGGCTTCATATTTGCCCTTGGTTCCTTTCGAGTCATCTGTATCAGTTAGGGCGTGTCACCCATTCTTATTTAGAAGTTGTAGTTACAGACTTTCATTATTTCAGTTATTGGTTTATTTATTCAGACTCTTGTATTGGGACTTTATTCACTCTAGCATTATCATTATTGGAGTGTTTACTCCAGACTCAGTTGATTTCATTTCGTTGGTTATTCTTATGAGATTGTTTATGATATTGATGGTTAATGATTAAATTCTTGGTTATTTGTTAACTTAATTAATAAAATTGGGCATCTCTCTTTTTAAATATTAGGTGACTAGTAATTAATTAAATGTTTTTCGAAAGTGATGCTGAGACTGAACCAACTTGATATTCTGTATTAAATTAATAAAGGAGTAGCTAACCGATATTTAATTGGATGGGGTGTCACACTTTTTCTGCTAATTGGAGTGAAAGTAGGGCTTGAAGCTAATGAACTTGTTGCTGCATAATCTTCTGTAGAATGTGTAGAAGGTTTCACATTCAAATATTTCCCAATTTGTTGCTTTTAGTTTTTGATTTAGTTTATTGAAAATGTGATGAATGATAATATCTTGGAATGATTTTTCTTATTATTTTTTGTCCTCTATGAAGACCCCATCTATCTGCAGGATACTATAATATATTTTTAATTTTCTATTTCTATCAATAAGTAACAATAGATCCTTAAACTAGCTATGTGTTATGAGCTCTTCTTTCACTTTGCAATTTGGAAAAATTAAACTAGCTATGTTCGAGTAGTTTAATTGACTTTGGAATCAGATCTTTGAAATAGAAGCAGCCTCGTAGGCCTTTAATTATTGATCAATATGATCTTTCTTTTCCAACTATTTTAGGCTTATGGATGGTACTGAGTTTGAGTGTGCTTGTTAAGTTTATATAATGATAATAGGATGTATTATTGCTTGTATTGCATTATTTTGTTTCCATTAGGAGTCTCCCTGGTGTAGATTTCATTTTCAGGTGGTATTTACCGTATCGAATTGCTGACTTAAATGTGCTTCAAGTTATACAACAAAAAGGACAACATCACTTAAAACCTACCGAAACATTTGAACTTTGGTCAGTACATTGCTTCAAATGTGCGTAGCCTAAAATACATACCAATAGAATTCCAAAATTGATGATTAACTGATTGAAAAGGAATTTTAGATTTTATAATACAAAGAAAGTTTAGTCAGTACATAGCATCGTGTTGTCTCATATCCTCCTTCTCTTGATCTAAAAGATTAGCCCATGACATCTATCCCACATTGATTGTTGCATCCTGACATCTATCCCAAATTGACTATTGCATTGCTATATATATATATATATAGTAGTGTTGTTATTATATATAACAGAAGCAGTGCTGCTGTTAGTGTATAATAGCAGTACTGCTTCTGAAGCTCCTCCGGTTCCTCCAAAAGTCAAAGCACCCGTTGGAACGCCGGTGGTGCCGTCATTGGTAATTCTTTTGTCACACCTTTTTTTTCCTTTCAATTATGTTGTTGTTTGATTATAATGTTGAAAAGAAGTTTAGTACATGGATATGCTAGTTTAGACACGATTACTTCAAGTGATATATTTTCATCAATATTCACTTGCGTGCAACCACTTAGGCGGCACCCTCATGGTAATTGTAGATCACTGGGCTTGAGAGCTTCATTCCAAGAAACAAGTTTTAGCCCCGCTAATTTTATATATCCACTTTTTATTCATGAAGGTTTGTGTTTGTGTGTTTATATACTATGTATTGTACAAACACATATCCTTGACCTAATCTGCTTCATACATGTCTCATCTTATAAGACTACCCCTTTTCTTCTGGGAGACGAATCCACAGCTCAGAAAGCACACTTTGTGGCAGGCGATAGCATATTTTACTGATGGTCAAGCAAGCACACATAGGTACACATTTACTGAGATGATTAAAAATACCATGTTTCAAATAATATCACATTATCGTGAATCACACTTTGTTTATTCTATGTTGCACGCACAAATTGGTTCTCACATGTACTATTACCATGAAGTGTAACCCATTGGTGCATGTGGTTTACCTTTCTTGGTGTGAGAAAAACACATGTAATGGTCAATACTCAATAGCATTGGTCACGTGTACTATTCATAAACTTTTTATGCTCTGTTTTAAAAATAGATGTTCTTGATGTCCCATGAATTTTTGAAGTGTATCACATTAATATATCGTCCCCATAAGAGGCACGAACACCTCACACAGGACCAATAAAACTTATAGGATCAGACTCCATAGTCGCGGGTCTTCTGGTTTGAGAATATGATGATAATTTGGAAATATCTAGATTAGGGTTAAAAACAAGCCATTTGAGGGTAAAAACCCAAACCAGCTGCCAAACGACCCCGTAAGAGGCACGAACACCTCGCCTGGGACCAATGTAACTTATAGGAACTGATCGCATAATCGCGGGTCTCCCGATTTGAGAATATGGTGATAATTTGGAAATATCTATATTAGGTTTAAAAATAAGCCGTTTGAGGGTGAAAACCAAAACCAGTCGCCAAACGGTTTCGTAAGAGGCATGAACACCTCGCATGAGACTGATGTAACTTGTAGGAACTGACCGCGTAATCGCGGATCTCTCGGTTTGAGAATATGATGATAATTTGGAAATATCTAGATTAGGCTTAAAAATAAACCGTTTGAGGGTAAAAACCTAAACCAGCTGCCAAACGGCCCCGTAAGAGGCACGAACACCTCGTATGGAACCAATGTAACTTGTAAGAACTGACCGCCCAATCACGGGTCTCCCAGTTTTTAGAATATGATGATAATTTGAAGATATCTAAATTAGGCTTAAAAACTACCAGTTTAAGGGTGAAAACCAAAACTAACTCCCAAACAACCCCGTAAGATGCACAAACACCTCACACGGGACCAGTGCAACTTATATGAACTGACCGCATAGTCACGGGTCTCCCAGTTTGAGAATATGATGAAAATTTTGAAATGTCTAGATTATGCTTAAAAACAAGCCGTTTGATCGTGAAAGCCCAAACCAGCCGCCAAATGGCCTCGTAAGAGGCACGAACACCTCGCACATGACCAATGTAATTTGTAGGAACTGACTGCGTAATCGTGGGTCTCCTGATTTGAGAATATCACGATAATTTGAATATATCTAGATTAGGCTTAAAAATAAGCCATTTGAGGGAGAAAACCCAAACCAGCCGCCAAATGGCCTCGTAAGAGGCTCGAACACCTCGCACGGGACCAATGTAACTTATAGGAATTGACCATGTAATCGAGGGTCTCCCCGTTCGAGAATATAATGATAATTTGGAAATATTTATATTAGGCTTAAAAAGAAGTCGTTTGAGGGTGAAAACCCAAACCAGCCGACAAATGGTCCCGTAAGAGGCACGAACACCTCACATGGGACCAATATAATTTGAAGGAACCGACCGCATAATTATGGGTCTCCCGGTTTGAAAATATGACAATAATATGGAAATATCTGGATTAGGCTTAAAAAGAAGCCGTTTGAGGGTGAATACCCCAACCAGCTCCGAAATGGTCGCGTAAAGGCACGAACACCTCGCACGGGAGCAATGTAACTTCTAGGAACTCATCGCATAGTCACGGGACTCTCGGTTTGAGAATATGATGATAATTTAGAAATATCTAGATTAGGCATAAAAATAAGTCGTTTGAGGGAGAAAACCCAAACTAGTCACCGAACAGCCCCGTAAGAGGCACAAACACGTCGTACTGGACCAATGTAACTTGTCAAAATCGACCGTGTAATCGTAGGTCTCCTGGTTTGAGAATATGAAGATAATTTGAAAATATCTAGATTAGGCTAAAACATATGCCGTTTGAGGGTGAAAACCCAAACCAACCGCCAAACGGCCCCATAAGAAGCACGAACACCTCACACGAGACCAATATAACTTGTAGGAACTGATCGTATAATCGTGGGTCTCCCAGTTTGAGAGTATGGTGATAATTTGGAAATATCAAGATTAGGATTAAAAACAAACCGTTTGAGGGTGAAAACCCAAACGAGCCGCCAAACGGCCCCGGAAGAGGCACGAAAACCTCACATGGGACCAATGTAACTTTTAGGAACTAATCACGTAATCGAGGGTCTCCCCATTTGAAAATATGAGGATAATTTGGAAATATCAAGATTAGGCATAAAAACAAGCCTTTTGAGGGTGAAAACCCAAACTATCCAGTAAATGGCTCCGTAAGAGGCACGAACACCTCGCATAGGACCAATGTAACTTGTAGGAACTGACCACGTAATCGTGGGTCTCCCGATTTAAGAATTTGATGATAATTTGTAAATATCTAGATTAAGCTTAAAAATAAGCCGTTTGAGGGTGAAAAACCAAAACAGTCGCCAAACGGCCACGTTAAAGGCATGAACACATCGCACGAGACCAATGTAACTTATAGGAATTGACCGTGTATTCGCGGGTCTCTTGGATTTAGAATATGACGATTATTTTAAAATGTCTAGATTTGGCTTAAAAATAAGCCATTTGAGGGGAAAACCCAAACCAACAGCAAAACGGCCCGGTAAGAGGCATGAACACCTCATAGTGGACCAATATAACTTGTAGGAACTGATCGCGTAATTGTAGGTCTCTCGATTTGAGAATATGAAGATAATTTGGAAATATCTTGATTAGGATAAAAAAAAGCAGTTTATGGGTGAAAACCCAAACCAGCCGCCAAACGGCCCTGTAAGAGGCACGAACGCCTCACACGAGACTAATATAACTTATAGGAACTGATCGTGTAATCGCGGGTCTCCGGGTTTGAGAATATGATGATAATTTGGAAATATGTAGACTAGGGTAAAAAAAAGACGCTTGAGGGTGGAAACCCAAACCAGCAGCGAAACGGTCCCAAAAAGAGGCACAAATACCTCATACGGGACCATTGTAACTTGTAGGAACTAACCGCATAATCTCGGGTCTCTGAGTTTGAGAATATGATGATAATTCAGAAATATTTAGATTACACTTAAAAACAAGTTGTTTGAGGGTGAAAACCCAAAACCAGCTGCCAAATAGCCCCGTAAGAAGCACGAACACCTCGCATGGGACCAAAGCAACTTGTAGTAACTGATCGCGTAATCGCGGGTCTCCCAGTTTGAGCGTATGACAATAAGTTGGAAATCTCTAGATTAGTCTTCAAAACAATCCGTTTGAGGGTGAAAACCCAAATCAGTCACCAAACGGTCCCAAAAGAGGCACCAACACCTCACACGGGACCCGTGTAACTTGTAGGAACTGACCGCGTAATCGCGGGTCTCCCTATTTGATAATATGATGATAATTTGGAAATATCAAGATTAGGCTTAAAAATAAGCTGTTTGAGGGTGAAAACCCAAACTAGTTGCCAAACAGCCCCGTAAGAGGCACGAACACCTCGCACATGACCAATGTAAATAATAGGAACAGACCGCGTAGTCGCGGGTCTCCTGGTTTGAAAATATGATGATAATTTGGAAATATCTAGATTAGGCTTCAAAACGAGCCATTTGAGGGTGAAAACCCAAACCAACTGCCAAACGACCCCGTAAGATGCACGAACACCTCGCCTGGGACCAATGTAACTTATAGGAACTGACCGCATAATTGCGGGTCTCCCGATTGGAGAATATGATGATAATTTGGAAATATCTAGATTAGGCTTAAAAATAAGCCGTTTGAGGGTGAAAACCCAAACTAGACACCAAATGGCCCCGTAAGAGGCACGAACACCTCGCACGTGACCAATGTAACTTCTGGAAACTGATCGCATAATCGTGGGTCTCTTGATTTGAGAATGTGATGATAATTTTCAAATATCTAGATTAAGCTTAAAAATAAGTCGTTTGAAGGTGAAAACCCAAAATATTCTCCAAACGGCCCCGTAAAAAGTATGAACACCTCGCACAAGACCAATGTAACTTATAGGAATTGACAGTCTAGTAACGGGTCTCACGATTTTAGAATATGACGATTACTTGGAAATATCTAGATTTGTCTTAAAAATAAGCCGTTTGAGGGTGAAAACCCAAACCAGCATCCAAACGGCCCCGTAAGAGGCACGGACTACTCGGACAAGGCAATTGTAACTTGTAGGAACTGACCGCGTAGTCGCGGTTCTCCCATTTTGAGAATATGACAATAATTTGAAATATCGAGATTATGCTTAAAAATAAGTCGTTTGATCGTGAAAATCCAAACCAGCCGCCAAACAACCCCATAAGAGGCACGAACACCTCGTACAAGACCAATGTAACTCGTAGGAACTCACCACGTAGTCACGGGCCTCTCGATTGGAGAATGTAAAGATAATTTGGAAATATCTAGATTAGGCTTAAAAATCAGTCGTTTGAGGGTGAAAACCCAAAACAGTCGCCAAACAGCCCTGTAAACGGCATGAACACCTCTCACGGGACCAATGTAACTTGTAGGAATTAACTACGTAATCGCGGGTCTCCCGGTTTGAGAATATGACGATAATTTGGAAATATCTGGATTAGGTTTAAAAATAAGTCATTTGAGGGTGAAAACTTAAATCAGACGCCAAACGGCCCCATCAGAGGCACGAACACCTCTCATGGTACCAATGCAACTTATAAGAGCTGATCGCATAGTTACGGGTCTCCCGAATTGACAATATGATGATAATTTGAAAATATCTAAATTTGGCTTAAAAATAAATAGTTTAAGGGTGAAAACCCAAACCAGCTCCCAAACATCTCCGTAAGAGGCATGAACACCTCGCACATAACTAGTGTAACTTGAATGAACTGACCGCGTAGTTGTAGGTCTCTCGGTTTGAGAATATGTTGATAATTTGAAAATATCTAGATCATGCATAAAAACAAGTTGTTTGATCGTAAAAACCCAAACCAGCCGCCAAATGGCACCATAAGAGGCACGAACACCTCACACGGGACCAATGTAACTTGTTAAAACTGACCCCGTAATCATGGGTCTCCCAATTTCAGAATATGATTATAATTTGGATATAGCTAGATTACGCTTAAAAATAAGTCGTTTAAGGGTGAAATCCCAAACCAACCGCCAAACTTCCCCGTAAGAGGCCCGAACACCTCGCACATGACCAATGTAATTTTTAGGAACTCATCGTGTAATCGCGGGTCTCCAAATTTAAGAATATGATAATAATTTGGATATATCTAGACTAGGCTTAAGAATAAGCCGTTTGAGGGTGAAAACCTAAACCAGCCGCCAAACAGCCCTGTAAGAGGCACGGACACCTCGCACGGGACTAATGTAACTTGTAAGAACTGATCGCATAGTCACGGGTCTCCCAGATTGAGAATATGATGATAATTTGAAAATATCTAAATTAGGCTTAAAAACAAGAAGTTTAAGTGTGGAAACCCAAATAAGCACCCAAACATCCCCATAAAAAGAACAAACACCACGCACGGGACCAATGTAACTTAAATGAACTGACCGCGTTATTGTGGTTCTCCTAATTTGAGAATATGACGATAATTTGCTAATATCTAGATTATGCTAAAAACAAGCCATTTGATCGTGAAAACCCAAACCAGCTGCCAAACGGCCCCGTAAGAGGCACGAACACCTCACACAAGACCCATGTAACTTATAGGAACTGACCGCGTAATCACGGGTCTCCTAATTTAAGAATATGATGACAATTTGGATATATCTAGATTAGGCTTAAAAATGAGCCGTTTGAGGGTGAAAACCCAAACCAACTGCCAAACAGCCCTATAAGATGCCCGAACACATCGTACGGGACAAATGTAACTTGTAGGAACTGACCTCATAATCGCGGGTCTCCCGATTTGAGAATATGAAAATAATTGGGATATATCTAGATTAGGCATAAAAATAAGCCGTTTGAGGGTGAAAACCTACACCAGCCGCTAGCGGTCCCATAAGTGACACGAACACCTAACATGGGATAAATGTAACTTACAGGAACTGACCACGTAATCAAGGGTCTCCCCATTTGAGAATATAACGATAATTTAGAAATATCTAGATTAGGCTTAAAAACAAGTCGTTTGAGGGTGAAAACCCAAACTAACCGCCAAACGGTCCCGTAAGAGGCACGAACACCTCATACGGAACCAATGTAATCTATAGGAGTTGACCGCGTAGTCACGAGACTCCCAGTTTGAGAATATGACGATAATTTGAAAAATTTACATTAGGCTTAAAAACAAGCCGTTTGAGGGTCAAAACCCAAACCATCCACCAAACGGTTCCGTAAGAGGCAAAACTACCTCGCACGGGACCGATGTAACTTGTAGGAACTGACCGCGTAATTGCGGGTCTCCCGATTTGAGAATATGACGATAATTATGAAATATCTAGATTAGGCCTAAAAATAAGCCGTTTTAGGGTGAAAACACAAACTAGTCACCAAACGGTCTCATAAAAGGCACAAACATCTCGCACAGGGCCAATGTAACTTGTAGGACGAACTCCTGATTCGAGAATATGACGATAATTTGAAAATATCTAGATTAGGCTTATAAGCAAGCCATTTGAGGGTGAAAATCCAAACCAGCTGCCAAACGGTCTCATAAAAGGCACGAACTCCTCGCACGGGACCAATGTAACTTCTAGGAACTTATCGCACAGTCGCGGGACTCCCGATTTGAGAATATGATGATAATTTAGAAATCTCTAGATTATGCTTAAAAATAAGTCGTTTGAGGGAGAAAACCCAAACTAGTCACCAAACAGCCCCGTAAGAGGCACAAACACGTCGCACTGGACCAATGTAACTTGTCAAAATCGACCGCGTAATCGTAGGTCTCCCGGTTTGAGAATATGAAGATAATTTGAAAATATCTAGATTAGGCTAAAACATATGCCGTTTGAGGGTGAAAACCCAACCCAGCCGCCAAACGGCCCCGTAAGAGGCACGAACACCTCGCACGGGACCAATATAACTTGTAGGACCTGACCGCGTAATCGCGGGTCTTCAGGTTTAAGAATATGAAGATAATTTGGAAACATCTAGATTAGGCTAAAAAATAAGTCATTTGAGGGTGAAAACCCAAACTACTTGCCAAACGGTCCCTATAAGAGGCACGAATACCTCACACGAGACCATTATAACTTGTAGGAACTGGACACGTAATCTCGGGTCTTCGGGTTTGAGAATATGAAGATAATTTGGAAATATCTAGATTAGGCTTAAAAACAAGTTATTTGAGGGTGAAAACCTAAACTCGCGACCAAACGGCCCCGTAAGAGCCACGAACACCTCGCATGAGACCAATGTAACTTGTAGGAATTGACCGTGTAATCGTGGGTTTCCCAGTTTGAGAGTATGATGATAATTTCGAAATATCTAGATTAGGCTTAAAAAGAAGCCATTTGAGGGTGAAAACCTAAACCAGCCACAAAACGACCCCGTAAAAGACATGAACACCTCTCACGGGACCAATGTAACTTATAGGAATTGAGTGCGTAATCGCGGGTCTCCCGGTTTGATAATATGACGATAATTTGAAAATATCTGAATTAGGTTTAAAAATAAGTCATTTGAGGGTGAAAACCTAAACTAGCCGCCAAACGACCTCGTTAGAGGCACGAACACCTCTCACTCGACCAATGCTACTGATAAGAACTGATCGCATAGTTACAGGTCTCCTGAATAGAGAATATGATGATAATTTGAAAATATCTAAATTAGGCTGAAAAATAAGCAGTTTAAGGGTGAAAACCCAAACCAACTCCCAAATAGCCCCGTAAGAGGCACGAACACATCGCACAGGACCATTGTAACTTTAATGAACTAACCGCGTAGTTGCGGGTCTCCCAGTTTGAGAATATGATGATAATTTTGAAATATCTAGATTATGCTTAAAATAAGCCGTTTGATCGTAAAAACCCAAACCAGCAGCCAAATGGCCCCGTGAGAGGCACGAACACCTTACATAGGAACAATGTAACTTGTTGGAACTGACCGCGTAATCACGGGTCTTCCAATTTGAGAATATGATTATAATTTGGATATATCTAGATTAGTCTTAAAAATAAGCCGTTTAAGGGTGAAATCCCAAACCAATCGCCAAACGGCCCCGTAAGAGGCCCGAACACCTCGTACGGGACCAATTTAATTTGTAGGAGCTCACCATGTAATCGCGGGTCTCCTAATTTAAGAATATGATGATAATTTAGATATATCTAGATTAGGCTTAAAAATTAGCCGTTTGAGGGTGAAAGCCTAAACCATCCACCAAACGGCCTCGTAAGAGGCACGGACACCCGAACGGGACCAATGTAACTTGTAAGAACTAATCGCATAGTCACGGGTCTCCCAAATTGAGAATATGATGATAATTTAAAAATATCTAAATTTGGCTTAAAAACAAGCAGTTTAAGGGTGGAAACCCAAACAAGCTCCCAAACAGCTCCATAAGAAGCACCAACACCTCGTACAGGACCAGTGTAACTTGAATGAACTGACTGCGTTGTTGCAGGTCTCTCGATTTAAGAATATGATGATAATTTGGTAATAACTAGATTGTGCTTAAAAACAAGCCGTTTGATGATGAAAACTCAAACCAGCTGCCAAACGGCCCCGTAAGAGGCACGAACACCTCACACAGGACCAATGTAACTTATAGGAACTGACCGCGTAATTGCGGGTCTCCTAATTTAAGAATATGATTAAAATTTGCATATATCTAGATTAGGCTTAATAATAAGCCGTTTGAGGGTGAAAACCCAAACTAACTGCCAAAAGGCCCTATAAGATGCCCGAACACATCGTATGGGACAAATGTAACTTGTAGGAAGTGACCTCGTAATCGCGGGTCTCCCGATTTGAGAATATGAAAATGATTGGGATATATCTAGATTAGGCTTAAAAATAAGCCGTTTGAGGGTGAAAACCCACACCAACCGCTAAACGGTCCCGTAAGTGGCACGAACACCTAACATGGGATAATTGTAACTTACAGGAACTGACCACATAATCGAGGGTCTCCCCATTTGAGAATATGACGATAATTTGGAAATATCTAGATTAGGCTTAAAAACAAGTCGTTAGAGGGTGAAAACCAAAACCAACCGCCAAACGGTCCCGTAAGAGGCTCGAACACCTCACACGGGACCAATGAAATTTATAAGAACTGACTGCGTAGTCACGGGACTCCCACTTTAAGAATATGACGATAATTTGAAAATATCTACATTAGGCTTAAAAACAAGCCGTTAGAGGGTCAAAACCCAAACCATACACAAAATGGTTCCGTAAGAGGCACAAACACCTCTCACGGGACCGATGTAACTTGTAGGAACTGACCGCGTAATCGCGGGTCTCCTGATTTAAGAATATGACGATAATTATGAAATATCTAGATTAGGCCTAAAAATAAGCCGTTTTAGGGGGAAAACCCACACCAATCGACAAAGGGTCTCGTAAAAGGCATGAACATCTTGCACGGGACTAATGTAACTTGTAGGAAGGACTCCCCATTTGAGAATATGATGATAATTTGGAAATATCTTGATTAGGGTTATAAACAAGCCATTTGAGGGTGAAAATCCAAACCAGCCGCCAAACGGTCTCGTAAAAGGCACGAAGACCTCGCACGGTACCAATGTAACTTCTAGGAACTTATCGCGTAGTCGCGGGACTCCCGATTTGAGAATATGACGATAATATACAAATCTCTAGATTATGCTTAAAAACAAGTGGTTTGGAGGTGAAAACCCAACCTAGCCACCAAATGGCCCTGTAAGAGGCACGGACACCTCGCATTCGACCAATGTAACTTGTAGGAATTGACCGCGTAATCACAGGTCTCCCGATTTGAGAATATGAAGTTAATTTGGAAATATCTAGATTAGTCTAAAAATAAGCCGTTTGAGGGTGAAAACCCCAACCAGCTACCAAACGGCCCCATAGGAGGCACAAACACCTCGCACGGGACCAATATAACTTGTAGGAACTGACCGCAAAATCGCTGGTCTTCGGGTTGAAGAATATAAAGATAATTTGGAAACATCTAGATTAAGCTGAAAAATAAGTCGTTTGAGGGTGAAAACCCAAAACAACCGCCAAATGCACTCGTAAAAGGCATGAACACCTCGCACGAGACCAATGTAACTTCTAGTAATTGACCGCGTAGTCGCGTGTCTCCCAATTTTAGAATATGACGATTATTTAGAAATATCTAGATTAGGCATAAAAACAAGCTATTTGAGGGTGAAAACCCAATCCAGCAGCCAAACGGACTCGTAAGAGGCACGAACACCTCGCATGGGACCAATGTAACTTGTAGGAACTAACCGCGTAGTCGCGGGCCTCCCGGTTTGATAATATGATGATAATTTGGAAATATCTAGATTATGCTTTAAAAATAAACTGTTTGATCGTGAAAACCCAAACCATCCGCCAAAAGTCCCTGTAAGAGGCACGAACACCTCGCACAACACCAATGTAACTTGTAGAACCTAACTGCGTAATCGCAGGTCTCCGAGTTTAAGAATATGGCGATAATTTAGAAATATCTAGATTAGGCTAAAAAACAAGTCGTTTGAGGGGGAAACCCAAACCAGCCGCCAAGCGGTCCCTATAAGAGGCACGGATACCTCACATGGGACCATTGTAACTTGTAGGAACTGACTGCATAATCTTGGGTCATCGGGTTTGAGAATATGACGATAATTTAGAAATATCTAGATTAGGATTAAAAACAAGCTGTTTGAGGGTGAAAACCCAAACCAACCGCTAAACGGCCCTATAAGAGGCATGAACACCTCGCATGGGACCAATGTAACTTGTAGGAACTCACCGCGTAATCATAGGTCTCCCGATTTGATAATATGAAGATAATTTGGAAATATCTAGATTAGGCGTAAAAACAAGCCGTTTGAGAGTGAAAACCTAATCCAGCCGCCAAACGGCCCCGTAAGAGGCACGGACACCACGAACGGGACCAATGTAACTTGTAAGAATTGACCGCGTAGTCACGGGTCTCCCGATTAGATAATATCATGATAATTTGAAAATATCTAAATTAGGCTTAAAAACAAGCAGTTTAAGGGTGAAACCCCAAACTAGCTCCCAAATAGCCTCGTAATAGGCATGCACACCTCGCACGGGACCAGTGTAACTTGTACGAACTGACCGCGCAGTCATGGATCTCTCGGTTTACGAATATGACGATAATTTGGAAATATCTAGAATATGGTTAAAAATAAGCCGTTTGATCGTGAAAACCCAAACCATCCTAGAAACGACCCCGTAAGAGGCAGGAACACCTCGCATAGGACTAATGTAACTTGTAGGAACTGATCGCGTAATATCGGGTCTCCCGGTTTGAAAATATGATGATAATTTGGATATATCTAGATTAGGCTTAAAAATAAGCTGTTTGAGGGTGAAACCCCAAACCAGCCGCCAAACAGCCCTATAAGAAGCTCGAACACATCGCACGGGACCAATGTAACTTGTAGGAATTAACCGCATAATTGTGGGTCTCCTGATTTGAGAATATGACGATAATTTGAATACATCTAGATTAGGCTTAATAATAAGATGTTTGAGGGTGAAAACCCATACCAGCCGTCAAACGGTCCCGTAAGAGGCACGAACACCTCACAAAGTTCAAATGTCACTTGTAGGAACTGACCGCATAATTGAGGGTCTCCTTTGTTGAGAATGTAACAATCATTTGGAAATATCTATATTAGGCTTAAAAACAAGTCGTTTGAGGGTGAAAACCCAAACCAGCCGCCAAAATATCTCGTAAAAGGCACGAACACGTCGCACGAGACTAATGTAATTTGTAGGAACTGACCGCGTAGTCGGGGGACTCCCGATTTGAGATTATAATGATAATTTGAAAATATATAGATTAGGCTTAAAAATAAACCGTTTAAGGGTGAAAATTCAAACCATCCACCAAACGGTTTCGTAAGAGGCACGAACACCTCGCACGGGACCGATGTAACTTATAGGAACTGACCGCGTAATAGCGGGTTTCCCAGTTTGAGAATAATATAATAATTTAGAAATATCAAGACTAGGCTTAAAAATAAGTCGTTTGAAGGTGAAAACCCAAAGAAGCCGCCAAACAGTCTCGTAAGAGACCCGGACACCTCCCATGGGACCAATGTAACTTGTAGGAACTCATCGTGTAGTCGCGGGACTCTCGATTTGAGAATATGACGATAATTTAGAAATATCTAGATTAGGCTTAAAAACGAGTCGTTTGAGAGTGAAAACCCAAACCAGCCGCCAAACGGCCCCGTAAGAGGCATGAACACCTCACATGGGACCAATGCAACTTGTAGGAACTGACCGCACAATCGTAGGTCTCCTAGTTTGAAAATATGAAGATAATTTGGAAATATCTGGATTAGGCATAAAAACAAGCTGTTTGAGGGTGAAACCCCAAACCAGTTGCCAAACGGCCCTGTGAGAGGCACGAACACCTCGCCTGGGACCAGTGTAACTTATAGGAACTGATCGTGTAATCGCGGGTCACCCGATATGAGAATATGATGACAATTTTGATATATCTAGATTAGGCTTAAAAAAGTCGTTTCAGGGTGAAAACCCAAACCAGACGCCAAACGCTTCCGTAAGTGGCACGGACACCTCGCACGCGACCGATGTATCTTATTGGAACTGACCGCGTAATCTCGGGTATCCCGTCTTGAGAATATGATAATAATTTGGATATATCTAAATTATGGTTAAAAATAAGCCGTTTGAGGGTAAAAACCCAAACCATCGGTCAAACGGTCCCGTAAGAGGCACGAACACCTCGCATGGGACCAATGTAATTTTTAGGAACTGACCACGTAGTCGCGGGTCTCTCGGATTGAGAATATGATGATAATTTGGAAATATCTAAATTAGGCTTAAAAAAAGCCATTTGAGGGTGAAAACCCAAAACAAGCCGCCAAACGGCTCCGTAAGAGGCATCAACACCTCGCACGGGACCAATGTAACTTGTAGGAACTGACCGCGTAATCATGGGTCTCTCGATTTGAGAATATGAAGATAATTTGGAAATATCTAGATTAGGCTTAAAAATAAGCCGTTTGCGGGTGAAAACCCAAAACAGCCGCCAAACGGCCCCGTAAGAGGCACGAACAGCACGCATGGGACCAATGTAACTTATAGGAACTGCCCGCATAATCGCAAGTCTCTCGATTGAAGAATATGAAGATAATTTGGAAATATATAGATTAGGCTTAAAAATAACATGTTTGAGGGTGAATCCCCAAACTAGTTGCCAAACAGCCCAGTAAGAGGAACGAACACCTCGCACGGGACCAATGTAACTTGTAGGAACTCACTGCGTAGTCGCGGGACTCCCGATTTGAGAATATGATGATAATTTAGAAATATCTAGATTAGGCTTAAAAATAAGTCATTGGAGTGTGAAAACCCAAACCAGCCACCAAATGGTCCCGTAAGAGGCATGAACACCTCACACGGGACCAATGTAATTTGTAGGAGCTGACCGCATAGTCACGGGACTCCCGATTTGAAAATATAATGATAATTTGAAAATATCTAGATTAGACTTAAAAACAAGCCATTTGAGGGTGAAAACCCAAACCATCCGCCAAACGGTTATGTTAGAGGCATGAACACCTCGCACGTGACTCATGTAACTTGTCGGAACTGATCGCGTAATCGCGGGTTTCCTAATTTCAGATTATTACAATAATTTGGAAATATCTTAAAAACAAGCCCTTTGAGGGTCAAAACTCAAACCAGCCGCCAAAAGGTCTCGTTAGAGGCCCGAACACCTCGCATGGGACCAATGTAACTTGTAGGAACTCACCGTGTAGTCGCGGGACACCCAATTTGAGAATATGATGATAATTTAGAAATATCTAGATTAGTCTTAAAAATAAGTCGTTTGAGGGTGAAAACCCAAACCAGCCGCCAAACGGCCCCATAAGAGGCATGGACACCTCGCATGGGACCAATGTAACTTGTAGGAACTGACTACATAATCGCAGGTCTCCCAGTTTGAGAATATGAAACAATTTGGAAATATCTGAATTAGGCTTAAAAACAAGTTGTTTGAGGGTAAAACCCCCAAACCAGTTGCCGAACAGCCCCGTAAGAGGCACGAACCCCTCGCTTGGAACCCATGTAACTTATAGGAACTGATTGCATAATCGCGGATCTCTCGGTTTGAGAATATGATGATAATTTTGAAATATCTATATTAGGCTTAAAAACAAGTCGTTTGAGGGTGAAAATCCAAACCAGACGCCAAATGGTTCCGTAAGTCGTATGGACACCTCGTAAGGGACCAATGTAACTTGTTGGAACTAACCGTGTATTTGTGGGTCTCGCGATTTCATAATATGACGATAATTTGGAAATATCTAGATTAGGGTTAAAAACAAGCCGTTTGAGAGTGAAAACCCAAACTAGCCGTCAAACGGTCCCGTAAGAGCCGCGAACACCTCACACAAAACCAATGTAATTTGTAGGAACTAACAACATAGTCGCGGGACTCCTGGTTTGAGAATATGATGATAATTTAGATATATCTACATTAGGCTTAAAAAAGCCATTTGAGGGTTAAAACCCAAACTAGTTGCCAAACGGCCCCGTGAGAGGCATCAACACCTCGCACGGGACCAATGTAACACGTAGGAACTGACCGCGTAATCATGGGTCTCCCGATTTGAGAATATGACGATAATTTGGAAATATGTAGATTAGGCTTAAAAACAAGCCGTTTGAGGGTGAAAACCTAAAACAGTCGCCAAACGGCCCCGTAAAAGGCATGAACACCTCTCACAGGACAAATGTAACTTGTAGAAATTGACCGCGTACTCGCGGGGCTCCCAGATTGAGAATATGACTATAATTTGGAATTATCTAGATTAGTCTTAAAAACAAGATGCTTGAGGGTAAAAACTTAAACAAACTGCCAAACGGCCCCATAAGAGGCACGGACACCTTGCACAGGACCAATGTAACTTGTAAGAATTGACCGCGTAGTCACAGGTCTCCCAGTTTTATAATATCACGATAATTTGAAAATATATAAATTAGGCTTAAAAAGAAGCAGTTTAAGGGTGAAAACCCAAACCAGCTCCCAAATAGCCCCGTAAAAGGCACGAACTCCTTGCACGGGACCAGTGTAAGTTGTATGAACTGATCGCGTAGTCGCGGGTCTCCCGATTTGGAAATACGAAGATAATTTTGAAATATCTAGATTATGCTTAAAAACAAGCCGTTTGATCGTGAAAACCTAAACCAGCCTCGTAACGGCCCCACAAGAGGCACGAACACCGCGCACAGGACCAATGTAACTTGTAGGAACTGATCGCGTAATATAAAACCATTCACCAAATGGTTGCGTAAAAGGTAGGAACACCTCACACTGGACCGATGTAACTTGTAGGAACCAACTACGTTATCGTGGGTCTCTCGGTTTGAGAATACGACGGTAATTTGCAAATATCTCTATTAGGCTTAAAAATAATCCGTTTTAGGGTTATAACCCAAACCAACAGCCAAACGACCCCGTAAGAGGCAGGAACAACTCGCATGTGACCAATGTAACTTATAGGAACTGCTCGCATAATCGCAGGTCTCCCAGTTTGAGAATATGAAGATAATTTGGAAATATATGGATTAGTCTTTAAAAAAACCTATTTGAGGGTGAAGACCCAAACCAGTTGCAAAACGGCCCCGTAAGAGGAACAAACACCTCGCACGGGACCAATGCAACTTGTAGGAACTCACCGCGCAGTCACGGGACACCCGGTTTGAGAATATGATGATAGTTTAGAAATACCTAGATTAGGCTTAAAAATAAGTCGTTTGAGGGTGAAAACCCAAACCAACCGCTAAACGGCCCCATAACAGGCACGAACAACTCACATGGGACCAATGTAACTTATAGGAACTGACCGCATAATCGGAGGTCTTCCGGTTTGAGAATATGAAGATAATTTACAAATATCTAGATTAGGCTTAAAAATAACCTGTTTGAGGGTGAACCCCAAACCAGTTGCCAAACGGCCCCATAAGAGGCACGAACACCTCGCCTGGGACCAATGTAACTAATAGGAACTGACCACGTCATCGTGGGTCTCGCAATTTTAGAATATGATGATAATTTTAAAATATCTAGATTAGGCTTCAAAACAAGATGTTTGAGGGTGAAAACCTAAACCAGCTGCCACACGGCCCTATAACAGGCACGAACAACTCACATGGGACCAATGTAACTTATAGGAACTGATCGCATAATCGGAGGTGTCCCGGTTTGAGAATATGAAGATAATTTTAAAATATCCGGATTAGGCTTAAAAATAACCTGTTTGAGGGTGAACAACAAACTAGTTTCCAAACGGCCCTGTAAGAGGCACGAACACCTCGCCTGGGACCAATGTAACTTATAGGAACTGACCACGTCATCGCGGGTCTCCTGATTTCAGAATATGGAGATAATTTGGAAATATCTAGATTAGGCTTAAAAACAAGCCATTTGAGGGTGAAAACCCAAACTAGGCACCAAACGGTCCTGTAAGAGGTACGAACACCTCGTATAAGACCAATGTAACTGGTAGGAACTGATCGCATAATCGCGGGTCTCCCAATTTGCGAATATGACAATAATTTGGAAATATCTAGACTAGGCTTAAAAATAAGCCATTTGAGGGTGAAAACCCAAACTAGACACCAAACAGTTCCATAAGTGACACGGACACCTCGCATAGGGCCAATGTAACTTCTTGGGACTGACTGCGTAATTGCGGGTCTCTCAGTTTGAGAATATGATGATAATTTGGACATATCCAGATTAGGGTTAAAACAAGCCGTTTGAGGGTGAAAACCCAAACCAGCAGTCAAACGATCCCGTAAGAGGCTCGAACACCTCACATGGAACCAATGTAATTTGTTGGAACCGACAACGTAGTCGCGGGACTCCAGGTTTGAGAATATTATGATAATTTAGAAATATCTACATTAGGCGTAAAAAAACCGTTTCAGTGTGAAAACCCAAACCAGCAGCCAAACGGCCCCGTAAGATTCACGAACACCTCGCATGGGACCAATGTAATTTATATGAACTGACCGCATAGTCACAGGACTTACGATTTGAGAATAAAATGATAATTTGAAATTATGTAGATTAGGATTAAAAATAGGCCATTTGTGGGTGAAAACCCAAACCAGACGCCAAACGGTTCCGTAAGTTGCACGAACACCTCGCACATGACTAATCTAACTTGTTGAAATTGGCCGTGTAATTGTGAGTCTCCTAGTTTGAGAATATGACGATAATTTGGAAATATCTAGACTAGGGTTAAAAATAAGCCGTTTGAGAGTGAAAACCAAAACCAGCCGTCAAACGGTCCCGTAAGAGGCACGAACATCTCGGACGGGACCAATGTAATTTGTAGGAAATGATCGCGTAGTCGTGGGACTCCCGGTTTGAGAATATGACGATAATTTGGAAATATATAGATTAGGCTTAAAAATAAGCCGTTTGAGGGTTAAAACCCAAACCAGCCGCCAA
Source organism: Sambucus nigra (assembly GCA_949130495.1). NCBI lineage: Eukaryota > Viridiplantae > Streptophyta > Magnoliopsida > Dipsacales > Adoxaceae > Sambucus > Sambucus nigra. The sequence goes on along the minus strand of OX422220.1, from coordinate 430,878,573 downwards.
ACGGCCCCGTAACAGGCACGAACAACTTGTATGTGAGAAATGTAACTTAAAGGAACTGCCCGCATAATCGCAGGTCTCCCAGTTTGAGAATATGAAGATAATTTGGAAATATCTCGATTAGGCTTAAAAACAACCTATTTGAGGGTGAAACCCCAAACCAGTTGCCAAAACGCCCCATTAGAGGCACGAACACCTCGCACGGGACCAATGTAACTTGTAGGAATAGACCGTGTAGTCGCGGGACACCCGGTTTGAGAATATTATGATAATTTAGAAATACCTAGATTAGGCTTAAAAATAAATCGTTTGAGGGTGAAAACCCAAACCAACCGCCAAACGTCCCCATAATAGGCACGAACAACTCACATGGGAACAATGTAACTTATAGAAACTGACCGCATAATTGGAGGTCTTCCGGTTTGAGAATATGAAGATAATTTAGAAATATCCAGATTAGGCTTAAAAATAACCTGTTTGAGGGTGAACCCCAAACCAGTTGCCAAACGGCCCCATAAGAGGCACGAACACCTCGCCTGGGATCAATGTAACTAATAGGAACTGACCACGTCATCGTGGCTCTCGCGTAATTACGGGTCTCCCGGTTTGAGAATATGATGATAATTTTTAAATATCTAGATTAGGGTTAAAAATAAGCCGTTTGAGGGTGAAACCTCAAACCAGCAGTCAGACGGTCCCACAAGAGTCACGAAAACCTCGCACGGGACCAATGTAATTTGTCAGAACTGATCGCATACTCGTGGGACCCCCAGTTTGAGAATATGACGATAATTTGAAAATATATAGATTAGGCTTAAAAATAAGCCGTTTGAGGGTGAAAACCCAAACCACCCCCCAAATGGCCCCGTCAGAGGCACGGACAACTCGCATGGGACCAACGTAAATTATAAGAACTGACCGCATAATCGCAGGTCTCCCGATTTGAGAATATGAAGATAATTTGGAAATATCTGGATTAGGCTTAAAAACAACCTGTTTGAGGGTGAAACCCCAAACTAGTTGCCAAACGGCCCCGTAAGAGGCACGGACACCTCACACGGGACCAATGTAACTTAGAGGAACTCACCGCGTAGTCGTGGGCCTCCCGTTTTGAGAATATAATGATAATTTAGAAATATCTACACTAGGCTTAAAAATAAGTCGTTTGAGGGTGAAAATCCAAACCAGCTGCCAAACAGTCACGTAAGAGTTACGAACACCTCGCAGGGACCGATGAAACTTGTTGGAACTGACCACATAATTGCGGGTCTCCCATTTTGTTAATACGATGATAATTTGGAAATATCTAGAGTACGCTTAAAAATAAGACATTTGTGGGTGAAAATCCAAACCAGCCATCAAACGGTCCCGTAAAAGGCACCAACACCTCGCACGGGACTAATGTAATTTTTAGGAACCAACCGCGTAGTCGGGGGATTCCAAGTTTAAGAATATGACGATAATTTGGAAATATATACATTAGGCATAAAAAACCGTTTGAGTGTGAAAACCCAAACGAGCTGCCGAACGGCCCCATAAGAGGCCGAGACACCTCGCACGGGACCAATATAACTTTTAGGAACTGACCATGTAATCGCAGGTCTCCTGGCTTGAGAATATGATGATAATTTGGAAATATCTAGATTAGGCTTGAAAACAAGCCGTTTGAGGGTGAAAACTCAAACCAACCGCTAAACGGTCCCTATAAGAGGCACTAATACCTCACACGGGACCATTGTAACTTGTCGGAACTAACCGCATAATCTCGGGTCTGTCGGTTTCAAAATATGACGATAATTTGGAAATATCTAGATTAGGATTAAAGATAAGTTGTTCAAGGATGAAAACCCAAACTAGCCACCAAACGGCCCCGTAAGAGGAACGAACACTTCGCAGGGGACCAATGTAACTTGTAGGAACTGACCATGTAATCGCGGGTCTCCCGATTTGAGAATATGATGATAATGTGGAACTATCGTGATTAGGCTTAAAACCAAGCCGTTTAAGGGTGAAAACCCAAACCAGCCGCCAAGCGGTCCTGTAACAAGCATGAACACCTCACACGGGACCAATACAACTTATAGGAACTGACCGCATAATCACAGGTCTCTCAGTTTGAGAATCTGAAGATAATTTGGAAATATTTGGATTAGGTTTAAAAACAACCTGTTTGAGGGTGAAAATCCAAACCATCCGCCAAACGGCCCCATAAGAAGCACGAACACCTCGCACGGGACCAATGTAACTTCTAGGAACTGACCACGTCATCGTGGGTCTCCCGATTTGAGAATAAAAAGATAATTTGGTAATATCTAGATTAGGCTTAAAAAAAGGCCATTTGAGGGTGAAAACCCAAACTAGCCGCCAAATGGTCCTGTAAGAGGCACGAACACCTCGTATAGGACCAATGTAACTTGTAGGAACTGATCGCGTAATCGCGGGTCTTTCGATTTGAGAATATGACAATAATTTGGAAATATCTATATTAGGCTTAAAAATAAGCCGTTTGAGAGTGAAACCCAAACTAGACACCAAATAGTTTCGTAAATGACACGGACACCAAATAGTTCGGTTTGAGAATATGAAGATAATTTAGAAATATCCAGATTAGGCTTAAAAATAACCTATTTGAGGGTGAAACCCCAAACCAGTTGCCAAAATGCCCCATCAGAGGCATGAGCACCTCGTACGGGACCAATGTAACTTGTAGGAACTCACCGTGTAGTCGCGGGACACCCGATTTGAGAATATGATGATAATTTAGAAATAACTAGATTAGGCTTAAAAATAAGTCATTTGAGGGTGAAAACCCAAACCAACGGCCAAACAGCCCCATAACAGACACGAACTACTCACATGGGACCAATGTAACTTATAGGAAATGACCACATAATCGGAGGTCTTCCGGTTTGAGAATATGAAGATAATTTGGAAATATCCGGATTAGGCTTAAAAATAACCTGTGGGTGAACCCCAAACCAGTTGCAAAATGGTCCCATAAGAGGCACGAACACCTCGCCTGGGACCAATGTAACTAATAGGAACTGACCACGTCATTGTGGGTCTCGCGGTTTTAGAATATGATGATAATTTTGAAATATCTAGATTAGGCTTCAAAATAAGACGTTTGAGGGTGAAAACCTAAACCAGCTGCCAATCGATCTCATAAAAGTCACGAACACCTCGCACGGGACTGATGTAACTTGTTGGACATGACCACGTAATCACGGGTCTCCTGATTTGAGAATATGACAATAATTTTTAAATATCTAGATTAGGCTTAAAAATAAGCCATTTGAGGGTGAAAACCCAAACCAGGAGTCAAACGATCCCGTAAGAGGCACGAACACCTCGCACGGGACCAATGTAATTTATTGGAACCGACCACATAGTCGCGGGACTCCAGGTTTGAGAATATGATGATAATTTAGAAATATCTACATTAGGCTTAAAAAACCGTTTGAGTGTGAAAACCCAAACCAGCAGCCAAATGGCCCCGTAAGAGTCACGAACACCTCGCATGGGACCACTGTAATTTGCAGGAAATGACCGCGTAGTCTCTGGACTCCCGTTTTGAGAATATAACGATAATTTGAAATACTTAGATTAGGCTTAAAAATAAGTCGTTTGAGGGTGAAAACCCAAACCAGACGCCAAACGGTTCAGTAAGTTGCACAGACACCTCGTACAAGACAAAGGTAATTTATTGGAACTGACGGCGTAATTGCGGGTCTCCCGATTTGAGAATATGATAATAATTTTGAAATATCTAGAGAGTGAAAACTCAAAACAACAGTCAAACGGTCCCATAAGAGTCACGAACATCACACACGGGACCAATATAATTTGTAGGAACTGATCGCGTAGTCGTGGGACTCCCAGTTTGAGAATATGACGATAATTTGGAAATATATAGATTAGGCTTAAAAATAAGCCATTTGAGGGTGAAAACCCAAACCAGCCGCCAAACGGCCCCGTAAGAGGCATGGACAACTCGCATGGGACCAACGTAAATTATAAGAACTGATCGCATAATCGCAGGTCTCCTGGTTTGAGAATATGAAGATAATTTGGAAATATCTGGATTAGGCTTAAAAATAACCTGTTTGAGGGTGAAACCCCAAACTAGTTGCCAAACGGCCCCGTAAGAGGCACGAACACCTCGTACGGGACCAATATAACTTATAGGACCTCACCGTGTAGTCGTGGGCCTCCCAGTTTGAGAATATAATGATAATTTAGAAATATCTACACTAGGCTTAAAAATAAGTCGTTTGAGGGTGAAAACCCAAACCAGCTGCCAAACAGTCACGTAAGAGTTACGAACACCTCGCAGGGACCGATGTAACCTGTTGGAACTGACCAGATAATCGCGGGTCTCCCGATTTAATAATACGATGATAATTTGGAAATATCTAGAGTACGCTTAAAAACAAGATGTTTGTGGGTGAAAATCCAAACCAGCCATCAAATGGTCCCGTTAGAGGCACGAACACCTCGCACGGGACTAATGTAATTTATAGGAACCAATCGCGTAGTCGCGGGACTCCAGGTTTGAGAATATGACGATAATTTGGAAATATATACATTAGGTATAAAAAACCATTTGAGTGTGAAAACCCAAACCAACTGCCAAACGGCCCCATAAGAGGCCGAAACACCTCGTACAGGACCAATATAACTTTTAGGAACTGACCATGTAATCGCGGGTCTCCTGGCTTGAGAATATGATGATAATTTGGAAATATCTAGATTAGGCTTGAAAACAAGACAATTGAGGGTGAAAACACAAACCAACAGCCAAACGGTTCCTATAAGAGGCACGAATAACTCACAGGGGACCAATGTAACTGGTCAGAACTGACCGCGTAATCTCGGGTCTGTCAGTTTAAAAATATGACGATAATTTGGAAATATCTAAATTAGGCTTAAAGATAAGTTGTTCAAGGGTGAAAACCCAAACTAGCCGCCAAACGACCCCGTAAGAGGCACAAACACCTCGCACGGGACCAATATAACTTCGAGGAACTGACCGCGTCATCGTGGGTCTCCCGATTTGAGAATATGGAGATAATTTGGAAATATCTAGATTAGGCTTAAAAACAAGCCATTTGAGGGTGAAAACCCAAACTAGCCGCCAAACGGTCCTGTAAGAGGGACAAACACCTCGTCTAGGACCAATGTAACTTATAGGAACTAATCGCGTAATCGCGGGTCTCCTAATTTGATAATATGATGATAATTTGGATATATCTAGATTAGGCTTAAAAACAAGCCGTTTGAGGATGAAAACCCATACCAACCCCCAAACGGTCCGATAAGATGCAAGAACACCTCACAGGGGACAAATGTAACTTGTAAGAACTGACCACGTAATCGAGGGTCTACCCATTTGAGAATATATCGATAATTTGTAAATATCTAGATTAGGCTTAAAAATAAGTCGTTTGAGGGTGAAAACCCAAACCAGCCATCAAACGGCCCCGTAAGAGCCACGAACACCTCGTACGGGACCAATGCAACTTGTAGGAACTAACCACATAATAGTGGGTCTCCCGATTTGAGAATATGATGTTAATTTGGAAATATCTAGATTAGGCTTAAAAATAGGGCATTTGAGGGTGAAAACCCAAATTAGTCGCCAAACGGTCCCGTATGAGGCACGAACACCTCAGACGGCACCAATGTAACTTTTAGGAACTGATCGCGTAATCGTGAGTCTCTCGATTTGAGAATATGACAATAATTTGGAAATATCTAGATTAGTCTTAAAAATAAGCTGTTTGAGAGTGAAAACCCAAACCAGTCGCCATACGGCCCCGTAAGAGTCCCGAACACCTCGCACGGGAGCAATGTAACTTGTAGGAACTAACCGCGTAATCGCATGCGATTGGAGAATATGATGATAATTTGGATATATCTAGATTGGGCTTAGAAATAAGCCATTTGAGGGTGAAAACCCATACCAGCCGCCAAACGGTCCGGTAAGAGGCACGAACACCTCACACGGGGCAAATGTATCTTGTAGGAACTGACCACGTAATCGAGGGTCTCATCGTTTGAGAATATAATGATAATTTTGAAATATCTAGGTTAGGCTTAAAAATAAATCATTTGAGGGTGAAAACCCAAACCAGCAGCCAAACGGTCCCGTAAGAGGCACTAACACCTCGCATGGGACTAATGTAACTTGTAGTAACTGACCGTGTAATCGTGGGTCTCGCGATTTGAGAATGTGACGATAATTTGGAAATATTTAAATTTGGCTTAAAAACAAGCTGTTTGAGGGTTAAAACCCAAACCAGCTACCAAACGGTCCCGTAAGAGGCACGAACACCTCACACAAGACCAATATAACTTGTCGGAACTGATCGCATAGTCGCGGGTCTCCCGATTTGAGAAACTGATGATAATTTGGAAATATCTAGATTATGCTTAAAAATAAGCCGTTTGAGGGTGAAAACCCAAACCCGCCGCCAAATGGCCCAGTAAGTGGCATGAACACCTTGCACGGGACCAATATAACTTATAGGAACTAACGTCGTACTCACGGGCATCTTGATTTGAGAATATTACGATACTTTGACAATATATAGATTAGTCTTAGAAACAAGCTGTTGAAGGGTGGACACCCAAATCAGCCTCCAGATGACCCCAAAAGAGGCAATAACACCTCGTACGGGACCAATGTAACTCAAAGGACCTGACCGCGTAGTCATGGGCCTCTCGGTTTGAAAATATGATGATAATTTAATAATATATGGATTAGGCTTAGAAATAATCCGTTGAAGGGTGAAAACCCAAACCAACCCCCGAACGATCCCGTAAGAAGCACTAACACCTCACACGAGACCAATATAACTCATAGAAACTGATTAGGTAGTCATAACTTGCGTAAGTTTTCAATTTTAGAATATAATAATAATTGCAACTCCATTATGTAATTTTTTGTTTGAGTAAGATTTTTTTATAAATTACTTGGGTACTAATATCGTCTCTTTTTTGTATCCTATTTTTTTTTGCGGGATAACATTTTATCTTTAGCATTTATTCACGTGGAACACACAGAGAAGTCAATGGTTTACAAGAAGGGGTTTATTTATTTAATGTCGTTAATATTCATGATTCTATTTTTTTGTGTTATGGTCGTGTGGGATTTTTTCGTTTTATTGGTAACTTTTATGGCCATGTGGGTTTTGTAAGTTTATTGTTATACTTTGTGGTCGTGCGGGCCTTATATTACGTAGGTTTTATATTAACAGGTTTTAGAATGTCCAGAAAATAGAGGAAACTCTGCCCAACTTTGTGGTCGTTAATATTTTGAAGCTTGTTTGTTCATTAGTTTATCAACAACGTGCAAGATTTGCAATTTGTGAATTTTCTTATTTTGAAATAATCAAATTTTTTTTCTTTTATCCAAAAATTTGGCACAGTTCAAAATCGTGCCAAAAGTGTATCAAATTTTGGCATGGTTTTGAACTATGCCAAAATTTTATGAAAATTCGCCCAATCGGGCACAGTTCAAAACTGTGCCAGAAATATCAAATTCTAACACGTTTTAAAAGTGTGCCAGAAGTGTTGCTGTTTGGTCAAATATGGCACACTTTAAAATCGTGCTAGAAAAAAATGGCCATTTTGGAACACCTGATTCTGGCAACAGTTCAAAACCGTGCCAGATTTGATATGCCGCAGTTTTAAACCATGCCAGATTCCTATTTTTGGTGTAGTCCACAAATAAATTAAATTTTACCAAATTTTATCTTTGAATTAATTTAATGTGCATGCAAAGATGTGGTCCAAATTCAAATGAATCAAACTAATCAAACAAGAACGCGGAGAACTAGGAAACATTCCCTTTTGGACAAAATCTTTTATTCAGCACTGTAAATAATTTGACAGACACATATGACATGAAGACTACTTAGCATAAATAAGTATAACGCGTGGAGTGATCAAATCTTCTATAGAATATGATCCAGTCCCGCGCTCTTCACGAGAAGCGGTATTCCCTCTGTATCCATCGATCAACCTTCTTCTTCAACAGTGGATCCTCGATTCCATAAGTGAGCAGTAGAGATAAACTCTACAAGGGTTTATTCAATGTGTATGGAAATTAGGGTTTCTTAAACTCACCAATCATATTGACAGATGTACGATTTTAAAAACACAAAGTGGTTTTAAAAACCTGATATGAACACTTTTGGAACAAGTACTGGAAAATCATTTTTGCCAAATGTCTTATGAATGTCTGAACAAAACAAGATTTTTTTTTAGAAAACACGAATTTCAAGGCGGCGTCGTCGTTTGAGAAAAGTTAGTACTTCGTTCGAACGAAAATAGCAGTTTTGTACCAACGACATCCTCATTCATTCTAACGAAAGCCTATTTTTGTTCGAACACACTTGTCACGAGCTTCGAATGAAAACTCTTTATCAAGGCAAGGATGTCTCATTTGACTTTCATTTGAAATTGGTTCAAATGAAACCACATATCTCATTCTAATGAGATCCAATATTGTTTAAACGAGATCATTTTTTCATTTTAAAATGCTTTCATAAAAGGCCTTTATTTTAAAATCAAACATCCCAGAATATAATATATATAAGACATGAAAATCACAAGTTTATACCTCCATAAAGTGTTGGTAACGAATCCAAAAACGGTACTCGGCCACTAATGTATATTCGAATGAACTTGGAGATATTGCAGATGTTGCGTTCAGTTTGAGATGCAGGTTTGCAACTGGATACGCCAAAACAACAAAAATTCCTTAGTTATTGGCAATTATAAAATATTATTTTTACATAAATTAATAATCAAAATAGTTGTGGGTTATTGCAAATAATATACCTTATAGCACTAAGTACCAAAACATTATAAATATGAGAGTTTAACCCCACAACACAAACTTCAACCTTAAGTCCCGACATCATTAATAATAAAGAATTTTAAATCACACGAATTATATGTCGATGTAGCACATGAGGGTAACAAATCATTATAAGGATCCAAATATATAGCATCCCTTTTTCTAAAATAGTCCAATAAAATTGGAGATGCATATTGGGGATGCATACTCCACTTCTAAATGTCAGACTTTACGAAAAGCAAGAGGGGAAGATATATCGCGTAGGGATAAAATTTCTTCATTAAAATTAGGAGGAATATAATAATTACTATAAGTATCACGAAAATCGGATGACGAGTCCTTAAATAAAATTTTCCACATATAAGATGAAGTAGCATTGTCCTCCATTAAATTATAAGAAAAATCTTAACGAAAAACAACATCTAAATCATCACAAGTACAACTTGTGTTCATATTATCAATTTGTACTTACAAAATTAATTATCACCTTTTGATTCATGATTACTTTTGTAAATATCATTATTATAACGTTTGTCTACCTCCTCCCAGTTGATACAACTTTGTCAGAAAATAGTTAATAAATGGTTAGACTCTCGTCCATGCCTTCTTCAATTCCTGTAAAAATTACTACTGACCTATCAGACTCAAACAGAATAATGTAGTCATTTGAATGTAACACCCCGCCCGCCCGGGGAGAGCGAACGGAGCGCTACTGTCGATAAACTAAATTCAAATCCACAAATCACAAGGTATAGAGCATCTAAATCCCATGATATAAAAGAACCCGCTAATCTCAAATCTCTTCAAATAAATACAACAATTCTCTCGAATAATTACAACATCTAACTCGAAAAATACAAATCTCCAATGCTCTATACATCAAAATAAATACAAGTCTTCTCATCTTGTATTAAAAATTCGTCCTAAAAATAATCCTCGCTAAAATCATCCCAATTGGTCCATAGCACTCAAATCCGTGCTCACCTGCCAACTAAGAAAAAGATGGGGAAGTACACAATACGACAGGAATATGCTCAACAAAGATGTTAGCGATGAATAAAGCGCAACAATACGAATACGAATTCTCAAATCAAATGCGAATCTCAATAGCATTTATCAATAAATTTCTCAACAACACATTAACCGGGTCTCACTCCATCCGCATATGCTTTATCAAGTCATAGCCCTTGGAAGCAGGAATTTTGGCGGGTACCCAACGTCCGTTCCATATTAAAATCTCATGACAACGTGCTCAACGGCAACATGAATAATACCACATGAATCAAAATAATTTCAGCAATTATTTTTCCAGATTTCAATGAATTTAACAATTCAAAATATGAGTTCAATTAACAAGAATTCAACGGAATAAACAATCGCGAGATTTAGGAGCATATTGTGTAAAACCCCATACCTTAAACCACCACAAAGAACCAACATGAATCATCACATAATTCAACCTCAAAATCTAATCACACCATCACGTTCCTCTCGCGAAAATAATCAAATCTCGTTCTAGCCCAAACTCGAGAAAACACCAAATAAGCTTTCTAATCTAAGGTTGAAATCTTGTATAGGTTTGGGGCTATGGTTTGTAGATGAAAGGGAGTAATTTTGGAGAGGTCTTTTGGTTAAAAATCTTGAGAAAAAGTGATTTGAAAAGCCAAGCCACGAATTTGTTGATATATAAAGGATTAAGTGATTGATTAAGAAAAGAGTTTTAATCAGATACAAACACTAAAAAATTTTATTCCGGACGATCGGACCATTGGAATCGCTTGAAATTTTAGTATGTTGTAGTGAACGGCGAGACAAGACTTCTGACAAAAATTCAGCTTGATCGGACGGCCGGTTTTCTAAAAATATTATTTTTACTAGAGAGTTTTATATTCCGAGGACTCTTAGAGAGTTTTATGTTTTGAGGACTCTACTAAATAATAAAAATTCAATTAAAACTCCATTTTAATTCCGATTTCGAAACCGTTTGAAATTCTTGCCTTTAAAAATAATAACCAACATATTTGAGCAATAAAAATAATTTTATCTCAAAATTTATTTTTTCTCTTTATTTCGAAAATACCCTGAAAATTATGCGGGTTGTTACATTGAATTATCAGTATCTTGTAGCCACACATCCGCTGGTCAATAGAGGACACAAAAACGACTACGGGATAACAATATGAGGATCAACATTTATAATTTACAGGGCATGAATATATTTTTTGACTTTTTAAGAAGGAAAAACCATTTAAATTGATGTAAACCTCGTAAACTAACATGTAGCAATTTGATTTATCTAATTTAGATGAGAGAAAACCCAATTTTAAGATCTATTTTTTTTTAGATAAATCGAAGATAATAAGTGTCTCCAAATTAATCTCCCTAATTAGACAACTCCTACTATTTGACATGGGAGAAATTAAAAGACTGCTAATAAATTCTAAACAAGGTAGCATTTTCTTCCAGGTAGGTGGTTAGCATGAAAACTCATAAAAATAATCAATTCTAGACAAGGTAAAGCGGAATCGATTGATAAGTTAATGTTAGAGTATCTTTTAATTCTAACATCGCTAAGAATTTTCCTACGAGTTATGTTATACCCTAGGTACAATGTCTAATTAGTTTTAAATTAAAAGTTATTTTTGGATTATGGAAATGGTCAGTTAATTCAATCATTTTAGGGACAATGAAGGGTGATGAAGTAACCACCTTATCTTTCACATGGGTTTTACCTTAAGTCAATTTATGCAATGTACTAAATTAAATATGAAATTAAACCACATAGGAGCACACAAAAATGTACCTTTGGTGTTGACTTCTTATGTTCACTTGTTCACGCCGGGTCGAAGTTTAAGTTTACTTCGATAGGGAAGAAACATCGTGTACATTTCATTCGTCTTCGAGAGTTACTTACGACAGTGGAAAGATTGCACAAGTATTCTTCAGATTCGGTTACCATTGCACACTTTTTTCGAATTTTTCTTCACCTTCACCTTCACCTTTGCCTTTTTTTCTTTTTAACTTTTTTTGAATATGCTACTAAAAAATAAATAATACAAAAAATGCACCAAGCGTAAAGTGCGCCATAAAAAATATAAAATGAAAAAAACACGACACAAGCATTAGCGGTGCATTTAAAAATAAACAAAAATAACCAAGCACAATTACGAAATAAATTTTTATTTAATTTATATTCTGAAAATTACTACTAGAAATACAAATTTATTATTTATTATTTTTTTCTTTTTTAGATTTTAGAGACTTCATACTAAAAAAAGATTTTGTAATTTTCCAGGAAAATTTATTTGGCCCATTTTTTTCTTGATTTTTTTAATGTATTTTTGTGATAAACTAGTTCTAAAACCACTATTTACTATAAAATCCTAAACCAAATTTTATTAACTAACAAAAACTATAAAATAATAGCTACGAATTTATTTCCAAATTTTCAAATTTTTTTATATTTTTATAAAATTTTTGCTAATAAAAATGAGAAAAGTAAAAAAAAAAACTAGTATGAAAGTCAGAGATTCTTTTTGTAAAAAATGAAGAAATCCACGACAACAGTGCTAAAAACTTCTTGTCAATTTATAAAATACAATAATTGCACGATCTATTTTAGAATAGCGAGTGTAAGTACGAGTCGAACTCATAAAGATTTATCAATTTTAACGTTTGTGCAACTGTCCAACTAGACTAAATGGGGTAGATAATAATTATGCACTAAATTAAATAAAAATAATTACAAATAATGAGAGCAACACACGAGAGTTACAAACAATATGAAAATAATTAGAATTTGGGATCCATTTATCATGTAACTGATATTGCACGCTAATTTAACAGTGTCATTCCCTTTTTTTATAAATCATATTAAATTGACTATCGTCGCATTGAATTTGAAAAATATAACGATTATATTTGAAATATTTTCAATGTCTCTAATAGATGGCTAAAATCCAATTTCCCTTAGAAAATATAACTTTTAAAGTTCACAAATGTATTTAAGTATGGAGTATTAAAACAATTAGAGTATAATCATATTTCATAAAAAAAATACTATTTTTTAATCTCAAAACTTCATTTGGCAAAATAATTTAGAAGGTTTTTAAACACACTCTTGTATCATTTTAAATTAATAATGGATTTTTCTTTATAATCACAATGGGTTGGGAATCAACAATAATTAAAGTAACGCTATAATGTCAGTTAAATATGATAAACTTCACCCTAATCCTAATGAAAGAAATAAGCTACCATAGTGAAAGATAGAAAAAATTGCAAATATGGGTAGAAATTTTCATTAATAAATGAAACTTACAATATGTTCCCTCACAAAATATTTTATCATATTTAAATGTAAAAACATGATCCTCAAATTCAATACAATCATTGAAAAAAATCCTAAAATTGTGAGTGAAATAGTGAGTCAAAGGGTCCTTTTTATAGACAAAGAGGCTGATGTGTTTCGCTTGAGATGAAACTCTCTTTAATTGGCTGAGAAGTATTAAAACAAAATACTCCACCTCTTTAGTCTTTGGATCAAAATAAGGTACTCAATTTTTCTCCACCTAGGAACTTATATTTTTCCTTGCTCAACATGCATTCTGATTTTCATCCAATTTGGACAATAAATTTGTTTATTTTTTTGTAACAACCCTCGCTTTTGAGGTCCTATTTTATATTTAAGTTGCTAGGTATAGTATTTAGATATAAAGATGTTGGTATGTGGAGTAGGTATTAATTTAAGAAAGAAAAGTTAATATCTACTATGATGTTGCATATTTACCGTAAGTATAGGTAAATTTTGCTATGTTATGTTTTGTATTATCATATGATTTAAAAATGACATTTGGTTTAAAAATTAAATCGGAACCTAAAATGAATTATGAAATTTCCAAATGATAATTTGGAAGGTGTAGTTAGTTCCGGGAGGTGCGAGATAGTCAAATTGTGTGTCATATTTTATTTTGAGGTTTTGGGCACTTTTGACTGGCTGTAGCCTAAACGAGTAGTTGCATATTATTTTACCGCATATTGATCACTTAAGCTGGAATTTTAAGCCTAAGCCACGATTTAGGTCTTGATTATGTCACTATTACCCTAACTTCATTACTAAACCTAGAGAAAGAAGGAGAGGAAGAGAACTTGTGGAGAAAGTGAGATATTGAAGCTTTCGTGATTGTTCTTGCATATAACTTCATCAAAATCTGAACTTGCAAACTTGAGGCAAGTTATCTACTTGCTATTTTATGATTTAAGTATAGTAATTAGCATTGATTGTTGTGGTTATGTATGATTTAAGAAAGTTAGGGTTTGTATTTGATTTATGGGCTTTAGATCTTTGGAAGTTGAATTGATATGATTTTGAGGTAAATTTCGGTTGGATGATGTATTTATGATCAGTTGGTAGCATTAAAGGATAGGGATTTGAGTTGGATAGAATTTGGAGTCCAAGACTCCATAGACAAAACTTGGAATTTCTGCAGAACCAAATCTATTCGGTTTTGCCGAATCGATTCGCTGAGAGACAGTTTCCAAGCCTGAGTCGTCCGAATAGGTTCGGCTCGTCCGAATCGATTCGGCAATTATGCAGAAACTCACTTTTCCTGACCGAATCGATTTGGCTATTCCGAATCGATTCGCCCTTATGAACCCAAATCGATTCGGAAAGCCTGTATTTCATTCCTTTGTTTTTCTTATTTGAATTACGACCCCTTTTCTTTAGGATTATGACCTAGGGCCCTTCTTGTAAGAAGTAAACCTAAGATTCTAGAGTTTTAGTTGAGTTTGGTTGTTACCCTATAGTTGAATGGGATCACTTGGGGTTAATTCAGGGGTACTTAAAGTGATATTTAGGTATCACTTCTCATTTGGTAAATTAGTTGAATTTTAGAGTTCTAAACCCATATGTGGAGGTGTTAGAAGCCCTTTTTGAGGTATATGAAACCTCGGGACTTGAGAGACCTTGGTAATTGTTTGGAGAATACTTCGGGACTTAAATACATGATGAAATTGAATAAGAAAGATTCAAAGATGATGGTTTCAAATAAAATGAAACACATGTGATTAACGAAAATTAAAATAAGATTTAAATTGGGTAAATGCTAATTTACTTAAACGCACCTCTCTAAATGCTATCATAAGGGAAGCTCGCGCATGAGGTGATGTCCCCTGACTATTGAATGCAGGCTGACTATAGTCCTCAGCCATATGCGGGATTTGTATATGTTTTTATGTGCTAGTGAGGTAATTTCGGGTGTGGTTACGACTCACTCGTAGGCATATGGCCCCTTCCGAATGTGCGTTAGGTGCCCAGGTTATCTTGTATAGATAGGCCCTGGAAGATGATAGTCATTTAGGGGCACGCCCAGTGGGGAAACTCGGAGGGGCGGTCTTAGAAACGTTATATGTATAAGAATATAACCTTTCTAACTCAAGTGGGACTTGAGATACATGAATTGCCATAATATATGAGATGGTAATTATATTCCTGCTAAGGAATGGAAAATGATACGATATGAGAAGAAATGAGATTCAATTTTATTTCTCTTGCATAATTTAATAACTATTAGAAACCGATATATAAATGCTTTATCACATTGGATGATTAGGTTGTTAGATTCTCATTCACATTAATCATGATTTATTGTCCATATCGATCATGTTTCTTACTCTTCTGGAAATTATATACAAATCGGGCCCTGACTCGTTCATTTTCCATGTTGTTCATGTTGTTGTATCCGCTCAGGTGCTCCTCCGCAAGGGCACCCGTTATGATTTTCTCACTCCTATGATTTTGACGAGTTGTATGATCTTGCGAATTATTACAGGATGTTTGTTAGACGCCTTCATTTTTGGACTCTATATATGATCGGGTCTTTCATTCGGGCTAGTGGCCCATCTTTTGTACTTGTTAATGAATGTAGTATGTAAAATATTGAATTGTTGAAACACTTTGAATGTAACTGTGGACCGACAAATTATTCGGTCCTTTTATTGTATGTTGTTTTGGTATTTATATATATGTTCCTTTGAAATTCCACTTTTATCCGAATTGGGTTGTTTAATTTATTTCTTAACTCATAACCAAACCAAATTTTTGACAACCTTCTTTCTGATTTATTGGGTGGTTTTCCCGTATACCTATTTTATTTTCATGATGCTGAGGATGATACCCATCCATGATTACATCTCATTGAGGTATCGGGCTGGTTACCCCTTATTTCGGAATGCGGGTTGTCACATTTTTTTGCACTTTTCGCGAGTTGATCATCAATTTCACCAAATTTCGTCATTGCGTGCAAAATTTTCACTATGCAATTTTTTCAAAAATTAGCACAAGAAAATTCTAAAATCATAAAACTACCAACTTTTAACTCAAAATTACTGTTTTGAATCCAAATTCAATCATTCTTGCATTTTTTTCATTATTTAACAAGATTGTCCTAATAACTTATAAAATAAAATAAAATGTGACTAGCAAAGAATAAATTTGAGTATAAAATATAACAAAATTATGCAATCATCAATCATTATACTAAGCACATACTTAGAAATAATAAATAACTAATGGGATAGTGGATATCCGTACCTTACCCCTTTAGAGCATGAGAAGAAACCGCAGGGAGAGCCACTGATAAGTACAGAAAATCCACCTGGCTTGAGAATGAATTTCATGTAACAGACTGGGCCATGGTTGATTTGGCAGCCAGAGAGTTACATCCCACATTGCCTGGGTGAGGGAAAGTAATGGTTCATATATGTAGATTCGTACTCTTCTAACACCAAGGCCTTTTCTCTCCACTGGAAAGGCATGTGATTGATGATGCACATGCCAGGTGTTCGAACCCCACTAACACTAGTTTGTGGATATAGAGCTAATAAAAATCCCATACCGCTAGGTGTGGTGGTTAGAGTGAGGACAATATTGATAGTGGAAGAGTGGAGTGCTACAGAATGGTATCAAAGCTAGTACCCAGCCGGAATATAGTGTTCCCACATGTTGGGTGATGGTTGATTTCATCCAAACGAGGACGTTGGGCACCCTAAGGGGGGTGTATTGTAACAAACTGGGCCATGGTTGATTTGGCAGTCAGAGAGTTACATCCCACCTCATCTGGGTGGGGGAAAGTAGTGGTTCATAAATGTAGATTCACACTCTTCTAACACCGAGGCCTTTTTAGCTCCAGTGGAATGGCATGTGATTGATGATGCACATGTCAGGGGTTCAAACCGCAGTGACACCAGTTTGTGGATATAAAGCTAATAAAACCCCCATACATATAGGTGCGATGGTTAAAGTGGGGACAATATTGGTAGTGGAACGGTGGGGGTGTTACATTTCATCCATTTCACATCTTTATCAAAAAATCCAAAATTTCAGAGAATTTTTAGGAAAAATTCCAAACAACTTTTTTAAATGCTTAATATACATCAAATTTTATCCCAATCTCCCCCCCCCCCCAAAAAAAAAAAAAAAATTATAATCCAAGATATTGTAATTATCAGAGGCCATATATATAAAATGAATGGCTCTTCTATTAGGAATGAAGCCAATTTATTGAGGGAAAATGGATCAAGTCGTCAGAGTCTTCCATTTATTAATAATTAGCATTGTGATAATTTTGAAAGAAAAAAAACTAAGGATCACTTTCCTTGTCACTAACCAAATGAGGAATAACATTGTCAACAAGAGAGTTATGATGAATATAAGGATCAACAAAATAAAGGTATTCAAAGAACTTAACAATATGAGTTTTAATCTTATTTAGATTAGAGATTAGTAAACCATACTGAGAGTGCAAGAAATCACATTTAAATATTTCTTGAAAGCGAGGCTATTATAAGAACAAACAAAATGACCATAACACATAATATTTATGTGGTTTGGCAACTGTCGACATCCACGGAGGTGGTTCTCAGGTTTTATTAATTTCTCAGGGTTTGAAATTACATGCCTCTTTGCCCCGGGGAGATGTATTATTTATAGTAACAAAAAGTAATTAAGTTGTATAACAAAATCTCTCATCTCATCATTGGCCCGTTGTTGATTACTGTTTATTTCGGTTGACAAAGTAGGTAATTAACTGAGTCCTTAATTACCCACATGATAAGATTTTTTGATTATGCATAGGACACTGAATTTGACTAGGGCAGTGTGACAACCCTCTTATTCAAATAAGAGGTGGCCAGCCTAATATCCCAATAAATGCAGGAATCATAGATGGTCCATTCTTAGCATCACTGCCGTGAAAATAATAATACTTGATAACCACCCAATATTTGAGAAAAAGGATGTCATTAATTCGAAAATTTAAAAGAAAACGTTTTGACAATCCAATTTGAAAAGAAGGTGGATACAAAAACAAATGAATAATCTAAACGGTAATAACAACGCAACAAGTAATAACTGAATAAGTTGTCAGTTAACAGACTAGTACAACAGTTACACCGAGTATAGCAAATATTTATCAGGATATAAAAGTAAATACAAGACTTGGGCAATATGCCCCAATGTTCAGTATAATCCTAACTAGAATATACAAAATATGGATGCGTCTATGATACAAGTCCTACAACATCCGCAAAAATGATGTAGCTCCTTGACACTGAGAAAGAAGGGCCATATCAGGTGCCATTGCGGTGGAGCGCCTGTGCATAAGAGAAAACCACGCAAGAGAAAGAAATATGAACGGGTTAGGGCCCGTCATGATATGATAAACGTGCAAATAAAATGCATAATAGTCATGAATGCTAAATAAACTAAACAAATTGTATTCACTTTGCAATAAGAATCATCTTCACTTATCAACTAAAAACACATCCTAACGTTACACTAGGATATTAAGAATTAAACTTCCTGTTAAAGTAAGGGAATTATCTCAATTTCGGAATCATGCTTAATTGACAAATGAGGAGCACACAATAACCTAAGAGATTATAACTTAGTTTGCTTACTACAATTTCCTCTTTCGTTTTACACAACGTGGCTTATTTACACAATTCCTTTTCTCTTTAAGAAACATATTAAAAGCAATTTATTTCACAAAATATTTTGCCAAACCGATTTTATACCATATAATTTCCCATTTCCCTTTTTACCTCCAAGAAATGTATATAAAGCAATTTGTTATCATAAAATGCTTTAACACCAATAATGTCCCATATTATTATGAATACTTAGATATTTCATACTATATAACGATTCTACGACCGTCCTTTCGAGTTTCCCCATTGGACACGCCCCTAAATGGCTATCATCTTTCAGGGCCTATCAAACAAGGCAACCTGGGTATCCTACAATGCGAGACGTCGGGAAGTGGCCATATACCTGCGACAGTGAGTCATAACCACACCCGGAATTACCTCACTTCGCAAAATAATCACATAATATAATAACCGGCCCTATGGCTGAGGAATATATTCGTCGTCCATTCACTAGGTAGGGGACTTCACCTCATGCGTGTAACTTCCCCTATGATAGCGATTTAGATAGGTGTGTATAAGTAAATTATCATTTACAATTTTATTTTTATTAGAAAATATTCACTTTTACATTCTGAAGACCGTTTGTGCTTCACCATAATTATAAATTTTAAAATATTCAATTCTTATTCAGGAATTCACATTTTATTAATAATATAGGTCTGAAGTGCCATTTCCCTCACCCGAGTCTCCAAAAGCACAAAACAATCCTATAAGACCTCAAGGGTAAATTTTCCTCAACACTAGTCTCCAAAGGTCCTATGCCATACCATCCTACTCTCCATCTGTTCTAAGCTAACTCCCAAATTAAAACTACCCGAACTTTCATTGAATAAACCTCATAATAAGTCCCATTAATCTCCATACTAATCTAGGGTGTTAATCTCCCTATTATGAACCCCTATTACTCTATATTAATTCCCAAAGGAAGATTCCTAGTCCTTAAACCTAAAAGAAAAGGGTAAAAATCAAAATTAGAAAAATCATTCAAAACAGCAGGATTCCGAATCAATTCTACCTGGACGAATCGATTTGGTCTTGAAAGCGAATCGATTCGGATAGGACGAATCGATTTGGTCAAGAGAACCCAACATTTTGATTACTGTCGAATCGATTTGGATAATCCGAATCGATTTGGATAACACATACCTGTATCCTTCCACTTTAGCGAATCGATTCGCTAGGGGCGAATCGATTCGCCCAGGTCGAATTGCCCAGCGGGCTACGGGTTTAAGAACCCTAAAATTCCTAAAACCCAAATTCTTCCATCTAAACTCCAAATCATCAACTAAAAACTTTCCCATATCATTACTACACCACAAACAACTAATATTTCTAACCCAAATACAATTTAAATCCAAGATTAAGGGTTTAATACACAAAAATCATCAAAACCCATTTAAGGTTAAATCTCCAAAAACACAACTATATACACAATTTATTCACACAAATCATACATATTTGCAAGTAAAAACTTGCCTCATGTTCGTATTCTCGGATTCTCTCCTCGGATTATTGATTTCAAGCTTCAATCTCCATTTCTCTCCTTTTCTCTCAATTTTCTCCCAACTCTCTCCTCTCCTTCTCTCTCTAACTCTCTATGAGTTTAAAACATAAAATTATCTCAAATGCTCAAGCAAGACTAAAATACCCCAATTTCAATAAATCTAGTCCTTAAATGTTACTACCCAATTAAAATGGCTTATAACGACATAATTAAATTATAACCAGTCGAAAATGTCCCGGAACCCAAAAATACAACTAGGCCCCTATTTCGACCATTTCAACCAATTCCGGACTAACCGTACCCTCTAAATTGGCATCCAAAATATCATACAATATTTAGTGTTCCAGTGTCATATTAAATTATATACACTGGCCCAATTGGAATATAAATCATAATCGTCGTTTAAAGCACAACGACGCAATGAAGCACACTGTAATGCTATTTACATCCTCATAACAGTAAATATGAAAAATTCAGAAATTATTATTTCTTAAATTCCTTAAAATGATATTCACTTCAACCACCATTATTTTATATAATCATCCCACATGACAAATATATATAAAATAATTACTCAAAAATCTGGAGTTGTTAGATACTCCCCCCCTTATAAGGGAATTTTCCCCTCAAATTCCGATGTACCATATAACAAGATTAAGGGGTACTTCTCTCGAATAACATTCTCTCATTCCTAAGTAAATTTCTAGGAATTTTGGTGTCCCCACCGGGCTCAGACTAAGATTTCCACTAACGAACTTAGTCTACTCTCTCCATATTCTAAAATAACCTCCGGTTGTTCTTCACATGAACTATTGGGCCTACCCTAACAACCACAACGAAAAAATATACTTGACGTAGCGTAAATCTTTTCTTGATCCCGAATCGCGTTATACCCTTCATCGGGGATACTTGCATCAAAACTTGATCTCCTAACTCAATACTACACGAGTTGGCAAACTATGTGACTGTCTACACAAAGCCACATATGGTGCCAGACCTATAGTGAAGTGGTACGAATTACTACATTCCACCCCAACCTTTCTTAAGGTCAAATTCGCAAATCTGGAGTATACCTTCCAATCTTTGGTTAACTCTCTCCATTCTCCCATCTGTTCGTGGGTGGTAGGACGCACTCAATTTCAATTCAGTTTCCACCACAATCTTATCTTAGTCAGCCACTGAATTGGTAGGCACCTGATAACGTTTCACAACTCTGCCCTCGATCCATCCGCATTCGTAGAAAGTGGGGCGATCTGGTCAATTGATCGATAATTACCCAATTAAGATTATGATTGTTTCGACGTCGATAATCCAAGGAGGAAATCCTTGGATATACCCTTTCATATCCACTCCGGGACTTTAATGGTTACCTCAATCCCGTTGATCATTGGTGATCTATATTCACCAAGTGAATAGTGACGCATTGGGACAAAAACTCTGAAATGTCCCTTCCTTGCACCCACTGCTCTAATTACGGCATCCTACTAGCTAAGCTCCTTTCACTTGGCTTTTCATGCCTTCGCTAATTCTCTCGCGGGTTTTTAACTCAGCGTAACTACTTCCACATGTGCCCCCTTTCCTCGGTGATAATAAGCATCAAAATGATGGCTCTTTACGAACACCAACCACTAACTTTGCCATCTAAGCAAATACGATAACGACTTATGGGCCGTGGGAAAGGCTAAATTTCTGGCCCAAGAGGTAGTGCCTCTATTTCCTTAAGGCGAAAACTACCGCTAGGATCTTTAAATCAAGCCGGGGATAATAATTCTCACGAGTTTTAAGTTTATGAGATGCATAAAT
The DNA here is from genome assembly GCA_949130495.1 of Sambucus nigra. Taxonomy (NCBI): domain Eukaryota; kingdom Viridiplantae; phylum Streptophyta; class Magnoliopsida; order Dipsacales; family Adoxaceae; genus Sambucus; species Sambucus nigra. The sequence continues at coordinate 430,856,410 of OX422220.1, read as the reverse complement.
AATGGCTCCATGCTCCCGTATTTATACTTCCATTCCTGGTAGAGACTCGTTCATTAATATCAAGAAATCCACTCTCAATCATAACAATGCGAGTGCAGGAGTAAAAGTCGGTTCATACTTTAACTCCCCGAAATCTATGTTACCGATGTAACGCTCTTTCTAGGAATGGGCCTCATCTTTTTCTCGACTTGGTTTTCTTGAATTACGCAAGATTCCATACTTTTTCTTCCTAAAACAGGGTCACATGACCCGTTGGCCTTACTTCCTAACAATCCTAAGGTTTATGTGTTTCCTACGCATGGTCTATAAGTATTATACTAACTATCTCCCTATCACCCCCAACCTTTTTCAATTTATGACATTTGCTAGGTTTCATACGTGGGACATCTCGCAAAGTGAAATCCGGAAAAGAAACCGTCCCGTTACACTACTACCTCGCATCGTCGGTCATCAAGACATAACGGATTAAGACACGTGTCTGGGACCGTTAAAATTCTAACTCATAAACCTACTTATACGTTTCTACTTCCATGTCCTACCATTTCGGCGAAATGAAAATCTAACAAATGGGGCATCTATTTTCTGCAAAGTATGATGAATCCTCTAACAAAATATATATAGACATATTTTAAATGGTCTTCTCATCAAGGCATAACTATAAGTCTCGATCCAACTTTCTTATCTTAGTCTCCCTCACATCGATCAGGGGAAAGAACTATTACAGTGCTTCTATACCGCACATTTACTCTTTATTAGCCCTTTAATCACTCAATAACGTGACCTTCGGCTAAATCTACCAAAACCAGCATCCGAACATAAAGTAACATCTCTCCACTCCCAACGTCGTTAAGGTTCATGTATGGAGTGTCTCGAAAGCGAAATTCAGACAAGGAACCCCTCCGATAATCTACTACTTAACTTTGTTGGTCGTGGAGATATGACAACACAAACACAAACAAAATAAACAAAGTAACAAATAAAACTACAAAAATAATGAAAATTTCTCGCATACCTTAAACCATCTCTATAAAGTCTCAATCCCGTATCCAGGTTAGATATTACAGAACAACTAGTTCCACACTGGAACTACAAATACTATAGCCTCACAATTATTTGCTTGCTATCGCTCTGACCAAACAAAGTTATTTATACTCGCATAACACACCAATGAGTAATATAAACCAGATATAGTTTTAAAATATCAACATTTGCTTTTACAGGGAATGTAGGAACATAAAACCTCGTTACCGCGAAAACATATAAATACACCCTTTATAACAACACCCAAACTCCCACAACGCTCAAATTACACACTCGAATCTAAGGTTAATAAAATACGGTGATTCCATCCCTGTCACACAGAATACACCTCCCTCATCCGAGGTGAAACTCACCACAACCTTCTTGCCAATTACTCTGGCTACTCCAAGTAGTTCCCAGATACAACATTCTAGTTTTATCTGAGCTAAAAACTATCTTACTCAATGTCCCATCTAGGCATCGTATTCTTGCCTTATACTTCCTCTGAGTGGCGTTACACTTCCTCCACCTAACTCAACTTCAACGGGTGATCCTTATCGAGGACCTTTCAAACATCCTTCCCCATTAATATCTATTGGGAGTTTCAAGTTTAGCACCACTCTTTATCTTAGCAGTACTTGGGTAGATATACCTACTATACTTAAATAGTCAGTGTAGTAATCCATAAAAATACCACAAAGGGAGTGGCCTCCATTGCGGGCCTCATTCCCGAATTCAACTTACAGTTATAATTTAGACTCCGCCTCCTACTGTCCTCATAACGGCCTTCCGTAGTCGTCCAACATCATCCACCCTACGAATCTTGGATGAACACGCAAAAGATTTACTAAAATCTTACATTATAGCAGAAGAACAAAAATCTCACCAGAGGAATCAACAATCCTAATCCTAAGGCTCTATGTCAAATCACAAGCAACGCAGGAAACGTAGTACATCCGCACAGATTCTTAAGGACACTAGAACCTGACGCTCTGATACCAATTGTGACAATGCGCTTATTCAAATAAGAGGTGGCCAGCCTAATATCCCAATAAATGCAGGAATCATAGATGGTCCATTCTTAGCATCACTGCCGTGAAAATAATAATACTAGATAACCACCCAATATTTGAGAAAATGGATGTCAATAATTCGAAAATTTAAAAGAAAACATTTTGACCATCCCATTTGAAAAGAAATTGGATACAAAAACAAATGAATAATCTAAACGATAATAACAATGCAATATATAATAACCGAATAATCTGTCGGTTAACAGACCAGTACAACAGTTACACTGAGTATAACAAATATTTATCACAATATAAAAGTAAATACAAGACTTGGTCAATATACCTGAATGTTAAGTATAATCCTAACTAGAATATACAAAATATGGATGTGTCTATGATACAAATCCCACAACATCCACGAAAATGATGTAGCTCCTTAACACTGAGAGAGAAGGGTCATATCAGGCACCATTGCGGCGGAGCGCCTAGGCATAAGAGAAAACCACGCAAGAGAAAGAAATATGAATGGGTTAGGACCCGTTTTGATATGATAAACATGCAAATAAAATGCATAATAGTCATGAATGCTAAATAAACTAAACAAATTGTATTCACTATGCAATAAGAATCAACCTCACTTATCAACTAAAAACATATCCTAACGTTACACTAGGATATTAAGAATTAAACTTCCTGTTAAACTAAGGGAATTAACTAAATTCCGGAATCATGATTAATTGACAAATGAGGAGCACACAATAACCTAATAGAATATAACTTAGTTTGCTTACTACAATTTCCTCTTTCGTTTTACCCAACATGGCTTAATTACACAGTTCCTTTTCTCTTTAAGAAACATATTAAAAGCAATTTATTTGACAAAATATTTTGCCAAACTGGTTTTATACCATATAACTTCCCATTTCCCTTTTTACATCCAGGAAATGTATATAAAGCAATTTATTATCAAAAAATGCTTTAACACCAATAATGTCCCACATTATTATGAATAGTTATATATTTCATACTATATAACGATTCTAAGGCTATCCTTCCGAGTTTCCCCACTGAACACGCCCCTAAATGGCTATCATCTTCCAGGGCCTATCAAACAAGGCAACCTCGGTATCCTACAATGCGAGACGTCGGGAAGCGGCCATATACCCGTGACAGTGAGTCATAACCACACCCGGAATTACCTCAGTTTGCAAAATAATCACATAATATAATAATCGGTCCTATGGCCGAGGAATATATTTGCCCTGCATTCACTAGTCAGGGGACTTCACCTCATGCGATTAACTTCCCCTATGATAGAGATTTAAAGAGGTGTGTATAAGTAAATTATCATTTACCATCTTATTTTCCCATTAGAAAATATTCACTTTTACATTCTGAAGACCATTTGTGCTTCACCATATTTATCAATTCTAAAATATGCAATTCTTATTCACGAATTCACATTTTACTAATAATATAGGTCTGAAGTGCCATTTCCCTCACACGAGTCTCCAAGAGCTCAAAACAATCCTCTAAGCCCTTAAGGGTAAATTTTCCTCAACACTAGTCTCCAAAGGTCCTATGCCATACCATCCTACTCTCCATTTGTTCTAAGCTAACTCCCAAATGAAAACGACCCGAACTTTCATTGAATAAACCCCGAAATAAGTCCCCTTAATCTCCATACTAATCTAGGGTGTTAATCCCCCTATTATGAACCCCTAGTACTCTATATTACTTCCCAAAGGAAGGTTCCTCGGCCTTAAACCTAAAAGAAAAGGGTAAAAATCAAAATTAGAAAAATCGTTCAAAACAGCAGGATTCCGAATTGATTCTCCCTGGCCGAATCGATTTGGATAATCCGAATCGATTCGAATAACACAGACCTATATCCTTCCTCTTTAGCTAATCGATTCGCTAGGGGCGAATCGATTCACCCAAGTCGAATTGCCCAGAAATGGGCTACGGGTTTAAGAACCCTAAAATTCCTAAAACCCAAATTCTTCTATCTAAACCCCAAATCATCAACTAAAAACTTTTCCATATCATTCCTACACCACAACCAACTAATATTTCTAACCCAAATCCAATTTAAATCAAAGATTAAGGGTTTAATACACAAAAATCATCAAAACCCATTTAAGGTTAAATCTCCAAAAACACAACTATGTACACAATTTATTCACACAAATAATTCATATTTGCAAGTAAAAACTTGCCTCATGTTCGTAGTCTCGAATTCTCTCCTCGGATTAATGATTTCAAGCTTCAATCTCCATTTCTCTCCTTTTCTCTCCATTTTCTCCCAACTCTCTCTTCTCTCCATCTCTCTCTAACTCTCTATGAGTTTAAAACATAAAATGAGCTCAAATGCTCAAGCAAGACTAAAATACCCCAAATTCATTAAGTCTGGCCCTTAAATGCTACTACACAATTAAAATGGCTCGTAATGACATAATTAAATTATAACATATCAAAAATGTCCCGGAACCCAAAAATACAACTAGGCCCCTATTTCGACCATTTTAACCAATTTCGGACTAACCGTACCCTCTAAATTGGCATCTGAAATATCATAATATATTTAATGTTCTAGTGTCACATTAAATTATATACACTGACTCAATTGGAATATAAATCATAACCGTCGTTTAAAGCACAACAACGCAATGAAACACACTGTAATGCTATTTACATCCTTATAACAGTAAATATGCAAAATTCAAATTATTTCTTAAATTCCTTAAAATTATATTCACTTCAACCACCATTATTTTATATAATCATCCCACATGGAAAATATATATAAAATAATTACTCAAAAATCTGGAGTTGTTACAGGCAGCGTGGTGGGCTATTTGGGCTGGTGCAAGTCGGGTCCCTATTGTTTGGTCCCCACAATTGCACCTAAAAATATTTCCCAAAGATGGGCTAAAGAATTTTAAATCATTTGTAGGCCCAAGTTGAACCCAAAGCTTGAGATCCATTCTTTGTTTACGTTCGTGATTATTTGAAATCGATAGGGGGTAAGATGGCCCATGCAAAAATTGAACCACCAAAATCCATCTTGATTGTTGTTCTTTATGATTAATTTGTTGGAACTCGAAAAAATTGAAATCAAATTCCGTACCATCATTTTCGCCTCCATTTATGCTCAAACTACTCTCTGAAGCTTACGTTTTGTTAGTTTACTCTACAAGTCCTTTTCTTCCTGCATTCGATGCATATTCTTCTTTTATTCATTTTTTTATGAAAATGGTTTATACTCTTCACGAGAAGAACTCGGTGGATTTTAGAACAACTTATTATATAACTTCTTGGGTCACAATCAAGTGTGCTCCCATGCGTATAAATTGCATTGTGGTTGATAGTGGCCATTGGATTCACACTCTATTAGTAGTTCGGGGGGAATAACGTTTCCCTAAAATAATTTTTTCTAGAGTTATGTGAATTTTTTGATGTTGTTCCCGCCCAGTGTGCCCCCTTACGTGACAAATTGGCAATTGGGTTCATGAGATTAATGAAGTATATAAGGCCAACCTAGGGAGGCCAGAAATTAGGTATTGTAACTCTTGGTCCCACACAACAAATGTGGCTTTGTACCCGAAGGCAAGGAAGGTTGACATGGTTATGATAGTTAACCTTCCTGATTCCAATAAGCGATATTGGGATTAAGGTTTTATTTCTCGCAATTAGCAACATCTTTATCTCCCAGAGGGTGAATAGTGCCATGTGTTTTTTTCCACGGAATGGGGGAGTGATATAGGTTAACACTTTTGCTTTTATGTGTTTTAAAAATTTTCTTCTGATTGTGTTGACTTGAGAATGCAAGGGATTCAATGGAAACATTTGTACAGTTATGAGCCACACATAAAATTAATTTTTTATCAAATTTTATCCTCAATTGATATAGGTGTGCATACGAGATGATTTCAAATTTTAATTTCCAAGCCAAGCGTGCAAATAAACATGATATGAGGGAAAATTCCTAAAAATGGCACCTTTTATTTCAACACTATTGAGAGTTTGAACAACAATCAACTAAAAAAGACTTAAATATGCTAAGTGCAATGTGTAGAACTTTTAAAACATCAATAGATACCACTAAGCTCCTGAGTCATCCACACGTAGCGCTCTACCCTCGTTATCCACTGATCAACCTCATTTTCTTCTTTAGTATTGAAACCCAGTTTCACAATCAGCGGTAGAGAAATATCTTTACAAAGGTAATTCATCGATAATCCTTCTTGTGATGTGGTAAAGTGATCTTAAATAATTACAGGGGGTTTAGAATTCTTATGGAAGTTTTTTATTATAAAGGAGAACTAAAAAGGGTGTTTATGTTTGTGAAAAGAGTTTCTCTTAGGTATAATCCCGTTCATCCTTTTTATACGAAGGTTGGATAAAAAGGATAAACACAAATGATTTGGGATTGAATATCTTCAAAAAATAAAAATATGTCCGGGCATTCGGACAAGCATGAATGTCATTCGAATGACTTTGAACGAGGTTTATGGACGACATTCTAGAGCACGATGGAAAATGCCTCGTTTGAATCTTGCTCTAATGACTTCGAGTCATATACTTTCATTTGAACGACAACGAAACTCATTCGAACGAGGCATCATTTTTCTAGCTATTTTTTTTATAAAAAATTCAAACTCCTTTAAATAAAAAATAACTGCTTAAAAATATTTAAGCCCCCAAAATTAAAAAAAAATTACCAATCACGATCATAATCTTCTTCCATGCATGTTGAGATGAATGAATCTTCCAATCTTTAACGGTCTTCAAGAATGTCTTTGAGTATTGAAAAGTCGTGTAGGTACCGTGTTTGTGTAATGGGATATGCCAAAATAACTAAAATAATTACACGAGAAATTATAAAACTTACTCTTACAAATCTTTGTCTCTGGCTATTCCGGTACAAAACACAAACCTGAGCCAAATTGAATCTTAATGCAATAACTACCCTCCTAAATTATAAATGAAAAATGGAACATAATTTTTGCAAGTCTTCGAAATGGACTGGAGCATTCCTTTGGCTATATTTATATTCAACTTTTGTGGGTCCAAATGATCATCATCCGTAAAATGTACAACACACACGAAACAAACAAAAAATCAGGATGCGTGCGAATTTTAAACAAAAAATAAAACTCCCCATAAATTAGGTCTCCCCCTCTTTGTTCGTAATAGACAAAGGAGTTGAAACTAACTATGAAATATAAGCATCGCATGAAGAAGTAAGATATCATCGCACAAATATGTGTAAATGCAGGGAAGCTCTGCTACCAATTTTAAATCGAGTTTATCTTTTTATCCTAGGAATGCATCTATGGTGATAAAATAGATAAACAAAACAAGAAAATACGACACGACCAATTTTCAGGAAAAAATCCCCGCAGAGAAAAATGTTTTTATTCCACTAATAAATTTCAAATAGCAACTTACAAACTTACAAGTGAGATACAACAATGAATTCCCTCAATAACTCCTAAAGACAGCAGTCATCAAATCATTAATAATTCCCTCGAGAACCATAATGGGCCGCAACCCTCCATCAGGCTCAACCTTTGTCTTCAGTAGTGAATCCCTTCAAGTATCATAAAAGGTGTAAGCAAAGATAAAAATACTTTCTACGGTTCTAAACTAATTCACAGAAACAATTTTGTAGCATATTTTTTGAGAATTAAAAGAGTGTTTTTCAACACAAAATGGGAAGAACTTTTGTATTAGATATGCAGTTTCATTTTCGCAAAAGTCTTGAACAACCTGAATCACGAAAAAGGTATTTATAAAATCTTATGATGGCGCATCGTCCGAACGAGATAACCTGGTCATTTGAAGGACAAAGAGATGTCATTTGAATGACTTCTCTTGTCGTTTGAATGACATAAGATGTCATTTGAAAGGCCATAAAACTAATAGCATGTCGTTTGTTCTAAAATCGATCCAAACTATAAACGACGATCTAACGACCTTGACATGTAGCCTGAATGACATTAGGATGTCTTTTGAACGACATAAAGGAAAAAATTTATTTTTCAAAACTCCGCTTACAATATCTAAGAAAGCATATTTTTCGAAAATAAAAGTTCCTATTCGTTTTTGATAAAAATAAACATCCCAAATATATTTTCATGAATTAAGTCAAAAATCTAAATCGTTTTTTACATTGTAGGATTCAGGAAGTCTTCAAACTTGGAAATGCTTGAGTTCTCTTCGTCTTGATAGTGAGTGACTATTTGTAATGGAATACGACAAACTAGCCTAAAGTTATGCTATGAATAATCCAGGAAGATTGTTCTTTCAAATCTCCCCCTTTGGCTATTTTGGTACAAAATAAACAATCATGTCGAACACCAAATTAAAACAAACAAACAAACAAACCAGTTGATATTTCCTTTCAAATTCCATTAAAATATTGTTCTTTTTTTCGAATGAACATATCAAACTAAATTAATTGGCCCCTTTTCGGCATATTATTCTTTTTATTTTGACTTTATTTTTCTTGGGGACTTTTCAAATAGTGGCTTTCACGACAAGTTTATTATACTCTTGTTGCCATTTTCCATGTACACTCGTCACTTTTTCAATAATAAATAAATCCTCACGGGGAACAATTCTTACATGCATAAATCCTCCAAAGTCATATAAACACGTAGATGGCAAAATTGATAGGAGAACATCTCACCAAGATCAGATGCACATCAAGAAGTCAAAATCAATTAAACTCGTGCATGTGTGTGTGGACGCATAAACAAAGTCGAATCCCTAAAGCAAGTCAAATTCGAAATAACTACATAAACATGGTTAAGAACAATCTAAGCATCTAAAGTCATAACCTAATGTCCTAGTCACATGGAATCGCAGATTGAATTGGATTCAAACACACCAATATGTCACACTAAATTTGTAAAACTAAAATACATAAAGAATCGAAAATCTTTTTGAAGTTTTCAAATTCTTTTTCAAAAAACAAAATATTTTTGTATTATTCAAAAAATATATATAAACAAAAAAATCCTTTTGTATTTTACAAATATGACTCAATAAATGAAAAAGACAATAAAAAAAGTGCACACGTCATAACACTTATCAAGGATATATCATGAGGCAAAACTTAAGCATGACAAACAAATCATGCAAGCAATCATCCATAAGAAATAGAATGTGACACATCATGTGCAAGCATGTGAGACTCAATTAATCTAGCATTTAGAGACTCCAAAACAGATTTTCTAACCAAAACAAGTGTGTACCTAACTCGAGGGGTTATGGGAACCGACGCGACACTACACTTAAAATTCTTAGGACCTCTTCCAAGATCAAAATAAAAACGCCTAAGGTGACCTTTCCTACCACAATGTTAACATGTGTAAATGGGAGGAATATTACCTATGGGTTGATGTTTTCTAACGTCCATGTTTTTTGTTGAACCCCTAATACAAACTTTTCTTTTGGCTTTAACATTCGAAGTATTAGAAACATGTGAGCCATTACCATCACTACTCAAACTACTCGAGTCTTTCAATTATTTTTCAACTTCAAAATTTTAGACTCGGGTAAGGAATTTGACCCTTCCAATTTTAGGGACTCCTTTTTCATATTTTCAATCATTACTATAAGGTTATCTCGCTCCCCCTCAATGAAATAAAACTCATCCCTAAGAGTCTTCTCACGTGCCTTAAAATCAGTAATCAAATTATTTTTATCCCCTTTGGCACAAACACAAATCCAAAAAAATTTTAAGTCCTCTAATTCTTTTTCTAAAACAAGGACTCTATCATACTCTCCTCTTTGGCCAATTTTAAAGATTTAAAGTCATCATACAAAACACCAAACTTCTCACGAACGACGTCTCTTTGATTTTGAACAATTTACAAAAGTTCCAAAACATTTTTAGAACAATTTTCTAGAAATTCAATTCTTTTGCCAAACATTAAATTCAAATGAGAATCCATTGAGAGAAAAAAAAATACAAGATAGATGAATAAACCACCCAAATAGAAGGTAAACAATCTCAAACACAATAACTTAGTGCAACCTGCTCATATACTAATTTCATCACTTGAGAAGTCAAAGGTAATAGATAGAATTTTTTTTGATAAAATTACGATCACTCGATAACTTGGAACAACCTTCTCTGATACCAATTTGTAAATGCAGGGAAACTCTGATACCAATTTGTATACGCACAAAATCTGAGCTAAAAGCTATGATACCAATTTGTAAAGGCGAAATAATCGCAAGGGTGGAAATGAACAAAAATTTCTATACCAATTTATAAATGCGAAAGGAAATTTTAAATCGGTTTTATCTTTTTATCCCACGCATGAATCTATGGTGATAAAATAGATATACAAAACAAGCAAATATGACAAGGTCAGGTTTCAGGAAAAAAATCCCTGCAGGGTAAAAACCTTTTATTCCACTAATAACTTGCAAATCAGAGCTTACAAACTTACTAGTGAAATACACCAATGAATTCCCTCAAGAAATCACAAGGACCATAGTCTTAAAATAAATAATGATTCCTTCGAGAACCACATGAAGGCCCTAAATATATAAAAATCGCTTTTCAATTAAATATTAATTTCCTTTAGTGCGGAATATGATGCTTTAACATAAAAACTACACACACTACAAATTTTAATTTCTTTCAAATTAAAATTAAACTAAACTAAAAGTGAAATAAAATTATTCTAATAAAAATTTTCACTTTAACAAATTAACTCAACTCAAGTCCTAAAATTTGCCTAACCAAAGATTAATTCATTTTTCTATATAGGCGAAACCAAAATTTATCAAATTAAATCATCTTGAATTGAATTAAATGAACTTAAAATTCACCCAAACAAATTTCGCACCAAATTACACTAGTGTGAGATTTAAACTAATTTCATCTTAAATTATCCTAAGCATGCGTTCTAAGTGATTTGCAATATAAAAGTAAATCACATCACACTACGCCGATGTACGAGGAAAATCCAAATGGGAAAAACCTCAGACGGCCCTGGCCTAACAACTACACAAAGTATGGAATTGCAATTACAAGACAATAGACTTACACCAACAACTTTACTCCGTTCAAGCCTTGACGCTCCTTCTTGTAAACAACTCCGCCTAGTAGATAACCATGGACTCCTCAATGGTCTCGAAATCCACCGATGGGGCTCTTGGTGACCGTCACCCTCACGCGAAGCCTTTCTTGGAATGAGTACACTGCAACAAATAATTAATCTCCTTTGTGGGTAGAGAATAAAACCCAAACTTCTCCTTTTTGTGGTAGAGATTAACCAATGGTGCCGAACATAAACTCCAAGCAAGATATATATATATATATATGTATGTATGTATGGGAACTTGGAATTTAAATAAAACTCAATGGGTGTATGTGGTTTTGGAAGATATTAAATCATAGAAATCTAACATTGAAGCATGAACTTTTTGGGTAAATAATGTTCTCTCTAGAGAAGGAAAAGTCACAAAACATTACTTAGAAAAGTCTTGTTTCCGCACATAATATGGTTGGTAAAAATTAGTGAGACAAGTGCGAAACATGGGTGGTTAAAAATTAAAACTGCCAAAAATTGATTTTTTCACGCATGTTCGTTAGAACGACTTTCCCAGGTCATTCGAACGACGTTGTTCAAACGATATTGCAAAGGGAAAATGGGCCAACATCTTGTTAGAAAAACTCGTTCGAACGAGTTTGTTAGAACGAAACTTCGAATGATAAAACATGGAACAAATGGCAATCTCGCTAGCAAACTCATTCGAACTCGTTTGAACGACAATCTCGTTCGAACGACACTTCGAACGAAAAATCAAAAATTTCAAAATTTTCATTTTAAGTCCAAAAACTTTTATTCAAAGTTCTAAAAATAACTTCTGAAAAATAAAAGTCATTTTAAATTAAAATTACACCAATAAATATCCCAAGTCTCCTACATATATAAAATTCCATTCATACCTTTTGGAGACTGTGGAATCCTCAACTTGATGACGTAGAAACGAGGCACTAGAAAATCGGTAATGATGAAGCTTTACAAAACTTACTGATACGTCTTCAAAAAACTCGTCATAGGCTTGAATGGATACACTTTAGACTATATCCTATGACTCAAATTGTTTTGTCCGGAATTAAGCCAATACGACTAATTGACTTGATTGAAAAATTATCCTTACACCACAATGGACCGCGACCCTCTGTCAGCCTCAGCCTTTGTCTTTAATAGTGAATCTCGCAGGTATCACAAGTTAGCAATGGAGATCCTCTACACAAAAGGTGTATGCAAAGATAAAAAAATTTCTAAGGGTCTAAACTAACTCACAAGAACAATATTTCAGGATGTTTTGTTGTGAATTAAAATAGTGTTTTTCAACACAAAAGGTGATTTTTTTTTGTATTAGATACGTAGTTTTGTCTTCACAAAAGTCTTAAACAATCTGAATTTATAAAAACTTTAAAGTGGAAAGTCTTTCTAATGAGATAAGAAGGTCATTTGAATGACAAAGAGATGCCATTTGAACGACTTCTATATGTCGTTTGAAGTACAAAAGATGTTGTTTAAATGGCCATAAAACGACCTATTAAAAAACAAACCAGTATCATGTCATTTGATACAAAATCGATCCATGCTAAAAATGACGATATAATGACCTTGACATGTTGTTTGAACGACATTGGGATTTTTTTGAATGACATAAAGGAAAAAAATTATTTTTAAAAATTTCGCCTGCAGAATCTCAGAAAACATATTTTTCGAAAATAAAAGTTTCTGATTGTTTTTGGTAAAAATAAACCTCCCAAATATATTTTCATGTATTAACTCAAAACTCTAAATCATTTTATACCTTTTGGCAAGTCGGGAAGTCTTCAAACTTGGGGATGCTTGATATCGATTCGTCTTGACGGTCCATGATGGTTTGTAGCGAGATATTTTAAACTAGCCTAAAGCTATGCTATGAACAATCCTAGATAAATTGTTCTTATAATATTCCAGTATGTACAAGTAATGATAATATTCAAGTCTTATATTAACAAACTATTTTTGAAAATTTTCAAACTTTTCGAGTAAAACGTGAAAATATATAGATACAACACACCATGGAATAACACTAAAATATCCAAATCATGAATGCGGAATGTAGAGGTGTGAACAATTTTCGTGGGTTAATTGACATTAACATTCATAACATATGTGCACAAAGTTTTGAGATACTTCGAACGATAGAGATTAAAGTCTACCTTATGTGTAAAGATGGCGATCGCATGTGAAATTGACTCAACTTAATCAGCATGTCATGAACATAAATGACTCTCATACCAATAACACCAAACTATTTAATGTTTTTTAAGAAATTTCATTATGTAAACCCATTGATCTTCGAGTTTAACTCCCTCAAAATCTCTCATATATTATGAATTCACTCTCAATTATTTTAAATAAATAATAGTGCACATATGTAGTGAAGCATTAATGAATGCAAACAAAATTGGCCTGATACATCTATTTCTACGTGCCTCTAATCGTTCTAGGATCTTTTATGCAAATGGAGGATTTTAACTCAAATAACATTTTGATCTTTTGTAGCCCCATTCAATTGCTTAACATATAAAAATATTTTTCTAAAAAATAAATGAAATTTGGGCAATGGTATTTACATTCACATCTTATATCTTCTTATAATTAGTTCTTTATTAAGCATAATTGAGATGAGGACAACTTATTCGACAAATGACAAGTAATCACAAAATTCATAAAGCTCGTGCATGTGTGCAATAAAGGAGATAAGTATTCTAACATGTTCATAATAGTTATTAAAGATCAATGTAATAATATCCACACCTTATTAAGAACACTATTGAAAAAAAGTCATGTCTTCAACACGTAGAAAAAATTAATGTGAATGAATGAAATGACGGGGTGATCCAAATATCTTAAATGTTCATCGGTATACGGTAAAAAAAAGACCAAACTCTTTTTGTCATTTTCAAAAATTTTATCAAAACAAAATCTGTCACTTTTTATTCTTTGTCAAACAAGTCGATTTTTTTTTTCTATTATTCAAACTTTATCAGAAAAATTAAAGTCCTTTTTGATTTTTCAAAAAATATATATTAAAAAGAAAACAACTAACTATACAATGATAATACAATCCAACAATAACAATATAAGATGTAAATATGATGAGCATCATATCCTAGATAAAGTACCCGAACTTAGTCAACAGTGCAAGTACCTAAATATTTCCTAAGATCCTTAAATCGAAGTTCATCTAAAGAGTGAATATATCATACCGACTAACTGACGCTCTGTACTGACAAAGTTCAATGGCACGACCAGCTCTTCAACTAGGTTGCATATAAAATGTTCACATGTCCTAATGTGATTTTTGTGTGGATGTTGGATCAAATTTTTAGATATATGGATTACACTAGTATTATCACATAAAATAGTCATCGTGACTTGTGAAATTCCATAATCTTCCAACATTTTCTTCATCCATAAGAGTTTCATGAAATAACTCACGACGAAAATATACTCAGCTTCCGCTATGGACAAAGATATGGAATTTTGCCTCTTGCTCAACCAAGAGACGAGAGCACTCCAAAAATAAAAACACCCACCGGAGGTGATCCTATAACCATCGACATACCCGACCTTATTAACCTTTTAATATGCAAAAAAATTGTCATTGGTATCGAAGGAATACCAAATACCGTAGCAAATAGTTCCATTCACATATTATATGATATGTTTAAATGAGAATATGTGTGGATCTTTCACGGATGTCTGTTATCGCACACAGATTCCAACACTAAAAGTAATATATGGAAAACTAGTGGTCAAGTAGAGGAGACTACCTATCATACTCCAATAAAGGGTTTGCTTTACGTCCTTACCTAAAGTGTCTTTCTTAATATTTATCGATGCACTTGTAGGGGTGCATGAGTTCTTAGCGGAGTCTAAATAAAACTTCTTTAATGGGTAGCTTTCATATTTGGATTGAGATATGAATATTACATCCTCAAGAGGGCGGAACTGGAGACCTAGGAAAAATGTAAGTTTACCAACCATGCTCATCTTAAACTCACTCTTCATCTCCTCCAAAAAGGTGTGAGCATGGTGGGATCACATGGATCCAAATACTTTGTCATTTACATAGACATGGGTAACAAAAATAGCTCCACTCTTTCTCCTCACAAATAACATCTTATCCACTCCCCCTCTCTTTAATCCATGAGCTAAGAGATAGGAAATAAACATATCTTACCAAGCATGGGTTGCTTCCTTCAAAGCATACAAGGCCTTCTTAAGATAATAGACGTGTCCCAGGTGCTTAGGTTATTCGAACCTTTTTGGTTGTTCCACGTAAAGCTCCTACAATAGAATGTTGTTCAGAAAGGCACTATTAACATCCATCTAATATAACTTAAAGTGCATATGCCATGATATGACGAGTAGTAAGTGGGCGGACTCAAGCCTAGTAATAAGAATGAATGTCTCGTCAAAGTCTACACCCTTGATCTGTGTGTAGCCTTGAGTGACCAACTTAGCCTTATTACGAAATATGGTACCATTCTCATCTATTTTATTCTTGTAAATCCACTTGGTACCTATCACATTAGTCTCTCTAGGTCAGGGTAATAACTCCCAAAGGGGTGAAACTGAAGCAACTCATCTTGCATAGCAAATATCCAATTATCAACCTTGAGTGCTTCTTTCATGTTCTTGGACTCGATAAACGAGGTGTAGAACATATAGGTATCCAAATTTTCTAGTTGATCAGGAGTCTTAATACCTAGTGTGGGATCGCCAAGTATAGCAGAAGGGTCATGACTCATAAATCCTAAGTTGGTGGTTCCCCTAAATCAGGAGTGGGCTCCATCATGGTAATATTAGGAAGGATGGGATCATCACCAAGGGTGAATCATCCTTACAGTGGGGGTTAGGAGCAATAAACTTCGGAGGCTTGTCATCTTTAATCGTTACATTTATAGACACCATAACCTTAGAGAATACAAGGTTAAACACCCTGTAAGCTCTATTTATCGATGAATATCCTAAAAATATCCCCTCATTGCTTCGGGAGTCGAACTTTCTGAGGTGATCTTTATCTCTCAAAATGCAGTTAGTACTCCTACGATGGGTTGGTCTTCTAACTTATCCACAGCTCATAAGGCTTGTGTAGCCTATGCGGATGAAGATATACCCTATTCATTGTATGTCATGCGATGCTCACCATTTTTGTCTTAAAATGTCACGTTTCTTCCTAGAAGCATGGATCTAGACATCTCTTGTATCATCTAGTTCTTTCGCTCAAAAATCATATTTTGTTGAGGAGTATGAATGGTCGAAAACTCATATTTGATGCCCAATTCATCTTAATAGCTATCGAGTTTCGCTTCTTTAAATTCAGTGTCATTGTCACTATGCATTCGATTAATAGTGGCACCATGTTGGTTCTATAGGAAACGATACTTGGTTGTTAAGAACTCAATCGTATTGTACTTTTCTCTAAGGAATCCTATGATATAATATCTAGAAAAGTCATTGACCATCACAAGAATGTATCTCTTACCATATAAGCTCTTCGAGCGAGTAGGTCCCATAAGATCCATGTGAATCAAAGCCAAAACATGGAGGTGGCAATGGTATTTAGCTGACTTCAAATTTGTCTTTTATATTGGCAAGGTCCACAAATCGATAAATTGTGTTTCCTAAGTGATGGTAAGACACAAACTAACTCATTTTCCATTAATGTCTTAAGGTCTCTAAAATTCATGTGACCTATTCGTTGGTGCCAAAGTTATATTTTGGAGACCGTGGCACTGTTGCACACAAAAGAGGACTTGGGAATAATCCTATAACAATTATCTTTGGTCCTTAAACCTAGTTGAAAAAGTTCCCCGGATTGATCATAAACGTTACATTCGGACATGTCAATCTTTACCGCAAAGTTTGTGTCGTACAATTGGGTTATACTAATCAAGTTCTCTTTCAACCCTTTCACGTACAATACATTATCTAGTTTAGGGAAATGGGTTATCTCAACACATCCATGTAATACCCCGAAATTCTGTTTAATTAGAAAAAATATATTTTATTTAAATTACGAGAGTAGAGTAATTTAATGCGATATAAGTCTTATTTAAATTACGTGAGTAGAGTAATTTAATGTGATATTATATTTAATTAGGAAAAATACATTTTATTTAAATTACGTGAGTAGAGTAATTCAATGCGATATAAGTCTTATTTAAATTACGTGAGTAGAGTAATTTAATGTGATAAAATAGGTTTTACTTAAATTATGTGAGAAGAGTAATTTAACGTAATATTATGTTAATAAAGATTAATACGATGATTAAAAATTTAATATATGTGAGTAGTAAATCTTGAATGTTGATATGTACGATCTAGTGATTTTATGAACGTACCTGAGTTATCTCAACCGAGTGTCACGCGTAGACAAAATTTGAAGATGAGATTTGAAAAATATTTTAAGAGACTCAAAAGATAATTTAGAGTCCACAGATGATTCCAAAAGGGTCGAATTAGTCAAAATAGTGTACCCGGGGGTATTAGTTGAGTGTCGGGTCATTTTCGGGCTAAACCGGGACCATTCAAGGGCGTTTTGGTCTCTTTACATTTATGGGCAAATAGACCTACGAATTTTGAAACCCTAAATCAGATTATAAGAGTTGAGGCTAGGGTTAGAAAGAAAGAAAATACACCATAGACATTAGAGAAGAGAGAGAAGCAAGTTCCTAAGGCAAAAGAAGGAAGGAGGGGAAATTCTAAGGAGATTTCACCACAATGTTGTTGGGAAGGAGGATTGAAGGATCAAAATCATCAACTAACAACAACAACCAAATATCAGACCCTACAAATCATATGGCAAGTTGTTATTTGCAAAATAAATTGAGTTATAATACCCATATTTAAGCTTTATGAAGAATATGATTTTTATGATATTTTTGGGAGTAAAACAATTAATTGTGATCCATGATTGGTAGGGATTGCATGTAGAACATTTTTGGACCTCCAAATATTCTGATATCATAGAAAATTAGAGGAATAAATCGAACTAAAAATATGGGATTATGATGAAAGATGTAAAGAATGTATTTTTAGGGTTCTTGAATATTATTAAGATTTTTAGTTAATTTGGCCAAGATTTATAATGATTTTGTTGTTTTAAATCGTTAGTGATCATCCCAAAACATGTAGTAATGACTAGAAATTGTCGGTTGCAAATATGGTGGATTATCATGGAAGATAGTGTGACACCCCACCTAATTAAATACCGGGTGATCACTCCTTTATTAAATTAGAATCAAGGTGAACAGTTGGTTCATTCTTAGCATCACTGTCGAAAAATAACTTTTTCAATTTAAACACCCTAAATAATTAAGCTAAGTGTCAAAACCATTTTTAGACATTACTCTCCAGATTTTAATTTATAAACCAAGATTTAAATCTTTACATTATTCATAATTAAAGAATCACACAACAACTATACTGGAACAAACCATCCAATAATTAAACATCCAACTAAATGAATCCAACATTTAATACTTAAATGAAAACATCCTGACAATAATAATCCCCAAAGAATAAAATACTGGAAATAAATGAATCACAATGTCTTCTAAATAACTGAATAATAAAAAGGACGACACATGCCCAACTGAATAAATAGTGCTAGAAGTGGAATCAAGAAATGAGGTCGTCTAAGCAAGAGGCCTGCAACTCCCACCTAATCTGCAACATGTTCCTTCTAAAGGATCCTATGCAAGACGCCCCTATGGATGGGAACCTGTAATAAATACATATATATACAAGAGAGAAAGGGAAATAGAAACGGGCCAATGCAACAACATATTAGCGCGGCACTCCCTTGAGAAATTCTCACCTCTCTTCTAATGTGCACACATATCGCACTAACCTTCCCAACGGTTTAACTTATCTTATGTTACTCGTAATATTTAAAACTGAACAATTTAATTTTTTAGGAGGATATTTTCATTTTATCACAAAGTTCTCATTTAAACCTTATTAGCTAGTAAAGTTTCACATTATACTTTTAAAATAAAGTATTTCCAAATTGAAGTCAACATTCATTTCTTACTTACCATAAACACAATAGGATGTTCCAAATTTCAGAAATTCATATATATTAAGTACTCGTATAATATATATATTCTAACAGCACCCCACATAAAAATTATGGTGCGGGCATACTCTGCTATCCAATCCCCGTATCAATCATACTAAGGGAAATATAAGTTCGGAAACACTCTCGAACTGTATTAATGCATACATAAACAATATTGAGGCGAAGCATAGTTTCCAAGTCCAAGAGGTGAGCACATACCCTCGCGTCTCATAATAACGTGACTATCGATTCAATAGCCTGTACCTAAGATTCCTATCTTCTAGGGTACCAGTCAATATCCCCCATGAAGGCCCATTCGAGATAAGACTGTCCCAGCGCGGTAACCTCAGGGATAGCAAGTAGCGCGGGCATTATTTTCACACGTATAGAATATATTCATACACACAGTCATATAAATATACTACTTTTATCATATCAATTTAGGTTCATCTCATAACCCATAATTACGACATTTATCCTTACTTTCCCATTATTAGTTATCACGTATAACGGCTCGTCTCTAACTTTAATTTGAGGGATTATTCCAACTTACTACGTAGCATTCATGGACTCTATCCTCCCAAGTGTAAAATTCAGTAATTATTCATCTATTTTCCACCGTAACTATCTTCGCGTCTCTCCCTTTAATACGTAATCCTATCGTCCCTTATATATGAACACCCTAAAAATGAAAATCTCGGCTTACATTAAAGGTCTCATAATTATTAATAAGTCCTACTGGTCCCCTTTATCTCTCAAAATATTTTAATAAGGATGTCCAAATATTCTTACTCATTGAATTTGAATTTAACTATTTACAAAGGGGAAATATGAGTATGCCAGAAGGGGTCGATCGATCGATGGCAGGGGCTCGATCGATCGAAGCTCTTGGCTCGATCGATCGATCAAGCAGGTATGACAAATTCTGCAGAAACCAGTTACGGGTTCTACCATCCAACCTCATCCAAATCCAAATTTTTCACACCCAAACGCCCAGAAATTAGTACTACTAAAAGTATAACCCCATATTATACAACTTCTACATCCAACATGCAAATTTTCATCAATAACTATGGATTAATACGCCAAAAACTCATATTAATCTCAAGAACCCTAGAATGTGTTTAACCTTGTTCTAATCAGTATTTTTCCAGAATTTCTTCTTCTAAAACATCATAAATTCGTGGTTCAATCTCTACATATGAAGGGGATTTCCAGATTTCCATTTATAACATTACTACATGCAATTTCCTATATCCAACTTGGGTTTTCTTCCATGAAACTCATCCTAATCAACCCTAGACTAACATGAGTGATGCATTAACGAAAATAAGAAAGATAATTACTTGCCTGGAATTTCAGAATTCTGATTTCTGGACAATTTTGGTGTGGTTGCGTTCCCCATCACGCGATCTACGCGTTGGTGGTGCAATCGGATAATGTTTTGGCCTTGGATTGCTTGGAAATCTTCCTCCTTCCCTCTCTTATGGCCGTTCTAAAGTTTTGAGTCTGATAACCCTAAAGGACAATTCTCAATGGCTGATATAGCCTAATAATTTTCGTGGGTTTAATTACCCAAAAATGTAAAATGTCCAAAATGCCCTCCCTGGGTGCTAAATAGGCCTAAAAATGCCCTGAGACCCAAACTAAACCCCCGAGTACAGTTTCCTGACTATATCGACCCTTCCGGACACGTTGGCACACTCAAAATGACCATACAGATAACTTAAAATTATTTCACTTTTATTGATCAACATTTATTCCCGACGCGACACAAGCGCGTCCCGACTTAATTTTCCAAAATTGTCATTCTATTCACTCGTGACATTTAATAGAACCAATATTATATATTACTTTGCTCATTAGTAATATTCAACAAGTTTTCCATAATTACTAACTCTTATCACTTTAATAATTATAACATAATTAAATTTCGGATTTATATTAAATTAATAACTCACATTAAATTCAATAAATCTCTAAATTTATAACGCATAAAAATATGGGGTATTACATACTTCCCCCCTAATAACGGAATTTTGTCCCGAAATTAGGAAACTAAGGCTAACCTGGTAGAACAATTATGGATATCTTTCCAGTACGCAAACTATCTACATAGTAGGGCATTTAAGCACTATAGTCCCCACCTCACAGCAAGCTTGATTAACATTCTTATTGGAGACACTTCACATGGTGCTCCTAACCAACAACATTCGCATAGGTCGCACCTATACATTATAAGTTTCCATTATCTTACTATCATTGGGAGGCCGCACCTCATTACATGGCATCTACTCGGATTTATCTATATACAAAACTCCCATTCTAAGAAAAACCATACAAACATCTGACTACTCTTGTTCGGCTAAAACAGTCGTGAAATTTCACCATAGTCATCGGATTATTCTCGACCGATCCAAAATTCTGAGTATCCACTCACCTTTAAATATACGAAAGGAGAACATTCGAGGTTCTTCCACACCAAAATCTTAATAAGCACCTCATACGCGATTAACAGGTACGAGTGCCTTTTTAGAGAACTCCTAAAAGCACCGTACTAAGATCCAAAATTTCCTTCACATGGTTCCACTAATTTCTAATCACCGTGCGCCTATTCCCTGGCTAGGGGTGATACATCCTTCTCGGAACGAAACCCTATCTCCGCTGGTTCTTGAAATCCCATATTAAAGGTGGGATTCACAAATCTCATCCCAATTCAGGAATTAATACCGCGCCAGACCATGCACTGGCGCGATCCTTCCTTTCAAAGTAAGTCTGGAGCGCACTAGTTAACATTGCCTTGATCTTGTTTTGAGGGTGGTAACCCATCCAAGAACTTTATCGACTTTATCGACATCTTCCCATTTTAGGAATTGTCGATAAACAAAAAAATTCTCTAGTTGCTATCCTCTTCCAACCGAACCCTACCTATGGGCGGTGCATGTAGGGACAACTTACTACGTCCCGCTAAACATCAATCTTTCCTTGAAATGTCTCACATTATGTGACACGTAGCATTCCCTTTCCTCCCTTGGTGTATGCCGAATGTTCCGACCCGTGCTCTTTTTCCTCCATGAAGCGCACTTCTGAATCCTTTACACCATACTAACATCATCACTCTTTGCATGCGCAAGTTCGTGTAACAACCCTCAATTTTAGGAGGCTCATTTTATATTAATTTACCGCATAAGGTAATTATATAAAATATTGGTACTGGGGTAAATATTAATTTTAGAAGTTAATATTTACTGGGATGTTGTATATTTATCGTATATGTAGGTAAATATCCTAATGTAGTGTGATTTATAGTGTCATATATATTAAATGGAACGATAGTTTACATGATAATGGAACTCGAAATAATTTATAAAATTTCCATATGCCAGTTTAGAGGGTGTAGTTAGTCTCGGAATGTTCGAGACAGTCAAAATAAGTGCCATATTGTATTTTTGGGTTTCGGGCACTTTTACCTGGTTTTAGCTTAAACGCGTATTTGTGAGTCATTTTAATGTGGTATTAACCACTTAAGTTGGAGACTTTAGACTTAAGTCCTGAATTTTAGTCTTGCCCCTTATTTATTTTTTCTCATTTGTGTCTTACCAATCAAGAAAGTTAGAGAGAGAAAGAGAAATGGAGAAAAAGAAGAAAATAGAGAGATTTGAAGATGGAGGATTTGGGATTGCTTTTTCTCCAAATAAATCTGAGACATCAACCCTAAGGCAAGTTTTCTACTTGCTAATATATGTTTTAAGATGAATAAATTGTGTGATATTTATGTATATATATATATATTTGGAGATCAAAAATGGAAATTT
This sequence comes from Sambucus nigra, assembly GCA_949130495.1. Lineage (NCBI taxonomy): Eukaryota > Viridiplantae > Streptophyta > Magnoliopsida > Dipsacales > Adoxaceae > Sambucus > Sambucus nigra. Next base: position 430,833,387 of record OX422220.1, on the reverse strand, counting down.
TGGTATTTAAACCTAGATTTGGTTTTGATGACAAAATGGTGAGTTGTAATGGTAATAAATCATGTAGAATAATCTTTGGGTACATAAAGGTTGTTGGTTGGGTTCAAAATAAAAGAGATTTGGGATTTGGGAAAAGTTAAATTTTCACTTGGATTAAATTTTGGAAGAAGGAATAACCCTAGGTATGCTACGACCGGTCGACCGCGGTCTTAGGACCGGTCGACCGGGCCTTTGCGGGAGGGCTTACTGCTTCCCTACAAAGGCAAAAAATTTGAGCGCGGTCGACCGCGGTTCCCTGATCGGTCGACCGGCGCATCTATTCTGAGCTTTCTGTTTTTCTTTGTAGGCAAAATCTGGAGACGCGATCGACCGCGGTCTCAGGACCGATCGACCGGTCCCCTGTTTTTCACCCTAAAATCTTAATTTGTTTCCTCGATTTATTTTCTTCAATAGGGACTAGGAACCTTCGTGAATGAAGTAAATTTAGAGTTTTAGAGTCCTAGACGAATTAGTTATCCACCCTACATTAGAAATAGGATAGGTGGGAACTTTTTCGGTGATATGTCAATTGAAGTTAGGGCATTCTTTCTTCTAGTTGATTACTATTAAACTAAGGGTTGCAGTTTTATGTTCGGGAGACCTTAGAAGATCCATTTAGCTGCGTTAGTCTTGATGGTTTGTAATAACTTCACAAGTAAATCTTGGGAGAATAAGTCGATAGTTCATTTATTCATCGAGGTTGTAATATCGTTATGATATACGTATGGCTCCGGATAATAAGTTATATTATTTACAAAAAGTAAATGATACTGGTTTCGGATAAAATGAAATATACATATGGAATTGGTAATGATGGCGGTAAATGATAATTTACTTAATAATAAAACTAGTAAATGATAATTTACTTGATTTTGAAAATGATAAATAAAATGGTTTAAACACAACTCTCTAAATGACATCATAAGGGAAGTTCGCGCATGAGGTGATGCCCTCTGGCAAATTAACGCAGGGTGGATATAGTCCATAGGCCATGTGAGCGTTTATTGTTGTATATTTTTCTGCGATGGGTGGGAGATTCTGGGTGTGGTCTTGACTATCCCGCAGGCACATGGCCGCTTCCCGACGTCTTGCGTTACAGGTGCCCAAGTTGTCTTAATGATAGGTCCTGGAAGATGATGGTCATTTAGGGGCGCGCACAGTGGGGAAACCCGGACGGGCGGTCTTAGAATTGTTATATGTATATAAATATAACTATTCATAATCAAATGGGACTTGATGTATGAGTTATGCCATAAAGAGCATGATGAAGTGCCACAAAGAGCACATATAAATGCCACAAAGAGCATTTGAAAATGATTATTTCCTGATAAGGAAAAGAATTTTTACAAAAGGTAAAATTTAGATAAAATTTTCCATAAAGAGCAAAAGATTGTGATTATATATATACTTCATGTTAAGGAAAAGATATATGAGATAATTGGTACATACGATGAAGATTTTAGTTTAATGTTACTTTTTTTATAGTTCCTGCTTAGCTTATGTTTTATATTGTGTAGGCAGCTTCTTGTTTCTCTTTATTCATGATTTATTATTCATAACTGTCATACTCTTTATTCATCTGGTAATCATATAGAATCGGGCCCTGACCCGTTTACAATTCTTGTTGCATATGCATATTGTCTCCGCTCAGGTACTCTGCCTCAAGGATGCCTGATTTTAATTCTTATTCCGATGTCCTCGTCGAGCCATGATTTATTGCGGGTATTACGGGATACATTTGGTATAGACATTTTCATTTTTGTATTCTAGCTATGATCGGGTCTCTTTACTCGGGAGAGAGGCCCAAGCTTTTGTAAATGTCTAATGAAATGTATTGTATAAATTAATGAGTTTGTTTAAATGCTATTATAAGGTTTGGTGACCGGTAACATATTCTGTCTTTTTATTGTATTCTTGTTGTATTATTTATACATGTCTTGGGGTTTCCCCTATCTTTTCAGGATTTGGGTTGTTTAAATTCTTTATTTAACTTTAAAACAAAATTTTGGCAACCCGTTTTCTGAAATTTTGGGTGGTTATCCTGGATAGTCTATATTTTTATTTTGATGCTGAGAATGATTCCATCCGAGACTCCTGTTATATTGGAGTATTGGGCTGGCCACACCTTATTTTGGTGAGCGGGTTGTCACAGATGGTATCAGAGCGTCAGGTTCTAGAGTCCTTAGGAATCTGTGTGGACGCCTTAAGTTTTTAGCGTTGCTTTTGATTGACATAGAGCCTTAGGATTAAGATCGTTGAATTCTCTTGTGAGATCTCGCTCTTCTGCCATGGTAGAACTTATAGAATCTTTTGCGCATTCGTGTGAGATTCGTAGGTCGATTGAAGGATACCCGAGAAGGTTGTTAGGAGGGTGTCATGAGAAGGGTTTTTAAGAACTGTAACTTGTGGTCAGAGATGAGGACTGCTTGGGAGGTCGCTCCCTTTTTGTAGCATTTTCTTGTCTTGCTACTATGGCTACTAATTTTAGTTGTTGTAGTTTTCTCAAGTACCGCGAGAAGTATAAACTAGTACTAAGATTGAGAATTCAACCGATGTTAAATTGAAGTGCAGAAGTGCCCTGAAGTAGAATGGAGGAAAATCCTTCACCCGTAGGAGTAGTGCTGAGATGGTAAAAATGTGGTCACCATATTCATGGGTGCCGAAAGTTTGGCCCATAGAGAAGCCCGGTGGATACTTACAATGGCGAGTTTCTCTGGGATAACTGGACTAAGGAGAAGGTGGATTCTCGAATGTTCACAAAATGTTCGATTAAAGACCGATGGTGAATAAGGTGTTGTATGGTTAGGGAGACGAGATCGTGCACCATGAAACGATAGGCTCCAGAATAGGTGTCGCTAACACTTCTGATGGGGCAGTGATCATGAAACCGCATCGGTGGACATCCGCCTGGGAAGGTTTCATTGAACTGAGGAAGAGGAGGCCGAGAGCGTGTTCTCTTTTATTGAGAAAGTAAAAGGAACTACGTGGGCTATAGTGACGTGGAAGAACCACGCATTTTCATTACGCTGAATGGAGAACAAGGGCAAAAATAAAGTTCCTAGTTAGGGAGTTGATGGAAGTAATGGTGGTTTGTATAAGTCTCGAATATGGAGTCTGAGAACCATTAGTATTGACCCGGAGTGCTTGGCAAACAGTTGGTGGAAATTCCACCTTATAAGTGGGTGGTGTATTCCTTAGGATAAGATATCGTAGTATTGCGTTTAATGTAGATTCGGGTGTGTATATTGAGCTTGTAGTAGTATTTACGCTATTATAGAAAGGTTATGATATGACTTCCGTGGTACGGGAGTTCTATCTTTTCTTCACTCGTTATGAAGCGAGTGTTGATATTTTAAATGTATATGTGTCATATGTGTTACTTGGTTTGAGTGTTTTATTGCTTGTTTGCATTATATATGGATGTTATGACTTATCTCCACGACCAACAAGGTTAAGTAGTAATGCATAGGAGGGGTTCCTTGTTTGGATTCCGCTTTTGCGGGACATTCCACGCATGAACCTTAACGACGTTGGGAGTGGAGAGATGTTATTTTTTTCCTTTCTCTTATTTTATGTATAATATGCGGGTAAAGATACTTTGGTTGGTTTTGGATGATAGCAAGCAAATAAAATTGTAAGGCTATGTTACTTCTAGTTCAAAATGGAACTAGTTGTTCTATGATTTCTTTCCTGAATATAGGTCGAGACTTTATAGAGGTGGATCGAGGTAGGTAGGAGATTTTATTAATCGTTTAGTTACCTTGTGTGAGTGTTTGATTATTTGTTTGTTTTGTTTATGCATGTTATGCTTATCTCCATGATCAACTAGTTAAGTAGGCATGTGTCGGAGGGGTTCCTTGTTTGGATTTCGCTTCGGTGAGACACTCTGCCGCATGAACACTTAACGATGTTGCGATTGGAGAGACGCTATCCTTTTCTTTCTATTTTACTTTACTTATTTTTTTGTTAGAAGTGGGATTGGGAGGATTAGCCGAGAATCACGTAGAAGAGTGATTAAGGGCTATTATAGTGCAAGATAGAAGAACTATATGTAGTTCTCTCCTCTGATCGATGTGAGGGAGACTGAGATATGAAGTCGAATTGAGACTTCAGGATTGTGCCTTGATAAGAAGGCCATGTTATATAAGGGGATATGTATTTGAAAGACTTCACAGAAAGTGAATGTCTAGTCAGTTAAAAGTCTTTAATGATACTATGGTAAGACGTAGAAGTAGAATTTTGTTGAAATAATTGCAAGTTAAAATTTATCGATCCCGATTATGTGTTTTAGACCGTCACGTCTCAATGACCGACGATGCGAGGTAGTAGTGTAACGGGAGGGTTCCTTATTTGGATTTCACTTCGGGGAGACGTCCCACGACGAAATCGAACGAATGTCGAAAGTTGAGATAGGTTTTGGACACGAGGGATATACTTAGTATTATATATATATATATATACGACATAGATAGGATACATATAGACCGACCTTAGATTTATTAGGACTTTAGGGCCATTAGGGCATGTGATGTTGATTTAGGAAGATTATAGGGAGTTGACCAAGAATAGGTCGTGGGTTAACCCTAAGGAGGACTAGATCCCTAGGAACGAGAAGTGTTGAATCTCGAGAAATTTCGAAGGTTAGGCCGATGGAGGTGAGACCTCTCCTAGTTAAATTGTTACATTGGTAACCTAAATTTTGGGGAGTTAAATGGATGAATTGACTTTCACTCCCGAGTTCTTGGGGCTAAGCTCGAGGGTGAATATAATGAATAAGTCTCTGCCAGGAGCGGGAAGTAATAATACTGGAGCATGGACCCGTTGTCTATGCGTCTCGCAAGATTAAACTTCTGAGAATTATTATCCCACGCTTGAATTAAAATTCATTGCGGTGGAAGTCGCCTTAAAGAAATGGAGGCACTACTTCCTGGGAAGAAATTTAGTCTTTCTTGTAAGCAACAAGTGGTTGCAGTATGTCGGGGGAGAAAATTTAGTTAGTGCTTGGAGTTCGTGAAGAACTATCGTTTGGATTTTCTCATTCGCTAAGGAAATGTGACTGGGGTAATGGATGTGTCGAGTAAGAAACCCGTCAGAGATATTGGTGTTGGCATGGAAAACCAAATGAAGCGAGTACGAATCGGAAGACTTTATAGCGAGAGCAATTCCGATCTGTGATTGACCATTTAACCTACTCGTGCGAAGAAGAGTATCGGTGGAATAAAGAGGGGTATATTCATAGATGGTTGCATTGAAGTGCTGAGACCGTTACGTTCATTATGTTATTTGAGAAAAATTATTGACCGTACGACCAGACTGTTACATTTCCATCCATTGTGGATGGACTACATGTAGAAGAGTACGCCCCATTCTCGATGGAGAAATGGTAGAACTGTGGGATATGCCTATTAAAACGGGGTGGACTGAGACTATATATACGTGTCGGGGATTTGGTAAAAGTTTCCGTGAAGAAATGGGAACCATATGGAAATGGTGTATATCTTGCCACCCTAAAGTGGATGGGTGTATGAGAGGAAACTGACTTAGGACCGGAAATCATATCTCGAGCGGGAACCTTCGAATGCATGGAAGATGGGAGCAGTAAGTATATGGATTGTGATTTTTGTACAACCATTAGACTATTGAATGGCCTTATGGATCATTTCCTAAGGCTTGGCTCGTGAGTGGTCTAGTGTGTGGGGTTGAGTAATCCGCATACTCGTTGGATGGAACCAACGGGTAATATGTTCCTTAGACTTGGAGTGGTCTCGTGACACTTCTCTAAAGGTTTGGTACATATATCCCCGGGGAGGGGGGGGGGGAGTAAGGCGGTTTATACCGAGTTGTGTTGGGTATTTTCCTTCCGTTTTAAGAAGGTAGAATCAATAGTTAGTGAGGAACGCTTCGTGCTATGCTAGTGCACAAATGTTGTAGGCTGAGATCGATTAAGTCGACCTTAGTCCGGGTCCATTTAGGACGTAGCGATAACGAGGGGTTTGTGTACGATGGTAGAATCCTAGTTTAGAGTAGTATACCCTTTATGAGATTTGGGTATGCCCGAATTTTGGGGGCAAAATTCCCTCATAAGGGGGGGGAGAATGTAACAACCCTCAATTTTAGGAGGCTCATTTTATATTAATTTACCGCGTAAGGTAATTATAAAAAATGTTGGTACTGGGGTAAATATTAATTTTAGAAGTTAATATTTACTGGGATGTTGTATATTTACTGTATATGTAGGTAAATCTCCTAATGTGGTGTGATTTATAGTGTCATATATATTAAATGGCACGATAGTTTACATGATATTGGAACTCGAAATAATTTATAAAATTTCCGGATGCCAGTTTAGAGGGTGTAGTTAGTCTCGGAATGTTCGAGACAGTCAAAATAAGTGCCATATTGTATTTTTGGGTTTCGGGAACTTTTACCTGGTTTTAGCTTAAACGCGTATTTGTGAGTCATTTTAATGTGGTATTAACCACTTAAGTTGGAGACTTTAGACTTAAGTCCCGAATTTTAGTCTTACCCCTTATTTCTTTTTCTCATTTGTGTCTTACCAATCAAGAAAGTTAGAGAGAGAAAGAGAAATGGAGAAAAAGAAGAAAAGAGAGAGATTTGAAGATGGAGGATTTGGGATTGCTTTTTCTCCAAATTAATTTGAGACATCAACCCTAAGGCAAGTTTTCTACTTGCTAATATATGTTTTAAGATGAATAAATTGTGTGATATTTATGTATATATATATATTTGGATATCAAAAATAGAAATTTTGGTATTTAAACCTAGATTTGGTTTTGATGATAAAATGGTGAGTTGTAATGGTAATAAATCATGTAGAATAATCTTTGGGTACATAAAGGTTGTTGGTTGGGTTCAAAATAAAAGATATTTGGGATTTGGGAAAAGTGAAATTTTCACTTGGATTAAATTTTGGAAGAAGGAATAACCCTAGGTCTGCTACGACCGGTCGACCGGGCCTTTGCGGGAGGGCTTACTGCTTCCCTACAAAGGCATAAAATTTGAGCGTGGTCGACCGCGGTTCCCTGACCGGTCGACCGGCCCATCTATTCTGAGCTTTATGTTTTTCTTTGTAGGTAAAATCTGGAGACGCGGTCGACCGCGATCTCAGGACCGGTCGACCGGTCCCCTATTTTTCACCCTAAAATCTTAATTTTTTTCCTAGATTTATTTTCTTCAATAGGGACTAGGAACCTTCTTGAATGAAGTAATTTAGAGTTTTAGAGTCCTAGATGAATTAGTTATCCACCCTACATTAGAAATAGGATAGGTGGGAACTTTTTCGGGGATATGCCAACTGAAGTTAGGGCATTCTTTCTTCTAGTTGATTACTATTAAACTAAGGGTTGTAGTTTTATGTTCGGGAGACCTTAGAAGATCCATTTAGCTGCGTTAGTCTTGATGGTTTGTAATAACTTCACAAGTAAATCTTGGGAGAATAAGTCGATAGTTCATTTATTCATCGAGGTTGTAATATCGTTATGATATACGTATGGCTCCGGATAATAAGTTATATTATTTACAAAAAGTAAATGATATTGGTTTCGGATAAAATGAAACATACATATGGAATTGGTAATGATGGCGGTAAATGATAATTTACTTAATAATAAAACTAGTAAATGATAATTTACTTGATTTTGAAAATGATAAATAAAATGGTTTAAACACACCTCTCTAAATGACATCATAAGGGAAGTTCGCGCATGAGGTGATGCCCTCTGGCAAATTAACGTAGGGTGGATATAGTCCATAGGCCATGTGAGCGTTTATTGTTGTATATTTTTCTGCGATGGGTGGGAGATTCTGGGTGTGGTCTTGACTATCCCGCAGGCACATGGCCGCTTCCCGACGTCTTGCGTTACAGGTGCCCAAGTTGTCTTAATGATAGGTCCTGGAAGATGATGGTCATTTAGGGGCGCGAACAGTGGGGAAACCCGGACGGGCGGTCTTAGAATTGTTATATGTATATAAATATAACTATTCATAATCAAATGGGACTTGATGTATGAGTTATGCCATAAAGAGCATGATGAAGTGCCACAAAGAGCACATATAAATGCCACAAAGAGCATTTGAAAATGATTATTTCCTGATAAGGAAAAGAATTTTTACAAAAGGTAAAATTTAGATAAAATTTTCCATAAAGAGCGAAAGATTGTGATTATATATATACTTCCTGTTAAGGAAAAGATATATGAGATAATTGGTACATACGATGAAGATTTTAGTTTAATGTTACTTCTTTTATAGTTCTTTCTTAGCTTATGTTTTATATTGTGTAGGCAGCTTCTTGTTTCTCTTTCTTCATGATTTATTATTCATAACTGTCATACTCTTTATTCATCTGGTAATCATATAGAACCGGGCCCTGACCCGTTTACATTTCTTGTTGCATATGCATCTTGTCTCCGCTCAGGTACTCTGCCGCAAGGATGCCTGATTTTAATTGTTATTCCGATGTCCTCGTCGAGCCGTGATTCATTGCGGGTATTATGGGATACATTTGGTATAGACATTTTCATTTTTGTATTCTAGCTATGATAGGTTCTCTTTACTCGGGCGAGAGGACCAAGCTTTTGTAAATGTCTAATGAAATGTATTGTATAAATTAATGAGTTTGTTTAAATGCTGTTATAAATTTTGGTGATCGGTAACATATTCGGTCTTTTTATTGTATTATTGTTGTATTATTTATACATGTCTTGGGGTTTACCCTATCTTTTCAGGATTTGAGTTGTTTAAATTCTTTATTTAACTTTAAAACAAAATAATTGCAACCCGTTTTCTGAAATTTTGGGTGGTTATCCTGGATACTCTATATTTTTATTTTGATGCTGAGAATGATTCCATCCGAGAATCCTGTTATATTGGAGTATTGGGCTGGCCACCCCTTATTTTGGTGAGCGGGTTGTCACAGTTCGCTCTCATACTTGACTAATAACTACTCCGCTCCGAGGGTTCTTCATAATAATTAAATTTCTACTCTATTCAAGGGATACCCTTTCTTAAATGGCTTCCCACAGCCTTCCCTTCAAATTAGGTTGTGCTATTATAATTGCACACTTACGTATGGATTATCGCCCCTCATGTGATGCTTAATCCACTCTATCACTTCCACTTCGTTCTGTTAGCCCCACAAACACATTTTCCACACATCCATTACCACGTCCCTTCATTTCGGACGAGTTTTAACATCAGTTAACTAGGATGTCTACACACCTTATAAACCATGCATACTAGCGTAAACATCACATATGCTTTTCACCTAATAACTAATTCTTTGTTTTTCTTAGTGTTCGCAACATGATTACAACAGTTGGGTACTCTTAATCACCCTAAAAATCCGAAATTTTAAATCCTCCTTATCATCATTCCACCCCTCAACTCATAAGGATAAAACAAAACTTTCAATGCTTTGATATCACACAATCCGGCTCCAGTGGTTTTAAACCAAAATTCCACTTCCAACTTACATATGTATTTACTTGATCTTATTTCGACCGGGGTGCCGAACTCCTGGAATAGTGACCAAACGTTTCCCTATTTCCAACCTTACGCTAAGTTTCATGCGTGGGATGTCTCGTAAAGCGAAATCCAAATAAGGAACCCTCCCTATACACTACTACCTAGCATTGTCGATTATCGAAAGCCGTTGGGTCCTCCGTCCATAGCATTTACCCCTTCACTCTGTTTTTTGACAGAAAAGTTACATTTCCTCCCGTAATTACACTTAACAAAGAACATCTCACCAATTGCACTATCGTTCAGAATTGGGTGTTGTAAATTGCGTTCCATGAATCTCGAATGCATAAAATCGGAATTCTTGAAATCCCTTTCCCTAATAATAGGGGTATAACTCTTAATTCTCACATCTCTAGAGGATAGATATAACAATTCACTCTTCCTATTACCAAGTCCTGAGTGCTCAACATAATACTAAGTTGAATCTTTTCGCTCAACAGTAAACCTAATACATACCAAATCATAATGATAAAGTCTATATATACATTGGCATCGAATATCTCGAGCCCACTATTCCCTCCGAAGTCATTAGGATAGATAATATAAGTGCGAGTCCAACCTTCTTGCAGGTGAAGTCTCGCCAGAACAAAGATATGCTGCACTAATGCAACCACTCCGGTAGCCTTGCAATAAATTCCCACTATCGTACTAACCATTTCTATAACATTTTAACAAAGATAATATCATACTCGCGTATCGCATCACTACAACGAGTAACCTCAGTAAGGTACATAACACTGTTTATATACTCATTCATCCTCCGCGGATAGCACTAAAGAGAAATAAAAATCCCGCTACACTAGGGATAAGTATTCACATAATAAGAACGTTTATAATTTTATGCATTAAACTCGACTCAGATGCAAATCTAACAGTGAACAAAATATAGTGACTCGTTCGTGTCACATAAACATGCCTCATCCTCTGAGGATACAACTTATACTTGCACATTGTCAATCGTCTTGACTGCACAAATGGTCTTCGGACGTAACACGTCTACTAAAACCAAACAAAACTACTTTAATCGTTGTCGTTTACTAAGTAACATACTCTTATCCCCTCTACTCGCTTTCACAAAATACCTCGATACTTAATTTACTTAACACCTGAATTACATTCAGAAACTCACAAATGACTGGAATCGAATCCAGGAGGATCACAATATCCTTAGAGGTATCCTACTATATATAAAAATATAGGCGAAAGATCCCCCTTCTGGGAGAGGCATCGCCACTCAAACATTTCTTACCCCGAAATGGCAAGAACAATACTCTCACCAAAGCAATCTATCATGGATCTATAAGCTGCGAGCCAATACCTACCGATAATAACGTCGTGCTCATGAATATCTAAGACTAACAAATCTACTGGTAATACTAAGCTACCAATCTCTACCCCCACACCCCGTCATATAAAGAAAATGAGTGAACCATTTCCCAGTGGTGAGTCTACACACGTCATAGTGCTCTCTGTTATGAAAATTAGTCCTAAGGCCTTCGCAAAATGAGTAGCTATAAAATAGTGTGTTGCCCCAGTATCAAACAAAACTTGACCCATAGTATCATGGATAGAAAACATACCCTCAATCGCGAGTGGTACTTGCGGAGCTGCTGCCTAGGGGACGTCATAGACACGTTTGTACTGTAGCTGTCTCTGCTGAACTGAGGCTGTTGGAAAGGGTGGTGGAGCTGGATTCTGTGGTTTATTATTAGCACCTTCCTGCCATGGGGCCCTATTCTTCTCTGGGCAATCCTGCCGCCTATGGCCATTTCTGCCACATTGGAAGCACCTCCCTCGAAACTGCTTCACTTCACTATGTTGTTGACTAGTCTCTCTTTTTCCCTGGTCTTACTGGCCTTGATGGGAAATTTGCAGAAAAACTATGTCAGGGTGAGGGCAATTCCTCCACTTGTGACCCGGCTGTACACATTTATAACAGAGTCCTGAAAGTTCTCTCTGGTTGGGTTAAAGTTCCTTTCCAGACTGATCCGGACAAGTTCCACGTTCATGACCGTCCATTCCACATTTAAAACACCTCTTCGTGACTTCACTCGGTCCCCCGGCGTTGTTGAGCCTGACGCTTTTGGGTTTCCCTACACAATTTGTTATCTTTGTGGCTTTTACAGTCTTGAAGAGATTATTGTTGCGATTTTTGCATCTTCACACACTTGTTATTTCCAGTCATTACAGACTGACTATACTCTCTAGATATTTTGTCCCCCATAAGCTGTGTGCTGCGTTCTTGATACTGTAAGACTGCAGTGGTAACTGCCTGTGCCAAAATACCTGCTAACTCAGCGGTTGATATTCTCTCTGGAGATACCTGAGGTGTAAGTCGATCTTGCTCGTTGACTCCCCTAACCGCTTTAGTTAGTTCTTCTTGACGATCCATCTGAAAATTTAAATAAATTTGGATGAGTTCATCATTCGCATAAACGAATCGCATAAGCACGAATTCCCAATGTATAGAGATAAACACAACATTCCTAGTAGTAGGGCTCTATATCAAAAATGCTAAGCTGAAAGCGGAATAAGCTGTACAGATCCTAAGGACACTAGAACCTGATGCTCTGATACCACCTTTGACACCCCGCCTAATTAAATACCGAGTGATCACTACTTTATTAAATTAAAATCAAGGTTAATAGTTGGTTCATTCTTAGCATCACTGTCGAAAAATAACTTTTCCAATTTAAACACCCCAAATAATTAAGCTAAGTGTCAAAACCATTTTTAGACATTACTCTCCAGATTTTATTCTATAAACCAAGATTTAAATCTTTACATTATTCATAATTAAAGAATCACACAACAACTATACGAGAACAAACCATCCAATAATTAAACATCCAACTAAATGAATCCAACATTTAATACTTAAATGAAAACATCCTGACAATAATAATTCCCAAAGAATAAAATACTAGAAATAAATGAATCACAATGTCTGTTAAATAACTGAATAATAAAAAGGGCGACACATGCCCAACTGAATAAATAGTGCTAGAAGTGGAATCAAGAAATGAGGTCGTCTAAGCAAGAGGCTTGCAACTCCCACCTAAGATGCAGCACGTTCCTTCCAAAGGATCCTATGAAAGACGCCCCTGTGGCTGGGCACCTATAATAGATACATATATATACAAGAGAGAAAGGGAAATAGAAACGGGTCAGAGCCTGATTGTAGAAATGATTTAAAAAAAATTTATCAAGTTTTTAAAATGTTTACAGGCCAATGCAACAACATATTAACGCGACACTCCCTTGAGAAATTCTCACCTCTCTTCTAATGTGCACACCTATCGCACTAACCCTCCCAACGGTTTAATTTATCTTAGGTTACTCGTAAGATTTAAAACTGAACAATTAAATTGTTTAAGAGGATAATTTCATTTTATCACAAAGTTCTCATTTAAACCTTATTTGCTACTAAAGTTTCACATTATACTTTTCAAATCAAGTATTTCCAAATTGAAGTCATCAATAATTTCTTACCTACCATAAACACATTAGGAAGTTCCGAATTTCAGAAATTCATATATATTAAGTACTCGTATAATATATATATTCTAACAGCACCCAACATAAAAATTATGGTGCGAGCATACTCTGCTATCCAATCCCCATATTAATCGTACTTAGGGAAATACAAGTTCGGAATCACTCTCGAACTGTATTAATGCATACACAAACAATATTGAGGCAAAGCATAGTTTCCAAGTCCAAGAGGTCAGCACATACCCTCGCATATCTTTGGACCGTGACTATCGATTCGATAGCCTGTACCTAGGATTCCTATCTTCTAGGGTACGATTCAATATCCCCCATGAAGGCCCATTCGAGATAAGACTGTCCCAGCGCGGTAACCTCAGGGATAGCAAGTAGCGCGGGCATGATTTTCACACGTATATAATATATTCATACACACAGTCATATAAATATACTACTTTTATCATATCAATTTAGGTTCATCTCATAACCCATAATTACGAAATTTATCCTTATTTTCCCATTATTAGTTATCACGTATAACGGTTCGTCTCTAACTTTAATTTGAGGGATTATTCCAACTTACTACGTAACATTCATGGACTCTATCCTCCCAAGTGTAAAATTCAATAATTATTCATCTATTTTCCACCGTAAGTATCTTACGCGTCTCTCCCTTTAATACGTAATCCTATCGTCCCTTATATATAAACACCCTAAAAAAGCAAATCTCGGCTTACATTAAAGGTCTCATAATTATTAATAAGTCCTACTGGTCCTCTTTATCTCTCAAAATATTTTAATAAGGATGTCCAAATATTCTTACTCATTTAACTTAAATTTAACTATTTACAAAGGGGAAATATGAGTCTTCCAGAAGGGGTCGATCGATCGATGGTAGGGGCTCGATCAATCGAACCTTCAATCGATCGAAGCTCTTGGCTCGATCGATCGATAAAGCAGGTATGACAAATTCTGCAGGAAACCAGTTACGGGTTCTACCATCCAACCTCATCCAAATCCAGATTTTTCACACCCAAGCGCCCAGAAATTAGTACTACAAATAGTATAACCCCATATTATACAACTTCTACGTCCAACATGCAAATTTTCATCAATAACTATGGATTAATTGGCCAAAAACTCATATTAATCTCAAGAACCCTAGAATTTCTTTAACCTTGTTCTAATCAGTATTTTTCCAGAATTTCTTCTTCAAAAACATCATAAATTCGTGGTTCAATCTCTACATATGAAGGGGATTTCCAAGATTCCATTTATAACATCACTACATGCAATTTCCTATCTCCAACTTGGGTTTTCTTCCATGAAACTCATCCTAATCAACCCTAGACTAACATGAGTGATGCATTAACGAAAATAAGCAAGATAAATACTTGCCTGGAATTTCAGAATTCTGATTTTTGGAAAATTTTGGTGTGGTTGCGTTCCCCGTCGTACGATCTACGCGTTGGTGGTGGTGGCGGTGCAATCGGATAACGTTTTGGCCTTGGATTTCTTGGACAGCTTCCTCCTTCCTTCTCTTATGGTCGTTCTAAAGTTTTAAGTCTGATAACCCTAAAGGACAATTCTCAATGGCTGATATAGCCTAATAATTTTCGTGGGTTTAATTACCCAAAAATGCAAAATGTCCAAAATGCCCTCCCGGGGTGCTAAATAGGCCTAAAAATGCCCCGAGAGCCTAACTAAACCCCCGAGTACACTTTTCGGACTATCTCGACCCTTTCAGACACGTTGGCACACTCAAAATTACAATACAGATAACTTAAAAATATTTCACTTTTATTTATCAACATTTTTTCCCGACGCGACACAGGCGTGTCCCGACTTAATTTTCCAAAATTGTCATTCTATTCACTCGTGACATTTAATAGAAACAATATTATATATTACTTTTCTCATTAGTAATATTTAACAAGTTTTCCATAATTACTAACTCTTATCACGTTAATAATTATAACATAATTAAATTCTGGATTTATATTAAATTAATAACTCACATTAAATTTAATAAATCCCCAAATTTATAAAGGATAAAAATATGGGGTATTACAGATAGTTAGATAAAAATGGTGAAACCCGTATGAAGAAGATGAACTGGGTCTGTCACTGCTTGATCGATCGATCGACCCTTAAATGTCGATCGATCGAGCAGTCGATCCATCGACCTCATCCCATCGATCGATCGACCCTACCTCGATCTTAGAAAATTCGGTGAAAATTTCCTTTGAGCTACCGTTCCTTGATGGGAACCTTAGTGATGATATTTTACCTATGAGGAGACTTCATAAATACCAGTAGGTGTACCATTAGATTTCTTCATAAATGATTGAGCGAAAATTTTTGGAGAAATGAACCGACGGGAGAACGATTCATAGCCGTATGTTGGAATTGTGAGGATTTAGCTACGGAAAGAGTGAGAGTAAATTCCGAAATAATACCAGTAGGTTAAAGTTAACTTAACTACTGAATTAAGGGAGGTGTAACTAGGGCCATTAGAGTCGCGTGAATACTCGAATAAATGCAATAGTGAAATAAACTGTAAATTAATGAGTACGGTGGATATAAGTAAAATATATTACATACGTGCATGATTTGATGGGTCGGGTGTGTACCTACTAAATTATATAAAAGTTTGGGTTAAGAGAATTTTACCTAAATTAATTATGTTAGGGTCGATGAGACATTCCGAACTAACATAAAATTATTATATGTTTGGGGTCGATGAGAAATGCCGAACCAAACCTTGAACTAGTGTCGTGATGAAAGAGTCCCGAACTAGAATATGTGTATATATATATATTTTTAAAAATAATTGGGGTCGATGGATAATTCCGAACCAACTCTCACTTGGGGTCGATGAATCATTCCGAACCAAGAGTCCTTTATGTGTAGTAAAAGGATATGTTGTGATAACTAATATTCAATACATGATTGTGTGATAAAATGTATTCTATGTGCATAATCTACAAACTGAGAATAGTAGATAATGAGATGAATTGTAGAGATCTTAGTAATAATTTGTAGCGTGATGTAATTATTACAAGAATAAGGATAACAAGCAGTAAATAATTTACCTACGCTTATGGGTAATATAACTAGGTGAACTAAGTATCCTCGTTATACATGCGCTATAGAAGAGAGGTGAGGAAGTTCAAGGGAGTGTACGAATCTTTAATATGTGTAATCAATAACTCAATTGTTATAACTTCTTGCAAAATACTTTCAAAATGTTTTGAGTACTAACTCTTGCTATGTAAAAAATTTAAAACCTTTTAGGTTCCCAGCCACAGGGACACCCATCATGATTTCATTCCAAGAATTTGGGAGCTGTAGCACATGTGAATGTTGCAGGGATTGTTTAGATGCTTCCTCCTTTTCAGTTCTAGTGTAGGATCTCAATCTTAGTATTCTTAGTTGGGACATGTTGTCCTATCTTTACTCTTACAGTTATTCTGATTCTGAATTTTGAATTGTCTGTTATTGGCCGTGATTTTCGGCATGACTTTATCTGCATACAGTTATTTACGTAAACTATTTTATTACTAGACTTGTAATGTGCTTGTATGGATTATTTGTTTTGCTTAAAAAGATAAAATTTGGCAATCGCTCAATTTCACTTAGGTGGTTAGTAACTTAAAAAGTTTTTGACAGTGATGCTAAGAATGAACCATTTAAGAAACCTGTTTAAATTACATTAAGGCTTGATCACCCAAGGTTTTATTGGGCGGGGTGTCACAATCCACACTGTAAAATACTGGACCTGCTCCTATCTCCAAAAGTGACTTTACCTTCCATGCGATCCTTAAGGCGGGTAAAAAATGAAATATCATCAGTCATGTACTTAGATCATTTACTATCAAAATACTATTGGGAAATATTTTGAACCTTGACAGAAATATGCACTACAACGGCTTTGATATCTTGCTTAGGTACCAAAATGGAGGTAACATTTTATTTGCCCTTATTGTTATTGACTCTATTTTGAGTGTTGGAAGCATTCTCTAATGGCAAAGACATATGTTAAAATTCTTCCATTAATCTTTGTGTAGTCGTGAGTAGGAACTCAGCATGCTCTTTAAGACTAGAAAATTTACTAGAGCGGTGCATGGGAGTATGTGTATGCCTAGTACCACCTAACTTGTAGAAAAAGTCTCTAAGGTGAGCTCTCCTTTTGTAAAAAAGTGAAAGCATAGACTTTTTTAGGTCTTCCTTGGCTTGGTTTCTTAATTTGAACTCTCTTTTGTGGTTAAGGTTGAGTCCCATAAGGATTAACCACAAATTTTATAACTAGTTCCGGTGTGGCATGAGAAGTGGATCGTTATAACCTATTATCTCCTCTCATCAAAATCTAACACGGGGCAAGGATTATCTTTCCTAACTTCTTCAATGTATCCTCTATTGTAACCTTGACCTCTCGGGCATGCTCGAGATCTTTTTTGAGTTGTGATATAGGGACTTCAAGTTTTTCATGAGTCTCCATAAATGCTTGCAGATCTCTCGTAAGACTAGCCACCTTGTTGTTCAAGTCACCATTTTTTCTTTCAACTAAAATAACTCTTTCTCCTAAAGCTTATCTCATTGAGGACTCACTCTCTATCGCCTCTCTTAATTCCTTATCTGAGGCAAAAAATATAATCACTAAACCTTCATTTTGTTTCGTCATTTAAAATAAATTTTAATAAAGATCTTTGTAGGCGCATTGAAGGTCACTTTCGCTCTCACTTAAAACATTCTCTCCCTCACTCTCGTCGGAATTACTAGAATCATTATTGAGGTGTTCATGTTTAGTATCTTACTCACTGACATGAGGTGCACGAGATGTACTAACATGACTAATCATGAATGCGGTGAGGTTACATCCATGCAGTGATTCATCCCCTGAACTCACCGACTCGACCTCCCTATCGATAAGCATGCCATTTAAGGCAACTTTTCCTTTTCCTTATCTCTTTAACCTTATTGGACAGTTATGAACTTTGTGACCCTTTCCCCTATACTCATATCATCTCTACTCGTATTTCATTGGGAAATCTTTCTTTTCTTTTTCATAATTTTTCTTACCTGATTTTTATTTTATAGCTTTCTCAAAACTTTCTTACGTTTCGAAGTATATTTCTTTTTAAATTTCATAAAATTTTTGAATTTTTTTGCAAAAAAGGATAAATCATCCAAGTCAAAATTGTACTCGAAGTCAATGGACTCTTCTTCTTTCCTTTTAGATTGAACTTTTAGTATAATTCCCATTTCCTTAAATTTAACAGTTTTGGTAAACATATCTATCTCATACGTTTAAGGGTCTCCTAAGAGTACTTCAAACCTAAGAGTATCTCGTATCCCTGTAATACCCCATATTTTTGGCAATATTTATTTTGGGATTAATTGATTAAATGAGAATTAATTGGGAATTAATCCGGGTAAAATACTAGCGAGATGTGAGTTGGTATTTGACTATATTGAGTATATATGAAGTTATATGAATGTTGAATTATGAAATTGTCGTGAGATTGATATACGGCAATTTGGTCATTTTATTGGGACGCGTGTGACAGTCGCGTCAGAATATAATTATTTTATTTAAAAAAGTGAATTTAAATTCTATTAACCTTATGGTCATTTTGAGTGCGCCAACGCGTCCGGAAGGGCCGAGATAGTCAGAAAACACTAGCCGGGGGTTTAGTTTGGGTCTCGGGGTATTTTTAGGCCATACCGGCATCTTATAAGGGTAGTTTGGTCATATTGTATTTTTGGGAATTAATAATGACGAAAATTAGGAGTCTTTATCTGATTGGGAATAGACCGAGTAAACCCACTAACCAACCTTTAATGACCCAGTAAGCTACGGGGGTTATTAGATTAGGTTTCCAAAACTTTCCCAAAGAAAACCCTAGCCACCATAGGCACCTTTGGAGAAGAAAGCTTGTAGAGAGGGAATTCTGCAGAGAGAGAGAGATAACTTCAGCAAATCAACATCAAAATCAGAGATAAACTCAAGGCAAGTGATTTAATTTCGTTTAATTTCAGAGAATGCTTTTCCATGCGTAGGAATTTAATAAAGATTGAATTGTTCTTGGAGTGTTATGAAAACCCATGTATTTTGGAACTTAGAACTTGAAATCTTGAAGAGAAATTGCATGTAGAATGGTAGGTAGATGATTATTCTGATGATATTATATATTGGATGAAATTAAAACGGATTTAATTGGGTAAATTCATGATTATAAATTCTAGGGTTTATATTCTTGAAAATTTGGGGAAAAGTGTAGAGACTTGAGGATTTAATGATGTTTAGGAGGAATTGATTTCTTAAAATATGTTAGTATGTGACCTAGGTACGTTTAGGGATGATTAGAGACCTTAAACAATCGTTGGCTTGATGTTTAGATGAGTTTTGAAGAGATACAAATGGTGAAAAACGAAACTAGGGAAATCTGGGCTCGAAACTGGTCGTTCGTTAGAAGACCTCCCCAGGTCGTTCGAACGAGCTCGTTCGAATGAGCTTCTAACGATTTGACCAGTCGCTTCTAACGAGGGGCTGTTTCATTCGATAATCTCATTCGAACGAAATCTCGTTAGATAGCCCAGTTCGTTCGAACGAACTCTCGTTCGAACAGCCTCATTCGAACGAGACTTCTAACGAGCTGGCAGTTTATGCCTTTTTGGCCTGTTTTGATTTTTGGAGTTCCGTAAACTTGTTCGAGGATAGAGATAACATTCCTTTGTTGGTGTATTAGTATACTTGGGACATTTGGGATATAATGAGGAGTAAATTATATAAGTGTGAATCGAATCAAATAGACATTTGAGTCGAGACATGAGTGCCTACTACGACGTGAGAATAAATTATGGCGCGTATAAATATGGACCGGGATTATATAAGTTGTATATATATTAAGTTGGTACGAGAATGCGATAAGTACTACAATTAAACTACGGTGATTACTAAGATGTGTGCTTACTTAGTATTGGTATATGATTTGTATGTATGACATACCTACCATACTTGCTATCACGGGAGGTTTGCGTTCGCTTAGGGCCCTCTAATCCTTGTGTTGCCCGGATTTAGACTGGTTACCTCGATGAACATAGGTCAGAGAAGGACTTATTGGGATGTTAATAAGTCTGCTGATCGTGGGAGCGTAGGTATGTGCGTAACCCATGTGATGTGACTGTGTTCGCCTCCATTATTTGTGATGTTGTTATCTGTGAACTATTCCTGAGAGATTCGAAATATGTGATCCTTATGTACGTGATGTACCGGGATGGATAGCAAAGTACGTGTGCACCGCAGCTTAGTCTCGGGGTGCTTATATTGTATATTTATGTTTGTGGAAAATATACGCTTAATAAACTAGGAACTTTCATATGGTATTGTGTGTATATATATGGAATAACAAAAAGGGATGATCTATAATGAGTTGTATTACTTTTACGTGAGAACCTGAATTTACGTTAAGCCCCTATTTAATTGCGAGCATTATAATGTTAATGGGAACCGAGTAATAAGGGTAGAACCTATGACAGTCTAGCTAGATATGATGTCACTTAGCTAGTGGTTAGATGGGTACTTACGTTAGGAGTGCACAGTTAGACGAGAGGTGAGAATTCAATGTGAGTGCACGTCCTAACATGTACTTTGCATTTAATGTTTTAAATGTTTTTAAAGCACTTGCAGGTTTTTAAAATATCTCCACATTCGGGCTCTGACCCGTTTTCTTTCAAATCTATTTTTCCTTGTAAAACCATTTTAGGTGCCCAGCCACAAGGACACCATGCATAGGATACTCATTCAGGTGACGAGCTGTAGCTGTTTGTGGAAGCTACAGGGATTTGCTTTTAGACGCTTCTACCATTTGGATTCCTGATTCAGTATTTATCAGTTGTAGGGCATGTTGCCCATTTCTATTAGAGATATCTTTCCATTTCAGTTTTTCAGACTTTGTCATGTTTTGATTCTGTATTCAGTTTAGTTATTTCAGTTTGTGGTATTGTAGTGAGGAGTTTTCCTCCAGACTTTATTTACATTATGTGATGGTTATTCTATTTACTTCGTTATAGTGAATGGTGTTATTATTCTTCATTACACTTGTTGCATGTTAATCAGACTTTAATTAAAATTTGACAACTTACTTTTTAAATACTAGGTGGTTAGTAATCATTAAAATGTTTTCGACAGTGATGCTATTAACTGGACCAACTTGGCATTTTGAATTAATTTAATAAAGGAGTAGGTACCCGGTATTTAATTAGTCGGGGTGTCACAGGTGGTATCAGAGCATCAGGTTCTAGTGTCCTTTAGGATCTGTACGGCTATTATGTTTCCGCTAAGTTTCTTTGATATAGAGCCCTATATTTTAGGACTGTTGTACTCTTTTTGTGTATGCTTCGTTCTTCAGCTATTTTAAGTTTATAAACAGTGAACTTATAAACTTTATTCTTATTTCAGATGCCTCCACGACATGCACGACGAGTTCCCAGGGATGCAACGCCCGAACCCCTGCCCGCTCCAGTTCAGGGCATGATGAACGCCGCTGAGGTTGCAGCCATTGTAGCCCAAGCGATAAATGCCGCAATTGCCGTAGTTCAGCAGGCACCACCTCAGGCGCCGGTTGCCGAGCCAGTACAGGCAAATGCATTCCCGTCTGCTTGGGAACGTGTACGTGACACTTTTCAGAAAGCGCATCCGCCAGAGTTTGCATGTAGCTCAGATGTGGTAGTCTCGAGCCAGTGGAGGAAAGATATACAGAGGCACTTGAGGATGTATGAGTGCACGAAAGTTCAGAAGCAGGTGCTAGCTACTTTCAAGCTAGTTGGATCTGCACTACAGTGGTGGGAGTCTATTACCACCGTGGAGGAGAGGGATACTCTCACTATTCAGGACATCTGGGTGCGGTTTGACCGCAAGTACTTTTCGTCCACTGTTCATACGGAAATGAGGAGGAAACTGATGAATCTGAAGCAAGAGGGTAAGACCGTGGCCGAGTATGAGGCCGATTTCACGAATCTGTTGAATATCGTTCCGGATGAGATACCAACAGAGAAGAAGAAGATTGAGAAATTCACCGACGGGTTGACATGGAGGATCCGTCAGCATCTGTTAGGGAACCTTTCGTTGGCCACTTATTCTGATGTGGTTAACACTGCTTTGTTACACTGCCAGGATCACCGCTTTCTTATGACTGAGGCAAGAGATCGGGAGAGTCTAGCCATCAGGGCAGGACTGGAGGACATGGTGCCGGTGGGGCACAATCTGTTCAGGGGCAGAGACAGGGTGAGCAGGGTTCCCAGCAGTGGGATCAGAAGAGGTTCAGATCAGGGAATTACAGGCACGAACAAGGAGGTTTCCGTCAGGGCCATCAGGGTCCAAACGGCCATCAGGGCCAACAGGGGCAGAATGGGCAGCAGTTTCAGCAGGGCCAACAGGGCCAAGGGAGGAACGGTAACGGCCACCAAGGCCGGGGACCACAGGGGCAGAGAGGAGGGAACTTCCCAGGGAAGTGTTTGTTTTTGGAAAGACGGGCCATAAACGACAGGATTGTCCTGATAGGGGCAGGGCCCCACAGCAGCAGCAGCAAGGTGCTCGCCAGGATCCGCAGAGGCCTATGTTTCCCGCCGCTCTCCCCGCACCGCCACAGATGGCAGCATTGCCACCCATTCCAGCAGTCCCAGTTCAGCAGGGGCAGGTACAATCTGGACGTGTCTACAACGTCCACCAGGCAGTAGTTCCACAGGCATCGCCCGCGATTGAGGGTACGTTTCCTATTCATGGCACTATGGGTCGGGTATTATTTGATACGGGGGCTACACATTGTTTTATAGCTACACATTTCGCGAAAGCCTTAGGATAGTTAGCAACGGCAGAGAGCACAGTGACGTGTGTCGACTCACCATTAGGGAGTGGGTCACTTATATTCTTTATATGCCGGGGAGTGGGGGTAGAGATTGGTAGTCTGGTATTACCTGCAGATATGTTGGTATTAGATATGCATGTTCACGATGTGATTATCGGTATGGATTGTCTCGCTGATTATAGAGCCATGATTGATTGCTTCGGTGGGAGCATTGTTTTTGCCATTCCGGGGCAAGAGATGTTTGTAGTGGCGATGCCTCGCCCAGAGGGAGGCTCAACCGCTCATTTGTATTACCTAGAGGAGGATACCTCTAAGGAGGTTGTGATTCCTTTAGATTCGATTCCAGTCGTCAGGGAGTATTCGGATGTGTTTTAGGAGATACCAGGCCTACCCCCCAGTCGAGAGATAGACTTTGTTATAGACCTATTGCCAGATATGAGGCCTATAGCACGTGCACCGTACCGTATGGCCCCAGCTGAGATGAGGGAGTTACGGGATCAGATTGAACAATTGTTGGGTCAGGGGTTTATACGGAGGAGTACTTCACCGTGGGGTGCCCCTGTGTTGTTCGTAAAGAAGAGAGATGGTTCACTGAGATTGTGTGTGGACTACCGAGAGTTGAATAAGATCACGATACAGAATAAGTATCCGTTACCTCGAATCGATGACTTATTCGACCAGTTGAGAGGAGCTTATTTCTTCTCGAAGATTGATTTGAGATCGGGATACCATCAGTTGCGTATCAGGTAGGAGGATGTCTCGACGACTGCGTTCTTGTCGAGATATGGTTCTTACGAGTTTCGGGTTATGCCTTTTGGTTTGACCAACGCTCCAGCAGTGTTTATGGACTTGATGAACAGAGTGTTCAGGGATTTCCTAGATCAGTTTGTCATTGTCTTCATTGATGATATTCTGGTTTACTCCCAGACAGAGGAGGAGAACGCCTAGCATTTGAGGCAAGTTTTGCAGACACCCGTCAGAACGAGTTGTATGCAAAATATGAGAAATGCGGGTTTTGGCTGAAGGAGGTCCAGTTTTTAGGACACATTATTTCCGACCGGGGGATATCTATAGATCCGGGGAAGGTATCCGCGATGAGGGAATGGGGACAGCCCACGACACCGATTGAGATTCGTAGTTTCTTGGGCCTAGCAGGATACTACAGGAGGTTTATTCGGGGTTTCTCGAAGATAGCGGGTCCTTTGACACATCTGACTCGTAAGGGTGTGCCATTCATCTGGAGTGATGCCTGTCAGTTGGAATTCGATGAATTGAAGGATAAATTGACCTCAGCACCTGTGTTAGCATTACCGAGACTGGGAGTTAAGTATTTGGTTTACACCGATGCGTCTTTGCAAGGACTTGGAGGTGTATTGCAGCAGGAGAGACGGGCCATAGCTTATGCTTCCCGTAAGCTTAAGCCTCACGAGAAGAATTACCCCACCCATGATTTGGAGTTGGCGGCAGTGGTATTTGCCCTACGGATTTGGAGGCACTATCTTTTGGGGGAGAAGTTCCAACTGTTCACGGACCACAAGTCCCTACAATACCTGTTCACGCAGAAAGAGTTGAATATGCGACAGCGTAGGTGGCTTGAGTTTGTGAAAGACTACCAGTTCGATATCCAATATCACCCAAGTAAGGCTAACGTGGTAGCAGACGCGTTGAGCCGTAGGCCAGCAGATGAGGTGGCAGAGGTGTGGAAGGCAAAGTGGAAGGAGTTGGGACACCAGGATGCAGTGGCCCGATCTTTCATGTTTGTGAT
Organism: Sambucus nigra; assembly: GCA_949130495.1. Classification (NCBI taxonomy): domain Eukaryota; kingdom Viridiplantae; phylum Streptophyta; class Magnoliopsida; order Dipsacales; family Adoxaceae; genus Sambucus; species Sambucus nigra. The sequence continues at coordinate 430,808,682 of OX422220.1, read as the reverse complement.
GACCGTTACACCACAGATTATCACGAAGGTAGTACGGGCACAGGCTAATGACTCGTTCTCTCAGGAGCAGATAGTTCGATTACTAGCAGAGGGAGCCGAGTCCTATACCGTCAGCTCAGACGGGGGATTACGCTTCAATGGGAGATTGGTGGTTCCGGAAGGGGAGAAATTGCGACACGAGGTGATGGCAGAGTCGCACGGCTCACGGTTCGCGGTATATCCCGGAGGGGACAAAATGTACCAAGACATGAGACGACAGTATTGGTGGAGCGGTATGAAGAGAGATATTGCTGAGTTTGTTTCGAAATGCGCCACTTGCCAGCTAGTAAAAGTGGATCATCAGAGACCGACAGGACTTCTACAGCCGTTGGAGGTCCCGGTGTGGATGTGGGAGAGCATATCCATGGATTTTATCACGGGATTTCCTAGGTCGCAGAGGGGTCACGACTCCGTTTGGGTAATTATGGACAGGTTGTCCAAAGTTGCTCACTTTTTACCCGTAAGGACTGACTACCCTACGGGACAGTATGCCCAGCTCTTCATTTCAGAGGTTGTGAGACTTCACGGTGTGCCCCTAAATATCGTGTCTGACAGAGACAAGATATTTTTTTTGCGGTTTTGGGAGAGTTTCAAGGAGGCCATGGGCACGGAATTGCGGTTGAGTACGGCTTATCATCCGCAGACCAATGGGCAGACAGAGTGCACAAATCAGATGTTGGAGGACATGCTGCGCATGTGCATTATTGACTTTGGGGGTGGATGGGAGCAGTACCTTCCACTGGTGGAGTTTGCTTACAACAACTCCTATCAGTTCACTATTGGCATGGCTCTGTTTGAGGCATTGTACGGTAGGCCTTGTCGTTCCCCAGCATGTTGGTTAGAGGTGGGGGACAACAAACTACTTGGGCCGGAAGTGATTCAGGATACTTCGACAAGGATTGAGTTGATTCGGAGTCGCATTCGGGTAGCTCAAGACCAGCAGAAGAGTTATGCTGATGCGAAGAGGTTTTTCAGGGAGTTCCAAGTGGGGGACCAGGTTTTGCTCAGAGTATCTCCTATGAAGGGGATTATGCGTTTCGGGAAGAAGGGGAAGTTAGCACCGAGGTATGTGGGGTCGTTCCCTATTATTGAGCGGATTGGACCAGTTGCGTATAGACTCGGATTACCGGAGAATTTACATCGGATTCACGATGTGTTTCATATTTCCTCGCTAAGGAAATATCTCAGAGATGATTTGGCTCATTATCACATCGCTTTGGAGGAGATTGATCTACAGCCTGATATCTCCTACGAGGAGGGGGCGATTGCTATTTTGGACCGAAGTGAGAGGAAACTGCGGTCAAAGATAGTTCCGTTAGTGCGTGTTCAGTGGTGACATCACAATGTCGAGGAGTCCACATGGGAGCGCGAGGATGAGATGCGCGAACGTTATCCAGAGTTGTTTTTAGCAGGTACTTTCTAGTTCCGAATTTCGGGACGAAATTCAGTTATTAGGGGGGGAAGTATGTAATACCCCGTATTTTTGGCAATATTTATTTTGGGATTAATTGATTAAATGAGAATTAATTGGGAATTAATCCGGGTAAAATACTAGCGAGATGTGAGTTGGTATTTGACTATATTGAGTATATATGATGTTATATGAATGTTGAATTATGAAATTGTCGTGAGATTGATATACGGCAATTTGGTCATTTTATTGGGACGCGTGTGACAGTGGCATCAGAATATAATTATTTTATTTATAAAAGTGAATTTAAATTCTATTAACCGTATGGTCATTTTGAGTGCGCCAACGCGTCCGGAAGGGTCGAGATAGGCAGAAAACACTAGCCGGGGGTTTAGTTTGGGTCCCGGGGTATTTTTAGGCCATACCGGCATCTTATAAGGGTAGTTTGGTAATATTGTATTTTTGGGAATTAATAATGACGAAAATTAGGAGTCTTTATCTGATTGGGAATAGACCCACTAAACCCACTAACTAACCCTTAATGACCCAGTAAGCTACGGGGGTTATTAGATTAGGTTTCCGAAACTTTCCTAAAGAAAACCCTAGCCACCATAGCCACCTTTGGAGAAGAAAGCTTGTAGAGAGGGAATTCTGCAGAGAGAGAGATATAACTTCAGCAAATCAACATCAAAATCAGAGATAAACTCAAGGCAAGTGATTTAATTTCGTTTAATTTCAGAGAATGCTTTTCCATGCGTAGGAATTTAATAAAGATTGAATTGTTCTTGGAGTGTTATGAAAACCCATGTATTTTGGAACTTAGAACTTGAAATCTTGAAGAGAAATTGCATGTAGAATGGTAGGTAGATGATTATTCTGATGATATTAGATATTGGATGAAATTAAAACGGATTTAATTGGGTAAATTCATGATTATAAATTCTAGGGTTTATATTCTTGAAAATTTGGGGAAAAGTGTAGAGATTTGAGGATTTAATGATGTTTAGGAGGAATTGATTTCTTAAAATATGTTAGTATGTGACCTAGGTACGTTTAGTGATGATTAGAGACCTTAAACAATCGTTGGCTTGATGTTTAGATGAGTTTTGAAGAGATAAAAATGGTGAAAAACGAAACTAGGGAAATCTGGGCTCGAAACTGGTCGTTCATTAGAAGACCTCCCCAGGTCATTCGAACGAGTTGACCAGTCGCTTCTAACGAGGGGCAGTTTCGTTCGATAATCTCGTTCGAACGAGATCTCGTTAAATAGCCCAGTTCGTTCGAACGAACTCTCGTTCGAACAGCCTCGTTCGAACAGCCTCGTTCGAACGAGACTTCTAACGAGCTGGCAGTTTAGGCTTTTTTGGCCTGTTTTGATTTTTGGAGTTCCGTAAACTTGTTCGAGGATAGAGATAACATTGCTTTGTTGGTGTATTAGTATACTTGGGACATTTGGGATATAATGAGGAGTAAATTATATAAGTGTGAATCGAATCAAATAGACATTTGAGTCGAGACATGAGTGCCTACTACGACGTGAGAATAAATTATGGCGCGTATAAATATGGACCAGGATTATATAAGTTGTATATATATTAAGATGGTACGATAATGTGATAAGTACTACAATTAAAGTACGGTGATTACTAAGATGTGTGCTTACTTTGTATTGGTATATGATTTGTATGTATGACATACCTACCATACTTGCTATCACGGGAGGTTTGCGTTCGCTTAGGGCCCTCTAATCCTTGTGTTGCCCGGATTTAGACTGGTTACCTCGATGAACATAGGTCAGAGAAGGACTTATTGGGATGTTAATAAGTCTGCTGATCGTGGGAGCGCAGGTATGTGCGTGACCCATGTGATGTGACTATGTTCGCCTCCATTATTAATGATGTTGTTATCTGTGAACTATTCCTGAGAGATTCGGAATATGTGATCCTTATGTACGTGATGTACCGGGATGGATAGCAGAGTATGTGTGCATCGCAGCTTAGTCTCGGGGTGCTTATATTGTATATTTATGTTTGTGGAAAATATACGCTTAATAAACTGGGAACTTTCATATGGTATTGTGTGTATAACTATGGAATAACAAAAAGGGATGATCTATAATGAGTTGTATTACTTTTACGTGAGAACCTGAATTTACGTTAAGCCCCTATTTAATTGCGAGCGTTATAATGTTAATGGGAACCGAGTAATAAGGGTAGAACCTATGACCGTCTAGCTAGATATGATGTCACTTAGCTAGTGGTTAGATGGGTACTTACGTTAGGAGTGCACAGTTAGACGAGAGGTGAGAATTCAATGTGAGTGCACGTCCTAACATGTACTATGCATTTAATATTTTAAATGTTTTTAAAGAACTTGCATGTTTTTAAAATATCTCCACATTCGGGCTCTGGCCCGTTTTCTTTCAAATCTATTTTTCCTTGTAAAACCATTTTAGGTGCCCAGCCACAAGGACACCATGCATAGGATACTCATTCAGGTGACGAGCTGTAGCTGTTTGTGGAAGCTACAGGGATTTGCTTTTAGACGCTTCTACCATTTGGATTCCTGATTCAGTATTTATCAGTTGTAGGACATGTTGCCCATTTCTATTAGAGACATCTTTCCATTTCACTTTTTCAGACTTTGTCATGTTTTAATTCTGTATTCAGTTTAGTTATTTCAGTTTGTGGTATTGTAGTGAGGAGTTTTCCTCCAGACTTTATTTACATTATGTGATGGTTATTCTATTTACTTCATTATGGTGAATGGTGTTATTATTCTTCATTACACTTGCTGCATGTTAATCAGACTTTAATTAAAATTTGACAACTTACTTTTTAAATATTAGGTGGTTAGTAATCATTAAAATGTTTTCGACAGTGATGCTATTAACTGGACCAACTTGGCATTTTGAATTAATTTAATAAAGGAGTAGCTACCCGGTATTTAATTAGTCGGGGTGTCACAATCCCTAACGAATTTAGCATGGTAACCTTAGGAATAAACTGGGCCGAAAGAGATCCCAAAATTTTCTTAACTACAAGCGTCTTAGGGATTATATCACCTAAACTGAAACTTGACTTTAATACATCAAACAGACGAGCGTAAAACTCATTAAAGCATTTAGGCTCAAGTATATTGATAGTTTCAAACTGTGTCATGATATTTTGTAGCTTAGATGCTTTAACAACATTCGTTCCCTCGTGAGTGAGTTATAAGGCATGCCAAGCTTTTTTAGACATGGTGCACATCATAATGCGGTGGAACTCATCATTGGTGACGGGTCTAGAGATGAAACTCAGATCACGCGAGTCAAAATTTCTCCACTTAAAGTCGTCCCCTGTCCTTCTAGAGATAGGTTTTGATGCACAACATTGTCATTAGTCATTGTGGTTGGTGTCCACCATCGTTCAAAAAGCAACCAGACACGTTCATCAATAGATTTAAGGTTGACCTCATCTTCACTTTCTAATATGCATAGATTGAACCATAAAAAATAGGAATTCGATTGTATAGATTATCCATTAAATCCTAAATTTTAAAGATAAAAAAATTTCAAAAAAATTGATATCAATTTTTTTACCAATAGGATCACACGATAAATGAGTGCGACCTGCCCAGATACCAATTTGAGAATGCAAGGGACTCATTAGACAGATTTGTAAAATTAAGTGCCACGCACACAATTCATTTGTTTATCAATTTTCCCTTCAATTAATTAAGGTGTGCATAAGATATGATTTCAAGTTTTAATTTCCAAGAGAAACATGCAAATAAACGGGCTATGAGGAAAAATCCCTAAAAGGGGCAAAACCTTTTACTTCAGCACTATTGAGAGTTTTGAACAACAGTCGAATTAAAAAGACTTAGATGCACTAAATGAGATGCGCAAAGTTTTCAAAATGTCAATAGGCACGACTCATCTCTATAGCCGTCCGTAGGTAGCGGTCTACCCTCGGTATGTACCGATCAACCTCATCTTATTATTCAACAATGAAACCCGATTTGAAAACTAGCAGTAGAGAAATATCTCTACAAAGGTAATTCAACAAGATTCCTTCTTGTGACATAATAAATTGATCTTGAATAATTCCAGGGGGTTTGGAATGTTTATGAAGGTATTTGATCACAAAAGGAGAACTCAAAAGGGTGTTTATGAAGGTATTTGATCATAAAAGGAGAACTCCAAGGGGTTTGTATACTTTCATTCGAACGATAATAAAACTCATTTGAACGAGGTGTTATTTTTCTAACTATTTTTTATATAAAAATTTCAATCTCCTTTAAATAAAAAATAACCTCTTAAAAAGATTTAAACCATAGAAATTAAAAAAAAACATTTTACCAATAATGATCACAATCTTATTCCATGCATGTTGAGATGAATTAATATTCCTATCTTTAACAGTCTTCAACATTGTCTTCGAGTCTAAAGAAGTTGTGTAGTTTCCATGGTTGTGTAACAGGATACGCTAAACTATATAAAATAAAAATACGAGCAATTATAAAACTTGCTCTTACATGATTGATAATATTCCTTCCTTTGTTTGTCTGGGTAGCTCGATTGAAGAAGAAAGTTCCCTCCCTTCCCCATATCAACAGGTAAGAGCTACAAAAAGTTTAGAAATTGAGGGAACAATTAGTTCTAGGTGGTGACTATCCTTAATCTGCCTCTTACTCAAATATAATAACTCTACTGGTAGCTTCATAGCTCATCCAATAGAAAACATTCCTAATCTTCCATCTCCTTCACCAAGTGAGGAAGCCTTAAATTATTTTTCCTTTAAATATTTAGACGTTGAGTCCATACCCATTCAGGAAGAGATTTCAACGTCTCCCAGTAAGATAATATTTCCGATGAAGGATGATGATGTTGGTGCCTCATCCCCCAAAACCAAGTCCTGAAAAAGGATTGAGTAAGAAGGCACTTTGGCCACTGAATCGAACTTATCAGTTTGAGAGATAAATAAAAAGGACAAGGCCCACATGCCTCCTCAACCCTATAATAAGGGTGATGCCTCCTCCTCCGTGAGATCTTCATAGGTGATTTTAGTGTCTAAGAATCCTCCCTTGACCCATAGTTTATTGAAGGGAGTTGTGTTCGCCACTAATTATGAGCAGGTCAAATAGCTTTCTTATGAGAAGATGGCATCCTATGCTGTTCTGGAATTCTTTTTTGTAAGCTAAGAGTTCCTTTTTTCATTCTACTCTAATGTGGTTGAATACATTTTTGGTGTTACTAATATCTCCTTTGTTTGTTTGTGTGTAGTTTGTGAAATATATTATTTTTATTTTGGGTACTCGACTAGATGAGTCCAATATTAACAATGAGCTAGATGAGGCTTTGAAAAAGTCTAAAAAATCCTTGTCCTCTGCCAAGAAGGCTTATTGTGATGATACAAAGTCTACCAGTGACATTATTGTAATACCCCGCACTTTTATGGATATTTAAATTACATAAATGGGTGTGTTTTGGAGATTTGAGGAATTTCTGTGAATAATAATAATTTTTGGAGTTTATGAGTGTTGGATTATTTTCGATGCGTGTTACATTTACTTTTCAGATTAACTTAATAAGTCGGAATATTTTAATTACATGTCGCAGTTGGGTAAAGCGACAAAGGAAAATATTTTAATTAGAAAACTCGTATTGAGATGTGTTGAGTTTAATTAGTGAATTTTAGTTAAGTGACTCGGTTGGAGATTTCGAGTGTGCGGTTGGGTTCAGAATGGCCGAGATAGTCAAAATAGAGTATTCGGGCGTAGTGTTTAGGTCCCGAGGATTTTTGGACCAGTAGGGACTCGTAATTGAGTAATGGAGTCATTTTTGGGTTTATAAGGGACAAACCCTTATTTTTCTCTTTATAAGGCATAAGAGAGAAAGAAAAAGATAAATAAAGAGAGAAAAGGAAGAAAAGAGAGAAATAAGGGAAAAAGGAAGGACAAAAGGTATTTTGGCCAAACTCTGTGGGATTTGACTTGAGGTCATCGGAGTTTATCCTCTAGGCAAGTGTTTACTTGCTTTATTTAATTTAGCGTATACATCTCATATCATAGTTGGTAAATTATATAATTTTGAGTTAGAACCCTTAAAATAAATTTGGGAAAATTTGAGTATATGTATTTTAAACTCTAAATGATTTCTAGTGTTAAAACCATGTTAATGGAGTGTAAAATTGAATTGAAATGGCAGAAATGTCAAAATTAGGGTTTTAAACGTTTTAAGGTTTAAACCTGAGAGAAATGGTTTAATACCACAAATAAATTTATGTGTTAGTTATCAATCAGTGTTAGGATGATTATAGAGTTGTTGATTGAGATGAGAAACCATTAAAATGGAGGTTGGGTTAAAATTTGCGTATTTTGGAGATTCAGAAATCGCCCAAACAGTGAACCTCGAACATGGAAAATTAATTCGGGTCTAGACCGAATCGTTTCTCATAAGGGGATCTTCAAGGATGTCTTAGGACGAATAGATTAACCTTTAAGGACCTGCTTGCAGAGAACTTTTCGAATCCATTCGGATTGGGGGACGAATCGATTCTCCAGCCCGAATCAATTCGCATTAAGGGCGAATCGATTCGCCTTTTCCAGACTTTTTAGTTTTCTTCCCTTTACTGTATGGGGATTTAAATCACAAATGGGAGATTCTAGAGATTATATTAGGACTCCTAGATGATGGTATTGAGGGCGAGTGAACCTTGGATTAGTTAAGAGTGCAATTCGGGACATACACTTAATGAATGTTTAGAAACAGCAACATTCGAGAGAAGTATTCGGCAAGTACGTTTGCATATATTTATGCGATTATCATGTATATGGGATGAATACATATGAGTACGTTATAGGGTGTGATTAGGATGGAATCTAGGATATGCCCTAACGAGGATTGAGCGACTATCCATCACGACTATTGACGATTATTATTATAGGTGAGGCGATACCTATGGAATTAAGTAAGCTAAGGCTATACTTATTTAATTATTATGAATTGGTATATTCGGAGAGTATATAAATTCTTAAAAATGATTATGGTACGAGTTATATATGAAGTGAGAGAATACTTATGGGTTTAGTGTTTTAAGTATATGAATGCTTATATACTATTACGAATGGGAACATTCGGGATTAGTGGCTATAAATACGAGAGTTTCGAATTATAGCCATACGTATTGAGAAGTGAAATAGATTATATATACGACGTGGTTACAGTATATATAATATGATACGAATACATATATATATATATATATCTGTGTGTGATTGGTATGTTTGTATCTTAGAGGCTGGTTCCACGGCCCTTCCTTTAGCATAAGGTTGGAACAACCAGATTATATATTTCTGTAGTGCGATCCGGGGAGGTTGCGCGATGTGGGTGAATCCCCTGACTTGAGGATCAGGGAGAGTATATCCCGAGGTCATCTCGTCCTGCGTTCGAGTGCAATATGTGTACTCCAATTGCAGAGGGAATATGATCGCCTCCACTGTTGTGTATTTTTTTTACCATGACCATGACCATGAATGTAAAAGTTCTAATGTACAACCCTTGGGTATAAACCCGATGTACAAACTGAATCCTAATCTAGATATACAATAGATAGGAATCGACTAAAGCAAAGTGCCGCAACAGCCCGCTACTACCACAGCTCCACGAATACACTAGATGGATAGACATGAATGGCGTCCTTGCGGAGGAACACCTAAAGTAATACAATATTTATGCATAGCATGAGAAAATATAAACGGGTCAGAGGACGAGTTGAAAATATTTTATAGCAAGTGCATTAAAATGCATAATAATTATAAATGTATTATTACATGATTTAATGGAGTCGCCCTTGCCATAATAATCTAACTCACCTATCAACTAAAGTGCGCAACTAAACGTATATACGTGATCTCCAAATGAATGCCCAATCTAGGTAGGTAGGGTAATCTAATTTAAAACCCAATTTAAACCTTATTTAATATTATCTAATTTACCTTACAATTTTCATTTAATTAACTTTCATCTAAATCGTATACTTTCAATTTCAATTCTTTTGGATCTCAATGATCCGTTCACTTACTTCACATAAACAATTTACATAAACATTTATTTACTAGAATTTTATATATTCTAGTTATACCATCAATATGCATATAAATATATATTAGTTATTAGCATCTAAGTGCTAAGGACTAAACTTCTCCCAATTCCCAATACTACACTACGTTACGTGCGTAGGGCGTCTCACAAAAGTGAAATCCAAACAAGGAACCCCCCATTACACTAGTCCTGACAGTATTGATCATCAAGATTCATTATGCCCTCAATGCATGATGCATGTAACCCAAATTCTTATTATTCCAGTTTTAATTAATTATTAATCCCAATTCTCAACAGTACACGACGTTTCGTACGTGGGACGTCTCGCAAAAGTGAAATCCAAACAAGGAACCCCCCCCCCGATACACTACTTATTGGCAATGTTGGTCGTTGAGGTCCGTTAAGCCCTCGATACCGAAGTACCAATCACATCCATAATATAATAACCATCCAAACGAGCTATAACTCAAGGACGCAGACTCACAATTCTATCATCATCCAGTTTCCCAAACCACGTAGCAAACTGGGAACCACCTGGTGGGGATCAAGGACACCCACCTCGTGATCAACTCACGCACACAACGTCCCGGGAAGTGATCATAGCTCCTAATTGGCAATTGAGAACGACACATACCCACGGCTTCTCACCCCCAAAATAATATTGCATATCACATAATAATCACCATGGACGACTATGACCTGGGGAATATCCACACCCTTCTCATCGAGCCAGGATGCTCACCCTCAATGCGCGCAACTTCCCAATGATAGAAAGGAGGGGGTATGCTTCACTATATATATATACCATCATATAAGGCATACATACATTGTCACATCAAATAAAGATATACCATCTTATAAGGTATACCCACCCCATCATTTTCATATTCATAGTACGCTCCTAGGCGTAATTCAAACAATATTATTGTTTAGTATATTTCCCTCTCGATATACTAATCGTCAATTCTGACACATCTCCCCCACTTAGTGTACACTATACTATTTCTCACTTGAATATCACATGTCGCTTCTAATTATGAATTGTCTCTCAATTCTAGTTATGTTAAGGATATTCTTTATCCTAATGCACCTCAATTAATATTTTTCGTTTATGTGAGACATCTCCCAAATTAATCATCGTTAAGGGTATTTATATATTCGTATGCACATTTATTAGCATTTATAGTTCTCATTCTTTCATATATTTCCATAATTATCTCCAAATAGAATCTTCAATAATAGTGGCTTCCCCACTTAGAATATACCAAAATCTCTAATCGGTATTCCTCAATTTAAGTCAATATGACTCCAATAATTTCTTATACGGGAAACTCTCTAAAAATATCCAAAACATACTCCACATAACTCCTATAGAGGTTCCCAATCGATAACCTTGAACGAAATGGAATGAAATTCTCCCTAGAAAAACATCCCTCAAAAAGCCCTGTTTTCGAATCGATTCGGGCCAAATCCGAATCTATTCGGCCCTGCGAATCGATTCGGCCTCCAAGGCGAATTGATTTGGGTCATCAGACCTGGGACTCTGTCTCAAGACGAATCAATTCGGCTGGTGTTCGAATTGATTCGGTCACTCAGACCTGGGCAACTGCATATTACCGAATCGATTCGGCTCTGCAGAACTCATGAAAATGGCTACTTTTCATTTAACCTAAAATCCCTAAAATTCATTTTAATCATTTTCTCTTCATTTCTCTTCAACCCAATCACATATATATCATCAATATTCATCCTAGAACACATATGAACTTATTTATAACCCCAAAATCCATTTCTACAATTCAAATCTACGATTGTACTCAAAACATAGGTTTTATCAAACTAAACCTTAAAACCAAAGATTTAATCCACAAATCATGAAATAAATGTTACACAACAATTATTTAGCAAGTTTAATCACTTGCCTCAAGTTCGTAGGGTCTGATCCATCCTTGAGATCGCGTAGAAGCCGGAAAGTCCACTTTCTCTCTCTTTCTCTTCTTCTTTCTTCTTGTCTCTCTTTCTTTCTATTTCTCTTTCTCTCGAAGGAGATTTGATCTCCCGTAGGCTTAATAAGCATATTGTCCCAAGATACACATTTTTAAATGAAAATACACGCTTTAAATGACTCGGTAACTTTAATTCGAGCAAAACGAGCTTAAAATATTTTGGAACCTAAATTGACCCCAAGTACAGTCATTTTGACTTTCTCGACCCTTCTGGAAACAACTACAGCCTCAGAATCGCTATTCGAAACACTTTCTAGCAACTTCAAATTTGGACCTCAATTCCCAATTTAATAATTCTCCAAATAAGATAATATTTATTTCTCCCAAAATAAATAAATAGCCGTCCTAAAACCTCGGGTTGTTACATTAAATTGTGATTTGTATATTAAAGTGAGATTATACGTGTATATATATAAGTTTTTATATACATTATGTGCTGAGGACCTAACGAATCCCGACGATCAATATTACCAGGTTGTAGTGTATCTTGGGGTTCCTTGTTTGGATTTCGCTTCACGAGACACCCCACGCACGAACGTAGCGCAATGTTGGGAATGGGGAGAAGTTTAGCCCTTAGTACTCGGGTCTATAAGGATCTTAGAAAATAGGTGAAATAGATTAGTTAGGAAGGGTAGCTTAACTAGGTTGTTTAAAAGGTATACGATAGGTGTGCCCTATTAGAGGAGGGGTGAGGGGTATCTCGTGGGAGTGAGACACCAATTTAAATATGAGATAAATCATATTTTAAAAATATGGCATTTATGCACTTGCAAAATATTTTCAAACTCGGGCTCTGACCCGTTTCTCTATTTTCTCCTCTCTCTCTCTCTCTCTCTCCCTCTCTCTCTCTACATATATATATATATAGGTGGCCAGACACTGGGATGCCTGAATGATGATCCTTTCGAGTTAGACGTTGATCCAGTAGTTGTGGATGCATGCAGGTTTATTTTTAGACGCTTATATTATTTTGATTTAGATAGGAAGCATTGTAGTAACACTCGGGCTGAAATACCAATTGTACTCATTTATACTTTTATCGCCTTTTAGTGCAGCATTCGATTAGGTTGTATTATGTTGAGCCGAGTTTTCGGTTATCTTATTTCATTTCGCTTCATATATATAAACTGTGTGATTATTTTATTTGAACGGTTTGATTAAAAAGATTAGTTAATTAAAATTTTGACGCCAGTCTAATAGGTTATTAGTAATTAAATTCGTTTTCGACAGTGATACTAAGAATAAACCATATGAGACATCTATTTTCATTTGGTACAGGATTGATCGCTCGATATTTTATTAGGAGGGGTGTCGCAGACGGTATCAGAGCATCAGGTTCTAGTCTCCTTAGGAATCTGTGCGGATGTACTACGCTTTCAGCATTGCTTTCGGTTTGATATAGAGCCTTATGATTAGGATTGTTGATTTCTGTTGTGAGATTTAGTTCTCCTACGATTATGTAAGATTATAGTAAATCATTTGCGCGCTCATTCGAGGTTTGTGTGTTGATCGAGGAAGGGAGACTAAGGAAGGCCGTGATGAGCGTAGCAGGAGGCGGGGCTTAGGTTGAGCTATAAGTTGAAGTAGGGATTGAGGACTGCAGTCGATGTCACTCCCCTTTGTGTAATTTTTAAGGATTGCTTCAATGACTACAAAAGTACAGTAGTTATAATTATCCAAGTACTTGAATAGTAGAGAGTGGTGATAAACTTGAATTACCCCGTGAAGTTAAGTTGGGGAAAAAGTTTGAAAGGGGAATTTGATAAGGACCATACATTGAAGTTAAGTCATGCGAAGGCAGTGTAGATGTACTCAGTGGAAGTAGAAGTCTGAGAAGCTTTGGCTTAGAGGAGGGTATGGAAATACCCATATGTAAAAATTCGAGGAAAATTTTTTCACTCGTGGGAGAAATATTGAAATGGTGGGATTACGAATGGATAAAACCGTTAGTTCCTTTGGTTTATCAGAAATGAAGAGAATGAAGTTCTGAATTATTCAAATAAGGATTGGTTAGAGGCCGACAGTGAATAAAGAGTTATAAGGATAAGTAAACTTGGTACCGAATTAAGGTAGATACAATAAAGAGAGAATCCTTCAGAGGACTGATAGGCTCACTAGAAAAGTGTTGCTAACACTTATAGAGAATTTGTGTTTGGGGAACCCAATTGGTGGACATCCACCCAGGGAAATCCATTGAAACAGGGTCGTTGAAACCGGTAGTGGAGTTTCCTTTTGATAAAGGAATTAAGGGAACTATGAAGGCGATTGTCAAGATCGAGGCTATAGAGTCAGAGATATTGATAACCTTAACTTGCTCAGGGTGGCCATAAGTAGGGAATGTTGCAACATGGAGTCTATAACCACACAGTTAGTCCTTGACCGGTAGGAGTTAAAGGACAATAGTAGAGCGCTTGCATGAAGCATTGATTAAAGTAGTTTTGCTTCAATTAGGACAAGTGTACTATTTTTTAAAGCCAATTGGAGCAGTCAGGGAGATTGGTGAAGTTATTGTTATGAGTTTCACCTCGGAAGAAGGAGGTATATTCTATGTGACAAGATTTGGGTCACAGTATTTTGTTAGCCTTAGATTCGTGTGTGATTCGAGTTTACTGGTAGTATCAAAAACATTATATAGTGTATGTCTTTATATTTTTCCGCAGTAGTGGGGTTCTATTTTTAATTTATATCAGGTTTGTACTACTCATTTTGTGTGTGTTATACGAGTATAGTACTATTGTAAGAGTAATGTATTTATGGATTGTCTGAGCGATAACAGGCTAGTGATTGCAAGACTATCGTATCCACAGTTCTAGGGAGGAACAAATTATTATTTCGATATCTCACCTGGATACATGTTGAGCTCGCCTTTATTATATGTTTAAATGGAACTTCGTGAGTAGATATTTCATTATCATGATTTTATTGTGTGGCGACCTTATATATGTGATTTAAGGTATGCAAGATTTATTGTTAAGCATTGAGTTTAAGCTCATTGTTGTTTGCGCTAAGGACTTAGTGTTAGTGCAAGCGCCTTGTGGTATGGCTCCTAGAAAGAAGTAGGAGTTCTAACCACATTTTTTTGGTAGATGGGATGAGATTGTCCCGATTGCACAATTGAAGCTAACGGACCTCCACGACCGACAAATTTAAGTAGTAGTGTATAGGAAGGGTTCTTTATTTGGATTTTGCTTTGCGAGACGTCCCACGCATGAAACCGAGCAAATGTCGGAAGTCGAGAGAGGTCTTGGGCACTAGGGACATAGGTAGAATATTTATCATTTTATGTGTGTAGGAAACATATTGATCTTAGGATTATTGGGAAGTAAGTCCAGTGAGGCATGTGGCGCGATTATAGGAAAGGTGTAGCACGTTAACCACGAAAATATTGGTGGGTTAACCTTGAGAAGGATTGGATTTCCAGGTATAGGAAGAATTGAATTTCGAATTATTCGGGTTAGGAATACCCAGATGTTAACACAAGACCAAGAAAGTGAGGCCCATTTTTAGCAGGAATGTTACATCGATGACGTTTACAGTAATGGTGCAGAGAGGCACAGGTCAAAAGGTGTATGTGCATCTTGGTAAGTTGGTTTTATATACCGTCTGAAATAGAAGGGGCATAGTATATAAAGTTAAAGAATATTCTTTGAGGCAGTTATATATGAGATTGGGTTTTGTTGGATGGAATGTAGTATGGGGTAAACAGGAATCCAATTATATCGATGCAATAAGAGGTAGCATGCCCAAGCTAAGCGATGAGACTAACGGGAGTAGTCAAGTGTTAGTGTAACCTCCTTTTGAGGGAAATTAGATGTCCCGATGTGGATGAGTGGACACTTAAAGCCGTGATTCTCCAGTGAGATTTATACGTTAGACCCGCGGTTATAGTCTCATTTTCTTTATATACGGTTATAGAAGCACTAGGTGCGATGTGATGTGAGAGTCAACCTTACGACCAAGGTGATGTTGTATCATATAGATATGCAATTGAGCTTATGGTTAAGCTAGTGAATTAGAGTATAACCCTTGAGATAGGTGGGTACCGACAATGAGAGTATGATATTGTGCCATTGGGTTAGTACCATACGACTTTTATGTCATAGGATGTAGTACGATTAGCGATCCTAGGTCGGTAATACCGGTCGTATCCAAATTTTGGGGATGAAATTCTATTATAAGGGGGGGAGAATGTAATACCCCGCACTTTTATGGATATTTAAATTTCATAAATGGGTGTAATTTGGAGATTTGAGGAATTTTTGTGAATAATAATAATTTTTGGAGTTTATGAGTGTTAGATGATTTTTGATGCGTGTTATATTTACTTTTGAGATTAAGTAAATAAATCGAATTAGTTTAATTACATGTCACAGTTGGGTAAAGTGACAAAGGAAAATATTTTAATTGGAAAACCCGTACTGAGATGTGTTGGATTTTATTAGTGAATTTTACTTAAGTGACTCGGATGGATATTTTGAGTGCGCGATTGGGTTCAGAAAGGCCGAGATAGTCAGAATAGAGTATCTGGGGGTAGTATTTAGGTCCCGAGGATTTTTGGACGAGTAGGGACTCGTAATTGAGTAAACGAGTCATTTGTGGGTTTATAAGGGATAAACCCTTATTTTGCTCTTCATAAGGCATAAGAGGGAAAGATAAATAGAAAGAAAGAGAGAAAAGGAAGAAAAGAGAGAAAGAAGAGAAAGGGTAAGGAGAAAAGGCATTCTGGCCAAACTCCACGGGATTCAACTCGAGGTCGTCGGATTTTATCCTCCAGGCAAGTTTTTACTTTCTTTATTTAATTTAGTGTGTACATCTCATATCATAATTGGTAAATTATATAATTTCGGGTTAGAACCCTTAAAATAAATTTGGGAAAATTAGAGTATGAGTTTACAAATTGATGTATTGTAAACTCTAAATGACTTCTAGTGTTAAAACCATGTTAATGGAGTGTAAAATTGAATTGAAATGGGAGAATTGTCAAAACTAGGGTTTTAATGGTTTTAATGTTTAAACCTGAGAGAAATGGTTTAATACCACAAATAAATTGAGGTGTTAGTTATAAATGAGTGTTAGGATGATTATAGAGTTGTTAGTTGAGATTAGAAATCATTAAAATGGAGGTTGGGTTGATATTTGAGTATTTTGGAGATTGAGAAATCGCCCAAATAGTTCCCCTCGAACAGGGCGAATCGATTCGGGTCTAGACTGAATCGATTTGTATAAGGGGATCTGTAAAGCAATCTCATGCGGAATCGATTTGGATTGAGACCGAATTGATTTGCCTTGGAGGACCTTCTTGCAGGGCACTTTTCGAATTGATTCGGATTGGGGGCCAGATCGATTCGCAAGCCCGAATCGATTCTCATTAAGGGAAAATCAATTCGCTTTTGCCAGACTTGTTAGTTTTCTTCCCTTTAGTGTATGGGGAGTTAAATCACAAATGGGAGATTATTATAGGAGATTATAGAGATGATATTAGGACTCCTAGATGATGGTATTGAGGGTGAGTGAACCTTGGGTAAAGAATTTCGAACCTTGGATTAGTTGAGAGTGAAATCCGGGGCATAGACTTAATGAATGTTTAGAAAGAGCATCATTCGAGAGAAGTATTCGGCAAGTATGTTTGGATATATTTATGCGATTATAGGGTATATGGGTTGAATACATTTGAGTACGTCCTAGGGTGTGATTAGGATGGAATATAGGATACGCCCTAACGAGGATTGAGCGACTATCCGGTAAAACTATTGACGATTATTATTATAGCCGAGGCGATACCTATGGAATTAAATAAGTTGAGGGTATACTTATTTAATTATTATGAATTGGTATATTCGGAGAGTATATAAATCCTTAAAAGTGATTAAGGTACGAGTTATACATGAAGTTAGAGAATACTTATGGGTTTAGTGTTTTAAGTATATGAATGATTATATACTATTACGAATGGGAACATTCGGGATTAGTGGCTATCGATATGAGAGTTTGGTAATTATAGCCATATGTATTGAGAAGTGAAATAGATTATATATACGACGTGGTTACAGTATATATAATATGATACGAATATATATATATATATATATATATATATATATATATATATATATATATATATATATATATATATATGTGTGTGTGTGTGTGTGTGTGTGTGTGTGTGTGTGTGTGTGTGTGTGTGTGTGATTTGTATGTTTGTATCTTAGAGGCTGGTTCCACGGGCTTTCCTTTGGCGTAGGGTTATAACAGGCATATTATATATTTCTCTAGTGCGATCCGGGGAGGTTACGCGATGTAGGTGAATCCCCTGGCTTGAGGAACAGGCAAAGTATATCCCGAGGTCATCTCATCCCGCGTTCGAGTTCAATGTGTGTACTCCACTTACAGAGGGAATATGACATCATCCACCGTTGTGTATTTTTTTTACCTTGACCATGAGTAAGTCTGGCTTGGTACTGTGGTATAGTGAGTAAACCCGAATTCGGATAGGCACTATGAGACTGCATCCTCGTGTTATAGCTCGGTGAGATGGTTATTATACTTGTTGTGTATAGTATATTTCCTGTAGATGAGGACAAGAGATCATATATCTTTAACCAATGTAAAGAGAAAAATGAATAAGGATTTATTCTCATTCCGGGAGAATTTTATCTGGACTTAAATTGTGATTTATATATTAAAGTGAGAATTATATGTATATATATATATGCATTTTTATATATGTTATGTGATGAGGGCCTAATGAATCCCAACGATCAATATTGCCAGGTAGTAGTGTATAGGAATTCCTTATTTGGATTTCGCTTCGCGAGATATCCCATGCATGAACCTAGAGCAATGTTGGGAATGGGGAGACGTTTATCCCTTAGTACTCGGGTCTATGAGGATCTTAGAAAATCGGTGAAATAGATTAGTTAGGTAGGGTAGCCTAACTAGGTTGTTTAAAAGGTATGAGATAGGTGTGCACTATTAGGAGAGGGGTACGGGGAATCTCATGGGAGTGCGATACAAATTTAAATATGAGATAAATCATATTTTAAAAATATGGCATTTATGCACTTGCAAAATATTTTCAAACTCGGGCTCTGACCCGTTTCTCTATTTTCTCCTCTCTTGCTATATATATATATATATGTGTGTGTGTGTGTGTGTGTGTGTGTGTGTGTGTGTGTGTGTGTGTGTGTGTGTGTCCAGACACAAGGATGCCTAGATGATGATCCTTTCGAGTCAGACATTGTTGTAGCAGCTATGGATGCATACAGGTTTATTTTTAGACGATCCTATCATTGTGATCTAGATAGCAAGCATTGTAGTAAAACTTGAGCCAAAAGCCCAATTATATTCATTTATACTTTATCGCCTTTTAGTGCGGCATTTGATTTGGTTGTATTATGTTGAGCCGTGTGTTTAGTTATTTTATTTCATTTCAGCTTCATATATATAAACTGTGTGATTTATTTGAATGGTTTGATTAAAATGATTAGTTAATTCAAATTTTGACGCCAGCCTAATATGTTATTAGTAATTAAATTGGTTTTCGACAGTGATGATAAGAATGAACCATGTGAGACTCCTTTTTTTATTTGGTATAGGATTGATCGCCCAATATTTTATTAGGAGGGGTGTCACAATTATCAGCGCAATGGAGACTAATAGTTATCAGCTGACACTCAAAAAGGACCAACAGAAGGTCGAATGTGATTGTTTAATAAAGGAAGATAAAGACTTATCCTCAGCCAAGCATATAATTTACGACAAAAGCCACACTGAGGCCTTTGGAGATGCTAACCACCAATTGTCCTTCATCTGGAAGTCTAACTTCAAGAAAGGCTGGGATGATGCCTTGATGAGGACAAATGTCCCTACAAATTCAGAACTCTTTATCAATAAAAATCTAGGTTCTTCTCCAAAGTTTGATGAGGAGGCCACCACAGGTGCCCCGGTTGATTAGAGTGATGATATTGCTTTCAAGAGAAAGGACCCAGATATCGAGGATTGGGTGAAGAGCAAAGGAACTCAGTCTAGGATTGATTAATGTCATATTCTCTTACATCTTCATTTTGATCTATGTTTATAAGGTCTTTTACCACATTTGTTGTTATTAATGAAAAACTTTTTTGTGAGTGAGAATTGTAATATTGTCTAATGGCTTAATATTTCTCCACTGCTTACTTTCGATAGTCTGCAAATTTTGTAGAGGATGTTCCTTCTTTTTATGGAAACTTAGATGTCCTCCTTGATCGGGATGCAAGTTAAAAGATATTGTAAAGTACTTAAAGTATTTAGGTACCCACGTGAAGGATGAGGTGATTTCCTTGGAGGCCCAAGACGCTGGGGAAAAGGGCATTGGAGATATTAGGATCCTTATCAAAATTGAAAAATTATGACCTTAAAAAATGATCTGAATTAAAGGACGATTGCTGAAGAGACCATCTTATAATGATGGGACTTAGTCGTGATATTATAAAGCCATGTTATCTATTCAGAAAATTTCCCTAAGTAGCATGATCAACTGGTTATAAAGAAGGTGGGGCGGATGCCCCTTCTAGGCTGAAGGAAGTGAAGAGCATGGCTTATAAGAATATTTGTTTGAATTCCTTAGGAGTTTTAAAATCTCCCAAGGACTCTCAACTTTGTTATATGTACCACATACATTGTCTGACTTATTATCATCCACCCTTTGGTAGTGAAAACGATCGGGAGCTATTAGACATTGTTCCTCTTCAGCTAGCCAATAATTATCCATCTTGTCACAATAGTGATGATGAGTTCCAAAAAGACCCTAATGACAAACTATGAAGAGATATTACCTCTATTCTTGCCAGGCGATCATAACATGTTCATATTTTTTTTACTTGTGCAATTAGAAATGATATTTATGTAACATGTGACTTTTATTGCAATAAATGATATTTGTCAATCTTTAGGACTTTTCTGTTTGATTATTTTAGTCATGTATTTTATTTTCTTATCTTACCTTTTAGGTTATGTTGTCACACTACCCTAGTCCTAGAATAAACAATAGTAAAAATGCACCTGGGTTAAGGCCCATCCAACCGTTCAAGATTTTATCCAATGGGTTAATTCATTGCTTAGAGGTCCCCCATAGGTCTTTTGCTTGCCCGAGAAATTCATGAGGTCTTTGTGTATCCTATTACGGAGACCTAGAGACCTTAGGTTTAATTGTAATTAACAAATTTATAATTATAATTAATCTATAGTAACATTGATCGACACTTCGATCGTTAATGAAAAATGTGAGTCTATCATTTTGGAACAATGATAAGTAATTACAATGCTAAGTAATTGATCGAACCTTTTAGATTTTTATAAATGATTTTAAATCAAATTGCGAGCATCATAAGTTTTGAAATAAAAATTTGCAAAAAATAAGTACATTGGAAATAAAATTAAAAGTAAAACTTAGCTGCATTCCATGCTCTATGTATCTCTCCGCCCTCCATTATGTCGAAAGGATATGCTCCCCGTAGGTCATCTCTGATGTCCTTGAATGGTTCGTCCTAGTTAGGTCCTAACATCTTGTCCAAAAATTTAACACTATCGAGGACTTTTCTAAGGACATAATCCCCAACATGTAATTTCTTTGGATTGACACGCTTATTGTATCACTTGGCTAACTGCTGTTGGTAGTAGGTTAGTTTTATCATGGTATGTTCCGACCATTCTTCAGCTAGGTCAATTTTAGCACTCATAACTTTTTTGTCAAACTTTTCTCGATAATGATAATCCTCATGGTTGGCAGATTAGCTTCTAGGGGAATTAGAACTTTCATACCATAAGTTAGAGTGAAGGGCGTTTTCCTATAAGGTATCCACGACATAGTGCAATATGCCAAGAGATTGTGAGGAAGCTCATCAACCCAAGATCCTTTTTCTCTTTCTAACCTCTTTTTCAAGCGGTCGATCATTGTTTTGTGGTAAGCCTCTACTTGGCCATTACTTATAGAGTAGGCCATAAAACGAAAATAGTGTTTAACTCCATGGCCATTGTAGAAACTTTGGGAAAGTACACTTTTAAACTGCGTTTTTTATCCATAATGATTGTCTTGGGTACCCTAAAGCGATTCATGATGTTCCTGTTAATGAATAAGATTATATTAGTGTCTCTGATGTTTGCCGGTGGATCTGCTTCAATCCAGTTCGTGAAATAATCTCTGTTGACTAGTAAGTACTTGTGATTTCCTGACGCGGTTAGGGGTGGCCTTCACTCACTGTGCGAATGGCCATGAACAAGCTAGTGACTTTAGGTCACTGCCTGGTTAATAAAGCATGTGAGAAATTTTTTGACACTTTTCACACTTCTGGACGTAAGCGTTTACATCCTTCTGTATGTGTCGCCACCACTAGACTTATTTGATCGCTAGAGAACTAAAAGACCTTCCTCCTACATGGCTCCCACAAATCCTATTGCGTAGCTAGTAGATATCTCGGCCGACGTCTTTTCTATGCACACACTGAAGGAAATGGTTTTTGAAGGATCTTCTATAGAGTTTTTTTCCAGGTCCAAGGTAGAATCGTACAGCTTTTACCCTAACTTGATGAACTTGTTTTGTTTTGGTCGACAAGGTATCGTTCTACATATAAGAAATTATGGGATCCATCCGGATAGGACCTTTTTTCTACGATGAGAAGGTTCTCGATGACCACTGTACTCACGATGCTAGGATTGTTCTCCTTAGATTTGAGTCAACTTCTGAGCTTAGGGTTGTTAAGGCATCGATGTGGGTGTTATGAACTCGAGGGAACTGTTGGATGTGAACTTCCTCAAATTTTGATATCAAATCTTGAACCACTTGTAGGTACACTGCTATGCTCTCATCCTCGACATTGAAGTCTCTAGTGACTTAGTTGGACATAAACATTGAATTTCAATACGCTTTAAGGTGGTTTGTCCCAACAAGTGAGACTTACATAGTCCAGCTATGAAGGCTTTGTACTCGACTTCGTTTTTGAAGGTTTCAAAGATCAGCCTGATTCCTTGCTCAATCGTTGCATTCTCTAGCGTTATGGGAAAAATCCATTCACCATCCTCTTTATAGTTAGAGGCACCATCTACATACAATATCCAATTCCCAAATTTATTAAATTCATGACCTTTTAACTGGTTGGCGACTTATTGGTCAGTAGGGGCTTCCTCTCCAAAAAATTCATCTATGAAATCATCCAACACCTGCCGCTTGATAGTTGTTCTTGAATTTTTTCGCAATTTATATTTATTTTTATTATTTTCAAGAATTTTAAAATATTTTCTTTAATGTCCAAAAAATTCAAATGTTCATAAATCTCAATTTTTAAATGATTTATTTTATAAATTTCATTTTTAACAACTTTTATATATTATATAGACAAAAATACTCTCACGTTCATTGCATATGACCCACTTTCTGTCAAAACAATTAACGGTCTTAATATTAAGAGGTTATTTAAAGTTAGTTTGAAAGTTCAGGTGGTTAGATCATGAAAATAAAAGTTCGGGTGGTGAAGTGACAAGGAGGGGAAGTTCATTAACTAATCAAAAATTAAAATGTAAACAATTTTTTCAAAAAATTAGGCACGATTCACTCGATACATACGTGGTAAACTATTTCACATTTATATTTATTTTTATTGGTCACGAAACTACAATATTTTATAGAAATTATACATAAAATATTATTTAAGACAATGTAGTTCTCGTGGAATTTGAAATGTTGCACGAAAGATTTTGTCGTAGCATCCCAAATGTCTTGAACACTTTCAATATTCCCCAAATCTTGGAGTGGATTCTTTTTAGGGGGAGAAAAATTACCCTTTAGGTGAATCATCTTATGAATATCGGAATGTGGGTCTCATAATGGATTGTTTCTTTTTGGATTTGTGTTGTGTATTATTAGTTTCGTGTTAATTGAGGTGACCCATACTAGGCATCTTCTCATCATGAATAGTTAGTTTCATGACATGTCAGGTTCATATCATGCTTAAGTTTTGTTTTCATCACTTATGATGTATTCATACCATGCATAGTCGGATTTACGTCACTCATTCATACAATCATGTATAACGGTCAAACCTGATAATCATCTAGCCCTCTTAAGACTATACCCAAAGTTACTAACTTGATGTTGTGTAACTGTCATATTCATAAATCGTCACTCTTGGGGGATGCCGCCCTGTACAGTGAAAGTTTCTATTTTACTCCATCTCAAATGAGAAATTTTTATATCTTTTAAAATTGAAGTTTCACTTAGTTAGACTTACTCTTTTTATCTACCATAATCGAACATGTATGTATGGAAAACATCAACAATTTTAACCAAAACTCAATTCAATATTACTTCATTCTAACTTATAAAACAAATTACAGTGACAGTGTCTAGGTTTAAAAGGGTAGATTTGTTGGAAATTATTTTATTTTAGTATAATAAAAAATTTAATTGAGTGACAATTAAATTTAAAATTATTTTTGATAGACACAATGGTTTGTAAAAAGTTTTTTCCATTAAAGAAAGACTGTGACTATTCATGAAAGGGTGTGTCTATTCAGAAAGAGTGTCTACCTTTATATGAATAAAATACCCCTCTTTCATTCTCTACAATCTTAATTTTAGAGAATCTATTATATGAAATTTTTTCCTTCCCTTCTTGAGTCAATGCATGAGAGAGTACAACATAGAATTTGGATTCGCTGGAGCTTTATATATTGAAGTGTAGTTTATATAAAGACGAAAATGTCATTATATCTAGGGAGACAGACGTTCATCAAAACATGGGCCTGATGAGGGGACGTGTGACACCCTGTCTATTTTAACTATGGGTGACTAGTCATTCATTAAAACAAATAGGAATCCCATATCGTTCATTCTTAGCATCATTGTAAAAAACGTTTTAATGACTAATCACCTATGTCAAATTAAGGCGGTGCCAAATTTTATCTTTCATTATTACAACATCAAGCATATATAAATGAATATATGAAAGTAACGAAACCATCCACACAATAATAATCTGAACAATCAAATGACAAATATATAAATAACAAGACCGAATAAGCCATATGTGCCTAAACAAATCCAACTACAAGTCTGACGTAATAAAACTGAGTCTGAATATAGCCTAATAAATAAACTGCAGAACTAAATAGTCTGAAGGGAAAACACGCCTGAATGAAATATTGGAGAATCTCATATGTAAAAATGAATGAGCTGAAGTTCATAAAGAAACTCATCTAAGCCTCCATAACTACTACAGCTACACATCCCTGGATAGAATCATCAAGCTTAGCGTCCCTATGGCTGGACACCTAAAAGGTTTTGAAAATATTTTGACATGGGCCAATGCCCAAGAAAAAAATTTGAAAATATTTTGCAAGCGTTTAAATGACTTTTTAAATAAGTTATTAGATACACATGTTAGTTCCACGTACAGCCCCTTGAGATCATTTCCTCTCAACTAATGTACACTCCTAACATAACCTATCTAGCTATGCTACCTATCCCAACTAGATAACGTATTTAATTACCTTCAACAAGTCAATCTCCCTCGTCTCATACATACGGATCGCTACCACAGGATCAATAATTAATATTAGTCATGTATTATTATTGAGTTATTCAATTAAGTTTCTCTACTTAATTACTTTTAGATGTACACGATCTATCAGTTCTACTATCACACATAAGTAGATATATCACACTTGTATAAATTTATCATGCATATAATATATACAACTATAGCATTCTAAGAATGTCCCCTCGTAATGCTGGCATAGTCTGCTGTCAAGTGTAACACCCCGTAATTTTGAGGACTAATAATTTAATTATTTTTGTGAGAAATAAAATTTACTTAAATTGGAGAATTTTAAGTTTATAATTTGGAGAGTTTATTTGAATTGGAGGAATTATTTACATTTGGCAAATTTATATTTAATTATTCGGATTATTGTTTTGTCGCATTTTTTAGGTCTAAAATTAGAGGATGTTATAAAGTATTTCAAATGACAATTCTAAGTGCACGGTTGACTCCGGATAGGTCAAGACAGTAAAAAAAGAGTACATATGGGTAGTAATTGGGTCTCAGGCATTTTTAAGCATAACCGGACCCACACGGGGTGTTCGGGCCATTTGAGCTTGGCCCGTAAGCCTAAAAACGGGATTAGGTATAATTAACCTCAGTCTAAGTGTGTGATTGGTAGAAAACACCTTTCTAAACCTAAGAGTTTGAGAGAAAAGTAGAGAGAAATTGGGGATCAATTGGAGTCTTTGGGAGACAAATTGAGAGAGGAATTCAGTGTTATTATTGAAATCAAAACCTTTTCGAAAGGATCAGACACTACGAACCAAAAGTCAAGTGGTTAATTCGCTGTAATTGTAACTATGTGATAACCAATTCATATTATGGTGATGTGTAAAACCAAATCAATTTTCTAGTGGGTTTTCGAGGAGAAAAATGGGTTTTTGACTTGTTAAATCGTGATGTGTGAATTGATGATTAAATTGATGTTATATGGTTATTCTAGGTAGTTATAATGTCGAACTATAGCAGGAATCCATGTTTGATATGAACTATGTACCCTGTGGAACAAATTTATGATTAACAATTTGAAATTTACCGGAGAAACCCATTTTAGGAATTTTGAGATTTTGTATGAATTAATGATACGAAAATAGTTAGAAGATGATGGGGACTTGTTTTAGGAGTAAATGTTTGGTGAAAACAAACAATTAAGGATGGAAATTAGAGGATTAAAACCTTAAAAACTCATTAATGGACAAAGTAGAATCGACGAATAAGAAGACATGATCGATCGATCGATCGATCGATCGATCGATGGAAAGGGACGATCGATCAACAGTCCAGATTTTTGGGAAATTTAACTAGATTGTTTATATATGGGAGAATTAATTTCATAATTGTTTCGAGTGTATTTATTAGAGGAAAAATAAATCCGGGGACTTATTCTTAGTAATTTGAGGAGAGATAATTGGGACTAGTAGAGTGGTAAAATATGTGGAACATAATGGACAATTTTGGGTCAGATTCGTAAGTATTTAATTTACGGGGCTGAGTGAAAATGTATGAGTATCTTAGTTGAGTGAAGCTACTTAATTAAATTAATTAATTACCATTTTAGGAATAGACTCGGGTATTCCAGGTTAGTGATACGGGTTTCTGGCACAGGATAATCGGTGTATTTAAAATATAGATATACGGTGATGTGTAATATATGTATATTTGGAATTTATAAATATTGGTGTGAATAATATTTATAGGAATACATACCCCTCTAATGCTATCACAGAAGTTTGCGCAATATGGGTGAATCCCTTGGCTTAAGGAGCAGGTAGACTATAGTCCCTTGGTTATAATCGTCCAGGTTATGGGTGAGAAGTCTTGGGTATGATTCATTCTCACTTTCAGGTAGGAATTATAACCGTCTCCACTAAGATGGTATTTTCACCACGTTCATGAGAGAGTCCGACTTGGGTTGATTGAGTTAGATTGAGATACCTAGAGTGATAGCATTTTAGAGAAAGTATTCGATGAGTTATTACTCGAGAGGATGCATATATACATATGGCATATATATGAATGTTGTAGTACGAATACCTTTATAATGGTGTAAATAATTATATATAGGAAATATTATAGAGTGTAAATGTAATTATTTTATATAACTTGTGTAAAGGTTATATGGTTTTATTTAAAAAGGGGATTAATTAAGTTGATGTGAGAGCTAACTTATAAATCATGGATAATATTACTCAGTCTAGAGTAGTGTGTAAAGGGGTAATTACAGCAAGTCTAGTTAGACGGGGTAGTATTACTAGGTGAGTTATAAGGAAAGCGATAGGTGTGTACATTAGTGGAGGGGTGAGTATGTCCTCAAGAGAGTGTGACACTAACCTTAATATAGAGAGCATTCATTAATTTTAAATTGCTGCATTTTAATTCACTTGCTAAATATTTCCAAAATGTTTTGGGTTCTAACCCTTGCTATAAAAAATATTTTCAAAACCTTTTAGGCGTCCAACAACAGGGACACCAAACTTGATATCTATTCTAGGGACACCCAGTTGCAGCACATGTGGATGCTAGCATGAGTTTAGATTAGACGCTTCATTTCTTTTTTCCTAGATTAAGGTTTTATTCTCAGTCATACTTCATGTAGGGCATGTTGCCCAGTTACTTTCACATTCAGTTTAGGGTTATTTTATTTATTGTTGTTTATTATTTAGTTTGGAATTTTAGCTAATGGTTTGGAACACCCCATGATTTTTGAGACTGAGAAATTAAATTTTTGAGAAAATAAAATTTAATTAAATTGGAGAATTTTAAAATTTGGGAATTTAGGCCAAAATTAGAGAATATTTAAAAGTATTCCGGATGATGATTTTGAATGTACCATCGATCCCGAAAGCGTCGACATAGTCAAAATGACTGTCATTGGGTTTTATTTCGGTTCCAGAATATTTTTAAGTTAGTTCGACTCGAATTGGAGTAAAAGAGTCATTTAAAGTGTGTATTAACATTTAAAATTGGGACTTATCTTTTATAGGCTTAAGAGTCTTACAAATGAAGCCTTCTCATTATAAAAAGAGAGAAAGAGAAAGAGAAAGAGAAAGGAATAAGGAAAGAATAAGAAAGGAAGAGAGAGAGGAAGGAGAGCTTGGATATTTCCGGCCCAACCGTGACATCGAGGACAATCCAACCTCTACAAATCTGAGGCATGTGTTTAATCTTGCTAAATAAGTTATTTGTGTATTTTATTTCATAATTTTTGGGTTAAAGAAATGGTTTCTGGGTATATTTATCAAAACCTAAGTTTTGGGTTTCAATCTTGAAATTTGAAGTTTACACATGAGTTTATGGAATATAACTTGATGAAACTAGATATCGGATGAAAATTGATGTTGGGAACACATTTGGGTTGAGGAAAATTGGGTAGAAGTTGTATAATTTGGGTTTTGGAAATCTTGGTTTTTGGAGAAATAAGCCCTTTTCGTGGCTTTCTGAACTGGCCCAATCGATTCGCCCCTAACGAATAGATTCGCCAGGTTGCAGAAGCCTCAGGTCTTTAGGGCCGAATCGATTCTCCCCTAGCGAATCGATTCGGTATGTAGCAGACTTACAGTTCTGGTTGGACCGAATCGATTCAGAGGGGCCGAATCGATTCGCTCTTGGGACCAAATCGATTCAAAGGGGCCGAATTGATTCGAAAACAGGGTAGTTTTGCAATAAGTTTCCTAGAATGAATTCTAACCCTTTTTGGTTGGGTTTATTGATTTGGGAAATAATTGTATGATGTGAGAGTTATGTTTTGGAGACTTCCATGGGGTTTCCCAATTATTATGATTATGGGGACATCTTTAAATAGTTTAGGAAGGTATGTGTTTACGTGCATGCATTGGAGTTGTGTGTGTTTATGGAGATAGTGGGAGACCTCATTGGGATTGGAAATCCTAATTATAAATCAAAAGTGAGTATTGATATGATGTGAGGTTAAGAACTCTTAGAGAGAGTTATGAGGGTACGTTGTGAAATTCTAGGCCGATAATTGTATCGAATCCTTATAGAGTTAGGATGCTATTAGGATAAGATTGGGGACCGACGAGAGAGAATGGTCGCATATCCTTAGTAATGTTTAAATTAAGGAATAAATTGGAATGCAATAGGATTAAGGGTTCATAAGAGCAATTGAACCATAGGCGAAATTGGGAACGATTGGATCGTACTATCAATTGGGATAGGTTGTACGAAGATTCTAGTCAGGATAGTTTATACATATAATTGTGTGGGAGTAACAATTGGAACTCCAATACTTGAAATGGACTTGAGATAAGCTTGAGGTTTATAGGCTATTAGTTATGTGTATACCAATGGTCGAAATTAGTATTACAAATATGGATGTACGTTCGGATATAGATGAGATGTGTAGTGATGGTTTCCTACACAAAACTTTGGGTGATAACCTTAATGTGGAGATATATCCATGATGGAAGATTATTTATATCATAGGAGAAAGGGATGAATATACTTCAAGTGAGGGATTGTATTCACATATCGAGGTAAATTAAATGTGTTGGCACGACGGCTAGTATATTGAGGATTATGTATACTTAAAGCCGAGTTTATATATATTTTGTACATGTGAATGAGAGGTAGTGCATATATATATATATATATATATATATATATATATATATATATATATATATATATATATATATATATATATATATATATATATATGTGTGTGTGTGTGTGTGTGTGTGTGTGTGTGTATGTGTGTGTGGATATATATATCTGTATGAATATGAATATATGGATATAATTATGTTGTGGAAATACATGATATGAATATCTAAACCTTATGTGAGGGTTTATGTCATATGATGGGATCATATGGATGTATATATATTGTTCATGTGAATGATATATATACTTATGTGGTTAAGCATACCCCGCTTATGCTATCATTGGGAAGTTCCGCGCATAGAGGGTGAGCATCCTGGCTAGAAAACCAGGGTGTGGATATTCCCCAAGTCATAGTCGTTCCGTGTGTTATTATGATATGATTTATATTTTTGGGATGAGACGTGGTGGGTATGTTTTGTCTCATTGCCGGTTTGGAGCTATAACCGCTTCCCGGGACGTCGTGTGCGTGAGTTTACCACGAGATGGGTGTCGTTTAGTCCCACCATGGTGGCCCCAGTATTACTACGGGAGCCGAGCAATGGGAAGATGATAGCATGATGCAGTTTATCGGCAATATATATAGCCGGGTATTTATTTATGCATGGCCATTGTACATCATATGTGGTATGTATACATGGTCATGGGATATATATATATATATATATATATATATATATATATATATATATATATATATATATATATATATATATATATATATGGTTTGAATAAAATGCCTATATATATATTTATATATCCTATGGATGAAAGGATATAGAATCTTTGTCGAGTACACCTTGGATGATTATGATGTACTAGATTAATGGGGGTTGATGTATCACATTTAAGGAATATCTCGGTTACATCATCCCAAGGATATTATTGGAGATTTGTAAGACATTTTTAGATGGTAATTTAATTTCAGTAGTTGTCGTAATAGAATAATTGTATGTATGGCATTATGGATATCTAGGATCGACATTGTCAAGGAGTAGTGTAACGGGGTGGTTCCTTGTTTGGATTTCGCTTTGCGAGACACCCCATGCACGAAACGTAGTGCAATGTTGAGATTGGAGAGAAGTTTTGTCAATTATAATTTGTATGGATGTTAATTAGAAATTGAATCATATGATTCAACCCAAATGTATTTGGGTAAAGTATTAAGGATTAGAATTAATTCAATTATAAATCGAAATCCATTAAGCCTAGTATGGCATATATGTTTGTAAAATAATCAAGTATAATTAGAAAGGGTTGGATTCTGGAGTATGCTAGGAAGCCAGGTATTGGGGGTATAGGTTGGGCCTATATTAAGGTAGGTTGTCCTTAAAATTGGGGTAATTTAACTAAAACTTGAGGACGCGAATAGGTGCGCGCCGTTAGATGAGAGGTGAGTCGGGAATTCACGAGAGTGCGAATCCACTTTTAATTATGAAATAAGTGCACCGATATTTATTCTGCACGGTTAACACACTTGCTAAATATTTTTCACACTCGGGCTCTGACACGTTTACTTTTCTCTCATGCATGTATATATATATACTATTACAGGTGTCCTACCGCATGGATGTCGGATGACCTTCTATCTAGAGTATTAGGAGCCGTGACAGGTGCAGACTGTTGTGGGATGAATCTTGTAGTCGCTTCCTATTTCTTTAAAAAATCTAGGTAGGATTCATGATGTATATCGGGTTTGTACCCAAGGGATATTTATATATATGTTTATATTTATATATATTTTATATTTATTCCATTTCAGTTGTTGTATTGACTGTGACCCGACAGCTTATTCGGGTTTACTTCCTTGTGGTTTATTCAGTTGTAGTTATTTATTTCATTTTATTCTAGCATTCTTTTCTTATAGTTCTTTCATGCATCTTTCTTTCCATTATTAGTAGTGTTAGTTTGTTGTCGTTGCATATTTTATTAAATTTCAACATCTCGCTTATATGATATCGGGTAGTTAGTCCTATATTATATAGTACCGACAGTTGATGTTGAGATTGAACCATCTGAAACTGCTGATTTAATGTAGTATAGGGCTGGCCACCCGTTATTATTTTAAGCGGGGTGTTACAGATGGTATCAGAGCATCAGGTTCTAGAGTCTTTAGGATTTGTTCAAGTTTTATGCGTTCTTCCGTTAACGTTCTTGATTTAAAGCCCTACAATTAGGACTGTTGTGTTCACTGCATTGTTTTCCTATGTGAAGTATATTCACTTGATTGACGTTCTGATAACAGTTGCTCTTGTTTCATTTCAGACATCGCCTAGATTATGTCGTCTAGGAAAGGATAAGATTAGAGATACAATACCTATAATTGATCTTGGGTACACTCTGATCGGGGGAATTTATTTTTTTCCCCAATTTCGGCGGAGATATTGAGGAGATTTCTAGCAGTGGTTCAAGGTGATTTATCGACAGTTGAGTAAGAAGGGAAAATTTATTCGAATGGAGAATTTTGGGCTTAGTAAGGAAAGTCTGAGGATAAATTATTGTAGTCTTTGGAAGGTTTAGATTGAGAAAACCATCAACCTTTGTTAGGGAACCTGGTGTTGGCGACTTTTACCGATGTGAGGGGGTGGAGTTGTCCCAATTCCAGGAGTATTACCTTCTGGGAAGAGGGAGAAAGAAATTCGAGACTCGGGTTCATTGAGTAGGACCGAAAGAGTTATCGGGGGTCGCAACCTCTTTTTTCCTTCAAAATGGTTAAGAAGGATTTTGAGGAGGATGTTTCTTTTGTGAGGAAATAGGTTTAGGAATAACTATTGTCCTGGAGGAAGAAGAGGACTTTAACTAGGGATTCAAGGATGAGGAAAAGCAATTAGGTGTAATACCCCGTACTTTTGGCTATATTTATTTTTGGGTTAATTAATTAAATGCGTATTAATTGGAAATTAATCCGGGTTATAAATACTAACGAGATACGAGTTGGTATTTGATTATGTGCATACATGTTTTGATATATGTATTTGGTATTGTGAAATTTGTCGTGAGGTTATATACGGCATTTTAGAAATTTTGTTGAGACGCGTGGGACCGCCGCGTCACGGTGTAATATTTTGATAATAAAAGTGAATTTAAAATCTATAATCTGTATGGTCATTTTGAGTGCGCCAACGCGTCCGGAAGGGTCGAGATAGTCATAAAACACTAGCCGGGAGTATAGTTTGGGTCCCGGGGTATTTTTAGGCCATACCGGCAATTTAAAGGGTATTTTGGTAACTTTACATTTTGAGGAATTAAAAGTGACGAAAATTGGTTAATTAAATCTGATGTGGATTTGACCCACTAAGCCCATAACCAACCCATATTAACCTAGAAGGCTACGTAGGTTATCATTTAGGTTTTCTAAGTTCCCCAAATCAAACCCTAGCCACCTTAAATCACCATTGGAGAAGGAGCTTGAAGAGAGGAAATTCTGCAGAAAACTTCATCAAACCTACACCAAAATCAGAAAGCAAACCAAGGCAAGTGATTTAAATTACATTCTTTAAGCATTGAATGCTTCTTCCATGTTAGAAACCTTGATAATCAATCTTATATAAGAGTTAAAAGAAAACCCATGAAATTGGAAGTTATTATTTAATTTTGGGATAGGTTTGCATGTAGAAACATTGTTTGAAGATTGAATTCAGAGATTTCATATCTATGTGATGTATAAACGGATTAAAATCTCGGAAATTATGATGAGAAAAATCTAGGGTTTGTGTTCTTGAAGAAAATTAAGGAATAATGTAGAAACTTGTGATTTATTGATGTTTAGAAGGTATTAAACCCTTAAAAGATGTTAGTATATCTCCTTAGTATGTTTGAGGATGGTTAGAGAACTTAGTACATTGTTGGAACGAATTTTTAAAGAGATTTGAGGAGTAAAAATGGATGAAAAACGAATTGGGGAAAAATCTGGGCCGAAACTGGTCAGTCGTTAGAAGCAGTCCCCAGGTCGTTCGAACGAACTCGTTCGAACGAACTCGTTCGAACGAACTCGTTCGAACGAGCTTCTAACGAGTTGACCAGTCATTGCTAACGAGTAGGGATTTCGTTCGATATCTCGTTCGAACGAGATATCGTTAGAAGGGACAGTTCGTTCGAACGAACTGGATCTCGTTCGAACAGTCTCGTTCGAACGAGACTTCTAACGAGCTGGCAGTTTGGGCCATTTTGGACTGTTTTGATTTTTGGAGTTCCGTAAACTTATTCGAGGATATAGATATCATTCCGTAGATGTAGTAATGATAGAATTGGGACATTTGGGTATTTATGAGAAAGAATTTACATACGAGAGTTGTATTACATGGACGGTTTGGGTTGAGACGTGAGTGTGTACTACGACGTGAGAAGATTATGGCGCGTATGATTATAAACCGGAATAGTATAAATTGTGATAAGTATAAGTTAGTATGAGAATGCGATATGTACTATGATTAAAATACGGTATTACTAAGACGTGTGTTTACTTAGTATTGGTATATGAATTGTGTGTATGACATACCTACCATACTTGCTATCACAGGAGGTTACGTTCGCTTAGGACCCTCTAATCCTTGTGTGCCTACGGGGGGGATATAGACTGGTACCTCGATGAACATAGGTCAGAGAAAGAATTATTGGGATGTTAATAAGTCCGCTGATCGTGGGAGCGTAGGTATGTACGTGACCCATGTGATGTGACTGTGTTCGCCTCCACTATTTGTGATTTGTGTTATTTGGACTATTCCTGAGAGATTCGGAATATGTGATCCTTATGTACGTGATATACCGGGATGGATAGCAGAGTATGTGTGCACCACATCTTAGTTCTCGGGGTGCTTATATTGTATATTTATGATGTGAATAATATACACTTAATTAATAAGAACATTCATGTTAATGTTGTATAAATAATTACGGTATTGTTTCGAGGAACATAATGAGTTAGCTGATAGAGAAATATATTGCATATTGAACCTCTGAGTTTATATTAAATCCCTATCTAATTACGAGCGTTATATGTTAATAGAATCGGGTAATAAGGGTATGAATTATTACAGTCTAGCTAGTTATGATGTCACTTAGCTAGTGGTTTATATCGTTGTAGATGGGTACTTACGTTAGGAGTGCACAGTTAGACGAGAGGTGAGAAGATCATGTGAGTGTACGTCCTAACATGTACTTTGCATTTAATGTTTTAAATGTTTTTAAAGCACTTGCATGTTTTTAAAATATAACTCCACATTCGGGCTCTGACCCGTTTGCTTTTCAAATCTTTTTCTTGTAAAACCATTTTAGGTGCCCAGCCACAGGGACACCAAGCATAGGATTCTCATTCAGGTTACGAGCTGTAGCTGTTTGTGGAAGCTATAGGGATTTGCTTGTAGACGCTTCTATCTTTTGGATTCCAGAGTCACTATCTATCAGTTGTAGGGCATGTTGCCCATTTCTAGTTAGAGACATCTTTTACATTTCAGTTTTCAGACTTTAGCATGTATTGTTTCAGTATTCAGTTTACTTTTCAGTTGTGGGATTTGTAGTGAGGAGTTTCCTCCAGACTTTATTTACACTATGTGATGGTTATTCGTTTTACTTCAGTATGGTGAATGGTGTTGTTTATTTCTTCATTTCACTTGTTGCATGTTAATCAGACTTTAAATAAAATTTGGCACTACTTTTTAAATACTAGGTGGTTAGTAATCATTAAAACGTTTTCGACAGTGATGCTATTAACTGGACCAACTTGGCATTTTGAATTAATTTAATAAAGGAGTAGCTACCCGGTATTTAATTAGTCGGGGTGTCACAGGTGGTATCAGAGCATCAGGTTCTAGTGTCCTTTAGGATCTGTACGGCTATTATGTTTCTGCTAAGCTTTTTTGATATAGAGCCCTAAATATTAGGAATGTTGTATTCATCTCTGTACTTTGGGAATTCGTACTTCCGCGGTTTGGATATTTGAATGATGAACTCATCCAAATTTACTTAAATTTTCAGATGGACCGTCAAGAAGAACTAGCTCGAACGGGTAAGGGAATAAACGGGCAAGAACGACTCACACCTTGGGTATCACCGGTGAGAATATCAACTGCCGAGTTAGCAGGTATCGTGGTGCAAGCAGTTACCACTGCAGTTTTACAATACCAAGAACGCAGCATACAGCTTATAGGAGGCAAAAGACCTAGAGAGGTTGGCCAAGTACAGGTGGATAGGGCTGACAAATGTGCAAGGGCCCCGAATGTTCGACAACAGACTGCCCAAGACCGAGTCGGTTCTAATCAACAACGTCGTACAATGGAACACTTTCGAATGAGGGATAAAGTTCCAAGTCTGCAAGGACGACATCGTCAGCAGCAGAGTCAGAGGGGGAGTAACTTCAGAGGCCGATGTTTTGTGTGTGGCACGCACGAACATAAACGCCAGGACTGCCCAGGGGGTGTTAAAGCTCCCCAGCAGCAGGGTACCCGTGATGATCCACAAGGGCCACTTCTTACAATCTCTCTCACAGCACCAGCTTAGGTGCTAGCCCTA
Source organism: Sambucus nigra (assembly GCA_949130495.1). Lineage (NCBI taxonomy): Eukaryota > Viridiplantae > Streptophyta > Magnoliopsida > Dipsacales > Adoxaceae > Sambucus > Sambucus nigra. The sequence continues at coordinate 430,772,436 of OX422220.1, read as the reverse complement.
CCAACCTTTCCAGTAGCTCCAATGCAGCAGGGGAAGAATGGGCAGCAGTTTCACCAGGACCAGCAGGGCCAAGGGAGTAACAATAACGGCCACCAGGGACGGGGACAGCAGGGGCAGAGAGGAGGGAACTTCACAGGGAAGTGCTTTGTTTGTGGCAAGACTAGCCATAAGCGACAGGATTGTCCTGATAGGGGAAGGGCCCCACAGCAGCAGCAGCAGGGTGCTCGCCAGGAGCCACAGAGGCCTATGTTTCCCGCCGCTCTTCCCGCACCGCCACAGATGGCAACATTACCACCCATTCCAGCAGTCCCAGCTCAGCAGGGGCAGCTACAGTATGGACGTGTCTACAACGTCCACCAGGCTGCAGTTACACAGGCATCGCCCGCGATTGAGGGTACGTTTCCTATCCATGGCACTATGGGTCGGGTATTATTTGATACGGGTGCTACACACTGTTTTATAGCTACACACTTCGCGAAATCTTTAGGATTGTTAGCTACGGCAGAGAGCACAGTGACGTGTGTCGACTCACCATTGGGGAGTGGGTCACTTATTTTCTTTATATGCCGGGGAGTGGGGGTAGAGATTGGTGGTTTGGTATTACCTGCAGACATGTTAGTGTTAGACATGCATGTTCACGATGTGATTATTGGGATGGATTGGCTCGTAGCTTATAGGGCCATGATTGATTACTTCAGCGGGAGCATTATTTTTGCCATTCCGGGGCAAGAGATGTTTGTAGTGGCGATGCCTCGCCCAGAGGGAGGATCGACCGCTCATCTGTATTACATTGAGGAGGATACCTCTAAGGAGGTAGTGATTCCTTTAGATTCCATCCCAGTAGTCAGGGAGTATTCGGATGTGTTTCAGGAGATACCAGGCTTACCACCCAGTCGAGAGATAGACTTTGTTATAGATTTACTACCGGGTACGAGACCTATAGCACGCGCACCGTACCGTATGGCTCCAGTTGAGATGAGGGAGTTACGGGATCAGATAGAGCAGCTGTTAGGTCAGGGCTTTATTCACAGGACTACCTCACCTTGGGGCGCTCCAGTTCTGTTTGTGAAGAAGAGGGACGGTTGACTGAGATTGTGTGTGGACTACCGAGAGTTGAATAAGGTCACGATACGGAATAATTATCCGTTACCTCGAATCGATGACTTATTCGACCAGTTGAGAGGAGCTTCTTTCGTCTCGAAGATTAACTTGAGATCGGGATACCATCAGTTGCGTATCAGGGAGGAGGATGTCTCGAAGACTGCGTTCTTATCGAGATATGGTTCTTACGAGTTTCGGGTTATGCCTTTTGGTTTGACCAACGCTCCAGCAGTGTTTATGGACTTGATGAACAGAGTGTTCATGGATTTCCTAGATCAGTTTGTCATTGTCTTTATTGATGATATTCTGGTTTACTTCCAGACAGAGGAGGAGCACGCCGAGCATTTGAGGCAGGTTTTGCAGACACTTCGTCAGAACGAGTTGTATGAAAAATATGAGAAGTGCGAGTTTTGGCTGAAAGAAGTCCAGTTTTGGGGCATATTATTTCCAACCAAGGGATATCTGTTGATCCGGGGAAGGTATCAGCGGTGAGGGAGTGGGGACAGCCCACGACACCAACGGAGATTCGTAGTTTCTTGGGTCTAGCAGGATACTACAGGAGGTTTATTCGGGGTTTCTCGGAGATAGCAGGTCCTTTGACACATCTTACTCGTAAGGGTGTACCATCCATCTGGAGTGATGCCTATCAGTTGGCATTCGATGAATTGAAGGACAAATTGACCTCAGCACCTGTGTTAGCATTGCCGAGACCGGGAGTTGAGTATTTGGTTTACACCGACGCGTCTTTGCAAGGACTTGGAGGTGTATTGCAGCAGGAGAGACAGGCCCTAGCTTATGCTTCCCGTAAGCTTAAACCTCATGAGAAGAATTACCCCACGCATGGTTTGGAGTTGGCAGCAGTGGTATTTGCCCTACGGATTTGGAGGCACTATCTTTTGGGGGAGAAGTTCCAACTGTTCACGCACCACAAATCCCTACAGTACCTGTTCACGCAGAAAGAGTTGAATATGCGGCAACGTAGGTGGCTTGAGTTTGTGAAAGACTACCAGTTCGACATCCAGTACCACCCGGGTAAGGCTAACGTGGTAGCAGACGCGTTGAGCCGTAGGCCAGCAGATGAGGTGGCAGAGGTATAGAAGGCTAAGTGGAAGGAATTGGGACACCAGGATGCAGTGGCCCGATCTTTCATGTCTGTGATGACCATTACACCGCAGATTGTCACGAAGGTAGTACGGGCACAGGCCAATGACTAGTTCTGTCAGGAGCAGATAGTTCGATTACTAGCAGAGGGAGCTGAGTCCTATACCGTTAGCTCAGACGGGGGATTGCGCTTCAATGGGAGATTGGTAGTTCCAGAAGGGGAGGAATTGCGACACGATGTGATGGCAGAGTCACACGGCTCACGGTTCGCGTTACATCCCGGAGGGGACAAAATGTACCAAGACATGAGACGCCAGTATTGGTGGAGCGGTATGAAGAGAGATATCGCTGAGTTTGTTTCGAAATGCGCCACTTGTCAGCTTGTAAAAGTGGATCATCAGAGACCGGCAGGATTGCTACAGCCATTGGAGGTCCCGGTGTGGATGTGGGAGAGCATATCCATGGACTTTATCACGGGGTTGCCTACGTCGCAGAGGGGTCACGACTCCGTTTGGGTAATTGTGGACAGGTTGTCCAAGGTCGCTCACTTCTTACCCGTTAGGACTGATTACACTACGGGACAGTATGCCCAGCTCTTTATTTCAGAGATTGTGAGACTTCACGGTGTACCCTTAAATATCGTGTCTGACAGAGACAAGATATTTGTTTCGCGGTTTTGGGAAAGTTTCCAGGAGGCCATGGGCACGGAATTGCGGTTGAGTACGGCTTATCATCCACAGACCGATGGGCAGACAGAGCGCACCAATCAAATGTTGGAGGACATGCTACGCATGTGCATTATTGACTTTGGGGGTGGATGGGAGCAATACCTTCCACTGGTGGAGTTTGCTTACAACAACTCCTATCAGTTCACTATTGGCATGGCTCCGTTTGAGGCATTGTACGGTAGGCCTTGTCGTTCCCCAGCATGTTGGTTAGAGGTGGGGGATAACAAACTGCTTGGACCAGAAGTGATTCAGGATACTTCGGCAAGGATTGAGTTGATTCGGAGTCGCATTCGGGTAGCTCAAGACAGGCAGAAGAGTTATGCTGATGCGAAGAGATATTTCAGGGAGTTCCAAGTGGGGGACCAGGTTTTGCTCAGAGTGTCTCCTATGAAGGGGATTATGCGTTTTGGGAAGAAGGGAAAGTTGGCACCAAGGTATGTGGGGCCGTTTCCTATTATTGAGCGGATCGGACCGGTTGCGTATAAACTTGGGTTACTGGAGCATTTGCATCGGATTCACGATGTGTTCCATATTTCCTCGCTGAGGAAATACCTTAGGGGTAATTTGGCTCATTCTCACATTTCTGTGGAGGACATCGATCTCCAGCCGGATAGCTCCTACGAGGAGGGGTCGATTGCTATTTTGGACCGAAGCGAAAGGAAACTGCGGTCAAAGATAGTCCCATTAGTGCGTGTCCAGTGGCGACATCACAATGTCGAGGAGTCCACATGGGAGCGAGAGGATGAGATGCGCGAACGTTATCCAGAGTTGTTTTTAGCAGGTACTTTCTAGTTTCGAATTTCGGGACGAAATTCAGTTATTAGGGGGGAAGTATGTAATACCCCGTACTTTTGGCGATATTTATTTTTGGGTTAATTAATTAAATGCGTATTAATTGGAAACTAATCCAGGTTATAAATACTAACGAGATACGAGTTGGTATTTGATTATGTGCATACATGTTTTGATATATGTATTTGGTATTATGAAATTTGTCATGAGGTTATATACGGCATTTTAGAAATTTTGTTGAGACGCGTGGGACCGCCGCGTCACGGTGTAATATTTTGATAATAAAAGTGAATTTAAAATCTATAATCCATATGGTCATTTTGAGTGCCCCAACGCGTCCGGAAGGGTCGAGATAGTCAGAAAACACTAGCCGGGGGTATAGTTTGGGTCCCGGGGTATTTTTAGGCCATACCGGCAATTTAAAGGGTATTTTGGTAACTTTACATTTTGAGGAATTAAAAGTGACGAAAATTGGTTAATTAAATCTGATGTGGATTTGACCCACTAAGCCCATAACCAACCCATATTAACCTAGAAGGCTACGTAGGTTATCATTTAGGTTTTCTAAGTTCCCCAAATCAAACCCTAGCCACCTTAAGCCACCATTGGAGAAGGAGCTTGGAGAGAGGAAATTCTGCAGAAAACTTCATCAAACCTACACCAAAATCAGAAAGCAAACCAAGGCAAGTGATTTAAATTACATTCCTTAAGCAGTGAATGCTTCTTCCATGTTAGAAACCTTGATAATCAATCTTATATAAGAGTTAAAATAAAACCCATGAAATTAGAAGTTATTATTTAATTTTGGGATAGGTTTGCATGTAGAAACATTGTTTGAAGATTGAATTCAGAGATTTCATATCTATGTGATGTATAAACGGATTAAAATCTGGGAAATTATGATGAGAAAAATCTAGGGTTTGTGTTCTTGAAGAAAATTAAGGAATAATGTAGAAACTTGTGATTTATTGATGTTTAGAAGGTATTAAACCCTTAAAAGATGTTAGTATATCTCCTTAGTATGTTTGAGGATTGTTAGAGAGCTTAGTACATTGTTGGAACGAATTTTAAAAGAGATTTGAGGAGTAAAAATGGATGAAAAACGAATTGGGGAAAAATCTGGGCCGAAACTGGTCAGTCGTTAGAAGCAGTCCCCAGGTCGTTCGAACGAACTCGTTCGAACGAGCTTCTAACGAGTTGACCAGTCGTTGCTAACGAGTAGGGATTTCGTTCGATATCTCGTTCGAACGAGATATCGTTAGAAGGGACAGTTCGTTCGAACGAACTGGATCTCGTTCGAACAGTCTCGTTCGAACGAGACTTCTAACGAGCTGGCAGTTTGGGCCATTTTGGACTGTTTTGATTTTTGGAGTTCCGTAAACTTATTCGAGGATATAGATATCATTCCGTAGATGTAGTAATGATAGAATTGGGACATTTGGGTATTTATGAGAAGGAATTTACATACGAGAGTTGTATTACATGGACAGTTTGGGTTGAGACGTGAGTGTGTACTACGACGTGAGAAGATTATGGCGCGTATGATTATAAACCGGAATAGTATAAATTATGATAAGTATAAGTTAGTACGAGAATGCGATATGTACTACGATTAAAATACGGTATTACTAAGACGTGTGTTTACTTAGTATTGGTATATGAATTGTGTGTATGACATACCTACCATACTTGCTATCACGGGAGGTTACGTTCGCTTAGGACCCTCTAATCCTTGTGTGCCTACGGGGGGGATATAGACTGGTACCTCGATGAACATAGGTCAGAGAAAGACTTATTGGGATGTTAATAAGTCCGCTGATCGTGGGAGCGTAGGTATGTACGTGACCCATGTGATGTGACTGTGTTCGCCTCCACTATTTGTGATTTGTGTTATCTGGACTATTCCTGAGAGATTCGGAATATGTGATCCTTATGTACGTGATGTACAGGGATGGATAGCAGAGTATGTGTGCACCACAGCTTAGTTCTCGAGGTGCTTATATTGTATATTTATGATGTGAATAATATACACTTAATTAATAAGAACATTCATGTTAATGTTGTATAAATAATTACGGTATTGTTTCGAGGAACATAATGAGTTAGCTGATAGAGAAATATATTGCATATTGAACCTCTGAGTTTATATTAAATCCCTATCTAATTACGAGCGTTATATGTTAATAGAATCGGGTAATAAGGGTATGAATTATTACAGTCTAGCTAGTTATGATGTCACTTAGCTAGTGGTTTATATCGTTGTAGATGGGTACTTACGTTAGGAGTGCACAGTTAGACGAGAGGTGAGAAGATCATGTGAGTGTACGTCCTAACATGTACTTTGCATTTAATGTTTTAAATGTTTTTAAAGCACTTGCAGGTTTTTAAAATATAGCTCCACATTCGGGCTCTGACCTGTTTGCTTTTCAAATCTTTTTCTTGTAAAACCATTTTAGGTGCCCAGCCACAGGGACACCAAGCATAGGATTCTCATTCAGGTGACGAGCTGTAGCTGTTTGTGGAAGCTACAGGGATTTGCTTGTAGACGCTTCTATCTTTTGGATTCTAGAGTCACTATCTATCAGTTGTAGGGCATGTTGCCCATTTCTAGTTAGAGACATCTTTTACATTTCAGTTTTCAGACTTTAGCATGTATTGTTTCAGTATTCAGTTTACTTTTCAGTTGTGGGATTTGTAGTGAGGAGTTTTCTCCAGACTTTATTTACACTATGTGATGGTTATTCGTTTTACTTCAGTATGGTGAATGGTGTTGTTTATTTCTTCATTTCACTTGTTGCATGTTAATCAGACTTTAAATAAAATTTGGCACTACTTTTTAAATACTAGGTGGTTAGTAATCATTAAAACGTTTTCGACAGTGATGCTATTAACTGGACCAACTTGGCATTTTGAATTAATTTAATAAAGGAGTAGCTACCCGGTATTTAATTAGTCGGGGTGTCACATTGGGTTAAGGAATTATAAGGTAGAATACCTTTCCTTGGGTTTAAATCATGCTTTATGCAATGTTGGGAACGTCGCGTGCGAGGTATGAAGAGCGGTTAACCGCTACACCGTAAGGGTGTATAGGATTTCCTTAGAGGAAAGAGTGGGTAAGGATGGCCTTTGTAAGGCATCTTTTGAGAAAATGAATCGTCTCGTGAGGAGATAGTCGAGAGTTATAATATTGAATTCCAGAGGTGCAAAATGTCGGAGTTTGTTAAGTAGTCGTAATAAGACTATTGTCTTATGGGTAGGTTCGGGTGTGAAAAGTTAGAAATCCAATAAGGGGAGGACTTACCATGTGGAAAATGATTTGATGCAATGCAAGGGATTAGTATGGTTAGGATGTTTAGAGTTTGGTAGATTTATTTTGAACGGATAATTTAGCCCATAGACATGCTAGTTTTGAGAATTAGGTACTGGTTAGAGTATTGTAATTGTTGAGGCCTTGTGTCCTAAACACAAGGTGTTTGTTTGGCGTGTCGGTAGACGCGTAATTTATTTATATTATATTATTATATAGGCCTTTGGGAAATATCTAAAAATATGAAAAAAAAAATTATACAAAACCATAACCCTAGTTCAACTAATCTCAATCCCTGACCTAGCTACACAATAGTGTATTGGGAGGGTTCCTTGTTTGGATTTCGCTTGCGAGACCTCCCCCGCACGAAGGTGGCTAGCGTCAGGAATTGAGGAGAGTTCAACCATTGGGAATTTTCAAACTTTTATATATTTTATATGTTATATAGATTATAGTGGTGATATCATATGATGATTTGAGGCTGATGGAGCCAGATTTTGATTCTATGAGTAAATCTCGGGTACGGGGTGTATTGACGCCCTAGGTAGTTTGTTTACTTTAAAAGTTATATGGTTCGACGTGAGAACTAGAAAGGATCGATATAGTGATCCTGAGGATTGATGTAAGGACTAGATGAGATTGTGGTCCTAGGCATATCTTAAATTTTGCGGACGAAATTTTTGTAAGGGGGAAGATTGTAAGACCCCGTGATTTTTTAGACTGAGAAATTAAATTTTTGGGAAAATAAAATTTTATTAAATTGGAGAATTTTAAAATTTGGGAATTTAGGCCCAAAAATAGAGAATATTTCAAAGTATTTCGGATGATGATCATGAATGTACCATCGATCCCAGAAGGGTCGACATAGTCAAAATGACTGTCATTGGGTTTTATTTCGGTTTCGGAATGTTTTTAAGTTAGTTCGACTCGAATTGGAGTAAACGAGTCATTTAAAGTGTGTATTAACATTTAAAATTAGGACTTATCTTTTATAGGCTTAAGAGTCTTACGAATGAAGCCTTCTCATTACAAAAAGAGAGAAAGAGAAATAGAAAGAGAAAGGAAGAAGGAAAGAAGAAGAAAGGAAGAGAGAGAGGAAGGAGAGCTTGGATATTTCAAGCCCAACTGTGACATCGAGGATAATCCAACCTCTATAAATCTGAGGCATGTGTTTAATCTTTCTAAATAAGTTATTTGTGTATTTTATTTCATAATTTGTGGCTTAAAGAAATGGTTTTTGGGTATATTTATCAAAACCTAAGTTTTTGGTTTCAATCTTGAAATTTGAAGTTTACACATGAGTTTATGGAATATAACTTGATGAAACTAGATATAGGATGAAAATTGATGTTGGGAACACATTTGGGTTGAGGAAAATTGGGTAGAAGTTGTATAATTTGGGTTTTGGAAATCTTGGTTTTTGGAGAAATTAGCCCTTTTTGTGGCTTTCTGAACTGGCCCAATCGATTCGCCCCTAGAGAATCGATTCGCCAGGTTGCAGAAGCCTCATGTCTTTAGGTCCGAATCGATTCTTCCCTAGAGAATCGATTCGGTATGTAGCAGACTTACAGGTTTGGTTGGACCGAATCGATTCGGAGGGGCCGAATCGATTCGCTCTTGGGGCCAAATCGATTCGGAGGGGCCGAATCGATTCGAAAACAGGGTAGTTTTGGTATAAGTTTCCTAGAATGAATTCTAACCCTTTTTGGTTGGGTTTATTGATTTGGGAAATAATTGTATGATGTGAGAGTTATGTTTTGGAGACTTACAAGGGGTTTCTCAATTATTATGATTATGGGGACATCATTAAAATGTTTAGGAAGGTATGTGTTTACGTGCATGCATTGGAGTTGTGTGTGTTTATGGAGATAGTGGGAGACCTCATTGGGATTGGAAATCCTAATTATAAATCAAAATTGAGTATAGATATGATGTGAGGTTAAGAACTCTTAGAGAGAGTTATGAAGGTACGTTGTGAAATTCTAGGCCGATAATTTTATTGAATCCTTATAGAGTTAGGATGCTATTAGGATAAGATTGGGGACCGACGAGAGATAATGGTCGCATATCCTTAGTAATGTTTCAATTAAGGAATAAATTGGAATGCAATAGTATTAAGGGTTCATAAGAGCAATTGAACCATAGGCGAAATTGGGAACGATTGGATCGTACTATCAATTCGGATAGGTTGTACTAAGATTCTAGTCAGGATAGTTTATACATATAATTGTGTGGGAGTAACAATTGGAACTCCAATACTTGAAATGGACTGGAGATAATCTTGAGGTTTATAGGCTATTAGTTGTGTGTATACCAATGGTCGAAATTAGTATTACAAATATGGATGTACGTTCGGATATAGATGAGATGTGTAGTGATGGTTTCCTACACAAAACTTTGGGTGATAACCTTAATGTGGAGATATATCCATGTTGTAAGATTATTTATATCATAGGAGAAATGGATGAATATACTTCAAGTGAGGGATTGTATTCACATATCGAGGTAAATTAAATGTGTTGGGACGATGGCTAGTATATTGAGGATTATGTATACTTAAAGCCGAGTTTATATATATTTTGAACATGTGAATGAGAGGTAGTGCATATATATATATATATGTGTGTGTGTGTGTGTGTGTGTGTGGATATATATATATCTGTATGAATATGAATATGAATATATGGATATAATTATGTTGTGTATATACATGATATGAATATCTAAACCTTATGTGATGGTTTATGTCATATGATGGGATCATATGGATGTATATATATTGTGCATGTGAATGATATATATACTTATGTGTTTAAGCATACCCCGCTTATGCTATTATTGGGAAGTTGCGCGCGTAGAGGGTAAGCATCCTGGCTAGAAAAGCAAGGTGTGGATATTCCCCAGGTCATAGTCGTCCCGTGTGTTATTATGATATGATTTATATTTTTGGGATGAGACGTGGTGGGTATGTTTCGTCTCATTGCCGGTTTGGAGCTATGACCGCTTCTCGGGACGTCGTGTGCATTAGTTTACCACGAGATGGGTGTCGTTTAGTCCCACCATGGTGGCCCCAGTATTGCTACGTGAGTCGAGCACTGGGAAGATGATAGCATGATGCAGTTTATCGGCACTATATATAGCCGGGTATTTATTTGTGCATGGCCATTGTACATCATATGTGGTATGTATACATGGTCATGGGAATGGATGATGGTATATATATATATGGTTAGAATAAAATGCCTATATATATATATTTATATATCCTATAGATTAAAGGATATAGAATCTTTGTGGAGTACACCTTGGATGATTATGATGTACTAGATTAATGGGGGTTTATGTATCACATTTAAGGAATATCTCGGTTACATCATCCCAAGGATATTATTGGAGATTTGTAAGTTGTTTTTAGATGGTAATTTTATTTCAGTAGTTGTCATAATAGAATAATTGTATGTATGGCATTATGGATCTCTAGGATCGACATTGTCAAGGAGTAGTGTAACGGGGTGGTTCCTTGTTTGGATTTCGCTTTGCGAGACACCCCACGCATGAAACGTAGTGCAATGTTGAGATTGGAGAGAAGTTTTGTCAATAATAATTTTTATGCATGTTAATTAGAAATTAAATCATATGATTCAACCCAAATGTATTTGGGTAAAGTATTAAGGATTAGAATTAATTCCATTATAAATCAAAATCCGTTAAGCCTAGTATGGCATATATGTTTGTAAAATAATCAAGTATAATTAGAAAGGTTTGGATTCTGGAGTATGCTAGGAAGCCAGGTATTGGGGGTATAGGCTGGGCCTTTATTAAGTTAGGTTGTCCATAAAATTAGGGTAATTTAACTAAAACTTAAGGGCGCGAATAGGTGCGCGCCATTGGATGAGAGGTGAGTCGGGATTTCACTAGAGTGCGAATCCACTTTTAATTATGAAATAAGTGCAGCGATATTTATTATGCACGATTAACACACTTGCTAAATATTTTTCACACTCGGGCTCTGACCCGTTTACTTTTCTCTCTTGCCTGTATATATATATACCATTACAGGTGTCCTACCGCATGGATGCCGGATGACCTTCTATCCGGAGTCTTGGGAGCCGTGACAGGTGCGGACTGTTGCGGGATGAATCTTGTAGTCGCTTCCTATTTCTTCAAAAAAATCTAGGTAGGATTCATGATGTATATCGGGTTTGTACCCAAGGGATATTTATATATATGTTTATATTTATTCCATTTCAGTTTTGTATTGGCTATGACCCGACAGCTTATTCGGGTTTACTTCCTTGTGGTTTATTCAGTTGTAGTTATTTATTTCATTTTATTCTAGCATTCTTTTCTTATAGTTCTTTCATGCATATTTATTTCCTTTATTAGTAGTGTTAGTTTGTTGTCTGCTGCATATTTTATTAAATTTTAACATCTCGCTTATATGATATCGGGTAGTTAGCTCATATTATATAGTACCGACAGTTGATGTTGAGACTGGACCATCTGAAACTCTTGATTTAATGTATTATAGGGCTGGTCACCCGTTACTATTTTAAGCGGGGTGTTACATGGTTTATTCATTAAGTCTTTTATTAATTATTCAGCTTGTTTCAGTTCCAATTAATGTGATTGGTTTAGTTTATATTTTTGCATGTTGTGTTTATTTAATTAAAAAGATAAAATTTGACACGAGTCTTTTGAATAATAGGAGGTTAGTAATGCTTTAAAACATTTCGACAGTGGTGCTAAGAATGAACCAAATGAGATTAATGTTTAATTTGATATATGACTGATCACCCGGTATTTTATTAAGCGGGGTGTCACAGAGGGTATCAGTGCATTAGGTTCTAGTGTTATTAGGATCTGTGCGTCTTTTCACGTTTCGGCTTAGCATTATTTGATGTACATCCATATGATGGGGTTGTTATATTCTTGTACATATGCGTATTTACATTCTTTTTCCGATTAGTTTATATTTGTTGGTAAACTCGTACAATTCGATTCTCATTTCAGATGCAACCTAGGAGAGAGCAAGAAGCTAGGGCAACAACAAGAGATGAGACTATAGAGGATCAACAAGAGACAGAGATACCACAGCCACTGTCAGAGATGATTTTGACTACACAGGTAATCGAAATAGTGGCACAGGAAATAAACGCGACGATCACCGCAATAGCGCGATACTTTCCACGGAATAAGCCACAGTCGTTAATGGCATCAGACTTTTAGGCTCGCCTAGGACCGTTCGAGTGGTAGAGGGTAAGGGAGACTTTCAGAAGGGCCACCCATCAGAGTTTCAGGGGAGGTCAAAGTAAATTGCGGCATTCCAGTAGAAGAGAGATATACAGCGTGACCTACGCATGGTAGATTGCATGAGGTGAAGAAGAAAATTCAGACACTTTTAGGTTATTAGGGGCAACACTACAGTGGTGGGAGTCGATTACCATGGTGGAGGAGAGAGATATAATGACTATTACTGAGTTTTGGGTGCGGTTCGACTGCAAGTATTTTCTGTCGGTAGTTGAGGCTGAGATGAAGAGGAAATTCAGGGAGGTGGATCAGGGAGACCCTATAGTGGATGAGCACGAGGAAGAGTTAACTCGTTTTGCAAATTTTATACTGAATGAGGTGAACAATGAAGAAAGAAATAAGGTAAAGTCTATGAATGGGTTAGCCTAGAGGATTAAGAAACATTTGATTGGTACTCCCGCATTGACAGCCTATACAGACTTCGTCAATGCAACACCCTTACTCTATCAGGATCATCGCTTCCACATGAAGGAGAGCAAGAGAGGATTTGAACCTAGTCATCCGAGCAAGGCAGGAGGGGAAGTGCGAGGGGGCCTCACAAAAGCAGATAGTGGGACATAAGGGACAAGATTCTTGACAGGGGAATCAGGCCAAATGAGTTAGGTCTGGGGGCTATCGACCGGTTGGCTATGATTTTTGATAAGGCTGACAAGGACAGGATCACTGGTAGGATAATTTTTCCAAGAAGTGTTTCGTTTGTGGAGAAGAGGGTCACATGAAGAGAAATTGCCCTAAGCGAGGCAGGGGGAAAATACATAACGTGGTTCTGCATGTACAGCCACTACAAAAATCTATGGGCCAGTTGAAACGATAGAATTTTCACCAGGAACCCAAGGATCAGATAATGTAGTGAGAGTATGGAGGTAATTTTATTTTTATCATATGAGCATGGATTAAGTTTTGGGTGGAAATGGCGGCGTCACAACGTAAAAATTATTTTCACTAGAGTTCGCGAGTAAGTCGGATTTAGTGGGTTCACTGGATGTAGTGGTCATATTATATATATATATAGAATTACCGTGGGGTAACGGGGTTCTTTAGTGTTAACCAGGAGAGACTGGGTGGGAGTACACTAAGGGGATGTTGGAATTATACGAGAGGTTACTACTTTCGAGAATTTTGGGAGTAGGGTAGATGATTTTTCCCAAGTTGTGGATGGTTAGAGATGAATTTGAACTATAGTGGATAGTGACAGTAAGTCTTGGTGTTCATTGCACTAGGATGTGGATGATCTCTGCTAAGTGCCACCTGAGAGGGAGTCTAGCCTATACATATGTATATGTGTGTCTATATGTTGTATTCTGTGATATGATGGACATATAAGAATGTCTTGTGATGTTTTATTTTTCCAGGGGAGTAGGGGCATTTACTGATGAGATTCAGGGGTGGATAAACTTATTTTTGAGCATGATGATATAGCTGGGGGTTCATTTCGCGTAAGGAAACTAGTGATAGTAAGGGCGCGATATTGTATATTGTCTTTTGTAGCATAAGCCGGGGTGTGTATGCTTTTGTGTCAAGAGACGAGTATTTGGTGGTGCGTTCTATGGAGTGAGGGCCTAACGGTTCTCAACAATCGATAATGTTAGGTAGTAGTGTATCGAGGGGGTTCCTTGTTTAGATTTCACTTTACGAGACGTCCCACACATAAAACATAGCACAACATTGGAAGTGGGGAGATGTTTGGTCATTAGTACATGGGTTGGGTACCTCGATTACTTCACATATATGTAGTTATAACTATTTGAATTATACTACAATTTCAGGCTGGAAGAAGCCAAGTATTATTTGTACGATTGAGCACGGATACAGGGTGTACGGGCACCCTGGTTAACTAATTTAATTTCAAAATACTTTGAGATTACAAGTGGGAGAGATAGGTTTAGTGATCTTCTAGTTAGGTGACTTGGGAGCTAGTTGAGGTTTGGAGTACTAGGGTTAACTAAATCTCGAGGACGAATTTACTTTGCAAGGGGGTAAGGATGTAACACCCCGTAATTCTGAGGACTGAGAATTTAATTATTTTTGGGAGAAATAAAATCTATTTAAATTGGAGAATTATAAATTTATAATTTGGAGAGTTTATTTGAATTGGAGGAATTATTTAAATTTGGCGAATTTAGATTTCAGATTATTGTTATGTCGCATTTTTTAGGTCGAAAATCAAAGGATGTTATAAATTATTTCGAATGACAATTCTGAGTGCACGGTAGACTCCAGATAGGTTGATATAGTCGTAAAAGAGTACATGGTGGTAGTAATCGGGTCTCGGGGTATTTTTAGGCATAATCGGGCCCACACGAGAATGTTCGGGTCATTTGGGCTTAGCCCATAAGCCTAAAAACAGGATTAGTTATAATTAACCTCAGTATAAGTGTGTGAAGGAAAAAAACACCTTTTTATATCGAAGAGTTTGAAAGAAAACTAGAGAGAGCAATTGGGAATCAATGGGGAGTCTTTAGGAGACAAATTAAGAGAGGAATTCGGTGTTCTTGTTGAAATCAACACCTTCTCCACAGGATCTGACACTACGAACCAAAAGGGAAGTGGTTAATTTTCTATAATTGTAACTATGTGATAACCAATTCATATTACGATGATGTGTAAAATCAAATCTATTTTTGGGTGGGCTTTCGGGGAGAAAAATAGGTTTTCGACTAGTTAAATCATGATGTGTGAATTGATGATTCAGTGGATGTTATAGGGTTATTCTAGCTAGTTAGAATGTCAAAATATTGCAAGAATCCATGCTAGATATAAACTATGTAATCCGTGGAACAAATTTTGGATTAACGACTTGAAATTTATCGGACAAACCCATTTTAGGAATTGTGAGAATTTGTATGAATTAACGATACTAAAACAATTTAGAAGATGATTGGGACTCGTTTTGGGAGTAAATTCTTGGTGAAAGAAAATCACTAAGGGGGGAAATTAGAGTATTAAAATCTTGCGAACTCATTAATGGACGAAGAAGAGTCAGAGAAGAAGACGACTTGATCGATCGATGGATCGATGGAAAGGATCGATCGATCGACGGTCCAGATTTTTGGGCAGTTCGGCCAGATTGTTTATATATGGGAGAATTAATTTCATTATTGTTCCTAGCATATTTATTCGAGGAAAAATAAATTTGAGGACTTATTCCTAGGAATTCGAGGAAAGACAAATGGGACTAGTAGAGTGGAAAAATGTGTGGCACATAATGGATAATTTTGGGTAAGACTCATAAGTATTTAATTTACGGGCTGAGTGAAAATGTATGGGTATCTTAGTTGAGTGACACTACTTAATTATATTTATTTAGGTTAAATTAATTAATTACCAGTCGAGGAATAGACTCGGGTATTCCAGGTTAGTGCTACGGGTTTCTGGCACGGGATAACCGGTGTATTTAAAATATATATATGCGGTGATGTGTAGTATATGTATATTTGGAATTTATAAATATTGATGTGAATAATATTTATATGAATACATACCCCTCTAGTGCTATCACGGAAAGTTGCGCGATGTGCGTGAATCCCTTGGCTTAAGGACCAGGGAGACTATAGTCCCGTGGTTATAATAGTCGAGATTATGGGTGAGAAGTCTTGGGTATGATTCGTTCTCTCTTTTAGGTAGGAATTATAACCGCCTCAACTACGCTGGTATTTTCAACAAGTTCGTGAGAGAGTCCGACTTGGGGTGACCGGGTTAGAGTGAGATACATGGAGTGATAGCATTTTAAAGAAAACAACCGATGAGTTATTACTCTAGAGGATGGATATATACATCTGGCATATATGTGAATGTTATAGTATGGATACATATATAATGGTGTAAATAATTATATGCTAGAAGTATTGTAGAGTGTAAATGTAATTATGTTATACAACTTGTGTAACGGTCATATGTTTTTTTTAAAAGGGGATTAATTAAGTTAATGTGAGAACCAACTTATAAATCACGAATAATAGTACTCGATCGAGAGTAGTGTGTTAAGGGGGAATTGTATAAAGACAAGTTAGACGGGGTAGTATGGCTATGTGAGTTATGAGGAAAGCGATAGGTGTGCACATTAGTGGAGGGGTGAGCATGTCCTCAAAAGAGAGTGACACTAACCTAATTATGGAGAGCATTCATTCATTTTAAATTTCTGCATTTTAATTCACTGGCTAAATATTTTTAAAATGTTTTGTGTTCCAACCCTTGGTATAAAAAAATATTTTCAAAACCTTTTAGGTGTCCAGCCACAGGGACGCCATCTTGATATCTATTCCATGGGAACGCAGTTGCAGCACATGTGGATGCTAGTAGGAGTTTGGATTAGAGGCTTTATTTCTTTGTTCCTAGATTAGGTATTTATTCTTAGTCATGGTTTATGTAGGGCATGTTGCCCAGCCAATTTCAGATTCAGTTTTCGAATTATTTTATTTATTGTTGGATATTATTTGGTTTGGAATTTTAGCCGTTGGCTTATTCGGTAAGTCTTTTATTAAATATTCAGTTTGTTTCAGTTCCGGATGCTGTGATTGGTTTATTTTATATTTTTTTCATGATGTGTTCGTTTAATTAAAAAGATAAAATTTGACAACAACCTTTTGAATATTAGGTGGTTAATAATGTTTTAAAAAGTTTCGACAGTGATTCTATGAATGAACCAGATGAGATTCCTATTTAATTTGATATAGGACTGATCACCCGATATTTTATTAGGTGGTTTTTCACATCAAGTCCCTGTACCTCATGTACCAAATCAAGGACTAATGTTTCGGCATGTCTCCTAGAACCCAAAATCAATTAACACACAATGGAGGCGAACATGGTTCTAAGTGTTTGGGATCTGCACATACCTAACGTACCCAACTGACATGTCGGTCCACTAATACACACATATAATGAGTGTAAAAATCCCCAATTTTCTCATGTAAAGGCTCGCCAGGCACGATACACCAGAGATGGGGCTTGTCAATTAATTTATACCATTCTCAACACCAACGTAAAATAAATTCTATATTAAAGGCCATCATTGGATTTTAAATCAACATTTCTAGAATAAGTATATAAAACCAAACCAACATAAAGTGCATGATAAGTTTGACATAAAAGTAAGTATCACTACCTAACAGAATGTAAATAAGTATATCTCGGGATTATTCTCATACAAGTGTCTCAAATAAATAACTATGACTACAAAAGCACCGAATCTAGAGTCAATAATCTGAAAAACTAATAAGTACGAGAGATCGCAAGGCTAGTACAACACTAATCCCTCTATCCCTGTCTAGAAATAACATGAGGGGAAAACATTTAAATTTTGGTAAGAGCCCGAGGTGAACTTACTCAATTTTAGATGCAATAGTACAGTTGATGCAAAATAAACATCCTCCCTTTCGTCACTCGCATGCATATAACACCTCACCCCTCAACTAAGTGAGATATTATCCACATCTCAATAAGTCCCAAATAATAACTATGACAACGTGTCAAATTTATAATAATTGATTTGTCGATAATTGAATGCTTAAGTGTACCGACTACGTCTAATTTTCAAAACCTGTAATATCCCAGTCTCATAAGTTTCACATAAATGGCATAAAAATCTATTACGCGTTAAAGAATCAAAGTTGTAGTTTATGTCCACATTCTTAAACATTTAAATTTATCTAATATAAAGTCCGAGTATATATATATATTTGACACACAAATGCATTTACTGTTGGTGTCTATTTCGTACTCTATCGGCAAGTCTGGAGTAATCACTTGTCCTAAGCGGACATCACAAAATACACATAATTTGGCGGAGGTCCCTACGCGGGATACTTATTCACGACCCTTACCCAGTGATGACACAGGCTGGGTTGGCGTCAACACCTGTCTCTTGTAGATGGCACCTCTACGTAGTACCTATATGACCTAGACAGTCGCCAAGCCCACCTGTGACAGCTTATGGTACTTGGTTCGAACGCACGTACCCCCAAGCCGATAGGACAGTCCACGAACATGGGTATGTCCACACAAATACATTTAAGTACATATTATTGTCTCATATAATATGTATTGGTAACTACTCCATAATTACCATAGGGTATTCCCACACAATATTCAGAGTTTCTCATTTATAAATATTTTACCATCTAGTTGATTCTTAATTCCCTCCATTAAATAATTACTTAACCTACTAGTTAATTGTATTTTTTTCCTATCTAATGTGGGTACATTTGTATTTTTTTTTATAAATTCTTTATTGTCCTAAAAACGGTTTTACCCACTTTCTTGGACTCATAAAAATACGCATAACCAAACCCCCAGACCAAATCACGAAAGAAGATAATTTTCAAACATCCCCTTATGTCGCTCAAACGAGGGCCCACATCGCTCGAATGACCCGTTCGTCTTCTTTACCATGTTGTTTCACCATTTATGTTCTTTCTAGCTTCAAACTCAAACCCAAAAACGCATATACTGAGACGATATACTCAACCCAAAAATCAAACCCAAAATGCATGTACTCAAACCCCGAAATAATATATGTTAATGATCTTAACGATTGGAACATTCTCTACATTATAATCCTATTTAATTCATAATATGGGGGTATCCATCATGGGATTTATATCTGAATTTTAGTCCACATATTAAGAGTAATGTCTTCCACATCAAATAGTCAATACGTCCCCAATTAACTAGTAAAAATCCTAAGGGATCTCCCCTAAATTTCAACATTTCGATACCTAAATTTCTGGGACAAATTCTATATTAAATTCAATCCTCTACATGCATAGAATATTTATTGATCATCAAATTATTCGTATCAAAACTAAATCCTAAAAATTTTAGGTTCATTATATTGAATAAATACTTGTTTCAAAATTAATTTTTTGTCAAATTGAGTTTTGTATTTATATAACCATGAATAAATACTTGTTTCAAAATTAAATTTTTGCTCGTTTAATTTAAATTCTCCCAATTTATTTATTTTTCAAAATAAATCTGAAATCATTAAATTTATTTATGTCATAATATCTTATTTTGAAACTACGGGGTATTAAATTCTTCTCCCCTTATAACGGAATTACGTCCTTGGAATTCGCTAAAGCCCAACCTGATACTTTTATTCGCGTTATTAACCCAAGTTTTACACCCAATTAGTCCATACCCATACCCCATGAGATAAAAGAAAAGGCTCACTTATGCCTATCATAACATCACTTGGGTGTCCATATATTCCACATTATATGTACACAACAAAGATGAATGACACATATACATATAATTTGTACCACCCATACCCAACATATCCATATATCAAGCTAAAAGAGTCGCCACAACGGAATTAATGCGACTACTCAAATAAACCAATTTTAATTGTGTCTTAACAAAATCAGATTTAATAAAACCCAAGTTTTAATTTAATCCTAGAACATTCATCTAAGTGATATGGAATCATAAAGAAAGAAGTTGTGACACCCCGCCTAATTAAACATTGGGTGATCAGTCCTTTATTAAATTAAAATAGGTTTCTCATCTGGTTCATTCTTAGCATCACTATCGAACACTTTTTAATTACCAACCACCTAAGTGAAAATTTATGCGGTTGCCAAATTTTAACTTCAATTAAACACACCACAACATGTGTAACAATATATAAATAAAATACCAACATAAGAGTCTGAATATAACAACTAAGATAAAAAAAAGTCTTGCCGAATAACCCATTGCCTAAAAATAAAACAATAACAAACTCCAAAAATGAAAGTACTGCGGGACAACATGTCCGTATGGAAATCTGAAATCCTACACTAGATCAGAAAGTGAAAGAGGCATATAATCAAAGACATGCACCATCCACCTATGCTCCAGCTACGACGTCCCTGGAATGAAGTCACGCTTAGCGTCCCTGTGGCTGGACACCTAAAAGGTTTTGAACAATGTTTTACATAGCAAGAGTTAGTACTTAAAAAAAATTTCAAAATATTTAGCAACTAATTTATTGCAGTAAAGAGTAGTTATTGATTACACATGTTAGGTTTACACACACTCCCTTGAGTTTCCTTACCTCTCATCAATAGTGCACGCCTAATGTTCCATACTAGCCTATTTAGCTACACTACCTAAGGTATTTAGACTATTTTAGTCGTCTGAACTTACCTACACGTCTAAGTTCCTGTACCGCCCATACAGTAACAAATTTTATTATCACTCCCCATATGCGAGTCAACTCCTGTGTAACCTTTCACATATATTAGTTCCTCATTTTGAAAGTTAAGTCTGACCACTTAATCTTATTCATTAGATGTTCACTATCTAATATTATATCTTTCTAATTAAGTTTTCTCCACTTAATTTAGTTTTTATATGTATACACGTCATCTAACTATCTACTACTTCACCTTAGTAGATTGTTCATATAGTATATATTTCACACAGTATAGACTATAATAATCAGTGGCCCGGTCTAATCATTGACTCCAATTCTCCCAATTTATATTTTTAGATGTATGAACATCATCTAAATATGTACTATCTCACTCAAGTAGATTATTAATATAGTGTATATTTCACTCATAATATACACTATACGGATTATTGGCCCGGTTTAATCATCGACTCCAATTCTCCTTTCATTTATATTGGCCCGGTCTAATCATCGACTCTAATGATAAATGTTATATAAAAGTATTGGCCTAGTCTAATCATCGACTCCAACACTATATAAGTACTTTAGGCATTTCACACAACCTAAGTACATAATTTTTAGGTATTCACACAACCTAATCGTTCACATTAGTACATAAAGTTTACGATTTCTCTCATTATCGCATCTTCTCGAGTATTCTCCCAAATTTAAGGGACCTTGTTAACCCCTTTGTAATTTCAGTAGCTAAGTCTAACTTACTCTACTGGTATACTTATCGTCCATCCAAAGTTCCCATAAATTATTATTTCACTATCCGATAATTTACGACACAAATTTATCCCAATTGATTTCCGTTTTACTTCCCTTGCTAAGACAAATCTACAAATCCTAATCAGGCCTACTGTAGTATTAATAATTCCCCCAAAATCCCTTAGTAAGGTTATAAAATTTTACATTATAATCAATTAGAAGAATTAAGCCAAAAAGTGGAAAAATAAAATATCTAGGAACCTGACCAAATACAGGACCGATCCCTTTTTTATAAATCGGATCGATCCTGTTTTTATCGGACCAATCCCTATTTTTTAAAATGGATTGATCCTTTTTTTTACCAGACCGATCCCTTTTTTAAGACCAGATCGATCCCTTTTTACCGGATCGATCCCTTTTTTTTTTAAAACTGGATTGATCCCCTTTTCTGCAATTCACCAGTCTCGCTTGTTCATGCATTTTTCTCCCATGATCTAGTACCAACCTCCATTACTTTACACCAAGGTTTTAACTAAACATTCCTAACCATTTCTACATGCATTAGGATAGATTCTAATGTAATTCTTTTCTCAAAACATTACAATAATCATGCAAGAAGGGATTTATTCTTTCTATCCTCTAAAACCCTAAGTTTTCATATTCATCCATGATAGTTCATCAGTACCCAGATTTATTTCATGGAATACAACCCATATCTTCCAATATCAATATCTCTACAGATTTCAAATCATTCTACATGCAATTTCCTACCCAACATGCATTTAATTGAAGTTTTCTTCTTAAGGATTCATCAACATCATCATATGATTGAAACCCCAATAACATGGTTATTATAACTTCAATTAATTGCAATAGACACTTGCCTTATTCACTGTAGGGTCTGATTTCGTGGGTGAGGATGATGATTTGATGTTTTCCTCTTCAAATCTTCCCTCCTTATGTGCTTTGTATGTAAGAAGTCTTTCAAACCTTCAAGAATCCTCCTTAAGCTTTTAAGAATGGTTCCTCTCTTCCTTCTAATGGCCTCTCTAAGCTTTATGTGTTAAGAACTCTAGGCCCCCCATTTATAATCATCAGATATAAGGATCTAATTTTCGTAGGTCCTTTAACCTCTGTTTTAAAATGACCAAATTACCCTCCAAAGGTGTCGGTTTGGTCTAAAATCGACCCATAACTCAATTAACATCCCCAGGTATACTATTTTGACTAATTCTACCCTTTCGGACTCATTCGTTTCCTCTAAATTATCATTCAAATCACCTAAAATATATTTCTCATTTCCCACCTCACCATAGTCTAATGCGCGACTCTTGGTGAGATAACATAAAATACGCCCATATCAATCGCTATGACGTATATCATATTTAACTGTTAATATTTACTATTCACTCTTAGTAAATTTAAATCATATATTAATCAGTATCTATCTCTTAATTAATATTTGAATACCACGATTATCATTCGATCACTTAATAATCATAACTAAAATTTCATCTCATTAAATTACTTCACTCACGTAATTTAAATATTAATTCACATTAAATTACTCTACTCGCGTTATTTAAATATAAACTAATATTAAATTACTCTACTCACATAATTTAAATTAAACGTATTTTCCTATTTAATTACTCAACTAATTAAATTCCAAATACGCAGAAATATGAGGTATTACATACTTCCCCCCTTACAAAGGAATTTCGTCCTCGAAATTAGAACAAGACCGGTACTAAAACTTAGGATCTTTAATATCACGACATCCTATAATACCCAAATTCAATTAATGATACCATAAGGGTCCCTCCGCTATACAGTCGCTAGTCGTACCCACCTATCAAAAGTCTTAGTCACTGTAGCCTAAGTTTACTTGCAACCTTTCTCAACTCACTACGTACTGATACGCTTCATTACTCATAATGTCTCATCTAACAAATGGCACATCACACATTTTACCTTTACCACGACATTATGACAAGACAAGCCTACATTTCCCTAGCTCTATCACTTCAATACTAATGGAAGGCCACACATCACTAAGTAACAGCTTCCCGTATCCACCCCAACACACAATTCCCATCCTGAGAGAATCACAAGGACATCTAACTGCTCATATATGTCCTCGAAACATAAGTTTGTGGTGACGTAAGTCTTACGATATTCAAAAAGTTATCCAATTCATTTTAGGGTTATTCCACTTTTTCTAACGGACTCTAAATCACGTTCCATCGAAAGTCTAGTTATCCTCTCCGTTTGGATCACCCAAAGAGTAAACCATGAGGCTTACCATGAAAAAACCTCAAAAGTAATTTGTGCATGATGAATAGGTACAAGTTATTTCACATAACTCTATCAATGGTAATTTCTCTCCCCAATTAACCTACAAGTCACCAAACGCACTACTGGCATTAACCCGTATAATAAACCACCTCTCGTTTAACTATCGACTATAGTTGATACAAAAGGGCAAAAAAAAATTCCTCCCCATCACTTCCTGATAATCCCTATCATAGGTGAGATTTTAGGATCTCATCCTGATTCACAATAATATTGGGCGGCACTTTGCACCGGTGTAATCCTTCCTTTTAAGGGAAGAAAATATTTCTTCATCTCGATCAATTCATTCCACAAATTCTAGTATATTATTGACCTTCTCACGACTTGGCTTCCCACTAATGAAATTTTATAGTCTGCTTACCCATTTCATCATTGGGAAACGCAGACTTGTTACCAAGTTTCTAGTTTCTCATCTCAAGTCAACCTTTTTCCACCCTTGAGTGATGTAACTGGAGACAATCTCACAATGTTTCACCCAACATTAATTCCCACTTATAATATCTCACATTAAGTGGTACTATATACACTCCATCTTTACCCGGAGTATAATAACATTCTAGTAGTGCACAAGCCACTCTTTAATCATTCATTCGAGTAAGGCTCCGATCTACTTTCTTACAACAATTTATTATCCTCTTTATCAAGAGATAACTTTTAAAATGGCTTCCCATAGCCTTTCAACCCATCTTAGGTGTGCTTGCTCTTATTGTACATATATCCTTGGATTATTGTTTTTCTCATACGACGTTCAATCCATCATACCATTTAAACTTTAGTTGATAACTATCCTTTAGGCATATTCTCACGCATAATTCACATGCCCTTTGTATCTTGGACGATTTTTATAAATCCAACTAATCAGGGCACCCATACACCCTCTAATTCGGCGTACTTGCACAAACACCACAAACGTCCCACACGTAATACACTTTTGTCAAAATTGGTCCCGTAATTTTTTCTTGGTTATGTAATACCCCGTATTATTTGGCTATATTTATTTTTGGGATTAATTAATTAAATGTGAAGTAATTGGGAATTAATCCGGATAAAATACTAGCGAGATGTGAGTTGGTATTTGACTATATTGAGCATATATGATGTTATATGAATATTGAATTATGAAATTTGTCGTGAGATTGATATACGGCAATTTGGTCATTTTATTGGGACGCGTGTGACAGTCGCGTCGGGATATAATTATTTTATTTATAAAAGTGAATATAAATTATGTTAACCGTATGGTCATTTTGAGTGCGCCAACGCGTCCAGAAGGGTCGAGATAGTTAGAAAACACTAGCCGGGGGTTTAATTTGGGTCCCGGGGTATTTTTAGGCCATACCGGCAACATAAAGGGTATTTTGGTAATTTCGTATTTTTAGGAATTAAAAGTGACGAAAATTGGGAGTTTTAATCTGATATGGATTTGACCCACTAAGCCACTAACCAACCCTTAATGACCCAATAAGCTACGGAGGTTATCAAATTAGGTTTCCAACTTTCCCAAAGAAAAACCCTAGCCACCATAGCCACCTTTGGAGAAGAAAGCTTGTAGAGAGGAAATTCTGCAGAGAGAGAGAGATAGCTTCAGCAAATCAACATCAAAATCAGAAATAAACTCAAGGCAAGTGGTTTAATATCATTTAATTTCAGAGAATGCTCTTTCCATGTATAGGAATTAAATAAAATTGATTTGTTCTTGGTGTAATATGAAAACCCATGTATTTTGGAACTTAGAACTTGAAATCTTGAGGAGAATTGCATGTAGAATGATAGGTAGATGATTATACTGAGGATATTAGTGATTGGGTGAAATTAAAACGTATTTTTATTGGGTTAATTCATGAATTAAAATTTTAGGGTTTGTGTTCTTGAATAATTGGGGGAAAGTGATGGGACTTGATGATTTAATGATGATTGGGATGAATTGACTCAGTAAAATACGTTAGTTTATAACCTTCTTATGTTTAGGAGTGATTAGAGACCTTTAAACATTGTTGGGATGAAGTTTAGAGGAGATTTGATGAGTAAAAATTGATGAAAAAACGTAACTAAGAAATTCTGGGCCGAAACTGGTCCCTCGTTAGAAGACCTTCCCAGGTCGTTCGAACGAGCTCGTTCGAACGAGCTTCTAACGAGTTGACCAGTCGCTTCTAACGAGGGGAGACTTCGTTCGATACCTTGGTTCAAACGAACTATATTTCGTTCAATACATTCGTTCGAACGAGACGTCGTTAGAAGGTACAGTTCGTTCGAACGAACTGGAATCTCGTTCGAACAGGCTCGTTCGAAACGAGACTTCTAACGAGCTGGCAGTTTAGGCCTTTTTGGCCTATTTTGATTTTGGGAGTCCCGAAATCTTGTTCGAGGATATAGATAACCTTCCTTTGATGATGTATTGATAGGTTTGGGACGTTTGTGTTATTTTGAGGAGTAAATTATATACGAGTGATCTACATAATGGTTGATATGGGATTGAGACGTGAGTGTTTACTACGACGTGAAAATAGATTATGGCGCGTATGATTATAAACCGGAATCGTATAAAGTGTGTAAACTATATATTGGTACTAGAATGAGAATAGTACTACAATTAAACTACGGGATTACTAAGATGTGTGTTTATTTAGTATTGGTATATGAATTGTGTGTATGACATACCTACCATACTTGCTATCACGGGAGATTTGCGTTCTCTTAGGGCCCTCTAATCCTTGTGTTGCCCGGATTTAGACTGGTTACCTCGATGAACATAGGTCAGAGAAAGACTTATTGGGATGTTAATAAGTCCGCTGATCGTGGGAGCGTAGGTATGTGCGTGACCCATGTGATGTGACTGTGTTCGCCTCCACTATTTGTGATGTTGTTATCTGTGAACTATTCCTGAGAGATTCGGAATATGTGATCCTTATGTACGTGATGTACCGGGATGGATAGCAGAGTATGTGTGCACCGTAGCTTAGTCTCTGGGTGCTTATATTGTATATTTAGGATGCGAATAATATACACTTAATAAATTGGGAACTTTCTTATGGTGTTGTGTGTATAACTATGGAATAACAAAGGGTTGATCTTTTATGAGTTGTATTACTTTTATATGAGAACCTGAATTTACGTTAAGCCCCTATATAATTGTGATCGTTAGTATGTTAATGGGAACCGAGTAATAAGGGTAAAACCTATGGCAGTCTAGCTAGATATGATGTCACTTAGCTAGTGGTTAGATGGGTACTTACGTTAGGGGTGCACAGTTAGACGAGAGGTGAGAATTTCATGTGAGTGCACGTCCTAACATGTACTTTGCATTTAATGTTTTAAATGTTTTTAAAGCACTTGCAGGTTTTTTTAAAATATCTCCACATTTGGGCTCTGACTCGTTTGCTTTCAAATCTATTTTTTTGTAAAACCATTTTAGGTGCCCAGCCACAAGGACACCATGCATAGGATACTCATTCAGGTGACGAGCTGTAGCTGTTTGTGGAAGCTACATGGATTTACTTGTAGACGCTTCTATCATTTGGATTCCGTATTCAGTATTCTTCAGTTTTAGGGCATGTTGCCCAGTTCCATTAGAGTTACTTTTCCATTATAGTTTTCAGACTTTGGCATGTATTAATTCAGTAATTCGTGACTTATTTCAGTTGTGGGATTGTAGTGAGGAGTTTTTCCTCCACACTTTATTTACATTATGTGATGGTTATTCTATTTACTTCATTATGGTGAATGGTGTTATTATTCTTTATTACACTTGTTGCATGTTAATCAGACTTTAAATAAAATTTGGCACTTACTTTTTAAATACTAGGTGGTTAGTAATAATAAAAATGTTTTCGACAGTGATGCTATTAGCTGAGCCAACTTGGCATTTTGAATTAATTTAATAAAGGAGTAGCTACCCGGTATTTAATTAGTCGGGGTGTCACAGGTTATAGAACTTAGGTATTCTCAATCACCCATAATTAGTAATTAATTATCCTCAAGATTGTCTCACCCATCAACTCATGGTGAGAAAATTTTTAGGGATTTTTCCAGGTACAACCGGGTCCACTTGCGTTATACCGTATAATAGCTCTCCGTTTAGAGCGTTTCCTCAGCACGTTTAAGGATTTATATTCATCACCAATTCCTTGGAATCCATACACGTCTATCTACTCCCGACATTTATCAAGCTTCATGCATGTCTCCTCCTATAGTCAAAATCGAGCAAGGACTTCCTTCAGTTTACCATCACTAGCATTATCGAGAATCTAGTTCTATAAGCCTCAAATGCACAATCAGGACACTCAAATGCTATCCCCGACATGTAAATATACATTTCACTCCCACGTCTCTAAAGGAGTTATATATCACTGATCCCTCACTATCACTAGTCATTAACACTAAAGATCCAAATACTTAGCACAATTTATTTGCTTGACAATACATCCTTTATACTCTTGATCTCATCAGTAAAGTCCCTACGCACCGGGATCAATTATAATGCAACATCTCTTCTCTCCAAACTCATGCTAACCAGTCCATATGAAGGATACAATCAACCTCATATAATACATCACTGTAACGAGCAATTTTTATAAAGTGTCACTATTTGGTCTACACCCTCTCCCCTGTGGATGAAACCAAAGATAACTCCCGTACAACATACTAATCTCTCAATCAAATATTATCCAAACAAAATACCGTGACTCACTCGCATCACACTAAATTTACCTCTTTCGCCCGAGGATAAACTCAATTTTCTAACTTGCTCATCACCTGGATATTTAAATGGTTCCCGGACATAACACTCTTGTTCACACCAAACCAATAACTATTTTAATCATTATCTTTGCGAGGCAGCATGCTCTGGTTCCTTTTCTCACTTCGGGTGGAGTCAATGCGTGTGGTCCTGATTTCCACAAAATATTTTCTGATAAAATCCTTATATCTCTAGCCACACTGGACGTATTAAAGTTGTCCTTCTATCGAACCTTGGCATCCTAATTTCATAAGGTTACCCTTGTTATTCCCTTAGCTCTAATGTCCCTAAAGAACACACTACTAGGGTTACCGGTTCCAACTGAATCCATCATCACTCGGCATGAATCCAGTTATTTGAATCGTTTAAATGAGTTCCCTTATCTGTCTCTCCATGTGGTGTCTTATTAATACTATTATATGTGACACGCCGCCTAATTAAATACCAGGTGATCAATCCTTTATTAAATAAAAATCAAGGTGAACAGTTGGTTCATTCTTAGCATCACTGTCGCAAAATAAAAATTTTCAATTTAAACACCCTAAATAATTAAGCTAAATATCAAACCAATTTAAAACTTTATTTCCATCTTTATTAAATTCCCATTTGAAAACCTTTTAAATAACCAACAGTTTAAGAATCACACAAGTGATATGGATATCAACCAACACAAAAGAATTAATCCATCTAGATTAACCAAACAAAATTTAAACTACAAATGAAATCATCCTAACAAGAGTTAATACCCAAAGAGTACCGAATACTGAAAATAAATAAACATACATCTCTGACAAATCTACAGTAAATGGGAAATGGGCGACACATGACCTAACTATGAAGAACTATAACAAGAACCGAATCAATGAAGAGGTCGTCTAAAACAAAGGCCTGCAACTCCCACAAAAGATACAACGCATCCAATCTAAAGAACCTATGCACGACGCCCCTCTGGCTAGGCACTTGTAATATATACATATATATACAAGAGAGAAGAGATAATAGAAAGCGGGTCAGAGCCCAATTATAAAACAATTTTAAAAATAGTTTAGCAAGTATTTAAAATGCTTACCTGCTAATCCAACAACCATGTTAGTATGTGACACTCTCTTGAGAATTCTCACCTATCATCTAGTGTGCACGCCTATCATACTAATGGATCTCATAAGTCTCTCTAACTTATTCTCCATAAGGTTTTATCACTTGAAAATAAGGTTATGATATTCACTTTAGAAATTCAATCTCTTCAAGATTTATTACGTTATTTAAAATAACTCCGTACCGTTATAAAGTTTCCGAATACTTATAGTGGAGTTGAAGAATTTATTCATTACTTAACTACTATGATGCACAGTAGAAATTTCTCATATAGATATACGTATATATATTAGTTACACGTATAATATATATACTAACGGCACCCCGCGTAAAATCTATGGTGCAAGGTTTCCATATATAAGTATATATATACCAATCACTCATATAATATATATATACTATCTGTACCCCACATACAATCTATGGTGCTGGCATACTCTACTATCAAGTCCCCGTATCACTCGTACTAAGGGAAACACTAGTTCGGAATCACTCTCGAACTGTATTAACACAAAAACACAAATAAATAGAGGCGAAGCATAGTTCCACGTCTCCAAGAGGTCAGCACATACTCTCACGTCTCTTAGGACCGTCTGACTATCAATCAGATAGCATGTACCAAGGAATCCAATGTTCTAGGGTAAAAGTCACTATCTCCCATAAAGGCCCAATCGAGATAAGACCGTCCCGGCGTGGAAACCCCCGTGATAGCAACTAACCCGAGTATGATTTTTATACAAATATAATATATGCACAATCACACAGTCATATATATATATATACACATCCACATTGCTAAATTTGGTGCGCTCACGACCCATAATTTTAATTATCCCTTATCACACCTTTTACTCTATTATTTCGTATAACGGACTCGTTATTTGTTTTCTCATTTATTACTCGCTTCTCCTCTCTCGAAGCATTCTAAGTATAAAATTCAGTACGCATTCACTCACTTATGTTCTGGTCTAACTCCCTTACGAGTCCCGATCTTTTTATTAAATATACGTATGATTTCTTATACACATGAATAATTCCTCGTTAACCCAAAATCCCATCCTACACTAAAATGTTACCCAACGGGGTCTACCTAGGCCTTACTGGTGTTCTCTATATCCCATTACACTCCAATAACAACAATGAAGGGTTCCCATACATATTAATCAGATTAAACTAACGAATGAGAATTATTCAATTTTCCAAGAGGGGTTGATCGATCGAAGAGAATGGATAGATCGATCAATCAGTCGATCGATCGATGCGCTTGGGTCGATCGATCGATCAAGCAGTTCTTGCCCAGAAACTGCAAATTAAACCTACGGGTTTGATCTTCCAATTTCTCCAAAAATGTCATTAACAACTCTAGAATTCTCAAATAACAGTACTACAGGTTCTATATACGTATATACAAGATTTCCTACGTGAAACATGTATAAATTCATAACGATAACGAATTAATGGGGTAAAATTCACATAATCTTTAAGAACCCTAATTTTGAAAGAAATATACATTCCTCTAATTATTTCCCAGATTTCTTATTTCTAAACTCATAATAATTCGTGGGTAATCCTCTACATATGATGGGTATATCTAGAATATATTGAATCTCTCTAAACATGCGATTTAATGTGTCTAAATTAACAATTTCTTTCATAAAACATGATCTTGGTAATCCTAAACTAATATGGGTGAGGCATTAACCAAAAACAAAGCAAGATAGAGACTTGCCTAAAATTCAAGGTTCTGATTTCGTGGATGAAATGGTATGGTTGCGTTCCTCGTCGTGCGATCTACGTTTTGGTGGTGGTGGCGGTGCAAATGGGTGAGTCATTAGCCTTGAGTTGCTTGAAAAGCTCTCCAACTCCTTATCTAATGGTCGTTCTTTGATTTTGTGTTTGCTAACCCGAAGAGACAACTCCAAATGGATGATAAAACCTAATTAAATTTGTGGGTTTAATTACCCAAAAATACAAGATGTCTATAATACCCTCCCGGGATGTCAATTAAGCCTAAAAATGCCCCGAGTCCCAAACTAAATCCCTGGGTACACTTTTCTGACTATCTCGACCCTACCGAACACATTGGCGCATTCGAAATGACCATACGGGCAACTTAAAATTTATTCATTTAATTTAATAATAATTTAGTCTTGACACGGCAAAGGCGCGTCCCGACTTAAATTTTCATAATTGACATTTTATTGGCTCATGAAAATTTTAATAAAATCGATGTTACATATTACTTTACTCATCTAGTAATATTCAGCAAATTTCCAATAATTACTAATTCTCATCAAGCTAGTAAATATTTAAAACATATTTTCGGATTAATATTAAATTAATCTACCTCAATTAAATTTAATAAAATCCCTAAATTTGAAAGCCAAAATTAATAAAATCCCTAAATTTAAAAGCCATAAAAATACGGGTATTACATACTTCCCCCCTAATAATAGAATTTTATCCCGAAATTCGAAAAATAAGGCCTACCTGGTAGAACAAATTTTTGGATACCTTAATAGTACACAACCTATCCACATAGTAAGGTGCTCAATCACTATAGCCCCCGCCTCACAGCAAGCTTGTTTAACACTCTTCATTAAAGATACTTCACATTGTCCTCCTATCCGACAAAATTCGCATAAGACACGCATATACACTATTAATTCCCATTATTTCAATATCATTGGGAGGTCGCACATCACTACATGACAACTACTCGGATTTATCTAAACACAAAACTCCCATTCTGAGAGAAACTATACGAACATCTGACCACTCTTGTTCGCCTAAAACAGTCGTGGAATTCCACTATAGTCATTGGATTTATTCTCGACCGATCAAAATTCTGATTATCCGCTCACCTCTAAACATATGCAGAGGGAGAATAGTTAAGGTTTTTCCACACCAAAACTTCAATAAGCACCTCGTTCACGACAAACAGGTACGAGTGCTTCCACGGAACTCTACCATTAGGTTATATCCTCCCCCAATTACCGTACTACTCCACTTGCTAGCTATAATCATTGTGGAAAAATGACACGATCACAATGAATTCAAAATTTACTTTCATTGTTCCACTAATGGTTAATCACCAAATGCTTACTCCCTGAATTATGAGTGGTACAACCTGCTCACTCTAAGTGTTATCCCCGCTACTTCCTAAAATTCCATATTAAAGGTGGAATTCGAAAGTCTGATCCCAAGGAGAACGATCATGTGCCGTCACGATTCTATATTTCAAGGGAAGACTGGGGCATACTAGTAAATATTGTAAATCACTCCAAATGAATATCAATCACTTCCTTCTTGGGCGAATTGTTACACATTTTCGAATGAACCCTTGATCTTGCCTTGAGGTTGGTAACCCATCAAACAAACTTTACCGACTTTACTGGCCTCCTCCATCATGGGGATTGTCGATAGCCACCAAATGTTTTAGTTGTTCCTCTTATTCCAACCCATCTCTATCTATGAGTGGTGCCCGCAGAGACTACTCACTATGTCCTGCTCAACATCGACTTTCCTTGAAATGTCTCACATTAAGTGACACTTAATACTACCCTTCCTTCCTTGGTGTATATCGAAAGTTTTGACTTGTGCACTTTTCTCCACGATGCGCACTTATGGATCTTTTATACCATACTAACATTATCACTCTTTGTACGAACAACTCGCTCTCAACATTTGACTAATTACAACTCCATCCTGAGTGTTCTTCATATAGTTAAATTCTATCCTTCTCAAGGAATACCCCTTTGTAAACGGCTTCCCACAGCCTTCCAACCAGACTTAGTGTGCTAGTCTGATTGCACACGTATATATGGATTTATCATCTTTCACACGGTGCTTAATCCACTCTACCACTTTCACTTCGTTATGTTAGTCCCACGGATATATATTCTAGATGTCTATTCCCACGTCCTTCAACTCAGATGATTTTTAACATCAACTAACCAGGATGTCTACACACCCTATAAACCGTGCATACTAGCGCAAGCATCACATACACTTCACACCTAATAACCAATTCTTTATTTTCGAAGTGCTCACAACGTGATTGCAACACTTACGTACTCTCACTCTCCCTACAAATTAAAATTCTAAATACTTCTTATCATCGTTCCACCCCTCAACTCGTGGTGGTAAAACAAGACTTTCAATGCTTTCATACCCTGCAATCGGCTCCACTAGCCTTAAATCATAATTCAACTACCAACTTAATATATAACTATCTACTCCTATTACGACCGAGGTACTGAACTCATGGACTAATGACCAAACATCTCCCTATTTCCAACCTTACGCTAAGTTTCATGCGTGGGATGTCTCGCAAAGAGAAATCCAAATACGGAACCCCCCGATACACAGTAGCATTGTCGGTTATCGAAATCCATTAGGCCCTCCGTCCATAGCATGTACCCTTATTTTCTCATTTCTTGGAAGAAAATTACATCTCCTCCCGAAATTACACTTAACAAAGGACATTTCGCCAATTGCATTATCGTACAGTATTGGTGGTTATTGCATTCCATAAACCTCGAATACATACAATTGGGATTCTCGAAATCCCTTTCCCCAATCATAGGGGTATAAATCTTAACTCCCACATCTCTAAAGGATAGATATAACAATGCACTCTTTCTATCACCAAGTCCTGATCGCTAAACATGATACTGAGTTAAATCTTTTTTCTCAACAGTAAACCCGATACATACTGAATCATAACAACAAATTTCCTACACACATCGGTATCGAATATCTCGAGACTACTATCCCCTCCGAAGTCTCTAGGATCCATAATATAAGTTTGAGTCCAACCCTCTTGCAGGTGAGTCCTCGCCAGAACACAACATGTTGCACTAATGCAACCACTCCGATAGCCTTGCAATAGCTGCCTACTATCGTACTGACCAATTCTATAAAGTTATGAATACCATATTATACTCGTATATCACATCACAAAAATGAGTAACCTCAATAAAGTATACAACACTATTAATATACTCATTCATCCTCCACGGATAGCACTAGGGAAAATCCCGCTACACTAGGGAAAAATATTCACATAATAATATTGTTTGTAGTTATACGCATTAAACTCGTCTCACATGCTAATCTAGCAATGAACAAAATATATTGACTTCTCGTGTCGCATAAAACACGCCTCATCCTCCGAGGGTAGAACTCATACTTCTACCTTGCCAAACGCCTTGAATGTACAAATGGTCTTCTGACGTAACACGCCTGTCCAAACCAGAACAACACTACTCTAATCGTTCTCCTTTACTAGGCACCATACTCTTGTACCCTATAATCGCTTTAGGAAAGAAAAAAAAAATTATTAGCGCGTGTGATTTCACTCTCCACAAAATACCTCAACACATAATCCACTTATCACTTGTCATACTAACCATGTTAGGATTGTCTTTCTCTCAGAATTTGGTAAACTCGATTTCTGATGGCTACCCCCATTATTCCCATAGCCTTGTAGGCCCCAAAGTACATGTTACTGACTACAATAATCCTTACTAAATCTACCATCTCTTGGTAAGAATTCGGTTATCCGAATCATTTAAATGGGTCCCCTGATGTGTATCCACAGCCCCTTGTGGTGCTACACTACCATCATTGTATCTCGTCTTATTCTTGACTAAATTCTTTGATTCTTTTAGCTTCCCACACCAAGAAGAATTATCATCTTCATTGAAAAAGTACAACATTGTCAACCTCTAAATCGATCGTCCAGCAGAATTCCCCCCCCCTTTTTTTTTTAAGTGTTATTAACTATTATTACGAGTCGATCTCCCACTGGGAGTTCTTTCCTCCCTTTGTATCTGCATCTTCCGATACAAGATTCGCTAACGGTTCAGATTCATATTCCCAAATGGGCCTCTATCGGGTCCTCCTGTGATGAGTTCAGAACAACATTCATTTCTTATCCTGAACATCTGATGAAGGAACTTGCGATCAAACTGTACCTAAGATTTTCCTATAGGCATATCATTCCACTTCTAAAAGTAGTGGTTGACTCCCACCATGATAACCTTGTTCCGACAATCCAAGAAAATTTGTCTCCAAATTTTCACTTTCAGTTAGACACACTCCGTCCTATGTCCAAGACTTTGGATACTTTACCTCCTTGGGATAACACACACAATTTTTGCATTTCTAGAATTTCCACTGACAGTTCTCTATAATGCTTCGTCTGATTTTTCCCAGCCGTACCACGTTGGGTGAGTCTACTCTCGCATCTCTTTCGACTATAGAAGCACTTGGAAATCATAGGTTGTGCCCTAGCTGTCTTTACAGTCTTGACTTCCCGTGCCATAATGGGGGTGACCTTAACTACGGTCATCATCCTAGAATATGCTCTACAACCTCAATTAAGCCTTACCTCCCATTGTCCGCTTAATGGCTATCGCCTAACATCCTCATCGCTCGGCACACGCACACATCCAAACAGAATTACAATTCACTAAGATACATACGTTATAGCAGGAGAACGAAATCTCATCGTAGAAATCAACAATCCTAAACATAGGGCTCTATATCAAACAAAGCAACGCTGGAATCATAATAAGCCTCACAGATCCTAAACGACACTAGAACCTGATGCTCTGATACCACTTGTGACACCCCGCCTAATTAAATATCAGGCGATCAATCCTTTATTAAATTAAAATCAAGGAGAACAGTTGGTTCATTCTTAGCATCACTGTCGCAAAATAAAATTTTCCAATTTAAACACCCTAAATAATTAAGCTAAGTGCCAAAACAATTTAAAACTTTACTTCCATCTTTATTAAATTCCCATTTGAAAACCTTTTAAATAACCAACAATTTAAGAATCACACAAGTGCTACGGATAGCAACCAACACAAAAGAATTAATCCATTTAGATTAACCAAATCAAATTTAAACTACAAATGAAATCATCCTGACAAGAGTTAATACCCAAAGAGTGCCGAATACTAAAAATAAATAAACATAAATCTTTGACAAATCTACACTGAATGGGAAATGGGCGACACATGCCCTAACTATGAAGAACTATAACAAGAACCTAATCAATGAAGAGGTCGTCTAAAACAAAGGCCTGCAACTCCCACATAAGCTACAGCGCGTCCAATCCAAAAAACCTATGCACGACGCCCCTGTGGCTGGGCACCTGTAATATATACATATATATATATACAAGAGAGGAGATAACAGAAAGAGGGTCAGAACCCGATTGTAAAACAATTTTAAAAATAGTTTAGCAGGTATTTAAAATGCTTACTAGCTAATGAAAAAACCATGTTAGTATGCGACACTCTCTTGAGAATTCTCACCTCTCATCTAGTGTGCATGCCTACCGTACTAATGGATTTCATAAGTCTCTCTATCTTATTCTCCATAAGGTTTTATCACTTGAAAAAAGGTTATGATATTCACTTTAGAAATTCAATCTCTTCAAGATTTATTACATTATTTAGAATAACTCTGTACCGTTATAAAGTTTCCGAATACTTATAGTGGAATTGAAGAATTTATTCATTACTTAACTACTATGATGCACAGTAGAAATTTCTCATATAGATATACGTATATATATTAGTTACACGTATAATATATATACTAACGGCACCCCGCGTAAAATCTATGGTGCAAGGTTTCCATATATAAGTATATATATACCAATCACTCATATAATATATATATACTATCTGTACCCCACATACAATCTATGGTGCTGGCATACTCTACTATCAAGTCCCCGTATCACTCGTACTAAGGGAAACACTAGTTCGGAATCACTCTCGAACTGTATTAACACAAAAACACAAATAAATAGAGGCGAAGCATAGTTCCACGTCTCCAAGAGGTCAGCACATACTCTCACGTCTCTTAGGACCGTCTGACTATCAATCAGATAGCATGTACCAAGGAATCCAATGTTCTAGGGTAAAAGTCACTATCTCCCATAAAGGCCCAATCGAGATAAGACCGTCCCGGCGTGGAAACCCCCGTGATAGCAACTAACCCGAGTATGATTTTTATACAAATATAATATATGCACAATCACACAGTCATATATATATATATACACATCCACATTGCTAAATTTGGTGCGCTCACGACCCATAATTATAATTATCTGTTATCACACCTTTTACTCGATTATTTCATATAACGGACTCGTTATTTGTATTCTCATTTATTATTCACTTCATACTCACTTCTCCACTCTCTAAGAATTCTAAGTATAAAATTCAGTACGCAATAACTCACTTATGTTCTGGTCTAACTCCCTTACGAGCCCCGATCTTTTTATTAAATATACGCATGATTTCTTATACACATGAATAATTCCTCGTTAACCCAAAATCACATCCTACACTAAAATGTTACTCAACATGGTCTACCTATGCCCTACTGGTCTTCTCTATATCCCATTATACTCCAACAACAACAATCAAGGGTTCCCATATATCTTAATTGGATTAAACTAATGAATGAGAAATATGCAGTTTTCCAAGAGGGGTCGATCGATCGAAGAAAAGGGGTCGATCGATCGATGCTCTTGGGTCAATCAATCGATCAAGCAGTTCTTGCCCAGCAACTGAAATTAAACCTATGGGTTTCATCTTCTAATTTCTCCAAAAATGTCATTAACAACTCTAAAATTCTCAAATAACAGTACTACAGGTTCTATATACATATATACAAGATTTCCTACGTGAAACATGTATAAACTCATCACGATATCGAATTAATGGGGTAAAATTGACATAATCCTTAAGAACCCTAATGTTGGAAGAAATATACATTCCTCTAATTATTTCCCATATTTCTTGTTTCTAAACTCATAATTATTCATGGGTAATCCTCTACATATGATGGGTATATCTAGAATATATTGAATGTCTCTAAACATGCGATTTAAAGTCTCTAAATTAACAATTTCTTTCATAAAAAATAATCTTGGTAATCCTAAACTAACATGGGTGAGGCATTAACCAAAAACAAAGCAAGATAGATAATTGCCTAAAATTCAAGGTTCACATTTCATGGATGAAATGGTATGGTTGCGTTCCTCGTCGCGCGATCTACGTTTTGGGATCTATGTTTTGTTGGTGGTGGCAGTGCAAACAGGTGAGTCATTGGCCTTGAGTTTCTTGGAAAGCTCTCCAACTCCTTCTATAATGAACGTTCTTTGATTTTGTGTTTGGTAACCCTAAGAGACAACTCCAAATGGCTGATATAACCTAATTAAATTCTTGGGTTTAATTACCTAAAAATACAAGATGTCTATAATACCCTCCAGCGATGTCAATTAGGCCTAAAAACACCCCGAGACCCAAATTAAACCCCCAGGTACACTTTTCTGACTATCTCGACCCTACCGAACACATTGGCACATTCTAAATGACCATACATGCAACTTATAATTTATTCACTTAATATAATAATAATTTAGTCCTGACATGACACAGGCGCGTCCCGACTTAAATTTTTATAATTGCCATTTTATTCGCTTGTGACAATTTTAATAAAATCGATGTTACGTATTACTTTACTCATATAGTAATATTCAACAAATTTCCAATAATTACTAACTCTCATCACGCTAGTAAATATTTAAAACATATTTAGGATTAATATTAAATTAATCTACCTCAATTAAATTTAATAAAATCCCTAACTTTAAAAGCCAAATTTAATAAAATAACTAAATTTAAAAGCCATAAAAATACGGGGTATTACATTATATTCATTATTACTCCCAGACTGAATTCTTCAACATTATTAACTCCCTTCTCATGGAAGTGCTAATATTATCTTGTAAAAGTACGACATTATCGCCATTTACATTATTCAAACAAGCACAATTGTTCCCATAAATGTTGGCGATGTCTACTTGTGAGACCAATATTCCACTAAGGAATATTTTCTCCATTGTAACTACCTCATCTATTACAAAGTTCTCTAAACAATATAAATTCTTTCTCACAGTCGGCCTCTGTCCGACCCTCATGTGATAAGTTCAGAAATTTCTCTCGCATCCCTTTCTGAACAAAAATAAAAGAATGAACTTATGGTTAAACTGTACCTAGGATTCCTCAAAGGCAGTATTATTCCTCTTTATAAATGGGGTGACTGTTTTCCCCCACTATCACTATGTTGTACCCCTAAGATAAGAAAATTTTACAAATATTCACTTCCGGGTATTTCTACACCCGACCATATGTCCAGTGTCTATGGATGTTCTTTATCCGCTCGGTTAACACATAAAAATCCTATTTTTACACAAATTCCAATTGGTGGCCCTTTTTAAAGATCCCTCATGCTCTCTCTCAAGTTCTTCAATTCGTTCTATATATACATCCTTATGGGGGGTACCTAACTCACGTCACTACAGTGTTGCTCCTATGAGCAATATACTTTGGATTTCGTCCATCCATTTGGCTATCATCCATCATCTCTGTTCCATTTTCTTATAGATGACCCTTTTGGAAGAGTTCTCCATCAACTCTCTCTCTCCCCACTTAAAACTCTTAGGAAGTCTAAAATTGTATCCCCGTTCTCTACAAAGGTGTTTGGGACACTACAATCCGAGAGTGATATACGGATCATCATCTACTCAAATAGTATTTATGGTGATCTCCCACTCGATTTCCATTTCCTGAATAGTTCATGACTCATATTGAACCCTTCCCTCTTGCAATCCTTTAAACACCTTCGTTGGTCGTCTTAAAGATTTCAGTGTACTAAGTCCAATCGAACTCGTATATGAATCAAACCATCTACTTACAAATAGGCTAACGTAAGCAATGTACATAGAGGAATATAGCAATCCTAAAATTGGGATCTATACCAATCAAACGATACACTGTAAACGTAGTAAGTCGTACAAATCCTATGGACCCTAGAATCTGATGCTCTAATACCATATGTGACACATCGCATAATTAAACATTGGGTGATCGGTCCTTTATTAAATTAAAATAGGTTTTCCATCTAGTTCATTCTTAGCATTACTGTCGAAAACTTTTTAATTACTAACCACCTAAGTGAAAATTTATGCTGTTGCCAAATTTTAACTTCAATTAAACATACGATGACATGAGGAACAATATACAAATAAAATACCAACATAAGAGTCTGAATATAACAACTAAGATCAAACAAAGTCTTGCCGAATAACCCATCGGCCAAAAACAAACTCCAAAAAGGAAAGTACTAAGGTACAATATGCCCGTACTAAAATCTGAAATCATACACCAGATCAGAAAGTGAAAGAGGCATCTAATCAAAGCCATGCAGCATCCACCTATGCTATAGCTACGAAGTCCCTGGAATGAAGTCACGCTTGGCGTCCCAGTGGCTAGACACCGAAAAGGTTTTGAAAAATATTTTACATAGCAAGAGTTATTACTCAAAATGTTTTGAAAATATTTAGCAAGTAATTTATTGCAGTAAAGATTAGTTATTGATTACACGTGTTAGGTTTACGCACACTCCCTTGAGTTTCCCCACCTATCATCTATAGTGCACTCCTAACGTTCCATACTAGCATATTCAGGTACACTACCCAAGCTATTTAGACTATTTTAGTCGTCTGAACTTACCTACACGTCTAAGTTCCCGTACCGCCCATACAGTACCAAATTTAATTATCACTCTCCATATGTGAGTTAATTCCCGTGTAACATTTCACATATATTAGTTACTTATTTTAAAAGTTAAGTCTGACCACTTAATCTTATTCATTAGATGTTCACTATCTAATATTATAGCTTTCCAATTAAGTTTTCTCCACTTAATTTACTTTTTAGATGTATACACGTCATCTAACTATTCACTACTTCGCCCTAGTAGATTGTTCATATAGTATATATTTCACACTCAATATAGACTATAAGAATCATTGGCCCGGTCTAATCATCGACTCTAATTCTCCCAATTTTTATTTTTAGATGTATGCATTTTTCTCCCATGATCCAGTACCAACCTCCATTACTCTAGACCAAGGTTTAAACTAAACATTCCTAACCATTTCTATTTGCATTAGGATAGATTCTAACGTAATTATTTTCTCAAAACATTTCAATAATCATGCAAGAAGGGATTTATTTTGTCTATCCTGTAAGAGTAACACCCCGCCCACCCGGGGAGAGCGAACGGAGCGCTAATGCAATAAAATAAATCCAAATCCACAAGTGACAAGGTATAGAGCATCTAAATAAACCCACAATAATATAAATCCACTAATCTCAATATCTTCAATTACAATAAGTCTCTCGAATTAAAATTACAACTATCTAACTCGAATAAAAATACAAATCTCCAAAGCTCTATACATCAAAATAATACAAATCTGCCAAAAATATTCTTCCCAAAATAATCCACGCTAAAATAATCCCAATTGGTCCATAGCGTCCCAATCCACGCTAACCTGCCAACTAAAAGAAAATATGGGGAAGTACACAATACGACAGGAAAGATGTTCAACAAATATATGTTAGCGATGAATAAAATGTAACAACACGAGTACGAATATTCAAATCAAATGCAAATCTCAATAGAATTTATCAATAAATTTCTCAACAACACATCAATGAGTCACCAGGCCTCACCCCATTCGCATATGCTTTATCAAGCCATAGCCCGAGAATAGGTATTTTGGCGGGTACTCAACATTCGTGCCATATTAAAATCTCATGACAACGTGCTCATCAACAATATAATGATACCACATGAATCAAAATAATTTCAACAATTATTTTCCAGATTTCAATGAATTTATCAATTCAAATATGATTTCAATTAACAAGAATTCAAAGAGAATGACACTCGCGAGATTTAAGGAGAATATTGTGTAAAACCCCATACCTCAAACCATGAGGAGAAACTAACGATCACATCCTCAAGATCAACACAAAATATCTACAAAATCTCCTCCAAGAACCTCCAACAAAATAGCCCCAAGAACACCTCTAATCTAAGGTTGGAACTCACAAATCTCAAGGGCCAAAATATATATAAAAAGAACAGGAATATAAAATATATTTGCTGCCAAAAGTAGGTTAAAAGGCTTGCCCACGACTTCCTTTTATAATGCAAAGAAATGAAGAGTTGGAATCCAAAAGACTCCTTTAAATAAGGCAAAGAAATGAAGATTTGGAACTCAAAACAACTCCAAGATTAAAAACATTTAAAAATCATTTTAAAATCCGTTTTCGAAACCGTTTGAAATTCTCGCCTTTAAAACTAATATTCAACATATTTGAGCAATAAAAATAATTTTATCAAAAACTTTATTTTCCTTCATTTTCCAGAAATTAATTAAAATTGCCCAAAATTATGCAGGTTATTACACTTCCCCACTAACAATGGAATTTCACCCTCGAAATTCGCCGAATGCCTAACTCTCAAAATCAGGCCACTACACTAACTCTAAAAATAAATCACGTCTCCCAAAAATAAATTCCTCACATCTAATCTAGATGCCTATCACGAATATCACCTAAAATTTGCTAACCACGCAATAAACCCAAAACCAAGCCCCGAGGGTTGCCGTATACCTAAGCTCTTATACCATTTGTAACACCCCGCCCGCCCGGGGAGAGCGAACGGAGCGCTAATGCAATAAAATAAATCCAAATCCACAAGTGACAAGGTATAGAGCATCTAAATAAACCCACAATAATATAAATCCACTAATCTCAATCTCTTCAATTACAACAAGTCTCTCGAATTAAAATTACAACTATCTAACTCGAATAAAAATACAAATCTCCAAAGCTCTATACATCAAAATAATACAAATCTGCCAAAAATATTCTTCCCAAAATAATCCACGCTAAAATAATCCCAATTGGTCCATAGCGTCCCAATCCACGCTAACCTGCCAACTAAAAGAAAATATGTGGAAGTACACAATACGACAGGAAAGATGCTCAACAAATAT
Source organism: Sambucus nigra (assembly GCA_949130495.1). Lineage (NCBI taxonomy): Eukaryota > Viridiplantae > Streptophyta > Magnoliopsida > Dipsacales > Adoxaceae > Sambucus > Sambucus nigra. The sequence continues at coordinate 430,729,083 of OX422220.1, read as the reverse complement.
ATGTTAGCGATGAATAAAACGTAACAACACGAGTACGAATAATCAAATCAAATGCAAATCTCAATAGAATTTATCAATAAATTTCTCAACAACACATCAATGAGTCACCAGGCCTCACCCCATTCGCATATGCTTTATCAAGCCATAGCCCGAGAATAGGTATTTTGGCGGGTACTCAACATCTGTGCCATATTAAAATCTCATGACAACTTGCTCATCAACAATATAATGATACCACATGAATCAAAATAATTTCAACAATTATTTTCCAGATTTCAATGAATTTATCAATTCAAATATGAGTTCAATTAACAAGAATTCAAAGAGAATGACACTCGCAAGATTTAAGGAGCATATTGTGTAAAACCCCATACCTCAAACCATGATGAGAAACTAACGATCACATCCTCAAGATCAACACAAAAGATCTACAAAACTCCTCCAAGAACCTCCAACAAAATAGCCCCAAGAACACCTATAATCTAAGGTTGGAACACACAAATCTCAAGGGCCAAAATATATATAAAAAGAAGAGGAATATAAAATATATTTGCTGCCAAAAGTAGGTTAAAAGGCTTGCCCACGACTTCCTTTTATAATGCAAAGAAATGAAGAGTTGGAATCCAAAAGACTCCTTTAAATAAGGCAAAGAAATGAAGAGTTGGAAGTCAAAACAACTCCAAGAGTTAAAAACATTTAAAAATCATTTTAAAATCCGTTTTAACTCCGTTTTCGAAACCGTTTGAAATTCTCGCCTTTAAAAATAATATTCAACATATTTGAGAAATAAAAATAATTTTATCAAAAACTTTATTTTCCTCCATTTTCCAGAAATTAATTAAAATTGCCCAAAATTACGCAGGTTATTACAGTAAGACCCTAAGTTTTCATATTCATCCAGGATTGTTCATCAATACCGAGATTTATTTCGTGGAATACAGCCCATATCTTCCAATATCAATATCTCTAAAGATTTCAAATCATTCTACATGTAATTTCATAACCAACATGCATTTAATTAAAGTTTTCTTCTCAAGAATTCATCAATCTCATCATATGATTGAAACCCCAATTACATGGTTAATATAACCTCTATTAATTGCACTAAACACTTGATTTCATGGATGAAGCTGATGACTTGATGTTTCTCTCTTCAAATCTTCACTCCTTAGGTGCTTTATATACAAGAACTCTTTCAAATCTTCAAGAATCCTCCTTAAGATTTTAGGAATGGTACCTCTCTTCCTTCTGATGGCCTCTCTAAGCTTTTTGTGTGATGAAACCTAGCCCCCATTTATAATCATCAGATATAAGCCTCTAATTTTCATAGTTCCTTTTAACCTTTGTTTTTAAAATGACCAAATTACCCTCCAAAGGTGCCAGTTTGGTCCAAAATCGACTCGTGACTCAATTAACATCCCTGAGTATACTATTTTGACTAATTCGACCCTTACAAACTCATCGGCGACCTCTAAATTATCATTTGAATCACCTAAAATATATTCCTTATTTCCCGCCTCATCATAGTCTAATGCGCGACTCTCGGTGAGATAACATCAAATACGCCCATATCACTCGCTATGACGTATATCATATTCAACTATCAATATTTACTATTCACTCTTAGTAATTTAAATCATCTATTAATCAGTCTCTATATCTTGATTAATATTTGAATACCCTGATTATATTTGATCACTTAATAATCATAAATAAAATTCCATCTCATTAAATTACTCCACTCACGTAATTTAAATATTAAATCACATAAATTACTCTACTTGCGTAATTTTAATATAAACTAATATTAAATTACTCTACTCACGTAATTAAAATTAAACGTATTTTTCTATTTAATTACTCAATTAATTAAATTCTAAATACGCATAAATACGGGGTATTACATATGCAAAGGTTGGAAACACCAAGTTACTTATTATAATGAAAATACAAGTGACATACGAATACCCGTAGGTTTCGGTCGATGTTGTCAACAATGGAATAATCCTAGAAGCTCCACAAGAACCGCAGTTTTATCTTCAGCTCAGGAATACTGCAGCAGTTCCCTAATGCCCTCAGTTCGATGTAGATTTATCCTCTCCACAAAGAGTTAAACAATAGCAAATATATGTTCTTGGGTTGCAAAACAATTCACTAAAGATTGGGATGTTTTGTGAATTGAAAAAATAAGATATTGAACTCTTAAAAGGATGGAGAATAAAGTAAAACACTCAAAATCATATTCTATTTTAAAGCAGTGTTTCTCCACACTAAATCCAGTAGTCTGACACCCTTTAAATACTAAAAATCAAGGCAGTGATGTGTCAGAAAAAAAGACTTTCGTTCGAACGACATATGCTTTCGTTTGAATGAGATCCTTGTCTCGTTCGAACGAGATCCTATCTTATTTGAACGACCTATAAAATGAGGGCATAATTGAAGATAATTTCGATACGAACGCGTGGCCACCAGTTTTGTATTTTTTTATATTTTTATGAATTAATTATGATTTTTCTACGGAAAGGTGTACGGGAACAAAATGTTTAGATAATATGAATTCAAAAAAAATTAATATAAACTTTTAAAGCACCACCCCAACACTTAGAAAATATTTTATGAAAAATAATTCCAATACTCTAAGTGCATTATTAAGGTACTCTAAAACATAACCTTACCAAAGTTAACCTTACGAAGACTGTTAGTTGAAGAACCTTGATTATTAGGATCCGTCTTGATGTGAATGTGATCTTGATCTTCTTCAACGGTGTTGCAGTATATGACATATAAATTGATAACAGAAAAAAATGGTATATGACCTATAAATTGATAACGGACAAAAATGTCCTTACAAATCTCCCCCTATGTCTATGCCTGTACAAAATAAAAATATTCGAATTATCAATCAAAATATGACCTATACAAATCTACCCTCCCATGAACCCAAAACTAAAAAGGTAAATGACAAGTCTTCAAACTTTTTCAATCTTCAACAAACTTCAAACCTCAAATCTTTTCTCATCAGGGTGTGCAATCTACTGTGGTGACAATTAAGTTAATCACAAATTAACAAGAAAAAGCAATCACCAGATCAAATAAAGAATGTAAGGAATGACAATCACACAAAACAGGATTTACGTGGTTCAACAAGAATGCTTGCGTCCATGGTGGTGCTTTCAATATTATTTCTCTATACTCCGGGGAGTGTTTTACAGGAAAAATAATGCATTCCCTTTGCCCCGGGATAAGGGTTTGTTATATACATGTTCATTCTTGGGGAGTGGGGGTGTTGGAATCCCCCCACATCAGAACATAACCCCTAGAATATCTCCTTATGAGATTTTAGGAATCTGACAAGGTCGTAACTGAATAAATTAGGGCTTGAGGCCTCCAGACATTGGGTCGAGCTCTGCTGGGCTACTCGTCTGGGCCCAAGTGACAAATCGAGGTACCCACAATTTCCCCTAAAGTTGTTGGGACACAATTTGGGCTCAATAATTTTAAATGATTTGTCATAATGACATTTTTGTAATTTGTGCAACACTTTCCAAGATCAAAGCGCCTCTTCTGAACAGATTTAGGGTGTGGACTGCCTCATTCCCTGTATACTATGATTAGAAACGTTTAAAACATCTTCGAGGAAGTCTCTTCTTATTATCGCTTCAAATCTCTTCACACGTCTCTAGTTTTTTCCAGGCTTCTGTTGTTGCTCTTTCATTCCCAGGTCTTGTCTTCCAATTTCAATCTTCTCATTGTCCTTGCTTATGACATTGCATCATCCCCAGCTAAATTTTTACTTCGTAAGTTCTTTTTGTTCCTTATTTTTTTCTTTTTCTGTTGAAATTTCTTCGCATATGTTATTAGGGTTTGTATTTTTCAATGACGAAAATAGGCGATAGATCGATTTCTGAATTTATGATGTTTTATAACATTCCAGATTCGGTAGACATCGAGTGTGCCCCTGTCCCTCGTAATGTCAAAGAGGTTGAGGATGGTCACTGGATTCACACCCTCTTATTGTCCCAAGGAGGTCTTACTTTTCCTCCAAGCAATTTATTTTTGCACTTTTTTGGTTATTTCAATATAGTCCCTGCACAGTGCTCGCCCAATGTATGGAAAATTATTATTGGTGTGCATACAATAAATTAGCTCTATGGCACCAATTTAGGGCTTGCTGAGATCTTCTTTTTTTATTTCATTTCACGAACAAGTTCTGGTCTTCTTTACCTCAAGGCGAGGAGTCCTGATAGGGTATTGGTAGTAAACCTACCTGATTACCATAAGGATTACTGGCATAAGGGTTTTATTGCTATAAATTGGTAGTTTCCTCCCCATACTGAGGGGTCGAAGTCTGGTAGATTTGTGGTCCCCTTCTATGGGGAGGAGTACATAGGTAGGCTTAGTCTTTGTTCTGCTCATCGATCCTCTATTTGTGTATATTTTTTCTCATATTTTTTCTCTCTTGCTTTTCAGCGAAGACAAAGAAGTTGGAACCTACTCTCAGCGAGGTTCGAGCTGCTGAGTTGGTCAAAGCATGGAAAATCAGGGAGCTCTTGGCTAATGGTGAACACCCTTGATCAACGGCCTTAATTATGGAATAAAAGAACGTTGGGTCCATCATTATTTCACGTCCTATGGACAGCATCCCTGAGCTATACATCACTAAAGAGGTTATCGCAGATCCCATCTAATTAGGCGAGAAAGATTACAGCTTTGGTGAGGAGATAGAGGGTGCTAAAATGGGTGGTGTTGAAGGTGGTTCCAGTGAAGAGAGCTCCAGTGGTGAAGGATCTTCCAGCTTAGAAGAAGTTTCAGAGGCTCGAGAGTCTTCGAGTGAATTAAGTAGTTCCAGTGAGGAAGATATGGTTCCTCCTAGGAAGAATCTGATTCGTGATGATGATGATGATGTTCTCCTTTCTCTCCGATCAAAGAAGCATAAAACTGGCATCATAGAGGTTGTAATTGGTTCTCAGTATGTTGCTCATGAGCAGGAGAAGAATAAGAGGTAGGAAGAGTAGTTGAGAGAGAGGGAGAGGAATGAGGAGGAGAGGAAGACGGTGGAGGAGAGAAGGAGAGCCGAGAAGGAGAGAAAGGAGAGGGAAGAGGAAAAAAGAAGAGAGGAGGTTAGGATGAAGGTAAGACAAGCTCTGGTGCCTATGTTTTCCATGCCCTAAGGGGCCTCTATGGCCCTTTCTCCTCAATTGGCTCCTGCATTGCTCGAAAGAGCCGTTCTGCCTACGGGTCGTGAGAAGGCGATGGGGACTGACCTGTTAGCTCTGAAAGAGAGTCAAAGGGTAGCCTTAGTAAGTTTACTCTCACTTCTCTATTCTTGTAATACTTTGCTCTATGATTACCTTGCTAATATTTATCTTCTTTTCTATTTGATACTGACTTGGCCATCCTCTATCGCGGTCGCGATGAGCTGGTAAAGAGGAATATTAATTTTGAAAAGAAGAATGTTGAGCTGGAGGCCATCTTAAAGACTGCTAATGTCATCTAAAGTTACTATGATCTTGTTCTGTCTGAAGCCAATCGAACAAAGAAGGAAATAATTAAGGAGCTTGGGGAGTTGAGGTAGTCTTATGACCTAGTTTGCTCGAGCAAACTGGCTGTGGTGGAAAATAATATGGTACTGGTAGAGAAGGTGAAGAAAGTTGAATCTGAGGCAGCCACCCTTAAGGAAATCTCATACAATGCCGAATAGGCTGCTGCATGTGAGGATGTTGATGTTCAGATTGGCTATATCAGCTGCCTGAACTTTAAGAAGGGTTGGAACGAGGCTCTCCTGGCTATCAGAGTCGATATTGACTCCCCACTATTCGACGAGCATGATCCTGGGCCTAAGCCGATGGTGGATGAGGAACCTGCTCCTGCCTTCGACGAAGGCATTCCAGCTACCCAAACTGTCCCTGCTGAAGCTCTTCCTGGCCAAGGGACAGTGACGGTCCCATTTGAGGGAGGTGTTCCTTCTACTGCAGACAAGGGAAAACAACTAGTGACCTCGGAGTAAACTGAGGTTTCCAGCTATCCTTCTTTAGGGATCCCTTTATATTTTCTTGTTCTTTCTTTTTTTCTTTCACTGATGTACGCAGAACCTTTTCTTTAATGAAATGAATTTTTTATCCTTTTTTCATACAAAATTCTTTGCTCTTTGATGCTTGTATGACTTTTAGCTGGTGGATGTTGATGAATACATACCTGCTACTTCTCAACTGGGAAGGATTCATGGTCCTAATACTAGTAACCAAGTTTGCCAAGCTTTTATAAGGATTTGCAAGTCCCTTAGGTCAAGGAACCAGAGCTTTAAATAAAAATCAGAACTCGTTCCTAAACTGAAGGATAGGATTCAGGAGATGGAAGAGGTTCGTGCTTTCGTTCAAGAGGAAGTGAATGGTTTGAGAGCTAGACTTCTGGACGCCTTCGATATTAATAAAGTCAGAGAAGTTCTGCAACAGGAGAATGAATCTCTAAGGAGGGAAGTGTCGAGACTTAGAGAGCATGCATCGAGTGTTGCACCTTAAGTTTCGTGAGGTTCCTCTTCATCGGTTGGTCCACGAGCTGGTACAATGCCGAGTGCCACCCCTCAAGTTTTCTTAGGTTCCACTTCATCGGCTGATCCGCGAGCTTATATAGATGTCGAGGGTCCAGTTAGAGAGATATACGAGCTTCGAGGAGATGTTCGTCGAGCATACGTGATAGCTGTCGGGATCTAAAGAGATGTCACACGGCTAAGGCATCTGTTCAAGAAATGTCCTTGGTGAGTGTGGGCTGACGGTTATGATCATGGTTAGGAAGATGATCTGACGAGGTTGGCAGAGTTTGAAGATCTATCCTTTATTAGGGTATGGTTAAATTCTCTTAAGGAGTTAAAAGTACCCAGGAACTCATTCCTCTGGTATCATCATGAGATTTCCCCTTCGACTCTGATGCCTAACCCTTTCTGGAGGGATAGCCAGTGGGTTCCCATAGATGTTATTCCCAGGCAGCTATTGGAGCCGAATGCAAATGAAGTAGAGTTGTATTTATCTCTTCACCCAGATGATGGCTAAAGAGCATAAGTAGCTGATTACCTTGCTCGGATACCTAATCCCCAATAGGACTTAGTTAATTCATTCAATGTAACTCTGCTGTAAATGCAGTGAAGTAATAAAATATTTATGTTTTGAACGATTCACCGACTCAACACACGTTGTGTATTTTCTAATTAATTGATTTTTGTTTGATTATCTTGGGCTCTTCATAGTCGACTAGATTTGATTTGGGTATAGTTATTTTATTGCATGTGTATCCTCCCAGACCAGTATACTTATGAGATACCATTTTGCCCTACTTTACCTTTTAGGTCGTGTCATCACACTCCCTTAGGCCTAAGTGTAGCAATGACAAGGACACACCTGGTATTGGATGTTCTATCCGATTAGGTTTTCTGAGATAAACATCGTTTGACGATCAATTTGATTTGGCCGAGGTACCTAAGGATCCCCTGTAGGTCTTCATATATTGCTAGGGGCAATGCTAAGAGGTTATTCATGTTTGATAAAGAAAACCCGAGGAGGGTTATACCCTGATTTTATATATTGAGTGAGGTGCGTGTTACTTGGAAATGATGTACAAGTTATAAAGTTTATAATAAAAAGAAATAACACTTCATAGAATGCCAATGCTAAATGATCCGTTATTAATAAAAAATAATGAAAAGTGGGTTTACCATTTTAATAATGTAATAAAATACCAATATAGAAAACTAGAAGTAGAATTTCTTTAGGTTGACCGCGTTCCAAGCTCAGGGTATCTTTTTGCCCTCCAGCATTTCCAAATGATAGGCTCCCTGCAGGTTATCTCTTGTTACCTTGAATGCTCCTTCCTAGTTTGGACCCAGCTTGCCATCAGATGGTTTTACTGCACTACCAAGAACTTTCCTTAGGACGTAGTCCCCAACCTGGAATGTTCTTGTATTGACCCTTTTGTTATAGTGATTTGCTAGTTGTTGCTGATAGCTCACTAGTTTCACTAGAGCTAATTCTCTGCATTCGTCAGCCAGATCAAGTTCAGCGAGTAATGCTGCATCATTTTGGCCTTGGTCGACCAAGGTGGACTTCATGGTTAGGAGGCCAGCTTCTAAAGGGATGATTGCCTCCATCCCATATGTTAGTGCGAATGGGGATTCCCCAGTTGCTCATTGTGGGGTGGTGCGGTAAGCCCATAGAATATGTGGCAGCTCGCTCACCCATGCCGCTTTGGCTCGCTCTAATTGCTTCTTTGTTACTTTCATCTTAACCTATATTGTTATCCACATATTTTGCAACTTTCTCTATTTCAATAAATTCTGTATCTCGTCCTTCAGGGCATAACACTAATTAGTTGTAAGGACGTGATCATAATGGAACTCACACCATTTGTTCTTGTTCCTTTGGTGGGTCGAGGACCTACATTTTTTTGGTCTTTATCATCTTTGATCGCATTTAGTATGTTATTTGGGCTTTCCATGAGTAGTAAATATTTAGAAAATTCGTATTCCTCTGATTTCTTCTTATCCTGATCTTTGTCTCGTCATTACACAAACTTACTATCGCTTGACTCTTTCTGATCTCCTTTTTGGATGTTATGGCCTCCTCTGTGTTCATGATTCTCCCAGCCTTAGCCAGAAGTTCAATCATGGACTTTGGATGATCTTTATAGAGGTTCATGTAGAGTTTTCCAGGTTGGAGCCTATAAAGAGGGCTGCCATCACAATGTTTTCATTATAGTCTTGAACTCAGATATGAAATCCCTTAGTGGTTCGCTCTTCCCCTGTATCACATTCAACAGATGAGTAAAAAATATCCATTAATGGATTTTTCCCACGCGAATAGTTTGATGTGATTTGTGATGATACTTTGAGAAATAAGGAGTGGTGTAGTAGTGGTGTTCACCAAACCCAAATTTTGAATTAGGGGTTGTTTATGCCCAATGTTGAAGTTTACCGAGAACTGGGTATAGAAATAGTATTGTGAATAGGTTCCTATCTCCATTCGTCGATTAGAGATCTTTACATTTCTTAGGATTTTTTTTACCATAAGGGGAACTAATTACCAAGGGTAATGTTGACCAAGGTACTTTCTTGATGATTCACTATACATTATTAAGATTATTAGAATTACGAGAGTGTAAAAGATTACTCGTTTGATTGTGATGAGGTCCCGGTGTCCCAGGAGGGCATGGGACCATTTATGGCCAACGAAGTTGATTTTCCACATTGATTTGAGCTATGAGTTATAAAGGTATTAGTGTGTGGGTGTTTGGTAATATCTTGGATGATAACGTGTCCGCAGTTGAGTTGGTGAAGATTGGCAAAACCGATCAACTTTGGCAAAACCGGCTAAGGAATTTGAGAACGGGAGAAGGTGTGGTTTGGAGCTTGAGGCGTATTATGGAAATTATGGAATTCGGGTTCCAATAGAAAGTATAAAACCCGATGGGAATTTCCTTTATAAGGCTTATTTCGGGATAGGACGGTGTTATTTGAACTCACCTTATCATCATTAATATGCTAGATATTGTTGGGTACTGGATGGAGAGAGTTCATGAGGGACCACTTAGTGTTCAATGATTACACTGGTTGGTTTAGAGTATAACCGAATGTTATTTATGATGAGAGAGACCAAGGTGTCTATTAGTTCGTAGAGGATATATTTATTTATTATAGTGGGAGGACACTATGGGTGAGAAATTTTCAACTTGGAATGTAATGAATTCGAATTTCAAGGATGAAATCCCTTATTTAAGGGGGAAGACTATAATACCCTGTATTTTTTGTGAATTAGTTAAATGTTGGAAATTAAATATGTGTCCTTGTTATGACCATAGATGTAACCATTTATATTGTTATGTGATATTTAAGTTGAATTTGTGTTTGAACGGTAATTAAATAATATTCAGACTAGTATCGGCAAATTATTAAATAAATGAGTTGTTATTTATTTATTTTGGATATATTTGGTCATTAGCTTTTAAGCTGCGTAGAATCTCCATTTAGGTGAGACCTATTTTGGGCTCAAATCCAATTTCAGGATTAAAGGGTAGTGATCATTAGGGATTTCATTTCATCACAAATACAATGGGGAAGCACTAAAGAGGTTAGAGAGAGAAAGAACCAAGAGGAAAGGAGGATTTGGGACATTTAGGGCTTGATTTCTTAATCAATTCATAAGGAAAGTTCTATATAGAATATGATTATGATTGCATGTGTGTTAATATTATATATGTTCATTGCACATCTAAATCATATTGTGTAAATATATTTTTTATAATTAATTAGTTAATTTGTGTAATTAACATAATTTAGCGGTTAATTAGGTTGATTTCCAATTCATAATGATTGATTTCTTCATGAACTTGGATCAAAACAAATAGATGATGATTTGAATATGTTTTATATGGTTAATCACATAAAACCCTATGTTTAATTAAATTAATCTATGGGAATTTGTATAATTGGATAGATCTAGGGTTCTTGAATTGGAACTGTGTTTTTCTTTAAATCTTGGTGTAGCTTCGGAATTTGATGATGGAAATAGGTTCCCATTTTTTTGATGATGTGTTTTTATCATTTGAATTTGGTTGGGTTCTTAGATGAAGTTTTTGGGTTCATTCGTGTAGTTTGGAGAGAGAAAATGGGGGTTAAAGATGAAGAATCACGTAAGAAAAAGAATTGGGGTTGTTCTGAGTTAATCGATCGACTGACACTTGGCCTTAGATCGATCAACAATAGTAGATTTAGCCTAGTTTAGGCTTTTTCTTATTTGGTTGGATTTTTACGTTTTGGTGCTTAGGGTTAGCTTCATTGGCTATATGTTTTTTGATACTTGTAAAATGGAGATGAATGCTAATGATGTGAGATTTTCAGGATAGGTTCTTGGGTTTATTGGAATAATGGTGAAATTGTTGGTTTAAAAAGGTTATTATGCTAGGTATATGACCATGGCTTACAAAACTATGAGTAGACTAGGATTGGATAAGGACTTGGGAAGCTATAAAGGAATGGACTATTGATCGGGATGTAGGGGAGACATTGTGATGGTCATGTTGGGTTATATCCCTTGTGTGAGATGAGGAATTCACTTAAAACCCTCTACGGAATAGTAGTTATCATAGTTGATGGTTTGATATAAATTAGGTGTGGATTGATATGTAGATGTGATGCCTTGGGAAATTTGACTAGGGCTAATTGAGATTGAATATACTTGATATTTTGATTTTAGGGTATTGTAGGATGAAACTACACCTATATTTAGGAACCCATGATGTTAGGTTTAATGTAATATGGGATGAATACAAGGTTATAGATGTGTTATACCTTTTTATGATAGTGATGACAATATTAAACGGTAGCATTGGGGTTGTTATTGGTATGTGATTTACCTTAACCCATTTGTGACATTTAGGTATGTGTTTGCCTTAACCCATTTGTGAGGGTTATGTATGTGTTGTACTTAACCTGTTAGTGAGGATCATGTATTTATTTGTTTTAACCTTTTAGTGAAGGTTGTAATTACTTGTGTCTTTTATGTGCAATGCATAACATTGGTAGGTGTCCTAGGAAGGATTCCATGATGGGGTACAAGCAACATGGACACCCCAATGAGTAGACAGGATCTTCCTTAGTCATATCTTACTCGTGGGTCACATATATAGGTACTCGCGATTGAAATGGTTTTCGGGGATATTTCTTTCATAAGTCTTGGGTATGGTAGGCTTTATGATTGATGGGTAGGCATGGTGATTTATCCCTTATCGTGATGAGGCCTCAGGTTTGGGATGACCTAAGACTATATTAGTACGTATGAAAGATCCTCGAAGGCAATAAAAGTACACCTTAGTTATGTGTGGGCACGAGAGATGGTCATTTATTTGTATATGTCGAGGGATGTGCCTTTGTATGGATGTTAGACGTGAGTAAAGTTTTTCTCCTAACCTATGTGATTATGGTGTGGCAGTACTAGAGATAGTTGTATCGATTTATGTGTTATAATAGACGTATATAACCTATAGTAAGGATGTCCATGTGCATCCTTATGATGTAGATTTGTATATTAAATATACTAGAGATATGTTGTATTATTGGCATGAGATAGTCAAATATGTATAGATTTGAGATATGAGACTGTTAGTGGTATCATGGTTATTTTTGTGAGAAGTAACTTAGGATTTGAGACCTTAGTACATCATGTGCCTTCTACTGAAAGTGATTAACCTTTTAAAGTTATCGGTAAAGATTAAAGAATGATGTTTTATGACTTTAATTCATATGGCTTGCGTATGGGTTCGGGATTTAGAACCACATGATATTTTAGGTTGTTTGGATGTGTAACTAAGAACATAAAATATGTGAAAACATGAGAGGAATATGTGCAAGTATGATGTGGCCAAAAACAATTAATATCCTATTCTACATAGGTTTGCTATTTACATTTTATTTTCAGAACTATTTTTACGGGATCTTGTTACGGTAGTTCCTATAGATGCGGGTTCGTTGGAGGAGCAGCTCTAGAGAAATCCCATTTCTCACTCCTAGGATTGTAGGAGTCGAGCGAATGTAGCTCATTCAATTATCGTACTCTTTTATTTTCACTCAATTTGTACTTGTATATTTAAATTCAGAGTTGGACTTTTGTATGAGCATATTTATTCAGAGATAATTATATTGTATTAGTAGAGATTGGTATCAGAGTTGGTGTTGTGTTTATTTAGTATTTCTTTATCTTGTCATTGTTCATTTGGTTTTGATTGTCTCTTATGTTGAGAATTTTTCCAAAAGTTTTTTAATCCCGTGATTTTTTTGTTAGACCACAGCAATCTATTTATGGATTTTATGGGGTGTCACAATAATAGGGCAAGTTTCTCCTAAGACCAAATCCACGTGGTCTAAAATTCATGTTATTCTTAAAAGTATTTTTCCTAAAAAATTCCCACATGTTATTCTTAAAAGTGTTTTCCCTAAAAAAATCCCAAAAGAGTCTATAGTCAAATCTTTGATTTTGGTCACAAGAACAATCAAATCATGTTATAAATCATCAAAGGAATCAATATAATGTGAAAATTAACCAATGCAAGAATTCCTAAGCATGAAATAAAAATCTCTAAAGTGTTCGAATTTATGAGAATGAGTTCACGGTGAGCCACCTTAGGATGATATTTAGGAACAATTCTTGACTTTTATTGATGACTAAACAACTTGTACAAAAATTCTATCAAATAAGCCATTTGTGATAAAATATTTAAGTGTAGGGTTGAGAAGGTCTTTTCAAACTTTCTTAACCTTTTTCAAAATAATACCCTTGAAAACATACTTTTTGTTAAAAACAAACACATTTTCCCTCAAATCTTCATTATCTCATTCACATTCAAAAAGGATTGAACCTATATTATTGGTTGATGTGCTGAAACAATTGTCACACAAGGTAGTGTTAGAATGATAAGAAAAATGCAATAATTTTCAAACCCTAAAACACACTTGTTATTTTTTACTTGAGGCATTTCCAAAAGGATTTTATCAAGTTTCTTTGAACGATCTTTAATATCAAATTTAACTTTATTTGATAGACTCTCCAAATCATGAAAATCGGTATGTCCCAACCTTTGATTCGATAAATCAATGGATTCAACTTTCATATATTGACACATAACTTTTGGTTTACTTTTGAGAATATGACAATTCTCACTTGTTTTAACACCTCCCATCAAATATCCATTTTCTTATTTTCTCACCAAACACTCACCCTTAGAAAATAAGATCGTTCTAAGGGTAAGGCCTTTAACATAGAGTACATTGTGAAGTGCAGTGCTTTCTGAAACTTTCATTGTTTCTTTACCTCCCACAATAGATTTTTTGGTATTACCAAAAGTGGAAAAACCACCATCATAATCCTCTAGTGAAGTAAATAAAATTTTTTCTCTCGCCTTTTTTTTCGAATAACAACTATCAAAATACCAATTGATAGAATTTAAGCCTTTAAGGGTCGTGATGACTGCACAAAAATTATGATTCTCCTTCCTAACTACTTAGGCTTTCCTTAAGCACTATTTCTCAACTCTCTCACCTATTTTTAGAGTTTCTTAAGTTCACCCTCAAGTCTCATTTTGAACCCTTGAAACTCATTTCTCCTTGAAAACTTATTGTATGAATATAGCTCATCATTTTTAAGTTTGTAACAAAAATATCTCAAATATCTTCTCATGAAACAATAGGAACACTTGTAGGTTTGAAAAGGTTTTTGAGAAAACAATAATATTTCTATTGAAAATCCGTTGTTCTTTTTTATTTTGAAAACTTTTTCGTTTTTTTCAAATGATTTCATGATGCCAAAAGTGAGTCGTTCTAATGACATGGCCAAGTCTTTCAAACGACATAGGGTTATTTATCTAATGAGCTACTAACTTAAAGTTTTTTATTTAAGGCATTCTTTCTAAAAAATTCCAAGTGTGCAAAACGAAATACAGCTTAGAACAATTACGTTTTTCTTCATTTGTTTTCTATGGGTTTCAAAGCTAAAACCATCCTTATTGTTTTCAAGATTCAAGCTTTCAGACATATGCTATAGAGATCTTGTTTGCACCATTGGTTTGTCCATACATATTGAACAAGTTGGTTCGTTAGAGTTTTGCGGTGAAGAAACGGTGAAGGACGTGTTTAGAATCATAAACGGTTGCCAAAGCTGAATCGATTGACACTGAGGTGCATGTCGAAGCGTGTGTTGTGGATGAGTATCGTGGAAGAATTTCTACGTGGGCACTGTGGAGAAGCGGTTAAAAAGAATAAGAGTGTTAAGGCTTGTGGGTATCGAGTCATTATGTAAGTATGTCTGTCTTCCTTTGTAAAACTATATCATAATGATTGCCTGTCTTGAGTCGTCCGAGGTTTTTTCCCTTAGTGGTTTCCTCGTACATCAGGTGTTGCTTTGTGGACTTGTTTATTTTACTTGCTTTAATCACCTAGATGCATGTTTAAGATTAAATAAGATAAAAATGAACTTCAGTAAAATTGGTTCACAAACTTGATGTGTGTTAAAATTGGAAAAAGATTTTCGAAAGAAAAATTATTTTTTCACCCCAAACCACACTTTGAAAAAGGGGTCTATAAATTGGTATCGGAGCTAGAAACATTTTTATTATGTTGATACTTTTTGCTTATAGGTATGGATTTAATATATTTTGACAGTTTTAGAACTCCTATTTTTTATGGCACAAATTATGCTTATTGGAAAATGCAAATGAGAAGTTATTTAAAATCAATTAATGAGCATGTGTGGTTATTGATAAAAAAAGGATAGTCACCACCGATAACAAGAGAGGGAGAGGCCACTACTTTAAAACTCATTGAGTCATGGATCGAAAATAAACACATACTTGCACTTTATAATTATAAAGGTCTTCATGTTATTTCATCGCATGTCATACCGAAAGATTATAACCGAATCATGACGTGTGACACCTCAAAAGAGGCTTGGGATATTCTTACACTTACTCACGATGGTACTAGCATGTTTAAGGCATCTAAACTTCAAAACATCACTACCTAATTTGAGACGATTAAGATGTTAGAGAGTGAGTCATTTGAGTAGTTTTACGCTAGATTATCCAACATTGTCAACTCGTCGTTTAACTTGTGAGAGAAAATACTCGACAATCGAGTTATAAAGAAAATCTTAAGGTCAATGCTGAGTAGATTTGATCCAAAGTGACCTTTTTAAACTACTTGGGTATGCTTGAATGAATAAAACAAGAATAGCTTGTAGGAAACTTACAAACTTATGATCTTGACATGTTTACCTCCAAGCACGTGCCCAATAAAGAAAAGGGCATTTCTTTGAAAGATCTAAAGGAGGAGACTAATGTTTCGGATGACGATTCAGACTTCGATTTTGAGTATGTAGCCTTGTTGGAAAAAAAGTTCAAAATGTTTCTAAAGTTCCAAAAGCAATCAAAAGATTCCAAAAGACTTGAGAAATTAAAGAACAATAAGACAGATCAAGTCCCTAAGAATAAAAGTGAGAACATGAAGATGGATGAGTCATATTGGTGTTTTAGTTGTGAGGGTCATGTCCATAAGGTAGCGGAGTTCCCCACTAGACTTAATAAGTAGGGTAATAAACCAATAACATACAATGCCACATTAAGTGATAGTGAACCAGAAAAGGGAGAGAGTTCCCCCCATTGAGCGCAACTTTTTAGTGTCTATGGCATGTCATGTGAGCGACGACGATAAATCCTCTCATGAAGATACTCATGTGAATGACACTTTCGAGGTTGTTTCATGTGAATCCCAATAGAGTGAGGGTGAAGCTAGCCAGGAAGAGGAGATAAATGTGGGAGAGTTGCAAGTTTCCTTTAATGATTTGTATAAGGAAGCGGTAAAGGTGAAAAAGTAAAACTTGAATTTTTAAGCTAAGTTGAATGAATGTGCTGTAGAAAATAATGATTCTTTGATTGAGGATCTTAGGGAATGAGAGAAGACTCTTCGAGAGAAACTAGAATACGTTGAGGGTGAGAGAGATAGTCTTCGTGTTTCGATGGAGGTTTTGAAGAAAGAGATTCTAGATTTTGACGAGGCTAGGCATTTACTTGAGTCTAGGATTAGTGATCTTGAGGAGATATTGAGAGACTCGAGTAAGGTGAAGTTTGATTTGGAGGCAAGGTCAAAAAAGTTGGATAGGATTTTAAGCACTGTCCAAATCAGGGATGATAGGTGTGGTATAGGCTTCAATGATCATATTACTCCCATTACCAAAGCCAAATACCAATCATGTGACAGATCCAACTAGGAACATTAGGAGAGGTCTACATTTAGGTCACATTCCTCGTCGTGTGTACAATTTCACTTTTTGCAGTAGTAAGGGTCACCATAGACATTATTTTTATGACCTTAAAAATACTCCTAAGAAGTTTACGAATAAAGTCGTTTCGATTTACAAAAACCCCTTGCATCGTTACACACCTACATGGGGTTAGGAAATAGGACTTAGAGGCTTTAGGAATCAAACTTCATGGTTCTTGTTTAGTTGCACTTAATTCTTCTCATGCTAAATCTAAAGGATGATTGTGTTGCCATAATTGTCATACGCTAGTTGTGCTTCATGATATATCTTGCTAGTGTTATCACATGTGTATCTCTTTGTATTATATTTTTTCATTTATTCGAGTCTTATTGAAAAATACCAAAAGATTTTCGGTTTCATATATTTTTAAAAAATACAAAAAGATTTTATCTTTGAGTCAAAAATATGTTTTAGGAATATTCAAAAACATTTTCGATTTATTTTTTATCTCATGAGTTTTCATGTTTGATATGGCATATTGGTGTGCTTGGACGCCCATCATTTCATTATCCATGTGGCTAAGACATCTGGTCATAATTGTTGATGCGTTGAATAATGTTAACCATTGACTAAATGGGGTTGATTGAAGTTGATTTGCATTTTGATTTGACTTTGTAGATATGCCATCGCCCATACATGCACAAGTTTATATGAATGTTTGACTTCTCATGCGTATTTGATTTTGGTGATACGTTCTTCTCTCAATTTTGTCATCTATGCGTACTTAGACTTATGAGGAAGTATGCATGTAAGAACCATTTTCCGTGAGCATTGATTTTGCATATATTAAAAAATGATGAGTGTACACGGGAAAGGTATGTGAAAGAATAATAAACTCATCTTGAAAGCCACCGTTTAAGAGAGCCTAACAAAAAATTAAGGTATTAAAAAGAAACAAATGCCAAAATAGGGCCAATAGGATTTCTATAAGTTGAGAAAAGTAGAAACCTCAAAAGGGCTTAAAAAAAGAATATATGAGGGTGTTTGGATGGAAAAATAAACGGGTTTGCCCCACGAATCCTAATATTGAAAAATCATATCATGACGCTATTGTTTGTAGAATTGTCAAAATTTCGGATTTCTATGTGTAAGGACATGATTTTATAAATGTCCGTTTAGAATCTATGAAGTTTTCTGTGTACCCTAGATCAAAACTAGTATGTCTTATATCGCTATATTCATCACGTCAACACGATCATTCATGACGGCCTCGATCCGAATCCGAAGTTTCATGCACCCATCATCTTCATACGTGCGTAGTGTAACATCATCATGTAATGTGCAACATGCGTCTTCAACCGTTCCCACTACTCCACTCGCAATTATGGTAAAGATTTAATTTGTAGTTTTTAATGTTTTTGTATTTATTTGGGTTTTTTTTTATAAAATACTTTAAAGCACCTGAGTCATTTTCCTTCGTTAAAAGATTTTTTTCTAAGTGTTGAGGCAAAGCATGATTTGATGTTCTGGTCGTTCGAGCGATGATCCACTGTCGTTCAAGCGACATGTGAATGTTGCGCGATGCCATTCGAGCCACATTGCATCTCGTTCGAGCGATGTCCTTATTTCGTTCAAGCGACGCACTGACTCAATTTTCTTATAATTTTATTCTTTCTACAATCAGGTTTATCAAGTCTTTACAACTCCATTTTCTGCAGACATAACTGCAATTTCAAGACTTTGTTTTTAGAGTTTTAAACCTCTTTTGATTCATCAAACTGTCCCAAATATATATGAGAATCATTCTAAATCTTAAATTACTTATTCTACTCATCTGGAGTACAGTTGTGGAGAAGAAGGCTGATTCTCCATTCCTGGCGATTGGAGCTCTTGTTGGAGCTCTTACCGATGAAAATGAACCAACGTCTGAGGGTATTCGTGTGTCAAGATGTATTTCTCTTTATTTGTAAGTTGTTACAAGATATAGTGTAATAAAAAGGTTTTTCCCCTTTGGGGGATTTTTTCTCATATTTGTGATTTTTTGCATGCTTGCTTTTATTTAATTAGTCAATCACATTAATTTGTAAGATTTAGGATTTTGGGGCATAAAATTAGAATTTAATAAACAAGTTTGATCATTGATTGCTAATGCACTCTCAAATTGGTATCAGAGCCTATTACATAATTATACCGTGTAATGTTTGCGCAAATTTTTTCTGGATATCAATTTTAGTCTAAAAATTGATTTTTGAAAGAGCGCAATTTCAATGGAAAACTTGTATAATCGAGTGCCAATTTTTGACGGGACAAATTATACATATTGGAAAGCCCGTATGAAATCCACTTAAAGGCCATTGACAAACTTTTTTGGGTTGTGTGTGAAAGTGGGTGGACTCCTCCCATTATCACTATAGAAAATGTAACAAATTTAAAAGCTACGACTGAATAGACTGAGGAAAAATTGAAATGGAGCACATATAACTCACGTGGACTTAGTGCAATTTCTGGTGTCGTCACCCCTAAAGAGTTTTGACACATTATGACGTGCACCACGTCTAAAGAAACATGGGATGTTTTACAACTTGCCCATGAAGGCACTAATGCAGTTAAAGAATCAAAATTGAAAATTTAACTACACAATTTGAAATAATCACCATGCTTGAATCTGAGTGTTTTGATGAGTTCTATGCACGCTTCATTACACCAAAATGCTAATTTTATGACTGCTTTTTTATGACTGCTAATTGGGGTGACAAACTTATCACTCCCGGGAGCAGTCACAAAATCATTTATATCTCCCATTAGAAGTGATAAAATCAAGGGTAATAAAAAATTTGAGCTAATTAGGTTGTCAGTGATAATAAGAGTCACAAATGTTGCCATTTAATTAATTTGTGACTCCTATAAGCAACATAAATTTATAACTGTCGCAAGCAGTCACAAATTTATTAGTAGACTTAACTTATGACTCTTATGACCAGTCACAAAATTATAACTGTTATGAGGAGTCACAAGTTTTGTCCTAATACTAAATTTTTGACTGCTAAGGATAGTCATAAAGTTTTGACTACTGCTAACAATCATAAATTTTGGTCTAAGACTTAATTTATAACTACTATTGCAGTCATAAATTTGTAACTGATCCCAATAGTCATAAATGTTGACCTAACACTTAATTTGTGACTGCTACAAGGGGTCACAAATTTTTTGGCTACTTTAATTTCCCTCTTCTCTCACATCTATCTCTTTTCAAAACTTCCACCCCTTCTTTCTCTTTCATCTTACTATTGTGAAGAACTGAAAAACTCTTTCATTTTGCTGCTGTGAGTTTTCGTGCTAGGATGTTATGAGTTCTTTATTTGTCATATTTGTTATGTCCTTTAAAATTGTAAGTGTTACTTTATTTATGCATCTAATTATGTTTTAAAATACTTTAACGATGTTGATTCCATGATCCCATGAATCCTACCACATAGGAATATAAGGTTTCTTAGGAAAATAAATTTGATTCCCAAATGGAAGCTTTTATTAATAGAGACATAAATAACTCTCAACCTAGCAATTTATAGTTCCAAGAATTTGCAACTTGCAATTATCAGCCTGCTCCTTTAGGTAACTGAATTTGGTAATTTTATGTCTTTTTAAATTTTTGCAACCTAAAATAGAGCAATGCAGTGTTTCGATCCCAAATTTGCTCAACCTATTGTCAAATGGTACAAACTTACATTGTCATAAAACATCACTTTTAAAAAAAATGTGGAACATAGTTGCATATTATTTGGTTAGTTATGATCCATGAGAAGTCACATTTCTTACTTGATTTATTAAATTTATTTTTAACTCATAAATATTTGTTTCTTCTATTTACAACAAGGACATGATAGAAGAAAATGCATTTGATCCTCTACTCTTAAAAGGTCCAACCATCGATGAGACAAGAAGTAATAGACTAATACACCATCAAAAAGTATTTAAATAGTTAATTGGATTTCTTTTCTTACCAATATTGCACATAAACTATTCAGTGAAGTTTTATATAGAATAACACCTTTATTTTGAAAGAAAAGAAGACAAGTTATTTTGTTCTTTCTCATTATTTATGTTTTTGAAGATTATATATCTTTCTTTCATGCCTTGTATACCGTGTTATTTAGTTCTTCCAAATGAAGATTGAGAATTAGTTAATGTTCAAGGATATAAGCATTGTGGTCATGTAGCAAGAAGAATATTGTTTACAGTACCTTTAGCGTGTTTAAAAATAAGAATGATGTTATGAGCTTGTCTCCCAAACATGAACCATGCCATCCTTATAAAGAAATCCATCCACCGAAAAGGCCAATTTCAAAAATGCAGGTTAGGACATTTGAGATGCATTGTGGATCTTTATCGCAATACGATATGAAACACATGCAACTCGATTGCTAATTTTAAAATTCTGGAATCGATAAGCAACAGACTAGTCATTGCGTTTTAACTATTCAGTGCGTTTCGATAATCACTCAATTATTGGGAATTCAATAAGTAAAGTCAAATGCTTTCTGTATAATTTCAGTGGACTTTGGTGTCTCCAGTTTAATTTAGAAAAGACTAAGTTGAGATTGAATAAGACAAATAATTAATCTTTTCGAGTGGAATAGAATTACGTAATTATGGATAGTGATTGCATTTAGTCTACATACCATGTCAATTGGACACATAAGATGTACATTTTATGTCAATATTGTTGTTTAACCCACATTATTTCTAGATTTGAGATTGTATAATAATCACACCGAGTAGAAGAGAATGATCTAATTATCAATAAGATTGCATTTAGTTTAAATGCCATGCCAGTTAGAGATATATACGTTAATATCAACTATTTTATCTTCCTCTTCAATTGTAATTTTTCGAGTGGAATAGTTTTTCCACTCCGGTTCAATTCAGGTGCTGACAAAAAGGGTAGTGGTAGCAAAGGCGAAAGATTCAAATGAAGAGTTAATTAAAGTAGGAAGAGAGATTGTGGATTTTCATGGAGAAACGGTGTTGTTGGAGAATTACAGCACCCTTAACTACACAGGTAGATAAATAATCCTTTTTACTTGTATAGTGTTAATTGATTTAGATATGGAAGTTGATATAATATTACTCGGTATTGTGATAAGAATGATACTCGGGACAAAAATCTTAGTTTGTTATGGATAAAATGTTATGTTGTTTTTTAGATCTAGTGTGATCAATTTATAAATTTTAGTTTTACCTGGCTCTCGTGATAAGCAAACAATGGTTGTATTGGTTTCTCGAGTTTTTTGTGTTACTTGTGTGTCCTACAGTCATTGGGTTTCATGAAGTTTGATCTTGATTTCTAATTTGCAGGTATGTGAGCCATAAAAGTGGGGATAAACTACCGATTGGAAAACAGTACTAGTCTATTTCTTTGAAACCCAACAAATGTGAGTAACTTGCCTCATATTGATCCTGTTAATGTGCTATTGAATTTTGTAGTTTTCTTTGAAACCCAAAAAAGTACTAGTCTATTTTTTTCTCTTTAGTAACTAGTCTAGAAGTCAAATGTTTTCTTTTTAATTTTGTCTACACCCACTCTTTAGTTATATCCTTTATCTTCATTTGTTGGCCCACCTCTATTTTGGGTTTGTCTTGAATTTTTTAATTTTGGGACTGATTTCTCTTTTAAGTAGGGTGTTTCTATTGAGAGTTTTATATGTTTTGCCTCATATAACACTATTATATAACATATGACAGTTTTATAACAAGGTTATATAACATAACTATTATATAACTGTTATATAAAACACTTATATAACATAACTGTTATATAAAGAATGCAAGGCAATTGTTCACATCTTTACCATGGAGATTGCATTGATAATTGGCTCGTACATCAATGGAATTATGAATCGATTTTTATATCTAGTGTCCATATTCTTATACTAATAAATTAAATCCCCATTCTAAATTATAAATATCTAATTTCCACAAAAATAACTCATGTTTGCAGCAACGAATTTGTGTAAACCTATCGAGTGATGTGCGAATTTATTCTTTAATTTATTTCTTATATTCGAACTAAGTTTGATTATATCTTTTCATATACGGAATAATTTTAAATTTTCTCTTCTCAAGTCAGAACCGCTTTTTTGTTGCGCATGATTTATTTTGTTATGTTACATAAATGTTAAACAGTTAGTGTAATATAAAGCATTGGTGGTGTCTAGCATTCTAGATCCAATTATATTTTATTGTTTCTAGGTTCACACATGCCATAACCGGCATACGCAGTATTCAAAATTTTAAATTGAGGTGTTTACACTTCGTGAAAAGCAACACAAACACAAGTCAATGGATACCGAGGCACTGTATTCAAGAAATTTTAGTCCATTGAACGCTTAGCAGGCATACTTCGAGTACACTTGGGAGGATGTCACCCCATCAATACCCCCCACGACTGATATACCTAGACTTCACAAAGGGTATCCACCGCGTGGTGACCCCTTGTTTAGGTTTAGAATGATTTGTTATATGTTAATGACATTTCATACCTATGTTCATTTTAGTTTTTCATGTCACCGCGTGGTGACCACACTATTATGTTAGTTTGTGTATTTTTCTCTCACTGCCATGGCTTAGTGTTCGAGTGCGGATAAGGAAAAGAGTGAGACGCATATTCACTGTCATGGCTTCTGTTTTTTTTTTTTGTCTTTCCACATTATCAGATATCGGAATAGAGAAACCCATGGATGTTCTATATCAAGTGCTAAGGTGACATTTATTCTACTTTCCATTTCCTTTCTTTAGTGCTTTTTGTAAATTAATTTCTTTTTTATTTGTTGTGATTTGTGCGGAATACATATTGTACGTGGATGTTTGATCTTTTGAGTTTTTAGTAACCAAATAAACTTATTATCAATATTTTAAATTATGTATATCAATTTGATTTTCCAGATATTACAAATTTACTATAACAATTTAGTCGCTTTATTTATCTGTGCACACGTATTCAAAACGGGGTTACTTTTTGTGTTTAATGTCAAATTTTGTGGGGTTGATATACAAATAATTCACTGTACTCAAGTTTAAAATGCATTGTCTATCCTATTGTTTCTTAAAATGGTTTGTTCATCATCATCTTAGTTTATTTAACATTTGTTATTGGAAGGATAAGTCTCCAATAATAAATCAGCATGATAAGCCACAACTGGATATGTACTTTTATTATTGTGAAGCTATGCAAAAATTGGTGTCGAAAAAGTCCAGAAATTTAAAAAAAGTAAGAAGTGTAGAAAAGAGGAAAATCATCTCTACAAAATTGGGAAAGCAAGCTAAATTTCACAAGGCTCGAAATGGAAGCTTCTACTTTATTCCAATCAGGATATAAGGGTGGAGTGCAACATACAAAAGGGATGATAGTTAAAGTAAACTTTTTTTTTCTTATTAGTATCATACTTTTAATATAATACTAAAAATATTGTTGAGTATTTTCTTAATCTTTTTAATTATTGTTGAGTATTTGTATGCCGCAGTGCGTGTTTGATCGTTACACATGGTAAGTTGATGCCATTCGTCGCCTACGACGAAATAATTTTGCGTACATTTGAGCCATCGGCACTATTTTGAAATAATTTTGTGTACATACGAGTCAAACATGCAAGTTAATCCCTAAATAAATGCGTCTATAGCGACTTCAATCTAAATTAGGCGTCCTTCATGATAGATCTTAAATAAATTAGTAAGATTTCTTTTGTGGAGAAGTAACCATGAAGTAAAAAAAAATTTCTTAGTTAATTTTTAGAATTTTTTAGATTTCATGTAATTGTTGCTTAATGAATTTTTGAAATTAATTAATAAAAGCTAATTTCAATTTCAAGTTTGACGTGTAAAAAATAATAGATGGGATTAAAAACTTAACTGTGCCATCGGGTACACCCTTACATGTTTGATAAAATGCAAATGATAATCATATCCTAATGTACATCAACTGCCCAAGGCACTAGAAAAAAATAATAACTATAGGCGTCTGAACAGGTATAACAATTATGTTTATAGTTATAGGCAACTCTATTTATATAAAGAAATTATGTTTATAGTTAATACCAATGTATATTTCGTATATGCGGTACATAAGGAATTACACGCGCGGGGTTCAAATTTTCATAAATGTTACGTGGCTCGAGAAATGGTGACTCGCCTATATTATCAGCGTACAATGGCAATTCATAATATTAATAAAGTTTGTAAAAAGTTGGTTCCGTAAAGTTTGAAATGTTATAATAAAAAAATTACTAATTGCAATTCTAAACTATATGTTCTTAAAATAGTAATCATGCTGTAAGTGTACTAGGGGGTGACCAACAGTATTTATATTTGCACTATTAGCGATACGGGAATAAATTTATTGTCGTGCCTTCGGCACAGGCATGACTTTATCCTTTCCAAAATTATCAACGTGCCTTCAGGCACGGGCATACCCTAGTATATATATATATATATATATATAGGGAAAGGATCAAGTGAGGTCTCAGTTTGAGGATCCTGAATGAGGTCCATTTTTTTAAAGTAGTAAAAAAATATTTTTGGGCTGTTATTTTTTTATGATTTTTAAACATTTCAGTAGAACCATAGAAAAATAATCAGCACAAAATGATTTTTTTTTCTATTTTAAAAAAATCGGTCAAACTGTGTCAGTTTAGAAGCTGTTAAAAATTGACAAAGTTTGACCGATTTTTTTAAAATAGTAAAAAAATTATTTTGAGTTGATTATTTTTTTATGGTCCTACTGAAATGTTTAAAAATCATAAAAAAAATCAACCCAAAAATATTTTTTTACTATTTAAAAAAAATAGACCTCATTCAGGGACCTCAAACTGGGGGACCTCACTCTCTCTCTCTCTCTCTTTCTCTTTGTGTGTGTGTGTATACATATATATATATATATATATATATATATATATATATATATATATATATATATATATATATATATATGGTTCATAATATCCGTGTGTATGATATTTATGTGGAATATACCCCTCTAGTGCTATCAGTGGAGGTTGCGCGATGTGGGTGATCTTCCGTGGTGAATCATAACCGGCCAAGTATCGACTCCAAGTTATAGTGGCATGTTTATGTGTGTTTGATTTACATTCGCAGTGAGGTAATTGTTGGTATGGTTATGACCCACTGTCGAAGGATTGGAGTTTTGATTTTATCGAGTCGGTGTGAATGTCTAACCTCTGGTAACCAAGATGATGTGAGCATGACGTGGATAATGATAGCAATGTATAGACCCTTTGTAGTATATTATTACGTCTATTTATGTGTAGACAAATATACAGTTTAATTGCAAGTGGCTATGGTTTAAATTATTAGTGACAGTTATGGGAAATAAAGTAATAAATTATAAATGTGATTTTGGAGTGAAATAACTAGAGTAAAGTTATATATTTAACTATTATAATTTGATGAAATATTAATTAAGCAGTAGTAAAAGCTAATTAATGAACTAAGGGTAGACATTATAGTCTGGTCAGGGTAGTATCGGATGGATGTTAGTGATAAGGATAGTTAGACGGGCTAGTACAACTAGGGGTTAAGAGTATACGATAAGTTTTCACATTAGATGAGGGGCGGGATTATCTCATGCGAGTGCGTTGCCATTTCAAATATGGAAAATTTCTTTACATACTCATCATTGCAATCTATGCACTTGCTAAATATTTTTAAAATGTTTTTGGCTCTAACCTATGTCAAATATTTTTTCAAAAACTTTTAGGTGTCCAGTCACAGGTTTGCCTAGGATGAATCTTCTTTCAGGGATCACGTAGTTGCAGCTGAGGTGGTGGCTTGCGGGATTTGGAGTAGAGGATTGCATTATTTATATCCTAGATTATGATCTCTCTTGAGGTATTCATTGGGCATGTTGTCCCGATGTTAGACTTATGTACTTTTAGTTTTATTTACTTAAGTTCAGATGAATGTATTCGATTTTGGTAACCAACGGTTTATTCGGTAATGTAACACCCCATGATTTTTGAGACTGAGAAATTAATTTTTGGGGAAAATAAAATTCAATTAAATTGGAGAATTCTAAAATTGGGAATTTAAGTCCAAAAATAGAGGACGTTTTGAAGTATTCCGGATGATGATTTTGAAGGTACCATTGATCCCGGAAGGGTCGATATAGTCAAAATGACTGTCATTGGGTTTTATTTCGGCTTCGGAATATTTTTAAGTTAGTTTGACTCGAATTGGTGTAAACGAGTCATTTAAAGTGTGTATTAACATTTAAAATTTGGGTTTATTGTTTTAAGGGATTTAAAGGGTTACGGATGAAGCCTTCTCATTTGAGAGAGAGAGAAATAGAAAGAAAAGAGAAAGGAAGAGAAAGAAGAAGAAAAGAAGAGAGAGAGGAAGAAAAGCTTGGAGATTTCCAGCCCAATCGCGACATCGAGGACGATCCAACCTCTACAAATCTGAGGCAAGTGTTTAATCTTGCTAAATAGCTATTTGTGTATTTCATTTCATAATTTGTGGGTTAAAGAAATGGATTTTTGGGTATTAACATCAAAACCTAAATTTTTGGGTTAAATCTTAAAATCAATGTTTAAATATGGGTTTAATGGTGTAGAAATGGTTGGGATAAACTTTGGGTTGATTTATTTTGCTTGGAACCATGTTGTGATAAAGATTTGGAGGTTAGAATGGAGATTTTAGGGTATTAATTTTGTGGGTTTGGTTGAGAAAGGGAAATCGGCCAGAATATCTGGTATGGCCGGTCGACCGCGGTCTGGGGACCGGTCGACCGCGCCTTAGGGAAAAGTTTACTGCATTTCTTCGTAGGCAAAATTTGGACCCGTGGTCGATCGGGGGTCTGGGACCGGTCGATCGGTCCCCTGTTTTTAGCCCAAAGTTTGGAGTTCTTTTACCCCTTTTTCTTTTGGAGTTTTATTCTTAGGGGCTTTCTTAATGGGCTCAATATGAAGGGTTATGATATTAGATCTAGGGAATAGGGCCCTAGGGAGAATAGGGGCTTACGGGCCTATGTTAAATTGATTTAGGAGGATGGGATGCCTCTTTTAGTAATGAAAGGAACATGGGACTTAAGTGATTGGGGGATTGTTTTTATCATGATAGAGGTGAATTATCATGAAATGGTTATAAATGGAATAGGTATAGTCTCTTTCGCCTATACGTGTATTAAAAATGGATACCCTTAGGTATAGTGGAGGATCTCAGTGAGGACGGGAGTTCTAACTCGAGGTCCTAAGTGAGTTTATATATGATTGAGGACCGAAGAGAGAAGATGTTGTGCATCCTTGAGGAGTATAGACTTAAGGAATAAATTATGAATGTAATAAGATTTAGAGTTCATTACTATTAAACCTTAGGTGGGATTCCAATACTTGAAACGAGGTTGGATTAATTTGAGGTTTTAGACTATTAAGTCATATATGTGCCTATGGTTAAATAGTACTAAAGGTAATTATGTACTTTTGAATATAGATGAAATGTGTAGTGATGGGTTCCTACACAAAATTTTGGGTGATAACCCTAAGGTTGAATATATATGTATATATAAATACATATGATTTTGGGAGACTATTCATCATAGGAAAAATGATTGAATATGTTTCAAGTGAGGGATTGTATTCACATATCGAGGTAAATTAAAGGAAATTGTGGTGACGGCTTGTATATTGAGGATTATGTATACTTATAGCCGGGTTTATATATCTTATACATATGAACGAGAACTAGTTTATATATATAGATATATGGATAGGTGAATATGTGTATATATATATATCTGTATGCATATAAATATATGGATATATTTATGTTGTGGACATACATGGTATGGATATTTAAACCGTATATGATGGTTTACTATTTGATCATATGATGGGATCATACGGCTGTATGTATATTGCTCATGTGAGCGATATATATAGTTATGTGGTTAAGCATACCCCGCTCATGCTATCATTTGGGAAGTTTCCGTGCAGAGGGTGAGCATCCTGGCATATAGAGCAGGGTGTGGATATTCCCCAGGTCATAGTCATCCCGTGTGTTATTATACGATAGATATATTTTTGGGATGAGACGTGGTGCGTATGTTTCGTCTCATTGCCAGTTGGAGCTACGACCGCTTCCCGGGACGTCGTGTGTTTGTGTTATCACGAGGTGGGTGTTGTTGATCCACACCAGGTGGTCCCCAGTTTTTACGTGAGTCGGGCACTGGGAAGATGATAGCATTGAAGCAGTTTTATCAACGATATATATAGTCGGGTGGATTATGTGCATGTCCATTGTACATTAGATATATTATGTACACTTGGTCATGGGTATGGATGATTGTTATATATATATATATGGTGAGAATAAAATGCCTATATATATATATTTATATATCCTATAGATGAAAGGATATAGAATCTTTGTGGAGTACATCTTGGATGATTATGGTATACTAGATTGATGGGGGTTGATGTATCGCATTTAAGGAATATTTCGGTTCCATCATCCCAAGGATTATATTGGTGATGTTAGCTGTAGTAGTAGTATAATATTGTACACATGGCATTATGGATCTCTAGGATCGACATTGTCCAGAAGTAGTGTAACGGGGTGGTTCCTTGTTTGGATTTCGCTTTGCGAGACACCCCACGCATGAAACGCAGTGCAGTGTTGAGATTGGAGAAAAGTTCTACCAATTATGGTATGTACGGCATTATGGATCTCTATGATCGACATTGTCAAGGAGTAGTGTAACGGGGTGGTTCCTTGTTTGGATTTCGCTTTGCGAGACACCCCATGCACGAAATGTAGTACATTGTTGAGAGTAGAGAGAAGTTATATAGATATTTATGTGTGGCATAATGGATCTCCAGGATCGACGTTGACAAGGAGTAGTGTAACGGGGTGGTTCCCTGTTTCGATTTCGCTTTGTGAGACACCCCACGTACGAAACGCAGCGCATCGTTGAAATTGGAGGGAAGTTGTGTCAATAATAATTTTGCATGCTTATTAATTAGAAATTAAATCATATGTTTCAACCCCAAATGCATATTGGGTAACTTATTAAATTTATAAATTGTTAAATTATAAATCGGAATCCACTAAGCCTAATAAGGCACTTATGATTGAAAATAAATACTTAACTGTGTTTAGAAAAGGGGTGGACTCTTGGGTTACAATAGGAAGGTAGATCTCGTGGGTATAGGCTAGGCCTATGATAAGTTAGGTTGTCCTAATAAATGGGGGTAATTTAACTAAAAGTTGAGGACACGAATAGGTGCGCGCCATTAGATGAGAGGTGAGTTGGGGTTCCACGAGAGTGCGATTCCACTTTAATTATGAAATAGTGCACAGATATTTATTATGCACGGTTAACACACTTGCTAAATATTTTTCACCACTCAGGCTCTGACCCGTTTAGTTTTCTCTCCTGCCTGTATATATATATATATATATATATATATATATATATATATATATATATATATATATATATTACTACAGGTGTCCTGTAGTCGCTTCCTCCTTTGAAAAAATAATTCTAGGTAGGATTCATGTTGTATATCGGGTTTGTACCCAAGGGATATTTATGTACATGTTTGTATTTATTCCATTCCAGTTATTGTATTGGCTGTGACCCGACAGCTTATTTAGGTCTACTTTCTGTAGTACATTCTGTTGTAGTTAATTATTTCATTTTATTTCTAGCATTTTATTTATCTTAGTTCTTTCATGCATCTTTCTTTCCTTTATTTGTAGTGTTATAGTGTTGGTTTGTTGTCTGTTGAATATTTTATTAAAGTTTAACATATCGCTTATATGATGCCGGGTAGTTAGTCCTATATTATGTAGTACCGACTGTTGGTGTTAAGACTGGACCATCTGAAGCTCCTGATTTAATGTAGTATAGGGTTGGCCACTCGTTATTATTTTAAGCGGGGTGTTACAGGTACCTAGTTTTAATTTACTTTCGCATTTAGATTCTTTACTGGTGTGATTGGTTATATGGTTACTGCATGGGTTTATGTTGAATGGTTTTATTTAGTTTAATGAATTCAAGATTAAAATTTAGCACAGCTTATTAAACTAATAGGTGGTTAGTAATAAATTGAACTTTGATAGTGATAATAAGAATTAGCCATATGAGACTCTTGTTTTATTTTAGTAATGTCTAGCTAGTTGTTATTTTAATAGGCGGGGTATCACAATGCATTGTTGAGCTTTTCCACCCCTAATTACGGTTTACTAAACCTTCTCATCTTCGACCTTAAGTAAAAAAGGTCATACAAGCATTTCATTACGCATAGTTACTTCCATTAAAAATAGGTGGACACATGATTGACGAAACCTCAACACATATACCCATGGGATTCATATTAAAGTTGTCTCTAATACTAATTTGAAATAGGTATATGCCTAACGGTTTACATTCAATTAAATAATTACTTAATTAACTACAGCTTCAAATAAAAAAATCCTTTTTTATCTGAATCGATTTTAATTTAGTAAATAAAATTAATTGGGTCAAATTTGGATGCAAGTGATTATCATATGAAGAAATAGATAAAGCACTAAAAAACACCACGTAAGGGTTTTAGAGTGGAAACTCTCACTAGAAAAACTAATATTCCCCAAACCTATTAAGTCCACTAGTATTGAATAATGTTTACAGGTCTTTGAAGAACTTCGACACGACTTACATTTATGAAAATTATAATTGCCACGATAGTGCTCACTTGCACTCTTATGCTTTGCCTATGCTCATACTAGTAATCAACTGCTCCACATTTTTTCAACACTTCCTAGCCATCGGTATTCACTGATCTGACTGGTCAACGACGATCTTTTAACACGTTTTAAACATATTAATCACTCACATGATTTGCTCGAGCAATTCTTATGATGATGTAGAATATTTAGGGGGAATTATAAGCTTGATATCTACTTTAAAAGCATGGAATATGACGGGATCTCATACTCTCAAAGGAATCTATCAAAACTAAGAAAGGATTTTGTAAAACTGTGGACTTTATGCTTCGAAAGACGTGTTGATTAGAAAATAGGATGGGAGTTAACAATGGATTTATTTGTATCTTTGGCACGTACACACAAATAAAATTTTTATTCAAATTTTAACTTGATTAGAAATTTGGTGTGCATGAAAAAAATTCCAAATTAAATAATAACTAATCACATAATCAAACCAAACACGCAAAAAAGTATGAAAAATCTCTTTCGAGCAAAACCTAGTACTAAGCACTGTAAAGAGTTTGACAAACATAATCAATTTATAAACTACTTATCACCACTAAGTATAATGCGCAGATGTCTTCAAATCTTCTAAAGAATACTGTATAGTCCAACACTATCTATAAGAAGCGGTCTTCCCTCAGTATCCGTCGATCAACCTTCTTTTTTAGCATTAGAGCCTCGACTCCACAAGTTAGCAGTAGGGTAGAGCTTTATAAGGGTTTAAGAAAGTGCATAGAAACTTCGGTTTAAGAAAACTCAAAAAATCATATATGGGATGTATGGTTTGGAAAAGAAAATGTGTTTTGTAAAATACAAAGATGATAACTTTTGGTTCAGATATTCAGAGTTAGTTTTCGCCGGAAGTATTGAGAAAAACTTATCAAAACAGTTTTTTATTAAAAAAAAATCATGAATTTTGAGGCGACGAAGGCGGTCGAAAGAAAATGCAAGGTCGTTCAAATGAGATTATCTTCGTTCTAGCAAAACTCTAGTTTATTCAAATGAGATATCTTTCTCATTCGACCGTCCTTTTATTGAGCTTCTAACGATATGTCTAATCCTTGTCAGAGGATCCTTGTTCGAAGGTCATTCGTTGGCATTCAAATGAAAATTCATTTTCGTTCTAACGAGATCTCAATCTCATTCGAATGAGATTAAAAAATGTAAAATTTTTATTTTAAAAATTCATTTTATCAAAATGCCTTGATTTAAAAGGTACACATCCCAGAATAAAATTCGCATTAGAGAAATAAAAGCCACAAGTCATATACCTCCATTTAAGTGTGGTGAAAAATCCAACGGCTTGAAATCCAAAAATGGTGCTCGGTCACTAACATGTCTTCAAATGATCGTGGAGGAAATACAGATAGTGTTTGGTTTGAAACTCTAGTTTGTAACGGGGTACGCCAATACTAGAAAAAATCCTAATCTATGAGCAATTATAAAACATTTCTCTTACAAATATCCTCCTCTAGTTATTTTGGTACAAAACAAAATCAAAAACCAATTTATAATAGAATCCCTAAGACAATGATCCTAATGTCCTCCCAAACCTAAGAAACATAACGATTTTTGAAACTTTTTCTTCAACTGAAATTGTTCTCCCCTTAGCCAACTTTGTCTTCACATTGTGTAGTCCATGAAATAATCATCAAAGGAAGATACCAACACACATGAAATAAAGAAATATCGTGACGCACGTGATTTTAAAAAAAACAATAAAAAACTAAAACTCCCCCTCAATTTATTCTCCCCTTTTTTGTCCATAATAAATAAAGGAGAAGAATCTAAACATGAATAATAAGCATCACATGAAGAAGTAGAGATATCATCACAAATATGATCAATTAAGCACATGT
Organism: Sambucus nigra; assembly: GCA_949130495.1. Classification (NCBI taxonomy): domain Eukaryota; kingdom Viridiplantae; phylum Streptophyta; class Magnoliopsida; order Dipsacales; family Adoxaceae; genus Sambucus; species Sambucus nigra. The sequence continues at coordinate 430,695,668 of OX422220.1, read as the reverse complement.
AATGATAATCTAAAAGGCATAATGTGTTTCTCCCCCTATCAAACAAATATTTTTGAATTTTTTCAAAATTTTCAAGTATAAGTATAAAAAGTACATAAACCCGAATAGTGAAGACATAATGTAAGTGTGTGAATATTTTCCATTGGAAAATCAACATAAACATTCATAACATAGGTGCAAGTAGCCATGAGGTACTTCTAAAGAAAGAACTCAATTTCAATCTTAGGTGTAACATGTTTAACTTAAATGAAATTGACTCGATTTATGCAATATGCCATGAATTTTAGTGATTCCCAAATCAATAACGCCAAGATATTTAAGTCTTTTCAAAAGATTCGTTGTGCAACCCCATTGATGTTATACTTTATAACACCCTCAAAATCTCATATATATATATATATGAATTTATTAGAGAAGTTGACTAAAACCATGCTTTATGTAATAATTGTAGTTATGGATTTATTGTTATAATAAAATTAGTTATTCATATTTTAATGAGAATCATATACGGACATAATATTTTGCAGTATTTTATATATTGCTAATGTCTTTTATTTTGCTCAGTAGGTGTTCTGATGTGTAGAGTATGACTTATACACACAGAGGATTAGATCACCTATTCTTGAAAAATATAAGTTTTATCATTCACAGTCTTATATGGAATGAGACACACCATCAGTAGGGCTGTAGCACAATATTTTAATAGGTCTATTTTGATTACGAGAAACTGCATTGTTTTAACATATTGTGCTAGTACACTTTGTGTGTATTGAACGTGAACAATTTGAGGTCATAGTTTTTGTACTAATTTTATAAAATTCAGTTTTCTACAGGTCTTATTCATCTCTTCCTAATATGATTAGAGGCCTTCTTCAAATGGAGAGAATAGTTATTCCTCAATTTAGAAAAGTTTTATTGTAATGGGATGCTTTATAAAATCCCAAAATTTTTTCTTTCTTTATCTCTTTGTAAATGGGATGCTTATAAATCCCCTTATTTATTGCTTTCAAGCTAGAGCATTGGGATCAACCTCTAGATTTATTTTGTTTGATCTATTGCCTTATAAGGCTTGATTTTAATAATATGTGTGGGGGTACTATCCCTCTTCTCTGAAAAAAAATATTCATTTTATAAGAAAATGTACACCTTATGATTATTAGGTTTACTTAAGGCTGTTAATCCGGATATGATTAATGGACACATGCACTAGTTATTTATTACTTTCACTTATCGGGTGAGATTCATTATTGGATCAACAATCTTGATAAATTAGGTAATGGTAATTAATGTACGGTGAAAGTCTTTTATGGATAGAATCCACGTCTCGGTATAGAGACTGGTGTACCCCCTTGAGATGATTATAATTTTTGTATGTGTCAAATCCTGCAGGTGGATTATGTTAATTCGATACTACAAATAAGTTAAGTTGGATCGCTCAACGACTTAAAGAAGTTAATCAAATAAATTATCAATAATTTATTTTATTAATGGGTATCTGTAACCTTAACGTGCGGAGAATTAAGTAATTACTAAAGAGGAGCTCAAAATATAATTTTGAGTTAAGGAGTGGAGTTGCTATTATATTTATTTAGTGGGATTAATTATAATTAAGGGATTGATATTAGGATCCGGGAAGGATTAGGTTTTCTCAAGACCATTAGGAGCCACATCCTTATCTCTTCTTAGGGTTCCTACTGTAGCCTATATATATGCACCTAAGTATCATTCTTTCTTAACCTAGTAATCACTCTTGGATACTCAAAAGATCCAAATTCAAACTTGCGAGAAATAGAGGCAATAGAGAAGAAAGAGGAGACAAGAAGGTGGTCAAAAAATAGGAGCCCACTCTCAACTCGTGGTTGTCCATATCAGGATTACAGTAGAAGACTTTGAGGTGAATAGAGACATCACATAGATCAAATCAAATAGATCTCTAAAGGTAAATCCTAAGTCCTCCTTGTAGGATTTCATGTACGTGTAATTTTTTTATAGTTCAATCTATACGTGTTTTCAATAAACCCTTGGACTTACGCTCCAATAGAATTAACTTCTAGATATTTTGAAGATATCATAATGCTCATATATAACAAATCATCAACGAATATAAAATAAACGGCGTTGGCACTTTTGTTTTTGTATGTAGTTAATATTTTTAGGCTGTTTTTGCGAATGGTGGCTTTTAATGCAAAGATAATTTTTCTATTTCGTTGCTCCTTTTCCATTTCTTAACATATATCAATATATTCTGAAAAATGAAATTCAAGCAATAGTTCTTACAAGCACAACTTGAGTCTTTTTATATTTGGTTCGTTAGTAAGTAGTATTGAGATGAGAACACCATATGCGACACATGATAAGCAAGTAAAATGTTAAAAAAAGTCCGTGCACATGTGCAATAAAGGTGATAAATAGTCTAACATATATAGAGTAATCATCAATGATCAATGAAATGTTATCCACACATTATTAAGCACAATAACGAAACAAATCCACATGTCAAATCACTATAAAAAAGTCGCGTGAATGGATGGAATGTAGGAGTGATTCGAATATCTTAAATGTTCATCCATATATAGTGAAAATGAAAATACAAAAATCTGTCTTTTTTTAATTTTTTGTCAAAAATAAAATCTTTGTCAATTTTTCAAACATTTTCTTAAAAGATAAAAATCTTTTTTGATTTTGTTGAACTTTTTCATAAAAGTAAAAAATCCTTTCATATTACTTTATTATAAATATATAAAAAAGAAAAACAATGATCATGATAGGGATATACAATCTAAAAATAGAGATATAAGATAAGATCACGATAGTCACCGTATTATAGAATGAGGTCTCGACCTCAATCATTAGGTCCAGAGGAGTTCTCAAATGGAGAAGATGTCCTATAAAATTTCTCCATCAAACATTGTGAAGTCTTGACTAGATACTCTATTTGCTCTCGAAAACTCTCAAAATATATATGGTCATGTGAAGAAGCATGTGGAGTGACGTGTGTGGAAGTGCGTGTGAGGACATGTGTAGTAACTAGTGTGGGCGAATACGAGGTAACACGCGCATAAGAAACTCTCCCTAGCTTAAAATAAAAATCATTAAAGTGATCTCTTCTTTTGTAATGGGAGCAAACATAAATGGTCTTGGGTGCTCAAAACGTCTAGGACGAGCTCTCCTAGGTGGGTAAGGTCTCCTTGGGGGGCTAGGTTGTGGCACATAAGGATCCATCACAAACTCGAGAACCGCTTCGGGTACGACTTTGAAAGTGGATGCACCACCATAACCTATTCCATACCTCTCAACGTTACCTAACACGGGACCGAGGAGCATCCTTTAAACCTTTTTAGATGTATCCTCTAAAGTGACCTTGACCTCCCGAGAATGTTTGAGATCAATCTCGAGTTGAGATACACGGGCTTCAAGTTTCTCACAAGTCTCCAATGAAGTTTGAAGATCTCTCGTAAGACTAGCCACAATGTTGGTCAAATCGTTCTTCTCCCTACCGATAATAATCAACTACTCAGACAAAGAAACTTTAACCTTCTCAATTTAACTCACCGACGTCTCACACTCTCTCAAAAAATTCACCTCCTTCTCCAAATCACACACCCTAAGAGACATATATATTAAGCCTTTTCATTTTTAAAGTCTACGTATAAAGAGGCTTTTTGGAGTCCAAGTTTTCCCTCACTCAAATTCTCTTTCTCACTCTCAACCTCTACAAAATTATTCAAACATCATAGAGGCTCTCACATTTAGAAATGTCCTGATGTATTAGGGACACATACAGTAGTTAGGTTCACGCGGTGATTCATCCCCAGAATGCACCGACTCGACTTTAGTATCTTAAAAGAGTGGATTTGTGTGCAACTTTACCTTTGCCCTATCTCTTTATCCTAGGGGCACACTCGTGTTCATTCATAGAATTTCACCTCATATTTCTCACAAACATTCTTGCCCTCATTCCCATTTTTATTTTCCTCGAAATTCTTTTCTTTGCAAGAATTTCTTTGTTAAATTTTTATAATTTTTTTGCAAAAAGGACTAACTCATCAAGCTCAAAATCAAATCAGACTCAGAATCACAAAAAATTTCTTTCTTCTTTTTAGTTTGAGCATTTAAATCAATCCCTATTTCCATTTTCTTAACAGTTATAGGAAACATGTCAATTCCATGTGTTTGATGGTCTCCTACGATTCTTTCTCGCCTAAGAGTATCTAATATTCCCAATAAGTTCAGCATAGCAACCTTAGGAATAAAATGGGCTAGAAGTGATCTCAAAATCTTTTTAACTGCACGTGTCTCATGAATTTTCTCACCCAAATTAAAACTGTAGTTAACGATATCAAACAATCGTACATAAAATTCATCAAAAGACTTAGACTCTAGCATGATAATAGTCTCAAACTGTGTGCTAAGGCTTTGAAGCTCATAAGTTTTCACAACATTGGCATCCTCGTGAGTGAGGTGGAGGGTATCCCAAGCTTCCTTAGACGTGGTGAACATCATGATGCGGTGGAACTGGTCGGGGGTGAAGGCTTTAGAAATGGCACGGAAATCGCGTGAGTTAAATTGACTCCATTTTTGTTCATTTTTCGTCCAAGCAGTGATGGGTTTAGGACCTATGAAACTTCCATTGATCACAGCGGGTGGCATCCACCATCTTTCACATAAAAGCCAAATATTCTAATCAATCGCTTTTAAAGACGACCTCATTCGAACCTACGAATAATTAGGGCCATAAAAAATAAGTAGCTTATTATACAAATTATCCATAAAACCCATTTGAGAAAACATGATGGGGTTAACTGTTGATTTATTTGTATATTAGGGAATGTACACACAAATTCAAATTTCATCTTAATTAACAATTAGGTGTGCATGAAATAAAGTCCAAATTAAATACTAATCAATCACACAATCAAACCAAACATGCGAAGAAGTAAAGAAAAATTCCTTTCGAAAAAAACCTACTATGTAGGATAATAAAGAGTTTGACAAACACAATCGGCTTACAGATTACTTAGCACCATTAAGTATAACGCGCTGAGGTCTTCAAATATTCTATAGAGTCCGACACAGTCCATCAACATCAACATGAAGAGGTTTTCCCTCTGTTCCACCGACCAACCTTTTTCTTCACCAGTAGATCCTCGACTCCACAAGTCAGTAGTAGAGTAGATCTCTACAAGGGTTTAAGCAAGTGTATGAAAACTTAGGTGTTAATAAACTCAACAAATCATATATTAGGAAAACAAAAACTGTTTTATAAAACAGAAAGATGAGAACTTTTGGTTCACATATTGGAAAATCATTTTCGCTAGAAGTCTTGATAAAGCTCATCAAAACAGGTTTTTATAGAAAAAACATGGATTTTGAGGCAACGAAGTCATTCGAACGAAAATGCAAGGTCATTTGAATGAGATTAGCTTTTTGTTCTAACGAAACTCCATTTTGTTCAAACAAGGCATCTTTTTCATTTAATCTCCCTTTGAATGACCTTCTAACGAGATGTGCAATCCTTGGCAAAGGATTCTTGTTCGAAGGTCGTTTGATGGCAATCAAACAAAAACTATTTTTTTTCTAACGAGATCTCAATCTCATTCAAACAAGATTAAAAAAAAAACTTTTACTTTAAAAATCCTTTTTATGAAAATGCCTAAATTTAAAATGTACACATCCCAGAATATAATTCGTATGAGAAAAATAAAAACCACAAGTCATATACGTCCATTAAGATGTCGGTGACGAATCCAATTGTTTAAAATCTGAAAACAGTGCTCGATCACTAACATATCTTGAAATGATCGTGGAGGCAATGCGCATGTAGTGTTTAGTTTGAAACTCTAGTTTTTAATGGGGTACTCCAAAACTAGAATAAGTCTAATCTATAAGCAATTATAGAATCTAACTCTTACAAATGAAGTTACTTATACTTTGCGATAGAAGAACTTGACTAAAAGACTTTTCCTAAGAAACATAACCCTCGTTCAAATCAGGTTCCCTTCGTTCAAACGATGTCTTTTTCGATCGAGATGAAAATCAATGTCCTAGTACGAAACCTACTTCTTTAAAGGTCAATTTATTTTTAAAAACAAGTTGTTTCATGTCAATTCCTTACTTAGATGGTAAACTAAAGAAATACAAAGTGTGAAAAACCTTACCAAATCCTTCATAGTCTTTTGTGTGAATTGTCCAATCCGGCACGATAATCTTTTCCACAATGCTTTATCTTTTTTCCTTCATTTATGTGCAACTATAACTCAATAGACTTGATACAATGACACTATGACACATAATGTTAGTTCCAGAATAAATTCAATACAAAATAAATTAGGGGGTGTAAAACATATCCTTATAGTATATAATTTGGATTATAAAATATCTAAAGATAAAGCTAAGAGGTATAGTGACCTTTCTCAAACCATCTCAAGAGCATTGAGTCATTGTGTTCAGATAAAATGTTCTAAAGCTATTTTAGTTAACCAAAAAATAGGTACAACCGAAAAATGAATGTAAAACATAATAAAAACATATACCATAACAATCCAATGGCGGTGCGAAGAGTGAAGAATAAAAAAATAAAAAAAAATGTTGAGAAATGCTAAAAGACAAAAAAACTACTCACGTGGCAATCTAAAATGTTGTACGAGAGGCTCATTTACCATAACCATATGAATAAATCTAATGATATTACACTCTCAATTTTGCTATCGGATGTTGAACAACTGGCTTCTAATTTCTTGGGCGCACATGGCCATTCAAGATTCGAGAAGTCAAAATGGAAACATTAGTTATATAAAGTATGTTATTAGCTTATTATAACTTAATTGAAAAAAAAATAATTTAGGTAGCTTATCAACCGATACTTGATCGACAAGTATGATTTCTTAGCTTTTATGCAAAGTAACATTCACATAAAATTCCCATGCATTTTATGAATTATGTAGGCTTTGATCTCGTTAACACACGAATAAGTATGGGCAATAACAAGTCCCCGCTCGTGATTACAAGTCTCGTAATAAATCTCCCAGTATATTTCCCCATGGTACGCCTGCAACATATTTCTCCTAAGATGTTAAAACACATCCCTACAACACACCACTGTCCACCCAAGATACACAATATATCCACCAACAACTGTTGGGAAACAGCTGTTCTAACAGCTGTTAGTTTACAAAAGTTGAAAAGAAGAACTCATTCTTGTCCCACATCGGTGGGTTCAAAGAAATGGGGTGTGTTAATATACAATTTTTTGGGAACAAAGGTTCAGCCCTTTGGGCATTCAAGTTTTTGTGGGTATGTGGGGCAGACCCAATGGGCCAAGTCACACACGCGCGCGCGCGCCGCCGCCGTTTGTCCGGCCCGGCCCGTGCCCGTGCCCGGGTCCGGGTCCTGGGTCTTGGGCTTGGGCTCATTAAGAATTAATTTTTTGGACAAATAAATTAACGTTTTTTGGGCCTTAAAAATTATTTTTTAACGGTAATTTATTCCGAAAAAATTAAAACGTGGTTTACTCCGTGTTGATTTCTTCAACCGAGTTGCCCACTTCTTCCAGTTTTTTCTCCACGTTGTTTCCAACGTCTCTTTTCTTTTTGCCCCATAAAAGAGTTGGTTGCCTCCGGTTTTGGAAGACAGTTATCTTCTTCCAACACGAAAATTTTCTCTACAGTTCTGAAAAATTTCTTTCTCCCAGAATACTATTTCCAGAATAATTAATCTCATTACAGATTAATTATAGAATCGAGCAATTAATACAGAATGGGTGTATACAGACCGGATTGATTCTTGTGCTGTCAATCCGTAATTTATTTTTTGGAGGCTGTTTTATCCTGGGGGTGACGGGGCTGCACACTGTCGGCACAATTGGAGGCAGAGCCGCGAAACACCTTAAAGAGAGCGACCTAGTCCGCGACTCAGCCGTGTTCTTGACTGTCCAGTTCCGGTTTTCTTATATTTATTCTGCCCCAGATTTATTCGCTCCAAAAATTGGGTAATTTCGTTCCTGAATTTAATTCTGCATTTAATTATTTAAATTGCTGCAACAACAATTTTAAGGTGTTTCTTAATTCTGCCATGGACGAAATTAATTCCAGTAACCTAAATAAGCCTTTCAAATATGAAGGCACTCATTTTAAACGTTGGAGCAAAAAATTGCTATTTTATTTAACTACGAAAAAGGTCGCATCATGTGTTCAATTTGACAAACCCGTAGTTAATAATCCACCTACTGTTGAGGAAAGCAAAACAATTAGAACTTGGGAGGAAAATGATTTTTTGTGCAAGAACTATATTCTGAATGCTCTAAGTGACGAACTTTATGACTATTATGCCAATTATAAAACTGCGAAAGATGTTTGGGACGCACTTTTTAAAAAATATGACACGGAGGAGGCGGGTGCTAAAAAATATGCAGTCAGCCGTTATTTGAAATTTCAAATGACGGATGACAAATCCGTTGTTGCTCAAACCCATGATTTGCAAATGATTGCCCATGAAATTATTTCCGAGGGCATGGTCTTAGATGAGCAATTTCAGGTGGCTGTGATTATTGATAAATTGCCTCCACTGTTCAAAGAATTTAAAAATATTTTGAGGCATAAGTCTAAAGAATTCTCACTAGAGTCATTAATTACTAAATTGAGAATTGAGGAGGAATCCCGAAAACAGGACTATAAAGATGAAATTCTTGTTGTGTCTAACAACAAAAATCAGAAAAAGAACCACACTCCAGTTGTTTTAAAGGCAAACGGAAAAAATATGAAAAATCAGAAAAAGAGCCACAACCAGAATTTTAAAAATCAGACTCAGACTCAGAATAAGTATAAGAACCCTGGAAATGGACAGTCTAGCAACTCGGGACAGTTTCTCTGTTTCAAGTGTGGCAAGCCTGGACATATGGCTCGCAAATGTCGCAATGTGCCACAAGCACAAGCGAATTTGACCGAAGAGGACCTATGTGCTATGATTTCAGAAATCAACATGGTTAGCGGTGCCGAAGGGTGGTGGTTGGATACTGGCGCTTCCCGCCATATCTGTTATGACCGTAGTCTATTTAAGACTTATTCTGAGACTGCAGATAAGAAGGTGTTGTTGGGTGATTCTCACTCCACCGAGGTTGCTGGTACTGGAAATGTGGAATTGAAGTTCACTTCGGGAAAGACTATTATCCTCAAAGATGTTCTTCACACTCCCGAGATAAGGAAAAATTTGGTTTCGGGTTATCTTCTCAACAAAGCTGGCTTTACTCAAACTATTGGTGCTGATTTATTTACTTTGACCAAAAATGGAATTTTTGTAGGCAAGGGTTATGCCACTGATGGGATGTTTAAATTGAATGTTGATGCAATGAATAAAATTTCTCCTTCTGCTTATATTGCTTGTTCATTTAATATTTGGCATGCTAGGCTTTGTCATGTTAATAAACGACTTGTTAAAAATATGAGCACTTTAGGATTAATTCCCGAATTATCATTAAATGATTTTGAAAAATGTGAATGGTGTAGTCAAGCAAAAATCACTAAGACACCACATAAATCTGTTTTTAGAGAATCTGAACCACTTGATTTAATTCATTCGGATATTTGTGAATTGGATGGTGTCACAACTAGAAATGGCAAACGTTATTTTATAACTTTTATTGATGATTGTTCCGATTATTCATTTGTGTATTTAATGAAAAATAAAAGTGAAGCGTTTGACATGTTTAAAATTTTCCTTAATGAAATTGAAAATCAATTTAATCGGAAAATAAAAAGGTTACGTAGTGATAGAGGCACCGAATATGATTCTGGACCATTTATTGAATTTTATAAAACCCACGGTATTATTCACGAAAAAACTGCCCCTTATTCGCCCGAAATGAACGGTAAAGCCGAAAGAAAAAATAGGACATTAACTGAATTAGTAGTGGCTATTTTATTAAATTCCGGGGCTGCCTCACATTGGTGGGGTGAAATTATTTTGACTGTGTGTCACGTGCTTAATAGAATTCCTAAGACTAAAATGAAAATATCTCCTTATGAAATTTGGAAAAATATTAAGCCCAACGTGTCATACTTTAGAACGTGGGGGTGCTTAGCCTATGTACGTATACCCGACCCTAAAAGGTCTAAATTGGCAAGTAGAGCATATGAGTGTGTTTTTATAGGCTATGCTATTAATAGCAAAGCATACCGATTTTATGACTTGAAAAATCAAGTAATTATTGAATCAAATGACGCCGATTTTTATGAAGATAAATTTCCTTTTAAATTGAGGAATAGTGGGGGCGAGTCATCCACTAATATTTCTTTAAATAAAAATAAAGAAAATAATGAATCCATTTTAGAAATTCGAAAAAGTAAAAGGGCTCGTGTAGAAAAAGATTTTGGTCCCGACTTTTATGCTTACACCTTAGAGGAGGATCCTAACACTATTCAAGAAGCTTTATCTTCTTTAGATGCCGATTTATGGCAAGAGGCTATTAATGATGAAATGGATTCTTTGGAAACAAATAAAACTTGGCATTTAGTGGATCTTCCTCCTGGATGTAAAACTATTGGATGTAAATGGATTCTTAAAAAGAAATTAAAACCTGATGGCACTGTTGAAAAATATAAGGCACGTCTTGTTGCTAAAGGTTTTAGGCAAAGAGAAAATGTAGACTTTTTTGATACATTTTCACCCGTGACTAGAATAACGTCTATACGTGTACTATTTGCTATAGCCGCCTTAAATGATTTAATTGTACACCAAATGGATGTTAAAACTGCATTTTTAAATGGAGAATTAGAAGAAGAGATTTATATGGATCAACCTGAAGGTTTTATTGTACACGGTCAAGAAAATAAAGTATGTAAATTAGATAAATCTCTTTATGGACTCAAACAGGCACCTAAACAATGGCATGATAAATTTGATAGCTTAGTCATCACTAATGGGTTTAAAATTAATGAAAGTGACAAATGCATTTATTATAAATATGTTGAGAACATTTGCACTATCATATGTCTTTATGTTGATGACTTGCTTATTTTTGGTTCCAATAATCATGCCGTAGAAAATGTTAAATCATTATTATGTGCCAACTTTGATATGAAGGATTTGGGTGAAGCTAGTGTAATATTAGGAATTAATATTACTAGGTCAGAAAAGGGACTTTCTTTGGATCAATCTCATTACATTGAGAAAGTTCTAAAGAAATATAATTACTTTGACTGTAAACCTGCTAGTACTCCATTTGACCCTAGTGTAAAGTTATTTAAGAACACTGGCGACAGTGTAAACCAAAATGCTTATGCAAGCATTATTGGTAGCTTACGTTATGCTACAGATTGCACTAGACCTGACATAGCTTATGCTGTGGGAGTACTATGTAGATTTACTAGTAGACCTAGTATGGAGCATTGGCATGCTATTGAGAGGGTCATGCGGTACCTTAAAAGGACGATGAACCTCGGATTACACTATAATAAGCATCCCGCTGTCCTTGAAGGATTTAGTGATGCAGATTGGAACACCCTATCTGATGATTCTAAGGCTACTAGTGGATATATATTTAGCATCGCTGGTGGTGCAGTTTCTTGGAAATCTAAGAAACAAACTATTTTGGCTCAATCCACTATGGAGTCTGAGATGATAGCGCTAGCTGCTGCTAGTGAAGAGGCAGGTTGGTTAAGAAACCTCCTGTCAGATATCCCATTATGGGAAAGACCGATTCCAGCCGTTTTGATTCATTGTGATAGTACCGCGGCTATTGCAAAAGTTGAGAACCGTTATTATAACGGTAAGAAACGACAAATACGTCGTAAGCACAGTACTGTTAGAGAATTTATCTCTACGGGTGCTGTGAGGGTGGATCATATACGGTCTGAACAGAACTTAGCTGATCCTTTGACGAAAGGACTAGCTAGGGAAAAGGTGTGGAACACCACGAGAGGGATGGGACTAAAGCCCTTGGATAAATGAGTCATTTGTGATGGTAACCCAACATATAGACTGGAGATCCCAAGAAATATGTTCAAAGGGTAATAACAAGTCACAAGTGATATGGGTTGAATCATGCGATTATTAATTAACATAGAACGGGGTTTTACTCCGAGTCCATCCCTATGGAGCATGATATCCTGAAGCGAGTTAAGGATGAGTTATGATAACTCTTAATGAGATCTATAGCTCTATTTTGAGTGGGGTACTTAGCTACAGGAGTATTCTTGATAGACTCACCTATGTGAATGTGGAAGTGTGGCCGCTTCCTATGGATATTTTGGGCAAATTCCTAAAGCGTTCACTATACTGGGATAGAAGCACATGGCCGTAACGTGCTAGCTATTAGACTTACACCCAAGTAGGGTTGTGTGTGGGATGTTGTCAGAGATAGAGTTCAAAACCACGGTTACTCTAGTATATTCTGAATCATCTTTACTACGTAAAGGTTCAAGTCGAAAGACACCTTTGCTTATGCACAACTCTATAGATTAATGCTCGATAAAAATGTTTTCAAATTTTGAAAGTGGGGGATTGTTGGGAAACAGCTGTTCTAACAGCTGTTAGTTTACAAAAGTTGAAAAGAAGAACTCATTCTTGTCCCACATCGGTGGGTTCAAAGAAATGGGGTGTGTTAATATACAATTTTTTGGGAACAAAGGTTCAGCCCTTTGGGCATTCAAGTTTTTGTGGGTATGTGGGGCAGACCCAATGGGCCAAGTCACACACGCGCGCGCGCGCCGCCGCCGTCCGGCCGGCCCGGCCCGTGCCCGTGTCCGGGTCCGGGTCCTGGGTCTTGGGCTTGGGCTCATTAAGAATTAATTTTTTGGACAAATAAATTAACGTTTTTTGGGCCTTAAAAATTATTTTTTAACGGTAATTTATTCCGAAAAAATTAAAACGTGGTTTACTCCGTGTTGATTTCTTCAACCGAGTTGCCCACTTCTTCCAGTTTTTTCTCCACGTTGTTTCCAACGTCTCTTTTCTTTTTGCCCCATAAAAGAGCTGGTTGCCTCCGGTTTTGGAAGACAGTTATCTTCTTCCAACACGAAAATTTTCTCTACAGTTCTGAAAAATTTCTTTCTCCCAGAATACTATTTCCAGAATAATTAATCTCATTACAGATTAATTATAGAATCGAGCAATTAATACAGAATGGGTGTATACAGACCGGATTGATTCTTGTGCTGTCAATCCGTAATTTATTTTTTGGAGGCTGTTTTATCCTGGGGGTGACGGGGCTGCACACTGTCGGCACAATTGGAGGCAGAGCCGCGAAACACCTTAAAGAGAGCGACCTAGTCCGCGACTCAGCCGTGTTCTTGACTGTCCAGTTCCGATTTTCTTATATTTATTCTGCCCCAGATTTATTCGCTCCAAAAATTGGGTAATTTCGTTCCTGAATTTAATTCTGCATTTAATTATTTAAATTGCTGCAACAACAACAACTTTCACATTTACCCATGAGATATCGGGATATTTCCAAAACAATTATTCGTCATGAAAATACCTAGACTTTAGTGTCGCGAACCCGTGAGTACATAAGAGCATAAGCCCGTGTGATAAATCATTCAATATATTTCCCTGTAATATATTTCTTACGACAAATATCCAACTATTTCCCTAGCTTAAATCGACCCATCTACTCATCTGATATGTTTCCACTAATATACCACTTTCGAGACACCACCTTCTAGCCCCGCTTAGAAATTTCCTATCCACATACCCTTTACATTTCCACCAATATACCTCTTTCGAGATGCCAGCATATCACCTCGAGGAAAAATCTCATAATGAAACAAAAACTAAAATGTCACCGCTGCACCATCTAAACCAACATTTCTGGTAAATCTTAATGGTCACCTCTGCCCCATTTCTGGTACATCTGAACCTCCATGAACTCGAAAAACTTCCATCTACCGTCACCTTTGCTCCATCGAAACCATCATTTCCGGTCGCAGTCTTTAAAAAGTGTTTACAAAATACTCAATATATTAACATGCCAAAACTACATGAACCCGAGGTGGAGAGTATGGAAAGGTAATAATAGGCGTAAGGGGTCTCAAGATTAAGGTTTTACATATTTATTATGTATAATGATATATTGGTTTAGGCAAAACCCACTTAATTTCTAAATTGCCACCCTCATATCTCCATCGCTCTCTTAATTTCTAAAGAAGCGCGAAGAGAGAGGGAGTGAAACGGACAAAAGAGGGTAAATTAGGGTGGATGAATAGTGCACACAACACTATATCATGGATAAACGAAAAGACAATATTGGAGAGAGTAAAGAATAACAGATAAAGTAATGAAAGTAGAAGAATTTGAAATTAATTATTACGTGTAAAGCCACGTGAACAATTAAAAAAATATTAGAATTAATACTGTAGAAAGTATTTTATAATATATAAAGGATACAATTACATTAATCATTGTCTTCGTAATAATAGATAAATCTTACACTCTTTATTAACACAGATCATAACTAATGAGGTATAATTATCCCAATTACCCTCCTTAGTACTAGGACAGAAGATTGTATTCAACATTTTATACTTCTTTCGGTTGAGTAGATTCATCACGCACATAAGGTTCTTGAGTTTATCTCCAAGTTCATAAATACAAGCATGAATTGGTATTATTACTTTATACCAAAATATAGACACAAATTTAGAACTCAAGGGCACTTAGGTTGCCCCTTAGAGTTCTTCATGTCCCTATAACAAGGGCACTCATCCTTGTTTCCAATTGTCCCAGAAGGAACACAATGGCATTTTTCACAACATATCCCACAATACTTGAAGCACCTGTCCTTTCTTCCTGCGTTTGAGCACCTATATGCACATTTAGTGTCGCAAAAACTTGAACCGGCCATTGGGGTCTCAATGAAGCAGTTGAGAACTAAAGCCACAAGCAATAAAGTAACAAACACCAGCTTCATTTTTCCCTCCTTTCTCTGTAAGTACATGCATTGTACCAATGTTAGAGGCTAACACAATGACAAATATCATATTGATATTTAAGAATTCGTAGGGTGACATTTAAATTCTATCTATCTCTCTATATATATTGTAAGTATATATAATGTCTATAACATGACAATAATAGGGTAATGGTTGTATTAACAGCATAAAATGATGACAATATTATAATAAATCGCTAATAGTTATGCCCTTAGAAAAAGTAAGAATTCATTACAAGAAAATTTGGCTTTAGCAACGTTTTTTTGCAACGCTTATAACAATGTATGTATATAGTGTATATGCCGATGTTTATTTAACAACGTGGGATATTTATCGACGTTTTATAAAAGTGTCGACGTATTAACGGCATTTTATTAAAAACATTGGAAAATGACGACGTTTTTAACAAAACGTGGGTTATTTCCCCTCGTTTGGGGATAAATATGTCGGGTACCAAATTAATTTTGCCGTTCCCTCTAATTTTTTGTTTCCCTCTAAACAAAAATCACTATTTCCCTCGTTCATAAGACTTCTGTTCACATATGGCTCTAAATTATTTTTTTCAATGATGCCCTTAGCCAAAATTGAGACATACGGTTTGCTGCTTCTGCATCTAGGACTCAAGGTTTGTTGTGGCTGCATCTAGGACTCAAGGTTTGATTTTTTTTTAATCGAAGGATCAAACAAAGTCATTTTTTTTCAAATCGTTATTTCTTCGTGAATCTTTTGTTCACATAGGCTCGTTGTTTCTTTTCTATTTGTTTTTCACAATGTGGTTATTTAAAGGGAAGTTGCAGAAGATAAGCTCGTCGCCTGTTGAAAAATGAAACAACTGATTGAGATTTGAGATCACTAGTTCTTTAATAGATATCTATATTTTATATTTTGTAATGGAATTATAGTAGATTATTAATTAAGAATTGATGATTGTATTGTGAATTAGTCATAAATGATGCCACTGTTCTATTGTGGAATGAGAAGCAATAGAAATGAGAATAGTTAACATTCTTGGTTCTTGACCCTATGATTGAATTTTGGTAATTATTAGGTTTCAAACTATTTTTTAATATCTGTTTCTTCAATATATTTTTTTTCTTTTGGTAATATGTATTGATTAATGTGTGTGTATGCCACTATTCTATTTTGTGTGTTGTGAATTGTTCACTAGTTGAATTCCATTATATGACATGTTTTCTTCTTGAGAAAATATAAAGATATTTAAATTAAATGTAGATTTATTCTTATGCGTGTCATTAAAACTATCCTCTTTAATATTGGGTTAAGGGTTAGTTTGTTAAACCATTATAATTCAAGAATGTAAAAAATTGTAATTTAAGAAAATAAATTATTTTTAGTCAATTAATAATACAATTGCCTTTCAAGAATCAAAGATATCGGTATGGTCTTTTGAATTTAATAAAATTATGTTTCTGTTATTGTCGTGTTCTTTGATGAATCAAACGTGACCCGTATATCAATAGGCGTATCAAACTGCATATCTTGAGTTCTTTTTAATATCGCCCTTTAGAGACCCTCTCTCATCCAGGTATCATTTTAACTTCTACGACTATATCCAATGAAATAGTAATGAATACATGACATCAAAATCATCTTTAAAATGTGCATTGACTAATAATACATCAATGTAAATTGGAAGGCGAATAAATGATATCAAAAGCACTCAGAAGCTAGAAAATGTGTAAGATTTCTTACTTGTAATGGAAAATAAGGTTTGTAGGCCATCAGAGTGTGTTTTATCGGAGGGGTTGAATTAATTTCAAATGTTGGATTATGTTTGTTGTGGGGATGTTTCGGTAGATAATCTTATTGTCGTAAGTCGTGTCCAATTTTGTAAATTTTATCTCAATAGTAGATTTTATATTTTCTGTTGCATTTGGCAAGTTATGTAATCTTTTATTTTTTGCATATTATTATGTTGTTGTAAAAAAAAATATTAAGTCGACGATCTTTTTTTTGCTCTTTACTTTTTATATTTGACAACCTTAGACTATGATGTTTGGTAAGAAACAAAAGTAATGTTGCATGTTACATTTTTGTTATGTTTTATTTACTTATTCATTTCATTGGGTTAATCGATTTATAGTCATGGATAAGAGTTGGATTAATATAACACATAGAGGTCATCCTTTGTACGAGAAAGGAGCAGAAGAATTCGTTAAGTTTGGCTCTGATAATAGACCGAATGCTGAAAAAATATTGTGTCCATGTAAGAAATTCTGCAATATGCTATATGTGAAGAAAGATGATGTTATAGAACATATATTGCTAAATCGAATTTTGGATAGCTACTACATCATCTTCGGTTCCTTCTCCTGATTGGGTTATCAGTCATGAAATGCAAGAGATGATACATGATGCTTTTGGAATACACCTCTCTTGTTTCTTGTCCGATTATTGTATTTAAAGTGCCTTGGTGGGTGGAGTGACAAGACATTCACAATGTTGTTTGAATTATTAAAAGATGCATTTCCAGATGGGAAAATATTGCCAAAGTCTTTTTATGAAGCAAGGAAGTTGATTGTAAACCTAAGGCTAGATTACAAGAACATACATGCATGCCCTGACGATTGCATGCTCTATTGGAATGAGAGAGAACGAGAGAATGAATGCCGAAAGTGTCATACCCAAAGGTACAAACAAGTGAATGGTCAATCAGATTCTATATTAAAGTATTAATTGTAGTGTCTAACAACGAAAAAACTGGTTAAAGTTTTTATTTCGATCGGGTCGCAAACTTCATAAGCTATATGAAAGTACTAATTGCTAACATATTACATTTTTGTTATATATTTGAAAATTTGTATACACAACTAATTTTCAGTTTTCTCATACAAGTTGTAACTTTTCATTATTACTATATAAGTTGTTGATTTGAAAACATTGAAGCTAATTATTATCCATCTTCCAATTATTTTCTTGTTCAAATTTTAGGAGCGTATGAAGAAGACAAAAAAAAACAACTAACTGAAAAGTTTGAATTTATAAGTAAGTCACTAACTACATTTCATTTTTCTTCGGCGCATCACTTTTACATTAACTTATTTACTTTTTAATACTTCTTTTCTTTCTTTTTTTACAAGTGGTTTTGTCATGCCCATGGTCGCGGAGACATCGTATTGACTGTTTTGAACAGTCTTCTAGCATTTTTTGATGATAATATATGTTTCATATTTTATTTGGAATATTTGAATACAAATTTTTGGCTTATTAGTAGACAACTTTGGGATGTTTGAAGATACACTTTCTTCATTTTGTTTTGGCATGATTAGATATTATAGTATACTGACGATAGATTTTCTTCATTTTGTTTTGCAAGGATTATATATTATAGTATATAGTTTTTCTTTGGTTGATTGAGAATTTCTTTGAGGGATCAATTATAATATTAATGATGGGTACTTGCATATTATATGGCACTTAAATATTTACGCTTTACAAAAAAAATGTTGGAATATAGTATGGAAAAAAATTAGTTAACATTGTGATGTTTTCAAGTACATGATTGAATCTTGTGTTAATATCTTAATTTAATATTCCCAACGCTTTTGAGGAAACGTTGAGACAAAACTCAATGTTTTAAAAAAAAAAGTCGCATTTACACCATAGGGCAGGGATAGTTGTCGACGGTTAATAAACGTAGCAGGAAGCGTCGAGAAGTGTCTATCCAACGTTTTTAACAAACGAGGCTTCTTTCCCGACCGTAGATACACCGACATTTTTTTTAAAACATCGTTCAAACGTTAGTATTTTTGTTTTCGACGTTTTTTGAGATTATTTCGATGTTTATAAGACGTCGCTAAATCCAAGTTTTCTTTCAAATGCCTTGTCTAAGGGCAACTAGACATAGTAATTGCTTGTGATAGATAATAGGGACTATAGAGCTGGATATGAAAATAAACACTGACTTCCTCTAATAAAAAGAGCTAGTTCTTAGCACTCTGGATTAAAAGGGTAAAATTGAGTAGCAAGTTATTACTTTTAACAGCTGATATTTGATCCATAAAAGAGAATTAGGTGTAAATTGCAACATAGGATAACAAATGTTGTATAGGATAGATAGGTAGTCATCAATAATTAATTCTTTATGAAAGAGAGTTAAATCTTTTCATTCTTAATAAATGAATCAAATTGTGCAGTATGTTATTTTTTCAGAATTTATATTTGAGCCAGCGACAAAAATGGATGAGAATGTAAGATAAGAGGCTGCATACATTAGTTCGTAGACTTGCCTCTGAAAATATAGTCAAACATTGCTAATTACTTCAGTAAAATTATACCAAGATCTTAGGTCTTGTTTGATACTACTTAAATTTCAAGACAATTTTTAAAAAGTTCAGGTCATCTGATAGTCTAAATTTGTCTTAAAATTTCTTTTTCATATATAACACCCATAAGCATTATTTGTCTTCTTAAGGTGAAATTGTAGATACGCCGACGTTTTTTAAAAACGTCGTCCAAACGCCGGTATTTCAGTTTTCGATGTTTTTAGAGTTTATTCCGATGTTTAGAAAACGTCGATAAATCCAAGTTTTTGGAATACCCCGTATTTTTATGCCTTTTAATTTTGGGGATTTATTAAATTTAATTAGAGATATTAAATTAATAATAATTCAAAAAATCATTTAAATACTTACTGGCGTGATGAGAGTTAGTAATTATTTTGTTAAAAGTTATTTATGGGTAAAGTAAGTGGTGTATTTATGATGAGTAAAATTATCACTAGAAGCTAATTTGGTAATTTTGGAAATTTATCGTGACGCGCTTGTGTTGTGTCGGGATTAAATTCGGACTATTAAAAGTAAATAAATGATAAGTCACCCGTATGTTCATTTTGAGTGCTTCAATATGTCCGGAAGGGTCGAGATAGTCAAAATAATGTACCCGAGGATTTAGTTTGGGTCTCGGGGCGTTTTTAAGCCTAATTAACACCCTTCGCGTTCTGGACATTTTACATTTTTGGGCCTGAAAACCCACGAAAATTCTAAAGGAATATCAGATGATAAGTATCATCTTATAGGGTTAGAAACACCATAAACCAAAGACGGCCATTGGAGAGGAAGAGGAGAGGTTTTCCAATGAGTTCTAGGCCAAGAACTCCACCGTTTTGGACATTTTACATTTTTTGGCCTGAAAACCCACAAAAATTCTAAGGGAATATCAGATGATAAGAATCATCTTCTAGGGTTAGAAACACCATAAACCAAAGACGGCCATTGGAGAGGAAGGGGAGAGGTTTTCCAAGGAGTTCTAGGCCAAGAACTCCACCATTTGCACCGCCGTCGCCGCCAAACGTTAAATCGTACAACGAGGATCACAACCACACCAAAATCTCCACAAATATGAACCGAAAATTCTCAAGCAAGTATCTATCTTGCTCTATTTCAGTTAATGCTCCAATATTATTAGCCTAGGATTGATTAGAACAAGTGTTTGTGAAAGAAAAAACCCATTTTGGAGATTTGAATTCACATGTTGTATGAGTAATAGATGTATTCTGGAAACTCAATTCATATGTAGAGGTTGAACCACGAAATTGCAGTAATTAAAGAGTATGAAATCTGGTAAAAGGATGGGAAGAAAAAAAACAAAAGAAATATTAGGGTTCTTGATGTTTTTATGGATTATGCCCTTTTAATTCGTTATTCATGATGAAAATCCGCATGCTTGATGTAGAAAATCACTTATTTGAGGTTATAATACTTGTAGTATGAATTATTGGGAGTTTGGTAGTCAAATATATCGTTTTGGATGATGTTGGAAGAGAGAACCCGTAACTGGGAATTCTGCAGATTTGCCATACATGCTTAATCGATCGATCGACCTTAGAGCATCGATCGATCGATGCTTCGATCGATCGAACACCTGCCATAGATCGATCGACCCCTCCTGCATAACTCACATTCCCCTTTTTATAGGTTGTTCCAACTTAAATGATTAGACATTCTTGGATATTAATGTTAGAGCATTTTGAGATATAAAGAAGACCAGTAAGACTTATTAAAAATGTGGAACCTTTAATGTAAGACGAGATTAACATTTCACGGAGATGTTGTGCATATAAGGGACAATGGGAATATGTGTTAAAGGGTGAGACTCGTAAAGAAGTTACGTTATAAAATAAATGAGTACCTACTGAAATTACACTTGGGACTATAGGAATCCGCGAGTGTCACTTAATAAGTTGGAACAATCCCACAAATTAAAATAAGAGACAAACTGTAATACGCGATAACTAAATAATGGGTAATAAGGATAAATATCATAATTATGGGCCGTGAGAGTGTACCTAAATTTGATGTGGGAATAGTAGTATACATATATGACTGTGTTTATGCATATATTATATACGTGTAAAAATCATGTCCGCCCTACTTGCTATCCCTGAGGTTACCGCGCTGGAACAGTCTTATCTTGATGGGACCTTTATGGGGGATATTGACTTCTGCCCAAGAACATAGGAATCCTTGGTACAGGCAATCGGATCGATAGTCAGACGGTCCTAAGAGACGTGAGGGTATGTGCTGACCTCTTAGTGACTTGGAACTATGCTTCGCCTCATTTTGTATGTGTTTTGTGGTAATACAGTTCGAGAGTGATTCCGAGCTAGTATTTCCCTTAGTACGAGTGATACGGGGACTGGATAGCAGAGTATGCCCGCACCATAGATTTTATGTGGAGTGATGTTAGAATATATATATTATATGAGTATTTAATATATATATATTTAAATCTGGAATTTGGGAACTACCTGCAGTGACTATGGTATGTAAGAAAAGAATAATTATTTCAACTTGGGAATAAGTGTTTAAAAAGTATGATATATTATTGAGAAACATTATTATCAAATAAGGCTTATGTGAGAATTGCGCTGTTAAATAAGATTAACCTCCTTAACATTCGAAACCATCAGCTTGAAACCATACGAGTAACTTAAGATAAAATAAGTTAAACTGCTGGGAGTATTAGTGCAATAAGTGTGCATATTAGAAGAGAGGTAAGAATTTCTCAAGGGAGTGCCGCACTAATGTGTTTGTTGCATTAGCCAGTAAACATTTTAAATACTTGTTAAACTAATTTTAAACTGTTTTACAGTCGGGCTCTGACCCGTTTCCTATTTTCTTTTCTCTCTTATATATATGTATATATTACAGGTGCCCAGCTACAGGGGCGTCTTGCATAGGATCCTTTGGAAGGAACGCGCTGCAGCTTAGGTGGGAGTTGCAGGCCTCTTGTTTAGACGACCTCATTTTTTTATTCCACTCCTAGCATTATTTTATCTAGTTGGGCATGTGTCGCCCTTTTCCATTATTCAATTGATTTATCGGATATTGTGATTCGTTTATTTCGAGTATTTATACTTTGGGATTTATTATTGTTAGGATGTTTTCCTTTAAGTTTTAAATGTTGGAATCAATTTAGTTGGATGTTTAATTGTTTGGATTACATGTTCCAGTATAGTTGTTGTGTGATTCTTTAACTATGAATTATGTAAAGTTTAAAATGTTGGTTTTTAAAATAAAATTTGAAAAGTAATGTCAAAAAAAAAAATGGTTTTGACACTTAGCTTAATTTTTTATGGTGTTTAATTGGAAAAGTTATTTTTATGACAGTGATGCTAAGAATGAACCAACCGTTCACCTTGATTATAATTTAATAAAGGACTGATCACCCTGTATTTAATTTGGCGGGGTGTCACAATTTTCTTATAGTAAATACCTTGCGTGAGGCCAACTAGACATAATAATTACTTGTGATAGATAGTAGAGACTAAAGAGTTGGATATGAAAATAGACACCAACTTCCTATAAGAAAAAGAGCTAGTTCTTACACTCTGAATTAAAAGGGTAAAATTGAGTAGCAAGTTATTACTTTTAACAACTGATATTTGATCCCTCAAAGAAAATTAGGTGTAAATTGCAACATAGGATAACAAATGATGTATAGGATAGATAGGTAGTCATTAATAATTAATTCTTTATGAAAGAGAGTTAAATCTTTTCATTCTTAATAAATGAATTAAATTGAGCAATATGTTTTTTTTTCAGAATTTATATTTGAGCCAGTGTCAAAAATGGATGAGAATGTAAGATAAGAGGATGCATACATTAGTTCATAGACTTGCCTCTGAAAATATAGTCAGCCATTCCTAATTACTTCAGTAAAATTAGAGCAAGATCTTAGGTCTTGTTTGATACTACTTAAATTTCAAGACAAATTTTAAAAAGTTCAGGTTGTCTAATAGTTTAAATTTGCCTTAATTTTTTTTTTCCATATATAACACCCTTAAGCATTATTTGTCTTCTTAAGGTGAAAATTAGTTCTTCATGTTTTTGTTTGCCACATTTGGGTTACAAAATCACTCAAAGTCATTTTTTTTTACAATTCAATATATTTCGTGTGTATATATATATATATATATATATATATATATATATATCATACGTATATTTCATATATGTATACATTTCATATATTGCGTATATTGCATATATGTATAATTCATATATTTAATATATTTTGTATATTTATATATTTTGTACATTTATATATTTCATATATTTTAGTATATATGTATATGGCATATATTTCATTTATGTATATATTTCCTATATTTAACATATTCCAGTATTTCGTGCATTTATATATTTCATGTATTTATTATATATGTATATTTCGTATATTTCAAATATTTAATGTATTCCATATATTTATATATTCTATACATTAATATATTTCCTGTATTTTTGTATATATGTACATTGCATATATTGCGTATATTTTATATTTATATATTTCATATTGTTTTTAAATATATCATATATTGTGTTATTTTTCCGTACAGTTCATATCTTTCGGATATATTTTTTTAAATATTTTGCATATTTCATATATTTCGTATATATTTTTTTATTTTTTGTAAATATTTCATATATGTCATATATTTTTTAAATATTTCACGTATATCATATATTTTTAAATATTTTATATAATTCGTATATTTCATAATTTTTTTTGTATATTTCATATATGTAGATATTTATTTTCATGTAATTCATGGATGTATAAAATATGTATATTTCATGCAAGTAAATATTTATTATAATTCGTATATTTTGTATATATGTATATTCTAGAAAAAAAAAAGATTAACAATAAATATTCTATAAATAGAATTTTCACATTTATTTTTATTTTTTAGCTTTTGTGTTTGATAAAAAAGTTAGAAAATTGATGATATTCCAACTTGTATCAAATACAAGCATATTGAAAAATACCAATTTACCTTGAAATTATATGTCCTAGATTCAATTATTTTAGAATCATTTGCATTTTCTTATTTTTCTATCAAATAAGGTTTTAGGACTTTTGCTATATGTGATCATTTATTTTCCTCCTAATGGGATTAAATTGACTAATAACCCTTACATTTTGATAACCTAGGATTATGAATGTAATTTTACATATACGCTTCATTAAATATAATTTATTCATATATTTTCGTGTTACATTCTGAAAATTAAATTGCCATTTTTGACATGGACATCATGTTTTTGAGTGTTATTTCTGTACAAACTTTGCATTAAATTCTTATTTGAATTATATTTTAACTACGCATTTATCGAAAAAATTCACCATCAAACTTACCAACCAAAATGTAGCATTCCAAAAACCGCACTTGAGAAATGCGATTTTAACTTAAAATCACATTTGAGAAGTCCCATTTTTGAAGCATGTGGGGAAAAAAGAGGCTAGCAAGTGGGACTTTAAGCTAAAGATTATGATATTTGAAAGTGCATTATGTTGACAAATAGCTGTGGTATTTTTAGTTCTAGATTCGGAAAAAACTAAGTTGATATTAAGAGCGTAGCTAGAAGCAGCTCTTTTGTTGCCTTAGATTAGGCAACTGTTAGCCATTAGTGGAAGCAAGCACGTGTTTTTGCGATTATTCTCAAGTACCTCTAAGAATATGACATAATGGATTTTTTTTAACTGTCAAAAGTCTCGTTCAACACTAAGAGCTAATATTTAGTGTTTAGTTTTTATTTAATTATTTAATATGAGTTAAAATTTATCCCTATCATTAATATGCAAATCAAATGCTGGATGGTGAATTATTTGATGAAATTTTATTTCAATTTTATCATTGCTGTATTTTTTAAAATACATGATAATGTAAAATAATATAAAAAAAAGTAGTAGTAACATGCATTTAACACCCAGACCTAAATATAAACAACATAAATTCATCTGGATACAAAACAAACATATTTTAGGAAGAACTTTGAACATTAATCATTATAGTTTTCTTAATGAAAAAGATAGTGGAAGGACAGTCAAATTTTCCAAGAAAATGAATTACTGTAAGGTTGTATTTGATTGCAAATATAGAAAATGCGTATAAAATAATTCATTTATATGAAAAATTAAAAAATACGTGAAAAAACATATGAGTTTTTGCTCTTACTTTTTATATCTTCTATGGAAATCAGTTTTTTTGTGGGTGGATAAGAAATATTTTTCACTAAAAATGAGATTTGAGATGGATCAATTGTTATGTGCATGAGTGTTGTTCTTGTTATGTCTACTATTTATAAATAACAATTGTACAGAATTATAATTTATTAATTAATTACAGAATTAAAACAGAATTACAGAAATGAAACACAAACTTGAATTTGTAGAAATAATAAAAGAATTAAAGATAAATCCGAACCCTGTTATGAGCAGTCTCCTTAAGACAATTTATTCCCTCCAATGTACTCTGAGGTTGATGAATATTGTCTCTCAAGATAGAACGAATTTTTCCAATTAATTATGTAGCACAACAATAATTAATTTCAACGAACTCAAATTCTGTGGCTTTTACTCAACAACAATGCAAGATATGGTATGCAGAAAAAAGAATTTCTGGAACAGATATGAGAGGAATAAAATGACAGCAATTCTGGAGGAGGGAAATTTTTCATTCTTAAAAACGGAGGGAGGCATCTGTATTTATAGCAAAGTAGGTGACGGTTGGCAAATAACTGTCAAAACAGTTAAACGAATTAACTGTGGACAATAACTCTCAACAGTTTATTAATTAATTAATTAATTTCGTAATTAATTAATAATTAAAGCCTGGAAAGTTAAATAAATTCGGCCCAAAAATGTAGGAGATTTTTATAAGCCCGAGCCGAGCCGAGCCGGCCAGACGGACGCGCGCGCGCGTGTGGACTTTTGACCGAAAGTCAACCCGTGCATAGCGTAGGTCATCTCCCCTTCAAAGAGTTGGGATACCCCAAGGCATCCAAGCCTTAGTCCATACTTGGGGTGTTATTAACTCATCAAATTTCCACTACTCTTCCAATGTGAGACAAGAGTCAAAACACACCCAATTCATTAACTTTCATCGCTTTGTGAGTCACTTTGGGACATATTTATCATTCATAACTTATTAAAATTGGACATATGAATATACTACGTTAATCTCCTTGCGTAGGTGAACGCGTTCGTATATGGTCCCATGATTTTCGTAGTGTGAGTCCCACCTAAATTTGAGCTCAAAGTTGCTCAAAATTCTGTCAAGAAAATTCTCGACAGCTTTCTTAAACCCATTTAAGTCCAATTTTCCAACAATCCCCCACATGAATGATATATCGCTATAAATAAAACAAAACAGTTGCTAATGCAGATGCATACACAAGTTGAGTAAAACTGAAGACGTATTGCATCGGGAGAAGAAGCCTAGTGCCCTTAAACTTTCCTTAGTGATATACTATCGGATTTACTTGGTTAATCAGTAGACTTCACGTCCTTGAACCGTCAACCATTTTTGTAAACCTATACAACAGTATTCACACAACAATTCTTCAACATAGTTGGTTCTCACGTTTGTGTTCATTTTGGCCGTGAACACCACTTGGTTCCGTAAGTATTTTAGAGAATATGCCTTTCATTATTCTCATAGAAGTGGCCCCCTTCTTACTCACGTAGATGACTTCCACAAAGAGTATTCTGCAATACCCCACTTAGACGAACTAAGATATAGATGCCATTAAAAGCATAACTTATCCTAATTTCGCGACAGATATGCACTGTCTCATCTTTGGAATGGATAGGATTAAATATCCTCCAGTGCTTACTGAATACAACGTAGTTCGGCTTGCCCATTGAGCCTAGATCTTGGGATCTCCAGTCAGCTAGGTTGGGTTGCCACTATATTGATTCTTATTTATTTATAGGCTTTAGACCCATTCCCCTCGATGATCTTTCAACTTGCTCTGGGTTTAAACATTTCGTTAGTGGATCCGATATATTATCTTTTGACTTTACATAGTCAATTGAGATAATTCCGTTTGAGAGAAGTTGTCTAACGGTATTGTGTCGACGACGAATATGTCGTGATTTTCCGTTATACATGTGATTTTGTGCCCTTCCAATCGCTGATTGGCTATCGCAATGTATAACGGAAAGTCACGACATATTCGTCGTCGACACAATACCGTTAGACAACTTCTCTCAAACGGAATTATCTCAATTGACTATATAAAGTCAAAAGATAATATATCGGATCCACTAACGAAAGGTTTAAACCGAGAGCAAGTTGAAAGATCATCGAGAGGAATGGGTCTAAAGCCTATAAATAAATAAGAATCAATATAGTGGCAACCCAACCTAGCTGACTTGAGATCCCAAGATCTAGGTTCAATGGGCATACCGAACTACGTTGTATTCAGTAAGCACTGGAGGATATTTAATCCTATCCATTCCAAAGATGAGACAGTGCATATCTGCCGCGAAATTATGATAAGTTATGCTTTTAATGACATCTATATCTTAGTACGTCTAAGTGGAGTATTGCAGAATACTCTTTATGGAAGTCACCTACGTGAGTAAGAAGGGGGCCACTTATATGAGAATAATGAAAGGCATATTCTCTAAAATACTTACGGAACCAAGTGGTGTTCACGGCCAATATGAACACAAACGTGAGAACCAACTGTGTTGAAGAATTGTTGTGTGAATACTGTTGTCTAGGTTTACAAAAACGATTGACGGTTCAAGGACGTTAAGTCTACTGATTAACCAAGTAAATCCGATAGTATATCACTAAGGAAAGTTCAAGGCCACTAGGCTACTTCTCCCGATGCAACGTCTTCAGTTTTACTCAACTTGTGTCTGCATCTGCATTAGCATCTGTTTTGTATTATTTATTGCGATATATCATTCATGTGGGGGATTGTTGGAAAATTGGACTTAAATGGGTTTAAGAAAGCTGTCCAGAATTTTCTGGACAGAATTTTGATCAACTTTGAGCTCAAATTTAGGTGGGACCCACACTACGAAAATCGTGGGACCATATACGAACGTGTTCACCTCCGCAAGGAGATTAACATATTATATTCATACGTCCAATTTTAATAAGTTATGAATGATAAATATGTCCCCAAAGTGACTCACAAAGAGATGAAAGTTAATGAATTGGGTGTGTTTTAACTCTTGACCCACATTGGAAGAGTAGTGAAAATTTGATGAGTTAATAACACCCCAAGTATGTACTAAGGCTTGGATGCCTTGGGGTATCCCAACTCTTTGAAGGGGAGATGACCTAAGCTATGCACGGGTTGACTTTCGGTCAAAAGTCCACACGCGCGCGCGCGTCCGTCCGGCTCGTCTCGGCTCGGGCTTATAAAAATCTCCTACATTTTTGGGCCGAATTTATTTAACTTTCTGGGCTTTAATTAATAATTAATTATGAAATTAATTAATTAATTAATAAACTGTTGACAGTTATTGCCAACAGTTAACAGTTAATTCGTTTAACTGTTTTGACAGTTATTTGCCAACCGTCACCTACTTTGCTATAAATACAGATGACTCCCTCCGTTTTTAAGAATGAAAAATTTTCCTCCTCCAGAATTGCTGTCATTTTATCCATCTCATATCTGTTCCAGAAATTCTTTTTTCTGCATAACATATCTTGCATTGTTGTTGAGTAAAAGTCACAGAATTTGAGTTCGTTGAAATTAATTATTGTTGTGCTACATAATTAATTGGAAAAATCCGTTCTATCTTGGGAGACAATATTCATCAACCTCGGAGCACATTGGAGGGAATAAATTGTCTTAAGGAGACTGTTCATAATAGGGCTCGAATTTATCTTTAATTCTTTTATTATTTCTGCAAATTCAAGTAAGTGTTTATTTCCCCTCTATTCAAGAGGGAGATTACGCTGAAAAGGTTGCTGCTGTCGATGCTTGGAAGCATTCGGACTACCTATGCCAGAATTACATTATGGCTTACTTGGACAAGACATTCTACCATGTCTACTGCACGATCAAAACATCCAAGGAATTATGGAATTCTTTAGAAAAGAAGTATAAAACTGAAGATGCTGGGATGAAGAAATTTATCGTTGGGCGTTTTCTGGACTTCAAAATGGTTGATTCTAAATCTGTGATCTCGTAAGTGCAGGAATTCCAAGTGGTCCTCCACGGCATTCATGCTGAAGGAATGCCAATTAATGAAACTTTCCAAGTTGCTGCAATTGTTGAAAAGTTGCCACCATCTTGGACTTTGTTCAAAAACTATCTCAAGCACAAGCGTAAGGAGATGAATGTGGAGGAGTTGGTGGTCAGGCTAAGAATCGAAGAAGACAACCGTGAGTCTCAAAAGAAAAGTGGGAAGAATCCGATGGAAACAAAGGTCCATGTCGTTGAAGGTCCTAAAAAGAACAAACGAAAGTATGATGGGGAAGACACTTCCAAACATAATAAGAAAAAGTTCAAAGGCAAATGCTACAATTGTGGTAAACCGGGACACCACTCAAGTGAGTGTCATAAGCCTAAGAAGCAAAATAAAAATAACTCTCAAGCAAATGTAACTGAGGGTGAGAATATCACCAATGATTTGGCGGATATGAATCTTTCTGCCGTGGTCTCTGAATGTAACTTGGTTGGAAATACCAAGGAATGGTGGGTGGATACTGGAGCCACACGACATATTTGTGCAAACAAATGGATGTTCACCACCTATAAGCCTTTGGAAAATGAAGAAAATCTCTTTATGGGAAATTCTTCCACTTCGAAGGTGGTGGGACAAGGAAAGATAACTCTGAAAATGACTTCTGGAAAGGGACTTACTCTCAACAATGTTCTTCACGTGCCTGATATTCGAAAGAATATGATTTCTGGATCTCTCCTTACTAAAAATGGTTTCAAGCTTGTGTTTGTGTCTGATCGCTTTATGTTGTCTAAAAATGGCATGTATGTAGGAAAGGGCTACCTAAATGAGGGGCTCTTTAAACTCAATGTTCTTACTGTAACCCCAAAAACATATGTTTCAATGAAAGAAATTGCTAGTTCTTCTTACTTGACTGAGTCATCTAATATTTGGCATGCTAGATTGGGACATGTTAATTTTGATACATTGCGTAGATCAATTAACTTGGAATTTTTGCCAAAATTTAATATTGATAAAAATCATAAATGTGAAATTTGTGTGGAATCTAAATTAGCTAGATTACCTTTCCATTCTATTGAAAGGATAATTGAACCTTTAGATTTAATTCACACCGATATTTGTGATTTAAAATTTGTTCAAACTAGAGGTGGGAAAAAGTATTTTATTACTTTTATTGACGATTGCACAAAATATTGTTATGTATATTTGTTACATAGTAAATATGAGGCTATTAATTCATTTAAACAATATAAGAATGAAGTTGAGAATCAATTCAGCAAAACGATAAAGGCTATTAGAAGTGATAGAGGAGGTGAATATGAATATCCATTTGAGGAATTTTGTTCTAAAAATGAGATTATTCATCAAACAACCGCTCCTTATTCTCCTCAATCGAATGGTGTTGATGAACGCAAAACCGTACTTTGAAAGAAATGATGAACTCAATGTTATTAAGTTCAGGAGCTCCACAAAATTTGTGGGGGGGAGCCTTACTTTTTGCTAATTACATTCTCAATAAAGTACCTCACAAAAAGACTCACAAGACACCTTATGAATTATGGAAAGGTCGACGACCTTCCTATAAATATTTACGAGTGTGGGGGTGCTTAGCCAAAGTGATGGTTCCTAAACCTAAAAAGGTAAGAATAGGGCCAAAAACCGTGGATTGTGTATTCATTGGTTATGCTACTAATAGCAGTGCATATCGATTTCTAGTTTGTAAATCTGAGATTTCGGACATTCGTGTAAATACGGTCATTGAATCGAGGGATGCTTCATTTTTTGAAAATGAATTCCCGTATAACATGACCCGAGAATCTGGTCCTTCTAAAAGGAAAATCAAGCTACTACAAGTGGTACTAATCAACCTATTGAATCAATAGAGGATGAACCAAGACGTAGTAAAAGAGTAAAAACCTCGACTTCCTCCGGTCCGGATTTTCTAACATATTTGTTAGAAAATGAACCTCAATCGTATAAAGAAGCTATATCCTTACCCGATGCTTCCAATTGGAAAGAAGCAATTAATAGTGAAATTGAATCCATATTACAAAATCATACATGGGAACTAGTGGATCTTCCACCAGGTTCAAAACTGTTAGGTTATAAATGGATCTTCAAAAAGAAATTGAAGGCCGATGGATCAATTGATAAATATAAAGCTAGACTTGTAGCTAAAGGCTATAGGCAAAAGGAAGGGTTGGATTACTTCGACACATATTCACCGGTAACAAGAATAACGTCCATTCGGATGTTAATAGAAATAGCTGCTATTAATGGACTTGAAATACATCAAATGGATGTAAAAACTGCATTCTTAAACGGTGAACTAGACGAGGAAATTTATATGGAGCAACCTGAAGGGTTCAAAGCTCCCGGACAAGAAGGAAAAGTATGTAAGCTTGTTAAATCACTATATGGATTAAAACAAGCACCTAAACAATGGCATGAAAAATTTGATAATGCAATGTTATCAAATGGTTTCAAAATTAATGAATGCGATAAATGTGTTTACTTTAAATACATTCAAAATGGATATGTCATTGTATGCCTCTATGTTGATGATATGCTTATCATGGGTAGTAACTTAGAAATTGTCAAAACTACAAAACAAATGTTGAGTAGTAGATTTGACATGAAAGATTTGGGAATTGCCGATGTTATATTAGGAATTAAAATTTCTAGAACATCGGATGGACTTATATTATCTCAATCTCATTACATTGAGAAATTACTTGAAAAATTCAAGAAGTATGATATTAGTCCTACCAAGACACCTGTAGATGTAAATTTACATGTAGCAAAAAATAATGGTGAAAGCTTATCTCAACTAGAATATTCTCGTATTATCGGCAGTTTAATGTATATCATGAACTGTACGCGACCGTACATAGCATACTCAATAAGTAAGCTAAGTTGATTTACGACCGAGTCGAGTCGGCCGGACGGACGTGTGTGCGCGCGTGGACTATTGACCGAAAGTCAACCCGTGCATAGCTTAGGTCATCTCCCCTTAAAAGAGTTGGGATACCCCAAGACATCCAAGCCTTAGTCCATACTTGGGGTGTTATTAACTCATCAAATTTCCACTACTCTTCCAATGTGGGACAAAAGTTAAAACACACCCAATTCATTAACTTTCATCGCTTTGTGAGTCACTTTGGGGACATATTTATCATTCATAACTTATTAGAATTGGACGTATGAATATACTACGTTGATCTCCTTGCGGAGGAGAACACGTTCGTATATGGTCCCACGATTTTCGTAGTGTGGGTCCCACCTAAATTTGAGCTCAAAGTTGCTCAAAATTCTGTCCAGAAAATTCTGGACAGCTTTCTTAAACCCATTTAAGTCCAATTTTCCAATATTTCTTACATAAATTATTCACAATCAATGTACTACAAAGATAAAACATGAGTCATAATTATTTTTCATGGAAATTTTTTCCCATCAGCCAAACGGGAACGAATTAATCACAATAAACTATTTAACTCCGAATAGGGGAAGAAAAAAAAGATATGACTTACTTCAGCCAAAACTCCAATCAATCGATCGAAATTGGTGGACACAAGGGATGAGCCAAAAATCTGGAATTTATTACAGAATTAAAAGCCTTCAAATAGTGGAAAATGTCAAAGATTTGTGTGTCCTCAATATGGGGTTACTTTCTTGCTTTTTATAATCTCCATGCATAGGCAGTTACATTACACACATAAATGTTCCCCTTCATTCTCTCCAACTTAACTGCATAGAAGTTCCCTTTCAGTATCTCCAACTTAACCTACATAACTGTTCCCCCTCAATCTCTCCAACGTCACCACGTGCTCAGGCTTAGGCAGTTACATAAGTGGACCCAAATCACCCTCTCCAACAGTTACCTGGATAAAAACCATAACTCCCTCTGCTTTATTCTAGTTTAAATTTGGTAATAAATAAGTTCTTGTCCTCGGCTCTGTGATTTTTAATGTTGCCACCAATAGCGCAGTCCTCTTTCGTGGAGGGTTAAACTCACTAAATACCTTTTATTTTTGTTTGATTTCGTTTCATTCACAAATTTCGTAAGAGGAGATATTGGTAATAAATTATGTTGTATCAGTCCTACGTGTTAAATTCAGGGCTTGTCAAAATTCATTCAACCTACACAAAACATTTCAAGCTACACAAATCCATTTACCAATGTAAAGATGGATGCAGGAATTTGGAACATTTCCAGAACATCGTGTTATTTTGCATGGGGATTTTAAATTATTGAGCAAAATAACATTTGTTAAAGAAGCACAAAATTTGAGACTATCTTTGCACTCAAAATTGCCGCAACAGATGTGAGAACACTACAAGAATTGCAACTTTTAACAAGGAAAAATATCGTTGCAAAAAACCTTTTGCAAAGATTTTTGTTCCTTGTAATGTTCGTCACGCTAGTCATCGTGCTATAGATCTTTTATAAGGAAATTTTATCATCGTCCCTAAAAATATGTTGCAACGAAATTTTTCATTGGGGAAAACAAGATTTTCGTTGCAAATAAGTTCTCATATCTCGATTAAAAATCTTTTGCAATGAATATTTCGTTGCAAAAAATACTAATAAATCCTCACAAAATATATTTTGAGAGAATTAAAATTGCCAAATGTTAATTTTACATTGCTAAAAGTCTTTTACAACACTCTATTTCGGTGCAAAAAAATTCTCATATTTTGACTAGCGATGGCAATTTCCCCCGAAAATTCGGGTCCCAGAGGATACCTGACCCTATTGGGTAGGATATGGGGATTAAGTTTCGGGGATGGGAGCGGGTTATGGGAGTTAAAAAAATCTCCCAAAAAATTTCGGGTATAGCATCGTGTCTCCACGGGGATACCTGATTTATTAATGTATAATATATATATATATATATATATATATATATATATATATATATATATATGTGTGTGTGTGTGTGTGTGTGTGTGTTTATATTATAATAAATATATAAGATATAACTATAAATGAGAAAGGGGATGTTTTAATGTAACCTAACCATAGCCTCCTTCATCTCAAAAATCTCCCATGACCTTATACGCCTCCCTCATCTACCTCATCTCCAATGACCTGCGACCATGCCGCCCATGCCCACACCTCTCCCATGTCGGCGACTCAGTGAAACTTAGCAGTTAAGTCCTCCTCTTCGAATCCCTCTCTCTCTCTTCAAGTCCATCTCCATCGCTCAATCTCATCATCTCCATTTCATCATCTTCTCGATCTAATCCATACCAACTGTAAGTATCTTATTTTTAATCATCTCTTCTAGAGCCAATCCATACCAGCAGTTAAGTCTCTTATGTTGGATATCTGAATAGATAGAGTTTTTGATATTTGATTTGGGAGGATAGCAGTTAAGTCCCATCATCTCCGTTTCTTTTGTTTTTGTTAAGAAATCTTGTTAAAAAAACTCTATATGAATAGATAGGGTTTATAAAGAAATTTGTTATAAGTAGAAATCTATCTGATTTCAATGTAGAACTACTATAATTTTTTAATCATCTCAGATATATACTTAATCGTTTTCAAGGTTTGTTCACCTGTAAGTTTTTAATGTATACTTAATTGTCATGAATTTTTTTATATTAAAAAGAAAAAAGAAACGGGTTCCCCACGGGGAACCGATACCCATTTTAAACAGGGACGGGGATCCTGGAACTCGTTATTACAGGGAACGGGGTGGGGACAGGGAATGATATTTCTAACCAGGACGGGGATGAGGATGTTTTTCCCAACCTCGAACCGACCCGTTACCATCCTTATTTTTGACTAAAAATCGTTTACAACGAATATTTTGTTGAAAAAGGTACTGACAAATCTTTACAAAAGATATTTTGAGAGAATTACAATCCTTTGCCAAATGTTAATTAAACATTGCTAAAAGACTTTTGTAACACCGTTTTTAATTGCAAAAAAGTTCTCGTATTTGGACTAAAAATATTTTACAATGAATATTTCATTGCAAAAGATACTAATAAATCCTTGCAAAAGATATTTTGAGGGAATTAAAATTCCTTGCCAAATGTCAATTCTTCGTTGCTAATAGTCTTTTGTAACACTCTTTTTTGTTGCAAAAAAGAAACTTTTGATTGCAAATAATGTCTCTGAATTATATTGAATAATGAAATAAATAAAAAGAAAATTAAGTAAATACACATAATTAAAAGATGTTATATTATATTCAAGACATAAATGTACGACTGGTAATGTCATAATGAAGCTCAAAACTAAATAATACTTCATAACTAAGAGATGAGTTTAAACTAGTTTTCTTATGACTAACAAAATGATAAAATCAACACTTGTCATCATGCAAATTGATTCGTATGGCCAGGAGATCCTTCAGGAACATCTTGCTAGAGAGCAGCATCTTTATCTAGAAGTAAGGTGGCGTTCATTGTAGCCATCTCTGACACAAGACCTTAGACTAGGATTTCAATATGATTGTCTCCAAATCAAAATTCTGCCTGCATAGTGATTTCAAAAGTCGGGTACCAAGACCCTTCATATATCCCGACCTCTTTTCAAGGACTTAATGCCAGATTGATGCTTCATCAGAATCTTTCGAGTTTTTTTTGCAATTTAATCATCTATTTTTACAAAGAAAAACAAAAGAATATGTTACACTAACGGTTTGACTATTTTTAAACTTTAAAAAACAAAATCAACTGAGATTCCTTTGTCTATTTATGAAATCCAACATGTTGTGACACACAAATCAGTAATCCAATAACTATGGATACAAGTAAATCATCAATGCGTCCCTTCCACCGATTTCACTTTATTTTTTTTTAAATCGACAGATTTTCCTTTATTTATTAATGAAATTCAACCTGTTGCGACACAAATCAATAATCCCAAAACTCCCATTCACCCATTGCGACAAAAACCAATCCAGCCCGCACGGCTTGGGAATAGTGCTTTTTGTTTAAGCATGTCAAATTATTTACTTTTATATACTTACATATCCAGACTCTGCTTCTTCACTAATCCACCCAATGTCCTTCGTCTAATGAGTATCATAAAATCTTCAATTTGTCCTTTCGGCATCTCATATGCATTACCTGCCTATTAACATACAAAAACAAAATACTTAAGTACATGTATCCACATAAATTAAAATATAACAAATTTTATGCGCTAAAAAAATTATCATGTCTTCATACAAGTATTGGACAAAAGACTTTGTCCCACCGTGATGAACATACTTGACATTTGAGCAACTAGTAGAGCAGGCATTAGATTTTTGCCGCAAAAAAGTGTTATACTTCGAGTTAATTTACCGAAACTGAAGAAAACATACAATTTTAACATAAAACTTACATAAAAAATCATTACCTTATGTTCATCAGTACTAAAAAATGAGCAAAGAAATTTCCAATCTTCGTTCTTTTACACATCACTAGGTTTGTTCTTGTTCGCCTCCTCAATATTCAAAAATCTAGAATTGATTTTTTCAATGTGTTACGGAATCTGCTAGAACGTGCGGACATTGATGTATGTAAATAGTTCACAATTGTTGAATTTGTGATGTCGAACTCAAATTTTGACTACACAAGTTTTAATGAGTTTAGAATATAAAATCACAACTTTCTAGGGGAATAGAACACCAAAATTAAATATACCAAAACTCAATCAATCATTGATGTCTTCTCCTGATCTTCAATCTTTTCTCATTTTCCACTTTTAACAGGGAAAAAATTCTTACAACAAAACACGCATATGACCTGCAGAGCTAATAACATTTATCTCAATATGACAAGAAACTGTAAATCATAAAAGCCATAATAATATTATAAAATGTTGAGCACACTTTCATGTTGATCAACAATTAACTGTCCAGTTAAATGAGTATAATTGTCCATATATTTGGCGTCTTTTGGAGCTAAAAGGTAAGCATTTGGGGAAATAACGTAATACATCATGAAAATGTGCAGATGAGCACGTTACTCTATCATACATCGTGAAAGTGTGCACTATTATGGACAACATGCTCATTGATGACATGAATAACAGACACCCTTGGTGAAACAAGTATGATCGTAGTGAAACCAATCCTAAAGTGATATGAAGCGCGACATTGTTTCTTCAGTTTTTGATATACTTTCTTTATATCAACGTATTTAGTTAATTAGAAATCATATTTAATCACTATAACTATCCAGATGAGCACGTGAAGCACACTTTCACGTTAAGCAAAATTAAACTGTCCAGTCAAATGCGTATTACTGTCCAGTTATAACTGTCCGAATATTTTGCGACTTTTGGAGCTAGAAGGTAAGTGTTTAGGGAAATAACTCACGTATAAAAGTGCTCAGCAGTGACCTTAAAAGTTGGGTATACGACAAAGATACTCCCTCATTTTGACTATTTGTGTAATCAGGGCTCGTCCTAAGATTTGTAGTACCCTATGCGATACTTAATTTAAGGCTCTTCAAAAAAAATATTGTACAAAAATATTAAATACCTAAAAACTCATTGAAAAATTGTTGTTCTAGCATTTCGACTTGCAAAATACAATTGTTTTTTTCGTTTTTGATATCCGTATGCTTGTCTTTTTCGTAACATTTCTAAAATTTATAAATTTATAAATATAAATAAAATACGCAATTAACAACGAATCTAATAGATAATTTTAGTCTAGAAATATCTCAATTGATTGAATATAAAAAAATATGGAAAAATGTCACGTGTTTTAAGCCTTTTATTCCCTCTCCAATTTCATCGACTTGATTAATGTAGAAAGAAGCAACCTGATAAAAAAAATTAATTGCATAAAAACAGATTAGTAAAACTTTGATGAATTTAAAAAAAAACAGATTATTAAAAAAAAATAGTAATAAAAAAGATTAACATATGTATAGAAAAATAATGAAAAAAGAAGAGAACAACTTGCAAAAGAAGACAACTTACCTTTTGCTGCGAATGCAAAAGAAGAAAACAACTGTCAAATGAAAAAAGAAGATATCCTCCAACTTGCGTACAGTAGTAAAATGGTAATGGACAATCTCCAACTTCTACAAAAATTAAAAAAGAAAGCTTGCAAGAGAGAGAGAGAGAGAGAGAGAGAGAGAGACGTAAGGAGAGAGGAGAGAGGGAGAGTGTGGGCTGGAAAAAGAAAGAGAGAGAGAGGAAACCAAATGAGTTGGGTCTAAAACACTGGTAATCTTAAATGAGTTGGGTGAGTTTTTTTGGGAAGTTGTATTATTCTTTTTTTGAATAGTTGAAAAAATGGGCCCCTAAAAAACTAAACTCATTTAAAAAAAATATTTTTTAATATATATAAAATATTTTTGAACCCTTAAAATACACATATACTGGTACTTATTGTAAAATGGGCCCTGTGCCACTGCCCACCTTGCACATGGCCAGGGCCCTGTGTGTAATGTCATGTATTTTGACTTGAAATATGTTACTAGCCTTGAAATCACTATGTGCTATTCGTAATCTATAGTACTGATGGAAATAAAGAAGTCCTTGCGCAACACCTTCGAATATTTGAACGTGTACTCCAATTAAGTAGTTGCTGTTTGTTAGAATTTGGCTTAGTGTATCGAAAAGATTAGTAAATAATATGCAAAATTAAGTAGACAAAATACTCCTTGCTTGAAGAATGAAAACACCATGCATTTTGAAATTAATATACCCTGCATTTTGAGAATGAAAATAAATAGAATACAGACCCTTATAAATTAAAATACTACTTGTTTGAAGAATCGATCCTAAAATACTGATGTAGGTGATTCAAATTAGTCCATGGCCAATCTAATTGTGTGAAGAAAAGAAATAAAATAAGGGAGGATAAAAATTAAGGTACCAAACCTATAGCAGTTTGGCTAAAGAAAAATTACAAAGTGGAGGCAAATGAAAGGATTCAAAGTGGGGATATAAAGAAGGATGTTAGAGGGATTGGTGCTCTTTTGAAGGTGCTTAATGAGGTGGATGTTGAGGTAAGATAAAATATTATGAAACCCCGACCACTTGATAACAGTGAAATTTTAAATCCTGCTGTGAATACCAGTGTAGGTCTAATTATTCAAAAGAAAATAGGTGTCTCCCCTAATAATACAGACCAATTAGCTGAGCGGAATGTGAGCTACTTTTATTTATTTCCTAATCCTAACTCTTGATAGGTGAACACAATTGTACATAATGAATCTAAAAATCAAAGTACATTAACAAATTGGCATCAACCTACATATCATAATGATAAACACATTTGCAACAAGCACATAAATCAACATAAACCTAAAAACTGGTGTATTCACATTTCACAAAATTTAACCTATCGATAATAACTAACTGAGCAACATAAATTGTTATTTAGTAATCGAGCACAAAAGAAAATAGTCTCATTGTTTTGCTTTTGTAAATGACCAATTGTTGCAATATAAAAAGATTCAATGAAAATATGATAGAGAATATTCTCTGGGGTTTAGTTCAAAATACTCTAATGTGCACCTTAAATGCAAATAAAGAGGTCCATTACACTCTTATTGAAGATCAAGACATGAATCCACCAAAAATAATATATTTTCACATAACAAAAGAGAAAAAATGGGCAATCAATTCACAAAGTTTTATTATTAAACCATGGAAATGGATAAACATCACCAGTAACCTCTATTATTATTTAGATATATATATTTTTCAATCAAGCCTGCATAATTCCAGAAATAGTTCAACATTTTTTCCCTTGAAAATAGCTTACTAGGATCTATTGTTTCAAGAAGGATGAAGGATAGATTCAGGTTCAAAGGATGTAACCACACCATTTTAGTAGGAAACTCAACGAACATAACTATTTACCAACTCTAGAACTAACTTACTATACAAACTAACTGCCTATAAAAACATCAAATAAGGGCCTGATTGTCAGTTTAACACTTGGAAATATCATATGAGAAACATTTCTATAAAAACAGTTTACTAACTACCTATAACTTCATGTTAGTGTGTATGTTGTAAAATTGGGACAACACAAAAAGGAAAACATGAGTCTTGATGCAATTAAAGTAGATGCTAAGAAGATTGACAAGTATAATATAAAGTGAAAATCACAATTAAAGGGTAGTATGATATGACATATATTGTTAGAACTAGGCTCAAATGTAGAATTTGCATCCGTCATATGTGATTCATTCGATGTCCTAAATGCAATTTCATTAGGTATTGGATCCTTGTGCATAATTGAATCTTGCGTACTCGGTGGCTCTATAAAAGAAATAGTTGAATAACCACGTCCACCTTCACCAGGTGCCATAAACAAGGTAATAATCCTGATTAATTAATCAAAATAATTAATTTAAAGATATAAAATTAGAAAAGGAATAATAACGGAACCAACTTAATTAAGTAACATATAATTTAAAGTTTAAATAAAATAAACACAAATCCTTCACACATCACATAAATTTAACTAAGTTCAATCAACATCACAAATAACAAGTACATAGGAATTTAACAAGTTCCATCAAATAATAACCAATGCATTGGGATTTAAATAACAAAAAAAAACTCAAATGTGTAATCTTTCTTCTATCGCTGTCATAATCATCATCACTGCAACTCTCTTCGTCACTACAGTATTCTGCTAATGTCTCATCTTCCTCATTATCACCGTCACCATTGTCAAGATTATCATCATCACGTGCCTGAAAATCATTGATTTCAATAATGTCTGGTAGAGCATCGTTCTTAGGCATTTGACTCAAGTTCAAATCTCCCTCTTGAATAACCATTTGAATATCAGAAGATTCTTCTTCTTGGTATGCAGCATTACTTAGACAGTCATTGGAATCTCCTACATCAACTTCATCTGGAATGTGTGTTTCACTTTTTATACGACTTTCCAGTTAGGACCCAACTTGTAGTCATATAAGTAAAACACTAGTGTGCTTGAGTTGCAACCACAAAGGGATCATCATTATAGCATGTTTAATTAACATTAATAGAAGTGAGATGATAGTCCGTTTGTACTCTTTTCTTCTTGGGTTTAGTGTCGAAACACTCACGCTCAAATATAGAAACAGTGTACTGATTTAGGTACTTCATTTTCATGACACTACATGAACGTCCATAAAAATCAATCACTTCATCATCGTGCCATCCAGGAACAACAATACCACTATTTTGAGTTGTGCGACGATCGTCACGATCCGTAGTATGAAATCAAATCCCATTAACAATACAACCAGAGTATTTGTTCGATAAGCATAGCCTCGTGTGGTAAGTGAAAGACCAAATGGACCATAACATTAAAAGATGCTGGAGGAAAAATTCTTTCTAACTTTCAAAGTATAGGGACAACCGCTTCCTCTAGTTTCTCTAAGTACTTCACATTAAAAGCTTAAGCACACAGTTGCTGAAAGAAGTTTGACAAATCAATTAATGTAGTATTAACATCCTTCGACAAATATCGACGTATGCCAATCGGGATAAATCACTGCAGAATAACATGGAAATTATGACTTTTTAAGCCCAATATCTTTCTATCTTAATACTTACATTTATAGACATATTCGCCGCATAATCATCTGGGAATTTGACTGAGTTTAAGAATGCGCAAAAGTCCTTTCTCTCTTTTGATGTTTAGGTATAAGATGCATGTGGTTTTAGCCATCTGTTACCTTATTCTTATAAATGAAACTCATTTCTTATCTTCATATTAGCTAAATCTAG
Organism: Sambucus nigra; assembly: GCA_949130495.1. Classification (NCBI taxonomy): domain Eukaryota; kingdom Viridiplantae; phylum Streptophyta; class Magnoliopsida; order Dipsacales; family Adoxaceae; genus Sambucus; species Sambucus nigra. The sequence continues at coordinate 430,653,575 of OX422220.1, read as the reverse complement.
ACGAGCCTTGTCTATATCATTTGTCTTTCCTTCAATGTTCATCAATGTTCCAAGAATTCTATCACATATGTTCCTCTCAATATGAATTACATCAAGATTATGTCTTAATTTCTTCTTTTACCAATACTCTAACTCAAAGAAAATGCTTCTTTTGTCCAATTTAGTTCCTCCGGGGTACGTTTTCTCTTCCTATACTTATTGTTTGGATGCTTACCCAGTTTCACCTTCTCTAACTACTTCAATATGTTATCTCCAGTAAAATCACTCAATACTAGTCTCTTTTATTTTCTCTCATCATGTAGTCTACTCTTTCGCTAAGAATGACTGGAAGGCAAATAATGATGATGACCTATATAGCATATTTTAGTTCTCAGTCGCTGCGAATAGGTGTCTTCATTGCATACTGGAAATGCATTGTACCCTTTTGTGCTCCATCCAGACAAATTACTGTATGCCAGGAAGTCATTAATCATCCATAATACAATTGCATGTAAACAAAAATATTCTTTACCAAAATTATCCCATATATCTATACTAACATGCCAAAGTTCTTTCAACTCATTTATCAAGGGTCGTAAGAAGACGTCCATGTCCTTACCCGGTGCTTGTGGACCTGGAATTAACAAAGCCATTATGAAAAATTATTCCATCATATATAGACAAGGTGGCAAATTGTAAGGCACGAGTAATATCAGTCACATGCTGTATTTGTTACTCATATTTCCAAATGGATTAAAACCATCATAAGCAAGGCCTAACCTCATATTGCAAGAGTTATCCGCAATCCATGGGTACTGCTTATCAAAGTCTTTCCATGCCTCGGCATCAGTCGGATCTCTCAAAACATCCTGTGTATCGACTTATTTTTCCTTATGCCACCTCATATCAGCAGTTGTATGCCTTGACATATACAATCGTTGCAACCTTGGTTTTAATGGGCAGTAGCGCATTACTTTATGAGGAAAATTCTTCATTTTCTTATCATCATACTTGTACCTAGGCTCATCACATACCGGACACCTATTTGCATTTTTATTCTCTTTCCAAAACAATGCACAATCATATTTGCACACGTGAATTGATTCATAATCGAGTCCCAAATCTGATAATTTTATTTTTCTTCATAATGCGAATAGGGGATATTTGAATTTGGATAGGTTTCCTTCAATAGTTGGAGCATCATATCAAAGGATTTGTTTCTCCAGCGGTTAAGAAACTTAACATGTAGTAACTTTATAAGAAACTAAAATGAAGAGAATTTTTTACATCCAGATATAGCTCTTCTCCGAGTTCACCAAATAATTTATCATATATACTAACAAAACTTTCACTATGCTCAGGAGAACCATTGCGGCCTAACATATCATTTAACAACCCAAGCATGTCATCATCTTCCTCCTAAACTTCTTCATTTTTCGGCACTTGTGTACTAGAAAAGTTGTGTGCATCACTCGCCTTCTCTCTGTGATCTATCCAGCAAGTATAACTATAAGACATTTCACGACTCAACAAAGGACATTTGATAGTTATTAGATCATGGAAATATGCGTTTTGATAATCTCTACATGGACATCATGACTTGTTATTTTCATTAATGTGGTCTCTTATGATCTCGGTAAAAGAATCAATACTGGATTTATATTTCTTAGACAACCTATTAGGGAGAAACATCCAACTCTCATCTATCTTTATCTTCCTGTTATTTCACACCAATATACCATTACTTGTTTTGTTACTTGTTTGGAAAAATAAATTATGATTGTCGTAACTAATCATTATTAGGATGGATAACACAACATCATAGCAGCATGAGTAAGAGGATCAAATACCAAATATCCCAAAGGAAATCCAAGAATGAAATCGCACAACAAAACACCAAACCTAAAAATAATTTTAACACAAAGATGGGGAGAAAAAAAAAATAGATGAATATTAATGATAGAATATTAGAGACAATCTGAAATATAGGTCGTATTTCACAATCAGTCACACCACACACACACACACACACACACACACACACACACACACACAAATCCACTATCTCTCACCGAAATTTAAAATTCCTAATTCAAATTACATCTCAGTGAATGAATTTTTTCCCTTCTTTATATCTCACGACTTCTTCCCAATCTCTCATGCTCATTTATTGAATGAAAAAAAGGCGGATTGTATTATTATTTCCAATACCCATTAGTATCCAGGGACGAAACCATGATTTATTATTAAGGGGGGGGGGGGCATAAATGAATCTATAAAATATTTTTTTTGCAACACTGTAATATATATTTATTCATTTAAGGTTAAAAGTTGCATTATATGAAGAAGATTTTTTTTCTAAGATAATGATATAATAGACTTCATACTGATAACAGAAAAAAAAGTGGAAAATTATTATTTTTCAAGTCACTCTCCTATTGGCCAAATCAAATTCTATCCAAAGATTTTTTGCTGATGAAAATTACCAAATATATTACCTGGTACACCAAGAAAATCGGACCTTGTAATCCCCAAATAGTGTAATGTAATTTGTAATTTTCATCTGAAATATATTTGCAAGGTTAGATTTTCAATTTGGTTGCTTGTTTCATAATGGTATTCTTGGAATTGTTAGGGAGAATCAGATATGCGCGATGCACCAATGAAATTTAAATTAAGTAGAAACCAAAATATACAAAATTGAAGAATATAAAGTGAGAAGACTCTTAAAGATCAAATTGTTAAACATAAAACCAAAAACCAAAAACTTTGAGTCATCATAATTTTATCTAGTCGCAAGATAATATAGCGGGCTCCATTGCGGTGGAAATATCCTTGTTACACATATCTTTGATGTATTTGTTTTATCTAGTCACAAACAGTGGAATATAATTGTTAATATTCCCCACATCATCTGAAATATATCTTTGATCTATAACTACCTCAACACTCTTATCCAACTAGAACAACTTATTATGTATGAACACTAAGAAAAGTTTGGAGGAGAAGTAAAAAATTAAAAGAACGGAAAAAAGATGGTACCGGGGGAAGAAGATTATCCGAAGAGGAATGGTCATCGCTCTACCTTGGTACCAAGCGCCGACAGATTAAGAGAGGGAGAGAGAGGATATGAGCCGTCTGAGATAGAGAGAGGTTGAAATTTGATTTCTTCTAGAACCCTAAAAGTTTTTAAGCATTTGATATAGTTAGAGCTTTTATTTATTTTTAATGTATGTGATACTTTTTGCAAGGAAATTAATCAAAACGTTGGAGTAAATATTACAAATACAAAAAAAAAGAAATTTTACCGCCATATTTTTTAGCAAGATTTCTAAAATTTCCTTACTAAAAGTTACATTATGCAAGGAAATATTTCCTTGCAAAATGTTTATAACAAGACTATATTTTTAGCAACATTTCTTTTATTTTTCGTGCTTATAATACACTTTTAGCAATAAAAATTACTTTCTTGCTAAAGAATTCATTGCTAAAACCAAATTTTCTTATAGTTATGATACCCTTGTGCTCCATTTAAACCGACGCACCAATGGTTCCCGTGACAAGCCATATGTCACACAATAGTTGACCTTCGACGCTCGAGTTGGCTAGCCACTCCCTTCAAGAAATTGTTATTTTTATTTTGCTAATTTTTTTTTTATTATAATTGAATGTACCACATGTATTTTTTAAGATTTTATGGATAACTCGTTAATCACGACCCGCAATCATGACTATTTTATTTTTAAGATAAAATGTGGTCACGACCCAAACCATGTTTTGTGGACACAAAAATGTGGGTCACAAACATGGACCATGACCATGGCCATGACCATCCTAGTCCGTGACCAATATTGGTGGTCAGGGATTTGGGTCGTGACCACTTATGTTAGTCACGCCAGATTTGGTCACGGACCAAATCCACGACCCACCACTAATGGTTAGAGATTTGAGTCGTGACCATGCGCAGTATTTGGTGTAGTGCATATTCGAACGAGATGTTATTCTTCGTTCGAATGAGGTTCAAAGTCATACGAACGAGCCTTCAATTTTTAAAGAATTCAAGATTTTCCAAATTTCTTTTCATCCATATCTTGATTTTAAAAAACCTCCTATAAATAAGGGTGCAGAGCAATAGTTTTAGAAGAGAGAAATCTTACATTTTGAGTTATCAAAATCTATCAAAAAGCTCTTTAAAATCCTAGTTTACGCCCAAGTTGTTCAGGATACAAGTGTTCATTATATTATGCTTTAAGATCTTATGTTGGGTACCATTGGTTTATTCTCTTCATCTAGTTGAAAATCATTTCATACGATGGAATTCATATTTTCTGTTTACACACGGTGGACTATACGCTTATGGTGTTGCAGTGAAGAAGCGGTGGATTTCATGTTCCAATCTATAGATGGTATACCGAGGCATGTGTGGACTCAAAAGTTGTGGTAATTGCATGGGTGAATTCTTATGTGACGCAGTGGATGAGAGGTTGAATATCATATGTTGGGTACCATTGGTTTATTCTCTTCATCTAGTTGAAAATCATTTCATATGATGGAATTCATATTTTCTGTTTACACAGGGTGGACTATACGCTTATGGTGTTGCAGTGAAGAAGCGGTGGATTTCATGTTCCAATCTATAGATGGTATACCGAGGCATGTGTGGACTCAAAAGTTGTGGTAATTGCATGGGTGAATTCTTATGTGACGCAGTGGATGAGAGGTTGAATATCATAGACACATCAAGGCTTGCTAGGGAGTCGATTCGTTTTGTAAATCATCTCTCGAATTTTTTCATTCCTTATCACAGTGAAATTGTGTGGTTGGGTCGCATGGGTTTTTTCCCGTTGTGTGTTTTCCTCTTACACCAGGCATTGTAGTTTGATTTACTTTTTTACCCTTCATGAAAAGATCATGGACATGAATCATGATTTTAAGCTCTAAAAGTGTCCACAAAAGAGAGTGATGAAAGAGTCCAAATTTTAGAGAATGAGTTAAAGGACTCTAAAAGTTTTGAGACTAGGGTTAATGAATGTGCCATTGAGGATAATGATAATTCTATAAAAGTTTTAAAGACACGTGAGAAGACTCATAGGGATAAGTTCACTTACATTGAATGGGAGCGAGATAAGCTTCTAGTTGTTATTAAATTTTTTGAAAAAGGAGTCCCTATAGTTTGAGATGTTTAAATTTTTGCTTGAGTCTAGGGTTTTGAAGTTAAAAGATGATCTAAGCGACTCATGTAGTGATGGTACTAGATTTTATGATTCAAATGCCTCCATTGCTAAAGTCAAGACCACTGTTTATTTTAGAGTGCCAACCACTGCCATGGACGTTAGAAAAGGTCAACCCACAGGTAACATTCCTCGTGTTCATACATGCTCGCATTATGGTAGGAAAGGTCACCTTAGGTAGTTTGTTACGATCTTAAAAGAGGTGTTAGAAAGTCGAGATATTGTATCACAATGGTTTGCAAATCTCGAGGCATTAGGTATACATCTATTTGGGTTAGAAAATTAGTTTTGGATGCATTAAATGTTATACTCGTTGATTCTTGAACGCTTGCACATGATGCTTCTCATTCTATATCTTATAGTTGATTTGTTTACATGTTTTCATACACTAGAATTTGTACTTCATGTTATATGTGTTTACTAGTTGTATGATGTCTATCCTTTTCTATTTTATTTTTCCCTTTTGGATCTTATTGAATAAAAATACAAAAATATTTTGTTTATCTTTCGAGTTTATTTTTCATTTGGTGTCATAAAATGTTTAAAAAGTCAAAAATATTTTGTTCAAGTGTAGTTTGGTCTTACACATTTTATGTGGCATATCGGTATGTTTAAATGTATTTCATTCCACATTTTCATGTGTCTAAGACATTTGATAATGATTTTTAATACTTAGATTGCTCTTAATCATGCTTGCATGGAGTACTTCAAAAATGACTTGGTTAATGGATTCACTTCACATATACCTCCTCACACACATGCACAAGATCTTTTCAATTTTAACTTATATGTTACATGAGCTAAGTGAGATGTTCTCCTAACAATATTGTCATACACACACACACACACACACACACACACACACACACACACACACACACATATATATATATATATATATATATATATATATATATATTTGATTGGGGGATTTTTACTTGTAAGAACCATTATCTGTGATTTTATTTTTTTATTGAAAATATGGGCATGCACTAGATAGGGCTACGAAAAGAGAAATCTCCTTGCGTGAAAGGTCACCGTTGCAGAAGCCTAAAAAATTGAGAGGCAAAAGAAAAGAAAAATATTGTCAAGGCCAAAATTTTGTTCCATTGATTCTTCAATTAAATTTGCATCTTCAAAATGAGTGAAAATATGATATATCTATAATTTTGAGGATGTTATAAGTTGAAGATCAATGGGTTTGCACAATGAGTGCTAGTTTCTTAATGCTTAACGCTATTGATTTGAGAATCATCTATATTTTCTAGGATAATGAGCATTATGTTTGTGAAAAATGTCGCTAATGCCGTTTATACAAGATTAAACTGTATAAGAAACTCTGAGATGTTTGTTGAAGAAACCCTTTTCTTTTGAAAATAAAACTTATAAACAACAAGATGTGTTTACAAAAACTTATGTACGAGAATAATCAAGACTTTGTAATCAGTTTTAAAACTAAGATAGTTTCAAAAATTCAGCACACTATAGAATGAGATGAGTAGATGAAGATAATCAGAACACACAATTTTAACGTGGTAAAACCTCTCCCAATAGAGGAAACATCCACGGTGACTTCTAAGTCACAAAAGTAAAAATCCACTAACAACAAATAGTAGTTACAAACAATACAACATACATGCACACAAATCAACCTATTCTAAGTTTAGGAATATACCCCACTTGGCGTCCTTCGAACTTCTCATAGATCTGATTGTTGATGATGTTCTTCCAGTTTGATAACTTCCTTTTGCTTTAGCTTCCTTGCGTCGACTCAATAATCTTTGATCTTATTCACAACACTTCCAGTGTGGTAGTGCGTTAAGTGTTTGATGTGATTCCTATCAACATGCATGAACTCACACACACTTAGATTTTACAGACAGTCCTAGAAAAATTACATATAAAGACTATATGCTGTGATTTTCTTTTCTTTCTTTCTTACAGAACTTGAAACCTTTTTGACCTTTAAATATATCCCAGATTCCACGGATATCTTGCTTCTAAATCGGTCAAGATCTTAATCAATCTCTGTTTTAAAAATATTTTTGAGATTGAAAATCTCCAAGTGTGAATCCAACTAGGTCAAGGTTAAGTTTCATAAGAATAGAAACCATAAAACATTTACAAAACTAAATCAATAGAGATTTTCTTAAATCGATAAAGAAATATGCAGATCTAGTGAAATATAACATGCAAAGTGTAGATCTACAATTTCTCTCTCAAACCAGTAACACCACTCTCTCTCAAACACTCAAGGTTGTGTTTGGGATTTTGAATATACGAAGGTTTGAATCAGATATGAAGTGTTTAGGGTTAGGGTTAGGGTTTGGCTAACACAGTTTCCCTTTCTCTCTCTTCTCTCTCACTTCTCTCTTCTCTCTATTTTTTCTTCTCTAAAAAATAACGACTGCCAAAAGTCTTAAAAGGTTGAGAATTAGAGGGATTATATAGGGGTGGAGGAAGGTTCTGGATTGTCGAAGGCAATCAAGGGATGAGATTAGGTCTTCCTAATATTGACCTGATCCAAGGGTTATAATATAGCGATGGTTAAATCGATCTTGATTGGTCCATAGAGATAGCACATGGATAGGTTTAAAACACATGCAGGCCATCGATAAGGTTTGATCCAACGATCAGCAAACCACCAGGCAACCCTCTCACATAACAAACAAAGAATGATTCACAAGGAAGGTGACAAGTGTTGGTATATAATTGGCTTGCAAACGTGCGTCAAAAATAATTACAGGCAGCACCCTGAAGTCTCTAGCGCATTTACATTCTACCCAATCAAACATTCTAATGAAAAATGAATTTTTCAAAATAGCATATTAACCCCACAAAGTTTATAATCAAACTTTTATTAATGAAAACATTATTTTAAAAATGTTTAAAATGTTTAAAAATTCCCAAGAAATTATTAAAACAACATTTTAAGGGGAATTTAACACACAATCAATTTTAAGCAAAATATACACATGTATGCACTTCTAATGTGTGTAGTGTGATTCAATTTATACCTTCTTGGATCATTGAAGAGGATTAGAGAGAATAATTCTGAGGCTCTTTGGATTCTAGGTTAGACAACCAATTTTTTCACTATTTCCAAACTAGTTGAACACTTATGCAGTATAGACTTAAGTAAGTCAAAGGTATAAGGTGCTTCAATCTCCCCCTTTGGAAATATGAGACAAAATCTCCTTTGAGTTAGCTTAAACTCTTAGGGAACCAAAAAAAATAAAACCTAGTCCTATACAAAAGATACTATCTACCCATTTCCTAGAAAGTTAAAAATTACATAACTCAACTATTTTCAAATTTGTACACTAGAAATGGTAGACAATCAGTAGAAGAGATTCCTGCAAATATGCACACTAAGATCAAGCAGTTTAGATGAAATGTGAACAAAACATTGAACCCGTAAGACTCAAATTTCTCCCCCATTTTGTCTCAGAAGGACAAAGGGTAAAAATTACGGTCTTCAGAGTTTAATCAGCACATACCATACCTATAGAATTACGCAAATACAGAAATCTGTTATAATCTAGAGGTTTAGTGAACATGTCTGCGAGTTGCAGATCAGTAGGCAGGTAATGGATTTCTAACTCCTTAGTTTCAACAAGTTCGTGTAAAAAAAGATGTCTTATTTTAATATGCTTAGTTCGCGAGTGTTGAACCGGGTTTTTAGATATGTTAATAGCGCTTTGATTGTCACAATACAATTGTAACTGATTTTCTTTAATCCCATAGTCGCTTAACATTTGTTTTATCCATAACAATTGAGCACAACAACTTCCAACTGCTATATATTCGGACTCAGTCGTAGATAAAGATGTGCAATTCTGTTTTTTGCTACTCCAACCAACTAAATTATTACCGACATAATAACAGGCACCTGATGTACTTTTACTATCATCAGTACAACCGGCACAATCAGCATCAGTATACCCTATGATGGTACTACATGTATCATTAGTGTACCTAAGTCCAAGATTAAGAATGCCTTTTATGTACTTTATTATACGTTTTACACACGATAAATGGCTCTCTTTAGGGTTATTCTGGTAACGAGCACACAGACATATAGCATACATTATATCTGGTCGTGAGGCAGTTAGATAGAGTAGGCTACCAATCATACTACGATAAAGTGTGGAATCAATAAACTTTCCATTTTCATCTTTACATAATTTAACAGTAGTACTCATAGGCGTTTTGGCAACTTTAGCACTATCTAAACCAAATTTCTTAACAAGATCTAAGGCATACTTAGTTTGAGAGACAAATAGTCCATCAGAATTTTGTTTCACTTGAAATCCTAAGAAGAGTTGTAGCTCCCCCATAAGGGACATGTGAAACTCCTTATGCATAATAGCAGAAAAAGATTTAACTTCACATGTTGAAGTAGACCCAAAAATGATGTCGTCTACATAGACTTGGGCTATAATAATGTTTTTGTCAAAATATTTGACAAAGAGGGTCTGGTCATTTCCTCCTCTCTTAAAACCCTTATCCAACAAAAAGTTGAAAAGGCGTTCATACCAATCTTGAGGAGCTTGTTTTAAGCCATACAAAGCCTTTTTTAGACGAAAGACATGGTCAGGGTATTTAGGGTCAATGAACCCTTTGGGTTGTTCTACATACGTTTCTTCGGACAGAATTCCATTGAGGAAGGCAGATTTGACATCCATTTGATAAAGTGTAAATTTTAAGTAACACACTATGGCGAAAAGAAGTCGAACAGATTCAAGACGAGTGACCAGGGTAAATGTCTCGCTAAAATCTATCCCTTCTATTTGTGAGTAACCTTGAGCAACTAGTCTAGCTTTGTTTCTAAGGATTACCCAATTTTCATTAGATTTGTTCTTAAAGATCCAACGTGTCCCAATAACATTTTTGTTTTGAGGCCGCGGTACAAGATACCAGACATCGTGAATGACAAATTGTAAAAGTTCTTCCTGCATTGCAGAAATCCAGTGTGTGTCATTTAATGCTTCATTAACATTTTTTAGTTCCACAAGGGAGACGAAACATGCATAATTAGCATAATTTCTTAACTGGGATCTAGTACGAACTGGCTCATTAGGATTACCGACCACGTTGTCAATGGTATGATCTTTAGAGACCCAGCCAGGTACTTCCGGACTCTCAATAGGTAATGAGTCATCTATTTCTGGTGAATCAGTTTTGAAATCATTTTCAGATTCAACCACAATAGGTGATTCAGATATCTTATTTTCGACAATAGTGTCGCTTACAATTACATTTATCGATTCCATAAGGGTCTTAGTACGCAGATTGTATATACGATAAGCACGGCTGTTTGAGGAGTACCCTAAGAAGATGGATTTATCACCACGAGTCTCGAATTTAGACAGATGTTCTCTGTCTTTACAAACATAACACTGACTATCGAAAGTTCTTAGATATTTCAGATTAGGCTTCTTACCGTACCACAACTCATAAGAGGTTTGTTTAGAGTTTTTCCTAAGATAAACCCTATTAATGATATGACATGCAGTTCTAATAGATTCTACCCAGAAGTATTTAGGTAGAGATTTGGCATGCAGCATGACACGTGCCATCTCTTGAAGAGTTCGGTTTTTCCTTTCGGCAACACCGTTCTGCTGGGGAGTCTTAGGGGCACTGAATTCGTGTTTGTAACCGTTGTAGTCACAATATTCAACTATTCCTGTGTCTATGAACTCTCCCCCTCTATCGCTACGAATGCGATTGACTTGTGTGTCCTTCTCATTTTCAATTCTTAGTAAAATTTTCCAAAAATTCTGAAACGTGTCAGATTTATGTTTTAAGAAGGCAACCCAAGTGAATCGTGTGAAATCATAACTGTGTCCACAAAGACTAACAGTTCTAGAGGGACCAATAAGGTCCATATGGATGAGATCTAAAGGTCTAGAGGTGAGAATGTCTTTAACTTTTTTATGCGAAGTCTTAACTATTTTTCCAACCTGGAAATGACCAAAGACAATACTAGAAATAGGTTTAATTTTAGGAATTCCTCTAACAATCTCTTGACTAGACAATCTACCAAGGATATCATAACTTAAGTGACCCATACGATTATGCCAGATTTCATTGTCATCCATTCTGACAATGTTACAGGTTTCAAAACTAGTCTTGACAGTATAACAATTGTCAAGTGTTCTAAATTCGGTAATAATTCATTCACCTTTATCATTTAGAATTTTACAATTGTTCTTTGAAAAGGTAACTGTATGGTCAGAGTCACAAAATTGTGATATACTTAGGAGGTTGGCTTTAAGGCCTTTAAGTAATAGTACATTTTCCAGAACAGGCATTCCCTCTTCTTTTAGGGTTCCTTTACCTATGATCTGGGATGAAACTCCGTCACCAAAAACTACTTTGCCTCCAGCAAATCTGGTTTTGTTTAAGAGTTTGGTTTCATCTCCTGTCATATGTTTGGAGCATCCTGAATCTAAGTACCAACCAGATGAAGTGTGTTCAGCTTTTAAGGCAGTGATAACAATGTTACACTTCATTTGGGGTAAAAGATCATCTTTGCTAACCCAAATAGCTCTTGTTTTAATTTTGCGCAAGTTTGCCCTCATTTGATAAAATTTTCGAGAAGTAGTTTTTTGTTGAAAAACATTTGGAGCAACAAACTGATTATTGTGGAAAATTTGAGCTTTTGGTTTAGGAAAGTTTCTTGGAGCCTTTCTCTTAAATGAACTCTTAGTTTTGGTCTTTCTATTCCTGTAGTTAGAGTTCTTGTCAGGTTGTCTTGGAAGGACATAATGGTTACGATTTTGCCTAGAATAGTTAAAGTTCTTGTAGACAGAAGTTTTGTACACAGGGGTGTTTAGACGCCTAGCATAACAACCTTCAAAGGAATGACCATAAATGTCACAGTAGGAGCAATATTGATTGCTTGAGGGATGAACTTCCTTAGGAAAACTTCTAAAGATGGGTTTAACAGCATTCTGTTCAGAAGTCCTATTCCTAAGAGGGATGGTTTTAAAGGTAGATTCAGCCTTTCTGATCAAAGGACAGACGTATTTAGTCTTAAGTGTAGTGTCAGCCTTAGAATTACTAGACTCTCCAATGTCTTTCTGTTGTTATTTTTGATCAAATTCCTTTTTAATAAAATGAAAATCTGGACATGTTTCAATTGGTCTTTTGCCCCCAGACACAAACTTAATAGGTTCAAGATTTGTAGTTTGTGGTTTATTCTTAGGGGAAAATCCAATACCGGTTCTATCATCAGAATTGGTCTTGGAGTTAACAACAAAGTCAGTGAAACAATTTGAATTGTTTTCAAACAAAGAATTTTTTTGTGAAAACAGTAGTTGTCTTTGTTTTTGCTTCCTCCAGTTCTAATAATGTTCCCTTGTATTTCATTTCCAGGGTTTCATTAGTTTTAGTCAGCTCTTTTATTTTTTGATCAAAAGTTTCAATTTCGGATTGATGAGACAGACACTGGTTAGTGTACTCTTTGGCATTCAGCTTCAAAATAAGACTTAGATCATCTAATTTCTTAGTCAGGTCTCTAACAGTCTTCTCCAATCTAGTGCCTTTTTTAAGAGTTTTAGCATACAAAGTATGAATATCTGGGAGGTCATCTGTGTCTGAGTCGCTAAGTGAAGTGTGTGTAGTGGCCCTTAACGATTCAGTTTTAGTACTCACGCACCCATTTACATCGTCGTTATCGAGATCACTTTGACTCATACACACGGAACTAGAGCTAGCAACATTTTCAGATAATAAAGCATCTAGGCCAGTCAAAGCAGTATTCACACAAGCAGGAGTAGGAGCATCATTATCACACACAGGCATATCATCATTGTAAATGATCTTAGCATAAAAGGACATGCAAGGGTCAAGTACATTTGATGACTCAAGTTCCTCTTCATCAGAGTCACTTGAATCATCCCAAGTTTGACAGACATTGGCTCTATTGTGTGTGTTGGCTTTATTCAGATTAACTCTGCAATCGTGAGCAATGTGACCTAGTTTCCCACATCTAAAACATTCAATCTTTTTAAGGTCTCTGTTAGATCTGAAGTTGTTGTCCTTAGGATGTTTGTCAAGTCCTCTCTCATGAGGTTTGGGATTAGACAGAGTAGGATAATTAGGCTTGCCTTGTTTAGATGCCTGTTTGTTTCTAAATTTAACAATTTTCTTAAATTGTTTGGACATTAAGGAAATCTGATTATCTAGTTTGTCTATATCACACTCCTCATCAGAGTCAGAGTTGATCAAATTAGTCTCAAGTTTAGATATCTTAGAGGCAAAACTCAAGTTAGAGTTGGGCTATTTTCTTTGTGACTAATTTAATTGTCTCTTAAAGTCTAATTCCATTTCCACAGTCCTAAGTTTGCTACTGAGTAACTCAGGGGTAAGGTTTTGATCACTCATTTCCTCAATAGCATACATTTTGCTGTCAAACTTTTGTGGTAATGATCTTAGAATTTTAGAGACAATCTCATTCCTATCATATGTAATACCATTAGCATGCAACTTAGTAACTATATCAGTTAAGTTCATGTAAAAGTCATCAAAAGACTCAGAGTCAGACATAATCAAAGAGTTGTACGGCTGGGTAAGCATTTGAGTTTTAGCAACTTTAACTCTTGAGTCTCCTTCATGGGCAGTGATTAATGTGTCCCAAGCTTCCTTGGAAGTGGCACAAGATGAGATTCTCTTGAACTCATACTCATTAATAGACATAAAGATGGAATTCTTGCCTTTATTGTTATTGCGAGAAATAGTTTTCTCTTCTTGGGTAAACTCACTTAAGATTTTCTTTACCCTCTCATCACTTCCTTCAGTGGCTGGTTTAGTAGGATAAGTATATCCGTTTTCAATAATGTCCCAGACATCATCTCCTAAAGTCCCTTGGATGAAGGCAACCATTCTTACTTTCCAGTAAGCAAAGTTGTTTCCATCAAAGAGTGGAGGTTTGGACAGATTACCAAACCTTTCATTCTTCTCGTCCATAGTTAAGATTATTCAGAAAACGATTTCAGAAACACAAGATCTATTTGAAATAAAAGTTTACAGGGCTCTGATACCAATTGAAAAATGTCGCTAATGCCGTTTAATACAAGATTAAACTGTATAAGCAACTCCGAGATGTTTGTTGAAGAAACCCTTTTCTTTTGAAAATAAAACTTATAAACAACAAGATGTGTTTACAAAAACTTATGTACGAGAATAATCAAGACTTTGTAATCAGTTTTAAAACTAAGATAGTTTCAAAAATTCAGCACACTATAGAATGAGATGAGTAGATGAAGATAATCAGAACACACAGTTTTAACGTGGTAAAACCTCTCCCAATAGAGGAAACATCCACGGTGACTTCTAAGTCACAAAAGTAAAAATCCACTAACAACAAATAGTAGTTACAAACAATACAACATACATGCACACAAATCAACCTATTCTAAGTTTAGGAATATACCCCACTTGGTGTCCTTCTAACTTCTCATAGATATGATTGTTGATGATGTTCTTCCAGTTTGATAACTTCCTTTTGCTTTAGCTTCCTTGCGTCGAGTCAATAATCTTTGATCTTATTCACAACACTTCCAGTGTGGTAGTGCGTTAAGTGTTTGATGTGATTCCTATCAACATGCATGAACTCACACACACTTAGATTTTACAGACAGTCCTAGAAAAATTACATATAAAGACTATATGCTGTGATTTTATTTTCTTTCTTTCTTACAGAACTTGAAACCTTTTTGACCTTTAAATATATCCCAGATTCCATGGATATCTTGCTTCTAAATCGGTCAAGATCTTAATCAATCTCTGTTTTAAAAATATTTTTGAGATTGAAAATCTCCAAGTGTGAATCCAACTAGGTCAAGGTTAAGTTTCATAAGAATAGAAACCATAAAACATTTACAAAACTAAATCAATAGAGATTTTCTTAAATCGATAAAGAAATATGCAGATCTAGTGAAATATAACATGCAAAGTGTAGATCTACAATTTCTCTCTCAAACGAGTAACACCACTCTCTCTCAAACACTCAAGGTTGTGTTTGGGATTTTGAATATACGAAGGTTTGAATCAGATATGAAGTGTTTAGGGTTAGGGTTAGGGTTTGGCTAACACAGTTTCCCTTTCTCTCTCTTCTCTCTTTTCTTTTCTCTCTTCTCTCTCACTTCTCTCTTCTCTCTATTTTTTCTTCTCTCAAAAATGACGACTGCCAAAAGTCTTAAAAGGTTGAGAATTAGAGGGATTATATAGGGGTGGAGGAAGGTTCTGGATTGTCGAAGGCAATCAAGGGCTGAGATTAGGTCTTCCTAATATTGACCTGATCCAAGGGTTATAATATAGCGGTGGTTAAATCGAACTTGATTGGTCCATAGAGATAGCACATGGATAGGTTTAAAACACATGCAGGCCATCGATAAGGTTTGATCCAACGATCAGCAAACCACCAGGCAACCCTCTCACATAACAAAAAAAAAATGATTCATCAGGAAGGTGACAAGTGTTGGTATATAATTGGCTTGCAAACGCGCGTCAAAGATAATTATAGGCAGCACCCTGAAGTCTCTAGCGCATTTACATTCTACCCAATCAAACATTCTAATGAAAAATGAATTTTTCAAAATAGCATATTAACCCCACAAAGTTTATAATCAAACTTTTATTAATGAAAACATTATTTTAAAAATGTTTAAAAATATTTAAAAATTCCCAAAAAATTATTAAAACAACATTTTAAGGGGAATTTAACACACAATCAATTTTAAGCAAAATATACACATGTATGCACTTCTAATGTGACAACCCGAATATAATTACGGTTAATTATACTTAAATCATGCTTAGCTTATGTGATATGATTAGTGTGTTATTAATATATATGATGTTAATTTACTATGTTTAGTCTAATCTTACCATCAAAAATCATGAAATGTCGGATTAGTTACAAATACAAAATTTTGAGGGTTTCGGTAAGAATGTTCATGTTTAAGGCTAGTTTTGACCTTTATGACATAAAAATAAACTTGAGGTGTAAACTAGATATTTGTATATATATGAGTTAGGTTTATAACAAAAGAAACGATTCATCGAACGGACATCCGAGTGGGAAGATATTGTCCTTTTACGAACAGGTGGTAAAGTAGTCATATAGCCTTAAATGAAATTTTGTTTTATGTAATGCCACATGTTATATTTTGATTGGACCAAGAGGGGGTGGCCTTATGCCGACTTAAAACCCTTTAATTAAGCTCTTCCTTCAGCATATTTCATCCATGGAAGAGCTTAACCTAAGGAAAGAGAGTTTTGAAGTTTAGGAAGAAAGTGAGGAGAAATTGAAGAAAAATTCATAGAAAAATTACGTAAAAGCCCCTAAGGTATTTCCATCCATAAATCTTGTTTTTTTTTTGTATTACTTATTTAAATGATTGAAATAATCATTTGTTTACTGAAATTCCATGTCTTGATATGTACTTATGGATAGATGCAAGTTTAAGTAAACTTGAATGTGTAAACCCTTGAGATTGTTTTGTTTAAGAACCTTGTTTATTCAAACTTCCATATATTTATCTATACTTACTGTAATTGATTGATTCCAATTGGAGATTAACCTGGACTTACATACGTATGACATATCCTAAAATCATGGGAAAATACCAAGAAATGAGTCCTTGGTGAGAGTTTGAAGTTCGGGTATGAAATCTGCCCTAAGGGTGAAAGTATGCCTACCATGTGTTCGATGTTTTGCTTGACATAGAAAATAAACTCTGAAAATTATGAAATTTTAATCTCGTATTTTTCAATATGTTTACTGATGTTGGGTTGAATATCATATAAATTTATGATGTAGAAAAATTATGGAAATTCCTGGAAGTTGAATGAACGATAAAAGAGCCTATAGGGCAGATTTGCTATATAGTGAAGAAATGGGCTTATTTTTCTCTAGGAAACTCGGAATGATGTGCCGTCTTTTGTTTTGGAAACATGATATAATAAGGATTGTATTACCAAGAATAATTAAAAAGGGTTTGGTCTGTAATTTGAATATGTTAGATAACAGAACCTGAGTCTAGATGGGACTTCATTTTAATGAATGATTTGAATTGAATAATATGATGCTTATGAATTGAGTTATGATTGAAGTTATTCTTTGGAATATTAATATTCTTATGATGATACTAATATTGTAAGAATGATAGGAAGGGAAGAAGAGCTGAGTGAACAAGTACCGGATAAAGGCAAGGGAAAAGCCAGTTAAACTGTCAAGGTGAGTGTACTTATGATTTGTTTCATATATAAATATGAATATAGCTCTAAGAGAGGATTTGTTTGAATACTTCGGTATTCAGGATTTGTTTGGATATTAAAATATCCAGGATTTGTTTGGGTCTCATGATCCAGGATTGGTTTGAATACTTCGGTATTCAGGATTTGTTTGGATATCTAAATATCCAGGATTTGTTTTTGCCAATGGGCAGAATTATTTGGGTCTTATGATCCAGGATTGGTTTGAATACTTAGGTATTCAGGATTTGTTTGGATATCTAAATATCCAGGATTTGTTATTGCCAATGGGCAGAATTATTTGGATCTTATGATCCATGATTTATTATTGCCAATGGGCAGGATTGTTTAGATTTTATATCCACATATTCGATATAGAATTGTTATTCTGTTGCAGGGAAGGAGTACCTCACTAAGCTTAATGCTTACGGTTTATATTTTAACAATTTCAGGTTTGTACGCTGCCAAATAGGATAACATATGACCGGTAACTTTGAGAGTTGCACCGTTAGAAGAGCTGGGTGTTTAAGTATGGAGATTTTGTCGTTGTCACACTGAAGATTTTGATATACTCACACTTTGTATATATTGATTTAGTATGATTGAGTTGATCATAGTTAATCGTAGTATTGTATAATCTCTAATTATGACTATGATGTTGAATTCGTTATGGCACAAGAACAATATTATGTTCATTATGCAAAAAAAAAAATATTGATAAAGGAATTAAATTTTCAATGGGCTCGAGATTATTATCCAATTATTCTAATAACAAATGATTAGTATGGATATTGGGTTTGGGGTGTGACAATTAGTGGTATCAGAGCGTGGTTATTAATTCTGGACGTGTGTGACGATTAGATGGCAGTATTGAGTTAATTTGATATTTATGAATTATTTATGTACTAACCAATAGTTTAGTAGTATAAACTGTTTATATTGGTTGTTAGAACTTTGTTGTATTACAGATAATTCCAGATGGAACCTGGGGATGGACAACATCGAGAAGAGGGAGTAGTTTCTCGTACAGACAATACTGAAGAAGAGTAGAGTGTTGCTGGAAGGGCCAGAGAGAATGAACAACCTACAGAGATTCAGATGATGGTGCAGGCAATGATGAGGATGGCAGAGCAACAAGAAAAAAATATGTTGCAAATGGCAGAACAACAGGCTAGATATCTAGAATCAAAGACTGTGGCCAGGATTGAGAAAGAGGCAAGGAAAGAAATGAAAGATTCCATGCATGAGAATTTTTTGAAGTTGAATCCTCCAGAATATTCAGGGTCAGTTGAACCTATAGAAGCTGAGATGTGGGTCAGAGATCTAGAAACTATATTTGAAGTTATGAAGGTTCCAGATAACCAGAAAGTGAATCTAACTGTGTTTAAGCTCAAAGGAGAGGCCATTTATTGGTGGGAAGCCAACAACCATTTGGTGCCCAGGATGGAAGGTACTGATGTTATTACTTGGGCTGAATTTATTAAAGCTTTGTATGTTAAGTATTTCCCTAAGGTTTATAGGAGGGAGAAGCTGAGGGAGTTTATAAATTTGACCCAAGGGAACATGTCTGTGAGGGAGTATGATGCTAAATTTACTGCTTTGTCTAGATTTGCTACTAAGTATGTGCAGGAGGAAGAAGATAAATGTAGTAAGTTTCAAGATGGACTGATTTGGCCTATTCAAAATAGAGTGACCACTTATGAGTTAGAAGATTATGCTTCTCTGGTAAACAAAGCCACGATAGCAGAAAGGCAAATGAACCAAGGTGTTGCGAGCAGAGAGAGTTTTAAGAAAAGTAGATTCGACGCATCTCAGTATAGGGGAGGTGAGAGTGGAAGTGTTAAGGTGGAACCTCATAAATTTCAGAGAGGTGGTGGATATAGTGGTAGAGGCCAAGGGAGATTTGGCAAAGATACTAGGGATGGAGAATCTTCTAGTCTCGATTGGAGGTCAGGAAAAGGGGAGGCACCAGTGAGAGTTGTTACGTGTTTCTTTTATAAAGAGGAGGGGCATTATAAATCTGAGTGTCCTAAGCTTAAAGGAGTGGAATGCTACCATTGTCATCAAGTGGGGCATGTTAAAAAGAATTGTCCGCAGTTGACAGAGACTCCAACAACACATAGTGAAGTAGCAAGCAGAATGTTATCTCGAGGCAGTGCAGTGAAAAGTATGGGCAGAGGACAAGTTAGTAGTTCCAGGCCAGGTGGACGAGTTTTTACAATGAAAGAAGCTCAGATTACTCCAGATGTGGTGACAGGTACACTTTATGTTACTGATAGAAGTGCTTATGTTCTGATTGATCCTGGTTCCACACATTCTTTTGTGTCATATGCATTTTCCATATATCTGAATAGACCTTGCACTCATTTAGAGGTGGGGTTGGGTATTTCCATGCCTATGGGGGATATGATTATAGTTGAATATGTTTTTTGTGATTGTGTTTTGACTGTGGGGGCTAGAGATACAGTTATAGATCTACTTCCATTGGATATTTTTGATTTTGAAATAATTCTGGGAATGGATTGGTTATCTAAATATCATGCATCTATGGATTGTTTCTGTAAGGAAGTTGTTTTTAATATGCCTGGTGATCCTGAATTTAAATTTGTGGGGGAAAGGAAAATTGTTCCCAGTTGCATCATTTCTGCTATTCAGACGAGGAAATTATTGAGTAAGGGTTGTGAGGGTTTTATTGCATATGTTCTTGACACTAGGAAGGGGGATTTACAATTAGTCGATGTTCCTATTGTACGGGATTTTCCTGAAGTGTTTCCTAGTGAGTTGCCAGGGTTACCTCCAGAAAGAGAAGTTGAGTTTAGTATCGAATTAGCACCGGGGACAACCCCTATTTCTATGGCACCTTATATAATGGCACCTGCTGAGTTGAAAGAACTTAAGATCCAGTTACAGGATTTACTTGATATGAGCTTTATACAACCCAGTGTATCTCCATGGGGTGCACCAGTTTTATTTGTGAAAACGAAAGATGGTACTATGCGGTTGTGTATTGATTATAGGCAACTGAATAAAGCTACAATTAAGAATAAATATCCATTACCTCGTATAGATGATTTGTTTGATCAGTTACAGGGTGCTAAAGTGTTTTCAAAGATAGACTTGCGATCAGGGTATCATCAGTTGAGGGTGAAGGAGAGTGATATTTCTAAAACTGCTTTTCGCACTCGGTATGGTCATTTTGAGTTTTTGGTGTTGCCTTTTGGGGTGACTAATGCTCCAGCTGTATTTATGGATCTTATGAACCGGGTACTGCATCCTTTTGTTGATTCATTTGTGATAGTTTTTATTGATGATATTCTGATTTATTCACATGATATGGTTGAACATGAAAAGCATCTCATAACTATTTTGAATCTGTTGAGAGATAAGAAGTTGTATGCTAAGTTTAGCAAGTGTGAATTTTGGCTATCACAAGTTGTATTTTTAGGCCATGTTATTTCTGGAGATGGTATATGTGTTGATCCTAAAAAGGTAGAGGCTATTGTGAAATGGGAGAGGCCCAATAATGTGACTGAGGTGAGGAGTTTTATGGGTTTAGCTGGGTATTATAGAAGGTTTATTAAGGGATTTTCTTCGATTGCCTTACCAATGACTAAACTAACCCGGAAACATGTTAAGTTTGAATGGAATTCTGATTGCAAAAATTGTTTTGATGAATTGAAAAAGAGGTTGGTAACTGCACCTGTTCTTACTATTCCGCATGCTGGAGATGGTTTTGTTGTTTATACCGATGCTTCACATCAGGGGTTGGGTTGTGTTTTTATGCAGCATGGTAAAGTTATTGCCTATGCTTCTAGGAAGTTGCGTACACATGAACGTAATTATCCTACACATGATTTGGAACTTGCTGCTATTGTGTTTGCTTCGAAGTTGTGGCGTCATTATGTATATGGTGAGGTATGTGAAATTTTTACTGACCATCAAAGCCTTAAGTATTTGTTTACTCAGAAGGAGTTGAATTTGAGGCAGAGGCGGTGGATGGAGTTAATTAAAAATTATGATTGTACAATTCACTACCACCCAGGAAAGGCAAATGTAGTTGCAGATGCTTTGAGTAGAAAGGCTTCAGGCAGGTTATCTTGTATTCGATGTGCTAGAGTTGCTCATATTATGGAGTTGAGATTGATGGGAGTAGAATTGCAGCTAGTAGATGGGGATAGATGCTTTGCTCATGTAAGCGTGAGGCCTTTATTAGCTACCCGTATTCGTGATTTGCAAAGTCAAGATCCTTTTCTTGAGAAGAAATGACAAGATCTCCGAGATGGTAAGGCTGAAGATTTTTGTATTGTGAATGATGGCACTTTGTTGTATAAGCAGCGGTTGTGTGTGCCTAATGTGTGTGGATTGAAAGAGGAAATTTTAGATGAGGCTCATAATTCCATTTATACTATGCATCCTGGTAGCACTAAAATGTATAGGGATTTAAAGGAGCATTATTGGTGGAATAATATGAAGAAGGAAATATCTGATTTTGTTGCCAGGTGCCTTATATGTCAGCAAGTGAAAGTGGAGCATCAGAAGCCTACTGGTCTGCTTCAGCCATTGCCAATACCGAAATGGAAATGGGATCATGTAACAATGGATTTTGTGGTTGGGCTTCCTCGATCTCAGAAGGGGTCAGATTCGATTTGGGTAGTGGTGGATATATTGACAAAGTCCGCTCACTTTCTAGCAGTTAAGACTACGTATACAATTGATAGGTATGCTAGATTGTATGTTAATGAAATTATTCGATTGCATGGAGCATCGGTATCTATTGTTTCAGATAGGGACCCTACTTTTACATCCAGATTTTGGGATAGCTTGCAGTATGCTATGGGTACTAACTTGAAGTTTAGTACGGCTTTTCATCCCCAGACAGATGGGCAGTCTGAAAGGACAATACAGATTTTGGAAGATATGCTTAGAGCTTGTGTGCTTGATTTCAAAGGTAATTGGGATGAATATTTGCCTTTGATAGAATTTGCATATAACAATAGTTTTCAGTCTACTATTGGTATGGCTCCATATGAGGCCTTGTATGGTAGACGATGTCGTACACCGATATGTTGGGGTGAAGTTGGTGAAAGGAAGATAGAGGGTCCAGAATTAATTGAAGTCACCACTGAAAAAGTGAAGATTATTCAAGATAGAATGAGAATAGCTCAAAGTAGACAGAAAAGTTATGCGGATAAACGACGAAAAGATTTGGAATTCCAGAAGGGGGATTATGTGTTTCTTCGGATATCTCCATGGAAAGGAGTTATGAGGTTTGAAAAGAAAGGGAAATTAAGTCCACGCTACATTGGACCTTATGAAATCCTTGAGAAAGTCGGGATGGTTGCCTACAAGTTAGCATTACCACCAGAATTATCTCGGTTACATGATGTTTTCCATGTTTCTATTTTAAGAAAGTATGTAGCGGATCCTTCACATGTGTTGGTAGAACAGCCTATTGAGTTAAAGGAAGATTTGAGTTATGTGGAAGAACCACTTGCTATCGTGGATAGGAAGGAACAAGTATTGAGATCAAAAGTAATCCCACTTGTGAAAGTTGTGTGGAGAAGGCATTCCATGGAAGAAGCTACATGGGAGAGTGAGGATAGCATGAAGATGCGTTATCCGTATTTGTTTGATTCAGAGAACCAAGGTATGTCAATTTCGAGGACGAAATTTCCTAACAGGGGGAGAATTGTGACAACCCGAATATAATTACGATTAATTATACTTAAATCATGCTTAGATTATGTGATATGATTAGTGTGTTATTAATATATATGATGTTAATTTACTATGTTTAGTCTAATCCTACCTTCAAAAATCATGAAATGTCGGATTAGTTACAAATACAAAATTTTGAGGGTTTCGGTAGGAATGTTCATGTTTAAGGCTAGTTTTGACCTTTATGACATAAAAATAAACTTGAGGTGTAAACTAGATATTTGTATATATATGAGTTATGTTTATAACAAAAGAAACGGTTCATCTAACGGACATCCGAGTGGGAAGATATTGTCCTTTTACGAACAGGGCGTAAAGTAGTCATTTAGCCTTAAATGAAATTTTGTTTTATGTAATGCCACATGTTATATTTTGATTGGACCAAGAGGGGGTGGACTTATTCCGACTTAAAACCCATTAATTAAGCTCTTCCTTCAGCATATTTCAGCCATGGAAGAGCTTAACCTAAGGAAAGAGAGTTTTGAAGTTTAGGAAGAAAGTGTGAGGAGAAATTGAAGAAAAATTCATAGAAAAATTACGTAAAAGCCCCTAAGGTATTTCCATCCATAAATCTTGTTTATTTTTTTGTATTACTTATTTAAATGATTGAAATAATCATTTTTTTACTGAAATTCCATGTCTTGATATGTACTTATGGATAGATGCAAGTTTAAGTAAACTTGAATGTGTAAACCCTTGAGATTGTTTTGTTTAAGAACCTTGTTTATTCAAACTTCCATATATTTCTCTACACTTACTGGAATTGATTGATTCAAATTGGAGATTAACCTGGACTTACATATGTATGACATATCCAAAAATCATGGGAAAATACCAAGAAATGAGTCCTTGGTGAGAGTTTGAAGTTCGGGTATGAAATCTGCCCTAAGGGTGAAAGTATGCCTACCATGTGTTCGATGTTTTGCTTGACATAGAAAATAAACTCTGAAAATTATGAAATTTTAATCTTGTATTTTTCAATATGTTTACTGATGTTGGGTTGAATATCATATAAATTTATGATGTAGAAAAATTATGGAAATTCCTGGAAGTTGAATGAACGATAAAAGAGCCTATAGGGCAGATTTGCTATATAGTGAAGAAATAGGCTTATTTTTCTCTAGGAAACTCGGAATGATGTGCCGTCTTTTGTTTTGGAAACATGATATAATAAGTATTGGATTACCAAGAATAATTAAAAAGGGTTTGTGCTGTAATTTGAATATGTTAGATAACAGAACCCGAGTCTAGATGGGACTTCATTTTAATGAATGATTTGAATTGAATAATATGATGCTTATGAATTGAGTTATGATTGAAGTTATTCTTTGGAATATTAATATTCTTATGATGATACTAATATTGTAAGAATGATAGGAAGGGAAGAAGAGCCGAGTGAACAAGTACTGGATAAAGGCAAGGGAAAAGCCAGTTAAACTGTCAAGGTGAGTGTACTTATGATTTGTTTCATATATAAATATGAATATAGCTCTAAGAGAGGATTTGTTTGAATACTTCGATATTCAGGATTTGTTTGGATATTAAAATATCTAGGATTTGTTTGGGTCTCATGATCCAGGATTGGTTTGAATACTTCGGTATTCAGGATTTGTTTGGATATCTAAATATCCAGGATTTGTTATTGCCAATGGGCAGAATTATTTGGGTCTTATGATCCAGGATTGGTTTGAATACTTCGGTATTCAGGATTTGTTTGGATATCTAAATATCCAAGATTTGTTATTGCCAATGGGCAGAATTATTTGGATCTTATGATCCATGATTTATTATTGCCCACGGACAGGATTGTTCGGATTTTATATCCACATATTCGATATAGAATTGTTATTCTGTTGCAGGGAAGGAGTACCTCACTAAGCTTAATGCTTACGGTTTATATTTTAACAATTTCAGGTTTGTACGCTGCCAAATAGGATAACATATGACCGGTAACTTTGAGAGTTGCACCGTTAGAAGAGCTGGGGGTTTAAGTATGGAGATTTTATCGTTGTCAGACTGAAGATTTTGATATACTCACACTTTGTATATATTGATTTAGTATGGATTGAGTTGATCATAGTTAATCGTAGTATTGTATAATCTCTAATTATGACTATGATGTTGACTTCGTTATGGCACAAGAACAATATTATGTTCATTATGCAAAAAAAAAAAATATTGATAAAGGAATTAAATTTTCAATGGGCTCGAGATTATTATCCAATTATTCTAATAACAAATGATTAGTATGGATATTGGGTTTGGGGCGTGACATCTAATGTGTGTAGTGTGATTCAATTTATACCTTCTTGGATCATTGAAGAGGATTAGAGAGAATAATTCTGAGGCTTTTTGGATTCTAGGTTAGACAACCAATTTTGTCACTATTTCCAAACTAGTTGAACACTTATACAGTATAGACTTAAGTAAGTCAAAGGTATAAGGTGTTTCAGTTTTTTTGCCTATTTATGAGTTCACTTTATCTATCACTATGAGGCTAAATCTTTGTTTAATAAAGTTAATGCAGTTAAATAGAACTCTGTGGACATTTTTGAGTAATTGGGTCATAATTAATTTGTTTCAATTTCATGTCCCTTCACTCCATCTCACATGTTTAAATACATCGATACTAAGCTTATGTTTTTTGTGTTTTTTTGTGGTTATATATATATATAAGAGAGTGTGTGTGTGTGTGTGTCATTAATATCTTTTGCATATTTATATATTTGGTATCATTTGTTTTGAGTCTTTGCATTTGCAATCCATATTTGTCGTGTACTTTATCTTTTAGTCAAATTGGCATGCTATGTGATCATATTGGTATCTCTTGTTGCTTGTTTACATTGGCATCTCATGCTTCATGACGTATTCAAGTTGATATCTTTTTTGCATCACTATTGGTATTGATTGATCATTGTTTGGATTATTTGTGCTTGTGTTATCATCTTGTGCTTGTTTCACTTTACACCATTTCGTGATATTATTCTTTTCGCTATATTTTCAATTGATATCACATGTTCTCATTTTTTGGAGGGATATGGTTTATGGGGGAAATGGTTTATTACGCATTCTTTCTTTATCTATTACTAAATAAAAAGGGAAAAAATGGTATCCTTAACTCTTATTTTATGAGGAGATTTTTATCTCAGGGGAGACATCTTACCTAGGTGGGGATCGTTAGACATACGGGGAGTTTATTATTGTGCAGACTTTATCTATTTTTATGCTCTTTTTGCATTTGAAGGTATGTTTAAGTGTGCAGGTTTGCAATGATGCAACAAATTTTCAAGAGTGCAAAACTACTCAAGCTTATGTGTGGTCAAGTTGTACCTTTTCTTTTTAGGGTTGGGGATCTAATTTTAGATGAGCTTGAGTACCATATAAGTTTTTATTTTTTGATTTTGTTCCGGAATAGACAAAGGGAGAGATTTGTAAGGACAAATTTCCGATAGAATCAATTTGTATGTAATTTGGATTAATTATACATTTGGACAAAACTCTTTGAATCATAGGTTAGGACTTGAGTGTGTTGACCTTTAAGGCCTATAACGTGATTTCCTGAAGATGTAGTGGCCTAGTTAGAAGATCTACATCATCGTGTCATGTTTTGTGCTCATTTTCGTATTCATGTTCTGAGAATCTCTCGGGTATGAATACATATTTATTTTGATCCTTGGAGATTTTATACTTGGGTGTACTTTTTTTATAAAAAATTATATTTTAAAATGATTTAATCCTTTTTAATATTTTTTTTTGAAAGAAAAATATTTTTCTCATGACTTCCTTAGAATGAGTTATGGTTTGTCATTCGAATGAGATATGGTACCTCGTTAGAACAAGTTCCAACGAAATTCGAATGAACCAACTTTTTCCTTCACTAGAATCTCGTTGGATACATGTCTGAACGAGATGTTCAACTTTGTTCGAACGAGGTTTAAAGTCATTCAAATGAGCTTGTGAGTTTTTTAAGAAATTGAGAATTTTCAAATTACTTTTCATACATATCTCGATTTTAGAAAACATCATATAAATAGGAGTACGGAAATATAGTTTTACAGGAGAGAAAAATTATGTTTTGAGTTCCCAAACTCTACCAAAATTCTATCTAAAACCCTAATTTACACCCAAGTTATTTAGGATCTAAGTGTTCATCATATTATGCTTTAAGATCCTGTTTTGGGCACCATTCATATATTCTCTTCATCTAGTTGAGAATCGTTTCATACAGTGGACTCCGTATTTGTTGTTTACACATAGAGTACTCCATGTTTGTGGTGTTATTGTGAAGAAGTGGTAGATTTCATGTTTCAATCTGTAGATGGTTGGTGAGGTGTTAAGTGGATACCGAGATGTGTATGAAATCACACGTGGTGGAAATTGCATGGGTTGACTCCTAAGTGTCTCCATAGAGTAGAAGTTGAAGATCAAATACGCTTTAAGGCTTGCGAGTAGGCCTGTAAATTGAGCGCCCGAGGCCCGAAGCCCGCCCGTTCGGCCCGCTATTTTCGGGCCGAGCTTTATTTGAGTTTGAACCGAGCTGAGCCTGAGCCAAAATTTCAAGCCCGAATGAATTTCGGGCCGAGCTTGAGCCGAACCTCGCCAAGCTCGAATTGGGCCCGAAGCCCGAACTTCATATTCATAACTAAATAAATAAATAATTTATATAATATAACATACTTATGTTAACATTGTTTAATTAGGTTTCGGTCTTTTATTTCATTTACTACTTTAAAAAAAAACATTTGTCATAATACATTAGATTACATGTGATTTTCAATTTAGTGATTTTATTGTTAATCTCATTACGTTTATTTGATTTAATAATTGCTCAAGTCACAATAGGCCTTTGTTAGTGATCAAATTTTGCTACATGTATGAAATTTAATAGGCATTTGTAGGTTTTCACTCTTATTTCCATTGTTTTAATTTAATACATTTCATAATTATATATTTTATTTCATGAAATATCAATTAGATTTTAATGTGTAATTTTGTCCATGATGAAAATACAAGAAAAACAATTTTATTCAAACTTTTTTAATAAAAAAATTAAAATCGGGCCCGAAGCCCGTAATATATATGAGCCGAGTTCGGACCTAGGTCGGAAAAAATAATTCGGGCCGAGCTCGGGCTTGAGCATGAGTAAGTGAGTTCGGGTCGAGCATGAGCAACCCCAAGCCCGGCTCACCCAGCCCGATTTACAGCCCTACTTGCGAGGGTGTCAAGTTGTTGTGTAAGTCATTTGTCGACTTCTGTAATTCCTTATCATAGTGAACTTGTGTGGTTGGGTCTTCTGAGATTTTTCCATTGCAGGTTTTCCTTGTACATCTGGAGTTGTGGTTTGATTTACTTTTTTTTTATCATGCACTCATCTAGATGCATGTTAGGGTCAAGATAAAAGTAATTAATCTGTTTAATCACAAGATGTTTAAAATCGGTACAACATTTTACTTTGGCTTAATCTGTTTGAGTTTAATATCTAATTTGAAAATAAAAATAAAAATTGGCTTTCGTTTAGACCATTCCACATATATCCACACACTTTTAACCTAAGTAAATAGAGAAGGGGCTTCATGTCAGCAATTGTGTAAGTGGGTTTCAACGACGATAGATCTCCCTCTCCTCTCGAGTTCTCTTTTTTTTTTCATCCTCTCTTAAATTTTTAGTATCTTCTGTTTTTTTCTCTCCCTCCATCTCTAAAATCAATTTAGGGGTTTATTATTTTGCGTCTTGAATGGTCTTAGGGTGATGACGGTTGTTGGTCAAGTGATGGTTCTAGACATGTGGAGGTGCGAGGTTTTTAGGTTGTAGTGGTGATTAGTTTTGGTAGTTTATGTTGGATGCTTGGTTTAATGGGAGTGGGTGTTTGATTTTGAAGCTTTGTAGTGTATTGATGGTGATGGTAATGTTGGGTTTGATGGTTTGTGATTTGGGGTGATTTTGGTGGGTCTTAATTTTGTTGTGAGTAATGGTTTTGTGCCGGTGGTGGTTGTATATAGCTGGAGCTGGTGGTGTGTCTGTGTTAGGTGTTTTAGTGGTTGGTGATGGTGGCTTACAAATTGGATCATGGAGAGGAAGATGATGATTCATAACCATGGATGGTGTTGGTGGTTAATGATGGTGGTGATAGGCTGCAACTATGGTGGGAAAAGGCAACGATATATGTGGATGTGTGTGGTTGTTAGTGTTTAAAGTTTTCTATTTTTTTAATTTTTTTTTAATTTTTCTAGATTTTATTTCTAATTTTGAAGTTTTCTAATTTTTAGGGCTTTTAAAATTTGAATAAAGGTTTTTGAGGAAGGATATGAAGAAGGGAAGCAGGGGGTACTTTTGTCCAAATAATATTGGGGAAGTCAAATTAAATAATAATTGGTATTTTTAACGGAGAGTAATGTCCATCCATTCTTAGGGGGTTATGTCTGATTTTTTAACTTTGGGGGGTTGTCAAAAAATGATATTATTAGGGGGGGGGGGGGGGGGGGGGTAAGTATAAAAAGTCCTAAAATAAATGGTTTGGTAAAGTAACCCCCTTGTGTCAACATAAAGTAAATTATTATTTTTTAAACGATAATTTTATCCCTAATCAAACATATAATTTCTTATAAGTTTTGATTCACAATATATATTATTAAAATTACATTTTTCTTCTCAATATTCATATCTAAATCCATTTAAACTTTTTTAATGAATAATGAAGTAAATAATTACTTTATTTCATATATTTTAGGTAGTACACATATTTTGTTCTTTTCATTTTATCTCCATTTGAAGTCATAGATTAGGTAAGTACTCTAATTAACTTAATTTCTTAGTCTGTTTTCCAAGACCACCAAAATATTCTTAGTCGCATGTCCATCAACAAATCTTTTAATATAGACAAGTTATTTCAAGCTACTCATGGTGCAAATATAGTAATAAATTTAAGTTATAGTGATCGCTATTAGGTATTAAATAAATGAAAAACAAATATTCTCATGAAAAAGTATGAATTAATTTACCTCACGAACTTCCATATGCACTCAATGTTGGGTATAATCCTACGATAAGCATTGTCCAAAGTCCATAGAATACGAGAGTAAATCGTTTAACCTCCAATCATAGTGACCCATTATTCCAAAGTCCTCATGATAATGTAATTAACTTATGTTTCAAGTGGAATTAGAATTTAAAAAAAAAAAAAAACCACTGCGTACAATCAAAATGATCATGCTACTACGGGAAACATCTTTGAAGCATGTGTTCATCATTCATCAACACTTTTACATTGTTTATCAAATTAGCATATTTGATTCCACCCTCTTTATATTCCATGTATATTATACATGCGAAAACTCATTAAATGTATCTCTCGCAATCGTATATTTATTGTAGAGTAGGTTAGTGATTAGGCACAAATATTTCGTATTTATACCCTTAGTTTTGGCATTTTTACGATCCCGAACATTGCATTTATCCCAAACTTATCTTAAATTTTAGGTACTAACCTTTTGGTGAGTATTTAGTGTTTTGTGGATTTCTCATATGTTTTATAGGTAAATCGTGCAATTGGATAAAAGAGAAAAGTCAAAACAGTGAAAGACTTGCGAGAAAGGGAAGTCAATGGAAAATTGGTAAATTTTCATCCAGAACCCAGAGATAGAGCCAACAGAAAATTTTAAGAGTTTGAAGTCACGAGAATACTGGAAGAAACAACACATTAATCAGAGCTATAGTAAAAAATTTATGATCATTTGAAGTTGAGAAGAAATCCAGGGGCAAAACTGCAATTAAGGAGAAAGTGGAAAACTTGAAAACCAAACCCTTTACCAAAACAGTTTTGTGAGAAAAGCAGTTCGCGTTTGGTGAGGATTCGGTTTGATCCGAGGGTTCGGTCTCTGGTGGGATTTCTTATCATTTCCTAGATTATATCTAATGCAGTTTAGGTCAAACTTAACCTCTTTGGCCGAATTTTGGCACATGTTTAAGCCTATTATGATTCCAATTAACATTATTCTAATCTTAGTTATGCAACCTATGAACCACAACTAATTGGAGAAGAATAATTTCACTTTTCATCATCAAATTCATTGAAGATTTATTCTTTTCCCAAATTTATTACTTTGGTCTTGCATGCAATTTGATTTCTTCAAGTTTTGCAAAATAATATCGTGTATTTTCTTTTGTTATTCAATAATGATTGCTTGGATAATGATGAGTAATTATGTAGAGATTAAATCCATGTCTAGCTAAACTCATAGTGAGTTGGGGAACAAGAACCTAACCTAGGTTTTGTATGTTAAATATAAAATTCAAAATAATTAGATAATTAATTATTAGAGTTTGATAATTTAATTGGGACTAATATTGTAGATCACTTAACTCCGTTTGTCGAAGGCAACCATAGTATTTGAGCATACAATATATGTGTCGGTAATTTTATCATTCGCATCAATTAATGTATTGATTAAATATTGTCCGGATTACAACATGTTGGTGCTTCAAATTAGTTTATATTTTTCTTTCAATTGATTAAATAGTTTTCTAGAATTTTATATTTAGCCTAGATATCCCACGGTTCAGGGGATTGGATCCTAATTCCATTTTCTCAAAAGTGTTTTCAAAACCACAGTTCATGTTCTTGCTTTTTATTAGTTTAAATTTCTCTTGCCTAATTTAATTTGCTTAGATAAATATAATTTTCCCGAGATACAAAATCACATTTCCTTTCTTTCTTTAGTCAAAACCTAGATCGTTTAAGCCAATCCTAATTTCCTCATCGTGTTACTACCTATTCCCTGAGGATTTGGCCCCGACTTACTGGTCTATTACTTGAGCGACCGACTTGCACTTGAGCCGTAGGTACACATGTTGCGCACACATTCTGCATCGAGTCAAGTTTTTGGTGTCGTTGCCGGGGACTAGGTAGATTGTAGGTTATGTCGAATTGATCTTAATTTGAATCTAATTCCTAAAAAGAAAAAAAAAATCATAAATTCCAAAAATCCGAAAAAAAAAAAGATCCAAATATCTAAGAAAATCAAAAAAATAAGAAGAAAAATAAAATTATTCTCTCAAGTCCATAAATGAAAAATACTCAGCCCATTCCAAATCCCGAGCCAATAGTAGAACTACCCCCTTCTAGTAATAACACTCAAAACACTCCAAATTTCTAGGTACCACCTCCTACACCGAGTAGTCACTACGAGTCGAGCGTCTAGGAACTTCAGTGAGGATAATGAGTCTTTAAGTATGAGTGCGATGTCAAACACTGCTAGTTTTAGAATGGGAGAGGGTATAATGTCATACCACCCTATAAAATACCTATTATACCCGGAGCAAACCATCACTCCGAGATGCACCCAAGATATCGGAGAAGCCTTATCTCCATATTAGAGAGTTCGATAAAGTGTGAGAAATGTTTAATGATCAAGCTTGCACCCAAGATGCCGTATGTCTCAATCTTTTTACCTTCTCACTTATGGACAAGGCCAAGAGTTTCTTTAGACTTTGGTACCGAACTGTATCAGTATGTGGAGAGACATGCAAGATAAATTTCTCCAAAAGTTCTTTCCCTCTCACATGACCAACTTTATTAGCGCTCAAATTTAAAATTTTAAGCAAAAGGATAATGAGCCCTTTGATAACTGTTGGGAGAGGTTCAACGAGTCCGTTAACATGTGCTCACATCACGATTTTGAGAAGTGGTGACTCATCTCCAACTTCAATTATGGGTTACACTAAGCTCAAAGCAAATCCTAGAAACAATGTGTCCCGGAGAGTTCTTTGGGTTAGATACAAACGATGTGGACGCCCATTTTAGGTATGTCGTCGAGACTACTCAATCTTGGGGCACATCGGATCTGAAAACCCAACCCAAGACTAAAATCACGTCAATAGATCCTTCCGCATCCGGACTCTACCACTTCACAAGGAAGCCGAGTTGAATATCCAAATAATCAATTAGCCAATCGACTAGAAGACTTCTTAGAATCTAAGGGGAGAGATACATCCGACCCATCTCGATCTTTAAAGGAGAAGATTTATGCAATTTGCGAGGTGGAACATTTAACAAAGTATTGTCCAACTATACTCACCTATAAAATTAGGCTTCAAGAGAAAGTTGAAGCGGTGGGATCTTATATAAGGAATTTTAATGACCCTCATGGAATTCTTTTAATCCCTCATGGTGGAAACATCCCGATTTTATTTTGGACAACCGAATGAGGCGATGAACCCAAATCAACATGTTTCCCAACAACCACCAGAAAAATGCCCCTTAAGACGTTTAATACAAAGTTAAACTATTAAAATGGCTCCGAACAGTTTGTTGAAGAAACTCTTTTAATCAAAATAAAACTTAACACAAGATGTGTTTAAAAACTTATCAAAATAGTTTGAATGAGTGTGAACGAGTTATTTCAGATCTTGAGTAAACCAGTTTTGAAAAACAAACTTAAATTATTAAATCAGCACAACTAAGAAGAAGGTGATGAGAAAATAAATAAGAACACAAGTAATTTTTAACGTGGTAAGCCCCCACCCAATTGGGGAGACATCCATAGTGACCTCTACGTCACAAAATGAAAAATCCACTAAAATCAAACTAACAAATTACAAGCTATTTAACAATAAAACCACACAAACACATCTAAATTAAGTTCAGAATCGTTACCAGCACCTTTGGATTAGATCTGACTTCTCTGAAGGTTGTGGTTGTTGATGTTCTCTCGAGTTTCGTAACATTACTTGATTCCAGTATTTACGTCGACTCAAACAAGTTCAAGATCATATAACCAACACTTTAAGTGTGGTAGAGTGAAAGTGTAGTGGTGATGTGCTCCATAACATATACATGAAACACACTCACACTTAATACTGACAGATGACTTAATAAAATTACAAAGTCACTAGATATGCAAGAAATCCTAAAATCAATTTAGTCAAAACTAAAACATACTTTTAGACCTTTCAAAATATCCGCAGATCAAGAGGGAATCTTGTTGTGAAATATTCAAGATCCTAACACTTTCGGGTCTTGAAAATATTAAAGTGTAAATACCAATCAAGATCTCAACACTAGATCTTAGTCTGATAGTTTGAGTAAAATGAAATCAGAATGAATATTGTTCGTTTAGGGTTGAAAAACATAAAATCATTTTAAAAAAAACCAACAAACAAGATTTCTCGAAAAGAGAAATCAAAACAACAATTTATTTATGTGAGATGTATCACAGAGACGATATCTAAAGTTTCTATTTAAGAGAAACTGAAAAATCAACGTGATTAAGTTGGAAAGATGTTCAAGAACAAGACAAGATAACTTCTCAAAACACGATCTAAACACTCCTGTTTAAAATCTCAGAACAGCGTTTCTGGATTAGGGTTTGACGAAGTTAGGGTTAGGGTTTCCTTTCTTTCTCTTATATTTTCTCCCTCTTCTCTCTACTATCTCCTTTTTCTCTCAAAAGAGGGACTTTCAAAAGTCTCTAAATCCTCACAGAATGTTTCTATTTATACTGGCATTCGAAGAATCTGGAACGAAGCCATAAATCAAGGGCTAAGATTAAAGGAATTTAAATCAATGCAAATCCAAGGGATCACAGATAGCAGTGCAAAGCTCAACTCTGATTGGTTAAAACCATTGCACTTAGATTAGTTCCAAACACATGCAGAACGTAGATTGAGATGATCCAAGGGTCCAGAATAATGTAAATGTATGTGAGTGAATAAAAACACAAATCGAACCATTGCCTGTGCAACACATGTAGGTTCAGGATCAAGACTCAAACGCTTGTTTTTGAGTTTATAAAAATACTATATTCACCCACATATGTTTTTGCCGCTTTTGGATTCTACCCAAGACAGTTTTAAGGCAAAAGTAATATTTTCAAATCAACCCACAAACTTTATTAAGTTCCAATTTTAATTTCCAAAAATTAATTTAAATACTTAGAAAATATTAAATAAATCACCCAAAAAAATTAAAAATCATATTAGGGGATTTAACTCACACAAGGTCATAATGAGAATGAAATACAATATGTATGCAATCCTAATGTGTGATATATGAGAAATACCATTAAGAACTTGTAGAGGAATATCAATGTAGCTGTGAGAGTTCTGAGGCTTTTTGGTTCAACTAGGGATAGACATAATTTTGTCATTATTTCCAAACTAGATAAGCTCCTAAATAATATAGACTCAAATGAGTCAAAGATATAGGGTGCTTCAATCTGCCCCTTTGGAAATATGAGACAAAATCTCTTTTGAGTCAACAAGGACTCGTAGGGATACCAAAAAGAAATAAGATAATCCTATTCCTATAAAAAAATCTATCTACCCAATCTCCTAGAAATAAAAAAATTACATAACTCAACTATGTACAAACCATTATCCTATCAAAATCTGATGCAATAATGAGGTACTGAAATTTGCAAAAAGATACCAAACATCAAGTTCAGTAGATGAGAATGTACAATAGTGTCCAAGTGGACTAAAAAAATCTCCCCCATTTTGTCTCAAATGGACAAAGGGAAGCAAGAATCAAATAAGAGAGTTATAAGTAGGTAGATATACAAATTATTCAGCTAAAACCATGCCAATTGATTTGCATAAAGATTCAAAGTGCTTAAAGTCCAAAGGTTTTGTAAACAAATCATCCAATTGTAGATCAATGGGTAGGTAATTAATCTCTAGTTCTTTTGATTCAACTAATTCTCGTATCAAGTGATATCAAATTTTAATGTGTTTAGTGCGAGAATGCTGAACTGGGTTCTTAGAGATGTTGATTGCACTCTGGTTATCGCTATAGAGATGGAGTTTTTCTTCTTTTATACCATAATCTCTCAGCATTAGTTGCAACCATAATAACTGGGCACAACAACTTCCAGCTGCAATATATTCAGATTCTGTAGTGGATAAAGAGGTGCTGTTCAATTTTTTTCTGCTCCAACCAACCAAGTTGTTATCGATGTAGTAACATGTGCCTAATGCACTTTTACTATAGTCGGAACACTCAGCTCAATCAACATGAACTATAGTGCTCGAAGTGTCATTAGTGTACCACAACCCTAAATAGTGAGTGCCTTTTATGTATTTAATTATTCTTTTTACACATAATAAATGGCTCTCTTTGGGATTATTCTAATAACGGGCGCACACACACACAACGAACATGATATCAGGGCGCGAGGAAGTTAGTTAGAGAAAACTTCCTATCATACCACGGTATAAGGTAGAGTCAATGGATTTACCATTTTCATCTTTGGAGAGTTTGGCCGAGGTACTCATAGGCGTTCTAGATTCCTTAGCAGTATCTAAGCAAAACTTTTTTACTAAATCTAATTCATATTAAATTGTGAAATAAATAAACCTTCTGAGTTTTGTTTAACTTGAAGGCCTATGAAAAATTGGAACTCCCCCATAAGCGACATTTGGAATTCTCTGTGCATAATGTCTGAGAAAGACTTGGCTTCTGAAGGGGAAGTGGATCCAAAAATGATGTCGTCAACATATACTTGAGCAATAGTAATAGTGTTGTCAAAATGTTTGACAAACAAGGTTTGGTCATTTCCTCCTCTCCTAAATCCATTATCTAAAAGAAAGGTGGACAGATGCTCATACCAAGCTCTAGGAGCTTGTTTTAACCCATAAAGAGCTTTCTTAAGACGATAAACATGATGAGGATGATGAGGGTCAATAAACCCTTTGGGTTGTTCTACATAGGTCTCTCCTTAGTTAAAATTCAATTAAGGAAGGCAGACTTCACATCCATTTGGTAAAGTGTGAAATGTAAATGACATGCTACATCAAAAAGTAAAAGAACAGATTCGAGTCGAGTAACAGGAGCAAATGTTTCCTCAAAATCTATTCCTTCAATCTGAGAGTAGCCCTGGACAACGAATCTAACTTTATTTCTCATGATCATCCCAGACTCATCAGTCTTGTTTTTTAAAATCCAACGTGTGCCAATAACCCTTTTATTTTCATGTCTGGGTACAAGATACCAAACATCATGAACGACAAAATGAAGAAGTTATTCTTGAATTGCAGTAATCCACAATGGGTCATTCAATGTTTCATTTACATTTTTGGGCTCAATAAGAGACACAAAACATGTAAAATGAGCAATGTTATGAAGTTTAGATCTTGTACAAACATGTTCTATAGGATTGCTAACAACGTTATCTATGGGATGGTCTTTAGAAACCCAATTAGGTACTTTAGGGATCTCTGTTGGTAAAGACTCAATTATTTCAGGAGAGTTATAATTTAAAAATCTTTCAGACTCTTCCGTAGTAGCTTGTCTAGTAGTTTTACTTTCTACATAACTGTCATTCACAATCACATTAATGGATTCCATCATGGTCTTAGTATGCAAGTTGTAAATACGGTAGGCTCTACTGTCAGGTGAATATACTAGAAATATAGCTTTATCTCCTCTTATTTTAAACTTAAATAAATGTTCTTTATCTTTACAGACATAACATGTACTGCCAAATGTCCTAAGATATTTAAGATTTGGCTTTTTGCCATACAAAAGTTCATAGGGGGTCTGTTTAGAATTCTTTCTAAGGTAGACTATATTGATAATGTGACATGAAGTACGAACTGATTCAACCCAAAAGTATTTAGGTAAGTCTTTAGCATGCATTAGAACTCTTGCCATTTACTGAATAGTCCTATTTTTACGCTCGGCTATCCCATTTTGTTGGGGTGTCTTGGGAGCACTAAACTCATGCTTGTAACCATTGTAGTCACAATATTCAATGACACCTGAATCTATGAATTCTACTCCTCTATCACTCTTGATTCTATCTATTTGGGAGTTCTTTTCATTTTCTATATGAAGTAAGATTTTTAAAAAAGCTCTAAAGGTTTCAGACTTCTATTTTAGAAAAGAAACTCAAGTGAATCTCATGTAGTCGTCAACCATAACTAGAATGTAACTATTGCCACAAAGACTAATAGTACGAGAAGGACCCATTAGGTCCATATGGATAAGTTTTAGTGGTTTAGAGGACATAATATCTTTAATCCTTTTGTGAGATGCCTTAACTAATTTGCCTTCTTGAGAGGGACCACAAACGATGTTCGAAATAGGTTTTATTTTGGGAATACCTCTAATAATTTCCTGAGAGGACAATTTACTAAGTTTGTCATAATTTATGTGACCCATTATGTTATGCCATAATTCATTGTCATCCATTCTGGCAATGTTACAGACCTCTGTACTAGGATTAACTGTGTAATAGTTATTTGGAGTACGGAGTCCTGTAATTATGCACTCACCATTTTCATTTAGAATTTTTCAATTGTTCTTCGAAAAGGTGATAGTATGATTGGAGTCACAAAATTTTGAAATACTTAGTAGATTAGCCTTAAGACCTTTTACTAATAAAACATCTTGAAAAACAGGTCATCTTTCTTCTTGGAGTGTTCCTTTACCTACGATCTGGGCTAAAACACCATCTCCAAACAAGACTTTGCTTTCGGAGAAGCTAGTTTTATTTGAGAATTTGGATTCATCCACGATCATATGCTTAGAACATCTAGAGTCTAAGTACCATCCAGATGTGGTGTGTTCAACTTTCAAAGCGTTTATCACTATATTAAATTTCATCTGGGGTACTAGATCATCCTTTCTTACCCAAAAAGCTATATTTTTCAATTTGCGCTTACTAGTTCGTATTTGATAAAACTTGCGAGCTTCAGATTTTTGTCTATACAAATTTTGTGCTAATTTATTGTTGTTATAAACATTTTGAGCATTTGTTCGAGAAAATACTCTAGGATTATTTCTTGACGATTGTCTTTTAGTATTAGATCTTGTCTTTCTCTTTTGATAATTAGAGTTTCTGTCTGGTGGTTTAGGAAGGATATAATTGTTACGGCTTCTCCTAGAATAGTTAAAGTTCTTATATGTAAATGAGGGATAAGTATTTTGGCATAGGCATTTGGAATAGAAACCATCTAAAGAATGTCCATACACATCACAATATGAGCAATAAAGATTGTTCGTAGAAGTTAAGTCTTTAGGAAAGTTATTGAACGTAGGTTTCCCTAAGTTATGACTTTTGGCATTATTTCAAGATGGAACAGTTTGAAATGAGGTCTCACGCTTTCTAATGGGAGGAAAAATGTGCTTGGCTTTCAGTTGGACATTATGCTTAGAGGTACTTGTCTCATTAAAGTTTAACTACTGCTGATTTTTATCAAAATCATTTTTCAAAGATTGAAAGTCTAGAGAAATTTCCATAGGTCTTTTCGCACAAGTACCAAACTTTATGGTTTCAAAAGGTTTAGATTGTTTAATATTTTTGGTGCAAAAGCGTATTCCAGATCTATCATCAGAATTGATCTTTCTATCAACAACATAGTCCTTAAAATAATTAGAGTTACTTTCAAATTTTGAGATTTTTTTGAGGACTGCTGAAGCCTAATCTTTTGTTTGTTCCAATTCTAATAACAATCCTTTATACTTATTTTCCAAAACATTCTTAGATTCAGTAAAGTCTTTCACTCTTTGTTCAAAAGCTTTTATTTCCTCATTATGAGTTAAACTTTGAGACGTATACTCTTCATCATTTTATTTAACTATTTGGTTTAAAGACTCTAATTTCTTAGAAATATCTTTTACAAGTTTCTCTAGTCTAGCAATTTTCTTGAGAGTTTTGGTGTAAAGTGTGTGAATGTCAGGAAGGTCCTCATTATTGGAGTCATTAATTGAGCTGTGTGTTGTGTCCCATATTGATTCAATTTTAGGACTCACACACCCATTGACATCAACGATAAGATGATCACTTTGACTCACACACACATGATTCTCAGTACTACAATCATTATCAAGCAGTAAGGTAGACATATCAATGGAATCAACATCAGTCATGGTATGATCAATTTCCTCATCATCATTGTAGATTATCTTAGCAAAGAATGACATGCAAGGGTCATAAGAGTTGGATGACCCAGGTTCTTCATTTTCAGAGTCACTTGAGTCATTCCAAGTGTTACATAATTGAGCCCTATTATGTTTGGGGTGTTTGTATAATATAACCCTACAGCCACTAGCCATGCATCCTAATATGCCACATCTATAACATTCAACATTTTTAAGGTCTTTCTAAGGTCTCTTGTGATCATCAGTCTTTTGTTTGTCAGGTATTCTCTCATGAGGCCTATTGCTAAAAGTTTTGGAGTAATTAGGTTTCCATTGTCTAGAAGAAAATTTGTTTCTAAAGTTTATAATTTTTTTGAATTGCTTACACATAAGAGCAATCTGATTATCGAAGTTATCCAAGTCACAGTCCTCATAAGAGTCAAGGTCAAGGTGAGGTTTGATCAACTTAGATGAAAAAACAAGATTAGAATTACCCTATTTTTTACTCGTCTGGATCAATTATTTCTTAAATTTTAGTTCCATTTCCACAGTTCTTAGTTTACTATTGAGGAGTTCTTGGGTAAGATTTTGATCATCCGTTTCCTAAATAGCATATCTTTTGTTATCAAACTTCTGGGGAAGTGATCTTAGAATTTTTGAAACAATTTCTTTCATATAATAGGTTATACCATTTGCATGCAACTTAGTCACAATATCAGTTAACCTAGTATAGAAATCATCAAAGGTTTCAGTCTAAGACATGACAATAGAGTTATACTGTTGGATAAGAATTTGAGTTTTAGCATCTTTAACTCTCGTATCTCCCTCATGTGTAGTTACAAGAGTATCCCATGCTTCCTTAGAAGTAGTGCAAGATGAGATCCCCTTGAATACATATTCATTTATAGACATAAATATGGCATTCTTGCCTTTATTATTACATAGTGAAATTTGTTTCTCATCTTTAGTGAATTCACTTAGTAACTTCTTAATTCTCACAAGACTTCCTTCAGCTGCTGGTTTAGTAGGAAAAGTGTAACTATTCTCTATAACTTCCCAGACTTCATCTCCTAGAGTTCCTTGAATGAAAGAAATCATCATTACCTTCCGGTAAGGAAAATTGGTTCCATCAAAGATAGGGGGTCTGGACAGGTTACCTAGTCTCTCAAATTTCTCGTCCATACTTTTGTTTTGAAAAATCAATTTCAGAAACACAAGATCTAAAAGATTTTAAAACGTCCAAGATCTGATACCAATTGGAAAATTCCACTCAAGACGTTTAATACAAATTTTAACTATTAAAATGGCTCCGAACTGTTTGTTGAAGAAACCCTTTTAATCAAAACAAAACTTAACATAATATGTGTTTAAAAGATTATCAAAATATTTTAAATGAGTGTGAACGAGTTATTTCAGATCTAGAGTAAACTAGTTTTGAAAAAAAAACATAAACTATTAAATCAACACAGCTAAGAAGAAGGTGCCGAGAAAATGACGAATAACACAAGTAATTTTTAACGTGGTAAAACCCCACCCAATTGGAAAAACATCCACGGTGACCTCTACGTCACAAAACGAAAAATCCACTATAATCAAATTGACAAATTACAAGCTATTTAACAATAAAACCACACAAACACATATAAACTAAGTTTAGAATTGTAACCAACTCCTCTAGATTAGATATGAATCTCTAAATGTTGTTATTGTTGATGTTCTCTCGATCTTCGTAGCTTTACTTGATTCCAATCTTTACTTCGACTCAAACAAGTTCAAAATCATATTGCCAATACTTTAAGTGTGGTAGATTGAAAGTGTAGGGGTGATGTGCTCTCTAACATATGCATGCAACACACTCACACTTAATACAGACAGAATGACTTAATCAAATTACAAAGTCCCTAGATTTGTAAGAAATTCTAAAATCAATTTATTTAAAACTAAAATAGACTTTTAGAAATTTCAAAATATCCGCAGATCAAGAGGGAATATTGTTGTGAAATATCCAAGATCCTAATACTTTCAGGTTTTGAAAATATTATATAGAAAGTGCAAATCCCAATCAAGATCTCAAAACTAGATCTTATTCTGATAGTTTGAGTAAAATGAAATCAGAGTAAAGATTGTTGGTTTAGGGTTTAAAAATATAAAATCACTTTTAAAAATAACTAACAAACAAGATTTCTTGAAAAGAAAATCAAAACAATAATTTATTTATGTGAGATGTATCAAAGAGACGATATCTCAAGTTTCTATTGAAGAGAAACTAAAAACTCAATGTGATTAAGTTAGAAAGATGATCAAGAATAAGAGAGGATAACTTCTCAAAACACGATCTAAACACTTAGGTTTATAATCTCAGAAAAGGGTTTCTGGATTAGGGTTTGACGAAGTTAGGGTTAGGGTTTCCTTTATCTCTCTTATCTTTTCTCTCTCTTCTATCTACTCTCTTTTTTTTCTCCCAAACGAGGAACTTTCAAAAGTCTCTAAAATCCTCACAGAAGGCTTTTATTTATACTTGCATTCGAAGGATCTGGAACGAAGGCATAAACCAAGGGCTAAGATTAAAGAAATTTAAATCGATACAAATCTAAGGGATCACAGATAGCGGTGTAAAGCTCAACTCTGATTGGTTAAAACCATTGCACTTGGATTATTTCTAAACACATGCGGAACGTAGATTGAGATGATCCAAGGGTACAGAATAATGTAAATGTATGTGAGTGAATAAAAACACAAATTGAACCGTTGCCTTTGCAACACGTATAGGTTCAAGATCAAGACTCAAACACATGCTTTTGAGTTTATAAAAATACTATATTCACCCACATATGTTTATGCCGCTTTTGGATTCTACCCAAGACAATTTTAAGGCAAAAGAAATATTTGCAAATCAACCCACAAATTTTATTATGCTCCAATTTTAATTTTCAAAAATTAACTAAAATTCTTAGAAAATATTAATTAAATCCCAAAAAATATTTAAAAATCATATTAGGGGATTTAACTCACACAAGGTCATAATGAGAACGAAATATAATATGTATGAATTCCTAATGTGTGATGTATGTGAAATACCATCAAGAACTTGTAGAGGAATATCAATGTAGCTATCAGAGTTCTGACACTTTTTGGTTCAACTAGGCATAGACACAATTTTGTCACTATTTCCAAACTGGATAAGATCCTATATAATATAGACTCAAATGAGTCAAAGATATAGGGTGCTTCACAGCCACCACTCGCACCTTTCCAACCAGTGCCACTAATTCAAGCACCTCGGCCTGTGCCTTATGTTATCCCACAATCGAAGAGTCACGAGGAAACTCTTTCCCAATTATGCAAACTCAATCAACAATAAATACCCAAAATTCTAAAAAAAATCCGATTTAAAGCCATCTCTATCTAAGTTGCAATCCTCTTTGAGTGTCCAAGAGAAGGGGAATTTTCCGGCCCAAGGCCAACGACCTCCCCAAGGTCAAAACTATGTGAGATCTACTCCTAATGAAAATCAACAGCAATGTAAAAAGGTAACACTCTACGTAGTGGAAGAGTTATTGACTTATCGCGTCCTTCACATGATGTGTAAAAAGACAAGGAGGTTTTTCCTGAAAAGCAATAGGTCGAAGATGCCCCCTTGGAAGACAATGAAAAAGAAGACACGGTAAGGCTCGAAGTTGTAGTGAAACCTACTATATCCACACCATACCCTCAAAGGTTGATCCCTCCTCCTAAACGGGCCTCCCATGATGACATTTTAGAGGCGCTAAAGAAAGTGAAGATAAACATACCTTTTCTTGAGACTATAAAGAAAATTATCACATACATTAAGTTCTTAAAGGACTTGCTCATAGTGAAACGTAAATTAAAGGTAAAGAAGAAGGTTTTCTTAGCAAACAATGAGAGTTCGGTAC
This sequence comes from Sambucus nigra, assembly GCA_949130495.1. Taxonomy (NCBI): domain Eukaryota; kingdom Viridiplantae; phylum Streptophyta; class Magnoliopsida; order Dipsacales; family Adoxaceae; genus Sambucus; species Sambucus nigra. The sequence continues at coordinate 430,609,608 of OX422220.1, read as the reverse complement.
TTTTGATCAACCTACGACCTAAGTATAAAGATCCGAATGCCCCCACCATTTAGTGCATTATTGGAGATAATAAAATCGAAAGATCCTTATTAGATCTAGGGGCGAGTGTCAACATTGTACCCTATTCCATCTATAAGAAGCTTGATTTTGGAGATCTTAAGTCCATCAAAATTACTCTTCAACTTTCGGATCCTTCTGTTAAGGTACCCTATGGGGTACTTGAGGACGTGATCATCCAAGTCGATACTTTCTTCTTCCTAGTAGATTTTGTCATTTGGGACATGGTGCCATCCTCCCCATAGAGTCATTATGTTCCCATTATTCTTATTTTCCCTTTCTAAGCCACGACTAATGTGTAATGGGAAAATGCAACTCATGTTTGAGAATATGACACTAGAAACAAATATCTTCAACATCACTAAGAAAATGGGTTATGAGGACATTTACTTGGAACAGATCTTATTGAGGATGAAGTTCATAAATGCTTTGATGGTAGTCATATTAGGGATCCACTTTAGGCATGGCTAGTAACGGCTAGTAAGAGCGAGAGAGAGTACTCCTAGTTTAACTGAGAGGTGAGTAGGATGAGGCAGTTATTTCATGAGGGAGAGATTGAGGAAGATGCGAGAGACATAAGTTGGGTCTCCTAATTCGAGGAATTACCACCGAGGGAATCCTACACGGTTCCCTCCGACGTTAAATTTCCCAAACTCAAATTGAAGAAGCTACCTTCCAACATTAAATATGCTTATTTGGGAGAGGATGAGACATATCCCATTGTTGTCTACTCTAGCCTAGATAAAGATAAACAAGGGAAGCTTATGACTATTTTGAGGAAGCGCAAAGGTACTTTTGGTTGGTCTATTGTGGATTTGAAAGGTATAAACCCCTTGATTTGTACCCACAAAATCCGACTAGAGGAGTTTTTGAAGCGCTCTAGGGAGATGAAAATAATATTAAATCCGATTATGAAGGACGTTGTGAAAACAAAGATTATTACGTTATTGGATATTGGCATCATATATCCCATCTTGGATAGTAAATGGCTGATTCCAATTTAAGTCATTACTAACAAGTCGGGAATGACTGTGGTTGAGAATGCAAAGGGGGAAATTATTCTAAAATGTACCACCACCTGGTGTCACATTTGCATTGATTACTGAAAACTCAATGCCGCTACTAAGAAAGACAACTTCCCTTTGTCGTTCATGGACTAAATACTTGAGACAGTTTCAGGCCACCCATTTTATTATTTTTTAGATGGTTATTTTGGGTATAACTAAATAGAGGTGGACATGCTAGACCAAGAGAAGACTACCTTCACATGTCCCTTTAGCACCTTTGCCAACAAAAGGATGCCACTTGGATTGTGTAATGTGCACGCGACCTTTCAAAGGTGCATTCACAGTCTCTTTAGCGATATGATTGAGAGAGGACTTGAGTTGTTCATGAATGATTTTAGCATCTTCATCCCCTCTTTTGACCAATATCTTACTAATCTCGAGAAGGTACTTGCCCAGTGTGTGGAAAACAACCTATACTAAATTGGGAGAAATTCCATTGTATAGTTACCGAGTGAGTATTTCTAGGCCACATAGTGTCATCTAAGGGGATAGAAGTCGATAAGGAAAAAATTAACATAATTATCGAACTTCCCTACCTAAGTCACTAAAAGATGTGCGCTCATTTTTGGGACAAGTGGGATTCTATCGTAGGTCTATAAAGACTTTATCTCCATAGCTAGGCCCTTAAGCAATTTTCTTGTGAAGGATGCCCCATTTGAGTGGATTGAAGCGTGTCGGAGGAATTTACGAAATTCAAGAGCATGATTGTCTCCGCTCCCATCATGCAAGTTCCGAATTGGACTCTTCCATTTGAGATAATGTGTGATGCAAATGATTACGTAGTAGGGGCTGTTTTAGGGAAAATGAGAAATAGGAAGGCCCATGTCATATACTATGCTAGTTGGACTTTCATCGAACCCCAATTGAACTAATCCACCATGGAGAAAGAGTTTCTAGCGATAGTTTTCGCCCTTGATAAGTTCCATGAATATCTTATCGGGTCACCTATCATATGATGTATCGACCACACGACACTTAAATATATCCTTTCCAAGAAGGATGCAAAGTCTTACCTCACTAGGTGGATCTTGCTACTCTAGAACTCGATCTTCCCATAAAAGATAATAGAGGAGTAGAGAATGTCATATCTGATCATTTATCTAGGCTCTTGTCCGACGTGCCTCAAGATCCCGTGCCCATAAACGAGTATTTTTTGGATGAGCAACTTTTCACTACTTCCTCTATTTTTTGGTCTCTAGACATCGTGAAAAAGATGAATATTTTGACGCGGTCGTGCATGTTCTTCTATGATTATCCTTATCTATTTAAGTATTGGGCGGACCAAATAATCCGAAAATGTTTACTGGATGATGAAATTATAAGTGTAATCCGGTTTTGTCATTCGAAAGCTTGTGGAGGTCACTTTTCCATGTAAAAGACGATCGAAAAGATTGTTTAATGAAGTCTCTATTGGCTCACTATCTTCTGGGATGTGAACGTTTATTACTGATCTTCAGATATATGCCAAAATATGGGTGCGATTACTAGACATGATATGATGCCATTCTCCCCTATTCTCACCATTGAGATATTCAACTATTGGGGCAACAACTTTATAGGACCCTTCCCTCCTTCTTTTGGTTTCCTATACTTTCTTATTGTAGTATACTATATGTCTAAATGGGTAGAGGCAATAGATACATGCATGAATGACTGTAACGTGGTAATTAAGTTCATACATGAACACATTCTTTCTTGTTTTGGTTCCCTGAAATTTGTCATTAGTGACAACGACAAGCATTTTTGTAATTAGCTGTTTGAAAAGTTAATGACAAAGTACGGAGTTATCCACAAGGTTGATACAACTTACCACACATAAAAAAATGGGTAAGCCGAGTTAGAAAATTGAGAGATAAAACATATTCTCAAAAAGACCGTTGATGCCAATCGTCGGGATTGGTCTAATCAATTAATCAATGCACTTTGGTCTTATCAAACCGGGTACAAGAACCCCCTCAAGATGTCCCCAATCCTCTTTATGTATGTCAAGCCTCACCATCTCCCCGTTGAGTATGAACACAAGGCATATTGGGTGGTTATAAGGTTGAACTTCAACTTAGACAAAGTCGGTGAAACACAGAAACTCCAATTGAATGACTTAGAAGAAATACGCAACGATGCATATAAGAGCACATGTATCATGAAAGAAACGATGAAACCTGCATATGATCCAAATATAAATCTAAAATAGTTTCATTTGGGTCAAAAAGTGCTCCTTTACAATTCCCGTTTGCACTTATTTCTCGAAAAGTTACGATCGTGATGGTCTAAACCGTTTGTTGTGAAGGAAGTGTGCCCACACGGTGTTATAGAAGTGGAGGATCCCAAGGATCTGAGAATTTATAAAGTTAATGTAAGCACCTAAATCCATATCTACAGGCGTGCATCGGGGAAGTGGAGACAATTTTATTATCAGACCCTGTATACAGGGATGAGTAGGTTTTTGGAGATAGGTCATTGCACCCTGACGCGTATGGGGTGAGATTTTATTATATTTGTTAGTCATGTGAGTGTGTAGAGTGTTTAGGAGTGAGCTGAGTGCATTTTAGCAGGAGAGGAATTAATTTCATTTTTCGAGATTTGTCCTGAGAGTAAAAAATGTGGGCGAGGTGAGATTGATGATTTTTAGTCAAAAATGGTGAATTTTGGTTGAACTTAGTGAAACTTTTGAGAAACCAAACCCCCATGCCCGAGGGAGTGGGAGAATTGCAAGAGAAATATCGAAACGTAAAAAATTGTGTTAAAAAAATGGAACCCTCAGCGAAGGGATTTGGTCCGAAAATCAAACCCTCGGAGCCGAGGGTTTGGTCTTGGTAGAGATCAAGACTGAACCAGTTTTGCTAACCGAATTGGTACAGTCCCCAGAGCGAACCAATTCACTTTTTGTGTTCCCAACTCACAACTTTTCCTCATTTTTTCGCTTCACTCTAACCTTTTCTCCTTCCTTCCAACCCAATTCACCCCCTCCCTAAAAATACGAAAATACATCCAATAATATTCCCCCCACCTCCAAAACCTTTCATTTTTCCAATCCCTCCATTTCCCAATTAAAAAACTTTTCAGTTCCCGCCCTTTCACACAACCTCAAACCTATAAACACCCCGCCCACCACCATTCCTCCTCATGCAATAAATCTTATCTTTTCTCCTATAATTCTCTCTAAGTTCCACCACAAATGCCCATATCTCCACATGGCCCCCAATACATATCTCAAGAAATACAATTCCATTGATGTGGAGGAAGAGAATGAATACCGACAAACGTTCCACTCCACCCAAGAACGAAATTGGTGCCATGAATATTTTGGAGCCCGACGCACCGTATTTATCGAGCGACCATTTGTGTGGAACCAAATATCGACGGATGTCACTTCTATTTTCTCTCGTTTTTGGTTAAAAGAGTGTTTTTCAAGGATTCAGACCCCGTCTTTAAGCCCTTCGTCAAAAAATTCTACAAGTCACTTGTTCGCACTTACCACGTACAATATTAGGCCTATATTGATGGTGTCATGATCAAACTCAACCTCCAAATCATCAAGCGCAAGATGTGCGCAACAGGGGTTAAATACTACGAGTCCTACACTTACCCATACCGGTGCACATACATCTCTCGTCTCCAACTTTCAAGCCGATGGGCCCCGTATACCTCATGGACTCGCGAGACATTCCCCTCTAGGCAACTCCCATTTGAGGCATGGGACTTTCCTTTAATTTTTTTCTCGACGTGGTGGTTAAAATAAGCCTCACATATATATTTTGATGATATCACCTCCGTAGCATATTGTCCTATCGGGATAAATTCTCATCCATATGACCGCTTCATAACCACCCTATGCCTCGAAGCGGGGTTCGTTCCATAGGGTCACCAAGCCCATGTGACAAATCCTATCAACGCCACATCCGTTGATCATAGCAACAAGGAAGCCTCCAACGCCCCACCTTCCCCCGAGCTAATTCTAGAGGATGTTGAAATGGGAGAGGAAAGTGAAAAAGAGGGAGAGACTGAGTCCGAGGAAAGTGAAGAGGAGGTGGGGATTTTCAATGAGGGTGCACAAGAGGATGATGATCGTACAGACCCGAACTTCAAAGGCGACTTTGATGAGAAAACCTACAACATAACGGTCATCAATAGTAGAATGAAATAAATTGAGTCCCATCTCGATGGGTTCATCTTAGAGTATTGAGATGATTAGGTCGCCTACCACTAGGATACACAAATGATGATGATGCTCCAAGATGATCTTTACCGCCTAAGCATGGGCATGGGGTCCCAAATGCCCCATTACTTTCGGGACCCTTGTGATCGTGACCCCAACATCCTCGACCCTTCTCAGTAGTCTTTTGTGGACGTGTGATTTTCATCATGTAGTTTCTTTATTTTCATTAATGTATCCTTATAAAGAAACTATGTAAAATTATATCTCTTATTAATGTAATTTGTGTTTAAGTTTTATATTGTCCATTTGCATTTTAAAATTTTTCTTATTTTATATTTCACACTCTTTCTTATTTTATTTGGATTTTAGTCCTCTTAATTGAGGACAATGCAAAAGTCTAAGTTGAGGGGGTTGGGGGGTTGGGTACAAGTGTGTGTTTTAAACTTCTCAAATTTTAAAATGCCCCACAAAATTGAACAATATGAAAAACTCCAAAAGAAAAATTGAAAATTTTCAAAATAATCAAAATATTTTTCTTTAAAATAGAAAAATGGAATTTAAATTTTTTAAAAATATCACTAATTTTTGGTTTGAAGTCTCAATTTGTATAAATTCATTGTGCTAAGTTAAAATTGATCAAAAATGGAAATTGAGTGAGAATTGACGATTTATACGAATAAGTGTGGGGATTTTAACCCGGTGAGATTTTTTGCGCCCATCCTCATTTTTGAGTAATTAAATCAATCCGAGTTAAGAATAACACATAAGTTCTTTCTGTGATAAATTTATCATTGATCTCTAAATCATTACTTGATCGGTTATGGAAAGCGAGTGAAGATAATGTTTTGAAAACGCACTAAAAATGTCTCAAAAATAAAATTTATTTTCGAGACGCATATGGTAATGCAATTAGTAATGCGGACATATGAAGTTAGGCCATCGCTTGTTCACCCAAAAACATTAGCCATAAAAATTTATGGAAAATATCCTTTTTGAAAGCCAACTTAAGCCTAAAATAATATCCCTTTCATTTGTTAACCCGAAATACCCAAATTGCCTCGGAGCTGTGAAAATAAAAAAAATCATAAATTATGTCCAAATGCTACATAAAAGGGGCTGAAAAATAGAAAAGTACTCAAATAAAAATAGAAAAATATATATAAAAGAATTTTAAAAATGAAAAAAATAGAAAAATAGAAGGGAAAAGAAAAAAAATGAGCAAAAGCCCCAAAAAGTACCAACGAACAATTCAGAAAAAAAAATTCAACTCCAAAAATTTTCCAAACACTTTCGTTATTACCCAAAACACTTTAATCAGAAAAAAGTCCTAAGCGAGTCCGAACAACGAAGTCAATCACTGCGTGGAGAGCTAAAAATAAAAAAATATAATAAAGAGACAAAATGGTGCGGTTAAAGAATGATGTTTTCTCGTTTTTCAATGAACATAATCCGTTCATGAAATCTAATAACCAAAAAAAACATTCGTCTTTCAATTTGTGTGCATGAAATCATGTCTAATTACATTTACTCTTAATTTTACACACACCGATAGAAAAAAGGCAAAATCCTAGTGATTCGTTTGTGAGTGCATCCCGTGAGAAATTGAATCAAATCGAGTTTTTGAAAAATAACATAATGATCAATCGGTGGAAGTTAGCGATTAATTTTCGGCTTCGCACACACACACATAAACTCTCTCTCTCTCTCTCTCTCTCTCTCTCTCTCTCTCACACACACACACACACACACACACTATGAATTGAGATTTATCGAATGATTTATTTTGTGTAATTATTTTCATGGAATTTAAATTGTACAATTTTTAATTATTTTGATACTTCCTTTTAGTCATACCATGAGGTAAAAATGAATTTTGTGCGTAAATTCACTGCAAACCCTCATGAGACACCACTCGTCCCACTAGGAGAACCTAGTGGTTTAACGGCTCGCTGCATATGTTAAACGCAATTGTTTTCCCATGGAAAAGGTATCCTATCCCTTAGTTGTTTAGAGGTATTATTAGTCCATATTTCTCATTCTTTTACATTACTCGGAACTAGAAATGTTCTAAGTTAGGGGTTTTTGATTAGGCACAAACATTCCATATGTATCCCCTTAATTTCGATATTTTTAAGGCCTAGAACATTGCATTTATCCCGAATTTACCTCATATTTGTGTTACTAACCTTTTTAGCAAGTATTTCGTGTCTTACATATTTCTCATATGTTTTACAGGTGAATTGTGCAATTCAATGAAAGAGAAAAGTCAAAATACTGAAACATTTGCGAGAAAAGGGAAGTCAAGGGCAAATCGATAAATTTCCATCCAGAAAACGATGGAGGATCCAACAAAAATTTTGAAGATATCTTAGTTATGAGAATACTGGAAGAAACATCACCTTAATCTGAGCTACAGTGAAGAAGTTATGATCAATTGAAGTTGAGAACAAATCCAAGGGTAGAACTGCAATTACGAAAAAAATGGAAAATCTGAAGACCAAACCCTTGACCAAACCGGTTCGATAAGTGACCCGGTACACTTTTGGTGAGGTTTCTCTCCCTGAAAGTTCGGTTTGGTCTGAGGGTTCGGTCTCTGGCGAGATTTCTTATATTTTCCTATATTCTAGCTAATGTAGTTTTGGTCTAAGTTAACCACTTTGACCAAATTTTGGCACATGTTTAAGCCTATTAGGAGTCTAATTAACATTTTTCTTGTCTTCATTATGAAACCTATTAAACATAACTAATTGGAGAAGATGATTTGCCCTTTTCATCATCAAATTCATTCAAGATTTATTGTTTTCCCGGATGTATTACTTGGGTATGAATTCTTGCATGCAGTTTGATTTGCTCGTGTTTGGTAAAGGAATTTCATCTCTTTTATTTTGTTATTCAGTAATGATTACTTTAATAATGATGATTAATTGTGTATAGATTACATCCATGTATATCTAAACTCATAGTGAGTTGGGGAACATGAACCAAACCTAGGTTTTCGATTTTAAATATAAAATTCAAAATAATTAGATAATTAATTATTACACTTTGATAATTTAATTCGGACTAATATATAAGATCCCTTTACTCCATTTGCCCAAGGAAACCAAAATGTTTGATCATACAATATATGTGTCGATAATTTTATAATTCGCATCAATTCATTTGTTAACTAAATATTGTGCGGATTAACACCCACACATGTTTGGTGCGTCGAAATAGTTTATGTTTTTCTTTTAATTAATTAAATAGTTTTCAAGTTATTTATATTTAGCAGAGATATCCCACGGTTTAGGGGATTGGATTCCAACTTCATTTATCAAAAATGTTTTCAAAACCAAAGTTAAAGTTCTTGGTTTTTATTAGTTTAAATTGCTCTTGCCTAGTTTAATTTGCTTAGATAAATAGAATTTTCTCGAAATACAAAATCACCTTTCCTTTCTTTCTTGAGTCGGAACCTAGATCTTAGAATCCAACCCTACTTTCATCATCATCTTACGACCTATTCCTTGAGGATTCGACCCTTACGTACCGGGTTATTACTTAAGAGACCAGCTTGCACTTGAGCCGTAGGTACACACATAGTACAGACATTCTGCGTCGCGTCAGTTGGTAATGGTATTCCTTGCCTGATTGGCATTATTATAATTAAACATTGAAAGATAAAATAAATTGAAATATAATGAAAAAATGGACTATAAAGAACGTACACAATAAGGTAGTAAAACAACACTTAGTACTATTAACATACATGTAAGACGCGTTAATCTTACAACATTAGTCCAATTATTACAATAGGCAAAAGAAATGTACGAGGCATGTCACCAATGTTCAACCATGGATGAAACTATACACTTATTTGAATTAGGTATCACCCGAGTAAATAGATCACTCATTTTCCCAGCACATGAAATCCATAACCAATTTTTTTTCCAAAATACTTTATACATCTCAATAGGCCCACACCAGTCTCTTCGTAAGTCAAACTTAGTACCATTCATAACGGGTGTTTCACTGCTAGAAGCGTGTGTATTATTGTTGACGATGCAAAAATAACGTTTGTACCTGGTGAAAGGTTCATTTTTTGGGAGAGGTTGATAATACGACTGACTTCCTTTACCTCACTTTGACATCACAATGTTAAGATACTTCTTTCTTTTTTTCCTCTCTCCAATTTTAATTTATTATGATAATTTTTCTTAAGATATGGAAGAAGGATTTGGGTGAAAAGTTGCTAAATTTGGGTAGTGTTTAGAGAGGATGATTAAATAGTGTAGGAGATGGGATAATAGATAAGTAACACTTCAGTACATCTTATGAAGATTGTATCACTCCATAAGAATAATTAAAGTTAGTATGAATTTATATTTACTTTCATCAACCACCTTCATTGGGTGAATGCCACTTTTAAAAAAGTTAAAATGAATTATTCATCAGGTATTTTTACCTTTCGTGGCATCCCCCTATTTTAGTCACTCCTAGGAATGACTTGCGATAAAATAAATTTTAAATCTCTTCAAGTTTAGGAGTTTTCAGTTGTAACAGAAATATTCTAAAGGTTTTTTTGTAAGATGAGTAATCTAAAAATTTATTGGCATTCATATTGTAATTCCATTATCTACCATGTAAGTTTTTTAGTTTGTTTCTAGTTAACATTTTATTATCATTGCAAAGAGAAATATTATATTAAATAAAGGAAAATATGAAGATTTATAAATGGTTTAACCGCATCATTGGTCCATAATAAAGAGTTACATATAGGTTTACGTGTATTTAAGTTTACTATATAACAAATTTGGATATGCTATGATAGTCCTATATAAGAGAAACAACTTCATAATGGAACAATGAAGGAGATAGTGGTATAATTAGTTTAGATAAATCGTAATAATCATTTTAATATGATGGTTTTAATGAGACATAAATCATTTTTTTTAGTAACAAAGAGTATTATAATTAATCAAAAGGGCCTTCGAAGGAATGCGATTATTGTCAATGAAGGGGTTTATATATAACTGAGAAAATTATAAAGGACATATATATAATTACAAATTATCTAAAGGTTTGTGGTTTTGGCACCATAATTACTTTTTATGGCTTGATATTACATGTTCTTTATTTCTTATTTCTAGAAAAAGAATATATGCACAGCTAGCTAATGTGAAATGCTATCGGTTGCATAACTGAAAGCATAAGTTTTTTAATAAAATTCACAAAGAAGGGTTCAGAGTGGGGACCCCCTTCCTTAGTTGCGAATATATATGTGTGTGACCACACAAACTTAACATCCTCTGCATGTATACTGCATGAGACTAATTTGATAATAACAAAATATTATATATTGAATTGATATGCGTACTCTGTGTTTAGTGTCTGAGATCAAATTTATAATATGTAATAACAACCCGTATATTTTAACCTTACGGTTGGTCAATTCTTAATATTAAGAAATACAAATAGCAAAAACAATATAAATACAATTGTCAGCATGAAAGGAACAAACAAAACATGTCACAAATATAAGGATGTGATATGAAAGTCCTTCAACTAAGCACCATCTACCAATATACATGTTAATAATGAATCTCGATAACACAAGCCAAATCCTAATATCCAATATATATGTTATCTATATCTAAATTTATAACTCACACGACTGAAACTGTAAATGATAGTCTATCAAGAGATGGACCTATATCGATCTCTAAAGCTGGAAATCTCAGGGGAGGATGATGAAAAATGTGTTCTAGTTAAAGAAGAAGATATCTAAGAGGGAGAACCATCTTTATCACTTTGAAAGTTACCACGAATAAATGGGTTAAAACCCTTGTAAGTCGCTAAGCTACACAACTCGAATCAGATATATATATATATATATATATATATATATATATATATAAATGGTAAGTTCGTATCTTATATAATCAACAACAATGGTTCAATGTCACAAAACATCACAATGCATCCAATTGAATCATTAGTTTCACAAATTAATTAACCTCTTAATTAATTACAATGTAATCGACATGCTCCCCTTCCCCTAGCCATCTCAAGAATCTTATGGTGCGTCCATAAAGAATCGTCGAGACCTACAACCACTTTCTTCACACTGTTGGAAAAATCGTCGTCGCACTGTTATGCAGTTCTAAAAACCCACAACACCATATGACGCAACAAAAGTCCATGTCTAATCCTACTCCTCAAGTACATAACATATGAGTGTTTCTTCTTGACACATCCAAAATCAACATTTATTAATTCATTCATTAATACGTTCCAAGTTTCAACTGTAACCTATCACTTATCGTTACATCAGTAATATTCAATTACCCCACCCTTCGGGTCTTTTAATCATATAACTCAATCAATCATTATTCCATCACATTAAGCTATTAAGGGATGATATGTCTAACATGTAGCTACTCATAAAAGGAACAAAAAAGTAAAGATATGTTTTAGTTAAATGTTCTAAAGTCGTCACTCCTACCCATCTCTAAGATCTGTGAGTGGGACGTCTCATAAACATGAAATACAAATAAGTAACCCACCCGATAAAGTTCAACATAGATAAGGTAGTCGTTAAGATATTTAGTTAATTAATGATTATTAGGATGAATTTAATTAAGAGATGGAATAATTTAAATATCCAACTTTTAAACTCAATCATGATCCGTTCAACACAAGTCGTAAAAACCATAAAAAAACAAGACAACACAAGTTTATCCAATACTCCTTCTATCTCATATACCAAATTAATTCATTATCAATAACATAATAAAAATTATAGAGGGATTAGATTGGATTCTTACACATTTAAGTCAAATTCTCAATTCTAAGAATGTATTTCAACATAAGGGATTCTATTCGTATTTCAAGAGTTTCAACATACACTATTGACTAATAATGGATCATCATATATAAATAGGAAATAGTTAAAAATCATCAGGCTTAAAATCTCATTATTTTGTTATATATTACCAAATACACTACTCTTAATTCTACATGTATAATCCTACTAAGCATATGTATTTTAGAATTTAATTACGTCTTAAAAAAGTTCCAATTATTAAACATATAATCTTATTAATCATGAGTCCAAGATGAAAATACAAACCCCAAAATATCAATTTACTTCTCAAGGTCAAATATTCAATATCCCACATTAATTAGGGTTAGATCTTAATATAAAACTCGTGAGGATAATCTATTTCACTTAATAATATTATACACTAGGAAGTCTCAAATCCCTAAAGGTTTCTAGCTAACTTTAACCTAAAAATTAGGGTTTAGGTGAAATTTAACATAAGTATATATAAAAGGAGGGGAGTAAATAGAGACTTGACTCAAAAGTTGAATTAAAATTTAACTTGAATTTGGAGAGAATAAATTGTGAAAAGTTGATCTTGAATCATTCTCGAAAAAATCTTGCAAAACTTGATTAAATTGCCGTTGAAAATTTCTTTGAATCCTTGCTTGAAATCCTTGAAAATGTTTTTATTTTTTAATGGCAATGAAGTTTCTTGATAGACAATTTAGAGAGTTTTACAATTTCTTGGTGAAGGGGACACTTAGAAATGAGGGTGATATAAGAAATGGGGCTTAAAACATAAAAATAGGGTATTAAAACATAATCTAACCAATACGCCCCTAACCTAGGCTATGGCCTAGCCACGGTTTGGGCACTGGCGTGGATGCATCTACAAACTACCATGGCTGTCGTCCTCATCCAGTTGTTGCGGCTACAAATGACGCGATCGCGACGTACTTTTCCTTAGCGACTAAAAAACCCTAGAAACCCCAAAATTAACTAACGTTACTTGCTCCCTAAGAAAATAATATGTACTAAAATACCGTTAAGTCTTTTAAAAATGCCATATGTCTAAAATCATTTCTAGATTTTTACAATTTCTAATTTAACCCTAGAGTTTAATAAACTTGAACTTTAGCCCATAAAATTTTATCAATTAATCAATTGAACTCTAAAATTTCAAATTAACTTATTCTAACTTTGAGTACTCATTAATGATTTTAAATTATCAATTTTAATGGTATAATTATTTTGAGTTTTTATTTAATTGATAATCAATTATTGTCAAGTAATTGATTATAAATTCTTTTTAAAATATGGGGTATTATATTCTTTCCATTTAACAAAAAGAATTCCATCCTCGTACTTCACATGAAATAACATATACCTGTCTGAAAATTACTGTGGATACTATTATCTCATCATATCCTCTCTCTCTCTCTCAAGTTGACTCGTCCTCACTATGATGTCCCCATTGAACATAATATAAGGGGATCTCCTTAGACCTCAGAATATGGACCTTGTGGTATAAAATACGCACAATCTCCTCATTATACTAAGCATCATACTATAGCTAAATATCCCTTAAATCAATCTGCTGATATGAATCTGCTCCACGTAAGAACCGACTAGGCATGGATACATGGAGCACATTATGTACCCAATTTACATGGTCTGGAAGTGTTAGATGATACACGAGCGTCCCTATACAGTCCTTGATGATAAATGTCCCAATATATCTTGGGACAACTCCCCCTTTTTCTTAAAATGCATCACCCCTTTATGGGTGACACCTTGGTAAGAAACTTATCACCCGCCTGGAACTCAACGTCCTTCATCTCCACGCCTGCATAACTCTTTTTCCTGCTATGGGTTATCTTGATGCCCTCCCTAATCATCATAATCTTCTTACTCGACTCCAAAATAAACTCAGGTCCCAATAAACATATCGGTGATCTATACGGTCGCTCATACAATGCCTCATGCGAGGCCATACAGATTGATTTTGATAACCATAGTTGTAAGAGAGTTTACCATTGGCAAATGAACATCCCAACTACCCCTGAAATCAAACGCACAAGCCCAAAATGTATCCTTTAAAATCTGGCCACTCGTTCGGTCTTCCCATCTATCTAAGGATGGTACAACATACTCAAGTGCAATCTAGTCCCCATAAACTCCTAAAAACTATCCCAAAATCAGGATACAAAAGTCTAATTCCTATTTGAGATGATCGAAAAAAGTACCCTATGCAATCAAACAATCTATGACAAATGTAATCATGTGTACTGGTATGATGTGAAATTTGTGCGGACATGTAAAAATGTGTAACCTTTATCAAATGATCCGCTGTAACACAAATAGAGTCGTGCTACCTAAGTGTCAAAGGAAAGCTAATGATAAATTTCATCGAAATGCCATCCCACTTCCACTCAGAAATGGGTAAGTGCTGAAGTGTACCCAACGATCGTTGGTGATACACCTTGACCATGTAACATGTGTTGCACTGGGACACATATGTAGAAACGCCCATCTTCATCCTGGACCACCAATATTATCTCCTCATGTCCTAGTACATCTTATCCCCATCGGGATGCACTAAAAACTGTGATCCATGGACCTCATGCATGGTGTTCATACGTGACCCCTCATCTGAAGGTACAAATAACCTCCTTTTGTACCACAATCCACCATCTGAACCAATTGTGTAAAGAGGTACATCGATGGAATTTTTTTTGAAAACTTTATCCTTTTGCACCACATCATCTTTTTTGTACTCAAACCACCCACATAATATTATCGGGAGTCACGGTGAGCATCATCATAAAAGCATCAACCAACTCAGAACTCACCTTAACGAACTCCACATTAACCAATTAAAGAGTAAACAAACTGCTACTCAATCATCAAGTCAAAGCATATGCCACTATATTGGACTTCCTTGGGTTATATTTAATCATAAACTAGTAGTCCTTAATGAAATCGAACCACCGATGTTGATGCATAGTCAAATCCTTTTGTGTGAACAAATATTGAAGGTTCTTGTGATCGCTGAAGAGCCTAAACTTCTCGCCCCAAAAATAATATCTCCAAATATGTAGTGCCAATACTATCTCCAATAACTCCAAATCATATGTCGGATAGTTAACCTCATAAGGTTTAAACTTTAGAGATGCATAGGTAATAAGAATATCTTCTTACAATAACACCCAACCAATCCATCTAGGGAAGCAGCATTGTATACAAAATACTCAACCCCACTCCTAGGTAGATATAAAACTAGAGTCGAAGTCAACTTCTCCTTAGGAGTGTCAAAGTCATGTTGATACCTCTTAGTCTAAACAGAATAACCTTCTACGTCAACTCGGCCAATGGTCCCTCTATCATCGAAAATCATGTAATGAACCTCCGTATGTGTCGTGGGATGTCCCCAATCTAACACAATCGACACTTTCTTTGGATCCACCAAAAATAGTGACTCCAAGATTATGTGGCCTAAAAACTGCACCTCATGTCTCTAAAACTCACACTTTTGGAGTTTAGCATACAACTTATGTTCCCGCAATACTCAATTTATGAATAAATCAAGATGTCACCAATGAAGATAAAAATAAAATGATCCGAGTATGACAGGAATACCCAGTTCATCAGTTATATGAATACGATGGGGACATTGGTAAGCCTAAAAAATATAACCCTGAACTCGTTAGAACCATATGAGTCAAAAAGCTAGTATTCGATAAGTCTTTATTTTGTACCCTCAAATGATGGTAATACAAATACATATATATCTTCGAGAAGAACAAAAAAGATTGTAACTGATCAACAAAATCATCTATTCTTGGTAAAGGGTACTTGTTCCTCATCATCACCTTGTTAAACTCGGGGTACTCAATAAACAACCGTAATGAACCACCTCTCTTCACAAATATAATTAGATCTCCACATATCGATGTGTTACTCTGAATGAATTAAACAAGTAATATATATATATATATATATATAACTATGTAATAAAAAGGAGTGTGTAATGCAAGTGTCAAATAGAACTCTGGGTAAAGGTTCCATATACATAAAATATACCATTAATCTCCTAGGCCTGATCCTGACCCTCCCATTAGGGCTATGTAATCTGATACACCCCACCGTACTGAAGTTAAGATTACTGTTGTACAATTTGGAGTGGGAAATGTACAGTTATCCATTACGGCCTTAGCGCTGAAATTTGATGAGGGAGATATGAATGTTGCTACTACTGGGACCTAAAGCCCTACTAGCTGTGACAACCCGCCTAATAAGATACCGGGCGATCACTCCTATATCAAATTTTTACAGGAGTCTCATATGGATCATTCTTAGCATCACTGTCGAAAATCCATTTAATTACTAATAACCTATTAGGCCGGTGTCAAAATTTTACTTAACTACTCCTTTTAAACGACTTTAAATAAAACATCCACATAGTTTATGTGTAAATGAAACTGAAATGAAATAAAATTACCGAACACCCGGTCAAAATTATACAACCATATCGAATGTTGTACTAAAAGAATAAATAAATGCAATTGGACCAGTGGTCCGAATATTTATACAGTACCTCCTATCTAGAATACAAGAATGGAAGTGGCTATCAAAAACCTGCACGCATCCACAGCTGCTGCAGCTGACGTCTGACTCGAAAGAAGTGCCATCCAGGCGTCCCTGTGTCTGGATACCTATATAATATATATATATATATATATATATATATATATATATATATATATATATATATATATATATATATATCAAGAGAGGAAAAGTAGATAAACAGGAAAGAGCTCGAGTTTTGAAAATATTTAGCAAGTGCATAAATGCCTTATTTTTAGAAAATGGTTTTATCTCATATTTAAATTTGGTATCGCAGTCCCATGAGATACCCCTCACCTCTGTTCTAACAGTGCGCTCCTAGAGCACCCCTCTAAACATCCTAGGCAATCTACCCTGCTAAACTAGTCTATGACCCAACCACTATCAACCTTAGATAGTCCAAGTACTAAGGGCTAAACTTCACCCCAGTCCCAACGCTATGCCATGTTCGTGCGTGGGGTGTCTCGCAAAGCGAAATTCAAACAAGGAACTCCCCCGATACACTACTACGCGACAAGGTCGATCGTTGAGATCCATCAGACCATCAGTACGTAACATATATATATATATATATATATATATATAAGAAACATTAATATTAGAACACTAAGGATTAAACTTCTCCCCAGTCTCAACACAATGCCATATTCGTGCGTGGGGTGTCTCGCAAAGTGAAATCCAAACAAGGAACCCCCCGATACACTCCTATGAGGCAAGGTTGATCATCGGGATCCATTAGACCCTCGACACCCAATTTATCCACATATATATATTCATATGTCAATATACATCCGAATCTATCTCCCGGAATGAGAATTACTTCATTTACCAATTCACTTTTCATTTTTCTCAAAACTTTCCATTTCCTTTCTTATATACAGGAAATGTTTTTTAAGCCAATTCATTATCATGAATTTCTTTAAGATACCACATAACTTTTTAAAATCCAGTTTTATTATCATAAAAATGCTTTTTCATTTTAAAACATCCCATTTCCCTTCTTACATTCAGGAAATGTATTTAAAAGCCATTTATATTATCATAAAAATCTCTTTACCATATCATATGCTTCCACTTCCCTTCTTCCATCCAGGAAGTGTTTTCGAAGCCAATCCTTTACCCTATTTCCCTTATTCCATCTAGGAAATGTATTTAAAGCCAATTTATTATAATAAATTGCTTTAACATATCTAAGTTTGTCCCTCCGGGTTTCCCCACTAGACGCGCCCCTAAATGGATATCATTATCCAGGGCCTATCAAACAAGATAACCTGGGAACCTACCAACGTCGGGAAGTGGCCATATGTCTGCGGGATAGTCAAGACCACACCCAGAATCTCCTAACCAGCAGAGAAACAATAATCGCCCATATGGCCTAAGAATATATCCACCCTGCATTCATTAGTCAGGGGGCTTCATCACACGCGCGCAACTTCCCTTATGATAGCGATTTAGAGAGGTGTGTATCCATAAATTATCATTTATAAAAATCATTTCTTTTCCATTTTGAAAACATTCATTTTTATTTTCAAAGGTCATTATCTCATATCATATATATACTTTATTCACATAGTATATACATACACCGTATATTCCTCCTAGAATATATATAAATGGCCATATTTGCCAATAGCATCTAGCGATGACCAATAATCCCAAAGATTCTCTCAAATAATCATAATCATGCATTCATATAAGCATGATACTAAACCCAAAGTATTTTCTTACTTTAATAAACAATACATACCATAATCCTATCTACGGATTTATTGGATATCTCCAATTATGCCATTTTACATTTAGCGAATATATACCTATATTCCCAAATTTCATCATAATCCTCTCATAGGCTTCACTCAACCAATATCAATATATTTATTCTTTCCTATGCGCATAAACTATATAGGCCTAAAAGCCCACTAAAATATCCTAGGGATTATTCTCCCCCGAATACCCTTAAATTAAATAGGTTGTGGATTTCCTTCCCAGAAACCCAAGGACTACATTTCACTCAAATAGTGATCTAGAGGTCCCCACTCTATATTTAGGAACCCCTAATAATTATCTCCAAATAATTCTAGCCTTAATTATCCCAATATCAGGCTTGATTTCTAACTAACGATTTCGATCTCGGACAACTTTCTGTAGAAAAATCACTATAAATCCAAAAAAATCAGAAAAATACGCGGTCAGTGCCCACGCGACCGTATCGAAATGATCTTCAATTTTTATTTTTTAACCAAAGCCGAATCGATTCTCCTCTAGGCCGAATCGATTCGGCAAACACGCTGCCTACTATTCATCGTCTTCTCCGAGGCGGTTTCGGCCATTAAAGCTTCTCCCAAGCTTTTGTCTCCTCTCCCGACAGCCTACAACCTCAACCAACAACATATACACATATAACAAATAAACTTCCTAGAACCCAAAACCAACAACTAATTTCTATTAAATCTTAAGTTTCTCGAATTGAAATATTATTGGGGTTTATTCATTTTAACTCCCGAAAACCCATTTTATCCATGAAAACCCAACCCAAAATATTTAGGGTTTGTTAATACCAAACTACGATATGAGATTTATGCTCAAAATAGATAAAGCAAGTAAACACTTACCTCGTGGATACAATTCGACGTCCTCGAGATGAATCCCGTGCAGTTTGGCCGGAACCTCCCCTTTTCTCCTCTTTTCTTCCTCCTCTCTCTCTTCTCTCTCTTTTCTTTCTGTCCTTTCTCTTTTCTCCCTCTCCTCCACTTTATATAGATGGGAAAAGGGTTATACCCATTAAAACCCAAAAATGACTCGTTTACTCAATTACGAGCCCGTTTAACTCCAAAATTCCCCGAAACTCAATTTTCGACAATCGGACACTCTTTTTTTACTATCTCGGCCATTCTGAGACTCATAGTGCAGTCGAAATTCCCATCCGAGGTACTTGACCATAAATCTCTATTCTAACCCAAATCACTTAATGCGGGTTTTCTAATCAAAACCTTACATTTTTGTCGCTTTTATCAAAGACGACATATAATTAAAATACTTCGACCTATTTAGTCCCAAAAGTAATTACAACATTCAACGGAAATCATCAAATCCTCGAAAATCCTAAAAATCACTATTTTGAGAAATTCTCCAAATCGTCAATTTATATCTATTTATGAAATTTAATGGTCTCCAAAAGGATGGGTTGTTACATACTCCCCCCCTTACAACGGAATTTCATCCTCGAAATTCAGATACGACTTACACCACTAAACCTAGGATCTCTCCAAATCCTAATACATCAAGGGGAACGATACTAACCCAATGGTTCCTAACCAAACAACATACAGTTATCACAGTCGTTGGGTGACTCCAATAGCGTCACATTGCACACATTATTTCTAGTGCCTCCTGGCATAAACTTCAGTTTTACATACTACGCCCATTCTATTTCAGGCGGTATATAAAACTCACTTACTAAGGTCCCATACACCTTTCTAACCTGTGCACATCTGCACAACCATAGTGAATGTTCGACACGTAACACTCTCTCCCAATAAGGGTCTCCTTTCCTCGGTGTAATACTCACATATGGGTTCTCTCTCAACCAGCGAAATTCCATCCTCCAAACCTCTTCCACTAAATCTATCGAACTTACATCCTAACAATACTACGGTCTATGCGTTACCCTACCTACGCGAAACGCATATAATCTTAAATATGTCCCTAGTGCCCAAGGCCTCTCTCAACTTACGACATTTGCTTGGTTTCATGTCTGGGACGTCTCGCAAAAGCAAAATCCAAACAAGGAACCCTCCCGTTACACTACTCCCTCACGTTGTCGGTCATCGAGATATAGCGACCTAAGGCACACCAGCGGGACATCCTAAATCCTACCACGCTAACCTACGAATGCATTCCTACTATAATATCCTTCCACCCATACGAAAGGAAATTTAACTGATCGAAGTGCCCAATCTCTGTAAGAGTACTACGTACATCACACCCAACACATATCTTCTCAAAATTTTCCTTTTCATTAAGGCCTAGCTATAATCCTCGAGTCAATTTCTCTAAGTCCTACCTCACCCACCTACTTGTGGTGAGAGGACCACTTTAGTGCTTTTCCATAGCACAATATTTCTATAAGTATACCATCGTCATATGGCTCATAGTCTATAATGGTTCATCCACACTATAAGACTTTTCCACAAAGCCAACATCCTACAACATCTCTCCACTCCCGATGCCATTAAGATATATGTGTGGAGCGTCTCGCAAAGCGAAATCCAAATAAGGAACCCCTCCACACACTCCTACTTAAGTTTGTCGGTCATGGAGGTCCGTTATTTCAAACATGCAACCGGCATAATCCTATCCCCTCTCAACAAAAGGTGGTCTGAACTCCTATCTCTAACTAAGAGTCACACCACCAAGCGCTTGTACTAATATTCGATCTTCGCATAAATCAACAATGAGCTTAAACGTGCAGCCCTGTGGACCTTAAATCATATCTATAAGGTCTCCATGCACTCACATCATATATGCACATAATAAAGGCGAACTCAACCTGTATCCAGGTGAGGTATCGCAACCACAGCCCGTTCCACCCTAGAATTGCGGACACGATAGTCTTGGAATCATTAGCCTGCTATCGCTCTGAACAACCAATAACCTTATATGCTCACCATATCACCATACTCGTATAGACATATAAAATGAGCATCCCAAACCAAATATATATATATATATATATATATACACAATATATCAACACCCGCCTTCATGGCGAATGAAGGAAAATAAAACTCCGTTATCGCAAAAAACACACAGACATACATTATGTAATGTTATCGACACCTCCATAAAACTCAATTTACACACACGAGTCTGGGGCTAACGAAACAAAACAACTTTATCTAGTCATACCAAATATATCCTCGTCATTCGAGGTAAAACTCATAACGATAACTTCGTTTCAACCAATTCCCAGGGTGGATGTCCACCAATGGGGTTCTCGAACATACACATTCTCCATAAGTGTTAGCAACACTTCTCTAGTGAGCCTATCGTTCCAAGACTTGACTCATTATTCATTGTACCTACTTCACCTCGGTACAAGGTTCACTTCTCCATATTACCCTTTATTCACTGTCGGCCTCTGGCCAAACCTTTCGTGAATAATCCGAAACAACATTCTTCTCATTCCTGTTGAATCACGGGGACTCACGGTTAGAACTACCCGTAAGATCCCTTTCGAATCCTTACTTCACTGGGAAATTCAACTTTAGTACCACACTCTACAACGGCGGTACTACGGTACTCATTACTACTATACTTTAGTAGTCATTGAGACAATCCTTAGCAAATACTGCAAAGGAAGTGACCTCTACTACTGTCCTCATTCCCGACTTCTACCAGCTTCTCCAGCTAAGCCTCACCTCCTGGTTCCATCCAAGCCCCGTACAAAAATCTCGAACGAGCTCATAAAAGATTACTATAATCTTATAACATGGCAGGAGAACAAAATCTCACAAGAGAAATCAACAAACCTAATCCTGAGGCTCTATAACAAAATCGAGAGCAACGCTGAAAGCGTAGTACGTCCGCATAGATTCCTATGGACACTAGAACCTGATGCTCTGATACCATCTGTGACAACCCACCTAATAAGATACTGGGCGATCACTCCTATATCAAATTTTAACAGGAGTCTCATAAGGATCATTCTTAGCATCACTGTCGAAAATCCATTTAATTAATAATAACCTATTAGGCCGTTGTCAAAATTTTACTTAACTACTCTTTTTAAGAGACTTTAAATAAAACATCCACATAGTTTATGCGTAAATGAAACTGAAATGAAATAAAATTACCGAACACTCGGTCAAAATTATACAACCATATTGAATGCTGTACTAAAAGAACAAATAAATGCAATTGGACCAGTTGCCCGAATATTTATACAATACCTCATATCTAGAATACAAGAATGGAAGCGGCTATCAAAAACCTGCACGCATCCACAGCTACTGCAGCTGACGTCTGACTCGAAAGAAGTGCCATCCAGGCGTCCCTGTGTCTGGACACCTATATAATATATATATATATATATATATATATATATATATATATATATATATATATATATATAGCAAGAGAGGGAAAGTAGATAAACGGGTCAGAGCCCGAGTTTTGAAAATATTTAACAAGTGCATAAATGCCTTATTTTTAGAAAAAAGTTTTATCTCACATTTAAATTTGGTATCGCACTCCCATGAGATACCCCTCACCTCTCTTCTAACAGTGCACTCCTAGCACATCCCTCTAAACATCCTAGTCAAGCTACCCTGCTAAACTAGTGTATTACCCAACCACTATCAACCCTAGATAGTCCAAGTACTAAGGGCTAAACTTCACCCCAGTCTCAACGTTATGCCATGTTCGTGCGTGGGGTGTCTCGCAAAGCGAAATCCAAACAAGGAACCCCCCCGATACACTACTAGGAGGCAAGGTCGATCGTCGAGATCCATCAGACCCTCAGTACGTAACGTGTATATATATATATATATATATATATATATATATATATATATATATATATATATAGATCATATAAGAAATATTAATATTAGATCACTAAGGATTAAACTTCTCCCCAGTCTCAACCATATGGCATATTCGTGCATGGGGTGTCTCGCAAAGCAAAATCCAAACAAGGAATCCCCCCCCCCCCCGATACACTAATACGCGACAAGGTCTATCATCGAGATCCATTAGACCCTCGGCACCCAATTTATCCATATATATATATATTCATATTTCAATATACATCCGGATCTATCTCCCGGAATGAGAATTACTTCATTATTCACTTTTCATTTTTCTCAAAACTTTCCATTTCCTTTCTTATATACAGGAAATGTTTTTTAAGCCAATTCATTATCATGAATTTCTTTAAGATACCACATAACTTTTTAAAATCCAGTTTTATTATCATAAAAATGCTTTTTCATTTTAAAACATCCCATTTCCCTTCTTACATTCAGGAAATGTATTTAAAAGCCATTTATATTATCATAAAAATCTCTTTACCATATCATATGCTTCCACTTCCCTTCTTCCATCCAGGAAGTGTTTTCGAAGCCAATCCTTTACCCTATTTCCCTTCTTCCATCTAGGAAATGTATTTAAAGCCAATTTATTATAATAAATTGCTTTAACATATCTAAGTTTGTCCCTCCGGGTTTCCCCACTAGACGCGCCCCTAAATGGATATCATTATCCAGGGCCTATCAAACAAGATAACCTGGGAACCTACCAACGTCGGGAAGTGGCCATATGTCTGCGGGATAGTCAAGACCACACCCAGAATCTCCTAACCAGCAGAGAAACAATAATCGCCCATATGGCCTAAGAATATATCCACCCTGCATTCATTAGTCAGGGGGCTTCATCACACGCGCGCAACTTCCCTTATGATAGCGATTTAGAGAGGTGTGTATCCATAAATTATCATTTATAAAAATCATTTCTTTTCCATTTTGAAAACATTCATTTTTATTTTCAAAGGTCATTATCTCATATCATATATATACTTTATTCACATAGTATATACATACACCGTATATTCCTCCTAGAATATATATAAATGGCCATATTTGCCAATAGCATCTAGCGATGACCAATAATCCCAAAGATTCTCTCAAATAATCATAATCATGCATTCATATAAGCATGATACTAAACCCAAAGTATTTTCTTACTTTAATAAACAATACATACCTTAATCCCATCTACGGATTTATTGGATATCTCCAATTATACCATTTTACATTTAGCGAATATATACCTATATTCCCAAATTTCATCATAATCCTCTCATAGGATTCACTCAACCAATATCAATATATTTATGCTTTCCTATGCGCATAAACTATATAGGCCTAAAAGTCCACTAAAATATCCTGGGGATTATTCTCCCCCGAATACCCTTAAATTAAATAGGTTGCGGATTTCCTTCCCACAAACCCAAGGACTATATTTCACTCAAATAGTGATCTAGAGGTCCCCACTCTATATTTAGGAACCCCTAATATTTATCTCCAAATAATTCTAGCCTTAATTCTCCCAATATCAGGTTTGATTTCTAACTAACGATTTCTATCTCGGACAGCTTTCTGTAGAAAAATCACTATAAATCCAAAAAAAATCAGAAAAATTCGTGGTCGGTGCTCACGCGACCGCATCAAAAAGATCTACGATTTTTATTTTTTTACTAAGAGCCGAATCGATTTTCCTCTAGGCTGAATCGATTCGACAAACCCGCTGCCTACTATTCATCGTCTTCTCCAAGACGATTTCGGCCATTAAAGCTTCTCCCAAGCTTTTGTCTCCTCTCCCGGCAACCTACAACCTCAACTAACAACATATACACATATAACAAAGGTTTTAAACATCCTATAATCCAAAACCAACAACTAATTTTGATTAAATCCTAAGTTTCTCGAATTGAAATATTATTGGGGTTCATTCGTTTTTACTCCCGAAAACCCGTTTTATCCATGAAAACCCAACCCAAAATATTTAGGGTTTGTTAATACCAAACTAAGATATGAGATTTATTCTTAAAATAGATAAAGCAAGTAAACACTTGCCTCGTGGATACAATTCGACTTTCTCGAGCCGAATCCCGCGGAGTTTGGCCAGAACCTCCCTTTTTCTCCTCTTCTCTTCCTCCTCTCTCTCTTCTCTCTCTTTTCTTTATTTCCTTTCTCTTTTCTACCTCTCCCCCACTTTATATAGATGAGAAAAGGGTCATACCCCTTAAAATCCTAAAACGACTCGTTTACTCAATTACAATCTCATTTAACTCCAAAATTCCCCGAAACTTAATTTCGACAATTAGACACTCTTTTCCGACTATCTCGGCCATTCTGAGACTCACGACGCAGTTAAAATTCCCATTCGAGGTACTTGATCGCAAATCACTATTCTAACCCAAATCACTTAATGCGGGTTTTCTAGTCAAAACCTTACCTTTTTATCGCTTTTATCAAAGACGACATATAATTAAAATACTTCGATCTATTTAGTCCCAAAAATAATTACAACATTCAACGAAAATCATCAAATCCTCAAAAATCCCAAAAATCACTATTTCGAGAAATTCTCCAAATCGCCAATTTATATCTATTTATGGAATTTAACTGTCTGATTGGACAACCTAGAACCTTCAAAAAATGAATAATTTTATTATCCCCTGAGTCTACATCCCCGAGTTTAATAAGTGACACGGTAGTGAAATATCGCTCTTATTCCATCGCAGTGTGGGATATCTACTAAAGGATACATAATTATGTCTTATTTTGGTCCTGAATTGATTTCGAGCGATAATTGGGATCAGATGATGCCATAAACTCAACATAAGTCAACATATTAATGTCTTGAACTTATGTCACACTTTCCCACCAATGGAGAACGTCCTCAATCAACCTAAATGTGTCCAAAAACTTCTTTTGCACCTCAGTGTAGTCCAACAGCAACAGATGTCATTCGAGATCTTGTCACCACTACCACGTCACTATAGGATCAAAAAATCATGAGAATATGGGTGGGTTATTCTTCATGAAATCTCCTCGAAACTTTTCCCATCTAGTTGTGGCCAATACTACTTATTAAGGTACTGCGAGAGGTATCTACAATTTACTTTTCGCCAATCATGCTTGAACTTCCTGGATAATCAATTCAGAATGATTTTAGGGCCAAAATTGGTATTTCCTGCGTATCTGGTGCCAAAATGGATGACATAATCGGTTCCTATGGTGCAGGTTATATTGGAGAAGCATGTACAGTACGAGAAGCTGTATGTATCCCCCTCTTTAGTGCCATATTAAATTCAAGATAAAAATCGTATTAGTAACGAGATATAAATAAGAGTACAGAGAAATGTATGTATCAAATAACGTTATGCAAAATACTAAGAGAACCTATAAACCTCAAGGCCTAAGACCATGCTCATATACGAATTGTAACGACTCGTATATTTTCACCTTAAGGTTTATCAATTATTAGAATTAAAATATACAAATTGCAAAAATAATACCATTCTTATCATAAAAGTAACAAATGAAACATGTGTCAAATATAAGGATGAGATACAAATCTCCTCCAATATAAAACTCTCAAGGGTGTATCAAAACCATAATAAGGTTAGAAAGAGATATACAACTCCCAAACATACATGCCAATTCTAAATCTCAATAATACTAGCCATATCTTGGTATCCAATATACATTCCATCAATATCAAAAAGTATAACTCACATAATTGAAAGGTAATTGATGGTCTATCAAGAGATGGACCTACATCGACCTCCGAAGATGGAAATATCGGGAGAGGAGGATGAAGATTATATGTTAGCTGTAGAAGAGGAGATCTAAGTGGGAGGACCATCTATAAAACCTTGAAATTCTCCACGAATAAAATGGGTTAAAACCCTAGCAAGTCAATAAGCTACGTAACTTGAACCAGATATTTATACAAATGCTAAACTCAGAACACATATAATAAATAATGATTACAAAACCTAACAATGAATTCAATTAAATCATTAGTTTTTTAATTGATTACCCTATTAATTAATTACAATGCAATATACACTCTTCCCCCGCCCCCGAACATATCAAGAAACATGCGGTACGTCCATAAATAACCATCAAATAACCCGTAGCCACCTGTTTCACAGTACGAAACAATCTGTCGCTACCCTATTGTGCAATTTCGGTACTCCACAACACCGTGTGATGTAACAAAAAGTCGATATTTAATCATAATCCTCAAGTATGCTAACATAAGAGAGTTCCTTCTGAACACACCCAAAACCACTCATATTAATTCATTCATTAATACGTTCCAACTTTCAAAATAAACATTTGTGTGAGAAAGTCTTTGCATATTACCTATGGACATTTGGGATACGAAGACTATGGGACTTCTCCATTTTAAAGTCCTTTGTTATTGATTTACTTAAGGATATCCTTTTTCGATTTTTTAAAATGCTTGGATATGCACACACTCACATTTTTTAAATTTAGTTTTTCTTTCTTAAATTATTTTTTGAAATAATCCTTGGAGTATGTGTATATGTTTTGAAAAAAGGTTCAAGGTCTAGTTTTGATTTTAAAAAGAAATTTTGAAACATTTTTAGATATGTTTTTGCCTGCTGGTCGTTCGCATGATCGGATTTAGCCGGTGTGCACGATAGCTCACTTTCTTGGATAAATTTTGTGTATGGATTAAAAAACTTCTTGTGTGCACAGCTTGAGACTTTACAAATTGGGGTTCATGCTGTCAAAACTTGTGAGCATGAAAAAAGTCAACAATGCGCACGATTGAGATGTTTTTTCAATATTTGGTATAAATAGACATTGTTCCATCCAATTATTTTAAGACTTCTTCCATATTTTTGAATATACATACTCTAAGGATATTTTCATTTTGAGAGAAACACCTTTTTTCTCTATTTTGAAATTGAGTCTTCAAGTCAATTTTAGTGAGATTCTTATATATACTCGTAGATAAATTGGCGATAGATCTTTTGAGAGGATGAATCTACAATTATCCATTGATTACATTTTAGTACTTCGAGATCTAAAAGGAGGTACTTGAGCTATATTGGGGTTCAAGCATGGCGTGGACAAAGTATGAAGAATATACGTTTAAATTCAATCGACGCAACTTCGATTGGATTTTCGGTTAGAATGGGGGAAAGTCTCGACGTTCATAGGTAATTTCTTCTGAGAGCATGAGAGAAAATTGTCTTATTGCATTGTGTAAAGGTACTTTTCAAATCAATTGAGAAACTAGGTCACACCAAGGGTTTTTACACATAGGTTGGTGTTTTCCTTATATAAATATATATTGTGCTATTGATTTATATTTGGATTGAATCATTGTGATTTCTTGCTTGTTATTTCATCTAGATCTAATTGTTAAAAGAAAAATGACTTACATTTAGGTCTTAATGGGAATATAAGTTTTAAAATTGGGAAAAATTATTTGTAAAACCTATTCACCCCCCCCCCCCCTCTAGGTTTATTCCTAGTCTACACACACTTACAATCTGAATTGGAATCAGAACATGGTTGCTCATTTTAGGATTAACATCCTTAGTTGATCCTTAAAATTGTATTTGTGAGTGTTTTTATTTAGCAATCTTAATGGAGATTTCCGATTTTTATGATTTAGGTGTATGTTTGAAAAATATGCATTCATCTTACATTCAATTGTAGTTAACAACACTTCACATGAATCTAGTGAGTCTAGCTATGAAATTGCACATAATGGAAATGAAATGAGTTCTGGTGAAGATATGAGCGAGATCAATTATGAATATAACAAGTTGTTCCATGAATAACTAAAATTTATGAAATCAAATATTAAAATGAGGAACAAAATCAAAGGTTTTGAAGAGGAAAGTGGTTTATTAAAAGAGAAAGATGAAATGATTTTTCAACTCAAACTTGAAATAAAAAACATCAACGAACAAAACTCTTCCTTAGGAATTAAAAAGTTTTTTCTCCTTCAAACGAATTGTAAGCTTGAGAAATAGTAAAAAATGTTTGAAATCAAATAAAAGGAATATAAAGAAAATGTGATTTCTCTTAAAAGTGTTTTTTATAATGAAATGAAAGTATAGCTTTCTTTAGAGGATATATCTTAAAAAATGACCAGGATGCTATTTGACAAGTCTATGATACAAAATGGAGAGACAAATCTTGTCTTTAACTCATTTAATGTTTCTTTAAATGAATATACTATTTTTGTGCATGAAAAGACTAATGTTGTTAAACAAGGGGATTTCACTCAATTCAAAGACGAAAATGTTTCTTAAAAAGAAAAAGAACTTGAGAAGAATGTCTTGCTAAATAAAAATAAAAAAGTACACAT
Organism: Sambucus nigra; assembly: GCA_949130495.1. NCBI lineage: Eukaryota > Viridiplantae > Streptophyta > Magnoliopsida > Dipsacales > Adoxaceae > Sambucus > Sambucus nigra. The sequence goes on along the minus strand of OX422220.1, from coordinate 430,579,964 downwards.
TGTGAAAGTTGAAAAAGATTCTCAAGTCAACCGGCCTAAATTTGTTCAAAAACCACAAATCCTTGAGAATCAAAGAAACGTTTTCAAAATTTTGAATAGGTATAGATAGTCGGAAAAGAGTACCCAATGGTAGTAATTGAGTTTTGGGGCATTTTTAGGCATAACTCGGCATACGCGTGGGTATTTGGGCCATTTTAATTTAGCCCACAAGATTAATTTTGGGATTCACCTAATAAAACCTAAGTTAGAAAGTTTGTGGCAGTCACAGCTCAAATAAGAAAACTCTAGTTGCAGAGGAGAAATGGGGGATCAATTGGGAGAGATTTTGGGAGCCAAACCAAGAAGAAATTGATGTGTCCTTCATCAAAAATTTCATATAGAACAATGGAAATCAGACTCTACAAATTTATCAAGCAAGTATTTAAACTTTCTTTCATTTAAATTGCAGTATTGTGAGTCATATAAGGGTGGGTGTGGGTGTAAATCCATTTTTAGGAAGGGTATTACATAAAAATGAGGTTTTGAGAAATTGTGACATGATATGTGAATTCGAAGGGTAAATCAATGATATGTAACATGTCAACTATTTGATATTTATCTATGTGAAAACCCAGTCAAAATATTAGTTTGATTGTATTATGAGGTTAAGTATTAAGAGAAAACTAAATTTGGGATATATATGAATCGTGGTAAGAAACATTCACTACACCAAATATTGAAAATAGTTATGGAGAAGGGGTCACGACTTCCAGTCGTGACCAGTTGGTCACGGACTAAAACCGTGACCATAGTCAAAATGGGCATGATCAAATCTATGACTCAATGTCGTCATGGGTTGTCTTGTCTATGGTCACGACTCTAGACCCTGACTCCTTTGGGTCATCGCTTTAGACCCTGGCCCAGTTGTAACCATAATGGCGCTAAGTTTCCCTCCAATTTTGGTCAGGGAAGGAGTCACAGTCGTTAACCATGACCACAAACCTCATTACACAGGGATATGGTCACGTACTTAAGCCGTGACCATATCCCTGTGTAATGAGGTTTGTGGTCACGGCTTTGGGTCATGCCCATGTCCTTATTTCCACGCTGATGTGTAATAAATAAAGGGGTCACGTCATATGGTCACGTCCCTAAGCCGTGACCATGGTCTTTATACTTAAAAAATGCAAAACAGTTTTTCATTTCCCTTAAAAACTTTTAAACCCTTATTTTTCCCTCCCTTTCTCCAGCGATTTCAGCTATCTCCTTCTCTCAATCTCAGGCTCTCTCTCACTCTCAATCTCAAAGGTAAATACATGTGTGTGCATATTTCTCTGTGTGTGTATACTGTAAATACGTGTGTGGGTGTGGATGTGTGTGTGTGTGTGTGTGTGTGTGTGTGTGTGTGTGTGTGTGTGTGTGTGTGTATATGTGTGTGTGTGTGTGTATATGTCTGTGTATTATGTATATGTATGTTGCTGTGCATACATTATCATTGTGTGTATTGTGTATATGTATGTAGATGTGCATACTGTAAATGTGTATGTGTATTATAGAAAAACATATGACTAATGTTTCTTTAAGTTTCAAACTAGGGAAAATTTTAATTTAATGGATATTGTTGGTTTAAGTTTCAAACTAAGGAAAATTTTAATTTAATGGATATTGTTCGTTTAAGTTTGGGGCAAAAATATAAAATTATACAGGTCCATTAATATTGATGCTAAATTCGAGATTAATTTTAGGATTAATTTTTGGGTTAATTTTAGGGCTGAAATATAAAAAACATACATCTCCATTAAAATTAAGTCCCAAAAATTCATAATCTATTAATTGTAGGGATAACATTTGTAAGGGTTAATTTTAGGATTGATTATAGGGATTGTTTGCTTAAATGACAAAATAGGTATTTAAAACCTAATAACTTAACGTTTGATGATTCATTAGAGCCATAATTTATAGGAATCATATTCACGCCCTCTTACATAATAACTCGTTAATGATTCATTAAAGGCATTATTTATAGGAACTATAATCACACCCTTATTTATTTTTCTCCAAAAAAATGTTTAACGGTGCTAATAAATGGCAACAAGAGTGGGAAAGGTTGCAATTGGACGGCACGCGTACATCTTTCATTAATGATCCTCATAAAGCGGGTACTCCGGTTTATTAGTATGGGAATAGGCAGATCGAACAATTTAATTACCTTATAAACTGTGGAGTTCATCTCCAGCAAGAGTACTTGTTCATTGTATTCTACTTTCCCTACCACAATATTGGGATTAAGTTTATAATATATATATATATATATATATATATATATATATATATCGCGTACATAATCCCGATAGACCACTTACCTTACTTACGCTATTAGAGAAGGCAGAAAAACAAATTCACCCATTATGGATAGAATTACGTACAAAGAGAATTGACGAAGACTGTGATGTCTGTAATAACCCGAGGTCTTGGAGACGAGGATTTATTTTTTGGGAGAATTAAATAATATTTTATTGGAGAAATAATTAAATTGGCAATTGAGGTCAAAATTTGGAGTCGTAATAAAGTTTTTCGAATGTCGATTCTGAGGCTACCATAGTGTCCGAAAGGGTCGAGATAGTCGAAATGACTGTACTTGGGGTCTATTTAGGTTCCGAAATAAATTAGGACCGTTTGACTCGAATTAAAGTTACCGAGTCATTTAAAGTGTGTATTATCATTTAAAGTGTGTATCTTGGGATTTAGGGCGTATTAAGCCTACGGGAGATTTATTTCTCCAAACAGAGAAAGAGAAATAGAAAGAAAGAAAGAAAGAAGAAGAAAAGGAAGGAGGAAAGAGAGAGAAAGTGGAGATTTCTGATTTCTAAGCGATCTCAAGGCGGATTCAGACCCTACGAACCCGAGGCAAGTGATTAAACTTGCTAAATAATTGTTGTGTACATTTATTTCATGATTTGTGGATTGATTTTTGGGTTTTAGGTTTAGTTTAACAAAACCTAACTTTTGGGTATAATCTTAGATTTGATATGTAGATCTTTGATTTGAGGATAGAAATTAGTTTTTATGTATTCTAGGATGAATATTGATGATAAATAAGTGATTGGGTTGAAGATAAATGTAGAGAAAAGGATTAAAAATGAATTTTGGGTATTTTAGGCTTACAAAAAGTAGCCATTTTCGAAGTCTCTGAAAGGCCGAATCGATTCGGTCCCTAGCCGAATCGATTCGGATATGTGCAGGTGCCCAGGTCTGAGTGACCAACTCAATTCGGACCCCAGCCGAATCGATTCTGCCTGAGATAGATTCCAAGGTCTGATGACCCGAATCGATTCACCTTCCTGGCCAAATCGATTCGGATTTGGCCCGAATCGATTCGGAAGCAGGGCTTTTTGAGGGATGTTTTTCTAAGGAGAATTTCATTCTGTTTTGTTCGAGGTTATCGATTGGGAACCTCTGTAGGAGATAATTGGAGTATGTTTTGGAGACTTTTAGTTAGTTTCCCTTATAAGAAATTATTGGAGTCTTATTGACTAAATTTGAGGAATATCGAATAGATATTTTGGTATATACTAAGTGGGGAAGCCCACCTTGATTTGGAGATTCTACTTGGAGATAATAATTATATTCATATGGTATAATGAGAATAACTTAGAGATATCGGATCTTAGGATCCGATCCCAATTGGGATTACGTTAAAGGTTCATAAAATGAATTGAACCCTATTACGGATGGAGAATTATAAATGTAAATTGAGGTGCATTAGGATAAAGAATATCCTTAACCTAGAAAGAATCGAGAGACAATTCATAAATAGAAGCGACACGTGAGATTCAAGTGAGAAATAGTATAATGTATACTAAGTGGGGATAATGTGTGAGGATTGACGGTTAGTGTATCAAAAGAGAGTGATATACTAAATAATGATATTAATTCAACTACGCCTAAGTGCGTAATATTGAAAATGTAAATGATGTGGCAGGTATACCTTATATGATGGTATATATTTATATGATGTGATGACGTATGTATACCTTATATGACGGTATATATATAAATATAGTTAAGCATACCCCCTCATTGCTATCATTGGGAAGTTACGTGCGTAGAGGGTGAGCATCCTGGCCCAAAGAGCAGGGTGTAGATATTTCCCAGGTCATAGTCGTCCATGGTGGTCAGTAAATGACATATTTATATTTATTATTTTTGGGGGTGAGAGATTGTGGGTATGTGTCGCTCTCACTTGCCGGTTAGGAGCTATGACCGCTTCTCGGGACGTCTTGTGCGTGAGTTGATCATGAGGTGGGTGTCGTTGAACCCCATCAAGTGGCCCCAGTTTTTTACGTATATGGGCTGCTGGAAGACGGTAGCATGTGAGCCTGCGTCCTTCGAGTTATTGCTCGGTTGGATGGTTATTAATTGTGCTTGTATTTGGGTATCTAGGGCATAATGGACTTCAACGTCTAACATTGCCAGGATTAGTGTATCAGGGGGGTTCCCTGTATGGATTTCGCTTTGGCGAGACGTCCCATGCACGAACCGCAGTGTAATGTTGGAAATTGGGGATGAGTTAGTCTAACATTTATCCTATTGGTCACGAGCGCCGGATAAAACCTACTCAGCTTTCTGGTCAGTAGATTGAGGAAAAGGCAGCAGCTGCGACTACGGGGAATAGGTACATAGGAAAACACCCCGAGTTTGTAAACCTAAAGCGTAAAGCAAGAGGAGATCCTAACGACCCTACTAAAGAAAAACCATGGTCCAGCGAAGCCTTTCGACATTCTTTGGACCAACGAAGCCACGTAGCCTCTCACGAGTGAACCCCTGTCTTTTTACAACTATACCAAGTGTTACCATTATTGATTTTAGATGGTGGAGTTTGATTTTGTTGAGTAAAGTGAGCGATAATGTTTGTAAGGGATTAATTTCAGGGTGCACGAAACTCAACGTTACAAGGTGGCCTCAAAGGAAGATTAATAGCTTGACAACCCTCAATGAAGGTCATTAAGCTTTTAATAATGCTGTGAGGCCACCTCTTTTTTTCCGTAAAGGTGGGTCTGGGCTTCTACTACAAATTGTTCAAAATGTTGGGTCTATTATCGAGCCAGCTCAGCAAAAACTGCTTCCCCATCCTTTGTCTCTTGAGCATAAGTTAAGTTCCGTATGAGGCCACCTTTGAGTTCCCTGGATTGTCCTATATTGGTGGTTCTAGATGAAGGCCACACTCCCTGTAATGAGAGGAGTCATATTTGGAATACTCTATCAAACTTCAAATGGAAAAATGCATCATATTATTCGGGACTCCTTTCCAGAACAATTTCAATGAGCATTACAACACGCGTGAGGGAGAAAACCCAAATCACCTCCCAAATGGCCCCGTGAGAGGTGCAAACACTTCACATGGGATGAATGTAACTCAGAGGAACCGATTGCGTAGTCACGGGACCCCTGGTTTGAGAAAATGACAATAATTTAAGAAATTACACACTTAGGCTTGAAAATGTGCCGTTAGAGGGTGAAACCCCTTAGCGCCCCCCAAGCGAACAATTTAGGGGAGCGATCACCGCCATGGGACCAATGTAACTCGCAGAAATCGATCGCATGGTCACAGGACCCCCGGTTTGTGAATATGATGATAATTTGAGAAAATCCATACTTAGACATAAAAACGTGTCGTTAGAGGGGAATCTCCTTAGTGCCCACCAAACGGCCCTTTTAGGGGAGCAAACATTGCGCACGGGTCTAATGTAACTAGTAGGAGTCGATCGCGTGGTCACGGGACCCCCGGTTTAAGGGCACAACCCAAAATAGATAATATCCACACTTAGGCTTGAAATGTGTTGTCGGGGGGTGAAACCCCGTAACTCCCCCCAAACGGCCCCGTGGGCAACGCCAACACATTGCTCGGGACCAATGTAACTCATAGGAACCAACCACATGGTCATGGTACCCCCGATTTGAGAGCACGACACAAATTTCTTAATATCCACACTTAGACTTGAAAACTTGTCGTTGGGGGCGAAACCCCTTAGCGTCCCCCAAACGACCCCATGAGTAACACCAACACCTTGCAAAGGCCAATGTAACTCGTAGGAACCGACTGCATGGTCACATGACCCTTGGTTTGAGAGCATGTACCAAAATAGAGAATATCCACACTTAGGCATGAAAACGTGTCTTTGAGGTGCCTAACACCTTAGTCCCCCCCCCCCACATGGCCCCGTGAGCGGAGCCAACACCTCACATAGGTCCAATGTAACTCGCAGGAACCGACTGCATGGTGACGAGACCCTCGGTTTGATAGCACAACCCAAAATAGATAATATTCACACTAAGGTTTGAAAATGTGTCATGGGGGGGGGGGGGAGAACCCCTTAGTGCCCCCCCAAACGGCCCCGTGAGTGGCACCAACACCTCGTACTGGAGCAATGTAACTCATAGAAACCGACCGCATGGTCACGGGTCCCTCGGTTTGAGAGCATGACTCAAAACAGAGAATATCCACACTTAGGCTAAAAAACGTGTCATTAGGGTGTGAAACCCCTTAGTTGCCCCCCTCCCCCCAACAAACACACATTGACCCGTGAACGGTTCCAACACCTCGCACGGATCCAAGGTAACTCGTACGAATCGACCGCATGGTCACGGGACCATTGGTTTGAGAGAACGACCCAAAACATATAATATCCGCACTTAGGGTTGAAAATGTGCCGTCGGGGGGGGACCCCGCAATGCCCCCCAAATGTCCCCGTGGGCGGTGCCAACAACTCCCTCTGGACCAACGTAGCCCGCACGAACCGACCGCTTGGTCACAGGATGCCCAGTTTGAGAGCACGACCCAAATTTCAAAATGCCTACATCGGTCCCATGATTGCGTGGTCACGGGACCCCCGCGAGGTCACCCTAGGAGCACTTGCAGCAACTGACTGATTAGCCTCCCGATTCGAGAATTTTTTTTTTATTATTATTATTAAATCTCGTCACGGCCCAAAGTCGTGATCGTGTTATGCATAATCTAAGTTTGGTCACGGCCCAAAGTCGTGACTAAGTTGATATCTACAGAAAATATAGTCATGACCCATAGTCGTTAGTAAGTTGATTTCTACAGAAAACATAGTCATGGTCCACAACCGTGACGAATATTAATCATAAGAATAATAGTCACGGCTTAAAGTCGTGACCAAGTTTGATTGTACAGAGAATATAGTCACAGCTATGAGCCATGACCAAATGCTTTCTTAATTGGGTTATGGACACGGGTTTGGGTTGTGACTAGGCTTGTGAAGAGGGTCATGGCTATGGGCCCTGACCACATCTGTGACTGTGGGAAGTCCATGACCAGGCTGTGGGTCAGGGATTTGGGCCGTGACCACAGAAATTGGTAACGCTTAATTTGGTCACGGACCAAATCCATGACCCACACTGCCTGGTCAGGGATAAATTCCATGACCAATTGACAATTTGGTGGAGTGAGTGATGGATATTAACCAAGTGCATAAATGGGATGTGTTAGAATAAAGAACTTTCTCTGTACTACAGAATAAGAAATTTGGGTGGAATTAAGAGAGATTGAACGATCATCCATGGATGAAACCCATAGCAGGAAAACGGAGGGCAAAACTTGTAAGGTCGCTTGAGGAACCAAACATGTCGCGCGAACGATAAGGGCAGTCGTTCGAGTGACAGAGAGGGTTTCTGGTTATTAACGATTATGTCCTTATTATTTTTCGAAATATTTTTCTTAAGGATTTAATTGTGAAAACGCTTAAAGGAAAAATTTATTTAAGACCTTGGGAGGTGAATTTTAAGATATATTTGATTTCATAAAGCGTCAAAAAATAGTTATATATTATCCTAAGAAAATGGTGAATGAAAGTCCCCTATGACAAACATTGAACGAGTACAATGAAGACCTTGGGAGGGGATTTGATAATGTTTGAGTGACCTTAGGAAAAATGTATTTAAGACCTTGGGAGGTGAATTTTAATATATTTGATATATTTTTCTTCCATTATTTACAGCGACCTATCAAAAAATCAAACAGGGTGTATAGATTCATTCATCTTCAACTGATTATCCTACCATAGATTGAAATAAGAAAAAATAATAGGAAACCACTCAATCAAACCTACAAAGAACAATCTCTATGCCTGTATCAGTTGTGGTACTTACTGAAATATATTAGTTTCATATATTCATATGCTAAATAGAAACGAAGGGGTAGATGACTCGTATACCTCATCAATCCATACAACATGTTATCTATAAGGTCAATCTCATTCATGAAGTGAACGTACAGAAAAATAATCATATAAAGCTAAATATGAAATCAACATACACGATCTGAACATGGATGTTAAACACAGAGATATACAAAATATAAACAAATAAAGAGATACATGGGAACTTTTTAGGAAGTTTATGTGTGATCTGAGCACAAATTAAATGCAAATATGTTCCAGGCAAAATTTGAAACAAAAAGTTAAACCTTAATTCAAAAAGCAAACTTATGTAAGTCATTTGAGTGACTTTCCCCCAAACAATTAATTTATAACAGCAAAGCATACTTGAACAGTTCAATCTTCATTGTACTCGTTCAATGTTGGTCATAGGGGACTTTCATTCAACATTTTATAGGATAATATATAACTATGCAGCTATGACAATAGAAAACTACTTCAAGAGAATCAAATATGCCTGAAGTAGTCTTGATTTCCTATAATTCCACAATTTATAACAGGCCAGGATCATAATAATACAAAAATAAAATTAAAATAAGGTCCTACTTATCATATGTTCCTCAAATAAAATAAAAATAAGGTCCTACTTGCAAGAAAGTAGAAAACTCACTTTGTTCCTCAAATGTGTAGCTGAGCAGATAAAAAAATGTATGCTGCTATGAACTCATGCTGGAGGCCTGCCTATCCAGACCTTCGGTCAGACTTGCGGTCCTTAGATATTTGCTCACTTTGTTCGCGACGACTTATCAACCGATTCAAATAACTTTGGAATCTTCTGCATTTGTAAACAAATAATGTATGGTTGTCAAAAATAAAATAAAAATGAATGTTTAAATAGCTGATCTAAAACATTAAAATAAGCACTACAATTTTATCAGTTCTAGGTTTAAATGCACTTCAATGTTTAAAAATGAATGTTTGAATGTTTAAATAGCTGCTGCAGCAGCAGCTGCACCCTCCAAGAGTTAACTGGTGGAAGTATTTTATCAGTTCACCTCTCCCCAACAATTTCCTCCCTCGGTATAATCACACTTGCTGATATCTAGAAAAAACTAAGATTACCCAGTGTCTTCACCTTTGATGTCTTTAAGCAACAATACTTCTGTCATTATTAAATTCTACTGTAACAAAAAGAAAAAAGTAAAAATAAAAAACTCAACAAAAACCCATATTTCGGAAGTCCAAGGAAATAAATGAAAAACATCTAGTAACTGTTGTCACAAACCTAACATGAAAAATAAAGTGTTGTTCTATTGTTACAGCGGCAAGTGCTGTGTTGTCATTATTGTAGCAATAGTGAGATATGTGTTATTTTTGTTACAGCAGCGGCTGCTGCATGATCATTTTTATGCTCCCAAGACTTCAACAGATGCCTGAATAATGGATAAAATGTCATATTCCATTAAAGTGTTATATAATACACACTCATAAACTGCTAAAGTACTAAAAACTCAAGGAGACTTCAACTAAACATAATAGTTCAGTCATTTTCAGCCTTGGATGCAAATGAAAAATATTAAGGAATAAAGAACAACTAAACATGAAGTAGCACATATATTCTAATCCAAATCTGGGAATAAAGAACTAAACATTTTGGGCCAGGAGCTATGTTGTTCGAACTGCAACGGAGTACAACAGTTTTGGGCAAAGAGCTATGATATTTGAAGCCGAAAACGAATCAAACGAAAGTAGCTAAAAGTGGATGATAGCTTATATGTTTTACTGAAATGCATCAGCAGTGTTATTTTTTTGCTAAAATTAGCTGATAATCACAGAGACTTGATAATGATAATTCATAAACGTTATGTTTGAGACTTCAAAGATATGAAATCAAAAAACGTATTCAATGTAATTAGTACATTATTTAATATAAAGAAACTTAAAAACTCAAACTTTCATTTTGGCCATTTTTTTTTGTATAGAGAAGCCGGGACACAAATGTTAATAAATATGAGAGAGAGAGAGAGAGAGCATAAAACGGTTACTCATTGATGTTGCAAATTTGAAGATATGGATTATCAAACATTACGTATCTAGACGAATACGGCTTATATTTTGCGATAGCAAGATCCAATCATGGCTTGTAGTTCCCATTATAGTGGAAGACAACTGAATTATCTATTCCTGTTTGGTTAAGGCCTGGATCGTAGCTAAGCCCAAGAAAATTCCAGCTCTAATCAAGTGGATATGTAAGGTTATAGAAAGTTATGAGTCCCGGAGGTAATGTACTAAGTTTCCAGAGAGTTCTATCCTCGTTCATATCTTGCCAACCATGATATATTCCACTAATGTCGTGTTTTGTTAACTCCTTGAGATAAAAAATATTCATGTCAAATGCCCAGCCATAAGTATTTGGATCAAAATTCTCTGATATTTTTGGATTAGAGAAGTTGAGATACTTATCAAACCTATGGAAGCTCTCCTTGCAGGTCTCCACTGCCCCATTCACCATCCCTTACAGATTGACAGACCATAGAGGTGTTAGGTCCTTCTGAACCACAATATCATCATCCAAAAATAGGATTTTATCCATCTTTGGGTAAACTTCCGAGAGGTAGAATCTAAGATGATTCAGCATAGACAAATATTTTGGGTTCCTATATTTCAAATTGTCAGACCCAAAAGTGAGGGAAGATGATTGATGTGCCTTGAAATAGTATTCTTTCATTCGAGCAGATTAAAGCTGACGTAGAATAGGGCAATAAGAGGAATTAAGCCATATAAAATCATCAACATTCTCCACTTGGATTTCGTCACCTGCAAGAGGGTTGGCAAGAAACCACATTTTCATCGCTGTAAAATTCAATTTATCAGTCATAATATGGAAAACATGCTTTTTAGGTTCATTCGCATGTAGTACTGTTGAATTCACCACAACAGATGTTGCGAGAACATTATCAGAAAATATAGCATAATGGAAGAGAGAAGGATCTTCAAGGTTTTTGATGTTTGGAAACCTCTTGTTTTCATAACCCTATAATAAATAGTCTGTTGTGAGCACTACAGGAAGGTAATGCAATGGCTTCGGGACTGTTTTTGTAGCTAATTGTATCAAGAAGGTACTCTTTTTCCTTAGTGAATTTATATGCTCTCCTGTCTACTGAAGCATGGCCTTCAACTTTTTGCTACTTTCATACAATCATATAATCGGTTCTTAGCTAAAGACAGAATGTGACCCATTTCTTTTGCTCGATGAAGTCCACTTTGTTGAAGCTCAGCATCAGAATTTGCTTCCCCAATGGCATGTTGACTTCTCCTGAAATTTTTAATTAAGGAATCATATAGAGCACTTTCATTCTTATATTTTGCGATGCTTGCATAAGCTTTAGCCATTATAATCTGATCATGCATAAGTTTTAAACTGGAATCAGAATTCGTATTTTCATATTATTTTCTCCATATATTGAATTTACCCTTGATGGACATGTCCAACTCTTTATCTCGCTCAATGGCAGCTACTTCTATCTGGTTATTAATTTCTTTGTCCTGTCGGATTAGCTCTACAGTTTGGCATTTCCTCTTTTCTTGCCGTAACATCTTGCGTTTGAGCTTTTCTGGGTGCATTGTAGACATCTTTTGACATGGCACTTCAATTCCAGCGGACGTAAGTTTAATCCCAATATTTTAAATAGAAAAACTCAAATTAATAACAATATGTTGTACAAAAATCACATCTAATGAACATAACAGTACGGTTGGATACCTTTTTTCCGACCTATATTAAAACTGAGATATCCCAGTCTTAAGATAATAATGAAATTCGAATATCTAATCTAGCAAGATGAAATCAATGCTCCAGCTTAAAGGCTGCAATTATCATGCTCTGCCCTCGACGTCAACTGAAACCGCAAAAGTCATACTCCCTTTACTTTAATTTTTTTTTTAAATGTCCATGAAATTTCAACACCAATTAGTTCGAACCCAACATAAGATAGAACAGCAATATTCCAGTGTATTCAAGGCTTACCAGAAGGTGGTCGTAGGTAGATAATTTTAACTACATCTGGTGGGGCTTTCAGGGACTGGCCTGTTGAGAAATTGAAAGAAGTTAAAGTAGCTGATGCTTTGAAACATCCCAACTGGAATATGGAGAAAAAGATTACCCTGTGGACTCTGCCACACTTTTCAATAAGAGTATATAAATTTGACATGTGGTTCTTAATGACATACAATTCTTACTTGATTCCGTGCTTTGGTCAGGGGAGGAAAAACTTTGAGTCAATTTAGAAATTACAATACTTGAGACTTATTATTGTGGAGAATTTACGTTTGTATCCTCAACCTCCATTTCTTATTAGATGTTCCCTTGGATCGGGTGTACTGACATCTTTATTTCTGTTTATAATCTCCATAGATCTCCATTTTTAATCATATACATGTGTATAGTATTTTAGTCACTGCACTATAGAATTGACAGAAGAACAAACACGCCATGTCAAATTCTTATAAACATAGCCAAGATAGAAAAAATATTGCGAGTGCTGAAATAACTGTAAAAATTATATCAGATACGGAATAATGGAATTAGAATTTGCAATGGTGATACTAATATCTTATGGTGCCAACTTCTAATACATTAGTACATAATCCACATAATTTCTAAAAAGAATGAGCTGTAGATGTGACCGGATGATATAATCAGGTTTGTTTAAGGAGTGAAAACCATACCATTGCTCTCCATTCGATTAGTACCAAAAATGGTTAAATTAAAACCATACCATTATTCCCATTCGATCAGTACCAAAAAGGGACCACCTATCGTCGAAAACATCTACATATCCGAAAGCATCTGTGCCTGGAGGGCATTCCAGGGCTACTTCAAGGACTCGATGAGTAATGTGCCATTGGCCAACTATTATTCCAAAAGTACTAAACCACATAAAAAGAAACATAATATACAGAATAATAAATTATTACATGTTGTCAGTAATTATTAAGCCTCCTCCAAAGTTCAAAGGAAGTTCAATGCTACAGAGGAATCACCTGCAAAATAGGGAGAAGAAAAGCCCATTCATTGGTGACCTATAATATAAAAAAAAACATTGGAAAGTGATGTTTAGGTTTAGAGGGATTATTTAGAAAGCCAACATACAACATCTCGAACCAAAACATTATTGTAATAATCTACTCTAAAGTCATACCATTTTCGTTGAAGGTTAAAAAAGAAATCAAACAATAAAATTTGAAGGTTCATACCATGGACAACAACTTGAAGGTTAAAAAAGAAAGCATACCATTTGCATTGATGGTAAAACTGAATCCACGGGTGAGACCTAGAAATCAAAAAATAAAGATAATAATTTTAGTTTGAGATATCTAAAATCAGGGGTTCAAAAATACCTAATTTGAAGAAGACCATTAACAAAAATTAGTTAAGGTCATTGAAGGGAAAAAAATCTTTTGGCAAAAATACAAAAGAAAGAATTCACACTACCGCAATTTCCTTTAACAAAAAATGAAAATTTTGAATGTTCATAAATTATTTAGACACATAAAACAATAGAAAAAATATAGAGTGAAAAAGGAAGATAGCATACCATTTGCATTGATGGTAAAGATGAACCCATGGGTGAGACCTATAAATCAAACAATAAACACAATAATTTCAGTTTGAGATGTCTAAGAATTAGGGGCTAAAAAATACCTAATTTCAAGAAGACCGTTAAACAAAAAAAAACTCTTAGATTAAGGAAATAGATAACACAAATTAGAATTGAACCAATAATCATACCAACAAAAATTGAACAAAAAATATACTATATTAGAACAAAACTTATACTAAAATTTGAAACAAATTAAACAAAGTCTTCAGATCTGTAGATCCAAGGTCAAAATATCAAAATATTACAAATATAAATATGAGAGTGTGGGAGAGATTACTTGAGGTGGCAGCGACAGCTTTGGAGTGCAAGGGTGGTAGTGTTGGATTTCAAGGCGGTGGTGTGGTAGGATAAGGGTTTGGAACGGGTTTGTACTACGGGGGAAGTGAAATAGGAGAGGGAAGAATTAAGGGTTTGGGGATGGTGTTCAGAAGCTGAAGCAAGGGAGTGTTGGGGCGTGGGTTTTGTGTTGAGGAGAGAGACTGAGTTGTGTGTAAGGGTGTCTATGGACTCTTTTGCCCTTATTTTTGAATTTTAACATAAGATGAGGGTGAAAAAAAGAGGGGCAAATCATATATTTGAGGGGCAAAATAGGTAGTGCAGAAAAATTCATAAAGATGACATCATCTTTTGATCTTATAACATACATAAGTTTTCTACTTTATTATATATATGAATGATTTACAAATATCAGTGTGAATGATATTTTTTTAAAAGCATACCCCTCTAGTTTTATCATCGGAGGTTGCGCGATGTGGGTAAATCCCCTGGCTTGAGGATTAAGGAGAGTATAGTCTCCAGGTCATTTTGTCTAGAATTTTTATTGTGTGATTTATTTTCAGAGGTGAACCGCTTTGGGTATGATTCGATTTCTCTTTTGGTGAGGGAAATATGACTTCCTCCACTACATTTGCATTATTTGGCCCAAGTTTGGAATGAGATAATCCAACTTGAGGTGGTCGGGTTAGAGTGAGCATGCCTGGGACATGATAGCATTTTGGAGAAAGCATCCGGTGAGTTATTACTCGGGAATGGATGGTTATTATATGTGACATGTGTGTGAATATTGTAGTATACTAGTACGTATATAATATGAGTAGAAAATTATATACGTGGTTAATACATAAGTGTAAATTTATTTCTTATATAACTAGTGAGGAAGTTATATGATTTAAAAAGAGGATTGCTTATATAACTAGTGTGAATGTTATATGATTTAAAATAGTTGAAACAATTAATAAGTAAATGATTAGATAGCTCAATAATCAAAATAAGAATACTCGAGTTAGAGTAGTGTGGTGGAAAGAGGTATGATACGGCTAGTTAGGTGGGGTAGCTTAACTAGGACGGTTAGCAGATAAGCGTTAGGTGTGCACATTAGAAGATGGGTGAGTTATACCTCAAGTGACTGCAACACTAGCATAAATATGAAATGTATGCATGCATATTTAATTATTACAATTTAAATGCTTGCTAAAAGATTTCAAAATGTTTTACTTGGGCTCTGACTTGTGTCAAAATCTTTTTCCAAAAAATTTTAGGGGTCTCGCCATAGGGACGCCCAGTTTGAGGATTCTATCCATGGATGCAAAACTGCAGCTCATGTGAAAGTTGCAGGACATTGCTATTGACGCTTCATTCATTTATTCCTAATGTAGGATCTGTATTTCAGTACTGGTATTCAGTTATTTATTTGACCTTGTGTATCCATGTTATGGTTTTAATTGGTGTATTCTATTATTGAATAGATAGTTTATTCGGTCACCTTTATTAATATTATTCATCTATGTTGGATTTAGTTATCAGTTTGTGTTGATGGTTTAGTATTTAATTTCGCATGTTGTTAATTAATAAAAGATAAAATTTGGTACCAGTCTAATTAAATTACTAGGTGGTTAGTAACTTTAAAAATTTTACGATGGTGATGTTAAGAATGAGCCATATGAGACCAACATTTCATTTTGATCACGGGCTAGCCACCCAGTATTTTAGGAAGCGGGATGTCATTGATGGTATCAGAGCATTAGGTTCTAGAGTCCTTAAGATATGTGTGGCTTATTACATTACATCGTAGCATTCTTTGATATAGAGACTTATTTTAGGATTGTTGTATTCGTCTACATATGCAACTTACGTTCTTCTGTTATTAAGTGTAGTTGATGTGATTCATATTCCAGTTCGGTTAGGATTTGTACACCGAACACTTTGGGCGACCAGCAGAGATTGAAAGAAGGACGATAGGGGGAGAGGCTCAACAGAAGCCATGGTATATTCTGAGAATGGTGATCGCGATTGGAGTCACCATGGATATTTATATCAGCGCTTCCATGAGAAGGGAGCCAAGAGAGTTGGAGAATCTAACTGAAGGGAAAAATTGGGTTTAATAGTGCTAGTGAGGAACCATAGGAGGCTATACCTAGTGGAGGACCCATTATAATAATTGAGATCAATAGAATTCCTACCAGGTGATGGTGGATTCAGTCAGGGCCATCAAGGTCAATAATGAGTCCCAAAGGGCCAGCAGTGCCAAAAGGACAATGAGGCAAGCAATAAGGGTAAGGACTAGCAAGTCCACGAGAAGGGCAACCCTGACATGGCTAGTGGGGCCAAAGAAAGGGGAATGACATGGAGAGGTATCATATATGTAAAGAGTAGGGACACATATGTTGGTATTATTCGCAGTGAATTGGGGAATAGGAACGGGATGCCCATTAGGGCTAATAGTTATAAAAACAATTTGGTTTGGTTGGGATGAGGATGTTATGTCCAGGAACCATTTGAATTACGAGTGCCATTAACGATTGAAAGTATGGATTTTTATCCCGGGGTAATTGGGGTCTATTTTGTGTGACATGATCGAGTCACAGTAGTTTGTTAAATGACAGATTCGCATGTGAAACGGTTTTAGTAGAGGTATCGTTAATATTTTATAGCTGTATATATTCACCGTTGGGTTAGCGGGACTCTTTAGTTCCATCTGCGGGGAGCAGGGGTGGACACTGAGAGGATATATTTTATGAGGATAACTTGTTTTAAGAGGTGATTTCGAGGTATGGTTTTATCCTGGATATGAACCGTTAAACAATGGTGGGCGGTTACAGTAAGACTATCGTGTTCACTGTTTCGGGACATGCTGGATATGTTGGCTATGTCTCATTTTAAAGAGAGTCGAGCTCGTGATGATATTTTTATGAAGTAGACTTCAGATAGTACTGTTCTCTACTTATGTTGGATCCTGGTGCATAGGGACTTTTACTGATGTGATTCAGGATATATCAAGTTTGCCATTAAGTAGAGAGTTTTCAGCGCATTATTGTTTATGTGCTGAGAACTTAGTGATAGTGATAGCGTCGTATCGTGGGATTTCGGGAAATATATGGGTATATATGATTTTATTTATGGGTCGGGGGACAAAATTCTTGATATCTGAGTTATGTGCTTTGGACCCACAGATTTTTATGATCGACAATGTTAGGGGGCAGTGCATTGGGAAAAATTCTTTTGAGCTTCATCGAGGGATGTTGCACGCATTGTCCTGAATAAACGTTGGGAGTATCGATACTTTGTTGGATGGTAGTGCATATGTTTAAAATGTTAAATTATTGAATGTGTAGAATGAAACACTTTATGTTAAGAACTCGTACGATATATGGCTAGTGGAGCCGGGGAGTGCTGCGAAGGAAGCACTGAGAAAAATTATGTACCACAAGTTAATGGGTGGGGCAGTATCGAGAAGAACCAAATTACAAATTTTGGGGTAATATAAAATACCAATATGATATAGCCACACTGAGGGTGCGGTCTGAGTTTGAGATAAGTGTGTTACATACTATACGTAGTGATATTTATGCCGAGATGTTTGGGACATAGTATATAATATGGTGAGACTTTTTGTTCTCTATTCCGAGATATGATTTACTTGTGTTAGTTATAACCTGAAAGAGGGTTTAATCTATATATTCGTCTCTAAATGTTATTGTGTGTTGCATGATAGACTTATAAGAATTGTATTATTAAAATTGATCCCAGTGAGTAGGGATTTACTTATAGGATTCAAGGTGGATTGGTTTATTATCAAGCGAGGGAGATATCTCATGGATTGTTCACGCTAAAAACTAGTAATAGTAAGGTGAGTTTCATTATATGATGCCTTTTGTAACATGAGAGTGGACGAGTATACTCTTATGTTAAGAGATGGTAATTTTGGAGTACGTGCTATGGAGTAAGGGCCTAACGGATCTCAACGACTCACAATGTTAGGTAGTAGTGTAACTGGGAGGGGGGGCCTTTATTTGGATTTTACATTGCGAGACGTCCAACGCTTGAAACTTAGCACCACGTTGGAAGTGGGGAGATGTTTGGTCATTAGTATATAGGTGTTGTACCTTGGTTAATATATACATATGTGGTAATAACTTTGAGTTTAAAGTTATATTACAGTTTAAGGCAAGTGGAGCCGTGTAACATTTGTGCGGTTAAGCACGGGTATAACGTGTATGGGTGCCCTGGATAATTAAATTAATTTCAATATAACCCGCGATTTGAAGGGGTAGAAATATGTGTAGCAATCTCAAGGCATGTGAGTAGGAAATTATTTGAGGCTTGGAGTACTAGTCACATATTAATTTTGAGGACAATATTCCTTTGTAAGGGGGGAAGTATGTAACACCCCACATTTTTGAGGATGTGGCGATGCGGGATTTAATTATTTGGAGGATTTAATTAAATTAGTTAATTAAGAATTATTTCATTAGATTTTTAAAATTACATGTATCGTAGTTTGAGGTTGAGATTGGAGATTTTAGTAAAGTGACTCAGATCGAAATTCTGAGTGCACTGTTGATTCTAATTAGGTTGAGATAGTCGAAAAAGAGTATCTAGGGGTAGTAATTGAGTCTCGAGGCATGTTTAGGCATAATCGGGCCCACACGGGAGTATTTGGACCATTTTAATTTAGACCACGAGCTTAATTTCTGGATTTACCTAATAAAACCTAAGTTAGAGAGGTTGTGGCATTAAGAACTCAAATAACAAAACCCTAATTACAGAGGAGAAAAGAGGGATCAATTGGAAGAGCTTTTGAGAACCAAACCAAGAAGAAATTAATGCATCCTTCGTCAAAATTTCATCTACAACAATGGAAATCAGACTCTTCGAATTTATCAGGGAAGTAGTTAAACTTGCTTTCAGCTAAATTGTAGTATTGCGAATCATATCACGGTGGGTGTGACAGTAAATCCATTTTTGGGATGGGTATTACATAAAAATTGGTTTTTGAGATATTGTGACACGATATGTGAATTTAAAGGGTAAATCAATGATATGAAGCTAGTCAACTATTTGATATTTAGCTATGTGAAAACCCAGTCGAAATATAGGTTTGATTGTATTATAAGGTTAAGTATTTGTAGAAAACTAAATTTGGGATACATGGGAATCGTGGTAAGAAACAATGATGGGTATTGACCAAGTTCATAAATGGGATGTGTTAGAATATGGAACTTTGTGGGTACTACTGAATAAGAAGTTCGGGTGGAATTAAGAGAGCTTGAAGGGTCATCCATGGCTGAAATCCATAGTAAGAAGACGGAGGGTAAAACTCATAAGGTCTCTCAAGCAACCAGGCATGTCGCGCGAATGACAGGGGCAGTCGATCGAATGATGGAGATGATTTGGGGTTATTAAAGATTCTGCCCCTGTTATCTTCTGGAATATTTTTCTTAAGGATTTAATTATGGAAAAGTTTAAACGAAAAATGTATTTAAGACCTTGGGAGGTGAATTTTAAGATAGATTTAATTGATAAAGTGTCAACATAATTGGTGGAATTTGGAGTAAAATTCCAAAGGAAATTTCGAATCAAGTTAGGGAGTCTGAATATTATGATTGACTAATGCCGCTTGGATAAAATCAATTCAGGTAAAAATAATTGAATTGAATTAAGGGTTAGAAGGTTTGACTCAGAATGTTTTTAGCCAGTGGGTCGGGAGTTGTGCACAGAGTAGCCGAATTTATTTATTATTGGAGATATATAATAGATTATTGCATATTGAATTTAATGAGAAGTGTTAAACTAACTAGTGGGATTTTGTGTAACAAATACTAGGAGATAAAGTTGCAGACCGAATGAGCGAGTCTAGGTATTGTAGTTAGGTGACACTACTTTCATAAAATAATTAATGAGAGATTAATTAAATTACAAGTCGGGAAATAGACTTGGGTATACTTGGGCTAGTGCTATGGGTGTTAGTCACGGGTTAGCCAGATTTTATTAAATATATGTACACGGTTAGTGTGATTATATATATATATATATATATATATATATATATATATATATATATATATATGTGTGTGTGTGTGTGTGTGTGTGTGTGTGTGTGTGTGTGTATGCATGTATGTATCGGTGTTAATGATATTTATGTGAAAGCATACTCCTCTAGTTCTATCATTGGAGGTTAGGCAATGTGCGTGAATCCCCTGTCTTGAGGACCAGGAAGAGTATAGTCCCCATGCCATATCATCCAGGATTTTTATTGTGTGATTTATTTTTAGAAGTGAACCACTTTGGGTATGATTCGGTTTCACTTTCGGTGAAGGGAATATGACCGCATCCACTATGTTTGCATTATTTTGCCCAAGTTCGTTGTGAGCTAGTCCGACTTGAGGTGGTCGGGTTAGAGTGAGCATGCTTGGGAAATGATAGCATTTTAGAGAAATCATCCGATGAGTTATTACTTAGGAATAGATGGTTATTATACGCGACATGTGTGTGAATGTTGTAGTATACTAGTACGTATATAATATGAGTAGATAATTATATACGGGATTAATACATAAGTATAAATGTATTTCTTATCTGACTAGTGTGTAAGTTATATAATTTAAAAAGGGGATATCTTACATAGCTAGTGTGAATGTTATACGATTTAAAATAGTTGAAACGATCAATAAGTTAATAACTAGATAGCTTAATAATAAAAGTAAGAATACTCGGGTTAGAGTAGTGTGGTGGAAAGAGGTGTGATACGGCTAGTTAGGTGGGGTAGCTTAACTAGGAAGGTTAGCAGGCAAGCGTTAGATGTGCACATTAGAAGAGAGGTGAGTTATACCTGAAGTGAGTGAGACACTAGCTTTAATATGAAACGTGTGTATGCATATTTAATTATTGTAATTTAACTGCTTGCTCAATATTTTCAAAATGTTTTACTTGGGCTCTGACCCGTGTCAAAATATTTTTCCAAAACATTTTAGGTTTCCCGCTACAGGGACTCCCCGCTTGAGGTTTCTATCCAGGGATGCGCAGCTGCAGCTCATGTGGAAGTTGCAGGACTTTGCAAGAGATGCTTCGTTCATTTATTCCTTGTGTAGGATCTATATTTCTGTACTGGTATTCAGTTATTTATTTGACCTTGTATATTCAGGTTTTGGTTTTAATTACTGTTGTATTCTATTATTGAGCGGATAGTTGATTCAGTCACCTTTATTTATATTATTGATATGTGTTGGATTTTATTATGAGTTTTTATTAATGGGTTAGTATTTATTTCCGCATTGGCCGGGCGGAAAAAGTGTGTTCGTGTGAGGACACAATCGTTGTGTGTTTCGCCGCCGCGATACAAAAAACCTAAGCTACTACCACACTTGACAAGAAAGCACAGCGGTAAGTCGGGTATCGTAAGAAATCCACAGGGAGTGATTAAATTTTAGATGTTAATTGCTTTAAAACTTCAGGAATAAAAGTGTAAAATAAATAAATGAAAAGGTGATGGTTGGGAATGGTGACAAAAGAAAAAGAATAAGTTACGCTACGCAAAAGTAAAGCGAGGATCGGGATCGCATTCCACCACACGGGCTAAACAAATACTAATTAGAATTACATATCCAAAGCAATTTAATCGAGCATTTACAATTAAGCATAAACATCACACAATAAGGAATTTAACCCAAAGTTGCGAGATTAAACATTTAACGGAAAATGGTCACACGCGGATTAAATTCGGATTATCGCTATAAACACTAACGTTGTGTGACAAAGAAAGTTAAACGCATAATAATCCGACTTCAATACACGCGGTTTCAATTAAATGAAATTTTACACGAAACCCTAACTTTCGAGGTCCAAACCCGTAAATGGCGTAACGAAATCCCGACCCTATTTATCTAAGGGAAATACATGAATTAAACTAAATTAACAAAACAATAAACTAATTAAGCAAGAAATAAATCAAGTAAACTAATTAACAAAGCATGAAAATTATCTAGAAAGCAAGAATTAATGGAAAACAAGCTATATTAATGGTAGGGGAGATCAATAGTCAACTTACAATCCAAATGGGGTGTCAAACCAAAGAGAAATGAAGAAGAACCATCCAAAACCCCAAAACCCTAACTATTCTAACCTAAAATCGTGTATGTACTGATATCTCTTCTTATTACAACAAAATTGGCTTATATAGTAAGTTGGAATAAAAATAAAGAAGAAAGAAAATAAGGCAAAATATCTGCAGAAAACAGAGCATCGATCGATCGACCCCTTTGATCGATCGATCGACCTAGGAAAAAATTCGGCAAATTAGAATGGTCGATCGATCGACCAAATGGGTCGATCGATCGATCAAGCAGGGCAGATTGCAGCAGCCTACTGCATTCCTCTTCTCCTTCTCTTCCTTCTCCTCTTTTGCTTTCCTTGTTTTTCCTCCGCTAAAATCGCCGTAACTTCTTCGTTATAAATCGGAATCGCGCACCGTTCGCGGCCACGCGAAGCTAGCGAGGAGGGATACAACTTCCGTGAGATGTCAGGCTAGGTACCCAAGCTGTGGAAAGACTAAAATTCCCTTGAACATGCGGTTGTGTACGGAACTTCACCGGAATGTATCCGAACTTCATACTAAGCATCCAAATAACTACAAAAGCTCAATTAACCCCTGCAAAACATGTTAACATAGAAATCCAAGGTTGTCTGGTTAACGAGCATAAATATAGGGATTAAGATACCCGAGGGGGCTAATAACGCGTAGGTTAACGGGTGAAATACGCAATATTTGCGTCGTATCACACATGTTGTTAATTAATGAAAGATAAAATTTGAAACCAGTCTAATTAAACTACTAGGTGGTTAGTAACTTTAAAAAGTTTTTGACAGTGATGCTAAGAATGATCCATACGAGACCCATGTTTTATTTTGATCACACGCTGGCCACTTGGTATTTTAGTAGGCGGGGTGTCACACTAAAATCCCTAAAACTTAAAAAATTATAGACTTTTTTATATTATCTCGAATTAATTTTGGGATATTATCTCTAATTAATATTAACTAATGTTCTATGTTATATAATATTATTGTTCCAGGGATTTTTTTTATATTTAGTCTAATAGAACACTATAGAGAGGTTGGATCATAATAGTGGATTATGATCTTTTTTTCTTTAATACTTTATTCCTTGTTCAATAAATCATTGATAGCGAGAAGTACAACTGGACAATGTATCTTCTTCGAGATAACACATATTATGATTGTTATTAGGGTAGTTCACATAAAACATTATTACACGGATATACTAAGTCAAGTATATGGGTGAGTGTTACAGACATATACATGGAATGTGATCAGTTGTAGAAAATCAATGGAAGTTTTTATATGTCACTCGTCATTTGATGTTACGGTTAATATATATATATATTATCCTTGACACGAGGCATCATGCTAATCTTATATATTTAATGATAATTAATTAATGTTGATGAAAGCTTTATCCATACTTGGGCCGAGCAAATTTAATGTTGGGACGATTCTTGTGCATATACATATTAGTGTGTGCCTAATAAGGAATCCATCCTCATATAAAAGAGATTTATGATAATAGGTATGATCTCCAACTCCTAACTATCAAGAAGATGTTCGCGTATAAGTAGAGATCAAAAGAGGGTTCAATACCCTCAACATCAGTGCACCAAACCTAAGTGACAAGGTTGTAGCCTCAGCTAACATGTAGTGGTAATATGAGATCTTTAACAAACCTCACTAGGGGAATATTAACAAATTTATATCCAAAAAACCAGTATGGAAAAATGAATGAATCTTCAATAACCTCAATAACATCAGAAGGCACCTCAACATTCCCATCAGTAAATTAGGAAATGTTTATTAGCCTTCCTTAGAGGACAATCACCGTTTCAAATCGCATATTACCCTAGAAAAGATCCATTAAATTAACAATTAGAAAATATAAACCTCGGGAGTTATGCCCCGGTCTCAACATGAAGAATAGCATGTAGCCTATGGAAGAAACATCCTAACACCTCATTTTATTAACCTCGTGATTAAAAATGCTCGCAAACATCCAAACCAAGCTCTCTCAGCCATTCTGATGGGTTGGTAAGGAAGTACACTCACTATTTAACTAACCCCAACTCACTGTATATAGTTTATCCTAGAGCATTGAATGTCATTTAATGCTCCCGATAAATGTGAGTATCAGACTACAACTCATTCCACTGACATACCACCTCTCCATTATAAAGGTAGAGCTCAAGGCATGACTACCCATACCACAAACGTCCCACCTAACCAACCCTAGTACTTGACTGCATTTTGGGCACTTGAAGAAGGTAACACGGATAAATTCAAGTTATTACCAAGTAGGTTATTGACTAAAGCTATTATTCTTCGTATTTATAAAGAAATTAACTATGTGTGGTGGCTCGTAAAATAATTAAGGTGTGTATTTTTTTATGTTATGAGGTGTTACCATTTAGACCAGAATCTAAAGTGATGCGGATGCTCGAAAATGTATTTTTATGCTCTGGATTGCGCCGATGGGGTAGGTATACATTTAGGCTAAGTTTTAAGTCAGTTTGTATAGTGTTTTGGGCTCACATGAAGGCCCCAAATCAAGCCGTTTAAGGACCTTCGGGATTAAGGATATTTAAATAAGGTTAACCCTCATTAATTAATTAAACATAAATGATATAAACTAGAAACACACGAGGATGAATCATTCTTCTTTATATTTAGGCAAGAAATCTCTTGACTTATCATCACATAATCTGTAACTTCTTTATAATTTGATTGTTATTAATTTGATTTGGTATTAGAAGCATGTTTAGGATGAAAAATTGCTATTTAATCATTATATTGGGTTAATACAAATTGGTTTTGTAGATTTTTATTGGATATTTAATTTAATTTATGAGAAATTATAATGAAAACCATTGATAATTTGTGTTGGTAAATGGTTCTAATTTTTAGAACTCATGTGTGGGGATATCTTGTTATGAAAGAGACTTAATTAATAGTGAGATTTAATTTGAATTTGAATTGTTATTTTTATGTAGTAAAGGTTTTGATTTGGGATATAATGATCCATTTGGGTTTGAACAATTAAATTTGATGATTTTTATTGGGATTCTATAGGAGTGATCATAACTTAATTTGGGTTTATAATGAATGTTCTATAAAATGTTACTAACATTTTTTGCAATCTGGGTTTTAAGTAGAGAATTTGCAAAAGAGGCATGGAAGAAAGGGGGTCTCCTTCCATAACGAGGTTTTTAAGCTCGCTATAGCGCCAAGAGCCGATATAGAAGTTGGAGATAGGCCTCCATAGTGGTGAGAAAAAAGGGGTTGATTGGATTTTTTTTTATTTCTTTCCTTTTTGGGGGGGGTGGTGGGGTAGGTTGGTGGGGTGCCTCTGATTCTTTCCCTTAGGACATTGGGGTTTAATGTGTGTGTGTGTGTGTGTATATAGAGAGAGATTTATATATAATTACACTATTTGAAATATGGTAAATTTTTAGGTTGTGTTTAATTAGGGTTCTAGATTATTAAATTTATAATTAATCGAAAAAAATCTAGTATGGGGGATTTGTATGGTATTTGGATATACAATTTCGATGTGCGATTCTCTCTCTCTCTCTCTCTTTATATATATATATATATATATATATATGCTCACATTTAGGAGTGTGGATGTGAACATACAAAAGTTAACTCATGGGGAATATGTAAGTTGAGGTATGATTTTAAATGGATTCAAGATCGAGTACTATGCCCTTGGATGGTGTAAAAGGTTGTGTGGAGGTTGATGTATATGAGCATGTGTTTAGGTGGTCACTGACTCACGACGTTGAGGCACATATGGCTTGATCCATCGAATTGTTTTGGTACGGGACTAGTCGATGGTGTGACTGTGTGGTGACCCCCTCCTAGGAGTTTATGGATAGGGGCACTCGAAGGTTCTTGGATATTGATGCCTTCATGTGGTTGTATGAAACTTGTAATAATATATGTATGTACTTAGTTGCATCCCTATGAAGTTATAAGTGTATGTGATAGCTTATTTGTTAGTCTAGTAGTGAGACTTGTAGTTAGTTATGCCTTGCATTGCGACACTCGTGTAGTTATTTCACTTATGATGAAGGGTGAGGTATCTTTTCCATGTAAGTGTCGACGAGTTGACATGATTAGATAAATTAGTCACATGATTAGAACTGCATTGATATATCTGACCCAAAATATTATAAAATGTTTTCTAAGTGTTCTTAGATAAGGGAAGGAGGGTTGAGCAGCTGAGACTTGCAATTTCATATTTCCAGTTGCTTTTCCATTCTTAAATTAGGTTGTTATTTATTTTACTCATTTTAGTTTCAAACTGTTTTGATTCAAAGATTGTATGGACCATGTTGGTCCTGCTTTATTTATTCAGTTGGGATTATTTATGTAGGCCCCCAATTTTAAAATCCTTATACTTTAAAATCAATTAGCTTGTTAGATATGCGGAAGCGTTAGTTGATGGTTCAACTTAAAAAGAACTACCAAATTTTAATTTCCTTTTCAAATTAAAATTAAACACAAAGTGAAATAAGGTTAAAACACACACTTATATTAATTTCACTTAAACAAAATTAATTAATCCAAGTCCTAGAATTTGCCTAAGTCATATTTATCAATATTTCCAAATTAGGCCAAACCAGTTTTAATAATAGACTTGAATTAAATAAACATTACCCAAATTTAATTAGCACCAAATTAAAGTAAGTGTGACAATTAAAACCAAATTTATCTTTGAATTATCCTAAGCATGCGTTCTAAGTTAATATGCAAGATAAAAGTAAATCAATCACACTACGCCGCGATATATGAGGAAAAACCCACAACGGGAAAAAACCTCGGATGACCCTAGCCTCAAATCCACTAAGTACGGAATTTACATTTACAAGACAGATGACTTACTTCCTCAACTCGAACGCTCTTAAGCCTTGATGCGTCTTTTTATAACCACGTCTTCCTAGCGGATAACCACGGAGCTCTACCGCGATCTCGGAATCCACTGATCGGACAATAGGCACACCGTCAACCACACATGGTGCCTTTCACAATGTGAGAAAGCCACAGCTAAACAATTCTTCTTCTTTGAGGGATTTAGAAGAAAACCCAAACAATCTCTTCAATTCAATGTAGAGATAAACCCGGTGCCAAACTCCAAGCAAGATGTATATATATGAACTTGGATAAATAAAACTATGGGTGAAAACTAGAGTGGTAGATGAATTTGTCTTTGAAAATTATCACTCAAAACTTGATCTTTTTCTCTTTATGGTTTTGTTCTCAAAACAATCTCTAGGAGTTAGAAGGATATGAAAAAGATATGTTCTCAAACATGATTCCCGCACATAGTTATGCTGTGACAAGATAGTGGGGAAAGAAATGGAGAACATGGGTAAAAACTGTCAAAAACTACCAAAAATTGTTCCCGCCTGACATCTCGTTCGAACAACATTTTCGTTCGAATGAAATCTCGTTCGAACGAGTATTCTAATGAAGTTCCAGTGTGAACTCATTAGAAGCTCGTTGGAAATCTCATTCGAACAACCATCTCGTTCGAATGACATTTCGAACGAAGTTCCAGTGGCCAATATGGGAAGTCGTTGGCAATCTCGTTCGAACGACTTGTGGTTCGAATGATAATCTCGTTCGAACGACACTTCGAACGAACTTACAGAAAATTCCAAAATTTCATTTTTAGCCCAGAAACATTATATATTTTATATATAAGTTTTAATAGAAAACATTTCTGAAAACAAAAAGCATTTTTAAAACCTAACACCCATTTAAACATGTTCCAAGCTCCTATATTTATATTAATGCATTCATACCTTAGGAGCATGGAACCACTGTTGATGACGTAGAAAACGAGGCACTTAAACTCAAAATTTTGATGAAACTTTATACACTTGGCTGCTACATCTTCAACTAAACACGTCATAGGCTTGAAAGGTAAACTTGAATACTATCCTATGACATAAACGTTTTTGTCCGAAATTGAGCCAAAACTACATTAAGACTCAATTGGAGAATTGTTTCCTTACAAATCTCCCCCTTTGTCTATTCCGGGACAAAGACCAACAAAAATCCTAAAGGTCCATCAAGCTCTACTAGACTAATAAAAAGTCCCACCCAAAATAAAATTACAATGCTTGACTCAAACAACCCAAAGGATCACAATCTTTGCCGGTGAAAGTTGCCACTTATAATATAATTCCTGCACACTTAAGCAAACACATTACACGCATAGGGAATATCAAAATATTTAATGCAAGTAAAGTAAGTACTCCCCCTAAATTAATTCTCTCGCTTTATCAACTATGATCAACATAGAAAGACGTCTCCCCCTAAGATAAATATCCTCCTCCAAAACTAAGATATGATTATAATAGGTTTAGATACCAGTTCTCTCCCTATCATTTGTTCAAGACTAGACAAAGGCTAAAGAATAAAAAATTAACTTATCTTCCACAAATAAAGCATATACACCCAAATAACTTATCAAAAATAAGCAAGGGATAAATAGAATGGGATAACAAGTTTAAACATGTAAATGTGCATAAAGTGATGAGAACGTTAAAGCACATGGGCAACAAAATCATAACTAATCCAACAAATATTAATGGATACCAACTAAGAAGCAAGAAAATGATACCAATAAGATACATGAAGTATGAAGCATCTGATATCATCGAAGAATGCAACAAGATAGATACCAATTATGAATTAAATCATAGATGGACTAGAAACCGCGGCAAAGACTAAACAAAAATATCAAATATATGTATATATAAGATATACCAAAGAGACTCAAGTACACATATATAGATATAAATACACAAATGACACACACAAAATATAATAGGAGTCTTTCACACTCGTATGGCAAAAATGTGTCATATGGAAATGGAAGTGTTGGGGTGTGAACAAGTAACAATTAAATCTAGACCCAATCACTTAAAACATGTTCACGGAGTTCTCAATTGATTGCAAACTTCATCACATTTGAATATAACCTCATGTGAAAATATAAATTGAACTCAATGAACAAACATACACAATGCATACAAGCCTAGCATATTGATGATTCTACAAACCAAATAGAGTCATGACAATGAAGACCACTAGGATAAACGGACATTGTGCAAACCATTGATATACCATCCAATCTCCCTCCAGAAGCATATATATTCTTTTTATATTGAATGAATATATCAATTAAACATAGGCCTTGGCAATTCTTTTTACTTTCAGTGCCATTTTTCTGTTTATAGGCCTTTGGACCACGTATTTCTTTTAGGTCCATTTCAAACGGTGGCTTACAATCGCAAAGGATAATTATTCCTTTCGGAGCCCTTCCCCGTGCACATTTATATATCATTTTTTATATCTCACAAACTCACGTGCAACGAATTTTGGCATGCACTAGTCCTCCTAGGTCACAAATATGTAGATGACAAGATTGGTAGGAGAACGCCTCACAAAGCTCAAATATACATATGAAGTTAAATTTCAAAAGAGCTCGTGCATGTGTGAATAGAGGCATATAAAAATAGAATCCATTTAATCAATACAAAATCCAACTACTCCATATAAACATGGTAAAGAATATTTTAAGGATTGCCAATCTAAACCAAAAGTTCTAGCCACATGGGAGCGAAAAAGATGGGATTCAAACACAAGTATATGCCACATAAAGTGTGTCAAACAAAAATACACACAAAATAAAATCTTTTTGAATTTTTGAAATTTTTAACCAAAAATAAAAATATATACTCAACAGACAAACAAAATCATTTGAATTTTTATTAAGCTTAAATTATCAAGAGATAAAATCCAAATGATAAACAAAAATCTTTTTGTATTTTTTATTTAATGCAAATAAAAATGAAAGAAATATAATACAAAAGATAAACAAAAATCATTATTCTAGAATGAGATATGTGACAAAGCAATGACTAGAAAATGATTAAACAAGCACACATTTAGCATGATAATATAGCATTAAGAACAAAAGCTAAAGCATGCAAGCACTAACACATTCATCCTTTAGATTTAGCAAGGGAAGAAGCATGTGAAAGTAAATAAGAATCAAACGTCCTATTTTGCAAGGCAACCAAGTCGGATTTCCTAACCCAAATTAATGAAGAGTGACTATCTTGGGGTGTAGGAATTTTAACTACCTTGGTTGCTTTACGTTGGGATTTTCTGGGAATTCGTTTAAGATCAAAACAAAATTTTCTAAGATGACCTTTTCGACCACAATGAGTACAAGTAAATTACGTCAAAATTTGGTACCTAAGGAATGATCTCTAAATGCTTTCCTAGGCGATTCTCCTAAAAAGTTAGTTTTGGCTTTGTGAGTTGATTCATTACAAGTATCGAAGCCTAAACCACAAGTGTCATTTTTAATTTGGATCGTTCCTAATATTTTATATATTTTTTTCGAATGACACTCCAAATCAAATTTGACATTACTAGAGTCTTTTAATTTGTTTTGCAATTCTAAAATATTAGACTCTAATAAAATATTTCGCTCTTCAAAAGAAAGAAGCTCCTTTTTCAAAGATTCCATTAAACCCCTAAGGCTATCTCTTTCGCCTTCTATATATTCAAGCTTCTCATGAAGATCTCTCTCACGTTCCCTAAGGTCTTCAACTAACGCACTATCATCAATGACCTTGACACGTTCTTTTAAACTTGCTTCTAACTTCAAATTAGCTCTTTTTGATTTAATAGATACTGCATAAAGTTATTGAAAAGAATTTTGAACTTCACTCACATTAACCTCTTCTTCATTTTCACTCTCTCTTTCTTCTCCACTCTCACTATCATAAAAAATAAGGGAATCATAAACTATGACCTTGGAAGTGTCATGTGTTCAAGTTTCATCAATCGATGAATTCTCACTATCACTCACATGACTATCCATAAAATCCACAAAGTTGGGCTTAGTGGGGGAATTGGGTCCCTCTTCCTTATCACTATCACTAAGGGTCGCATTATATGAAATGGGTCTCTTACCCTCTCTCCTTAGCTTAGTGGGGCACTCAGAAGCCTTATGGCCATAACCCTCACAACCAAAACATCTATTTGACTCGTCCCTATTTAAATTTTGGTTAGAAGATTTAGGGATCCTTTTGGCTTTGTCATACTTAGAAGTTTCAAATTTCTTAAAATCATTTTTAAATTTAAGAAATTTTCTAAATTTCCGAGAAAACAAGGCCATGTCTTCCGAGTCACTATCACTCTCGCTCTCTACTACTTGTTTGACCTCTTTTCGGGCTTTTAAAGCAACGCCCTTTTCTATTTTCTTTTCAGTTTTAGAGGGAAACATGTCTAGTTCATAGGTTTGTAAATCACCTACGAGCTCTTCTAATTTCGTAGAGGCTGAAGTTGGTAAAGAATTTAAAACGGTCACTTTAGGAATAAATCTATCGGGAAGGGACCTTAAAATTTTCTTTATAACTCGGTTGTCGGGTATTTTCTCTCCCAAATTAAAAGATGAATTGACAATATCGAAAAGTCTAGCATAAAATTCATCAAAAGTTTTATTATCGTTCATTTTGATAGTTTCAAATTGAGTGGTGAGGTTTTGGAGTTTGGAAGCTTTAACGACACTCGTACCTTCATGAGTGAGTTGTAAAATATCCCATGCTTCTTTAGCGGTCTCACACGTCATAATACTTCGGAATTCATCCGGTGTGACAACGCTAAACAAGGCATTTAAACCTTGGGAATTAAAATTAGAAAGTTTAAATTCACCCTCACTCCTTCTATCGGTCGGTTTGGGAACACATTCATTATCTACTAAATGAGTTGGTGGAGACCACCCGTTAACTACCGATAACCAAACCCTCTCGTCGATAGATTTTAGTGCCGATTTCATATGCACTTTCCAATACGCGTAATTAGAACCATCGAAAATAGGAAATTTAGAGAATGGGGAAAATTCCATGTAGCCAAAAATAGTTAAAGGATCTTTGAGGAAACAATTTATCGCTTTGGCTTTGAT
This sequence comes from Sambucus nigra, assembly GCA_949130495.1. Taxonomy (NCBI): domain Eukaryota; kingdom Viridiplantae; phylum Streptophyta; class Magnoliopsida; order Dipsacales; family Adoxaceae; genus Sambucus; species Sambucus nigra. Next base: position 430,547,805 of record OX422220.1, on the reverse strand, counting down.
ACCAATTTGTAGGCCCCTAATTTTAAAATCCTTATACTTTAAAATCAATTTCCTTGTTAGATATGCGGAAGCGTTAGTTGATGGTTCAACTTAAAAAGAATTACCAAATTTTAATTTCCTTTTCAAATTAAAATTAAATAGAAAGTGAAATAAGGTTAAAACACACACTTATATTAATTTCACTTAAACAAAATTAATTAATCCGAGTCCTAGAATTTTCTTAAGTCATATTTATCAATAGCACCAAATTAGGCCAAACCAGTTTTAATAATAGACTTGAATTAAATAAACATTACCCAAATTTAATTAGCGCCAAATTAAATTACATGTGACAATTAAAGCCAATTTTATCTTTTAATTATCCTAAGCATGCGTTCTAAGTTATTATGCAAGATAAAAGTAAATCAATCACACTACGCTGCAATGTACGAGGAAAAACCCACAACAAAAAAAACCTCGGACGACCCTAGCCTCAAATCCACTAGGTACGGAATTTACATTTACAAGACAGATGAATTACTTCCTCAACTTGAACCCTCTAAAGCCTTGATGAGTCTTCTTGTAACCACCTCTTCTGAGCGGATAACCACGGAGCTCCACCGCGATCTCGGAATCCACCGATCGGACAATAGGCGCACCGTCAACCACACATGGTGCCTTTCACCTTGTGAGAAAGCCGCAGCTAAACAATTATTCTTCTTTGAGGGATTTAGAAGAAAACCCAAACAATCTCTTCAATTCGGTGTAGAGATAAACCCGGTGCCAAACTCCAAGCAAGATGTATATATATGAACTTGGATAAATAAAACTATGGGTGAAAACTAGAGTGGTAGATGAATTTGTCTTTGAAAATTATCACTCAAAACTTGATCTTTTTCTCTTTATGATTTGCTCTCAAAACACTCTCTAGGAGTTAGAAGGATATGAAAAAGATATGTTCTCAAACATGATTCCCGCACATAGTTATGCTGTGAAAAGATAGTGGGGAAAGAAATGGAGAACATGGGTAAAAACTGTCAAAAACTGTTCCCGCCTGACATCTCGTTCGAACGATATTTTCATTCGAACGAAATCTCGTTCGAACGAGTCTTCTAACGAAGTTCCAGTGTGAACTCGTTAGAAGCTCATTGGAAATCTCGGTCGAAAAGACATCTCGTTCGAATGACATTTCGAACGAAGTTCGAGTGGCCAATATGGGAAGTCGTTGGCAATCTCATTCGAACGATTTGTGGTTCGAACGACAATCTCGTTCGGACGACACTTCGAACGAACATACCGAAAGTTCCAAAATTTCATTTTTATTCCAGAAACATTATATACTTTATATATAAGTTTTAATAGAAAATATTTCTGAAAACAAAACGCAGTTTTAAAACCTAACACCCATTTAAACATGTTCCAAGCTCCTATATATAAATAAATGCATTCATACCTTGGGAGCATGGAACCACTGTTGATGACGTAGAAAATGAGGCACTTAAACTCGGCATTTTGATGAAGCTTTATACACTTGGCCCTTACGTATTAAGCTAAACACATCATAGGCTTGAAAGTTACACTTGAACACTATCCTATAACATAAACGTTTTTGTCCGGAATTGAGCCAAAACTACATTAAGACTCAATTGGAGAATTGTGTCCTTATAATTTATAGGATTTGAGATGATATTATTTATTCATTTTGAATATGGAGACATATTTTTATTTTAGTATTTATTATTTGATTCTCACCGCATTTTGTGGATGGTTTAAATTTCAGTTCAACTTCATTACTATTATTGTCATGATGCTGAGAATTATATGAAGTGTTTTAATGCTCCCTATCTTCGGTGTTGGGTCTTAGTCACCAAATAGGTGGAATATAGGAGGTGTTACATTATTGAGACACAAAAGAGGTTTCATGATGATGGATACATTGTGTATTCGACTCAGTACTCGAGGAATCATATGATTAAGATGTCCGATGATTCCTCACAAAAGGGGACCAACGGGGATTTTGGGGCTCACTAGGTATTTTAAACTGCATACACTCGGAGTATAAATATTGTTTAGTGGCTTCGCAGGGGACACATAGAGGTCATCACAAGAGGCTACGATCTACTGGAGATTATAACTAACCACGACTTATGGTTTTGAGATGTATTTTTTGGTCAAGTGTGATGAGATATTTGAACGTTCTCGACCAGTCAAACCTTTTCGAGGACCTTATACATGGTTAGATCCCCGAATGCAGTTATGTTATCAATGGGCCATCGTACAACATAGGGTTTTACCATTTTGGCGGCATTTATACGAAGTGATACACATTTCCCCAAAAACTTTCATAACAGAAAATTAGAAAACAAAAAAAAATCACAAGGTGTTAAGAGGGGATTTAGAAAGATATGGACGTAACTTTAGGTATTCAACAATCTCGTGAGTATTCATAGAACCAATATTAATCGCATTTTTTTACTTCGAAAACTTCAAAATCTCATTTTCGTGTGAACTTCAAAGTTGTGAGTATTGTCAAGACCTTTTCGAAAAGTTATGGCACGGCCTCAATGGACACTCGAGCGATTTTATAACAAATATTTAGTACAACTGTGTCAGTCGAGTCATGTCGTGTCGTGTCGCGATGAATCCTGACAATTTTTTCCCTTCGACTAAGTTGTTTGTCCAAATTTTTGGGATACCTGTAAAAAATAAAAAATAACAATAATTAATTCAAATTTAGGGTCATAAATATTTCGCTAATTAGCCCTCTTTGCATTTTAGCACTCGAAATTCATAAATTGCTCGTTTTAATTCAGAATTAAACCAAATTTCAAATAGAACTTTATTTGGCCTAGATAACCACTTAAAATTTATTTTCAGCCTCACAAAGTTTTAAAAATTACAATTTCACCCATTTGGGTTACTAAAATTGTATTTTCAACTCAAATTTATTCAAACTTGTATTTTTCTTTTATTTTACGAAAATGACTCTAAAAGCTCATTATTTATGATTCAAAGAGCCTAACAAGGTCTTGATTTGAACATAATTCATGCAAAATAATGCATTCATCAACAGGTGAGTGCCAAGATGATTTATACTTTTGAGGGACTATGTATCACTTATAGATTTTATTAGTAATAAAACCACAAATTTAGCAACGGTTTTGAATACTTATAACCTTTATAAGCGTCCAAAATTGTTGTAAATTTTTTAAGTGCTATAAACCCTTGCAAATTAAATAATATATTAGTTGCAAAATAGCCATTAGTGTGTAGTGTGGCTTTTGCATAGTAATGTAATACAATCTACACTGCACCTATGCATGTAGGTGCTATTTTGGGCCGAACTACGTAAATTTGATTATATTTATCTTCGTCTCATCTTTATATTATTTAATCAAGTATATATTTTAGTAGTTCAATCTATTATCTATTATTTTCTTATAATTTCTACATTAAGATAAGATAACCTATACCAAATTGAATTCATACATAAAAGGTGAAAATTCAATCTAGGGTTTGCATCTCTAATATGCGAACTTTATTATAATCTGCAAACTTTAGTATTGTCAATATTGTTATTAGGTTCTCGGTGAAATATATTTCACCGCGTTATAATCAATATCGCGTAAGTAGATGGTGTCGTTTTTATCTACATCATTATTTATCAGAATAAAAAACTTTAACGATATAAGAAAATGTCACGACCGAGAATCATGACAACTACTGAGGAACCTCTTTTTTTCCTCAACGTAGAGCCCGTAATCATGCCAAAAATATATTTGAACAGATGTCTTTAAAAAAATGTCGCGGTTCGTGTCCATGATAAAGCCTATTTGTCATGGTATTAGATCATGGGAAATAAGAAAACACGATTCTTTATTTTGCTCCTAAGTATTTACTTATTTATTTATTTATATTTTTAAATGCAATTTTTTTGTTGCAAATGTTAACTTTCTATATATTTTTGAATTTTACTCGTCACAATCAATTGAACATAATCATATTAATATAACTTTTTTTAAAACCATTTTGCCCAATAATATTTTCTACTACTTGTTTTTATTTTAAATTAATAAAAGATTCGTGGGTTGTTAACTATAATCTATATCCAAGAATTAGTAAGAATAATCTAAATTTTTATGTTGTCAAAATGTAATCCAAGACACTATACTAACACTAGTTTCCAGCAACTATTCAAAACTTGTGTTCTAACGACCTGAAAAAGTCGTTCCAACAACCAAGAAAACTAAGATATTTTTCTTCAAAGAATATAAAGTGATTTTAAAAATAGTTTAACAAAAATTCAAACACCCGTAACAGCTTTCGAAGTCCCAACAATAACATATGCATTCATACCTGAAATATCCTTGGAAAATTGATGATGAAACAAGGCACGAAACATGGTATGACGATTTGATCTCTTTGACTTGACCGCAACGTCTTCAACTGACATGTCACAGGCTTGAAAGGTCACAAACACAATTTATATCTTATTTTGCTCCTAAGTATTTATTTATTTATTTATTTTTAATTTTAAATGTATTTTTTTTGTTGTAAATGTTAATTTCTATATATTTTTGAATTTTACTTGTCACAATCAATTGAGCATAATCATATCAATATGAGTTTATTTTAAAATGTTTTACCAAATAATATTTTCTACTTCTTCTTTTTATTTTAAATTAATAAAAAAGCCTTGAGTTGTTAACTATAATCTATATCCGTGAATTATTAAGGATAATCTAAACTATGAATTGTTAAAATATAATCCAAAACACTATACTAACACTGTTTTTTCCATAATTATTCAAAAACAAAACCATATGTGGGTACAACGACCTAAGAAAACTAAAATATTTTTCTTCAAAAAATATAGAGTGATTTTAAAAATAGTTTAACAAAAATTCAAACACCCATAATAACTTTCGAAGGCTCAACAATAACATATGCATTCATACCTCAGAGATTCTTAGAATATTGATGACGAAACGAGGCAGAAACTCGACATGACGATTTGATCCCTTTGATTTGGCCACTACACCTTCAACTCACATGTCATAGCCTTGAAAGGTCACAAACACGAATTATATCCCATGACTCAAAGAGTTTTCTCTGGAATTAATCCAATACATACAAATTGATTCAATTGGAAATTTGTTCTTACAAACATACTTGGGATTTCCGTATGAAGATTAGTGAAATATATTTATCACCTAAGTAGACGGTATCGTTTTCATCTATATCATTATTTATCACAGTCGTAAATAATGACAATATAAGAAAATGTCACGACCCTAAATCGAAACAACTACAGAACAACGTCATTTGTTTTGTAAATGCAAAAATCATAAGTCAAATATATATTTGAACAGATGTCTTTAAAAAAATGTTGCAGTTCATGTCCAGGACGAAGCCTATTTGTCATTTTATTGGATCATGAATATTAAATAAGGTTTTTGGGAATAAGTTGATTAATGCATTGGAGCATGTCCTTTTCTGAGGTATACGTATGTAGATATATTCATATTTTCGCAAGCATGTGGTTGTAATGTATGGGTATTACTTTCTCCCGTTCATTTCTATATTGCCCGTATAAATCCCACTGGGCCTAGGCTCACATCCCCGCTTTATTATGGCAGGTTGGGAGCCGTTCTGTATTTTGAGGGCGTTTTATAGGTAAGTATAATTTATTTATATTACGTTAGTAGCTCTGTTTATGGATGAAAATCTAGTATTCAGGACAAATTTCAAGACACGCGTTTCTTACAACTCGAAAAAATGTCATTCTCAGTGATCACGCCAAAATTTTATGAAAAACAATGAGATCATACAACGATTTAGTGCGGACCCGAAAGAAGTTGAATCAACTTGTAACTCGGAGATTGCATAAAACTCTCTGAAAGGTGAAAGGCACAAATATCACGGGCTAAAGTCTATACTAGTGATCCTTAATGTTCTCTATAACATTGTAGTACTCCTCAACTCTAAACCGTAGTGACGTGATAAGTGTGCAAATTTTGTTGAGTCTAGAAATTCATGGTGCAACATGCCTTGTTATGCATTAGATAAGCAATTAGAAAAAATATTCTCTAGCTTGATTCCTAGACTTTTGAAAGATGGATGATTGAAAATTCACATCAATGAGTGGGATGAAAGAAACTGCATGAAATTTTAAAAATCAGGTTTAAAACTCAAAAAAATTCAAAAGAATTACGATTTTGATAAAATTCCCCACCCTCAAACAAAAAGGAACATCGTCCTCGATGTTAAGTAAAATGATTTTTGAAATTGAGAGCATAAGGGAGGAAAGAGATTACCAGAATGAACCGCTAATGAAGTGGACAAATATAGCCAAGAATAAACCTGAATAAGTGAAAAGAAAAAAATGTGTACAAGTCTACAACCATGGAAAAATATAGGGTGATGTGAAACACCACCCCGAAATAGGATGAGACTAGTACAAGAAACAACGGGCTGCCTCCCGGTAGTGCTAAGTTTAATGTATTCAGCCAGACCGAAGGGATCTCACCCTAAAGATAGGATCTATTAAAGCGCGGGGCGGAAAAAAAATTGGGGTGATGAGAATCACCCCCAAACAAGACTGAACCATCAGCCTTGTTGGATCAGGGCTAATAATGGTCAATGCACTTGTATGAAAAAGTGCATCACATGTTGTAAAGCATCAGTGGACCATGGGAGGGTGGGTATTAGGGTAAGGGTGAGGAAGGCATGGGTGATGAAGCATCGATCATGGGCCTTATTGAGCCAAAAGGGGAGGGAAACAAGGGACCTATTAGCATGGTGCTCTAACTCGTGAGGAAGGCAAAATGGTTTGGTAAGTGGAATAGGGTGGGCCTCCTAGAAAGGACACTACCGTTCCATAAATGGACGATGATAATGGTCACGCCGTGACACGCCAGGGAGCTGTCGAGAAGAAAAATAAACACCACAAGAGAGTGGTGTGCATGGGGTAACAAGCTCGATGTCACGGTGGAGAGTATCATCACAAATATTCTCATGGGTGGGGGATGGTTTTAGGTGAGGATCTAAAAAGGTGGATGGAAACATGAAATATGTAAAATCAAGATCCAAACCAGGTGGTGAGGTAGAAGGGATAATGGGTGGGTCAGGTGGGAGAAATGGTGGATCGGGTGGGAGAAATGGTGGAGGAAGATGATCCAACTCAAGAGTGGGAGACACACACTCCTCATGAGGCACAGAGTGATCCTCAAGGGCACTCGTAGGAGAAAGTGTAGTATCTAAAGATGGAGTGGTCAACTTCTCCACAAGAATATCATCGGTGAATGTGGTGGGTGGGTAAGACGAGGCACCAAGATTTAAGATAGAGGAATCATTAGAAATATCAGGCTCAATGGGAGCCATGCATGGTGGGATATCATCCATATCCGGATAGGTAGGAACTATCATGGATTCTATCTTGAGAAAATGGTGAGCACTTGTAGCCGGAGCCAACCTAGAACGAAGTGGTTCCTCGGGAACACAAGGGTGAAGCTTAATAGGTGTAGACTCGGGCATTTTTGTAGATTCGACGGGAAAAGGAATGTGAACCTCATTTTGCGGAAGAGGGTCAGTATCACTAATGGAAGGTAAGTCAACACAATTGTCAACTTGAGGCCCAGACCACGAAATGGTCTCATCGTCGAGATTCTCGGGGTGGTAGGGTTGGTCACACTCAAAATCCATGTCACAAGAGGACACATCATCATCACACGCGGTTGCAATGATGGGTGGAGCCATAGGAATGTCCGACTCTCTTGCACACTCCAATTCATTTAGTCGTTGTTCGAGCATTTGGAGAGCTTGAGTTTGAATTTGAGCGGCATTCTCAAGCTCGATGATAAATTGTTGCATGAGGCTTTCGAGAGAAAAGGTGGATGATGGTGGTGGTGGAGTGACGGGTGGTGGCAATGGTTGAGGTGGACACAACTCGCTATGATCATGACTATATGGAGAATACTCAAATGAAGTGTGTGGAGTGGGGCGAAGTTCATCATACATGAAAGGATCGCTTTCGTGATGGACAAATTGTTGATATTCAGTGGGTGCAGAGTGAGGTAACTGATCGGGAATGGATGCACAAGGTTGCCATGACGACTGTGGGAACATGTCAGGGTCCACAACATCGGGTTTGGAATCATATTGCGTGAAAGGGTGATCAGGCCTCCACGAATACCTGGGGTAATCACACAACTCGGGGTTAGGTATATTGGTATAATAAGCCGAGGTGGGTTCCGGAACAGTGTCATATGGATGCACATGTTCCATGGTGGTTTCAAATGGATATGGAATGTAAGGGAACTCATGGGACATGTGGTCATCATAGTAACAGTGGGTTCACAACAAAGGATGAGACACGTCGACACTTGACACCAAGGGGGATGGAAAATGAGGTGCGTGTAGAGATGGGTAAAAAGTACCAACGATACTCATGAAAGAGCTGAAACCACTAAGAATATCATAAAGAGACGGCTCGGGATCACTCTTACACGTGTCGCGTGATAATGGGAGATGACCAGTGTAGTCCCGTAAAGGACGTTCTTCAGCCATGTGCAGAGAAGTATTTTTTTAAAAAAAAAATTCAAAAGGAAAGAAAATATTTTTGGATTTTTCTAAAATGAAAGAAAGAAAATATTTTTGGGGTAAGTTTTGTATAAAATAAAGGAAGATTTTTTTTTTGGAAGAAAAGGTGGGCAAAAATATGGACTCTTTGAATGGACGAACTCACTAAAATCCGACTACCGAAAAATGAATTGGACACACACACAAGTTAAGGAGAATTCCTTACTAGCACATAGCCAATTTTAACTTTAAATTTAGTGAAAGGGGTATTCAAATTTTAATCAATTCCGCGAGAGATAAAAAAACACGGAATAATCTGAGTGATCACCTTTGCAAAAATATTCTCCTAGTGGGCTACCTTGTTAATTGATTTTATATTTAATGTAGCACACAATGATAAGAGAGTGAGTCGGGTGATGAAATCCCTTCTCATGAGTGACCGGGTGTAGGTCTTAATTAATTAATTCATCACACGATCCGAAAATCAATGCGATAATAAAATCAAGAGCACATAAAGCACACAAAAGAATTGACTTGCTAATAGGAGAGGAGCGAGGGTTTAGAAATATACCTCCCACGATTTTCAGGTCGTGGGGTGCCGAAAAATTTGAGTCGACCGGGGGGACATTACGCATATCTCAGTCATCCCCGGGAGTCCTACCGACCCAAGCTAGAGAGGCTTCTAAATCCTCTCCAATGGACGCCCTCTCTCTACATTGTCCGGTTTCCCTATCAAGCTTTCTTCGATTATTACAACTGTTTGAAATGACAAATAAAATAAAGGTGTCTCTATGCACCGCAATACAAGTAATGATAAAATTCCTAATACAAGCCTTCTAAAATAAAGAAAAATGGTACAAAAAATAATAAAGTGCAAAAAATAAATGAATTACAAGTTGAAATCCGCTCCGAGTGCTTCACGCTCCCAAGAATGACAACGGCGCCATTTGATAAAGATGACTTTTTATTTCCCCGACAATGACGCCATTTGATAACTAGATTTTCTGTGTCGTTGTTGAAAGCCAAGTTAATCAAAACCTTAAAATACCTACAAAATAATATCAAACTAAAGTGTAGCGGTAAGTAAGGGTATCAATCCACATCAATGGGGTAAGCTAGAGACAAACTCAATTGTAATTCACTTTTTATTTTCTTTTTGTGCTATTTCACTTTTTCTAAATTTTTTTTAGCTTTTTTCAATAATAAAACAATTGGGTGAGGTGAGGTGAAATAATACTAAACTAAACTAAATAAGAGATGATGACAACTAACTAAAAAGTTACCAAAAATAAAAACAAAGTCTAAGAGATAAAGTGAGGTAAATAATTGTGAGAACAATCAAGGAGTGGGATTACACCACAAATTTTAGCTATTCTAACTAATTAATTTGATTAATTGAATTCTCCCAAATTAATATCAAAATTACAAATCAACTCTCGTTGCAAATGTAATTTTAATAGTAACCTTTTAGAAAATTAAGTTTAATACCCAACAACTCTAGAAAAATAGATTTACACCCCTTTTAATTAATCACCCGCTAGGATCGATCAATTAAAAGTTATGTAAATCTTAGATTATAAAAATAGAGTTTAAATTCAAGTAATAATACCCCACTTAAGAACCCCCTATCTCTAGTTCTAATCTAAAATTGGTATTATAACTTGGAATTTCAATTTTCTCTTGAAAATCATTTATCCTCTCTCGAGGCGTAAATTTAAGGGCGAGGGGTCAAAAATAACATTCAAAGGGAATTTTCAAGTAATTAAACTAATTAAACTAAAATAACATCAAATAAGGGTTTCCCCCCACCCCTTGAAATGGATTTAGCCTAACATAATACAAAGCATGATAATCAAATAATCAATAGGCATTTAATATAAAAGAGAAAAGAGATGGACAATCAACCCAATCTCTTGAATTTAATTGACTCCCATCCTTCAATTTGAAGTATAACCCCCTCTTAATTGACCATCCAAGTAGTTTGAAATAATACCCACTCAATTAAATCTCATACAAAATTTCTCCTCACAAATCTCTAAAAAAAACACTAAAACTATTTACAAAATGTTTCTCTACCTAATTTATTTTCTAATCTAACCTATATCTCTCTAGAATTCTCTCTACCAAATTCCTTATTCTCAAAACCTCCCTTCAAATTGAGTCTTTCATTCTTTAAATAGTAGGTATGGTGCATGGGGGTAATTTGAGTAGGTTTAATGTGTAAGAGGTGTGTAAGGTGTTGAGATGAGGGTGTTTAGGGAATTATGCACACATGTGCATGGGAAAGGTGTGAGGTAAGGAAGGTACATGGGTGAGGAAATTTGGGTGACAAAATCTCATATGGTTATAGGGTATTTTGGGAAATTGGGTTAAATGAGATAGTTGGGGGTAGTTTGGGTATATGGGTAAAAAGGGTTTATATGGCTTAAAACACATGTGGGCATTTAAGTTGGTTGACTTGATCTTGGAAATTTGGTTTGTTATTTTGCAGGTACGATTTTGGATTTAGGTAGAATATGGGTATTGGATTGGTTTCTTAGTTCTTGGGTTTGAGGGATTAAGATCCGGCGGGTATAAGGCAGGGAGATAGGGTTATGGCCGGAGGTCTCGGGTTATGGGGTTTTGGATATGGAAGGGTGGTTGTGAGTTTCCGGTTATGGGCGGATGGGTTCACCGTAGTAGTGACTGCAACTGGGTCACGGGTTTGGGGGTTCCGGTTTTCGGTACAGGCGGCATGGGATGGTGTGCCGGGGCACTGTTCAGGTAATGGGATATCGAGTCGGGCAGGTACGGGTTAAGATGGAGTCGGGTCACGCCGGGGCTTCGCTGGGGCGCTGTCGGGGTTGGAACAGAGGGGTTTTCGGCAGCGGAGGTTAGAGCAGGTAAGGGTGTCGGACTCGCGATTGGTGGGTAGGGGCTGTCGGCGCCGACTTTAATGCCGACGGGTTTTTTTGGTATAGCAGGTGGACGGGGTAGGGACGCGGGTTGGATATGGGGGTAAGTGGGTTTGGTTAGAGAGGTCTAAGGTGGGTGGTGAGAGATGTGGTTTGATGTTTGAGTTTGTTAATGGAGGGAGAGGAGAGAGAAATTAGGAAGGTTGAAGATGAAGAGCAGGGATAAGGTGAGGGTGAGTGTAGGGTAAAAGGTGTGGGTGAGGGTTTGTGTTGTGTGTGGTACGGTGTATGGGTAATGTGTGAGTGGATTTAGGTGTAGGGGAGTTTATGTGTGTGTTTTATTTGGACACCTAAAAATAACATAAAAAATTAAAACTAATAAAAATAAAAATATAGAAATATAAATTCTACTTCTAATAATAAAATAAAGACTTAAATAAAAAATAAAACTAAAAAAAAGAAAAAAAATAAAAAAAAATAGAAATCTATTAAACTGAAAACTAAAATTCTACAAAAAAGTAAAATCTAATAAAATTAAAAATATAAATTAAATCCTAAAAATATCTAATCCTAATAAAAACAAAAAACTAGTAAAAATCAAAATAAAATAAAATTATACTAATAAAGATAAAATGGAAAAATAGAAAACAAAACATAGAAAATACTAAATAAATCAAAAATTAATACTAAAAATAAAGTAACTCAAACTAAAAATCTAAAAAATATTAAAAAGGGACAAACAAAACACACACAGGGTTTGGGGTAGGGTTAGGCTCGGTTTAGGGTAGGCTTAGGATAGGCTAGAGTTACATAATTGGTAATTAGCTTCATAATCCGTACAATTTTCTTAAAATACGCGTTTAACACCGCAACGTGCATTCGACCTACAAAATAGACAATAAAGCGCATAAGACCCAAATTGTCGAGAATTAGCAACTAAAATACATCTATTCGGGGTATAAAATGTACAGTTTTTGGTGCTTATCAGCTAGTATAGACAAGGCCAAGCCCACCTATACGTGTAGGGCTAGTAGGGCTCCAGTAGTAGCAACATCCATATCTCCCTCATCAGTTTCCAGCGCCATGGCCGCAATCAATAACGGTACATTTCCAAAATTGCATAATAGTAGTCTCAACTTCAGTATGGTGGGGTGTATCAGATTGTATAGCCCCAATAGGAGGGTCAGGATCCGACATAGGCTATTGATGTTAGATTTTATGTATATGGCACCTTTAGCTAGAGTTTTATTTGACACTTGCACTACACACTCCTTTTTATTACATAGTTATATAGATATTACTAGTTTAATTCATTAAGAGTAACACATATCCATGTGGCTATCTAATTATATTTGTGAAGAAGAGAGGTGGTTCATTACAGTTGTTTATTAAGTACCCTGAGTTGAACAAGGTGATTATGAGGAACAAGTACCCTTTACCAAGGATAGATGATTTTTTTTATCAGTTAAATTTTTTTTTGTTCTTCTCGAAGATATATTTGTATTTGTATTACCATCATTTGAGGGTAAAAAATAAGGACGTATCGAATACTACCTTTTTGACTCATTATGGTTCTTACGAGTTCAGGGTTATACTGCTTAGGCTGACCAATGCCCCTATCGTATTCATAGATTTGATTAACCGGGCATTCCTATCATACTCGGATAAATTTATCTTTATCTTCATTGGTGACATCTTGATTTATTCATAAACAGAGGAGGAGCATGTCGAGCATTTAAGAATTATGCTTCAGATGTTGCGAGAACATAAGTTGTATGCTAAACTCCAAAAGTGTGAGTTTTGGAGACGTGAGGTACAGTTTTTAGGGCACATAATCTTGGAGTCGATATTTTTAGCGGATCTAAAGAAAGTGTCGATTATGTTAGATTGGGGACATCCCACGACACATACGGAGGCTTATTATATATGGTTCATTACATGATTTTCGATGATAAAGGGAACATTTTCCATGTTGACGTAGAAGGGTATTGTTTTAGACTAAGAGGTATCAACATGCCTTTGACACTCCCAAGGACAAGTTGACTTCGACTCTAGTTTTAGCTCTACCTAGGGGTGGGGTTGAGTATTTGGTATACAAAGCTTCTTACCTATATGGATAGGTTGGGTGTTAATGTAAGAAGATATTCTTATTAGCACTACATATTTGGAGATATTATTTATGGGGCGAGAAGTTTAGGCTATTCAGCGATCATAAGAGCCTTCAATATTTGTTCACACAAAAGTATTTGACTATACATCAGCGTCGGTGGTTCGATTTCATTAAGGACTAATAGTTTATGATTAAGTATAACCAAAGGAAAGCCAATGTAGTGGCGTATGCTTTGACTTGATGATTGAGTAGCAGTTTGTTTACTCTTTAGTTGGTTAATGTGGAGTTCGTTAAGGTGAGTTCTGAGTTAGCTGATGCTTTTATGAGGATGCTCACCGTGACTCTCGATATTATTATGTGGGTTGTTTGAGTACAAAAAAGATGATGTGGTGCAAAAGGATAAAGTTTTTGAGATTTTTTCCACCGATGTACCTCTTTACACAATTAGTTCAGATGGTGGATTGTGTTACAAAGGGAGGTTAGTTGTACCTTCAGATGAGGGGTCATGTATAAAAATAATGCATGAGGTCCATGGATCATAGTTTTTAGTGCATCCCGATGTGGAAAGATGTACTAGGACACGAGGATATAATATTGGTGGGCCAAGATGAAGATGGACGTTTCTAGATATGTGTCCCAGTGCAACACTTGTTAAATAGTGAAGGTGGATCACCAATGATCCTTGGGTACACTTCAGCACTTACCCATTTCTAATTGGAGGTGGGATGGAATTTCGATGAACTTTATCTTTGGCTTGCCTTTGACGCTTAGGTACGACGACTCTAGTTGTCTTACAGTGTATCATTTGATAAAGGTTGCACATTTTTACTTGTCCGGATAAATTTCACATTATACCAGTACACGTGATTGCATTTGTCCGAGATTGTTTGATTGCAAATGTACCATTGTCGATCATCTAAGATAGGAATTATACTTTTTTATCCCGATTTTGGGATAGTTTTTAGGAGTTTATGGGGACTAGATTGCACTTGAGTATGTTGTACCATCCTTAGATAGATGGGAAGACGGAGCGAGTGACCAGATTTTAAAGGATATGTTTTGGGCATGCGCATTGGATTTCATAGGTAGTTAGGATGTTCATTTGCCAATGGTAAACTCTCTTACAACTATAGTTATCAAAATCAATCTATATGGCATTGCAGGAGGCATTGTATGAGCGACCGTGTAGATCACCGATGTGTTTGTTGGACTTGAATGAGAGTAGTTTATTGGTACCTGAGTTTATTTTGGAGCCGAATAACTATATTATGATGATTAGGGAGTGGGTCAAGACAACCCATTGTAGGAAAAAGAGTTATGTAGACATTGAGATGAAGGACGTTGGGTTCTAGACGGGTGATAAGGTTCTTATCAAGGTGTCACCCATAAAGGGGTGATGCATTTTGAGAAAAAGGGGAAGTTGTCCCGAGTTATATTGGGACATTTATCATCAAAGACTGTGTAGGGATGCTCGTGTATCATCTAACACTTCCAAACCTTGTAAATTGGGTACATAATGTGTTCCATGTATCCATGCCTAGTCGGTTCTTACGTGGGGCATATGCATATCAGCACATTGAATTAAGGGATATTTAGCTATAGGATAATGCTTAGTATAATGAGGAGATTGTGCGTATTTTAGAGCACAAGGTCCATATTCTAAGGCCTAAGGAGATCCCTTATATTGTGTTCAATGGGGTCATCATAGTGAGGACGAGTCCACTTGGGAGCGAGATGATATGATGAGAAAATAATATCCACAATTATTTTGATACGGGTTTATGTTATTTCACGTTAATTCCGAGGATGGAATTCTTTTTGTTCAATGGAAAGAATATAATACCCCATATTTAAAAAAAATTATAATCAATTAATTGAAAATAATTAATTATCAATTAAATAAAAACTCAAAATAATTATATCATTAAAATTGATAATTTAACATCATTAATGAGTATTGAAAGTTAGAATAAGCTAATTTGAAATTTTAGAGTTCAATTGATTAATTGATAAAATTTTATGGGCTAATGTTCAAGTTTATTAAACTCTAGGGTTAAATTAGAAATTGTAAAATTCTAGAAATGATTTTAGACATATGGAATTTTTAAAAAGACTTAAGGGTATTTTACTACATATTATTTTCTTA
Organism: Sambucus nigra; assembly: GCA_949130495.1. Classification (NCBI taxonomy): domain Eukaryota; kingdom Viridiplantae; phylum Streptophyta; class Magnoliopsida; order Dipsacales; family Adoxaceae; genus Sambucus; species Sambucus nigra. The sequence continues at coordinate 430,532,096 of OX422220.1, read as the reverse complement.
GGGAGCAAGTAAGGCTAGTTAATTTTGGGGTTTATAGGGTTTTTTAGCCGCTAAGGAAAAGTACATCGCAATGGCATCATTTGTAGCCACAACAGCTGGATGAGGATGATGATCACGGTAGCTTGTAGATGCGTCCACGCCAGTGCCCAAACCGTGGCTAGGTCGCAGCCTGGTTGCGGGGTGTATTGGTTAGATTATGCTTTAATACCCTCTTCTTATGTTTTAAGCCCCATTTCTTATATCACCTTCATTTCTAAGTGTCCCCTTCACTAAGAAACCATAAAACTCTCTAAATTGTCTCTCAAGAAACTTCATTGCCATTAAAAATAAAGGCATTTTCAAGGATTTCAAGCAAGGATTCAAAGAAAATTTTCAACAACAATTTAATCAAGTTTTTTAAGATTTTTTCAAGAATGATTCAAGATCAACTTTTCACAGTTTATTCTCTCCAAATTCAAGTCAAATTTTAATTCAACTTTTGAGTCAAGTCTCAATTTACTCTTTTCCTTTTATATATACTTATGTTAAATTTCACTTAAACCCTAATTGTTAAGTTAAAGTTAGCTAGAAACCTTTAGGGATTTGAGACTTCCTAGTGTATAATCTTATTAGGTGAAATAGATTATCCTCACAAGTTTTATATTAAGATTTAATCCTAATTAATCTGAGATATTGAATATTTGACCTTGAGAAGTAAATTGATATTTTGGGGTTTGTAGTTTCATCTTGGACTCTTGATTAATAATATTATATGTTGAATAATTGCAACTTGTTTAAGACTTAATTAAATTCTAAAAAATATGTGATTAGTAGGATTATACATGTAGAATTACGAGTAGTGTATTTGGAAATATATAACAAAATAATGAGATTTTAAGCTTGATGACTTTTAACTATTGCCTATTTATATATGATGATCCATTATTAGTCAATAGTATATGTTGAAACTCTTGAAATACGAATAGAATCCCTTATATTGAAATACATTCTTAGAATTGAGAATTTGACTTAAATGTGTAAGAATCCAATGTAATCCCTCTATAATGTTTATTATGTTATTGATAATGAATTAATTACATGTATGAGATAGAAGGATTATTGGATAAACTTTTGTTGGATTATTTGTTTATGGTTGTTATGGCTTGTGTTGAACGGATCATGATTGAGTTTAACAGTTGGATATTTAAATTATTCAATCTCTTAATTAAATGCATCCTAATAATCATTAATTAATTAAACATCTTAACGACTACCTTATCTAAATTGAAGTGTATCGGGTGGGTTACTTATTTGAATTTCATGTTTATGAGACGTCCCACTCACAGAGCTTATATGCGAGTAGGAGTGATGACTTTAGAACATTTAACTAAAACATATCTTTACTTTTTTGTTCCTTTTATGAGTACCTACATGTTAGACATATCGTCCCTTAATACCTTAATGTGATGGCATTATGATTTATTGAGTAATATGATTAAAAGACCCGAAGGGTGGGGTAATTGGATAGTACTGATGTAATGATAAGTGATAGGTTACATTTGAAACGTGGAATGTATTAATGAAATAATTAATAAATGTTTATTTTGGATGTGTGTCAAGAAGAAACATTCTTATGTTTTGTACTTGAGGATTATGATTGGACATGGAATTTTGTTGCGTCAGATGGTGTTGTGGATTTCTAGAACTACGTAACAGGGCGACGACTTTTTTTCCAACAGTGTGAAGCAAGTGGCTGTAGGACGTACTGTAACATTCTTGATATGGCCAGGGGAAGGGGATCATGCCGATTACATTGTAATTAATTGAGAGGTTAATTAATTTGTGAAACTAATGATTTAATTGGATGCATTGTGAGGTTTTGTGACTTTGGACCATTGTTATTGATTATATAAGCTATGAACTTACCATTTGTATATATATTTGATTCGAGTTGTGTAACTTAGCGACTTACAAGGGTTTTGACCCATTTATTTGTGGTGACTTTCAAAGTGCTAGAGATGGTTCTGCCGCTTAAATATCTTCTTCTTTAACTAGAACACATTTTTCAACCTCCTCCAATGAGATTTCCAGATTTAGAGATCGATATAGGTCCATCTCTTGATAGACTATCATTTACAGTTTCAGTCGTGTGAGTTATAACTTTAGATATAGATAACATATATATTGGATATTAGGATTTGGCTTGTATTATGGAGATTCATTATTAACATGTACATTGGAACATGGTGCTTAGTTGGAGGACTTTCACATCACATCCTTATACATGTTTTGTTTGTTCCTTTCATGCTGAGGGTATAGAAAATACAATATTAGACCATCTTCCAAACCACCCGATGGCCAGTCCAACCCCGAGGGCTCCTCCAAGCCGCTAACACCTCACACACAGTATGAGGCATAATCCAATGAATCTAGAAAAGCGTGAAGAATAAATCCCAAAGACCCCTAGTCACCTGATAGTGGAGAAGGGGGTGATTGGATGTCTCATACTCCTTCTTGCACAACCAACACATGATTGCCTACCTCTTCCCTCTCTTTTGAATCCCCTCAATAGTCAAGATAGACAGTTTGGCAGCGGTCCACACAAAGAAGCAAACCTTCGAAGGTGCCTAACTCTTCCAAATGGCCTTCCGAGGGAAAGGGACACCCCCATAACCCCTAAACACAATATAATGACTTTTAACTGAAAACAGGTCATCTTGAGACCTCGTCCACCTCAACCCATTTGTCTCAGAGGATGGGACAAATGCTAAATTCAGACCCTCAAGGAACTCCTCCATCTCCTTCAGTTACCAATCCCGAAAACCCATCCTAAACTTCGGATCCCACACCTCCCGATCCCCTATCCTCCGCCTATGAACCTCAACTGACCCCTCATTATCTCCCCTAATTTGAAACATCCCCGGGAAGAGAACCTCCAAAGATCCCCCCTCACCCCATTTATTCTTCCTAAACCTTATGCGATGCTTGTGTAATATCCCATATTTTTATAACCTTTAAATTTGGGGATTTATTAAATTTAAATCGAGATATTAATTTAATATTAATCCAAAAATTATTTCAAATATTTACTAGCGTGATGAGAGTTAGTAATTATTGGGAATTTGTTGAATATTAATTAATGGATAATGTAATATGTATAATCGAATTTATGAAATTATCATCAGTGTATAATTTGATAATTGTGGAAATTAAATCGGGACACGCTTGTGTCGTGTCGGGATTAAATTATTATTATTTAAAGTGAATAAATTTTAAGTCGCCCGTATGGTCTTTTCGAGTGCACCAATGTGTCCTAAAGGGTCGAGATAGTCAAAATAATGTACCCGTGGGTTTAGTTTGGGTCTCGGGACGTTTTTAAGCCTAACTGGCATCCCGGGAGGGTATTATAGGCATTTTACATTTTTGATAATTAAACCCACAAATTTCCAAAGGATATATCAGCCTTTATGAGTTATCTTCTAGGGTTAAAAAATATAAAATCAAAGAACGACCATTAGAGAAGGAGTTGGAGAGCTTTCTAAGCAACTCAAGGCTAAAGACTCACCCGTTTACACCGCCACCACCACCAAAGCGTAAATCGCGCAACGAGGAAGGCAACTATACCTCTTTCATCCACAAATGAGAAATTTAAATTCCAGGCAAGTATTTATCTTGCTTTATTTTAGTTAATGTTTCAATCATGTTAGTCTAGGATTGTGTAGAACATGTTTCATGAAAGAAATTATATTTTTGGAGATTTCAAATCGTATGTAGTAGAGGAAGTAGACGTATTTTGGACATCTGAATCACATGTAGAGGATAAGCCACGAATTTGTATGGGTTTAAAAGAAAGAAATATGGGAAAGAATGGAATCTAAAGGAAAGTTATGGTTCTTGTAGTTTGTGTGAATTTTACCCCATTAAATCATGATACTTGATGAATTCAGACATGTTTTACGTAGAAAATCATGTAGTTAGGTATATGGAATTTGTAGTATTATTAATTGGGAGTTTAGAAATCGTTAATGGAGATTTGGTTGAGGTTGTAGAGGTAAACCTGTAACTGGAAAAGAGAAGGTTTCGTCATAACTGCTGGATCGATCGATCGATCAAAAACATCGATCGATCGACCCCCTTACATCGATCGATCAACCACTACTGGAAAACTAAGTATTTTTCTTCTTTAACTTTAATCCAGTTAAAATGCGTAGGAACCCTTAATCATCATTGATAGAGCATAATGAATTATAAAGAGGACCAGTAGGGCCTAAGTAGACCCCATTGAGTGAAATTTAAGGTAGGATGAAATTATGGGTTAACGAGGAGTTATTCACACATACGAAATCATGCGTACGTCTAATACAAGATCGAGACTCGTGAGTAAGTTAGACTAAAAGATAAGTGAGAGTGCCTACTGAAATTATACTTAGGGATATAGAATACTTCGAGAAATGAGAAGTAAGTATGGAGAAACTTGATGATGCTGGAAATAGCACCACCCTTCAAGGCGTTTGTAATCTCAATTCAATGTTGACAATGGAAGTGTAAAGGCATATAGTAGAAGGAGGTGAGGAGAAGAGGAAGATCACCGGAATATTGGTGGTTCAGCCAATTAGGCCTACGTCCACTGTGCAAGCGTGTGATTAATATCACTATATGAGGGCACTAATGACCATGGATACAATCTCTCAAGCTTTCTCTCTCTACTATGTAAAATGACAGAGTTTCAGTTAGGGTTGCTAATTTCAAATCCTTTTCAAGGTAGAGGATGACCTCTAGATATAGTGCCTGGGGGGTGTAGTGTACCCTCAAGCATGCAATGAGCATGTGCATGAGGATCGAACCAATATGAGAATGACACCTGGTTGATCTCATGTAGATAATGATGACCTCAATATTCCCTCACGTGAGGGGAATGATTCGCTTATAACTGATTTATGTACACATGTTCCTAGCCACACATATGCGCATAAGAGCTCGGCGAGTTGTGACTGGTCCCAACCTCGGCCTGGAAGAGGACGAGGTTGGTGTCGTAGGGTAACTGCTTGATCAGTGGTGACTTTGGCTCAGGGGAAGAGCCGAGGTAAGGCCGGTGGTACTGGCAACATCAACCTGGGCCGAGGTAATGGTGGTGTAGCAGGAACATCGGTCGATTCATAGCCGATGCTAGTTATGATGATGGAGTTGTCCTTATAACCTCAGCCTACACCTAGACGAGGTTGTCAACCTTGGGTGGCCTGATGAGTATTCTTCCCCTGTACATCATGAAGATCTCAACTGTAGTCTGAACGCGGGACTAGTAACGTTAGCCATGGCCGACCTTGCTTAGGACGAGACTGCTGGCTACCAATCTATGACCCCTCTAACCTCGATTATCTCCTTGGCCGAGGTAGATGTCTCTGAGAAGATGGGTACATATAGGGAATATCAATCACCCCTAGCACTTAGTTACCTGTGTGATCAGGTGCCTAAGGGGTATGTTTGTCCGAGGTTGAATTTCTTTAGGTGTTGAATACTTTCTTGACAAGTGTCAGCTACTGGAGTAGGAAGCGTGTCTGACAAGTGTGATGATGTTGGTTATCATTTGGGCTCCCAAGGCAACGATAGGCCTTGGGACGTGTGCAATTATACTTAAGGGTTTAACCCCATTTTCCCTCTCTTTCTTCCTTATTTCTATCCTTCTCCTAGTTTGGTTGTTTCTGCAACTCTCTCTCTCTCTCTCTCTCTATACAAAGCTTGGCTGCTTTGTTGTTTTGGATTTCTGTGTTTCTCCAAACCTCTCTTCATTCCACAAGTCTTCAGGTATCATCTCCACCTTACTCTGCCACTTTTTGCCCCTTTTATTCTTGTCTCTTCAATTTCTAGCGAGAGTTTTGAGTTCTCCGACGACTGCTTGCATTTTTCGATGGTACTTATTCTTGCTACTCTTGGTTGTTTTTGTTCAAAGTTTAATAGTTTGATCTTTAATTCAATTTGCCAATCCTGTTTATTTAGGAGAGCCATAAGTGTGGGGTCTGCCTCATATGCTCAGACCCCTTTACCAACTCTTAGAGGAATTCCCCTCTCTTAGGGATAAGATCTTAGATAAAATTAGGCAAATAGAAAGAGCCCAAGAGGAGGCCCGTAGGGCAGAGGCATTCCCCCAAAGACCTATCTTTTCACCACCTTTGAAGGTCATATACCCTGACCAACTGAACTAGTTAACCAATCAGAAGTCCCAGTTGAACCCTCTCCAATGTCTGAGTCTGAGGCATCCACCTTAGGCCTTATATCTGTGGACTCTTTTCAAGAGGCCATGGATTTCTCAACTCGGCAAGATCTGGTCCATGACCAAGTCAAGGTTTCGAGTCGCGTCTCATCCCATGCTGAGTCTGGCACATCCCTGTCCTCCTCAGATGTTGAAGTTGTTAAACGGAGTGTGGCTGTTCCACCAATTCTTGAAGCCATTCCCCTGTCGGCTGTCACGGGTGCTGAGATCGCTTAGAGGTTCCCAAGTGATAACCCATCGTCTGCTCAGGTCGGCATTGAACCGGATGATGATGATGATGCTGAGAGCGATGTTGACACATCAAAGGCAGCCGAGATAGAGAGCACTATCAACGAGGTCGACCTTCTGGCGTTCAGACATCTATATTATATAAGTCCCTCTATAAAACTCAGGAGACCTCTGAGGGACGAGAGAGCTTATGGAGGCCGGGATGGTGAGATCTGCTTGTACGAGTATATGTTCAAGTTGGGGTTTTGTTTTCCCATTCATCCCATCATCAGGGATATACTGTCCTACATCAACTTGGATCCTTCCCAGTTGTCACCCAATGCCTGGAGGGTGATAATTGGAGCTATTATCTTATAGAGGGTTGTCCATCACTCAGACCTTCCTGTCCAAGTCTTCACAGGGTGCTATGTCCCCTCGTCTGCCAGGAATCATCCGAGCTATTACCATTTCTTAGCTCGGAAGTCAAATAAAAAGATATTGCAGGTCACCCAAACCTCGAACCATAATTAGAAACCACGCTACTTCTTTGCGTTAGGGCCATGGGAATTTGGTCCATCTGCCCCCTCTTCCTCACTAGAGCCGAGAATATCCCTGAGACGGGGAAATGTGACAATGGCTGCTAGGTCCGACCCTGAGCTAAGCCAACATAATCTTCATAAGGTCAAAGACCTTCAGGATCTGGGGGAGCATGGTATGCTTGTCAAGTTCGAACACCTAATGACCCCTTACTATCTCTTTGAGACTGGTCTTGGAGGGAGTCCTCTGACAAAGCTCCATAAGTCGCTTTATTATTTCCAAGTTATACCTATAAATTTGTGTATCTCTGATTTTCTAACTCAGATCTTTATGTTTTGCAGAGCGCCCAAAGGGAATATCTGACAAACTCTGGGAGATGGTAGCCCCCAGTCTCACAAAGCTTATCAAGAAAGCTGGTCTGAATGCGCCTCCTCCCCCTCCATCTACATCAAGGGCTGAGGCTACCAAGAAGAGAAAACCCGTCGCCCCTGCCCCTGGAGATTAGAGTCAGAAGAAGAACAAGAAGGGGGATCGTGTCATCCCTATTTCTTCTGAGGATGCATTGATTGCTCGACTTGAGCAATTGAAGATTAGTGACAGTGTCATTGGCCATAGTCTAAAGGACCTGGATTCTATCGGCGATGTCATGACCGAGTCTGACAAACGCTTTTATCACTGCCTGGATAAGCCTCTGCTTGTTGAATTCTCTTTTCATCATTCTATCCGAGTAAGACCTTTAACTTTTTGCTTCTGAATGTGTAACATCGGCCTTTGAACTATATCAGACCTTAGACTGACATCTTTGCACATGTTCTGTAGGGTCTTCTCACCATGCATCACTATGTCAACTGGACCTTGGGAAAACTTCCTCTGATTGAGAAGGGCCAAGAGGACTAGAAGATTGAGGCCACTTTAAACACTGAAGTGGAACGTCTGAAGGCTGCTCTGAAGAAGGCTGAGACCAGCGTGAAGGGGATGCAGAAGGACATGGACAAGAAGAGGGAAGATCATAATGCTACCCTGAAGGCTCAGGCTGACTCTCTATAATGTAAAGTCGATGCGGCTATCAAGGCTGCCTTGGATGATGCCTCTGAGAAGATCTTGGAGGAGTACAAGGTCTCTGATGAGTTTGTTAGTTTCGACTTTGAATATCTGGAGAGAGGGGTCAAGGCTACTAGCAAATGGGCTGCCATGAAGGAGAAGGAATCAGGGATCCTTGCAGCAGCTGACTTTATTGGCTTGGGTTATGCCGACCCTAAATTTTCTCAGGCTCTGCAGGAAGTTGAGGATGAGGGAGGTGCTGCACCTACCGAGATTGCCCCCCCAAGGTGACACCATGACTGAAGATGTTAGTGCCCAAGACGACGGGGTGGAAGTAGCCACCCTTGGCCAGGGAGATGCAGACGTGGTACCTAACCCTGAGGTTGTAAACACTTGATTTCTTTATGAAGCTTTTATCAATTTTAATTTCTCTGAAGATTTGTAACCTCTGACAAACTCTGTTATTTTGTATTTTATAACTCCCAACTTTAATCTGTCAACCTCTGAGGAGGGCTTTACTTCTTCAATTGAAGAATTATTTATTGAATGGTTCTTTTTGCCATGCGATGTGTGTTATAAGGTCTGAGGTCATCGACCAAGAGATTACCATCATAAATAATTTTCACCAAATTAATGATGTTAGGGGTCTGAGGTCATCCAAGTATGATGCCTGACCTCAGACCTTATCACCAAATCATGATGTTAGGGGTCTGAAGTCATCAACTAAGATGTTACCCTCATAAATAATCTTCACCAAATTAATGATGTTAGGGGTCTGAGGTCATCAACCAAGATGTTATCCTCAAAAATAATCTTCACCAAATTAATGATGTTAAGGGTCTGAGGTCATCATATAAGATGTTATGCCCATAAATAATTATTCACCAAATAATGATGTCTAAGGTTTGAGGCCATCCAAGTATGATGTCCTACCTCAGACCTTGTCACCAAATTATGATGTTATAAGGTCTGAGGTCATCAACAAAGATGTTAGCCTCATAAATATTTTTCACCAAATTAATGATTTCTAGGGTCTGAGGTCATCCGAGTATGATGTCTGACCTCAGACCTTGTCACCAAATCATGATGTTATAAGGTCTGAGGTCATCAACTAAGATGTTACCCTCATAAGATATTCACCAAATTAATGATGTTAAGGGTCTGAGGTCATTCAAGTATGATGCCTGACCTCAGACCTTGTCACCAAATCATGATGTTTTAAGGTCTGAGGTCATCAACCAAGATGTTAGCCTCATGAATAATTTTCACCAAATTAATGATGTCTAAGGTCTAAGGTCATCCGAGTATGATGTCTGACCTCAGACCTTGTCACCAAATCATGATGTTATAAGGTCTGAGGCCATCAACCAAGATGTTAGCCTCATAAATAATTTTCACCAAATTAATGATGTCTAGGGTCTGAGGTCATCCGAGTATGATGTCTGACCTCAGACCTTGTCACCAAATCATGATGTTATAAGGTCCGAGGTCATCAACTAAGATGTTACCCTCATAAGATATTCACTAAATTAATGATGTTAAGGGTCTGAGGTCATCCAAGTATGATGCCTGCCCTCACACCTTGTCACCAAATCATGATGTTTTAAGGTCTAAGGTCATCAACCCAGATGTTAGCCTCATAAATAATTTTCACCAATCCAACATAATGAACCAAGAACTGACACAAGAATTTGATCTTCTCATTAATAATCTCTTCAGAAGATGATACATTTATATGAAAGCTCTTGCAACATCATATGTAATATTTTTTTAGATGATGAGCATTCCAAGGACTGGAAAATGGTTCCCCTTCAAGGTTCTCCAGCATGTAGGTTCCTAGTACAACCTCTTCAATTACTTTGTAAGGACCATGCCAATTTGGGTAAAGCTTGTTTGCCTTCTGTAACGTCTTCTTCAGCACCATGTCCCCTACAGCTATGGGCCTTGATTTTACCCTTTGATTGTAGAACTTTATTGCTCTCTGTTGGTAAGTCGCTTGCCTAATTTCTGTATCTTCCCTTCTCTCCTCAATCAAGTCTAGGTCGAGTCTTCTCTCCTCCCTATTCTTATCAGGGTCATAGGTCTAAACCCTATGAGTAGGGAGTCCTACCTCTATTGGTATGACGGTCTCTGAGCCATGTGACAACATAAACGAGGTCTCCCCTGTTGGAGTCCTAGCCGTTGTTATGTAGGCCCATAGCACAGCATAAACCTCTTCGGTCCATCTACCTTTATCTTCTTCTAACCTCTTCTTGATCCCATCAAGGATAGTTATGTTTATGACTTCAGTTTGACGGTTTGATTGAGGTCGGCCAGGAGAAGAGAAAAAATGCTTTATCCCAACTCTTTTACAGTATTTTTCCAGGGAATAATTCTTGAACTGGGTTCCGTTGTCTGAAATGAGGGTATTTGGGAGGCCATGTCTGCATATGATGTTCTTCCAAATAAATTGGAAGGTCTTCTTCTCTGTAATCGTGATCATCGGCTCTGCCTCTACCCACTTAGAGAAGTAACGATTGGCAACTATCAGAAATCGATAATTATTTACAGCCCTTGGCAGGGGGGCCACTAAGTCAATTACCCATACTGCGAACGGCCAAGGGGAACTGATAGACGTCATAGGCTGATGAGGTTGATGGGGGATTATGGAGAATCTCTGACATTTATCGCACCTCTTTACGTAAGCTGCGGTATCTTTGGCCAAGGTCGGCCACCAATATCCTTACGTGATAATCCTCTTCGCCAAAGGTCTCCCTCCTATGTGACTGGAGCAATAACCCTCGTGTACCTCCTGTAGGACGTGGGGAACTTCTTTGGGATGAACGCATCTGAGGAGAGGTAATAGGAATCCCTTCCTATACATGACATCTCCTACTATTGAGAACTTTGCATCTCTATACCTCAATTTCCTCCTTTCTAACTTTGACTCTGGTAGCACCCCCTCTCTGATATATCTGATAAGGGGATCTATCCATGAGTCCCCTAGGTTTAAATTGAGGCAAGGGTTACTGACCTCTTCTTCTTTAATGGTTTCTATGGGCAAGATCTCAACAGGGACTGTCCTTCTGATATTTGTCCTTATTGTCGAAGCTAGCCTTGCTAATGCGTCTGCATGACTGTTGTTTTGCCGAGGTATTCTCTTCATTTTTACCTCTTCGAAGCCTTCGAGTATCGTTCTCACTCTCTTCAGGTATTTGGCCATCCTTTCATCCTTGGACTCATAAACCCATAATACTTGATTAACAGCCAACCTTGAGTCACTCTGAAGGATGAGTCGTCTTATACCAATGGTCCTTGCCAAGGAGAGGCCTGTTATCATGGCCTCGTATTTTGACTCATTGTTTGACGCCTTAAAGTTAAACCTAAGGGCATATTCGATGTTGGTACCATCTGGGTTTGAAAGTATCAGGCCCGCATCGCTTCCACTTTTGCAAGAAGACCCATCGACGAAGAGGTTCCAGACGTCTTTATCTGATGAGAAACCCTCTTTTAACATTATTTCCTACCTGAAGAGGTACTGGTCTTCCTCATTCTCAGATATTCTATCTCTGACTCTCTTGGACATAACCTCTTCCGGGTGTCGGAAGACGTTGTTATTTTCCCATTCTCCAGTCTTTAGATTATTCTCAACCTCGGCCTCTTCCCGTGTGAACTCGGCGATAAAATTTGCAAGTACCTGCCCTTTGATGGCCGTTTTAGGCTGATAGGTAAGGTCATACTCCCCTAGTTCAATTTCCTATGTCATCAATCTTCCAGAATTCTCAAGTTTATGGAGGACCTGTCTTAGTGGGGAGCCAGTGAGGATGACCATAGAATGGGCTTGAAAGTAGGGCTTCATCTTCCTAGAGGTATGTATTAAGGTGTAGGCTAACTTTTCCATGCAAGGGTAATTCTGTTCAGATCCCTGAAGGGCCTTACTATTGAAGTATACTGGCCTTTGAACCCCAATGTCCTCCCGTACAATGGCCGCACTTATAGCCGATTCAGAGACCGCTAGATAAACAAACAGCATCTATCCCACTATTGGCCGAGATAAGATCAAGGGAGATACAAGGTATGACTTGAGTTGATCAAAAGCCTCATCACATTCTTTATCCTACTCGAAGGCCTTTCTGAGCACCTTGAAGAACGGAAGACACTTGTCGGTCGCCCTGGAAACAAATCTGTTGAGCGCATCCACTCTTCCAGTGAGCCTTTGAACGTCCTTGATACTCCTAGGTGTCTTCATGTCGAGCAAAGCCTTGATTTTCTCAGGGTTCGTCTCTATTCCTCTTTGATTGACGATGAATCCAAGAAACTTCCCAGCTCCTACCCCGAAGATACACTTTGTCGAGTTGAGTTTCATCCTGTACAGGTTCATGGTATTGAATGTCTTTTCCAGGTCTTCCACATGAGTGCAGGCCTTTAAGCTCTTCGTCAACATATCGTCTACATACACCTCCATAGTCTTGCCTATTTGGTCTTCGAACATCTTATTCATAAGATGTTGATATGTTGCCCCTGCATTTTTCAATCCGAAGGGAATAACCTTATAGCAATACATCCCTTTGTCAGTAATGAAGGCTGTCTTTTCTGAGTCTTCAGCATCCATGAAGATTTTATTGTAGCCCGAATATGCGTCCATGAAGCTCATGAGCTCATGTCCTGCAGTTGCATCTACCATCTAGTCGATCTGAGGTAAGGGATAGCTGTCTTTTGGGAAAGACTTGTTCAGGTCGGTGAAGTCTACGCACATTCTCCATTTTTCGTTGGCTTTGGGTACAATGACTGCATTTTATAGCCATTCCGGATATATGACTTCCCTGATAAACTTGGCCTCTTCCAACTTCCTGACCTCTTCCCGAATGACATCGTACTTATCCTTGGAGTAAACTCTTCATCTTTATTTGATTGTCTTAGCATCCTTGATCACGTTGAGTTTGTGACACATAACCTCAGGGTTGATGCCAGGCATGTCTGCGTGACTCCAGGCGAAAATACTCTGCCTCTTCCTTAATAAGTCTATCATCTTTTCTTTGATTTCGGCTTTTAAGGCTTTTCCTACCAGGACAGTTTTTTTTGGTTCGTCCTCATTGAGGACGATGGATTCTACCTCTTCCACGGCCTCTCCTTTCTTCAATTTCGTTTCATCTCTGGGGTCGAGTGTATCAATGTTATATGTGGTAGTTGCTCTCTTATGAGCCTCCCTCTCTTCAGCCGAGTTGAAGTAGCATTCTTATGCTATAGTCTGGTTACCCTACACTTCCCCTACCCCATAGGGGGTCGAGAATTTTAGCATCTGGTGGACCGCCGATGGCACGGCTTCAAACTCCTTAAGGGCTACTCTTCCTATGATAAGGTTATAGGCCAAGAAGACATTTCCGTCCATAACAAAAAAACTGATCTTCCAGGCTAACCTCTTGGGCCACTCATCACCCATTCGCACGTCCATCTCATACACGCCCAGTGGATGGACCTTTTCACCGCTGAACCCCATTAACGGATGATGATAGGGTACCAGCCTAGCTCTGCTAAGGCCTAGGCTTTTGAAGCAGGGCCCAAACATCACATCTGCTGAAATTCTTCCGTCTACAAGAATTCTCTACACCTCACATCCATGAACTCTTGTCATAATCACCAAAGGGTCACCATGTGGAGCTAGGATACCTTTGAAGTCGAGTCGAGAGAACCCAACTACGAGAGTGTCCATGTCTACCTTCTTTCTCTTTTGCGTAGTCTCGAAAGACGTCAGGTTTACCACTTCAAGTTTGGTCACTGATTTGGCCTCTGCCATATGAGCTTTTCTGTCAGCAACCTCAGAACCACCCCCCGTAAGTCCTCCGCATATGGTGATAATGCCAAAGGAGATAATACTAACCCTCTTCACTAGGGTGTTGTCATCTTTTCGTGGGAGGTCTGGATCGTCTTCATCATCTCCGTCTGAGTCACCATCTCTTCTTGCTACGGTATCGTCATGACATCTATCGTTCCCCTTCTTTTTGAGGTCATCTCTTCCATTTTTGGGAGCTTTGCCATCAACATATTTCCTCAACTTTCTTGACTTTAACATCTTCTCGATCTCATCCTTCAAGGCAAAGCATATATCTGTTATATGGACATGGTCTTGGTGGAATTCACACCATAAGTTCTGGTTCCTCTTATGTGGAGGAGCTTTCAGCTTCTCTGTCCATCTTAGGGATCGGTCATTCTTGATCTCATTAAGGATGTGTTCGCAGCTTACTGTAAGAGGGGTATAACGCCCAAACTTTTCATTAGCTAACCTCTTCTTTCCATCCTTCTTTCTTTGGAACTTTTGGTTGCTACCACCTTTCTCGTCTTCATATTTAGCGACCATGGCCTCTTCAGCATTTATGACCTTCCCCGCAGTTGCCAATAGCTCCGCCATGGACTTTGGAGGGTCTTCCGCAAGTTTCCATAACAACTTCCCCTTCGAAAGACCTCCTATGAGGGCGGTCATGGCAATATTCTCTTCGTAATCTTCAAGTTCAAGTTTTTCTTTGTTGAACCTGGCGATGTAGTCTCTTAGTCTCTCATGCTTGCCTTGCTTTACGTACAACATATGGGTGGTCTTCTTTTGAGGTCTTACCCCAAAGCAGAAATTGTGAATGAACCATTCAGCCAAACCCTTAAAGTTCTCAATTGAATTCTTCGGAAGAGAAGTAAACCACATGTGCGCAGCTCCCGTCAAGGTCCCGGAGAAGGCTCGGCACTTTATCTCATTTGTTATCAAGTATATGTCTACCGCCGACTGGTACATCTCAATATGATGTACAGGATTGGTGCTACCGTCATACTTGGGAGTCACTGTGGGTGGTTTGAACTTGGCTGAGGTAGGGAAGCTTACTATTTTAGCCACGAACGGAGAGCCCTCTGAGAAACCTCTTTGAAGTGGGTCTTGACTTTTGATGAGGTCTCCTATCTTGTACTCAAGACGTTGGATGGAGTCATTCCATGGTCTTGAAACGTCGGTCTAGCCAAGGTTATCCCCAGCCACCTCCAAGGGGTGAACTGAGTGTTCCCCAGCCACGGCAAAACATCTGATGTTCACCTCTTCTTGGTCTCTTCCTCGTCCCTGATGAGTCCGACGTTGCCTCTCTTCTTTCTGTGAGCCGACTGCACTTCTCGACCTTGAAAACCTTTGTCTTAGGTCATTTATAGGGCCGAGCCTTTCAAAGGCTAACTGTGACAATCCGCCTACTAAAATAATAGGTGGCCAGCCCAATACTCTAATAATCACAGGAATCATAGATGGTCCATCCTCAGCATCACTGTCGATTAAAATAATAGTACGAGATAACCACCAATCATTTTAGAAAAGGGACTGTCAACTTTAAAATTTTGAAAGTAAAAGAAAACACTTAGACAATCCCATTTGTAAAAATGGTGGATACCAAAAATCAACGAGTAAATGAATAACAATATAATAAATAATCACCGAATAAGCTGTCGGTGAACAGAGCAATACAAATAGTTACACCGAGTATTACACATTAAATATTACCTCATAATAAATGAGTGTAATGTATTGGTCAACACGCCTGAATAAATAAACTGAACATAACTAAATTACAATAGAAAGAAGCGTCTAATACAATTAACCTACAACATCCGCAATATGCTGTAGCTCCATGACAACTGGAATGGAAATGTAAATACGGGCGTTCATGCGGTAGAGCACATGTACGGCAAGGAGTATATGCAAATACAAAGAAATATAGACGGGTCAGGGCCAGGTTTGATATGATTCCCATGTGACTAAAATGCATGACAGTTAAGTGCGGAATTCTCTCGCAATTAACATAATATTTCTCACCTCTCAATCTAAAAGCACAACCTAGCGCAATATTCATGAGATGCTCTAGTTAACCCAAGTACTAAGGACTAACTTCTCCCCAGTCTCAACACTATGCCCTATTCGTGCGTGGGGTGTCTCGCAAAGAGAAATCCAAACAAGGAACCCCCCAATACACTACTACTTAGGCAAGGTTGATCGTTGAGATCTATTAGACCCTCAACACGAAATTAATATATATATATATATATATATATATGTGTATGTATATGTATATGCATGGGAGGTCACATCTACAGCTACTCAAGGAGACATAAAATAAATCGATCCACAACCTAGGGGCACAATTCCTATTTTCTTTAGGAATTACATATATGGTAATTCATTTTATCAAATATTTACCAATTAAATCTCATTTCAAAACTTTCTTTACCAATTTTATTTCCTTTCTTCCATCCAGGAAAATACACGTTTAAAGCAAGTTTTATTAATATAAAAGTGATTTACCTTTATTTCACAACTTTTCATTTTCCTTCTTCCATCCGAAAAATATATATAATTTAAAGCAAGTTTTATTATCATTAAAATTCTTTAACCTTTTCATATCATATCATCCATTTTCCTTCTTCCATCCAAAAAATGTATTTAACAACCCATTTCCCTTCTTCAATCCGGGAAATGTAAATTAAAGCCATTTCATTATCATAAAATGTTTTAATAACCAATAATGTCCCACATTATTGCAAGTAGTTATATATATCATATTATATAACGCAATCTAAGACCGTCCGTCTGGGTTTCCCCACTGTACGCGCCCCTAAATGGCTATCATCTTCCAGGGACTATCATCAAGATAACCTGGGATCCTACCGAAATGTCGGGAATCGGCCATATGCCTGCGGGATAGTCATGACCACACCCAGAATCACCTAACCAGTGCAGAAATATACAACAAACGCTCATATGGCGTAGGGACTATATTCACCCTGCATTCATTAGCCAAAGGGCTTCACCACACGCACGAACTTCCCTTATGATAGGGATTTAGAGAGGTGTGTATCATTAAATTAACATTTATAAAAACATTACTTTTTCCTTTTGAAAACATTCACTTTTACATTCTCAAAATCATTTGTACTTATTCATTTAGTACTACATATTAGCATATGTCTTTCTTATTGTTAGTGTCATATTTTATTAATGACATAAGACCCGAAGTGCCATAAACTCACACTAGTCTCCAAAAGCCCAACATAGGACCATAAATCATCAAAGTGAGTCCCCCTTATTAATTGACTCCCAAAATTCCCAACATTGACATTTTATCTCCAATAAACTTTTAGGTTAACTTCCTAAATCATACCGACATTAACCTACACAAACTAGCCCTCGGGGTAAGCCCAATCATCCCATTTTATCCTAGGACATTAGTCTACCCAACTCGACCCTCTAGGAACTCTTTTAACTTCCCAAAGGAAGGGTCCTAAACCTCGGACTTAAAAGAAAAAGGGCTAAAAAAAACTACGAAAAATCTCACAAAACAGGGAAACCGAATCGATTCGCTCTATGACCGAATCGATTCACCCTGGTTGCGAATCGATTCTCCCAAAAGCCGAATCGATTCGGTGAGTTAAACTGGCATTCTGCCTTAGCCGAATTGATTCGTTCTTAAAACGAATTGATTTGGTCTCCCAGACCGATAACCTTCCCCTTATCCGAATCGATTCGCCCCTAGGGCCGAATCGATTCGGTCCTACAGTTTTGCCCAATTTGGGCTACGGGTTTAAGAACCCTAATTTTTCTAAAACCTCAAATCTTTGATTTTATCCAACATCAACAACAACTAATTCTCCCAAATTGTTTCTACACAATTAATAGCAAATAATCTATCCTCAAATCAAATCAAAACTAAGATTCAAGGGTTAAATCCTCAAAATCAACAAATAACCCATTTAGGGTTTAAATCTCCAAAAATTAACTATACATGCAATTTATCACATTAAATCAACATCTAGCAAGTAAAAAACTTGCCTCGGGGTTCGTAGTCTCGGATCCTCCTCTGGTAGCGATGGAATCTGGCCTCAAATGTCCATTTTTCTCGCTTTTTCTCCATTTATCCAAAGCTCTCTATCCCTTCTCTCTCTCTCTCTCTCTCTCTCTCTCTCTCTCTCTCTCTTGGCTTCTAACATAAGATTGAGAAAATAAAAGGGGTGGGGAGACATATACGGGTCTTAAAATATAAATTCCCACTTTTAAGTGTTAATACACCATTAAAATAACTCGTATCCACATAATTGAGTCATAGCACCCCAAAAGTGCCCGAAACTCAAAAATACAACATGGCACTTATCTTGACTATCTCGACTATTGTAAAAACAAACGCACCCCCTATTTTGGCATTCAGGATAACGTGAAATTTTTTTATGTTCCAGATTCATTTTATTTCATTAATTATACTCCAATTTAATTATGAGTCATAACCGTCGTTTTACATACGACGACGCAAAATATCACAATATAATGCTATTTACCTCCTCATAACGGTAAATAGACAAAACATAGTAAATATTACCCTTAAATCTCACGAAAAATAATATTTACTCCAACTTCCCCTATTTTATAAAATTAGCCCATCAGGCAAAATGATATAAAATAGTCGCTCAAAAACCCGGGTTGTTACATACTCCCCCCCTTAGAAGGGAATTTTTCCCTAAAAAATCAGGCCTACCCCATAATCATAACAAGGGTATACTATACTAAACTACCGTTCTATCATTCTTAACAAACCCCTCGGCAGTGCGGCGTCCCCATAGGACTTAGAATAAGGTCATCACTATTCGATCTCAGTCCACATTCCTCGTGCTCTAACATAACACCAAATCATTCCTCATGAACTATCGATCCTACCGTTCTACTACGGAAGGAGATACCTACACATCTCGGCACAAATTGCCCTACTTCCTGAATTACGTTATACCCTTTCTAGGGAATAACTACTCTAACTTATAATCGCTCACCCCAACACTACTTACTTATATTCGCATTGGCATAACCCTTAAAAGTGAACAGCTCAAGGAGCCCCAATCATTAAGGAGTTCCCGGACCACTCCAAGTCCAAGAAATATACTATCCGCTGGTTTCATTCCAATGAATGGGCAAGGCACACAGCCAACTACACTATGCCACACACGACACCATACTCATAGGAAATGATTCGAACTATCGTACGAAAATTCGATCCATAAAAGCTACTACTCCACTAGTCTCTTCACACTAGTAGGTGAATTGGTCAACCATGGACATGAACACTCTTAATAAAGCATCCCCTCGGATAAGCTCGTTCCACTTGGCATTTCATGCCTCAACTACTCTCTTCGACGGTATTCTACCCGGCGTACCTACTACCCCATCAGCACTTCCTTAGTGAAAGGGAATACCCAATAGATAGTCTTTACGAACTCCAACTTGTCGCTCGTAAAAAGACCCAATTTCCTGCAAACGAAGTAGTTCCTCTAATTCTTTAAGGCGAATACTACCGCTACGAACTCAAAATCAAGCGGGGGATAATACTTCTCACGAAGTTTAAAATTGTGAGACGCATGAAAAATGGGTCCATGCTCCCGTATTGATACTTCTCGTTCCTGGCAAGGACTCATTCGTTAAATCCACTCTCGATCTTAACAACATGAGTGCATGAGTAAAATTCGGCTCATACTTTTGACTCCCCGAAAGATATGTTACCGATGTAACACTCTACCTAAGAGAGCCCCCCACCTTCTATGGCCTAATATTACGAACCACTCGAGATCCCGTATTCTTATCCTAGGGATCCAATCCTACTTAGAGTTAACCCGCAAACCTATTGTTGTCAACTCTTTACCGTCTTCCTAAAACAATGTCGCATATCTTAAGGGCCTTACTTCCTATAAATCCTACAGTTAATCTACATCCTAATAGAGTCATATAAATGTAATACTAAGTATATTCCTAGTGTCCAAGAACTTTCTCGACTTTCGATATTATCTCGATTTCATGCATAGGACGTCTCGCCGAAGCGAAATCCAAACAAGGAGCCCTCCTGTTACACTACTACCTCGCATCGTCGGTCATCGAGAAGTAACGGTCGAAGACACATGATCGGGACCGCTAAAGTCCCAACTCGTAACCCTACTAATGCTCTTCCACTTCTATGTCCTACCATCTCAATTACTTGAAAATTTTACAAACCTGACATTTACTTTCAGTAAAATGCCACAAATGCTTTATCCCAATATACACACATATCTTTATAAATAGCCTTATCATCAAGGCATAACCATAAGTATCTATCCGACTTTCATATCTTAGTCTTCCCCACATCGATCAGAGGAAAAACTATTACAGTGCTCATATATCGCACATCAACTTAGCCTTTTAATCACTCAATCACGTGATTCACGGCTAAACCTTCCAACCCAGCATCTGACCAACAGAAAAAGAAAAGAAAGAGAGAGAGCAAATGAAGCATCTCTCCACTTCTAACGTCGTTAAGGTTCACGCGTGGAGCATCTCGCCGAAGCAAAATCCAAACAAGGAACCCCTCCAATGCATTACTACTTAACTCTATTGGTCGTGGAGATAAGGCAACATCATACACAAGCAAAGCAAACAAACAATAAAACAAAACAATCAAACAAATAATGAAAACTACCTACATACCGTAAACCACCTCTATAAAGTCTCAACCTGTATCTAGGAGAGATATTATAGAACAACTAGCTCTTTCTTTGGAACTAGAAATAGGATAGCCTCGCAATGTATTTTCTTGCTATCACAACAACCCAACCAAGAATAATTCCACTCGCATATTACATATAATACAAGTAGCACATACCACACATATACTTTTAAAATATCACCACTCGCCTTATAACGAGTGAAGAAAAAAAATGTTGAACCTCCCTACCATGGAAGTCATATAGATTTACTCACTATAATATTATCGATAGCACCACAAGCTCAATTTACACACCCGAATCTAGGGTAAATTCCACACTACTCCAGCTTATCATAAGGAATGCTCCACCCTCAATCAAGGTGGAAATTCTCGCCAACATACATGCCAATATCTTTGGCCAGTACCAATGGTTCCTAGACACATCATTCTAGTCTTATCCGAACCAAACTACTTCCATCAATGCCCCAACTAGGCATCCTATTCTTACCCTTATTTTCCAATCGACAAGATCAAAACGTGTAGTTCCCTTAACTTCTTCAGCAAAGAGAACATTCTACTAGCCTCCCCGGCCTTAGTTCAATGAGTCTTCTCTGGCTGGATGTCCGCCAATGGGGCCTCATGAACACTACTTCTCTTGAAGTGTTAGTAACACTTATTTGCGAGCCTATCATTTCCACTTAAGGGATATCTCTTCCTTGTATCAACCCACTTCGATTCAAGGTTTTCTTAACCCTGTAACTCTTTATTCACAGTTGGCCTCTATCCGAACCTCAAGTGAATACTTGAGAATCTACTTTCTCATCATTATTAACATCTCAGAGAAACTCGGTGTTGAAAATATCCACCAGGTTTCTCTATGGGCAACTTCCCACTCCACCAAAAATATGGCGACTACTATATCCGCCACTTTAACCTTACTCCAATGGGTGAAATATTTTCTTCCCATCTTTGCACCTGGGAACTTCGATACCCATCTCTAGGCCAAACTCTCGGACCTTATGTTATTACCGAATGAGATTACTCTTCCTCCATCAGACCGAACTTCAACATGTGGTCCTCGTCAAGGACCCCCTCAACTATAACTTAATGTCGCTTGGGATTCCCAAGCTTAGCACCACTCTTTACTGGCAGATGTACTAAAAAAAACTATATCTATCGTACTTAGTAGTCACGGTAGCAATATAGAATAATACTACGAAGGAAGCAACCTCAAAAGCGGTCCGCATCCCGACTACCACTTACAGCTCATAGTAATCCCACCTCATGATGCCTTCACAACGGCCTTCCTGACGCCCTTTATCTGACAACTTACGAGTCTCACACGAACGCGCAAAAGATTTTTGGGGTTCTCTTATCATAACAGGAGAACGAAATCTCACAAGAAAAATCAACGATCTTAATCTTAGGGTTCTAGATCAAATCATAAGTAACGCTGAAAGAGAAATACGTCCACCCATATTCCTAAGGACTCTATAACCTAATGCTCTGATACCATCTGTGACAACCCGTCTACTAAAATAATAGGTGGCCAGCCCAATACTCTAATAATCACAGGAATCATAGATGGTCCATCCTCAGCATCACTGTCGATTAAAATAATAGTACGAGATAACCACCAATCATTTTAGAAAATAAACTGTCAACTTTAAAATTTTGAAAGTAAAAGAAAACACTTAGACAATCCCATTTGTAAAAAAGGTGGATACCAGAAATCAACGAGTAAATGAATAACAATATAATAAATAATCACTGAATAAGCTGTCGGTGAATAAACCAATACAAATAGTTACACCGAGTATTACACATTAAATATTACCTTATAATAAATGAGTGTAATGCATTGGGCAACACACCCGAATAAATAAACTGAACATAACTAAAGTACAATAGAAAGAAGAGTCTAATACAATTAGCCTACAACATCCGCAATATGCTGTAGCTCCATGACAACTGGAACGGAAATGTAAATATGGGTGTCCGTGCGGTAGAGCACCTGTACGGTAAGGAGTATATGAAAAAACAAAGAAATATAGGCGGGTCAGGGACCGGTTTGATATGATTCCCATGTGACTAAAATGCATGACAATTAAGTGTGGAATTCTCTCGCAATTAACATAATATTTCTCACCTCTCAATCTAAAAGCACAACCTATCTCAATATTCATGAGATGCTCTAGTTAACCCAAGTACTAACGACTAACTTCTCCCCAGTCTCAACACTATTCCCTATTCGTGTGTGGGGTGTCTCGCAAAGAGAAATCCAAACAAGGAACCCCCTCGATACACTACTACTTAGGCAAGGTTGAACGTTGAGATCCATTAGACCCTCAGCACGAAATTAATATATATATATGTGTATGTATATTGATGGGAGGTCGCATTTACAGCTACTCAAGGAGACATAAAATAAATCGACCCACAACCTAGGGGCACAATTCCTATTTTCTTTAGGAATTACATATATGGTAATTCGTTTTATCAAATGTTTACCAATTAAATCTCATTTCAAAACTTTCTTTACCAATTTTATTTCCTTTCTTCCATCCAGGAAAAATACATGTTTAAAGCAAGTTTTATTAACATAAAAGTGTTTTACCTTTATTTCACAACTTTTCATTTTCCTTCTTCCATCCGAAAAATATATATAATTTAAAGCAAGTTTTATTATCATAAAAATGCTTTAACCTTTTCATATCATATAATCCATTTTCCTTCTTCCATCCGGAAAATGTATTTAATAACCCATTTCCCTTCTTCCATCCGGGAAATGTAAATTAAAGCCATTTCGTTATCATAAAATGCTTTAATAACCAATAATGTCCCACATTATTGCACGTAGTTATATATCATATTATATAACGCAATCTAAGACCGCCCGTTCGGGTTTCCCCATTGTGCGCACCCTTAAATGGCTATCATCTTCCAGGGCCTATCATCAAGACAACCTGGGATCCTACCGAAATGCGAGAAGTGGCCATATGGCTGTGGGATAGTCATGACCACACCCAGAATCACCTAACCAGCGCAAAAAATATACAACAAACGCTCATATGGCCTAGGGACTATATCCACCCGGCATTCATTAGCCAGGGGGCTTCACCACAAGCGCGAGCTTCCCTTATGATAGCGATTTAGAGAGGTGTGTATCCATAAATTAACATTTATGAAAAACATTACTTTTTCCTTTTGAAAACATTTACTTTTACATTCTCAAAATCATTTGTAGTTATTCATTTAGTACTACATATGAGCATATGTCTTTCTTATTCTTAATGTCATATTTTATTAAAGACATAAGACCCAAAGTGCCATAGACTCACACTAGTCTCCAAAAGCCCAACATAAAACCATAAATCATCAAAGTGAGTCTCCCTAAATAATTGACTCCCAAAAGTCCCAACATTGAAATTTTATCTCCAATAAACTTTTAGGTTAACTTCCTAAATCATACGGACATTAACCCACACAAACTAGCCCTCGGGGTAAGCCCAATCATCCCATTTAATCCTAGGACATTAGTCTACCCAACTCGACCCTATAGGAACTCTTTTTACTTCCCAAAGGAAGGGTCATAAACCTTGGACTTACAAGAAAAAGGCCTAAAACAAACTAGGAAAAATCTCACAAAACAGGGAAACCGAATCGATTAGCTCTAGGGCCGAATCGATTCGCCCTAGTTGCGAATCGATTCGTCCAAAAGACGAATCGATTCGGTGAGTAAAACTGACATTCTACCTTAGCCAAATTGATTCGGCCTTAACCCGAATCAATTTGGTCTCCCAGACCTGTAACCTTCCCCTTATCCAAATCGATTTGACCCTAGGGCCGAATCGATTCAGTCCTGTAGTTTTGCCCAATTTGGGCTACGGGTTTAAGAACCCTAATTTTTTCAAAACCTCAAATCTTTGATTTTATCCAACATCAACAACAACTAATTCTCCCAAATTGTTTCTACACAATTAATAACAAATAATATATCCTCAAATCAAATCAAAACTAAGATTTAAGGGTTAAATCCTCAAAATCAATAAAGAATCCATTTAGGGTTTAAATCTCCAAAAATTAACTATACATGCAATTTATCACATGAAATCAACATCTAGCAAGTAAGAAACTTGCCTCGAGGTTCGTAGTCTCGGATCCTCCTTTAGTAGCGACATAATCCGGCCTCAAATCTCCATTTTTCTCTCTTTTTCTCCATTTCTCCCAAGCTTTCTCTCCCTTCTCTCTCTCTCTCTCTCTCTCTCTCTCGCTTTTGGCTTCTAACATAAGATTGAAAAATAAAAGGGGTGGGGAGACATATACGTGTCTTAAAACATAAATGCCCTCTTTTAAGTGTTAATACACCATTAAAATGACTGGTATCCACATAATTGAGTCATAACACTTCAAAAGTGCCCAAAACTCAAAAATACAACATGGCACTTATCTTGACTATCTCGACTATTCTAAAAACAACCGCACCCCCAATTTTGGCATTCGGGATAACGTGAACAAATTTTATGTTCCAGATTCATTTTATTTTATTAATTATACTCCAATTTAATTATGAGTCATAACCGCCGTTTTACACATGACGACACAAAATATCATAATATAATGCTATTTACCTCCTCATAATGCTAAATAGACAAAACATAGTAAATATTACCCCTGAAGCTCATGGAAAATAATATTTACTCCAACTTCCCCTATTTTATAAAATTATCCCATCAGGCAAAGTAATATAAAATAGTCGCTCAAAAACCCGGGTTGTTACACTGACCCTCTACTCAGTCGATCAAAAGATGATCGTCGTTGTTGGGCTTCTTCGCCTCTTCCGCCCCCACAACCTTGGCTTCGTTGGATAGGACGAACTGTATTATTTGAAACCTCATATGGCTCCCAACAATCTTCTGGAACATCTTTCGCCTCTAGGTCATCATACTTGTCCTCAGGGATAGGGTTTCCTTGCCTCCCCAGGAGCAAGAGCCTAGGGTCAGCAACGTCCCTCCTCCGCTGGGGCATAGGTTGGTCTTTTTGCGGTGCCTGGGGTGGTCCCCCGGCGTCAGGATGAGTCTGAACAGCCGCCGAAATGATCATTTTCGGTGAGACTCCAGGTGGCCTCATCATATTTTGGCTGAGCTGTGCAAATTTCTCCTGCATTTCTTATTGCGTTACAGCTAAAGACTTCAAGGCTGCAGCCACCTCCGCCATTTCGGATTGGGACGGTGCTTGGCCGGAGCTAGGTCCCCCCGCACCAGGCGGTGGAAGAGGTGGTGGTAATTCCGATGCCATGTGTTAGCACAAAAGGGATGGTGTAGTAAATGAGCTTAATACCTTACAAGACCTCTTTCAATGGTGAAACAACTCCACACAAGAGGTGAGGCCCGATTCACCACCAGAGTCTCCTGTGAGGTTAAGCAAATAAGGGGAAGAGACAGCCTCTTGATTCCCACAGACGGCGCCAAAATGATGATGCTGGAAATAGCACCACCCTTCAAGGTGTTTGTAATCTCAATTCAATGTTAACAATGGGAGTATAAAGCCATATAGTAGAAGGAGGTGAGGAGAAGAGGAAGATCACCGGAATATAGGTGGTTCAGTCAATCAGGCCTACATCCACTGTGCAAGCGTGTGATTAATATCACTGTATGAGGGAACTAATGGCCATATATAAAATGTCTGAAGCTTTCTCTCTACTGTGTAAAATGATAGAGTTTCAGCTAGGGTTGTTAATTTCGGATCCTTTTTAAGGTAGAGGATGACCTCTATATATAGTGCCTGGGGGGTATAGTGTACCACCAAGCATGCAATGAGCATGTGCATGAGGATCGAACCAATATGAGAATGACACCTGGTTGATCTCATGTAGATCATGATGAATTCAATATTCCCTCACATGAGGGGAATGATTCGTTTATAACTAGTTTGTGTACACATGTTCCTAGCCACACATATGCGCATAAGAGCTCGGCCAGCTATGACTGGTCCCAACCTCGGCCTGAAAGAGGACGAGGTTGGTGTGGTAGGGTAACTTCTTGATCAGTGGTGACTTTGGCTTAGGGGAAGATCCGAGGTAAGGCCGGTGGCATTGGCAACGTCGACTTGGGCCGAGGTAAAAGTGGCGTAGCAGGAACGTCGACCGATTCATAGCCGAGGCTAGTTATGATGATGGAGTTGTCCTTATAACCTCGGCCTGTACCTAGTTGAGGTTGTCAACCTTGGGTGGCCTGATGAGTAGTCTGCCCCTGTACATCATGAAGATCTCAACTGCTGTCGGAACGCGGGACTAGTAACGTCAGCCATGGCCGACCTTGCTTAGGATGAGACTGCTGGCTACCAATCTTTGACCCCTCTAACCTCAGCTATCTCCTTGGCTAAGGTATATGTCTCTGAGTAGTTGGTTACATATAGGGCATATCAATCACCCCTAGCCCTTAGTTACCAGTGTGATCAGGTGCCTAAGGTATTTTTGTCTGAGGTTGAATTTCTTTAGGTGTTGAATACTTTCTTGGTAAGTGTCAGCTACTGGAGTATGAAGCGTGTCTGACAAGTGTCATGATGTTGGTTGTCATTTGGGCTCCCTAGGAAATGATGGGCCTTGGGACGTGTGCATTCATACTTAAGGGTTTAACCCCATTTTCCCCCTCTTTCTTCCTCATTTCTCTCCTTCTCCTAGTTTGGCTATTTCAGCAGCTCTCTCTCTCTCTACAAAGCTTGGTTGCTTCGTTGTTTGGGATTTCTATGTTTCTCCAAACCTCTCTTCATTCCATAAGTCTTCAGGTATCATCTCCACCTTACTCTGCCACTTTTTGCCCCTTTTATTCTTGTCTCTCCAATTTTCGGCGAGAGTTTTGAGTTCTCCGGCGACAGCTTGCATTTTTCGGTGGTACTTGTTCTTGCTGTTCTTGGTTGTTTTTGTTCAAAGTTTAATAGTTTGATCTTTAATTAAATTTTCAAATCCTGTTTATTTAGGAGAGTCATAAGTGTAGGGTCTGCGGACGTAGGCCTAATTGGCTGAACCACCAAATCAAGATGTACATATATGGCATATCTCATTATGCTTTATCATCATTGATAGAGCATAATGAATTATAAATAGGACAATTAGGGCCTAAGTAGACCTCGTTGAGTGAAATTTAAGGTAGGATGAAATTATGGGTTAACGGGGAGTTATTCACATATACGAAAGCATGCGTACGTCTAATACAAGATCGAGACTCGTGAGTAAGTTAGACTAAAAGATAAGTGAGAGTGCCTACTGAAATTATACTTAGGGATATAGAATACTTCGAGAAATGAGAAGTAAGTATGGAGTAACTTATATATGAGAATAAAAGTGACGGGTCCGTTATGCGAGATAATCGAGTAAGATGTGCTAATAACGAATAATTATGGGTCGTGGGCGCGCCAAATTTTGAAATGTGAATATTTATATGTATATTATTGTGTAATTGTATATATATTATATATCTGTGTAAAAATCATACCCGAGCTACTTGCTACCACGGGGGTTTCCACGCGAGGACAGTCTTATCTTGATTGGGCCTTTATGGGGGATAACAACTTGTACCATAGAAGATAGTATCCTTGATACAGGCTATTTGAGTGATAGTCTGATGGTCCTAAGAGACGTTAGGGTATGTGCTGACCTCTTAGTGACTTGAAACTATACTTCTCCTCTAATTGAATGTGTTTTATGTTAATACAGTTCGAGAGTGATTTCGAACTAGTATTTCCCTTAGTACGAGTGATACACGGACTTGATAGCGGAGTATGCCAGCACCATAGATTTTATGTGAGGTGCAGATAGTATATATATTATATGAGTGACTAATATATATATATATATATATATATATACACTTAAGTATGGGAACTTTCTACTGTGCATAAAAGGAGTTAAGTAATGAGTAAATACTCCAACTTTATTATAAGTGTTTGGAAATTTTGTGACATCACTGGGTTATTTTAAATAACGTAAGATATATAAGAGAGCCTAATTTTCAGAAATTAATTATCTTATCCATGGTATTTATCAGAATGAAACCTTATGGGAAAGTTAAGTTAAAATAAACTTTTAAGATTAATAGTACGATAGTTGTGCACACTAGATGAGAGGTGAGAATTTCTCAAGAGAGTGTCACACACTGACATGGTTGTTTGATTAGCCAGTAAGCACTTTAAATACATGCTAAACTATTTTTAAACCATTTTACACTCGGGCTCTGACCCGTTTCCTGTTATTTCTTTTCTCTTGTATATATATATGTATATATTACAGTTGCCCAGCCACAGGGGCTTCATGTTTTGATTCCTTGGAACGGATGCGCTGCAGCTTAGGTGGGAGTTGCAGGCCATTGCTTAGACGACCACGTTGATTGAATCCACTCCTATTATAGTTCCTATTAGTTAGGGCATGTTTCGCCCGCTTCCTTATTCAGTTGGATTGTCAGAGATTTTTATTCATTTATTTTTTAGTGTTTGGTACTCTTTGGGATGTAATTCATGTCAGGATGACTTCATTTGTAGTTTTTAGACTTTGTATTGGTTTATATGAATGGTTAAATTCTTGTGTGTTCCTTGCCATCTTTAACATTTATACGATTCGTAAACTGTTAATTATTGAAAAGGTTTTCTTAATGGAATTAAATAAAATAGAAATAAGGTTTAATTTGTTTTGGCACTTAGCTTAATTATGTAGGGTGTTTAAATTGGAATCTTTATTTTGCGACAATGATGCTAAGAGCGAACCAACCATTCACCTTGATTTTAATTTGATAAAGGACTGATCACTCGGTATTTAATTAGGCGGGGTGTCACAGGTAGTATCAGAGCATCAGGTTCTAGTGTC
The DNA here is from genome assembly GCA_949130495.1 of Sambucus nigra. Classification (NCBI taxonomy): domain Eukaryota; kingdom Viridiplantae; phylum Streptophyta; class Magnoliopsida; order Dipsacales; family Adoxaceae; genus Sambucus; species Sambucus nigra. The sequence continues at coordinate 430,502,719 of OX422220.1, read as the reverse complement.
CTTTAGGATCTGTACGACTTATTTCGATTCCAGTTTAGTGTCCTTGATATAGAGCCTTATTTTTAGGACAGTTGTATTCTTGTATTTATGCTTATGTCTTCAACTATTCGATATTTGATAATAACGGTAGACCAATAAACTTCCTTCTCATTTCATATGCCTCTGAGATGCGCACCCCCAGACAGGAATGCCCAGGCTGAGCAGCCAGCAGCTCCGGCTCAGGGAATGATAAATGCAACTGAGGTAGCTGCTATTATTGCTCAGGCGGTGAATACCGCATTAGCGGTAGTGCATCAGGCTCCACCCCAGATTCAGGCAGTGGCGCCAGTACCAGCACAGCTTCCATCTGCATGGGAGAGGGTTAGGGATGCCTTTCAGAAGGCGCATCAACTAGAGTTCTCGGGTAGTTCGGACATAGTAGTCGCCAGCCAATGGAAGAAATATATCCAGAGGCATTTATGAATGTATGAGTGCACTGAGGTGCAGAGACAGCTTTTGGCTTCCTTCAAGCTAGTGGGGGACACTTTACAGTGGTGGGAGTCCACCACCACCTTGGAAGAGACGGACAACATCACGATTCAGTCATTCTTGGCGCGGTTTGACCGCAAGTACTTTCCATCCACCGTGCAGACTGAGATGAGGCAGAAGTTATTAAATCTAAAGCAGGAGAGTATGACTGTTGTTGAGTACGAGGAGGAGTTTACTAGACTTCTCACCATAGTGTCAGATGAGGCACCCACTGAGGAGAAGAAGATATTGTTGTTTGTAGATGAATTAGCCTCAAGGATTCATCAGCACCTCATCTGTAATCTATCATTGAGTACCTACACTGATGTACTCAACACTTCTTTGTTACACTATTGGGATCACTGCTTCCATCTGTAGGGGAGAAAATGAGTAGGGGAGTCCAACAAGCAGGGCAGGACAGGGGGCAGTAGTACTAGTGGGGCACTAGCAGCCTAGGGGCAAACCAATCACAGTGAGCAGAGTTCTCATTAGGGGGACCCTTCCAAGTGGTTTCAATCAGGTGACTCTAGACAGGGATTTGGGGGATTCAAACAGGGCCAACAAGGCCAGTCTAATCAGCATGGCCAACCGGTCCAACACCCTCAGCAACAGGGACAGTAGCAGGGCCATCAGAGCCAATAGCATTTCTAGCAGGGCCAGTGACGGGGTGGTAATGGCCAATCAGGTCGTGGTCAGCAGGGGCATAAGGGAGGTAACTTCAAGGGAAGATGTTTCGAATGTGGAAAGAATGGCCACAGGCTCCAGGATTGCCCAGAGGGATATAGGCCCCCACAGCAGCAGGGTGCCCATCTTGAACCACAGAGGCCACTCTTACCAGGCTCCCTCCCAGTGCCAGCTCAGGTTCCAGCCTTACCCTCCATCCCAACAGCTCCAGTTCGTCAGGGGTAATTACAGTACAGACGTGTCTATAACATTCACCATGAAGCAGCACCTTAGGCACCGCCCACTATTGAGGGTACGTTTGCTATCCATGGCACTATGGGTCGGGTTTTATTTGATACTAGGGCGTCGCACTATATTATAGCTACTCATTTGGAAAACTCCTTAGGGTTATTAGACATAGCAGAGAACACTGTGACATGCATAGACTCACCACTGGGGAACGGGCCTTTGATTTTCTTTATATTCCAGGGTGTGGGAGTAGAGATTGGTAGCTTGATTTTACCAGTAGACATGCTAGTCTCAGAGATGCATGAGCACTATGTTGTTATTGGTATGGATTGGCTCACTGCGTACAGAGCCATAATAGATTGTTTCGGTGGGAGTATCATCTTTGCCATTCCAGGGCAGGAGATTTTTTTGTGGCGAGGCCTCGTCCAGAGGGAGGCTCTTCCACCGATTTGTACTACATAGAGGAGGATACCTCTAAGGAGGTTGTAATTCCCTTAGATTTGATCCCAGTCGTTCATGAGTATTCCGATGTATTTCAGGAGATATCGGGTCTACCCCCCAGTGGAGAGATAGATTTTTTCATAGACTTGATGTCGGGTACTCGACTGATAGCACGTGCACCGTACCATATGGCTCCAGAAAAAATGAGGGAGTTACGGGCTCAGATAGAGCAACTATTAGGTCAGGGCTTCATTCATTGGAGCACCTCACCTTGGGGAGCTCCAATGTTGTTTGTGAAAAAGAGAGATGGTTCACTGAGGTTATGCGTAGATTATCGAGAGCTGAATAAGGTCACGATACGAAACAAATATCCGTTGCCCCGAATCGATGACATGTTCGATCATCTAAAGGGAGCAACCTTCTTTTCAAAGATAGATTTGAGATTGGGATACCATCAGTTACGGATTAGGGAGAAGGATATGTCGAAGACTGCTTTCTTGACAAGATATGGGTCCTATGAGTTCAGAGTCATGCCGTTTGGGTTAACAAATGATCCAGCCATATTCATGAACTTGATGAACCGAGTGTTCAAAGAGTTTCTGGATCAATTTGTCATCGTTTTCATAGATAACATCCTAATATATTCACACACTGAGGAGGAGCATGTCGAGCACTTGAGGCAGGTTCTCCAGACTCTAAGAGAGCATCAGTTATATGCTAAGTATGATAAATGAGGATTCTGGTTACGAGAGGTACAATTTTTGGGTCATGTTGTGTCAGAGTTGGGAATATCGATTGACCCGAGCAAGGTGTCGGCAGTGAGGGAGTGGGGACAACCCACGACACCGATGGAAGTGCGTAGTTTCTTGGTGTTAATCGAGTACTATAGGAGATTCATCTGAGGCTTTTCAAAGATAACGGGTCTGTTGATGAATCTGACTCGCAAGGGAATTTCGTATGTTTGGGATAATGCTTTTCAATTATCTTTTGATGAGCTGAAAGATAAGTTGACTTCGGCACCAGTTCTTTCTTTGCCCAAGTCGGGAGCAGAGTATCTGGTGTACACTGACGCCTCTTTACGGGGACTCGGGGGAGTACTTTAGCAAGAGTAGAAGGCTATAACCTTTTCCTCCCACAAGATAAAGCCTCACGAAAATAATTATCCCACCTATGACCTAGAGCTTGCAGCGGACATTTTTGCATTGAGGATTTGGAGACATTACTTGATAGGGGAGAAGTTTCGGTTATTCAAAAACCACAGGTCACTGCAGTACTTGTTCACTCAGGGAGAGCTGAATATTCGTCAGCACAGATTGTTGGAGTTTGTGAAAGACTACCAGTTCGAGATACAGTACCATCCAGCAAAGGCCAATGTGGTTGCTAAGCGAAGTGGAAAGAGTTAGGTCACCAGGACGCGGTAGCCCATTTGTAAGGACAAATTTCCAATCGAGTCCTTTTTTATATTGGCTACATTCCGTTGGACAAAACAATTTTGGGTCATTCCTCATCAAGCATTATTCAACCGTAAAAATTCGAGCATTGCATCCAAAGTTCACGCGACATCAATATGCACGCCATGTTCTCTCTTCTAAAAGGTATATGACCAAAATCATTTTTAGTGTTGGGGTATTTTTCATAATGAGAAATTTTCATATAGAGTAATGTTCAAAAATATTTAATTTTCATAAAAAACCATTTTTGAAATTAATTTGAACATTTTTTTTAAAAAATAAAAATCTCATCAAAGTTTTCTCCAGATCATTCGAATGACTGGATCTAACGACATTCCCCTGGCTATACTGGAAACTCGTTAGATGCTCGTTAGAAATTCCGTTCGAACGATCTCGTTCGAACGAGATTTATAATGACCTATCTAATTCGACACTGGAATTCCATTAGATAACCCGTTCGAACGATATGTCATTCGAAGGACCTCGTTCGAACGAGATCTGCCAGATTTGAAAATTTTAACTTATTTTCGAGAAGTTATTTTCCAACAACTGGTTTAGTCCACTACTTTTTCAGTTATATCATATGGACGAAAATGAGTTTCTTAACCTAAGGAAGTTTCATATCCTCTTGAGAGAATTTTTCCATAACTTCCCTCTTTTAGGTAAAATCAATCTCCAACACCATTTTCAACTTTTGAAACAAAACCCCTTCAATCATCTTGACATTCAACAAGCAAGTTTGCGGTGGATCTCTGCATTCAAGCTTAGTGGTGACGGTTGTTTTGGGCTTCGGTGGATACTGCGATATGAGGAGTGTCGAGCAACGCGTTGGAGCTTCGCGTACTACAAATTCGGAGGTCGGGGATGGCATAAGAAAGTCTTGAGTGAGTCAATGTCTGTAAGTCTTTTGAGTCTCTTGTAAAACCTATTTTGTAGTGGATTTTGTCAAGGCCCAGCTGTCCGAGGTTTTTCCCATTTGCGTTTTCCTCGTACATTGGTGCGTTGTGGTTGTGATTTTCGCAATTTACTTTATTAAATCACATAGATGTATGCTTAGGATAATATGGATAAAATTGGATAATTTTATTTCAATTAATTAAGTTATCAATCTCATCGCATTAATTGGAAATTGTTTATGCTAACTTGTAAACTTGCAAAAAGAATTTAATATTGGAATATATCTCTACTTGGCAAATTTTAATTGGGTAGTGTGTGTGTATTCAATGAATTAAACTTAGTACATATAGCCTTGCAACTTCAAATTGGTATTAGAGCTAGTCTCTAAAAGTTATTTAGATGAATTCTGGAGGTTATATGGATAGTTTTTCGTCGAATAGACTAAATTTGTTTGATGGAACTAATTACACCTATTGGAAAGCACGTATGAAATCTGCCCTTAAATCAATTGATGAACCTGTTTGGGTTATTGTTGATAGAGGATGGTCCCCTCCTACTATGGTAGTTAATGACGAAATTATTTTGACTCCTGTAGAACAGTGGTGCGAGGAAGAACTAAAATGGTGTAACATTAACTCTAAAGGTTTAAATGCCTTATTTGGTGCGGTGTCCCCCGATGAGTTTCTTCGTATAATGACATGCGAAACGTCAAAGGAAGCTTGAAATATTCTCCAAGTTACTCATGAGGGAACCAGTATAGTTAAAGCTTCAAAACTTCAAAACCTAACAACCCAATTTGAAACGATCACCGTGAAATAATCTGAAACATTTGATGAGTTTTATGCTCGTATATCTGATATTGTTAATTATTGCTGTAACCTTGGTGAAAAAATACATGAAGATCGTCTTGTTAAGAAAATTCTTAGATGTCTTCCTAAGCAGTTCATTCCTAAAGTCACTGTTCTTAATTCATTAGGAAATCTAAATACTTTAAAACTTGAAGAACTTGTTGGTGATCTTCAAACTTATGAACTAGATACGTTTCCTAAAGATAACAAAAGCAAAAATAAAGGTGTTGCCTTAAAAGTTAAGAAAGTCGATGTGTCTGATTCTGATGAGTATGATATAGATCCTGATAATGTAGCTTTATTTGCTAAAAAATTTAAAAAAATTCTCAAGTTTAAAAAGCAAAACTCTAAATTTGAAAAATCAAAATTTGAGAACAAAAACAAAGGAGGAAATAAAAAATTCATTAATTAGGATCCGAAGAAGTTCAACACAGATAACTTTAAAAAGGATGATTCAGAGGGATGCTTTTAGTGTGAGGGACGTGGTCATAGAGCATTCGAGTTCCCTATAAAAGTTAAAAGACAAGGCAAAGAAAAAGAAGTTTACAATGCCACTCTAAGTGACAGTGATAATGAGTCTGAAGACTCTGATGACTCTACCCCATATAGAAATAATTTCACTGCGTTTATGGCAAGCCATGCTAGTAATTTAAGTGTGTCATGACTTAATGTTAACCATTCCGAGCAAAATCTCGAGGTTGCTTCCACTCACTCTACTAGTAGTGATGAAAAAGGAAGTGAAAGTGAAATAGATGAAAGTGAACTGCAATCTGCCTATTCTGAACTATACAATGAGTCTCTCCGTATTCAAAAAGTTAACAAAAGATTAACCTTTAAAGTCTTAACTTTAAAAAACGAGTTGAAAGGCCTGAAGGAGAAGGAGGCTTTAGTTAGTCAACTCGAGGAAATTAAGATATCTCTTTCTGAGAAGCTTATCTTGATAGATAAAGAAAAATGTGACTTAATTATCTCCTTGGAAGGTGCCCACAAAGATCTTAATGAGTCTTTAGAGATTAGAAAATCTCTCAAAGCTAAAATTGCCCAACTTGAAAAATATCTCGAGTCCTCTTGTGAAGTTAAAGTCATACTCGAGGATAATTTAGGAAGAATGGGAAAATTATTTCTAGGTCCTGTTTTAAGATATAAGGAGACAGGTTATCAAGAGAGAAAGGGGATAGGATATGAAGAAGGAGATTCATCAAAAGTCAAACCCGAACCCGTAGCTAAGTTTGTTACCAAATCTAATGTCTCTAAAATAAGTCCTATTAAGCAATCTTCAAAACCTAGTCTAAAACAACCCTATGTATGCATTTATTGTCACAAACGGGGTCATCTTAAAGATTTTTTGTACAAGCTTGGAAAGAACTCTCATTTCACAAATTCTAAACAACACTATAGCTCCTTAGCTAGTATTAAGAGTCAAGTTGAGTATCTAGTCAATACTTCTAAAGGTCTAATGGAAGAGTTTCTTAGGTTTTCTAAAGTCCAAGGAAATAATTCCAATTATAACACTAGAGCCACCAAAGTAAGGAAAACAACTCAATCTTGGGTTAAGAAAAATCATACCAATAAAGCTTTTGTTGCTCATGTTGCACTTAAGGCTCAAAATACCTCACAATGGTACTTTGATAGTGGTTGTTCGAGACATATGACTGGTGATAAATCTCTATTCACCACTCTTGAAAACTATAAATATGGTAAAGTCACTTTTGGGGATGGTAAAAAATCTCGAATCATGGGTAGAGGATCTATTGAAATCTCTGGGTTTTCTAAACTTGAAAATGTCCTTTATGTTGATGGTCTCAAGGCTAATTTGATAAGTATTAGCCAATTATGTGATGAAAATCTTGATGTTAAATTTAGTCAATCGGAGTGCACCGTATATGATCAGTCGGGTGAATCTATTTTACAAGGTGTTAGAACTAGTGACAATTATTATGGAATTAATCCTAAATCATCTTTAGTTTTCAATAGTACAAAAGCCTCAACTGCCGATCTTTGGCATCAAAGATTAGGTCATGTAAACTTTAGATATCGTGATAGATTAGTGAGAACGAGCTAGTTCGAGGCTTACCACCACTAGGAAAGCCAACCTCCACCATTTGCGGGTCGTGTTGATTAGGAAAGAAAATTAAGAGTCCTCATAAGAAGTTAAACTCTATAACAACCTCTAGTGTCTTAGAATTGATACACATGGACCTTATGGGTCCCACTCATACCGAGAGCATAGGAGGAAAAGGATATATCTTAGTAATGGTGGATGACTTTTCTAGGTACTGTACTGTAGGATTTCTAAGAGAAAAATCTGAGATAGTTGATTTTCTTACTATTAAGTGTAGAACTCTTCAAAATCAACATGGTGTTACCATAAACCGATTTAGGAGTGATAATAGAACCGAATTCAAGGAATCCGGTGTGAATTCCTTTTGTGATGAAATAGGAATTAAACATGAATTCTCGGCCGTTTGAACTCCACAACAAAATGGTATAGTTGAAAGAAAAAATCGAACGATCCAAGAAATGGCAAGATCTATGCTCCTAGGAAGAAATGTGCCCCGTAGGTTTTGGGCCAAAGCGGTTAACACCTCATGTCACACAGTAAATAGGTTTTATTTGCGTCCTAACACTAACAACACACCATATAAATTGTGGATGGGTAAGAAACCTAATTTGTCCTACTTTAGAGTGTTTGGTAGTCCGTGCTATATTCTTCGAGATAGAGAACTTCTAGGCAAATTTGACTCAAGTAGTGATGAAGGTATATTCCTAGGGTATTCTCAAAATAGTAGACCCTTTAGAGTATTCAACTTAAGTAGCTCTAAAGTCATGGAATCAATTAATGTTGTCATAAAAGACGATGCTCCGCCCACATCAATTGATAATGAGGAAGATTTGTCATGTGAGTCTGATGTTGTGTCCAATGTTGAAAGTATTGAATCTCAAAATGACTTGGTTGTTCCCACTACTGAGAAAAAGGATCCTACTCCTTGGGTGCGTAAAAGTCACGACACTTCAAAAATTATAGGAGATCCCGAGGTAGGTGTCAAGACTAGGGCGCAATTAGAAAATGAAGTTACCTATTTATGCTATACTTCTAAAATTGAACCTAAAAACTTTAAAGAAGCATTAAAAGATGAACATTGGATTAATGCTATGCAAGAAGAACTGTTTCAATTTAAGAAAAATGATGTTTGGGAATTAGTCCCTAGGCCTTCCAATACAAATGTCATTGGCACCAAATGGATTTTCAAAAATAAAATGGATGAAAATGGTGTCATTGTTCGTAATAAAGCTAGATTAGTTGCACAAGGATACACCCAAATAGAAGGTGTTGACTTTGAAGAAACTTTTTCTCCTGTTGCTAGGTTAGAATCGGTTCGCCTTTTACTCTCCCTAGCGTGTCACCTCCAATTTAAATTATATCAAATGGATGTAAAAAGTTCCTTTTAAATGGTATTATTCAAGAAAAGTCTATGTTGAACAACCGAAAGGGTTTGAAGACCCAAAGCATCTTAATCATGTATTCTTCCTAAAACAAGTGCTATATGGTTTGAACCAATCACCCCGTGCTTGGTATGAAAGACTCACTTCTTATCTCCTTTCTCATGGCTTTTTGAGAGGGGGAGTAGATATGACACGTTTCATTCATCACGATGAAAACGCTATCATTGTTGCTCAAGTATATGTCGACGACATAGTGTTTGGGCCTACGTGTGACAAACATACTCAAATTTTTTCAAAAAAAATGCACAATGAATTTGAGATGAGTATGGTAGGTGAACTTACTTTCTTTCTAGGTCTTTAAGTTCGTCAACTCAAAAGTGGGATATTTTTGTCCCAAACTAAGTATGCTAAAGACCTTGTTAAGAAATTTAAACTCGAATCTGTTAAACATGCACGCACTCCTATGAGTTCATCGATTAAACTTAGTAAGGATACCGAAGGAAAGGATGTAAGCACACACTTTTTAGAAGTATGATAGGTAGTTTACTTTACCTAACCGCTAGTCGTCCGGATATTTACTTTAGTGTAGGAGTTTGTGCATGATATCAAGCCGCTCCAAAAGAGTATCATTTACTTGCCATTAAACGTATTATCAAATATGTGAGTGGGACCCTATCTTTTGGAATTTGGTATTCCTTCGACACAAATGACTGTCTATCAGCCTATTCGAACGCCGATTGGGCAGGAGATGTTGATGGATGTAAAAGTACATCTGGCTGTTGTTTCTATTTTGGAAGTGGACTTGTCTCATGGATGAGCAAGAAACAAAATTATATTTCTTTGTCCACGGCGGAGGCCGAATACATTGCCATCGGGAGTTGTTTCACTCAACTCATTTGGATGAAACAAATGTTGGAAGATTACAATATTTCCCAAGGCACTAAGACTATCTATTGTGACAATACTAGTGCAATTCACATTTCCTGTAATCCCGTTCAACATTCTAGAACCAAGCATATTAGGATCTGTGAACATTTTATTCATGACTTGGTCGAAGAGAAAATCGTTTCTCTAAGCTTCGTTTCTACCGATCAACAATTGGCCGATATCTGTACTAAACCTCTAGATGCCCTTAGGTTTGAAAACCTTAGTCAATCAATTGGGGTTTGCTCAATTGATTGATATCGAAGTCGTCTATCTAGTTTAGGTTGTTTCCCTTGTATATTTTTATACCTATGAACTAGATTACTTTTGTATATATTTTATTCAAAATCAAAAAAAATATTTTTTAGTATTTACAAGGAAAACGGGAATGGTTAGAAAAGCTTTCACAAATTTTTGTCCATATGGCTAGGTGGTCGATGTATTCGGATCACTATGTTTTTCCATGTTCATGTGGCCTTCGATGAGTAGTTAACCCAGACCTCGTTTATCTTGTGCACTAAAATGCCTGTTTATGATATGTATTTTTGTGATTTCCTCACTCCTTTGCCTTTTTGCACACACCGTTCACGAAATATTGCGAATATCTTGTTCACATTGTACTTGCAAAGTGAGATTTGGTGTTGTCTTCTTAATCCTTTCACATCTATTATAAGCAATCAAAATTTTGCATGATCATCCATTGCCCGGATTGAAACAAAAATGATTATATTCTTCCGGTTGGTTTCCATTTCAAGCAATGGACTCGGGCTGCGAAAAACATAAAGTTTTTGCGTGAAAAGCCTCCATTTGCATTCTCAATTGTGTGCCTAAAATAAAAGCATTGAAAATGATATATAATGCCAAGGCCAAAATAATTAGCTTCATTGATTCTTCAAAAAGCATAGTCTCAATCTATTGTTGCTCATGGGAGATATAAGTTAAAGATCAACAAGCATGCACATTTAATCGATTCATTGCTTTCTCATTATGACATTATTGGCGAGAGAATCATCTATATTGTATGCTTGTTGCATTCGTGTTTAAGTGCTCTATAATATTTCCTTTTGACACAAGGCTAATGTGAGTTGATATTGCGTTTATATATTGTTTGGCATTCCTCACTTGTACATTGTTTTGGCTAAAAACTCTCACTCGTATTATTCACACCCTTACATTCTCGCTCCCACTATTTGGATATGTTGACACAAGCTAGGACTATTAAAATCCTTATTTTGGCATATTTGTGGCCTTCCTAATTCCTGTTCTTATGCTATTTTTAAAAACTATTTTATTTTAAAAGATTGATTTTCGTCAGAAATTCTCATTCGGACGAGATTTCTAACGCAATTTATGACCTCCTCTCTGGAACTTCGTTCGTAATGTCGTTCGAACGAACTTCTAACGAGTTATGTAACGAAATATCCAATAGGGCTTTAGAACTTCGTTTGAAATATATCGTTCGCACGACATCCCTCGTTCGAACGACCTGGGTTTAAAATCTACGATTTCGTTTCCCCGGGCTCTGCCCCCTCAGTCTTTTTCCCCTTATTTTTGCCCACGTTTCCCATTTCCCTACATTTTTTCCACTTCCACAACACTCTTCCACTCTCTTCCATTACCCCTTAACCCTTACCCATTATCCATCTTTCCCACTCTCTATTTTCCCACAATTAATCCACCTCACTTTCTTCATCCATTAACCTCCATATAATCCATTATCTGCTCTGAAGATCTCCCATTTACGTTTTTCCTCTTCCATTCAAGGTATTTTTTTTTCATTTCTCTCTCTCTATATATATATTTATATCTATCTATATGTATACATCTGCTTATACTCTTATATATATATATATATATATATATATATATATATATATATATATATATATATATATATATATATATACCCATATAGATATATGCATTTGGGATTCTTATTTTTCAAAACTTTTAATTCCTTTGTCACACAAATTCCATATATGAATATGTGTATATCTCTCTAGGTATTAAAGGCCAGTTTATTTACTCCTATTAAGCTACACTCCATGATAATCTAAAATGCATTTTGCTTAATTAAAAATTATTTCTATTTTCCCAAATATCATTTTTCCATAAATAACATTTTGGATTTGTGCTAATTGGTTATTTGGTTTGTTGGCTTACTTGGTGTGTTTGGCGGTTTGGTTGGATTTATGTCGGGTAGGTTCTAGCCTTTGCCCTCATTTAGAATGGCCCGTAACCGTCGCCCATGTCGCATTCGTGACTCTCCCGAGGAATGTTCCTCTTCCTCTGATGAGGAGTCCAATGCAAATGCAGTTATACCTGACCTTAAGCTGCGTTGGGGGTCACTCTCCTCACACACTCTATATCACACCCAAGGCTTCTATACACGCTCTATTGTTCGGGAGAAACTTGTTAATCTCCAATCCCTCCATGGCACCACTGTGCATTCGTGGATTTCTGATTTAGGTTGGGACCCCCTATTCTCAGTCACGGACACTATTTTTCCCGACCTCATTCAGGAATTTTATTTTGGGATGCATGATAGGGAGAATAATATTTACGCTTGAGTGCGCGGTAGGGAGATCATTGTCTCTCCCGAATCCATTGCTCATATCATCCCCTTACCTAGGATCAATAATCCCTCCTTCCCATGGACTTTCGATACTCGTCCTGACCCTTCCCTCGTTATGCGCACCATCTTTAGGCTTAACCCTCCTGAAACTGTCACAATCTTTCACAAACACTTGCATCCCAATTTTATGGTCCTTAATTGGATCGTGTGTGCGTGTCTTATTCCCCGTGCAAACACCACCCAAATCACCAAAATGCACGTGGACCTAATGTTTACCATTAGCATTAGGGCTGCCATTGATCTCCCCGCCTTCATCTTTAGTATCATTCGGACGGTTAGGATCCTCCCTTCCATTACCGCTCGCAAGCCCTCCCATTTGTTGCTATTGTTACCAGTTTTTGTCTTGCCGCCGGATGCCCCCGCCTATCCACCGATGTCCCCGTCACCTGATAACAAACCATTGACATGTCATCGGTCAGTCGGTCCCGTGGTCATTTACCCCCCAATACCCCTCACCTCACTCCCTTCGCCTCCTCTTACTCTGTCACTTCCACCCACCCTGCCCCCAGTCATCCCGCACCCTCTCTCTCTATCCATCAACCCTATTCTTCCTATGCTCCTGCACCCATAGAGTTGGAGGTGTTTGTTCGTTCACAGGTTGAGTAGATTCAAGAAGATAGACGTTAAGACAGGGCACTTTTGCATGAGCTTTTGGTTTCTATGCAGTAGGACCGATAGGCACAAGCTCATCGGGAGGAGGCTCAAGCGCACAGAGATGAAACCCAGGAACGTCAGGACTCTCTTCTGTTAGAGAACCTTGATGCCATTCGCCGTATGGAGATGCGCCGAGGTGCAGGCTCATCCGGTTCCATCTCCCTTCCCGATGATTCTCATGATGATGCTCCTGCTCCTTGATTTACTTTATTTTTCATCTACTTTATCGTTGTACTTGTGAGGCTGAGTGAAATACTTTCTTTCTTGTACTCTTTTATTTGGTTTGGAGTTTTGTTCTTCTGTCGTGTATGCATATTAAATATTTGGCATTTCCCGTATTGATTAATGCATTATCATGTTATTCCCTTTGTCAATTATTCTTATTGGATTTATTGCCTATTGTTCTCTCGATTATCTTTTAACATGCAGGTTATTCATCCCTTTGTCTTTTCTAGACAAAAAGGGGGAGAAACATTGTTAATGGGAATTCATAACTTAAGGGGAGTTTTATTATTTAATGGGAATTCATAATTTAGGGGGAGTTGATTTCTTAATATTCAACATATGCATATTTTAGGGGGAGTTCATTTTCTATTCACAACATATGCTAACACATTATTGTATATATGTTACATTCTCTACTTCCCCATACGTTTATGAATTTGCTGTTTCATGTGCGTAGGATACATCTCCTACTCTTCTACAGCATCGTCAATCGCGTTACTGAGTCTGTCTTTTTATTTGGGTTTTTGGGGCGGGCTTTAGAATCGGCATGACGGCTGGCTTAGCAAATTCAGTCTTTTATTTTTTTTTATTATTCTGTTTTGTCCCGGAATAGCCAAGGGGGGAGATTTATAAGGAAAAATTTCCAATCGAGTCATTTGTAATATTGGCTACATTCCGTTGGATAAAACAATTTTGGGTCATTCCTCATCAAGCATTATTCAACCGTAAATATTCGAGCATTGCATCCAAAGTTCACGCGACATCAATATGCACGCCATGTTCACTCTTCTAAAAGGTATATGACCAAAATCATTTTTAGTGTTGGGGTATTTTTCATAACGAAAAATTTTCATATAGAGTAATGTTCATAAATATTTAATTTTCATAAAAAACCATTTTTGAAATTAATTTGAACATTTTTTTAAAAAAATAAAAATCTCATTCGAAGTTTTCTCCAGGTCGTTCGAACGACTGGATCTAACGACATTTCCCAGGCTATACCGGAAACTCGTTAGAAGCTCGTTAGAAATGTCGTTCAAACGAGATCGTTTGAACGACATTTCTAACGACCTATCTAATTCGACACTGGAATTCCGTTAGATAACTCGTTCAAACGACATGTCGTTCGAACGACCCCAACGAGATCTGCCAGATTTGAAAATTTCAACTTATTTTCCAACAACTATTTTGGTCCACTACTTTTTCAATTATATCATATGGACGAAAATGAGTTTCTTAACCTAAGGAAGTTTCATATCCTCTTGAGAGCATTTTTCCATAAATTCCCTCTTTTAGGTAAAATTAATCTCCAACACCATTTTCAACTTTTGAAACAAAACCCCTTCAATCATCTTGACATTCAACAAGCAAGTTTGCGGTGGATCTCTGCATTCAAGCTTAGTGGCGACGGTGGTTTTGGGCTTCGGTGGATACCGCGACACGAGGAGTGTAGAGAAACGCGTTGGAGCTTCGCGTACTACAAATTCGGAGGACGAGGACAGCATAAGCATGTCTTGAGTGAGTCAATGTCTGTAAGTCTTTTGAGTCTCTTGTAAAACCTATTTTGTAGTGGATTTTGTCTAGGCCCAGTCGTCCGAGGTTTTTCCCATTTGGGTTTTCCTCGTACATTGGCGCGTTGTGGTTGTGATTTTCGCAATTTACTTTATTAAATCACATATATGTATGCTTAGGATAATATGGATAAAATTGGATAATTTTATTTCAATTAATCAAGTTATCAATCTCATTGCATTAATTGGAAATTGTTTATGCTAACTTGTAAACTTGAAAAAAGAATTTAATATTGGAATATATCTCTACTTGGAAATTTTTAATTGGGTAGTGTGTGTGTGTATTCAACGAATTAAACTTAGTACATATAACCTTGCAACTTCACCATTCCTTTGTATCTGTCATGATAGTCACACCAGAGATTGTTACGAGTGTGATACAAGCACAGTCATCGGATTCGCTTTGTTAGGACCAGATTGTACGGCTTTTAACTGAGGGTGCGGAGTCCTATTCAGTAAGTTTTGATGGAGGTTTTAGGTTTAACGGGAGATTGGTGGTCCCAAAAGGAGAAGACTTACGTCATGCGGTGATGACACAGTCCCACGGGTCCAGATTTGCAGTACATCCCGGAGGGCATAAGATGTACCAGGATATGAGGCAACAGTACTGGTGGAGTGGGATGAAGAAGGACATTGTTGAGTTCGTGTCCAAGTATTCTACTTGCCAGATAGTAAAGGTAGACACTATAAATCATCGGGATTACTTCAGCCATTGGAGATACCTATGTGGAAGTGGGAGAGTATTTCTCTGGACTTCATTACTGGGCTACCTACATCACAGTGGGTCAAGAATTCATATGGGTTATTGTGTATCGGTTGACCAAGGCAGCTCATTTCCTACCGGTATGGACAGACTATACCACGGGCCAATATGCACAATTGTTCATTGCCGAGGTTGTTAAGCTATATGGGGTGTCCCTGGATATCGTGTCTGATAGAGACAAGATCTTTGTGTCGCGCTTCTGGGAGAGCTTTCAGGAGGCAATGGGTACAAAGTTGAGATTGATTTCAGCTTATCACCCGCAGACGGATGGACAAACAGAGCGTACCAATCAGATGTTGGAGGATATGCTACGCATGTGTGTCCTTAATTTTTGAGGAGGATGGGAGCCATATCTCTCACTGGTGGAGTTTTCTTACAATAACTCCTATCAGTTCACGATCGGCATGGATCCATTTGAGGCATTGTATGGAAGTCCTTGTCGTTCTCCCTCTTGTTCGCTAGAGGTGGGGGACAAAAAATTGGTCGGACCTGAGATGATTCAGGAAACTTCATTTAGGATTAAGCACATCGGGAGTCGCATTCGGGTAGCCCAGGACATGCAGAAAAGCTACGCCGATGCAAAACGGTTTTTCTGAGAGTTTAAGGTGGGGGACCAAGTATTA
The DNA here is from genome assembly GCA_949130495.1 of Sambucus nigra. Lineage (NCBI taxonomy): Eukaryota > Viridiplantae > Streptophyta > Magnoliopsida > Dipsacales > Adoxaceae > Sambucus > Sambucus nigra. The sequence continues at coordinate 430,486,824 of OX422220.1, read as the reverse complement.
CTGCGTGTGTCTCCTATGAGAGGAGTGATGTGGTTCGGGAAGAAAGGGAAGTTGGCTCCGAGGTATGTGGAACCCTTTTCCATTATCGAGAGCATTGGGGTGGTGGCATACATATTGGGGTTACTAGAGCATTTGCACCGAATTCATGATGTGTTCCACATCTCGTCGTTAAGATGATATCTTCGGAATGACATAGCCCATACTCACATCGCGATAGAGGAGATTGATTTACAGCCCAACAGCTCTTACGAGGAGAGACCAGTAGCCATCCTAGACCATAGCGAGAGGAAATTAAGGTCGAAGGTAGTTCCACTTGTACGGGTCCAGTGGGAGCATCTTAATGTGGAGGAACCACTTGGGAGCGCGAGGCACATATGCGCGAGAAATATTCAGAATTATTTTTATCAGGTATGCCTTATTTTTTGAATTTCGGGATGAAATTCTGTTATTAGGGGGGGAAGTATGTAATACCTCGTATTTTTATAACCTTTAAATTTGGGGATTTATTAAATTTAAATCGGGATATTAATTTAATATTAATTCGGAAATTATTTCAAATATTTTCTAGCGTGATGAGAGTTAGTAATTATTGGGAATTTGTTGAATATTACTTATTGGACAAAGTAATATGTATAATCGAATTTATGAAATTATCATGAGTGTATAATTTGATAATTGTGGAAATTATATCGGGACGCGCCTGTGTCGTGTCGGGATTAAATTATTATTATTTAAAGTGAATAAATTTTAAGTTGCCCGTATGGTCTTTTCGAGTGCGCCAATGTGTCCGAAAGGGTCGAGATAGTGAAAATAATGTACCCGTGGGTTTAGTTCGGGTCTCGGGATATTTTTAAACCTAACTGGCATCCCGAGAGGGTATTATAGACATTTTACATTTTTGGGTAATTAAACCCACGAATTTCCTAAGGATATATCAGCCTTTAGGAGTTATCTTCTAGGGTTAACAAATACAAAATCAAAGAACGGCCATTAAGGAAGGAGTTAGAGAGCTTTCCAAGCAACTCAAGGCCAAAGACGCACCTCTTTACACCGCCACCACCACCAAAGTGTAGATCGCGCGACGAGGAATGCAACTATACCTCTTTCGTCCACAAATCGGAAACCCAAATTCCAGGAAAGTATTTATCTTGCTTTATTTTAGTTAATGTTTCAATCATGTTAGTCTAGGATTATTTAGAACATGTTTCATGAAATAAATTATATTTTTGGAGATTTCAAATCATATGTAGTAGAGGAAGTAGACGTATTCTGGACATCTAAATCATATATAGAGGATAAGCCACGAATTTGTATGGGTTTAGAAGTAAGAAATATGGGAAAGAATTGAAAGAATGTAAACTAAAGTAAAATTAGGGTTCTTGTAGTTTATGTGAATTTTACCCCATTAAATCATGATACTTGATGAATTCGGACATCTTTTACGTAGAAAATCATGTAGTTAGGTATATGGTATTTGTAGTATTATTAATTGGGAGTTTGGAAATCATTAATGGAGATTTGGTTGAGGTTATAAAGGTAAACATTTAACTGGAAAATAGCAAGTTTCGTCATAACTTCTTGATCGATCGATCGACCCCCTTACATCGATCGATCGACCCCTACTGGAAAACTGAGTATTTTTCTTCTTTAAGTTTAATCCAGTTAAAATGCGTAGGAACCCTTAATCATCATTGATAGAGCATAATGAATTATAAAGAGGACCAGTATAGCCTAGGTAGACCCCGTTGAGTGAAATTTAAGGTAGGATGAAATTATGGGTTAACGGGGAGTTATTCACACATACGAAATCATGCGTACGTCTAATACAAGATCGAGACTCGTGAGTAAGTTAGACTAAAAGATAAGTGAGAGTACCTACTGAAATTATACTTAGGGATATAGAATTCTTCGATAAATGAGAAGTAAGTATGGAGTAACTTATATATGAGAATAAAAGTGGCGGGTCCGTTATGCAAGATAATCGAATAAGATGTGCTAATAACGGATAATTATAATTATGGGTCATGGGAGCACCAAATTTAGAAATGTGAATATTTATATATATATGATTGTGTAATTGTACATATATTATATATCTGTGTAAAAATCATACCCGAGCTACTTGCTATCACGGGGGTTTTCGCACCAGGACAGTCTTATCTCGATTGGGCCTTTATGGGGGATAATGACTTGTACCCTAGAAGATAGTATCCTTGATACAGGCTATTTGAGTGATAGTCTGATGGTCCTAAGAGACGTGAGGGTATGTGTTGACCTCTTAGTGACTTGTAACTATACTTCGCCTATAATTGTATGTGTTTTATGTTAATACAGTTTGAGAGTGATTCCGAACTAGTATTTCCCTTAGTACGAGTAATACGGGAACTTGATAGTAGAGTATGCCAACACCATAGATTTTATGTGGGGTGCATATAGTATATATATTATATGAGTGACTAATATATATATATATATATATATATATATACACACACATACATATACTTAAGTATGGGAACTTTCTACTGTACATAAAAGTACTCCAACTTTATTATAAGTGTTTTTGAAATTTTGTGGCATCACTGGGTTATTTTAAATAATGTAAGATATATGAGAGAGCTTAATTTTAAGAAATTAATTATCTTAGCCATGGTATTTATCAAAATGAAACCTTATGGAAAAGTTAAGTTACAATAAACTTTTAAGAATAATAGTACTGTAGGCGTGCACACTAGATGAGAGGTGAGAATTTCTCAAGAGAGTGTCGCACACTGACATGGTTGTTTCATTAGCCGCTAAGCATTTTAAATACTTGATAAACTATTTTTAAACTATTTTACGCTCGGGCTCTGACACGTTTCCTGTTATTTCTTTTCTCTTGTATATATATATATATATATATATATATATATATATTACAGGTGCCCAAGCACAGGGGCGTCATGTTTAGATTCCTTAGAACGGACGCGCTGCAACTTAGGTAGGAGTGGCAGGCCATTGCTTAGACGACCACGTTGATTGACTCCACTCTTATTATAGTTCTGATTAGTTAGGGAATGTGTTGACCATTTCCTTATTCAATTGGTTTGTCAGAGATTTTTATTCATTTATTTTTCAGTATTTGGTACTCTTTAGGATGTAATTCGTGACAGGATGACTTCATTTGTAGTTTTTAGACTTGGTATTGATTTATATGAATGGTTAAATTCTTGTGTGTTCCTTACTATCTTTAACACTTATACGATTCATAAAATGTTAATTACTGAAAGGGTTTTCTTAATGGAATTAAATAAAATAGAAATAAGGTTTAATTTGTTTTGGCACTTAGCTTAATTATGTTGGGTGTTTAAATTGGAAATTTTATTTTGCGACAGTGATGCTAAGAATGAACCAACCGTTCACCTTGATTTTAATTTGATAAAGGACTGATCCCCTGGTATTTAATTAGGCGGAGTGTCCCGAGCTGGAATGAGGTGAACTTAGAGAACTTCCCCCACCCACTCGCAATGTACCTCCACCACCCCATGAGCACCGCGCCCCATAGTAGGACCCCAGCCATAAGGACCTGCCCCATACCTAGCAACCACCACTTTCCTCCACGGTCTGTCTCCTTCTTTATTAAAATGCCTCAACCACTTACCCAATAAGGTCGTATTGAAATGAGTTAAACACCTCATCCCACCTTACCAAGCAGTACTTAAACTGATGATCATGCCCTTCCCACAGAAAATCCCTCATAACCTTATCGATCCTCTTGCCAACAGATCTAGGTAAAGGGAGAATAGACATAAAATAAGTCATCAAACTCGATAACACACTTTTGATCAACGTCAAACGACCCCCTTTAGATTGGTAACAATGCTTCCATCCTGCTAATCGCCTTTGGACCCTCTTAAGGACCGGATCCCACATAGAAGTAGACTTAAACTTAGGTCCTAAGGGGATCCCAAGATAAGTAGAAGGGAGCGAACCGAACCTAAAACCAAGCACACTAGCCAAGGAACCCATGTTACCCACCCCTCCAACGGCAATCATCTCACTCTTCCTCACGATGATACGAAGACCCGACATAGCCTAAAAACACACCAATAACAGTCTCATCGTCCTTAGGTCATCCTTTAATGCCCCACAAAAGATCAGAGTATCATCCGCGATCAGAAGGTGAGAGATCTCAACCTTATGGGAAACAACACTCCCGATAAAGAAACTGGAGATCATACCACTATCCACCATATGACTCATCATCCGAGAGAATGCCTCCATAATCAATATAAAGAGGAAAGGTGATAATGAGTCACCTTGTCGAAGACCACGGGAACTCGGGAAGAAACTGTCTTGAATTCCATTCACAATGACAATGAATTGGACTGAGGATATACACCTATAAATCCACCGGCACCACCTCTCCCCATACCCCATCCTCCTCAATAGATATAAAAGAAAGTCCCAGATCACATGATCGCATGCCTTCTCAATATCTAACTTGCAGATAATCCCTGGATCACCACCTCTCAACCTGGATTCGATGCATTCAATCGCCACTAATGTTGCATCAAGGATCTGCCAACCCCCTATAAACGCGCTCTAAGCACCCAAAATAAGAGGATCAGTTATCTTTCGATGTCTAACCGACAAGACCTTAGAAAGAAGCTTATAAACAATACCAACTAGACTAATAGGCCTACAATCTCTCATATCAGACGACCCTCCATTCTTTGGAACCAAAGTAATGAACGTGGCGTTCAAACTCATCAATAAGTACCCCTATAATGGAACTCACTGAAAACTTCCATCACATCCGCCCTGAGTACCGTCCAATAATGCTGGTAAAATGCCATAGTGAACCCGTCCGGCCCAAGCACCTTATCACCGCACATCGACCTTAAAACCTAGACAACCTCCTCCTATGTGAACATTCTTTCCAACTGTTCCATCTCGTCTCCCGTAACGCTCGCCAAAGGAATCCCATCAATCTTGGAATGCCAGGGCTCCTACACCGTATATAATCTTTCGCAATACTGGTTGATCTCCCGACGAACCTCACTCTCCTCGATAAACTTCATCTCCCCTACTACCACCTTCCTGATGTGGTTAAAACTTCATCTCACTATGAAAGAATTTAGTATTGATGTACCCTTCCCTAAGCCAAATATCCCTAGACTTTGCCGCTGAATCAATGTCTTCCCTACCTCCCTTTTTTCCTCTACCCTCGCTACCCCCTCTGCCCCCGACAGACCGTCCAACCCTTCTTTCTCATCGAGACCCCAGACACATAACCAAAAACATCTATAGTCCATTGAATAATATCCCCCTTGAGACGAAACAGGTTAGCTTTCAGTCTTAAGCTCGCATTCCCCTCCACCTCTTACCCCTGCCACCACTCTTGCACTCTCCCAACAAAGTCCTCCTTTTTCAACCACATATTTGTGTCCTCCAAAACTTTAAAATCTTATTTTTGTTCGAACATCAAAGTTGCCAGTATTGCCAAGACTTTTCAAAAAAGCTATGGCACGGCCTCAATGGACACTCGAGCGATTTTATAAAAAATATTTAGTAAAGCTGTGTCAACTGTGTCGTGTCGTGTCGCAACGTATCCTGACAATTTATCCACATCGACTCCTTTGTTGTCCAAATTTTTGGGGTACTTGTAAAAATGCAAAAAGAAAAATAATTAATTCAAATTTAGGGTTATAAATATATAGATAGTTACATAATTACCCCTCTTTGCATTTTAGCCCCCAAAATTCATAAATTGCTCGTTTTAATTCGGAATTCAACCAAAATTCAGAGAGAACTTTATTTCGCTTAGACAAACACTTTAAAATTATTTTCAGGCCCATAATGTTTTGAAAATTACGATATGACATTGCACTTTTTCAAATGTAGGTTTGACGTTTATGGAAAGTTCTTCTTGGGGCACCATGGACTTGTGACGTTTCAAAATAGATGAAATATGAGACTTCAAGTCCTTTAACTTGTTTTTTTCTAATTTTAGAACTTCTTGGCAATTAGAAAGGTGACCTGCTACTAACTTTTTAATGTCCATTATGTCTTGCTTATTTAGTTAATTTAATGGATTTCAATGAATGTGTTTTGCTTTTGAATTTTGAGTTATAACTTGATAAAGTGACATTTTTTAGTTCATATTACAAGGTGGACAAATTGATTATCTAGATGTGGATTTTTTTACAGTTTGTTGGTGAAACTATCATTTACGATAGTACTCATTAGTAGCTATATGTTGATTTAGTGGTTTACATCGTTTTATCAAATTATTTGCTAAAATTTTAAAAAAAAAAACTATTGTATTACACATTCATTGCAACTAAAATACAGTTTGATGTTAGACAAAATTCATCATGAAAAGTTTTGGTAGCCAAATATGCAAATGAATTAATAAAAAATAATAAATATTTTGTTTAAAATTTGGTAGCTAAATATACAATTTTAATTGATAAAAAAATTAACAGAATCTTCAAAGTTAACTAATGAATCCGTCTTCTACCACGATTAAAGTTCGTAACTATCAATCTATTTTCATTGCTTAAAGTTATACGAACTCAGCTTCTTGAGGACAATTGGCAATGAAATAAAAAAATTCGCAACGATATGTTGTACAATTATCGAAGAAAAAATTCGTTCTTGAAAACACTTATTGTCAATGAATTATTTTTCGCGGATGATTAGCAAAAAAATTTCTGGAATATAATTCCGTGGAGAAATACTTTTAGCAACGGCCTTTAGCTACGAACAAACTACAAAATTTGTTTCACTGCCAAAGACAATTAGCAACAAATTATTTTTTTTGGCTACGAAAAAGTTCGCGACTAAATGTTATTTCTGGTGTAGTGCTCCTAATCTCTGTATTAATTATGAAATCCTTGATTTTTAAGTCTTTAATTTGAAAACATAAATCTACTAATTAGAAATGGCCATCAAATATTATAATAGATACATGAAAGCATTCAAAGTGGAAAACGAGATTTAACTTTGTAAAACCCCAAACTAGCAGGCCTCTTTTGGGTGGCATATCAAAATAATCATTAAATAAAGAATATGCTACGATCACACAACAAATAAGAATGAAAGAATGTTGGAGAAATACACCTAAATGGGAAAACTATACTATAGGTACCAGACAAAAAATTATAGCTATTACTACATCATTAGCTTAAAACAAAAAAAGATGATAATTCAAATTAAAAACGTATAAATATCATCAATGTTTTTCTAACTCATCATTATATGGCATAGATCAGAGAGAGAGTATTGCGTAAATTGTTGAGTGGACGATTCCAAATTTTCGTGCCCGTAGTCTTCGAGGTTCAATGGCGCATTGGATATTGGTTGCTCATTGTCCCAAAGGGCATAGTCTTGCTCATTAATTTCCTATTGAATTTCTTCTTGAGTATCCTCCTCTGGTAGTTTTTGTTGTGGCTCAGGTGGTTTGTCATTCTCCCAACTGGTAAAGTTGGTAAGAAAAGCGTCCATGGGATGAGCATTGTTGTCTGGCCCAACACTCTAAATATAATTATCCGATAGGGGTTGAAGCAATGTTAGAAATGTAATCTCCTCTTGAATCAATCTCTTCCCTACCTCCCTTTTTTTCTCTACCCTCGCCACCCTCTCTGCCCCCGACAGACCGTCCAACCCTTCTTTCTCATCGAGACTCTAGATATCCTCCATGAGATGCTCAATCACACCCCCACATAACCAAAAACATCTCTATTACATCAAATAATATCCCCCTTGAGACGAAACAGGTTAGCTACTAGTCTGAAGCTCGCATTCCCCTCCACCTCATACCCCTGCCACCACTCCTGCCCCCTCCCAACAAAGTCCTCCTCTTTCAACCACATATTTTTGTCCTCCAAAACTTCAAAATCTTATTTCTGTTTGAACTTCAAAGTTGTCAGTCTTGTCAAGACATTTTCTAAAAGCTATGGCACGGCCTCAACGGACACTCGAGTGATTTTATAAAAAATATTTTGTATACCTGTGTCAACCAAGTCATGTCCTGTCGCGACGTATCCTGACAATTTTTGCACTTCGACTTCTTTGTTGTTCAAATTTCGGGGGTCCCTGTAAAAATGCAAAAAGCAAAATAATTAATTCAAATTTAGGACTATAAATATATGGATAATTACATAATTACCCCTCTTTGCATTTTAGCCCCAAAAATTCATAAATTGCTCGTTTTAATTCGGAATTCAACCAAAATTCAGAGAGAACTTTATTCCGCTTTGATAAACACTTTAAATTTATTTTTAGGCCCATAAAGTTTTGAAAATTACGATTTCACTGATGACATTGCACTTTTTCAATTGTAGGATTGTTGTTGATGGAAAGTTCTTCTTGGGGCACCATGGACTTGTGACATTTCTAAATAGATGAAATATGAGATTTCAAGTCCTTTAACTTGTTTTTTTTTTAATTTTATAACTTCTTGGCAAGTAGAAAGGTGACCTTCTACTAACTCAACTTCTTGAGGACAATTGGCAACGAAACAAGAATTTTAGCAACGAAATGTTGTACAATTATCGAAGAAAAATTCCATTGTTGAGAACACTTATTGTCAAGAAATAATTTATCATGGATGATTGATTGCTCAATTAGCAACGGAATATAATTCCGTGGAGAAATACTTTTAGTGACGGCCTTTAGCTATGAACAAACTACAAAAAAAAAAAAATCGCTGCCAAAGACAATTAGCAACAAATTATTTTTTTTGGCTATGAAAAATTTTGTGGCTAAATGTTATTTCTTGTGTAGTGATCCTAATCTCTGTATTAATTATAAAATCCTTGATTTTTAAGTCTTAAATTTGAAAACTTAAATCTACTAATTAGAAATGGCTATCAGATATTATAATAGATACATGAAAGCATTCAAAGTGGAACACGAGATTTAACTTTGTAAAACCCCAAACTAGCAGGTCTCTTTTAGGTGGCATATCAAAATAATCATTAAATAAAGAATATGCTACGATCACACAACAAATAATAATGACAGAATGTTGGAGAAATACACCTAAATGGGAAAACTATACTATAGGTACCAGACAAAAAATTACAGCTATTACTGCATCATCAGCTTGAAAAAAAAAGGTGATAATTCAAATTAAAAACGTATAAATATCATCAATGTTTTCTAACTCATCATTATATGGCATAGATCAGAGAGAGAGTATTGCCTAAATTGTTGAGTGGACGATTCCAAATTTTCGAGCCTGTAGTCTTCGAGGTTCAATGGCGCATTGGATATTGGTTGCTCATTGTCCTAAAGGGCATAGTCTTGCTCATTAATTTCCCACTGAATTTCTTCTTGAGTATCCTCCTCGGGTAGTTGTTGGTGTGGCTCAGGTGGTTGGGCATTCTCCCAGCTGGTAAAGTCAGTAAGAAAAGCGTCCATGGGATGAGCAATGTTGTCTTCCCCAACACTCTGAATATAATTATCCGGTAGGGGTTGAAGCAATGTTAGAAATGGGTTGGATGGCTGGGCATAAGCTTCCACCGTTATGGGTGATGGTGGGTGAGCATAATATTCAACTCTTATTGTTGTTGTTAGAAATGGGTTGGATGGCTGGTGGGCATAAGCTTCCACACTTATTGGTGATGTTACAAGTTCATCATTATTCTGCATTAGTGGCTCCGATGGTTGGTCATCCTCTTGTGGATGATCAATCTTCCCTTTGATCCGGCAAATAACGTACTCCTTGTGAGATGGCAAAACGAACTCAGTCATTCGCCACCTTTTGTCGTGTCTGGAGCCATCGTTGTGATATCGCAGTTTTCGTTTCTCTCCCCCATTATTCATCTTGTGGGTGTGTTGGCCTTTCCAGGTGCCCTTACCCTTGCCAACGCTTCTTTTAATTTTACTTCCTTTTTGAGAGTGCATCTGCAAGCGAGTAAAGAAATAGAGGGTTTGGTTGTTATTGCACCCCTCAAATATGGCATGCAGTTCCTCCTCATCGTACAGGTTCCTTTCCTTCACAAGATTTTGGAGGACAGGATCTTTTAGGTGGCCCCGAGTGGTCTTTTGGGAAAGCAACGTATAGATTTATTCATCACTGGGGTGAAACCGAAACCCCAGTGGAGGATTGAAGGCCAAACCCCCCACGGATCATGAACCAGGCTCAACGGTGTTCACGAGTTTTCTCGATAAAAACAAACAGAGAAAGAGACGGGTGATGGGAAGCAAGAAAGGGCTTCAAGTGGAGTGCACTAGTTAGAGTTTGTTTCTTATCCGTGGTTGATGATTAGGTATATTTATAGGGCAAAAAGGACGCTCAAGTTATTTGAGGGAAGATTACTAGAATCTCACTTCATCGGACACCACAAGCTTTGGGACTCTTATTAAATCAAACTCTACCATATGACACAATCTTATTTGACATCAAGAATTCAGATAACTCACATATCCCACCGGCCCCTCCCTTATAATTACTGGAAAACACATATCGTAATTAAGAGTTACTCACATATATGCCACAATGTTATTTTCAAGGTTCTAAAAAATGCGGGGCGTGATTAAGGCGTAGAGGCCAAGCCTTAAGCCTTAGAAGCCTAGGCGGGCCTAGACGTAAAAAGGCGTGAAAAGGCGTTTAGGCCTTCTTAATATATTTTTATATTTTTTAACCATAACAAGGTTATTAAAATACAAAAATTGCACATATCATAAAAATATGCCAGAATATATGCAAATTAAAATACTATTTGATTATTTTGGATGCGATAATGGTCTGGTTTGTAAACAAATTCTTTAAAAGGCAACATCGTTTCACTAAAGCATTGTTGTTTTTAGAAAAAAGTGCGTCTTAAGGGTTTTACCAAGAATAAGGCGTGAAAAGCGCAAGGCGAGGCGTTTCTCCCAAGCCTTAAGCCTGGGCGTGCCTAGGCGGGTTTTTCAGAACAGTGATTATTTTACAACAAGAATTCGGATAACTCAATCAAGTCCTAGACGAGGTGAAATAGGTTTTATATAGACATTTGTTAAACTTAAGACTTTGACACCCACTTGCAGTGTCTTGTACCCACATATGGTTTTGTTTTTAAATAATTACTCAAAAACAGTTTTAGTATAGTGTTTTTTAACAATTCATTGTTTAGATTATCCTTCATAATTCACGGATATAGATTATAGTTAACCACTCAAGGCTTTTTTTTAATTTAAAATAAAAAGTAGAAGTGGAAAATATTATTGGATAAAACATTTTAAAATAAACTCATATTGATATGATTATGTTCAATTGATTGTGGCAAGAAAAATTCAAAAATATATAGAAATTAACATTTACAATAAAAAATGCATTTAAAAATATAAATAAATAAATAAAATAAAGAGGAGCAAAATTAAGAATTGTGTTCTATTATTTAATATTCATGATCCAATAAAATGACAAATAGGCTTCGTCATGGCCATGAACTGCCACATTTTTTTAACGATATCTGTTCAAATATATATTTGACACAATTACGGGTTTTGCGTTGACAAAACAAAAAAGGGTCCTCCGTAGTTGTCACGATTTAGGGTCATGACATTTTCTTATATTGTCAGTATTTATGACTGTGATAAATAATGATATAGATGAAATAGATACCGTCTACTTAGGTGTTAAATATATTTCACTAATATTCATACTGAAATCGCAGGTGTGTCTGTAAGAACAATTTCCAATTGAATCATTTTGTATGTATTGGCTTAACTCCGGACAAAGCTCTTTGAGTCGTAGGATATAATTTGTGTTTGTGACCTTTCAAGGCTATGACATGTGAGTTGAAGACGTAGCGGCCAAATGAATGAGATCAAATCATCATGCCGTATTCCGTGCCTCCTTTCTTCATCAACATTCCAAGGATCTTTCAAGTATGAATCCATATATTATTGTTGAGACTTTGAAAGTTATTATGGTTGTTTGAATTTTTGTTAAACTATTTTTAAAATCATTTTATATTTTTTGAAGAAAAATATTTCAATTTTCTTAGGTCGTTAGAATGACTTTTTCAGGTCATTAGAACACACCTTTGTAATAACCCGTCCTTTTTGGAGACGATTAAATCCCATAATTAAGTATAATTTGGAATTTGGCGATTTTCTCTAAATAGTGATTTTTGGGATTTTCGAGGATTTAATAATTTTCGAAGGATGTTGTGATTATTTTTGGGACTATGTAGGTCGAAATATTTTATTTATATGTCGCCATGGAGTATAGCGACAAAAGAGGTGAGATTTTGAGTAGAGCACCGCATTTAATTATTTTGGATTTGAATAGTGATTTGCGGTCAAGTACCTTGGATGGAAATTTCGACTGCGCCACGAGTCTCGGAATGTCCGAGATAGTCGGAAAAGAGTGTCCGATTGTCGAAATTAAGTTCCGGGTAATTTTGGAGTTAAATAGGCTCGTAATTGGGTAAACGAGTCGTTTTTGGATTTTTAGGGTTAAAACCCTTTTTCTCTCTATATATAGAGATAGAGAGGGAAGAAAGAAGAAAGAAAGAAAGAAAAGAGAGAGAAGAGAGAGAGGAGGAAGAAAGGAGGAGAAAAAGGAAGATTTGGGCCAAACTCCGCCGGATTCGACTCGAGGTCGTCGGATTATATCCACGAGGCAAGTGTTTACTTGCTTTATTTATTTTTGAGCATAAATATCTCATATCATTGTTGGTATAACAAACCCTAATGATTTTGGGTTGGGTATTCGTGAATAAAACGGGTTTTCGGGAGATAAAACGAATAAACCCCTAAAAATGATAAATTGGTGAACTTAGGTTTTTCTTGAAATTAATTGGTGATTCCGGGTTCTAGGATGTTTAGAACCCGTATTATAGGTGTATTTGTAGTTGGTTGAGGTTGTAGGACGTTGGGTTAGGCGACAAAAGCTTGGGAGAAGCTTTAATGGCCGAAACCGTCTCGGAGAAGACGATGAATAGTAGAGGCAGCGTGCTTGCCGAATCGATTCGGCCTAGAGGCGAATCGATTCGGCTCTTGGTCAAAAAATAAAAATTGTATATCTTTTCGACGCGGTCGCGTGGGCGCCGACCGCGTATTTTTCTGATTTTTTTTGGATTTATAGTGATTTTTCTACGGAGAGCTGTCCGAGATTGAAATCATTAGTTAAAACTTATTGGAGATAGGTATTAGGGGTTCTCAAAAGAATTGTTAGGACCTCTAAAGAATTTGAGGAGATATAAAAACTTTGGGTTTGTAGTAATAAAACCAAGTTAGGATTTAAATGATTATTTGGACTAGGTATAGTCTTGGGGTTTAAGGAAATGAAATCCTTAACCCATTAAGTTTAGGTTGTCCGGGTGAGGTAAACCCTGAGAATATTTCTCGTAGGCATATAAGCCTATATAATTATGCTTATAGAAGGCATAATTATATCGATTACCGTTGAATATTTCCTAAGAGACAATTAGGATAATTTGAGGGTATATATATATATATGTATATATACATATATATATACTTTACTTTGAGGATTATAGTATCATTGGAGATATCCAATAAATCCTTAGAATGGGATTTAAGTATATAGTGATTATTAAAGTAAGAAATACTTTGGATTTAGAATCATGCTAATATCAAAGCATGGTTATGATTCCCGGAGGGAATCTTTGGGATTTTTATCATCGTTAGATGCTATAGGCCACTAAGGCCGTTCATATATATTCTAGGAAGAATATATAGGATATATGTGTACTGTGGGTTTTAGGTATATATATATATATTGATGGAAATGATTTTGAAAATATATAAATGAATATTTTCAAAATGGAAATATAAATGATTTTCATAAATAATAAAAATGAGGATACACACCTCTCTAAATCGCTATCATAAGGGAAGTTGCGTTCATATGGTGAAGCCCCCTGGCTAATGATGCAGGGTGGATATAGTCCTATAGGCCATGTGAGCGTTTGTTGTTATATTTTCTGCGCTGGTTAGGAGATTCCGGGTGTGGTCTTGACTATCCCGCAGGCACATGGTCGCTTCCCGACGTGTTTCGATATAGGATCCCAGGTGGTCTTGGAGGCCCTGGAAGATGATAGCCATTTAGGGGCGCGCACTATGGAGAAATCCGGACGTGCGGTCTTAGAACGCGTTTATTAAAGCAATTCATAATAATGGATTTGCTTTAATTACATTTCCTGGATATAAGAAGGGAAATGGGTTATATATAAAGTAGCTTCGGTAACACTTCCCGGATGGAAGAAGGGATGTGGAAGCATATGTTATGATCCAAGCATTTTTATGATAATGAAAATGTCTTTGAATACATTTCCTGAGTATAAAAAGGGAAATGGGATATTTTGATAAGTAAAAGCATTTTTATGATAATAAAACTGGCTTTTAAAAGGTATATGATTTATTAAAGCAATTCATGATAATGAATTGGCTTTTAAATACATTTCCTGGATATGAGAAGGAAAATGGAAGTTTTGAAATGAAAAGGGTTAAGTATTGATAAATACTTTGTGTATAGAATACACCTCAGTCCGGGAGATAGATCCGGATATGTATCATAATGATACAATTGATTTGGTAATCCTCAGTCTGGGCGATAATTATATTATCCGGAAGTATATTGTAGATGTATGTATATGTACAAATTGGGTGCCGAGGGTCTAATGAATCCCGACGATCGACCGTGCCGCTTAGTAGTGTATCGGGGGGGTTCCTTGTTTGGATTTCGCTTTGCGAGACACCCCACGCACGAATATGTCACTGTGTTGAGACTGGGGAGGAGTTTAATCCTTAGTGCTCTTACTATTAAATAGCTATGGTATATATATATTATATATCTTTCTGTACTGAGGGACTGGCGGATCTCAAAGATCGACCTTGCTGCATAGTAGTGTATCGGGGGGGTTCCTTGTTTGGATTTCGCTTCGCGAGACACCCCACGCACGAACATGGCATAGCGTCGAGATTAAAGTGAAGTTTAGCCCTTAGTACATCTGTTTGACTATCTAGGTTAGATAGTGGTTGGGTATTGGTTTAGTTTAGCAGGGTAGCTTGACTAGGAGGTTTAAGGGATGCGCTAGGTGTGCACTGTTAGAGGAGAGGTGAGGGGTATTTCACGAGAGTGCGATACCAATTTAAATATGAGATAAAACTATTTTTTCTAAAAATAAAGCATTTATGCACTTGCAAAATATTTTCTAAACATTCGGGCTCTGACCCGTTTGTCCACTCTCCTTTCTTTCTCTATATTGTATATATATAGGTGTCCAGACACAGGGACGCCTGGATGGGAATTCTTTCGAGTCAGACGTCTGCTGCAGCAGCTGTGGATGCTTGCAGGACTTTCAGTAGACGCTTCCCTTCTTGTATTCTAGATAGGAGGTACTGTATATACATTCGGGCCAATGGCTCAATTGCATTTATTTATTCTTTCAGTACAGCATTCGATATGGTTGTATATTTTGACCGAGTGTTCGGTTACCTTATTTCATTTCAGTTTCATTTACGCATTTTAATTGTGGATGTTGTATTTTGTGGGTTAAAAAGAGTAGTTTAGTAAAAGTTTTTAACGGCCACCTAATAGGATATTAGTAATTAAATGGATTTTCGACAGTGATGCTAAGAATGATCCATATGAAACTCCTGTTTTAATTTATATTGGAGTGATCGCCCGGTATCTTATTAGGCGGGTTGTTACAACCTTTTGCATAGTTGCTGGAAAATAGTGTTAGTATAGTGTCTTGGATTATATTTTGAAAAATCACAGATTTAGATTATTCTTAATAATTCTTGGATATAGAAAATAGTTAACAACCCACAATTCTTTTATTAATTTAAAATAAAAACAAGTAGTAGAAAATATTATTGGGTAAAATGGTTTTAAAATAAACTTATATTAATATAATTATGTTCAATTGATTGTGACGAGTAAAATTCAAAAACATATAGAAAGTTAACATTTGCAACAAAAAAATTGCATTTAAAAATATAAATAAATAAATAAATACTTATGAGCAAAATAAAGAATCGTGTTTTCTTATTTAATATTCATGATCCAATACCATGACAAATAGGCTTCGTCATGGACACGAACTGCAACATTTTTTTAAAGACATTTGTCCAAATATATGTTTGTCATGATTACGGGCTCTGCATTGAGGAAAATAAAGAGGTTCCTCCGTAGTTATCATGATTATGGGTCGTGACATTTTCTTATATCGTCAAAGTTTATGATTGTGATAAATAATCATGTAGATGAAAATGACACCATCTACTTAGGCGATATTTATTAAAACACGATGAAATATATTTCACCGAGAACCTAATAACAGTATTAACATTACTAAAGTTTGCAGATTATAATTAAGTTCTCTTATGAGAGATGCAGACCCCAGAATGAATTTGCATCTCTTATGTATGAATTCAATTTGGTACATAGGCTATCTTAGCTTAAATGTAGTAATCATAAGCAAATAATAGATAAGAGATAGAACTACTGATATATAAACTAGAGTAAACAATAGAGAGATAAGACGAAGATAAATATAACCAAATTTACGTAGTTCGTCCCAAAATACCACCTACGTGCATACGTGCAGTGTAGATTGTATTATATTAATACGCAAACGCCACACTACACCATAATGGCTATTTTTCAACTAGTATATTATTTCATTTGAAAGTGTTTATAACACTTAAAAAATTTACAACGGTTTTGGACACTTATAAAAGTTATAAGTGTTCAAAACCGTTGCTAAATTTGTGATTTTATTACTAACAAAATCTATAAGTGATACATAGTCCCCCAAAAGTACAAAGCACCTACCTATTTTCGACCAGCCATCCACCTTATCACTCCATAAAACCAACCTTTCATAGTTGCCGGCAAGCCATCATCCTAACAACCAAAGCCAATTTATTATGTAATTATCTACATATTTATGACCCTAAATTTGAATTGATTAATTTTATTTTTTATTTTTTACAAGTATCCCGAAAATTTGGACAACAAAGGAGTCAAAGTGCAAAAAGTGACAGGATACGTCGTGACACGACATGACACGACTCGACAAGACACGGTTGACACAGTTGTACTAAATATTTGTTATAAAATTGCTCGAATGTCCGTTGAGGGCGTGCCATAACTTTTCGAAAAGGTCTTAACAAGACTCATAACTTTGAAGTTCGGACGAAAATGAGATTTTTGAAGTTTTCGAGATCAAAAAATGCGATTAAAGATGGTGTTGTGAATGGTGACGTGAATAGTGCCAAAATTGGGGAAAATTATTTTTTTTAAAAAGACTTCTCAATTATCTCCAACTCTCCCCAAGACTCCATGAGATAATTATCAGCTCAAATACAACCAATCAAAGAGAGTTTCACTCCAACTCAATCACCTCATTCCTAAGCCTATAAATAAGACAATTTGGCTCATTATTTTGGTGTGGAATTTTACAAAGATCTTTGAGAGATAGTTTTTGGTTCCTATTTTTTGAGATTATATTTTTATTGAGGGCCAAGAATTATTTTGTGGGAGAAGTTTTGTCAAGACCAATTGTAAGACTCAATTATTTATGTAAGTTTGTTTCATTAATGAGAATTAGTATCAATTCTTGTATTTATATGTTGTCTTCAATTATGCTAGCTTAATTTTTTTACTAGGACTAGTTGAAGTTTATTATGTTTGATTAATATTGTGTGTAGTTTAAATTCTTGTTTATTTTCAGACATGTTCTAAAAGTTTTAAAAATTCGGTATTCATTTAAAATGACACGAGAGTGTGTTTTAAACCTTCGACATTGTTTGGAAAAAAAATATTTTTTTATTTTATGTATGAATATTTTTTGATGGGTTATACTTTTATTAAATTAATTGACAGTCCATACGTAAAGACTATACTTTAAAATTTAAAAGTCAACTTTTTAAGAGAAGAGGGATTTTAGCGGTCTAAATTTACAGACTTTAAATTTTATTGTGAACTTAACCGTGTTATTTTTCGAATTAAATACGACAAGAGTCGGTTTAGTGTGAGTTATAAAATAAGGAAGGACGAGTTTAAATTATAACATAATTTTGGTTGAATGTAATAAATGGATCCAACATCTTGTTTTTCACACTCACTTGATTATATCTTTCGTAGTCGCAAATTTTTTATTTTGTTAGCCTAGTTTAATATTACATCTCTTCTCTATATCCATTTAGTCTAGTTGGACAGTCACAATTATTTTGAACGAAAAGTTGACAAATCTCCGTGAGTTCAATCCGTACTTACACTCGCTATTCTATAATAGCTCGTGCACTTGTGATATTTTATAAATTGACAACGAGTTTTTGGTGTCGTTGCCAGGGATTTGTTCGATTATTTTAAAAAGAATTTGTGACTTTTCGACTAGTTTTTTTTTACTTTTCACATTTTTGTAAGTAAAAATTTCAAAAAAAAAATCAGATTTAATCTTTCTTTTTTAGTTAATAGTAGTCCACGTCAGAGGTACGCTTTTGTGTGCTCCTACGTGATTTAATTTCGTATTTAATTTAGCACGTTGCATAAATTGACTTAAGGTAAAAATCCATGTGAAAGATAAGGTGGGGGTTTCATCACCCTTCCTTGGCCCGAAAATCCTTAATTAACCAAGTATTTGCATATCCCGAGCCATCATATTTAATTTAAAATCAAGTAGACATTGGCCTCAGTATATCACATAGCTCATAGGAAACCTCTTAACGAGGCTAGAATTAAAAGTTACTCCAATGCGAACTTGTCAAATCGATTTCGTTTCACCTTGTCTAGGATTGGTGCTTTTTAATGAGTCTTGGTATTGACTACCTACCTGGAGGAAAAAGCGGGATTTGAGGCGATAACCGTAGTTTGTCATCTTTTAAATTCTCGATTGTCAAAGTGTAGGAGTTGTCTAATTAGGGAGATTAATTCGAAAACCTCTGTGTAGTTGGTCATATTTGTGTTAGCTAGGATTTGCGTGGTTGGAGTCAAATATTTTTTTAATTTTCTTCACATAAAAAAATAAAAAATAAAAAAAATTGAGTGAGGTTTTGAAATCATACCAGTCATTTGTCGAGTGTGGAGTCTAGCATTCTCGATACTTACGTAGGTTGATTTTTTATATTCACTGAAATGGGAGACGAATTGGCACCACATTCTCTTAAAGATTACCTTTATCCGACTAGGTCTAGTCAGCCTTCATGCATACTTCTACCCGATCACAATGCGAGCAATTTTTTATTCCATCCGGGAACAATCCAATTGTTGCCCATGTTTCGCTGTTGTAAATGTAAGATCGTTTGAAAAGCTCTTACACCAATTTGTAAAATTCTCGGTGTGAGATATTGATTGTGTGATGATTCGTAAATTCTAATTAAACCCTTATTTAATCAATTGTTAATATTAAACCAAATCAATTAAACCCAATTTTAATTTAACCCTAAACAAACATCTGGGTGTAGTGGATCATGCTAACACAAATAAATATGAATTGCTGACTCATAGATTTCAGAAAAAAATCCAAAAGGGAAAAACCTTTTTGTTTGGCTATGAAGAGGTAAATCGCAACTTACTTACACAATGAAATTTGCAATGAATATCCGCAGATACCCACAAGAACACGTAATTCTGAATCAGTAATGGAATTTCGCAGCAATTCCACCAGACAGCAAGGATCACCCATAAGTACTCCCAAAGACCTCAATTGTAGTCAACCCAGCACCTCCCTCAAGAGGAACCTAGATAAGTAGTAGGAAAACTTCCCTAAAAGAGATTCGTGTATCTAAAAAACTCAGGTCTCCTTTGGAAAGAGTCTAGTTTAATGAGTTATTTATAAAAAACTTGAGTCGGTGCAGTCGCTCGAACGAAGTTCGGATATCGCTCGAACGAAACATGATGTCGCTTGAACGGCATCGCGCGACATGCCTGTATTGTTTGAACAAGAGGTAGTTGTCGCTCGAATGACTAGAGCGTCAAAAATATCTTTTAAAAAACACCGCCTCAGCAGTTAGAAAAAATTCAATTTGATGAAAAACAATGCCTCCGATGTTTAAAAACAGTTTAGAAAAATAATCCCAACACTTATAAGGAACCGTAAGGGACTTAAACACAATCTTACCAAAATTAATCTTGCAGAGGCTTAAATGTTAAATAACGTTGATATTCGGATCTGTCTTCGTACATCTTCAAAATTAAACTTTTCTTCGACAGTTGTAGCGGTATTTGACAGACACTAATGTAAAATCAGACTTATATAAAATATGCCCTTGCAAATCTCCCCTTATGTTTATGCCGGTACAAAATAAAAACATTTGAATTATCAAATGAAATGCATATAGAAATCTAATACCCTCCCAGGAATCCAACACAGACAAGGTACTAAAATTGAAAGTCTAAAACTTTTTCTTCAAAATCTTGAACTTGAAAATCCTCGAATCGCTAAGATTTTCTCATTAGGGTGTGCACTATGATCTTCAAACTTTGTATCTACACACATGAGACAAATCAAATACCTAGTGACATATCGAGTTTTATATGAGATAAACTGTAATTCCCCAATCGGGATTTATGGGTTACCCATGAGTTAACCCGCCCCGAAACAAGTCGATAGGTGTGAAATTCAGTGAAACACCCTAAATAATGTTGCTAGTCCAGTTTTATTTAATTTAACATTTCACTTGTTAGCACGCAATTCCAATTTCAAGACAAACTACATGAGTGACCCATGGGGAGCACCCTGAAGTCCAAGTAAACACTTCTACTAACACAATACAAATAAATTATGTTTATCTGTAAACCGCCCTCAAAATACGGAACCGCTCACAACCCGCTGTAACAAAGTGGGGATGTGAGGCTATGCCCAGTGGGATTATACAAGCAGTATATAAATGAACGACAAAAAGGAATACTCACATGATACAACCACATGCATGCGAAAATATGTATATATCTACATACGTATACTTTAGAAAAACACATGTTCTAATTCATTAATCAATTTTTTCCCAAAAACTTTATTTGCCCAGATTAATTGACCTTAATATTATTAAAGGTTCTCATTATTCATACTTATCATTTCCACTTGGTTTAACGCACCTAGTTCAACCCTTGAAAGCTTTCCACTTTCCTTATTGAAACTAGTCCTCTACCGAAATTTACCCTTTAATTCATTTCAATATTCATTAGTATTTTCATTCAAAATCTCCATTTTAACACTCATAATTCCTACGTTAGAAAATACTTATTTAATCTTTCAAAAACCTTTCATAACACACTCCTGTGTTAAATTTGGGTTTAACCATTTTGTTTGCTTAACCACCCATTTACACACTTTCTTTATTTGTTTTCCTTATCCTATAGACATTAGTGAATTTGCGCACTAACTTGTCTATCTGGCCTTTATCGGCACATTTATTTCATTCATTCAAGTTAGGTTGTATTTACACAATTACCACACAACCGATTTCTTGATTTGTATTCCATATTTCATTATCTTTTTATCGGAATTTTCATCTACCACAGTGGTTTTGGACTTTTCACCCAAGGGCTCCGGGCCTTTTTGCTTTATCCCGGTGTAATCTGAGCACCTTTCAATGTGCTCTAACATTTTACAAATGTTCACATTATTTTCTTTCCTTTTTACCCGGTCGAAGCCAAAACTCGGGACTTTACGGCCCCAATTTGTGTTACACATGAAAACTTATCATTTTGTGTCCTTTATACTTTAACCTTTGTTTTTCTTCTAAAATCATATTCATTTAGGACCATTTTGTAAAACACCCTTTCCAACATTTTTATTTCATAAAAATTATCCACTTTAAGTAAAATTACCATTTTACCGATTTGTTTTCAAAATCACCTTTTACTACATTTTCACAAGTGTTAATTTCGCCCCAAAATACTATTAAGTTATACACACCAATTTCTTAAGTGTTTTAACCCTTTTAAGTCTTTATATACTTTGAGTAATCTTTTACTTGATTGGAAACACTTTTTACACCTTTACTTCCTTTTAATTCCATAAGTGTTAATGTTTCAGAATATTAGTAAGTTACACTCACTAACTATTCCATGTTTCCCATTAACACTAAATTAGTATTTTTTACCAATGTTCATATTTATTTACTTCTTTATTCAAGGAATACATTTACACATGAGACTACTTTTATCAGAAAGTATCATTTATTTATTTAACTCGTAGTCTTTTGATTGCTTACACCTTATGTTCTTTAGTCCTAATTACATACTTTGAATAATAAAATCTCAAGTTTTATTATTTTCTTGTTTAAACCCAACAAATCTTCTTTAAACATGTTAATACACTCTATGTCAAAATACTACAAGTTTATATACAGAAGAAGACGAATTTTAAACCCAAAAATCGTACTATATTGTTTAAACACATTTTCACCAATTATTCATCAAATCATTATTTATTTCCAAACATTCTATTACATTAAATATTTAACACCAATATTTCTAGAAATGCACATTTCTACAATACACATCATCTTCCATTATTTCAAAGCCTGGAAATAATTACTTATTCCTTATTTTCAACAAAATATCATTTCCTCACATTATTATTCCATAAAATGTTTATTATTTCTTTTATTAGAAATACACACAAATAACCTCTTCTTACATTTTTATCCCATGAAAATGTTCATTATTCCTTTTTACTAAAAATACACCAAACTGACATTTTCTTACATTTTTATTTCCGTAAAAATATGTATAATTTCCTTCTACTAAAATACACCAAAAATGACATTTCCTCACATTTTTATTTCCATAAAAATGTTCATTATTTTTTTTTACTAAAATACACCAAAATGGCATTTTCTTGCATAAAATGTTTGAGGCATATATTCTGAAAACTTGCACACTTTAAACTCATTTTAAATCATCCATTTTGAAACCCATTTTCATACAAATGGTAACATGACTACTTGCCAACACTTAGATGTAAACTAACTTCATTACTAAAAATATTTAGTCTAATATATGTCACTAAACAAGCTGAATTTATACTATACTCATCAAACATGAATCAAAGTTACTTTACCAACCATGATGAACTCCAAAAATGGTGAAAATGGTGAAGAAGATGGAGGACCCCCCCCCCCCCCCCCTCTAAAGGTGGCCTTAAGGATGTCTCTAAAATCCCTCTCACTTGTCTCTAGGGAAGCTCCATACAAGTTTTTCTTATTCTCCATGAAATCCTCTTCATCATCAAGAATACCCCCTTCAAGCACCCATCAAATATACCAAGATCACCATCTTCCTCACCTATCAAGTTATCCTAGGATTTCTACAAGTGTTTGGGATCTTAGATATAGTCTTTTATGGAGAAATGAAGGCTTATGAGGGTCCCCCATGGAAGTTCAAGCTAGAGAGAGAGACTATAAATCTGATGGTGTTTTTCCTCTCTCTAAATCCATGATTTCTCTCACTTATAAACCAAGCCATAAGCCTTTATGTCTTTAAATGGAAAGACCCTAATCTTAGCATGTCCCTATATCAAGTATAAAACTCCCACAAATTGACAACTCACATCATCCTAGGATTACCATCGTGACAACATCAAAATATAAAAGAACCCGTTTGATAACTGCTTGGGTCGATCGATCGATCGGGTCCCGTGTTAGAAACCACATTTTTTTTCCAATTTTTACCCCTTGATATTTTTAGTGTGGTCATAATATTTTTATTGCCAAAGGAGAGCCTTACAAAAATTGCGCAAAGTTCCATCTTGTGGCGTCATGTGCCATCACAATATTACCTTATTTTTAACTGTGTCCGGGTCACATCCGTTCCTCGACCAATTCAAGTCGTGTTCTACCAATATATTAAGCATAATCATTTTAACATAAATTTCCTTCCATGCGGACCATGCAACATCAGATTTCCCTTTTTAATCACCACGTGCGACATGTGACTTTTGGCTAATATTGGCTCAATACTCATGCACTTATTTTCTTCAAATTATTTCTCAAAATAAAATATCCGACTATAATTAAAATATATATATTTCTAGGGCGGGATAGTAAAAACTTCCCTTCTTGGGGAATTTCATCCTCGAAATTCTTGTCCCATAAACCCTCAAGCTCATGGGGTTCACCAACTTCCACCCTAAGTCCTAGAAATCCTCTAAGACAAGATCATCGATATCCTCAATGCTAATATCACCAAATAATTATTGCACGCCCTGTTTACACCTTCCGTTGTGCACTCTAATTAACCAAACACTATCTTAGGTGTCTCATTTTTTAATATTCACTAGAGTCTAAAATTAATCCACTCACGATCTTTACAATTCGAGTCACTGACTGCCGATCCAAATAGTCTAGCGTCCACTAGCTAAATAGAGATTGATATTACGAACAAACAGAGTGACCGGAGGCATAGTCATCGTATGCAAATACCAATGTAATAACAAGATTATCTCATATAAGTGCACCCAGTTATCGAGCTTCATTGGCCAAACCCGACCCACCACGCTCTCTCGGGCTTAATCATACTGTGCCATGACATAGAACCAATTTGAGTCACCATGTTGGTGAGGACACTAAGTTCTGATTTCCAAAACCGATAGGAATACACTCGAGTCAGAGGGACTAAAAATCGTCCCAGGGAATTTCACCCCTAACCACCAGATTCTGACTTATGAGAGCGAACCTATATGGTATACTGGAAGTTACACTATTCACTCACAACACTCTCACGACTACTTCTTTTGGCTACACATCCTGGTCTGGGTCATTAGCTGTGACGAATTGAATCTCGACTATTCACTTTAATAACACGAGTGCGATCACAATTTAAAAATCAGTAGTCCTTGGGGAAGTCATTGCCTGACTTCCCTCCTTGGAAGTACGGCCCTACTTTTACGCCCTTGGGGTATACAACTCATTCTGATTGGCGAATATCTCACGCCTTATCTATATCGATCCTAAACTCCCATTTTCATTACTTAGTCAAACAAGTCAGTCACCTAACTGAGTCCTTTTGACCACGAAAAATTGCCACCAGTTCTCCTTCGACTTTCACCCCTACAATATTACATAATGATCACAACCGCCATCATTGGAATTCTAAGGGAAATTATTATCACATTGGGTTATGCCTTCTAACCCATACCAGCTTGACAATATGTGTCCAAACTAGTTCTCACACTGCTAAGGATACCCTAGCATATACTGTTGACACATTGACATCATAATCATGTTTCGATGCTACCCACCTTAGTCGCCATTTGCAAGCCTCCACATGGTGTCATCACTCTAAACCTCAAATACATTTCCCAATGTGTCTCAAAACCGAATATCACCATACTCGTACCAATCATTACATGATATCCGGACATCACCCTTAAGGGATACAACGACCCTTTTAACTTCATGATTACACCACTCATGTGTGCCGATTGGAGATCCATACCCAGCACGTACACTATACAACTGCTAATCTTAGATTATCACCTGGCCCTCAACTAAATCATTACTAAGGATGATATTATCTCTTCTTACCAGACTTAATTGGTCTCCTAAGAACACCAAACACTTCGTGTGAAAGCCCCAAATTTGACGAGATTCCATCGTCTATATCGTTATCATCTTAGGTGTACTCTTTAACTTTTCGATACCCACATCGATATTACTTGGTGCTCGCAAGGACACTAGTCCACGAGCTTCTAACCATAGTGCACCTTAATCCTCAAACACCTCAAGACATCATAAAATTCGATATTTATCCTCGAAGATGCCACACATAAATTCTTCTTATGGTCACCTCCACATGCCTAGGAATTGTCCACCTACTAGGATTCCCTCACACCTAACCCTTACCTCGGTGGCTAAAATGAGTTTCAATGCTTAGACATGAATCTTACATTCTCCCAAACGATTGTTTCTATAAGTCACGTATAACTATAATTATTGCTACCACTAATTATAGCAGAACACATGTGTCGCCTGCAGTCTATAAACCCCAAGGTCTGCCTTACCTAGTTCCTAAATAATTGTTCAACTATGGCAATCGAATTACCTTGCTATATGAGGATTATACTATGTGACAATCCGCAAGTTAACACAACTCTGCTAGTCTTAGTAGGATATGGACGTCGGGTATTGCCTATAGACAATAACCCCTCACCATTAACGTCGCACGACATCCTATTCCTCAATACAACACTACAATCTCCAAAATATAAATTTATACAATCTAGGGTTTTGGTAGGACAAGGGACGTTGGGTATTGCCCAAGAGGAGTCCCACCCTAACAACGCCGCAAGAGGTCCTATTATAGAACATCACAACTTAATTACTTAACACTAAGTCGCCATGATTATCTAGGTTCTCTCCTAGGTTACCCCAATCATTAAGATCATCTAAATCCTCACTATAGACAAGGCACACGAATCACGGTATACTAAATTCGGTCCCTAACCCAGGGTACCTGGTACTTCCTCACCACATAACTAACACTTATAAACAATTTGCCCACACAAATGTTGCATTACTAAGGCTAAAGGTGCCTATCACTAAGTGTTAATCCACACAAATTAGACTCTTACCAAATTTTCCATCAATTACGGTATTACCCCAAGGATCGAATTTTCCTAATTACCTCACTGGCATTAAGTACCCATAAGCGCCACACCTAAGGGTGATACACATATCCTCCAGTCATAAAGTATTTTTGCCTAGTCGAGATATTGTTGACTATATGCAACTCGTGCCACTTGCCCTAACGGTGTCACTTCATTCTATCGACATCTCAATATATTCTATGTCACCAACTCTTAAGCAAGCATCTCACACTAACAACTACGGTGTTACCACTATAGGCTTGCATAAATACCCATAAATTACTACTATTCTAATCAGAATTACGAAAGAGATTAACGATCATCAATCTAATCGTGTGGCACTTGGCACTACACTAACTTGTCATGCAAACATCCTAGACTTTATCGTCGAAGACACGAACTAAACCATAATCAAATAGCATGATTGGCTTGAACCACACCGATGTCGAAAGATCCAATACCGACCTCACCACGTCATACCGAAAAGGAATCTTGAACCTAGAGCTTTGATACCATTTGTAACGCCACGACCCGAATTTATGGGTTACCCGCGAGTCAACCCGACCTTAATTGAGTCGTTAGGTGTGAAGTGCAGTGTTGCTAGTCCAGTTTTATTTAAATTAACATTTCACTTGTTATCATGCGATTACAATTTCAAGATAAACTACGTGAGGGACCCATGGGGAGCACCCCTAAGTGCAAGTAAACAGAGCTACTAACTCAATAAAAATGAAATATACTTACCTCTAAAATGCCCTTAAAATACGGAACCGCTCACAACCTTCTGTAACAAAGTGGGGATGTGAGCCTATTCCCAGTGGAATTTATACAAGCAGTATATAAATGAACGACAAAAAGGAATACTCACATGCTACAACCACATGCATGCGAAAATATGTATATATCTACATACGTATACTTTAGAAAAACACATGTTCTAATGCATTAATCATTTTTTTTCCAAAACTTTATTTTCCCAGATTAATTGACCATAATATTATTAAAGGTTCTCATTATTCATACTTAGCATTTCCACTTGGTTTAACGCACCTGGTTCAACCCTTGAAACCTTTCCACTTTCCTTATTGAAACTGGTCCTCTACCGAAATTTACCCTTTAATTCATTTCAATATTCATTAGTATATTCATTAAAATTCTCCATTTTAACACACATAATTCTCATGTTAGAAAATACTTATTTAATCTTTCAAAATCCTTTCATAACACACTCCTGTGTTAAATTTGGGTTTAACCATTTTGGTTGCTTAACCACCCATTTACACACTTTCTTTATTTGTTTTCCTTATCCTATGGACATTAGTGAATTTATGCATTCACTTCTCCATCTATCTTTTACCGACACATTTATTTCGTTCATTCAACTTAGGTTATATTTACACAATTATCACACAACCGATTTCTTGATTTGTAGTCCAAATTTCATTTAAATTTTTCTCAGAATCTTCCTGTACCGCATACTTTTATGGGCACTACACCGACAGCTATATGCACCGTATGATCTGGCTAGTGGTTTAAGACTTTTCACTTAAGGGATCTGATCCCTTCTTTCTTTATCCTGGTGTCATCCGAGTACCTTTCAATGTATTGTAACATTTTACGAATGTTCACATTATTTTTTTTCCTTTTACTCGGTCGAAGCCAGAACCCGGGACTTTATGGCCCCAACTTGTGTTACACTTGAAAACTTATCATTTTGTGTCATTTATACTTTAACCTTATTTTTTCTTCCAAAATCATATTAGTTAAGGACCATTTTGTGTAACACCCTTTCCAATAATTTTATTTCATAAAAATGTTCCACTTTAAGTAAAATTACCGTTTTATCGATTTGTTTCCAAAATCACTTTTTACTTCAATTTCACAAGTGTTAATTTCGTCCCAAAGCACTATTAAGTTATGCACACCAACTTCTTAAGTGTTTTAACCCTTTTACACCTTTTTGTGCTTGGAGTAATCTTTTACTTTATTGGAAACACTTTTTACACCTTTACTTCCTTTTAATTCCGTAAGTGTTGATGTTTCACAATATTAGTATGTTACACTCACTAACTATTTCATGTTTACCCATTAACACTAAATTAGTACTTTTTACCAACGTCCATATTTCTTTACTTCTTTATTCCAGGAATACATTTACACTTGAGATACCTTTTATAAGAAAGTACCATTTCTTTATTTAACTCGTAGTTTTTTTATTTCTTACACCTTATGTCCTTTAGTCCCAATTACACATACTTTGAAGACTAAAATTCCAACTTTTATTATTTTCTTATTTAAACCCAACAAATATTTTTTAACTTGTTAATACATTCTATGCAGAAGAAGATGGATGTTAAACCCAAAAATCCTACTACACGGTTTAAACATATTTTTTACCAATTATTCACCAAATCATTGTTTATTTTCAAATATTTTATTCCTTAAAATATTTAACACCAATATTTCTAGAAATGCGCATTTCTACAAAACACATCATCTTTCATTATTTCAAAACCTTGAAGTAATTACTTATTCGTTATTTCCAACAAAATATCATTTCGTCATATTTTTATTCTATAAAAATGTTCATTATTTTTTTATTATAAATACACACAAATAATCTCTTCTTATATTTTTATCCCATGGAAATTTTCGTTATTCCTTTTTACTAAAAATACACCAAAATTACACTGTTGATGCAAAAAACTATACTAGGTTAATTAATTGATCACGAATAAATGAGTAAAAGGGACAAAATATTTTTAAAGTGGTTCGGCTTAAAGGAAGAGCCTACATCCACTATGGTGTATTTCTTTTGGCTCTGTTCAATTGTCTCTTCTTTTGTCCCCCTTGGATGTAAGGTGCAATAATTTTGCTTTTGTTATATGTGCATCTCGTGGTCTACACAAGACGTGTCCATACCATCTAAGTTTACTTTCTCTTAATTTATCGTTAATGGGAGATACGCCTAACTTTTCTCACACATACTGATTTTTTATCCTATCCTTTCTAGTAATTCTTATTGGCCATCCTAGCATCCTCATCTTACTAATATGGGGACCTTTTTCATATTTTTTCTTTAAATCCCAACACTCCACCCCATATAAGGTTACTGGCCTAATATCGGTTCTACAAAATTTTCCTTATAATTTATTAGTTATCCTCTTGTCGAATAAAACCGAACTTGCTTTCCTCCATTTCATCCAACCAGATGATATTCTACTCTTAGTATCCTCATTAATATCCCCATTTCTTTGTAACACTAAGTTGTAGCGGGTGGAAGGTACCTCGAATTCAAACGGTAAAACTGCTTCTGCCCCAAATACTAAGGAAAATGGGGTATATACCGTTGGTTTCCACTTTGTTGTTCGGCAGGCCCAAAGTAATTCAGGGATCTTGTCGTCCCATGTGCTCGAGAAGTCTTATAACATCTTTGCCAAGATATTTATTAAGGTCTTGTTGATGGCCTCTACCTGCCCGTTGCACTTTAGGTGTGCTACCGTTGACTTATGATGGATAATGGAGTACTTATTTGTAAGTAAACTCACTTCGTTATTCAGGAACAGGGCTCCATTATCTGATAAAAACACTTTCGGGATAACAAATCGGTAGATAATGTATTCTTTCATGAATCGAGCCACTACCGCTGCTATAGATTTCTTGAGCGGTATGGCTTCTAACCACTTTGTAAAACACTCTTTGGCTACCAGAATCCAGATCTTTCCTCACGATGAAGGCGTTTATCCCACCAGATCGAACGCCTAAGTTTGAAATGTAAAAGGCGTAAAGAGATAATATAGGTTCACTAAAGGAGCATGGATCATATTCTCGTGTAGTTGGAAAACTTTACACTTACGAACGTACTTCGCCGAATCTTTCTCCATTATAGGCCAATAATATCCCAAGGTCATGAGTTGATCATAGAGTTTGGCTCCTCCGATGTGGCCCAGCTCGGGAGCTTGTTTCATCACTTCTTTGGACTCCTCTCTTTTTATGCACCTTAGGGTCTTGTCATGGTAGCCCCGTCGGTATAACTGCCCTTCTTGTACAAAGTATCTGGGTGATCGCCTCTTCACCTTGATGGCATCCTCTTTGTCCCTAGGCATTACTCCGTCTATCAACAAATCCATATACAGTTGCCTCCAAAGGCAATCTTTTGGGCAATGGTGGCATAAGTGTCAGCATGTCGGTTTATCGTTCGGGGAACCTCTTGATCTTTACCCTTTCAAACTTCCCGAACAATCATCGTATAATCGTTCTCTAGGGCTCCAGGCTCATATACTTTAGGGTGAATTCACTAGTTACCTATTTTACCACCAAGTGTAAGCCCCCCTTCATCATCAGGACTTGGATACCTCTTCTAAGAGCTTCGAGCAACCCAAAGACATGTGTCTCATATTCGGCCTCATTATTTGAACATTCAAATTCTAGTTTGAAAGATAAGAGAACCTATTCACTATCTCTCCGTAGGATGACTCCAGCTCCCCCTTTCTTCTCGGACGAAGAGCTGTCAAATTCCATACTCCACCCATCCAGGTTGGATGCTATAAAGTTGGCCTGTAGATCGTCACCCGGGAGTTCTTCCACAGGTGGCTCAAATATTCTCGATGGGAAGATGGCCAGTAAATCTGCATATGCTTGGATTTTGATGGCTCGAGGGACCACACACTTTAGATCATACTCTGAGAGGATTAAAAACCATCAAGTTGCTCTGACTATTAGCATAGTTCTAGCAAGTAAAAACTTCATAGGATAGTAGTGCCTACGTTTTTGCGCTACAAAGACAAGAGCTAAACAATACCTCCTAATATTAGTATATCTGGCCTTAGGACCATGTATGATTCTGCTGAGGTAATAAACAGGTTTCTCTATACCATCCATCTCTTGGGCCAATAAAGCACCAATAGATCATTCGGTTGATGTAAGATATAGACGTAAAGGGATAATTGCCTTTGGGGGAATCATCGTCTGAGGAGAAGTAAGGAGCGCCTCCCATGTGAACTTCACGCCCTTTCTGAGCAACCCCATTATGACACCCCGCCTAATTAAATATCGGGCGATCACTCCTTTATTAAATTAAAATCAAGGTGAACAGTTGGTTCATTCTTAGCATCACTGTCGTAAAAATAACTATTCCAATTTAAACACCCTAATTAATTAAGCTAAGTGTCAAAACCTTTTTAAACATTACTTTCCAAATTTTATTTTGAAAACAAAGATTTAATTATTTACAACAATTCAATATTTAAAGAATCACACCACAATAATCCTAAAACATATAAATCAAATAATTTAAACATTCAAAAACTAAATCCCAACATTAAAACTTAAAGTAAAACATCCAGAGAGTAATAAATCCCAAAGTGACAATACTAGAAATATCTGAATCACTATGTCCAAATAAACAACTGAATAATGAAAAGGGCGACACATGCCCCACTAAATGAATATGCTAGGAGTGGGGTCAAATAAATGAAGTCGTCTAAGCAAGAGTCCCGCAACTCCCACCTAAGCTGCAGCACGTTCCTTCCAAAGGATCCTATGCAAGACGCCCCTGTGGCTGGGCACTTGTAATATATACATATATATACAAGAGAGAGAGAGAAATAGAAACGGGTCAGAGCCCGATAGTGTAGATGATTTAAAATTCGTTTAGCAAGTATTTAAAATGTTTACAGGCCAATGCAACCACATATTAGTGCGGCACTCTCTTGAGAATTTCTCACCTCTCTTCTAATGTGCACGTTTATCGCACTAACCTCCCCAATGATTTAACTTATCTTAGGTTACTCGTAAAATTCAAAACCGAAGAATATAATTGTCTAAGAAAATAACTTCATTTGATCACAAAGTTCTCATTTAAACCTTATTTACTAATAAAGTTTCCCAGTTTTCCATTATACTTTTCCAAAACAAGTATTTCCAATTTGAGTCATTATACATGTCTTACTTACCATAACACAGTAGGCAGTTTCCCAAATTTTAGAATTTCATATATATATTAAATACTCGTATAATATATATATTCCAACAGCACTCCACATAAAAATTATGGTGCGTGCATACTCTGCTATCCAATCCTCGTATCTCTCGTACTAAGGGAAATACAAGTTCGGAATCACTCTCGAACTGTATTAACACATACACAACAATATTGAGGCGAAGCATAGTTTCAAAGTCCAAGAGGTCAGTACATACCCTCACGTCTCTTAGGACCGTCCGACTATCGATCATATAGCCCATACCTAGGATTCCTATCTTCTAGGGTACGAGTCAATATCCCCCATGAAGGCCCATTCGAGATAAGACTGTCCCAGCGCGGTAACCTCAGGGATAGCAAATAGCGCGGGCATGATTTTCACATGTATATAATATATGCATACACACAGTCATATAAATATACTACTTTTATCATATTAATTTAGGTTCATCTCATAACCCATAATCGCAACATTTATTCTAATTTTCCCCTTATTAGTTATCACGTATAACGGTTCGCTTCTAACTTTAATTCGAGGTATTTTTCCAACTTATTACGTAATACTCATGGACGCTATCCTCTCAAGTGGAAAAATTCAGTAGGCATTCATTTATGTTCCAACGTAACTATCTTACGCGTCTCTCCCTTTAATACACAATTTCATCGTCCCTTATATGTAAGTATCCCAAAAATATAACTCAAGTCTTACATTGAAGATCCCAAAATTATTTATATATCCTACTGGTCTTCTTTATCTCCCAAAACATTTTAATAAGGGTGCCCAAGAGTTATTTCTCATTAAATTGAATTCAACTAATTTAAAAAGGGGAATTATGAGTCTTCTAGGAGGGGTCGATCGATCGAGGTCTGGGGCTCGATCGATGAACCTTCGATCGATCGAAGCTCTTGGCTCAATCGATTGTTCAAGCAGGTATGGCGAATTCTGCAGTTACCAGTTACGGGTTTTCTCACATAACTCCATCCAAATCCAAACTTTTCATTCCCAATCGTCCAGAAATTTTTACTACTAATAGTATAAATCCACTCCATACATATTTTACGTAAAGCATGCAAATTTCCATTAATAATCATGGATTAACAGGCCAAAATTCATGTAAATCTCAAGAACCCTAGATTTCTCTTTAACATGGTTCTAATCAGTCTTTTTCCAGAATTTTCTTCTTCTAAAACATCAAAATTTCGTTGTTTAATCCTCTACATGTTAAGGGGTTTCCAGATTAACATTCAAATCATTACTACATGTGATTTCCTATCTCAAATTTGGGTTTTCTTCCATAAAACTCATCGTAATCATCCCTAGACTAACATGAGTGATGCATTAATGAAAATAAGCAAGATAAACACTTTCCTGGGATTTTCGACGTTCTGGTTTGATGACGAATTTGGTGTGGTTGCATTCCCCGTCGCGCGATCTACGTATTGGTGGTGGTGGCGGTGCAACCGGGTGAATCGTTGGCCTTGGATTGCTTTGGAAGCTCTCTCCTTTCCTCTCCTATGGCCGTCACTTGTCTTTGGTTGTTTTAACCCTAGAAGACAACCTTAGACATCTGATATATCCCTTGAAATTTCGTGGGTTTAATTACCCAAAAATGTAAAATGTCCAAAATGCCCTCCAGGGGTACTAATTAAGCCTAAAAACTCCCTGAGACCCAAACTAAACTCCCGGGTACACTTTTTTGACTATCTCGACCCTTCCGGACACGTTGGCGCACTCAAAACGACCATATGGATAACTTTAAAATATTTCCCTTTTATTAATCAACATTTATTCTCGACGCGACACAGGCGCGTCCCGACTTAAATTTCCATAATTGCCACTTTATTCACACGTGATAATTTTATAAAAATAAATCTCATATATTACTATACTCATCCAGTAACATTCAACAAATAACAAATTTCCAATAATTACTAACTCTCGTCACGCTAGTAAATATTTAAAACAACATTCCGGATTAAAATTAAATTAATTATCTCAATTAAATTTAATTAATCCCTAAATTTAAAAGCCATAAAAAATACGGGGTATTACACCCATCAACGGCTGCGTTACCTCGGCCAGCCTCAGGACAAACCTCCTCAAGTAGGAGACTTTACCAAGGATGTTTTTCAATTGTTTTGCTGACTTCGATCTTAGAATATCAAGGATGGCCCGACGCTTATCCAAGTCTATCTGTACCCCTTGACGGTTTACCACAAACCCCAAGAATTTCCTGTTAGTCACTCTGAACGCGCATTTGAGGGGGTTCATCTTTAGTTTATATTTCTTACATCTAGTGAACACCCTCCTCAAGTCATCCAGGTGGGACCCCTCCTTCTTGGATTTTATCACCAGATCATCAACATAAAACTCCACGATCTTATGGAAAAGATCGTGAAAGATGATCGTCATTGCCCTTTAGTAGGTGGCTCCTGCGTTCTTCAATCTGAAAGTCATAATACTATGTACATGAAGCTACCCAAAGGCATTCAGAAAGAGGTATTCTCCACATCGGTTGGATCCATATTTATCTGGTTATATCCCACATAACCATCCATGAAGTTGTACATCTCGTGGCCCGCAGTTGCATTAATCAAGCTATCAATGGAAGGCAGTGGGAATTCATTTTCATGCATGTGCGATTTAGGTCCCTAAAGTCCACACATATTCTGATTTGGCTCTTATCTTTATTTCCCATAAGTACGATATTAGAAAGATAAATCGGATGTTGGATTGAAACTATGAAGTCGGTCGTAAGCAGTCTTTAAACTTCCTCTTTGATCTTTAGATCCAACTCCGCTTTGTACATTCGGGTGGCCTGCTTCACCGGGATGGCTGATGGAAAAATGTTTGTCTACTCGAGGCATCTCAGTGTACTTCCATGCGAAGACATCTTTGAACTCTAGCAGCAATTTTACCAACTCCTCTTTAGGCTCTCCCTTCAAGTCCTTCGAGATAAAAATGGGGTTAAGATCATCACCATTTTGGCCAAGTTAATTTTTTCCAACTCTTGAATCTATGACCTGGGACTGTCTTTATTGAACTCGGGTTCTTCTTCTACCTCTTTTACAAACTCTTGCACTCTAGATTTATCAATCACCAAACATTTCCTCTGGTTAT
Source organism: Sambucus nigra (assembly GCA_949130495.1). Taxonomy (NCBI): domain Eukaryota; kingdom Viridiplantae; phylum Streptophyta; class Magnoliopsida; order Dipsacales; family Adoxaceae; genus Sambucus; species Sambucus nigra. The sequence continues at coordinate 430,451,171 of OX422220.1, read as the reverse complement.
CCACCGGGAAGCATTCATAAACAGGGTCAGTCTCGTCGTCCAGACCTTCAACTGCCCACTCACACCTTCATAATTTATAGATAATCCTGTCGTTAGGCAAAACTACCCATTTGCACTATCGGACAACTTTTTCTTTCAAAGGCCTCTTCATATGATTATTATTTACCCCTCTTACCGTTCGCCTACTAAGGACTCTCTCAGTCGGAACTTGGTGTTCGATTGGATCAATGTTCAGGGTTATTAGGTCTCAAAGCTACTTCGATAGACTAGGGGTCTTCGCTGCACCGAAGTCGCATTCTTCTTCATAAGCCACGACCATTCGGGTGGGTGCTCGCACCCTCTCACGAGTGGTAGGGACCCTTATTTCCTCGTTTTACCTTGTGATCATCATAGCTTCTTTTGTCAGATCTGTATAGAAAGTGATGTCCATCATATGAGCTTCCTCTTTTGCAAAGGATTTCTAAGTAGCTCGAATCATCACCTCTTTGCCTTTTATGTTGGCCTTAGCGCACTAATAATAGGAGGAGGGTACCAACCCATGATTGTGCATCCATACCCTGCCCACTAAAATTTAGTATGATGTCCCATAGTTCATGATATGGAATTTTATGTGAGAAGTAATATTCCCCATCGTGATGCCTACGTTAACATTGCCCATCGATTTGGACTACTGATTGTCATACCCTGAGATTGCCAATGAATGGGTTACTATCCTTGTCTCCGATAGTCCAGTAGCATAAAAGGAACCAATAGGCATTATATTGATGGGATCATTTATAGACGTCGTAACATACAAGGGTATATTGTGGGGATACATGATTAACCTGTCAGCTTCCAAGAACGTGACTTCAGAGAGGTACCTTCTCACAAGCCTGGCCATGATCCCCTTTCGTTTCAGGTGTGGCACCATGTTCTTCTTTGCAATTTCCAAGATGGCTCGCATAACTTCCAACCAGGAGTCCTCAAGGAGACCAACCTGATTGAAGAACCAACCAAACTTTGATGAGCGAGAAACTACCATGCATTCGACCAATGGGTCTGTTTGTTCATCTTCTAGATAATAAACTTCTTCTACAGCTCTATACGCAACCTCATCATACGCTATCACTACATTTACCTCCTCCAGAGAGCAGGCTCCCATCTATTTACTAAGTCCCTCAAATGGGTCAGTACTTCTTTCATTTGTTCATCTACCTGCTCTACCTCATTATCTAAATGGAGTTGAGCCAGCTCGAAGGTGCATTCCTCCAGAGATTCTTCGAGGTCACTTTCTTCGAACCACTGCTCTCTCATCAATCATTCATCCTCTCCATCAAAAGCACTGGCCATATGGGCTCCATATGGTGGTAAAGGGTTATCATTCACATTACTTTGTGGCAACTCGACACTACACTAAAATGACAAAATTGTCACCTTTCAGCCGGCCACCTTTGTCAAGGTCATTAACCGTGACACAAATCTCGCATTTTATGTTACGGTCATTGACCTTGACACGACCGTGATAAATAATTGTCATGGTCATTGACTGTGACAAGCCCGTGACAAAGTGACTTGTCACGGTCGTGTTACGATCATTGACCATGACAATTCTTTATCACGGTCGTGCTAAGGTCAATGACCGTGACACAAAATGCAAGATTTGTGTCACGGTCAATGACCTTGACACGACCGTGACAACTTTCGCAGAAGATAATGGTATATCAATCTCCTTATTGAAAAACACACTTTAGTAGGGTGGTTCACCCTATTGTGAAGTGCACAATAGTGAGGTTTATCCCTGTCCTCCTGGGAGAGGTACGCCGTGTTAACATTGACCATCCTGAAAATTTATTTAGAACCATAAGATCATATAGGTTCATATCTTGTTCCACCGTGTATGGAAGCTCGGGGGATCTTCCTCATATTCGAATCTTCTCTTATTGCCTATCCCCCTTCTGCCTCCTCGGCCACCACTGCTTTCCTTCTTAGCCCCATCATCTGCATAATTAACCCTTGAGGGTACTCCCCTCCTCGAGGAAACCACTGGCCTTAGTAGCAAGTTTGACAAGGTAGGCGGGGGTAGTATGGGCTTAACCACCAAATCAATGTTCCTCATTGCTTTCAAGAATGCTGCGAACGTGCCCTCTCACGTTTCATTAATCTGATGGTAGATATACTCAGGAAACAAACCTATTGCGCAAACTTGCAAAAGTTTATCCTCTCTTGTTTCTTCCCTCAAGTCCAGAGAGCGCTCATAAAACCTCCTAATATAGGCCACAACATCCTCCCCCGACTTCTGTTTCTCACGTGCTAGCTGCGTGAGTGTAATCTTATCCTCAGCCAAAAAGAACTTTTGTACAAACAAAATGTGCAATTCCTCCCAGGAGCCCACACTGCCTGGGGCCTGGTAGGAGTACCACATTTATGCTTTCTCTGTGAAGGATTTTGAAAATTCCCTCAACCTTAGCTTTTGGTCATTGCAATGGGCCCCAAGACTTTTGATAAATCTCTTTACGTGCTCCTTTGGATTTTCACCTTTCCCCGTGTACTTCTTGAAGATTGGTGGAATAAACCCTACTGGGTAGGTTTTGTTATTGTATGCCTCTAGATATGGAGTACGCAAGTCATCATACACTGAAGAACTATCTCCCCCTTTGGACACTACTATGAAATTCAGTAGCTCCTTCTTCATTTCTTCTAAGCCAGCAGATGCAGATCCAGTTGGCTACACTTTTACTACTGTCTGAATAGTCATAGCGTCTGGTGCACATTTTTTTTTGCCGCCCGATGTGGCCTGAGTCACCGAAGTCGTTCCCCCACCTTGCGGCGCTAACCCAGTTGTCACGGGTGGGACCGTGGTAGCAGGCACACTGCCAAAGGTTGGTGGAGAGGTAGGGAGAGCACCGTTAAAAGCGAGCGTAGTAACACCCTCTGTAACGGTATGGGCAGGCATTGCCGTTGGTGGTGTGGTGAATGAATTCCCTCCCATAGGGATCCCCAACATCGCCTAGGCCTCTGGAGTCTTAATGAACTCTGCGAACAAACCCATGAGTCCCTTTATTTGCGTTGGTCATATTCATGTCTATGCGCCCATTATTTTCGTCACATCGGTATTGGACGCACTAGGCTTCGTTCATGCTACTCTCTGTAATACCCCGTATTTTTATGATATTTATTTATGGAATTAATTGAATTAAATGTGTATTAATTTGAAATTAATTCGGATAAAAATACTAACGATATGCGAGTTGGTATTTGATTTTAATGAGTATATATGGCTATATATGAATATTGAATTATGAAATTTGTCGTGAGATTGAAATACGGCAATTTGAAAACTTTATTGGGACGCGTGTGACAGTCGCGTCAGGAATATTATTATTTTAATTAAAAAGTGAATTTTATTTCTATTAACCGTATGGTCGTTTTGAGTGTGCCAACGCGTCCGGAAGGGTCGAAATAGTCAGAAAACACTAGCCGGGGGTTTAGTTTGGGTCCTGGAGCATCTTTAGGCCATACCAGCAACGTAAAAGGGTAGTTTGGTAATTTTGGAATTTTGGGAATTAAAACCCACGAAAATTAGAAATTAATATCTGATTTAACCTTTACCCACTAACTACACTTAATGACTTAATGGGCTACGGGGGTTATTGGAATTAGTTTCAAGAGCTTCCTAGGGCAACCTTAGCCACCATTGTCACCTTGGAGAAAAAGAACTTGTAGAGAGAAAGAGAGAGGAGAATTCTGCAGAGAGAGAGAGAACAATTCATCAATTCGACATCAAAATCAGAGAAAGACATAAGGAAAGTGGTTTAATTTCATTTTTGCAAAGAATGCTTCTTCCATGTGTAGGAAATTTATATAATTGTATTGTTTTTGGGAGATCTATAAAAACCCATGAAATTGGAGTTATGAATTCAGATTTTAATGTAGGATTGCATGTAGAATTGTTATTTGATGATTGAACTAAGAGAATTTCTACTTTTCATATTACAAAAACGGATTTAATCATAACTATGGAAGACTTTAAATTTCTAGGGTTCATGTTCTTGAAATTTGGGGAAAATTGGGGAGATTTGATGATTAGATGTGGTTTGGGATGATTAGACCCCATATAAATGTTGTAATACGAATTTAATATGTTTAGGGATGATTAGAAACCTTGAAACCTTGTTGGAATGACATTTAGATGAGATTAGAGGTGAAGAAAAGTTGGAAAAACGAATTAAGAAAATCTGGGCTTGAAACTGGCCTCTCGTTAGAAGACCTGCCCAGGTCGTTCGAACGAGCTCGTTCGAACGAGCTTCTAACGAGTTGACAGTTTGACTTCTAACGAGTGGGTTGTTCGTTCGATGACTTTCGTTCGAACGAGATCTCGTTAGAATGCCCACTTCGTTCGAACGAACTCTCGTTCGAACAGCCTCGTTCGAACGAGACTTCTAACGAGTTGACAGTTTGGCCTTTTTGGCCTGATTTGACTTCTAGTGTTCCGTAACCTTGTTTAATTGTAGAGATGACATTTCCTTGATGACTAATTGACATAATTAGGACATTTGGGTTATATATTGAGGAGTAAAACATAGAAGTGTGGTTTGAACCAAATGATATTTATGGGTTAGAACGTGAGTAACTATTTACGACGTGAGGATAATGAATGACGTGTATATATAAACCGGGGACAAGTGTGAGTATAAGAATGAGAAGTATACCACTAATAAATTATGGTAATTACTAAGATGTGTGCATTCTTAGTATATGTATATGATTCTATGTGTATGACATACCTACCATACTTGCTATCACGGGAGGTTTACGTTCGCTTAGGGCCATCAAGTCCTTGTGTGCCCGGATTTAGATTGGTGCCTATAGAACATAATGCTAGAATGACTTATTTGTGAGTCAATAAGTCAGCTGACTGTGGAGCGTAGGTATGTACGTGACCCATGGATATGTTGGATTATGTTCGCCTCCATTTTTGTGTGTTGTGCTTATTCTAACAATTCCTGAGAGATTCGAAATTTGTAATCCTTATGTACGTGATGTACCGGGATGGATAGCAGAGTATGTGTGCACCGCAGCTGAGCCTCGGGGTGCGTATATTGTATATTTATGACGTGAATAATATACACTTAAATAATGGGAACTTTCATGTTGGTATTGTGAATATAATTATGGAAATGTTTTGAGAAAATATAACGGGTTAACCGGTAGTGAATTGTATTGCTAATAATTGAGAATCTGAGTTAAGTAAAGCCCTCTATTTAATTGATAATGCTAGAATGTATAACGGGAATTGAGGAGTAAGGGGTAGAACTTATTACAGTTTAATTATATGTGTATGTTACTTAGATGGGTACGGTACGTTAGGAGTGCACAATTAGTCGAGAGGTGAGTACTTCATGTGAGTGCACGTCCTAACATGTATTTTGCATTCATTGTTTTAATGTTATTAAAACACTTGCTATTTTAAAATACTCTCCACTTTCGGGCTCTGGCCCGTTTGCTTTCAAATCTACTTTTTGTAAAAACCTTTTAGGTGCCCAGCCACAAGGACACCATGCTTAGGATCCTCATTCAGGTGACGAGTTGTAGCTGTTTGTGGAAGTTACAGGACTTTGTTAGTAGACGCTTCATCTATCTTGACTCTCTATTCAGCTTTCATCAGTTGTAGGGCATGTCTCCCATTTCTATTAGAAACATTTCCTATTTCAGATTTTCAGACTTTTGGCATGTAATTAATTCAGGATACATTGTTTTACTTATTTCAGTTGTGGGATTGTTGTGAGGAGTTTTCCTCCGGACTTATTATTATTTTGTTTGTTATTCTATTGCTTCGTTATGGTGAATGGTTGTTATTCTTTTGTTATCCTTTTACTGTATGTTAATCAGACTTAATTTAAAATTTGGCACATTACTTTTTAAATACTAGGTGGTTAGTAATCATAAAAAATATGTTTTTGACAGTGATGCTATTAACTGAACCATCTTGGCATTTTGTATTGATTTAATAAAGGAGTAGCTACCCGGTATTTAATTAGTCAAGGTGTCACACTCTCACTCCCCCAAATAACATGGAGAGGTTTGCCTCCTCCTCACGTTGTATGGCATCAAAGTCAGTGATCCTAGCGGTGTCATCCTTTGGCATCTTTTCAAAAGAGAATACCTCCCCAGCAGAGCCACCAAATGTAAGATGTGGCTTCTTGGAATATAGTTAGTATTAAGTAAGGCATAACCCCTTATCCAGATCGGGATTGACACCATGCATTATTAAAAGGCTACAGTGAATACAGGTGAATAATAGGAAAAGGGATTCAATATTCGGACTTGTATTAAATGATATTTTGGCACAATAAATACACAATAGGCATAATGAATATATGGGACCAGAAGGTAGCTTGGTCGAAGGGATAAAGAGTAAGAACTCTAGACAAAATAAAGGCAAGGCAGGAACTTCAAGCTCAGTTAATTCTCAATGATAAGGGTATTCAATGGGTGTGGGAAATTATGTTCTCATAATAGCTCTCGTGTATGGGAGAAGTTGGGCAGCAATTCTAGACTCAGAATGCTCTTTTTCTGTAAACTATTTTTTTGGTGTATTTATATGAAGGGTAAGTTACTCGAGTAAACTTTCATGTGTTCAATATGATCGATTGCATTAAATGCACAAGTACCTCCCATTAATGCAGAAGATATTGCATTAAATGCATGGAATCTCATAATTTGGCAGGAAACTGTTTCATTAGCTGGAGGTGTGGTGGGAATTATTGATGGACATGACGTGGAAGATTGGGGCTTATGTTATAATGACTAAAGGGTCAGGTTTAGTGAACTAGACATGCCTTCCTAAGGATAAACCCGCTTGAGTGCCATTACTTCGAGTCCCTAAATATCAGACGTTATGACGTTAGAAAGTAGGTAAAAAGTGACTCTAGTAGGTGCATGTTCACATCAGTTAGGGGGGATGGCATCTGCTTTAAGGTTTCTCGAGTGTTTAGTTTTCTATTTGTTGGTTAAGAACTATCTTAAGACCAAGGCTGCAAGATTGATATACCTCGAGGAGGTTCCCTCGAACAAGTAGGAATTGAGGCAGCTCGGCTGTAGTGGCTCGAGAAACCGTATGTACTAAGTGAAGTTTTGCCCAAGTGTGCCAAGAGGGTTGGTAACTGTATTCCCAACATTGCCTTGCCCTCAATCATCCAAACCATGTCGTTGCACGGTTCCCAAGAGGAGGTTATTCGATAGAGCATGTTAGCTCTCCCATTCCCTGCCAGGCATGGTCCCTTGTGGGTACCAAACAACCTCACTGAGCATATAATACAAGGTAAAGTACATGATATAATTCATTTGATTTCCTATTATAAACTATCTCCATTCAAGTGACTTTGATCTACAAGTTGGATCCTTCGAACCAGTTCCATAGGAGAATCTTCCAGGTAGGTCCTTTGAGCCACGTATATGGAGAATTTTTGAGGTGGGTCCTTTGAGCCACTACTGTGGAGAATATTTGAGGTGGGTTCTTTGAGCCACTACTGTGTAGAATCTTCGATGTAACTTGCTCGAGTGACCTTCATCCTCCTTATTCGTCTGCCAATCAACATATTAACTAAGTTAATCATTCTTTGGTGAGGAATCCCCCTACATATGTCATCCTTATTGTATACATAGTGCTTGTATTTTAAATATTTCAATGTAATGAATCAAAGAACGCAAGAGTTCCCTCATATCTTTATGTTCAATTATCCAATACATGATTTGAATTTCTCTAAGCTAAATAACATCATTCGTGTGGTGAATTAGTCTTAACACACTCTCAGAGATATGAGAAATCATGGGAGACTCATCTTGTCTATGAGCTCTCAAAACACCGAGAGGGGGGAATAGTGTGATAACATCACTTAGGTGGTGAAAAACACAAAAATTCTGTTAAAAATTAATTTATTATGGTTGTTTCAAACATCAATAATTTGGTGGCTTTAAATTAAGTCTCTCCCTCGGTGAAGATGAGAGTGTATGAAGAGACGAAACTCGTCCATACACTTCCAAAAACAATGAGGGAGTACTTATGATGAACATCATTAATTTGGGGGATTTAAATTAAGTCTCTCCATCGGCGAATACGAGAGTGTATGAAAAGATGAAATTCGTCCATACACTTCGAAAAACGATGAGGGAGAACTTATGATCAACATCATTAATTTGGTGGCTTAAGCAGAGCAGATATTTACTTAAGCATATAAGATATTTGCTTAAGCAGACATGAAATTGTAGCAACAAGAGAATTTCCATTGAGTGTGAGATAATTACCATTCATTAAACTTGATACTAAAATAAGGCAAGTAACAATCAAAGGAAATATTGTTCAAAAATTCATAGACAACGATCAGAGACGATGCTTTAAATTGTTCAAAAATTATTACAAGTGGAATAGGCATATGTCAGGCCACAGGTAGCCACCTAGTAACTTGTACAGAGAAACTACAATGTTTCTTGTGGAGGATATTCATCTTGGTTGGAGACAACTTTGTCTGCTGCATGTCGAGTTTCAACTTCATCTCCATTTGGGGCACCTTCAGTTGTCTCGGCCCCCACCTACTCTGCCATCTCAGCCCTAACCTACTATGTTGTCTGTGTAGGAGCAGCATATGCAACCTCTACCTTGGCCAAGGCAATAGCGATAAAAGGATATGAGAGTTTAAGGGCTTTAAAGTACTTGAGCGCTAGGATTCTAACCTCTGTAAGTTTAAGGATTTCCCAACGACAAGTCGTACTTACCCACCTTTAAAGGTATAGGAAGCCATACCCAGCAAACTCCTCAAATACCTTAAAGTCGGATCTCACCTTATCTTTAACCTCATCCTTATCCAAGGACTTTAATTCAGCTAAGGCCTTCTCCTTTACCTCTTCCATAGCCTTCTTCACGGCAACATCAACATTGGCATTGTGCTTGTCAGCCTGGGCCTTTAGCATGTCATCATTCTCCTTTTTAAGTTTGGCCAGAGCATCTGAATGTTTCTACTGGAGCGTAGCCACGGCCTTCTGATTATCCAAATCCTTAGAGTTTATCTCTCTTTTTAAGTCATTCTTGATCTTATGGGAATCCTGACCCTCATGGATCAAATGGATATTATCATCAACCCACTCACCAAGACATGTAAAAGTGAGCAGAGATTGTAAAACAATAAAGTATATGGGTTAGTACGAGACAAAACTTTGAATAAATATCAATAAAAAATTAGCAAACATGTTTAAGATAATTACCTGAGTGGCCTTCTGACGACCAAATTGGATGACACGAGAGGCATCCATAGCCTCTAAGAAACGCCAGTCGACTTCAGGCATTATTGAAGTGGTGGAAGCCTTAGCCCGCTTAGGGTTGCTAATCAAGGTCTCATCACTGAGGGTCAGCTAATCGAGATGGGCTGCCAAAGCAGCATTAGACGAGATGGGGATCACTTTGTCTAACCCCCCATCCTTCCTTATTTTCTTGTGTTGGGGAGGAATGAGGGTATCATCAATAACTTTCTTCCTTTTCTTAGATGACTCGGCATTATCGGTGACTTTGGTGGTCAATTTTCTTATTGTGGTCAGGACTATTGGCTTCTTTCTGAGCTTGTTGAGCATATTGGAAATGTTAGGAGCTGCCATCTTCCAAATAGCCTCTGGAGTATTGTCTAGCCGATATGAAAAAATTGAGAAGAGGTTAATATTAGAAGAGATCAAATAAGGATGACACCACAGTTTAAATGGAAAACTTACACAATTAAGTGAGTGGGTCAACCCCTAGTCCCATCTTGATCAGGATTTCAGGGGTCATAAGTTGCTCAAATTGAATGAGTCCACCATCGTCCCCATAACCTCAGATTTTTTCAATATTTTCACGATCATCTATGCTCAAGTTGGGGTTAATCTTAGCAGACTTTGAATCTTTTGCCCACTTTTATGGGACCCTTGGCTCTAAGGCAGGGTAGGAAATATTTTTCAAAAACTCTCAAGCACCAGACACGAAGAAATATCATGGTTTCCAGTAACGGTTGGATGTTTGGTTAACAAGAATAACTTTCATTGTGGATTTCGTAGCTACGAGATGATAGTATCTCGGTTGGGACTTTGTGCAAGATACATTATAGCACGCCTTAAATACGTTTACTCAAAGGTCATCGCTATAGAAAAACTTCTAGAGAGACATGAAGCCAAGAAAAATCCTCCATGCGTTGGGAGAAAGTTGGGTCGGGGGCAAGTCCATACTTGCTAGTATCATTCGTACAGTAGGGTGGACGGGAAGGAAAAAGAAGAACTTGAGCATCTTTTCATAGACATTTATTCATAGATAGAAGTTCACCCTCACAGCCATCAAAATCCCTCTAGGCCTCATCAGGAACCCTCGTATGAATATCGAGATTAATCCCATATAAGTGCCTTTAGTATAGAAGTTCGACATCTCTCACAATACTTTTGAAGGTTTGGGCATACGATGTCTCTAATGTTTCCTCATCCTCGTCCTCATATTCAACAATTTCTCTTATCGGTACTCCACTTGGAAATATGTTACGTAACTCTCCCTCGGTCATAGTCAAGATGGGAACTACTATTAGGAGAGAAGTTTGAGCCATAGTTACTCTCGACCTCTCAGGGATCGAAGTCTCAGCACCAGACCCGGTAGTCCCAGAGTCTCCCATACGATAAGAAGTGACTTTCATGTCCTCCTCAGAGGAGTAAGCCTCTCCAAATACCCTGGATGTAGAAGGGTTATAACCCTGTAAAGACGAAGACGAGTGGGAGATCTGAGATGAGCTTCCACTCATGGAATCCTCACTGATCTCAACTATTTGAGGACGAATGAATACTAAGGGAATAAGAAATATAGCTCATGTAAGATTGGCCTCGTCTCTCCTCTTAGCCTTGGACTATGCTTCTCCCTTTTGTATTTCCCTAAAAATATGACCCTGGAGATAGGAAAATTGATCAAGGAGTTCGTATAAACATTCAAACATGTTATAGGTTTTACTTAGTTGACCTAAAGATAAAAAGGTGGAAACTTAATCATTTTCAAGGAAGAACACCAAGAACGACTGGATAAAGATCATTGAAGAACACGATTGGATTGGCACGGCCGACTCTCATAGTGAATAGGGAGGGTAAAGGACGGTCCATAAAAATGACAAACACTTACCCAACCTCTAAACCATTTCTAAAACTCCTAAAACGGCCCTAAAACTTCCAACCAAAGTTTCAAAAAAATAGAAGTTGGGCGAAAAAGTAAAACAACTAGCAAAAATAAGAAAAAATAATGAAAGCTTACGAAAAAGGCTGAAGAAGGTTACCTGGGTGGAAGAGGAAACCGGAAGAGCAAGAAGAAACCCAAAAAATGGACAGAAATGCTTCACAGAGGAGAGCTACAGAGAGAGAGTGAGAGAGAGAGGTAAATTAGTTTTCTTGAAAGAGAGAGGTTTGAGCACAAATACAAAGTGAAGAAGAAAGAGAAAATAATTTTTTTAAACCTATTTAAATGGTTTAATGATTGTAATCATTTTCCCACGCGATAATCATTAGGGAACAAGTTCCTAAGGAAGGTTTGCAGTCGTCATTCTTAGGCAGCATGCCAACCTACATAATGGCTGATAAGTGTACACTCAAGAACTCAAATCCAAGGTTTTAGACCTGACATTGAAAGGACGTCTTAGCCCTCATTTAAAAAGTCTCGTTAACATAGGGCGTCAGACATTTTTACAGCTCATACTTCCACTCACATCTAAGACTAAGGGATAAAGGGTGATTGATACAAATAAGTGTAGCCTAGTCCTCAACCAGCCTCAACTCAGCGAAATCGACCCTTACTCACTCTTCATATTAGATAGACCTGAGTCCCTCAGGAATGATCCTGCCTCAACAATCTCGACCTCATACCAATCTTATAGGCCAAAACCTATCAGTTGGTCCACTACAACCTCATCAGTCTCATCTCAACTTCTTACCACTCAGACAGTCGAGACCATACTTTAATCCATCTCAGCAGTTACTCACTAGGACATCGAACATATCAATATCGAATAGGCCAAGACCTTTCAGGACTATATATATCTCACATGAGACATAGGATCCATCATGCCGAGTCCACATGGGTAGACAGTTATATCAAGATCTCTATGAGCACGTGAGGGAATATTACATCATCATGACATATTTGCATCAGGGACAGGTGGCAAGACCTGACTGGAAGCTTTATCGTAGATATGCCTCTTATATGCTTAGGGGTACAATGTGCACCCCAAGGACTATAAATAATTATCAATCCTTCCATGAGGGGGATCAAAAAATTTAAACCCTAGCCAAAGCTCTATAAAATCTACTTTAGAGAGAGAAAGTGTGAGAATTGTACTTAGAGCCATTAGAACTCATCTATTTAGTATAGAAACACACAAATGCCTACACAGTGGAGTAGGTCAATGGCAGAACCACTTACATGATTGCATCCATACTCTTTTCCTCATCTCCTTCTTTATTACTTTTGATGTTCATCATCTCCATTTATGTGGATTTACTAGTTTGATCTCATTTTAAGTTTAATTGTTGGTATCTTCTAGCATCATCAACCCCTGTTGAGGTCAGTAAAGTCGATGTACATGTTCCAATTGTAATTTTTTTCAAGTCGTAATAATATTCGAGAGACAATCTGGATATTTAACATCCTTAATAAAGTTATTTTTCTTCAACTTAACCACTTTTTCCTGGATAGCCATGTTCTTCTCCTAGAAAAATACACAACGTATCTATTTGACGTGTTTTGCGTCTTACAAAATATTGGGTTCATAGCAGAGGGAGGATAGATTTATACCTTGCATATCCTCGGGACTCTAGGAGAATACATTATTTCTCTACCATGATAAATATTCTAGTTCTTTCTTAAGAGATGGATCCAACAGCGAGCCAATCTGGGTTGTCCATTCTGGATGCTAATTGTCTAAAAATACTAGCTCAATCTGCTCGTTAACTACATCGGTGACTAGTTTATCTTCATCTTAAGGATCCAACATCTCAATATGATAATTAGTGGTCAATTTATTTTGTTACTCGTGTTCTTTGGTCATGTAGTAACATTCGCATGCTTCAACTTCACTTCCGTTCACTTCCTTAACACCATAGCTAGTTAGGAACTTCAAACAGTTATGGGAAGTGGAGGAAACAACCTTAAACTTATTCAAGTTTACCATGCCAAAGATAATATTATAGGCTGAGATGATGTTCTTATCAAGGATAAAGAAACATATCGTATCATTTTGGCCAGTCGACTAGGTGCCAATGATGACCTCAAGCTCAATCATTCCTAAGGAATACACATTCTCCCTTGAAAAAACTAATAAGTGGACTATAATATACCTTTAACTTTCTATTCGTTGAGCTCAACTTAGTGAAACAATCATAGAATAACACATCTGCAGAATTGCCATTATCCACTAAGATTCTCCCTACTTCACTTACATGGACCATCATAGTGACAACTAGAGGGTTGTCATGCAGATACAACACACTAGACAAAGCATCTTTATAATAACCAATAATAAAATGGTCCTTGTAGTACCTTTTGAGGAGAGTACGGGTTGCTACAGCATCGGCTAGATTCACCTCTCTGACATGTGCATAAGATTTCACCTATTTGAGGTAAGCTTTATTCTCGACTGGTCCATCACCACTACCAGTGTCACATCTAACTACAAAGAGATAACTCAAATAGATCATGATCACTCATGCACCAACCCTTTGGTATTCTGGGTCCGATCTAGATTAGTTCCATCATCAGAGTCCTCGTCTTATACAAATTTCTTGTCATTAGATTTTTTACAAGGACACTTAGATTGTCTCCTCGGCTTTTTCTCCTCCCTCTTATCTGATTGTCTACACACTTTACCATATTTTCTCAAATGATCAAAGCCTTTATCTCATTCTTCAAGTCCAATCATCTATTAGTATCATGGTCGTGGTCAATAGAAAACTCCTAATACTTACTCTTATCCTTTCTGTTTGGGGGTTTTAATTTTCCTTGCCACTTGAGATCGCTACTTAAATATCATCGAGGGTGTGGTGAATAGCCACAGTGAGTGGAGTATAATCATTATATATCTTTGTCATGTCGAATTTCTTAGATTCCTTTGACCCTAATATACTAGTGATAATAATAGTAATTCATATGGTTATATAAATTACCTGACCTGTTATATTTGTGCACAAGATGAAGTTTAAAAAACAAATATCGTTGGTAAGTTTCATTTAGGTATACAAAAGATATGAAGTAGCACTAACTTGTTAATTGTGGACAGGAAAAGAGGAAAATTCATATGGAATTTCCTCTGAAGATAAATGAAGAAAATTTGGTTTGTTTATCCATGATTGGAAAAATAAAATATTAGTTTCGTTCTTTTCTTTTTGTCCAAGATCTTACCAGCATCACACTTAGCATGTCTAGACTCCTTTGTCATCGTTGCCTTTTCGGTATTCATAATATTTCCCTCCTTGTCTATGATCTTGTCCATTGCTCTTAGAGGTTCTTCTGCAAATGCCCAGTATATATTTCTAGGTAGCAGACTACTTATGATAGCGATTATGGAATTTTTCTCATCATAATCTACTACTTCAAGCATCTCTATGTTAAAAAGTTTAATAAAGTCCCTTGTCGTTTCATCCACCTTTTGTAAAAGCTTAACAAGTGATCCACCCTCTTTCATGTCTTGGTGACAAAGAACAAAATTATTGACAATAAGATCGGCCAACTACTTGAAGGTTGAAATTTCCCCCCTAGCGAGGTTGTTATACTAGATTTGGGCCGACCTAGTGAGAGTGATAGAGAAGGACGTTCAACGCATCTAACTGGGAATATAATAGATATCACAAGAATCTTGAGACTGGTCTAGATGTGATATTATATCAGATTTCCCACCATTAATGGGAGTGATAACAGGTGGCTTGAACTTTTTGGGTACTGGATAATCCACAACTAAAATTGTGAATGGAGACCCCTATAGATAGCCCATCTTCATCTTGATGATCTCTCCTAGATGATCTTACAAATGCATAATAGACACATGTTAGGGTTATTCCTTTGTCTCATCTTTCATAATCTTCTTTGCCCATGATCATCTTTTGATTCAGCTCTCCTCCCTAACGTAAGTCTACTTGGCCTTAGCCAACCCTCATACACATTGCCTTGACATAGATGAGCACTTGGCCCTTCTGTTATAAATTCTCCTTTAGTCTTCTTTCTACTCCTTAGTCTATTTAGGGTTCATGAACTGGTATACCAGTGGATCTCTTGGGCCCAATCGATCAAAGTGAGACCCTCTACTCAGCCTTTTCAAAATGCTTGGACGTTCATTTAAGGATGTTTGATCATCTTCATATCCAATTGCTCTGACTCTGTATGTTTCCCCAGTCCTATAGGATCAATCTTCTCTCTAAGATCCTGAGTATTTGGACTTGATTCCCTAGCTACATTATCTCAAATCTAACCTCTTAAGGCATTAATTTTTATGGCATATTGTACTAGCCTCTTGTCCCTTTATAGGTTAGAGGTGGCATTTCTTGCCTCCAGTTAGAGTTCTCCCACCTGCTGGGGTAATCGGGTTCAACTCGGGCCTGTTCTTTCCACATAAAAAACTTTGTATCAATTTCCTCATGCTCTCTTGCATATCTTTTCAGCCTCTATCCAGGCTCTGTAAGATTCGACCATACCCATAAACGTAAAGGGTGGAACCCCCTCTCCATTCTGACTACTTTCGGGGTTTTCAACCATATTCACATAAATTAAGAAAATAGAGTACCATAATAACAAGAACAGAGTACCACAACTGTAATAATATGAATTGCATTAAGAGTGAATCTAAATCATGAAAATACAAATCAAATTGAGGGTTCAAGGAATTAAAGGAAATTTAATGGCAATTGTAGGTAAAAAGACTCTACCCAAAAATGCAGTTGAATTGAAGTGTGATTCATAGTTTACCAAAAATAGTTATCCACAAATTTAAGAAATCAAAAGTGGTGAAAAGAAATGAGGGCCAGCTATTTTCCGCATCTGACGCCAATATGTTATCACCTAAAAACTAGTATATTGATTTTTCTTAGCTTGAGTTTACAAATTATAATAAAATAACAGATGAAGAGATATAAACTTCTAAATACTATCTAGAGAAAACATGAAAGAGATGACAGAAAGCTAAATAAGATAGGATTTATATGGTTTCTTCCGAATCGTTGCATATGTTCATATGTGAAGGTGTTTTATGTATTGATTACTGGGTGAAAGACATAGGAAAATATAGGGTGCCAGCTCTTAATTTCTCTTTATAATTGGACAAAATAATAGTAGGTGAAGATATCTAGGATCCCTAAAATTGTTTATGTGTGTTATTTATAGGATATTGTAAGATAGAGAAAATAAAGTGGCATCCGTCATGCTTTTATAGGTTAGGCAAGTACACACTTTACATGCTAGTGGGAGAATAACCATATGTATAGCACATGGGGGAATATTTGTATATCTCCCACATGTACATGTGTAATTAATGTTTCTTATGCCATCCCATCATGTCATACACACTATCTGTAATGGATTTAGTTAACTGGTTGACTGATAGCTAACATAGTAAATCAACCTATGAAGACTGCTAGGGCCGACTAGCTTACCTCGGCTGGCCATATTAATATTTAAGTCGATCTCATTTTTATAGATCATGAGCTCATGTGTCCTATTATATTTGGTCCACGAGCCATTTCATATTTATGGTATAATAAATATAGTGCCCTAATAGAAAGAATATACAATCATAACCCCAACATCATTTCCAACAAAACTTTTATTCTACCAATCTTTACCAACAATTACAAACCAACATCATGTGATCCTTAAGTAAAGAAAATGTGAAATAATTTAAGTGTTTAATTATCAAATCAAATAATAAAATCAATATATATAGTAATAAAAATGTCACAATTTCAAACAACTTATATTATTTTCTTTTTCTACTATAGTCGTCAAAAAATTAACAAATGAAAACATGAGTAGTTTAAGATGGTGGAAAGTGGAAAGTGGAAAATGGAACAATATAAAGTCACCATTAGACACTCCCATGTACCAAATGAAAACCTAGTAAACTCAACTTCTAACATAATTTTCTTAAATTGATTACATTATCTATTGATTTCCATTTTTTAGTTCTTTTTTAATTGATTTTTGCTCCTATTTCATGACTCCGTCGACTCCTGGTATACCAAAAAATCCAATATATATGTTTGTGATTGTCCAATGAAACAATGAGATAACAACAAACTTTAGAACTTATCTCTGTAAGTAGGAATTGTAGTGACCTGTAAACAGGTGAACAATTACGCACCAACTATGTATATATTATGCAAGAACGAATGAACAAAGATAGGACCCCTTAGTTAAAGGAAGACATTTATAAACTCCATATTACCGTAACAAAGTGTCCACTAAACCTCACGACGAAACATTTTTATCATTTCAAAATCTAATTGTGCTATGTCTTTCATTCTTTTGCTAACTGATTTAAATGAATTTATTTAAATTTATTTCAAATTCAAATACTCCATCCAAAAAAACTTATTGTCACTCCACAAAATCAACTATCAATTAACTTTTAATTACAAAACTCAATTTTTTTCTTATAAAAAAATAGGAAATACTTTTATTTTCTCACGGTTACATAATGATTCTTTTAAGTGTTGTACACGACACATGTCGGAAAATATTGTGTTTTCGTACAAATTAATATTTTGACCAAATTTATTTGTTAGTCAACATTGAGATATTATAAAAAGTTGGACTCACACTTCAAACATAGTGGGACCAAGTAAGTGCATTGCTTTTAGAAAGACGAGTCACGTGATATATTTCGTTGGTAAAACGGAAAAATGATGAATGACAAATTTGGCTTTTCAAATTGCCCCATTTATTTATGAAATTATTAATAATTTTATTTAATTTCCCATGATAGTTTTTCAGAACCTTCGCTAAAGGTCGTGACTGCTCACCATTAGTTGTGAATGTTCATGAAAAACATCCCTAAAAGGATAGTTAACAATAGATAGATTATGTTTTTAACTATGGTTGATTCAGTAAGGAAAATTGAATGAGTCATGCTATAAGTCACAAAAACTCCTCCAAATCATTCCTAAACAGCTGTAAAGTGTAGTGTTTTCGCATGACCTGTACCACTGGGTATACCAGTTATTATTGTTTGCAGGATAATTTGAAAAAGGGTTTTTTAGAACTCAAAGCATTTCTCAATCTAAATGAAAAACACATTTTGTGAATAAGAATGTCATTAAATGCTTGGTGACTATAAGGCAATCCTTTGAATGCTAGTTAAATAATTTGACTATTTTATTGGTGCCTTGGGTTGATTATTGAATTATTGTGTCAAATGAATGGTTTGACATTTTAGATTCAGAAACATTTCATTTATTTATGTGATAAATTAATTATATGGTAAAATGGGTGAGTGCATATAGTTTTTTGCAAAGTTGTGAACCATTTGTTACTAACATAAGTTTATGTCTCGAATTAGTAAAATTGTCCTAATACATGGATTTTATTATATTTCAATTGTCATAATATATGCATTAAATTATTTGGCACATAACGTGTGGGGTGATTATGAAAGTACGCCAGTTTTTCTCATAACTTATTGCCACATTGCGAGTTATGTTGCTAAAGTTTAGTGGCAAAGTCATTATTGAAATAAAGCTTCCTATTTTTATTAGTGCCTTGTTTTCATATTTAACAATTATCTTGAATAATAACTAAGTTTGAATTGTTACTCAAAATGTAGTCATATAAGAAATTTTAAAAAATATTATTGATAAAAATAATGCCTGAAATCATGATTTTATAGAATGACATATATGATTGCATATGACATGTCAGTCTGGTGTGATACGGAGCCACTTTGGTAAAATGTTGTATACTAAAATTTATCGATTACTTGAAATTTTGACTAGTAGATATTGCATTATTATAATCATTATTTTTTTATGATCATTTATGAAACTTGAATTTTATTAGTTATCACATGTGAACTTGTTAATTTTCAATGTGTCAAATGCAAAATATTGAAATGCTTCTTAATGTAATAGTGCCCTTTTGTCATGAAGAGGGACATAGAAAGGTGAAAATAGTAGAATTTTGTGAAAGGTATGCACTCGCTTTAAAAATCTCTGATACCAATTTGTAAATGCCGTGTGTAATATTGATTCAAATGGATTCGCGATTTTCCAATTCAAACTTATATTATTGGATGTCTAAATTTGTACAAACCAAACACCAATTTTATTCAGCCCCTAAACATGCATCTACGTGTCAAATTCAATTAAAAATTAAATCATGCAATGAATAAGCTGACACAAACAGATTTTAGGAAAAAAAAACTTTCGGGTAAAACCTTTATTTCACTATAATTTGTAAGCAACTTACACGAATTACAATGAAATATGTAGTGGTTCACACACAGTTATACCATAAGGGCACGCAGCCCGATCAGCCCAGGAACACCACAGCACTCCCTATGACTCGCAGTCAATCAGCCCAGTACCTCCCTTAAGTGGCACCTATTGTCAATCCTAGATTTACCCTCTCTACAAGAGAAATTTTATCAAAGTTATATCTAGGGTTCCAAATGATTCACAAGAGTATATGGGATATTTTCTGTGAATCAAAACTGTGTTTGGGACATAAAAAATTAAAGACTTGTAGATGTAAGTCTCTCAAAAACGTTCTCACCAAGTCTTAAACAAATACACCACCAAAATAGGTATTTATATAAAAACTAATTTTCTGACGCGGTGCGCCGAACTGGTTCACTTTGGCCTTTATGAAAATCGAACCGGTTCACTTTTCTTAAATGAAATTTCTCCTTCCTTTAATCTTCATTACATGGAACGTCAAATAGATTGGAGAAAATGAAGTTGCATGATAATCGGATCCGTCTTCTTGAGCGTATGACCTTGAACATTTCTTTAACGATTGTAACGGTATATGACATACTCTAATGTAACAAGGACTATCGAAAATATGTCCTTATGAATCTCCCCCTTTGTCTATGCCGGTACAAAATAAAAAAATCCGAATTATCAACAAAATGCCTATACAAATATACCCTCCCATGAACCCAAAAAAGGGAATGATAAATTATAAGACTCAAACTTTCTTAAAACAATCTTCAACATCAAAATCTCAAATCTCTAAATTTTCTTTATCGTCATCAAGGTGTGCATTGATACCTACACACATGAGACAAGAAACAAATACCTTCGGGACATATCGAGTTTGAAGAAATGATATAAGCATAAACATGAAAGCATAATTAATTCTCCCCCATACTTAAACTTCCCCATAAAGTCATAATTCGTTCTCCCCCTTTTTATTTGTCCAAAATAGACAGGGAAAAGAATAAACCAAATAAATCAAATCGGGGTGTCATGGTAAACAAAGAAAATAAACTATCTTTGAATTTTCAAATTTTTCATACAAAAAAGCAAAAATGATGTTACAAAAATCACACACCATGAATTTACACTAAGATAACCAAATCTTTGAAATGGAATGAATAGGTGTGAATATATTCGTTAGGAAAATCGACACAATCATGACATATCTGCAAGCTGCATAAGTGTACTCCTAATGAATGAACATCAAAATAGTCCTTAGCTATAAAATTGTTGAATTTAGATGACATCGTCCTAATTATATCAACAAGTCAAAGTATAAATGATTTCTACACCAATAGCATCCAAAACTTATGCAATGCTTTTTCATGACTTTCAAGGACGTGCAAACCATTTTGAATTCCATTCAAACTCCCTCATTAAATGATAATACTTCTTATTTTTCTTATGAGGTGATGAAACTAAAACCTATTGATCCATTTTTGGCATATTTTTCTTTTTATTGCCTTTCAATTTTTTCGGGCTCCTTTAAACCTCATTGGACCCCGGATAATTTTCAATTCCTCACTTTTTTTAGATTCGATTTAAATGGTGGCTTTATCGGAAAGAAAAAATGAGTACCTTTTGCAGCCCTATCCCGTTTTTCAAAATAAATCACACAAACTCACGAACGATTATTACATGCACTACTTCCGTGTCAAGTTTTATCGCATTTGGTTCGTTATATAGAAAGAATTGAGATGGAAACATTCAACCAACATGTGATAGACAAGCACAAAAGTCAAACAAATCGTGCATGTGTGCAATAAAGGACAGTATGAGTCAAACATGTAGGTAGCAACACAATATTGCATCTCAAAGACTCCAAATTTTGTAAAGCACGTGGATGACACAACATATTGCCTCAAAACACTATCAAACAGTGACATGGATATGGAAAGATGTTGTTACTCGGTCAGGCTAAATTTCCATTCATATGCAGTGCAAAAACAACATACAAAACTCTTTTTGACTTTTTGCAAAAATTTTATAAAAATAAAACCTTTTTGTATTTTTCAAAAAAATTAAAAAAAAAACTAATACAAAAAGTACACAAATCATAACACTAGCAAGAATATAACACGAAGCACAACTAGTGTATGACAAACACGCGAACACAATCATCT
Source organism: Sambucus nigra (assembly GCA_949130495.1). Taxonomy (NCBI): domain Eukaryota; kingdom Viridiplantae; phylum Streptophyta; class Magnoliopsida; order Dipsacales; family Adoxaceae; genus Sambucus; species Sambucus nigra. Next base: position 430,429,572 of record OX422220.1, on the reverse strand, counting down.
ATATGATATAGCAATTGAAGAATCATGTGCAAGCAATAGAGAATCAATTGGTCTAACATCTAATGCCTCTAAAAGTGATTTCCTAACCCAAATAGGTGTGCAACGATGCATGGGGGTTTGGGGAACCAAGGGAACACTAGACTTAAACTTCCTAGGACTTCTTCGTAGATCGAAATAAAAATGCCTAAGGTGACCTTTCCTACTACAATGTGAACATTCATAAATGAGTGGAACGACACCTACGGGTTGACCTTTTCTAACATCCTTGGGATTTATTGACCCTTTAAAACAAATAATGGTATTGGCATTAACACTCGAAACATGAGAACATGATAAGCCACTACCAATGCTACCAACACTACTCTAGTCTGTCAAATCATTTTTTATCTTCAGAATTATTTACTCAAGCAAAGAATTAGACTCTTCCAATTTTAGGGACTCCTTCTCTAAATTTTCAATAACTCCTAGAAGGTTATCATGATCATTTTTAAAATATGCACATTAATCCCTAAGATTCTCCTCACGTGACAAAAACTCATCAAGTAAAATATTTTTATCCAATTAGCACAAACACAAATTTTAGAATTTTTAAAGTCCTCCTATTTTTTTTCTAAAAATAGGAATCTATCATCACTCTCCTTTTTGGATAATTTTAATGCAATAAAGTCATGGTCCAAAGAAACAAATTTCTCATGATGAAAATCTCTTTGATATTGAACCGTTTGCAAAAGACCCATAGCGGATTTAAAATGACAATTTTATTTTTCCAAAAAATCAATTCTTTTGGCAAACATCAAATTCAAACTATTTAAATCATCAAAATTCTGACTCATGTCATCAAGAGGGGGCATCCGATTACATAAGTGCTCCATCGAAAAAAAATACGATTTATCATAAAAGCAGAGTTTTCAAAAAAAAAATCAATATCACACAATTTTGCAAAAAATAGGAATACTTGGTAAATTTGAGTAACCGGATCTGATACTAATTTGTGAAAGGTATGCACTCGCTTTAAAAAGATCGGATGCCAATTTGTAAATGCCTTTTGTAATATTGACTCAAATGAATTCGTGATTTTCCAATTCAAACTTATTTAATTGGATGTCTAAATTTGTACAAACCAAACACGAATTTTATTCAACCCCTAAACATGCATCTACGTGTCAAATGCAATCAAAAATTAAATCATGCGATGAATAAGCTGACACATAGAGATTTCGGGAAAAAACCCCATTCGGGTAAAACCTTTATTTCACTATAATTTGTAAGCAACTTACAATGATTACAATGAAATCTGCAGTGGTTCACATGCAGCTATACCACAAGGACACGTTGCCCGATTAGCCCAGGAACATTGCAGCACTCCCTATGACACGCAATCGATCAGTCCAGTACCTCCCTCAAGTGGAACCTATTGTCAGTCATAGATTTACCCTCTCTACAAGATAAACTTTACCAAAGTTGTATCTAGGGTTCCAAATGATTCACAAAGGTATATGGGATGTTTTGTGTGAATCAAAACAGTGTTTGGGACACAAAAAATTGAAGACTTGTAGTTGTAGGTCTCTCAAAAACGTTCTCACCAAATCTTAAACAAATACACCACTGAAATAGGTATTTATAGAAAAAATAATTTTCTGAGGCGATGCGCCGAACCGGTTCACTTTTGCCTTTATAAAAATCAAATCGGTTCACTTTTCCAGAACCGAGGCCAAATATTGCAAACCGAACCGGTTCACTTTTCTTAACCGAAATTTCTCCTTCCTTTAATCTTCATTACATGGAACGTCAACGAGATTGGAGAAAATGGCGTTGCATGACGATTGTAACGGTATACAACATACTCTAATGTAACATGGACTATGGAAAATATGTCCTTACAAAGTTAGTTTATCTCATTATATTAAATTTGAAAAAAATTCTTCATTGGCATTAATGCGTGAATAAATATTTATATATTCGATAATACATTGAATAATGTAAATTCCGATGAAGATTTAAAACGATATGTGACTTTAATAAATATAGGGTGAAATATTCCTTTTCCTAAGGAACAAATTCATTTTTGAAATGTTTTATACTTCCCATTAATGTGTTTGTCTATGTGATTGTCAAATTTACTTCTCAATAGAGACAAACTAGTGTGGTATGATTATATATCTGTTCATTGGATTTATGATTTAAAATTTAAAACGGAGTGGTTAAACGATTTCTTTAAAGATGGTAGAATTAAATAATAAATCCATAGAAATAATTATTAAATTCATAACCTAGGGATTTCACGATTACTTTAAAGAAAGAAGAATCAAATTATGATCTCATTGAACACTTGTACTCACACTATGATAAAGGAATTACGAATAACTAAGAGCAAACATCTCTTAGAATGAAAAAAAAATTGAAAGACTCTAGATTAATACATTCAAATAAAGGCAAGTAATTTAATTAAATACTTTAGTTAATGATCTTTTCAATAATATTACGTAATGTTCAAATGATTCTGAGGCACATATAATATGAGTGTGACAAAACTTGGGCATGATGCTAATAATTTTCACAAGTGCATTTGTAGGCCTATGGAATAATAAGAAATATACAAATAATTATCAATTTGACTAAAATAGAGAAATCTATTTATCGGGTGAATTTTCTTTAAAACGAAAAGATTGGTTTACCTTCTAAATGGACATATGTGTGGTCCATGCAAATCTTAATGTAAAAGAGCATGATTTGTTTGTTATCATCATTGAACATTTGTCATAAAGTTTAATGCTTGATTGATTTAACTTCAATTAACACGTAAGTACTTTGATCGTACTCCAAGGTTGGAAAATGATTAAGTGTGTACATGAATCTTCATAATAAAGATATTGAACTAAAGACTTTAAAGTATAAATAATTCATTTGATATCTTCATAAGGTTAGTAAAATGTTAGTCACAAATGATATAAACATTAGTAAATTATGAATATCTCGAAAATGAGATATATGATTCTAGAGGCTCGTAGTTCCGAGTGGATATGTTAGCACACTTGGAGGTGCTAGTGTTTGAAAATGCTCCTAATAATTGTTTGTACTAAATTTATATTGGAATAAAAACAAGATACCTAAGATGTTTTTAAGGTTAATATTCCTAGTTAATACCACTTATGCCTATTGTTGTGATTGTCCATCATTATCTGAAAAGGCATAGAATAAAATCAAAAGTCATGACTCATTAGTCATGATAAAAAACCATTAATAAATCTCTCTTAGTGACAATATTAGGCTTAATAAAATAATTGTGTATCCTTTAACAAGAGAGTAAGGGAAGTTCATCAAGGGTAATTGTCCTAAGCTTGTAAAAATACTTTAAGCGTCATAATGGAACTCCAGTCTAAATGAATGGAGATCCTAAGAAATAGGAGCAGACGGGGAAACCTAATTATGTGTGACTGGGTTAGCACTGAGAAGATAATTTCTTTCTATTATAGGATGAGTCGGTGAACATCTGTTGTGTGTAACATGACAAACTGTGTTTTTATTGATTTTTATAACTTGAATGTAAGGGTCGAGTGGGGTATTAACAGGATATCAAAATGAAAATTGCATCTGTGAGTGATAAGGGGATACTTCTATGAGAATAATGAAAGGCTAAATTCTCCAATATACTCATTAAATCATGAGGTGTCTAAGGACAAAACCAACCCAACAAGAGAGCAAGAATATTCAGAGAAGGACAATATGAATTTTACAATTTGAGTTTACACAAAAACATTAATCAATTCAAGACATCGCATTTATTAATTGACTAGTAAGCCTATAGTCACTCATTAAAAATGATTCAAGGCCAAAAGTTAAATTTACATATGCATGTCTTTTTCACTACTACTCTCTCTAATTTGCATGTTCATTTGAATCTTCACCCAAATTTCATTCACGTGTCAGATTATTCGAAAATATTGTGTTTTTGCAGAAATAAATTTTTGGGTCAACATTGAGCCATTAGAAAAAGTAGGACCCACATTTAAAATGTAGTGCGACCAACTATGTACTCGTTCCTTATAGCAAGACAAGTCACGTGTTATATTTAAAAATGGACAAATGATTAATGATAAATTTAATTTCAAAGTGACCCACTTATTTATGAAATTATTAAGAATTCATTTTAATTTCCTGGGATGATTTTTCTTAACTGTCGCTAAAGGTTATGACCGTTCTTTATATATAGCAACAATTTTTTCACAACCATCGTTAAAGGTCGTGACTATTCACCATTAGTTGTGAGTATTCGTGAAAAATGTCCCAAAAAGACATTTTACAAAAAGACACATTTTCATGAAATAACCCATTTTTTCTTATAAATGATTTGAGAGAAAAAAATATTTTTCAATACTTTCCATTTTTAATCAAGTCGGAGCGAGTATAAACCATAATTGGTTCTTGGAACACGCACTTCGAATTGCTTCTTGCGTGTGTTGAGAATATTTTATCCTGGGAGGCGTACGCCCATTGATATCATTTGTAAGTGCCATTAATGGGAATTTTATTTTTAGGAGAGAGTGTTCAATGTTCTACTTCATTTGTAAATTTTTATGGGTTAAATATTTTGTTGTACAAATATGATTTGTTTCATCTTAAATTTTAAAAAACACAAAAGCACATATTTAAATAATAACACAAGTGTGATCACTTTTTACCTGGTAAAAAGGATAAAATCAAATATTAAACACGCATGTCTTACTATAGCCCATGTTCTAGTTATTCAAAGTTATTCTTGTAAAAAGTTGTCAATATAAACCACTTCTTACACGAACTAATATGTAACCACTATGATTGTGATGGGTATTTCATAAGAGGAAATATAAAAATGAAATTTACTTGTGTTTGTACAATATGGATACATATATAAAAGACGACTTCTACAGCAACTCAAAATTGGGACTCAAAAATCCCAATTCGCTGACATGGCGTGATGCAATTGGTTAGTGCCGTTGGTGAGGACCCACATTCATAAGAAATCAACCAATGACGGCACACCCTATTAGCGGGAGTTCCAATTTTAAGTCCCAATTAATAGTCAACCTAGACTTTCTCTATATAAAAATAAGAAAAACCCTTTTTATCGCCTTTTTATCAAAACACTCAAACCCCAAATAGAAATTAAGTTAGAAAACATAAAGACGTGTATTAAGAATCACAAATTAAATTTTATATATGAACTACTACAGAATTCAAAAATCCAAGTACAAAACAGAGGTATAACTAAAATTCGGGAAAAATCCAAAAGTTTAAATAAATATAAAAAATCTATAGCCAAAAATAAAATGTGACACCCAGCTTATTAAAATAAGAGGTGGCCACCCCGCTACTCCAATAAAAACAAGAATCTTAAATGATCCATTTTTGGCATCACTGTCGCATACGAATAATACGAGACAACCACCAAATATTTTAGAAAACAGATGTCATATATAATTTTGCAAATAGGGTAAAAGAAATTTCCATCATCGAGTCTATAACAAAAGGTTGATATGTATAAATATATATCAGTTTATCAACAATACTAGAAAGCATAACCGAATAAGCTATCGGTTAACAGACTACATACAAAAGAATACACCAAGTATGATAGTATGTACGAATACTAAAATTGGGCAACATGCCCGAATATACAGACGGATCATAGCTAGAGTATCAAAAGAAATGATGCATCTACTACAAAAATCCTACAACATTCGCGAAATGCCGTAGCTCCTTAATACTGGGAAGGAAAGTCAAAGCGGGCGCCCATGCGGCGGAGAACCAGAACATATATAAGAACCACACAAGAAGGAGAAATATAAATGAGTCAGGGCCCCGTTTGATATGATATACATGTGAATAAATGCATGACAGTTATGAATACTACTTTCATAAATAATACAATTCGCTCTTCATTCAAGGTATCATCCTCACCTCTCTCCTAAGTGCACATCCTAACGCGTAAAATTCATTTTAAGTTAAACTACCCATCTACTTAATAGGAGTAACCTAACTATATTCCACATGCCAAGTTTCTCAATTGGAAATATATTCACAAGTCAATAATCGTTAGGGACCATAGGCAATTAAAGTTGATTCATAGTTTTCTTCAATCAATAAATCAATTGGGTGAAATACCATTACAATGAGAACAATTACAATCATAATATAATGGTTCTAAGACCATCCTCAGGGAGTCACCCAGTGGATGCTCCCCTAAATACTATCATCTTCCAGGACCTATAACCAAGACCCCATGGGCATCCTAAATTGCAACGCATGGGAAGAGGCCATACACCTTCGACGGTGAGTCATAACCATACTCAGAATTACCTTACTTCGAACTATACAATCATACAACGTAACAACAGGTATTATGTCCTGAGGACTATAATCTCCCTACATCATTAGCCAGGGGATTCACCTCTAACACGTACTTCCCCTATGATAGCATTTAGAGAGGTATGTGTAACTCTACCATAATTACAAACTATATTAAATTAAACACACAATCCTTACATTCCGAAACCATATGTTAATGCAAATTGGCTATAAGAGATACTTGTTATTGATTAGGCATAAATTCTTCATATTTATCCCCTTAATTTCGGTATTTTTATGATCCCGTGCGGTGTAAATAGATTGGATTTGTCTCATATTTATGATACTAACCCTTTTTGGCAAGTATTTCGTATTTTGTGCATCTTCTATGTGTTTTACAGATATTTCATGCAAGTTAGTGCCAAAGAGAACTCAAAATAGTGAAAGAAACCAAGAATCGGGGAGTTGAAGGGCATTCTCGTAATTTTTCAGCCTTAGTCCGGAAGTGGGGCCAAATAGAAAGTTGAATAGCTTTCAATTACAAGAACACTGGAAAAAACGGCACCTCAATCCGAGTTACGGTGAAAAAGTTATGCCCATTTGAAGTTGAGAAGCAATTCAAGAAAAAAAGTTGTTAGACCCAAACCGAACCGAAGCTGAGAAAAAAACCGGCCCGCCCATTTGCCACGCTCCAGATCCGTTACTAAATTAGTCACGCTCCAGATCCGTTACTAAATTAGTCACGCTTTCTAAGTGTGACAAATTGGCGGATACGGGATTTTTATTTTGTGCTTATCTTTTAGCCAAAAGAGTTTTATGTTTTGGGGACTCTTCTAAACGACCCTTAGCCTATATATTTAGTCATTAGGACTCTTTTTATTCAGATTTCATTCATGTAAAAGCTCCATAACAAGTAGGAACATCTAGGAACATCAAGGGATTATATTGCCTCAAGATTTCATTGTTTCGAGTTTGTTTTTCACGTTTTAATTCAAGATTCTTGTTATTGTTCTTGCATGCGTATTTTTCGTAGTTGATTCAATTCATTGCTGCGTTCATAATATATATTTACATGTTTAAATCTAGTTTCATCATGAATTCATACACATGTGTAGGAGGGTAGTGAGACTGGGGTCTATGAATAACTGGAAAGGGTGAGGCGTGACCCACTCCAATGGACACTGTCTGCAAGTCTTCAAGGTCTCCTGGTGCAACTTCTGAAGAAAACTTCTCCTTCTGGTAACAATGGAACTCAAGCTTCAACTCACTCCCTGCAAGAAGATGAACTTTCACAGCAAAAATAGCAATTTTCTCAAGGGAAACACCTGAGAGTGATGGCTGTCAGTGGGGAGTGAAGGAACAAGGCACTCAACACTAAGAGAATGAGCAGGGAGAGAATACTAGGTAGGTCTGGTGATATTTTAGCAGAGTAACAGTGCAATTTTTCTTGTCTATCCTTTGACCTTGCCCAGGGGTCTATTTATACATGGGCGTAAGGGGTGAGCTGGCGATTTTGGGCGCCAAAATTGAGAGAGTTGGTGGGGAACAATGTCTGAAGTGTACCATTTGTCCCTACCTGCAGGCAGCTGCCTGTCCCCTCTGCAGGCGCCACCTGGCGCCGACCAAAACTCAAAAAGCACATATGTCCCCTAATGGAGACAAAATAGCAGATTTGGTAGTTATCTTTTGAAACGGTAACTTGTGGTGCAATTTTGCAAATCTTTGAGAGAGGGGACCTTAAGGCCTCACTCCCTCTAAAAGTGTTATTTTTCTTGAGAGAGACCTCGAGGACCCCCTCTTCTGGAAAAGTCATTTTTCTTGTAAAGAGTTTATTTCTTGTGAGTAGCCAACTCTTTGGCCACTTACTTCATTTATGACTAAGTGTGCAGTGTGCGTAGCCTCGAGTGGCTTTTGGGTCTTCCTACTAGTATTCTCTCAATCCTATAGTGCTAAGTGGTTGAGCTTGCTCAACATACCTTGTCCCTCAGCCGCCAAGCCAAAACTCCCAGGAGGTCCCGACGCGCCTGTTTGAGCCCTGCTTGCTCGACTAGGCAACCTGTGCAAGAAAGTAAAATGTTAGTGCTGTTGTTCATTTAGAGCCTGCTGTTTCATGATGAAAACTCCTGTAGCAGCACTTCTCGAATAACATTTCTGCCGTGACCCCTGCAGTGGCGCTGACGCTTGAAGCGGCGCCGACCCTTGTCCTGGCGTTGTTGCTCGGAGTGGCGCTGATGCTGTGAGGCGGCGCCGACCCTTACCGCGGCGCCGACGCTCGAAGTGGCGTTGACGCTTGAAGTGGTACTGACGCCCGAGGTAGCGCTGATGCTTGAATCGACGCTGACATGTGAGGCGGCGCCGACCCTTGTCCCGGCACCGACGCTCGAAGTGGCACCGACACTCGAAGTGGCGCTAACGCGTGAGGCGGCGCCGACCCTTGTCCCGGCGCCGACGCTCGAAGTGGCGCCGACGCTCGAAGTGGCGCTGACGCGTGCGGCGGCGTCGACCCTTGTCCCGGCGCCGACGTTCGAAATGGTGCCGACGCTCAGAATGGCGCTGACGCTTGAGGTAGCGCTGATGCTTGAACCGGCGCTGGCAGGTGAGGCGGCGCCGACCCTTGTTGCGGCGCCGACGCTCGAAGTGGCGCTGACGCCTGAGGTAGCGCTGAGGCTTGAATCCGCGCTGACAGGTGAGGCGGCGCCGACCCTTGTTGTGGTGCTGATGCTCGAAGTGGCGCCGACCCTTGTTGCGGTGCCGACGCTCGAAGTGGTGCCGACGCTCGAAGTGGCGCTGACGCGTGAGGCGGCGCCGACCCTTATCCCGGCGCCGATGCTCGAAATGGTGCCGACGTTCGAAGTGGTGCTGACGCCTGAGGTAGCGCTGAGGCTTGAATCCGCGCTGACAGGTGAGGCGGCGCCGACCCTTGTTGTGGCTCCGACGCTCGAAGGCGCGCCGTCGCTCTAAGTGGCGCTGATGCCTGAGGTAGCGCTGATGCTTGAATCCGCGCTGACAGGTGAGGCGGCGCCGACCCTTGTTGCGGCGCCGACCCTTGTTGTGGCGCCGACGCTCGAAGTGGCGTTGACGCCCGAGATAGCGCTGATGTTTGAACCGACACTGACATGTGAGGCGGCGCCGACCCTTGTTGCGGGGCGCCGACGCTCGAAGTGGCACCGACGCTTGAAGTGGCGCTGACGCCCGAAGTGGCGTTGACGCCTGAGGTAGCGCTGACCCTTGCGGTGGCGTAGGGACTCGCCGCGGTGCTGACACTTGCGGTGGCTTTTGGACTTCTGGGTGACCTCGCGGGTACCTCTCGGATGTTATTTAATAAAAAAAGCATATTTATTTTATTTTGCTTTTTTTTCTGTTTATAACACCCTTCTACATTAGCCCCTCGTGCAAAGATTTTTGGTTGGGTAGACTAAAAAAACTTTGTACGCTATAAATCTGGTTTCAACAATTATATATATATTTATATATATATATTTTCTGAGGGATCCTAGGATCATTAAATTCTATGGCCCTTTATCCGAGGTATTTAATTTTTTGAGAACCCACGCGTCAGTGTGGGAACTGTAATCTCATCATTTGGGAAAAAAAGATCATCAACTTTTTGCCTTCCTGCACGTTTTTCCATTTTGGTGAAAAAAACATAAGCCCCTTATATTGGGGTCTTTCATCTTCTTCAACCAAAACATAAGCATCTTTGGGTTTGTAGTGAGAGAAAGTGAGGGAGGGATTCCTTTAAAAAAAACCATAGCCACCCATCTCCTTTTTTTCTCTAAACTTGCCAACTTTCCTACTCTCTCATCCATGGATCCTAAACCAAACGATACCCCTTCAAATGTTGGTACTTCCAGCGCACCCATGGTTTTAGGCTATGCGCCTTCTTCATCGTTCCTTTCAAGCATCTCTATGCCCGAAACTGCTGGCGCCGGCGGCGCTAGGTCCCCTCCGACCGGTGGCATCGATTTTTCATCTGCCATACTTGCCTCCTCGCGTTTTGAGCCGAGAACCCTCGCGGGTTCATCCCCTTCTCAATTGGCACGTGCCGGTTTTCATTTGGGTTCCTCCGCGATCGGGGGCCTCTCGACCAATGCCTTGCTGACGGCGGAGAGTGTCTCGCCTGCTTTTGGTATGCGCGAGGAACAAAGGGGCTCGCCCGGTCTGGGCGCTGGTCTGAATTTTTTAGTTGACCACGGGGTCTCGTCCAATCTGCGCACGGAACAAAGGGTTTCATCCGATCTGCGCGAGGAACCAAGGGTCTCGTCTGATTTGCGCAAGGGACAGAGGGTTTCATCCAATCTGCGCGAGGAACCAAGGGTCTCGTCTGATTTGCGCGAGGGACAGAGGGTTTCATCCAATATGCGCGAGGAACCAAGGATCTCATCCGATCTGCGCGAGGGACAGAGGGTCTCGCCCGACCTGCGCGAGGAACAAATGGTCTCGTTCGCTCTGCGCGAGGGACAGGGGGTCTCGCCCACTCTGGGCGCGGATATGATTTTCTTGGTTGAGCAAGGGGTCTCGTCCGGGGGTCTCTCGCCTGCTATTTCCGCTTATGAAGGCTTCTCGCCTTTGACGAGTTTTCGTGTAGGTTCCTTGCGCGATGATGCGCCTTCTATGGTTATCTCGACGAATGTTGGCAGCGTCTCTACGCACATTCCGTCATTGGCGTCTGGTGGTGTCTTTCCCTTGGGGGTTTCGGCACCCGCTAATTTTGTCAGTGGGGGTATCTCGGCCTTGGGGGTCTCGACGCCCGTATTTTTTTTTTGAAGAAAGGGTCTCGCCCCCTGACGGTATAGTGACCTCTTGTCAGCAGTTGGGGGTCTCGCGACTTGGCCTCACATCTACGGGTCTCTCATTCGTGGAAGGGGGTGTCTCGACATTTCGTCACCTCGGGGGTCCCGTGACCCCGGATGCCTCGTTGACTGTTAGCGTTACGGAGGGCATGCTACTGACCAGGGGCTTTTCGCCTGATATCGCTGGGGTTTCTGCCTCTACTTCTTTTTTTTGCGACAGGGGGCCCCGGGGGTCTCTCGCTCGGAGTCCCTACTAGGGTGAGTTCTTTTCTTGAGCCAATGTCTCTGGGTGGTTCATCAGCTACGCCAACTTCCTCTCAGGCATGGAAGGATTATATGCACATTCGTCAAGGGCGGGACTTTGGTATTTATCGTCGTGCTCCCTTTTTCGGCCCTGCTGACAGTTTCATGGTTTCGCTTTCTGGTTTTGGGGAAAAATTTTCGAGTGCTGTTCTCGATCGGTCTCACGTGGGGTTAACCGAGTCTGCTGATCTTCCTACTATTTCTCCGGATTCCATTCTCCGAGTCCGAGTTGACCGAGGCGACTTTCCTTATTCCAACGTTGAGGTTAAAACCCCCGGTGGACCTACAGAGGAGTGGGCCAGTTGGGTTGACTATGTTCTGAGCGTCCCTGATTACGTGGCTATTCTCATGGAGGTGGGGCTCTTCATCGCCGTCAGCAGTCTGAAGTCCTACACCCTCTTTAAACACGGTTCTTCGCTCAATCTCTTATTGTCCCGGTGGAGTATGGAGTCTCACACCTTTGTCACGGGCTGGGGGGAATTTACTGTTACTCTCGAGGATATATGTGAGTTGTACGCCCTTCCTTTCTTTGGGCAACAGGTCTTCACTGATGACTGCGAGGACTCCCTAGAGCAGGAGTTAGTGGGGGAGTTACGGCCATCTCTCGGGGAATGCTCGAGATATGTGGCCATAAATGTAACGGGTCATTCCAAGCATTCCTTTGCCAAATGGCAAAGATATTGGTTCAGAGACTTTGAGCAGTTGCCAAAGGGGGAGACTTCTCGTGCAGCGCCCAGATCCCAGGATGGTCCTAAGCTTCACTCTCCTACACATTTAGCCGCTTTCCTTGTTACGTTCCTGACTCGGTTCCTTCTTCCAGGTAAGCCTGAAGACTGTCCCCGCGAACTTCTTTTTAGGTTGGCTGTGCGATTGTCTCGCGGTAGACCAGTACCTATAGCTGCCCTGACCTTGGGTTCTCTTTACACCTGGATAGACCGGGCACACATAGATGTAGAGAGGTCCTGCGGTCGGTATGATGTTGCTAACCATGTCAACGCCCCTCTCTTGATGGCCTTTTTGTTTGAGCATTTCCCCCACTTTACTTCAGGGGCTCACGCTTGTCATAGCGACGCTGCGAGGCTTCTTCGGTGGCATAAGAAAACTCCCAAGCAGTCTTTGGGAATGTTGATTGATGATATCGAGGAGTTTCAGTTTTGGCCTTATACCAAGCGCCCTGGGGGTACTTTCAGTTGGCTTTCTTTCCCTGGTGATGGCGGAACCTTCTATTGTCCTTCCGCAGTGGGGTCAGTTTCCACGTGTCCCCATATTAATGTGATGACGATGCTCTTACCCTGTCACCTTCCTTCTTGGACCGAGTTAGGTCCCCATGCTGAATTTTACCATTCCGAGAGGGCAAGACGACAGTTTGGTTATGATCAGGGTGTCCACACTCCTCCTCTTCCTACCTACAGCAGTCATTCTGAGGCATTCTCCGAGGCGTGCACGAGCTTTACTCTTCAGGGGTTATTCCGCAGGGTCAGTGGTTTGGGTGGTCTCTATGTGCCTACCAGTGATTATCAGCCTTCATTCACTTCATCCTGGTTCCTTCTTTGGCAGCAGCAGGTTCGTCTTATTCAAGAATGTGTAGTTGGCCCTCCTCATGAGACTAACCCCATTAAATATACCAGAGCTCAGTTTTTGGTCAGGCGGACGCAGAAAGAGCCTTGGTTTCTCAGTACCACCTCTACGCCACCCTTGGAGCAGGCCATCCCTATTTTAGTGAAACCTCTCTTTGACGAGTCACTTCCGCCTCCGTCGACTGAGCTTCCCCTTGTGAAGTCTAAAAGCCAACCAAAAAGCAAAGGGAAGGCGGGCACCTCTACTACTAGCAAAAGGAAGCATCCTGACACCGATGTTTCCAATTTTTTTCCTGCTACTACTGCTTCTCCTCCTTCCTCCCCTGTGAGGACCCGGGCTGCGAAGAAAAAGAAAGGAAGTGGCGCTGGCATAGCTGCTTCCTCTACGGTGGACCAAGGTTACTCCTCACCGAGCCTTACTTCTCAGGAGACGCGGGTCGCGTCCATTCCTATTGCAGAAGGTACTATATCACAGCCTCCTTTACTTAGTGGAACCAGTTCTCGCGGAGTTCTTTCATCTCCCTCCCCTTCATTGGAAGAGGAACTAGTTGATTATGGAAGCACCCCTTCCTATGACGACCATAGTTCTTCTTCGGGTGATATGGGCGGCCTGGGTTTCCATAGAGAAAGCACTACTGACACTTATACTTTGTTATCAGTCTCCAGAGAGTCTTCTAGCGATGATGAGGCTTCCCGTTCTCCTGGGGGGGTCAGCCCCACCCATCTCCCTTATAGCCAGACTACGCGCCCCGTTACTGTAAGCGTTCTCCCTTCACTTGTCTATATATATTTTTTTTGCATACGATTTTCTTTCTTCCCTTCATCATATATATGTATATATTTTCATTTAAATCATTCTGTTATATTTGTGCAGGCCACTTCCATCGAGGCAGGTGGTTCTCCTCTTCCCCCACTGCGACCGACGCCCTTTCAGCGGGAGAGGAACTCCATGCTCATTTCCTCCCGGGGATTGTTTAGAGAGGTTTGTTGTTTCCTCAGTTCATTTAACATCTGTTGTAATTTATTCATCTCCTAACTGCCTTTTGGTTGCGTATACTGTCGCTTCCTCCCAGCTTTCGTCCGTGCATTTTACCGTCACTCGGACCACTCCTGTGGCTTCCCCTTCTCCTCAGGTATGCCTCGTTATTTTCAAAACTTTCATTGCGTCATTTCCTTTTGTATTCCTTCTTCTTTTTTTTTATTTACCCATTTATCATGCGTAGAGAGCTGTGTCTTCGGGCATTGCCACATCGTCCTCTCTTGTCTCGGCGGCGGGTACTTCTGCAGCTGAGCCCCTGGAGGCCTCTTCATCTGAGGTAGTACTTATTTTTTTTGAATATTTGTCTCCTCTCAGCAGGAGTCTTAATGGCTCTTGGATTTTCTTCTCAGGAAGGGGCTCCTCCCTTAGCTGGCGTTATCGCCCCGGGTTTGTCCTCTTCGTGGAGAATTTCTATCCCTAGGGTCCGCGTATCTATGGATGGTAGATCTTTGGTTCAGGCGATTTCTCGTGGCCCAATATTTACCGTGGCCTCCACCAGTGAGCCCACACTTCAGGTCAGTCCTTTCTGTTGAAGTAATGGGATCTCCTTTTCCTCGAACATGCAGTAAACAACGCATTTTCATTCTTTGCAGGCCATCAGTACAGCCCCTACTGCGCAGACCGTCTTTTTCCGCGCTTCCCCCTTAGATGGGGTTCAGGTATTTTTTTATTTTCTTAGTTCTATTTTCTTATCTGTCCAGTCTGTGCTTATCGTAGCCCTCTTTTACTTTGTTGCAGTTATCCCTTGGCGCTGTTTCGAGTGCGGCTTCTGTCACTAACGTTTCAGCAGCCCCTATACAAGGGCTGGTTTGTCCTGTCGTTGCGCCTCTTCAGGTAGCTATCCCTACGGTGCCTGAGGTTGAGGTAGCTTCTTCGGAAGTATTGGTTACCGAGGCAACCTCTTCTGGAGCATCAATCAGTGTTGTTGCCCCTACGGGGGCCCCTGCTCCTCCTTCTATGACCGTTGCGGAGGGCATTGTTCAGGTACCGTGTATAAGACTGGCATACCCCCTCTTTTTACTATTCCCTTTTTCTTTTCTTCTTGCGTATACTGTGCAAGCATTCCTATAATACCCTTGTCTCATTGTTTCCAGGTGTGTGAGGATACTCCAGTGACTGTGGAGTCTGGCAGTGGGGCAACTGTGAGAGAGGTATTAGACTGGCATACCCCCTCTTTTTACTATTCCCCTTTTCTTTTCTTCTTGCGTATACTGTGCAAGCATTCCTATAACACCTTTGTCTCATTGTTTCCAGGTGTGTGAGGATACTCCAGTGACTGTGGAGTCTGGCAGCGGGGCAGCTGTGAGAGAGGTATTAGACTGGCATACCCCCTCTTTTTACTATTCCCCTTTTCTTTTCTTCTTGCGTATACTGTGCAAGCATTCCTATAACACCCTTGTCTCATTGTTTCCAGGTGTGTGAGGATACTCCGGTGACTGTGGAGTCTGGCAGCGGGGCAGCTGTGAGAGAGGTACTAGACTGGCGTACCCCCTCTTTTTACTATTCCCCTTTTCTTTTCTTCTTGCGTATACTGTGCAAGAATTCCTATAACACCCTTGTCTCATTGTTTCCAGGTGTATGAGGATACTCCGGTAACTGTGGAGACTGGTAGTGGGGCAACCGCGGAGGGAGATCACAGTTCTGAGTTCACTCCTTTAGTCGGTGATGCTGATTCTGGTGGGGAGTCTTCTTTTCTTCCCTCTGAGGCGGGATCTCGCCACTCCGAGGGCGATGATGAAATAGAGGACGCTGCGACTATTTCTAGTAGGCTATGGCGTGAGGAGTTACCAGGCCGCTTCAGGGTACATGAGCGTCAGCTCTTGGATCTCATCTTGGAGCACCATCCCGAGACGTTCACTTCTCAGAGTATACTCCAGGTTGACAGTCTTACGGCCTTCAACCTGAGGGCTCTTTCCAGCCATGTTCATGAGTTCTTGGCTACCTCCCCTGCTAAGCTGACTAGCTCTTCTATCTTGCTATTCTTGGATGCTCTCCGCGACTTACAGCAGTTCTATCATTTTCGTTTGGATTGGCTTGACGCAGGGGTTCGCCCCTTCCTGAGTGTTCCTTTCCGGAAGATAGTGAGGTTTCACACGTCCCGGCAGTCCAGGGTTGAGCAACGACACGCTGAGGCTACGAGGATCCGGAATTAGATCGCCCTACTGCAGGTGAAGCTTGCCAGACTTGAGTCTGGCGATGAGGAGGATGATGCTAAATCCGTCCGGTTGGAGGAAGAGTTTCTACGGGAGGCTGGTCCGTCATATGCTGGCGCCATCGCGCGCGATGATTTATTTTTTGTGGTTTCTAGCCGATAGGCTACTTCTTGCTTTGTAGTGCTCAGAATTCTATATGTGCATCACTTATCATTCATGTATGAGACACTTTGTTTCTTCTGCACTTTCTTTTTCTTTTATTCTCCCTTTATGCTGTGGCTGTTTGTTGTACATGACTTGCTCTAATTTCTGTGAGCCTTTAGTCTACTGGTGGCTACCCCATATACTGCGGGGTATTTGCATTGATATGAAAAGTTATGTATTATCATTTTGTACACATTTTTTTTTTGAATGCACCTCTTGTAACTGTGAGGTGTTGGCATGTGACTTTCTTGGGTTGCCCCTCTGTCTGTGGGGGTATTCCTACATATTACTGCTTATAGTCATAGAGGCTGGGTTGGGGAGGAGGGTGACCCCCTCCCCTTTCTGGAAGCCTGATTTTATCATAAAACTATATTAATTTATGTCTGGGGGACTTTGCTCAGTATACTTTCTCTTAGGATGGACTTACCTCCCAAGTGTAGTGAGCAAAGTTCCCGACCTCTCTTTTTTTTTTACTCTCTTCTAACTTAATAGGGAGCGTATATGTATGTATAAATAAGTAAGCGAAATAAACGTCAAAATGACCAAAAACGTTGCTATTTCATTTCTTTTACTTTTGTCTATCGTTTACAGTGTAGTATTGCTTCAAAAAAACAAAAAAAACTTTTCTGGTGTAGGAGCAATCCTTGACATCCGTTGCCAACATGCAAAATACAAACAAAACTTGTTAGTTGCTACTAAGCATAGTACCTCTTCAGTCACTTGCAGTTGATGGACTGGAGGCAATCACTCTCAGGTTCTGATATCTGGCAGTAGCCCGACTTCCCCACTCCTCTGACAACAAAAGGGCCTTCCCAGTTAGGTTTGAATTTGGACGCCGACATGCTACGGAGATGGTGGGTTGATGCTCGTAGGACTAGATCTCCCACCTGGAATTCCCTAGGCTTAACCAAATTTTCATAGGCTCTGGACAGTTGCTAAGTGTAGACTTTGAAATTCTCTCTCGCCTTGTCCCTGTGCTCATCTAGTGCCTCCAGCTGCACATGCCTAGGATCTGGAATGAGCCCATTGCTAAGAGAAATTCTGGCCGAAGGTACCGCCAGTTCCACTGGTAGGACAGCTTCGGTCCCATACACTAGAGAGAAGGGAGTGAAACCTGTTGGCTTTCTCTTCGAAGTACGATAGGCCCATAACACCATAGGCAGCTTCTTATCCCATGCCCCCGGCATGTCTTCTAGCATCTTTTTCAGAATATTTATCAGGGTCTTATTAGTAGCTTCCACCTGGCCATTGCCCTTGGGGTAGGATATGGTTGAGCTACTATGCACAATCTTATACTTGTCCGTGAGGAGGGCCATCTCTTTGCATACAAATTGCTTCCCATTATCCGTTAGGATCACTTTGGGTATACCAAACCTACATATGATATACTCTTTTATAAACTGGGTTACCACTTGGGCAGTGACCCTCCTTAAAGGGATGGCCTCCGCCCATTTGGTATACAATTCTGTAGCCACAATGATAAAGGTCTTGCCATGAGATGCTGGGGCGATCTTACCCACCAGGTCGAACGCCCATGTGTGGAAGGGATAGGGGGTTGCCAAGCTTTGTAGGCTGACGGAGGGAGCGTGCACCATGTTTCCGTGCACCTGGCATGCTCTACACTTTTTCACGTATCCAATGGAGTCAGC
The DNA here is from genome assembly GCA_949130495.1 of Sambucus nigra. Lineage (NCBI taxonomy): Eukaryota > Viridiplantae > Streptophyta > Magnoliopsida > Dipsacales > Adoxaceae > Sambucus > Sambucus nigra. The sequence goes on along the minus strand of OX422220.1, from coordinate 430,411,530 downwards.
CTCCATGGTCGGCCAGTAGTATCCCAACGTCATCAGCTGATCATACAGCTTGGCGCCTCCCATGTGGGAGGGCTCATGAGCTTCTTTCAGCACCCTTTCCACTTCCTCTTTGGCTACGCACCTTAACGCCTTCTCATTATACCCTTTCCTATACAGCTCTCCTTTGACCAAGTAGAAACGTGCTACCCTTTTTCTAAGGTAGATTTCATCCGCTCTCTCGGCGGGCAGCTCCCCATTCTTCAGATACGCTAGGTACGGCTGTCTCCAATCTTCGAAGGCTTCCACGAAGTTAGCTTCCGTCGGCTGATCAAAATTAGCTTGGCACTTTAGACAACTTTGCTGCAAGCGGGCCGCTTCTACGCTCATGGAGGGCCAAAAATACCCGCTTCGCTGCAGTCTTCTGTAAAGGGGGATATCTGTATCTCCACAGTGCCTCTGGTGCATTTCTATTAACCTCTCTTTGGCTTCCTGCTCCCCTACGCACCGTGCCAGAAACCCTCCGGGACTCGTGAAATAGAGAGTTCCCTGCAGCACATGATAGTTGGCTAACTCCAAAATTTTCATTGCCCCTTCTCTGGTTTCCAGTTGCCTCTCCACCAAACGCCTCCAGTCTTCCGGCTCGTCACTTGGGAATAGGGACTTTACGGTAGTAGGCACTGTTCTCCGCCTAACGGTGATGGTTGCTTCTGACTCCTCCATGTCCAACTTTTGTGCTATGGTGGCGAGCGCGTCAGGGTGCCTGTTCATCGTTCGCGCCTGCCTCTCCACAGTTACTTCCAAGAATTGTCTCAGTAGTCGTTGGATGATGTGTCTGTACGGCGCTAAGTTGGCATGTTTAAGGGAAAACTCTCCATTGACCTGCCTTACTACCAGATTGGAGTCTCCTCGTATACACAGTACCCTGATCCCTCTTCTGAACGCTTCCAACATCCCTAGAATGAGGGCTTCGTACTCAGCTTCATTATTTGAGCATTTAAAATCTAACTTGAAAGAGAGGGTAATCTTCTCCTTCCCATCTGACAGTATGACGCCAGCCCCACCTGTTCCTTGTGCACTAGAACCATCAAATTCCATAAACCACTTCTTCACCTCCTCCGCCATGCATGCTTGGAAACTTTCTCCGGGTAGCTCTTCACTAGGTGGTTCGAAAACCCCACTCGGGAAGTGGGCCAGCAGATCTGCTACCGCCTGGCTCTTGATGGCTTTAGGCACTACGCACTTTAGATCATACTCTGACAAAATCAAAAACCACCTTGCTGCTCGTCCCACGAGTATAGTCCGCGGGAGGAGGTACTTGATGGGATCACACTTAGTGATTATGTGAATGGTGAAGGCTAAAAGGTAGTGTCTCAACTTCTGGGCTACAAATACCAGCGCCAGGCAGTGCCTCTCAACGCTGGTGTATCTCGATTATGTCCGGGATATTACTCTTGATAGGTAGTAAACCGGCCTTTCCATTCCTTCCTTCTCTTGCGCTAAGAGGGCCCCTATCGACCTCTCTGTAGAAGTGAGGTAGAGCAGCAGTGGCGCTCCGGCTTCGGGGGGAATCATCGTGGACGGAGAGGCTAGGATTTCTTTAATCTTTTTGAACGCGCTCTCTTGCCTCTCTCCCCAAACCCACTTGGCTTTGTCTTTTAGTAGAGGCGCGAACGGATGAGTTACTTCTGCCAACGCAGGTATAAACCTCCGCAGGTAAGATACCTTTCCCAGGAAGCTCTTAAGTTGTCTCTGACTCTTGGGCGGTGGCATCATCACAATGGCTTTCATCTTCTCTGCATCCACTTGCACCCCTTGTCTATTTACCACAAAACCTAAGAATTTCCCTGCAGTAACCCCAAAGGCACACTTTGAGGGGTTCATTCTCATCTTATACCGACGACACCTCTAGAATACTCTCCTGAGATCTTGAATGTGCTTGCTTTCTTTCCTAGACTTCACCACCAAATCATCCACATAGAATTCTAGTATGTCATGAAATAAGTCGTGAAAGATTGCCATCATGGTCCGCTGGTATGTGGCCCCAGCATTCTTCAATCCAAAGGGCATGACTGTATAGTGAAAGTTCCCTAACGGCGTGCGGAAGGCAGTCTTCTCTGCATCGGCGGGGTCCATCTTAATCTGGTTATATCCAACATACCCGTCCATGAAGCTATACATCTCATGTCCCGCGGTGGAATCCACTAAGCTGTCTATGCTGGGTAGTGGGAATTCATCCTTAGGACACGCCCTATTCAAGTCGCGAAAGTCTACACAGATTCTGATTTGGGTCTTGTCTTTCTTTGCCACTGGCACTATGCTGGACAGCCATATGGGGTGCTGAATAGGCTTGATGAACCCTGCCGCTAACAATTTCTCCACCTCAGCCTTTATTTTTAAATCAAGGTCTGCTTTATATGTGCGTGTGGCTTGCCTTACCGGAAGGGCGTTGGGAAGGATGTTCAATCTATGAGAGCTCACTTCTGCGTCTATTCCTGGCATCTCCGTGTACTTCCAAGCAAATACATCTGTGAACTCCTTAAGTAGCTCAATGAGCTCTTCCTTCTGCTTCGGTTCCAGGCACTTGGAAATTAGGATGGGTCTACTCTCGCCCTCTTCTGACCCCAACTTGACTTCCTCTAACTCCTGCAGCTGCTCTCTGGGTCCGTCTTGCATGCACTCCGGCGCTTCTTCTGGTTCTTCCACATGCTCAACAATATGGGATTCATCAACAATAAAACATTCGGGCGCCGGGTCGATGCTCTCGTCCCAGAACATCGCCCGTGCAGACCGTTATAAACGGTAGATGACTTTTCCATTGGGCAAAACCACTTTCTTGCAAGTTTGAGGAGGCCTAGCTACCTCCTCTACCTTCCTCTTGCCTTTTTCTATGTGGGGAATTATCTTTTCCCCTAGACGATCATGAACGGATTTTTTCTGCGGGACCCTTCCCTCAGCTATCTTGCTTCCTGCTAGCTTTCTCGTAGAGACCTTTCTTTCCTCGTCCAACTCGGTGTAAAAGGCAGCATCTACCAGGTGGGCCTCCTCAACTGCGAAGGGTCTCTGCGTGGCCTTGATCACTATCTCTGCACCTCTAATATTTGCCTTCGCGCACTGATGGTAGGTGGAAGGCACTACGCCATGAGTGTGCATCCACACCCTTCCAATGAGTAATTGGTAGCTGGTGTCAGCGTTAATAACATGAAATTTGATGTGGGAGGTGAAATTTACCAACTTAATTCCCACATTCACATATCCGATTGACTACATTCCGGCGTTGTCGAATCCGAAAATTACTAGCGGTACCGGGACCACCTTCTCCTGGTCAATTCCCGTTTCATATAACCTACTGATGGGAATAATGTTAATGGATGCTCCTCCATCCATCAACGCCCTAGGAAACGAGACTCCATTAATTATGGCTGTGACGTATAACGGGCGATTGTGGAAGTAAGGCACTACCCTATCCGCTTCTGAAAACACCACTTCAGAGGTATACTTCTTAATCATCCTTCCCATTGGCCCCTGCCAATTTAGCGAAGGGTCTCCATGCTGCTGCACCGCCTCCAAGACTTTCCTCGTGATGGACACCCTCGTGTCGTACTTCACCCCTATCTGGTCGAAAAACCACTTGAACTTGGGGCTCCTTGCTATGGCCTCACATTCAGAATCTAAGTCTACCTCGTACGTCTGGGCACTGCAAACATACTCCGCTTCAGAGGTCCCTCCCTCGTCTAGAGCGAGGATGACGTCTACCTCGCCTTCTGAGAGACCGACTTCCTCAGCTTCCCAGCTCCCACTTTCATACTCCAGAGTGAAGAACCACTCCTCTTGCTTTCTTTCCAGCTGAAGTCTGCTTAGTGACATATTTTCTAACTCCTCGCATAACTGCTCACCGTCCTCCCGTTTCGCAAGACTTCTCGTAGCTTCTTCGTCATAGGCAACTACCATGTTGGCAGTTCCAAAATGATGCGTAGGGAGGGGGTTCTCGTTAACGTCCACGGGGGGTATCTGCAAGGTACCTCTGGCCATCTGCTCACCAATGATCCTTCTCAAGTAGTAACAATCTTTGGTAGAGTGCTGCACTCGTTGGTGCAATTCGCAGTACTTCGGGTTGGCCTTGTCAGCTGCAGTGGGGGTCTCTACTTTTAGGTTGGGGGGTCCTGTTAGGCCTTCTCGCACCAGGGTGCGGTAACAATCCATGGCCTCCGCTACGCTGCACGGTAGTAGCGGCGGGACATCCTCCCCAAACTTTCTCTTGTTGCCGGGACTGTCAGTCCTGGCCCCGGGACCTCCTTTCTTCCCTTTGTTACTCCCGTCCACATAGTTAACCGCCTGCCTCCTCGTAACTCGAAACCTCCCGGGAGTCGGTGGAACTTGTGTCCTCCAACCCGGGGTTCTCGGTTTGATTATCATAGCGATGTTGCTGGCAGCCCTGGTGAATTCTCTGAAAGTCCCATCTCTAGTTTCGTTGATCAAATGCAGCTTGTACTCTTCCGAGAGTCCTTCCACACATATTTGTAGCAACCTGGCCTCCGCCACGTCCTCGTGAACATCCAAGGCCCTCTCGGGAAATCTCTTGATGTAGTGCATCAATTCCTCTCCTGGCTTATGGACCTCTTGCGCTAGGTGCCTCAGTGTAAATTCATCCTCCGCTACAAAAAACTTCTGGAGAAACTGCCTATGCATCTTTTCCCAACTAGGGACGCTGTTAGGCGCCAAGTGGGAATACCATGTATAGGCCTTCCCAATGAGAGTTTTAGAGAACTCTCTCAATCTCAGGCTCTTGTCGCCAGCGTGTACTCCCAGGTACTCGACGAACCTCTTCACGTGTTCTCGAGGGTTCTCCCCCCTACCACCAAACTTGATAAATTTTGGTGGAATATACCCCTCAGGGTATGGCTTCTCACTTACTTCCTGTGGATAGGGGTCTTGTAATTCCTCGTATAGGTAGGAACCCTCTCTTTGAGAGGAGGAGAGGAGCTTCCTCACTTCTTCCATAGTAACAGCCTTGGAGGGTGATTCCTCCAAACATGTGGTTTTAGGAACTGGAGAACCTGTTGGCGCCAGGACATGCTCCGGCGCCGCCTTCCGAGCCGGAATCATCTCTGCCGGAATCGTAACAGGAGTGGCTACCCCTCCAGAAGGGGCAGCAGCAGGTGTCACACAACCTTGACCCAAGTTTGATAGATCCACGTTGTTTTGCTTTAAAAAGTCAAAAAACATTGCCATAAGGTTCATACCTGCCATTGGAGCCACTGCCGGCGAACTGGTCTGGCCTCCCTGAGGCGCTGGCGCCTTGGCTCCGATCACCACCACTTCTTCCTGAGTAGTCTGGTCACTGTGAGCTCCATTACCAGTTGGAATGTCCTCAAAAACCAACTGCTTGGAGACATTGAAACCTTCTTTGTCCATGGAAATGAGAATACCTCCCCAGCAGAGTCGCCAAATGTAGGAGGGTAGTGAGACTGGGGTCTATGAATAACCGGAAAGGGTGAGGCGTGACCCACTCCAATGGACACTGTCTGCAAGTCTTCAAGGTCTCCTGGTGCAACTTCTGAAGAAAACTTCTCCTTCTGGTAACAATGGAACTCAAGCTTCAACTCACTCCCTGCAAGAAGATGAACTTTCACAGCAAAAATAGCAATTTTCTCAAGGGAAACACCTGAGAGTGATGGCTGTCAGTGGGGAGTGAAGGAACAAGGCACTCAACACTAAGAGAATGAGTAGGGAGAGAATACTAGGTAGGTCTGGTGATATTTTAGCAGAGTAACAGTGAAATTTTTCTTGTCTATCCTTTGACCTTGCCCAGGGGTCTATTTATACATGGGCGTAAGGGGTGAGCTGGCGATTTTGGGCGCCAAAATTGAGAGAGTTGGTGGGGAACAATGTCTGAAGTGTACCATTTGTCCCTACCTGCAAGCAGCTACCTGTCCCCTCTGCAGGCGCCACCTGGCGCCGACCAAAACTCAAAAAGCACATATGTCCCCTAATGGAGACAAAATAACAGATTTGGTAGTTATCTTTTGAAACGGTAACTTGTGGTGCAATTTTGCAAATCTTTGAGAGAGGGGACCTTAAGGCCTCACTCCCTCTAAAAGTGTTATTTTTCTTGAGAGAGACCTCGAGGACCCCCTCTTCTGGAAAAGTCATTTTTCTTGTAAAGAGTTTATTTCTTGTGAGTAGCCAACTCTTTGGCCACTTACTTCATTTATGACTAAGTGTGCAGTGTGCGTAGCCTCGAGTGGCTTCTGGGTCTTCCTACTAGTATTCTCTCAATCCTATAGTGCTAAGTGGTTGAGCTTGCTCAACATACCTTGTCCCTCAGTCGCCAAGCCAAAACTCCCAAGAGGTCCCGACGCGCCTGTTCGAGCCCTGCTTGCTCGACTAGGCAACCTGTGCAAGAAAGTAAAATGTTAGTGCTGTTGTTCATTTAGAGCCTGCTGTTTCATGATGAAAACTCCTGTAGCAGCACTTCTCGAATAACATTTCTGCCGTGACCCCTGCAGTGGCGCTGACGCTTGAAGCGGCGCCGACCCTTGTCCTGGCGCCGTTGCTCGGAGTGGCGCTGATGCTGTGAGGCGGCGCCGACCCTTGTCGCGGCGCCGACGCTCGAAGTGGCGTTGACGCTTGAAGTGGTGCTGACGCCCGAGGTAGCGCTGATGCTTGAATCGACGCTGACATGTGAGGCGGTGCCGACCCTTGTCCCGGCGCCGACGCTCAAAGTGGCACCGACACTCGAAGTGGCGCTGACGCGTGAGGCGGCGCCGACCCTTGTCCCGGCGCCGACGTTCGAAATGGTGCCGACGCTCAGAATGGCGCTGACGCTTGAGGTAGCGCTGATGCTTGAACCGGCGCTGACAGGTGAGGCGGCGCCGACCCTTGTTGCGGCGCCGACGCTCGAAGTGGCGCTGACGCCTGAGGTAGCGCTGAGGCTTGAATCCGCGCTGACAGGTGAGGCGGCGCCGACCCTTGTTGCGGCGCCGACCCTTATTGTGGTGCTGATGCTCGAAGTGGCGCCGACCCTTGTTGCGGTGCCGACGCTCGAAGTGGCGCCGACGCTCGAAGTGGCGCTGACGCGTGAGGCGGCACCGACCCTTATCCCTGCGCCGATGCTCGAAATGGTGCCGACGCTCGAAGTGGTGCTGACGCCTGAGGTAGCGCTGAGGCTTGAATCCGCGCTGACAGGTGAGGCGGCGTCGACCCTTGTTGTGGCGCCGACGCTCGAAGTGGCGCCAACCCTTGTTGTGGCGCCGACGCTCGAAGGCGCGTCGTCGCTCTAAGTGGCGCTGATGCCTGAGGTAGCGCTGATGCTTGAATCCGCGCTGACAGGTGAGGCGGCGCCGACCCTTGTTGCGGCGCCGACCCTTGTTGTGGCGCCGACGCTCGAAGTGCTAGGTTTTAAAGGTTGGGATGCATGAACCCAACCTGATGTGTTAGTGCATGTGTATAACGTCAATCCGATGAATTTAATGATTAATTTTGATCGTATCGTGTAATTTCATAATAATTGTGGATCTTTATATCTCGTTTGCCCCGGGGTACTCGTGATGATTTAGAGTACAATTTGAGTGTAATTACCGCGATACCGATTTACTCATCCTCAGATTAGGTATGACGTGGGCTTGAACCTCGTATACATAATGCTTGGGAGTACTAAATTCCGGGTTTGAATTAATCGGATAAATTTATGATTGACGTTGTCACTACACTACACTAGGGTTGGGGGATTGTATTCCCATCCTGTTTTCTCATCATTTAGGTCCAAAAAATTTTTGATTCAAATCTTCATTCCTCATTTAGATAATTTAGTTAGTTGCATATTTCATCATAATTTCATAATTGCATTTAGTTTAATCAATCCCAAAAACCCAAAATCAATCTTTTCCTTTCTTTTTAGAGTCATCGTTAGGATTTCTCCATCTTATCCCGTCGTCAAAACTCTTGTTGTCCTTTTTCCCTGAGGATCGATACCCGACTTGTCGGATTATTACTTGAACGACAGGCTTGCACTTGAGCCTAGAGAGTACACACTTTAGAGACACATTCAGAGTCGTGTCAGTTATCACACTAGCCCCCGAAGGTCCAACACACACTACCCGACTCTATACTCATCCTACTATCATTTACTAGACGAAATGAGACATTATACACTTATAAATAGTCCTCCAAATAATCCCGGATGCTCCTGTACTATCCTAGAGTACCACTCTCCTTATGTGAGATCAAATTACTTCTCTATACATCCTAAGAGAAGGTTCCTAAGCCTTAAACCCAAAAGAAAATACTAGAAAGAAAGTCCTATTCTTGGGCAGAAAATAGAGTACCGATCGACCGACCCCTGACCCCCGATCAGCCGCATATTTGGAATTTTCCTCGTGAGCCAACCAGTAGGCTTTTCCCCTTAGGCTCGATCGACCGGCGGCTTGTCCGCGATCGACCGGTCGTAGCAGATAAGTTGGCCATCCCCCATTTTTCTTACAAATCCTAAATCTTCCAATTATTCTTCTTCCCATATACCAACTATCATCAACAATTATTATCAACAACTCATTTCTATATGATCACCTACCAATACTCAACCTCAAATCATATCTAACTTATCTAGGTGAAGATTTTGAACAACAAACTCAATCAAAACTCTAAATGGGTTAAATCTTAAGAACAATAACTAATCACACCATTTATTCAACATAATCATAAGGTATTGCAAGTATAATAACTTGCCACAAGATTGTAGCCTCGAATATCTCTTCGTAGTTGCGATTCCAAGCTCTAACCAACAATCTATTCTCTTTCTCTTCACTTTCTTAAGCTCTCACTTCTCTCTAACTTCTAGGTTTAAAAAATATACAAATGAGATGTAAATACTCTTGAAAGACTTAAATATCTAAATATAACTCAAATATATTAAGTCCAACATTAAATGCTACTACACACTTAAAGTGACTCGTAACATCATATTTAAGCCATAACTAGCCAAAAGTACCCCAGAACCCAAAAACACACCTGGCACTTATTTTGATTATCTCGACCCTTCCCAGACTAACCGTGCCCTCTAAACTGACATCCGGGATATTGTTCATAAATTTATATTCCAACGTCATATTAACATTTTAATAATAACTCGAATGGAATATAAATCATAACCATCGTTTTAAAGCCCAACGACTTAACATAACATAATATTACACTATTCACATTCACATAAAGGTAAATATGCAATACTCATAAATATTAACTCTTAAATTTTTTAAATTAATATTTACCTCAATTTCCTTTATTTTATATAACTAACCCACATGGCAATTTAGTATTAAAATAATTACTCAAAGTAAGGGGTATTACATACTCCCCCCTTCACAATGGAATTTTACCCTCAAAATTTAGGCGTACCTGGTAAAAAGAGGTGTGGGTACTTTTCTCGGATATCCTCCTCTCATTCCCAAGTTAATTCCTCGGCATTGTGGTGACCCCACTGGACTTGGACCAAGGGCACCACTTTCGATATTAGTCTACGCTCACCGTGGTCTAAAATGGCAATCGGTTGTTCCTCATACGAAATATCGGGTTGTAACTCGATATCGTCCAATGGAACATGCCAGTGATCTCCCCCACATCTTTTATACTTCTTTAAAGATGAGACATGGAATACATCATGAATTTTTCGTAAGTGTTCCGGCAACGCAAGTTGATAAGCGACGAGGCCTACCTTTGCAATAATGGGAAAATGACCGACATAGCGTGGCGTAAGTTTGCCCCTCTTACCGAATCGCTTCACACCCTTTATCAAGGACACCTTCACTAAAACTTGATCCCCTACTTCCAATTCCACATGCCTCCGATTTGCAACGGCATAGCTCTTTTGGCGGTCTTGCGCAATTCGTATGCGATTTTGAATGAGCTCAATCTTCGAAGAGGTGTCTTGGATCATTTCAGGTCCGAGGAACTTATTGTATACTACTTCCAACCAACAAGCAGGTGATCGACATGGTCGGACATACAATGCCTCATAGGGTGCCATACCTATCGTAAATTGGTACAAATTATTATATCCAAATTTGACCAAGGGAAGGTACTGCTCCCATCCTCCTTTAAAATCAAGTATGCACATGCGAAGCATATATTCTAATATTTGGTTGACCCTCTCTGTTTGACCTTCGGTTTGCGGATGGTATGATGTGCTCAACCGCAATTCGGTCCCCATTGCCTCTTGGAAACTTCGCCAAAAATGGGATATAAAAATTTTGTCTCGATCCGACACTATATTGATATGCACCCCATGAAGTTTCATAATTTCTGCAATAAAGAGATGGACATAACGTGCCTATTGTAATTCGTCCATACCGGTAGGAAGTGCGCCGATTTCGTTAATCGATCGACAATTACCCAGGTAGAATCATGGCCTCTTTGCGACGTCGGCAATCCCATAATAAAATCCATTAAGATACTTTCCCATTTCCACACCGATATTTGCAACAATTAAGTTGTGCCGCTGGTGGTCCACCTTTACCAATTGACAAGTGGCACATTGGGAGATAAATTCAGAAATTTCCCTTTTTATTCACGCCCACCAATACTGATGGTGCATGTCTTATTACATTTTGTCCCCGCCTGGATGCACTGTAAATATTGAACCATGGGATTCTGTCATGACAGGACATCTCAAGTCTCCTTCGTTCAGGACTATAAGTCTTCCGTGGAAACGTAACCCACCCTCAGAACTAATAGAGTAGGACTCCTCTCCCTTAGTCAACAATTGACGTACCCGGTCTTGACATTATTTTTCCCTCCTTGCATTTTTGTAACTCGCATCACGATAGCAAGAGTAACGGTTAAAATTGACATCCATGCTCTAGCTACAGCATCATCCTGGCTAAGTTCTTTCTACTTAGCTTTCCACACTTCCACTAGTTTCCCCACGGGCCTTCGACTCAATGCCTCAGCTACCACATTTGCCTTGCCTAGGTGATAGTGAATATCGAATTGATAGTCCTTTACGAACCCCAGCCATCGTCGTTGCCGCATATTTAGATCTTTTTATGAGAACATATATTGTAACGACTTGTGGTCCATGAAAAGACTAAATTTCTCACCCAGGAGGTAGTGCCTCCATATCTTCAAAGCAAACACCACTGCGGCAAGCTCTAAATCATGCATGGGATAATTCTTTTCATGGGGCTTAAGCTTGCGAGATCCGTATGCAATGGATTTATGCTCCTGTTGTAGCACACCATCCAATCCTTATAGAGAAGCGTCTGTAAAGACCAAATAGTCCACTCCCAATTTTGGTAGCGCGAGTGCAGGAGCAGAGGTCAACTTGCCCTTTAGCTCTTCAAAATCTAGCTGACAGGAGTCATCCCAAACAAATCGTACTCCTTTTCGTGTCAAGTTCGTTAAAGTGACCATGATTTTGGAGAAACCCTTAATGAAATAGCGATAGTATCTAACCAAACCTAAAAAGATTCGAATCTCTGTTGGCGTCGTGAGATGATCCCATTCCCACACCGCGGCAACCTTGCTCGGGTCCACGAAAACACCTTCAACCGTCATGATATTCACCAAAGATTGCACTTCCTGCAACTAAAAGTCACATTTCTCAAACTTGGCATAAAATTGATGATCTCGTAGTGTCTGCAGGACCAATCGCAAATGTTCGGCATGATCACCTTCATTTTAAGAATAGACTACAATGTCGTTGATAAAGGATATCACAAACTGATCCAGAAAATCCCAAAATACTCGATTTATAAGGTCCATAAATACCACGGGAGCATTTGTTAGCCCAAAAGTCATAACCAAGAACTCGTAAGACCCATACCTAGTCAAGAATGTGGTTTTCGACACGTCTTGCTCTCAGATCCACAACTGGTGGTAACCTGTCCTCAAATATATTTTAGAGAAGTACGACGCTCCTCTTAATTGATCAAAAAAATCATCGATTTGAGGTAACGGGTATTTATTCCTGATGGTTACCTTGTTCAATTCACGGTAGTCGATGCATAATCGAAGGGAATCATCCTGCTTTCTCATAAATAATATAGGGGCACCCCATGGTGACGTACTACGTCGAATGAACCCTTGTCCCAATAGTTGATGAATGTTATCTCTTAACTCCCTATTTCAAAGGGATCCATACGGTATCGAGCTCACGCAATCAGCCTGGTTCCCAGCGTTAGGTTAAATTATGAACTCTATGTCACGACTTGGAGGTAAGCCAGGGATCTCCTGAAAGACATCTTCAAATTCCCTTACAACTGGAATTATATCTAAGGAAATCACGATTTCTTGTAAAGTCTCCTCCTTCATACAATATAATTGGGTTCTCAAACCTTCCTCTGGAAGAGGCATAGCCACCAAAAACATTTCTTGCCCTGGAATGGCAAAAACTATACTCCTCCCATGACAATTTACCATGGCTCGGTACTTCACTAACCAATCCATTCCCAAAATGACATCGTACCCAACCATATCCAGGATGAGAAAATCGGACTCAAAACGTAATCTACCAAGGTCTATTCCTACCCCTTTACAAATAAAAAGTATAAGTGAACCATCACCCATAGAAGACTCAACGCTAGTGAAAGTACTTTCGACAGACTTAAACAAACCTATCGAAAGACCAAATTGCCTAGCAATAAATGAGTGTGTGGTGCCGGTGTCAAATAACACCCAAACCATAAACCCGTAGATGAGAAACCTACCCTCAATAGCTGGCGATGCTAATGGTGCAGGAGGAAACAAAATGTGTCTTAGATATTGTACATACGTCCAAACTGGAGTTGTCCCTATTGTAATGGGACGGCTGGAATAGGTACTAGAGGTTGTTGTTGTGCTTTTAGATTCTGAGGGCCTCATGGAAATTTCCCCCTGTTTAACTGTGGACAAGCTCTCTTCATGTGACATGTCTCATCACACTGAAAATAATGTCCCACAAAGCCCTTCAGATGTCGACCTCGGTTGTTATTTTGAAACGGCCCCGTGCCTTGGCCCTATTGGCCTCGACCCCCATTATTCCCTCTACCCCCTTGGATCAGTTACCCCAACTGTTGTTGTTGTTGAGCATCCTGACCGTGACTAAAAATGCCTCCGCTAAAATTAAAACCCCCAAACCGTTGCTTCTTAGTCGAGTCCTCCTGCTGGAGGTCCCGTTCCTTCTATTTATTCCCATACTGCGGTGGTGGTGGTAGTGCTCCACCGGTACCATTCCCTCCTTATTTACTAGATTGACTAGAATCTCCTATCTTCTTACTCACCTTCAAGTGAAGGCGGTGATCCTGGAAATAAAGTAAAGTTGCATTCATCATATCGCTAAAAGTTTTCAAAGCTGAGTTTCCCAACAGATGTTTCCTTATCCTCCAACTCAAACTCCCGATACATTTTGATATCCTCCTTTCTTCTGGATTTACCTCATTCAGCACAAAGTTTTCTAAACGGGTAAATTCTGCTTCATATTCCTCCACTGTTCTCTCTCCCTGAACAACATCCTAAAGCCTCCTCCTCATCTCTTTCTAGATTGCTGGAGGAAAGTACTTTCGTTCAAATAAGGCCCAAAATTCCGATATCATCATCATATCCTTCCGTTTTGGAGTGGTCACAGACTCCCACCATTGGAGAGCTACTCCCACGAGTTTAAAAGTGGCGATAATATGTTTCCTCTCCTCGCTACATTCCACCATTCGAAGATGGCGTTGAATATCCTTCCACCATTGATTTGCAATAATCACATCAGCGCCACCCTAAAATTCTTGGGGGTGACCTTTCAGGAAGGATTATCTAACTCTTTCGCATGCGGAAGGTCCCGTATGGGCTTAAGCCACCGGAGCTACCGGCTATCAATCTTGGGGAAATTGTTACACCACAGCGATCACTACAGCGTTCACCGCCTGGGCCACAATATTAGCCACCTCCGTCACATTTATAGTTCCGTGCGGTGGTGGGGGCTCTACATCATCATCTACTCGATTTACGCTTACCGGGCGACCTCGTCTAGGCGGTATCTGAGATAAAAAGAAACTGAATCAATATACAGTCAAAACAATTTATCTTATGGGAAAATAAAAAACGCAGATAAGTAAAACAGTCCTAATAATAGGGCTCTGTAATACCCCGTATTTTATGTTATTCATTTATTTATGGGGTTAATTGAATTAAATGCGTATTAATTGGAAATTAATCCGGATTAAAATACTAACGAGATGCGAGTTGGTATTTGAATATGTGCATATATGATTATATATGAATATTGAATTATGAAATTTGTCGTGAGATTGAAATACGGCAATTTGGAAATTTTATTGAGACCCGTGTGACAGTCGCGTCAGGAATATATTTATTTTAATTAAAAAGTGAATTTTAGTTCTATTAACCGTATGGTCGTTTTGAGTGCGCCAACGCGTCCGGAAGGGTCGAAATAGTCAGAAAACACTAGCCGGGAGTTTAGTTTGGGTCCCGGGGCATTTTTAGGCCATACCGGCAACGTATAAGGGTAGTTTGGTAATTTTGGATTTTTGGGAATTAAAACCTACGAAAATTGGGAATTAAAAGCTGAATTGGTAATTCCCCACTAAACCCACTAACCACATCTCAAGACTTATTGGACTACGGGGCTTATTAGAATTGCTTCAAAAATTCCTAAGGCAAACCCTAGCCACCTTTAGCACTTTGGAGAAGAAGGCTTGTAGAGAGAGAGATAGAAGGATTCTGCAGAGAGAGAGAGTATACTCCATCAAATCAACATCAAAAATCAAAGATTCAAACAAGGCAAGTGGTTTAATTTCAATTAATTGCAGAGAATGCTTATTCCATGCGTAGAAATTTGTTATAATCGTATTTGTTTGGGAGTTAGATGAGAAACCCATTAAATTTGGAACTAGAATCTTGCATATTGATGAGGAATTGCATGTAGAATTATATGTAGGCGATTATTCTGATGTTAATAATATTTTGGATGAAACAAAAACGGATTTTATTAGGCTCATTGATGATTTATAAATGTTAGGGTTCATGTTCATATAATTTGGGGATAAATGAAGGGATTTGATGATGTTTAAGATGAGTTGGCCCTATATAAACGTTTGATTATGACCTATGAATGTTTAGTACGAATTAGGAACCTTAAAATGATGTTGAGACGATGTTTATGTGGGATTAGGAGTGAAGAAAATTGGAAAAATGAAAAAAGGGAAATCTGGGCTCGAAACTGGCCACTCGTTAGAAGACCTGCCCAGGTCGTTTGAACGAGCTTGTTCGAACGAGCTTCTAACGAGTTGACCTTTGACTTCTAATGAGGGTGAAGTTCGTTCGATGACTTCGTTCGAACAAGACCTCGTTAGAAAGCTCACTTCGTTTGAACGAACTCTCGTTCGAACAGCCTCGTTCGAACGAGACTTCGAACGAGTTGACAGTTTAGGCTTTTTAGCCTGTTTTGATCCCGAGTGCCCCGTAACCTTGTGTATATGTAGAGATAACCTTCCCTTGAGGATTAATTGATTTATTTAGGATGTTTGGGATATAATGAGGAGTCAAACCTAGAGGTGTAGTTTGAACCTAAGGGAAAATATGAAGTAGGACGTGAGTGTCCATTACGAAGCGAGAACTAGTGACGGCCTAATTTATTATATTAACCGGGAACATATAAATTGTGTAATATTATATGTCGGTACAAGAATGAGAAGTGTACCACTAATATAAATTATGGTGATTACTAAGATGTGTGAATACTTAGTGTATGTATTGATTTTATGTGTATGACATACCTACCATACTTGCTATCATGGGAGGTTTACGTTCACTTAGGGCCTTCAAATCCTTGTGTTGCCTGATTTAGATTGGTTACCTCGATGAACATAGGTCAGAGAAGGGCTTATTAGGATATTGATAAGTCTGCTGATCGTGGGAGCGCAGGTATGTGCGTGACCCATGTGATGTGACTGTGTTCGCCTCCATTATTTGTGATGTTGTTATTTGAGAACGATTCCTGAGAGATTCGGAATACGTAATCCTTATGTACGTGATGTACTGGGATGGATAGCAGAGTATGTGTGCACCGCAGTTTAGTCTCGGGGTGCTTGTATTGTATATTTATGACGTGAATAATATACACTTAATTAATGGAAACTTTCATGTTGGTATTGTGTATATAAAAATGGTAATGTTTTGAGAAAACATAACGGGATAACTGATAGTAAATTGTATTACAAATTGAGAATCTGAGTTAAGTAAATACCTCTATTAAATTGATAACGCTAGAATGTTTAATGGGAATCGAGTAGTAAGGGGTAGTACTTATGACGGTTTGGTTAGATATGTATGTCATGTAGATGGGTACGGTACGTTATGAGTGCACATGTAGTCGAGAGGTGAGAATTTCATGTGAGTGCACGTCCTAACATATATTTTGCATTTAATGTTTTAATGTTATTAAAACACTTGCTGTTTTTAAAATGATTTCCACTTTCGGGCTCTGACCCATTTGCTTTCAAATCTATTTTTTGTAAAAACAATTTTAGGTGCCCAGTCACAAGGACACCATGCTTAGGATCTTTATTCAGGTGACGAGCTGTAGCTGTTTGTGGAAGTTACAGGACCTTGCTTGTAGACGCTTCATCTACCTTGACTCTATATTCAGCATGTTATCAGTTGTTGGGCATGTCGCCCATTCCTCTTAGAGACATTTCATTTATTTCAGTTATTCAGACTTCTGGCATGTAATTAATTCAGGATTCAGACTTGTCATATTATTTTCAGTTGTGGGATTGTTGTGAGGAGTTTTCCTCCGGACTTATTATTATTTGTTGGTTATTTCATTACTTCGTTATGGTGAATGGATTTTGTTGTTCTTCCATTATTCTTATATTGCATGTTAATCAGACTTAACTTAAAACTTGGCAACTTACTTTTTAAATACTAGGTGGTTAGTAATTATAAAAAAAAAATGTTTTTCGACAGTGATGCTATTAACTGAACCAACTTGGCATTTTGTATTGATTTAATAAAGGAGTAGCTACCCGGTATTTAATTAGTCGGGGTGTCACAGGTGGTATCAGAGCATCAGGTTCTAGTGTCCTTTAGGATCTGTACGGCTTATTATGTTTTCCGCTGAGCTTTCTTTGATGTAGAGCCCTATATTTTAGGACTGTTATATTCTCTTGTATATGCTACGTTCTTCAGTTATTTTAAGTTTATAACTGCGAACTTATAAACTTCATTCTTATTTCAGATGCCTCCACGACGTGCACAACGGGTTCCCAGGGATGCTACGCCAGAACCACAGCCCGCACCAGTTCAGGGCACGATGAATGCCACCGAGGTTGCAGCCATTGTGGCCCAGGCGGTAAATGTCGCACTAGCCGTAGTTCAGCAGGGACCAGCTCAGGCGCCAGTATCCGCGCCGGTTCAGGCACATACATTTCCGTCTGCTTGGGAACGTATACGTGATGCTTTTCAGAAAGCACACCCTCCGGAGTTCGCAGGTAGCTCCGATGTGGTAGTTTCGAGTCAGTGGAGGAAAGATATTCAGCGGCACTTGAGGATGTATGAGTGCACCGATGTCCAGAAGCAGATACTAGATACCTTTAAGCTAGTAGGGTCTGCACTGCAGTGGTGGGAGTCTATTACCACCGTGGAGGAGAGAGACACTCTCACTATTCACGAGTTCTGGGTGCGGTTCGACCGCAAGTACTTTTCGTCAGTTGTTCATACGGAAATGAGGAGGAAGTTGATGAGCCTTCGACAGGAGGGTAAGACTGTGGCCGAGTATGAGGCCGAATTCACAAATCTGTTAAACATTGTTCCGGATGAGATACCGACGGAAGAGAAGAAGATACATAAATTTACAGACGGGTTGACATGGAGGATTCGTCAGCACTTGTTAGGGAACCTATCGTTAGCCACTTATTCTGATGTGGTTAACGCTGCACTGTTAGACTGCCAGGATCATCGCTTTCACATGGCTGAGGGCAAGCGATCGGGAGAGTCCAGCCATCAGGGCAGGACTGGAGGGAATGGTGCCAGTGGGGCACAATCTGTTCAGGGGCAGAGACAGGGTGACTAGGGTTCCCAGCTGGGGGATCATAAGAGGTTCAGGTCAGGAAATTTCAGGCACGGACAGGGAGGTTTCCGGCAGGGCCATCAGGGTCCGAACGGCCATCAGAACCAGCAGGGTCAAAATGGTCAACAACAGCAGTTTCAGCAGGGCCAGTGGAGGAACGGTAACGGCCACCAGGGTCGGTGGCAGCAGGGATAGAGAGGGGGAAACTTCTCGGGGAAGTGTTTCGTTTGTGGCAAGACTGGCCATAAACGCCAGGACTGTCCTGATAGGGGCAGGGCCCCGCAGCAGCAGCAGGGTGCTCGACATGAGCCACAGAGGCCACTTTTTCCACCTGCTCTCCCAGCTCCAGCCCAGGTGCCAGCACTACCAGCCATTCCAGCAGTTCCTGTGCAGCAGGGGCAGTTACAGTATGGACGTGTCTATAACGTCCACCAGGCAGCAGCTCCACAGGCACCACCCGTGATTGAGGGTATGTTTCCTATCCATGGTACTATGGGTCGGGTTTTCTTTGATACGGGGGCAACGCATTGCTTTATAGCTACACATTTTGCGAAAGCCTTAGGATTGTTAGCCACAGCAGAGAGCACAGTGACGTGTGTAGACTCACCATTGGGGAGTGGGTCACTTATTTTCTTTATATGCCGGGGAGTGGGGGTAGAGATTGGTAGTCTGGTATTACCTGCAGACATGTTGGTATTAGATATGCATGTGCACGATGTGATTATCGGTATGGATTGGCTCGCAGATTAAAGAGCCATGATTGATTGCTTCGGTGGGAGCATTGTTTTTGCCATTCCGGGGCAAGAGATGTTTGTAGTGGCGATGCCTCGCCCAGAGGGAGGCTCGACCGCTCATTTGTATTACCTAGAGGAGGATACCTCTAAGGAGGTTGTGATTCCTTTAGATTCGATCCCAGTTGTCAGGGAGTATTCCGATGTGTTTCAGGAGATACCAGGCCTACCCCCCAGTCGTGAGATAGACTTTGTCATAGACTTATTACCAGATACGAGACCTATAGCACGCGCACCGTACCGTATGGCTCCAGCTGAGATGAGGGAGTTACGGGATCAGATTGAGCAGTTGTTGGGTCAGGGGTTTATTCGGAGGAGTACTTCACCGTGGGGTGCCCCTGTGTTGTTCGTGAAGAAGAGAGATGGTTCATTGAGATTGTGTGTGGACTACCGGGAGTTGAACAAAGTCACGATACGGAATAAATATCCGTTACCTCGAATCGATGACTTATTCTACCAGTTGAGAGGAGCTTCTTTCTTCTCGAAGATTGATTTGAGATCGGGATACCATCAGTTGCGTATCAGGGAGGAGGATGTCTCGAAGACTGCGTTTTTATCGAGATATGGTTCTTACGAGTTTCGGGTTATGCCTTTTGGTTTGACCAATGCTCCAGCCGTGTTTATGGACTTGATGAATAGGGTGTTCAGAGATTTCCTAGATCAGTTTGTCATTGTCTTCATCGATGATATTCTGGTTTACTCCCAGACAGAGGAGGAGCACGCCGAGCATTTGAGGCAAGTTTTACAGACGCTACGTCGGAACGAGCTGTATACAAAGTATGAGAAGTGCGGGTTTTGGCTGAAGGAGGTCCAGTTTTTGGGACACATTATTTCCGACCGGGGAATATCTGTTGATACGGGGAAGGTATCAGCGGTGATGGAGTGGGGACAGCCCACGACACCAACTGAGATCCGTAGTTTCTTGGGCTTAGCAGGATACTACAGGAGGTTTATTCGGGGATTTTCAAAGATAGCGGGTCCTTTGACACATCTAACTCGTAAAGGTGTGCCGTTCATTTGGAGTGATGCCTGTCAGTTGGCATTCGATGAGTTGAAGGATAATTTGACCTCAGCACCTGTGTTAGCATTGCCGAAACCGGGAGTTGAGTATCTAGTCTACACCGATGCGTCCTTACAAGGACTTGGAGGTGTCTTGCAGCAGGAGAGTCAGGCCATAGCTTATGCTTCCCGTAAGCTAAAGCCTCACGAGAAGAATTACCCCACTCATGACTTGGAGTTGGCGGCAGTTGTATTTGCCCTTCGTATTTGGAGACACTACCTTTTGGGGGAGAAGTTTCGATTGTTCACGGACCACAAGTCCCTACAGTACTTATTCACGCAGAAGGAGTTGAATATGCGGAAGTGAAGGTGGCTTGAGTTTGTGAAGGACTATCAGTTTGATATCCAGTATCACCCGGGAAAGGCTAACGTGGTAGCAGACGCGTTGAGCCGTAGGCCAGCAGATGAAGTGGCAGAGGTGTGGAAGGCCAAGTGGAAGGAGTTGGGACACCAGGATACAGTGGCCCGATCATTCATGTCTGTAATGACTGTTACACCGCAAATTGTCACGACGGTAGTAAGGGCACAGGTAAATGACTCGTTCGGTCAGGAGCAGATAGTTCGATTACTAGCAGAGGGAGCCGAGTCCTATACCGTTAGCTCAGACGGGGGATTACGCTTCAATGGGAGATTGGTAGTTCCGGAAGGGGAGGAATTGCGGCACGAGGTGATGGCAGATTCGCATGGCTCACGGTTCGCGGTACATCCCGGAGGGGACAAAATGTACCAAGACATGAGACGACAGTATTGGTGGAGCGGGATGAAGAGAGATATTGCAGTGTTTGTTTCTAAATGCGCCACTTGTCAGCTAGTAAAAGTGGATCATCAGAGACCGGCAGGACTGCTACAGCCGTTGGAGGTCCCGATGTGGATGTGGGAGAGCATCTCCATGGACTTTATCACGGGGTTCCCTACGTCACAGAGAAGTCACGACTCCATATGGGTAATTTTGGACCGGTTGACCAAAGTTTCTCATTTTCTACCCGTAAGGACAGACTACACTACAGGACAGTATGCCCAGCTCTTTATTGCAGAGATAGTGAGACTCCACGGTGTGCCCCTAAATATCGTGTCTGACAGAGATAAGATATTTGTTTCACAGTTTTGGGAAAGTTTTCAGGAGGCCATGGGCACGGAATTGCAGTTGAGTACGACATATCACCCGCAGACCGATGGACAAACCGAGCGTACAAACCAGATGTTGGAGGACATGTTGCGTATGTGCATCATTGATTTCGGGGTTGGATGGGAGCAGTATCTTCCACTGGTGGAGTTTTCTTACAACAACTCCTACCAGTTCACCATTGGCATGGCTCCATTTGAGGCGTTGTACGGTAGACCTTGTCGTTCCCCAGCATGTTGGTTGGAGGTGGGGGACAACAAACTAATTGGGCCGTAAGTGATTCATGATACTTCGGCGAGGATACAATTGATTCGGAGTCGCATTCGGGTAGCTCAGGATCGGCAGAAGAGCTATGCTGATGCGAAGAGATTCTTCAGGGAGTTCCAAGTGGGGGACCAGGTTTTTCTCAAAGTATCTCCTATGAAGGGGATTATGCGTTTCGGGAAGAAAGGAAAGTTGGCACCGAGATACATGGGACCATTTCCTATTATTGAGAGGATTGGACCGGTTGCGTATAGGCTTGGATTACCGGAGCATTTGCATCGGATTCACGATGTATTTCATATTTCCTCGCTAAGGAAATATCTTAGAGACGATTTGGCTCATTCTCACATTGCTTTGGAGGACATCGATATCCAACCTGATAGCTCCTACGAAAAGGGGCCGATTGCTATTTTGGATCGAAGTGAGCGGAAACTGCGGTCAATGATAGTTCCGTTAGTGCGTGTTCAGTGGCAACATCATAATGTCGAGGACTCCACATGGGAGCGCGAGGATGAGATGCGCGAACGTTATCCAGAGTTGTTCTTACCAGGTAGTTTCTAGTTCCGAATTTCGGGACGAAATTCAGTTATTAGGGGGGAAGTATGTAATACCTCGTATTTTTATGTTATTCATTTATTTATGGGGTTAATTGAATTAAATGCGTATTAATTGGAAATTAATCCGGATTAAAATACTAACGAGATGCGAGTTGGTATTTGAATATGTGCATATATGATTATATATGAATATTGAATTATGAAATTTGTCGTGAGATTGAAATACGGCAATTTGGAAATTTTATTGAGACCCGTGTGACAGTCGCGTCAGGAATATATTTATTTTAATTAAAAAGTGAATTTTAGTTCTATTAACCGTATGGTCGTTTTGAGTGCGCCAACGCGTCCGGAAGGGTCGAAATAGTCAGAAAACACTAGCCGGGAGTTTAGTTTGGGTCCCGGGGCATTTTTAGGCCATACCGGCAACGTATAAGGGTAGTTTGGTAATTTTGGATTTTTGGGAATTAAAACCTACGAAAATTGGGAATTAAAAAGCTGAATTGGTAATTCCCCACTAAACCCACTAACCACATCTCAAGACTTATTGGACTACGGGGCTTATTAGAATTGCTTCAAAAATTCCTAAGGCAAACCCTAGCCACCTTTAGCACTTTGGAGAAGAAGGCTTGTAGAGAGAGAGATAGAAGGATTCTGCAGAGAGAGAGAGTATACTCCATCAAATCGACATCAAAAATCAAAGATTCAAACAAGGCAAGTGGTTTAATTTCAATTAATTGCAGAGAATGCTTATTCCATGCGTAGAAATTTGTTATAATCGTATTTGTTTGGGAGTTAGATGAGAAACCCATTAAATTTGGAACTAGAATCTTGCATATTGATGAGGAATTGCATGTAGAATTATATGTAGGTGATTATTCTGATGTTAATAATATTTTGGATGAAACAAAAACGGACTTTATTAGGCTCATTGATGATTTATAAATGTTAGGGTTCATGTTCATATAATTTGGGGATAAATGAAGGAATTTGAAGATTTGATGATGTTTAAGATGAGTTGGCCCTATATAAACGTTTGATTATGACCTATGAATGTTTAGTACGAATTAGGAACCTTAAAATGATGTTGAGACGATGTTTATGTGGGATTAGGAGTGAAGAAAATTGGAAAAATGAAAAAAGGGAAATCTGGGCTCGAAACTGGCCACTCGTTAGAAGACCTGCCCAGGTCGTTCGAACGAGCTCGTTCGAATGAGCTTCTAACGAGTTGACCTTTGACTTCTAACGAGGGTGAAGTTCGTTCGATGACTTCGTTCGAACGAGACCTCGTTAGAAAGCCCACTTCGTTCGAACGAACTCTCGTTCGAACAGCCTCGTTCGAATGAGACTTCGAACGAGTTGACAGTTTAGGCTTTTTAGCCTGTTTTGATCCCGAGTGTCCCGTAACCTTGTGTATATGTAGAGATAACCTTCCCTTTAGGATTAATTGATTTACTTGGGATGTTTGGGATATAATGAGGAGTCAAACCTAGAGGTGTAGTTTGAACCTAAGGGAAAATATGAAGTAGGACGTGAGTGTCCATTACGAAGCGAGAACTAGTGACGGCTAATTTATTATATTAACCGGGAACATATAAATTGTGTAGTATTATATGTCAGTACGAGAATGAGAAGTGTACCACTAATATAAATTATGGTGATTACTAAGATGTGTGAATACTTAGTGTATGTATTGATTTTATGTGTATGATATACCTACCAAACTTGCTATCACAGGAGGTTTACGTTCTCTTAGGGCCTTCAAATCCTTGTGTTGCCTGATTTAGATTGGTTACCTCGATGAACATAGGTCAGAGAAGGGCTTATTGGGATATTGATAAGTCTGCTGATCGTGGGAGCACAGGTATGTGCGTGACCCATGTGATGTGACTGTGTTTGCCTCCATTATTTGTGATGTTGTTATTTGAGAACGATTCCTGAGAGATTCGGAATACGTAATCCTTATGTACGTGATGTACCGGGATGGATAGCAGAGTATGTGTGCACCGCAGCTTAGTCTCGGGGTGCTTGTTTTGTATATTTATGACGTGAATAATATACACTTAATTAATGGGAACTTTCATGTTGGTATTGTGTATATAAAAATGGTAATGTTTTGAGAAAACGTAACGGGATAACTGATAGTAAATTGTATTACAAATTGAGAATCTGAGTTAAGTAAATACCTCTATTAAATTGATAACGCTAGAATGTTTTATGGGAATCGAGTAGTAAGGGGTAGTACTTATGACGATTTGGTTATATATGTATGTCATGTAGATGGGTACGGTATGTTAGGAGTGCACATGTAGTCGAGAGGTGAAAATTTCATGTGAGTGCACGTCCTAACATGTATTGTTATTAAAACACTTGCTGTTTTTAAAATGATTTCCAGTTTCGGGCTCTGACCCATTTGCTTTCAAATCTATTTTTTGTAAAAACCATTTTAGGTGCCTAGCCACAAGGACACCATGCTTAGGATCTTTATTCAGGTGACGAGCTGTAGCTGTTTGTGGAAGTTACAGGACCTTGCGTGTAGACGCTTCATCTACCTTGACTCTATATTCAGCATGCTATCAGTTGTTGGGCATGTCGCCCATTCCTCTTAGAGACATTTCATTTATTTCAGTTATTCAGACTTCTGGCATGTAATTAATTCAGGATTCAGACTTGTCATATTATTTTCAGTTGTGGGATTGTTGTGAGGAGTTTTCCTCCGGACTTATTATTATTTGTTGGTTATTTCATTACTTCGTTATGGTGAATGGATTTTGTTGTTCTTCCATTATTCTTTTATTGCATGTTAATCAGACTTAACTTAAAATTTGGCAACTTACTTTTTAAATACTAGGTGGTTAGTAATTATAAAAAAAAAATGTTTTTCGACAGTGATGCTATTAACTGAACCAACTTGGCATTTTGTATTGATTTAATAAAGGAGTAGCTACCCGGTATTTAATTAGTCGGGGTGTCACAGGCTCAATATCAACGCACGCTACTATAGAACGTGATAAGTCCGTATAGATCCTAAGGACTCTAGAACCGGATGCTCTGATACCATTTGTGACACCCCGCTTATTAAAATAAGAGGTGGCCACCCCGCTACTCCAATAAAAACAAGAATCTTAAATGGTCCATTCTTAGCATCACTATAGCATACTAATAATACGAGACAACCACCAAATATTTTAGAAAACGGATATCATATATAATTTTCCAAATAGGAAAAAAGAAATTTCCATCATCCAGTCTATAACAAAAGGTTGATATGTATAAATATATATCAGTTTATCAACAAGACTAGAAAGCATAACCGAATAAGCTATCGGTTAACAGACTACATAGAAAATAATACATCAAGTATGATAGTATGTATGAATACTAAACTTGGTAAACACGCCCGAATATACAGACGGGTCATAGCTAGAGTTTCAAAAGAAATAATGCATCTACTACAAAAATCCTACAACATTCGCAAAATGCCATAGCTCCTTAACACTGGGAAGGAAAGTCAAAGCGGGCGCCAATGCGGCGGAGCACCAGAACATATATAACAACCACACAAAAAGGATAAATATAAACAGGTGAGGGCCCGGTTTAATATTATATACATGTGAATAAATGCATGACAGTTATGAATACTACTTTCATAAATAATACAATTCGCTCTTCATTCAAGGAATCATCCTCACCTCTCTTCTAAGTGCACATCCTAATGCGTACAATTCATTTTAAATTAACCTATCCATCTACTTAATAGGAGTAACCTAACTATATTCCACATGCCAAGTTTATCAATTGGACATATATTCACAAGTCAATAATGGTTAGGGACCATAGGCAATTAAAGTTGATTCACATTTTTCTTCAATCAATAAATCAATTGGGTGAAATACCATTACAATAAGAACAGTTACAATCATAATAATAACGGTTCTAAGACCATCCTCTGGGAGTCACCCCAGTGGATGCGCCCCTAAATATTATCATCTTCCAAAGCCTATAAACAAGACCCCCTGGGCATCCTAAATTGCAACACGTGGGAAGAATCCATACACCTTCGACAATCAGTCATAACCATACTCGAAATTACCTCACTTCGAACTATAGAATCATACAACGTAACAACCGATATTATGGCCTGAGTACTATACTCTCCCTGCATCATTAGCCAGGGGATTCACCTCTAACATGTACTTCCCCTATGATAGCATTTAGAGAGGTATGTATAAATCTGCCATAATTACAAACTATATTATATTAAACACACGATCCTTACATTTCGAAACTATATGTGCATGAAAATTGGCTACAAGAGATATTTGTTATCACACTAGCCCCCGAAGGTCCAACACACACTACCCGACTCTATACTCGTCCTACTCTCATTTACTAGATGAAATGAGACATTATACACTTATAAATACTCCTCGAAATAAGCCTGGACACTCCCGTACTATCCTTGAGTACCATTCTCCTTATGTGGGGTCATATTACTTATTTATACATCCTAAGAGAATGTTCCTAAGCCTTAAAACCAAAAGAAAAATAATAGAAAGTCCTATTCTTGGGCTGAAAACAGAGTGCCGATCGATCGACCCCTGACCCCCGGTTAACCGCGTATTTAGAATTTGCCTTACGAGCCAGCCGATAGGCTTTTCCCCATAGGCTCGGTCGACCGACGGCTTGTCCGCGGTCGACCGGTCGTAGAAGATAAGTTGGTCATCCCCCATTTTTCTTACAAAACCTAAATCTTCCTATTATTTTTCTTCCCTCTACACCAACTATCATCAAAAAATATTATCAACAACTCATTTCTATATGATCACCTACCAATATTCAACACTCAAATCATATCTAACTTATCTAGGTGAAGATTTTGAATAAAAAACTCAATCAAAACTCTAAATGGGTTAAATCTCAAGAACAATAACTAATCACACCATTTATTCAACATAATCATAAGGTATTGCAAGTACAATAACTTGCCTCAAGATTGTAGCCTCGAATTTCTCTTCGTAGTTGTGATTCCAAGCTCCAACCACCAATATCTTCTCTTTCTCTTCTCTTTCTCAAGCTCTCACTTCTCTCTAACTTCTAGGGTTAGAAAATACACAAATGAGATGTAAATACTCTTGCAAGACTTAAATACCTATATATAACTCAAATACATTAAGTCCAACATTAAATGCCACTACACACTTAAAGTGACTCGTAACATCATATTTAAGTCATAACTAGCCAAAAGTACCCCGGAACCCAAAAACACACCTGGCACTTATTTTGAATATCTTGACCCTTCCCAGACTAACCGTGACCTCTAAGCTGACATCTCGGATATTGTTCATAAATTTCTATTCCAACGTCATTTTAACATTTTAATAATAACTCGAATGGAATATAATTCATAACCGTCATTTTAAAGTCCAGTGACTTAACATAACATATTATTACACTATTCACATTCGCGTAAAGGTAAATATGCAATACTCATAAATATTAACTCTTAAATTTCTTAAATTAATATTTACCTCAATTTCCTTTATTTTATATAACTAACCCACATGGCAATTTAATATGAAAATAATTACTCAAAAGTAAGGGGTATTACACAAAATCTACCTATAAATAGAATTGCAAAGTAACTAAAAACATATGTCGCAACCAAATGAGTAACAAACATCCAAATACAGGTTAAAAAATCACAACTTAAAAAAAAAACAAGTTGTACATATATTATGAGACATAAATAAATCCCAAATAGAGGGTAAACTTGAAAAGGAGAGAATTCTATAGGTTTTGAAAAAAATTAAGGAATATAGGATTCATATAAATGACAAAGAGAATCTCTCTTTTATGTTAGACTCATACAACGCCTACACATATACTACAGAAAAACAAGAGGCAAAACACAAATAAATTTGGAAATAAACATAAACAAATGACCAATAATCCTTAACCAATTAGAAGGAAATACTTTAGAGCACAAAGACACCTAATACATCCCCTCCCATCCTCTCCCTTTATAAGAGGATATATTTTCGTGATACACAAGCAAGCTATTAGAGAAATATAACCAACTGATAGGCAAAAGGATAAAAAGTAAAAGAAGATTAAAAAAACTGTGAAATATTTGGAGAAAAAAATATACGTACTACATTTAAAGCCACTTCATTACATTTGGCAAAAGGTCCATCCTCCTATTAATGGCTCGTACAGAAAGACCTCCATACAAAATCGTGTTTCAAATTCACTATAGGAGTTGGGTTTTAGAATAAAATTCAAAAAACATAAAAGCAAAAGAATATAATAAAATATAGGGTCAATTATTTAATAGTCCCTACTATAAATATATATTTTTTTAAAAGGACACATATTTTTAGTTTAACCCATTTAGTCCCTCAAGCACTCAATATTCTCTTATTTTTAGAGGTCCGCGCCAGCGGCACTCCCTTTCCAAAATATGTGGCAAAGGACTTTTTGAGGCAAAATAAAAAGGCTTGGACTAAATGAGTATTAAAAAATATTTGAGGGACTATTTGGTATATGTCCCTAAAATATATAATAGTAGAGATGGAGTAA
Organism: Sambucus nigra; assembly: GCA_949130495.1. Classification (NCBI taxonomy): domain Eukaryota; kingdom Viridiplantae; phylum Streptophyta; class Magnoliopsida; order Dipsacales; family Adoxaceae; genus Sambucus; species Sambucus nigra. The sequence goes on along the minus strand of OX422220.1, from coordinate 430,383,129 downwards.
AAACCCAAGTAATCGTATGACTTCAACCTTAAAAACACTAAAAAGAGTAAGGAAGAAGCCTTAAAATCATATCCATGCACAATACCATTAGGGTTGAAAAGATATACTAATAATATTTGGAACGGTGGTTCATTTGGTCACATTGGTGATGGTAGCATATGGGTTTCTGAAGAACAAAGAGGAGGGTTCGAGAGTTTCAAGTGGGATCACAAAAGAAAAGAATGAGAGGAGATTATGTGGAATGATGATGATGATACACTAGTAGTTTTGAGACAAAGCAAAGAGCAGAACGAGAAGGTTCACAAAAGGAGAGAATGAGATAAGATCTTGTGGAATGATGATGATACACTAGAGAGAGAGAGAGAGTTCAGAGCCAGGATTAATCGTTGGGGTTGTCTATGGGAGGAGTTAATGTCCAAGTCCCAAGATTGGGTGACAGGAGCTCTCAAACTGATTTTTTGAGGTTCTTTTTAAATTTTTTTAGCAAAAGATTACTCCATTGCCGATTCTTTAATAGACTTCGAGTTTATTAGCAAATGATTACTAATATATATATATATATATATATTAATATTAGTCACCAAAAAAACATATATACACAAATATTCACCAAACAAATATTTTAATTATATAAAAAAAATATCTCGCTATTGGCTAGAAGAATGTACCAAAACCCTGGGGAAAAGCATATTTAAATGCTAATCATACAAAAAGTAAAAGTGGCAAACTATAAAGTCTAATTTGGTGTCACATTTCATTAATAATATTAATATTAGTACCACAGTCATTAACAAAAGTAGTCAAAATAATTTAGTCAAAAAATTAGGGTCAATCACAAATTAAATACATAAAAATGTATTTTTTTTTATAAAATGTAATAATCTAATAACCATAACAAATATTTAAACTATAATATTTATTAATTGATTAAATACATTTTTATAAAATGTATTTTTTTATTAAAAAAGTAGAAAAATTGAGAAAGTACTAATATTTACCTTTATTAGAAAAAAAAATGTAATGTTTATTAATTGATTAAATCACTATACATCTCTTCTCACATTATTTTTAAAATCTTCACATGAACCATGTAATAAGAGAGAGGAATCACACGAGTGAGATAAATAAAGAATGAGAGGCGTGTTATGTAGTTGTTGCACCCCAAAAGAAAATGTGAGAGGGCATTTAACAGGTCTGTAACAAGTCATTTGTCTAATGGGTTTTAGACTTTAGTGAGTTAAAAAAGAAGGGTGGGATAAGAAAAAAAAATCATTTTTTACCTAGGCTTAGGATAGTATTAACAAATTTTCTCTTCCTTTTTTACCTAGGCTACAGCGCAGGTCTGCCCCCTCCCCCCCCCCCCCCCCCCCCCACCCCACACACACACACACACACACAATCTCTTAAGAAAGAGGGGGATATAAAGAGGGGGAATGATTTTTGTTAGAGAAATGAAAACTTGAAGTTAAAAGGATATTCAAGGTGGAAATGAAATGAAGATAAAAGCTAAAATTCAAAATTTAAGAATTGGAAAAGGGTGTTGGTCTCAACCTTCCATTTAAGTGGGTATATGGTAAAATTTGAGCCCTTGTTGTGTTTCTACATTTTGACAATTCAAAAACTCGTATACACACACACACACTCACACTAGTCAACCATCATATAACTCTAATTTTAAAATTATCTACCATTTTATTTACCAAAATACTTAAGTTAGGCATCATTTACTCTCTATCTATCTATCTATCTATCTATCTATCTATTTTCCACATTTCCTCTCTTCTCTCTCTCATTCTTCGACAATTATGAGATAGGGGTTTCTTTCTATTGGGTTATCTCATATTCTTCCCATATTTTTTCTTATGCTCTCTTCTTTTCGTTTCCTCTTTTGGTTTTAGTGTTGGAGGCGATGATTGAGAAATGAGTAGTGGTGTATTTTTCTCGATTGATGGTGGAGTTTAAGATTTGGTTGGTGTTCTTGTTATTGTGAAGAGAAGGGTTTAACGGGAAGGTTATATATGGAATGGTCAGCAAAAATATTGTCAGTTAATAATTGAAATGTGTATGGGTGTGGTCGATGATCAAAAAAAGATTTAGATCATTGTGTTTTGTTATGTGTTATTTGCAACAATCTCTACATAATAGTTATTTTGTTATGGCAATACATATCTATTGTATTAACTGGATGTCCACACAGGATGAGGTTGTCCAGGTTCTGAGGTAGATGTGCGATGATAAGGCGCCTGGTCCGGACGGGTTCACTATGGTATTTTACCAGCATTGTTGGGAGGCTCTCAGGGTGGACGTGATGGTTGTTTTTATCAAGGTCTATTATATAAGGGTTACTTTATGAGGAGCCTGAATGCCACGTTCATTACTTTGGTTCCTAAGAAAGGGGGGCTACGGATGTGAGGGATTTCGGGCCTATTAGTTTGGTCAGCATCGTGTATAAGCTTATTTTTAAGGTCTTATCGGTTAGACTTAGAAATGTGATTGATCCTCTTATTTCGAATGCTCAGAGGGTTTTTATGGGTGGTCGTCAGATCCGTGATGTTTCGCTGGTAGCGAATGAGTTCATCAAATCCAGGTTAAGAGGTGGGGATTCTGGTATTCTATGCAATCTTGACATTAAGAAGGCATACGATCACATGAGTTAGGAGTTCCTTCTTTATCTTCTCGGGAGGATAGGGTTTGGGGAACGGTGTTGCAGGTGGATGAAGAGGTGTATTTCCACTGTCAACTTCTTTGTACTTCTTAAGGGGTTCTTCTCAAGTTTGCATGGACTTAGTCAAGGTGACTCGTTCTCCCCTTTCCTCTTTATCCTAGTTATGGAGTCATTTTCTCGGATGATGATCCGTACGGTGGAGGGTGGTATGGTATCGGGTTTTTTGATCGGGAGCTTTGTTTCCTATCCAGTTGAGGTCTCTCGCCTTCTGTTTGCAGCTGATACAATTATTTTTTATGGGGCATTTGGGGATGAACATGAGATTCTTCGAGGAAGTCGATCTAGTTGATGGTCCTTCATTGTATTTTTTGGACCATCTGGCAGGAGAGGAACAGGAGATGCTTAGAGGGAGTCGATCTGGACCCTTCTCAAATTCGGTACAGTTTTATGAGTACTCTTCTTACATGGTATTGGAAAAGACATGATTCGCCATTGTCTATCCTTCTTTAGTTTTTAGAGGAGTTATAGGGCTTGTGTAGTCTATTTTGGGTTTCGGCCTTGTGCTTCTTTGCTTTGTATACTTCTTATATACGGGATTTCACCCCCTTAGGCGGGTTTGTTTTATTGAATCATTTACTTATCAAAAAAATGTAAATGAATATTAATTTTCTTCTTTTTTTGTATTATCATAATATATGCTTACTATATAATAATTTTTTTGTTTGCGTATTTTTTATAATAAATATTTATAACGTCGTAAATATTTATTGTCTGGAAAAAATTACAATGGACTCTGTATGTATAATATTTAATTAATATTATGATATTTATTATATGCACATTTTTTCCTTAGAATTTTATAATGTTCGTGTATCTTGTTTTCTAGATATCGGTGAGTAGATTTCAAAAATGATAATTTCACAAAAGACGGATTTGAAAATCAAAAGTATAGCAATTTGAAGATTAAAAAATAGGAAGATAAAACGTTCAACTACATAACTTAACTTTTGTGATACCCTGCGTTATTAATTACCGAGTGATCATTCCTTAATTAACTAATTTCAGAATATCAAGTTGGTTCAGATAAATGCATCACTGTCGAAGAACTCAAATTTTAATTTAAAAAACACTAACCACCTAAAATTTAAAAAGGTTGGTGTCAAAATTTTAACTTGTTATTAGCTATCATCATTAAAGGGAAATATTTAATCATCACCATACATCACAATAGCATAAGGAACGAACTAACTGAATTTAAATAAAGAACTAGAGTAAACACATCCAGTAAAAATCCCATCAAATAATCCAATAACATGAAACCAAAGTCCAACAATAGAATAAAACAACTCTAAATCTCTGAATGTAAAATAGGAGGGACGACATGTCCAACTGAAATAAATGACTGATAGATAAGGAGAAATAGACTCAGAAGCATCTACTAGCAATATCCTATAGCTTCCACAGCAGCTACAGCTCGGGAAATGAATGGAATCTCATAAGCCTAGTGTCCCTGTGGCTGAGCACCTAAAATAAAGGAACAAGAAAAGATAATTGCAGAAAAACGGGTCAGAGCCCGAGTAGAAAATAGTTTAAATATAGAAAGTGATTAGATTGGTTAATTAGCACAAATATTATTCCTGTTAACTTAGCGTACTCACATGAGATGCTCATCTCTCATCTAATGTGCACACCTAGCGAGTCTAGCTACCCATACTAGTCACTATACTCTACCTGACTATACATAGTATAAATATTATGCCGGATAGAATATATAAATAACCCGAAGATAATATATTTCTATTATTTGGGAATAGGTTTTAAAATGCTTTAACTCATTCTCATAACATTCTTAATTCTCCACTAGTGACCCAATACGTATATACTTTAATAAAGTGACCAACATGAAACACAGAATAGGAACTCAGTATACATATATAAAATCTCACTATGTATACATACAAATATAAATCAATACTGCACCCATGGTTAGGAAACCCGTGGTGCTAGGTATACTCGGCTATCTAGTCCCATTGCAACGCACATGCATAAAGGACAACAGGTTCAATCTCTCAGGAACTAATAAAACATAAGCACGTATTGGAGGCGAATATAGTTCCAAGCCGATGGGCTATGCACATACCTACGCACCCATACGACTGTCTAGGTTCTATGCTCTAGTGGTACGACTCAAAATCCCCCAAAGGCACACAAGATATGGTCGTCCACAACGCGCTAACCTCCGTTCGATAGCCAGTAGCTAGGTTTGTCATACACATAATATTCCAAGTAATAAGCATGCACACAAGTTATATATAATTCAGTAGGTGTTCACATAACCAGATTCCCATAATACATAAGTAGTATTATCATTTCTACCCTCTCTGTAGATCATACCTATACATTCTCTCTTGAACCTAAAGCCTCTCCTAGGTTCTATTAACTTTCTATATCCCAAGAACTATCACACTCCCGACTAAATAATAACTTGGAATTTACGTTGCTCGATACTCACATAGGTTATTACTCTCACTTGAATAAACCTAGGATGATTTTTAACTCGACCGGACCGTAAAAAGCCATTCTGAAATCACGTTAGAAGTCAAGGGAATATCGTTCGAACGAGGTCGTTCGAACAAAGTTCTCACTTCAAATGAACTCCACCATTCCGTTAGAAGGTCATTGGAATTATCGTTGGAAGTCTCATTCGATCAAGGTCATTTGAACGACCTGGGCAGGTCTTCGAATGAAAATTTTGAACAGACCCAGTTCTTCCCAAATTCGATTTTATTCCAACTTTCAATCGTCAATACCAATCCAAAACTCAAACCAACTCTAATTTAATGTTCCTAAACTATTCCAAATCACCCTTATATACTTTATAATACAAATTTATGGTCAAATCCTTACATATTCAAAGGGAATCCAACAATTTCTTTCATCTATAAAGATTCTCATATAATGAATCCAGCAAATTTTTAGTTATTCGAAACCCTTAATTTAATTCGTGATTAGAACATAAAATCCCCAGATTTTAACAGTCTACCAAAGTCAAATCCTCTACATGCATACCCATCTTCAAATTCTAAAATCTCTTTACAATTAAACCTAATTAAACCCAAATTTCATTGTAATGCGGCTATATCATCAACTAGGGATTAATAGGAACAATATAGGCTCAATAGGTAGTAAGATAAACACTTGCCTTATAGTGGATTTCTTATTCTTGGAATGAAATTGGTATGTGGTTGATCCTTTCATTGCGATCTACACTTTGGCGCAACTTTTGGTGGGAATCCTTGAGTTCTTGCCCTTGTTCTCCAATGGAGTCTTCTTCCTCCTTAGTACTCTCTCTCTCTCTCTCTCTCTCTCTCTCTCTCTCTCTCTCTCTCTCTCTCTCTCTCTCTCCCTCTTTCTCACGTGGGTTTAAACTGATAGACCTCTAACCCACGTAGCTTTTAATTAAACCTAATTTTTGTCCATTTAATTACTCAAAAATCCCAAAAGACTAAAATGCCCCTCCGGGGTGTCACTTTGGGCTAAAATGTCCCGGACTCCAAATATAACACCCCGAGTAGTGTTTTCTGACTATTTCGACCCTTCCGAACACACTAGCGCACTCAAAATAATCATTCGAGTTATATATAAATAATTTCTCTTTTTAACCCTAATAAATAATATTGACACGACTCATACGCGTGTCCCAAAAAATTATATCTTAGTTGTCGTGAATCTCGTCCCCAGCCATATTATTATTTTCGAAACCATCTATTAAGTTACTCACTACATAATATTCAACATAGTTATTACTCAACATGATTTCAACATAATCATTTCCGATAACCACTAACTCTTGTCATGCTACTAATTATTACCATTAAGTCGGATTAATTATGAATTAATTTTTTCTCTCTTAAATTAATTAATCCAAATTTCCATAATTTATAATAAAATAAATATGCGTAAAAATACAGGGTATTACAACTCCCCCCCCCCCCCCCCCTAAAGTTATAAATTAGTGGTTGAAAATTTATAGATTTGTATAATAAAATAAACAGGATTACGACCTATTTTGATGATTGACAGTCAATGGAAATTATTTATGGAAAATTTCGTCAAATGAGACTTATATGTAATTTCCCCGCATGGTTACACATTATATATACATAATGTATATTCACTAAAAATATATGCACTAAAACTATATGTGTTAAAAGGAGACACGAAATGAAATCATAATTTTTTACCTAAAACAAACCAATTAAGACATGATAAGGCACAATATGACTAGGATTTTTTGAACTTACACAAATACGATGGTATTAACACAAAATTGTATTTTTTACCAAACATGAACAAAATCTATTTACATGATGACCTATTTTGATGATTAACTAGTCAATGAAACTTATTTATGGGAAATTTATTCAAATGAGACATATATGTAATAGCCTCGTACGTTTACACGTTACATGTATACGTTATATATTCATTAAAATATAATTGTGTATTAAAACCCGACACAAAATGAAATCATATTTTTTACTTAAAACAAGCCAATAAAAATATGACACGGAACCATCCGACTAAGATTTTTTTAACTTACACGAATACAATGCTACACGGCGCAAAAATAAGACTTAATTAAAAACAATAAGGCGTGACATATTTATTTTTTAAGAAACAACAACATAACCCAAGTATAACACGAGACGAGGTGTATCATATTATTTTACCAAACACAAAAGCGACCTAATTAAAACACGACACGCAATAATTTTTTTTATTCTTTTAATAAATATAGACATGGCCAAAATAAAGCGCAACATTTTACCTATCACAAACACGGTCCAATTAAAATTCGGCACAACACCAAATATTTTTTTACTTAAAACTAACATTGCCCAAATAAAACATGACACAAAAGATCTGTCCAACTGATCACGAATACGATTTAAAATACAAAACAACATAAATCATGTTTTTACTTATATGAACATGACCAAATTAAACACAAGATGGAATATTTATTCATATTACCTAACATGAATGCGATTGATTTTTTTCCTAATTAGAATGAGAAATAACATGAAATTATATATTTTGTGTTACCCGAACACAACCCAATTAACACACTACATGACACGAAATATTTTCTCAATTAAAACACGACATGACACGAAATCATTTTTCTTTACCTAACACAATACGTAATCGTGCTTTTGGGGTCATGTTCATATTAGGTAAAAAAAAGTTGTTTTATCATGTCATATCTTAATCATGTCCATGTTACGTATAAAAAATATTTCTTTTCTTGTCATGTTAGTAGTACATAAAAAAAATATTTTAAGTCATATCGTAAGTTATTGGAGTTGGTTGTGTTAGGTACAAAAATTATTCCATGTACTTTTTAATTGTGTTGTTTTCATGTTATATCATAAAATGATGCGTGTTATGTCGTATCTTGTTTTAGTTAGATCGGTTTTGTGTTAGCTAAAAAAACGATTTCATGTCATCTCACATTTTTTGGATCGATTTCTTTAAAAAAATAAAAATTTCATGTCGTGTTTATATTAAGTAAACAAATAAAATCATGTTGTTTCCTGTTTTATCTGATTTGTGTTCATTTTTTTAAGATGTCATGTCGTGTTCATGTTAAGTAAAAAATACGATTTCATATTGTATCACATTTTATTTGAATTGGAATCATGTAAGTTACAAAGAAAAGATTCCTTATCACATCATGTCGTGTCGTGAATGGACTAGTTTGTGTTCTATTTGCATTGTGTCATTTTCTAAAGCATAGTTTTAACATATATATTTTTATGTATATAAAATATATATTTATATGAATTATAAAGATATAAGATGAAAAAATATTCATTTATAATTTATTGATATAGGGTTATTTGCACTTTGGGGTGCTTTTGTTCTGGTTTATGTTTGGTTGGTACCTAGTTTATGTTATAAAGGAATGACTGCCAAAACTAACACCAGTTTTTACAATCCCTTAACCTAAACATTAGATGTACATTTTTTTTTTGCAAATGTACATTTATACCCCTATGAAAGTAGCCTTTGCAAATCTACTACAAAAGCCAACTCCAGCATGTTGCTACCATTTCCAGTTAAGGCAAATGCATTAAGATGCATTTACTCCAGTAATAATTGGAGGTGACAATGAAAAGGAGGTATATATTTAATTCTTAAAACATATATAATATTACATTCTAACAAAATTAATATTTTGTATAGGAAGTATGCCATATTTGTGATGCGGAAGGGCATTGTGCATTAAAATGCACCTTTTGTACAAGAAATGCTTAGTTAAAATATGTAATGGTATGATGATGGTAATTGCTTCGCAGATGAAGAACACATATGGGAAGAAATATATGAAATGCCAACATGACATGTTATGGATGGATGTGGTTATAAGATGTAATCAATAAGCCTAAGGATAATACTACACAAGGATCCTCATCATCCTCATCAACCAATGCTTGTTTTCAATGTAGCCAGAATGGTCACTAAATGATAAACTGTCCGTGGAAGGATACTGTGGCTACCCCTGAGATCTTCCTCTCCTCTCAGGGACGCTTTCAGGGGAAAGAGGGAGAAAAAAGGTCTCGCGCCCCTCGCTACATCGTGGGATGCTTCAGTCGTCGTCGATTTTGGGGTGTGTAAAGAGATTGAGTCGTCAGCCTATTTTGCACAAAACAGGAAAAAGAACATGATGCTGCCTCGAGAGAGAGACATCTAATACAAATAGATGCTTGTGAAACCAATTAGATCAGAGGTTCAGGGGAAAAGTTACGGAATAGAAAGGTGTTATGCACCCATCCCGCCCTTACGATCTCTCTTGGACTTGTGTTACTATTTTTCTTAATTTTTTCGTGAAATATTTGTGCACGTATATATAAATAGAGATCAAAATTGCTCGACTCACATCATGGAAAAGATGGAGTGTGGTCATCCAAATAAATGTTTCCAAACTAATAATTAGAAAATATGACGTGTGCGCTTATCGAGATATTGATCGTTATGATGAAACGATAATATGTGTTAGATAAGATGCAAGTATAAATCACAAGTATAATGTATATGGATAAAATAGAAAAAATATGAAAATATGAAAATAGGACTCGAGTCTCGTGTTTTAGCCTGAAACCCCTACGCAACCTATAAAGGAAGCTAGAGTTTATTATATGTGTGTGTGTGTGTAGAAAAGATATTTTTAGTTTTGAGAAAATATGATGAAGAATCCCATCAAAATTTATAGGTGTAACCCTTTTTTTCCTTGTTTTCGGATTTTTATAGAAAATATATTATGTGAAATATAACTAATAAATGATGAGATGTTGATGTGTATGATCTAAAGTAAAACCTAAATTGAGTATTTATATAACTAATGCGAAAATAAAGAAATTTAAAGAGAGAAGAATGTTTGGACCTTCATTGGAGGCTTGAAGCTTGCCCTTGATCCTTGATGAGCTTCCTTGCAAATTGGGATGAATGTAGGATGAAAGACAAGGAGATTGTTGATAAATTGGGTATGAGAATGATGAGAATGAAAGGTGGAGAAGAATTTAACACAAGGAAACTTCACTGATTGCAGAAGAATGTTGTTGAGATCGCCGATATTAATAGATCTGGGGTTCCTTTCGAAGTGAGATCATGCTCTCCTTATGTAGGGTAAGAGGACTGTCGAACGGCACTGTCCATGCCCTGCCTGTCGGCAGGATTACTAATCACCTACTAGTTAATTGAGTCCGTGCAAAATTATATCTTTTAATATAAGAGTTAACACTATAAGAAAACTTATTTAAATAATTCATGCATTAATATATTTAAAACCATCATATCCAAAACACACTGCCGATAGGCAGGAAATGGGCCTGCCAATTGTTAGTCTTGTGCAGATTTTTTAGAAAAATAGTCATAAAATGCAATCCGTAAGTCCAAATCGTTCACAGGACATACCATTAAAAAGGTAATTCAGTGACCTTTGAGAATACTTTAGGTATTCCTGGGGTCCAGGATGCATGGGGAAGACCATTGAAAATTTTGTGTGAGGCACTTCAATGTTCCAAAGAGCTTCACTTGGTTCGGAGAGTTGACTTTGGTCAAACGGAGCCCGAAAGTTCCCGGTGACCTTTCGGAGTAAAAGGGATCATTAATTTATATCATAAGGTTAATTCATGGATAGGGTGGACCTTTGGAAAGGTTATTCAGTGCCCTTCAAAGATTCATTCAGTCTCGTTCGGGCTGAAGAGTAGACTTTGGTCAAATGGAGTCCAGGAACGCTCAGTGGCCTCTGGATCAGTTTTCAGGGGAAAACGGATCGTTCATCCGAAGGATTATGTCGTATCGCACACAGGGAGGACCGTTGGAAAGGGGTTTCAGTGCCCTTTGAGTATATATTGAGATTTTTCTCTAACAGTGGAGTTGATTGGGGTCAAATCGGGGCCCAAGAGAGCCCGGTGGCCTCTAGATCGATTTTCGATAGTAAAATGGATCATTCATCTAAATTTTTATACCGATTCTCTCATGGAGAGGAATTTTTAAAAGGGTATTCAAAGACCTTCTAAGATTCATGGAGCTTTCACTCTGACGATAGAGATAACTGGACTCAAATGGGGCCTGATAGCTCCCGGTGGCCACTAGATCGGTACTCAGACTATGACCTAGGGTTTGTTTTGAATGGGGAGATACTAGGGACTTAAGGGGAGACTTAGGGGTTCATATAATGTGGTGTCTACAGAGACAACATGCCCAAAATACTTCCAAAGACCAAGAAAGTTGTGGACTTCATGACAAGAGAGAGGTTATGGGATGAAATTTTTGAAATGTTTGGGTTGTGGCCACTTTGAATGGTTGGTTAATGTTAAAAAAAACAAAAAAATATATAAGAGTGTCAATGTAAGTGTTAAGTTAGAAATGATTTTTGTATTATTTATGTAATGGATTTAAGAGTAACTTCAATGTAAAATAATGAATACGATTCTAGTGATATGTATTAATTTAGTACAAAAATGTTTATGATCTGAATTGTCAACAAACCAACTAAACAAGGTCTAGAAAAAAGAGGAAAACAACTATTACACCATTAAAAATTCAAAATTTTGACCAAAAAATGGTGCATAGAATGTTAACCATCTCCCCCCCCCCCCCCAAAAAAAAACGTAAACTAACTCATTGTGCTTGGTCTTAGCTGACTTGATGTATACTTTTAGTTACTGGTGGTGTAGTTTGCTGTAAAGAATGGTTCATAATTTCTTTATTTCTTCCCTTTCTTTATTTCTTGGTTGATTCTTCGCACAAGCTTGTTGGTCTATTACCAACTATAGGATGCATAGTTCGCCCCTCTGCAGTTGTACTTGGCTTAACTATGAGAGAAAAATAAGGGTATTATAAATATAACATACATCATGAAATATATGGAAAAAAGGTGAAATGAATCACTATATGAACCAATTAAGTCTTTAGTTATTGGACCAGTACATGTTGCTTTGTTGTATCCTAGTTGGCCACATTTACTATAATTTTTCCGTTGTCTTATTAGTTCAATAACTTCATCTGGATCCCTTATCCTACCATTTTTTTGAGTATTGGGGACTGACTTTGTGTTAGGGCTTTATTTAAATTATAAATCAGGTAGAAGAGAGGAATCTTTGTACATATAAACAAATTTAATTGAGCTAAAAGATGAAAAATACCATGGGCTAAAAGGATGGGCCTTCCTCATATATACTCTGCAAGCTCCCATTGTTTTCCATTCTAAATTCTCATGAAGTTCCTCAAGTCCACCATCTTTATTTCCATGTGCATCATCAGTTTTCATTGTATTCCTCCTCAAAGACATTATGAAGTTTGTCATCAAACTAGATCAGAACTTTAATGGCATGTGTTCATCACCTTGTGCTTCATTATTATCTTGTTCATCACCTTGTGCCTCATCATTTTCTTGCTCATCAACTTCTTGGTCATCACCTTGGGCTCATCACCCTCACTCTCTTATTCAAATCCACTTAAATATTTACCTTCGGCATGTAAGTTATGACATGGTAATAAATCAAAATCCTCATCAATAATAGACACTACACCAAAATTGTCCACTTTTCATGGTAAAAAACCTTGACAAGTCAACCTTATCACGGTAAAATACCATGATATGACCCCGGGTGAGAACAAATTTGTCAGGGACGTGTCAGGGTCAAAAACCTTGACAAGTTCATGGCATGGGATGGGTAACATAATAACTTTCACGGCATATCATGGTTAAAGTCCGTCATGAGTTTGACCTTGTCATAGACGTGTCATGGTATTTTACTATGATAAGGTCTAACTTGTCATGGACTTTGACCGTGACATGTCCTTGACAACTATACTTATCACAAACATATCACGGTCAAAGTTAGTGACAAGTTAAACATTGTTACAGCCTTGTCACAGCCAAAGTCCATGACAAATCTGGATAGCAATATAAAAATATTTGCAGTGTAGTATGGCCACTGCCACTGCCTTACAGTATTTTATCACCTGTAACAGCAAATATATCATATATTTTCTGAATAAATAATAGCAATCAACATTCAAAAACCTTAATATTCAACACCAAACATGTCACGACCCCGACCCAAAAATAGTAGGGAATAAGTGTCTTGACATGCCACCAAGGCATTCGATATTTTGGCCTTAAAAATTTTCTCTTAAAATATATGTAGCGGAAATAAAATCACATGGTTATGAATCGTAAAATACTGAAAGTGAAGGAATTACATCATCAGAGCTTTCTAAGAAAAACTTCATTTATATTAAAATATCCAAGAGTTACAACTTGACACAAATTTCAAAGCCTTTTAATTAAAGATCCAAACATCCTCTATCGAATAAAACAAAATTCAACTTAATGTAACAAAAAGAGCTCTAAAAGCTAAATCTTCAACATGGTCCTCTTATGTTCCATCCTCTTGCCTAATTATTTCCTGAAAAAAATGGTTAATTATAAAACATCAGCTAAAAGCCGAATGAGATTCAATCTCCAAATATTCCAAGGTTTTCAGAAAATAGATACCTATTCAAGTCAAAAGAAAAGGCATATACATATATGGATAGGAACTTGCATTCATATATATAAAGTAATTGCCAGTATATATATTTTCAGAATAAACAGTTCAGAACAGAACATATAAAACAATTGAGAAATATGTCAATTATTCAGTATTAGAGGCCATGTAAGATCTAGTACCCAGACAGATAGTGTTACCAAATGTTTCCACCCGACAATAACACAGACAGAAAACCATAATCTTTGGAAAAACACCTTATTCAGGGCACACCAGCGATAAACCAGCTGGGAAGGTACCACCCAAATATTTCCACCCGGTAGTCAAGGCCAATATAGTAAAAGAGTTTCCATAGGCCGAATCAAAAATTTCAGAATTCAAATCAGATGTTTATATCGAGAGATATACAAATATAACAATGACGGAATCATCGGTATCAGATGTATTTTGAGAATAAAAGCATTTCACAAAATATACATAGTTTTCATAATATAATATAATCAAAATGCGCAAGAAATTGCATAGAGTACTCATTTAAAATAGAGGTCGAAATTATAGATAATGAGTCTTCGATCGCACATTAATCTAACAAATACGATAAAGGTTTAAGTACACGTTCTAAACAAGGTCGAGTCTACATATTGTATTTTAATAATAACTTGTTTCAAAGGATTACTAAAAACCATTTTCTTAACTTTTAAAACTCATTGATCGTAATTAAAGGATTCAATTCATAGTTCTTCCTAATCAGTCGGTTCCCAGTAGAGATGGAGGGTCACAGGGGCACCGCTTAAATACCATCTCCTCTAGATAGAACATTTTCGAATTCATTCCCAGTAGAGATGGAGGGCCATAGGGGCACCACTTAAATACCATCTCATTTAGACAGAATTTCACCGAGCCTGACTTTGGAATTACTTAAATGGAATTCCATAATCACGAGCAATCACTTTTAAAAAAATCATTTTTTAAAAGTATATATATAATTTCAAACAAGTTTACATGAAAATAAAATCAACTTGAATTTCTTCTAAACTTTAAGTTTTGATTAGTGAAGTCCTTAGTGTATTTTACCAGCATAACTACTAAGTAAAGCTATAAAACACAGAATTAAAACTATAAAAATACATAATAACATTTAAATAAAATCATACCTACGAAATGAATTCTTTTTTCGAAATTATACAACTCCTTCTTAAGATATTTCCCAAGCTTTCTATCACTCTTTCTTGCTATAATTCTCAAGGAATTGGTGTGAGTTTCAAATGAACCCTAAGGCCCTATTTATAGGTTTCTAAAAGTATTACGGTGTTGACACGTGTCTAATGACTAGGCTTTTTGGAGTGGTGATTCAACGCCGAGGTGTCACGATCCGGAGTGGTCTTGTAGTGTTAATATCACCAAATGATGACAAGTGTTTAGCTTTCTCTCTAAAGATGACATGTGTAAGGTGGAAGTGACCACCACGTGGTGGAAAGGTGATAAGGGTATAAGGGTAATTTTACACATGAAGGGTATTTTGGTAATTTCACGCTAATATTTTGAATATTTCTTAGCGGTCCTTCAAAATATTTTATTTACAAAATGACCGATTTTATATTTTTATTTTAGTCCTTAAAGTTTCATAAAATTATATTTTCTACCCCAAAACTTATTATTTATCTTAAGATATGTCATAAGACTTCGATTTGATCCAATTTATAGTTGATTCTTTGTAATTAAAAATGGGGTTTGTTATATTGATAGCCAATAATACCACATATCTAATAATACAAAATTTATAAGATAATAAGTAACATAAGAGTGTAAAAACAAACTATGTATATAAAAGTGGGGTCATTACATCCTACCCTCCTTATAAAAAGTTTGGTCCCCAAACTTTACTTACATTAATCTCCAAAAAGGTATGGATATCTCTCCTTTATTTCATCTTCTCGCTCCCATGTTGCTTCTTCAATAGAATGATTCTGCCATAGTACTTTGACTAGTGGAATAACCTTGGTTCGTAATATTTGATATTTATGGTCCAAGATTTCTACTGGATGCTCAATGTACGACAAATATTCTCTAACTTGAAGAGGCTCATGACTTAAGATGTGTTTTGGATTTAGGACATATTTCTTTATCATTGATATGTGAAACACATATGTACACTAGAGATTTCAAGTGGTAAGGCTATTTTATACGCAACAGCTCCTATCCTTTCAAGTATTTCAAAAGGTCCTATGTATCTTGGGCTCAACTTCCCTTTCTTCCCAAATCGTATTACTCCCTTTGCAGGCGATACTCACAAGAACACATAATCTCCTTTTTGGAATTCTAACTGTCAGTGTCGATTGTCAACATAACTCTTTTGACGGCTTTGAGCGATTCTAAGTCGGTCTTGGATCAATTTCACCTTCTCTGTTGTGATCTGAATCAATTCTGGTCCCAATAATTTTCTTTCCCCAACTTCTACCCAACATGTAGGGGAACGACACCTTCTACCATAGAGTGCCTCATACGGAGCCATTTAAATACTTGCTTGAAAGCTATTATTATACGTGAATTCCACTAACGGTAAATGATCATCCCAATTCCCTTTTAAATCAATTGCACATGCCCTAAGCATATCCTCTAAGGTTTGAATAGTTCTCTCTGATTGTCCATCCGTTTGAGGATGAAAAGCAGTGCTAAAATTCAATTTTGTTCCCATGGCTTCTTGTAGGCTTTTCCAGAAGCGAGACACAAATCTAGGGTCACGGTCAGAAATAATTAAAATTGGGGTTCCATGAAGCCTAATAATTTCCTTCGCATATAACTTATCTAACTTTTCTAAAGAATGGGTATTCTTAATGGCAAGAAAATGAGCAGATTTAGTTAGCCTGTCAATAATTACCCAAATAGAATCATTACCATTTGAACTCCTTGGTAAACCTGTCACAAAATCCATAGTGATTTGTTCCCATTTCCACTCCGAGATAGGTAGGGGTTGTAGTAATCCTGATGGTTTTTTATGTTCAGCTTTTACTTGTTGATAGACCAAACACTGAGATAAAAATTCTACTATCTCCCTTTTCATGTTATTCTACCAAAACACTTCTCGAAGATCTTTATACATCTTGGTATTTCCAGGATGAAACGTGAATCTCGAGTAATGACTTTCCTCCAAAATTTTCCTCTTCAGTTGGGCATCACGTGGAACACACACTCTATTTCCAAACCTCAATATATCATCCTGTATCGCTAATTCCATTCTCTTCCTTTCAATAAACTTTTCTCTAATCTTCTTCAGTTGTGAGTCATTTACTTGTGCAATTTTGATCATTTCCATCAATAGGGGTTGTACTTGTAAGTTTATAATTGTTCCACCTTTATTATAAATATGAACATCTATTTCCATATTTCTTAAATCCTCCAATAGAGTCTACTGCTTTGTAATAAGACATGCTAAATTGGGTGTAGACTTCCTACTTAAAGCGTCAGCTACTACATTAGCTTTCCCTGGGTGATAATGAATATTTAAATCATAATCCTTCATCAATTCTAACCACCTCCTTTGTCTCATGTTCAATTCTTTCTGAGTAAATATATATTTTAAACTCTTATGATCGGTATAAATCTCACAAGTCTCACCATATAAATAGTGTCTCCAAATCTTAAGAGCAAAAATTACAGCTGCTAATTCTAGGTCATGGGTTGGATAATTCTACTCATATGGTTTTAACTGTCTTGAGTCATAAGCAACTACTTTTCCATTTTGCATTAACACACATCCTAAACCATTTTTAGAAGCATCACTATAAATCACCAACCCTTTCATACCTGAAGGAATAGTCAAAATTGGGGCAGTCACTAATCTATTATTAAGTTCTTGAAAACTTTTCTCAGCTTCCTCAGACCATTCATATTTTACCTTATTTTGTGTTAACCTAGATAGAGGTTTTCCAATACTAGAAAATCCTTCAACAAATCTTCGATAATAACCTGTTAATCCAAGAAAACTATGAATCTCACTCACATTAGTTGGTCATGGCCAATCTAGTATAGCCTCAATCTTTTAAGGGTCAACCGACAGTCCCTCCTTGAAAATAACATGTCCTAGAAAAGAAACGCTAGGCAACCAAAACTCACACTTCTTTAATTTCGCATATAATTTTTCTTTCCTTAGGATTTGTAATATTATCTCGAAATGCTTCTCATGTTCTTCAATACTCTTAGAATAAATAAGGATGTCATCAATAAAAACAAACACACATTGATCCAAATATTTCCTAAATACTCTATTCATCATATCCATAAAAATGGCCGGTGCATTAGTTAGTCCAAATAGCATCACAAGAAATTCATAGTGACCATATCTAGTACGCAAAGATGATTTTGAAATATCATCTTCCTTAATCTTCAATTGATGATAGCCTGACCTAAGGTCAATCTTAGAAAATACTTACGCACCTTGTAGTTGGTCAAAAAAATATCTATACGAGGTAGGGGATTTATTCTTAATAGTAACCTTGTTCAATTCATGATAATCTATACATAACCTCATCGTCTCATCCTTCTTTTTAACAAATAATACTGGAGCACACCAAGGAGATACACTTGGTCTGATAAAACCCTTGTCTAAAAGGTCTTCTAATTGAACTTTTAACTCTCTTAATTCTAAAGGTGCCATACGATATGGTGGTTTTGAGGTTGGTATAGTTCCAGGAATAAGGTCAATGGTAAAAACTATTTCTCTATTGGGAGGTAGACCAGGTAAATTATCAGGAAAAACATCCATAAATTTCTTAGCAATAGGAATATCTTCTAATCTAGGCTTTATTGTCTCCAAACTAGTAACAGTTGCAAGAAATCCTTGACATCCCTTTTTAAGAAAACTATAGGCTTGCATTGCAGAAATAATACACATAGGAGATATGATGCCAGTTCCTTCAAAACTAAATTTTGGTTGGTGAGGAATTTGGAAAGTAACACTCTTCTCAAAATAGTCTACCTTAGCATGATATGATGCTAACCAATCCATCCCCAAAATGACTTCAAAATCTTTAATGTCTAAAACTATCAAATCAACAAATAGTTTATGACTATCAATATCAATAGGGAAAGCCTTGTATACTAATTTACTCATCAATAACTCACTCGAAGGAGTACAAACGTGTATGTTATGATTCAAGGGTTCAGGAAATTTATGAAAGAGATTTCATACATGTATAGATATGAACGAATGGGTAGAACCAGGATCTATCAAAGCTTTAAAAGGCTGTGCAAAAATAAAAAGTGTACCTGACACTACCGCATTAGAAGCTTGGGTATCAGAAAGTGAAAAACCTCTACCATGTCTGTCTTGATCCTTTTTTACACTTGAAGACTTTATCGGAACCCTTGCTGGGTTTGGGCAGTCTTTTATCTGATGTCCTTTCTGTCCACATCTAAAACAATCTCCTGAATCCTTATAACAAGGTTGTCATCCATGCATCTTTCCACATTGCTGACTTGTCTGGTTATTATACTATTTGTTATCACTAGATCCCCCAATGTTGGATGTGTTCCTAAAAAAATTTCTATTATTAGGGTTCTTTCCTTTTTGTTCCCCAAACTTCCTCTTACTATCTCTAATTCGATTGTACTCCTCACCATCCCTCTCAGCTATTGTAGCCCTAGTCATGACGTCAATATATGAGATAAACTTTAGCATGGAAAATTGACTACGAATATTCAACCTTAACCCACGTTCAAACTTCTTTGCTCTTAAAACATCAGTTACTACAACACGACGTGCAAAATATGATAACTCAGTAAACTTTTCCTCGTATTGACTAACCGTCGTATTCCCTTGCACTAGACTCATGAAGTCAGCTGCCATTTCGTCTTTCACCGTTTTAGGAAAATATTTCTTATAAAATATTACTAAGAAATCATTCCAACCTATGTAAGTGTGCTTTTCCTCGTGTATTCTCTTAGTCATACTCTACTAATGTTCATCTTCACGTTCTAACATAAATGTTGCAAATAAAACCCTTTGTTTATCTGTGCACTTAAGAACATCAAGTATCTTTTCCATCTACATCACCCAACTTTCTGCTTCAGTGGGGTTAGGAGTACCTTTAAAAGATGACAGATTCAACTTCTTGAACTATTCAATAGTACATCTACTTAGTTCAAGATTCCTTGGTATTCCATTATTCACCTGCTTCTCCACAATCTTTGCTAGACTTTCAATCGCCTTGTATGCACCTTCCAGTCCTTCTATACTCGAATCACTAGTTCCCATAGATAAGATTCTCTTGGTCATTTTTTACTCTCATGGCCAAACGTAAGATCTACTATACTATATCAAGATTGAAAACTAAAATACCAATTATAAATAATATAACACATTGGGAGGGTTATTACATAAATTAGATTTCTAATACTATCTCCTAAGGATGGAAACATAAAATCTATAACGTTCGAAACCTATGCTCAGTAGTCTACAGGTTCATAATCTATGCACTGATACCACCTCTATCACGGCCCCGACCCAAAAATAGTAGGGAACGAGTGTCTTGACATGCCACCAAGGCATTCAATATTCTGGCCTTAAAATTTTTCTATTAAAATATATGTAGCGGAAATAAAATCACATGATTATGAATCATAAAATACTGAAAGTGAAGGAATTACATCATCAGAGTTTTCTAAAGGAAACTTCATTTATATTAAAATATCCAAGAGCTACAACTTGACACAAATTTCAAAGCCTTTTAATTAAAGAGCCAAACATCCTCTATCTAATAAAACAAAATTCTACTTAATGTAACAAAACGAGCTCTAAAAGCTAAATCTTTAACATAGTCCTCTTATGTTCCATCTGCTTGCCTAATTATTTCCTGGAAAAAATGATTAATTATAAAACATCATCTAAAAGCCGAATGAGATTCAATCTCCAAATATTCCAAGGTTTTCAGAAAATAGATACCTCTTCAAGTCAAAAGAAAAGGCATATACATATATGGATAGGAACTTGCATTCATATATATAAAGTAATTAGCAGTATATATATTTTTAGAATAAACAGTTCAGAACAGAACAAATAAAACAATTGAGCAATATGTCAATTATTCAGTCTTAACGGTCATGTAAGCTTTAGTACCCAGACATATAGTGTTACCAAATGTTTTCACCGGGCAACAACACAGACAAAAAATCATGATCTTTGGAAAAACGCCTTATTCAGGGCACACCAGCGATAAACCAGCTAGGAAGGTACCACCCAAATATTTCCACACGGTAGTTAAGGCCAATATAGTAAAAGAGTTTCCATAGGCTTAATCAAAATTTTCAGAATTCAAATCAGATGTTTATATCGAGAGATATGCACATAAAACAAATGACGGAATCATCGGTATCAGATGTATTTTGAGAATAAAAGCATTTCACAAAATATACATAGTTTGCATAATATAATATAATCAAAATGTGCAAGAAATTGCATAGAGTACTCACCTAAAATAGAGGTATAATTATAGATAATGAATCTTCGATCGCACGTTAATCTAACAAATACGATAAAGGTTTAACTATGCGTTCTAAACAAGGTCTAGTCTACATATTGTATTTTAATAATAACTTGTTTCAAAGGATTACTAAAAACCATTTTCTTAACTTTTAAAACTCATTGATCGTAATTAAAGGATTCAATTCATAATTCTTCCTAATCAGTCGGTTCCCAGTAGAGATGGAGGGTCACAGGGGCACCACTTAAATACCATCTCATCTAGACAGAATTTCACCGGGCCTGACTTTGGAATTACTTAAATGGGATTCCATAATAACGAGCAATTACTTATAAAAAATCATTTTTTAAAAGCATATATATAATTTCAAACAAGTTTACATGAAAATAAAATCAACTTGGATTTCTTATAAACTTTAAGTTTTGATTAGTGAAGTCCTTAGTGTATTTTTCCTGCATAACTACTAAGTAAAGCTATAAAACACAAAATTAAAACTATAAAATACATTATAATATTTAAATAAAATCATACTTACGAAATGAATTCTTTCTTCAAAAGTATAGAACTCCTTCTTAAGATATTTCCCAAGCTTTCTATCACTCTTTCTTACTATAATTCTCAAGGAATTGGTGTGAGTTTCAAATGAACCCTAAGGCCCTATTTATAGGTTTCCAAAAGTATTACAATGTTGACACGTGTCTAATGACTAGACTTTTTGGAGTGGCGATTCAACACCGAGGTTTCATGATCTGGAGTGGTCTTGCAGTCTTAATATCACAAAATGATGACAAGTGTTTTAGCTTTCTCTCTAAAGACGACATGTGTAAGGTGGAAGTGACCAGCACGTGATGGAAAGGTGAAAAGGGTATAAGGGTCATTTTGGTATTTTGGTAATTTCACACTATATATTTTGAATATTTCTTAAAGGTCTTTGAAAATATTTTATTTACAAAAAAGACCATTATATATTTTTATTTTAGTCCTTAAAGTATAGTCAAATTATATTTTCTACCCCAAAACTTATTATTTACCTTAAGCTATGTCATAAGACTTCGATTTGATCCAATTTATAGTTGATTCTTCGTAATTAAAAATGGGGTTTGTTATATTGATAGCCAATAATACCACATATCTAATAATACAAAATTTATAAGATAATAAGAAACACAAGAGTGTAAAAACAAACTATATATATAAAAGTGGGGTCATTACATCCTACCCTCCTTATAAAAAGTTTGGTCCCCAAACTTTACTTACATTAATCTCCAAAAAGGTATAGATATCACTCCTTTATTTCATCTTCTCGCTCCAATGCTGATTCTTCAACAGAATGATTCTGCCATAATACCTTGACTAGTGGAATAACCTTGGTTCGTAATATTTTATCTTTATGGTCCAAGATTTCCACTAGATGCTCAATTTACGACAAATCTTCTCTAACTTGAAGAGGCTTGTGACTTAAGATATGTTTTGGATCTGGGACATATTTCTTTATCATTGATACATGAAATAAATTATGTACACTAGAGAGTTCAGGTGGTAAGGCTAATTTATATGCAACAGCTTCTATCCTTTCAAGGATTTCAAAAGGTCCTATGTATCTTGGGCTCAACTTCCCTTTCTTCCCAAATCGTATTACTCCCTTTGCAGGCGATACTCGCAAGAACACATAATCTCCTTTTCGGAATTCTAATTGTCAGTGTCGATTGTCAACATAACTCTTTTGACGGCTTTGAGCGATTCTAAGTCGGTCTTGGATCAATTTCACCTTCTCTGTTGTGATCTGATTCAATTCTAGTTCCAATAATTTTCTTTCTCCAACTTCTACCCAACATGTAGGGGAAAGACACCTTCTACCATAGAGTGCTTCATACGGAGCCATTTGAATACTTGCTTGAAAGCTATTATTATACGTGAATTCCACTAACGGTAAATGATCATCCCAATTCCCTTTTAAATCAATTGCACATGCCCTAAGCATATCCTCTAAGGTTTGAATAGTTCTCTCTGATTGTCCATCCGTTTGAGGATGTAAAGCAGTGCTAAAATTCAATTTTGTTCCCATGGCTTCTTGTAGGATTCTCCAGAAGCGAGACACAAATCTAGGGTCACGGTCAGAAATAATTAAAATTAGGGTTCCATGAAGCCTAATAATTTCCTTCACATATAACTTATCTAACTTTTCTAAAGAATGGGTAATCTTAATGGCAAGAAAATGAGAAGATTTAGTTAGCCTATCAATAATTACCCAAATAGAATCATTACCATTTGAACTCCTTGGTAAACCTGTCATAAAATCCATAGTGATTTGTTCCCATTTCCACTCCGAGATAGGTAGGGGTTGTAGTAATCCTGATGGTTTTTTATGTTCATCTTTTACTTGTTGACAGACCAAACACTGAGATACAAATTCTACTATCTCCCTTTTCATGTTATTCCACCAAAACACTTCTCGAAGATCTTTATACATCTTGGTATTTCCAGGATGAAACGTGAATCTCGCGGTTTTTAGCTTCCAAATGACACCATATTAAGTCATTTCAGCTTCAACAAGGTTTTTATCTTCTGAGCACGCTCAAAAATAAGTAAGAGCTTTATGTGAAATGCCAAGTACTGTGCATTTGTATTTTTCTCATACACCCTTACACTAAATACATAACCGTTCAATCGATACTTTTTGTACTATGTGCCATAAACAAGGGTCCATTGGCTAGACGAGCAAGCCTTGATATCACATAACCTATCTTTAAGAGCTGAGATTATATAAAAATTAAGTAGGTTAGGTTTCAAGCTTTCTTGTAATATGTCATTTAATAAGAGACATTCTCATTATAATTACCTCATGTGGCACCAATAGCCTAAATTCATTGTCTAATTGTTCCATCATTCTTCATCCTTTATTCTTTTCTCACGCATCATATTTCCTGCATTGACCGTGACAAACGTATTACGAAATTAACCTAGTATAAAAGTTCAAATAATATAAACTTACCTTTTCCATTCTTTGACATCTTCATGAGTTTCAAATATGTAACAAGGTACTTGTTCATCCTATAAACTTTTTAATTTCATTTGTGAGACCATCACCTGACTGTAACACCCCATAATTTTGAGTAATTTATTTTAGCATTATTAAAAATGACATGTGTATCGTAATTAAATTAAAATAGGAAAAAATGTGGAATTAATAAATATTAATTAGTGAGAACAAGATTAATATTTATGTTGGAATTTACTAATGTGATGAAGTAAATTTAATCAAATCAATTGCAGTGCATCGTATGTGGGTAGAAATGACAAAAATTATTGATATCTCAACTGGACATTTGTGTGGGCTATTTTGGGGTAAAGATATATTTTTTATGTTTAATGACTCAGATGGTGATTTCGAGTGCACGATTGATCCAGGAATGGTCAAAATAGTCAAAATCAAGTACCCGATGGTAGAGATTGGTTAGCAGGGGCATATTAGACCAGTCGGGACCCGAATAAGGGCATGAGGGTCATTTTATACTTAGGCCTTTAATTAATCTTTGGATTTTGGATAATTAAAATGAGGTTAGGCTTAGGGAGTCTACCATAACACAGCAAAAAACTCAAGAGAGGCCATATGTGAGAAAACAAGGAGGAAGAACACCCAAGAGATCCAAAGGCTTGATTTGGAGAAAGATGTGGAGGAGAATTCTTGCTTTCTTCAACTTGCACGTAGAGATTCAGAATCACACCAACTTGTTATTTTGAATATGTATAGTGTGATATTCATATCAAATGGTAATTGATGATTCAATTTTGGGGATGGGTTTAATTATATGGAAAAAAGGGACTTTTAAAAAGATGATTCATATGGTGTTTTTATAATTTTCTGTAATTGATTAGATAAAACCATGAATAGATGTTGGATATATTGATCTTGAATGAAAAGACATTATCTTGAATTGAAAATATGAAACTTTGATTATGTGTTTAGGATATTCATTAAAAAGTGTGACATAATTGATGATGGACAAAGAATGACATATATCCCTTGGATTAATCTAGTTTTGAATGATTGGAGACCAATAAATATGTATATTCATGTTAGTACTTGACGGGATTTGGTTACATGTTCATATAATTTATATTATAACCACTTTGGAGTGAATAAGTTGGGAAGAACTCTTATAAAAAGTAACAGGTGCTTGTGAAGATTTCCAAGGGTGATTCGGTTCCCCCGCCAAACCAAGTCCCTTGTTTAATTATTATATAAATTAATTTTGATTCCATGAAGTTTTAGGAGGTTAGTGAATGGAAATAGGACTTATGAAAAGTTATTTTAGGAAAAATAAATTATGGGGGTGGTTGGGATAAAATTTAAGGTGAGATAGGATGGGCATTTAGTAGGAACAACACACAGAATATTTAATCCATAATTTCAGGGGAAACTCAAATAATTAAGGATATGGGATGGTTGTAAAGGGATTAGTGTCCATAATTAACCAAAGAATTGTGTGATCACTTAAATAAGAGATGTGTTAAATTATTTAATAAATAGAAGGATTTAATTAAATAAGAGTCAGGATTAGACACGGATTATCAGACTAGTACTTCGGGTGATAGGCATGAATTAGTCGGTTATTGTGATTTTATATATATGGAAATGAATAGTGTATATATATATATATGTATTTATGATATCTATGTGTATGATATTATGTGGAATATACCCCTTTAGTGCCATCAGTGGAGGTTGCGCGATATGGGTAATATTCCCTAGCGAATAATAGCATGTTAAGTATCGACCCGAGGTCATAGCATCATGTTTATATTTATGTGATTTTTCTTTGCAGTGAGTTAATTGTGGTATGGTTATGACTCACTATCGAAGAACTATGACCACCTACAATACGTATGCAATTTTATCGAATCGATGTGAGAGTTCGACCTCCAGTAACCAGGATTATGTGAGCATGCCCTGGATAATAATATCATTTAGAGACCCGCATCCAGTGAGTTATTACTCTGAGGGATGGTGGCTATACGCGATATATGTGTGTTTGTTGTGGTATATTATTGCGTATATTTATGTGTAGACAAATATACGGGTTCATAGTAAGCGGTTGTTGTTAAAATAACTAGTCGCAGTTATTGGAAATAAAGTAATAAATTATGAATGATAATTATGATTATTAGAAGTTACTTGAAATGAATCGATACCTTATAATTGAGAAATATAATAGTTAAGTAGATGTGATACCTATTCTTATAAATACATAGGATAGGGTAACGTGTGAAACCTAGAATGTTATGGGACTAGTTAGGGGGTAGCACAACAAGGAGGGTCAAGAGAATGCGTTAGGTGCGCACTTTAGATGAGGGGTTAGGGGTGATTCACGAGAGTGCGCTACCGGATTATAAATATGAAAATTGACTGGATATTTTCATTTATGAATTTTATACTCTTGATAAATATTTTTTAAAAGGTTTTGGGCTCTAACCCATATCAAATATATTTTCAAAGCTTTTCGGTGTCCAGCCACGGGGATGCCAAGGATGATTCATCTTCCACGAATTTCGTAGCTAAGCTGATGTGGAGGCTTGCAAGATTTTGGAGTATCCGATTCTATTATTGATATTCTATATTAGGTTCTCTATTCTAGTATTGGTTGGGCATGTTATCCTTTTTATTTAGACATACGTATTTCAGATTATTTTCGATGTCAGATTGGATGTGTTGGATTTTAACCCGATGGTTTATTCAAGGACTTTATTTATTTATCTCAGCTTCAGACATTACATTATGATTTTATGTATATCAGATATTCTGTATGGTATTATTGTTGATTGGTACATATTGTTATATGTTAATGAAAGATTAAAATTTGACACTACTTGTTAAACTAATAGGTGGTTAAGAATTAAATGAATTTCGAAAGTGATGCTAAGAATGAACCATATGATACTCTTATTATATTTTCGTAGGGGATTGGTCACCCGTTATTTTAGTAGGCGGGGTGTCACACTGACCACCATCATTAATGAACTCATCACTGTTATCTACACTGCTTGGGTTGGGCATATACTCCTGAGCATAGATTGATGACACAATGGTGATGAATTCCTCTCCAATCGATCCTTTGATGTATCATATATTCTTAACATAAGATTTAAAAACTTTCATCAACCTTTCAAATGGGTACATCCGTCGATATCTAAATGGGACGTAAAGAAGTGCCTTGTCTTATAAGTGTACCAACAAGTCAATACTTATGTAAAAAATGTATGGGGGAAAGTACTTTTCCAACAAATAAATCGCTTTGGCTATAGCTACTTTTGCGGCCACAACGTGCTTTCAATTGACTACCTTCCCACATAAAAGTGTGAAAGAGATGCTAATTTGAATAATGTCCCTCCATAAATCCTTATTCTTGGAGAAATAGTGCTTAAATAATAAAGTAGCCAATTGTATGATCACATGTCAATCGTGAGACTTGCACTTATGTAAATCATAGGTAGCATAATTAACAATCTTTTGCAAGTTGGATGAAAAATTAGAGGGGACCTTCAAATTATATATTGTGTCTAAAAGGACCTTTCTTTCCCCACTCGTCAAAGTAAACGTGACAAGGGGTTATTTTTCTTCCATTACTATCTTCTTTTAACCATAGCTATGGCTTAAGTTTCAATGCTTCAAGGTCTTTTTGTGCATTTTGTCCATCCTTCGAATGACTCCTCCCAATGCATGTACCCACAATATGTTCAGTGATGTTCTTCTTTGCATGCATCACACCCAATACATGATGCACCGGGTTAATCTTTCATTAAGGCAAGTAAAATAAAATTGACCTCCTAGTTTATGCCTTTCTTGTCTCAGTTTCATTCCTAGTTGGGGTCTTCTTATGCTTGACATTCTTCAATTTAGGATTCTTATCGTCATATTAGTTCCACAATTAGAAGATTTACTCTCAAATTTTGAGCCTAAAAGTTTTCTCGAAGGTAGTTTAAGTTCAACCCTGCCCGGTTAAAATTTAGAACCTTTCTCAAATTTAAAACTATAATGGGGGCTAAAAACCTCCTATGGGAATGGTATATATTTTTTTCGCTAGCATTAAGACACAGAGATTCAGTATCCTCTCCACAAATAGGATACCCTAGATAACCATATACTACACAACTGGATAATGTCCCATTAGTAGAAAAATCATGAATTGCCAAAATCAACATAGCTTTTAGCGTAAACTCTTCTTTTTTAAATGAACCAAATTCCTGAACACCCTCTTACCACATATCATTTAATTCTTCTACTAAAAGAGCCAAGTAGACATCGATGTATTTACTTGATGCTTTTGGCCCAGGTATAAACAAAGACATCATCAAAAATTCAAGTATCATAACTATGAAGAGGGGAGGTTGAGTGGTGCTAGGATCACTGACCATAAACTCTGATTGGTGCTTAGATTTCCAAATGGATTGAAACCATCTGTTGATATTGTTAAATGAATGTTACATCGTTCTCGAGGAAAATCGAGATACTCATAATTTATCCTCTTCAAAGTTATGGAATCAATAAGATGTCGCATGAGATTATGCCCTACTTCTTCCCTAGCATTCCAATTCATTGTCTTCACTATCCATGGTACTGTGAATTTCAATCACTCTATTACCAAGCAAACCATATTAGGTCTTCAAACGATGCCAACCAACCTTGGCGTGCAAAGTTATTTGATATTTGTCATAGCCAGGGTACAACGATTGGGTCACCTTAAATTTTAAACTTTGATAGTCATCGTCAAGGTTTATCCCATTATCTTAATGAGTACCTGGACCTTGTACATCGTCATTGACCTCATTTTCTTCCACTTCATGAACTCCATACCCATCATCAATAAAATTCTCTAGTATATTATGATTTATTGTCCTCCTAGCCTTGATGATCATTATGAAGGTTGCTTGGGGAAAAAGAGAACATGCAATTCCCCGTGATAAACCTATAACTGATAACTATCTTGCATACCTCGTATTAACAGATGCAATTCCAATTTTTTTACTCAAACACCTTACCATTCTTACACCAAACACACGGACAAAAGTAACTCTTCATCATTACGACATCTCTTTGCGAATTTCATAGATTCATTATCACCTCTACAAAAATCATCCCCTAGTCTATTTGTCTCACCCATCTACTCTTTCTATAGAGGATATCCCATCACAGCTACTACAAGCAATCACCTATTATGGGTAAGAAGAATATATTCAGGGATTAGTATAAAAAAAGTGCGAAAAAATCAAGAATGCTATTATGGGGAACAAATATAACATATTTATATTTTATATATATATATATATATATATATATATATATATATATATATATATATATATATATATATATATATATATATATAGAGAGAGAGAGAGAGAGAGAGAGAGAGAGAGAAAACAAATTGATTTGGTCTCCTGAATCGATAGGGTTATATCTTACAGAGAGAATAAATTGATATGGTCACCTGAATCAATACGGTTATATTTTAGAGAGAGAACAAATCGATTTGGTCGCTTGAATCGATAGGGTTATATTTTATTTTTATTTTTGGTGTCACGATCGTATCAGGGTCAAAGACCGTGATAACAAACTATAACTATCACAGTCTTTGATCATTACATGGCCGTGATAAAAACATTTCATCTTTCAGTAATTCTAGACCAATGGTTGATGGATTAGTATAAACAGAACTATGAAAAATTCAAGAACCATATTATGGGTAACAAAAATAACATATTTATATATTAAAGAGAGAGCGAGAGAGAAAGTGTGAGAGAACAAATCGATCTGGTCACTTGAATCGATAGGGTTATATTTTAGAGAGAGATAGAGAGAACAAATCGATCCGGTCGCCTGAATAGATTGGGTTATATTTTTTAGAGAGAGGAAACATATCGATAGGGTTATGTTTTAGTTTTCTAGTTTTTTATTTTTCAGTATGGTGTTGGTTATATGAAGAAAACACGTATATATATATATATGTATACCGCAAAAATGAAAACCCTAATTTATTAACCCATCCACATATATATATAACCTAGGTTGGATTTTTTATAACTGTCAATGTGACTAACTACAAACTACCAATATTAAAGACTGAATATATCTTTAATCTCACCTATTCAATGTACACATTAGGTTCCATAAAAGTTATCACTATGAATTCTAATAATCTTATTCACAATCTAAATGAATAATAATATGATCTTTGTCTAACTCCATAATATTTTGATTTGATTTAATTATAGCATTTCTCCCCACTTGTATGATGTAAAAACTAAATTAAGCCACATTCACCTTGGTTTTCCACCTAAGTGTACTTGATTTGTTAGTAAAAATACATTGCATATGCTAACTCAAAAAACTCTATGTTTGTTTAAATTATATACCCTATAAATAATTGAACCTGTTAATATTGTTATTAATGTTGTGAAATTCCTACACACAAATGAAAGCCGACACGCAAATGAAATCGTAATTGAGTAATCAATCAAATAAGACTGAAATCCTAAGCATATCCACAAATCGACTAATATATATATATATATATATATATATATATATATATATATATATATAGAGAGAGAGAGAGAGAGAGAGAGAGAGAGAGAGATGATAAGGCTCACCTACATCATGCTCTATATGTCATCCATACATCACACCTACTTGTAGGCCCTAAAAAACTTTTTTCCAAATTTTTTATTTTTCTCTTGAAATTACCTTCCAATAAACCCATGTTCAAAAAATTAGGTCAAAATACATTTTGTAACTATTTTAAAAAAAACCATTACTCAAAATACCTTACTTATAAGGTTCTACGCTAATAGTTTTTTGTGGATTTTTTTTAAATTGCTACAAAATATATTTTGACCTAATTTTTTAAATATGGGTTGATTAGAAGGTTAATTTCAAGATAAAAATAAAAAAATTGAAAAAAAAGGTTTCTTAGGACCTAGAACTAGGTGTAATGTATACATCATGATGTAAGTGAACATCTCTCTCTCTCTCTCTCTTTCTATATATATATATATATATATATATATATATATATATATACACACACACACACACACACCTGATTGTTTGTTGTCACACAAATTGACTGAAATCCACGCAAATCCACACAAAAACACACAAATCACCCTTTTCAAATCGCCATACAAATCGCTCATTTGAGAGAGAATTTTGTTTTGTGGGAAATGGTGAACAGATTTGGTGTGAGTAGGGTTTTAATTTTTTTCATTGTCACAGACCTTGTCAAGGTCTTTGACTATGACATGACCGTGATTAGGTGTTATCACG
This sequence comes from Sambucus nigra, assembly GCA_949130495.1. Taxonomy (NCBI): domain Eukaryota; kingdom Viridiplantae; phylum Streptophyta; class Magnoliopsida; order Dipsacales; family Adoxaceae; genus Sambucus; species Sambucus nigra. The sequence goes on along the minus strand of OX422220.1, from coordinate 430,351,596 downwards.
GGCGTGTCACGGTCAAAGACCTTGACAAGGGCTCCGTGTTTTTTGTTAAGATTTTTAGCTATGACAACCCTGTAATAACCCTCGCTTATGAGAACATATTTTATAGTTATTTACTAGGTATGGAAATTATACATAAAATGTTGAGATATGGATTGAGTATTAATTTAATGTAGAAAAGTTAAAATTTACTATGAGGTTGCATATTTACTGTAATTATAGATGAATATTGCCATGTCATGTTTTATAATATCATATGAATTAAAATGATATTTGGCTTAAAAATGAGACCGGAACTTTAAATGAATTATAAATTGTCCAAATGATAATTTGGAGGCCGTAGTTGAGTCCGGAATGTGCGAGATAGTCAAATATTGTGCCATATTGTATTTTGAGGTTTTTGGCACTTTTGACTGGTTATACCTTAAAAATGCAGTTGCGTGTTATTTTATCGCAATATTAGTCAATTAAGTTGAGATTTTGACTAATGCCACGACTTAGTCTTACTAAGTCTTCTATTTTCCCAAATTTCAATTTCCTAAACCTAGAGATAGTTTGAGAGAGGAAGTGAAAGAGTAGAGAAAAGTAGAAGAGATTGAAGATTGAGGAGAAATCCTTGCCACTACACAAAGAAAATCTGCATTTCCTAGATTGAGGCAAGTTTCCTACTTGCTACTTGTGGTTTAAGATAAATGATTTGTAGTGATAATGGTGTATTGATCATGGTTTGATTAGTTTAGGGTTTTTTGTGTATTTGTTGGTCTTGAACCATTGAAGAATAATTTGGATGATTATTTATAGTTGGGGTAGTAGTTAGTAGCATTTATGTTGTGTTGGTGACAATAAATGAGTTGAGTTTAATGGATTTGATTTGGGAAGGAAAGTGGAGTCCAAGACTCCATAAGTAAAATTAGGAATTTCTGCAGAATTGAATCGATTCGGCCTGGCCGAATCGATTCGCTGCTAGACAGTTTCCAGGCTTAGGTGAACCGAATCGATTCGGCCTAAACCGAATCGATTCGGCAATTATGCATAAACCCAATCTTCCTGACTGAATTGATTCGGATGGTCCGAATCGATTCGGCAATTATGATGAATCCCATATTTTCCGGCCGAATCGATTCGGAAACCCTGCACTTTTTCAATTTCTTTTCTTTTTCAATTTTAACCCTTTTCTTTAGGATTAGTAATTAAGGACCTTCTTGAATGAATTAAATATAGGATCCTAGAGTATTAGTCGAGTTTGGTCGATACCCTAGACTAGAATGGGTTCATCTAGGGTTCAATCCAGGGGTGTTCAAAGTAATGTTTAGGCATTTCTTCCCTCGTATAGATTATAGAAATCTAGGAGATTCCTACGTCATATTTGGAGACTTTAGAAATTGATTTGAGGTATGATGGTTTATATGAAATCTAAAAAGGAGGTTTGGTAAATAACTTGGGAGTTTATATGATCTTCGAGGTTATTACAAAGATGTTAAGCACGCATAGTTCCGGATAACCATAATGCATTTGATAAAATGTAAAATGGACAAAGTAAATGATAATTTACTAAATCAAAAAATGGAAAGTAATGAAATGGTTAAACACACCTCTTTAAATACCATCTTAAGGAAAGTTCGTGCATGAGGTGAAGCCCCCTGGCTAATGAATGCAGGGTGGATATATTCCTAGGCCATATGAGCGCTTGTTTATATTTTTCTGCGATGGGTAGGAGATTCCGGGTGTGGTCTTGACTATCCCGCAGGCATATGGCCGCTTCCCGACGTTTTTGATAGGATCCTAGGTTGTCTTATGATAGGTCCTGGAAGATGATGGTTATTTAGGGGCGTGCACAGTGGGGAAACCCGGACGGGCGGTCTTAGAATCGTTATATATATATATATATAACTATTCTAATCATCAAGTTGGACTTGATGGGTATAAATGCCATAAAGTGCATAAAGAAATGCCATAAAGAGCAAATTATATGCCACAAAGAGCATACCATTGAGATAAGTGCCATAAAGAGCACATGATAATAATTGTATTCCTAATAAGGAATATAAAGATAAGATGAAATGGTGAAAGATGAAAAAGTTTGATGATTATTATTATTCTTATACTTAATTGAATTTCAATTGAAAATCATTCAACTGTATTAGTTCATTATAAGTTATTATTATGTAGAATGTCATCTTTATCATCCATGCTTATTCATTCATTATTGTCATACTTGTCATTTATCTGGTAATCGCATAAAACCGGGCTCTGACCTGTTCTTCTTTCTTGTTGTGCATATATATATATTGTATCCGCTCAGGTGTTCCACCGCAAGGTCACCCGTAATGAACTTCCTATTCCAGTGTTTTGAGGATCCGTGACATTTTGCGGGTATCAAGGGACATTTTGTGTAGACGCCTTCCTTGTTATTTTCTAGTTATGATCAGTCCTTATTCGGGCGTGTGGCCCAAATGGTTGTAATTGTATAATGGATGTATTATGTAACACATGGAACTTATTGTTTATTGTATGAATTCTATTGACCGACATTTCATTCGGTCCTTCCCTTATTACGGTTGGTATATATATATATGCTTGTGGGAGTTTCCACCTTTCTTTTCTATTATGGGTTGTTGAAAATGCTTTCTTTAAATTACAAAACTAAAATTTTCGATAACCTATTTTCTGGAATATTGTGTGGTTATCCCGTATACTCTTTATGTTGTCATGATGTTGAGGATGATATTTATCCATGATTCCTATATTATCGGAGTATCGGGCTGGCCACCCCTTATTTCGAATATCGAGTTGTCACCGATGGTATCAGAGCATCAGGTTCTAGAGTCTTTAGGATCTATGCGGACTTGTCACGTTCTACCGTCGCGTTTTTTTAAATAGAGCTTAATGTTAGGACTGTTTTGTTGCGTTTGGTTGCGATCTTCTGCTAGATAGAATGTTTTATATTATATTCTAACTTTATCGTTTCTCTATCTCAGATGCCTCCTAAGAGAGGACGTCCCGCTCGACGTAATAGAATTGTAGAGGATGAGGTTGGTCCTCCACCGCCACCACCGGGAAGTATCAGTGTCGCAGATGTGGCAAACATAGTGGCCCAAGCAGTTAATGCAGCGATGACTGTAGTGGTACAACAAATGCCACAAGCTCAACCATGGGGGCTAGAGGCACAAGTTCCTACGGGACCTTCTCCGTGGAAAAGAGTTAGAGAGTCTTTCCTAAAATTCCATCCCCCGGAATTCGATGGAGGTTCGGATGTGATAAGGACAAATCAGTGGAAGAAAGACATGCAACGCCATGTTAGGATGGTTGAATGTAGTGAGGAGAAAAAGAAAATCCTTGTTACTTTCAAGCTTGTCGGATCATCTTTACATTGGTGGGAGTCAATGACTACACCCGATCAAAGGAATACGATTTCGATCACTGATTTTTGGGCCTTGTTTGATGGAAAGTATTTCCCTCCCGCAGTTCAAAGGGAGATGCAAAGGAAGCTTCAAGATGTAGTTCAGGGGGAGAGATTCGTGGCAGAGTATGAAGGGGAGTTCACCCGGCTGGCAAGTTTTGTGCTGGATGAAGTGACTCCAGAAGCGAAGAGAATCTCCAAATTTGTGGGAGGTTTACATTGGCGAATAAAAAAACATTTTTTGGGAAATCCAGCTCTATTAACCTTTGGGGATGTGATGAATGCTTCTCTACTTCATTGTCAAGATCATAGATTATTTGTGCAAAATAATAAGAAGGCTGCAGCGATGGGGCAAGTGGGAAAACCTGGAGGTAATGGGATTGAAGGGGGGACATCTTCTTCGTCCCAATCTTCGGGGAGTAAGCAGAGAGAAAGGGACCCCCAGTAAGGGGATTTGTCTAAATGCCAACGCTTTGGTTGGTCTAATGCGGGTGGCAATAATAACAGACCGGGTCAAGGTGGATCACCACAACAACAGGGAGGCAGAGGTGGAAATGGAGGCAAAGGCCAGCAGAGACGAGGTTTGGGGCAATTCCGAAACAATCAAGGGCGGAACCAGGAGAACGCGGTGAACAAATGTTTTTAGTGCGGGGAGTTGGGCCATTATAAGAGATCGTGTCCTCAGTTGGTTGGAGGTCATCTTCCTAGGGCTCCACAACATCCATATGTACAGTTTCTGCCCATGGGGCCTAATCCGATTGCTCCTCCTCAGTAGGGGCAACTGCAGTATGGATGGGTCTACCATATTCAGGAGGCTATGCTTCCTCCAGTCCCTCCAGTACCGCTGGCGATTGAGGGTAAGTTTCTCATCCAAGGTCATATGGATCGGGTACTATTTGATACGGGTGCTACACACTCTTTCATTTCTAGGAGTTTTTCTCAAACTACAGATTTGATAAAGTCTTATGAGAGTACTTTCACTAGTGTTGAATCCTCTATGGGTGATGGTTCATTGATTTTCTTTGTTTATAAAAACATAGGAATTAACCTTGGTAACTTGTGCTTTGAGGCTGATTTACTCGTCCTTGACATGGTCGGGTATGATGTAATACTGGGTATGGATTGGCTAGTGAAATACCACGTGATAGTAAATTGTTTCGGGAAGAGTATAGTTTTCATGATTTCGGGACAAGAAATGTTCTTGGTTGTTATGCCTTGTATGGAAGGGGGTACGTACCTATTTATATTGTATTGCACAGGATGTTTCTAGGGATATAATTGTCCCCCTAGACTCTATCCCAGTTGTTAGAGATTTTGAGGTGTTATCCGGGAAATATTGGGATTACCTCCGAGTAGAGAGATTGAGTTTGTGATCAATTTAGCGCCGGGAACTCGACCGATTGTGAAAGCTCCTTATCGCATGGCTCCTGTGGAGATGAGGGAGTTAAGGGATCAAATTCAGCGATTTTTGTAACAGGGATTTATTAGGCGCAGTACTTCTCCATGGGGTGCTCCAGTATTGTTTGAGAAGAAAAGAGACGGTTCTCTCCGGTTATGTGTGGACTATAGGGAGTTGAATAAAGTCACCATCCGGAATAAATACCCTTTGCCTCGCATTGATGATCTATTTGACCAACTTAGGGGCGCATCATACTTCTCTAAAATCGATTTGAGGATGCGGTATCATCAATTGAGAATACGGGAATAAGATGTATCCAAGACCGCATTTCTGACCCGATACGGATCCTATGAATTCTTGGTTATGCCCTTTGGACTAACCAATGCCCCTACTATATTTATGGATGTCATGAATAGGGTATTCTGGGATTTCGTTGACCAATTTGTTATTGTATTTATCGATGACATCTTAGTCTATTCTCAAACAGAATCTGACCATGCTACTCACTTATGGTTGGTCCTGCAGAGATTGAGGGATCACCAATTGTATGCGAGGTTTGAGAAATGTGGCTTTTCGTTGAAGGAAGTTCAGTTTCTGGGTCATGTGGTGTCATCCCAGGGTATATCGATGGATCATAGTAAGGTGATTGCAGTGAGGGAGTGGGGTCAGCCCACGACACCCACCACGGTTCGTAGTTTTCTGGGCTTAGCGAGTTATTACGGTCGGTTCATTAAGGGCTTTTCAAAAATTGCTAGCCCTTTAACGAACTTGACCCGAAAGGGAATGAGATTTATTTGGGATAATTCTTATCAGGCTGCATTTGATGAGCTCAAAGATAGGATGACTTCGGCCCCAGTCCTTGCATTGCCAAAATCGGGATTGGAATATCTAGACTTCATCGATGCATCTCTTCAAGGGTTAGGAGGTGCTCTTCAGCAAGAAAGATGGGCTATTGCTTATGCTTCCCATAAGCTAAAGCCTCACGAAAGAAATTATTCGGTGTATGACTTAGAGTTCGCCGCAGTTGTCTTTGCCTTGAAGATATGGAGGCATTATCTCTTGGGGGAAAAGTTTAGTCTTTTCACGGACCACAAATAGCTACAGTATTTATTCTCCCAGAAGGATTTGAATATGCGTCAGCGTCTTTGGTTGGAGTTCGTGAAAGACTATCAATTCGATATCCATTACCATCCGGTAAAGGCGAACGTAGTAGCGGATGCCTTGAGTAGGAAACCCAATGGAGGCTTAGCTGATGTATGGAAAGCTAGGTGGAAGGATCTCAGTCAGGAGGATGCAGTTGTGAGAGCATTCATGTCAGTAATGACCGTTACTCCTATAATTGTGGCAAGAATTATGGAAGCCCAGGGAAGAGATAAGAGTTGCCAAGACCATATACACCGATTATTTCCCGAGGGAGCGGAGTCCTACTCGATTAGTTCTGAGGGTGGACTACGCTTCCATAGAAGACTTATTATTCTGGAAGAAGGGGACTTGAGACGAGCGGTGATGGCGGAATCTCACGGGTTAAAATTTACGGTACATCCGGGTGGGGACAAGATGTACCAAGACAATCACCGTCAGTATTGGTGGCCCGGCATGAAGAGGGATATCTCGGAGTTTGTATCCCAATGCACTACTTGTCAGTTGGTTAAGATCGACCATCAGCGACCTACAGGTTTGTTGCAACCGTTGGAGATTCCAGTGTAGAAATGGGAAAACATTTCGATGGACTTTATTATGGGCTTACCTAGATCACAAAGGGATTATGATTCGATTTGGGTGATTGTCGATCGCTTGACTAAGTCGGCACACTTCTTGCCCGTGCGTACGGATTTTGATACCGCTCGCTATGCCCAATTATTCATCGAGGAGATCGTTAGACTTCATGGGGTACCTTTAAACATCGTTTCCTATAGAGATAAAATATTTGTGTCCCACTTTTGGGGAAGTTTCCAAGAGGCAATGGGGATCGAATTGAAGTTAAGCTCTTCCTATCATCCTCAAACAGATGGACAAACTGAAAGGGTAAACCAGATGTTGGAGGATATGCTCCGTATGTGCATACTTGATTTCAAGGGTGGTTGGGAACAATACCTTCCATTGGTTGAGTTTGCTTATAACAACTCATACCAATTTACTATCGGAATGGCGCCCTATGAAGCTCTTTGTGGTCGACCATGTAGGTCGCCCGCTTGTTGGTTGGAGGTGGGAGATAACCAATTCCTTGGACCTGAAATGATCCAAGACACTTCTTCAAAGATTGACCTCATTCGAAATCTCATTCGGATATCCCAAGACCGTCAAAAGAGCTATGTCGATGTGGGTAGAAGACACGTGGAGTTGGAAATTGGAGATCAAGTCTTGGTGCGAGTGTCACCAATGAAGGGCATTAAACGTTTTGGGAAGAAAAGGAAGCTTATGCCGCGTTTTGTTGGACCTTTCCCAGTTATTACGAAAGTCGGTCCCGTGGCGTACCAACTTGCTTTGCCGGAGCCTTTGCAATAAATTCACGATGTATTCCATGTCTCCTCTTTGAAGAAGTATAGAAGATGCGAAGGTACCCTTTGGCACATTCCTTTCGAGAATATTGACTTGCAACCCGACGTTTCATATGAAGAACAACCGGTTTCTATTCTTGAGTATGGGGAGCGCAACTTAAGGTCCCGTGTGGTTCCCTTGGTGAGAGTCCAATGGAGTCATCACAATGCTAAAGAATCAACGTGGGAGCGTGTGGACGACATGCGGGAGAAGTATCCACATCTCTTCTTATAAGGTACGTTTGAATTTTGGGGACAAAATTCCCTCATAAGGGGGGGAGTATGTAATAACCCTCGCTTATGAGAACATATTTTATATTTATTTACTAGGTATGGCAATTAGATATAAAATGTTGAGATATGGATTGAGTATTAATTCAATGTAGAAAAGTTAAAATTTACTATGAGGTTGCATATTTACCGTAATTATAGGTGAATATTGCCATGTCATGTTTTATAATATCATATGAATTAAAATGATATTTGGCTTAATAATGAGACCGGAACTTAAAATGAATTATAAATTGTCCAAATGATAATTTGGAGGCCGTAGTTGAGTCCGGAACGTGCGAAATAGTCAAATATTGTGCCATATTGTATTTTGAGGTTTTTGGCACTTTTGACTGGTTATACCTTAAAAATGCAGTTGCGTGTTATTTTATCGCAATATTAGTCAATTAAGTTGGGATTTTGACTAATGCCACGACTTAGTCTTACTAAGTCTTCTATTTTCCCAAATTTCAATTTCCTAAACCTAGAGAGAGCTTGAGAGAGGAAGTGAAAGAGTAGAGAAAAGTAGAAGAGATTGAAGATTGAGGAGAAATCCTTGCCACTACACAAAGAAAATCTGCATTTCCTATATTGAGGCAAGTTTCCTACTTGCTACTTGTGGTTTAAGATAAATGATTTGTAGTGATAATGGTGTATTGATCATGGTTTGATTAGTTTAGGGCTTTTTGTGTATTTGTTGGTCTTGAACCATTGAAGAATAATTTGGATGATTAATGATAGTTGGGGTAGTAGTTAGTAGCATTTATGTTGTGTTGGTGACAATAAATGAGCTGAGTTGAATGGATTTGAGTTGGGAAGGAAAGTGGAGTCCAAGACTCCATAAGCAAAATTAGGAATTTCTACAGAACCGAATCGATTCGTCCTGGCCGAATCGATTCACTGCTAGACATTTTCCAGGCTTAGGTGAACCGAATCGATTCGGCAATTATGCAGAATCCCATATTTTCTGGCTGAATCGATTCGGCTAGGCCGAATCGATTCGGAAACCCTGCACTTTTTCAATTTCTTTTCTTTTTTAATTTTAACCCTTTTCTTTAGGATTAGCAATTAAGAACCTTCTTGAATGAAGTAAATATAGGATCCTAGAGTATTAGTCGAGTTTGGTCGATACCCTAGACTAGAATGGGTTCATCTAGGGTTCAGTCCAGGGGTGTTCAAGGTAATGTTTAGGCATTTCTTCCCTCGTATAGATTATAGAAATCTAGGAGATTCCTAAGTCATATTTGGAGACTTTAGAAATTGATTTGAGGTATGATGGTTTACATGAAATCTAAAAAGGAGGTTTGGTAAATAACTTGGGATTTTATATGATCTTCGAGGTTATTACAAAGATGTTAAGCACGCATAATTCCGGATAACCATAATGCACTTGATAAAATGTAAAATGGACAAAGTAAATGATAATTTACTAAATCAAGAAATGGAAAGTAATGAAATGGTTAAACACACCTCTCTAAATACCATCTTAAGGGAAGTTCGTGCGTGAGGTGAAGCCCCCTGGCTAATGAATGCAGGGTGGATATAGTCCTAGGCCATATGAGCGCTTGTTTATATTTTTCTGCGATGGGTAGGAGATTCCGGGTGTGGTCTTGACTATCCCGCAGGCATATGGCCGCTTCCCGACGTTTTCGATAGGATCCTAGGTTGTCTTATGATAGGCCCTGGAAGATGATGGTTATTTAGGGGCGCGCACAGTGGGGAAACCCAGACGGTCGGTCTTAGAATCGTTATATATATATATATATATATATATATATATATATATATATTTATAACTATTCTAATCATCAAGTTGGACTTGATGGGTATAAATGCCATAAAGTGCATAAAGAAATGCCATAAAGAGCAAAGTATATGCCACAAAGAGCATACCATTGAGATAAGTGCCATAAAGAGCACATGATAATAATTGTATTCCTAATAAGGAATAGAAAGATAAGATGAAATGGTGAAAGATGAAAAAGTTTGATGATTATTATTATTCTTATACTTAATTGAATTTCAATTGAAAATCATTCAACTGTATTAGTTCATTATAAGTTATTATTATGTAGAATGTCATCTTTTTTATCCATGCTTATTCATTCATTATTGTCATACTTTTCATTTATCTGGTAATCGCATAAAACCGGGCTCTGACCGGTTCTTCTTTCTTGTTGTGCATATATATATATATTGTATTTGCTCAGGTGATCCACCGCAAGGTCGCCCGTAATGAACTTCCTATTCCAGTGTTTTGAGGAGCCGTGACATTTTGCGGGTATCACGGGACATTTTGTGTAGACGCGTTCCTTGTTGTTTTCTAGTTATGATCAGTCCTTATTCGGGCGTGTGGCCCAAATGGTTGTAATTGTATAATGGATGTATTATGTAACACATGGAACTTATTGTTTATTGTATGAATTCTATTGACCGACATTTCATTCGGTCCTTCCCTTATTACGGTTGGTATATATATATGCTTGTGGGAGTTTCCACCTTTCTTTTCTATTATGGGTTGTTGAAAATGCTTTCTTTAAATTACAAAACTAAAATTTTTGATAACCCGTTTTCTGCAATATTGTGTGGTTATCCCGTATACTCTTTATGTTGTCATGATGCTGAGGATGATATTTATCCATGATTCCTGTATTATCGGATTATCGGGCTGGCCACCCCTTATTTCGAATATCGGGTTGTCACAAACCCTTTGTGGGTGAAAAGTGACAAAAAGGGGTTTTGTTGTAGTGAGAGTTCTTAACTTGTTTATTGACACCATCTTGAGCATTGCATTTTCCTCTACACTCCTTAATAACTCTTCCTCGTCATAATCATTTAATTCTCTATCTAGACCTTTAAAGTTTAATAGGTCCTTTAAAGTCAGATAACCGTCTTTATCACTTTTAGACTCCAATAGGCCTGTTGAGGTGTTAGTAAACTTTAAACTGTAGGAATTTAACATTTTAAATGATCTCCTCATCCTTAAAGTTTCCTTGCTAACATTTTGTGATGGTTTAGGTTTCTAAGGGTTAAGGTTAATCGCAGAATCAAAATCTTCTATACTCAGCCTTGCAGATTTCTTTGAGCTAACTGAGGTGATTTAGAAGTCTTCTTTGGAGTGGTTCGGACAAGTTTCAGGATGGGACCATATGGTTGTTCTAAATGAATGTTATATTTACCTTCACACTCTTCAATATTGTCCCACTTAGTCATCAATTAGACATCACTATCAACGGTTCAAAGACATCCATCCTTCAACCGTTTAATAATCCCACTCTTCTTACATGTACTTTCCTTAATTTATTTCCCTACATCCCTGTAGCATAATTCATTCCCATTGACATCCCTCATAATAAACCTTCTGCCCCCACCATATTTTATTTATTTTTCCAAATTCCTTAAAAGTGGAAGACAAGATCTCTTAATCCATGAAAAGCCATGCGTTGTAAATAATAATGCAGAGAAATAAAAGTACATGAAGAATAAAAACAAACAAAATCTAGTTTGATAAAACCCTTATACTATTAATATGAATTTTTTGACAAATCCTAACATTGAAAAAAAAATATTTTGATAAGATTAATAAATACCTCGATCAACCTTCATTCATAACAAATAGATGGAAATATGTTGGAAACCTTGTTGCAGAATAACTTTTGCATCAATGGAGTTATCTGGTTTGCGTGTTTAAGAAGAAAGAGCCTTTACCATTTCATCATAATGAAATGGTAACTCAATTTGCAAGAATGAACTGATATGGGGAAAGAGACTTAAATGCCATTTAATATTTTCCAAACATCTGTCTAGCATTGGGGTTAATGTCTGGTGTGAATTTTGGAACCCATTCATTAATAGAAAAAACTATGGCATCCAAGCAAACATAAATAAGAAAAAATGCATCCCACCCTAAACTATGTTGTATGTCTCAATTGTACTAAATATTTGTGATCAACCAGGTCACCTGCAATTGCCAAATATCCATTAACACAAATTCGAATAGTGTGTATTGCATACGAATGGAACTGGAAATATCTTTCTCATAAAAATACTCTTTGATTATGCTTGGGAGGGGTTATTAGTTTAAGTGTGAAAAATCATACAATTATCAAAGTGGATGAGATATCCTCTATGACATTGTGAAACATAGATAAGTGAACGGCAACAACAACCAAAAAGAAAAGAAAAAACACGGGTCCAATTAATATTTCCATCTCTACGTACAAAATATGATACCAATAAGCTGAATTGACCAATCGTCGTTGTTAGCTAATGATATAATTGGCTCGAGTGTATAAATATGCAAACAAACACTATAAGATGTCAATATTTTTGCAACCAAACACGACATGAAATATATAAAAATGATTTAAGAATATATGACTTCATGTTAGATAATGATATAAATAAAAAATTCATTTCAAGTCTTGAAGATGAAATTTCGTTCTTAATTGTCTTTCGCGACACGAAAAATGAAGTCATATATCGTCATCCAATATGAAGTCATATATCAAATAATAATGTGTTCAATTACTAAAATGAACTAAGATATTGTATTATTAGGAAATTGACCGTCCAAGTGCATATTTATAATGCTTTGTTGTTGGAGCCTAAACATAAACAATTGTATGAAATTATCTTTGTACCATTATGACTAACAATGCATTTAATATTGAGTCTTTATTTTTTGTATACTATTAATCATATATTTTTTGGGGGACAACTTAGATATTGTGATTAAAAATCACACCAGAGGGCTTTATGGAGAAATCAAAAAAACAAAGTCATAATTTAATTTTAGTCTACTATCCAAAATAAAATTGTTACCTCATACAATTATCTCATATATAAACCGCATGATTTGGAATCCAAATATATAATGCATAATAAAAATAAACAATATTACCTCATTTTTTTATAAAAATCTATAGTAAACGATTCTTGGGTTAAGTCGCATACTAGGTCACTCTCTTTAAAACGTTTCGTGGCTCTACCCTCTCTGTGCAGGTAGTATATATTCATGTCGTCATCGGGATAAAATAATCCAATAATCAACTATGTTTCATATAACCACTGTAATTAAATGGCATACTAACACTTATTATAAATTAATTACTTAATATCATAGTGTTATAACTTGTAGCTGGGGGAAGAAAAATTTTGGTGAGAAAATATGCTAATAGAGTCTCAAATAGAGTGTTAATTGTTCTTTTTTAAGCGTATAAGACCAAAACTAAATCTTTGTAATTATAGTTGCAAATAGGGAGTAAAGCAGGGAAGGAATCACAGAGAATCAAGGAAAGTATCTCTTACTGATTTTAAAATTCAGACAAAGACAAAATGGGTAATCTCTTTCATTTTCAAACTTTACACAACAGAAGTTCTTACAATACCCTAATTGTAAATTTTGAAAAATTTTCTTATCAACCAATAACTCATAGAATTATGCATAAACAAATGAGTCTTTTGACTTGAAACTCTATGTAGTAAAGAAGATTCAAAATATACTAGAGTCACTGTAGTTTTGAACTCATTCTCTGTAAGATCCCACACACAACCCTACTTATGTGTAGTCCTCAATCTAGCATGTTACGACAATGTTCTTCTATCCTAATGCTCTGGGGAATTTTCCCAAAATTACCACAGGAAACGGCCATACCTTCACACTCACATAGGTGAGTCTATCAAGAAGACTCTTATAGCTAGGTACCCCACTTAAAATAGAGTATAGATCTTCATTAAGAGTTATAATTAACTCAACCTTAACTCTCTTTAGGATATTATTTGTAATACCCCGTATTTTTATGGCTTTTAAATTTAGGGATTTATTAAATTTAATTGAGATAAATTAATTTAATTTTAATCCGAAAAGTTATTTTAAATATTTACTAGCGTGACGAGAGTTAGTAATTATTAAAATTTGTTGATTTTTTAAATATTACTTATTGAATATAGTAATATGTAGAATTGATTTTATAAAAAAAATTGTCACGAGTGAATAAAATGACAATTATGAAAATTAAGTCGGGATGCGCCTGTGTCATGTCAGGAATAAATTATTATTATAAGTGAATAAATTATAAGTCACCCGTATAGTCATTTCGAGTGAGCCAACATGTCCGGAAGGGGCAAGATAGTCAGAAAAGTGTACCCGGGGGGTTTAGTTTGGGTCTCGGGATGTTTTTAGGCCTAACCGGTAACCCGGGAGGGCATTTTGGTAATTTTCTATTTTTGGCCTTTAATAATGACGAAAATCATTAAGGTTATATCAGATGGAGTGGCAGGGAAGTTAGGGTTCTTAGAACCAAAAGAGAAAAAGGCCATAGGAAGATGAAGGGAAAAGCCTTCCAAGTGTTCAAGGCCAAGAACCACCAATCTTGCAACCCCACCACTACCAAAGCGTAGATCGGAAGAAGAGGATTACTGCTATACCAATCAGAGTCATCGAATCAGAACCTTAAATCCCCAGGCAAGTATCTATCTTACTTTTCTTGCAGTTAATGTTTCACTCATGTTAGATTAGGATTGATAAACCTATGTCTTATGGAAAAATTTAAGGATTTAGAGAATCAAATCACATGTTTTGGAGGGAATAAATATATTCTGGAAATCTCAATCACATGTAGAGGATTACCCACAAAATTGGAGTGATTCAAAAGTCAGAAATCTGGAAAAATAATTAATGGAAGTTTGGTGTAAAATTAGGGTTCTTGATAATTAAGACAAATTGCCCCTTTAATACAATCTCGTTGATGAATTTGTACATATTTCACGTAGGGAATCATGCATATATGTATAGAGAACTAGTAGAAATGTTATTTTGGAGTTTGGGGATCGATAATGATGTTTTGGAGAAATTTTGAAGATGAACCCCGTTTTTGGTCAAGAATTGCTTGATCGATCGATCGACCTAAGAACATCGATCGATCGATGGTCGATCGATCGACCCCTTTTTCTCGATCGATCGATCCCTTCTGGAAAACTGTATACTTTTTCCCTTTTTGTTTAATTTGGTTAAAATTCGTAGGGACCCCTTGATTATTATTTATGGAGTAAAATGGGTTATGAAGAGGACTAGTAGGGTCTACGTAAACTCCGTTAAGTGAGATTTAATATGGGAAGAAATTGGGGGTTAGCAGGGAGTTTCATCACACATTAGAAATTATGCGTATGTCCACTAAAGAATTTAAAGATTCGTGAAAGACTTAGAATAGAAGGTTAGAGAGGGTATACCTACTGAGATTACATTTAGTAAGAAAGAGTACTTCGAGAGATGAGAAGGAAATATGAAACCATTCATTAAAAGTAAAAGCAATAAATCCCTTATGTGGAGTAATTGGGTAAAAGTTGTACAATGTAAGGTTAATACTATTATCTTTGGGTCGCGTGCGAACCTAATTGGGAAAAATGAGAATATTAATATATATAACTCAATGCATGTGTGTACATATTTATATTATGCTTGTGTATAATCATACCCGTGCTACTTGCTATCACGGAGGTTACCGCACTGGGACAGTCTTATCTCGATGGCACCTTTAAGGGGGATATTTACTTGTACCCTAGAACATAAGATTCCTTGGTACAGGCTATCTGATTGATAGTCAAACGGTCCTAAGAGACGTGAGGGTATGTGCTGACCTCTTAGTGACTCGGAACTATGCTTCGCCTCTATTTGTATGTGTTTTATGTTAATACAGTTCGAGAGTGATTCCGAACTAGTATTTCCCTTAGTGCGAGTGATACGGGGACTTGATAGCAGAGTATGCCAGCGCCATAGATTTTATGTGGGGTGCTGATAGTATATATATTATACGAGTGATTAATATATATATATATATATATATATATATATATATATATATATATATATATATATATATATATATACACACACACACTTAAGTATGGGAACTTTCTACTGTGCATAAAAGTAGTTAAGAAATGAATGAATACTCCAACTCCATTATAAGTGTTTTGGAAATTTTGTAACATCACTGAGTTATGTTAATTAACATGAGATATGAGAGAGCTTAATTTTCAGAAATTGATTATCTTGGCCATATTATTTCTCGGGATGAAACCTTATGGGAAAGTTAAGTTAAAATAAACTTTTGAGGTGAGAATTCTCAAGAGAGTGTCGCAGACTAACATGATTGTTACATTAGCCGGTAAGCATTTTAAATACTTGCTAAACTAAATTTTAAACTGTTTTACAATCGGGCTCTGACCCGTTTCCTGTTATCTCTTCTTTCTTGTATATATATGTATATATTACAGGTGCCCAGCCACATGGGCGTCATGCTTAGGTGCTTTGGAGTGGACATGCTGCAGCTTATGTGGGAGTTGCAGGCCATTTGCTTAGACGATCTCCTTGTTGATTCCATTCTTAGTTCAGTTTTAATTAGTTGGGCATGTGTCGCCCGTTTCCTTATTCAGATGTATTTTTCTGAAATGATGTTCATTGATCTTTAGTATTTTACTCGTTGGGATTTAATTACTGCCAGGATGGTTTTCCTTTATGGTTTTAAGTTGGTATTAGTTGACTGAATGTTTAAATTATTGTGTGTACATTTCCAGTCTTTATAATTGTGTGATTCTTAAACTGTTAATTATTAAAGGTTTTATAATTGGATTTAATGAAATGGAAATAATGTTTTAAATGGTTTTGACACTTAGCTTAATTATTTAGGGTGTTTAAATTGGAAAGTTTATTTTTCGACAGTGATGCTAAGAATGAACCAACCATTCACCTTGGTTATAATTTAATAAAGGACTGATCACCCGGTATTTAATTAGGCGGGGTGTTACAGGTGGTATCAGAGCATCAGGTTCTAGTGTCCTTAGGATCTGTGTGGCTTATTATGCTTCTAGCGTTACTTTGTTTGATATAGAGCCCTATGTTTAGGATTGTTGTTTTCTATGGTGACATTCCGCTCTCCTGCTATAACGTAGTTACCTTAGTGAATCTTAATTGCATTCGGGAGTGTTCAAATAATTAAATATGGAAGGCAAGGTCCGTTGGGCGGACAGCAGGAGGCAAGGCTTAGTTGAGGTTGTAGAGCATATTCGAGGATGATGACCGTAGTTAAGGTCACCCCTATTATGGCACGGGAAGCCAGGACTGTAAAGACAGCTAGGGCGTAGCCTATGATTTCCAAGTGCTTCTATAGTTGAAAGAGGTGCGAGAGTAGACTCACCCAACGTCGTACGACTGGGAAAAGTCAGACGAAGCATTGTAGAGAACTGTCAGTGGAAATTCTAGAAATGCAAAAATTGTGTGTGTTAGCCCAAGGTGGTAAAGTATCCAAAGGCTTGGACATAGGACGGAGTGTGGCTAAGTGAAAATGAAAATTTGGAGACAAATTTTCTTGGCTTGTCGGAACAAGGTTATCATGGTGGGAGTCAGCCACTACTTTTAGAAGTGGAATGTTATGCCTATAAGAGAATCTTAGGTAAAGTTTGACCGCAAGTTCCTTCATCAGATGTTCAGGATAAGAAGTGAATGTTATTCTGAACTCATTACAGGAGGACCTGACAGAGGTCCATTTGTGAATATGAATCTAAACCGTTAGCGAATCTTGTATCGAAAGATGTAGATACAAATGGAGGAAAGAACTCAAAGTGGGAGATCAACTCGTAATAATAGTTGATAACACTTAAAAAGGGAATTCTGTTGGACGGTCGATTCAGAGGTTGACAATATCGTACTTTGTCAATGAAGATGATAATGCTACTTGGTGTGGGAAGCTAAAAGAATCAAAGAATTTAGTCAAGAATAAGACAGGATACAATGGTGGTAGTGTAGCACCACAAGGGGGTGTGGATACACATCAGGGGACCCATTTAAATGATTTGGATAGCTGAATTCTTATCAAGCGATGGTAGATTTAGTAAGGACTATTGTAGTGAGTAACATGTTCTTTGGGGCCTACAAGGCTAAGGGAATAGCGGGGGTAGCCATCAGAAATTGAGTTTACCAAAGTTTGAGAGAATGACAATTATAGGGTACAAGAGTGAAATCACAGGTGATAGGTGGATTATGTGTTGAGGTATTTTCTGGGGAGTGAAATCACACGCGCTAAATTTTTCCTGAAGCGATTATAGGGTACAAGAGTATGGTGCCTAGTAAAGGAGAACGATTAAAGTAGTGTTGTTCTGGTTTGGACAGGCGTGTGACATCCGGAGACCATTTGTACAGTCAAGGCGTTGGCAAGGTAGAAGTATGAGTTTTATCCATGGAGGATGAGGCGTGTTTATGTGACACGAGCGAGTCAATATATTTTGTTCATTGCTAGATTAGCATGTGAGGCAAGTTTAATGCGTATAACTATAAACATTATTATTATGTGAATATTTTCCCTAGTGTAGCAGGATTATCTTTAGTTCTATCCGAGGAGGATGAATGTGTGTATTAATAGTGTTATATACTTTATTGAGGTTACTCGTTTTAGTAGTGTGATATACGAGTATGATATTATCTTGGTTATAACTTTATAGCAATGGTTAGTACGATAGTGGGCAGTAATTGCAAGGCTATCGGAGTGGTTGCCTTAGTGCAGCATGTTTTGTTCTGGCAAGGCCTCACCTGCGAGAGGGTCGGACTCGCACTTATATTAGCTATTTTAGAGACTTCGGAGGGGATAGTGGGCTCGAGATATTCGATTCTAGTGTGTGGGGGGACTTTGTTGTTATGATTCAGTATATATTGGGTTTACTATTGAGCGAAAAGATATGACTCATTATTATGTGGAGCGCTCAGGCCTTGGTGATAAGTAGAGAGCACTGATATATCTACCCTTTAGAGATGTGATAGTTAAGAGTTAGACTCATATGTTTGGTATCAGGATTTTGAGAGTCCTGATTATATGTGTACGAGGTTTGCGAATAGTGATTACCACCA
The DNA here is from genome assembly GCA_949130495.1 of Sambucus nigra. Classification (NCBI taxonomy): domain Eukaryota; kingdom Viridiplantae; phylum Streptophyta; class Magnoliopsida; order Dipsacales; family Adoxaceae; genus Sambucus; species Sambucus nigra. The sequence goes on along the minus strand of OX422220.1, from coordinate 430,333,093 downwards.
ATACTGGATGATAGTGGATTGGCGAAATGTTCTTTGTGTAGGTGTAATTTCGGGAGGTGATGAAACTTTTATGTCAAGAGACGGAATAAAGGGGTACATGTTATGAACTGAGGGCCTAACAGATTTCGATAACCGACAATGCTAGGTAGTAGTGTATCGGGGGGTTCCTTGTTTGGATTTCTCTTTGCGAGACATCCCACGCATGAAACTTAGCGTAAGGTTGGAAGTAGGAAGATGTTTGGTCATTAGCCTATAATTTTGGTACCTCGGTCATAGTAGGAGAAGGTAATTATATATGTAAATGGTAAGTTGAATTATGAATTAAGGACAGTGGAGCCGGTTGTGTGGTAAGAAAGCATTGAAAGTTTTGTTTTATCACCACGAGTTGAGGGGTGGAACGATGATAAGGAGAATTTAAAATTTCAATTTCTAGGGTGATTGGGAATACCCGAGTGTTTTAACCGCATTATGAGCACAAGGGAAATAAAGAACTTGGATTATTTTTAGCGTGGATTATCTGGGAAGAATTTTTCATAACAAAAGAGAAGGCTTGTATTTATTTTGATGTATAGAGCATTGGTGAATTACTTTAGTTATTATATTTATTTGTGAGAATTGTTGTACTTATATGAAGAGATTGAGATTTGTGGTTTCTCTTTTGTTGTTGTGGGATTTAGATGCTCTATACCTTGTGATATTATGGATTTGTATAGTTTTACTGATCAGTAGAGTGTCGTTTGCTCTCCCCGGGCGGTCGGGGTGTTGCAAAATGTTGACATCCTAGTTAGCTGATGTTAGAATAGTCAGAGTGGAAGGTACGTGGGAATGGACATGTGGAATATATGTTTGTCGGACTAGCATAACGAAGTGGAAGTGGTAGAATAGATTAAGCGTCGTGTGAAAGACGATAAATTCATATATATGAGTGCGATCAGAGTAGCACACCCGAACTTGGTTGGAAGGCTGTGGCATGCCATTTAAAAAGGGGTATTCCTTGAGAAAGGTGGAATTTAATTATTATGGAGAACACTCAGAGAGGAGTTGTAATTAGTCAAATGTTGAGAGAAAGTTTCTCGTACAAAGAACGATGATGTTAGTATGGTGTAAATGGTCCAGAAGTGCACATCGTGGAGAAAAGTGCACGGGTCGAAACTTTTGGTATACGCCAAGGAAAGAAGGGGAGTATTAAGTGTCCCTTAATGTGAGACATTTCAAGTGGAATTCAATGTTAAGAGGGACATAGTGAGTAGTCTCTGCATGCACCACTAATAGATAGAGATCGGTTGGAATAAGAGGATCAACTAGAGAATTTTGTGGTTATCAATAATTCCTGTAACAGAAGAGGGTGGTAAAGTCGGTAAAGTTCCTTGGATGGGTTTCCATCTTCAAGGTAAGATCAAGGGTTCATCTGAACATGTGGAGCAAGTCGCCCAAGAAGGAAGTGATTGATATTCCTTTGGGGTAATTCACAATATTAACTAGTGTGCCCCAGTCTCCCTTTGAAAGTAAGGGATCGCGCCGGTACGTGGTCCTACACAATATTATTTTCTAAATTGGGATGAGATTTGTGAATCCCACCTTCAAAATGGGATTTCAAGAAACAACGGATGTAACGTTTCATTTTGAGTAAGAGGTATCACCCATAGCCGAGGAGTAGGCGCACGGTGATTAACGATTAGTGGAGCCGCGTGAAGGTAATTTTAGAATCTTGGCGATCATTTCGTTTCCACAACGGATATAACTAGCAAGTGAAGTATAGTATGGTAGGGTTCCGTGGAAGCACTCGTACCTGTTTGTCGTGAACGAGGTGCTTATTGAGGTTTTGGTATGGAAGAACCTTAACTATTCTCCTTCTGTATGTTTAGAAGTGAGCGGATAATCAGAATTTTGGATCGATCGAGAATAATCTGATGATTGTTTTAGGCGAACAAGAGTGGTCAGATGTTCGTATGGTTTTTCTCAGAATGGGAGTTTTTATGGTTAGATAAATCCGAGTAGTTGTCATGTAGTGAGGTGCGGCCTCCCAATGATATTGAAATAATGAGAATTAATAGTGTATATGCGTGTCTTATTGGAATGTTGTCGGATAGGAGCTCAATATGAAGTGTCGTTAATGAGAGTGTTAAACAAGCTTGCGAAGAGAGAGGGACTATAGTGATTGAGCTCCCTACTATGTAGATAGTTTGCGTACTGTTATGGTATCCAAAATTGTTTGACCATGTAGGCCTTATTTTTTTAATTTCAGGACGAAATTCCATTATTAGGGGGGAAGTATGTAATACCCCGTATTTTTATGGCTTTTAAAATTAGGGATTTATTAAATTTAATTGAGATAAATTAATTTAATTTTAATCCGGAAAGTTGTTTTAAATATTTACTAGCGTGACGAGAGCTAGTAATTATTGAAATTTGTTGATTTTTTAAATATTACTTATTGAGTAAAGTAATATGTAGAATTGATTTTATAAAAAAAATTGTCACGAGTGAATAAAATGACAATTATGAAAATTAAGTCGGGACGCGCCTGTGTCATGTCAGGACTAAATTATTATTATAAGTGAATAAATTATAAGTCACCCGTATAGTCATTTCGAGTGCGCCAACATGTCCGGAAGGGGCGAGATAGTCAGAAAAGTGTACCCGGGGGGTTTAGTTTGGGTATCGGGACGTTTTTAGGCCTAACCGATAACCCGGGAGGGCATTTTGGTAATTTTCTATTTTTGGCCTTTAATAATGACGAAAATCATTAAGGTTATATCAGATGGAGTGGCAGGGAAGTTAGGGTTATTAGAACCAAAAGAGAAAAATGCCATAGGAAGATGAAGGGAAAAGCCTTCCAAGTGTTCATGGCCAAGAACCACCAATCTTGCAACCCCACCACTACCAAAGCGTAGATCGGAAGAAGAGTATTACTGCTATACCAATCAGAGTCATCGAATCAGAACCTTAAATCCCCAGGCAAGTATCTATCTTGCTTTTCTTGTAGTTAATGTTTCACTCATGTTAGATTAGGATTGATAAACCTATGTCTCATGGAAAAATTTAAGGATTTAGATAATCAAATCACATGTTTTAGAGGGAATAAATATATTCTGGAAATCTCAATCACATGTAGAGGATTACCCACAAAATTGGAGTGATTTAAAAGTCAAAAATCTGGAAAAATAATTAATGGAAGTTTGGTGTAAAATTAGGGTTCTTGATAATTAAGACAAATTGCCCCTTTAATACAATCTAGTTGATGAATTTGTACATGTTTCACGTAGGGAATCATGCATATATGTATAGAGAACTAGTAGAAATGTTATTTTGGAGTTTGGGAATCGATAATGATGTTTTGGAAAAATTTGGAAGATGAAACCCGTTTCTGGGCAAGAATTGCTTGATCGATCGATCGACCCAAGAACATCGATCGATCGATGGTCGATTGATCGACCCCTTTTCCTCGATCGATCGATCCCTTCCGGAAAACTGTATACTTTTTCCCTTTTTGTTTAATTTGGTTAAAATTCGTAAGGACCCCTTGATTATTATTTATGGAGTAAAATGGGTTATGAAGAGGACCAGTAGGGTCTACGTAAACTCCGTTAAGTGAGATTTAATATGGGAAGAAATTGGGGGTTAACGGGGAGTTTCATCACACATTAGAAATTATGCGTACATCCACTAAAGAATTTAAAGATTCGTGAAAGACTTAGACCAGAAGGTTAGAGAGGGTATACCTACTGAGATTACATTTAGTAAGAAAGAGTACTTCGAGAGATGAGAAGGAAATATGCAACCATTAATTAAAAGTAAAAGCAATAAATCCCTTATGTGGAGTAATTGCGTAAAAGTTGTACAATGTAAGGTTAATACTGTTATCTTTGGGTCGCGTGCGAACCTAATTGGGAAATTGAGAATATTGATATATATAACTTAATGCATGTGTGTACATATTTATATTATGCTTGTGTATAATCATACCCGTGCTACTTGCTATCACGGAAGTTACCGCCCTGGGACAGTCTTATCTCGCTGGGACTTTTATGGGGGATATTGACTTGTACCCTAGAATATAGGATTACTTGGTACAGGCTATCTGATTGATTGTCAGACGGTCCTAAGAGACGTGAGGGTATGTGTTGACCTCTTAGTGACTTGGAACTATGCTTCGCCTCCATTTGCATGTGTTTTATGTTAATACAGTTCGAGAGTGATTCCGAACTAGTATTTCCCTTAGTACGAATGATACGGGGAATTGATAGCAGAGTATGCCAGCATCATAGATTTTATGTGGGGTGCCGATAGTATATATATTATACGAGTGATTAATATACATATATACTTAAGTATGGGAACTTTCTACTGTGCATAAAAGTAGTTAAGAAATGAATGAATACTCCAACTCCATTATAAGTGTTTTGGAAATTTTGTAACATCACTGAGTTATGTTAATTAACATGAGATATCAGAGAGCTTAATTTTCAGAAATTGATTATCTTGGCCATAGTATTTCTCGGGATTAATCCTTATGGGAAAGTTAAGTTAAAATAAACTTTTGAGGTTAATAGAACGGTAGGCGTGCACACTAGACGAGAGGTGAGAATTCTCAAGAGAGTGTCGCATACTAACATGGTTGTTACATTAGCCGGTAAGCATTTTAAATACTTGCTAAACTAAATTTTAAATTGTTTTACAATCGGACTCTGACTCGTTTCCTATTATCTCTTCTTTCTTGTATATATATGTATATATTACAGGTATCCAGCCACAGGGGTGTCATGCTTAGGTGCTTTGGAGTGGACGTGCTGCAGCTTATGTGGGAGTTGCAGGCCATTTGCTTAGACGATCTCCTTATTGATTCCATTCTTAGTTCAGTTTTAATTAGTTGGGCATGTGTCGCCCATTTCCTTATTCAGATGGATTTGTCTGAAATGATGTTCATTTATCTTTAGTATTTTACTCGTTGGGATTTAATTACTGTCGGGATGGTTTTCCTTTATGGTTTTAAGTTGGTATTAGTTAGCTGAATGATTAAATTATTGGATGTACATTTCCAAGCTTTATAATTGTGTGATTCTTAAACTGTTAATTATTAAAGGTTTTATAATTGGATTTAATGAAATGGAAATAATGTTTTAAATGGTTTTGACACTTAGCTTAATTATTTAGGGTGTTTAAATTGGAAAGTTTATTTTTCGACAGTGATGCTAAGAATGAACCAACCGTTCACCTTGGTTATAATTTAATAAAGGACTGATCACCCGGTATTTAATTAAGTGGGGTGTTACAGGTGGTATCAGAGCATCAGGTTCTAGTGTCCTTAGGATCTGTGTGGCTTATTATGCTTCTAGCGTTACTTTGTTTGATATAGAGCCCTATGTTTAGGATTGATGTTTTCTATGGTGAGATTCCATTCTCCTGCTATAACGTATGTACCTTAGTGAATCTTAATTGCGTTCGGGCGTGTTCGAACAATTAAATATGGAAGGCAAGGGCCGTTGGGTGGACGGCATTAGGCAAGGCTTAGTTGAGGTTGTAGAGCATATTTGAGGCTGATGACCGTAGTTAAGGTAACCCCTATTATGGCATGGGAATCCAGGACTGTAAACACGTCTAAGGCGCAGCCTATGATTTCCAAGTGTTTCTATAGTCAAAAGACGTGCGGGAGTAGACTCACCCAACGTGGTACGACTAGAAAAAGTTAGACGAAGCATTGTAGAGAACTGTTAATGGAAATTCTAGAAATGAAAAAATTGTGTGTGTTAGCCCAAGGAGGTAAAGTATCCAAAGGCTTGGACATAGGACGGAGTGTGGCTAACTGAAAGTGAAAATTTGGAGATGGCTTGTCGAAACAAGGTTATCATGGTGGGAGTCAGCCACTACTTTTAGAAGTGGAATGCTATGCCTATAGGAGAATCTTAGGTAGAGTTTGACCGTAAGTTCCTTCATCAGATGTTCAAGATAAGAAGTGAATGTTGTTCTGAATTCATCACAGGAGGACCTGACAGAGGTCCATTTGTGAATATGAATCTAAATCGTTAGCGAATCTTGTATCGAAAGATGTAGATACCAATGGAGGAAAGAACTCCAAGTGGGAGATCGACTCGTAATAATAGTTGATAACACTTAAAAAGGGAATTATGTTGGACGGTTGATTCAGAGGTTGACAATGTCGTACTTTGTCAATGAAGATGATAATGCTTCTTAGTGTGGGAAGCTAAAAGAATCAAAGAATTTAGTCAAAAATAAGACGGGATATAATGGTGGTAGTGTAGCACCACAAAGGGGTGTGGATACACATCAGGGGACCCATTTAAACGATTCGGATAACTGAATTCTTACCAAGCGATGGTAGATTTAGTAAGGACTATTGTTGTGAGTAACCTGTTCTTTGGGGCCTACAAGGTAAGGGAATAACGGAGGTAGCCATCAGAAATCGAGTTTATCAAAGTCCGAGAGAATGACAATCCTAAAATGGTTAGTATGACAAGTGATAAGTGGATTATGTGTTGAGGTATTTTCTGGGGAGTGAAATCACACGCGCTAAATTTTTCCTGAAGCGATTATAGGGTACAAGAGTATGGTGCCTAGTAAAGGAGAACGATTAAAGTAGTGTTGTTCTGGTTTGGACAGGCGTGTTACGTCCGGAGACCATTTGTACAGTCAAGGCGTTGGCTAGGTAGAAGTATGAGTTTTATCCTCGGAGGATGAGGCGTGTTTTATGTGACATGAGAGAGTCAATATATTTTGTTCATTGCTAGATTAGCATGTGAGACAAGTTTAATGCGTATAACTATAAACATTCATTGGTATAACTTTACTATATATATATTTCACACAAATATATATATATATATATATAACTCATATATGTACTACATGCCGACATGTATATAAATCCAGTCTATTGGAGTATTATGCCCATACCCAAGCCTAAAATATTTAATTCTACGCCCCGACTTCCTTATTGTTATTATTTACACATTAATTTCCCTCATCTTAATGTAACCCCTTTTTAAGTAAAACCGGACTCCCCATCACTTGGCCTGAAGTTAAGTGTTTCTAGTCCACCCTTTAATTTTTTACAATCAAGTTTAATCACTTTAAACAACAAGAGCATAACATGATAAATCATGAACACTTATTTCAAATATCATGAAATTTATTCAAATAAATGCCAAGGTTAAGTATTCCCAAATTAACCCTAATTCAATGTTAAATTTCACAATTTCAGTTGGGCAAAAATTACAATTTCCAACACAGCAGGTCTGAACCAAGAGATCTCAGAATTCTGGCAACCATCAGAGGTCATTCGAACGAAGATCCCTGTCGTTCGAACAACAATGGATCTTGTTCGAATGAATTATCAAGTTGTTCGAACGACCATGATAATTCCTCCTCTTTCTTGCTTCTACATAAACCCAGTCCTCCATTGATGAAGAAATGCTCCCTAAGTTCATCCTAAGTCCCATTCTCCATTACATCAATTCTAGCCCTAATAATATCACGAATTTTTATATCCTCAATCATCAAATTCATTATTTATCAAATCATCTACAGATTTATAATCCTTACAAAGAGAAAACCCCAATTTATGCAAGAACTAAACCTAAAATTTTAATTGGATTCCACCTCTTATGATATGAATAGCAAGATACAATTTAATACTCAAAATTTAAACCACTTTCCTTAAACAAGATGATTTAGGTCTTTGAAAGATGAAGTTGGATTGCAATTGCCTCTTCAAGATCCCCAAATTCACTTTTCCTTTGGCTTTCCCTCTCTTTTCTCCCTTCGATCTTCTATTATGACTTATTCACGCCTAACCCCTTACACACCTTGGGGTTAAAACACTATTCACGTTTTGGGCCTATGGGACCTAATTAAAATGACCCAAACTCTCTTTATTAAGTTCACACATGTGTAATTGGACCCCAATATTCAATATGTGTAAGTACCCACTTCTTTTTAACTATTTCGACCCTATCGGACTCAACCGCGCACTTAAAAACGCCATCCGGATTATATTTATACAATTAACTCCTCACTCGTTAACTTTATTAAATGTATTCACTTTTAATTATTCCCATTAATTAATTGTCATTAATTAAGGATCACTAATTACCGAATTAGTTGATTAAAATAATTACCTAGAAATTACGAGGTGTTACATACTCCCCCTTACAAAGGAATTTCGTGCTCAAAATTCGAACGTACTTGAAATAAATAGCTCTGGATACTGTTCCCGCATGTCCTCCTCACACTCCCAAGTGGACTCGTCCGCGCTATGATGACCCCACTGAACCCGGACAAGCGGTACTACTTTGGATCGTAACTTGCACTCACTGCGTTCTATGATTGCCACTGGCCTCTCCTCATAAGAAATATCGGGTTGTAAATCTATCTCTTCAAGTGGGACATGCCAAAATGCCCATGGACTACTCTTGTAATTTTTCAATGACGCAATATGAAATGCATTGTGGATACGCTACAACTGATCGGGCAAACCCAAACGGTACACCACCGGTCCAACTCTCTCAATAATGGGAAAAGGGTCTACATACCTTGGCGTTAACTTCCCCTTTTTACCAAATCTCATCACCCCTTTCATAGGGGATACCCGTATTAACACCTGATTCCCGATCTCCAACTCTACATGCTTCCGATTTGTATTTGCGTAGCTATTTTTTCTATCTTGGGCTATATGGATACGCCCCCAGATTAACTCAATCTTCGCAGAAGCATCCTGAATCATCTCTGGCCCCAAAAGTTTGTTATCCCCCACCTCTAACCAACAATCTAGAGAGAGACAAGGCCTACCATACAACGCCTCAAATGGAGCCATGACTATGGTAAATTGGTACGAGTTGTTATACGCGAACTCCACCAAAGGAAGGTACTGCTCCCACCCTCCCCCCAAATCAAGAATGCACATCCGTAGCATATCTTTGAGCATCTGATTCACCCTCTCTTTTTTCCCATCTGTTTGAGGATGATAGGCGGTACTCAACCTCAACTCGGTGCCCATAGCCTCCTGGTGGCTTTGCCAGAAATGCGATACAAAAATCTTGTCCCTATTGAACACTATATTAATCGAGACCCCGTGTAATCTGACTATCTCAGTGATAAACAATCTCGCATACTGCAAGTCTCAAAATACATACGGACCGGCATAAAGTGGGCCACCTTGGTCAAACGGTCTACAATGACACATATGGAATCATGCCCTCTCTGTGAAATAGGTAACCCCGTAATGAAATTCATAGAGATGCTCTCCCACTTCCACACCGGAATATCAAGTGGTTGTAACATCCCCGACGTTTTTTGGTGATCTACCTTCACAAGTTGACACGTGGTACACTTCGAGACAAACTCCGCAATGTCCCGCTTCATCCCCATCCACCAGTATTGCCTTCTCATATCTTGGTACATTTTATCCCCACAGGGATGAACCGCAAACTTAGAGCCATGAGCCTCCATCAACACGGCGTGTCTCAAACCTTCGTCCTCTATCACGACTATCCGTCCATTAAGGCGTGACCCACCTTCGAAGATAATGGAGTAGGAATCTTCACCCTCTTTTAGCAACTGTTTCACCCTGTCCTGACACAAAGTATCCTTTTCCTAAACCCGTACAACCCGCATAACAATCTCGTGTGTGACTGCTAAAATCTCCATACATGCCCTGGAGATCTCATCGTTGTGCCTAAGTTCGCTCCACTTTACCTTCCAAATTGCTGCCAAATCTCCCTTAGTCCATCGTCTCAACGCATCCGCAACTATATTGGCCTTACCAGGATGATATTGAATATCAAACTGATAATCCTTCACGAACTCCAACCACCTCCTTTGCCTCATATTCAAATCCTTTTGAGTAAACAAATATTGGATTGATTTGTGGTCCGTGAACAAGGTGAATCTCTCCCCTAAAAGGTAATGCCTCCAAATCTGTAAGGTAAAGACGACCGTGGCCAACTCTAAATCATGGGTGGGGTAATTCCTGCTCATGGGGCTTTAGCTTCCGAGATGCATAAGTTATAGCCAACTCTTCTTGTTATAACACACCCCCTAGTCCTTGTAAGGACGCATCAGTATAATCCCGATAATCCACTCCTACCCTCGGTAGTGCTAAAATGGGGGCCGATGTTAGCTTATCTTTCAACTCATTGAATACACACTGACACTGATCGTCCATACAAAGGGCACTCCCTTTTAAGTCAAATTGGTCAACGGCCCTGAAATCTTGGAGAACCCCTTGATGATACGGCTATAGTACCCAGCTAGTCCCAAAAATCTCCTAAACTCTGTCGGTGTCATGGGCTGACCCCACTCTCTCACTACTGGCACCTTGCTTGGGTCTACCGAAATCCCTTTCTCCGACACAATATGGCCCAAGAACTGCACTTCTCAAAACCAAAGCCCATATTTCTCATACTTTGCAGAAAGTTGGTGATCCCCCAATGTATGCAAGACCATGCGGAGATGCTCTGCATGCTCCTCCTCCATGCGTGAATAGACCAAAATGTCATCTATGAACACTATGACAAACTGATTAATAAAATCTCTAAAAACATGATTCATAAGGTCCATGAATACCGTTGGTGCATTGGTGAGTCCGAATGGCATCACCCGAAACTCATAAGATCCATACCGCGATAGAAAAGTGGTTTTCAGAACATCTTCCTCTCGAATCCTCAACAGATGGTATTCCGATTATAGATCAATTTTAGAAAAGAATGCTAACCCTTGCAACTGGTCAAACATATCATCAATCCTAGTCAGTGGATACTTGTTTCGGATCGTGACCTTATCCAACTCCCTATAATCAACACATAAATGAAGTGAGCTGTCCCACTTATTCACATATAACATGAGAGCACCCCATGGCGATGTGCTCTGTCGAATAAATCCCTGATCCAAGAGTTGCTAAATTTTTTCCCTCAATTAATGCATCTCGGAAGGGGCCATACGGTAAGGCGCTCGGGCTATCGACCTAGTACATGGCGCTAGGTCAAAGATGAACTCAATCTCCCGACTAGGTGGTAACCCTGGTATGTCCTAAAATACTTCCTCAAAGTTCCTCACCACCGGAATCGAGCGTATCGAAATCACCACCTCTTGTAAGGTCTCCTCCTCTGGGTAATATAAGTGAGTGCGCGATCCTCCTTCAGGAAGGAGGATCGCCACTAAAAAAAATTCTACCCCAGGATACTGAACACTATGTCTCTTTCATAACAATCAACCATCGCTCTATAACTGGCTAACCAAACCCTACCTAAGATCACATCATAGCCCTCCAAATACAATACCAAAAGATCCACCGCAAAACTCAAACCTCCAATCATAACGTCTGCTCCCTATAAATATAGTGAATAAGCGATCCACCCCCTATCGGTGACTCCACACACATGAGTAGACTATCAGCATTGTCTAGTAACCCAACCACTCTAGCAAAATGGCTCCTAACAAATGAATTCGATTCACTAGTATCGAAAAGAATTCTACCATCATGACCATGGATAGGGAACGTACCCTCAACATCTGGAGGTGCGGGAGGGATCGAAACATCTCGAACGTTGTACACACGTCCGTACTACAATTGTCCCAACTGCTACTAAATCTGGGGTGCTGGTGCTGCCTGATATCCCTGCGGGGTACCCTACTGCCGGCCCCTATATGTCCGCGGTCAATCTCTATTGATGTGATCCGACTAGCCACAAATATAGCAGTGCCTCTAGTCATTCCCCTGATACTGACCCTGATGTCCCTGATGCTGTGGCCCCTGAGGTTGGCCCTAATGTCCTTGGCGAGGCTGCCCCGGCTGCCCCAGCTGTTGGCCCTAATGGCCACCCCATTGTTCCCCTGGCCCTGGCGGCCCTGAGGAACCTGCTGATTTGGGCCCTGCTGGCCCTGCGTAAACCCCTCACCATGGGTATCCTTACCTGCTATGCACCACTCGAAGAACCTCCATTGGCCTTGACCTACTGGCTCGGCTCCCCACCCCTCTTGTTTCCCTTAAAATGGAAACGATGATCCTGACAATGAAGAAGGGTTGCATTAACCACATTGGTTTATATCACAAAATACGGATTCCCTATTAAATGTTGCCTGATTCTCCAGGACAACCCATCAACAAACATAGCTTTCTTCCTTTCCTCATTACTCACCTCATCCAGTATGAGAGTGGCCAGATGAGTGAACTCCTCCTCGTTCTTGGCAACAGATCAATCTCCCTACTTCAACTCCCTAAGCCTCCTCCTCATCTTTGTCTCGACGGACGGGGGAAAGTACTTGCCGTCGAACCACGCCAAAAACTCTGCAACTGTCATAGAATCCCTCTCTGCAACTGTGGTAGTGGGATCCCACCACTGCAAGGCGTCTCCTGTCAGCCTAAATGTCGCAAGCATCAGCCTCTGTACCTCGCTACACTCCACCATCCTTAGGTGCCTCTATATATCACGCCCCCACTGGTAAGCTGTAATCACATCCGCACTACCCTGGAACTCTGGGGGATAACCCTTCTGGAAGGCCTCCCATACTCGCTGCCACTCTGTTGGCCCTGGGGGACCCTGCCCTACTTGGGTTAGGTGTTGTGGTGGCAGATGCTAAGGAAGGTGAGCTGCCATCACTGTCATGGCAGCATTAACCACCTGAGCCACTATACCCGCTACCTGCTTGGTAGAAACAAAACCCTGTGGCTGCGGTACCTCGGGCTCCTGGGAAGCCTCACCCTCTCCTTCTCGGGCGGCTTCCCTCACGAGTCTACCTCTCGTTCTCTTAGGCGGCATTTGAAACATAGAATAAGTTGTATTAGTTCACAATATATACAAATCTTGAAATAGGAGAACAATGATATCCAATAAGCATAATATGAATCAACACTCCTAACAATAGGGATCTATGCCAAAGAACGCAATGCTGAAACTAAAGTAAGATGCATAGATCCTAAGGATAGTAGAACCTGATGCTCTGATACCATCTGTGACACCACACCTAACAAAATATCGGGTGATCATTCCTATATCAAATTAAACAGGAATCTTATCCGGTCCATTATTAGCATCATTTTCGTTTATTAATTACTAACCATTTAGTGTTTCATTAAGCTGAGGTCAAATTTTATCTTTATTAATCCAATCAAAACAATATGATAGAATAACAACTAATCCAATATGAGAATAAAAATAAGACATGCCACAAGGTAAGTACAATAGTCTGTCGAACAACGTCGACTACATGCCATCCTCAAATGCGAATATAAAAGTATCTCAACACATGCCAAACCGAATATAAAAGTAGAAGTTTGAAGGTACAGCTGACAAGATCCCTATCTAAGATAGAATGAGGTAAACGACTACATCAAATAAACCACAGCACTCCACTTAGCTGCAGTCACGTACCCTGTAGGATGGAATCGTGTCGGGCGCTCTTGTGGGAGGACACCTAAAAAGGTTTTTGAAAATATTTTATAGCAAGGGTTAGTACCCAAAAACATTTAAAAACATTTAGCAAGTGAATTTAAAAGCAAGAAATAAATATGTAAATGGTCTTCATATTTAAATTAGTGTCGCACACTCCCTTGAGTTCACCTCACCCCTCAACTAATGTGCATGCCTAACGAATTAAACATAATGTCCCTAGCCACTTCCCTCGTAACTAGCCTTTCCCAAATACTATACTAATTACCCCACTAATACACCCCAAGTGAGTATAGTATTTTACTTATTAAGTTATTATACGCATTAACTTATAAAAAGCATTATTTCCCATTTAATACCATATAATCGTTTCATAAGCTATATAATTAACACGATTACTATTATGTGCTAACTCGTATATAGTTATACCATATATACGAAATCATACTACAACATTCACACGTATATGCAGTAGCTAAGTAAATACTACTCCCCTGAGTAGTCACTCATCAGGTATTCGCTAAATGCTATCATAACCGGGTATTCTCATCCACCCAAAACTTTGATAGGGTTAGCTCCCCATCTCAGAACAAAACATACAATCGCTGTGGAGGCGGCCATATTTTCCCACAGTAGTGAATTCGAATTACGCACCATTCTTCTCACTTCTGAACCCGAACGATATGGCCTGGGGACTATGTAACACCCCGCCTAATAAGATATCGGGCGATCACTCCAATATTAAATTAAAAGAGGAGTCTCATATGGATCATTCTTAGCATCACTGTCGAAAATCCATTTAATTACTAATAACCTATTAGGCCGGTGTTAAAATTTTAACTTTACTACTCTTTTTAACAACAACAAATAAAACATCCACACAGTTTTGCGAAAATGAAACTGAAATGAAATAAAGTAACCGAACACTCGGTCAAAATATACAACCATATCGAATGATGTACTAAAAGAATAAATAAATGCAATTGGACCATTGGCCCGAATATTTATACAGTACCTCCTATCAAGAGTACAAGAATGGAAGCGTCTACTGAACATCCTGCACGCACCCACAGCTGCTGCAACTGACGTCTGACTCGAAAGAAGTGCCATCCAGGCATCCCTGTGTCTGTACACCTATTTATATATATAATATAACAATAAAGGAAAGTAGATAAATGGGTCAGAGCCCGAGTTTTGAAAATATTTTGCAAGTGCATAAATGCCTTATTATTTTGAAAAAGGTTTACCTCATATTTAAGTTTGGTATCGCACTCCCATGAGATACCCCTCACCTCTCCACTAACAGTGCACTCCTAAAGCATCCCTCTAAACATCCTAGTCAAGCTACCCGGCTAAACTAGTCTATCACCCAACCACTATCTACCCTAGATAGTCCAAGAAATGTACTAAGGGCTAAACTTCACCCTAGTCTCAACGCTATGCCATGTTCGTGCGTGGGGTGTCTCGCAAAGCTAAATCCAAACAAGGAACCCCCCGGATACACTACTATGCGGCAAGGTCGATCGTCGAGATCCGCCAGTCCCTCAGTACAGAATATATATATAAATAAATATGTATACCACAAGTAATACTAATATTAGAGCACTAAGGATTAAACTTCTCCCCAGTCTCAACACAGTGCCATATTCGTGCGTGGGGTGTCTCGCAAAGCGAAATCCAAACAAGGAACCCCCCCGATACACTACTATGCGGCACGGTCGATCGTCGGGATCCATTAGACCCTCGGCACTCGATTTATACATATACATACATTTTACAATATACATCCGGATCTATCTCCCAGAATGAGAATACATTTACCAAGTATTTAGCAATACTTATCATTTTCTCAAAACTTCCCATTTCCCTTTTTATACTCAGGAAATGTAAATATAAAATCCAATTCATTATCATGAATTGCTTTAACAAATCATATACTTTTTAAAAGCCAATTTTATTATCATAAAAATGCTTTTCCTTTTCAAAATGTCCCATTTCCCTTTTTATATTCAGGAAATGTATTCAAAGCCATTTTCATTATCATAAAAATGCTTTGATCATATCATATGCTTCCACATCCCTTCTTCCATCCGGGAAGTGTTACCGAAGCCAATTTATATAACCCATTTCCCTTCCTATATCCAGGAAATGTAATTAAAGCCAATCCACTATCATGAATTGCTTTAATATATAACGCGTTCTAAGACCGCCCGTCCGGGTTTCCCCACTGTGCGCGCCCCTAAATGGCTATCATATTCCAGGGCCTCTCATAAAGACAACCTGGGATCCTACAACGCAAGACGTCGGGAAGCGGCCATTTGCCTGCGGGGTAGTCAAGACCACACCCGGAATCTCCTACCCATCGCAGAAAAATATATATCAACAAGCGCTCACATGGCCTATAGGACTATATCCACCCTGCGTTAATTTGTCAGGGGGCTTCACCATACGCACGCAACTTCCCTTATGATAGCGATTTAGAGAGGTGTGTATCCTCATTTTTATTATTTATGAAAATCTTTTGTCTTTCCATTTTGAAAACATTCATATTTTATTTTCAAAATCATTTACATCATATCATATATACTTTAATCACATAGTATATACATATACCATATATTCATCCTCGAATGTACATAAATGGCCATATTTGCCAACTATATATAGCGATGACCATTAATCCCAAAGATTCCCTCGAGGAATCATAACCATGCTTTCATATAAGCATGATACTAAACCCAAAGTATTTCCTTACTTTGTTCAATACTAATTACCTCAATCATCTCTTAAAGGTTTATTTATCCTCAAAACCCTTATTTAGGAATCCCCATAAAAATCCCAAATGGTAATTCAACTCCCCATACTCTTAAAGGGAGAAAACTAGAAATTCTAACCTAAGCGAATCGATTCGCCCCTTTAGCAAATCGATTCGGGTGGGCGAATCGATTCGGTTCCCAATCCGAATTGATTCGGAAAGTATTCTGCAAACAGGTCTGTAAATGGCGAATTGATTCGATCTGTACCCGAATCGATTCGGCCCATTGCAGAAACCCAATTTCCTTTAGGCGAATCGATTCGGCCTGTACCCGAATCGATTCGGCCAGTTCGAGGGCTACAGTTTGGGCGATTTTTCAATCTCCAAAATACCCAAAATTCAATCCAATATCCATTTAAATCCTAACTTGGTTTTATTACTACAAACCCAAAGTTTTTATATCTCCTCAAATTCTTTAGAGGTCCTAACAATTCTTTTGAGAACCTCTAATATCTATCTCCAATAAGTTCTAACTAATGATTTCAATCTAGGACAGCTTTCCGTACAAAAATCACTATAAATCAAAAAAAAATCAGAAATATACGCGGTCAGCCCCCACGCGACCGCGTCAAAAAGATCTACAATTTTTATTTTTTGACCAAGAGCCGAATCGATCTGCATCTAGGCCGAATCGATTCGGGAAGCACGCTGGCTACTGTTCATCGTCTTCTCCGAGACGGTTTCGGCCATTAAAGCTTCTCCCAAGCTTATGCCGCCTCACCCAACATCCTACAACCTCAAACAACTACAAACACACATATATAAAGGGTTCTAAAAATCCTAGAACCCTAAACCAACCATTAATTTCGATTAAAACCTAAGTTCCACAAATTGAAATATTATCGGGGTTTAGTTGTTTTAACTCTCAAAAACCCGTTTTATCCACGAAACCCCAACCCAAAATCTTTAGGGTTTGTTTATACCAAACTACGGTATGAGATATTTATGAAAAAAGGGAAATAAAGCAAGTAAACACTTGCCTCGTGGATACAATCCGATGACCTCGAGCCGAATCCCGCGGAGTTTGGTCGAAATCTCCCCGTTCTCCTCTTTTTCTCTCCTCCTCTCTCTCTTCTCTCTCTTTTCTTGATTTTATTTCTATTCTCTTACCCTCTCCCTCTTTAAATAGGAAGAAAAGGGTTTAAACCCTTAAAACCCAAAAATGACTCGTTTACCCAATTACGAGTTACTTTTACCTCTAAAATTATCCGAAACTCAATTTCGACAATCAGACACTCTTTTCCGACTATCTCGGACATTCCGAGACTCATGGCGCAGTTGAAATTTCCATCCGAGGTACTTGACCGCAAATCACTATTCTAACCCATAAAAGTAAATGCGGGTTTTCCAATTTAAAATCTGACCTTTTTGTCAATTTTCTCCATGGCGACATAAATTAAATTATTGCGACCTATATAGTCCAAAAGTGATCACAACTTCCATCGAAAATCATTGAATCCTTGAAAATCCCAAAAATCACTATTTCGGGAAATTCCTCAAATATCCAATTTATATTTAATTATGGAATTTAATTGTTTCCAAAAAGGCGGGTTGTTACATACTCCCCCTTTACAACGGAATTTCATCCTCGAAATTCGGATACAACTTACACCACAAATCCTAGAATCGTTCCAAAACCTAATACCTCAAGGGAAATGATACTAACCTAATGGTTCCTAACCATAAGCTACACGAATACCACGATCGTAAAGTGACTCTAATACATCACATAGCATTCATCATTACTAGTGCCTCACGGCATAATTTCAACTTTATATACTACGCCCCTTCTATTTCAGGCGGTATATAAACAAACTTACTAAGGTGCCCATACAACTTTCTAACCTGTGCACATCTGCACATCCATAGTTAATGTCTAACACGTAACACTCTCTCCCAATAAGGATCTCCTTTCCTCGGTGAAATACTCACCTATGGGTCCTCCCAACCCGCGAAATCAATTCTCCTAATCTCGGCGCCACTAACATCAATGAACTTATGTCCTAAATAATACTAAAGTCTATGTGATATCCTACCTACACGGAACGAATTAAATCCTAGGTATGTCCCTAGTGCCCAAGGCCTCTCTCAACTTCCGACAATTGCTTGGTTTCATGCGTGGGACGTCTCGCCAAGGCGAAATCCAAACAAGGAACCCTCCCGTTACACTACTCCCTCGCGTAGTCGGTCATCGAGATATAGCGACCCAAGGCACACTAGCGGGACGTCCTAAATACTGCCTATGCTAAACTACGAACGCATTTCTACTATCTTATCCTTCCGCCCATACGGAAGGAAACGTAATCAATCGAAGTGCCCACTTTCTGTAAAAGTGTCACGTACATAATACCCAAAACACACCTTCTCAAAATTTGCCTTTTTATTAAGGCTGGTTATTATCCTCAAACCAATTTCTCTAAGTCCAACCTCACCCACCCACTTGTGGCGAGGGGACCACTTTAGTGCTTTTCCATAGCACAATCTTTCCATAAATATATCAACATCGTGTGGCTCATAGCCTACAGTGGTTCATCCACACTATAAGACCTTTCCACAAAATAAACATCCTTGCATCCCACAACAGCTCCCCACTCCCGACGCCATTAAGAGTCATGTGTGGAGTGTCTCGCAAAGCGAAATCCAAACAAGGAACCCCTCCACACATTAACCCTTGACTTCGTTGGTTATGGAGTTCCGTCATTTCAACATGCAACCGGGATATCCCTATCCCCTAATCCAACAAAAAGGTGATATGAACTCCTATCTCTAACTAAGAGTCATACCACCCTGCGCTCGCACTCATTTTTAAGTCCTTGCGCAGACAATAATGAGCTTTATCTTCAGCTCAACACTCATCCTGCGGCCTTAAATCCTATATGTATAAGGTCGCCATATACACAAATCACAACAATGAATCCTCTACTCATCGAAGTTTCATATGCCCATAATAAATAAGGTGAACTGAACCTATATCTAGGCGAGACACCGCAACAACAACCCATTCCCTCCAGGAACCATGGACACGATAGTCTTGCCATTCTTAGCCTGCTATCACTCCGATCAACCAAATACATTATATACTCACCATAATACCATACTCGTATAGACATATAAAACGAGTATCACAACCCAGATATATATATATATATATATATATATACAATATATCAACACCCGCCTCTATGGCGAATGAAGGAAAATAAAATTCCGCTATTACGAAAAAACACATAAACACGCATGATATTATGTTATCGTGACCGCCATAACTCAAATTACACACACGAGTCTAGGGCTAACTAATACCGCGACTTTATCTAGCCACGCCAATTATACCTCCTCGATTGAGGTAAAACTCATAACAACATCCTTCTCATTCCGACTAAATCGTGGGGACTCACGGTTAAGGCTATCCGTAAGATCCCTTTCGAACCCTTAACTTTACTGAAAATTCAATCTTAATACCACTCTCTACTATAGCGGTACTGCAATACTCATGACTACTATTCTCCAGTAGACGCCACCAAACTCCTTAGTAATTGCCACAAGGAGAGTGACCTCTACTAAGGCCCTCATCCCAACCTTCTACCAGCTGCCCTAGTTAAGCCTCACCTCCTGCTACCATCCAAGCTCCGCACACGATTCTCAAACGAGTGCGCAAAAGATTTCTATAATCTCATAATATGGCAGGAGAACGAAATCACACAAGAGAAATCAACAATCCTAGTCCTGAGGCTCAATAACAAATGAGAGCAACACTGAAAGCGTAGTACGTCCGCACAGATTCCTAAGGACACTAGAACCTGATGCTCTGATACCATCTGTAACACCCCGCCTAATAAGATACCGGGCGATCACTCCAATATTAAATTAAAACAGGAGTCTCATATGGATCATTCTTAGCATCACTGTTGAAAATCCATTTAATTACTAATAACCTATTAGGCCGGTGTTAAAATTTTAACTTTACTACACTTTTTAACAACAATAAATAAAACATCCACACAGTTTTGCGAAAATGAAACTGAAATGAAATAAAGTAACCGAACACTCGGTTAAAATATACAACCATATCGAATGATGTACTAAAAGAATAAATAAATGCAATTGGACCATTGGCCCGAATATTTATACAGTACCTCCTATCTAGAGTACAAGAATGGAAGCGTCTACTGAACATCCTGAGCTGACGTCTGACTCGAAAGAAATGCCATCCAGGTGTCCCTGTGTCTGGACACCTATTTATATATATAATATAACAATAAAGGAAAGTAGATAAATGGGTCAGAGCCCGAGTTTTGAAAATATTTTGCAAGTGCATAAATGCCTTATTATTTTGAAAAAGGTTTACCTCATATTTAAGTTTGGTATCGCACTCCCATGAGATACCCCTCACCTCTCCACTAATAGTGCACTCCTAACGTATCCCTCTAAACATCCTAGTCAAGCTACCCGGCTAAACTAGTCTGTCACCCAACCACTATCTACCCTAGATAGTCCAAGAAATGTACTAAGGGCTAAACTTCACCCTAGTCTCAACGCTATGCCATGTTCGTGCGTGGGGTGTCTCGCAAAGCGAAATCCAAACAAGGAACCCCCCCGATACACTACTATGCGGCAAGGTCGATCGTCGAGATCCGCCAGTCCCTCAGTACAGAATATATATATAAATAAATATGTATACCACAAGTAATACTAATATTAGAGCACTAAGGATTAAACTTCTCCCCAGTCTCAACACAGTGCCATATTCGTGCGTGGGGTGTCTCGCAAAGCGAAATCCAAACAAGGAACCCCCCCGATACACTACTATGCGGAACGTTTGATCGTCGGGATCCATTAGACCCTCGGCACTCGATTTATACATATACATACATTTTACTATATACATCCGGATCTATCTCCCGGAATGAGAATCCATTTACCAAGTATTTATCAATACTTATCATTTTCTCAAAACTTCCCATTTCCCTTTTTATACTCATGAAATGTAAATATAAAATCCAATTCATTATCATGAAATTCTTTAACAAATCATATACTTTTTAAAAGCCAATTTTATTATCATAAAAATGCTTTTCCTTTTCAAAATACCCCAATTCCCTTTTTATATTCAGGAAATGTATTCAAAGCCATTTTCATTATCATAAAAATGCTTTGATCATATCATATGCTTCCACATCCCTTCTTCCATCCGGGAAGTGTTACCGAAGCCAATTTATATAACCCATTTCCCTTCCTATATCCAGGAAATGTAATTAAAGCCAATCCATTATCATGAATTGCTTTAATATATAACGCGTTCTAAGACCGCCCGTCCGGGTTTCCCCACTGTGCGCGCCCCTAAATGGCTATCATCTTCCAGGGCCTCTCATAAAGAAAACCTGGGATCCTACAACGTAAGACCTCGGGAAGCGGCCATGTGCCTGCGGGGTAGTCAAGACCACACCCGGAATCTCCTACCCATCGCAGAAAAATATATATCAACAAGCGCTCACATGGCCTATAGGACTATATCCACCCTGCGTTAATTTGTCAGGGGGCTTCACCATACGCACGCAACTTCCCTTATGATAGGTATTTAGAGAGGTGTGTATCCTCATTTTTATTATTTATGAAAATCATTTGTCTTTCCATTTTGAAAACATTCATATTTTATTTTCAAAATCATTTACATGATATCATATATACTTTAATCACATAGTATATACATATACCATATATTCATCCTCGAATGTACATAAATGGCCATATTTGCCAACTATATATAGCGATGACCATTAATCCCAAAGATTCCCTCAAGGAATCATAACCATGCTTTCATATAAGCATGATACTAAACCCAAAGTATTTCCTTACTTTGTTCAATACTAATTACCTCAATCATCTCTTAAAGGTTTATTTATCCTCAAAACCCTTATTTAGGAATCCCCATAAAAATACCAAATGGTAATTCAACTCCCCATACTCTTAAAGTGAGAAAACTAGAAATTCTAACCTAAGCGAATCGATTCGCCCCTTTAGCGAATCGATTCGGGTGGGCGAATCGATTCGGTTCCCAATCCGAATCGATTCGGAAAGTATTCTGCAAACAGGTCTGTAAATGGCGAATCGATTCGGTCTGTACCCGAATCGATTCATCCCATTGCAAAAACCCAATTTCCTTTAGGCGAATCGATTCGGCCTGTACCCGAATTGATTCGGCCAGTTCGAGGGCTACAGTTTGAGCGATTTTTCAATCTCCAAAATACCCAAAATTCAATCCAATATCCATTTAAATCCTAAATTGGTTTTATTACTACAAACCCAAAGTTTTTATATCTCCTCAAATTCTTTAGAGGTCCTAACAATTCTTTTGAGAACCCCTAATATCTATCTCCAATAAGTTCTAACTAATGATTTCAATCTCGGACAGCTTTCCGTAGAAAAATCACTATAAATCAAAAAAAAATCAAAAAAATACGCGGTCGGAGCCCACACGACCGAGTCGAAAAGATCTACAGTTTTTATTTTTTGACCAAGAGCCGAATCGATTCACCTCTAGGCCGAATCGATTTGGGAAGCACTCTGGCTACTGTTCATCTTCTTCTCCGAGACGGTTTCGGCCATTAAAGCTTCTCCCAAGGTTATGCCGCCTCACCCAACGTCCTACAACCTCAACCAACTATAAACACACATATATAAAGGGTTATAAACATCCTAGAACCCTAAACCACCCATTAATTTTGATTAAAACCTAAGTTCCACAAATTGAAATATTATCGGGGTTTAGTTATTTTAACTCCCAAAAACCCGTTTTATCCACGAAACCCCAACCCAAAATCTTTAGGATTTGTTTATACCAAACTACGGTATGAGATATATATGCAAAAAGGGAAATAAAGCAAGTAAACACTTGCCTCGTGGATATAATCCGACGACCTCGAGTCGAATCCCGCGGAGTTTGACCGGAATCTCCCCGTTCTCCTCTTTTTCTCTCCTCCTCTCTCTCTTCTCTCTCTTTTCTTGCTTTTCTTTCTATTCTCTTCCCCTCTCCCTCTTTAAATAGGAAGAAAAGGGTTTTAACCCTTAAAACCCAAAAATGACTCGTTTACCCAATTACGAGTTACTTTTACCTCTAAAATTATCCGAAACTCAATTTCGACAATCGGACACTCTTTTCTGACCATCTCAGACATTTCGAGACTCATGGCGCAGTCGAAATTTCCATCCGAGGTACTTGACCGCAAATCACTATTCTAACCCATAAAAGAAAATGCGGGTTTTCCAATTTAAAATCTGACCTTTTTGTCAATTTTCTCCACGGCGACATAAATTAAATTATTGCGACCTATATAGTCCAAAAGTGATCACAACTTCCATCGAAAATCATTAAATCCTCGAAAATCCCAAAAATCACTATTTCGGGAAATTCCTCAAATATCCAATTGATATTTAATAATGGAATTTAATTATTTCCAAAAAGGCGGGTTGTTACAGACTATGCTCGACCTGTTCCTCAAGCCAGAGGATTCACCCTCATCGCGCAACCTCATATGATAACATTCATTGGTATAACTTTAATATATATATATATATATAATTCACACAAATATATATATATAACTCATATATGCACTACACGTCGACATATATAGAAATCCAGGCTATTGGAGTATTATGTCCATACCCAAGCCTAAAATATTAAGTCTACGCCCCGACTTCCTTATTGTTATTATTTACACATTAATTTCCCTTATCTTAATTAACCCCTTTTTAAGTAAAATCGAACTCCCCATCACTTGGCCCGAAGTTAAGTGTTTCTAGTCCACCCTTTAATTTTCTACAATCAAGTTTAATAACTTTAAACAACAAGACCATAACATGCGAAATCATGAACCCTCATCTCAAATATCATGAAATTTAGTCAAATAAATGTCAAGGCTAAGTATTCCCAAATTAACCCTAATTCAATTTTAAACTTCCCAATTTCAGTTGGGCTAAAATTACAATTTCCAACACAGCAGGTCTGAACCAAGGGATCTCAGAATTCTGGCAACCATCAGAGGTCGTTCGAACGAAGATCCCAGACGTTAGAAGGACAGTGGATCTCGTTCGAACGAATTATCATGTTGTTCGAACGACCATGATAATTCCTCCTCTTTCTTACTTCTGCATAAACTCAGTTCGCCATTGATGAATTTAAAACCCCTGTTTTGAACAGGTTTCTGCATAAACGTTCCCCAAGTTCATCCTAAGTCCCATTATCCATTACAACAATTCTAGCCCTAATAATCTCACGAATTTTTAGATCCTCAATCATCTAATGCATTATTTATCAAATCATCTACATATTTATAATCCTTACAAAGAGAAAACCCCAATTTATGCAAGAAATAACCCTAGAATTTCAATTTGATTCCACCTCTTATGATATAATTAGCAAGATACAATTTAATACTCAAAATTTAAACCACTTACCTTAACCAAGATGATCTAGGGCTTTGAAAGATGAAGTTGTATTGCAATTGCCTCTTCAAGATCCCCAAATTCACTTTTCCTTTGGCTTTCCCTCTCTTTTCTCCCTTTAGTCTTCTATTATGACTTAATCATGCCTAACCCCTTTCATACCTTGGGGTTAAAATACTATTCACATTTCGGGCCTATGGGCCCTAATTAAAATGACCCAAACTCTCTTTATTAAGTTGACACATGTGTAATTGGACTCCAATATCCAATATGTGTAAGTACCCACTTATTTTTAACTATTTCGACCCTACCGGATTCAACCGCGCACTTAAAATCGCCATCCGGATTATATTTCTAAAATTAACTCCTAACTCGTTAACTTTATTAAATGTATTCACTATTAATTATTCCCATTAATTAATTCTCATTAATTAAGGATCATTAATTACCGAATTAGTTGATTAAAATAATTACCCAAAGATTACGAGGTGTTACATAAAACCCCGTTTATAATAATTATCATGATTCAACCTGTATCACTTGTGACTTGTTATTACCCTTTGAACCTATTTCTTTGGATCTTGAGTCTATAGGTTAGGTTACCACCACGACTGATTCAACCGTCAATAGGATTTAGTCCCACCCCTTCCTAGGTGATAAACACCTACTACTGCACTAGTAATTTCGTCAAAGGATAAGTCAAGTTTTTTTCTCTTCAGTCCGAACATAATACATACTCATAACTCATTAGTTTCAAATTCCCAAACAATGTTGTTCTTGCAATGTATTTGTCATTATCACCATTATTATAGAGGTTCTAAAATTTTACAATAGTCATGGTTCTATTATTATAGATCAAATGAATGGTATTAATCTCTCCCATAAAGGGTGTCTTATAATACTTCTTTCAACCTTTTTGCCTCACTAGACATAGCTAACGGTATCACCATAAACTCCGCCATTGATTGTGTCAATAATTAATATTACGTGAAGTTTCAAAAGACAACATCGTAATATGTGTAAAAAACATATGCATTAATTTATTCAGAATAAATTCTAGGTTCATGATTTTATACATATCCTTTATCAATAGCATAAGAATGCACTTTTCAACTATAAACCTTCATTGTACTCCTACTAAATAAACAATTTCAAGTTAATTATACTTAGTAAATCAGTGGAGACTACTTAAGATGTTCACATGTTCATTTTTCTTAACACTGTATATATTTTTCTTGTGCTTCGATCATGTGGAGTACAAGATGGTTCACAATAAGCATATATCTAAAAATATATATCATTGTATTTCAAGGTACCCAATCTATAAATTATCCATATTTGGTCTTGTAATATTAACAAGTAATATTCTTATTTTATCGAAACTCATTACGACAACACTATGAATTAGCATAAATTTGGTTTTCTTGGCAAAAAAACATCATAACCAACTATTAGATAATCATGCTTGCATAAAAATATAATAGTGCATTGATATTTCAAGATGCTTAATGATAAACACGAATTGTATTATTCTCAATTCATCATCTTTTGATAATGTAAAATTATCAAAATATCATGTCATTTATTGGTTCCTTCCATATTCATAAATTATCCAACTTTAAGTTGGTTCAAGTAAATTTCCTTACTTAGGTCACCATTCGAAAAGTGATATTATATAAATTTAATTTAACTCAACATCATGTATAATATCAATGGTAATCAAATTAAATGAAGCTACTCCATTTACATGAGAATGATTTAACTTGCACCATTTATAACTAAGTTATCTTACCATCGATGAATCTTGGCTACCAAATAAAGATTATATTCATAAATGATAATGGCCTTATTATTATTTCAAAGGATATGTATACTCTTTATTATCTTAAGGTTATAAGATAAATCAGTTATAAGCTAATTTCTATTTTATTCCAGGGAATTCAATCAATTATTTATGGCATGACTTCTCTAAGAATTTTGGAATCCTTTTCAAAAGAATAAGCAAGCTTTTATTTTTAAGTCAAAACTCTTAAAATTAAGAGTTTTCTTGAATACCAAAGCTTTAGATTCTATTAAAATGCTCTTCAATTATAGTTAAGAGATACTCGCTTGAGTGCTCCCACTATTCTTTAGTTATAACATTGATAATGTACATGTAATGTGCCCCCACTATATCTTCAATTCATAAAATGGAATCAAAACTCATAGAGTTTCCGTATTAAATTAGAATTAATATTATTTTTAAATTAATTCATCCTGTATGAGTCTAATTTTATACAAAATTGGAATCATTGAAAAACATTGAGTATAAGTTAAGATAAACTGGTTTCAAAACAAGTTGTCCAAAAATTTTAGCATTGCACATCAGTTTTGTAAAAATCATAAATCAAAAGATTTTCAACTTATTTTTCAGATATTCCAAATCTTAATATTCACAATCTCAACATACTATATGCATGCCAAAATTCACGAAATTTCAATGTATATATCATCAAAAAACTGAGATGATATTCCAACAAAATTTGTAACAAAAATTTCAAATTTCTTCTTTCCATAATCGATCACTTTAGTGTGGTTGAAATTACCATCTACACTTTCATATAAACACTTCAAAAAAAATTGAACAATTTTTTTTGTAGTAAACATAACGTAAGTTGAAAATGTTTATTATTTACCCTTTGAATTCTTACATCAAATTTTAATTTTATTCCATATGAGAAATTTTTATTTGCTTTCAAATATCAAATTTTAATTTGATTCCACATTACAAATTTTCATTTGCTTTCAAATATTAAATTTTCATTTATTCTAAATATCAAATTTTTTGATCTGTTAACCATGAGTGGATCTAAATTAATTGTCTACAAAGGTAGACAATTCCATTTCTAATTATAATATTTTATGTGAAATAACATTTCAAATTCATAACTAAAAAATATGATTGATCGATTTCAGATTTTTTCATTAAGGGCTTCATTATTGTTTAAATTTTAATTTTTCACAAAAATTTTGATTGATTCCGGATTGACATAAATAGTGAAATTTATTTTTTTTATTTCGCAAAATATAATGTTTAGGAGGATCGGGGCTAAATTGTAATCTCTAGGGGTAAAAGGTCAAAATTTTAATTCTAGAAGTAAAAACTTTGTTGGTCTTTTTTTCATTTTAGGTATCGTAAAAATAATCATATACGCCCGTAAGATTTATTTTTCGGTCTCCATGGTAGATATATTAACGTCTTAAAATTGTTGGGACAATTTAGATATTGTGATTAAAAATCACACTAGAGGGTTTAATGGAGAAATCGAAAAACAAAGTCATAATTTATTTTAGTCTACTACTCAAAATGAAATTGTTCCTCATACAATTATCTCAAATATGAACCTCATTCTTTGAAATCCAAATATATACTCCTCAGGCCTTTTTAGTTGAAAAAGTTGGTCAACTAACAGTCAAGTCAATCAACTGACGATTTTCATTAGTTTTGGACCCCATGAAACTATAATGCAAACTAGTGTACCCCAAGCCAATTATTCTAAACAAATGTAGCAACCCAGCGTTTGGTCAGCTTTACTGAGACATCGCCTTACCCATACCCAAAACTAGACTTGGCAAAATGAGGCACGACACGATAACATAATACAAACCGACACGAAGTTATAAGTTAATGGTTGGACACTTAATGGGTTTTGGTCATATCAGTATTAACTCGATAAGATATGATAGTTAACGGGTCGGGTTACTGTTAAACCCCTTCACCCGTTAATATCCGATAAGACCCGTTATGACCCATTAATTTAAGTAAATATGATATATTTTAGGTACTTATAAATAATTTACATATCATAATGTTAATTTAATCATAACAAATTTTACTAAATAAGAGATTTAGTAATGTCAATGAATTAATGGGTCTACTTGAATTTAAAAATGAGATGATATGTCAACTTATATACAATATAAAATAATTCATCATCTTAATGGGTATTAACAAGTGAACACGACACAACACGTTAAGATAGAGAATCGAGTTTGAATGTAGTTTTTTCACACAATAAAAAATCATCCGTTTAGACACGAACCTGATAAGCCCCGAACACGATAAAAATCGACAGGAACACGAATCGACACAACCCATTGACAGGTATACCTAAAACTATTTATATTAGTAAAATCACGGAAAAGAGTTAAAATAAGCATTTGGGATGGACATTCTCATAAATAATTGGTGAGCAAGAAAAAAAAACAGTAAGAGTACGTTAACTGTCCAACATAAATTTAAGGTCATTACATAGCTAATAGATTAAGAGGTCGTGAAGTAGTCTACAATTCTGATATTGTGACTTAAGTCGCAAACTTAAATTCCAAAACAGAAATACAAACAAACAAAAAAATCACAAACATATTAGTTGTATCGATAGAACAACCAATTTATATAATAAAAAAACAAAATAACAGGAGGTCGGGTGGAAATTAATTACTATACATATACATACGCAAAACTCATCTTGGGCGTTGGAGTTGAAAGACAT
This sequence comes from Sambucus nigra, assembly GCA_949130495.1. Classification (NCBI taxonomy): domain Eukaryota; kingdom Viridiplantae; phylum Streptophyta; class Magnoliopsida; order Dipsacales; family Adoxaceae; genus Sambucus; species Sambucus nigra. The sequence continues at coordinate 430,303,898 of OX422220.1, read as the reverse complement.
CTATGGACTGCTAAGAAGCACGGACTCGACACGTAATACGGGATACGACTCGATTCGGGATACGGGATACGTGATTTTTTCAAAATGTATGATACGAATACGCTAGGATACGTTAAATATTTATTATTTATTTTATATATATTAATGATAAACTTGATAAAATGAAACTAAAGCATTAAACACAATTATATTAAAGTGCTAAAATATGATGATTGTTGTCACCAAACAAACACCATTACAATAAAACATCATTAACAGAAAACGTTGTTCCAACAAAAACATAAGACAAAAATAAAGATAATATCCTTAGCATAAAATAAGATAGAGAGAAGCCTCCCAAGAGCATCCCGGCTTCATAGTATCTCAATCACTAAGTAGACCCAATATCAACGGCATAATCATCTCCGTCAACCACATCATCAAGTACCATAAAAAATGATTCAAATAGTAAGATGCAAAGGTTAAAAATAACACAGCTAAGGGTGAAACAGTTAAAGAAAACAATTCAGTTAAAAACAACATAGATCAAAAAAGGAATGAAAACATAAAAAAAGTTAAGAAAAAAATCAGAAAACAATACAGCACAAGCAAAGAATGAAAAACAAACAACAAAGTTAAAGAACATAGTAAAGGAAGAAAAATAATTAAAGAATGAAAAAAACACAGTTAAAAAAATAACACAGCTAAGAAAATAAAATAAAAAAGCGTATCCTAACGTATCCCCAGCGTATCCTAACGTATCCCAGCCATTTAACAAATAAATAAAAATTAGGATAATCTATGATTCGCGTATCCTAGCGTATCCTAACGTATCCCGTATCCTATACGTGTCCAACAAAAATTCGCGACCTCCCGAGAGTATCCGTGCTTCATAGACGGACTGTATGAAATATGCTTTTATGGTAGCCATTTATGTCATTTATGTAAATCAAACTCATAGGATAAGTGAGGAAAGTTTTTTAGTTGTTCGTATGCCACTTTAGAGAGACCTGACGCATCGATTGACTTGGTAGTCAATTACGGTGTCAGGTGAGGATAAAGCAAAGTTAGGACAATTGAGATTTTCAGTCGCAAAAGTGGGACAGTTGCATTTATGGTGGTTTTTTTTTAGGAAATAGTAATGTGAATTCCGGAACTATTTGAAGGAATAAAAAAAATGATGGTAGATATATTGGCAAGAAATTATTTTTTAATGGGACGGTGGTGGTTTACATTAATATGAACTCAATGGGTAGAAGAGTAAATAACATGATTCGATGTGTTTTCATGCTTTAATAGTATTGGCATGCAGGCACGCAATGCGTGACCAAATTTATCTAAACTGTATTGTTATGTTGTTGTAGCGTGTTTCATACAATATATTTTATGAAGGAAAGGAGAGTGAATTTTAAATCAATATCAAAAGTCAAATGAGTGACATTCAATAAGTGCAATTGATATTTTTAATTTTGAGAATACAGTATAACTCAATTTTCGTTCAGTTTTATGACCAGTAAACAAAGAAAACAATTATTTTCAACCATTGACGTAGTTTAATATAATAATTAGAACTATAAATCATTTTTAGAACTAAAATTATGAGATAAAAATTGTTAATTAGGTATTTTTAAATACGTGAAGAACACCAATCTTGGACATTCAAATTTTAAAGTACAAATGGATAGGTCGGACCATCTCTTAAAGAACGTAAGTTCAAATCAAATCAATTCCTAACTTATGAAAAGTTGGAAAGACATCTCATTATAATAAACATAAGATGGAAAGTGCAAGTGAATTAAACGATAGTATTATTTTTTTTAAATAAAATATTTTTATAAATCAACAATCAAGCAGGGCATGTATTGTTCATTCGATGTGTGAAGTTGAGGTCTAAGTCTACAACTCCATATATATACTAAGGATTTATTTAGAAGTCTACAACATAAACTATTAACATGTTTTCGTTATTTTCCTTGCTTTAATCCGTCTCAGTGTGTGTAATAAACTTAAATTGAAGAGTGAGTCAATAAAGTTTTATATGTTAGTCAATAGCTTCTATATTTCAACTATTGTAGTAACATTAATATCTACACTAAATCAAATACATCATGATATCTACACTACATCATATATTCTTGCATAGCCAAAACATAGGAATGGAAGGCTATACATGATTTAAGATTTTATTAAAAACGACCTATATGATTTAAGATTTTAATAAAAACAACCTATCTTTACAAGGACTCTTCGCAGTATAAAAACTAACCTTCATTATGATGGTTTGAGTTTCCCCTGATACTATAATGGACACCATTAGTTAAATTTTTTCAGAATAATGTGTTATGACCCCAAGCTTTCAAAAGCACCCATCGTTATCACAGTGATATAGCACACCACTTCCTTGGAAATAGCAATACTTATCATGGAGTGTCTAAAGATCACAATGTCCTATTTTTTTAGGTGCTTTTAGTGGCAACCTTGGCTATCACAAAGTCTTTTTATTCTCTGTAGTAGCTAAGAAATGGAATGAAAGGCTTGTAAGTACCATATTTAACACATGAACTTTCAAATTACCTATATATAGAGAGACAAGATAACTAGATTATGGATAGGATGTCAAACATTGGCTAAAATAGATCAGTCAAACTTGTTGTGATGATCCCCCTTAGGGAATCGTTGTCATGTTGGGCAAGAACTTTATGGCAATGCCTAAATATATATTCACTTATCCTTTTCTTTATTTATTTTCATATTGTATAGATTGATTATATTGTATATGTGTTTGGATGCAGGTGTACTATTAACCAACCCTTCATGCTTTTGATGATCTTTATGGTGTTAGTGTCCCACTCCATTGAAGTACAAGCTAGTGGGGAAATTTTGCCTTGTTCATCCATTGAGGATCCTCAACTGTCTAAGTTTCCACTAATGGTTTACTAAATTGAATTCAACTCCTAAGATAATGGGTCATAAACATTCGATTTTCCCTACGAAGTCAGTGTGCTCCCTCACCGTTTCTCTCATTATATTCGACACCAAAAACCATGTAAACAATCTATCTTCTAAAGAGGCAATCGTACCAAAACTGTTTGTGATGTTTGGGAATGGAACGCTAATCAAACCTTAAAATTGTTCAGAGACATATGTTGTAGTGACAACATCCATATGTGAAGATGGTCAACTTCTCTAACGTAAATGAAGTTATATATAATGAATAAAAATTTAATATTCTGAATCTGATTGTCACCAAAATTGAACGCAACATTTATCTATTTTAAACACCTCTCCATCCGATAATCCCTAAACTTACCACATGTCTTACAACCCGTGTGACAATGTCCAATAAACTCCGCATATTTATCAACCAAAATCTCCCAACACACATTCAAATAATAATTATTGTCAACATAAAACTTCTTCTACCCCACATTATATGTTTTGCCATATATCTTTACCATTACGTTGTATATGTTTTAATACGTATTTCCTATATGAATTTACAGCATATTATGAATCTTTAAAAACTTCATATTAGGAATACATGACATGGGGTGTGGAATTTTAATTCTAGGTCCAATATAGAGACCATTCATACTACAGTTACTTATATTTCATAAAAAAAACTATATTGTTAGGGTTGTAGCTTTGAAATTAAGGATAAGTCAAGATAACTTACATATAAAAACATGATTTGCTTGTATATGTAGAATTGATATCTCAAGAAGTTGTTAGATGCATATTTTGCTAACTATACTACATCTATCTCAACATCGAAATAGATCCTAAGGGATTGGTGCATTTTGCCAAAGTAAAACTAAAGTGCAGTGTGACAACCCGCTCACCAAAATAAAGGGTGGCCATCCCAATACTCCAATATAACAGGAGTTCCGCATGGAATCATTCTCAGCATCAAAATAAAATATAGAGTATCCAGGATAACCACACAATATTTCAAAAAACGGGTTACCAAAAATTTTGTTTTAAAGTTAAAGAGAGAATTTAAACAACCCAAATCATGGAAACATAGGGGAAACCTCAAGGATGTATATATATTACTATAACAACAAGTGACAAATAAGAGGACCAAATATGTTATTGGTCCGCTAATACATACAACCTTGTTAAACAATTTCAATAAATTTATATAATACAATACATTAATCAAGTACAAAAGCTTGGGCCTCTCGCCCGAGTAAAAAGACCTGATCCTGTCTAGAATACAAAAATGAAAACGTTTATACCCAATGTATCCCGTAATACCCGCAATGCATCACAGCTCGCCGAGGACATCGGAATAAGAATTCAGATCGGGCATCCTTGCGGCGGAGTACCTGAGCGGAGACAAGATGCATATGCAACAAGAAATGTAAACGGGTCAGGGCCCAGTTCTATATAATTACCAGATGAATAAAAAGTATGACAGTTATGAATGATAAATTATGGAGAAAGAGAAATAAGAAGCTATATACACAATTTATAACATAAACTAAGCAGGAACAATAAAATAAGAAGCATTAAACTAAAATCTTCATCGTATGCACCACTTATCTCATATATATTTTCCTTAGCAGGAAGTATGTATATATATATATATATATATATATATATATATATATATATATATATATATATAATCACAATCTTTTGCTCTTTATGGAAATTGTATCTCAATTTTACCTTTTGTAACAAAGAAAATCCTTTCCTTATCAGGAAAATACTCATTTTCAAATGCTCTTTGTGGCATTTATATGTGCTCTTTGTGGCACTTCAGTATGCTCTTTATGGCATATAATCCATCAAGTCCCACTTGATGATGAATAGTTATATTTATATACATATAACGATTCTAAGACCGCCCCTCCGAGTTTCCCCAATGGGTGCGCCCCTAAATGACCATCATCTTCCAGGGCCTATCTATATAAGACAACCTGGGCACCTATCGCAATACATCGGGAAGCGACCATATGCCTGCGGGAGAGTCAAGACCACACCCGGAATATCCTCACCAGCGCAGAAAACATAACATATCGCTCATATGGCCTATGGACTATATCCACCCTGCATTCATTATCCAGGGGGCATCACCAAGCGCGCGAACTTCCCTTATGATGTCATTTAGAGAGATGTGTATCAACCATTTTATTTACTATTTTCAAAAGTCAAGTAAATTATCATTTACCAATTTCATGATTAAGTAAATTATCATTTACCGTCATCATTACCATTTCCATATGTATATTTCATTTTATCAGAAACCAGTATCATTTACTTTTTGTAAATAATATAACTTATTATCCGGAGCCATACGTATATCATAACGATATTACAACCTCGATGAATAAATGAACTATCAATTTATTCTCCCAAGATTTACTCGTGAAGTTATTATAAACCATCAAGACTAACACAGCTAAATGGAACTTCTGAGGTCTCCCGAACATAAAACTACAACCCCTGGTTTAATAGTAATCAACTAGAAGAAAGAATGCCCTAACTTCAATTGGCATATCCCCGAAAAAGTTCCCACCTATCCTATTTCTAATGTAGGGTGGATAACTAATTCCTCTATGACTCTAAAACTCTAAATTTACTTCATTCAAGAAGGTTCCTAGTCCCTATTGAAGAAAACAAATCTAGAAAATAAAATAAGATTTTAGGATGAAAAACAAGGGACCGGTCGACCGCGTCTCCAGATTTTGCCTACAAAGAAAAACAGAAAGCTCAGAATGGAGGGGTCGGTCGACCGGTCAAGGAAATGCGGTCGACCGCGCTCAAAATTTATGCCTTTGTAGGAAAACAGTAAGCCCTCCCGCAAAGTCCCGGTCGACCAGTCCTGAGATCGCGGTCGACCGGTCGTAGCAGACCTAGGGTTATTCCTTCTTCCAAAATTTAACCCAAGTGAAATTTCACTTTTCCCAAATCCTAAATCTCTTCTATTTTGAACTCAACCAACAATCTTTATCTACCCAAAGATTATCCTACATGATTTATAACCATTATAATTCACAATTTGTTTATCAACAACACTAAAATTAGGATTTAATTCCCATAAATTCCATTATTGATCTCCAAATGAATATACATAATTATCATACATATTATTCATCTTAAATCTCATATTAGCAAGTAGAAAACTTGCCTTAGGGTTGCAAATTCAGATTTCTTTGAGTAGTAGCAACAATCCATCTTCAATCTTCATTTTTCTCTTCTTTCTCCTCTTTTCTCCCAAGTTTTCTTCCTCTATCTCTTCTCTCTATGTTTAAGACACAAAATAGGGAATTAAGGGAATTTAGAAGGCTAAGAATCGGGGCTTAACATAAGTCTCCCAACTTAAGTGGTTAATACCACATTAATATGACTCGCAAATACGCGTTTCAGCTAAAACCAGGTAAAAGTTCCCAAAACCCAAAAATACAATATGGCACTTATTTTGACTGTCTCGCACCTTCTGGGACTAACTACACCCTCTAAACTGGCATTCGACAAATTTTATAAATTATTTCCAGTTCCAATTTTATTTAAACCATAATGTCATTTAAAATACATGACACTATAAAATATGCAACCTGATGATATTTACTTTCACATGCAGTAAATATGCATCAATCTAGTAAATATTAACTTCCAATTCATTCAATTAATATTTATTCCAGTCCCCACATTTTATATAATTACCTTATGCGGTAAAATTAGTATAAAAAAATGAGCCTCCCAGAATCGAGGGTTGTTACATGCAGATTCATGCACAATTAAATTTAATTTAATATTTCAGTATAACTATTCATATCATGGATAATTAATGGATTAAAATCAACACATGAATGATAATTTCATAAACATAAATTCAATGTATTTGAATAAAGGAGTTTATATTCACTATCTATTCATGTCATAGTAAATTAATATTTTCAAAGTAATAAATGAATGATACGTCCATAAACATAAAATCTATGCACTGGAATAGGGAATACCATTGAATTTCATACACGATCAAAATCAAACCAACATAACTTTGGTTACCAAATAAAGGGACATACCTAAAGAGAAGACAAGTGATGTAGAGAAGGATGGGGTTTATAGCAAAAGCTCAGATGGTTTGCCCATAATTAGACAGACAAGAATGAGAACATAAATTTGATGGAATCAATCAACTATATTTTCATAACCGTTAGTTTTCAAAATCATACAAATTAGACTGCCAACCTTTTAATTTTATTATATAAGAAATAATTAAATTATCTCTCATAAATTACCTATATGTGATTTATAATGCTATTTTTTATCTACATTAACATACAAGTGTCGAACATGGGAAATAGTCAAAAGTTATATGTTTTGAAAATTTAAAAATAAGTCATTGTGGCATTATATCAAACAGCATGGAGGCAAAAAATTATATTTTGCAATATTGTTAAGCAAAAACATTAATATTTTAATTGTGAGATGAACTCATTAATACACCTATGATATGAAACTGTAAACCAACATTCTAAATGTCTTGAAAATTGAAAAATAAGTCATTGTGGCACTGTGTCATACATTATGGAGAAGAAAAAAATCAAATCAAATATTGTCAATCACATACATTTATCTTTAAATTATCAGATGAACTCATTTACTCACCTATGATATGAAATGGAATCCAACATTCAAGTGCCAAACATGGGAATTACTCAAAAGTTACATGTTTTCAAAATTGAGAAATAAAAATTCGCAGATCATAATAGGGCGATTTAAGTGGACAAAAAAATTCAAAAACAAGAAGTGGTACCTGTTCATGAGGCTTGGTGATGGGATTTACGTAAATATGTGTTGATGGAGTGGATTTTATGGATGGATGAGAAGGAGAAATTATCTATGTCAATGAAATATAGACCCTTGATTGTTGGTGTTTGATCTCCCATTTCTGGGCCTTCCTTCATTTTGTACTGTGTGGGGTGATGCATCGTGAGAATATGAAATCTAGGGAGTTAACATTTCCGTAGTAAATGGGGTAAGATGAAGTGAGATTCAGAGTTAGTAAATGGGAACGGATGGGAGATTAAGATAGAAAGGGATTGATGGGTTTTTAAAATGTATGGGGGTACACGGGTCATTATATAATTAAAGAGGAACTCCCCTCTTTTTACGTAGTAGATATTAGAGATAAGTGTATTAAAACTCTTTTGATTGAAAATATTAAAAAATGGTTACAAATGGGGGGACATAGAGACTTTATAGTATTTAATACCTAACCACTTGTTGAATAACATATACAACTAGTTCTCTCTGATGGGGAGGATCATATTGTGTGGACCTTCAATTCTCAAAGGAAGTTTAAAGGCTCTGTTTGATTGATTATTATAAATAAATAAAGTTTCTTTATTCTCTCTTATAGGCATTGGCACCCTAATATCCCTATCAAGTTGTTTATTTTCATGTGGAGGTTCCTGAGATCTAACTTAGCATTGAATGATAAGATAATGAAAATTGGTAATTACTAAAAATGATTTAAGTGAATGTGAGAAAATGTTTTTACAATTAAAACTAGTTTAAATAATCATTGAAATTCAGGAAAAAAAAGTTGAAAATATTTTTGGCTTATTTTTGCACTTATTCCGATTTTTCCTGAATTTGAACAGACTTTTAAGATATTCAATTACTTCCTATAAGTGCCTAAGATGAAATTAAAAATAGGAAAAATATGTAGAAAATTACAAGAAAGGTATGTAAGGTGTTTGTGTATTGTGTGAACCAATACATATGTTTTTTTTACCTTTTTCCCTTGATAGACTATCTTGGCTTCATGAATGGTTATCTTGGCTTCTTGAGATGCCTTCAAATGATGTACAAAAATATAGTCTCAAAATCAATAAAAATATTTTGCACAATATCCAAACTAGTTGAACACCCATTAGTATAGACTCGAGAAAATCTTTGGGCGTTAACTATATAGTTGTTTCAAAAGTCCACCTGAAAATGATGGTACAACCCAAGTTGGGTTGGTCGAACTATAATAGACATAAACCCACCGATGAATGGTACAACTTAAACATAACTTTTTTGCCTATGTTTGTCAATAAATCCACCTAAAAATGGTGGTACAACCCAAGTTAGGTTGGTCAGCCTAGAATAGGCATAAAAGTGCCTATGAAAGGGTGGTAGAACTTAGAGATGTGTTGGTTGCCTATATTTGGCAATAAACCCCAAGTTGTGTTGATCTCTCTGTAATAGGCCTAACGCCCACCAAAGAATGAATGGTACAACTTAAAGATAAATTGATCGCTTACGTTTGGCAACACACCTGCCTAAAAATGGTGGTACGTACCAAGTTGGGTTGGGCAGCTTGAAATAAGCATAAAATCCACCTAAGAATGGTTGGCATAACTTATGGACCTTAATTAACTAGTTGATTTATTATACTTTTAATATGAAATTCTGCAAGTCCGTGGAGTCGGTTATAGACCACAACTCCACCAACTACTATTTAATCAACAAAACCTTAATCGATTAATTAATTGCAATTTCGAAAGTCACAACTCAGTTATGTCGATCAAAGACTACAAATCCACTAACTACATGGTAAATTAAATAAGAATGTTAACTTAAAATCCATAATCAATTGGTGAATCTATTTTGGTTCAAATTTAACAAGTCAGTGGGGTCAATCACAAATCATAATTCTGTCAACTAACAACCAAGGTGAATAAAGCATTAACTTGCAAAGTCTTGATTATAAAAATGTGCAGATTAATAAAGGAATCAAGATGCAAAAAATAGACAAGACAATTACAATGGACGATGAGGTAAATTTTTACTAATATAAAAAATGGATTTAGGGTTACAAAAGATATGGAAAAATGGCCTATAAAAGGAGTAAAAGGGGATAAAAACTAAAACAGCTAGTGGTGATATCCTCTTAGCTTGTATTAGAAGCATTCCCAACGTTCTCCTCTTAGCCAACCACATCAATAGATTTAATAAGAATAACCACATCAACAGATTCAGTGAGAACAACAACTGCTACATCCCCCTCAGGAGTGGGTACCAAGGAAGCACTCCAAAGGAGGATTCTTGGCGTATGTCAGGTTGCCCTCAGGGATGTTAACCTTTTGGAGACTAGAAAGTTAACTGAGGTTGAAAGTAACTAACTCATGATAGTCCAGTTGTAAAGTAACCTCTTACACCACAACCTTAAGGCTTTCTTCATAGGCCTTTTCAAGATCAGCCTCCATTTTAGCCTTGAGGTCCCTCTTTTGCCTTTGCAAAATTAATTGTTTTAAGGTCTTATGAAAAAGTCTTTCCTATGGGTGTCCAGGTAGGCGTCAACCTTGATAAATTCCATTTGAATCCGTTCGGCCTCTTCCATAGATTTGTCCTTGCAAGATGCCTCCTCTTTTAGCTCAACATCAAGGCTGGTCATCTATTTGGCATAACTTTGGCTATGTCATGGAGAATATCATCCCTTATCACCAGATGATCGCCCTAGTGTACATCTCCTGCACATATTGCATGGCTAGAAGAAATAAAAGAAGAAGGCGGGATTAGGTACCATACTAAAAACTTGATAATCGTAAAAATTATAATCAAACTAGGTGAAAACCCGCGCTATGCGCGGGTAAAACGTTAGGATAGTAATAAATAACCAATTCAGTGAAAACATTTGTAAATATTAACTGAAATGATTATAGATCAGAATATAAGCCCAAAAGGGGCTGTCGGAAGCACTGCCTAAGAAATCATATCTCAAAATTGTTAGAAAGGTACCTCAAACTATGTTTTGATATTGAACCCATCTATTTTTAATCTTGGTGTACCATCTGTATTACTTTTTTACTATTGGATATATCAGTGACTTAAGTGTGTTTCAAATAGATCAATTAGTTTGCAGTGCTAGAAAAAGGCAAGGGGGTTAGTGTATTTTACTATACCAGAACATTAGTATTGAACTTGACCAACTGAAACCAAGTTCATGGGATCTTTACTTTATGCACAGTGTTGAGCATGAGATCTTCACTAAAGTTCCCATAATATATACCCTATTCTCTCTCCCTTTGTCTTATTTATTTCATTCATTCTTTGCATTATTATAAAATTACATCTATGTAAAATCAATCCTCCCCTAGTTGCTTAGAAAACTAACAACATAGCCTAGTTTAGATATTTTTAGTTTTGACCTTTTTTTATGAATTCCACAAAGATGACAACTGAAATTAATTTCATTTACATTTTTATTCCTTTAACAAAATGACAATTACATTGAACTAAATACATGTTCCACATCACCCAATAATTTCCACATGGATAGTAGTTTTTCATATGTCAACTAACATCCCAAACAGCTGACCTCTTATATTCTACTTTAGAAACTTGGCCCACTTTGGTTAACAAACTCATTCACTAAATATGTCAAACTACATCAAAACTTTAGCAGTTGGATACTAAGCTTTCTATTAACATCCCTTTCAGTTCTTCAATTTAAAATACCGTTATTGCAGTAGAAAACATCCAATCTCCACTTCTCTTAATGTTGCTTTTTTCCCTTTCATTCAAGTTCCTGAAATAGAGTAATCAGAAAAATATGTTACTAAGATAGATAAAAATACAATTAAAAATATGTTTCAATAAAAGTTATGAAATAAATTTTAATTACCTCATGGCTCGTTTCCTTTTTGAAGTGTTCATTTTCAGGGTCAATAGCAGTAGAGATATTTGACTGTAATGGTAAAACTTGATGTGAAAGTTGACTTTTCATCTATGGTGTTGACCCTTCAAACCATTGCGCCTAGAAATCATCAGCAGACCTCGTCATTTTTCATCCCAACAACGCCATGAGTTTGCATTAATAATAACTGGAAAGAATACAGAAGCTGAAGCAGTAGTAGGAACTCTTACAGTCCATCTCCAGTATAGAGCCAAACTCTCCCAGTCCATTTGACGCCTATTTCAATAGTTGGCTACGAATTTGTCTTTAACAGAACATGTCCTCATTTGCAAACTTGATTAAACTCATTTATTATTTGGTAGTTTAGGAAATTATAATCAAGGCCCTATCTTACAAACTTTTCATTTGTAAAGAAAATAATTATTCAACCTACCCATACTAATTATAAAAAAATAAAGTTAAAAAGATATTGCAATTAAGTCTAACTTCAGCAATACATTCTTCCGCTTCCTTATTTTTGCATCATTGATAATGGCCCTTCAAGGACTATTGACTAACAAATAGTAGGAATTACAACCTCGACTTAAAAGTCGATAGAGAAAATACTGGATGATATAATAAAGTTCGTATTGAACTGAGTGAATGTGAAAAACGATTCGATGAATTTCAAAAGCAAATCCAAAGTGGCAGTGCTTACCAAATTGAATGTTCGTTCACTCGGTGAGCCTATGAAACAAAAATAACTTTCCCATTTCATTTCCGCTAAAATTATCCTCAATTGATTTGAAAAGCTCAAAATTAGATAGAACATAAACAATTATTCAAGAATAATTTCAAACAAAACCAATATGTTTCGGAAAGTAAAACAGGGTCTCCATGCACACCAAATAAACATATATCCAAACACTTTAACAATCAGCTGTACAAAAGTCCTGGAATTTTTAACAAAGAACATTAATGTTGAAAAGTTACTGATTCCTGGGCATCAATTTTTACCAACAATTTTATACTTTTTTTGACTTATTTAATAAAGAAACCCTACAGATAGGACATATAATGTTCACTAACACTACCACTAATAACATTACCTATTTCATTCAAATATGTTGTTCAAATAAGAAAGATCTTGTATTATTTTTGTCAAACCAAAATCTTTCAAAACCCAAATTGCATATATAAGCTTATTTAAAAAATAAATATTTTTTAACAGATTCACTTATAAAACATATTCCCTTTTAAGATCTAATCTTGCAACATAAACCCAGATCTATCGAAAAAAGAGAAGATCAAATAAAATAAATACGATAAAGAAAAATTAGGGTTTGATAGATACCTGAGATGAGAGAGAATGAACAACTGAAGGTGTATGGTGGGCGGTAATGGGTATAGATAAAGATAGGTAGAGAGTACCTATTTATATAGAAACCAAATTAAGACTTGAGAGAGAGAAATAGATACAAAAAAGAAACCCTAGGGCTGCTGTTAAAAAAATTGGATTGGGGTAAGCTTATTATATTTATATAGAACATGAATGTGTTAAGAGCCTTATTTACATCAAAGCTTCAAAATGTTTCGTCTCCTTAAGAGAGAGGTAAAGAAGCACTGGTTTGAGAGGGGAGATGAATGGAGTGGAGGGGATTTATATAGGTAAAAGTAAATAAACCAAAAATATGAAAAGGCAGAGAGGGACAGAGGGAATGAGATATTAAAAATTCGCCATGTACAAGTGTGAAATTGCTGTGTATTAATTATCTTGCTTACGTGGATAGTCCCATTAATAAGAGATCTTAAATGCATGTAAAGCATTTATCGAGATAGTGAAGTGATGTGCCACGTGGATAGGCTAATTGCAAAGCATAATAAATGCCTTGTTTTGCATTTTATAGTATTAAGAGATATAACCTACAAGGACACTATGATAGAGAGATCATTTGTAAAGGCGCTTTCTGATAAAGTACCACAAAGCCTTTATGTCTATGTACAACATGGAAGTTTGATCGACTGAGTATATGACTTTGACATTTTGATTCGATGAGTCATTGATCATGATGGGATCATCTACCTTTATAAATTTGATCACCTAGAGGTGATTCCTTAATATTTTCGATGAAGGGTTCAGTTAGCAACTCTGTTGACGATGGATAAAAACCAATGGATGGTTACTTCCCCCACTTGGAGGTAGGGTTGGATCATGAGGATAGGATTTATTCGTCCTCCTTTTCTTGGACAGTTTGACCAGTCTCTCATTCTCTCTATGTTTCTCTAACACACGGTCTTATTTATCCCGAAGGGAGATCACCCTTTTTTGGTCAAAAGGGTTATGCATCTTTAATTGATACTCCCTCCGTTCTAAATAAATAGTCATGTTTTTTTTATTTTTTGTCGTCCCAAATTAATAGTCCACTTTTTTTTACATAATCTACAAATCATATTTTACAGTAGTGATAGAAAAAATCTGAGGAATTAGGCCTAATTTGATTGTGCAAATTGTTTGATTACATAAATTGGTTCTTTGTAAATTGGTGAAGTATAAATGAGGGGATTTGAAATGAGTTTAAATCTAATTTTAAGTGATGTTTGATAATCTAAAATTGATGTTGATATGTTAAGGTTCAATCACAAAAAAAAAAGATAAAATCGAATGGAGAGAGAGAAGAGCAACCGAAAAAAAAATTGTGGTTCCATTTTAAAACGAATGCATTTCAATTTTTTTGTGAAATCATCCAATTTCAAATTTTACACTGGAGTTAAAATGGGTCAATTAATGAATCATTTCATTAATGAAACCAAATACAATTAGTGAGCGAATATGTAAATTGACCAATTAATCAATGGATTAATTTATAATTTTAGGACAATTAATGGATCCATTGATTAATTAATCAATGGATCAATTAATCAATGCTTTATGGCGGTAAGATAGGTGAAAATAAAGAGTTAGCAAGAGTTTGAATACAAATATATTTCCATGAAAAACATCACCATATACAATCTGATGGAAATTAGGAATTAAATTTAGAATTTTATTACGTTTTTAATTTTGTTATATTTTTCTTTTATTTAGTTGGCGTTTATTTTCGTTATTTTTTTAGTTGTATAATAGGACGAGTAGGAGGCTTTTAAAAGGGATATGTTAGGTATATTTTGTAAAAAAAGTGTGCCTTGATCATGTGACATCATATGGGCTTAGGCCCACTTCTTTATTTCGGTTATAAGTGTCCCCTTCTAGATCCTTACTCACTCCCTATAAATATCCCATTATGTAATTAATGCAAATCATTCAGCGCTTCTTTTAATTGAGTGTTTACTCTCTCGTGTGCATGTCTTTAAATATTACAGTGAAGGGTTTATTTTACATCAATTGCTATCAGAGCGAGGACGCTCCACCCTTTTGTTGTTGTTATTGTAAAAAAAATGTAAAAATTAATCTCTCAATGTCATCGAGGAACCACCAATGCAGAGAGAAGATATGTTCGATTAGAGGAAGCCATAGACGACCTAATGTAAAAGATGGACTACCTCCTTAGTCAAAGAACAACACCACCATCACACGCTTTTGTCACCATCCCAGCTTCCCCACCATCCATTGTTGCACCAAAATCAACATCAACAAACACCTTTTCACCACCATTTGTTGTCCCAATAACCCAAAACCCAGTGCCAAAATCACATTTGTTGCACCACCATTTATTATTGCAGGGGTAGGCTTTGGGGTTTGGTGGTAGTGGTTAGGATTCGTCGGAACTGAACCTGGGAGTGAGTTACCTGACATTGGAGTGTCGAAGAGGTGACAAAAGGTGGGACATCTGCTGGTATGGTTCCAACCCTAATTAATGGCTGATAAAGGTCTTATTGAAGGGGTTAGGGGTGGATTTTTTAGATTTCAGTTTAACTGAAAAATAAATAGTGGGTTTGAAATTGGGGCTTGGTGTCATAAACAGGGGGAGGGTGGGGAATCACTAGTCGGTTTCGAAACCCTAGGTGAGGGGTGCAGACACAGGAAGAACAACCCCGACAAGGTAGGCGAAAGGGACTTATGGGGATCGAAGACACTGGAGTCCTTGCCACAATCACCAATTCTCCTCCCGCAAAACCACAAAAATGAAGAGGTGAGGTGAATTAAGAACGAGCATGAATACCAATATCGGTTTACATAGACAGAAGCAAAAATGCTCTCTTGTTCTCATTCATATCATACTCCAAAATGTCGTAAGAGCATGAGTAGTGGTGGAGGAAAAGGACACGAAAAATTGTAAACATACAAACTGGGAGGGATACAGTGGTGAAGGAATGTGTAGAAAATTTGTAAGGGAAATGGTAGATGTTTACAAATTTACTGAACGCGTGAAAATTCAGTAAAAAGTTCCTATGAACTTCTTTTGTTCGTAAGAGTTCCTACAAACTTTAGAATTTCGTAAGAACTCCTATGAACAAAAGAAGTTCGTATGAACTTTATCTGCAATAGTAAAACAAACGTCCGTTTGCTTATAAATCCAACCCGGTTTTCATCCATTTTTTAATTAGACCCCACTTTAATTCTTTCCTTATATTTCATTATTTCCATTTAAATTTTTTAAACTCTCTCAATAATTTCTTCCTCGACAGCCTAATATGACTTCCTTTGAGGATGAGGTTTTATGTACCATTTAAATCAAATATAGTTGTCGAGGTATTGAAAGTAACTCAATAACATCCGGGATATTTTGGGATACTGTGATGAATGAGAATAACATCACACCTGAAATCATGGATAATCGTACGAGATCCATGCTCTCAACACGTTAAAATCATAAATCAAATCATGTAATGATATATATTACAAATCTCTCACACCAACTTAGTAATATAGGAAGTGGTATAAACTAGTTCCAAGCGGTTATAAATGCCCGCGAGGCGTACCACGTTCAAACCACCAAACAAATCATGTTTGATAATTACTACTAAATTTTGAAAGATTTGCCAAAATTTGACTTGAAAAACACAGCGGGGAATGACGATAGCCCTACGCCCATAGATGCAGAGGACAGTTCAGGTGTATGGGACGTACCATCCAGACCCCCAGGCAAAAAGGGTGAGAAACAACGTGCATGTCAACATGCGCATTCTAACAGTTTGGATTCTAACACTGCGGTACTCAAACATTGCAAAGACTTCAATGCAATGTTTAAAAGCAAGCAGGAGTGGAAGCATAATCCTACCATGAAATTTGAATCTCAAAGGTATGCATTCATTGAGATGAAGCGAGCTGATCAACTTATAGAAAAATAAGATCAACTCGTGCATCTAGGCCAAGAGCAGTCATACATCATGGAGTTGGATATAAGCAATACGAATGCCATACAACAACAGTTCCAACTTAAAAGATTCAACGACCTCTCAGCAATGGTTGTTGTGATCGAAGTGGTGATTTTTGCGTTGTAGTCAAACTTTATCGGATCGTCAAACCATAAATCTGGTCCATCCGGTTCAATCAATGATTTGTAGGATGTTTTAGACTTGTATTGTTCGATCATTTAATTTTTCCATTATTTTGCTTCAATATATGTAATGTCACCGTCATTTCATTTCAATAAATTTAATTTCACCGTTTAAATAAATGTAATGTCACTGCTAATTACTAATCTCTGTTAAAATCAAGTAGTCGGTTCAAACGTTATATTAAATATAATAAAAAAAAATATATTATTGTAATGACAATCGAATAAGAACAAGATGAAAAAGGAACTAAGAAAGCGATTAGACATGGTTACAAGCACAAAAAAACAGAATTCATCAACCCACTATTTCATCATCGTGGTTTTTCCACATGTGCTCCACAAAATCATCCTGTAATTGTTGATGTTTAGTTACGTCTCTTATCTTAGCATCCCGTGTGAGGTAATCGTAGAAATTAGTTTAGCCCCTCATTATTTTAGGTGTGTCATTGCTCTATTTGTATTCATTTTGTCGTGGACAGTCTCTACGTTCATCGTCAATAATCATATTGTCCATTATCATGCAAGATTTCATTATGGTTATTAACGACGCCCTATTCCATAATTTACAAGGTTCATGAACGAAAGCGAATCGTGATTGTAGTATACCAAAATCACGGTCAACATCTTTTTTGCATGCTTCTTGGTACTTGTAAAAAAAATTATTTTTGTGTAATCCCATTTTGGTTCAAAAATGTTTTAACGATTTAAGCAGAGGAGGGCAAATTCCATCACCAAGGTAGTACCCCATATCGTATGAATTTCCATTAATAGTGTAATTAACGGGAGTTGTAGTCCCATGGTTCAATTCCTGGAAGATGTTAGACCGGTGCAAGACATTTAAATCGTTGCAAGATCCACGCACCCTAAAGAAATATTTCCAAATCTAGAGGTAGTATGAGGCAACCTCTTCGAGGATTATAGTTGGAGATTCTTTATGCCCACTATATTGAGTGTTCCATTCCATGGGGTAGTTTTTCCAATGATGGTGCATGCAGTCAATGCAGCCTAGCATTCCTGGAAAACCTTTGTTTGCATTTTGTTCAAGTAACCTAGTGACGTCCCCTGTTGTCAAATTTTTGCCATACTGGGGATCGAAATCTGCACAATTGCCTTCGTGAATTCGATAACAGTTTTTAATAAAGTGGTTTCACTCATTGTGTACTGCTCAGACAATGCATCATGGGAACCTCCATAAGATAGCAGTGTAATTGCCCCTAACACTTTCTGATGAGAGCTTAAACCTTGACGACCGCACGCATCCATCTTCTGAACAAAGTAGTTATCATAATGACAAACAAAATTAAGGATGCGATTGAAAACCCTATACTGCATCCTAAATCTCCGTTGGAAATAATACTCATTATACCCTTATCTTCACCAAAGTAATATTCCCATAATGTTGCACGTCCCCTTTCCCTCCTTCGATTCACTCGACGTCTGGTTTCTAGTTCTTTTCCATCTTAAATTAAATTTTTTTCAGCCAACCAGCATGTAAACTTCATGAAAATTATCATCTCCTCATCTGAATCATCTGATGATGCGCCATCATTAAACTGAGCATATTGAAGCATAATATTTCGCCCCTCGTTGCTAGAACTGGAGGAGTCCATGATTTAATTTAGTCACAAATTATTATAAATCGAGCTCAAATATAGTGTTCAACTTTCGAGGATTAGTACTTCCTCACAGAATTAATAGAGACATGTTGTAGCAAGGTCACGGGATTGGTGACCCATGGTGGAATACGTCGAATTGTTGGGCATTGGATGAATAGCCTAGGCTTTTCTCCCCCTTTTCGTCATGTTTAAGAATTTGAGTGGATATGGATCGTATTAAAAGATAAATTAGATCGATACCAATTAGCTGTTACGACTAGAGGATGTGATTGGAATGCATCAGCCTTTATACGAATTGTGCGTAATGGCGAGGCATGGGAAAGGTTGTATAAGCAAGTCCCTTAGCGTAGAGATATCCTTGGAGAGCCTTCGTATTTATTTAATGAATTTAGGGGTGCTCTTTACCAAACTATCTAAATTATATGAGTTAATAAAATTTGAGCTCTGATTACCATGTGTAATAAATGGGTTGTTCTCATTCCATGTGTAATATTTTTTATATTCTCATTCCATGTGTAATAAAATGGTAATTGTAAACGCGGAAGCTTTTTCTAAATCAAAGCTCTGATACCACTTTGTTAAATATTATTATTTCCTTGTTATGTAAATTGATGCGGAAGCGGTGTGATGGTTCAACTTTAGAACAACATATTTTAATTTCTTTAAACAAATTAAAATTAAATCAAGTGAAGTAAAATTAAACAATTAATATATTCACTTAAACCAAGTTAATTCAATCCAAGTCCTAGAATTTTCCTAAGAGATAATTATCAGTATTCCAAAGTTAGGCGAAACCAATTTTAAGAAAAGACTTGAATTAAATAAACTTTACCCAATATTTAATTTAGCACCAAATTAAATAAGTGTGATAATTTAAACCAAATTTTATCTTGAATTATTCTAAGCATGCGTTCTACGTTATTTTGCAAGATAAAATAAATCAATCACACTACGTCGCGATGTACGAGGAAAAACCCAAGACGGGAAACAACCTCGGACGGCCCTAGCCACAAATTCACTAGATACGGAATTACAAGTACAAGACAAAAGACTTACTACACACGACTCGATCCCTCTCAAGCCCCGACGCTTCTTCTTGTAGACACCTCTTCCTGGAGAATAACCACGGAACTCCACCGCGGTCTCGGAATCCACCGATAGGACTTTATATGGTCACCGTCACCCGTACATGGAGCCTTTCTCCAAGTGGGTAGAATCGCAACAAAACGTCTTCTTCTTTGATGGATGTAGAAGCAAACCAAAACTTCTCTTTGAAACGGAAGAGATAAACCGGTGCCAAACTCCAAGCAATTGATATGTATATATGTGAACTTGGATAAACAATATGGGTGTAAAACTAGAGTGATAAAATATTTTCTCTTGAAAAATAGCACTCAAAACTGGATCTTTTTCTCCTTTTGTTTTTGCTCTCAAAACACTCTCTAAGAGTTTTTTATGATATGAAAAAGATTGATCATCGAAAGTGATTCCTGCACCTAATAAAGTCTGAAAAAGTTGGTTAAAAACTTAGTGGGGAAATGGGTCAAAAACTGTTCCCGCCTGGCATCTCGTTCGAACGACATTTCATTCGAACGAAATCTCGTTCGAACAAGACTTCTAAAGACGTTCCAGATTGAACTCGTTAGAATCTCGTTGGATATCTCGTTTGAACATAAGGTTCGTTCGAACGACATATCGAACGTCATTCCAGTGGCCTAATATGGGAACTCGTTGGCAGGTTCGTTCGAACGACATTTTCGTTCGAACGACAATCTCGTTCGAACGACTCTATCGAACGAAAAACCAGAGAGTTTGAATATTCTTGTTTGAGCCCAGAAAACTTTATAGACATTTATTTAAAGTTTTAATTAATTCTTTCTGAAAACAAAATGCAGTTTTTATAAAACCTAACACCCAATAAACTTGTTCCAAGCTCCTATATATATATAATTGCACTCATACCTTGGGAGCATGGAACCATAGTTGATGACGTAGAAACGAGGCACGCAAACCGGCACATTTGATGAAGCTGTATACTCTTTGCCGCTATGCCTTCAACAAACACTTCATAGGCTTGAGAATATTACAATTAAATACTATCCTCAGAATAAATGTTTTTGTCCGGAATTGAGCCAACACTATACATGGACTCAATTGGAAATTTGTGTCCTTACAGTAATCAATTGAAAATAATAAGTAATATAAGTTGACGTTAGTGCATTTAAAATAGTGTTCCCTAAAATTAACATCGTTGGCACACTGCAGTGGTCAGGAGAATTTTTCTGTTTTCTTTTAATGAAGTTGTGGCTTGCAAATGTCGTAAACAAAAACCCACTACATATTGCGTGAAACTTTGTATTTTACTACAGGAGCCTTGCAGACTATTTTACTACAGTAGCCTACTAGTTATTTTACTACAGGTTCTCACCTAGTATTGTGTGTTACCCACTAATTTATTACAAAGGTCACTATTTAACACTCATTTACATTCTCATTTCATCTATGCTATTTTCTATTTAACATAGAATAATAATGGATTACTCATTGCGATTATGGTATACCGTCATGCATAATGGGTATTTAGATATGGGGTTGCATTCAACAATTCAATGGATCAACACTGATAGGCTAACCACACCCATCACATTGGTTAAGTTTGCGTATTTTTTTCAAATACCCATCTTTAAAATTAATATGTAGACGCATTTTATTCAATAAATTATATTTTCTTATGTATAGGTGGTTGGTGTAGTGAAGGAATTTTCAATTATTCCTCTAAGTAATGCGTCTTTGTTGGAGGAGGATCCTACGGGTACAATAAGGGCGGACGTTAACTATAAAGAATTCATGGAGGGTAGAATTGCGCCCAAAATAAATATAGGATGTGTCGTTGTGCTAAGTGATACCAGATTGTAATATCCTACTATAAATCTATGTATTTTAGGCATAACAAATGCTAATCTTATCAATGTTATTGAATGAGTAGTGGAACTATCAAATTTTCTCCATGTAAGATGTGGGCTACTTTATAAATGTATACTACAACTAATATGGTAATAAATTGTGATAATGAAACATTTCAATTACTTGGTATTTAAACATATTAATAAGTTAATAAATTATGACAATGAAATTGAATTGGAAAAAATTCATGTTTTGATTTCAATATACAATTAATACATCCATTTATAACATATATTAAGGTTACAATTGCATTCACTATTGCCCCAGGCCATATTCAAAATCCTGAGCCAAATCCACGTGTGACCCCGTCATCGGATCATCGCCAAACGGATTACCCCAACTCTGTTATGATTGATATTTCGCATATAGATCGAATGGTGGGACTAGTTCTTGTACTTAAATATCGTCATGGGTGTAACTCTGCCCACCAACCTCAGGTCCAACACCATGCACATGGAAGGCAGCAAGTTATCGCTAGAGCTCCTCACTTCAATCATCGTGTGCTCTAATGATATCCTCACGCTCCCGAGTCTCAGTAAGTAGTAAATGATGGAGACCATGTATATTATTTACTGTGTCAATGTATATCTCAAGCCATTCTAACTGTGATGACGACTGCGCTGGAGGAGAGTTGATTTGAACTTCAGTCATGACACACTCCATTTGTATGAAGAACCCTGCGGTAGGCCAATGTCTACCCTCCAATTCTACCTAAGTGCATGTATTTGTGTAGGACCAGGCGATGCAAACTGTGTCTGATACTCAAATGTATGGTTAATCGGTGTTGGGGCTCGTGGGATGCGCAATGTTAATGGTGCCACTGAATTAACTTTAATCAAATCTACACTCACATATCGTGCCATCACCGGTAGTAATGGCCCCTACGCAACTACCTTCTAATATGCATCATACTCTTCTTGGAACACAACTGATATATGGTCATTTGCGATTAGATAATTCTGGTCAAAGGCGGCATGGAATTCTTGTTCTATGACTGAGCCCAAATTATGGGGGGTTGTCTGGTATACATATTTGTCCCATCACTTGGAGGATGCCCCGATCGCCCACCAAAACCCCTTAAATAAGGGATCCCAAAAAATCATAGGCAAACTGGATAAATAATGAGCGTATGTGATGACATCATTGTGTCGGTATATCGACATCTCGTACGGCTACCAAATGATGGATTGGGGTGACCTCATCTCAAGCTAATGTTTGCTTCCTGAGATATCAAACTGTTGAGATCCCTTTGTCCGACTCATGTTCGGCTTTGACCAACGAAATATTCGGGGAAATAAATCTAAGGACGAATCAATAAGAATCGGACATGCTTTCGCCATGTACTCGTGATGTAAATACGACAAAATTTGTAAGTAAATTAAATTGATTAGAATACGTTAACTATTATTCTAAGGAAACCTAAATTCATAAACTTTTAAATAAAAATTTAAAAAAATGTATCTCTATTAATTGCCACATGCACTCGACACTGGTTAATGATCGTCAACTAGCTTTGCCCATTGACCAGATAATACGGGTGTAAATATCCAAACCCCATTCATAGGCCCCAATCGTCGTAACGTCCTCTAGATAATGTAAATACCTGAGGTCGTAGGTGGAATTGGCATTTGGAAAGAATAAAGTGCCAATAACATAAAACAAAAATGCCCGAGCGATGACTGGCCACATGTAATCAGGTAGATTTGGTTCCTTCACAAAACTTTCAATATGTTTTTTAAGGTCAGAAACAGGAATTTCTGCACTTGTATATCTTTGTATATGAATTTGTGGGAAAATTTTAATGAGGGTATTTACAAAATTTATGTATTTATCGTTCAACAAGTTTTGAATGGATACCGCTTGCCCAATCGAGATGCATGTACATAAATTTTAACTATATGTCATATATGAATATAATATGATAATTATTGTAACACGTTCAGTTAATTTAAATATAATATTAAATAAAGGATATAATAAGAAATAATAATTACCAAAAAGCATCGTGAAGTCGAAATGAATGACGCGATTTCAACATATGGTAGTTGGAAGGTATGCATCGTGTCTAACCAACATTCGATCATCGCCGTCACAATGAATTGATCAGAATTCGACATCACCTTTGAAATAAGTTCAACATAAAACTGACATCGTCGATAATTTCTTTTATCAACGGTTTATTTTCTCCGATCAATTTGTATAATTTCATTAGGCCCACCCAATTACCCCGGAATTCAAATTTATTTTCGTTAATAATCGGCGTCTCCCCGTAGGATGCATCTCTTTCTCAATCAAAAATATGGGCGTAATGCTTGTATACGGGATCAGAAGGTTCACTCGGCGCAGCTTGTGTCGAAATTGTCATTGAGGTGGAGCCGTCTTTTTTTCGATATTCAAGTAGTTTTTCCTTCTTTTTACATCCATGTTGTAAATAGTATAATTTTGAGAATTAAAGGAGTATTTTGATGGATAGAAGGACTAATTTTGGTAAATCATTGGAGTTTTTGGGTAAATTAT
Organism: Sambucus nigra; assembly: GCA_949130495.1. Lineage (NCBI taxonomy): Eukaryota > Viridiplantae > Streptophyta > Magnoliopsida > Dipsacales > Adoxaceae > Sambucus > Sambucus nigra. The sequence goes on along the minus strand of OX422220.1, from coordinate 430,279,701 downwards.
GGGATGTTTTTGGACGGATAACGGGACTGATTTTTGGGATTAAGGAACTGGTTTTTGTAGAAATGGTGAGGCTGATTAGAAATGAAGAAGGTTGAAGGTGAAGGAGTGAATGAGGATAAGGGAGTTGTCGTTATTTATCACAGACCAAAGTTTCCGTTTATAGCCGTTTATAGTCATTTTGACTTCCTACGAACTTCTGAAGTTCGTAGGAAGTCTCCCCCACTGCATGGATTCCATGCGGACGAAAGGTAAATGGACAAAATGGGTTTGCAAGCAACCTTTCGTGGCCACACACCATTGCGGATGCTCTAATGAAATACAAATCTAATGACCACTTTATATAACAAGGAATGGACATGGACAATTACAACAATACCCCTAAGTAATAAGGAGAAAATAATAAAAAGGGACAAATAACAACTAAGCTCTTGCACCAAAACCACTCATCTCCTTGTCTACTCTTTTTATAAAATGAACTATTTGACAAAATATAAAACAACTCCAAAAAATGCAATTGAATCATTTTATCTTTTTTTAGGGCTTTTACATTCTAATTTCTACACAAAATCCATCAATTTCTTCACTTTTTTCCATATGAAGTTCATAAACGTTATATCCCATAGCACCCACCCACCCCCCAACCCCAAACCCCCATGATATATAATATTATGGAAAAATTTATAATATTAGTAAATTTATATATTTCTGTAACAACCCCATTTTCTCACGTAAAGGTTGGCCAGACTCGATACACCAAAGAAGGGGCATATCAATAATTTATACCATTCCCAGCACTAAAGAATAGACGTTTTATTTATTATTCATCAAATTACATAATTAAGTAACAATGTTTGAATAAACTAATTTAATGCAAAAATACAAATTGAATCATCATACAATGCTCACAAAGTAAATACAAGTGTAAACTGATATAAATACACCATTGGTCTTATGCCCATACAAATCTTGATATGAAATAAAATAACCAAATGAAGAAGTACAACCTATACTAGAATCATTGGATTGGAATCCCCTACGTACAATGCAACAGCAAGTCTAATCCATCGTCGGTCCTGTTGTCTTTGTTTATGAGAAAACCTGGGGAAATATTTATAATTTTGGGTCAAAGCCCTAAAGTTGCAAGGATTCTTCACCAATAAATATGTAGAATGTAACTAACTCATAATTCACGTCTCGCCATCGAAGCTCTCATGTACCGAGTATCTCACCTCTCATCTAGAAGCAATCATACTCGCATCTTCAAATAAATACTAATTATGAAGTCCAATGTTTAATCTGACATGTAACAATGAAGCTATCTAGCCGTGCATCAACTAAAAGTGGGTGTTACATCTAACACTACTGTTCCAGTATTAAGTTCATAATGTTGTCCACTAAATTCTATATAAATTCAGTGTATATTTTACGTCATATAATGTTCCTTAACTTTAGTCTATCTCGTCAGACTATTTAACTTTTAATTTACACTAATTATTGTCTACGCCATTTAGACTATAAGTTTCATTCTCTTTAATTATCATTTACATCCTTAGACTGCCCAATTGTTATTAACATTAACAATTGTCTACCGCATTAAACATCAAAACTTAGTTTTGTTATTAATTATCCCCATTGATATGTTAATTCAACTTTGTTATCATTAAGTATTGTCTACACGTATAGACTATGAGAACGCATTCACACACAAGACACACCACAATGTGTATATAGATGAATACATATGTCTGCATATATATTTATGACACATGAAGACATCTATCTTTGGCGTCCTATTCATGCTCTATCGGAAATACCCGGAGGAGCCCCTTATCCTAAAGCGGGTAACAACAAAACAAAAGCAAGTGGGGAGGTACCTAAAAAGTACACCAGTTCACGTCCCATACCCATCGGTGATAAAGGATCCCAACATCAACACTTACCTCTCATACGTGGGGCTACAAGGTAATATATAATATGACCTAACACTACGCCTAGCCTACCAGTGTCGATGTATGCTCTAGTCCCATACGCGCGTGCAACCCTAACAGATAGGATGGTCCACGAACTTAAGTATGTCCGCACAAAATAATATAATACATACTATCAACCAATATGTATAAGCAAATACTTTATAACTATTTTTACCCAAGGAATCTCTATCCATATAACTATAGCCTTATTGGCTTAACCATAACATTTTAGTCAGTTATTGCACAACCCATATTAAGTCTCCATCCTACGACTACTTACCAACTAAATACTAAGCCCCATGTATTTCCTCCTAAACTTAATAATCACATTTATTTCTCCATGAATATCTAGGTATAGTTATCCCAAACTAACCTTTCCAAAACCATTATAGGAATAGTTATCCCCAAACTACCCCAACGAATACTATTATAGTTATAGTTATTCCCAAACTACCTTTACCAACACAATTAATGATTTTAGCATGTTGCCTTCTTGGCTTAGACTAAATCCTTCTGGATTATTAATAATTATTCACCTCCTGTTACCTTTTCGATAAGGTTTATATATACATATATAAGGAGTAAACAAAAGTGAATAAGGGTTATATGTACATATATAAGGAATCCACTAATATGAATAAGTAGTTTCAACATAACTACTATCATAACCGATACTAACCATTTAAACTTAGCCCACTAGGCATAGGGTGCATTTCTACTTAGTATTATTACACGATAAAAAATTTGATGGATTTAATCAATAATTATATCCTCAAGCATTCGACTTATCTCTAATCAGTATTTCTCTTATTCAAACTTACCTTGAATTAATCATAATAGCATGATCGTATCTTTTAGTGTCTTATGATCTATGTGCCCCTACCAAAATTACCCAATCATCTAGGCACATCCCTGTTTCTTAATATAATAAATTCGTATAGCGTTATTCAAGAATTCTACATAAATCGTCTTCCTCATATAGTTACTTGTATTTTAAGTCATCACGTATGCACCACCATATCACGAACCCATCCCCATTTAACAATGTATTTAAATCCATAATAATATCCCTAGTATGTTTGAACAACCATTTTTCCTGGCTCGAATCAATGACTGAAGCATAAACAATTAATAAGAACCCAGCTGCAAGTACTGAACAGGTCTGAATTGATTCGACCTTCAAGCCGAATCGATTTTCCCCTAGTCGAATCAATTCTCCATGGAGGCCGAATCGATTTAGATCTGTGCAGCAGCCCAAATCTACTATGAAATTTATACACGAGATTTTTATACCCAAACTTCTTTCATCAAATATCATCAAAATGATTTAATAACTTAAAACATGGCATTGATATAGTTTCTAAAACATCATAGGATCATTCGAAAAATGTTTAATCATCGCATTCAACCCAAGATTTTCATCAATTCCCCCAGACCTTTCAAGACCCAACGAACATGCAAATTTTATATTTCATCTTACCCTGTAACAATGATCTCCAGATTTGTTTAAAGGGTCATACAAGATGCTTTCTACAACGAATCATCAATTTAAACCACACGAATATAGATTTAATACAAGGAGTTACGGATCTAAGCATGGATCATACGATTATCATCAATTTCTACATTAATCAAAGGATCTCTAGACATGAAGTCCCAACACATGATTAAATCTTAATCTATTTGTGGAATCAACATTAATACAATATTAGTACAATTTTAATAAGAATGGCAAGAGAATCCTTGCCTGAAAGGGTGGAGAAACTCATCTTTTCTTCCTCCTTGGGTGGTTCTTCCTCTTCTTCTTGGGTGGGTGTGCTTAGTGTTCTTAGATATAACTCCCAAGGAGTGGTTTAACTCTTAATAAATATTACTAGTCTTCAAATCCCGAGTTGGGCCTTAGGCCACAACTTTAGACTCCCAAATGAGACCAATTACATCATTTACTTAGCTCGATAACTACCCAACGCATATATATATATATATATATATATATATATATATATATATATATATATATATATATATATATATATATTTATATAATGACCTAATGAGCCCGTAATGCCTCCCAAAGTGTCCCGAATATTTTTTTCTGAAAATAAATTTCAATGGTGGCGTGACACATGTATTTCTTCTTAAAAAATATAAAAAATCCAACTTAGATTTATTCAAACCATTAAGGTCCAACTCTAAAATTTATAAATAATAATGAGTCTAATCACTAACAACCTTCATTAATAAATTTCACTAAATTGAATTAATTCCTACTAAGTTTTATTTTATTCCAAAAATACGGGGTATTACATTCTCTCCCCCTAATAACGGGATTTCATCCCCGGAATTCACTAAGGCAAGAAGTAATATTTTAGTCTGTACCATTATCTTAAGGTTTATACTCAATCAATCCATATTCATATCCCATGAGATAAATGAAAGGCTTATCCCCTCCTGTAATAACGTTACTGGGGCACCTATATTACACATTATATGTACACACACTCGTACCATTAACAATTATGAATGGCACATATACATCCAATATGTACCATTCACACCAAGCATCTCCACATAATTATCATGAGTCAATACTATTATAGTTCTCACTCGTATCCCATGATATTAAGAGGAAAGGCTCACATATGCCTATAATAGTGTACTATCACCAGTACACCCACACGTCACAATCACAAAGATCTATACACAATTATCAAACATGACTGGCACATCCATATCCATAAAACAACTATACATACTATGTAACATATGAGGTATAAGTATATCTGAATACTCTACTGACCATACTCATACTCCTCATTGCTCAATGTGTACCCTTATTACATACGTACCACTTATTAAACATAATGTCTCAAGGACAAAGGTCCCTCAATTACTGACACTTACTAAGTTTTATGCGTGGGACGTCTCGCAAGAGAAATGCAAATAAGGAACCCTCCCGATGCACTAATACATAGTGTCATCGATCACCGAGAACAATTTGGCCTAAAACCAAACATGAACTAATACACTAACCATAAAATTTCAAAATTTGCCAATTTTCCAAACAACCCACTTATCTTTCACAAGAGTTATACTAAACTCCTTTAGAGTCAACCGACCCTACCATTCCCAACAATTAATCACCACGACCTAGGTAGGACATTCTCTGTCTGTATTTAATCTATGGAGAACTTAGTCATTTCTAAGTCTCCAAAGGCATGCCCATTCTAATCAAGTCTACCATCACCACCTCAATAATGACTTCACTATACAGACATTAAACATGATCATATACAATCTCAATAACCAAGGATACCATTATCCTTACTTCTACCTTGTAGCCTATACTTGTTAAGGCAATACTTTCCCAAATCGTATTATTATTCAATCTCACAAACACTTTTCCCACATAAAAGACCCTTGCTCCAACCTGAGCATAACCCGATCTTTCCCATAAATTTCGAGTTTAATTACACGCATCTACCTACTTAAGTTATTCAAAATTTTAAATCATGCTCATATGTTTCATCCCTAAGCATACCCAAATTTTTAAAGGTCCTTTCACGACCCAAGTTCCCATCGAAATCCATCGTATCAAAACTAGGCTCACCTATAATAGTTACCCATAATAACCCTCATGATTACGGTGAACACCAATTTCTAACCAATATTATCTTCTATACATGGCCATAATCCATAGCAGTCCCCATAAAATTAACATATCCCAAGTAACTAAAAATCCATTCCCAGGAAAAAATCACACTCCGACATTGTTAACAAATTGGCCTAAGCTAAACATAAGCCTCCCAGTATACATTTCTATACATCTACATACCAAAGTAATAATGCCCTCTCTCACCCATGATGAACCAATGTAAAACACTATCCCAAGTACAAAGTCCATCTTCTCAAATGCACTAACAAGTCCCTAGTTAACACTAAGTCCCAATATCAAACAAAAATATATCCTATATACTCCAAAGTAGGGGAAAACGCATCCTTTATCACTGATACTATCACTAGTCCCTTTTTTCACAAATAAACTCATCTGTAACCCGATGTCCATTTTATTGCAAGTTCTGGGCTTCTCATCCCTACTTATCCCGACCATCGAAACTCTTACATGATACATAAAGACTACCCACCTAGAACCGCTAATATTTTTGGGTCCCTTAACAATTGTTACCACCTATCTTGCCATGCTAGCATGATATCGAAAGGATTAAATTTCTTCTCTACCTTGTTCTTCATTTCTAATTTTAAAAACGTGTGGGAAACTCCCCTCGAACTTCACCCAGAACTAATCACTAATTAATTAGTCCTGCTCTTCCAGCGCAGTGAAGGGCCTTTACTACCATAATGTCGTTCCTATTAGTTTAAACAAACTAGTCGCTTCTTGTGTACTATCGTGCACTATCATATTCCTCTATTTCTCTAGATGTCTTCCTTTCAATTTCTAGGCATGAAATTTCCTGAACTTCTTTTAATTCTAATAAGTGACCCACAGTAAGGTCTCTATGGCTCTCTCTCAAAAACTCCCCTTTCCCGAACGGGTAGTAATGAAGCGTAAAGAATACAATGAATCCTAATCGTAAGTCTCAACAATAAAGGACGCAACGCAAAACGTAATGAGCTCAAACATAAATCCTAAGAACAGTAGAACCATTCTCTGATACCAACTGTAACAACCCCTATTTTCTCACGTAAAGGTTGGCCAGACACGATACGTCGAAGAAGGGGCTGATTAATAATTTATACCATTCGCATCATTAAAGAATAGACATTTTCTTTATTATTCACCAAATTACATAATTAAATAACAATGTTTGAAAAAACTAATTTAATGCAAAAATACAAATTGAATCATCATGTAATGCTCACAAAGTAAATACAAGTGTAAACTGATATAATTACAAAATTGGGCTCCTGCCCATACAAATCTCGATATGAAGTAAAATAACCAAATGAAGAGGTACAACCTATACTAGAATCAATGGAACGAAATCCACTACATCCGATGTAACTGCAAGTCTGATCCATCGTAAGTCCTGTTGTCCCTATTTATGAGAAAACCTGGGGGAAATATTTATAATTTTGGGTCAGAGCCCTAAAGTTGCAAGGATTCTTCACTAATAAATATGCAAAATGTAATTAACGCATACTTGACGTCTCTCCATCGACACTCGCATGTATCGAGTATCTCAACTCTCATTTAGAATCAATCCTGCTCGTATCCTCAAACAAATATTAATTATGAACTCCAATGTTTAATCTGACATGTAACAATAAAGTTATCTAGCCGTGCATCAACTAAAAGTGGGTGTTACATCTAACACTACAATCCCCGGCTTAACTTTATAATGTTGTCCACTAAGTTCTATATAACTTCAATGTATATTTTATGTCATATAATGTTACTTAACTTTAGTCTATCTCATCAGACTATTTAACGTTTAATTTACACTAATTATCATCTACACCATACCCCTCACACCCAAAACACCTATCCGACTCAACCCTATTAAATTTCTCACTTTTATCTTTAGGGGTGGACTCAACCTTGTTGTTATTGAATTTCTCAAACTTTTTGGCATCTTTCGATTGCTTTTGAAACTTAAGAAATTTTTTGAACTTTTTAGCCAACAAGGCGACATCCTCAAAATCGGAATCGGAATCGTCATCCAAAACTTTAGTTTCGTCCTTTCGGGCTTTCAAAGCGATGCCTTTTTCTTTCTTTGGAACTTGCTTGGAGGTAAACTTATCGAGTTAATAGGTTTGCAAGTCACCTATAATCTCTTCAAGTTTCGTCGAATCAAGCATTCTTAAGCAGTTTAAAATAGTCATTTTTGCACAAACCTACTCGGCAAAGATCCCAAAATTTTCTTTATCACACGGTTGTCAGTAATCCTCTCTCCTAAGTTTAACGACGAGTTGACAATATTAGAAAAACTAGCATAAAACTCATCAAACGACTCGCTATCTAACATTTTAATCGTCTCAAACTGTGTAGTGAGGTCTTGTAACTTAGACACCCTAACCGTGTTATTTCCCTCATGAGTAAGTGCTAGTGTATCCCAAGACTCTTTTGAAGTTTCACAAGTCATGATTCTATTATACTCTTCATGTATGACATGTGAGGAAATTACGTGCAGACCTTTAGAGTTGTACAGTGCAAGCCTATGTTCAAAATCAATCCATGACTCAACAGGTTTTAAACTAGTGACCTCACCCTCTCATGTGACTGGTGGTGTCCAACCCTTTTCATCCGCTAACCACACATGATCATCAATAGAATTTAAACCACTTCTCATTCGTATTTTCCAACAAGCATAATTTATGCCATCAAAAACAAGAGCACGAAAACTTTCAAAACCTCCAAAATTCATCTCGAAAAACACAAGAGATCAAACACAAAAATATGTTTCTAGCTTTGATACCAATTTGAGGGTCCCTTTTAATTTCTTATGCGAAAAGTGTTTTAAGGATGACAAAATAATTTATATTCTTATTTAAAATCTTTTTCCAATTTTTAATTCGCACCAAGTTGTGAACAATTTTAACTTAACCAAATTTTATATTGATTAATCCTAAACATCCATCTAGTTATTAAAGCAAGTAAAATAAAGTAAAGAATACTCACAATGCCGGATGTACAAGGAAAACCACAATGGGAAAAAACCTTGGACGGCCCAAGCCAGACAATCACTATGAATATGGTTTTACAAAGGTACAGACGATAGTCTTACTCAACGACTCGATCCACCCCCGAGACTTGACGCTCTTCTTATCTTCAACCACTCCTCTCACAGTTCCCATGCAGAAAGTCCTTCTTCCACGATACCTATCCACAACACATGTGTCCACATATGTCTCAGTGTCCACCGATATGGCTTGTAGCGTCTACGATGTTGAAACCGGACTCCACCGAATATTCACCGCAAAACCAATAATGTTCAAGTGTAGAACAACTCTTCTTGGTGCCAAAAAGATCGTTATAGAATATATTAATGATAACTCGGATCTTTGAAACTTTATGGATGCATTTACTTTGCAAAACCTTAAAAAACTTGTGTGCGGAAACGTTCTGGACGAATACTAATTTTCACAGAATGCACACTTACGAAATTCGATGAACACACGTCATTAAAATGATATTTTTAAGGAAATATCTCGTTCGAGCGACTTGGGTCTGTCATTCGAAAGAGTTGGAATATCGTTCGAACGACTAGTCCGATCATTTTAACGACACGCTGAATTAGAGACCCAATTAAATCCAACTATAATCCGTCCTTATCATATTTAAATGAAGTGTAACACATTTCAAACACTTATAAAACATTTTAAAAACATTTATATAATAAAATAGCATCCTTCTCCTTATATAATTAAATTCCGAGTTCCATTAAAATATTACGCAGTCATACCTTAGTGATCTCGAAAATCAATTTGATCTTGAAGATGAATAAACTTGCACCAATTAAACTTCGACATAATTAATTCCTTAAAGCTTTACCGCAACATTCTCAATTAAAATTCAACACGTCATAGTCTATGTGGGATCATGACAATAAAAAATATGACCTATGACTCAAACGAGTTTTGTTCCGGGAATAAGTCAAAACTATACAATGGAGTCAATTGGAAATTTTGTCCTTACAATTGTCTACATCCTTAGACTGCCCAATTATTATTCTCATTAATAATTTTCTACCGTATTAAACATTAGAAATTAGTTTTATTACCAATTATCCCCATCGCTATGTTAATTCAACTTTGTTATGATTAAGTATTGTCTACATCTATAGATTATGAGAATGCATTTTCATACAAGGCACACCACAATGTGTATATAGATGAATAGATATGTCTGAATATATATGTATAACACATGCAGACATCTATCTTTGGCATTATGTTCGTGCTTTATGGTTAGTACCCAGAGGAGTCTCTCATCTCAAAGCAAGTAAAAATAAAACACAAGCAAGTGGGGTGGTACCTACGTAGTACACCAGTTCAAGACCCATAACCGGTGGTGACAAAGGATCCCAGTATCAACACCTATCTCTCATAAGTGGCGTTTCTATGTAGTACCTATAATATGACATAACGCTATGCCTAGCCCACCTGTGTCGACGTTTTCTCTGGTCCCGAATGCGCGCGCAGCCCCAATCAATAGGATGGTCCATGATCCTAGGTATGTCTGCACAAAATAATATAATACATACTATCATCCAAGATGTATAAGTAATTACTCTATAACTTGTTTTACCCAAGGAATCTCTATCCATATAACTATAGCCTTCTTGGCTTAACCATAACATTTTAGTATGTTATTACATAACCTATATTAAGTCTCCATCCTATGATTACTTTCCAATTAAATATTAAGTCCCATATATTGCCTTTGAGACATAAAAATCACATTTATTTCATCATTTATTTCTCCATAAATATCTAGGTATAGTTCTCCCGAACTAACCTTTCCAAAACCAATATAGGTATAGTTATCCCCAAACCACCCTTACCAATACTATTATAGTTACAGTTATTCCAAACTACCTTTATGAACACAATTAATGATTTTAGCATGTTGCCTTCTTGGCTTATACAAAATCCTTTTAGATTATTCATAATTATTCACTTCATGTTACCTTTTCGATAAGGTTTATATATACATATGTAAGGAGTCAACCAAAGTGAATAAGTGTTATATGTATAGATATAAGGAATTCACTAATATGATTAAGTAGTTTCACCCTAACTACTATCATAACCGATACTAACCATTTAAACTTAGCCCATTAGGCTTAGGATTAATTTCTACTTAGAATGTTTACACGATAAAAAATTTGAGGGAGTTAACCATTAATTATATCCTTAAGCGTTCGACTTATCTCTAACACTTATTTCTTTTATTCAAACTTACCTTAAATTAATCATAATAGCGTCATCATATCTTTTAGGATCTTATCATCTATGTGCCCTACCAAAATTACCCAATCATCTAGGCACATCCCTGCCTTTTAATATATTTAATTTGTATAGCGTTATTCAAGAATTTTACATAAATCATCTTCCTTATATAGTTACTTGTATTTTAAGTCATCACGCATGCACTACCATAACCCATCCCGATTTAACTATCTATGTAAGTCCATAATAATATCCCTAGTATGTTTGAACAACTATCGCCCGTCACTCGGATCAATGATCGAAGCATAAACCATTAAAAAGAACCCAGCCAAAAAATCTGAATAGGTCCAAATCGATTTGACCTTCAAGCCGAATTGATTTTCCCCTGATCGAATCGATTCGCCTTGGAGGCCGAATCGATTCGTATCTGGGCAGCAACCCCGATCTTCTATGAAATTTATACACAAGATTTTTATACCCAAATTTCTTTCATCAAAGATCATCAAAACGATTTAACAGCTTAAAACATGGCATGGATATAGTTTCTAAAATATTATAGGATCATTCCAAGCATGTTTAATCATCCCATTCAACCCTAGATTTTCATCAATTCCCCAAGATCTTTCACGACCCTATGAACATGCAAATTATATATTCCATCTTACCCTGTAACAATGGTCTCCAGATTTGTTTAAAAGGTCATACAATGTGCTTTCTACAACGAATCTTTAATTTAAACCACATGAATACATGTTTAATACAAGGTCTTACGGATCTAAGCTTCGATCATACGATTATTATCAATTTCTACATTAATCAAAGGATCTTTAGACATGCAGTCCCAACACAGGATTAAATTTTAATCCAAGTATGGAATCAACATTAATACAAGATTAGTACAATTTGAATAACAATGGCAAGAGAATCCTTGCCTGAAAGGGTGGAGAAACTCCTCTTTTCTTCCTCCTAGGGTGGTTCTTCCTCTTATTCTTGGGTGGGTGGGTTTAGTGTTCTTAAATATAACTCCCAAGGAGTGGTTTAACTCTTAATAAATATTATTAGTCCTCAAATCCTGAGTTGGGTCTTAGGCCACAAATTTGGACCCCCAAATGAGCCCAATTACATCATTACTTAGCTTGATAACTATCCAACTCAAATATATATATATATATATCCCGGAACCATTCCTCAGGGTTTAAGATGCCCTAACAAGCCTGTAATGCCTGCCCAAGTGTGTCCCGAATATTTTTATCCAAAAATAAATTTTAATGGTGACGTGACACAAGTATGTCTTCTTAAAAATATAAAAATATCCAACGTAGATTTATTCAAACCATTAAAGTACAACTCTAAAATTTATAAATAATAATTAGTCTAATCAATTACAACCTTCATTAATAATTTTCATCAAATTGAATTAATTCCTACTGAGTTTAATTTTATTCCAAAAATGCGGGGTATTACAGTTTTTCTTTACCAATCAATGAAACACAATATTTTTTTTTATTTCTCATAAAACAAATTTATTTATGTCTATACCTGAGCAACTGATGGAAATTAGTGAAGCTTTAAGGTTATTATGGTATTTTTTTTTAGTACTTTTAGCCCTTTTTATTTGATTAGTTTTCCCTTGTTTTTGTCGCATTTTTTTGCTTGTATTATAGTGTTAATATGAAGCTTTATAAAAGGGGCATTATAGAAAAATGATATAAAGGGGACATCATAGTTCATGTGACATCACATGGTCTTAGGCCCATTTTCCTATTAGGTTATTAATGTCCTTAAATTAGATCCTTCTCATTTCTTCTATAAATATCCTTTAATACCCCGTAATTTTTTTAAATAAATAATAAAATAATATTTGGGATAAATAAAAATTTGGGAAAATTGGACTTAACTTGAAAGTTTAATTTACTAATCTGTAATTCGTTTTTAAGTCATATTTGTGTGTGATTGATTTTCTATGTGTATGGTTATAGCAATCGCATGTATTGTAGAAAAATACAAAATTAATGTGTGACGCGATTAAAATTAACCAATGTTGGAACAAAATAATTCGGGACGCATCTCAGGGAGTATACGGGCTCATTTAGGTGTTTTAAACCTTTAAAAATGGTCCCGGGTCATGTTTATGTAAGTTGGGAAACTTTTTAGCTAGTCTGGGTATGGATTCGGGCCCATTTGGGGGACCAAAAATTTGGTTTTTAACCCAACTCGGGATTTAAAGCTAATGAGTGTTTAAGGGGAGATAAGCCAGTTCACCATTACTAATAAGAGAGACCTAAACGTAACTGCTACAAAGAGAGAAGAGGAGAAGAACCAAAAACGGATAAAAAGGATGATAAATTCAAGGGAAATTCAAGGGGTTTCTTCTACAATTTATTAAGGCAAGAATTCTCTTGCTCAATTTAACTTCCAATGTATTTCTTGACGCATTATAACGACCTCCTAGGATTTATAGGTTTTAGGTTAAATTTTGACGATTTGATGTTGATAAATTATCATATGCATGTAGATGACTGATTTTAATATAGGATTGTGACCCATAAATCTAGGTTTTGAATTCTTGAAATTAAGGCTAGAAACCTTCGGGTTCTTGATATGAAATTGGGGTTCTTGGAAATATTATGTAGAGGACTATAGTGCATATTATGATCTGTAGAATTATGACTCAAATTACATACTTGTTCCCCATAATCGGATCAATACTTAATAGTTCTTGTGGAATAAATTTGGGATTAAAGAGTTTGAATTCTGTTATGCAATCTGGGAAATTTGGGGTTCAATTTGATGTCATAATGTGGATGAGATGGTCATAAGAGGTATAACTCAGTAATAAGTATCCATAAACATGTTTATGTAATTGAAATCACGATTGGATTGGAAATTAGGAGAAAAATGAGAGTGTTCGTATTAAGACTACGCAAATCTGGGAAGCAGTGGCATTTCGAATCGATTCGGCAGGGCAAATCCATTCAACCAAGGAACCGAATCGATTCGGTCCTGCTGTTAGGGTGAGTTTGCGCCAGAATTAAATGTTAAATATTCTTACGACCCCGTACGAGTTGGTGGGATGATGTTTGGGGTAACAAGGAATTTATTAATAAATTATAAATGTGACCCACATATTTATCGAAATATTATATTTAACTAGATGGTTAAATAATTGATAAGGAAATTGGAATTAATAATTAACGAGATGGTCCGTTATTAATTAACGAACAATTGTGGATATCATGTGGGATTTTTTTTAGGTATTTATAGAGAAGTTACCTACACATTATATGAGATAAATAATATGTACTTATATGTATTTGTTTGTACATATCAATTTTCGTGGACGGTCCTATCGGTTTGGGGTTTTGTGCGTTCGAATTGCGTAGCACACGTCGTCACAAGTGGGTTTGACAATTGTGTAGGTCATATAGGTACTACGTAGGTGATCCACTTACGAGAGGTAGGTGTTGACGCTAGAAGCCTTTGTCACCACTGGGTATGGGTCGTGAACTGGTATACTGCGTAGGGACCACCCCAAATTTATGTGTGTTTTGTGATGTCCGCTTAGGATGAGAAATTCCTCCGGACTTGTCGATAGAGTACGAATTAGACACCAATGGTAGATGCCCTTGTCTATCACATATATAAAAGGACATATATATATATATATATATATATATATATATATATATATATATATATATATATAATTAGCCAAACTTTAATGAGATAAATTGAATTGTCTAAGAATGTGGACATAAACTACAAACCCTTAATATGTGATGCATAATAGATGCTTATGCCTTTATGTGAGACTTATAAGACTGGGATGATATGGGATTTGGTAATTAAATATAGTCGATTCACTTAAACATTTAATTATTGCAAAATCCATTATTATTTAATTGACACGTTGTCACACTTATTATTTGGGACTTATTGGGATGTGGGTAATATCACACTTAGCTGAAGGGTGATATGTTAATCGCATCCGAGTGATGAGGAGGAATATTTATTTGCACTGACTGTATTTATTGCACCTTAAATTGATTAAGTTAATTCTTGCACACCTCAGTCTCTGACCCAAATTTAAATGCTTCTCCCCCCAGGTGCTCCTAGATAGGGATAGCAAGATTTTTACTGGAAAAGTCTTGCGACCTCTCTTGCTCACCAGCTTTTCAGGCTTATTGATTCTAGCATAGGTGCTTTTATTCCATTTGAAACCATTATAAGGGCATAAGCCCGAGCTTTCTTTACATTATGTTGGGTTAAGATATTTACCTTCTTGTTGGATTTATTATTTACTTGGTGTTGGTTTGATATTGGTTAATGCTATGAAAATAATTCATGAACCTCAATTATAAGCCTTTAATGTATTTTTTTATATTATCTTTGCGTTGAGAATGGTATTAATTGACAAGAAATCCCTATCTTCGGCATATCGTGTCTGGCCAACCTTTATGTGAGAAAATAAGGGATGTTACAGTTGGTATTAGCGCACGGTTCTAGTGTTCTTAAGATCTATGTTGCGTTCACTATGTTCAGTGTTGCATTTTTTTATATGTAGAGACTATGCTTAGGATTAATTGTATTCTTACATTGGTACTACTTCGAACTGTGTTTGCTTTCAGATGGAAAACGGACAGAAGGGTAGGGCGAGGCGTGTAGCCAATCCTACTACCGAGGAGGAGGCTCACCCGGAGCCACAGTAGTAGCCACAAGCGCCACAGTTGATTACGCATACAGAGATTGCCACCATCGTGTCTCAGGTCTTTTCTACGACTATGGCATCCAAGCTTCATCACTTTCCATCGCCATAGGCATAGCAGTAGACCCCACCACCACAGCAAGTGGTTATACCAGCTCAGGCACCAGGTTATATGTGGGACAGGGCAAGGGAGGCCTTTATTAAGGGCTAGCCTCCAGAGTTCGCAGGAGGTTCAGATATATTGGTGGCGAGCAGGCAGAAGAAGGGCATAGAGAGGCATTTATATATGGTAGAGTGCACACCAGTGCAGAAGCAGATGCTATCTTCTTTCAGATTAATGCGGGTCGCGCTTCAGTGATGGGAAACGGTTACGAAAGTTGCAGAGAGAGACAGCCTCACCATTGATGAGTTTTGGGAGAGGTTTGAGGGGAAATACTTTCCCCTAGACACGCAGTCTGAGATGAGGGGCAGGTTTGTGGAGCTTGAGCAAGAGGAGTGTACCATACACGAGTATGAAGAAGAGTTCACCGCTCTCTCGTACTTTGCAAAAGAGGATGTTAGCACTGAGCTGAGACGGATGGACAGGGTTATTTCGAGATCAGCCTAGCACATCAAGAAGGCTCTTCTAGGGAATTCGGCCTTCACATCATATAACCATCTCGTGAATGCACACTCCTCCATTGCCAGGATCATAGACCATTTCAGAGGAGTAAAGGTGAGAAACGCCATGGAGCGTAGTCATCAAGCCAGTAGGACAAGGAAAGTGGGAGGAGAGGATCTGGGACCCAGTAGCACAGCGGCACCCCATCCACTGATCAGAATAAGAAGTTTAGATGTGCAGATAACTGGCATAGACAGGGCCAATGGAAATCGGACATGACCACTAAGGCCAGCAATACAGGGGCCATCAGGGCCAGGGATAGCAGGCCAGCAGTTTGAGCAGTGCTCGTTTCAAGGGAATTACTATACGTGTGAAAAGAAGGGGCATACTTCGAGGTGGTGTCCTCAGGGTAACTAGGCATCCCAGGAACAGTGAGTTTATAGGAGACAACAGGCTCCACAGGGACGGCGCCCGCCATTTCTATCTCAGGGAGTCGCTGAATCAGCCGCTCTAGTACATGTCGCCCCACCTCAGGGACAATAACCATTACAGTATGGATGAGTCTATCATGTCGCGAATGCAGAGGGGCTAGCACCAGCACAGGTAGTTGAGGGTATATTTCCCATATTTGGTCACATTGGTCACATTATATTCAACACGGATGCATCTCCTTCTTTTATTAGCATGGGGTTTGCACGGGAGACGGGTATGGTAGATTTTTTATTCGATATTATTTTACACATAGATTCACCAGTGGTTAGAGGGTCACCCATATGATCAGTGTGTCGGGGTATCGGTATTGAGATAAGACAACTCACCTTTGTAGCCGATTTATTAGTACTTAATATGCACGAGTACGACGTTATTCTAGGGATGGACTGGCTACCTACATACAAGTCATGTGTGGATTATTATGGGAGGTTCATCGTCTTCACCATTCGGGGGCAGGAGATGTACCTAGTTGCGATACAGCACCCCGGGGTGGGTCGATCACACATTTGTACTACATCGAGGAGGATACTTCTTCG
The DNA here is from genome assembly GCA_949130495.1 of Sambucus nigra. NCBI lineage: Eukaryota > Viridiplantae > Streptophyta > Magnoliopsida > Dipsacales > Adoxaceae > Sambucus > Sambucus nigra. The sequence continues at coordinate 430,262,484 of OX422220.1, read as the reverse complement.
GAGATTGTGGTGATGCTAGATTCCATCCCGGTGGTGAGTGAGTTTTTTTATGTTTTTATGAAGATTCTGGGATTTCAACCTAGTCGGGAGATCGACTTCGTGATCAACTTGATTCCGAGCATAAGGCCCATTGCTCGTACACCGTACCGAATTGCACCGTTAGAGAGAAGTTGTTGGGGTTGAGATTTATTAGGAGGATTACTTCGCCCTGGGGTGCTCCAGTATTATTCATCAAGAAGAAGGATGGATCTCTCAGGCTTTGTATTGACTACCGGGAGTTGAACAAAGTCACTATTGAGAATAAATACATGTTGCCTCATATTGACGATTTATTTGACCAGCTGAGGGGTGATGATTAATTTAAGGTCGGGTTACATCCAGTTGAGAGTCCGGGAGTGGGACAACTCAAAGACAGCTTTCCTTACTAGATATGGGTCATACGAGTTTTTGGTGATGAGATTTGGTCTAACCAATGCACCGACAATATTTATGGACTTGATGAACTGGGTGTTCAGAGATTACTTGGATAGGTTTGTTATCATGTTTATAAACGATATTCCGATTTATTCTCAAACTATGAAGGAGCATACAAAGCATTGACGAGTTGTCTTACAGACACTTCGAGATCATCAGTTGTATGCAAAGTTCAAGAAATACGAATTTTGGCAGAGAAAGGTATAGTTCTTGAGCCACATTATGTTCGAGCGGGGGATATTCGTGGATCTGAGGAAATTTTTTGCCATGATGGAGTGAGGACAGACCACTACACCCATCGAGGTGGGCATCTTTTTGGGAGTGGTCGGGTACTACTGTTAATTCATCCAGGGGTTCTCTAAGATAATCGGGCCCTTAACGAATTTAACGAGGAAAGGATTACCATTTGTGTGGGATGATGTGTGCCAGCAGTAATTTAAGGAGCTCAAGACTAGATTAACTACAGCACCGATTTTGTCATTGCCTCGGGCATTATAGAGTCTTCACAGGCATGTCCTTGAGGGTAGTTAGTGGGGTTTTGATGCAGGAGGAGAAACCGATAGCTTATGCTTCCTGAAAGCTTAAGCCTCACGAGGGACATTACCCTACCCACGACTTGGAGTTAGTAGCAGTGGTTTTTGCATTGTGAGTGTGGAGACATTATCTCCAGGGGGAGAAATTTCATCTTTTCACAGACCATAAAAGCCTACAATATTTGTTCACACAGCGGGAGATGAACATGATACAGAGGAGGTGCCTAAAGTTTGTGAAAGATTATCAGTTCAACATTCAGTACCACCCGGGTAAGATGAATATCGTGGCGGATGCCTTGACCGCAAGCCCATTTTGGAGTTAGCGGGAGTGTGGAAGGTGAAGTGGAAATCACTTCATGGGGATGATGACCTGACCCGAGCATTTATGGCAGTTCTCACAATCACCCTCGATATTATTATTCGGGTGGTAAAGGCACTGGTAGGAGATCAGCATTGTCAGGAGAGAGTAAGAAACTTGTTAACCGAGGGGGAAGAGCACTATTCTGTGGGTCAGATGGTGGTTTGAGATTCCAAGGGAGACTTGTTGTCCTAAATGATGAGGATTTGAGATGAGCTATTATATCTGAGGCTCATGAGTCACGATTTACAGTACATCCCAAAGGAGATAAGATGTACCATGACATGCGGCGTCAATATTGGTGGGTAGGGATAAAAAGGGACATAGCCAATTTTGTGTCCAGGTGTCTACGTGTCATCTAGTGAAGTGGGATCATTAGCATCCTGCGAGTGTTTTACAACCTTTGGAGATCCCGATGTGGAAATGGGAAAGCATCTCCATGGACTTTGATGATGTTGTGATCAACACCACCAAATTATTATGAGATTATAAATAGTTTAATCTTAGTCACAACACAACAATGGATATGGATATATGTGTATATATAAGATAAGGTGATGAGGGTAAGAAGATGAACTCAATGATTAAAAGTGGTTCAGCCAATTAGGTCTACATCCACTATATGTGTGTGTGAGAGAGAAAACACTAAACAAGGGCACTAATGGCCATGGATACAACACTCAATGCTCTCTCTCTCTTCTGTACACAAATAGACAGAGTTCTGTTAGGGTTTTGATTTAAAAGAGAGATCCCTCTCCATGGAGAAGATGAAGTGTATATATATGGCTTGGGGGTGTAATGTACCCCCAAAGCATGTAATCAACATGTGCATGAGGAGGTTCCTAATAAGACGAAGACACATGTCCCCGGTACATGTGGATAATAATGATGTAATATTCCCTCACGTGAGGTAATGATCATGTTGCAAAAGTTTTGCCCACATGGGATCTACCATGCTGGATCCTTGTACTTCTCGTATAGTAGGCGTCATTTGGAGGAGTCTCGACTTGGCCGAGTACGATGTCGCCGACATAGCACATGGCCTAACACGGGAAACCGTCAAGTGTGATCTCTGCTGAGTAACATCAGCTGAGGTTGATTAACTGACCATGTCTTAGTATCGACTATATGAGTAGACAAGAGGCACCCTTATTGCTGAAGCTCTTCCCCTGAAGTATCGGCCCACCAGGTGGCCGACACTACTGTGAACGAGGCCGAGTTCTGGAAATATTCTATGAACTAACTCTGGTAGTTATTCGGGGTGAGGAGGTCTCATAGGGAGACAAGGACATATTTGGGTATATCAATCACCCCTAACCCTCAGCCATCTACATGACGAGATGACTGGGGGATATGAGTCAGCTTAGTCTTTTGAAGGGTCCACGTGCATGACACACGTCTCAATCCTGATTGGATAGCGTCTACCCTAAGCGTAGTTCGGTGGATGAACGCTTTGTTCTTTGTGCCCTAGGTGATGATGAGTGTGGGGAAGCGTGCTTAATCATTTGAAGATTTTTAAACCACAAAAACCCTTTTGCCTTCTTCTTGTTCTTTTTTTGGCAAAAACGTGTTCTCGCTTCTAAGCTGTCAAGCCTCAACCACCGCCATAACCATTCGTCAAGCATTCCACCCTTTTTCCTTGCTTTTTAAGCTCTATTAGCCCATTTTTCTCTTCCAGCGGCTCGTCTTCTCCAAGTACCGCTCTTCCTGTAACTTTTCTACTATTCTCAATTCTCATTTCTTGCTTTTGCATTTTCCAGTGGCTTTTAATTTCCCTTGCGAGGTTCCAGTGGCATTTTCCACCCAAACCCATTTTTCTACAAAGTTAGTGGTAGTGGTGGAGGTGGTTTTTAGTGGGTTTGGGTTTTTAGTCAATACTTGGGAGATTTCTGGTGACCTCTGGTCACCTTCTTCAATGGTTTTTTTTGTCTGTTCTTTATTGTTCTTCATTAGGAAAGGTTGAGACTAGCCTTTGATCCTTAGGTCAACAAAATCCAACCTTTTAACCTGTTTGTCCCCCTTGGTAATTCATCCAAGTGTAGCCTCATCTTATTCATGTTAAGGCATTTGTATGAACTAGCTGAGGAATTTCCAAGCCTCCGGGAGAGGTATTTTTAAGAGATTAGGAAGATTGAGCTTGAGGAAGCTGAAAGAAAAAAGGCTGAGGCCTTCCCCCTCTGACCTATATTTCCACCTCCATTGGATGTCGTCCTCCCTACAACTGCCAAACCAAGTGATCCCATATCTGAGTCAATTTCTTCTGAAATCAAAAGTATGTCCATCTTTGAACCATCTAATAGTGTTGACCCTTCTGACGAGTCTATGGCCCACTCCTCATACCATGATGATGGGTCTGAGGCAAATGAGGTCTCTTCTCACGCCTCATCTTTTTAGAGGGTCGAGTCATAAAATCGATCTGACACCTCCATTGAGATTGATGAGCCCAACGTTTCTGTCCCTCCCCCACTTAATGCCATTCCTTTATCGGCTGCTACAGGGGATGAGTTTATACAACACTTTCCAAGTGGTGATCCAAACCAACCTCTGGATGAAGAGTCAGACAATAATGGATAAGAGAGTGATCTTGACCTATCTATAGTTGAGTCATACAAGAGTTCGGTTACTTAGGTCAATTTGCTTACTTGGAGACACTTATATGGCATTGGGCCCTCTATTTCTATAAGGAAACCATCTGGAGACAAGAGAGCCTTTGACGGTCAAGAAGGCGAGTTATGTGTCTACGAGCAGATGTTTAAGGTCAGCTTTCAAATACCTATTCACCCCGTCATACACGTAATTTTATCCCACTTAGGAGTTGCCCCATCCCAGCTTTCTCCCAACGCATAGAGAGTTATTCTCGGCTTTGTCTGTCTCTAAAAGATAGTTCATCAAACTAACCTACCAATTAATATCTTTATGGATTTGTATACCCTATCGTTCCCCAAAACACAACCTGACTACTATCATCTCATAGCCAGGAAGTATTCCAATAAGGTCTTATTGGTCACCCAGACTTCCAACCATGACTGGAAACCCCACTATTTCTTTATTTTGGGAGCTTAGGAATTTAGTCCCAATGAATCCTGTGGTACCTCTGAGCCCACGATCCCTCAGATGTGGGTCAAAGTCTCTGTGTCGACCAAGATAATATTAGCTTGAGCCCTGATGTTGCTGAAAAAGTTGAGAAGCTTAGGGATCAAGGTGTCCAAGGTCATCTCGTGAAATTTGAATAGTTGATGACCCCTTAATCGAGCTACGTGAGTGACTTCTCTTGTTGAACTGGTATGTCTTACTTTTTCAATTTTTAATGCTAAACTTGTCTTCTTTTTGCAGATCGTTCAGAAAATGTGTCAGATTATTTTTGGGAAATAGTGGCCAAGAATCTGAGTAAACTTGTCAGCAAACATGGTAAGGGAGCCAACCCCTCTGCTACTACTATCGCCAAAACCACAGCTAGTGGCCCTGGCCAAGCTACTGAGGCCACAAAGAAGAAGAAAGGCTGAGAGGAAGAAATAACCTCTTCGTATCTCCCAAAATAAAGTTGGTCTAATCAAGCCATCCCCATCTTCACGGACGAGGTTCTTATGGTTCATCTATCACAGCTGAAACTGGAAGATGAGAGCGTCATCAGCAATCCCAGGAAGGCTTGTGACAGTGCCACTAACCTGATAGCCGACGCTGACAGGCGATTTTTGTAAGCCATGGACATCTCCCTTCTTATTGAGTTCTCCATTCACAAGACCGTTCAGGTACCTTTGCTAAAGTTCAGTTAAAAATTTACAAGTGTAGTCTCGTACTTCCCTTTAAATACTTATTAACATATCTTTGGTTGTAGGGGATCGTGTCCCTCTATCGATTTGGGGACTGGGTTAATAAGAAGATTCCCTTAGTTTAGAAAGGGAGAGAGGCCGAGATCACTGAGGAAAATCTAAGGAAGGAGCTCGAGGATTCCCAAAAGGCTCTGAAGCAGTCTCAAGATGAGGTAACCAACCTCATAAAAGAACATGCCAAGACCCTGAAGCAGCTTTCTGACAGTAAGAAAACTAAGACAGAGGTTGCAATCCAGACTGTTGTAGACAACTATAAGGAGTCTGACGAGTACAACGACCATGCCTTAGAGTACTTAGAGAGAGGCATAAGAACTATTTTCTAATGGGCCATTTTGAGGCAAGCTAAGACTGGGAGCTTGACCTCTCGGGACTTCGTGGGTCTCGAATTCAGTGACCCACTTCTTGAGATAGTTCTCGCTGACATTGAAATTCTTGGGGGTTCTGAGGTCGACCCCGACACTCTTAGAGCTCAGGAGGATACAGCCAAGTTTGAAGCCAATGCTAAAAATATCGAGGTTGTTGATGCGGCCAAGGTTTCTACTGTTGATGGTTTGGTCCTTGGAGGTGTCGACACTACACCAGTGAATCAGTAAATTTAGGACTTTGTTTTTTCTTTTTAGTCAGGTCAATCGTCTGTGACATGTTACCCTTCATCATATGTAACTCACTTTAACCTTTTGTACCATCTGATTTGATCTGATGAATGATTTGTGAATGTTTATTTTCCTGAATGTATGCTTGCTTCTTCTATTATATGCTTTGAAGTGTGAATGTGTTGGTAATAATTTTAACACCAAGTTTCACAATGTTTGAAATCTCGTCTCGTCTATGAGGTAAGATAAGGATAACCACCAAGTGATTTTGGATTTGAACTTACCAAATTATGGTGTTATGTCATATCCCCTCTCGTCGTTTTGAGAGTGCATGGTTAAGCATCGTTTCGTCTATGCACTGTCGTCTCTGCCGAGAGAGGGTTTTTCACCAAGTTAATGGTGTTTAAGGTCTGAGATCACCAAACTAATGATGTTTCATCTCATATTCACTAAATTAATGATGTTTAAATAACCAACCACACCCAAGTGATTTTGAATTTGGACTCACCAAATTATGGTGTTATGCCATACCCCCTCTCGTCATTTTGAGAGTGCATGGCTGAGCATCGTCTCGGCCACGCACTGTCATCTCGGCCGAGAGAGGTTTTTTTACCAATTTAATGATGTTTAAGGTCTGATATCACCAAACTAATGATGTTTCATCTCATATTCACTGAATTAATGATGTTTAAATAATGAACCACTTTGTACTCACCAAAGTATGGTGTTATGCCATAACCCCTCTCGTCGTTTTGAGAGTGCATGGTTGTGCATCATCTCATCCATGCACTACCATCTCAGCCGAGAGAGGTTTTTTCACCAAGTTAATGATGTTTTAATAATTAAGTCAACCCCTTTTGGTCCTATTGAAAATCCATGGATGGGGTCAGCCCCTTTCTAGGTTATCATTTCACCAAGGTTGGGTTATTTCTATCTCACCACGAATGATGTTTTATAGCTTGAGGACATTTGGACCATATAATTTAATTGTTACAAACAAGATATGAGGGATCACATGTAAGATAATTTTCATTTATAGACTATATCATACGATGGAAAAAGAAAAACATACAAGATGATCACCAAGATCTTTTATTGTAAGTATCTTCTTAAATGGTCGGCATTACAGGGGTTGGAGAAGGGCTCTCTTTCTAGATTTTCCATTCGGTAGGTCCCTGGGACGACTTCATCAGTAACTCTGTAAGTACCATGCCAACTAGCATGGAGATTATTAGGTTTCTTCCATGTCCTTTTAAGAACTAAATCTCCCACAACTATCGGCCTTGCTTTGATCCTCTTATTGTAGAACTTAGTCGCCCTCTGTTGGTAGGCTGCTTGCCTAACCTTTGTATCTTCTCTTCTCTCTTCAATCATATCTAAGTCAATCCTTCTCACTGCCATATTTCCTTCAAGATCACACGTCTGAACTCTATGAGTGGGGAGACCAATCTCTATATGCATCATAGCTTATGAACCATAAGCTAATATGAACGGGGTCTCCCTTATCGGTATTTTCACTGTCGTCAGGTAAGCCCATAGTACAGCATGTACCTCTTCAGTCCATATCCCTTTAGCATCTTCCAACCTTTTCTTGATTCCAATAAGAATAGTTATATTGGTGACTTCAGTCTGACCATTGGACTAAGGTCAGCCTGGCGTTGAGAAGAATTGCTTGATGTCGACCCTTTTATAATATTTTTCTAAGTAGATGTTCTTAAACTGGGTACCATTGTCTGAGATGAGTGTATTAGGAAAGTCATATATGTAAATGATGTTCTTCCACATTAAATGAAAGGTATTCTTTTCTGTTATCTTGATCAAGGCCTCGGCCTCTACCCACTTTTAATAGTATTCGATCGCCACAATCAAATATTTGTAGTTTCCTATGGCCCTTGGCAGAGGTCCAACAAAATCAATCCCCCATAATAAAAATGTCCATGGTGAAGTGATAGACCTCATAGGTTGATGGGGTTGATGAGGGATGGTGGAAAATCGCTTGCACCTGTCACGCTTCTTTACGTACTCGACTGAGTCTTTGGGCAGGGTCGGCCACTAATACCCTTGAGTGACAATCCTCTTTACCAATGATCTACCACTAATGTGGCTTGAGAAAGAACCTTTGTGAACATCCTTCAAAATATAATCCACTTCGGCTGGATGGACACATCTGAGCATATGTAAAAGAAACCCCTTCTTATATAGCACGTCCCCTAAGATAGAGAACTTAGCGTCTTTGTATATCAACTTCCTTCCTTTGGCCTTAGACTCCGGCAAATTGCCCTCTCTGGTATACTGAATAAGGGGGTCCATTCAAGATGGTCCTAGGTTCAAATTAAAGCAAAAAATTAGCTTTATGTCATCCTATTCTTTGGTCGGTCGAGGAAGGATTTATACTGGCACTGACCTCCTAGTCTCTATTCGTGTGGCCGAGGCTAGCCTTGCCAGAGCGTCAGGTCGGCTGTTATCCAGCCGAGGCACCCTTTTGACTTTGATCTCATTAAATTCCTTCATCATTTTCCTCACCATTGCTAGTTACCTTTCCATTCTGTCATCTTTGGCTTCATAAATCTCTAGGACCTGATTAACTACAAGCTAAGAGTCACTATAGACCAAAAGGTGGACGACGTTGAGAGCTCTGGCGAGGGAGAATTCGGCTATGAGGGCCTCATACTCTGACTCATTATTAGAAGCCTTAAAATTGAACCTCAATGCATACTCTATATCTGTTTCGTCCGGGGCCGACACAATTAGTCCAACTCCACTCCCATTTTCGTAGGATGAACCATCAATAAACAAGTTCCACACTGCCCCTTCTAAAAATGGACCTTCTTCAATAACACCATTTCTGAGCAAAAACTTGTCAGTCTCGGTGATAAGAGGTCTTACCGTGATTGTCTCGGCCTCTGCCACTGGTTTTGGTTATCCTTTCAAGACTGTCTGCTTCTTCATTATCATCTTAAGACCAAGTGAACTATGCCACAAATTTTGCTACGGCCTGCCCCTTGATTGCCACCCTCGGCTGATCGATTATGTCGTATTCTCCCAGCTCAATGGCCCAGGCCATCAACCTGCCTGATTTCTCGGGTTTATGAATGACCTGTCTGAGGGGTCAGTCTGTCAAGACTGCCATAGTATGGGCTTGGAAGTATGGCTTCATCTTTCTTGAATCATGAATTAGGGCATAGGCTAGTTTCTTCATCTTCGTATACCTCTATTCAGCCCCCTAGAAGGCCTTGCTATTGAAATACACTGGTGTTTGCACACCCCCATCAACTCGTACTATCGTCACACTAATAGCCAACTTAAACACGACCAAGTATAGATAAAGTTTCTCTCCTTGGACAGGACGAGACAGTAAAAATGGAAAGCTGAGATAAGACTTTAGCTCCATAAAGGCTTTCTAGCATTCCTTGTCCCACTCAAAAGTTTTTCTAAGCACTTTAAAGAATGGAAAACATTTATTAGTGGCTTTAGAGACGAACCTGTTTAAATCAACCACTCGTCCAGTGAGCCTCTGAACGTCCTTGATGGTCTTTGGGGTCTGTATTTCTATCAAGGCGTTAATCTTCTCAGGGTTTGCCTCTATTCCCCTCTTATTTACGATGAATCCTAAAAACTTACCATATCCAACACTGAACATCCACTTCGCTGGATTGAGATTCATTTTTTACTCGTCTATTGTGTTGAACATTCTTTTAAGGTCGGCCACATGTGTGTCAGCCTTCAGACTCTTCGTAAGCATATCATCGACATATACCTCCATCTTCTTCCCTATCTTATCTTCGAACATCTTATTTACTAGACTTTAATAGGTGGCCCTGGCATTCTTCAGACCAAAAGGCATGACCTTAGAGCAATAGGTCCCTTTATCGGTGATAAAGGTTATCTTCTCTTTGTCGGTCGGGTCTATGAAGATTTGGTTATAGCCTAAGTAGGCATCTATAAAACTCATCAATTTATGCCCAATCGTGGCATCTACCATCTAATCAATATGAGGGAGAGGGAAGCTATGTTTAGGACAAGACTTGTTCAAATCAGTGAACTCCATGCACATTCTCCACTTGCAATTGGCTTTAGGTACTATGATAACATTTGAAAGCCATTTAGGGTATATCACCTCTTTGATGAACTCAGCCTTCTCAAGCTTTTTAACCTCATCCCTAATGACCTCGTACTTCTCCCTAGAGTAGATTATCCTTCTTTATTTAATTGGCTTGGCACTATCAATGAAATTCAACTTGTGAGACATTACTTTTGGGTCAATCCCAGGTGTTGATACCAAATTTAGTCTGCTGACATGGCTCAATAAAGTGAAGACACGTGGCAATCTACATGGCAACAATAAATACTACAATGAGGAACACTGCTTCCCCGAGGAACTCACACGCTCCGAGGAACCATACTACAACGAGGAACACTGCTTCCCCTAGGAACTCAGACGCTCCGAGGAACTCAGACTCTCCGAGGAACAAGAACTCTTCGAGGAACTCTTAAACACCGAGAAGCTTAGGCGGTCCGAGCAACTTAGGCGGTCCGATCTGCACCTCGAACAAAGCATTAATAGTTGGATAACCAACAGTTCGACTGATTCATTAAATTCTTATCATTCAGACGCACACGCTTAAAGGACATTTAATGTATTACCCTTTCATATGTACATCATTTAATGTATTACCCTTTCAGCCTCAGGGCTATAAATACATTGTACAATCCTCATTGTAAGGGGACCGGAATTTCTTGATAGAACTTGTAATCGAGAATTCCCAAACACTCAGCAATAACATAACAGTGGACGTAGGCCATTCTTATAAGGCTGAACCACTTTAAAATTCTTTGTCTCATTTATTTATCTGTGATTGAATAATTAGAGTGATTTAATTTTTTACATCAACAGATTGGCGCCGTCTGTGGGAATCCGAGCTTGAATCTCTAAGGCAGACTGAGTCCTCTGTTCCTCGATAGGAATCCGAGCTGCTCTTGCTTGTCCCCGAGGAGCTCTTGCTCGTCCTCGAGAAGATGTGGAAGGGCCAGACCTCTTCAAGGTTTCCAACTCGTCCCTCAAGTTGGTGTTCTCGACTTCCAAGAACGAAAATCCCTCATCAATCATTGGGATCAAGGCTTTTGAAGTGGAAGCTGCAGACTTCAACTGTGACAACTCCCTTTGTAGGTTATTGTTCTCTTGATCTAATAATTCGGCAATCTGTCTGCATTTCTCTACCTCACCCCTCAGAGTTCTCTCCCTCACATCGTACCCAGCAAAAATCTTCTCGTAGACCTTGTCGGCAATGATCCCCTGGTACTTCTTCTCGTACCCTTCATGCAATAGGGCAGTGGATTCTTTGTATTGTAGCTGAAGGTCTTCGAGGTTACCTTGGAGATCCTTGATCATATCATAATAGGCCACATTATTGGCCACTGCTCGATCAAGTAGACACTTAAGATATTGATATGCTTCAACTGCCTGTTCTGAAGCATCTTGGCCGAGGATGTCGACGACTTGTGCTGCACTCAAGTCTGTGTGACCAGCCTTAAAGTATTCGTTACATTGTCGCAACAGCTTTGTATCATGGGCAGATAGTAATTCCATCCTGGCCAGAAACTAGCAGAGGAAGAAAATCAATAATCAATAAGAGTCAAGACAGAGTATGAAGAAGAGACAACAGTGTGCAAGAACAAAAATTCAAGTTTTATTATATCAAGGATCAGGGTTACATATTCATGGTTACAATTGACAAAAGCAAAATATAAAGATAAACCCTGACAACTCTACACCTTTTCCTTGTCTCCCAAAACCTTCTCGGGAGGCTGGGACGAGGAAGTAGGTTGCTCGGAAGGAGTAGAAAGTTTCTCGAGGAGCGCCAGCAGTTGCTCGGAAGAAGTAACGATTTGCAGAAGTTCCTTGGCAGCAGGCTGGATGGATGGGGGATGATCTCCCATCACCATAGAAGACTCTTCTGAGGCAGCTTCATCCTCTTCTAAGTCTTCAGGAGTTGTATGGGGACCAGGGATGTGTTGCTGAAAGAGTTCAGAATTTTCATCCACTTTCATCTCCTGAAGAGCAGCAACCCATCCATCCCTAAAGTATTTGAGACTGCCATAGTCCACTTGAGACACCATGGAATCCAATCCCTTGCTCCACCCCTTGTCCCAGCCAGCGCTGAAGGACTTCTTCACAACCATTTTCCTTTTTAACTTTTTCGAGGACAGCTTCTCGGACAGCAGGTCATCAGCAGCTTTCAATTTTCTCTCAGCCTCTTCCTTCTGCCGATTTACCTCCCGAAGTTGAGACAATTCCTCTTCAGCAACCTTGAGCTTATTCTTTAGCTCTCCAGCATTCTTGAGCTTCTCGTCGAGCTCTTTATTTTTCCCCTCCAACTCCTTTATTCTCTTCTCAAACTCTTTGGAGACTTCAACAACCTAAGCTTTTTCTTGCTCGATGGAGGTAAGATTTTTTTCCCAGACAGCCTTGTCAGTGGCATATTTTTGGCAAGAATCGTCCAAAGACTTGATAGCTTCTTCCAGAGCTCCCTCCACACTGGACGAGGAGCATGAAGCTTTAATTGCTTCATCCTTCTTCAGAATTATATTAAAGCAGCTCGTCAACTGTGAAAGTAAAAAGAAAGCAAGTCAGAAACAGAAATGATAAAGGAAATATGAAAAGTTCAAAGTAAGAAGACTTACAGAAGCAAGATGGCGAGCAACTAACGAAGTGACCATGTCCCGAGTAAGGTTTTCTTCAGTACCTTGGACCTCGGGAATGATCCAGGACTTTACCGAGCTCATGGCAGAGCTCGGGGGAATAAGAGTAGGAACCCTAGTTCCAATGGTTGGGGGGTGAGTGATGGTGTCAGCCAAATTGACCGAGGAGCTCTTCTTCAGCCTCCTCGGGGGAACAGGAATAGGTTCAACCAAGGAAGAACCCTTGGTCGGTGATATTACAATCACCTCTCCCGGAGCAGCAGACCTTCTCGGAGCCACTACGGGCTTCTTGGCAACCTTCACAATAGCAGCCGAGGAAGGTGCATCAGTCTTCTTTGTCCCTTCTGGGACATCAACCTTACTTCTTTTTGCCTCCCTAACACCAGAGGCAGGTTTCTCGAAAAGGGTGGGAGGTCTTCTCTTCTTCATCCTTTCGCTTAAAGGCACGTGAGATTCAGGTAAAGAACTGGTGGAAGCTGGTACTGGCTCTGCGTCACTTATTAATGGACGAGCAGTAAAAGAGGTTGTGTAGCTCTTGTACTGCAGTAGATATGAAGCTGATCTAATGTGCTTGTCGGCAACACTCTGATGCAGACTCCAGATAAGTTTCAAATGTCTTATGTTAACGTCTGCTTCCTTTGGACACTTTCTTTTACTGTCAACTGCAAATAAATAAATAAACATTGAAATATCAGTGGCACATTTTATCAAACACAAAAGAAGCATGATTTCAAAATAAGTAAAATGAAATAAAAATAACCTATCCCATTGCCATAGGGAGGGCATCTGGGACCCTGATAAACTTCATCTCCAGATAAAGGAGCATGTTGCCAATTTTTTATGACAACCCCGTGCTCAAAATAATCCCTATTGGCATCCGGGAGATTGACCACTAAAGCCCTATTTAACATTCTAGTTTTTAAATAAAAGGTGTTATCACCAACTGCCCATCTATAATAAAACATAATCTCAGGAATTCCTATGCGAGTTCCATGGATTTGATTTAATCTATGCACCCCATTAACTATTCTCCATGTGTTGGGGGCTATTATTGCAGGAACAATGTCAAAGTATTGACAAAATTCCAGACATAAGGGATTGGGTGGAAAAGAAAATCCACACTCAGCAATAAAGAGACTGGGAAACCAATGTCCCTCCGCCAAACGAAAATAATCAGAAGGCTCAGAAAGCTCTTCCAGAACAACCCAGGAGGGAATAGAAAAGTCAGAGCGAAACTTATCAAGAGATTCAACAGGGTAAACCATGATGAATAAAGGAAATGAAGAAGAAGGAAGAAAATCTTACAGGAAAAGAGTGGATCTGATGACAACGAACGATGGAAGAGATGAATACACAGGAGAGAAAGAGACGACGGAAAACTCGAAAATACAAATTTGAAAAAGTAAAAGACAATGGGATTTTCTGCAGCGTTTAAATACTCTACCTTGGGAAAAGGAAAAGTAATGATTACAAAAAGAAACGATTACGCTACCGGCGGCTAGAAGGATAAAAAGTACACAGAGATCGAGGCGGTTATAAAAAATTCAAAAAGGCTGATTCTACGAATTTGGAAGGAGAAATAAATACGAAGGAAACACTCCTAAAAATCAGGAGGATCATTTAAAGCTATCATACTCCGAGAAAGAATGTTCCATACTCCTCAAATTTTGAACTATGAAACATTGGGGGCTTCTGTTGATACCAAATTTAGTCTGGTGACATGGCTCAATAAAGTGAAGACACGTGGCAATCTACATGGCAACAATAAATACTACAACGAGGAACACAGCTTCCCCGAGGAACTCACACGCTCCTAGGAACCATACTACAACGAGGAACACTGCTTCCCCGAGGAACTCAGACGATCCGAGGAACTCTTAAACACCGAGAAGCTTAGGCGGTCCGAGCAACTCAGGCGGTCCGAGCTGCACCTCAAACAAAGCATTAATAGCTGGATAACCAACAGTTCGACTGATTCATTAAATGCTTATCATTCAGACGCACACGCTTAAAGGGCATTGAATGTATTACCCTTTCATATGTACATCTTTTAATGTATTACCCTTTCACATTACAGCCTCAGGGCTATAAATACATTGTACAATCCTCATTGTAAGGGGAACGGAATTTCTTGATAGAACTTGTAATCGAGAATTCCCAAACACTCAGCAATAACATAACAGTGGACGTAGGCCATTCTTATAAGGCTGAACCACTTTAAAATTCTTTGTCTCATTTATTTATCTGTGATTGAATAATTAGAGTGATCTAATTTTTTACATCAACACCAGGCATGTTTTCATGACTCCATGTGAAGATGATTGTCTCTTCCCCAAAAATTTGATCAGCTCATCCTTGACCCCTTGTTTTAGGGCTTTGTTGACCAAGACGAGTTTTTTCAGCTCGTCCTCATTGAGGATGATGGATTATAACTCTTTCTCGGCCTCCCCTTTCTTAAGTTTCGTCTTATCTTTGGGATCAAGGGTGTCAATGTTGTATTTGGTTGTTGCTTTCTTATGTGCCTCTTTTTCCTCAGCTGAGTTAAAGTAGCATTCACGTGTCGATGTTTGGTTACCTTGAACTTTCCCTATCCCATATGGAGTCGTGAATTTTATCATTTGGTGGACCGTTGACGGCACGGACTCAAACTCTTTGAGAGCTACCCGTCCCAATATGAGTTTGTAAGTCGAGAAGACGTTCTCATCCATCACAAAAAAGTTGATCTTCTTAGTCAGCCTCTTTGTCCACTCGTCTCCCATTCTGACATCCATTTCGTACATACCCAAAGGGTGAACCTTTTCTCCTCTGAATCCTATCAGAGGATGATGGTACAGGATGAGCTTGGCACGGATAAGACCTAATCCTTCGAAGCAAGGCCAAAACATGATGTCTATAGAGCTTCCTCCACTAACTAAGATTCTCGGTACCTCACACCCATGTACTCTTGTGGTAATAACAAGCGGGTCATCATGGGGAGCTAGAATACCCTTGAAATCTAGTCTTAAAAAGCCGACTATGAGGGTTTCCATATCCACTTTCTTCATTTTCACGGGCTTAACATCAATAGAGGCTGAGTTTATAACCTCAACCTTATTTATTTCCTTCACCTCGGCCACGTGCGCCTTACAGTCGGCCACCTCAGATCCTCATCCTGCTAGGCCACCATAAATCATACCTACACCTAACAAAATTATGTTGAGCCTCTTCATTGGGACATTATCTTCCTTTGGTGGGAGATCTGGATCATCACTATCATCTTTTGAGGGGTCATCCCATTTGGCTAGAGCGTCCTCTCTATAGTTACGATTTTTTCATTTTCTGGGGTTATCTCGGCCTTTATCATCTCGGCCTTGGCCTAAATCACTCTTATCAACATACTTCCTCAACTTACCAGACTTCAGCATTTTTTTTATTTCATCTTTGAGGGAGAAACATTTTTCGGAGATGTCCCCATGATCTTGGTGAAATTCACACCAAAGATTCCTATTCTCTTGTGAGGAGCAGTCTTCAACTTTTTCAACCACTTAAGAGACCAGTTATTTTTTATCTCATTCAAAATGTGCTTGCAGCCAACTGTTAGAGGGGGTAGTCTGCAAACTTGTCATTTATCAGCCTTTTCTTGCTATCCTTCCCTTTAGACTTCTAAACCTTTCCATCACTGTGGGTTCTCTTTTCTTCATCTTCTTTGGCGGCCATCATCTTTTTTGCATTCATGACTATCTCGGTCATAGCCAAGAGTTCATCTATGGACTTTAGAGGGTCCTCGTCCAGCTACAAGAGTATCTTTCCCTTCTGAAGGCCTCCTATAAGGGTTGTCATTACGATGCTTTCTTCATAATCTTCAACTTCTAGCTTCTCCTTGTTAAAATGGGTTATATATTCCCTCAGAGTCTCGTCCTTCCCCTTTTTGATGTACAACAGGTGGGTCGTCTGCTTCCTAGGTTTCACCCCAAAGAAAAAATTATGGACAAAACTATCAACAAGCTGCTTAAAACTCCCTATTGAGTTCTTAGGGAGGGAGGTGAACCATATATGGGCAGCTCCAGTCAAAGTGCTCGAGAATGCACAGCATTTCATATCATTTGAGATGGAGTAGATATCGGTAGCCAACTGGTACATCTCTACATGGTGCATAGGATTGGTACTCCCATCATACTTTGGGGTAACGACCGGCGGCTTGAATTTGTCAAGGGTTGGCAAGTTGACTATTTTTTCCACAAAAGGAGAGCCTTCAGCATACCCCCTCTTCAAAGGGTCTCGACTCTTCATGATATCACCTATAACCTTTGTATGGATTCATTCCAAGGCCTGTCAGTTGCAATATTAACTTTTGTGAAGGTAGCATTTTCCCCAGCCCCTTTTCTATCGTCCGACCGAGATGACCGTTCTATATTAATAGGACGGGCCAAAGGTCCTCTATCTGCACCCCTGGATCATCTGTTGACCTCTCTTTGCTCCTCTCGATCCTGGGGAGGACTGCAGTTGTCTCTCCTCTCATTTCTTCTTGAGCCGGCAACACTCCTTGATCTGGAAAGACGATTCCTCAGACCTTGATGGGGGCCGAGCCTATCAAAATACGACCCTCAGCTTAGCCTATCCAAGCTTGATTGCCTTAGCCTTCCACCTCGGCTTTATCGATGCTCTTTTTCCCTACTCAGACGTAAAGGTAGAATAGTGTCCTTAGAGATCTGATATGGTTCCCAGCATTCCCTCTCTTCGTCATCCTCATAGAGGTTAACTCCCACCTCATCATCACGGAGTTCTCAACTTTGCCTCCTCAGGCGTAGACACCTGGGGTCAGCAACATCTCCCCACCTTTATTATGGAGGGAGGTCTTTTTCTAGTGCCGAGGGTGGTCCCCTAACTTGTTGATTAGCAACACCTTCTCTGATGGCCCGAGTCACAAACTCAGCTCCAGCGCCTCCAGTCTTGGCCATGAAATTCTGGCTAAACATAGCAAATTGCTTTTGCATCTGTTGTTGGATAGCTATGAGGTAGCGGAGTTCCATCGCTACCTCAACCATTTTTTACTGAGGCGGTGCTTCACTGGAGCTAGCAGTAACCCCGTGTGGTGGTTCTAGTTGATATTTAGGAGGAGGAGGAGGATCCATATCCATTGGTGTAAAGTGTATGAGCTATGAGATGAAGAAGGAGAGCTAAAAAGCTCAACAATAGCTCCTTCAATGGTGAAACAGCTCCACAAAGAGGTAGGACTGGTTCACCACCAGAAACTACGATGAGTATAACCTAAAATAGGGAAGAGATGATTATCGTCTTTCACATAGACGGCGCCAAATTGATGATGCCGTAATCGGCACCATAAAATTTTGATGAGATTATGAATAGTTTAAGCTCAGTCACAGCACAATAATGGATATGGATATATGTGTATATATTAGAGAAGGAGATGAGGGTAAGAAGATGAACTCAATGATTAAAAGTGGTTCAGCAATGGTTCAGCCAATTAGACCTACATCCACTGTGTGTTTGTGTGTGTGAAAAATCCACTAAACAAGGGAACTAATGGCCATGGATACAACACCCAATGCTCTCTCTCTCTTCTGTACACAATTGGACAGAGTTCTGTTAGGATTTTGAATGAAAAGAGAAATCCTTGTCCATGGAGAAGATGAAGTGTATGTATATGTCTTGGGGGGTGTAATTTACCCCCGAAGCATGTAATCAACATGTGCATGAGTAGGCTCCCAATAAGACGAAGACACATGTCCCTGGCACATGTAGATAATAATGATGTAATATTCCCTCACATGAGGGAATGATCGTGTTGCAATGGTTTTGTCCACATGGGATCTACCATACTGGAGCCTTGTACTGCTCGTATAGTAGATGTCATTTGGAGGAGTCTCGGCTTAGCCGATTACGATGTCACCGACATAGCGCATGGCCTAACGCGAGAAACCTTCAAGTGTGATCTCTACTGAGTAATGTCGGTCGAGGTTGATTAACTGATCGTGCCTTAGTATCAGCTATATGAGTAGACGAGAGGCAACCTTATTGCTGTAGTGATTCCCCTGGAGTATCGACCCACCAAGTGACTGATGTTACTGTGAACGAGGTCGACCCATATTCTCGATGAGTCCTGGAAATATCCTGTAAACTCCCTCTGGCAGCTCGACTGTTCGGGGTGAGGAGGTCTCACAGGGAACAAGGCCATATTTGGGTTTATCAAACTTCATTACTGGGATACCTACATTGCAGAGGGGGCATGATTTGATATGGTTATTATCGATAGATTGATGAAGGTGGCTCATTTCTTACTAGTACAGACAGATTACAGCTCCGGGCAGTAAACCAGACTCTTACTTGCAGAGATTATTAAACTGCATGGGGTATCACTTAATATTATGTCAGATAGGGACAGGACATTTGTGTCCCACTTTTTGAGAATCTTTCAGCAGGCCTTGGGCGCAGAGTTGAGATCAAGCACATCATATCATCCTCAAACCGACGGGTAGATAGAGAGGGTGAACTTGATGCTGTATGACATATTACGGATGTGCATTTTGGATTTTAAGGGGATCTAGGAGCAGTACTTGCCTTTGGTGGAGTTTGTATACAATAACAGATATCAGTTCACGATAGGGATGGCACTGTTTGAGGCCCGTTACGGGAGACCTTATCGTTCACCCACGTGCTGGTTAGAGTTGGGGAGAACGAGTTACTTGGGCAAGAATTTATTCAGGACACCTTAGAGAAGGTAGAGATGATTCAATCCAGGGTACAAATTGCCCAGGGCAAGCAAAAGAGCTACATGGATGAGGGTCGGAGACACTTAGACTTTGATGTTGGAGATTAGGTGTTGATTAAAGTGTCTCCCATGAAAGGAGTGATGAGTTTTGGGAAGAAAGGGAAGTTGGATCCCCGATACATGGGATCTTTCCCTATACTGGAGAGGATTTGGCCCATGGCATATCGGTTGGGATTACCGGACCACTTGCAGTGGATGCACGATGTTTTCCGTATATCTTCATTGTGATGGTTCCTTAGAGATGAGATAGCGTACCAAAACATTAATATTGATGAGATATATCTCCAACAAGACATTTCTTATGAGGATAGACTAGTAGCAATTCTGGACCGATGGGAGCGTCGACTTCGATCCAAGGTTGTTCCTTTACTATGGGTATAGTGGGGACACAATCGGGAGGACGAGTCGACTTAGGAGAGGGAGGATGACATGCGCATAAAGTATCCCAAACTCTTCTAGCTAGGTACATATTTTTCTTGATTCTGAGGACGGAATCCCGTTATTAAGGGGAAGAATGTAATACCCCATAATTTTCTAGAATAAAAAATAAAATAAAATTTGGGATAAATAAAAATTTGTGGAAATTGGACTTAATTGGAAATTTTAATTTATTAATTGCAAATGTATAATTCGTTATTAAGTCATATGCGTGTGTAATTGATTCACTATGTGTATGGTTATAGCAATCAAATGTATTGTAGGAAAATACATAATAAATGTGTGACACAATTAAAATTATCCAATGTTGGAACAACATAATTTGGGACACATATCGGGGAGTATACGAGCTCATTTAGGTGTTTTAAACCTTTAAAAATGGTCCCGGGTCATGGGTATATAAGTTGGGGAACTTTTGGGCTAGTCTGGGTATGGATTCGGGCCCATTTGGGGGTCCAAAAATTGGGTTTTCAACCCAAATCGGGATTAAAAGTTAAGGAGTGTTTAAGGGGGGATAAACTACTTCCCCATTACTAATCAGATAGACCTAAACGTAACTGCTACCAAGAGAGAAAAGAGAAGAACCAAAAAGGGAGAAAAGGGCAAGAAATTAAAGGAAAATTCAAGGGACTTTCTTCTACAATTTATTAAGGCAAGAATTCTCTTACTCAATTTAACTTTCACTGCATTTCTTGATGTATTAAATAACCTCCGAGGATTTCTGGGTTTTAGTTTAAATTTTGATGATTTGATGTTGATGAATTATCATATGCATGTAGAGGACTGATTTTAATATAGGATTGTGACCCAGAAATCTAGGTATCGAATTCTTGAAATTAAGGCTAGAAACCTTAGGGCTCTTGATATGAAATTGGGATTCTTGGAAATATTATGCAAAGGATTATAGTGCATATTATGATCTACAGAATTATGACTCAAATTTCATAATTGTGCCCCATAATAGGATCAATGCTTAGTAGTTCTTGTGGAATAAATCTATGAAATCTGAAAAAAATTTGGCTGAATTTGATGTGATAATGTGGATGAGATGGTCATAAGAGGTATAACTCAGTAATGAGTACCATATACATGTTTATGTAATTGAAATCACGATTGGATTGAAAATTGGGAGCAAAATGAGAGAGTTCCTATTAAGAAACTGCAAATCTGGGAAGTAGTGGCATTTTGAATCGATTCAGCCAAGGAACCAAATCGATTCGGTCCTACTGTTAGAGTGAGTTTGGGCCAGAATTAAATGCTAAATGTTCTTATGAACCCGTACGAGTTAGTGGGACGATGTTTGGGGTAACAAAGAATTATTAAAAAATTATAATTATGACCCACATATTTACCGAAATATTATATTTAACTAGATGGTTAAATAATTGACAAGGAAATTCAAATTAATAATTAATGAGATGGTTAGTTAATAATTAAAGAATAATTGTAGATATCATGTGGGATTATTTTTAGGTATTTATAGAGTAGTTACCTACACATATTATATGGGATAAATAATATGTACTTATATGTATTTGTGTGGACATACCAATGTTCGTGGATGATCCTATCGGCTTGGGGTTTCGTGTGTTCGGACCGCGTAGCATACGTCGTCACAGGTAGGCTTGGCGATTGTGTAGGTCATATAGGTACTACGTAATTGAGGCTACTACGAGAGGTAGGTGTTGATGCCGGTAGCCTTTGTCATTGTTGGGTTATGGCCGTGAATTGGTATACTACGTAGGGACCGCCCCAAATTTATGTGTGTGTTTTTATGTCCGCTTAGGATGAGAGATTCATCCGGACTTGCTGCTAAAGTATGAACTACACACCAACGGCATATGCCCTTGTATGTCAAATATATGAAAGGACATATATATAATTACTCGAACGTTAATGAGATAAATTGAAATTTCTATGAATGTGGACATAAACTACAAACCCGTACTCTGTGATGCGTAATAGATGTTTATGCCTTTTATGTGAGACTTATAACACTTGGATATTATGGGATTTGGTAATTTAATATAGTCGGTTCACTTAAACATTTAATTATCGCCAAATCCATTATTATTTAATTGACATGTTGTCACACTTATTATTTGGGACTTATTGGGATGCGGGTAAGATCACGCTTAGATGAGGGGTGAGATGTTAATCGCATGTGGGTGACGAGGGGGAATATTTATTTTGCATCGACTATATTTTTTTCATCCTAAATTGATTAATTTAATTCTTGCACACCTCGGGCTCTGAACCAAATTTAAATATTTCTCCCCTCCCCCCTCCCCCCCCCCCCCCCCCCATGTGCTCCTAGACAGAGATAGCGGGATATTTGTTGCATGAGTCTTACGACCTCTCTTGCTCATCATCTTTTTAGGTTTATTGATTTTAGCATAAGTGATTTTTCTTCCATAGTTATTTATTCCATTCGAAACAATTATAAGGGCATAAGCCTGAGATTTCTTTACATTATGTTGGGTTAAGCTATTAACCTTCTTGTTGAATTTATTATTCATTTAGTGTTGGTTTGAATTTAGTTAATGCTATGAAAATAATTCATGAACCTGAATTATGGGCCTTTAATGTTTTTATCTATATTATCTTTGTGTTGAGAATGGTATTAATTGACAAGCAAGCCATATCTTCGGCGTATCATGCCTGGCCAGCCTTTACGTGAAAAAATAGGGGTTGTTACATATCCCGTTCTCCCAAATAGTAAATCATTCTACACTTATCCAATTTAAGTATAAATCTCCCACATGAGTGTCTTTTGTATTGTCGTTGATGACTTAATTTACGTCAACGACTCTAAGGCATATAAGGGTCCGTTTGATAGGAATCAAATTCCGGGGCAAATCTCAAAAAGTTGAAATTTTTTGAAATTTTCCAAGTTTTTCTCCGTTTAATAGCGTGAAATTATTTTTCCATATACAACACCCCTAAAACACAATTTTCCACCTTTGGGTGGCAACCAATTGTTTTTTTGGGGGGGTGGAGGAGGAGGTTTTTGTTTGCCACCTTTAGGTGGCAAATGACTCAAAGCCAATTTTTCTAAACTCTATATATTCCGTAAATTTATAAATATATATACTTTGTCCATTTGTATATATATATATATATGTGTGTGTGTGTGTGTGTGTGTGTGTGTGTGTGTGTTTTTCGTATATATCATAGATTTTAGTATATATGTATACTTTGTATATTGCATATATTAATATATTTCTTACATTTGTATATTTAATATATTTCATGTATATTTATTATATTTCGTATATTTCATATATTTTCATATATTTCGTATATTTCATATAGTTAATATATTTCATATATTTTTTTAAAATACTTCATATATTTCATATATTCTGTAAATATTTTATATATTTTGTATATTTTTGTAAATTTTTCGTATATTTCATATATTTTGTATATGTATACATTTCCTATACTTCATGTATCTTCATATATGTATATATTTCATATATTAATATATTTTATATGTATTTGTATATTTAATATATATTTCATGTATATTTAATATATTTAGTGTATTTCATATATGTCATATATTTTCATATATTTCATATACTTCGTATATTTTTATAATATTTTATATATTTCGTATTTTTTTAAATATTTTATATATTTCATATATTATTTAAAATATTTCATATTTCGTATATTTTATATATATGTGTGTGTATATATATTCCAGAAGTAATATTAACAAAATATAAATATATATATATATATATTTCGTAAACAAATTTTTCGCATTTATTTCTATTTTTCAGCTTTTGTACTTGATAGAAATGATGAAAAATTGATGATTTTCCAACTTGTATCGAATAGACACATTTTGAAAAATAATGATTTGCTTTGGAATTATTTTCCCTCGAATCAATTACCCTGGAATCATTTGTATTTTCCACTTTTGTATCAAAAAGGGCCTTACTGATTTAGTAAATGGAGTATATTTATTAGTAATCAAGAGTAATATCACTCAAAGCTAATATTTAAGGTTCTTAGGTATTTAAACTTCCCATAAACCATGGGTTTTACTTCCACAAGTTATTTACTCGAAGGTTACCATAATGTTAATTCGATATCTGATTCTAAATACTCCAAACCCATTAGTAAATATGCCTTAACTAATCCAATGATGTTTTGAAAACTCTCAAAACAAACATGGAGTTCCATATCCCCAATTGAATTTGTGTTTATTTCCTTGGACACAAAGTGAGAAGAGAATATTGACTTTTTATTTTAAACGATATTGCAATGTGGCAAAAACATGTGTCAATCATTTGAACACATTATGATAGCTAATCGACAACTGAAAGGAAATAAAATAATATGTGTAATGGTAAGTCTTGACACATACATTGTAGACATAATACTATGAAACAATTTCACTCAAATGGAGTTACATAATACATCCATTGATTATGTGAAATCTAAAGAAAATTTTATGGATCCTCTAACAAATAGTTTGTTGAGAAGCCAAGTGTGTATATAGCCTATAAATTAAGAGTTTTCTTGGTGTAAACTCTACGTGATTGAGTACAAATCCTAAGATCTAAGTTCAAATCGAGAATTCACTGGCTCAACTATTAAAACTTATGAGCAAAATATTGATACCCATTCCTATGATGAATGCAACTTGTGTAAAAACATTGATTTTGATAACTCTTGTACCTTGAAAATTCAAATGCAGTGTGACGTGATACTTTTAAGAGTAACACATCGACATGAGTGTGAAAGGAGGCACTTACATGATAATTATAAAGGATGTATTTTGATGATGCCAAAATTTGAATGACTTTTACTTCACCTATTATGAAATATATGTGAGTTGAACTTATGGAATAAAAGACAATAAACAAATTTTGACATAAGTGTTTAACGTGGTTAAGCCTGAGGCGTTGGGCTTTCGTTCACAGTTAGAATGCTCTTTTTCTCTCTTTGTAATAATATGGGGTCGGAATGCCAAATTAGAAGTGCCCTGAGGCTTTCCTAAAGGCTCAGTTATAATTTTTCGGAGACTAAACACGTCATGTTCCAAAGATTAGGGAACTAAAAGTATATCAATAGAGAGAGAGAGAGAGAGAATACAAATGTGTAGTAAATTGAAGCTCAATTATCAACTTTCCTTCGTGAATTGTTGGTCATTTATAGCCTTGGAGATTTGGATGGGAATGCTGCTTTAATTATGGTGGTTGGGAGGCATTAATATCCACCTTCTCCTGAGGACATGTCAAAGCCATTAATGCTCACCTTCTATGAGGATGTGTTAGATACATCTAATGTTCACCTTCTCTGAGGATCTTTCATGCATTAATTGTGTCACTTGGGTGTTATGGACTTTGTATGCTAGGCCTTAGACAAATGATATTGGATCCCTTTGTGGAATTGGTCTAGATATGTGCAGGACTTGGTCATGTATAATGTCGCTCATGTGCAAGACATGGTAATTCCCATGGCATGGTCACGTATAGGGGTAAGTCACGTGCATGACATGGTCACGTACAAGGGAAGGTCATGCACAGTGCATGGTCAAGTTCAAGGGTAGGTCATGCACAGGACATGGTAACGCACAAAAGATGGTTACATACATGGGTAGGTCATACATAGGGCATGTACTTGGTATTTTCGTCCTGTTTCAGCTACTTGTATCTAGCGGGAGTCCCACACCCTTTGCAAAATCATGTTTTCAGTTTGGGTGGTATTCTTTCATAAGGAGCGGGGCCCACGGATGCTAATTTATACCATGGATATATACATATATTGGAGCTCCCATATTTTTTGCTATGTAAGGCTCGAAAATATATACATGGGGTTGTATATGGTGACCTTGGATTCATGAGTCAAATCGGGCTTGTTACAAATTCCTTTCTACTTTGACCCTTGAGGTGGACTGGGCCTTGACTAAGTTGAGTGCCAAATTTATGCATATAAGCTACCCCCAAATTTCCATGAGATGACTTTAATCGCATGAAATTTGATATAAATCCACCATTGAGTGGGAGTATTTTAACATTGTCAATTGCAGGAACAACCTGTAAACTTTGCCAAAATATCAAAAATAGAGTTATGAAAGTATGTTAGTCTAAGTACAAATTATCTATGGACAGAGTTCAAGGTTGAATAAAAAGTAGCCCAAGAAATATTTGTATAACACCTGAGTAAAAAATAATCCAAGAGAAATTTACCAAAGGACTTAGTAAAAATAGTCTGAGGACAAATTTGTGTGAAGACTGAGTAAAAAATAGCCAAGTGAGATTTGCCAAAGGACTTAATAAAAATAGACTAAGTAAAAATTTGTGTAAAAACTAACTAAAAAAATAGCTCTGAGGACTAAGTGAAAAAATAGTCCAAGGTCAATGTCTGAGGACTGAGTAAAAAAAATAGTCGGGGGACAATATCTGAGGATTGAGTACAAAATTATAGTCCGAGGACGGAGTAAAATAATTCAAAATCTAGATTGCGTGGAAATTTAATATCAAGTTCCCACTACGCAGAGTTGTGTAGTTGGGTTCCCACGTTCATAACATATTCCAAGACTTACATGGGTTTAAATTTAACCATGATAAGTAATATGGCCCATGTTAAAGCATATTTTGCTTATTTTCCATTGTGGAGGATGTGATGACATCTATTTTCAATTAGTACCATAGGTGGACCCACGTCAATATCAACCTGTAATAGCCCCATGTTTTACTCTTCTTGACTATTGTAGGAGGAGTATGTCGATGGTCCCACATCTATGGAAACTAGACCCATATTTTTAGTGGGATGTAAGATGTAGAGGTCCCAAGTATTTGTCTCTAATTTTAGTATCTCATCTGGGGGGAAGTATGTTAGAGATAATTATACTCACATGAGTACTCACATCAATCAATCCTTACTTTAAAAAATGAAAAAACCCACCTGAGCTTTTCTTTTCTCAATCTGTCAGCCCCATTTCTTCAATAGTCGGACTCCACTAGCAGTGACAGAGACAATCGACTTCTCTTCCCTTTGTTTGTTTTGAACAGATTAGTACATAAATATAATAAAATTTTGTCATGTTTTCTCTACCATATGCCCCATTCCCATGGATTTGAAACTGTATTTTCTATTACAAAAAACACATTTCTTTCATATTGTATCAAAATTAATTCGACTTTTAGGAGGGTTTCTTTGGTCGTCATTGGTCATACCTCCATGGTCATTGACGATGCCTACCTTCTTTGTCTTCTGTCTTTATATATACATGATGTGTATATACATATATTAGGTGTTATCCCCTCCTTTGGTCCGTCGAGGAAGCAACTAAATTAGTGACATATGGGAATTTTTGTTTTTTAACAACTTTGAGTTTATTTCACACACATGTTTGTCTTCCTCTACAGATGAAAGATTTATTTTTGGCTTGCTCACTTTAGATTACCAAAAAGTGGTAAATCAGTCCCTTGTTCATGTTTTTCCATGGATATTGAATTGAACAAATAGTTTCATACCAAAGGCTTCTTTCCATGGAGGTTTGCACAAAATTACTTGAAAATATTTTTTAACACCAGTATCTTTGCTTTTTTTTATTTATCTCGTCGCCTCTTATGTGGTTCTTGGATTTAGATCATATTTTTTTATCTGTCTTGATAGGAGAATTATTTAAAGTTTTAAGACTGGATACCAACCTTTACCAAGATAGCCAACTTCACTTTTATTCGGGTTACGATTTTATTCCCTCCCGAATTTACAGCTTGATTAGAATGTGTTTTGAACACCTTGACCTTGATTTCCATACTTCCATAAGTCACCCCATCCAAGGGATGTATGAGATTTATTATTCGTGGATTTATCCGGTGATTAATGGGGATCTTACATCACTAGATATAAGGTTTGAGGAGTCTTTAGAAAATATTGGAGCTCATTTATGCTGCATTGAAGGTATTGTGCTAGCCTCCTCTAGTTGTGGGGGAGGAGTTGTTGGAGGGGACACCACTTTTTTACCTACCCTTCCACTCAATTTTTTGACACTTATGGAGACCCGTGACTACCCACCTCATGTCTCTAGTTTTGGTGCCATAGAGCTACATTCCATTATTAGTAGCTTTGAGTTGGAGGACATGCGGGTCAAATATGGTATTCTAGATACTATTGAACTTAGGGTACCAGGACCTTTTGAATACGCATGTCATAGGCCCAAGGAAGGGGAGGTGTGCCTTTAAAATTTCACCTTTGAAGCAGGGTTATGACTTCCTTTCTCTCGTTGTGTGAGATAAGTTTTGAGTTTTATCTATTTATCTCGTGGGAAGCTTCAATTGAATCCTTGGAAGAACTTATAAATTTCCCTTATTATATTCAATTATGAGAAGGGGAAATTTAATATTCCACAAGAGATAATTGATAATTACCTCTCTCACTTTTATCGTTCACTTCTCTTGATTGGTTATTGTCTTCTTAGTTATTGATATTTCTCCTCATACTTGCATTTCCTTACATAGGGAAATAAAAAGTGAGAAAGGATTGCACTGCCAGTGCCTCTAAGGCATGAGTGTCGAGCTCTCCCATTGATGGACAAAAGAGTAAAATAAGATTCTCGTGGATCATACCCTCAAATGAGGGTATAAAAGATACGAAGAAATCAAGACTTAAGGTGGCAAAACCTACATGTGACAGTGATGACCTGGGATTATCTTTGTTGACCAGGGTTCTTTACAAGGGGATCACTCAAGTTTTTTATGAACTTTCAATTTTAGAAGAGAAGGATATGTTTATGAGGGATAAGGATCGTCCTGCACATGCATCACATAATTTTAGGTCTCCCCCCATAGAGTCACAAATGAGTGAAGAGGAGAGAGCTATGTACAATCATTTGAGGTCCCGCCTTCACTTAGACAAATTTAATTACATGCGCAAGGATACTCCTCACGGTCTTGCTTTGCATTTGGTAGAAGCTCTTTTTGAGGTATGTTTATCAGTTTAGTTTTGTTATAGCAATACTTGGACATGCCACCATCCATTTTGTACTTATTGTGTTACCCCGTCTTTGGCAGCAAATTAACATACAAGTGGTTCTTTGCGACCTAGCTTCCGGGGATTCTTTTGTAAAAAGAAACATGGTGGAGGAAAGAAAGAAAAAAGATTCCAAGTTTTCAACCTTAGTTGATGCTTCAGAGAGATTCATTGTTCATTTTCAAGTGGAGCTTGAAAAGGAGAGAGAGGGGATGAAAGAGTCTAAAGCGGCTTTGGAAATTTTGAAGCGCAAGTTTTGGGTCCTTAAGGATAATGTAAAGGGTTCTAATGCAGAATTTGTTCATATTGAGACACTTCTGAGGGAGGATGAATTAGACAGAGATCAAGCCCGAGCACTATTAGAGAAAGACAATCATAAAGTGATTATCTTAGAGGATTTTATTCCACGTACATGACAAGAGGCTAAGGATGAGTACACCACAT
The DNA here is from genome assembly GCA_949130495.1 of Sambucus nigra. Taxonomy (NCBI): domain Eukaryota; kingdom Viridiplantae; phylum Streptophyta; class Magnoliopsida; order Dipsacales; family Adoxaceae; genus Sambucus; species Sambucus nigra. Next base: position 430,233,346 of record OX422220.1, on the reverse strand, counting down.
TCAAAGAATTTCACCAGGTAATGGGAGATGCATTTGTTGATGGTTATGATGGGTTGAAGGCGGGGATTCTTAGGGGACAATCTACTCTTAACCTTGATGTATACCTTCCCAAGGGTGACCCTTATTTTGAGTATGAGGAGGATGACTGATGCTTGTTATTGTAATACCAACTTTGATTATATGTTTACTTTAAGTGCTTATTTTGTAACTTTGTTTTAATTTTGGAAGATTTTTGTGTTTAGGTTTCTTATGGACCAATATGTATGCTACCCCCCATCTTTCTAATATCAAAGCCAAAATATTTAAAGTTATATAGTTTGTTTCCCTCATATTGTGGTTCGGTATCTCTAAGGTCTCTATGATTATTTAATACCTTGGGTCATGTGGTCATGTAAAATTTTAGTCTAGAGCCTAAGTTTCTTAGTTATTTGATACTATTGGCCCATATCCTAATGTGGTCTCTTGGGACCTTTGGGGCGTATCCTACGTGGTCATTTTTAGACCTTTGGGACGTAACTTAATGAGGTATTTTGAGACCTTTGGGTCATAGCCTAAGTGTGGGACTTGGGGCCTTAGCAAAGAAATTTGACAAATGGTACTTTTTTAAGATAAAAGAAACTTTTCATTCATTTATGGAATTTTCATGCGGGATTACGACATACTAAAATGATAAAAGGTGCATTTCATACTAATAATAGTATTTTTTTTAAGATTTTTAGTCTTCCAAGGGTGAGGAAGCTCACTTCCGTTCATAGTCTTTAGATGATAGGTTCCTGGCCTTATCATCTTGGTTACCACATAAGGGCCTTCCCAGTTGGGACCTAAATTTTCATCTTTTGGGTCCTTAGTAGCAATTATGACCCTCCTAAGGACCAAATCTCCCACAGAGAAACTTATGGGGTGAACTTTCTTGTTGTAATACCTAGTCATCCCATGTTTGTAGGCCACTTCTCGGACTTGAGACTCCTCCCTCTTCTCTTCAATGAGATCTAATTCAACCTTCATTTGCTCATCCTTCTCAGTGTTAGGGGTTGGAGTTTAGGTCCTACAGGAAGGGATACCAATTTAAACTGGCATGAAAACTATAGTTTCAAATTCTAAAAAGAATGGTGTCACCCTTATTGGGCCCCACGTAGTAGTTATACCCATATCCCTTTTGCATCGTCCAAACTCTTCTTTAAGCTTTGGATGATGGTTCAATTAGTTACTTCGACCTGACCATTGATTTGTGGGTGGGCAGTTGACATATAATGATTCTGACTTCCCAATCCTCAACAAAAATTTTGAAAGATGTCATTATCAAACTGCGTGCCATTATCACTAATGATCACCTTGGGGATGCCAAACCTACAAATAATTGATTTCCAAACAAATCTCTCAATATTCTTCTTGGTTATGGTGGCGAGGGGTTCCATTCCCACCCATTTTGTGATATAATTAATTGCCACCATCATAAATTTGTTCTGGCCTGGAGTACGAGGGAGAGGACCTACAATATCTATTCCTTACTAAGCAAATGGCCAAGGTAAGCTTATTGGGATAAGTTCACTTGGTGGTTGCCTTGGGACATTAAAGTATCTTTGGCATTTGACACATTTTTTTCATAATTTCATGTGCATCCTTAAGCAATGTAGGCTAGAAACATCCCTGCATTATCACACGATGAGCAAGGGACCTTGCCCCTGGATTCCCCCCCCCCCCCCCCCCCCCCCCCCACACACACACACACACACATATTCCTTCATGGACCTCTTTTAAGGAATAGTTATCCTATTCTAGGTGGAAGCACCTCAGGAATGGAAAGTGTAAGCTATTTTATAAAGGACTCCATTAATGAGAGGGTAACGAGTGGCCTTGTACTTAATCTTCCTAGACTTTAATTTCTCCTCCGATAGTGTTCCTTTTTCTAGTAGACTTGGATGGGTTCCATCCAACATTGACAATGATCTACAGGATCTATGAGAGGAGGGTTCTCTTGGAACTCAGTGGATTGGAGTTGGGATTTTCTTCGATGGAGGCCAACTTTGCAAGTGAATCTGCTCTCTCATTGTCTTCCCTCGAGATTCTTATGATCACCAAATTTTTTAACTCTGTAATAAGATTATTGACTTTCCCCAAGTAGGCATCCATCTGTTCCTCCCTAGCTTTATATTCACCTAGGACTTGGTTCACTATCAATTGAGAGTCACTGTGAACTTTGAATTGCTCTGCTCCAAACTCCTTAGCCAATCGCAGCCCATATAATAATGCTTCATATTCTTCCTCGTTGTTAGAGGCCTTGAAGTTAAAATTTAGTGCTTGCTCAATTACTACTCCATATGGCACCTCAAGAGTTAGGTTTGCTTTGGTTCCAAACTAGTTGGACGATCCATCCACATGTAGGATCTAGGCTAGAATTATTGGACCCGTGGGTTGATCACCCTTACTTTTTGTTGATTCTTCTTCCTCTTATTTTGCTTGCTCTAGTGGGGCTTCTCCTATGGATGTAAATTATGCTATAAAGTCCGTAAGGGCCTGCCCTTTGAGAGAAGTCCTTGGTTAATATTTTATGTTAAATTGACCCAAGTCCAGGGACCAAATCATTAAATGCCCCAAAGTTTCTAGTTTGTGAAGTATGCAACAAATAGATTGGTTGAGCATCATAATGATCCGATGTCCTAGGAAATAAGGTCACAACTTCCTTAAGTCAATCACGATGTAAGACGCTAATTTATCCATTTGTGGGTGTCTGGTATATGTTCCTTGGAGTGCTCGACATGTGTAGTCTATTGGTACTTAAACTCCTTCGTCATCCCTAACTAGTGATGATCTCATGGCCCATGGTGACACTTCCAAATAGAGGTATAAATTCTCCCTTAGTTGGGCTCTGGAAAGCAATGGAGTAGTACCTAGGTATTCTTTGAGTTTATGAAAATCTAGTTCACATTTATCATTCCAAGTATAAGCCTTTGTCGGGACCTTGAAAATTGGAAGACACTTGTCCTTGGCATGTGAAATGAACCTGTTAAGTGCTACCACTCTCCCTGTCAGGCTTTGAACTTCTTTCAAAGTCCTTGTGGACTTCATATCGATGAGAGATTGAATCTTCTTTGGATTGGCTTCTATTTCACGCTTTGTAACTATAAACCCTAAGAATTTTCCACCAGACACTCTGAATGTGCACTTGGAGGGATTCAAACTCATGTTATGTTGATTAAGAATGGAAAGGTTTTCATTAAGGTCCATCCCTCATGTGATCGGAGGCAATGAGACTCTTTATTAGAATGTTATCGACATAAACTTTCGTGCTCTTCCCTATTTTCCTTCAAAACATTGAGTTTACCAACCTCTGATAGGTTGCTCCTACATTTTTAGACCTAAAGGCATAACTTGGCAATAATAGATGCCTCGATCAGTGATGAATGAGGTTTTCACCTCATCTCCTTCAGGTTATCTGAATTTGGTTATATCCAGAGTATGCTTCCATGAAGGATAGCAACTCATGACCTGCTATGGCATCCACTAACATATTTATCCTTAGAAATTGGTAGTTTTCCTTGGGATAAGCCTTGTTTAGGTCCGTGAAGTTAACATAAAGCCTCCACTTGCCGTTTGTCTTCTTCACAAGCACCACATTTGAGAGATATTCAAGGTAGTTCACTTCCCTAATGAACTCTTCCATGAGAAACTTATCCACTTCTTATTTAGTTGCTATATTTCTTTCTACTATGAAGGACCTTCCATTTAACTTCACCGACTTGCAAGTTGGATCTACACATAAATGATGGGTCATAATTGTTAGATTTACCATGTTCATGTCTGTGTGACTCCAAGAAAATATATATGTATTGATTTTAAGTAACTTCACATGAGTTTCCTTGAGTAATGGGTCCCTTTGGGAACCCATCTGCACCATGCGATCTGGATCTTCTTCATCTAGTCAGACTACTTCCAAATCCTCATTAGGGATCCCCTGAATCTTGGGTTGGTCATCTCTAGGGTCTTGACCATCCACTTGAAAGGCTTCACTTCCCACTTTCTCCTTCATTGACATAAAGTAACATTCCCTTGAATTTTTTTATTTCCCCTGAATTTCCCAATTCCACCACCTTGGACTGGGAAATGCATGGTCAGGTAGTGGGTACACAAGCGTACCCTGATTCTTTCAGAGTGGAGCACCGAAGGATGATGTTATATTTTAGTGGTTTGTCCAGTACTAAAAATTTGGTCATGGTGGAAGTTTGTAATGGTGTTATGCCTAAGGTCACCATGAGTTCAATGTAACCTAAGGGATATGCCTTTTCTCTCAAGAAACCAACCAAATGGCCTCTTACTCGTTAAAGGATTTCTTTAGTCAAACCCATCCTTTTAAATGCATCATAAAACAATAGATGGGATCCGCTTCTCATGTCTATTAACACCTATTGGATTAGGTGTGATACCACAGTCATTATGATAATAAAATAATAGTCATATGGATCATAGATATCACATGCCTCCTCCTCGGAGAAGGATACTAAGGTGGGAGTTATGCGAGGAACCTTAACTTTTCTAATTGAATTTGCTTTTGAACATTCTTAAGACCCTCGAATTTTTTTGAGATGTGACTTTCGAGCAGAGCTACTTTCTCCTCCTCCTACAAATCCTCCAGTGATAACAAATAACTCCACTATCAGGACTAGGAAGCCTTTGCTGTGATTTCTGGGGACAAATTGCCTCAGGTTCCCCTATTGAATGAGCCGTTCAATCTCCTCCTTGAGCTTGATACATTCATTAGTTTCATGGTCGTGGTCCCGATGGGACCTATAAACTTTTGTCTATTTATTTTCTTATCTGGGGTCCTCATTTAACTGGAGCTCTAAAGAGGTTAGTTCCCTCCATTTCGATGAAGACTTACACCACTGGAGTTATCAATGGAGTAAACCTATGGAATGCTGAAAGTTTAGATTTCTCATTTTGCTTCTTCTTTTTGTCTACTGCTTGGGTTTGTGTGGTGGGTTTAGATCTCTTATGTCCTATATCTACATTAGTCATGTCCCTTGTGAGTAGTGCATCTTTTGCACTTATTTACTTTTTTGTCTCAGCTAAGAGTTGGGCCATGGTGGTTAGAAACTTTGTGGCCAAGGCCACAATGCACCTGGTGGATTGGGCTCCGGCTGTGAAGGGAAAATGGCTACTTGATCAGTGATACCATCCACTTTGAGAGATTTTTTATTGAATATTTTCACATAGTCCTTGATGGACTCTCCCTTTTGTTTCTCCATATTTAACAAGTAGGTTGGGGATTTATATGCTTCCTCCATCCAATGAATTACGCCAGAAATAGGGTGAGGAGTTTTTTAAAGGATGTGATAGACCCATCTACGAGTTTGTTGTACCACTGCCGTGCAGATCCTTTTAATATGGTGGCAAAGGCTCTGCATTTGATGGCATTAGATACCTCTTGCAAACTCATTACCACATTGTACTGTTGAATGTGGTCAACAGGACCTTTGGACCCATCTTAGCTCTCAAAGTTGGGGAGTTTGAACTTCCTGGGTACATGACACTGGCACACCATCTCAAAAAAGGGGGACTCGGAAAATAAGGCAAGTACATCGACATTCGGGGACTTAAACCAAGCAACCTTTATACAATCTCCAATTTGGTTGGGCCTCTCATCCCTAGCATTCTCAGCCGTCGGACTGAGATGCGAGTATGCGAATACTCAGACGGTGCCTGAAGACGGTTCTCATATGGGACTTGGATTCTAGAAAGTTGTGGTCTGCTAGAGGCATATAAGAGCCTTTGGTGGATGGATACTCATCGCCTTTATGAGGGCCCCTCAACCTCAGCCATGCTCTCTACATAGGTTTTCTCTGTTGGAAGGTCTTGGGCATTAGACCGTGGTGTAGTTCCTCCAACTGGGCTTGCAACACCGCTTAGTTGTTGAGAAGTTTTTGCATTACTTCAAACATTTTGATGGGTCCATGTGGAAATAAACTCTCAAGTAAAAGAAGGATTTAGGAAAATGTTAAAGTCTTTGCCACAAATGACACCAGCTGATGATGCTAAAATTTGAATGACTTTGACTTCACCTAGTATGAAATATGTGTGAGTTGGACTTGTGGAATAAAAGGCAATAAACGAATTTTGACACAATTGTTTAACATGGTACAGCCTGAGGGGTTGGGCCTACTTCCATAGTTGGAATACTCTATTTCTCTCTTTGTATTAATATGGGTCTAGAATGCCAAATTACAAGTGCGCGAAAGTTTGCTCGGAGGCTCGATTATAATTTTTTGGAGACTAAACACATCATTTTCCAGAAGTTGGGGAACTAAAATTAGAGAGGGAGAGAGAGAGAGAGAGAAAAAAATACAAGGGTGTAGTAAAATAAAGCTTAATTATCAACTTCCCTTTTCCTTTGTGAAGTGTTGGGTATTTTATAGCCTCTGAGCTTTAGTCGGGAAGGATGCTCTAATTGTGGTGGTTGGGAGACACTAATACCCACCTTCTCCGAGGACCTGTCATATATTAATTTCTTCACCTAGATGTTATGGACTTGGTATGTGAGGCCTTGAACAAGTGATCTTGAATCCCTTTGCTGAGTTGGGCTAGTCATACACATGGTATGGCCATGCATAGGACTTGGTCATGTGCAAGACTTGATCACGTACAGGGTAGGTCATGCGCAGGACATGGTAACGTGGAAGACATGGTCACATACAGGGTAGGTCATACGCAGGGCATGGTCACGCACAGTGCATCGTTGTGTTCGAGGGTAGGTCATGTGCAGGATATGGTAATGCGTAAGATGGTTATGTACTTGGGTAGGTAATGCGTAGGACATGTGCCTAGTCTTTTCTTCATATTTGAGTCGGTTGTATCTAGCAGGGGTCCCACACCTTTTGTAAAATTATGTCTCCAGCTTGTGTGGTATTCTTTCACAAGAACGAGGCCCAAGAATGCTGATTTGTACCGTGGATATATACATATATTGGGGGTCCTATGTTTTTGGCTCCTGTAAGGCTCAAATATATTCATATAGGGTTGTATATGGTGGTCTTGGCTCCATGAGGCAAATCGGGATTGTTAAAAATTCTCTTCTACTTGGACCCTTGAGGTGGACTGGGCCTTGACTAAGTTGAGTGCCACATTTATACATATCATATTCCATAGAGCACTTACAAAAAACCATGAATTGTTCAGCACCATATGAACACATATGAAAGAATTGACAGTATCCAATTTTATTTTTGTGTGAATTTTATCGTATTGGTTTATATAAATAACTGAACAATTCAAGACACCAGGTTCACTAATTAACAGGTAAATTATATATTCTCTCATCATGGTAAATTAAAGGATCAAAACTATATATAACAATGCAATATTATTCAACATAACTCTGTCAAAGTGTTTGTGTTGTCAATTGCATATTATCCAGCCATTTTCCATTCATGTGGAGGAATCATTGGAATATATAGTTTTAACCACCCACTTTACATCAATTTTAGACTATATTAATGTCGGACACACACATAGTCTGGATGAATGTCAAATTGGTTCTCAAAGAACCTTACTCGAAAAATGGAAACTTGAATGTTAGAGTGTAAAGAAAGTTTTGTTCGATATAACATAGGAAAAGTAGTGAGAAAACTAATATTTATATACTTAAAGTCCATATGGGTTTGAACCCCAAGGATTAAGGTTGGTTTTCAGATTTGGTTGCTAAAGAATATATCATTTTTTGGGTGAAATTTGATTAGCATTTTTCTTACAAAATCATGTTGCATTTTTTATAATTCATTTCAATTTTAATTAGTAGTAACCTAAGATTTGACTATTAGTTTACTGTATTTGATTATTAATTAGTTAAAGATTTTTAATGATTTTTATAATTGGTGGAGTGGCTATGAATTTTTATATGTTCAAACCACATTCGTTAATTTATGAATAAAAGTCCAAGTTTGTATTTTAGGAAATCCATGTTATGTCCAAAATTATACTTGCATTCAGAATATTTCATTTACAGTTCGAGAGAAATTTAAACACTACATTATAGTATATACCTAAAATTGATAGCAGAACCCAGTGTCGACATATGTCTCTTTTTCACATCGTCACATGTACAGTTTTAATGAACCTTATTAATTAATAGATTAAATTAACTACTTAAAACCTTTTTAGTTCCCACTATTCTTTACCTGGATAATACCCAAATTGATGTTCCCTTCCATTTACATTAACTCGATTGTCTAATTCCCACTATCCTCTTTAACTTTCCCTGCTCATTAACTGGGTAATGCATAAATATCTCTCACTGCACCAAAAAGGCCAAAATAGCACCCTTCACCCGGCCAGCCTTGCACGGTCAAAGATCGTGACAAAAAACACGCATTTTTTTGTCAAGGTCTTTGACCGTGACAAGGCCGTGACAAGCAGTTGTCACGGACTTGTTACGATCAAAGACCGTGACAGATCCGTGACAACATTAAAAAGAAAAAACCCTTGTCCCTTTAGCTTTTCTTTCCCTCATTTCCCTTCCCTTCTTTATTTTTCCCTAACCTGCAATTCTCTCTCTCTCTCTCTCTCTCTCTCTCTATATATATATATATATATATATATATATATATATATATATATGAGTTTGTGTGTGTGTGCGTCAGTATGTGTGTGTGGACAGTGGGTTAGTGTGTGTGTGTGTCTCTTAGTGTGTGTTTGAGTGTGGTGGGGGGGTTAATGTGTGTGTTAGTGTATGTTCCAGTGTGAGTTTTAGTGTGTGTGTTTGTGTGTGCGTGTGTTTCAGTGTGTGCGTATTTGGAATAAATTGAAATTGGTATTTGTATATTTAAATTGGTATTTCTATATCGAAATTGGTATTCTGAAATTGGTATTTGTATATTAAAATTGGTATTCTGAAATTGGTATTTGTATATTTAAATTGTGTGTATAGTGTGTAATTGATTTTTGGTATAAGTTGAAATTGGTATTCAATTCTGAAATCTAAATTTGGTTTCTTTTTTCAATTGCAGCAACGGCGACCATCTCTCTCTCTCTCTCTACACACATTTTGGTACATCTCTCTCTCTCTCTCTCTCTCTCTCTATATATATATATATATATATATATATATATATATATATATATATATATATATATATATATATATATATAGACACACACACACACACACACACATAGAGCTTGTTGAATTATTAACCTGTTTGGGATTATTGAATTATTGTTGACTGGTGGATTTGAACATTTAGATGGCCATTGAGTTGGCTGGCCCTAGGAATTTCTAATATATCGCATTATTATTTGCATTGTTGTTTTGGATTCTTGTATTGTTGTTGACTTGTGGATTTGAACACTTAGATGGCCATTGAGTTGGTTGGCCCTGGGCTTTTCTAACATTTAGGGTTGTGATTAAACAAAATATAAATAAGACATAATTAAATTACATATAGTGCGCATAGATTCTAGCCTTCTAGTTCTTATGCGTACACATTCACCCTTAGACCCTTTCGAGGGTCATTACCCCTATAATGAGATCTCTCGAATTGTCCCATTTGGACAGTTTGGGACTACATAGTTTCTGTATAATAATATTCTTAGTGGCTTAAACTTGTTACTTTTCAGGGAAGTTCTGTTGTCGTATCTTAATGTTCTCTGGGTACATACTAGATAATGTGATGTTAAGTGTTTTTTCAATTGATAAATTAAAACAATACTTACACTTGTGAATCTATGTCATGTACTTGGAGAATTATGGGGATATGCTGTCGAATTCTCCTTAAATTGGAACAATGTGCATGAGTTGTTAAGTATATTACAGAAATATGCGGTCTTGAATGGGATAGGACCACTCACCCTTTAGAGGAGATGGAGGAAATAGGAATTATATTGTTTTTATAATATAACACCGAAAGATGAAATGTCAATCTTGTATTAAATTATTTAATGGGAACTAAATGTTCACAATTTTGTTTATATACTAATCCATGAATATACGCTTCTTACCTATAATAGGTAATTGTTTGTAGTAGCTGTGATGCGATATCCTAAATACAAAGAGTGGATGGGTAAGACAAATAGATTAGGGGGTGTGTTTTGCAGAGGTGCTAATGAATTTGTGAAATGCGTAAAGAGATGTCGTAATGATGAAGAGTTCCCGTATATGTGTGCTAAGTGTAAGAATGGTAAGGTGTTTGAGTGGAAAACAGTTGAACTACATTTGTTAAGATGGGTTATGCAACATATTTATCAATTTTCGATATTTCATGGGGAATCGAAAGTTCTTTTTGTCCACGAGCAACCTTCAACAAGTAGGATAGATGTACAAGGGAAGGAGGACAATGTAGATCATAATATGCTAGAGGATTTAGTTGATAACGCGTATGGAGTTCATAAAGTGGAAGAAAATGAGGTCACTGACGATGTACAAGGTTCAGGTGCTCATAAAAATATCAGGATAAACCTTGACGATGAGTACCAAAGTTTAAAATTTAAGGCAACCCATCCGTTGTACTCTGGTTGTGAGAAAGATCAAACAACTTTACATGCCATGGTTAGTTTGCATAGTTTGAAGACCCAATATGGTTTGTCTAGAAATAGCGTGACAGAAATTTTGAATTGGGTGAAGGGGTTTCTACCCAAGTAGAATACGCTTCTAAATAGCTATCCTACTATGAAGAACAGTTTGAAAGGTTTAGGAATGAAGTATAAATCAATTCATACTTGTGTGTATGACTTCATACTATACCAAAAGGAGTATGAAAATCTCGATCGATGTCTGGTATTTGATGAACCTAGATATGTCCAATCTACTGGCAAGGAGGCACAAGCTCAAAAGTGCCTCAAAAAGTGTTAAAATATTTTCTCATTGGGCTTAGATTAAAGATATTTTTCACAGTACCATGGATAGCGGAGGCAATGATTTTGCATGCTAGGGAAGAAGTAGGGGATAATCTCATGCGGCGTCCTATTGATTCTACAGCTTGGAAGAGGATGAGTTATGAGTATCCTGATTTTGCTCGAGAAAAGCGTAACATTCGTTTAGCAATATCAATAGATGATTTCAATCCATTTGGAAATCTAAACACCAATCAGAGTGTATGGCCAGTGATCCTAGCCCCACTCAACCTCCCTCCTTCATAGTGTATGAGACCTGAATTTTCAATATTGTCTTTGTTGATACATGGGCCAAAGGCACCAAGTGAGGACATCGATGTCTACCTATATCCTTTGGTAGAAAAATTTAATGAGTTGTGGGAAGAGGGTGTGCAAGCATAGTTTACACTAGAATCTATGTTGATGTGGGAAATTCATGATTTTCCAGCTTATAGGACATTATTCGGTTGTGTGGTACATGGTTATTTGGGGTGTCCTATTTGTGAAGAGGAGACTGAATCTCTTTATCTCCCTGTTATCTCAAAAAATACAAACCATTGCCATAGGAGGTTTTTGCCCCCTGCTCATAGTTTTAGATTTGAGAAAGCTTCCAATTTTTTATCGAGCGAGGTTAAATATAGGGTACCTCCGAGAAAACTTTCAGGTTCAAAAATTGAAAGTAAATCTTCTGATTGTGGCCCTAATATGCCAAGTAAGAATCCTAAATTTAAGAATGTCAAGCATAAGAAGACCCCAACTGGGAATGAAACTGAGACAAGAAAGGCATGGTCTAGGAGGTCAATTTTATTTGACTTGCCTAATTGGAAGAATAACCTAGGGCATCGTGTATTGGATGTGATGCACTCAAAGAAGAACATCACTTAACATATTGTGGGTACATGCCTTGGGGGGAGTCATTCGAAGGATGGAACACAAAAGTACCTTAAATCGTTGAAACTTAAGCCACAACTATGGTTGAAAGAAGATAGTAGGGGAAGGACAATAATTCGCCCTGGTGCATTTACTTTGATGAGTGAGGAAAGGAAGGTTCTTTTAGACACAATACATAATTTTAAGGTTCTAGCTAATTTTTCTTCCTACTTGCAAAGGATTGTGAATTATTCTACCCATGATTTACATAAGTGTAAGTCCCATGATTGGCATGTGATCATGTAATTGGTTCCTCTATTGTTTAAGCATTGTTTCTCCAAGAACAAGGATTTGCAAAGGGATATTATGCAAATTAGTATCTACTTCTCACTTTTCTGTGAGAAGTTAGTCAATCGAGATCACATGGTGGCCGCAAAATTGGCGGTGACGAGAGCGATTTGTGTGCTGGAGAAGTAATTTCTACCATCATTCTTTGACATAAGTGTTCCCTTGTTGGTATACCTTTGCGACGAGGCACTTCTTTGCGACCTAGTTAGATATCAGTGGATGTATCCATTTGAAAGACTGATGAAAGTTTTCAAAAATTATACACGATACATTGAAGGATCAATTACAGAGGAATAAATCACCATGGAGTCATCTACAATCGGGAATGTATTCCTGACCCAAGCAGCATGGATGATAGTGATGAGTTTGTCGATGAGGGTGGTCATGTGATGGGAAAACGAGTGAAATCAATGAGTTTACAACATTAACAAGTAGCTCGTTATCTATATGACAAACATGAAGATGTCGAAGAATGGAAAAAGTAAATTTAATTATTTTAACTTTTATATTATTTTAATTTTTATACATGATCAATTTTGTAATATGTTCTTCACGAGCAGTGCAGAAAATCTGAAGCGTTTGAGAACAATAAAAGACGAAAAAATAATGGCACAATCAGACAGCGAATTTAGGTTGCGGTTGTCACACAAGGTAATTATAATGAAAATGTCTGTTAGTAAATGTCACATTACAAGAAAGCTTTACAACTAACCTCATTAATTTACCTATATTCTCAACTCTTAAAGACGGGTGATGCGACATCAAGGCTTACTCGTCTAGCCACTGGACCCTTGTTCATGGCACAAGAGTACAAAAAGTATCGATTGAACGGTTACGTATTCAGTGCAAGGGTGTACGAGGAAATTAAAAATTTATCGAACTCGGGCATTTCATACAAGGCTCTTACTTATTTTTGAGCGAGCGCGAAAGATAAAAACCACTTTGAAGATGAAATGACTTACTCTGGTGTAATTCGAAATATATTTGAATTGGACTATGTAAGCTTCAAAGTCGTTATTTTTTACTATGATTGGGTAAGAGTTGAGGATAAAAATGCTTGTAAAGTTTATCCTGGCACCAATTTGATCATGGTTGACTTGTCCAAGCTAAAGAGCAACGAACACGTGAGCGATGAGCCATTTGTTTGTGCTTTTCAAAAGGTCAAGCAAGTGTTTTACTCAGTGTATATCAACAAAGAGCTTTGGTCAATCGTCCTACATGCGCCAAAGCGTCTAAACAATAGTGTGGATGACTTGGTTGCTCCTACCAAATATCAATCCACTTTTTATGATAACCCGAATTTGAATCATTTTTAGATTTGTAATAAGGGTGTATTATTCTAGTGCTTTATTATTATCGGACGATATTTTTAATGTTTTTAATTCATTTGTACTTGATCAATTTAAAGTTTGTAAAAACCAGTGGGTGAATTCTTCTTGTGCTTTGTTATTATCGAATTTTTTAGTATTTTGGTTAGTGAATATGTTAATTTGTATTTTAATTAAATTAAGCATTAATTCAAAGTCCATGACATGACCCGATATTCAAAAGCAATTTAGATTTATAATGTCGTTAACTTGTTGTAAGGACATATTTTTATAAATGTCCGTCACAATTTATTATGTTGTATATCGTTACAACCGTCAAAGAAGTTCAAGAGCATCTACATTAAGACGGATCCGAATGTATCAAGGTTCTTCATCAAAAAGACTCTGCGAAGTTTACTTTGGTAAGGTTATGTTTTAAATACCTTAACTTTCCACTTAGAGCTTTTGGAATATTTTTACAAAATATTTTCTAAGTGTTGGAGCGGACTTTTTTGTCAAAATTTGAGAATGAGTAATTTTTCTAAGGCAGTAATCGTACCTCAATTTTGACACTCAGGTCGCTCAAGTGAGATCAGCATCTCGTTCGAACGACATATGGATGTCGCGCGATGACGTTTGAACGACATTTGTACTTCGTTCGACAGTTGGTTCTCATTCGAACGAGCTTTAATACCGAGGCTGTGCATTTTTGTATAAATACTAATTAAATGGTTTTGTTTTCATTAAGAAGTCCCAGCGTTTTAAAAGACAGGAAACTGCAAAACTGCAGAATCCTTTTGGCTTCTTCTTTTAGGGTTTAATCCCTTTTTTATATTCAATTCACAAAAATCCCATATGCTTTGGTGAATTGTTTTGGTGTTGAAGAACACACTTTGTTGTTGTTTACTCTTGTGGGGAGGATAACCTACACCGAGAAGACTGCGTGTCTAGGATTGCGGTCCTTATGGTATAGTTGCGTGTGAACCATTGCTGATTTATTTCTAGCCGTTGCTTTGGAGGTTTGACGAAGACACCGTGCGTTACTCTTGTGGGAGAAAGCAAGATTGTATGTAAGTCAATGGTCTTGTAAACTTTTCAGAGTTCTAGGCATAAAAGGTTTTGCCCTTCGGGGATTTTTCCTTAAACTTATGTCGCATGATTTATTTATTTATGGTTTGACACACGCACACACGTAGTTGCATGGTTTGGGGTGATTTAATTTTGTTTAAAAATATACTCTAATTAAATAAGGGTTAATTAGAAACTTGCGAATTTATTTAAATCGGTATCACACACCATCGTCACACGTTTTACAAATTGGTATCAGAACAGGTTGAGCTAATTTATTGCGTATTCCTATTTTCTGCAAAAAATTTGTGATATTGATTTTTTTTAAAATCATTTTTGTGAAAAATCGCAATTTTTCCAATGGAACGTTCATTTAATAAGGTGCCTATTTTTTATGGGAATAATTATGCCTATTGGAAAGCTCGCATGAAATCTAGTTTAAAAGCCATTGACGAGCGTGTTTGGTAGCTTTGCGAAAATGGATGGAATCCTCCCACTGTCACCGTTGAGAATATCACATCTTTAAAACCTATGTCAGATTGGACTGAGAACGATTTTAAAATGTCCAATTTTAATTCCCGTGGACTGAGTGCTATTTCTGGAGCTGTCACTCCTGATGAGTTTCGCCGAATTATGACATGTACCACGTCTAAAGAGGCTTGGTATGTTTTGAAATTGACACATGAGGGTACGAACGCGGTTAAAGAATCAAAATTACAAAATTTGGCCACCCAATTTGAGACTATCACCATGTCTGAGTCTGAATGCTTTAATAATTTTTATACACGTTTATCGGACAGTATAAACACCAGTTTTAATTTGGTTGAGGTGATTGTTAACACGCGTGTCGTTAAAAAGATTTTGAGATCTCTTCCAAAACGCTTTATTCCTAAAGTCACATTTTTGAACTCTTTAGGAAATTTGAAATCACTTAAGTTGGAAGAACTTGTAGGAGATCTTCAAACCTATGAGAATGACATGTTTCCCAAAACCAAGGCTAAGGATAATGGTGTTGCTTTAAAGACTCATTTTAAGAAAAAGAAAGAAAAAGTTTGTGAGTCTGATTCTGAGGAAGAGTTTGATTTTAAAGATATGGACTTGTTTGTGAAAAAATTTAAAAAATATCTCAACATGAACAAAAATAATTCTTCTAATAAGAGATTTTTTGAGAAAAATAAAAAGGCCAAAGAAAACGGTGAGGAAGAGAAGGAGATAGAAAAAGAAAAGGAGAGTGAGGAAAATTTAGAAAGTTTGATGTGTTTTGAGTGTGGGGTAAAGGGAATAAGGCGTATGAGTGTGCCACTAGACTTAGGAGAGAGGGAAAGAAAGTGGCTATGCCTACCACACTTAGTGATAGCGACATAGAGGTTTTCGACTCGGGTGATGAAAAAGAACGCGGTATGTGTGTCGGGTTTTTAGCTGGTCGGGTTAGTACACCTAGTTTGGATGGAGGTGAGGGTACTAGTTCTAGTGATACCCCCAAGGAGGATAATTTGAGTGTTTTTAGTGGAGATGAGAGCGATTTTGAGAATGGAGATGAAAGTGAGTTCCAAAAATCCTTTATAGATTTGTACACTGAGACCTTAAAAACAAAGAAGTATAATAGGGATTTAGGTCATCGAGTGTTAGATTTGGAGAAAGAGAAGGAGGTTTTAATAAAGGAAAAATGTGATTTGATCGACACGGTGTCTATTCTGACGACACGTGTATCCCAACTCGAGAGTGATCTCGAACGTGCCCGGGAGGTCAAAATCCCTTTAGAGAACGCATCTAAGAAGGTTGGAAAGATGGTTCTCAATCCTATTTTGGGTAGTGGTGAGAGTTTAGGAATTAGTCATGACGGTGCTTCTACTTCCAATTAGCATCCGAGCCGGTTCCTACTGTAGTGTTAGATTCTCATGAGTCTCACCCTAACCCACCTAGGCGTCCCATTCCTATTAGGAGAGTGCGTCCTAGAATTTTTGAGAGAGGTGTCCCTAGGCCTATTTATGTTTGATCCCGTTGCAAGAGGAGAGGTCACCTTAAGAAATTTTGTTTTAAGTTGGGTTATGTGTCACGTTTTGCTTCTACACGTGTTTCTGACATACATACACCCACACATGATACTTTACATGCTCCTGGAGACTACATAAGAGAGTTTTCACATTTAGGTGAGCAAATTAAGTTTTTAGTCAAAAGTTCACCAAATTTAATGGAGGTTTTTCATAAGTTGACACCACCTTTGGAAAATCCCTCCGCACTTAACGATTGAGGCTTGACTTGTTTACTAGCATAGGTTGTTTTGCATGATGTCATTATTTGCCTATTGCTAGTATGTATCATTTGTGTATAAATTTTTGTTTTTAAAAATTTTGAAAATGCCAAAAAGATTTTATTTTGATAAAATTTTTGAAAAGATCCAAAAAGAGTTTTGTATTTTGTTTACACCTTTTATGGATGAACAATTAGGATGATCGAGTCACAACATCATTCCATACTTTTTCATGTGACTATTTGATAGTGTTTTGAGACAATACATCATGTCATCCATGTGCTTTATAATGTTTGGAGTCATTTAAGATGTAATTAGTTGTTACTTCCTACATGTTTGACTCATAATTTCCTTTATTGCACACATGCATGGATTTGTTTGATTATTATGCTTATCTATCACATGTTGGTTGAGTGTTTCCATCTCAATTCTGTCTATACAACGAACCAAATTCAATAAAACAAGACAATAAAAAGTTTGCACTTTTGATCCATGTTTGTGAGGATTTGTGTGTTTTTTTTAAAACGCTAAAGGGCTACGAAAGGTTATCATTTATACTTTGCGATTAAGCCGACGTTTAATTAGACCTAAAAAATTGAGGAATTTTATTATCCGGGGTCCAAAGAGGTTTAAAAGATCCTGAAATATTTAAAGGCAATAAAAAGAAATTTATGCCACTTATGGGCCATTTAGGTTTGTTCACCAATTCTCCAATGTTTGAGAATTTAGATCACCTCTAAAAGAAAATATGCATGAGGGAGTTTGGATGGAATTTAAAATGGATTTTCACGTCCTTGAAAGTGTTGAAAAAGCGTTAAATAGTTCTGGACGTTATTGGTGTGGAAATCTCTTTGACTTTGATTTGTTGATTTGATTAAGACGGTGTCATCTAAATTCAATAATTTTTACACCAAAGGATACTTTGGATGTTCATCCGTTAAGGGTACACGTATGCATCGTGCACATATGATTGATTGAGTTTATTTACTTATCGAATGTGTTCACACGCATTCATTTCATTACCATGACTTGGTTGTTTTAGTTTAAATCCATGGTGTGATTTTGTTTGTATCGTATTTTGTACGAAAAAATTGAAAAATTCCAAAAAAGTTTGTGAATGTTTTTTAGATACTCCTTTAGAGGCGCGTAGTTTGATCCATGTTCGCTATGCTTTTATCGTGGCACTCCATGTTTTGATTGTTTCTTCTTATCTGTGTATTTGGGGACATCATAAAAAGGGGGAGAAAGAATTATCATGTTATGGAGGAGTTTTTTGCATTATGGGGGAGATTTGATTATATTGATTGATTTATTCTTATATCATTTCAAACTCGATGCGTCACGAAGGTTTTTGCTTTATCTCATGTGTGTAGGTACAAAGATTGAAGATCATGATGTTGCACACCCTGATGAGAAAAGCTTTGAGATTTGATGAAGATTTTTTAAGAACAGTTTGAGAACTTGCAAATTTGTACCTCTTCAGTTTTGAGATTTATGGGAGGGTAGATTTGTATAGGCATTTTGGTATTTGATAATTCGGATGTTTTTATATATGTTCCGGCATAGACATAGGGGGAGATTTGTAAGGACATATTTTTATGAATGTTCGTCATAATTTATTATGTCAATACCGTTACAACCGTCGAAGAAGTTCAAGAGCATCTACATCAAGACGGATCCGAATGTATCAAGGTTCTTCATCAAAAAGACTCCGCGAAGTTTACTTTGGTAAGGTTATATTTTAAATACCTTAACTTTCCACTTATAGCTTTTGGGATATTTTTACAAAATATTTTCTAAGTGTTGGAGCGGACTTTTTCGTCTAAATTTGAGAATGAGTAATTTTTCTAAGGCAGTAAGCGAACCCCAATTTTGACGCCCAAGTCGTTCAAGCGAGATCAGCATCCCGTTCGAGCGACATATGGATGTCACGCGATGACGTTTGGACGACATTTGTACTTCGTTCGTGTGACAGCTGGTTCTCGTTCGAACGAGCTTTAATACCGAGACGGCGCATTTTTGTATAAATACTCATTAAATGGTTTCATTTTCATTAAGAAGTCCCAGCGTTTTGAAAGACAGAAAACTGCGAAATTGCGGAATCCTTTTGGCTTCTTCTTTTAGGGTTTAATCCTTTTTTTTTCAATTCACAAAAATCCCATATGCTTTGGTGAATTGTTTTGGTGTTGAAGAACACACTTTGCTGTTGTTTACTCTTGTGGGGAGGATAACCTACACCGAGAAGACTGTGTTTCTAGGATTGTGGTCCTTGTGGTATAGCTGCGTGTGAACCATTGCTGATTTATTTCTATCCGTTGCTTTGGAGGTTTGACGAAGACACTGTGCGTTACTCTTATGGGCGAAAGCAAGATTGTATGTAAGTCAATGGTCTTGTAAACTTTTCAGAGTTCTAGAAATAAAAGGTTTTTCCCTTGGAGGATTTTTCCTTAAACTTGTGTCGCATGCTTTATTTATTTATGGTTTGATACACACACACACGTAGTTGCATGATTTGGGTGTGATTTAATTTTGTTTAAAAATAGACTCTAATTAAATAAGGGTTAATTGGAAACTTGCGAATTTTTTTAAATCGATATCACACACTCTCGTCACACGTTTTACACTTGTATTCTTCAAGTGCTCTGTTATTATTGGATTTAAATCAAAATTGATTTTATGGTTAGTGAATATGTTAATTTGGATTTTAATCAATTTAAGCATTTATTCAAAGTCCATGACATGACCCGATATTGAAATAATATTTTTAGATTTATAATGTCGTTAACTCGTACAATATTCTAGTTCATTTGGATTTGATCATTTTCTCATATACATGTTTGTACTAATAATAATATTTTTTGCAGAAATGTCTTCATCAGGGCAGCGCAGTAGCATAGGCGACGAGGGCTCCTCGGCCACTAGCTCCCCAAAATGGGACAAATTGGTGTCCGTCATCGAGAACAAGACGGCATTACTGGCTAGATCCCTGGAGTTGTTGAAGGCAATCATCGGCAGGGTACACTGAATGGAGGTCCGTGCCAAATGAGCTCAAATGGGCATCTGGGGGGCACTACAGGTAGTGTATTTATATTTATATTTATATTTAAATAAAACTAACACTTACTTTCTTTTCGGTTTGTATTTGTTTGATAGGATTAATTCGGCCTGCCCCCACATGTCCGCGACTTCATGTGGGAACAATTGAGGAATCAGTATAAGACGTGGAAGAAAAACATGCGGGCACGGTACTTTGAAAAGACCCGGGACTCTATTCTAAGAGTGCGTGACACCTTCCCGTCGAAGGAGCCGATCTTATTGGAACAATGGCAGCAGTTTGTCAACAATGAGATCGATGAATGGCAATTGGCATCTCGTCAATCGGGGAGGGAAAATCGGGCGAAAAAGGTGGACGTGTACTACTCCGGACGGATGTCTTACGCCGAGGTGGAGAACAGGACGTGAGATTTTATTTTTCTTTAATTTTAGTTTTATGTTATTCTAATTTAGCATTACTTTGCGTTACTTACTAATTATGTATTATTTTATTTCAGAGACGGGGAGTGGCCCTGGGGTTAGGCCACATAGGCTCAATGCCTATGTGGCAATTCGGACGAAGAAAGGCAAGGATAAAGAGGTGTTACCGAGCATCGAAGCCACAATTGTAAGTTATAATTGTTTAATTTTTTTAATTACGTTATAATTTTTATTAACTTAATTAACTAATCGTGTACTTTTTGTCGTTTTGGGAAAAGCTTAAGGAAGTGCATGAAAATCAGTCTGATGCCGACAAAGCATCTTTGGCTACGGACGCACTCAACTAAGTGCTCTCGACGGATCGCAAGGGGAGGACTAGGGGGTGAGATTTCGGGTGGGAAAGTTGAGGGTCATTGGGATGGATACAAGCAACATCAGGTTGGGTCATAAGGTAGACACCCATGACGATAAGCTATCAAGGTTGGAGGCGATGGTCCTAGATATGTACGCCTTTATGAAGCGTCGGTGGGAGTCCACCTCCGATGAGGGCACCTTCGATAAGGGCAAGGGGAAGGGGAAGGAGGTAGACGAGGAAGTCACTGCTTCATCACCGATACGCACGGACTCGTCGCCCTTATATGATTCATTTCTCATCTTGACCCCCGTCAAACGGCATATGCCAAAAATCGATTGGTGGAGCGTGTTTTTAATAGACGTATTTGGTGGGGAGCCAATAGCCAGGGGGTTGAGGGACCCGGGAACCCTCCCGAGTATGTTGGTTCATGGACGTTCCCTGTAAGATGTTGAGGCAAAGGTGCACATCATGCATATATTGGCCAGAAAGAAGAATTCACCTTTGTGGTTGCAAGAACAATGCGGTGTTTGGCTAATTGATGGGTGTCTCAATGCATATGTCGTGTGTCCTTCCTTCCTCCTCCAATCTATTGTAGACCATACTCTATGACATTATTTATATTTATTTTATTTGGATATTGGATATTATTTTTTTTTCTTTGGTTATGGATATTCAAATGTTGGTTTGGTTTTTGTCATGGATATTTACATGTAGTTTTGGTTTTGTTATGGATATATGTTTTTATTTATTTTGGTTATTGAATATTGAATGTTGGTTGATATATATGTTGTTTGGACAGGTTAAAAAATTGCTATAACAAGTATAAATATACTGTTGGGCCGTGGCAGTGACCATACTGCCCAGCAGTTTTTTCTTAAATCTACCCAAATTTGTCACGGACTTTGATCGTGGCAAATCCGTGACAAATAAAAATTATCACGGACTTTGATCGTGACAAGTCCGTGGCAATTTTTTATTAGTCACGGATTTATCACGATCAATGTCCGTGACAAGTTTTTCTTTGTCACGGACTTGTCATGGTCAAAGTCCGTGACAAACTTGTCATTGTGACAAATCTAACAAACTTTTCCCGGACAACACTCCTCAATTTTTAGTTACTGATAATCTACATCCACAATAGATCTATTCATAAAACATATGAATTGTTGATGAGCAAAAATTAACTGTGAGTGAAAATAGTGGATTTTTGCAATTTATAGTTTCTAGTTTCTTGCATGTGAATAAATATTTGTAGAGATTATCACTTATTTGTGACCTTTTTTATGTTGGTGAAAATTTTCCGTCTTAAATTACTTTTTGTTGTTGGTGAAAATATTATGTCTTAATAGTTTATGTCTTAAATTTTCTTTGTCTACAAATAATAGTTTGAATCATAAAGACAAGGATGTGGATCTTTTTTAGGAGGATTCCATGGAGAGTAATGAGAATGATCGAGGTCAAGTGGTGAATTCAGATTCAATCAAAAATGATTCAATGGAGAGTGAGATTACGAGTGTAGGTAAGTATTTCCTTAATTTTTCTTCGCTCTTATATACTACTAAAGTTTGCTAACAATCAGATTTAAAAACTCCGCATATGTATATAATTCTTTAGTCGAAATAATTTTTTTCATATGGAAATTGAAATTCAAATTGAATGAAGATTACGAGATTTTATTCATTTTCTCTCTCTATTGTTGTTAGAGTCTAACATGACATGCATTATGGTTGTTTTGATTTGAATTCAGGATTTTACTTTACTTTGTTTTAGTTATTTATGTAAATAATATTTACACCCCTCGACTAATGTTAAAATACTATCATATGTTAGTTATATATATTATTGTAACCGCCCGCGCATCGCGCGAGTTGCACACTTGTGGTTCACTATTTTTTGAAGTTTAGTGTGTTACTACTTGAAAAGTGATCTTAATATAATGATAGATAATTGTCAAAAATCATTTACCACCTACGGGGGAGAAAATTCTTAAGGACGGAGAGCCAACTTTTGCCTTAATAAATTATGTGTATATGTCTATATATGTGTGTGTGTGCAGTCTATGAAAGTGTGTGCAGTCTATAAATGTCTATATATGTGTATATGCAGTCTATAAACTTGTGTATATATGTGTGTGTACCATATATATATATATATATATATATATATATATATATATATATATATATATATATATATATATATATATATGTGTGCGTGTGTGTGTGTGTTTTGAAAAAGTAAAAAATTTCAAAGATGGAAAAAACATATGAAAGCAAAAGAGAAGAAACAAATCCGTTTATAATGTTTGCATGTGTGATTAAAATATATTTCGATTTTCATTTAAACCACCCCATGAGATGGAGTGGATAAATAAAAAGTCAGTCCAACAATAAAGGTATACTAAAATTGGGGTCGTTAGAAGAAAAAAAAGCGAGTTGAAATAAAACCTCCATTTTTTATATATCCCTATCTATTATTTATTAATGCAATAAATAATTATATATTGCATTCAATATGTATGTATGTAAGTGTGTATGAATATATATAGTTAGTTAGTTAGTTAGTTAGTTAGGCTCAGAGACGAAGCTAGCAAGGGGCCAAAGGGGGCCATGGCCCCCCTTAAAACTCTCAAAAACTTATGATCAATTGTTGTTATAGTATGTTAGTATCAAAACATTTGTGGTCCCTAATTCATGAACGGATAGGTCTAGAGAGTGAGAAAGGGGTGGGGTAAAGCCTGTTTACTCTTTTAGTATTCGACTCCCTATTTGAATTATAAATTTATTATTTGATTAGAAATATTTTTTTGAAGCCTTATCCAATTTTAATTGTAATCTGCTTTAATTGCAAAAAATTGCCTAATTGCGAAAGATTGAATTTCACTTTTGTTATTATTCTAATTGTAAAAAAAACACCTTTTAATCAACTTTAATTGCATAATTTCACTCATTATATTGCTAAATGTATTTAACTTGTTATGTTTGAAGATTTATGCTAGTTGACATTTTTTATTCTAAATTTGCAGAATGATGGTGTTGTATTTGATTGAATGAATGCTTTTGACTTTTTCCTTTAATATGTTTTACTGGAGCAACAAATTTATAGTAAAAAACCGAGATTATTTCTATGAAAACCGAGATTATTTCGTAAAAACCGAGATTATTTCTATGAAAAATGACAACTTATAATTGACCCATTTTCATTTAATAATTAATTGGATTCTTATTTTGTAATATAACATTATGAGAAAACAACAGAATTCGTGATGTTTACATATTATGTTGTTCATAGTAAATTGTTGGCCACCGTGAAGACTAAATCCTGGTTAGGCTCTTATGTACGTGATCATGCTTGCGCGTGATCGTGCATGCGCATGACCAATCCCTGTATGTGATCATGTCTTGCGCGTTACCATGTTACGCGCATGACCTACCCTGTACGTGACATGACTAGCCCAACTCAGCACAGGTATCCAAGATCACTTGTTCAAGGCCTCACATACCAAGTCCATAACACCCCAAAATTTTCAATAACACCTTTCTAATGGTAGTTAAACATAATGTACACTGCATTATATTAGTAAGAAAAAATTTAGACGCCTTAGCAACACCCCTTTTAATAGAGGGACTCTTCCAAATGAATTGAGAAAGCATCTCAGCCAACTTGTTGCACCTTTGGTTAGTTAAGTGGGCAGTGCGTAAAATTCAGCAAAAGTATAATGAATAAGATTCAAATCCAAAAGAAGGAAACGAACATCAAGTGAATGTTATGTACCCAACTATTATTAACTTGAAACCCTTTTTTATATTAAATCTGGACAAGCATACACCTTCATTCTGCTTAACAGTAATTTGGATTTATTTTTTTTTATCTGATTGACAACATTTCTTGAAATTTCAATTCAAGTATTCCGTTGATGGAATGTCCAATTCTAAAAAACTAGTAGTCTCAAATTGCTTAAAACTACAATACAATTTTTTCCTCACATTACAATTCTGGTGACACAACTAACCACCACACAAATGCTTATTTAATCACCTTCCTTCCCAACTTCTCTTTCATCCTCTCAACTGCACTCCTAAGAGTTCCAACATCCTTGCAGAAGGTAAACCTCACAAGATTCTTCCCCTCCTCCGGATTCAAGTAAAAAACACTCGTCGGAATAGCCACCACCCCAACCTCCTTGATTAGATACTCACAAAATGCCACGTCATTTTCCAACCCGAATGGGGTGTGGTCCACTACAACAAAGTAGGTCCCACTTGAAGGATATACCGTGAACCCCACCGCCTTCAACCCCTCCACCAAAATGGACTTCTTCTCCATGTAATCCTTCTTAAGCTCCACGTAGTAAGTATCCGGTGCTCTAAGGGCCACCGAAGCCGCATGCTGCATTGGAGTGGAGGTCGCGAACGTGAGAAACGCGTGGGCTTGTCTAACTCCCCACATTAAGTGCGGTGGGGCTATGGCCCACCCGATTTTCCACCCCGTCAGGGAAAATGTCTTCCCCAACGAGTTTAACGTCACGGTCCTCTCGTACATCCCGGGAAGAGAGGCAATAGAAATGTGATCCATTTCGAATGCCAACTTATCGTAAACTTCGTCAGAGAAAACCAAAACATCATTCTCAATGCATAGAGAAGCGATAACCCCAAGTTCCTCCCGAGTAAACATCTTGCCCGTTGGGTTATGCGGCGTGTTTATAAGGATAGCGCGCGTATTTTTTGATATTGCAGATTTTAGCTCATCGATCGGGACTGAAAAATTGGGTGGCCTTAAAGTGATGCCCTTGATTTTAGCACCGGCCATAGAGAGAGTAGCTTCATAGGAATCGTAAAAAGGGGCAAATAGGATAACCTCGTCTCCAGGGTTTATTAACCCTAAAATGGTTGCAGCGATTGCTTCTGTACACCCTGAGGTGACAGTAACTTCCCTCTCGGGGTCCACTACGAGCCCGGTATCTTTCTTGAACCGATCGGCCACAGCTGAGTTGAGGTCGGGGACTCCGTATCCGCGCGCGTATTGGTTTTTGCTGTCTTTGATGGCTTGAATGGCAGCTTCTTTGACAAAATCAGGGCCGTCAAAATTGGGGAAGCCTTGGCCGAGGTTGATTGCGCCATGCTTGATGGCAAGCGAACTCATTTGTGTGAAGATTGTAGTTTTGAATTTCTCCAAGCGCTTTGCAACCTGTAAAAGAAAGCTCACACTGTTTTAGGCACAAAAGGCAGTAACAAAAGAGAGTGCAAAAGCAAGAACTTGGCTTTATTGTTAAAATTTCCTTTGACTAGACATTCAAAAATATCAAAGTATTATCTAAAAATAAATTTTAACAATTCATAACATGACTGCATAAAGGTTAGCGGGTTCTGGTCTATTCTTAACATGTCCAGGTCATAAAAAGGTAAACTGGCTGGACACGCTTAAACAAATGAGTAATGATACATTTGAATGGATCAGGTATGGAGTGAGCCACTTTTGACACGATACTACCAATTATCAACCGAATCTAAAATTTAGTCAACTGAACTACTGGAGTTGAGGTTCAGTTTGTAGGTCTTGTGAAGAGGATAAATTATGAACCAAATTCAAACCTTGTGATTACTATCGAAGGAAGGGAAACAACTTGTTATAATTGATAAAACCAAACAACTCTAGTCAAAAGCCTTAATTTTATAACACAAATTTTGATTATGTGATGGGGATGAAAATTGTACGGAGTGTGCTTCAGAACTCCAATTCTAAGCTTTGGGATCAGAATTGGCGCAAGATTTGAACTTTGAACTAGTTTTTCTCCAATTCAAATCCAAGCATGAAATCAGAGCATCCAAACACAATCTGAGCGCAACTGGTGAGGTACAAATTATTTGAAAAACACATGTACAAAGAGTCGAAGACAATGCAATACAATAAGTGCAACATATCAATTTCTGCAGACTTAACTCATAAAAGAACCGTAAAAATATATAAATAAAAATCTGCAGATATAACCAGATATGAAAGTATTGTTAAGATCAAAAGCCGAAACTCGAGTCGGTTTTGTAAACCATTTTGAACAACCACAAGACTATAGAAGTCAACCAGAAATTGGAAAAAGGAAAATAAATAAACAAAAAAATAAAATAAAATGAGAGAGCGGCACAAGATTACTCCACCGTGTCTAGCAGTCCAACATGCCATGCTTAGACACAAATTAATACTGGAAAAAATGTAACTTAAAACAAATGTGCTATACTTTTATGCAATCACCTACAGATTGGATGTATAAGAGAGATGTCACCATAATATGTTGATTGTGTTGCCTTATGTCAAATGTCCTATTTTTGCTCCACCAATGCATCAAGCCATTTGAGACATAAATAGTATAATATAACTATATTTTACAACAAACATAAGCTTTGTAACCCTTTGCCGCATTTTGTACCTAAAGCTATATCTTCTTAATATGAGAGAGTGCCATTTTCAATGGACTACCAAATACAACAAACTTTTGGCTCCAAACTTCACAACCTACTTATAACAGACGGGAATGCGGAGCTTCAAAATATCTCTAAAAAGTATGATTCAGGTACAGCTGGCAATAAAATAATAATATAAACATATTATATTATTCCTTAATTTTGTATGGACAGTACATTAATTTTGAACAAATAATTACATATATTAATCTCAAGCATAAAAAGAACTGACCATGCAAAAAAATGTTTTAAACGACTATAATACATGAAAAATGTTCATATCCAAACACCTTCTCACTATTTAATTTCAGATGATGTTTAATCTAACCACCTGGTAACTTCTCATAACAACACTTCATGCAATTCATCCTGAAATGTTTGAAACCACAGCTCAACATTGGAAGATATCGAGCGTTGATCTGCTACAGCTCAATGAGCTTAAAGATCCACACAGATAACATCCACATCAATAATAGTAAAAATTAAATGCTTCAATATAACCCATCTCTCTCTCACCACAAAATAAATAAATAACATTCTATCAATTCACGATATCCCCTTTTACGTTCCTTGAAACATTGGTTTAAAACAATAATCAATCTTGGTTGATTTTAGGATTCTTAACAAAAAAAAATCAAGATTCTTACAGAATCCATAAGTAAATTCAATTATATAAAAAAGGATATGTGGTGGATACAATCGGATGCATTAACCGTTTTGATTTTGAAGAATTCATGATTCATTATTCACAACACAACAAACAACCTTGTTGCCTCCATAAAATTGTCCTATGTCCCCGGAAAGGCTAAAATATACACATGTTAAAGTAATAACTAAAACTATAATTATTAAAATTTTACATATTTCACCATTAAAATTTTACTCGAGGACATGCTGCAGAGTTCAATGGTAACATAAACATGAAGATCTTCTTTCTTGTGGTTTTACCCATCGAGCTTCTTCCAATGTACGAATGTGTCGGCATATGGCTTATAAGAATGTAGATAAAGGTCCAATATGGACCCTGGACATAGGTGGCCTAGGGCCCTCAAATATATAAGCAAACTATAGTTATCCATCCGTTCTATATTAATAGTCGCCGTTTGAAAGTCAAAACATTTTAAGAAATGTTTTTACTTTCCAAATTTATCCTCCTAAAATGATAACCTTGAATGCAACACATGCACTTGGATCATTGTTCTCTTTGGGGTATTGTTCGGATGGGTAACTTTGTAATCTCACCTAGTTTAATATACTACATTTAGAAGCACGACTATTAATTTGGGTCAGAAGGAGTATGCTATAAGGGCCCCGAGCAAACAGGGATCTCAGGGTTGGCCTTCCCTATCAAACTGATTTATTCAATCTCACAAAGCCATAGCTAGAAATTATTGAGTGTGAAAAATGCTCTTTTAAAGATAAAATGGCACTACAAACTTTATAGGCAAAATTCAAAATACTCTCCCTCCCTCTCTCCCACACACACATAGACACACACTTCTCAATTTCTAACCACATCCCATGGTGAATAAAAGATGGAAACCCTAGATTGAATTTAAACCAGCTAACAGAGATGGAAAAATGAGATCGGATATCACCATTTCTCTCGATCTCTTACTCTTAGGTTCATTTATACATATTATATTCCATTTGCATCTATTTCTCTCTATATACATGATTTCGATTTCATGCTACAAGCGCTACTTAAACCATCTGATTTTAATACCTTACGCAAATCCTCATCATGTGTTTATTATCATTATTTTTATTTAGTATATATATCAGTTTGTGTAAATTCATGTTAAGTGTTAAAGTGTTTAGTATGATTTTGGCTTGGCCAAAACCAAAACCAACAGTCTTCTTGCCCCTTCGTTCGGTCTGAAACTTTCTCCCCAAACCGGAATGACCTGTAACACCCCTACTTCTCCTCCCCTTGCCTCCTATCACGCAAGAATATCTATCCAACTCTTCCCTTTCCGTGCAAAATATATATATATATACTCTTCAACCAAATGTAAATTCAAGATGGGACTTTACAACTTATGTATGAGCAGCTTACTTGAAATCATGTCCCAAAATGGCAGGATTCAGTCGTCCGTTAGAACAATATTTGTAACTTGAAAATGCATTTTTTTTACCATTAAGGTCAATGAGTTCAGTTGTCCTTTAGAACAATACTTTTAACTTGAAAATGCATTTTTGTTATCATTAGGGCCAATGAATCAAATCCAACCACGGAAACCCTAGAGTTGTATCTCAAAGACTGATTAAAGGGGAAAAAAGAGTTTGGACTTCAAAAGGTCAAAACGTGAAGGCCTCATGCAGAATAAGCTTTGTTTATAAAATGGAAAATCTTGAGTCTTCTTCACACATTAATATTTTCCATTTATATACAGACAATGTTTAAAAAGTCGCCCGAGGCGTACGCCTCGAGGCGAGGCGGAGGAAAAAAGCCTCGAGGCTTAAGCCCCATGGGTAACAGGTGAGGCTACCGCCTTTGTTGCTTGAGGCATTGCGCCTTGAGGCTGTGAGGCGTACCCCTCTGTTTTTGGGGTTTAAAAAAAAGAGAAGAAGTTAAGTAAAACCGAGGCTTTAACTTTTTTTTTTTTTAAAACTTTTATCATATCCCCTCATTTTATCATATGCCCTAAGTCAAAAAAACGTTGCAGTGGCCATCGTTTCTTCCTTACGGCCTTGATTTGATCATTCCTTCCTTGTTTTGTTCATTCCGGCGTCGATTTGTTCCAATCCGACTCTCGGTTTTCATTTTCCGGCCTTCGTCTGCCCTTAGTAAGCACGCTGGACATATTTTCATTACTTATTTGTTTGAGATAACTGTTTAAAACTATTTTTTTATTATAAATTTAGTTTTAAATAACAGTTATTTGTTTTTTTTCACTGTTTTTCACTATACTTGAGTTTTAATCAGTGTTTGTTTAAAATTTTTGTTTTTTTAACTTAAAAAAATTACTAATTTTTTTAAATAACTGTTTGAAACTATATTTTAATTATAAATATAGTTTTAAATAATTGTAATTTGTTTTTTTAACTGTTTTTCACTATATTTGAGTTTTAATAACTGTTTGTGTAAAAAAATTGTTTTTTTAACTTAAAAAGGCTACTAATTTGTTGAAATAACTTAAAAGGGCTACTAATTTGTTGAAATAACTTTAAAAGGTTTCTGTTTTTTTAATTTTTCTCAATAAAGTTGCTGTTTTTTTGTATAAAAATTATGTTTTGTCCACTGTTTTTTATGAATTTATTAGACTTTTTATTTATTTTTTCCTTTTCGGTGAGGCTTACACCTCGAACCAAAACGCCTCGCTTCACCTCAACCAAAACGCCTCGCCTCGCGCCTTTTTAAACATTGTATACAGATACTTAGTGCCTTGGTGTGATGGCAAGTGCCCTCACCCAAGTTACGGTTGGTCTCGGATTCAAGACACGAGAGCAACCTCCATATTCATATAGGGGGTAAGGTCAGCCGACGCCTACCTCTCCCAAACCCTGTAGTTAAGCGGGAGCCTTATGCACTGGGTACAACCTTTTCATACAGATTGACTAGGGAAGGACATATCAACTGTTGTTCACCACCTTGTTATTAATGGCGACTGGGCCGGGCTCAATAGGAACAACATTGTGCATTGCCATTACCTCAACTCAAAGCAAGGTCCCTTCGGTAAAACCGACTTAAATGGCATCAAATGGAAGCAAGAAGAAAATAACTCTTGTTTAAACTCTCTCAAATCTCAATATCTCAAAATGGTAGAATGCCTCAAATGAGGATACAAAGGAGTATTTATAGGTAGGAGGTTACTTGGGCTCTAAGCTATCAATCTAATTACAATTATGCCCCTTGACCTTCCTCTAAACACTAACAAAAGAAAATACAAAAAAAATACAATGCACTATTAGAAATAATAAAAGACTAAAAAAATGACGAAAAGGCCCATATTCACATCACTCTCCCCCCTTGTAAGAGTTCGTCCTCGAACTCAAAGGGGAAGGCCTTCAGTGCTACCATCCAGAATAGTAATGAGAGTATGCTGGGGTGGATCCTCTGTCATCTCCTCGAGGTACTCAGGGTCGCCAGAAGCTCGGGGAGTGCGACATCGTGGAAGGGAGCAATCTGAAGCTCTATGACAATCACCCCACAATTGTAACATTTAAATGTTATAGGGTGAGAGGGTGTAGGAGGTGGAGCAGTGATGCCAGAGCAACTGAAGTAGGTGGGGACGCGGGAGCACTAGAAACCACAGGGACTAGAGGAGCTGGAGTGGAGCGGCCACGAGGCAGAGGGGCAGTCTGATGGAAGGACTCTACTTTAGTGGCGTACTCGACCGCCTTCACAGAGGAGGTGACGTCACGTAAAGCAAGATCCCGCTGAATATAACTCTGCATCCCGTGGATATAACGACTAATCCGCTGCTCCTCACTCTCGCCGAGACGGGCACGAGTACAAAGAAGCTGAAAACGCTCCGTGTAGTCTAAACCTGAAATGTCCTGCCAGAGAGACTGTACTCGAAGGAAGAGGTTGCGCTCGTAGGTAGGGGGAACAAAGGCAGCCATCAACTGTGCCCGGAACTCGATTGGGCCAGATGTCGGCCACCTATGTTGATGTCATTGGCTGCCTCGGTTGGAAAGGTAGTGAAGTTAGGGTAAATTTGTGGTAGGGCTGTAGAATCGGTTGAATTAGGGGAATTAGGGTTAGGGTTCTGAGATGTAGGGGCGGTGCGAGGGCGATTGGTGATGGTTTCCGATGGTGGTATGCGAGTATAAATGGCATCCATCCGGGCCACTAACCGGTTGAGAACCTCCTCGAAACGATCAATACAAGTCTCCACGAGTGCGTATCTTCTTCTCGGTCCCACTTAGCATTGTTTATGATTTTTGTCTACACAACGACGACGACGACGACGACAACGGGTAGAACCAACAAGGCTCTGATACTAATTGACATAAATGGCGTCAAATGGAATCAAGAAGGAAATAACTCTTGTCTAAACTCTCTCAAATCTCAATATCTCAAAATAATAGAATGTCTCAAATGAGACTACAAGAGAGTATTTATAGGTAGGAGATTACTTGGGCTCTAAGCTATCAATTTAATTATAATTATGCCCCTAGATGCCCCTTGACCTTCCTTCCTATAAATACTAACAAAAGAAAATACAAGAAACATACAATGCACTACTAGAAAGAATAAAAGACTAAAAAAATGACAAAAAGGCTCATATTCACATAAAAAACACAAGCCTTGTAAGTAGGGGTGGCAATATTGCAAACGACACGAAAACATGGCACGGCACAAAATTGACACGACTTATCGTGTTCGTGTTTTTTGGCACGAAGGCGGGTCTAGTCGTGTTCGTGTCTAAAATTAGGCATGAAATTGACCCAAATTAACACGTGGGGCATGATTAAACATGACTATTTTAAGCTAAAATAAGGAGTTATATCATACATTTATATGTGTATACCTTTATTATTTTAAAAAATGTTGGACTAAAAATTACGAGATATTGTAAGAGATAGTAGTAAGCCATGTAGTAAAAAAATGTATTTAGCTACAATTATATAGGAGTTGTGTGTATTTTTACTACATTATTTAAAATTTTCAATTATGTAGTAAGCCATGTATGAGAGTAAAATACATTATTTAAAATTTCCATTTAAAACACAATTATATAAGAATTTAGTATATTTTTAATTTAAGCACAAAAATACTTTAATGTACAAAAAACAGGTGTTCATTTTTAAACTAACTTGAATCACACATAATAACTGCCCTCTTATTATAAAGGGCTACAGCCTACACGCCCATATCAGTTGGAAATACTTCACCAACTTCTCTCACTTGTTATAAACGGGTACACTCCGTAATACAGATTATTTGTTGGAAGGCTTATCCCACATCGGATAGAGGAGAAATACCTTTGCTGGTAGGTTAGTTTAAATAAGTGGTCACCACAAATGAATCCTTATGTGGGCTCCTACGAGAAATTGAAGGGGGTCCGTTTGATTGAAGTTCAAATTTTTAATTTGTGTTTGAAAGTCATCCCTCGTGTGAGAATTTAATCAATGCAGGAGCTATAGCTGTCAAATCGTGAATCAAATCATGAATCGGAAACCCTATGAATCATGAATCGTGAATCGAATGGTAAGAATCGGTATAAACATAAAATACGTAGGAAATAATATATAAATGCAGAGAACAAATTAAGAATATGTAATAAAACATATTATGGCCTAAAACCAATTATAAGACGTAATTTCATTAAAATATAACTGACAAAATGAACTTCCATGTCCAAATTATAAACAAATTTTAACAATACCACCACCTACAATGTCCAAATTTAAACACCGCAATAT
The DNA here is from genome assembly GCA_949130495.1 of Sambucus nigra. Classification (NCBI taxonomy): domain Eukaryota; kingdom Viridiplantae; phylum Streptophyta; class Magnoliopsida; order Dipsacales; family Adoxaceae; genus Sambucus; species Sambucus nigra. The sequence continues at coordinate 430,199,986 of OX422220.1, read as the reverse complement.
ACTATACAATATAATAACACAAATAAAGATTAAACATAACACTATAAAAATACGTTATAATAACAATACCATATAATATAACTTATAAATTCCTCGCACAAGATTTGTTGGCTTCAATTGAGCGCAAAGCTACCTACCTCTCTCGATCAACTTCAAGCAGGTTAGGAGATAAGAAAAAAGTGATCGCAACACGAAATAGAGGAAATAGTAGCTTTGGACATGTTTAAAGAGAAGAAGAAAAGTGATCGCAGTTTAGGTTTCGTTCTAGTATGTGTTTCAGTCACTCTCTTTCGCAAAGGGTAACTTAAGTTTGTACTAACTTCTTATTATTTTAATAATAATAAGTTTTTTAAGGTTATTTTAAAAGGAACAAAAAACAAGCACGAGCTTTAAGTTGGTTGAAAATACCCAACATCCTTCGAGACACATGAATCGCACTTGAATCGTGAATTTGTCCGATTTATGATTCAGCCCCCGAATCGGCCGATTTGGCCCGATTTTGGAACCCCTCCGATTCTATTCCAGATTCGTATCGATTAGTATGTGAATCGAATTGAATCGTACGAATCGAATCGTGAATCGTAAGATTCTGACAACTATGGCGGGAGCTGACAATTACAAAGCGTGTTAAACGTGTCATTTCTTTTGTGTTTTTGTGCCTATTTGGGTTAAAAAAAATTAAGAGTGTCAAATGTGTCGTGTTGTGTTTTTAAGTGGGTCGTATTCGTGTTAATTAAAACAAAACACGATATCAGGTCATGTCATTTCCGTGTAAAGAAACAGTTGGGTCGTGTCATATCAGGCCAAAACACGGTCCAAAAACACAATTCGTCACCCCTACTTGTGGGCCTGTGCGCCAAGCTAAAGATGGGGTTTTAAACCAGATGGTATTCAATTTTTCTACAAAATAAAAATGACAACCTGGCCAAAGCTTGGCTCATATCATATTTTCGGGCTCGGACCTGAGTTTAGGCCGACCCAAACTCGATATTAATTCGTAATTTTTTGAAAGACTATTATAATACTGCCAAACGACAAATCATGAACATAAAATATGAATTATAATAAAAGAGAAAAAAAAATGCCAACAACCCTTCCATAAATACTATAAAATTTAAAAGTTTCAGTCCAAAGACTAAAAGTCAAGATTCATTCTTTAAATATCTTCAAATCTATTGTCTAAAATTACAAATATATATATATATATATATATATATATATATATATATATATATATATATATATATGTGTGTGTGTGGGGGGGGGGGGGGGGGGGGTTAGGCCCATTTCAAGCTCAACCACATTAAAGTTTGCGAGAAATTTTGACTCTAGCATTAACTGATTCAAACTCACTTAAAACTCGACACTAATTTAGCGAGCATCAAGCTTGCTCGGGCTGATTTACAAGCCTAAATATATATATGGATGTGATGATTGTATGTTTTAACCATGACAATTTAGAACAACGGTAGGAGAAAGGTGTGAATTTTAAATTCATGTAAGCCTGCATTAAGGTTCAGCTATAAGATCTTATTTTTTTGCTCTTGTTTTGTATGAATGGACTAAAATAATACAAAACGTGGTATGATATTGTGTTAGTGGATGAAACTGCAGCAAAGATTAATAATATATTGTAAGTGTGGGGAGAATCCCCGAAACAAAAAGGATTATAATAAGTAGGTCAAAAACAAAGAATATGGAGTGCATTTCCAATAATGATAACGGAGAATAAATGGGGATATGGTGAAAACTGTGCGTCAAGAGAAACCTAAAAGTGATCATTTTCATTATTTAAGCTAGATCTTCCATAGGGTACCTCAAAGTGATCATTTTTATTATTTAGATTCGTTCTTTCATAGGGAAAATTATATTAGTGGTGATGTAACTCATAATCATAACTAGGATGGTCAAGTGGAGAGATGTAGGGGTATTAAATCGTGTTTTTGGGTCGTGTTTTGGCCCGACACGACTTGACAACTATTAAAACACACACAATCACAACAAACATTTTATTATCTAACAGAAACATGAACCATTTACAACACGACACGACACGATTCACAATTTTCACGCCCAAATAATCATAACACGACACGGAAACACAACATAACACGAATAACACAAGTCATAATTTTGTCACAAGCACAATACGACTTTGTGTCAAAATTCCCAACATGGGCACAAATTTTCATGTCATGTTATTGTGCCACTTCCAAAATTGTCACCTCTAGAGAAATGTTATTGGCATATTATGTGATGAACATAACGAAAAGTATTATAGGACGACCATATGACTTGCCAAACTGTATGGTTATGAAGCAGAGACGCTGTTGCGACGCGATGCAAATGCGGTGATTCTAAAAATCTAAAAAGGGAAGGATTCTGGTGCATTGGGAAATAAAAAGACAATATAAAATATTGAATATTATTCCTTGATTCTGTATAGATAGTACATTGTACTAATTAACAACTACATTCATTGATCCCCAACATAAAAGAATAGACTACAATGGAAAAGATTTAAATGATAAATATCCTTCACTAAAGATCTAACACTTTCCCACTATTTAATAGTCATAAAATATAGTCACGTGTTTAACTTTTTGAACACCACTTGTGTAAATCCTCCTTAAACTTTTATATGGTTTCATTACTCAAGCATGGAAGATATTGAAAATTGATTTGCAATAACACGACAATCTTGAAGTTCAAGATCAGTGATATGAATAAGGGTCTTTTGTCATTTTTTCTGTTATTTTTAGTCTTTCTTTTATATACTTAGTATTCATTGTATTTTTTCCTTTTGTTTAGTATTTAGAAGAAGGAAGTTTATTGGCTCCTAGGGATATAATTGTAATTAGATTCTTAGCATAGAGGCTAAGCAACCTCCTTCCTATAAATACTCATATGTAGCCTCATTTGGGGCATTCTTCCATTTTGAGATATTGAGATCTGAGAGAGTTTAAAGAGATTTATCTTTTCTTGCTCCCATTTGAAGTCATTTACGTCAATTGGTATCAGAGCCTAGTTTGCTCCACCGGTTGTTGTCGTTGTTGTTGTTGTTGTTGTTGTTGTAAAACAAAAACTCGTAAACAACGTCAAGGTGGGTCCAAGAAAGATGAACACCTCCGGGACAACTCCTCACGAACAAATCTTGGAGGCTATTAACCGATTGATGATCCAGGTGGATGATATTGATGCACGAATTTCTCCCCCAACAACCACCACGGATCGCCCTTGCACCGCCCCGGTAACATCTCAAAACCCTAAGCCTAATTCTCCCAAATCAACCCATTCTACACCATTACCCCAAAAAAATCCTAATCTCACAAACCCTAACCCTACATACATCCAAGCAGGCACCACCACCGAAGGTGGCGCCCCCACCCGCCACAACCTACCAACCGGACAACCAAAAAAACCTCCAAGGTAGATCGCCACTGTCCAACCCAGTCCCAACCTCCCTCGATCCTACCTCTGGGGCCTCATCTGACCCAAAACACCTTTGTCCCGAGGCCAACCACACTTACAATCCACCGAAGATTCTTTCCGACCACCAGATCTCACCTGGAAAACCCACGGGCAAGCCGAAATGCCACGTCGGCAGTTTCAACGCACCAACAGCCCAAGTCCGCAGTCAACAGCTATTGATCGTCCCTACCGGGGATCGTCCAACAACTCTGGGCCATTCCAACAAATTTTCGGTAAATTCTTCTCCCTTGTGTGTTCAAATGGCACCCCCCATGATCGGGACGTACTCTCCAACAATCGCTGAGATGATCCGTGACATTCGGCACGCAAAGGGTTTCACATCCACTTCATCCACAAGTAACGGTAACAATTCCGATGTCAAGTGAACCCTACATAAATCTTAACCCAAATCTTGAACACCCAAACCCTAGAATTTCAATCCTCCCACATCCCCGATACCTTCACCCTCCAAAATTCACAAACTATTCCCATTTACCCCCCTCCACCACCCAAAATATCAAAACATCACCAAGCACCCTCACCACACCTTCCTCCACCTCGTATTCTTGTCTCCTCCCACTCACCATCACAAAACCCCCACAATTACCCCACCCCACCTCACCATGACTACCCCTTATCTCATATCTCTATTTACCCTCGCCATCATCCACAAAAACACCTCGAACCTCCCCATCTTCCCTCCATGCCCCCAGCTCCACCCGCTACCACACCTCACCCCCCTCAAATAGCCTTCCCCACGCTTCCGCCCCACCAATTCTACACCCCTCATTCCCACCCGGTCACCCGACACATGTTCCCCACCCTCATTCTACACGGGATGCCCGTTCGGTTCATTTCGCACCCGTTGACTCACATGAGCGGGTAGGGAATGGATTAGCCTACCCCCCCCCCCCCCCCATAATGGACCACCTTCACCCCGACCCCACTCCGCCCCAGAGTTTGAGCCTCCTTCTCCCACGGAGTGGCGCACTGATGTCTCTTCTTTTGACTCTCTGGGTCCAAAGGTTACTCCATATATACCTCTCTCCAAGCACCATAGTTTTTTGTGTTATTAAAAGGGGCACCAAATGAACCACTGCCCCTACCGTCAGTCGTTGGTCCCAACTCCACCCCCTTCTCCACCACGAGAGACCATTCCACCTTATACTCCTCCTCCACCCGCCCCTTTACCACCAACACCAGCTCCTGACCCTCCTCATCCACCGCTTCGGAGACGACCACAACGAGCATTACTTCCCGAGCCTCCGTCAAGCGATGATGACCTAGATGAGGATGCGCTGGCACTACAGGGTGGTGACGCCATTACACATTTGGCACTTCAGTTACTATCAAGGAGTATGCAGGATGACATTCGAGTCGATGTCCTGAAGTTTGGTGGCCACCTACAACCCGATGCCGTTGTTGATTGGCTTGCCACCAAGAAGAGGATATTTGAGTACAAGCGAGTGAAAGGTCGTCGATGTGTCCTGTTAGCGGCCACCAAATTTCAATGATATGCGAGTGTCTGGTGGAATGATTTGGAGCAGCATCGTATTCTTGAGGGCCAGCCTCCTATCCAGTCTTGGGCAGAGCTTCGTGCACAGTTGATGACCGCTTTTGTTCCCGCCACCTACGAGCGTGATCTCTTTTTGCGAGTCCAGTCTCTTCGGCAAGACACTACAGTCTTAGACTACACCGAGAGCTTTCAGCTTCTTTGTACTCATGCCCGCCTCGGTGAGAGCGAGGAACAGAGGATCAGTCGATATATCCACAGCCTTCAGAGCTATATCCAGTCCGATCTCGCTTTACGTGACGTCACGTCCTTTGCCAAGGTGGTGGAGTACGCCACTAAAGTTGAGTCATTCCATCAGTCTGCTCCTCCTCCCCGTGGCCGCTCACGACAGCTCCTCCAGCACCGGTGATTTCTACTGCTTCTGCAACCCTACTTACTTCAGCTACTCCTACCCCCAAGATTCCTCCTCCTGCACCCACTCCCTCCCTGTAACATTCAAATGTTACAATTGTGGGGTGATTGGCCACAGAGCCTCAGATTGCTCCCTTCTCCGTCGTCGCGCTCTCCTAGCTTCGAGCGATCCTGAATATCTTGAGGAGATACCGGAGATTCCACCCCAGCCTTCCCTCATTACTATCCTCCACGGTGACACTCAAGGCCTTCCCCTCTGAGTTCGAGGAGGAACTCTTTCAGGAGGGAGAGTGATGTGAATAAGGGTCTTTTGTCCTTTTTTTTGTTATTTTTAGTCTTTCTTTTATTTTTAGTATTCATTGTATTTTTTCCTTTTGTTTAGTATTTAGAAGAAGGAAGGTTATTGGCTCCTAGGGACATAATTGTAATTAGATTCTTAGCTTAGAGGCCAAGCAACCTCATTTCTATAAATACTCATATGTAGCCTCATTTGGGGCATTCTTCCATTTTGAGATATTGAGATTTGAGCGAGTTTAGGGAGATTTATCTTTTCTTGCTCCCATTTGACGTCATTTACGTCAATCCACCTCACTAAAATCATCATCAATGATGGTCAACACATAGTGCTTCAACTTGCATCTTTCTAACTATCGAATCTCTCACATTGTCCATTTCAAAGTTCGAACCAATCTAGAATATATATCTTCATATATTGGGGAACGATGTTGATTAAATAATCCCACCAATCTTGGTCGAGTTTAGTATTCTTCTAAAAAAAATCAAGTTTCTTAAAGAATCCAAGAATTTGTGACTAAATTTAAGTTTAAAAAATTGAATACGAGGTGGGTGCAAATCAAGGGAAAATTGTGGGCTGGTGTGTGGGTTGAGGGGGGAGGGGGGATCACACCCGATTTGTGTACGATTCGGATGAGTTTACCATTTTAAAGTATCCGTGTTTGTCGGGCAGCCAATACACATTTTCAAAAGCATAATAGAGATGCGGGTGTTGAGATGAATGTGTAATCAAATCAGAAAAGATTATAAATGAACATATCCATGAAATAGTAGTATCTTCTTTTTATAAACGAAGAGAAAATTCACTAAAAACACGCCTTTGGGGGGGGGGGCGGAAATCCCGTATACAAGATAAGAGCATGAAGCTCAAACAAAGCATGACCCACAAAAGAAACTCAAAAAGGGAGGGGGGAGGGGGGGGGGGGGGGGGAGGAGTGAACAACATAACAAAACTCCCTTCCCCAAAGTGAAGCTTTACTATACCTCTTACCGAAATCACCAAAAAATTAACAAAAGACACAACGGACCCTAGAAACTGCTCCCTAAACCAAAGATGCAAGGAACTCAACAATGTGTAACGCGGTTTAACTGGGTCAGTCTCCACTCCATCAAAGCACCTACTTTTCTCTCCCTCCACAACGTCCACAATGTGTACAAAGGAGACATCTCCCATAACCCTTGCCTTCACTTCCCCAACACCCCACTCCTCCACGCTGCCAAAGTTCCCATCACTAACTCAGGCATACCCATTGTAACCCGAAGAGCTTTAAAATAGCATCCCAAAAACTCCTTGACACCTTACGATGCAACAAAAAACAAATGGGATCAAAATGTGACTTTTGTGGTTAAAAATTATTATTTATGATTATAAGGATGAAAGTCAAATATTTTTAAGCTATTGGAACAATGCTAATTTATTCTTTTAGTAATAATATACACAAAAATATGAATAAGAGTCTACATGTTTCTCTAATGTGTCGAGTCGTGTCCGATCATGTGTCCGTGTCCGTGGTTCATAGCTCATGGCAATCAAAACTTATGGCAATCAAAACTTAAGATAAACTTGAGCACTTGAAGTGAAAAATTGCAAGTTAGAGGCTTTAAGATGGTAATGGTGATCAAAGCACAAGTGTATGGAGGACCAGAGACGCTGCAATTTCACATCCATACATTCTTAAATTTATAATCAAAGCCGCCCATCTTATTTTAAGCTTTCTATTTAACCAAAATACAAAAATAATCACTGCAATCACAAGAACTATTACTAGGACAATAAAGACACGTGGCATCATCAAGAAAGTACATACACGGAGAGACAGAGACCCAAATCTACATACAAACTGAAATTACTAAAAATTGAATAGGGTCAAAAGCCGTTTTGGTATAAAACATACCCATCATGAAAATAGATCAATTTAAGCAGATACAAAATGGGGGGTACCTGGAGGGGCTGCTGGGTTTTCTCATTTTGAGCTGAAACATCATCTTTTGGGATTGGGGTGGACACAGATAGAGAGGCCATAAGAGATGGAAAGCTGGTGATTTTACGGGAAGAAGTGAAAATGGTTCCTAAAGTTGAGGGTTTGAAGGTCAATGGTCTAAGCATTTCTTGGGATGTTGTCCAGGTGCATTGCATCATTCTCGGATATATGCTTACCACTTTATGGAACAAACACGGGAAGGGAATAAAATGCGTGATGGTAAGGGCACTCCCATTTTTAAGCAGGGACTTCATAAAAAGTTAAAATTTATTTATTGGGCTAATTAGGGGGTAAGCGGTACGGTTTGGTCGGTAAATAGTAGATATCAATACCAAAATCAAATTCTAGATGGTAAAACCAAACCGTACCAGTTTACCACCCGGTACACCAAAATCAATACCAAAATCAAACCGGCTGGTATTTCGATTTTTTCGGTAATTTCGGTTTTTTTCTGGTTTCGATAAATTCTGGTTTTTTCTGGTTTCGGTAAATTCTGGTTTTTTCTGGTTTCGGTAAACAACATTAAAAGTCCCAAAAAACCAAAAACAAAACCAACTAACTTTTTTAAATATTAAAAACAAAACCAAAACCAAAACCAACTTTTTCTGGTTTTAGTAAATTCGGTACGGTAATTTTGGTAAATTCGGTACGGTTTTTTCTGGTTTCGGTAAATTCGGTACGGTATGGTAAATTCGGTACGGTTTTTTCTGGTTTCAGTAAATTCGGTACGGTAATTTCGGTAAATCGGTTTTTTAAATATTAAAACCAAAACCAACCAACTTTTTTGCCATAATTTCGGTTTCGGTAAGATCGGTTTCTGGTATTTAAATATATGAAACCAAAACCATTTTTTTCGGATCAAAACGGTACGGTACGGTACGGTAAAAACCCATACCGCTTCCACCCCTAGGGCTAATTAATAAGGGTGTTGGTGAAGGCACTTTTCATTTTTAATTTGAAAACTTCTTAAAGCTAAAAATTTATTTACCGTGATAATTAATAAGGGCACTTTACCATTAATCCAAATTTCTTTTATCTCAATCTCTACCTACCTCCTATAAAATCAATGGTGCGTCTCTCTCAATGATTTTTCTAAGTTCACTTGATTTTTCTCAATAGTGCGTCTCTCTCAATGATTTTTCTAAGTTCACTTAATTTTTCTCAATGATTTTCACTCACATATATTTTATATGCAAAGTTCTCTATATATGCAAAATTATGTACATCTCTTAATTTGTTTCTTATACCTTCTAATCTTCTTTACATACACACGTATATACAACATAGTAATGAGATCAATGATGCCAAGTTGCTCCATTATAAAAAAAAAAATCACTGCCTTAAAACAAGTATATAAATGAAATATTCATAATATAGTGAGTTGGAGAGACCCATTTAAATTATGGAACAACAACAGGCTCCTCTGGTTTAAGAACATTGTACAATAATAACTTGAAATTCTTCTTGAAAATTGACATTATAAACCACTGAATTTTTTGCATCAGAACAGTGCTCTGGAATGTGAAAATAGTATGTTACCTGAACTTAATGAAGAGCAAACCACCACTCTCGATGGACTGCCTATGGGTGACTATTGTTATCTATTTTAGGAAGTGTCATACAAAAAGTAAAATCTTTTTGTTTAACTTATCTTTAAGTGCCCAAATTAAAAATGGGGAGTGCCCTTACCAGCACCCGAATAAAATAACTACTTAGGTCACGCGTGTGTAATACCCCGCATTTTCTGTGATATTTATTTTTGCGATTAATTGAATTAAATGTGTATTAATTTGGAAATTAATCCGGATAAAAATATTAACGAGATGTGAGTTAGTATTTGATTATAATGTGTATATATGGCAATATATGAATATTGGAAATATTGAAATTGTCGTGAGATTTAAATACGACAATTTGGGAATTTTGTTGAGACGCGTGTGACCGTCGCGTCATGATATTTTATTATTTTAATTAAAAAGTGAATTTTAGTTCCATTAACCGTATGGTCGTTTTGAGTGCGCCAACGCGTCCGGAAGGGTCGAGATAGTCAGAAAATACTATCCGGGAGTTTATTTTGGGTCCCGAGGTATTTTTAGGCCATACCGGCATCATAAAGGGTATTTTGGTAATTTTGTATTTTTGGGAATTAAAAGTGACGAAAATTAGAAATAGAAATCTGACTTAATCTCCATCCACTAAACCCACTAACTACACTAAGGGACTATATGGGCTACGGGAGAAGTTAAGATATAATCTCAACTTACCAAAAAAAACCACCCACACCTCCATTGTCATCATCCTTAGAGAAACTTGTAGAGAGAGAGAGAGAAGGAAGAGAATTCTGCAGAAAGAGAGAGAAATGACAGATTCAACTTTCAAGATTCAACACCAAATTCAGAGAAAGATTAAGGCAAGTGGTTTAAACTCATTTGATTCAAGCTATGCTTTTCCATGTTTAGGAAATTTTCGAAATTGATTTTGGAAGATAATTTAGACCCATAAATTGGAAATTAAAAGCCATGATTTATGTAGGAATTGCATGTAGTGATATTCTGGACGAATTATATGTTCTAAACAGAACTTTTGATGATTTAAAAATGGAGTTAGAAGAAGTTTATTGATGTTCTTTAATGAAGAAGAATTCTAGAAATTTTTGATATAGTTTTGATCTAAACTAAGCCTTGGAATGATGAATTATGGAATTTGGAATGTTGATACTGTTGTAGGATGTTAGTATGATGTTATTATAACCTTGTCTTAGAGTTTCATGCTTAAAAATGGTGCTTTGGGACGAATTGGTAACTGCAAAACGAAGCAGTCCGTAACCAGACCTGGTGCGTTCGATCGATCGATGTTCTTCAGTCGATCGATCGACCACCATCGATCGATCGAAGGTAAAGGTCGATCGATCGACTTTCCCAGAATGAGTAAAGTTTTTCCTTAATTAAATTTTAATGAGGTTAATCCTTGAATGATATTATTGGAGACCTTGTGAATACCCTTAACCTTAAGGAAGACTAGTAGGCATGATTATGAGGTTGGACTTTTATTGGAATTTAATTTGAGGAATTATTCTAATTTAATGAAATTCGATATGTGAGATAATATTTGGGTTAATAGTGCAAATTTGAATAAGTTGGTGAAATAAGGTTTGGGGCAGAAGTAAAGACCTTAGGTATAAAGATGTTATATGTGGGAATAATGGGAACTTAATAGTCTATTTGAGATAGGTTTTAAGTTTAAGAAACTACGACGTGAGACGTGTCGACAATTTAATTTTCTATATTATCGAAACACTTGAAATATATGAATTTGGAATAATGGTATCAAGATGTAGAGTATACCTTTATTAATATCGAGATATCTAAGATGTGTGAATGATTAGTATATAATTTTATGTGTATGACATACCTACCATACTTGCTATCACGGGAGGTTTACGTTCGCTTAGGGCCTTCTTATCCTTGTGTTGCCCGGATTTAGATTGGTTACCTCGATGAACATAGGTCATAGAAGGACTTATTGGGATGTTAATAAGTCTGCTGATCGTGGGAGCGTAGGTATGTGCGTGACCCATGTGATGGTGACTGTGTTCGCCTCCACTATTTGTGATGTTGTTATCTGAACGATTCCTGAGAGATTCGGAATGCGTGACCCTTATGTACGTGATGTACCGGGATGGATAGCAGAGTATGTGTGCACCGCAGCTTAGCCTTTGGGTGCTTGTATTGTATATTTATGATGTGAAAATATACGATTAAACGAGAAGGAAATTAACTATGTTAAATTGTGAGTATAGTTATGGTAATTTTTATGAAAAGATAAAAAGGGGACTTTTATCAAAAATGGTGTTGTTAATAATTGGGAATCCGGGAATTAAAGTAGAACTCTCTATTTAATTGTTAAGGTTGGAATTTAAACGTGAACCGAGTAGAAGTGTCAGAAACTCTTTAGATAGTTATGAGATAACACATGAATGGGTACAGGAACGTTAGGAGTGCACAGTTAGACGAGAGGTGAGTATCTCATGCGAGAGCACGTCCTAACATGTATTTTGCATATATTGTTTTAAATGCTTTTAAAGCACTTGCAGGTTTTTAAAATATCTCCACATTCGGGCTCTGACCCGTTTGCTTTCAAATCTATCTTTTTGTAAAACCATTTTTAGGTGCCCAGCCACAAGGTCACCATGCATAGGATTCTCACTCAGATGACGAGCTGTAGCTGCTTGTGGAAGCTATAGGGATTTGCTTTTAGACGCTTATATCATTTGGATTCCATACTCAGTATTCCTCAGTTGTAGGGCATGTTGCCCAAATTCTATTAGATACATTTCCATTTCAGTTTTTCAGGCTTTGGCATGTATTAATTCAGTATTTTAGTTCTCGTTACTTAGTTCAGTCGTGGGATTTGTAGTGAGGAGTTTTCCTCCAGATTTATTTATATCATGTGTTGGTTATTCTATTATTTCGTTATGGTGAATGGTGTTATTATTCTTCATTACACTTGTTGCATGTTAATCATGCTTTAATTAAATTTTGACAACTTACTTTTTGAATACTAGGTGGTTAGTAATAATAAAAAAATATTTTCGACAGTGATGCTATTAACTGAGCCAACTTGGCATTTTGAATTAATTTAATAAAGGAGTAGCTACTCGGTATTTAATTAGTCGGGGTGTCACAGCGTGCGTATCATTTTTCTTTTTTTTTTCTTTTTTTTTTTTGGGGGGGGGGGGGGGGGACAAGGGTATCCTCAATTAGTTTTCATGAACCAAATTAATCCTTTGGACTCGTTTAGATCGGCATTCACACCGAGCCTAATGAGCTCACAAGAAGTTTTCATTTGATTCTTGTTGCATGGCCGCAAAATGTGGGTACCAAATTTTGAACATGAGGTGCTTGGATTTACAGTGACACTCGGTAATTAATTTGGATCAATGTTTGTTTTAATTAACAATGGTATATCATGTTTATATTGGGATTTTAATATCACGACTCCTCAACATTAAACATTAATAAAGATTTAGGTCGCGTTTGTTTTTTCGGCTATGGTCTGAATTTGAAATTTGGATTTGAAGTTTGAATTCGAAATCTGAAATCTGAGTCAGAAAAAAAATGTTTGTTTTAATGTCTCAAGTCACATTTAGATTCATAGTTAATTTTACTTCTTAACCATTCAAAGACAATTATAGTAGTTAACATCTTGATTTTGTTTGCAAAAACAAACACTAATTAATACCCCGCATTTTTGTGACTTTTATTTATTATTTATTAATTGAGAAATAATTTAATAAATGGGATAAATTATTACTTATGTGATATAGTAATAATAAAATGCATAATTTAGATAATAATTAAAATTTGCATGTTATGTGATTTCTGAGTCGTGTATCATAATACAATTAATTGAAGATATTAATTATACGAGATTTGACTGTGTCAATTACGCGTAAAATAAGTGTCTATTTTATTTTACGTTGTGAGGTTTACCCTTTTTGGTGAGGTATTAATATTACCACTTGGATTAGACTCTGAAGTGACATAAAAGCCCAAAAATATATTTTTATTGCTTTGGATTAGGCTCAAGGGGCATATGTAACACCCAGTTTAATTAAATGGCGGGTAGCTACTCCTTTTTTAAATTAATACAAAATATCAAGTTGGTTCAGTCTTAGCATCACTGTCGAAAAATATTTAATTAGTTACTAGCCACATAATATTTAAAAAGTGAGATGCCAATTTTTTTTATTAATTAAATTAACTTACAACCAAATAATGAATAACCAACCATTCAACATTCACATAAACAATCTCATTGAATAATTAATAAAAAGAAATAACAGAGTCTGAAGTAACACTCCAAATATAGTCTCAATGTCAAATAATCCCAATACATAAGTCTGAATATCTAAATAAATCCAATAATTGAAATGAAATGAGAGCCTGAAACTTCTACTCTGAATAAAAATGGGCAACATGCCCTAACTGATATAGATAACTCCGAAAGAAGAAAAGATAGTTGTGGAGGCGTCTAATACCAAGGTCCTATAACTTCCACAGCAGCTACAACACGTCAATAAAATGGAACTCCTATGATTGGTGTCCCTGTGACTGGGCACCTAAAAGGTTTTACAAAATAAAAATAGATTTGAAAGCAAACGGGTCAGAGCCCGATGTGAAAAATAGCTTAAAACGACAAGTTTTTAAATTGCATTAAACAATAAATATCATATACATGTTAATCATGTGCTCTCACTTGAGATTCTCACTCCTCAACTATTGTGCATGCCTAACGCATATTTACTACCCATCCTAGCTATGTCGGTACCAAATCTTTGTCTATAGGGATTACTATATTGAGCCACCCATATTAACCAAATACCATGAAAATATATTACCATTATTTATTAATCAATTTTAAGTAACTTAATACTCACTTTGAATTCCCACAAGTTTACATCATTCTATAGGTCTCATCCTAACTCATCTACCAAGCAACAGAGTAGAACAATCTCAAGTATATATTTATATCACTCTCAGTACATATATACACATATGGCACCCCTTAGGCTTAGCTGGGGTGCATGCATACTCTGATATCGAATCCTAGTACATCACGTACATAAGGATCACGAGTTTCGAATCACTCAGGAACCGTATCAATACAAATCACATATATTGGAGGCAAACATATTTCACATACCCATGGGTCACGCACATACCTACGCTCCCATGATTAGCTGACTTGTCAACTCACAAATAAGTCCTCACATTCCTATGTTCTTGAGGTACCAAATTTAAATCCCCCCGAAGGCACACAAGATAAGATTGTCCTCTTTTTACAACCTCTTGTGATAGAAAGTATGGTAGGTATGTCATACACATGATAATCCATATACTAGGTAATCACACAACCTAAGTAATCATTTTTTCAATACAGGTATCCTCATGTCCTATATTACTAGTCTCATACGTAGTATAGTTTTATCCCGATTATTCTACGTAATATGTTTAGCGCGACAACTCTCGTTGTATAAATTCGAGTACTTAAACCTATCCCAAAAGGTTACTAAGTCTCCCACTTGTCTCTAAGGTTATTTTAGTAATTTAAATCCCCCTACTACTGTCTCTAACCTTAAGTTATTATTTATCCGAATTAAATTCAAGTTCCCATAATTTCCCACCGTAACTCACTCGTCGGACACTTGTAAGTTTATCTTTTAATCCCAAACCCATCTAATATTTTTCGGGCCTCAAATACACCCCTACTGACCTTCCCCAAGTCCCAATATGTTCAAATAGTCCACACCAATAATTCTTAAAAGTCGGGATTGATTAAACCTTAAAAGGAAAATATAACACAAATTCAAGATAAGTCGATCGATCGACATTCATGGTCGGTCGATCGATCGATCCATTAGGTATGGCTGCGATTCTTCATATTATTTCATATGGGTTTTTTCAATTTCAAACCTCAAATACTCTATTTTAATATTCCAAACTCCCAAATACTTATACTAAAGGTTACACCAACATAAATACATAATTTCTAATGTCTCGGAATCATTAAATCTTTACGGGACATAATTATCTTTGATCAAATCATGTACTTTTCATAAAAAAACTGGTTTTCATTTTTTCTTCAAGAACATCAATTATCTCAACATTAATTCGTGAATTTCTATACATGAATCATGATTTCATTGTCTTTACATATCAGAAGTTCAACTACATGCAAAACCTACCCATATTCAAGATTAAATTCTC
Source organism: Sambucus nigra (assembly GCA_949130495.1). Classification (NCBI taxonomy): domain Eukaryota; kingdom Viridiplantae; phylum Streptophyta; class Magnoliopsida; order Dipsacales; family Adoxaceae; genus Sambucus; species Sambucus nigra. Next base: position 430,184,546 of record OX422220.1, on the reverse strand, counting down.
CCAAATCATGAAATTATCAATATTTCAAGTTTCGTCTTCAATTCTAAACTACCATGGATAATATATTTGCTGAATCATAACAAGTTAAATCACTTGCCTCGAATGGAGGTTTTGATCCTTTGGAGAAGATGATATAGGGGCGATCCTCTCTTTTCGATCTACGCGTTGGTGGTGATGGCGGTGCAAAAGGTGTAGAGGTGGTGGTTCAAGGCTTGAGAATCCTTTCTCCTTCCTCCTCTAATGGCTACCTTAGCTTCTGCGTTTGATAAAACTCTAATGGCCTAACCTGTCATCTGATATAGCCTTAGGAATTTTGTGGGTCTTAATACTCTAAAATTTAAAATGCCCAAAATACCCTCCCGATTTGTCGGTTTGGCCTAAAACTGTCCCGGGTCCCAAACTAAACCCCCGGTAGACTTTTCTGACTATCTCGATACTTCCGGACATGTTTGCGCATTCAAAATGACTATTTGGGTGACTTAGAAATAAATTACTTTTTAAATCTATTAAATTGGGTCTCGACACAACTGGCACACGCGTCCCAACTTAATTTCTAAAATTGTCGTATTTTCCACTTGTGATAATTTTAATAAGTTCATAATCATATATTACTATACTTGCTCAGTAATATTCAACATAATTATCATAATCAAATACTAACTCTCGTCTCGCTTGTATTTAAATCCAGAGTAATTACAAATTAATTTTCCATTTTTAATTCAATTAATCCTATAATAAAAATCAGTAAAAAACACTACACCATAATGTCTATTTAGAAACTAATAGATTATTTAATTTGTAAGTGTTTAAAATACTTACAAATTTTACAACGGTTTTGGATACTTACAAAATTTGTAAGTGTTAAAAATCGTTGTAAAATTTGTGATAGTTAATTAATTTATAAGTGGGATAACCTAAAAGGGTTGCATACTGTCAAAATCTCCTCACTAAATTTCACCTCCAACACTTCCCTCCAAATAGAACTTCGTGCGAAATCCCGTCTCCAAACCTTTATTGCGAAATATCGCCTCCAAACCTTCGTGCGATCTTCTCTAAACCTTCATTGTGAAATCAGAAGGTACGATTTAGGCTTTCATCTTTCAACGATTTTCGATTTGATCAGAAGGTATGAAAATATTTGGTGTTATTTGGTACGAAAATACGATTTAGGCTTTCATCTTTCAAAGGTAAAGATATTATTCTGTTAAAGATATGATTTAGGGTTTTATTTGGTACGAATGTTTCATTTGGTGCGTATTATTCATACGAGTTATATTTACGGGTGTGTTTGAGAGATCTAGTTATACACTTCTCTCACTCTTGTCTAGTGTTCTCAAGAAAACTTAAAGATTTTATATGGGAATTATATGATCATTGTTGTGAATACACTGAGTTTTTAAGGTGTTAGTTCTCATTGAGAAACCATATAGTTCATTTGTTTCTTATTTCAGGGTTTATAGATTTGATATCATTTATTTTGATTTTGGGGTTCGATTTAATGTGCCTATTTTAGTTTACTGAATAATCATTTTAGAGATTTCAATTAGGATATCAGTTCATAGTGAAAGATGCGAGGAAATACAACATAATTGATTAAAGATAGAAATCGAGTAGTTTGGAATCTAAAAGAATAATTAAGTAAGTAATATATTCGTGTTTCTTTATTTTTGTTTATACAGGGAATTGCTATTTATAATACAACAATAGATGAAGATAGAGTAGAAAGGAGTGAGATCAGCTAGGTTATTTCGGTATTGGAGGAGCTGTTATCTCACCAGCTACAATCCGTGAGTGTAGGAACTGACTTAGAAGAAGTCTCAACAACATGAGAATCACATGCGTTATTACAACCCTTATGGGTAATGTAAAAATACCCATTACTAGTGCAAATTTTAGCCTGTAAAAAGAAGAAAAATGCTACGGGTAAAAGAAATATACATTAAATACACCATAAACGACTCCGTTTGAAAAAAACTATTGCGCAAAACATGATGTTCCGTTTTAGGAGTTGGATTGGGCGGAACACAATGTTTAGTTTAAGGGTTTCACCTATTTGCATTTCCTCCCATGACGTCTTTCAAAATTAACATAGAGCTGTTGGTATAGCCTACATATATACAGCATAGAGCTGCTGCAAAAAATAGTCTTTGCAAAAATATATACAGTTTAAGGGTTTCGTCGAATTCATCTTCTATTTATAAAAAAAGAGCCGTTGCAAAAATAAAATAGAGCTATTGATATAGCCGTTGAAATCCTATGGGGGGTTTCCGTTTTAACTGCGTCCCACAATAAACCCAACTAGTCCAATTCTGTATTTGTTATTTTTTACACTACAAACGTCTAAATATGCACTTTTACACTACACATAGCATATATATATACAACATATATACACATTTAAACTATCTAGAAGGGTTGCTCAAATAGCTGTGCACATAACCAAAATTGTTACATGAAAACATTATACATTCAAATGATTAGTCTTGACACTTCTACATATTTGGCATTTCATAGGACAAGGTGTTTGCGAAGAAAAAAGAACTAGAAGAAAGAGTTAGTGATAACACCAACCAGCCACAAAAACTGAGAAATGATGCCTTGTCTGAAGTATTTGGTATTGACAAGCGAGGACGCATTCGTGGTGTGGGTTCCATAGTTTCGCTATCATCCATCGAGGCTTTAACTCCATCTTTATCTTTGCTTGCAGCTGGAAAGGCCAATGGGAACCAAATGAAAGGTTGGCTCGATACATTGGAATCCGAGATCAAAGGCACGAATAATAAATTGAGCAATATAGAGACAATGATAGGTATGGTGTTGGGGAAGTCCCATTCCTCCCCAACTGTTGGAGCAAGTGCAAGTAATGGGACAGTTGCATCATTTAATGTAGAATCCTTCTCACTATAAGATGGTGTCTCATGGGATGTGCTTAGGCTTAATGGTAAGGTTATTGGCAAGGGAAGGATAGACGCTACCCCTCGAGACGTAGTGCACAATCACATAGTGAATTACGAGAAAGAGGTGGTATTGTTAGTGGACAAAGTGCTTAAGGAAAATGCTTTTCTTTACTTGGGAACACAAGGTGGTGCTGAGGTTCTCGGAGATGTTAGTAGTGGAAGTTAGGTGGTGTGGCCGAAGAGTTTAGTCACGCGTATTGTTGGATCCCAATGACTTATTGATTTTAATTTTTGTTAGTGACTTATTAAAGTTATGCTTGTGTTGAGTATGCTATGGACTTTATTATGCTAGTATTTGCTATGGACTTGATTATGTCGTGTACTTTATTATGTTGTGAACTTTATTATGCTAGAATTTATTACGCTATGGATTGTATTATTCTAGTAGTTGCTATGGACTTTATTATGTTCATTATGTTTTGCATTTTTGGATTACTTGAGTTGCTTTTTGCTATATGGTATAACCTTTTTTTAACTCCGCCAATGCAAATATTTCCTTTGCATTACCGGTCCCAAGCCCGCATAAAGGAGGACGGAAGAGATTTGTTCTTTTTTATATCTCTTACGATACGCATATCTGTAATCTGTATGACAACTTTATGTGTGCTGTGTTGCAGGATGAAACTATGCATTCTGGGGCAGATGTTGCGGCCTTCACCGCTGCCCTAAATAAGGACATTTGATTCTGATAGTGGCGCTGAGTATTTAGTTGAAGCTTGACTATATGACTGTTCTTCAATGCCTTAAATTCTCATCATTCTCTCCTCTATGGTCTTTAAAAACTAGATGGTAAAATTGTAAGTTTTACGTGTCGCAAATGCATATATGGTTCTCCCACATCTCTAGATAAGGAAATCTAGTTGCTAATCACTTATCTCACATGGATATTAATCATGATACTCTCAAATGGTGGTGGTATGCCCCAGAAAAATTGAAGAAGATTGTGGGTAGAGATATGGATTCAACACTTCCCTATACATTCAGAATTTAGTCTCCATAAAATTTAAATAGTATCTTTAAGTCTATCTTAGTTTTCAAGTGGTTTTCTATTCAGTTTTATTGTTGATTTGCTTTTGTTTATAGGTTATAGCATTGATTTGCTTTTGTTTTTATCTTATATTTTATTACCAATTTTGGTTGAATTCTCGCATCTGTTGAAATATTGTTCAAGTACAATGAGTTTGTTATTGCTATTATAATTGCGTACATCTGTTGAAATGCGTACATCTATTGAAATATTGTTCAAGCATATCTGTTAAAATGTCGTTCAAGTACAATGAGTTTGTTCAAGTATATCTGTTGAATTCTTGCATACGTTCAATTTTGGTTGAATTCTTGCATCTGTTGAATTCTTGCATTTGTTTTTATCTTATTATCTTGAGTTTGTTCTTGCTTTTGTTTTTATCTTATTTTTCGTTGTCACGAGTTAAATTTGTGTTGATGGTGAAGCTCTTCGGAATTTGTTCTATTGTGTGGTTCATATGTGCTCAATATATTTTCAAACCTTTTTTATGTACCTATGTTGTTGTTTGATCCACACTAAAACATCATTTGAAGTGGAAGAAGTCATTGTGATTGATTTGGTGAAAGGGGAGAAAATAAGGGATTTAGTTGCTCATTGTGTTGTATTGTTTTTGTCAACTCTCAACTGGATTTCCCCTCGGTTGATTTCAGTTCTCTTTCTATCAAATTTATTGTGTTAGTCATATCAACAAGAAAACTTGAATGAACTTCATTAATTTTCTTCATTTTTCAGAAGCTGGATGTTGATTCGGTTGTAGAGAACTTTTAGCGGAGGAGGTGACTTTTTCTTCATTAATTTTCTTTATTTTTCAGAAGCTGGATGCAGAATTGGTTGCAGACGAATTTTAGCGAAGGAGGTGACTTTTTTGCGGAGCCGTTGATGCCTCCGGAGAATCAACGACAGAGGAAGAATATGGATGACCAGGTGTCGCCCAATGAGTTTAGTCCTGGACTTATAGATCTGCACTCTTTTGATACTGAGCTTCGTCCTCAGGTTTCTTTACCTACTTCAAAGATCAATTCCTATTAATTTATTGCTTGATCATGTCAAATTGAAGCTGTATTTTAGTCATTTACACCATTCTATTAAACAAATTATTGTTCTGGAAGGGGCCTTTGTTTCTTTAGCCTTCGAATACTCAATACTTATTTTGAATGATGAAAAGTATTTTTTTAAATAATATATGTAAATTGACTATTTTACCATTAGTAATTATTTATTGCACTGTTTTTTATTAGCGTCCTTTAGCGAATACAGTAAGCGTAAAACTGGAATAATGTTTTATTAAAAATAATAGCAGGGAATTTGCCTCTTGATGCCGAATGTTAAATTTTGAATTATTTTTCAGAACTAAGAGCTCAAAACAAACATGAAATATCATCTCATAATGCTGAAAGAACTCAATTCAACACTCAGAGTTAAAAACAAACATCCCCTAAATGTTGATGTGTTGTTCGCTTGTCCGGTGGGTGGTGTGAGTTTGCTTGTTTATGTCTGAATTTGAATTTCGAAAGTTGATCATGAGCTATTGTGCTATAATATTAGTTCTTCTGTATCTCCCTCCGTTCCAAATTAAGATTTCCTATACTCTTTTTGTATAGATTATGGATATTTTCAATCAATGGTTATAATCAACTCATACTCATGATTAGGAAATTTGGATGATTGATTATGTCTTAAAAATGAAAGTGGACTATTAATTTGGGATGACCTAAAAAGGAATAGTGGATTCTTGATTGGGGACGGAGGGAGTATATATCTCATCACCTACTGTACATTAATTCTTGTTCATTGAAATTGATAACTTATGCCATTTCAGTCCTAGATCTCAGAAGTTAAATTTGAGTAATTTATGTTCACTAGTATTTCCCCCTTTTGATATTGACAGATGCCTGCTCCTGGTATGTATGATGCTCCTTTACGGTTTTAGTCTGCCCGGGGCAGAAGCTTTGATGTCTTAGAGCCATTTTATGGAAATAACAAACCAGCTGGTCGAGTTCGTGGTTTGCTAGAAAATAACCTTTTGAAAAGTTTTGCCCCAAAAAAAGAGAAAGCGAGCAATGTTGCAAAGATAAAAGTTGTGGTACGTTTTTTTCCTACTTTTTTGCTCTTAAATGTTTATGATATAATGGCTTGAGTTACCACCTTTTGCTCTAATATGCGGTGACAATTGAATGGTTATATGTTTACTGGTGCGCAATAGGCCACTAAATAAAAAAGAGTTGGCTAAGAATGAGCAAGACATCATAACTATACAATCACATTCCAGTTGTTTAATAGTTCATGAGACTAAGCTTAAGGTTAGTACTATAAGTGTCCGGTTGATGTATCTGCTTCCAACAGTCTTTTATATTGACATACAACTCTTTGAGAGCTTTATGATATTCTAAGCAGTATGGACAGTACTAGGAATAATGTAATACTTTCAGTTTATATATATCAAGTGGAGGAAGCAGAGGATACTCAACCTGTGGAAAATATGCAGATCAAGGATACACATACTCAACCTGTGTTGAATTCTGTGGCAGAAGAATCAGAAGATGACGAAGTTTGGCCTCTGTCTAGGAAGCCACATACTTCAATTTGGTTCTTGCAAAATCAAATGTCAATCCTCGATATCAATTGGTAATTACTTCCTTGTCATTACTTTAATTAGAGAGAGAATCAAGTGTTGCATATTCATTTAACACATGGTACCATGTGGACACGACGCATACTTGGGACCTAAATTTGGGACACTATTTTCATTGCAAATGCATATCTAAATTAACCTGCCTTTTCAGATCTAGTGTATTATACAAGTAATAGTCAGTTTGAGTAGTAAATTGTTGCCAACAAAGATGTATTATATTCATATTACTCGTGTTTCGGCACTATACCTATTTTTCCTTGTAAAACTATAAATTTATGGTAATTTTGTAATATATAGTAGTTAAAGGCAGATCACTTTTGACTATGGAGACAAAAGATGGCTGAGATCATTATTTGTGTGGAATAATGGTTGAGATGAAAAGAATACTACTGGCTCCAAAATAATTTGTGAACTTTCTAAAGATTACAAAATGATTCAAACTAGGCACGAGTACCATCACGGTAGTCTTGTTATAGGTACCATTTATGGATAGTATATTTATTTACGTAACTTTTTATCTGACGTTGGATATGGTATTATAACACTGCTTTTGTGCAGTATTATAATCTTTGATGCTCAAGAGGACTTTTTCTTAGGCTGGAGCGCGAATAGTATCTATTTTTATTTATCTTTTTTCATTGGGTGACTTTATCATGTTGTTCAGGTCTTTTTACCTTGGAAGTTTTGTGATCCTGTAAGAAGGGGCCAATATCTATGTTACACAAATACAAACACTTAGTACGAGTTCTGATACAATACGATATGATACGGTGACACGAAAAATTTGAAAATTAAAGTTCGGATGCGGCAAGGATACGACACTAAAATAATATGATATGATGATTATATATATATATATATATTCTTTTAAGAAAAATTACAATTTTAGTATTTAGTTTCAGTATAATTAAAAAAACAGAAAAACATGTTTGAACAGAGAGAGAGAGTGGCATAATAATAAAGAAAACATCAGTTGCATCAATATAACTAAAGAAACAAAACAGGATGCTAAAGTGGTATTTCTTGTTTGTTTATATTCAATACTTTCTTCTTGAATGATAACATTAACATATAAGATGAATGCATATGTTCATGTGTTATAAAATCTCGATTTTCAATGATTTTTACAGTGTAGACATAGGTTCGTCTAAGAAATTCTTGAATTATGGGGAATTCCTTAAACTCATAGTGCAGTCAAGTGGTCATGCGCTTCACATGTTCATTAATGGGTAGCTTTTAGGTACACTGTCAAATTAATTCTTCTGATAATATGCGGACTCATCCCATTTTAGTTGGTTAGTGATGTAAGAACTCAACTTTGAATAAATGATAAATTTTATTACTTGTGATAGTCTACATACATATCTTATATTACTTGCGAACTACAAATTTCATGGTAGAGGCCGTATATATAATAGTTGTAACTGTCAAGTATGTGTAAATGTTACAACTTACAACCCTTGTTGGGTTATCCCCCTTTAGTTTTAATGTTTTTTCTTGGACCCGTGTGCTTGCCTTTTAAGAGTCACTTATTTGTTTATGTCCACAATCGCATAAAACTATTACTAAATTTGACTTTCGTGATGTTACTCAGGTTTTTAACATACTCTCATTAGTAGTGTCGTTTCATCTTCTGCCGATAGGAATGCTGAAGTGGTAGAAGCTCTGATTTCGTTTTTTATGCACTTGGAGAGTCATTTAGCCGATATGAATGTCGATAGGAATACTAATAGGGTTGTGGCATATGTGTATTTGGATACAATAACTAGATGTATGAGGTTTGTTAAGGAGAATACTCAATATATATCTTTGGTGTTCTTGCTTCCTTTCTTGATGAGAGTGTTTATTTATGTCGAACATATCATGAAGTATTGTATGAAAGTGTTTGGATATAACTGTTATGTTTTTAGCCGTTTTTATTTTTTGTTATATGTGAGGTTTGTGGTACGTGGTGGATAATAGAAATATTTTTTTAATATTTTAACTTATGTAAGTGTTTATAACACTTACAAAATGAACATTGTTCCCCTTACATATTAATATTTGTAAGTGTTTGGACCGTTACAAATAAATATATATTTATATTTTCTTTTGCAAGTGTTTATAACCGTTGTAAATTAAAAAAGGTTACTGAATTTTGTAAGTGTTTTAAACACTTGCAAATGAAAAATTTGTAAGTGTTTAAAGCACTTACAAAAGTTTAATAGACAAGTGTTCAGAGCACTTAAATTTTTTTTACGATTGTCCGAAACGGATATGTGTTCCCAATGAACACTTTCAAATGACATTTGCAACGGTTTTGAACACTTATAATTTTTTTGCCACGTGTCGATTTATAAGTATTTTAAACACTTGCAAATGGCATTTGTAAGTGTTTAAAACACTTACAAATCGCCTGTTTTGGTGTAGTGAAAATACAGGGTATTACAGTAGACACACCTTTAGATAAAGTTTTGGACTAGTTTAGGTAGTACTTTTGGCCCATTTGGAAGCCCAAAATTAAGTTTTCTTGTGACCTGTGGGTTTAAAGTTATTTAAGGAGCCTAAACCCCCATTAATTAAATACTTTACACACAAAACATAAATTCTAGTTACCTAAGAGATTTGGGAGAACTTGAGGAGAACTTTGAAAAGGAAGAAAAAGGGATCAAGACAACGAATATCTCGTTAGTATTGTATTTTCAGGCAAGAACTTTTTTATGATTTCATTGTCATTTAAACTGATTTGGGATTAAAAGCATGTTTAGGAATTAATTTTTTTTATCTTAATCATGTTGTTGGGTTTAATTGGGTTAAAGCTTTAGACTGTTGATGGGTTAATAATATGATTTCAAAATTTGAACTTTTTATAGAGAACCTTAAATTAACTTGTTGTGATTCGAATATTAGAACTCATGCTTAAGACTGAATTACTTGTGTTAATCAATCCCTATGTTAATTTGGTATATGGGCCTAAAATCGCATGTTAAATTGAATCAATTGAATGTAGAGGATGAAGTTATATTTTTAATACCCCGTATTTTTATTATGTTAAATAATAATGGGATTAAATATTATTGTTGGTTTAATTAAATTAAAAATATGAGAAAATTGATTATTAATTAATCCGGATTAAAAATAAATAACTAGCGTGCCAAGGGTTAATACTTATTATTGAGAACTTAATGACAGTTTGGTACATTAAGTCAGGACGCGCGTGTGAGTCGTGTCGGGACTAATTTAATGAGTTAAAGAAGTAAATTATTTTAAGTAACTCGGATGGTAATTTCGAGCGCTCCATTGAGTCCGGAAGAGTCGAGATAGTTAGAAAACTCTACCTGAATATTTTATTTGGACTCCGGGATGTTTTTAGGCCTAACCGGCACCCCGTAGGGGTATTTTTGTCCTTTGAATTTTTGGGGAAATATTATGGACGAAAATTAGTAAATTAAATATAGAGGTACGTGAGTTAGAGGGGAGTTATCAGTTCTACACCTACGAGAGAGAAAAGAGAAAGGCACAGAGGAAAGAAGAAGAAGCCATAGGAGTTCTTGGTGCATAACTCAAGAACACACACCGAAAATTTCACCAAAGTGTAGATCGTGAGACGAGGAACACACCTATACCAACATCACCAGGAGATCAGACCTTCGAAATTGAAGCAAGTGTTTAATCCTTGCAAAATTGTAGCAACAACCATGTTCATGTTAGTATAGATATATGAAAACTTTAGTTTTTAATACTTAAAGCTCTGATACCACTTGTTGGAACACTAGGACCCCCAATTTTAAAAACTTTCACTTTAATTTGCTATAAGTGCGGAATAAAGATGGTTACTAATAAAAATTTAATTTTTCAAAATTTATTTAATTTTCTTTTCTTTAAAAGATGGAAATTATAGTGAACGCAAATTTTAATTTCTTAGAACAAATTAAAATTAAACACTACAAAGTGAATTAAAGTAAACACACACACACACACACTTTAAATTCACTCAAACCAAATTAATTTAATCATCAAGATTAAACAATTTAGGCAAGAATATTATCCAATTAATTTAGTGCCAACTTGAATTAAATTAATTAAACATTACCCAAATTAATTTTTGCAACAAATTAAACAATAGTGTGAATTAAACAATATTTTTATCTTTTTACCCTAAGCATGCGTTCTAGGTGATTTTTGCAAAAGATAAAATAAATTCACAATCTCACAATACACCGATGTACGAGGAAAAACCCAAATAGGAAAAAAACCTCGGACGATCGTGGCCTAACAAATTCACTAAGTATGGTATGAATTTTACAAAGACACGACAAGAGGACTTACATAATAGACTTGAATCCCTTCAAGCCTTGATGCGCTACTTGGATCTTCAACCTCCGCATAGAGAATAACCGCGGACTCCTCCACAATCTCGTACTCCACCGATGGGTCTCTTGGTCACCGTCACCGTCACCCTCACACGAAGCCTTTCTTTGAGAGGGAACACCGCAGCGTAAATAAATGTGTCTTCTTTTGTTAGGGTAGAGAAATAGGACCCAAACTCTTTTCTTCTTGGGTAGAAAAGTGAACCCGATGCCAAAATGCTCCAAGCAAATATATAGAAGTAGAAACTTTGATAAACTAAACTTTAGGTGTAAGTGTTTTTGTAGAAATTGGATCATGGTTACACAAAAACACTAAACAATGAACTTTTGAACTAAGAAATTTTTCTCTCTAAAATGTTCTCTCAAATGTGTTTAGAAAAACGTCAAAAGTTAGTTTTTCAAAATAGGTTCCCGCACTAAATAAATCTAGAAGTGAGTTAGTGGGAACAAAGGTGTGAAAGTGGGTTAAAAAGTGCCAAAAAATTTCCTGCAAGAAATCTCGTTCGAACGAGATTTTCGTTCGATCGAAATGTCGTTCGAACGGATTTTCTAACGAAAAGTTAGTGGCCAAAATGGAAAAACTCGGAACGACAATTTCGGACGAAATGTCAGAATGTGCATTTTTCGATTTAAGCTAAAAAACTTTATTTCAAATAAAAATTACGCCCATTAAAAATTATTCCAAGTTTCCTACAAATATATAAAAGCATTCATACCTTTGGAGACTTGAAATATGATGTTGATGACATGAAAGGTGGCACTGAAACTCGGTAATGATGTTCTCTTGATAAATAGGCCGCAACGTCTTCAACTCAAACTTGTCACAGGCTTGAAGGATACACACGAACACTATCCTATGACTCAAATATTTTTGTCCGGAATTGAGCCAAAACTACAAAGGACTCAATTGGAAATTTGTGTCCTTACAATATATAATACTCATTTATGGTTCATAAACTTTGATGAAATTGGAGAATTAAGGACATCAATTAAAAATCTGGAATCTAATTAGGATGAATACCTTATGTATGTAAGTTATAGATCATGACTTGATGAGTAATTATGATGGGCGAATCTGGTTTTCATGTTCTTGTATAGAAATTTCAAGAACTAGGGTTTTATTTGATAATTTGGGAATTTCCAGAATTTACCAAGGTTTATGCATGATTAAATGATTATAAGATGTTAGAAATCATTCCTACATGTTAGATTAATGTTTGGAAGTGATTGCTGGGAGTTGGGAAGAAATTTGTAGAGGTTTTAGGTTAGAAAAAGGTTGGAAAATGCAGCAGTTATTAGAATGGAGACGACGATGTCTTGTTCGAACGAGATGTAGGGTCGTTCGAACGACCTGCTGATTCGTTTGAACGAAACCAGTTCTGGTTTGAACGAAATGTCCTAGAAAACTAAAAAATTCCTATGTTTCCCCAAATCGTGTTACACAGTTAGTTGAGTAAGGAAAACTGCCATTTACTGATATTAACTTAATGCATAGTTATTTGGGAAGCTTTCCTAGGATAATACCTTAAGGATCGGATAAGTGAATTAACCTTGGAAATTTCGAAAGTGTGAATAGTCGAGTTAATTGCGTAATAGGTAGTAATGAGAAGTATACTACGTGTAGAAATATAAGTATAGGTTAGGTGAATACCTGAATTTTAATAGGGCTTATGGAATGCCTATTATTATATGATTATTATTATTGTATGTATAGCATACCTACACTGCTTGCTATCGGAAGGAGGTTATCGCGCAGTGTACAGTCTTATCCTGGGTGACCCAATGGGGGGATATTTAAGTTATACCCAGAGCATATGAACTTGGATACGTGTTATCTGAGACGTAGGATAGTTTCGACGACTGAATGGGAGCGTAAGTATGTGCGTGACCCATTTGGCTGGTGAGTATGCTCGCCTCCAATGTTTGTGTTATGAGATTTATGGTTCGTGAGGGACGCTAAGCCAATTGTCCTTTACGCAGTGAGCGATTCATCGGGACATGATATCAAAGTATGCATTGCGCTAAGTGGTCCTAACCAAGGGGCGCGGGATTTGTATATATATGTATAGGGATAATGTGACTATATGTATATATATATTCGTGAATGATTCTAATGTGTAAAATTAGCAAACTTATAAATGTTGGTAAGCAAGATATTTTCAGTTGAACAGTGAATGTAATATATGGTTAATTGGAATAAATGATCTTAATAGCGTATTGTATGGGCGATACGGGTTACTCCTTTGAGATATATTTAGAAGTATAAGGCTATAATATAGTTGGGAACATTATGGATAACTAGGTTAGGATAGACGTATGTTGGGCGTGCACAATAGTGGACATGTGAGAATCTCATGTGAGAGTTCGAAACTAACATGCACATAATAATTGCATTATTGTAGTTTTAAATACTTTCTAAAACAAATATTTTTACAAATCGGGCTCTGACCCGTTTCTTGCTATTTTTCTCTCTTTTGTTATATATATATTATTTATCAATCTCTTCGTGGTACTACTTCGTCTTTTTGCAATAATGATTCTATTTTTGAAAGCATCCCAAAGATAATAACTGAGGACATAAATTCTATGCTTTCGGATGTTCCTTCAGAATTAGAAATAAAAAAGGCCATTTTCTCTCTTGCAAAGAATAGTGCAGCAGGTCCTGATGGGTTTAATGGGCCATTTTTTCAAACTTGTTGGAATATCATCAAAAAGGATTTACTTTTGGCTATTCATTCTTTTTTTCTTGGAGATAAAATTCCAATGTGTTGGACCTCCACTAATATTGTTTTGATTCCCAAATATGAAAACCCATCATTTTGCAAAGATTATAGACCCATTAGTCTATGAAAATTTTCAAATAAAATCATTTCAAAAATTCTTACTAACGGAATTGGGAGTGTCCTTCCCAATATTATCTCACCTTCTCAAGCAGGATTTATCAAAGATCGATCAATCTCGGACAACATGTTGCTGTCCCAAGAACTTTTATCATCATTCAATAAACAAGTCCGTAGTGGTAACTTAGTGGTGAAGCTTGATATGTCCAAAGCTTATGATCGGCTTTCTTGGCAATTTATTCTCAAGATGCTTAGAGCTTTTGGTTTTTGTGAAACTTGGATTGACATGATATGGCGGATAATTTCAAACTGTTGGTATTCTGTCCTGATTAATGGAAAACCATGTGGATTCTTCAAGTCTAATCGTGGAGTGCGTCAAGGAGATCCTCTATCGCCGACGCTTTTTGTCATTGCTAGTGAAGCTCTTAATCGAGGCATTCAAAATTTGGTTTTGTGAAAAAAATTAATCATTTTTCAATCCCAAATGGGTGACCACTAATTACCTCTCTATCATTCGCAGATGATATTCTCTTCTTCATAAATAGCCACAAAACATCTCTTATCAATTTCATGAATTTTCTTGCTGATTACGAATCACATTCGGGACAACTAGTCAATAAAAGTAAGAGTTGTTTCATCACACCCGCCAAATGTAGTCGCACAAGAGCTTCTCAGATTAAAAAAAATTCCGGATTTCAGCAGCAAACGCTTCCAATTAAATACTCGGGAGTCCCGTTATTCATTGGTAGAAAGCGCATAAATCTTTTCAACCCCTTAGTCGTGAAAGCAGCTTAAAAAATTTCGAGATGGAACAGCCGAGTTTTATCCCATGCTGGTCGATCAATGCTTATTAAATCTGTTGTTCAAACTATGGGGCTGCACACCTTTGCATCCCTCAATCCTACATTGGGTCTCATCCGCGATCTAGACAAGGTTAGTGCAATTTTTTTCTGGGGTCAGCAAGATGATTTAAACAAGCATCACTAGATTTCATGGAAAAATATTTGTTTACCTAAGGGTGAGGGAGGCTTGGACCTTATAGACATCCTTGATGTATGCAACACTTTCACATGTAAGTTGTGGGTAAATTTTTTGAAAAATAAAACTCTATGGGCTGATTTTATGAACAAGAAATATAAAAAACTAGCCTGCAACAATTTTAGAGGTACTACAAACTCGGCTAGTTCCACCTGGAAACGTATGCAAGGGATTTGGTCTTTCTCTAACTCAACTATGGTTGTCGATTCCATTCATTCTTGGGTAAAGAAAGGATTTGTTTTTAAAATTGCTTGGGATCTTATTAGGAAAAGAGACTGCTCTCAATTTTCTTATTCAATGATTTGGGATAATCACTTACTCCCAAAAGTCTCTATTTTTATGTGGCGTTTACTTCATAACGGTCTTCCTCTAGATCAAAATTTGAAAGACATCAAAATTCCTCTCGTTTCCAAATGTCGCTACTGCGTTAGAGGATTTAAAGAAAACGTGAGCACTTATTCAATGCTGGTGAGATTGCCTCTCAAGTATGGAAGCATTTTGAAGGTTTGATGGGGATTAAACATTTACCTACAAGTATTAGATCAAGACTTGTTTATTGGTGGCTTTCTACTAGAGGAAAAAACATTCAATCGATTTTATGTAAGATTATTCCTAGCTTAGTATGCTGGAAAATATGGTGTGTTAGGAATAATTCGATTTTTGATGGAAAAAAGATGAATGTTTTGTCCATTATTAGTGAGGTACATGATGAGATTAGGCTCATTTTTAAAGTTAAACCTTATAAGGGTCCATTTACTAGATTTTTTGATGATTTTTCTATAGCTTGTTAGCCGCCGGAGAAGGGCTTTTCTTCTCCAACCTCAATAAATCTCGATTCTGAATATATATATATATATATATATATATATATATATATATATATATATATATATATATATATATATATATTATTTATCAGGTACCCAGCCACAGGGTTACCAGACTTAGACGTGTGGATCATTTAGCGAGCTGCAACAGTTTTGGGAGTTACAGGCCTTTGTACTCAGACGCTTATATCATTTCTTTCCACTCTATTAAGATATTCCATTTAGGGCATATTTTCCCCTTTCTTAATCATTTATTAAAGATTGTACCTAGTTCATTTTAGTATTTTATTTCTATTACACTTGAGGATATGATGGTTTGTTGGGTTGTGACTTTGAACTGGAATGTTTTATCCAGTCCGATTTATTTCAGTATTTGATTCATGTCTAGTATTTATTTTATTCTTATGGAATGTGAGTAGCTTATCGTGACACCCCGCCTAATTAAATACCGGGTGATCAGTCCTTTGTTAAATTAAAATCAAGGTGAACGGTTAGTTCATTCTCAGCATCACTGTCGCAAAATAAATATTTCCAATTTAAACAGCCTAAATAATTAAGCTATGTGTCAAAATAATTTAAAGTCTTATTTTTACTTTATTAAATTCCGATATGAAAACCTTTATAATAAACAACAGTTTAAGAATCACATAAATACTAAGGATGGCAATTAACACACAAGAATTAAACCATCTAGATAAACCAAACCAAGTTTAAGAACCATAAATGAAATCATCCTAACAAGAGTTAACTCCCAAAGAGTACCAAATACTGGAAATGTAAATAAACATAAATCTCTGACAAATCCAAACGAAGTAGAAAAACGGGCGACATATGCCCTAACTAAGCAGAACTAAAATAGGAACAAAATCAATGATGAGGTCGTCTAAAGCAAAGGCCTCCAACTTCCACATAAGCTGCAGCACATCCAATCCGAAGAACCTATGCATGACGCCCCTGTGGCTGGGCACCTGTAATATATACATATATATATACAAGAGAGAGAAAAATGACAGGAAACGGGTTAGAGCCCGAGTGTAAAACAGTTTAAAAATAGTTTAGCAAGTATTTAAAATGCTTACCGGATAATGTAACAACCATGTTAGTATGCGACACTCCCTTAAGAATTCTCACCTCTCATCTAGTGTGCATGCCTACCGTACTAATAAATCTCATATGTATATCTAATTGATTCCCATTAAGTTCTAACTCGAGAATTAACAAGGTTATGCTATGTAGTTTAAAGTTCAGTCTCTTTATGATTACTTACGTTACTTAATATATCTCAGTACCATTACAAAGTTCTCGAACACATGTTATAAAGTTTGGAGCATTTATTTAATACTTAACTACTTACACCCACAGTAGAAAGTTCTCATATATATATATATATATATACTAGTCACTCGTATAATATATATACTATCGACACCCCACATAAAATCTATGGTGCTGGCATACTCTGCTATCAAGTATCGTATCTCTCGTACTAAGGAAAATACTAGTTTGGAATCACTCTCGAATTGTATTAGCACAATACACAAAAAAAAAATGGAGGCGAAGCATAGTTCCAAGTCACTAAGAGGTCAGCACATACCCCTCACGTCTCTTAGGACCGTCTGACTATCATTCTGAGATAGCCTGTACCAAGGGTTCCTATGTTCTAGGGTACAAGTCAATATCCCCTACAAAAGTCCCATCGAGATAAGACTGTCCCGGGGTGGCAACCTCCGTGATAGCAAGTAGCGCGAGTATGATTATTCACAAATATAATATTTAATTTATGTACACAGTCACACGGCCATATATATAGATATTCACATTTTCCAATTTGGTTTGCTCACGACCCATAATTATCATTAATTAGTACTTAATACAATTTTACCCAAATATCTTGCATAACGGATTCGTCTCATTTATTCTCATTTATAATTTATTTCATACTTACTTCTCATCTCTCGAAGTAATCTCTCCCACTAAGTATAATTTCAGTAGGTATACCCTCACTCACCTTCTGGTCTAAATCTTTCACGAGTCTCAATTCTTTAGTGAACGTACGCACAATTTTCAATGTATGAATAACTCCCCGTTAACCAACAATTTCATCCCATATTAAATTTCACTCAATGGAGTCTACTTAGACCCTACTGGTCCTCTTCATAACCCATTATTCTCTATAAACAATAATCAGGGATTCCTACGTATTTTAACCGGATTAAACAAAAAAGGGGAAAGATATGCATTTTTCCAGCAGGGATCGATCGATCGATGAATGGGGTCGATCGATCGATTAAGCAGTTCTTGCCCAGAATCTGTAAACTCGACCTACAGGTTTCATCCAATAATTTTCTCCAAAACGCCATTAATGATCCCCAAACTCCCCAACAAGATTACTAACAGTCATATATACCTATATACATGATTTTCTATGTGAAACATGTCCAAATTCATCAAAAGTATTGAATAAATGGGATAAATTAACATAATTATCAAGAACCCTAATTTTTCATGAAACTTCCATTCTTCTAATTTTTTTTTTCCAGATTTCTTGCTTCTAAATCCATACAAATTTGCGGGTAATCCTCTACATATGATTCAGATGTCCATAATATATCTATTTCCTCTAAAACGTGTGATTAAATTCTCTAAGTTATCAAATTCTTCCACGAAACATGCTTTTAACATTTTAATCTAACATGGGTGAAACATTAACTAAAGACAAAGAAACATAGATATTTGCCTAAAATTCAAGGGTCTAATTGGTTGAAAAAAAAGATATGGTTGCGTTCCTCGTCGTGCGATCTACGTTTTGGTGGTGGTGCAATCGAGTGAGTTCTAAGGCTTGGGTTGCTTGGAAAGCTCTCCACCTTCTTCTCTAGTGGCAGTTCTTAGGTTCTGTGTTTGTTAATGGCTGATATATCCTAAGGAAATTCGTGGGTTTAATTAACCCAAAATACAAAATGTCTATAATACCCTCCCGGGATGTCAATTAGGCCTAAAAATGCCCTGAGACCCAAACTAAACCCCAGGGTACACTTTTCTGACTATCTCGACCCTTCCGGACACTTTTACGCACTCGAAACGACCATACAAACGACTTATAATTTATTCACTTATTATAATAATAATTTAGTCCCGACACGACACAGGTGCGTCCCGACTTAATTTCCATAATTGTCATTTTATTCACTTGTGACAATTTTAATACATTCAATTATACACATTACTTTACTCATTAAGTAATATTCAACAAATTCCCAATAATTACTAACTCTCGTCACGCTAGTAAATATTTAAAGTGAATTACCGAATTAATATTAAATTAATATCTCAAATTAAATTTAATAAATTCCCAAATTTAAAATCCATAAAAATACGGGGTATTACATGTACGTTAAAGATCACGAATTGATGAGTAATTATGATGGGTGAATCTGGTTTTCATGTTCTTGTATAAAAATGTCAAAAATTAGGGTTTTATTTGATAATTTGGGAATTTCCAGAATTTACCAAGGTTTATGCATGATTAAATGATTATAGGATGTTAGAAATCATCCCTACATGTTAGATTAATATTTGAAAGTGATTGCTGGGAGTTGGGAAGAAATCTGTAGAGGTTTTAGGTTAGAAAAAGGTTGGAAAACGCAGCAGTTATTAGAATGGAGACGACGGTGTCTCGTTCGAATAAGATGCAGGGTCGTTCGAACGACCTGCTGATTCGTTTGAACGAAACCAGTTCTGGTTCGAACGAAAGGTTCCCCAAAACCCAAAAATTCCTATTTTTCCCCAAATGATGTTACACAGTTAGTTGAGTGAGGAAAACTGCTATTTACTGATATTAGCTTAGTGCAGAGTTATTTGGGAAGCATTCCTAGGATAATACCTTAAGGATTGGATAAGTGAATTAACCTTGGAAATTTCGAAAGTGTGAATAATCGAGTTAATTGCATAATAGGTAGTAATGAGAAGTATACTACGTGTAGAAATATAAGTATATGTTAGGTGAATACCTGAATTTTAACTGGGCTTAGGGAATGCCTATTATTATATGATTATTATTATTGTGTGTATAACGTACCTACGCTGCTTGCTATCGGAAGGAGGTTATCGCGCAGTGTACAGTCTTATCCTGGGTGACCCAATGGGGGGATATTTGAGTTGTACCCAGAGCATATGAACTTGGATACGTGCTATCTGAAACGTAGGATAGTTTTGACGGTTGAATGGGATGTGCATGACCCATTTGGCTGGTGAGTATGCTCGCCTCCAATGTTTGTGTTATGAGATTTATGGTTCGTGAGAGACGTCGAGCCAATTTCACTTTACGTAGTGAGCGATGCATCGGGACATGATAGCAGAGTATGCATTGCGCTAAGTGGTCCTAACTAAGGGGCACATAATTTTTATATATATGTATAGGGATGATGTGACTATATGTATATATGCATATATTCGTGAATGATTCTAATGTATGAAATTAGCAAACTTATAAATATTGGTAAGTAAGGTATTTTCAGTTGATAAAAGAATTACATCAGAACAGTGAATGTAATATACGGTTAATTGGAATAAATGATCTTAATAGAGTATTGTATTGGCGATACGGGTTACTCATTTGAGATATATTTAGAAGTATAAGGCTATAATCTAGTTGGGAACATTATGGATAACTAGGTTAGGATAGACATATGTTGGGCGTGCACAATAGTGGACAGGTGAGAATCTCATATGAGAGTTCGAAACTAACATGCACATAATAATTGCATTATTGCAGTTTTAAATACTTGCTAAAACAAATATTTTTACAAATCTGGCTCTGACCCGTTTCTTGCTATTTTTATCTCTTTTGCTATATATATATATATATATATATATATATATATATATATATATATATATATATATATATATATATATATATATATTATTTATCAGGTGCCCAGCCACAGGGTTACCAGACTTAGACGCATGGATCATTTAGCGAGCTGCAGCAGTAGTGGGAGTTGCAGGCCTTTGTACTTAGACGCTTATATCATTTATTTCCACTCTATTAAAATATTCCATTTAGGGCATATTTCGCCCCTTTCTCAGTCATTTATTAGAGATTGTACCCAGTTCATTTTAGTATTTTATTTCTATTACACTTGAGGATATTATGGTTTTTTGGGTTGTGACTTTGAACTGGAATGTTTTATCCAGTCCGATTTATTTCAGTATTTGATTCATGTCTGGTATTTATTTTATTCTTTTGGAATGTGAGTAGCTTATATTTTAAAGAATGTGAATTTATTAATGGATTAATCAGGTAGAATTAAATGGGAAAATGTTTTGACACTTAACTTAATCATTTATTAGGTGATTAATAATATTAAATATTTTCGACAGTGATGCTAAGAATGAACCCACCGAACATTTTATTTTAATTTTTATAAAGGAATGATCCCCCAGTATTTAATTAGGCAGGGTGTCACATATTTAAATTGGGATATTGTAGATTTAAACCTTTATTCTTGTTGGAAGATGTTAATTCTTTTAGAAATGGGTTAGGATCATGAATATATAGGTTATATGGTTGGAAGTTGAATTTTGAGGGTGCATTGAAGCTTTAGGTCGATTTTCATGGAGGTATGGCCATCATTAGCATTTTTGGAAAGAAGGATCATTGACCAAAGCATTCGAATCGATCTGATTCTGGCCCGGATCGATTCGGTCCTGGGGCCTTTTTTTAGGTTGGGTCGTTTTTAGGGTTTTACGATTTTGGTTTCTTTTGGGAGGACCAGTGGTGTGTTTATATATATTATAATATAAAGTTTATATCATGTGTATACTTATAGTTTAAATGTGATAAACAAATTTTAACTCAAGTATCTCTCTCTCTCCCCCCCCTTCCTCCCTAGGGTGACCTAACCCTAATTAGGGTTTGCATGGAAGCCTATATGTTAAACACCCTTGGATCCGAAGAAATCAAACCTCCTGATCCTCGTAATCAATTAAGTAAATCTTTTGCAATAATAGTGAGGAGGAATCAATCTTTGGAGGAAGTTCAACTAATCAAACCATCTCCGTACAAATTAAAGCCAATTGTCAAATTTTCAACCAAAGATATTCAAAAACTTATTAAACCTTTCAAGATTTCATTAGTAGGGATTTTTTCACATGACATACCTTCTTTGGAAGACATATGGAGCAACTTTACTATGATGAGTCCCAAGGTTACTGATTAGTATCTAATATTGCATTTAATTACCCTCGAATGTATGCATTTTAGCCCCCTCGGGTACTTTAATGCCTATAATTATGCTCGTTAATAAGACAACCTCCGTTTATGTGCTAACATCTTATTTGAGGTATAATTGAGATTTTATAGGTATTAAAGTGCTTAGTGTGAAGTTTGGACGCGTTCTGGTAAAGTTTCGTCACGATTCGCAGGTTCAGGGACATTTTCGTAATCTCACACTTCGGGATTTTTGCCCAAAGCATTCACGGAAGTTGTAGCCCTCGGGCCAAACTTTGCGTGTCCATGAGTGGTGCTCAAATAAGAGTCCGAACGAAGGAAACAAAGACTTTTAATCGGAAAAGAATTATAAGAAAAATAACAATTTTATTAATACCCATCATGTCCCTTTTCTCTCTCATTAACAATTTCATCAATTCTCTATATGTCCCAAACTCGTTTTTTTGCAGCAAACTCGATTCAGAGATGGCAATTTTGGTCCAAGCTTAGGTTTTGCTCGGGTTTTGAGTTCGTCCCAAACTGAGGACTTTTGTTCGAAATTGGAGCTCGATTTTGGTCCACACGCGCATATGGGTCTTATGTGCTTTGTCGAAATGGGTCTAGATTTGGTGTTTGCCACCATTAATGGACATGGTGATTTTTGTACATATTTGGACACGGGAATTGGGTATCTCGTTTTTTTATAGAGTGTTTTCTTTATTGACATCGGGTTGGATTTTAACATACATGTTTTTGGCTCGGGATCTCAGGTTTCAACCATTGGAGCTCCATGGCAGTTGGGTTTTTGGATACAAAATGGGTCTTTGCCCAATTGTCCTCGATCTTTGGTGTAGTAGCAACGATTTACATGGGGCTATTTGGTGCAGCGCCAATCGACCGACCTTGGGACCCCGGTCGACCGGGTTTTCAAATTTTGTCGTGGGTTGCTACTAGTGTGCTTAGCTCGTTTTCGTCGGTCGACCAGACACCACCCCTGTTCGATCGGTCCCCTGTTTTACCCGATATTTTTGCTACTACTCCCCACTTCCCTTTTTCTTTTTCTTTATTTAGTTAATTAGAGACGTATCCCCTCTTTCATTTCTTTTTCTTTTTTTTTTATTTCTTTTATGTAACTTTGTATAAAAGGAAGACATATCTCATTTTTAGGAAATATCTTGTAACAATTCTTTTTTTGCTTAGTTAGGGCTAGGGATCTAGGGTTTGGAGATTATTTTGGGTGTGCCATTTTCTCCCTCCCGGGGTTTATCCGTATAGTGGGTTTGCCCGTCGCGGTTGTGTAAGAACACTAGCCATCATCTTCTTCATCAATCCAAGTTCCATTATTTGTATTTATTTCTTTATTTACTTGTTTTATTTCATTGCTTTGTAGTGTAATTTTACTCGCTTTCTTTCAATACATGCCATTTACCATGCTTTCTAGCCAATTTAGTCTTGGTTGTGTTGGATTGAACTCACCTAGGGTTGGCTTGGTTGCTTTGCTTCGGTGATGGAGTTTTACGTGTTTACTTCGAGTGGGTTGTCCTAGTTATTACGCCTAAGAGATTTAACGGGGTATATCATGTATGCTCCGTAATTACGACCTTGCGCGCGTAATTTTCGGGATATTTGTTGACGTCAAAATCATATTAGTCTTTTATGCGAATTTAGGGGTGTGACAACTATTGATTTAATTAATTGATGAAATGAGACTCAATCTTAATAACCCATGAGTCCATGTAACCATTTTATACTAATTAACTCGGGGTGAGGGATATTCGACGCAACCTATAGCTTTTATTCATTTTGTTAATTTAGTTTAAACACACTCGCCTAGAATAATCTTTTCTCTTTATTATCTTTTCCTTTTTGTTAAAATTATCTTTTACACTTTTATTTTAGGAGTATTAAATCCATTAAATTCTAGCAGCTCGTCTCTGTGGATTTTCGATACCCAGACTTGACCGCTATACTCCCTTTTTGAGTGTAGTCATAAGTTTAGGTTTTTGTATAGAGTTGGTGAGCCTAAAATAAAACGACCGGTGTGTAGGTAACTCGCATACTGCGGCGAAGCCCAGCCTATCAGTTACTTTTCATATTGGCTTGATTGATCACAAACATATACTCATAGATTATATTGTGATGAAGATTTCATAAGATTGTGGATGAGAAACCAATGATATTTTGGTAATTTTCCAATATAAACATTTAAACGGAGCCTTGATTTCAAAACAGAGAAGGAAAGTCATATTGCACCATTTTGGATCTCCTTTCAATCTCTTCACAATTGTAAGGACTAAATTTTCAATTGAGTCCATGTATAGCTTTGACTTATTCTCGAAACAAAATATATTTGAGTCATAGGTAGATTTTTATTGTCCGATCCCACACAGACTATGACACGTCGAAGATAAATTGAAGACATTGCAGCAAAGCTTCAAGGAATTAATTATATCGAAGTTTAATTGGTGAAAATTTCTCATCTTCAAAGTTTAATTGCATTCCGAGATCACTCATGTATAAATGCATACGTTAATGAAACTCGAAATTTAATTTTATAAAAATAAGGATGTTATTTTTTAAAGAAAATATTTTAAAAGTGTTTTACTTGTTTACACTTCGTTTAGAGCTGATAAGGACGGATTAGAGATTGGTTTGGTTTGGACTCTAATCTGGGTGATGTCGTTCAAACGACATACGATGTCCTTCGAACGAGAGCTACTGTCATTAGATCGACGTAGTATCTCGCTCAAACAAGAAGCCACTTCCTTAAAATAATTATAAATAGGCATTTTCTAGTTTTCTCGAAGGGTGTGCGTGCAGTATGAAAAATAGTTTACAATCCAGAAATTTTTTTGCACAAAGTTTTCTTAGGCTTTTCACTATAAAGCATCCTTAGAGTTTCAAGATCCTAGATTTTCGTTATCATATGTTCATATGATCTTGTTGGCACCAAGTTTAAGGTTCTATTGAAGATCCATTGCTGGTTTTACAGTGAAGATTCGGTGGAGATCGATTTCGACATCGTAGATGACACAAGGCCGTATCAGTGGATACCTAGGCATTCATGAAGGCGACTGTTGTGGACGAGTATCATAAAAGAAGGTTACTTTCTGCATGGGCACTGTGAAGATTGGTAGAAGCGTCAAGTCTCTTGGGTGGATTGAGTCGTTGTATAAGACTACCGTCTGACTTTGTAAAACTATTGTCATAGTGATTGTCTGGACTGGGCTGTTTGAGGTTTATCCCGTTTGTGGTTTTCCTCGTACATCAGCGTTATGAGTATTGCTTTACATTATTTTATTTGCTTTAATCACTAGTTGCATGCTTAGGGTTAAACAAGATAAAATTTGATTAAGTTAATTTGTGTCACAATTTGGTGTGGTTTAGAAAATTGAAAAGAGTTTTTCAAAAAGAAAAAGTTGGTTTGTATTCATCCTTAACTTAATTTTGCTCAAGAAAAAGTTTTTTGTTAAAGTTATATTAGGGACCTACAAAGTGGTATCAGAGCAGGAAACACTATTTTATTATGTTTGATCCGATTTAGTATGTTTTGTGTTTTGGGATGATTATTTGTTTATCTCCTGATTTGTTTCTCTCTCGATGGAGTCACTAAGATTTGACGAGTTACATCTCTTGAATTTAAAGTTTGCATAACGCATTGAAGATTTGGAGGAAGAAAATTCCCGTTTTAAAAATATGATTGAATATTTGCAAACGTTTCAAATTCAAAGAGATATCATTCGTGAGAAATTTGGAGCTTTATTTAATAATCATTTAAAGTTTCCAAAAAAGAGGGTGATGATAGATTCCTCAATGAGTGGGATGATTTGAAAAATTCTAGGGTTTGTGCCGTTAAGGAAAATAATTCGTTTAATGATTTTGTGGCACATGAAAAGGCTTTTAGGGATAAGTTTGCTCATATTGAGGGGGATCAAGATAACCTTCTAGGGGTAATTGATAAGTTAAAGAAGGAGTCCCTAAAGTTTGAGGAGCTTAATTTGTTGCTTGAGTCCAAAGTTTTGAAGTGTAAAAATGACGGTAATGGTTCATCTTGTACTAATGCTTTATTTGCTAAATCCAATACCATAAGGTGTTTTAGATCATCAATCACATCCTAGGGTGTTAACAAACGTCAACCCAAAGGTCCCGTTCCTTGTTGTGTTTTCACATGTTCTCATTGTGGTAGGAACAGTCACCTTAGAAGTTTTTGCTTTGATCTTAGAAAAGACCCTACGAGGTTTAAACGTAGTGTTCCGTCGGTTCCCAAACCCCGTTTTGTTAGGTATACACCGGTTTGGGTTAAGAAATTCATTTTGGAGATGCTAAATGCTAGGTTGGTTTATTCTCACATGCTTGCACATGATGCATCACATGTTATTTCTTATGGATAGTTGCTTGTATGATCGTGTTGGTCATATGCTAGCTTGCTTCATGATATATTCTTGCTAGTATTATGACATGTTTATCTCTTTGTATTATATTTTTCTTTTAGTGAGTTTTATTTGAAAAATACAAAAAAAAAAATTGGTTTTAAATTTTTTAAATTTTTTTGAGAAAAATCCAAAAAGATTTTCGATTTTATTTTTGTGTCGTGAGTTAACATGTTTGATTTGGAATATTGGTGTGATTGAACCCCCTTCCTTTCATTATCCATGTGGCTAGGACATTTGGTCATTATTATCGATGAGTATAATGATCTTAACCATTGTATTATCGAGTTGTTTCGAAGTTGATATACGTTTTAATTCGACTTTGTTTATATGCCTTGATTGCACACATACACGAGTTTATATGGATGTGTGACTAATCTTGCATATTTGAGTTTGGTGAGATGTTCTTATCTCAATTTTGTCATCTATGCGTAAGTAGACATAAGGAGGAGGTGTGCATATAATAACCATTTACCGTGAGGATTAAAATTAAAAAATGATGAGTGTTCACGGGAAAGAGCTGCGAGAGTGTAAAATTATCTGGTCGTGAAAGCCACCATTTAAAAGAGCCCAAAAAATTATAAGGCAATAAAAAGAATCATATACCAAAAATGGTCCAAATTAGTTTAGTTCATTCAAAAGAAAATATGATATATTTGAGGGAGTTTGGATGGATTAAAAATTTAAACGGGTTTACACAAAGAATCCTAAACGTTAAAAATCGTGTCATGACGCTATTATTTGTAGAATCGTCAAAATTTCGGATTCGTGTGCATGATGTTTGTTCATCTCATTAAGCTCACACTTTAATTGTCACATATGGATATGATAAAGTTTGATGATTGATTGCTATCAATTAGAGCTTCTTGATCATTTCGATGTGTTGAAATTGTGATTCATTTGTTTTAGTTCACACCCATACAATCCATGTTTCATGTTTGAGCACATCGATACTATGTTAGCATGTTACTCACATTTGTTTGTTTTGAGTTTTCTTAGTTTAGTTATTGTTTCGCAGTTTTGATCCCCTTCCAGTTAGAATTTTCAGGAAATTTTTCCACTAGGAAACCCTGTTTAATATTCTGGGGAAACTGTGAAAGTTTGATGTTGTCATTCTAACGACATCAATTTTCATTTGAGCGACGTAGCTGTCGTTCAAGTGACGTCCCTGGCTCGTTCAAATGACCAGTTTGACCTGTTTGAATTTTCTGGTTGACTTGTGTTTTAGTACCCTGTTGCATATTGCTCATATTTTGGTACTGATTTACTTCTGGATATTATGCTTATGCAGCTCACTTTGATCGTTGACATATTTTTGCTGCATTAATTAGTTTAATCACACCTGCTTGGATATGATATATTTTTTGTGTGATTCACTGTTTGCTAGCTACTTATTTGACATTGATTGATCACATTTAACCAGTTATTTCATGTTTATCTAGCTAGTTTTTAAGTTTATTTAATCAAATTGGTATCATATTAGGCTAGATGTGTTTATATTTTAACGAGACTGTCTATTCGAGACAAAAAGGGGGAGAGGTGTATGTGATGTAGGGGGAGTAGTTTTGTGAGTTTTTGGCATGTTGAACTTGATATTCTGATTTATTTATTTTTCACAATTGCACATATTGATATCATGTTTACACAAAGTGTTTTCATATTTACTCATATAACAAATGATTCTGATTTGAGTTTTCATATTGATTTATATCATTTGTTCCTCCATACTTCACTGGGTATTTGTCTATTTCATGTGTGTATGTATGCTTAAAGAGATTCGAGATTTTAAGTTTACATCACCTTCAGACATTCAGAGATAATTTCACGCTTTCCGGTCCATTGCTTATGAGTCTTATCCTGTACTGATGATGTAATTTTACTTTGGGGTTTTATGGGATGGGATTTAGGCATCATACGGCTTGACGACCCAACTTAGGCATTTCACTGTTGGTTTTGTCCCGGAATAGTCAAAGGGGGAGCTTTGTAAGGACCAAATTTCCAATTGAGTCCATGTACAATTTTGACTTATTCTCGAAACAAAACATGTTTGAGTCATAGGCAGATTTTTATTGTCCGATTCCACACAGACTATGACATGTCGAAGATTAAGTGCATACGTTGCGACAAAGCTTCAAGGAATTAATTATGCCGAAGTTTAATTGGTGCAAATTTCTCATCTTCAAAGTTTAATTGCATTCCGAGATCACTCAGGTATGAATGCATAATGTTAATGAAACTCAAAATTTAATTTTATAAAAAATAAGGATGTTATTTTTTAAAGAAAATATTTTAAAAGTGTTTTACTTGTTTACACTTCGTTTAGAGCTGATAAGGACGGATTAGAGATTGGTTTGGTTTGGACTCTAATCTGGGCGATGTTGTTCAAACGACATATGATGTCGTTCGAACGAGAGCTACTGTCGTTAGAATAACCTAGTATCTTGCTCAAACGAGAAACCACCACCTTAAAATAATTATAAATAGGCGTGTTCCAATTTTCTCGAAGGGTGTGCGTGCAGTAAAAAAAACAGTTTGCAATCCAGAGAGTTTTATGCACAAACTTTTCTAAGGATTTTCACTATAAAACATCCTTAGAGTTTCAAGATCTAAGCTTTTCGTTATCATATGTTCTTGTGATCTTGTTGGCACCAAGTTTGAGGTTCTATTGAAGACCTATTTCTGGTTTTACAGTGAAGATTCGGTGGAGACCGATTTTGATATCGTAGAAGACACAAGGCTGTATCGGTGGATACTGAGGCATTCGTGGAGGCGTCTGGTGCAAACGAGTATCGCAGAATAAGGTTACTTTATGCGTGGGCACTGTGAAGATTGGTAGAAGATTAGAGGAATGTCAAGTATCATGGGTGGATCGAGTCATTGTATAAGATTACAGTCTGACTTTGTAAAACCATTGTCATAGCAATTGTCTGGCCTGGGCTGTCTGAGGTTTTTTTCTATTTGTGGTTTTCCTCGTACATCGACGTTGTGAGTATGACTTTACTTTATTTTACTTTGATTTAATCACTAGTTGCTTAGGGTTAAACAAGATAAAATTTGGTTAAGTTAATTTGTGTCACAATTTGGTGTCATTTAGAAAATTGAAAAGAGTTTTTCAAATATAAAAAGTTGGTTTGTATTTATCCTTAACTTAATTCCGCTCAAGCAAAAGTTTTTTGTTAAAGTTATATTCAGAACCTACAACATTCTCTTCTTCTCTAACGTTTCATTGTATTCTATTTCTTAAGTAGTGGGAAAGCTATTAAAACTTGATGGTTCCACAGGGACTTGTAGCATACCTAGTATAACAAGGGTGTGCATGGAATTGATATATTGGGACTGATATTCCCAAAGTGCACCCTCCTACTCAGAGACATCAACCTCGGCCAGTTTCGCAGCCGAGCCTACAACAACCATAAAAAAGGTCATCTCTCATAAGGTCGGCCCCACATACATCAACCTCGGCTAGTCGTTAGCCGAGTTCAACAAAGTCTCATGGTTTTACAATGTCATCATCGTCCTCAGCCGATGTTGCATTCGTCAGCCATCATCAGTAATGTCTCATGGGCTCAACCATCTGCCAACATCATTGGCCCTAGACGACGCTACATCTACCTCGTACCTAACCTCAGCCAGTCCTCCTGGACGAGGTCATCATGGATATTGACCTTGGACAAAGGAATAGTCGGACTTCACCAACCTCGTACACGTCCAGGTCGAGGTTGCTACTAATCAAAGATAAGATCGAGCATTTACAAGCACATGCATGGCGTGGCACACGTGGACAAATCTATTATAACTGAATCATTCCCTCCACGTGAGGGAATATTAAGGCCATCATTATCTATCAAAGATCAACCAGGTGTCACTCCCTTACTGGTTCAATCTTCTTATACATGCACATTACATGCTTGGGGGGTACAATACACCCCCAAGCACTATATATAGAGGTCATTCTCTACCTTGTAAAGGGATATAGAATTGAAACCCTAGATAAAACTCTGTCATTTTACTTAGTAGAGAGAGAAAGCTTGAGAGATTGTATCCATGGCCATTAGTGCCATCTTACAGTGATAATACTCACACACACACAGTAGATGTAGGCCAGATTGGTTGAACCACTTACATATAAGTGTTCATCCTCTTCTCCTCACCGCACTCTGTTGTATATATATTGCTCTCTTGTGCTGCCATTATTATCACTTATTTGAGCTCGTCAACACCTTACTTGGTGGTGCTATTTGCAGCATCTTCATTTTGGCGCCGTTTGTGGGAACGAGAAGCCATCTCTTCTTTTTTTACAGTTTAACCTCACCGGAGACTCTGGTAATGAACCAGGCACCACCCTTTGTGTGGAAATGTTTCACCATTGAAAGAGGTCCCTTAAGGTATCAAGCTCTCCAATATTCTCATTGCAAATTCTTTAATCTTAACATATGGCACCGGAGTTACCACGACCTCCCCCACCATCTGGTGTTGGAGAACCCAGTTCCATCCAAGAACCACCCCAATCCGAGATGGCTGAGGTGGCGGCAGCCTTGAAATTCTTAGCTGCATCTCAGCAAATTGTGCAAGAGCAGTTCGCCCAGCTAAGCCAAAACATAATAAGACCGCCTGGAGTCTCACCGGATATGATCACTCCGGCAGCTGGTCAACCACATCCTGAGGCCAGGGGACCACCCTAGGCACCACGAAAGGACCAACCTACAACTCAACGGAGGAGGGATGTTACTGACCCTAGGCGTTTACGCCTAGGGAGGCAAGGAAACCCTTGCTCTGAGGATAGGTATGATGACATTGAGGCAGAGGATGCCCCAGAAGACTTCTAAGAGACATATGAGGTTTCAAACAACACCATACGTCCTATACAGTAGAGCCGAGGTCGTGGAGGAAGACGAGATGGTGATGCCCAACAAAGAGGATCAACTTTTGATCGCCTGAGCAGAGGGTCGGCCTTTGAAAGGCTCGGCCCAGTTAATGATCTGAGGTAGAGGTTATCCAGGTCAAGGAGTGTAGCTGGCTCACAAAGGGAAGGTGGTGAACATTGACCTCATCAGGGCCGACCTCATCATGGTCGAGATTGTGGCCAGGAGGTTAACAACCGATGTTATGCAGCAGCTGAGGAACCCTCAGTCCACCCCTTGGAGGTGGCTGGGGGCAACCTCTGCCAGGACGACGTTGCTAAACCATGGAATGACTCCATTCAACAGTTGGAAGAGAAGATAGGTAACCTCATAAAAAGCCGAGACCCAACTGCAAAGGGGGTTCTCAGAGGGCTCCCCATTTGTGGCAAGTATTATCAATTTCCCAACCCCTGCTAAATTTAAACCACCAATGGTGTCTCCCAAGTGCGATGGTAGTACCATCCCAGTGCATCATATTGAGATGTATCAGTCTGCAGCAAGTATTTACTCAATCCCTAATGAGATGAGGTGCAGAGCTTTTTCAAGCACTTTGACAGGGGCTGCACATATTTGGTTCACTTCTCTTCCCAAAAATTCTGTGGAGAACTTCAAGGGTTTGGCCGAACGATTTATACACAACTTATGTTTTGGGGTAAGACCTCAGAAGAAGACAACCCATCTACTCTACGTAAAACAAGGCAAGAATGAAAGCCTCAGAGACTATATTGCAAGATTCAACAAGGAAAAATTAAAGGTTGAAGATTACGAACATAATATGGCTATGACTTCCCTTATAGCAGGACTTCAGAAGGGGAAGTTGCTCTGGAATCTTACTGAAGACCCTCCTAAGTCTATAGCCAAGTTATTGGCAACATCTGGTAGGGTCATGAATGCAGAAGAAGCAATGGCTGGAAAATATGAGGATGAGAATGACAGTAGTAGTGGGAAATTCCAAAGGAAAAATGATGGAAAGAAGAGGACTACAGATGATAAGTTTGCACACTACACTCCTCTAACTATTAGCTACGAGCATGTCCTCAATGAAATAAAGAATGACATATCCCTAAGATAGCCGGAGCAGCTGGAGGCTCCTTCGTATAAGAGAAATAAGAATCTATGGTGTGAGTTCCATTAAGATCATGGCCATCTAACTGATAAGTGTTTCACCCTTAGAGACGAGATTGAGAAAATATTGAAGTCTGGAAAGCTTCAAAAGTACGTGGATGGTAGAGCTCCTAAGGGCGGAAGAGAAGACCCTAAAAGGAAAATAAATGACAAATACCGGGAAGATGCCCCTACCAGAAGAGCCGATGATGATGATGATGACGATGACCCTGACCTTCTACCTAATGCCCTGGTGAAGAGGGTCGGTATGATCTCTTTTGGTGTAAACACCATCTGTGGAGGATTAGCAGGGGTGGCTTAGAGGTAGCCTATTGCAAGGCTTATGTGGCAGAACCTAAGTCAATTACTAAAGCTGAGGTTGTGAACCTGGCATCTTCAGAGGTTAAACACGAAAAGAGAAAGAAGGTGGATATGGATACCCTCATAGTTAGTTTCTCAAGACTTGATATCAAAGTTATCTTAGCTCCTCATGATGACCCTCTGGTAATCACTACGAGGGTGCATGGTTGTGAAGTTCAGAGAATCCTCGTTGATGGGGGAAGTTCAGCAAATGTAATGTTCTGGCCCTATTTTAAGAGCCTAGGCATCAGCAGAGCCCGGATCGTCCCTTACTATCACCCCTTGATTGGCTTCAACGGTGAAAAGGTTCATCCATTAGGCATATATGAGATGGATGTAATAATGGGAGACGAGTGACCTAAGAGTTTGGCAGGAAAAATTAATTTCTTTGTTATGGATGAGAACGTCTTCTCAGCCTACAACCTCATCATAGGATGAGTAGCCCTCAAGGAGTTTGAGGCAGTGCCTTCAACGGTCCACCAAATGCTAAAATTCTCGACTCCCTATGGGGTAGGGGAAGTGCAAGGTAACCAAACATGGGCACATGAATGCTACTTTAATTCTGCAGAAGAGAGAGAGGCTCATAAAAAGGCAACAACCACATACAACATCGTCACACTTGATCCTAGAGATGAGATAAAGCTCAAGAAATGAAAGGCCACTGAAGAGGTAAAATCCATCATCCTCAATGAGGATGATCCAAAACAAACCATCCAAATCGGTAAAGCCCTAAGACCTGAGATCAAGGAAGAGCCGGTGAAGATTTTAAGGAAGAGACAAAGTGTGTTTGCTTGGAGCCACGCAGAAATGCGAGGTATTGACCCTGAGGTCATGTGCCACAAACTCAATGTTATGGAAGACGCTAAGCCCATAAAACAAATAAGAAAAGTATACTCAAAAGAGAAGTATAATGTAATCAGATAAGAGGTCAGAAAGATTGAAGAAGCGAAGTTCATCAGAGAGGTCATATACCCTGAGTGGTTATCTAACACCGTCATCGTGCCAAAAGCCAATGGGAAATAGAGGATGTTCGTAGACTTCACTTATTTGAACAAGTCTTGTCCCAAAGACAGTTTCTCCCTGCCTCGTATCGAACAGATGGTGGATGCCATGGCAGGACATGAGCTCATGAGCTTCATGGATGCATATTCCGGGTATAATCAGATCTTCATGAACTCGTAGGACTCAGAAAAGACAGCGTTCATCACAGAAAAGGGGACTTATTGCTATAACTTCATGCCTTTAGGCTTGAAGAATGCAGGCCACCTACTAATGTATTATAAATAAGATGTTAGAAGATCAGATAGGCAAGTCCATGGAAGTGTATGTAGATGACATGTCGACGAAGAGCTTGGAGGCCGAAACTCACGTGGCCGACCTTGAAAGAACCTTTGACACCATAGACAAGTATATGATGATACTAAACCCAACCAAGTGTGTCTTCAGAGTAGGAGCAGGAAATTTTTTGGAATTTATCGTTAATCAGAGGGGAATAGAGGCCAACCCCGAGAAGATCAAGGCCTTGATAGAAATGTAGACACCCAGATCTATCAAAGATGTTCAGAGGTTAACCGGAAGAGTTGTTGCGCTTAACAGGTTCGTCTCAAGAGCTACAAACAAGTGTCTTCCTTTTTTCAAAGTACTTAGAAAGGCCTTCTAATGGGATGAGTATTGTGACAAAGCTTTTAAGGAGCTCAAGTCCAACCTCGGGTCTCCCCTACTCCTATCTCGGCCCATTCTGGGGGAGAAGTTGTATGTATATCTAGTTATTTTAGAATCATCCATTAGTGCAACCATAGTAAGAGATAATGATGGAGTGCAGAGGCTAGTATACTTCAATAGTAAAGCCTATCTAGGGTCTGAACAAAAGTACCCTTGGATGGAAAAACTAGCCTATACCCTGATACCCGCTTCCAGGAAGATGAAGCCATACTCCCAAGCCCACTCTATGGTCATCCTCACTAATTCCCCTCTCAGACAGATCCTACATAAACTTGAGAAGTCAGGAAGGTTGATGACCTAGTCCATCGAGTTGGGGGAATATGACATTGTTTATCAACCCAAGGTTGCCATCAAAGGGCAAGCACTTGCAGACTTTGTTGTTGAGTTTACTTGGGATGAGGCTGAGATTGAGATTAGTTAAAAGGTGGTAGATGAACCAGACAGTAACATCTTCCAAGGTTCGGACGAGGTTGAGTCAAGTAAAACTGGAAAAATCTTAGTGGAGAATGAGGAAGACAGGTACTTCTCCAGGCAAGGGACCCTAGCAGAGGGAAACTTCTCTTCAAATGAAGATGTTTGGAGCCTCTTCATTGATGGGTCATCCTGTGATAATGGAAGTGGAGCGGGGCTGATAGTGTCAGCACCAGATGGTATCGATATTGAATATACGTTGAGGTTTAATTTCAAAGCTTCGAACAATGAGTCAGAATATGAGGCATTGATAGCAGGTCTCTCCTTAGCAAAATCCCTTAATGTTGGCCAACTCCGAGTCCACACTGACTCAAGGTTGTTCGTTAACCAAATCCTAGGAGTGTATGAGGCCAAAGATGAAAGGATGGCTAAATACCTGAAGAAGGTGAGAATAATGCTAGAAAGCTTCAAGGAAGTGAAGATGAAGAGGATACCTCAACAAGACAATAATCGAGTCGATGCACTTACAAGGTTGGGCTCAGCAATAAGGACGGATATAAGAAGAATAGTACCCATTAAAATTTAGCTCAAGCCGACCATTGAAGAGGAAGAGGTTGCCAGACCGTGCCTAAATTTGAATATGGGAGCCTCATGGATGGATCCTCTTATCAGATATATCAGAGAGGGAGAGCTGCCAGAATCAAAGTTAGAAAGGAGAAAGCTGAGGTTCAGGGCTGCTAAGTTCTCAATTGTAGGAGACATCTTGTATAAAAAGGGGTTCCTACTTCCCCTCCTCAGATGCGTCCACCCTTCAGAGGTTCCATATATCTTGCAAGATGTGCACGAAGGCTTTTGTTCTAGTCACATTGGAGGAAGACCTCTAGCTAAGAGGATAATCACTCAGGGGTACTAGTGGCCGACCTTGGCCAAATATGTTGCTACGTATGTGAAGAAGTGTGTGCCAGAGATTTTCCATCATCCCTCATCAGCCTCATCAACCTATGACGTCAATCAGCTCACCTTGTCCATTTGCAGTATGGGGCATTGACTTGGTAGGACCCTTGCCAAGGGATGTGAACAACTATCGATTCTTAGTAGTGGCGATTGATTACTTCTCCAAATGGGTAAAGGCTGAGCCAATGATCATAATTATAGAACAGAAGACATTCCAGTTCATCTGGAATAACATCATATATAGGTATGGTCTTCCAAAAACTCTCATCTCAGATAATGGAACCCAGTTCAAGAATGCTTCCTTTGAAAAATACTGTGAAAGAACGGGGATCAAGCAGTTCTTCTTTTCTCCTGGCCGACCCCAAGAAAATGGTCAGACCGAGGTCATGAACCTAACAATCCTTGATGGGATAAAGAAGAGGTTGGAAGAAGTCAAAGGGAGATGGACAGAGGAGGTATATGCCGTATTATGGGCCTATAGGACGATAACAAGGACACCAATGGGGGAAACCCCATTTATGTTAGCCCATGGATCAGAAGGTGTCATCCCTACAAAGGTAGGACTTCCCACTCATAGAGTTCAGACCTATGACCCTCAGAGGAATGGAGAAGAGAGAATACTTGATCTGGATTTGATTGAAGAAAGAAGAGAAGATGCAGAGATTAGACAACCAGCCTACCACCAGAGAACTGCAAGGTTCTACAACTAAAGGGTGAAATCAAGGCCTATTGCTATGGGAGACCTGGTCCTAAAGAAGACGTTACTGAAGGAAAATAAGCTCCAACCAAACTGACATGGTACCTATAAAGTAATTGATGAGGTTGTGCCTAATACCTACCGAGTAAAAAATCTCGAAGGGGAACCTTTATCCAATCCTTGGAATGCGGACCACTTAAAGAAATATTACATATGATGTTTCTGTTGTTTCTTTATAATACATGTATCGTTTCATGAAGAGGATGTTAATGAAAAGAACAATGTTGTGTTGATACTTTTGTTATATGCTTGAACATCATTAGTTTGGTGAAAGTATAAGGTAAAACATCATTATTTAGTGACCTCATACCTTAAACATCATTAGTTTGGTGAAAATATGAGGGTAAACACTATTATTTGGTGACCTTAGACCCTAAACATCATTAGTTTGGTGAAAGTATGAGGTGTAACATCATATTATGTCCACCTCAGACCTTAAACATCATTAGTTAGGTGAAGGTATGAGGTAAAACATCATTATTTGGTGACCTCAGACCTTGAACATCATTAGTTTGGTGAAAATTATGAGGGTAAACATCATTATTTGGTGACCTCAAGCCTTAAACATCATTAGTTTGGTGAAAATTATGAGGGTAAACATTATTATTTGGTGACCTCAGACCTTAAACATCATTAGTTTGGTGAAAGTATGAGGTTAAACATCATTTTATGGTGACCTGAGACCTTAAAATGTCATTAGTTTGGGGAAATTATGAGGGTAAACATCATTTTTTGGTGACCTCAGACCTTAAACATCATTAGTTTGGTGGAAGTATGAGGCAAAATGTCATTATTTGGTGACCTCAGACCTTCAACATTATTAGTTTGGTGAAATTATGAGGTGAAACGTCATTATTTGGTGACCTCAGACCTTGAACATCATTAGTTTGGTGAAAGTATGAGGTGAAACATCATTATTTGGTGACCTCAGACCTTAAACATCATTAGTTTGGTGAAACTATGAGGTGAAACATCATTATTTGATGACCTCAGACCTTAAACATCATTAATTTGGTAAAAATTATGAGTAAACATCATTTTTGGTGACCTCAGACCTTAAACATCATTAGTTTGGTGAAAGTATGAGGTTAACCGTCATTATTTGGTGACCTCAGACCTTGAACAACATTAATTTGGTGAAATTATGAG
Source organism: Sambucus nigra (assembly GCA_949130495.1). NCBI lineage: Eukaryota > Viridiplantae > Streptophyta > Magnoliopsida > Dipsacales > Adoxaceae > Sambucus > Sambucus nigra. Next base: position 430,146,880 of record OX422220.1, on the reverse strand, counting down.
GTGAAACATCATTATTTGGTGACCTCAGACCTTAAACATCATTAGTTTGGTAAAAATTATGAGGGTAAACATCATATTATGGTGATCTCAGACCTTAAACAATATTTCAAGAGACATTCAAGCATAGCATCAAAAGAAGTAATAGAATATGAAGAAGACGAGATTAATGATTATCAGTAAACAACAGTCAAGAGAGTTACGGATCAGATGTTACAAAATGCCATCAGACTTCAAAATTATGAAGGGATACAAACAAGAAAAGGAAATTAAAATTATAATTCATACAGCTTCATAAGAAAAAGGGGCTAAGCCTCTACAGCAGCAGGCGTGCCATCACGGTCGACATTAGTCAACTCGACATCGTCATCCTGATGATCGGCATCCTCAGTCTCAGTGGCCTCCAAGGGAGCAGTCTCAACCAGAGCACCATCAGCTTATTCAACCTCTTGTAGGGCCTGAGCAAATCGGGGGTCAGTAAAGCCTAGACCCTTAAAGTCTGAGACAGTCAGATACCGTGACTCTTTCTCTTTAGAGGATGCCCATTTTCCAGTTGCTTTGATACTTATTTCAAGGTATTCAAAGCCAAAACTGACAAACTCATTAGAGACTTTATAATCTTCAATGATCTTCCCTGTAACATCCTCTAAAGCATCCTTGACTGCATCATCCACCTTAGTTTGAAGGGCATCATCTTTAGCCTTCAGGGCTACTTCGTGGTCCTTCTTGAGCTTGGCCAAGTCCTCATCCCTCTGCTGTATGACCTCCTTTAGCTTGTCAACCTCCTTCAGCTCTTCCTTAAGCTTCTGAACATCTGCGTTCAAAGAGGCTTGGACCTTGTCAGCCTCTTGATCCTTCTCTATGAGGGGCATCTTCTTCATGGTCCAATAGACAAAACGGTGTAAGGACAAGAGACCCTGTAGTGGAAGGTCAGACGTATGAACATACGAGCTATGATTTTTAAAAGAGATGAGGTTACATTTGAGGAAAATAAATAAAGACTAATACCTGAATTGATCTGAGGAAATTAAACTCGGCTAGTAACGGGACGTCCAAGGAACGTAAGAAACTCTTATCATATTCAGTCATTACTGCATCGATAGCATCGACGATCCTCAGACTATGACCATTGAGGCTATCACTGATCTTTAACTGAGAAAGACGAGCATCCAAGGAGTCATTTGTAGAGATGGGAATGGCGCGATCCCCTCTTTGAGTCTTACCCGGCCTCTGAGGCTCTGGGTCAGTTGTGCTCTTCCTCTTCTTGGTAACATCTGCCTTGAATGTGCCGATGTTCTTTTGGGTGGTAGCAGGGGGTAGGTTTTTTCCAGCCTTCTTATTCATCAACTTTACAGGACTGGGAGAAGATATTTCCCAAAGGTCATCCGATATACCTTCAGGGCGCTCTGCAAAAGACATCTGAGCTAGTAAATCAGAGGAATAAAAAGTAAGAGGTGTAACTTCAAAAAATTAAGACTTATGAAGCTCTGTTAAAGGACCACCCCCAAGCCTGTCTGAGAGAGGTAATAGGGGATCATCAAATGTTCATACTTTACAAGATGACCCTGCCCTCCCTGATTGCGAAGATCCTTAACTTTTTGGTGGTTGTCCTAGCTAAGTCTAGGGTCGGCTTTAGCAGCAAGAGACATCTCCCCCCACCTCAGAGGAGTTCTTGGAGCCGACGTTCCAGAGGTCACATATGTACTGAACTCCCAAGCTCTGAAGGCAAAGAAATACCGAGGTTTCCAATTATGGTTGGAAGTCTGGGTAAGCAACAACATTTTCTTCTCTGATTTCCTAACTAAGAAGTGGTAATAACTAGGGTGGTTTATGGCAGAGGAGGGCACATAATACCCACTAAAAACTTTGACTAGAAGGTCTAAATGGTGGACAACCCTCCAAAGGACAATAGCCCCAATTATAACCCTCCAGGCATTGGGGGATAGCTGGGAAGGGGCTAGGTTTATATGGGAAAGTATAACTCTGATTGAAGGGTGGATAGGAAGACGAAAACCTAACTTGAACATCTTCTCATAGACACAGATCTCTCCATCTCTGCTGTTAAAAGCCATCTCATCCCTCAGAGGCTTCCTAAGGGTGATGGAAGAGTGTATGGAGTAGAGGTGCTGAAAGGAAAGAAGGTCATACTTGCTGATGGAGCTCTCAATCTCGGCTGCCTTAGATGTGTCAACATCACTCTCCCTGCCATCTTCACCATCCCCAAAAACGTAGACCTGGGTAGGTGCAGGGGCACCACCAGGAAACCTCTGAGCAAATTCAGCCCCGGTGGCATTCGACAGAGGAATGGCATCAATTATGGGAGAAATGGCCACACTCGGCCCTATGATTTCAACATCTGAAGACCAATGTGAGGTGCTAGCACCCTGATGAGACGAGGCACGGCTCGAAACCTCAGCCTCTTGAGGATCTCATCCTGCCTATGAGAATAATCCATAACCTCTTAAAAAGAGTCTGCAAATATGGGGTCTGAGGAGGACGACAAAGACTAAGACATTGGCGTTAGTTCTGCAGGAACCTCAGTAGGCTCAGCAGGCTTAGCTGGCTCAGGGTAGATAACCTTCAGAGGTGGAGGAAATATGGGTCTGTGAGGGAAGGCCTCAACCCTACGAGCTTCCTCTTGGGATAGCTCTACTTGCCTTATTTTCTTAAAGGTCTTCTCACGAAGAGATGGAAACTCTTCTATGAGTTGGTACAAGGGTCTGAGCATAAGTGAGACGACACTACACTTGGACTCAAAACCACAAACAGGCAAACAACTTAATTCAATCTAAACTAAGGATCAAATTAGGAATGTGAAAGGTTTTAAAGTCAAGAACAACAAGAACACTTAAGAACCAGGTTGCTAGAGGGGGTGACCGGAGGTTCACCGGAGACCTAAAGAAAGGGTTTTCTGGCTAAGTAACCTCTGAGCTACCTACAGATGCCCTTAAATCACTCAAATCACTACTGTCATGGCCTCACAACCACCAAGACTGGTGGAAACGACTTGCCAGAAAACACAAAAGCTCGCCAAAAAATTCAAAAATGAATAATAAGGGCTAAAAATGGAAGAGGAAGGTGGAAATGTACCTGGAAAGTTGTAAAGGAGGGAAGAAGAGACTTTGAAACAAGAGAAACCTTCAAATGCAACCAATAATGGTGGATCGAAGGAAACAAAAGTTGCATAGAGAGAGCTTGGGCGGGAAGAGTTTTGAGAAGAAATGAGAACAGGAAGAAAGATAAAGGGTTTTAAACCCACTAAATGATTAGGCGCGAAGCCCAAGGCCCATCATTACCCTAGAAAGCCTAAAAGGCAGGCCAAAATCAAATCATCTTGGGAAACACGTTTCACTTCAGTAAGTGACATGTGTCAAGAAAGTACTGGCACATAGAGAAATTCGACCTCGGCCTAAATTACATACCCCTGAGTCATCTAATTATACATAAGACTAAGGGCTAGGGGTGAATGATATGCCCAAAGTGCACCCTCGTACTCAAAGACATTGGCCTTAGCCAGTTTCGCAGCTGAGGTGACCAGGAGCCTATGGCAACCATCAACAAGGTCGTCTCTCATAAGGTCGGCCCCACATACATCAACCTCGGCTAGTTATTAGTCGAGGTCAGCAAGTTCTCATGGTTCCATTCAACTATCAACATCATCATCGGCCTCAGCCGATGTTGCATTCGTCAACCATCATGAGCAATGTCTCATGGGCTCAACCATCTGCCAACATCATCGGCCCTAGCCAACACTACATCTACCTCGTACCTAACCTCGGCCAGCCCTTGTGGCCGAAGTAATCATGGATATTAACCTTGGACAAAGTAATAGTCGGACTTCACCAACCTTGTACTCGTCCAGGCCGAGGTTGCTACTAATCAAAGATAAGGCCGAGCATTTACAAGCATATGTATGGCATGGCACACGTGGACAAATATGTTATAACCGAATTATTCCCTCCACATGAGAGAATATTGAGGTCATAATTATCTATCAAAGATCAACCAGGTGTCACTCCCTTAATGGTTCGATCTTCTTGTACATGCACATTACATGCTTGGGGGGTACATTACACCCCCAAGCACTATATATAGAGGTCATCCTCTACTTTGTAAAGGGATCTAGAATTGCAACCCTAGCTGAAACTCTATCATTTTACACAGTAGAGAGAGAAAGCTTGAGAGATTGTATCCATGGCCATTAATGACTTCTTATAGTGATATTACTCACACACACAGTGGACGTAGGCCAGATTGGCTGAACCACTTACATATAAGTATTCATCCTCTTCTCCTTACCCAACTTTATTACATATATCTTGCACTCTTGTGCTGTCGTTATTATCACTTGTTTGAGCTTGTCAACACCTTACCTGGTGGTGCTATTTACAACATCATCAACGACACAAACCTAATCAATTATATATAGGTTGTGGAGAATTTGGCTTCGAGAAGAAGATACATTATGAGTAAGTTCCTAATTATTGTATTGCATGTTACAAATTGGGCTATGATCAAAATAAATGCATCCTCAAAAATAATAATCTTAAAATAACAAAGGAGGTGTGGAAAGAGAAAGATCCAAACCCTAACATGGTTCAAATCAACAACTTTAGATAAAAGGTAGAAAATCAAGGCATGAACAAAATGAATCTTATTAACATGAGAGAAGATCAAAATCATAAAGCACTGAAGGATCAAAGTGTATATGTGGATAATGTGCTCATTTCAGAGAGGATATTTCTCTAATGGATGGTCATCATATATATAGATAGAAGAACCCCCCAAAATAATTCAAATAAAGTTTACAATAATGCCTACTAAAGTGCAATAACATATTTATAAGATTAAAGTTATTAAAGTTGATAGATAGGAAGCTATGGTTGTTAATAATCATATGTTTCCCCCAAAACTATAGAGCTTCCCCTTATGAGGAAGAAAATCTCAATGGAAACTTGGTTGCTCCTGATGATGAAGATAATTACAATGATGGCCCTCCTATAATATGACTCAACTCAACAAAGCCTTTTTTCAATTATTTGGGGTCGGCTTCCTCTAATATAAGAATTGATTATATTCTCTAAATATTTTACCAATAATCTGAATGCCTACGGGAAGACTAAAGAAAAGGATGTTGTGAAGAAAGTTCATTTTTCAATCCGATGATAACCAAAAATTGAAACAAAGTGTAACACCCTGTATTTTTAATGGTTTTGAATTGCAATTAATTAAATTAAAATGGGAAAAATTAATTCGAATTAAAATAAATATTAATTTAGCGAGACAATGATTAATATTTATTTACATGAATTATATTGGGTATTACATAATGAACGAGTAATAAATTAATAAGAATACATTATAATTGTCGTGAGTGAAAAATACGGCAGTTACAGTAATTTAGTTTGGACGCGCGTGTCAGTCGTGTTGGGACTTAACTTTTTGAGATAAAAAAAGTAATTTAATTATGGGTAGTCTATATGGTCATTTCGAGTGCGCCAATGTGTTCGGAAGGGTTGAGTTAGTCAAAAAATTTCTCGGGGGTTTAGTTTGGGTCCCGGGGTATTCTTAGGCCAAACTGGCACCCCGAAAGGGTATTTTGGTGTTTTGGATTTTTATAGAAAAGAGAGCTACAAATTTTATATGTGTATATTAGTATATGTGTTGAGTAAATTATGGTTAATAGTTACATAACCTAAGAGAGTCCACCAGAGGAGGAAGGAGAAGAGTTCCAAGAGAGTTCTAACGCTTTTCACACCATTCTTGCACCACCACCACCACCACCACCACCACCGGAGTATAAATAGAAAGGAGAGGAACGCAGCCCTACCACTATTCTACAGAAATTCAGACCTACAACTTGAGGCAAGTATTTATCTTACGAATTTAGAGCGCATATACCATCCATGTTAGCGTAGGATGAATAATCTCATGAATATGTAAATATTGGCTTTAATTTGGAAGATTTAATTCATGTTCTTAGGTAGGAATCAAATAGGTTTATTACCTTTTTGCATGTAGAACGAATATGATGAATTAGGATTATGAACGTGTGAAGAAATCTGGGTTCATGTTGATGTTCTTGAATAAAAAGGAAAATTTAGGATTTTGGAGTTTAATATTGCATTGATTCGGTTAAAAGGATTTACTTGATGATTTAATGATTCAATTATGTTAGAAATCATTTATATATGTTAATATAATGTTTGGTAAACTTGGTTGGGAGTTTGGGATTGAATCATAAAGTTTTGGAGAATTAAAAATGGTGAAAACGCATAAACCCAACGAAGAAGACAAACTGTTGCTGTTCGAATCGATTCGGCCACAGGTTGAATCAATTCGGTTTGCCCAGAATTTGGAAATTTCCCTATTAGCCTTGAAATTGCATATGATGTTCGAGGAAAATTTTGGGATACCTTTAAAATATAATTAGTGATATTGTGATTACCAGTAGGCTAATTGTAGGTTAGGACTTAGTCACAATTGAGAAGAATTAAGGCTATGATTATTCGGCATAAGCTATAACGTAATGATATCGGGATAATGAGAATGAGTTATGGTGAAGGTAAGCAAACTTATAACTTAGACCATTAGGATTTGAGTGACTTACCTACTGAAATTATTTTAAGAGATAATTGGCACACTTCGGTTAGTGGGAAATAGTCGGGAATATATGAATAGATAATACGTAGGATATTCGAGAGTTATACTACATATGGGGTATATTAGGTTATGTGTATGCCTAATGATATATGTGTATAGGTTTCGGGAATACCTATTGTATGATTTCTTATATGTGTGAACATACCTACGCTACTTACTATCACGGGAGGTTCCGCGTCGTGGACGGTCTTATCCTGATGTGCCTATTGGGGGGGGGGGGGATTTTAGACTTGTACCTCATAACATAGAACTTAAGGTTGATCACTAGTTTTGTTTATGATAGTGCAATCAATCGTTTGGGTGTGTTAGGTGTATGCGTAGCCCAAAGGCCTAGGACTATGTTCGCCTCCAAATTATGTGAATTGAGTGTCTATGGTTCGAGATTGATTCCAAACCATAAGTCCTTTACTTAGTACGTGATGTACATGGACTAGATAGCAGAGTATGCATCCATCATAGGTCTCCACCTAGAGATGTTATATTCGTATATAATACTAGTGTAGCGTAGATTTTTATACTTGTGACAAATCCTGTACTTTAGTAGATAAATTAGATAGTGATATCTAAAGTAATATAAGTATATGGAATCTTAATACTTAATTGGTGAACTTTACTGGATAACGGGCCTTGGGTATTTGGTAACGTATTGTATGGGCAATACGGGTGGGCATAACGAGTTAGTATACCGGTAGAGTGTTTGCTCAGACTAGTTAGGTGGGGTAGCGTAACTAGGTTGATTTAGAAGGATACATTAGGTGTGCACAATAGTTGAGAGGTGAGAATCTCACGTGAGGGCACGTAAAGCTAACATGTATATAATATTTTCTTTTACTACATTTTAAATTCTTGCAAATATTTTCAAACTGCTTTTACTCGGGCTCTGACCCGTTGTAAATCTATTTTTGTAAAAACCTTTTTAGGTGCACAACCACATGGACGTTAGGCTTAGGAGTCCGTTCATATTTGACGTACTGCAGCTAACGTGGACATTGCAGGACCTCGGTAGTAGACACTTCCACTTCTATCAATTCTTTTCCATAATTTAGTGATCTCAGTCGGGCATGTCGCCAATCTTCAGCTACTAGTTATTTCAAAGACTTTGTACTTTTACTTTATTTCCAATTGTTGGACTTGGTTTTATTTATGGACTATTGTATTTGGATTTCAGTATGGAGTGTTTATACCAAGCACATTTATTTATCTCGTTCCTTAATCATTTATTATGTTGTTTATTGGAACAGTGAATGTGGTTTAATAGTTTAAATGGTTACATGTTAATAAAAAGATTAAAAAAATTTACGCCAGCTTAATTAACTGATAGGTGATTAGTAATTAATATGATTTTCGACAGTGATGCTAAGAATAAACCAAATGATAAACCTCTTTTAATTTAATAAATGACCGATCACCCAGTATTTAATTGGGCGGGGTGTCATACAAATAAAAACATTTTCAAGCCAATAGATTATATGTTCAGAAGATTCACAAGATATGTCTCTAAGGTAACAGAAGCTCAAGTTATTTGTTCTTTAAATTGATTAATTTTATTGTGTGGAATATTAGAGGCTTGTCAAATAGGCCACAAAAAATTAGAATCAAAAGGTTGTGTAAAAGTCATAAAGTTCCTTTTATTGCTTTACTTGAGCCAAAATCTACGTCATGAAACATTGAGTATTTTAGAAGAATATTGAACTTTGAAGGAAGTTGTTATAATATTTCTAATAAAATCTATTTTGGGGGAGATTTGGGGTTATTTGCAAGGTTGTGCAAAATAGTGATCAAACAATGAGTTTTAAGATTCATCATGATCATTTTCCAAAAGGGGTCTTCATATAAGTGGTTTATGTTAAATTATTGAATATAAAAGACTAGATTTATTGAATTCTTTGGATCATCACAATGATATAGCTATGGAAAAGCTTTGGTTGATTATGGATGACTTTAATATGGTGATTGGTAGTGATAAAAAATGAGGTGGTAATAAAATTGACCAATATGTAGTGCCAGATTTTAAAGACTTCATAACTAAGGTAACTCTGATGGATATAGGTCACACGGGTTCTAAATATCATAGAACAACTTTAGAGAATATGGGAAAATATGGGCTAGACATGATGGTCTCACATCCTGGATTAATTATTTTCCTAATTTTCAATTGCATCACCTGAGCAAGACTTGCTCAGATCATTCTCCTCTAATTTTTTCAATAAAATCTCAATTCAATCTCCCTCCCAAACCTTTTAAATTCCAGAACACGTGGTGCTATCATAGGGATACTAAAGACATCATTCAGAATTTATGGGAAAGGGCAGTGGATGGGAATACTTTTAGGATTTTTCCTTTTAAATTGTAAAGACTGAAGCATGATCTTAAAGGATGGATCAAAGAAACATTTAAGGATATTTTCCAACAGATGAGGACTTTAGAAGAAGAGGTGTTGGATAATGAAAACCTTTTTGAGAATAATCTTACTGTAGAGAACAAAGAAAAGTGGTCACAAGTCAAATCTCAACTTCAATAGGCTCTTAAAAGTGATGAAACTTATTGGCAACAAAATATGAAAGGAAGGTGTCTTCAAGAAGGGGATTTTAATAAAAAAAATCTTTCGTGTTGTAGTGAAAACTAGGAGGTTGCATCTTCTAATTCATCAAATAAAGAATGATAAGGGTGATTATCTTAAGAATATTGTAGAAATTAAAGGGGAATTTATTTCTCACTACCAAATCTATTTATAGCAGACATGATTGAAGCAGGGGAGGATATTCTAGAAGTAATTAAAAGGAGGTGATTGTTCAACAAGCTAATTTTTTAGATGATATACCTGAAAAGGAGGAATTTTAGCCGGCTTAGAAAGACTTTAATGAAGAAAACTGCATTGGACATAATAGTTTCCATGTTAGTTTTACCATAATTACTGGGGTGATTAAGTTAGATCTCATAAAATCATTTTGGTATTTCTTCTTTGGTGGTGAGCTTGCCAAAAGATAGACTGGTTCTAAAATCATTTTGATTCCCAAATCTAATAATTTTTCCCATTGTTCAGACTTTAGGCCTATAAATCTTTGCAATTTTTGCTTCAAACTTGTAACTAAGATTCTTGCATTTAGATTAGCTCACATTCTTCCAAACATTATTGGGAAATCTCAAGCAGGTTTCCTCATCACTGATAACATTCTGCTTGGTCAAGAAATGATGAGAATAATAGGGAGGAAAACTTATGGATCTAATGTTGTCATCAAACTAGATATGTCCAAAACATATGATAAAGTATCTTGGATATGTATAATCAAAATTATAAAGAAGTTTGTTTTTTCATAAACTTGGACAGATAGAACCTAGAGATGCATATCTAACAATTGGTTTTCCATAATTATTAATGGTCAGAGTGCAGGATTCTTTAAATATTTCAAAGGTTTGAAGTAAGGTGATCCTTTGTACCTATGCTTATTTGTTATTATAGCAGAGGCTATAAAGAGAGTAATTCATAAACTTGTGGAAAGAGGGTTGGTTAAACCATATTCCCACCCTTAAGGCGGTGTTTTAATTAGTAACCTAAGTTTTGTAGATAACAACATCATTTTTATAATGGTGAAAAAATAAGCCCAAACAATTTATTGAAGTTATTGAGTAATTATGATAAAGCTTCTGGCAAGGCTATTAATTATGAGAATAGTAGCTTCATTGTACATGAGTCTGTGGGAAGAAGGAAAATCAAATGTAGTGTTGATGCCTCGGGTTTAAAATTCAAAATAGTGCCTATGAAATTCCTCGGATGCCCCATGTTTTATGGTAGAATTAAACATATATACTTTTAAGAGCTTATTTAAAAGATTTAATACAAAGTAGAGTGTTGGAATTATAAATTCATATCCTTGTCTGGGAGAAGAACTTGTATTTAGTCAGTGTCATCCTTTATTCCTTTCCATTTTATTATAGCCCTTAATCCTCCTAAAAAATCTATTAATCAAATTCAAATCATCTTCAACAATTTTTTATGGGGATATGATATAGAGTATGGAAAGAAATACCATTGGGTTTGAAAAATTTGTGTTATTGAGTTGAAGAAGGTGGATTGGGATTTAAAGCTTTGGCTGAAATATGCAAGACCTTTAGTATGAAGTTATGGTGGAATATTTGTTCAGTTAACAGTCTGTGGTCTGCGTTTTTTTAATATAAGTACAAGAACTTCAACACTAAAAGTGGATCTTTAACTTATGGGAGAATTCATCATTTTAAAAGTGAAGCAGAGGAGTTCATTTTAGATATAAATGGCAGGAAGATATGGTCTTTATCCTCTTAGGGGATTTCACATTAAAGTTAGAATTCAATTAGACAAGTGAAGCCTTCATTAATGGTTTGTTATAATATTTAGAGCACTCATTCCCCTCCCCAAATATCTTTTTTTCTATGGAGATGTTATCTTAACATTATTCCAGTTAAGGAGAATGTCGTGAAGTTGGGAATGAATTTAGCCTCAAAATGTAAGTATTGTGATAATGCTATTGAAAATTTAGATCATTTATTCATTAAAGTTCTTATAGCTGTGATGGTTTGGAACTTTTTTTTGCCAATTTTCTTGGTTGAAAGTTATCTTTATTTGTAGAGGGGGCTTGAAGGTAATCCCGAGATTAAGGATAATTCCCTAATTAGCAACCGTGTTTGAGATTAAGTAACCGAGGCAGCTCAAGTGTGGCAACTCAGCGAGGCATCTTGGCATGGCAACTCATACTTTAGCTTGTTGTATTAGTCATATTGTATTTCTGTTTATGTTGACTATAAGCTATAACGGTTGTAATGATGAAACGAGAACAATAATGAGTTTTTGTGTGAGGTCAAACGGTACTCGCGAGAGACCAAGCTTGGCAGGACCTGGGAGAGCTTTCATGCTCTATCGAATGACCTCACGGTAGGAACTTTAGAGGGGCTTGGATTGGAGGATTGAGAAGTGAGGCACCGTTGGGGCTTATCCTGACCATCTTATATACACCTGGTAAAACACTGAAGGACCCTAACCTTGGAACCTCGGAAGGAGCAGCTTCGAGTTCCATCGGGCGTTGAGTTGTGAACCAAACAACCCTCTACTTAATGTCACATCTACTATAGGTGATGTCACTAGCCAGCTAAACAATGTCAGACCTACACTTGAGTAAACCACCGTGGTATTTGGGGCTGTTAGGCAGTTGGTGAGCCACCTCTGTGACAACAGCCCCCCTGACACAGTGGTTATGCAAAAGGCATGTCTTGGCATTTAATGTTTATGACGTGGAGATAACTAGTGCATCAGGCATTTAATGCTGTGACATAAAGTATGAGGGATGTCTTTCATAGTCTTTAATGACTGAGTTGCCTCAGGGATGGTGTGGGGGGCTATTTAAGGACCCCAACCACCCTTGAGGATAGGATGATCTTTTGAGAGCTCAGGAGTTATTGCTAGAGAGAATACACATCAAAACCAAAGAGTTTACTCACTTACCATTATTATTTATTACGAAGATTTTAATACTTGACGTAGATTCTTGAGGGTGTTTGGTGCGTTTCTACCTGCCTACCAAGGTGTATCTAGGGTGCTTACCTCTCTCTCTCCCTCTAGCTAAGTTACTTATAAGTTCATTACTATCTCCTGAGTTATACACGAGAGATTTGTAAGTTTAGACTGGGTTTTATCTTTATTGGGGTTTGTGTTTGTATGTCCTATTATTAACCCCAAAGCTTTGGCCAATTAGCTTATCATCACCAAACTTCAAAGGGGTTACGCCTCCATCTATCTATAATCTAAAGTACCCTCCTACATTTGGCGAATCCGCTGGGGAGGCATTCTTCTAATTAAGGAGTATGGCTCAAGATAATGCTACTTGAAGGCTCAACTTTGATGATATCCAACATAATGAAGAACAAGCAGCGAGAGAACAAGAGGCCCTAAGGGATGGGGTTCCTCGAGTAGACGTACCTCCAACCTTCCATGAGTGCGGGGTTGGGACCCACTCAAGTCGTGCTCCTCATGAGCAAGTTTTATGAGTTTTTGCAAACTCCTGTAGCTTCAACTATGCTGGGAGGATTGGAGGCTAATGCTTTCGTAACACCAGGGGTAGATCCAACGACCCCACCAGGTGCAGGTGTTGTGGGAACGATCCCAGTAAGCATACCCTCTGTTATTAATCTAGCAGTAGGAACCTCAGGAGTTTTAACATCACCACCTGTAATGTTCATTCCAGTTGCAATGGGCACTCAGCCCGTGGCCCCGTTACTGGTTGCTCCAGTGGCATCGCCCATGGAGGAAATAAGAAAAGAGATGAAGAAAGAGATGGCAATCTTCTGGCGAGGTGGCTTCGGTTTATGATGACTTTCGAACACCTTATTCTCAGGAGTACAAAGATGAGCCCTATCCAAAGGACTATATTCCCCCTATCTTTGAAAAATATACAGGGAAAGGTGGGAACCCAAAGGAGCATATTAAGCGCTTTGTTGAACACTTGGGAGCGCATTACAATAATAATAATCTTAGGTTAAGGGAGTTTTCCAAATCCCTAACCGATAAAGCATACACCTGGTAGTCCCATTTGACTCCTAACAGCATTTCTACATGGGAGGAAATGCATGTATTGCTTGTCCAGAAGTTCTTACTGGAAAAAGATGAATTCAGCTTGACTCAACTTGCTAGGGAGAAGCAAAGACCTGGGGAAGAAGTGGTGGCCTATGTTCGAAGGTTCAGGGAAATATCCCTCGACTTCAGGGAGGAAGCGAAAGAATCTAAGTTATTGTAGATCTGCGCTGAGGGGATGCTTCCTGAATACATCTGCCATCTTATCAACGAGATACGTGAAGGGACTTTTGCGACATTCTTAAAAGAAGTGAGGAACATCTCCTTGATGGTGCGGCCCAATCCTGTGGTGGTGCCCATAATGTTTAGGCAGTCGATGCAAGCCGCGGGGGGAAGGTCTCAGCCCCCACGGATAGGGTACACCGAGGGGGGAGATAGGGACAAAGCACCGAAGAAGGACAATAAGAGGAAGTTTAGAAGAGACAGGGAGGACCCACCACCCTTGCCTTATACAGTGGAAGAGGTGGTAAGCTGTTACAACACGATGGTCCAAGGGGGAACGATCTATGAGCCAAAGGACGTTCCCGCTGGGGAGCCTGACGCGGCAACGAAGGCGAATCCAAAGTACTACCAGGTTCATCGGAGGATTCAGCATCCAACCGAGAGCTGCTTTATGTTAAGAAGAATAATAGACAAGTACGTAAAGGCAGGGACATTGCAAATCCCTCCACATAACGTCAACAACAACCCCTTGCTAGCACATGGGGCTAATCTCGTAGTGGCCTATGATGAAGAGACCGAGAAAGGGGTATTTTTGGCCTAAGATGAAACAGGATGCGGCAGAGCTACAACAGAAGTGCGATAAATGCCAGTTGTTCTTCGAGGCAGCAGAATGTCATTTCGTGAAGGCTCGGCCTGACTGGAGATAGCCTTATATTGACTTCATTAAAGATGGAGTTGTCCCGATAAAGAAAAATGATGCGACAGGACTTTGACGAAGGCCCCCGAGATTCTACGTTCAAAAGGGGAAGCTTTATCAAAGGGGATACTTTAACAGGCCTTTGCGTTGTATCATGAGAGAAGAGGCAGTAGAGGTCCTCAAGTAGGCGCACGATCCGGTTCACATAGGGGGCCAAGTTATATGACCAGTTGATGACTTTGGGATACTATTGGCCAACGATGGAGAAAGATTTGGTTGAGTTCATTTGAAAATGCAAGGCTTGCTAACTTTATGGAAATATGATCCATGCCCCGTCAGTAGACTTACACTCCCCGACAACGCCTTATCCTTTTCACACCTGGGAATTTGACCTGGTAGGGGCAATACACCCTTCTTCGAGGGGGGAAGATATGGATATTAGTGTCAACGGAGTGCTTCACAAAGTGGGCTGAGGCGATACCACTGAGAAGGGCAACAGCAGGAGTGGTGACCAACTTCATCAGGGAATAGATCATTTGTCATTTCGATATCCCAAAGGTTATCCTTTCGGACAATGGAACCCCTTTCGTCAATTCAGAAGTAACTATTCTCACAGACAAATACTCAATTATCCATCACACTTCAACGGTGGCATACCCAAAGGGAAACGGTCATGCCGAAGCGAATAATAAAACTTTGGTCAATATCTTGGCTAAAACGATGGAAGACTTCCGAGGATCGTGGGATGATAATATACCGACCATTTTATGGGTCTAGCGAATGACTAAGAGGAATCCCACAGGGTATATACCGTTCTCTCTTGTTTATGGGACCGAGGTGATTCTCCCAGTAGAGTTAGAAGTCCCCTCTGCTCGATATACCTTGCTAAGTAGCATGCTTCCCCAAAGTAGACACGTGCAGTTGGAAGCGTTGGATGAACACAGAGACAATGCGATGCAGCACTTTCAAATGTATACGAAAAAACTCTCCAAGGCGTATGATAACTTAGTGAGACTAAGGAAGTTCGTGGAGGGAGACCTCGTATTGAAAGCGACAGTGAAACACATTAGGGGGCTTTCTCTTCCCATGTTTGCAGCAAATTGGGAAGGACCATTTATTGTAAAAGAGGCTTATGAATCAGGTTATTGCTTAATCTCTAAGATGGAAGAAGACAAACCATTCAAGATTAACAATAAATGGTTGAAAGTTTATCATGTGTAGGAAGTTATGTTTGACCACTAATGTAATTGGCTGTTATGAATACACAAGTCCTTTGTTTTTATTATGATGTGTGAACAAGTTCTTTTTATTATAACTTAAGAAGAGATGAAAGAATTACAGAACTTCACAATCAAAGTAAACAGTTGTAACACAGAGATGGCATAATAAAATAAGTATCTTTTTCCATTCATGAACTTTGGTGCATTACAAAATTAGGATCTATCACCCAAGAATTACATGAGAAGAAGAAAAATATACATATACAAAAACTCATTGGCCCAGGAGAAACCACAGATCCGGAGAAGAGAAAAAATCTCCAGAAAGGCCCGAAGAAGCTGCTTGGCAGGACCGTTGGGCATTGATAGAGACCTCTAACCTTATCTGCGCCTGTGTGCGCTTAATTAGGAGTTTTTCTCGTTTTGACTTCGTCGCGCGTAGAGCTTTCTTCGAGGTCCTCCACCTCTTTGTCAATGATTTCAAGAAGAGGTGAAAGCTCGGCCAACTTGGCTTCCTCGATCCTCTGATCCTCTTGATGTTTTCGTAAGAGCTCCCTCTGGCTTTCCAACTGCTGTCTCTTCAAAGTCTTCAAATGTGCGATGAGCCAGTCAAAATGGAACTCGTCATGACCCAACTCCCTCAGATAGCCTAAGAATTGGTTGAGGAGGGGTCTGGTCACATTCACAGTTGGAGTATTGGCAATTTCAGCAATGACGGTGGCCATGCCTTGAAGCCTGTAGCTCATAACTGAGATGTTTGAACGTAGGCAGTCCACTTTGAAGGTTTCAGGATGATAGCTCATAAGTTGCTTAATTGCCAAGCGGTGGTTGGCAGGCATTTGAGGAGAACGATGGAGTACCATTAGGCAGAAGGCGTGAGGAGACAGGTCGGGCAGAGGAAGCTCGCACCCAGATTCGCTTTTCATAAGGGTACCGGTCGTGGAACCTTAATCATTATGGCTAGATTCTTCGGAGGAGACATGTTCACAATTCGGAGAGACAATAGGCGAAGGAACCGGTGGAGAATCCTCCCGAGCAACCTGAAAACAGTCAGAGGAAATAAGGAGTTTATGAAAAACCTTAACAAATGTTTTCGTTGTTAAGTCACCGATATAGGTGGAGTTTATAGAAAAAAAACCTTAACAAGTGTTTTCATTGTTAAGCCACCGATATAGGTGGAGTTTATAGAAAAAAATCTTAACAAATGTTTTTGTTGTTAAGTCACCGACATAGGTGGAGTTTATAGAAAAAATCTTAACAAGTGTTTTCGTTGTTAAGTCACCGATATAGGTGGTGATTATAGAAAAAAAACCTTAACAAGTGTTTTCGTTGTTAAGCCACCGATATAGGTGGAGTTTATAGAAAAAATCTTAACAAGTGTTTTTGTTGTTAAGCCACCGATATAGGTGGAGTTTATAGAAAAAATCTTAACAAGTGTTTTCGTTGTTAAGCCACCGATATAGGTGGAGTTTATAGAAAAAAGAGTTTATATAAAAAACCTTAAGAAGTGTTATAGAAAAAACCTTAACAAGTGTTTTGATTGTTAAGTCACCGATATAGGTGGAGTTTATAGAAAAAACCTTAACAAGTGTTTCGTTATTTTCGTTGCAATATAGGTGGAGTTTATAGAAAAAACCTTAACAAGTGTTTTCGTTGTTAAGTCATCGATATAGGTGGAGTTTATAGAAAAAAACCTTAACAAGTGTTTTCGTTGTTAAGCCATCGATATAGGTGGAGTTTATAGAAAAATCTTAACAAGTGTTTTCGTTGTTAAGTCACCGATATAAGTGGAGTTTATAGAAAAAACCTTAACAAGTGTTTTCGTTGTTAAGTCATCATTATGGGTGAAGTCTTTGAAAAAACCTTAACAAGTGTTTTCGTTGTTAAGTCACCGATATGGGTGAAGTTTTTGGGAAAACCTTAACTAGTGTTTTCGTTGTTAAGTCATCGATACAGGTGGAGTTTTTGAAAAAAACCTTAACAAGTGTTTTCATTTCTACGATCACCCATATATGTGAAGTATGAGAAACTGAGAAACACAGAGAAATTTATGACGTACCTCAGCAGCAATAGGAGCAAGAACGGGAGTCACCACAGGGGCCATAATGGTAGAAACCGTTGGAGGCGGGCTCATTGCCTCAACAGCTTCAACGGGGCCCTTGGCTGAAGAAGCTTCATTGGTAGGCAAACTTCCCTCGCTAACGTAGGGTACTAAAGCCAACACGGGCGCATCATCGGAGGAGGACGTTGGATGTTCAAGAGATGCCCCAATGAGAGTAGTACCATCAACTTGGGCCCTGGAAGGAAAAAGACCACTAAGGGCAAAAGGTGAAGAGAGACTTGGAGAAAGCTGCAAATGTAAAATAAAGTGTTAGACGCAAGGAATAAACACAAAAGGATAACGGGTAGGAATGCATGTAACTTACCCCCGTTATGGCACCAAAAAGAGGAACCACAATAAGGGGTCTGGTCAATGCAGGCGGAAGGAGAATATTGGCTATCAGTGACGCCACTTCCACCTAAAATAGCCTAATATGGTAGATATGATAAACAAAATAAGGGAACAGCTAAAAGAGGCAAGACTTGGCAAGAAATTTACCCGAGGGGAACTCTCCTCAACCACAAAAAGGGGCAGAGTCACCTCTTGCTCCAATGACAACTCATAGGAGGCAGCAGTAGTTCCCTATGGTTGACTAGGCATTTCAGCCGACTCAATGGTGGCAGCCTCCGTCACAGCTTCTTGGGCCCATTGTGAGGGTGAACGACGAGAGTAAGTCAGACTTATCAAGGGGGAATAGGGAAGGGTAGTGTTTACTGGAGAAACATCGCAACGTCCCCCCACGAAGCGACTTATGGGGGGGACTGGGGGGATAGGGCCTTTCTCCTTTAACTCCCTGCAACAAAACAGTTTCTTGTTAAGAAATGGGCAGATGCAACACACCTTAAGAGAAGAGGAATAAGAAATAAAGAATGCACACACACCTCAAATCCAGTGGGAGAATGAGAAGGTACAATTACTGGTGAAGGCGACGAGGAGGCAGCGACATAGGGAACTGATGATGGAGGTTTCTCGAGTATGTCTCTTCTGGGTCTTGGTACCCAACATTTTCTTCCTGGAGCCCGTTGCACCACCAGTTTTTGGCACCGTCATACTTCTTCTCCTTTTTGTCGCTGGTTCCGTGGGATCAACCATGATCATGGGAAACGCGCCTGAAGGAGGAACGACGATAGGGCACCATTGAAACTCAACATGTATTCTGTCAACTTCAGCTTGCACTCGCCTCCTCAGCTCCTCAACCATCTCTGGAGACATAGGAGGGGGAACGGAGGCAATCGGGAATGCATCCAACGGAGTTTGCGTTTGAACTTAGGCCTTAGACTTCTTGGATTTGGACTTCTTGGCCTTCTCAGCAGGTGGCTGAGAAGGCCCTTCTCCCGTGGCAGCTTCGACTGAGGGGACAGATGGTTTGGGGGTTGCAGTGGCCTTGGACTTCAGGATGGTAATGGGAATCATTGGGCAGTAAGGGGGAAACACTTGGGGAGATTCTTTAATGGTTTTACTCAAGGGAAACTCAACCCCAAGTACGGAGTTCCCCTTAAGACCCAGTTCAGAAGAAGAGAAAGAAAGTACTGGGGGATATTGAGGGGGGGACTGAATGTACTCATGGATTTGTTCCAACTGCCTCAGATGGAACTTGGGGTAAAAGGAGGTGGATACATCCCCATTCCTAGTGGAACTAGGGAGGGTGACATGGCCATCGATGGTAGACGTCACACCAAGCACCGCGGCTGCAGTATAGAAGGTGCAGGCTTCAGCGAAGGTGGCCTTTGAGTGGTTGGTCTGGAACACAGGTCGAGGGGCCCCCTGATCAAACCCAAACTGCCTGCTGTATCTATTAGGGTTGTAAGGTTCTGAGGTGTATCCCCATTTAGTGTAGGAGTGGAAAAACCCCGGGTTGAAAAGTAGCACTACGGCTTGCGAGGGATCTTCTACAACCGGACTGAACTTGACCGTTGTCGCTGCAGAAGGAAAGAATCCCCATCTATGGACAAAGGTAGACTCACTATATGGCTTCATCACGAAGGAGTCTACATGATCAAAAACCTCCATTATCTCCTTTCGACTTTGCTTCTTGTGGAATCATAGGAGGTGTGGGGGCATAATACCTTCGCTCACGGGCAGATAAACTGACTCGGCGGCAATAGCAGGAAAGCAGGTGTAAAGGAAACCCATCAGAATAATGGTGTTGGTGAAGTTAGCCAAGTTATAACGGCCCAGTGATCGTTCCATGTCAACGTGGGTTCGATCTAACCAGGTGTAAAGGGACCCCAAGGCAATGGCAGCTAGAGGAACGTTGAACCCTCTGGCCAAACGGACGGAAATATTTATCAGGTCCCTCCTAAGTTGATCGTTGGGCTTCCCAGTTATGAAGAACCATGAAATCAACACAAGTATGTAGGTCGGTAGTTCTAGAGATGTACCTCTACCTCGGCCCGTTACGGCATTCACTTCCTTCGGAATTGGAGCTTCAAAAAAATTATTGATGAGGGGAGTAAACGTGGCTTTATTTGAGGAACCAGTGCAACTGAGGCAGATCCGGTCCAACTCAGCTCGATCAGCAACCTCTTTGGCATCTAGAGCCTCATCATTATAGGTGAACTCACCCATGGGTTCAAACCCAAGGAGTTCACAAACGTCCTCCAGTGTAACAGTAAACTCCCCCCACGCAGCGAAGAAGGTGTGGGTTATGATGTTCCATCGAGAGACTAGCATTTGGAGCACCACGTTTTACTTAGAGAGTGAGAACTCTCCAAACTAGTAGGCTCGATGCAGCCCAACCTTCGCAAGAGCAGCAGCGTGAAAACTCTGCATATGTGCATGCCAGACACTGAAATGGTCTGGCGACCCCCCAAGTGCTTCGAAGTCAATTTGAGAATAGAGGAAGTCACCACGGTCTAAACGAAAATGTAGAGTCCCCTCTGGGGGGTAGATAGCCCCACTTCGATGAATCCATTTTCTCATCACCTAACAGTGTAGGGTCGAACTTGGAGGAGAAATGGCAGGTCTTGCATGCCTCAAAAAATTTATCATCTTCGCTAAATATGGGCGCCTGGCGATAGAAGCGGAGTTGCTCTTGATGAGCAGCATTCAGGGCAGCGACGCTAGGGGCAACAGCAGTGCCAGAAGTGGCGGAGGGCGAGTCTGGCTGAGTGGCGATGGCGACAACCTTGGAAATACTTGGAGAGCCATGATAGAGTGGTGATATATGATATAGCTGGGTAAGAAGGGCTAAGAACAAAAGGGGAGGAGCACAACCGAAGGTGGTGGCACAAAAGATGAAAGAGGGAGGAGACTGAGTAAAGAATAGGGAAACAATGGAGTTTACATAGAGTTCGCACATAATTTCTCTCTCTACAGAAAGCGGGGAGCTTGAAGAAGATGCAGGAAAAGAGAAGGGTTTTGAAATAAAAGAGACGTTTAAAGGTTTGTAAACCTGACTTTTGAGTTTCCCACCATCGCACGCACGAGGGCCGCCTATAATCATTTCAAATGAACACGTGGCACATCGGGAAGGGTCTTAACAGTTGAAAAGACAGCGCCACATCATTAATGAAGTGACGATTTAAAAAAGCTACGATGTCCCCTCCCCACAAGTCCAAACGTTGCTTAATTCGTGACTCAGTTACATCAGGGAGAATTTTTTCTTTTTCGAAGATAGCGAAGCATTAAAAGGGAAAATTTCACTTGCCAAAAGTCCAAACGAGTATTTGAGAAGGTTAGTAGGCCTTTAGGGAGAATTTCAAATAATAAATCTAGAACGGTTGAGGCTCAACATGAGGAAAAAGTGGCGATGTCCCTTCGCCCAAGCCCCAATAAGTCATGGCGCTTCGGCTCAGGTACATCAGGGAGAATTTTACTTTTTCCAAGATACTATAAGGTTGCGGTTCTTACAAATAGAGGAGGCCAAAATTTTCACTCAGAGAGGGTTCATCGGATTGAGAAGTTTCGTGCAGAAATTTCTTGTTCCAATAAATCTCTCCATGAAGGGGAAAATGTAGAGGGGGCTTGAAGGTAATCCTGAGATTAGGGATGATTCCCTAATTAGTAACAGTGTTTAAGATTAAGCAACCGAGGCAGCTCAAGCGTGGCAACTCAATGAGGCAGCTTGGCGTGGCAACTCATACTTTAGCTTGTTGTATTAGTCATATTGTATTTTTGTTTATGTTGACTGTAAGCTATAACGATTGTAATGATGAAATGAGAACAATAATGAGTTTTAGTGTGAGGTCAAATGGTACTCGCGAGAGACCAGGCTTGGCAGGGCCTGGGAGAGGTTTCATGCTCTATCGAATGACCTCGCCGTGGGAACTTTAGAGGGACTTGGTTTGGAGGATTGAGAAGTGAGGTACCGTTGGGGCTTGTCCTGACCATCTTAGATACACCTAGTAAAACACCGAAGGACCCTGACCGTGGAACCTCGGACGGAGCAACTTCGAATTCCATTGGGTGTTGAGTTGTGAACCAAACATGCCTCTACTTAATGTCACATCTACTGTAGGTGATGTCACTAGCCAACTAAACAATGTCAGACGTACACTTGAGTAAACCATCGTGGTATTTGGGGCTGTCAGGCAGTTGGTGAGCCACCTCTGTGATAACAGCCCCCCTGACACAGTGGTTAGGCAAAAGGCATGTCTTGGCATTTAATGTTTATGACGTGGAGACAACTAGTGCATCAGGCATTTAATGCTGTGACATAAAGTATGAGGGATGTCTTTCATAGTCTTTAATGACTGAGTTGCCTCGGGGATGGTGTGGGGGGCTATTTAAGGACCCCAACCACCCTTGAGGAGAGGATGATCTTTTGAGAGCTCAGGAGTTATTACTAGAGAGAATACACATCAGAGAGAGTTATTGCAAAACCAGAGAGTTTACTCACTCACCATTATTATTTATTACGAAGCTTTTAATACTTGACAGATATTCTTGAGGGTGTTTGGTGTGTTATCACCTACCTACCAAGGTGTATCTAGGGTGTTTACTTCTCTCTCCTTCTAGCTAAGTTACTTCTAAGTTCATTACTATCTCCTGAGTTATACACGAGAGATTTGTGAGTTTAGACTGAGTCTTATCTTCATTGGGGTTTGTGTTTATATGTCCTATTATTAACCCAAAGCTTTGTCCAATTAGCTTATCATCACCATACTTCAAAAGGGTTACGCCTCCATGTATCTATAATCTAAAGTACCCTCCTACATTCTTATATATCAATTTGATGTTGGTGTCTTGGTAAATTAGAAAATCTAAAAGGGAATATATGAACTATCTTCTTAGAATTATTCCTGGTGCTGTCTCATAGGAAATTTGGAAAAGAAGAAATAAAAATTCTTTATGAAAAAAAGAAGATGTAAAGACAAGAAATAATCATGCAAGTGATCTGTTTGGTTGAAGACTGTTCCGAAAATTCAATTATTTTCAATTCTAGAAGTGTCACTAATGAAAACATTATCCAAATGTTCAACATTGTATTGCTCAGTTTCTAAAGAAAGGATATCCAGATTACTAGATGGGAAAAGCCGATGAGAGGTAAGTACAAGTTGAATACTAATGGGGATGCTAAGGGTAATCTTGGTCCAATTAGTAGTGGTGATGTTATTAGAGATTATAAGGGTGTTTTGATTCAATCTTTTGCAGCTAATGAAGGTTCTTGTACTAACAATGTTGCTAAGTGTATGGATATTTTAGGAGGATTAAAGACGTGTGTTTCTCTCCTGTTAAGAAATATAACAGTGGATTATGATTCTTAATTTATCATTGATATCAAATACAAAATCAATAAACCTCCATGGAAGCTATTTGGAATCATCAGTCAAATAAGAGATTTAGAATGTCAATTTGAAGTCTTGTATGTGCATTATTGGAGACAAACCAATTTGGCTGCATATAGTTTAGCAAATTATGGTGTCCTTTGCTAAGACACACCATTTATAAATCAAGTTATGGATTTCCCTTATTTGTTGAGAGGCCATTTCAAAATGGATCTAGAAGGTTTTCAATCATTTAGGTTCAAATAATTTTTTAGATAAGTCCTTTTTTTGTAATGTTGAGTATTTATAAACAAATCCGTCTTTAATTTTGGTTTGAAAATGTGTTGAGACGTTGGTTATTTATAAAACTAACCCTCTAATTCATGTAAGAGCCACCTAGTAAGGGTTTTTCTTCCTTTACGATCTAACAAATTTGGGGGTAATGTGTAACACCCCGTGTTTTTATTATTTAATTTAATTAATTAATTGGAATATTTGAGAAAAATAAATTTTTGTATTTAATAATTTTTATTGGTTAAATATGTTGGTTATGATTTTAGAAGAATAAAACTTCAAGCGGAATCGAAATCGGATTTAATATGAAGTTTTTTATGAGAGTTTTAAGTTTAGCTTAAAAAAAAAGAGGAAAAAAGGCGAAAAACATTTGTCACGGATTTAGTCCGTGACTGATAAAAATTTTGATTTTTAGTTAAATGGTATTAAACGGAGGAGAATGGCAGTGACCGCGTACATGTTCGATCGATCTATCGACCTAGAGAGTCGATCGATCGACGATGCCAGATTTGAGGGAGTTCGGTGATTTCATTTATAGTGTTAGAGTGGCATTAGTATTCCAAATCACTATATAACCTTAATAATCCATAGGGGGACTTCTCATAATCAGTTTATCTCAAGTTTTTAACCAGATAACACTTCCAAATATTTTTTCTCTCACTCATAATCATCAACCTCCAACATAATCAAGTTTTTGTCATAAGTTTTAGGAGGCTCAATTAGGGCTTAATCAAGATTGATTCAAGAACACTTATTTGCTAATTTTTCGAGAGGAATCCAGTTTTCTAATAATATTTTCAACAAAATATTCACAGGCATGAATACTTAATTCTTTTCCTCTAGTATTATGCATTTTAAGTGTTGCCTAAACACTTAATTACATGTTTTCTTAAAAATATTTAGTAACTTGATTAGAAAAAGTGGACACTAACTATGGGGCTGTTTTTATAAAATCTTTTGATTTGAATAATATGAATAAACCTTTGGGTACGTAGGATTCATGAGTGATTTGGGGTTTTATTGGCGTAGGTTGCATGTAGAAAAATCCTAGTTTTAAAATAAATGGATTTGGGGGCGTATAAGTCATGTAATTTGTGTTGAAACAATGAAATTGGAATTATGATGTTTTAAATGATGAAATAGCGGTATATTTAATTTAAATAATTAAATGATATTAATTGGATGTTTATGACGAGGTGATAATTAATTTAAGATTTAATTGAATTGGACTGTCATGCCCAGTTTTATACGTTGATTAATTATACTTGTTTATGTGACTTGTTGGTATTATTATATTGCCTTTGTGACAACAGATTGTTGGGTAATCTTTGCTCTCCCTATATTTTAGGATGCCTTCTAGGTATGTGACTAGTGGGTAGGCATTTTAATGATTTACGCCTTCTAGGTATGGGACTAGTGAGGGTAGATTATCGCGTTTTTATCATCTTGGGGGTGCGCTAATTTTGGGTACTTTTCATCATTACGCTAGCCTAGGCATGAGACTAGGTCGAAGTTTAGGATATAAATTCTTCCTATACAAAAGGTAGGACGTAATAATAACTTGGGGATCCTTAGTTATGGGACTAAGGGGTATTTTGAGGATCTCATATCGATTAAAAGGGTGGGGTGATTATAAATTGAGAAATTGAGAATTAATGCCTAAGATAAAAAAAATGAGTATTAAAATTTGTGGCGACATAATGTGTCAGGGCCAATAGTTTAAACGGGTCAGAGGACGATTTATGTCGTGTCGTGTGTGGAATCTTATCATGTGTCGGGGCCGACAGTTTAAACGGGTCAGAGGACAATTGACAAGGGGAAGTGTGACAATTTAATAAAAAAAAAGTGAGAACAATAAAGTTCGTTAATTTAATTAAATTAACATCGTGGTACTTGGGAATTTAAAATCATAAGGGTGTGCCTTTATAAATGGGAATTTCTGCGGGTAGTTAGTGATTTATATTTATCGTGTTTAATCATCCCGGTTAATTGAAAATATTCTATTGTGATATTTGTTGCGTATAATGATACTGTCTGGATTCAAGGATCCTATTTGAGGGGAGTAGTATGTATTCTTGCTCGGGGCTTTGGTTCTGACCCATGCGTATCTTTTTCAGGATTAGAATTGGAGAAGCTGCATAAGTTTATCGGCGTTATCATTTGGAGCTGCAACTGGAGTTATTTATTTTATGGCATAGTTTAGTTTGACTTTCTTTTCCAGTCGTATTTAATTATGAGACTTCATTGGAGTTTTATTGGGCCATTCGGTTCCAAAGTTATTTAGAGGATTTATGTTGGATTATTCAGATCTTTATTATTTAGATTTTATTTAATTATTTTTTGGAGATTGGATTTATTCGGAGTTAGCATGTGATGGATCTTTTATCACTTAGTCGTTGATGATCATTCGAAATTGATTCAATTATTTATCTTATGGACTGATTAATTATGTCTCATATATGTCTCATACTAAGAATAGTATTTATTTAGATCACGCCCGGTATAGTTCGGCAGCGGTGACTGACCACCCCGTCTGTCAAATTTTGCGGGGTGTGACAGATGGTATCAAAGCATGGTCTTAGGTCTCGTAGGTTATGAGTCCGTTTAGCTTCCACGTTGCTGATTTTTGATTCCCCTCGTTGATACGTACTTCTTAAGGTAGAGGGTCTAGCATACGTGTTAGAAGTGTTTATTGGAGATGTGAATCTTTTTGCTAAGAATATCGTAGGCATTGAGTTTAGAATTAGTAAGCTTAATATGAGGATTCTTAAATTTGATTTTGGAGACGATAATTATTTTGGAAATTTTAGTACAGATGTTAGGTATCGTATGCATCGATTTGTGATGTTGAGATTTAATTTGAGGACGTTGGCATTTTGATGACTTTCGGATATAGGATCGAGTGGGGGATTTGTGAGAGCGTGTGGTACGTCATTATTTTCATAGATATGCGTAAGCATTTAGGCAATATATATTATTTTGTTGTTTGTGGGGTAGGTGCGCGTACGATTGGGTGTATGGGCACCCAATTATGGCATTCTAGGGGTAGGCATATGTGAGCCTTATTTTCTTTTGCGATATTTACTCATTGATGTGTATGCTTCATCTAATTTCGAGAACGAAATTCTTTGTTAGTGGGGAAGTATGTAACACCCCATGTTTTTATTATTTAATTTAGTTATTTGAAATAATCGAGAAAAAATATTTTTGTATTTAATTATTTTTATTGGTTAAATATGTTTGTTATGATTTTAGAAGAATAAAACTTCAAGCGGAATCAAAATGGGATTTAAAATGAAGTTTTTTATGAGAGTTGTATGTTTAGCCTTAAAAAAAAAAGGAAAAAAGAGGTAAAAACATTTGTCACGAATGTAGTCTGTGACTAATAAAAAATTTGATTTTTAGTTAAATGGTATTAAACGAAGGAGAATGGCAGTGGCCGCCTACCTGTTCGATCGACCTAGGAAGTCGATCGATCGACGATGCCAGATTTAAGGCAGTTCGGTGATTTCATTTGTAGCGTTAGAGTGGCATTAGGATTCCAAATCACTATATAACCTTAATAATCCGTAGGGGGACTTCTCATAATCATTTTTTCTCAAGTTTTTCACCAGAGAACACTTCCAAATATTTTTTCTCTCACTCATAATCATCAACCTCCAACATAATCAAGTTTTTTTTCATAAGTTTTAGGAGGCTTGATTGGGGCTTAATCAAGATTGATTCAAGAACACTTGTTTTCTAATTTTTCGAGAAGAGTCCAGTTTTCTAATGATGTTTTCAACAAAATCTTCACAGGCATGAATACTCTATTCTTTTCCTTTAGTATTATGCGTTTTAAGTGTCGCCTAAACACTTAATTACATGTTTTCTTAAAAATAATTAGTAACTTGATTAGAAAAAGTGGACACTAACTATGGGGCTATTTTTTTAAAATCTTTTAATCTGAATAATATGCACAACCCTTTGGGTAAGTAGGATTCGTGAGTGATTATGGGTTTTATTGGTGTAGGTTGCATGTAGAAAAATCCTAGTTTAAAAAAAATGGATTTGGGAACGTATAACTTATGTAATTTGTGTTGAAATAATGAAATTGGAATTATGATGTTTTAAGCGATATATTTAATTTAAATAATTAAATGAGATTAATTGGATGTTTATGACGAGGTGATAATTAATTTAAGATTTAATTGAATTGGACTATCATGCACAGTTTTATATGTTGATTAATTATACTTGTTTGTGTGACTTGTTGGTATTATTATATTGCCTTTGTGACGACGGGTTGTTGGGTAATTTTTGCTTTCCCTATATTTTAGGATGCCTTCTAGGTATGGGACTAGTGGATAAGCCTTTTAATAATTTACGCCTTCTAGGTATGGGACTACTGAGGCTAGATTATCGCGTTTTTATCATCATGGGGGTGCGCTAATTTTTGGTAATTTTTCATCGTTACGCTAGCCTAGGCATGAGACTATGTCTAAGTTTAGGATATAAATTTTCCTATACATAGGGTAGGACGTAATAATAACTTGGGGACCCTTAGTTATGGGACTAAGGGGTATTTTGAGGATCTCATATCGATTAAAAGGGTGGGGTGATTATAAATTGAGAAATTGAGAATTAATGCCTAAGATAAAAAACGGGTATTAAAATTTGTGGCGACATAATGTGTCGGGGCCGACAGTTTAAACGGGTTAGAGAACAATTTATATCGTGTCGTCTGTGGAACCTTGTCATGTGTCGAGGCCGACAGTTTAAACGGGTCAGAGGACGATTGACAAGGGGAAGTGTGACACTTTAATAAAAAAAAAGTGAGAACAATAAAGTTGGTTAATTTAATTAAATTAACATCGTGGTACTTGGGAATTTAAAATCAAATTGGCATGCCTTTATAAATGGGGATTTCTGCGGGTAGTTAGTGATTTGTATTTACCGCGTTTAATCATCCCGTTTAATTTAATATATTCTATTGTGATATTTATTGCGTATAAAGCTACTGTCTGGATTCAAGGATCCTATTTGAGGGGAGTAGTGTGTATTCTTGCTCGGAGATTTGGTTCTGACGACTAATCTTTTCAGGATTAGAATTGGAGAAGCTGCATAAGTTTATCAGAGTTATCATTTTGAGGTGCAACTGGAGTTATTTATTTTATGGCATAGTTTAGTTAGACTTTCTTTTCGAGTCGTATTTAATTATTATGAGACTTCATTGGAGTTTCATTGGGCCATTCGGTTCCAAAGTTATTTAGAGGATCTATGTTGAATTATTATGATCTTTATTATTCAGATTTTATTTAATAATTTTTTGGAGATTGGATTTATTCGGAGTTAGCATGTGATGGAACTTTTATCGCTTAGTCGTTTATCATCATCTAAGATTGATTCAATTATTTATCTTATGGACTGATTATTTATGTCTCATATCTGTATCATGCTAAGAATGGTATTTATTTAGATCACTCCCGGTATAGTTCGGCAGCGGTGGCTGGCCACCCCGCTTGTCGGATTTTGCGGGGTGTGACAGATGGTATCAGAGCATGGTCTTAGGTCTCGTAGGTTATGAGTCCGTTTAGCTTCTGCGTTGCCGGTTTTTAATATCTTTTGTTAATTCGTACTTCTTAAGGTAGAGGGTCTAGCATACATGTTAGATGTGTTTCTTGGAGAT
Organism: Sambucus nigra; assembly: GCA_949130495.1. Taxonomy (NCBI): domain Eukaryota; kingdom Viridiplantae; phylum Streptophyta; class Magnoliopsida; order Dipsacales; family Adoxaceae; genus Sambucus; species Sambucus nigra. The sequence continues at coordinate 430,117,775 of OX422220.1, read as the reverse complement.
GTGAATCTTTGTGCTAAGAACGTCGTAGGCATTGAGTTTAGAATTAGTAAGCTTAATGTGAGGATTCTTAAATTCGATTTTGGAGATGATAATTATTTTGGAGATTTTAGTACAGATGTTAGGTATCGTATGCATCGATTTGTGATGTTGAGATTTAATTTGAGGACGTTGGCATTTTGATGACTTTCGGATATAGGATCGAGGGGGGATTTGTGAGAGCGTGTGGTACGCCATTATTTTCATAGATATGCGTATGCATTTAGGCAATATATGTTATTTTGTTCTTCGTGGGGTAGGTGCGCGTAGGATTGGGTGTATGGGCACCCAATTATGACATTCTACGGGTAGGCATATGTGAGACTTATTTTATTTTGCGAGATTTACGCGTTGATGTGTATGCTTCATCTAATTTTGAGGATGAAATTCTTTGCTAGTGGGGAACTATGTAACACCCCCTGTTTTTATTATTTAATTAAATTAATTAATTGGAATATTCGAGAAAAAAATATTTTTGTATTTAATAATTTTTATTGGTTAAATATGTTGGTTTTGATTTTAGAAGAATAAAATTTCAAACGGAATCAAAATCGGATTTAAAATGAAGTTTTAAGTTTAGCCTAAAAAAAAAAGGAAAAAAAGGTAAAAACATTTGTCACGGATGTAGTCCGTGACTAATAAAAAAAATTGATTTTTAGTTATTCGATCGATCGACGATGCCAGATTTATGGCAGTTCGGTGATTTCATTTGTAGCGTTAGAGTGGCATTAGGATTCCAAATCACTATATAACCTTAATAATCCACAGGGGGACTTTTCATAATCACTTTTTCTCAAGTTTTTCACCAGAGAACACTTCAAATATTTTTCCTCTCACTCATAATCATCAACCTCCAATATAATCAAGTTTTTGTCATAATATTTAAGAGGCCTAATTGGGGCTTAATCAAGATTGATTCAAGAACACTTCTTTGCTAATTTTTCGAGAGGAATGCAGTTTTCTAATCAGATTTTCAACAAAATCTTCACAGGCATGATTACTCTATTATTTTCCTTTAGTATTATGCGTTTTAAGTGTCCACTAAACACTTGATTACATGTTTCCTTAAAAATAATTAGTAACTTGATTAGAAAAAGTGGACACTAACTATGGGGCTATTTTTATAAAATCTTTTAATCTAAATAATATGCATAACCCTTTGGGTACGTAGGATTCGTGAGTGATTTTGGGTTTTATTGGCGTAGGTTGCATGTAAAAAAACCCTAGTTTTAAAATTAATGGATTTGGGAGCGTATAACTCATGTAATTTGTGTTGAAACAATGAAATTGGAATTATGATGTTTTAAATGATGAAATAGCGGTATATTTAATTTAAATAATTAAATGAGATTTATTGGATGTTTATGACGAGGTGATAATTAATTTAAGATTTAATTGAATTGGACTATCATGTACAGTTTTATACATTGATTAATTATACTTATTTGTGTGACTTATTGGTATTATTATGTTGCCTTTGTGACGACGGGTTGTTTGGTAATTTTTGCTCTCCCTATATTTTAGGATGCCTTCTAGGTATGGGAATAGTGGGTAGGCCTTTTAATGATTTACGCCTTCTAGGTATGGGACTACTGAGGGTAGATTATCGCATTTTTATCATCTTGGGGGTGCGCTGATTTTTGGTACTTTTTCTTCGTTACGCTAGCCTAGGCATGAGACTAGGTCGAAGTTTAAGATATAAATTCTTCCTATACATAGGGTAGGACGTAATAATAACTTGGGGACCCTTAGTTATGGGACTAAGGTGTATTTTGTGGATCTCGTATTGATTAGAAGGGTGAGATGATTATAAATTGAGAAATTGAGAATTAATGCCTAAGATAAAAAACGGGTATTAAAATTTGTGGCGACATAATTTGTCGGGGCCGACAGTTTAAATGGGTTAGAGGACGGACGATTTTTGTCGTGTCGTGTGTGGAACCTTGTCATGTGTCGGGGCCGACAGTTTAAACGGGTCAGAGGACGATTGACAATGGGAAGTGTGACACTTTAATAAAAAAAAAGTTTGAACAATAAAGTTGGTTAAATTAATTAAATTAACATTATGGTACTTGGGAATTTAAAATCATATTGGTGTGCCTTTGTAAATGGGGATTTCTGCTGGTAGTTAATGATTTATATTTATCGCGTTTAATCATCCCGTTTAATTTAAAATATTCTATTGTGATATTTAATGCGTATAATGCTACTGTCTGGATTCAAGGATCCTATTTGAGGGGAGTAGTGTGTATTCTTTCTTTGGGCTTTGGCTATGACCCATGCGTTGACTAATCTTTTTAAGGATTAGAATTAGAGAAGCAACATAAGTTTATCGGAGTTAATCATTTGGAGGTGCAGCTGGAGTTATTAATTTTAGGGCATAGTTTAGTTAGACTTTCTTTTCCAGTCGTATTTAATTATGAGACTTCATTGGAGTTTTATTAGGCCATTCGGTTCCAAAGTTATTTAGAGGATTTATGTTGGATTATTAAGATCTTTATTATTCAGATTTTATTTAATCATTTTTTGGAGATTGGATTTATTCGGAGTTAGCATGTGATGGATCTTTTATCGCTTAGTCGTTTATGATCATTTGAGATTGATTCAATTATTTATCTTATGGACTGATTATTTATGTCTCATATCTATCTCATGCTAAATGGTATTTATTTAGATCACGCCCGGTATAGTTCGGCGGTGGTAGCTGGCCACCCCGTCTGTCGAATTTTGCGGGGTGTGACAGATGGTATCAGAGCATGGTCTCAGGTCTCATAGGTTATGAGTCCGTTTAGCTTTCTTGTTGTCGATTTTTGATTCCCTTTGTTGATTCGTACTTCTTATGGTAGGGGTATAGCAAACATGTTAGATGTGTTTCTTGAAGATGTGAATCTTTGTGCTAAGAACATTGTAGGCATTGAGTTTAAAATTAGTAAGCTTAATGTGAGGATTATTTAATTTGATTTTGGAGACGATAATTATTTTGGAGATTTTAGTACAGATATTTGGTATCGTATGCATCGATTTGTGATGTTGAGATTTAATTTGAGGACGTTGGTATTTTGATGACTTTCGGATATAGGATCGAGTGGAGAATTTGTGAGAGCGTGTGGTACGCCGTTATTTTCATAGATATTCGTATGCATTTAGGCTATATATACAATTTTGTTGTTCAAGGGGTAGGTGCGCGTATGATTGTGTGTATGGGCGCCCAATTTTGGTATTCTACGGGTAGGCATATGTGAGCCTTATTTTCTTTTGCGAGATTTATGCGTTGATGTGTATGCTTCATCTAATTTTGAGGAAGAAATTCTTTGCTAGTGGGAAAGTATGTAACACCCCGTATTTTTATTATTTGATTTAATTAATGAATTGGAATATTCGAGAAAAATATTTTTTTGTATTTAATAATTTTTATTGGTTAAATATGTTGGTTATGATTTTAGAAGAATAAAACTTCAAGCGGAATCGAAATCGGATTTAAAATGAACTTTTTTATGAGAGTTTTAAGTTTAGCCTTAAAAAAAAAGGAAAAAACATTTGTCACGGATGTAGTCCGTGACTAATAAAAAAAATTGATTTTTAGTTAAATGGTATTAAACGAAGGAGAATGGCAGAGGCCGCGTACCTGTTCGATGGATCGATCGACGATGCCAGATTTGAGGCAGTTCGGTGATTTTATTTATAGTGTTAGAGTGGCATTAGGATTCCAAGTCACTATATAACCTTAATAATCCGTAGGGGGACTTCTCATAATCACTCTTTCTCAAGTTTTTCACCGGAGAACACTTCCTACTATTTTTCCTCTCACTCATAATCATCAACCTCCAACATAATCAAGTTTTTGTCATAAGTTTTAGGAGGCTTAATTGGGACTTAATCAAGATTGATTCAAGAACACTTCTTTGCTAATTTTTCGAGAGGAATCCAGTTTTCTAATCAAATTTTTAACAAAATCTTCACAGGCATGAATACTCTATTCTTTTCCTTTAGTATTTTGTGTTTTAAGTGTCGCCTAAATACTTAATTACACGTTTTCTTAAAAATAATTTGTAACTTAATTAGAAAACATGGACACTAACTATGGGGCTCTTTTTATAAAATCTTTTAATCTCAATAATATTCATAACCCTTTGGGTACATAGGATTCATGAGTGATTTTGGGTTTTATTGGTGTAGGTTGCATGTAGAAAAACCCTAGTTTTAAAATAAATGGATTTTGGGGCGTATAACTCATGTAATTTTTGTAGAAATAATGAAATTTTAATTATGATGTTTTAAATGATGAAATAGCGGTAAATTTAATTTAAATAATTAAATGAGGTTAATTGTATGTTTATGACGAGGTGATAATTAATTTAAGATTTAATTGAATTGGATTATCATGCGCAGTTTTATACGTTGATTAATTATACTTATTTGTGTGACTTGTTGATATTATTATATTGCCTTTGTGACGACGGGTTGTTGGGTAATTTTTTCTCTCCTTATATTTTAGGATGCCTTCTTGGTAAAGGACTAGTGGGTAGGCTTTTTAATGATTTACGCCTTCTAGGTATGGGACTAGTGATGGTAGATTATCGCGTTTTCATCATCTTGGGGTGCGCTGATTTTTGGTACTTTTCATCGTTACGCTAGCGTAGGCATGAGACTTGGTCGAAGTTTAGGATATAAATTCTTCCTATACATAGGGTAGGACGTAATAATAACTTAGGGACTCTTAGTTATGGGAATAAGGGGTATTTTGAGGATCTCATATCGACTAAAAGGGTGGGGTGATTATAAATTGAGAAATTGAGAATTAATGCCTAAGATAAAAAACGAGTATTAAAATATGTGGCTACAGAATGTGTCGGGACCGACAGTTTAAACGGGTCAAAGGACGATTTATGTCATGTCGTGTGTGGAATCTTGTCATGTGTCCTGGCCGACAATGTAAATGGGTCAGAGGATGATTGACAAGGGGAAGCGTGACACTTTAATAAAAAAAGCTGAGAACAGTAAAGTTGGTTAATTTAATTTATTTAACTTCGTGGTACTTGAGAATTTAAAATCATATTGGTGTGCCTTTATAAATGGGGATTTCTGTGGGTAGTTCATGATTTATATTTATCGCGTTTAATCATCCCGTTTAATTTATAATATTCTATTGTGATATTTATTGCGTATAATGCTATTGTCTGGATTCAAGGAACCTATTTGAGGGGAGTAGTGTGTATTCTTGCTCGGGGCTTTGGCTCTGACCGATGCGTTGACTAATCTTTTTCAGGATTAGAATTGGAGAAGCTGCATAAGTTTATCGAAGTTATCATTTGGAGGTTCAGCGGGAGTTATTTATTTTATGGCATATTTTAGTTAGACTTTCTTTTTCAGTCGTATTTAATTATGAGACTTCATTGGTGTTTTATTGGGACATTCGCTTGCAAAGTTATTTATAGGATTTATTTTGGATTATTCAGATCTTTATTATTTAGATTTTATTTAATCATGTTTTGGAGATTGGATTTATTCGGAGTTAGCATGTGATGGATCCTTTATCGCTTAGTCGTTTATGATCATATAAGATTGATTCAATTATTTATCTTATGGACTAATTATTTATGTCTCATATGTATCTCATGCTAAGAATGGTATTTATTTAGATCACGCCCGGTATAGTTCGGCGGCGGTGGCTGGCCACCTCGTCTGTCGGATTTTGCGGGGTGTGACAGATGGTATCAGAACATGGTCTTAGGTATCGTAGGTTATGAGTCCGTTTAGCTTCCGCGTTGCCAATTTTTTATTCCCTTTGTTGATTCGTACTTTTTAAGGTAGTGGGTCTAGCATACGTGTTAGACGTGTTTCTTGGAGATGTGAATCTTTGTGCTAAGAACGTCGTAGGCATTGAGTTTAGAATTAGTAAGCTTAATGTGAGGATTCTTAGATTTGATTTTGGAGACGATAATTATTTTGGAGATTTTAGTATAGATGTTAGGTATCATATGAATCAATTTGTGATGTTGAGATTTAATTTGAGGACGTTGGCATTTTGATGACTTTCGGATATAGGATCGAGTGGGGGATTTGTGAGAGCGTGTGGTACGCCGTTATTTTCATAGATATGCGTATGCATTTAGGCAATATATATAATTTTGTTATTCGTGGGGTAGGTGCGCATAGGATTGAGTGTATGGGAGCCCAATTATGACATTCTACGGGTAGGCATATGTGAGCCTTATTTTATTTTGTGAGATTTAAGCGTTTATGTGTATGCTTCATCTAATTTCGAGGACGAAATTCTTTGTTAGTGGGGAAGTATGTAACACCCCGTGTTTTTATTATTTAATTTAATTAATTAATTGGAATATTCTGTAACAACCCTCACTTGTGAGAGACTATTTTATATTTATTTACTATGTGAAGTAATTATATATAAAATGTTGGAATGTGGAGTAAGTATTAATTTAATGAAGAAAAATTAATATTTACTAAAATGTTGCATATTTACCTTGTGTGTGGGTGAATATTACCATGTGGTGTTTTATTGTGTCATAAGATTTAAAATGACATTTTAGTTTAAAGTGAAACCAGAACTTAAAATGAGTTATAAAATTTCCAAATGATAATTTGGAGGGTCTATTTAGTTCCGGGAGGTGCGAGATAGTCAAAATGTGTGCCATATTGTATTTTGGTGTTTTGGGCACTTTTGACTGGTTTTGGTATATTGCGTATTGGGAATCATTTTAATGTGGTATTAACCACTTAAGTTGGGAGACTTTAGACTAATGTCCCGATTTAGTCTTGCTAAGCATTTTATTTCCCTTAAGTGAAATTGTGACATAGAGTGAGAGAGAGAAGAAGATAACTTTGGGAGAAAGAGAGAGATTGAAGATTTGTGGATTGATCTTGCATTCATCCTCCTCAAATTTGAATTTGCAAGCTTGAGGCAAGTTTTCTACTTGCTATTATGTGATTTAAGATGAATAATTAGTGTGATAGTTGTGTATTAGTTTTGGTTTGATAAAGTTAGGGTTTTTATTGGATTTATGGGTTTTGAATCTTTGGAAGAGATTTGGATATTTATTGGTGTAGATTAATGTTGTTGGATGCATTAATGATCATTTGGTAGAAATAAATGGGATTAGTTTGGGTAGTTAGAGTTGGGGGGAAAATCTTTGGAGTCCAAGACTCCATAGTCAAACTTGGCAAATTCGTAGGGGCGAATCGATTCGTTTAGGGGCAGTTTCCCAGGTCTGGTACCCGAATCGATTCGAGTTATGGCCGAATCGATTTGGCATTTACAGAAAGTTGGGCTTGTCACCCGAATCGATTCTCTTTCAGGGCGAATCGATTCGGTTCCTGCAGTTTTGAGTTATTTTTTTAATTCAATTTTTATCCTCTTTCTTTAGGCTTAGGACTTAAGAACCTTCTTATATGAAGTAAACTTAGAGTCCTAGAGTCTTAGTTGAGTTTGGTCTCCACCCTAGATTAGAATTGGTTCATCTGGGGTTTATTCTAGGTGGTGCTTGAAATGATGTTCAGGCATTAATTTCCATTTCGCAAATTATTAGGAGTTAAGAGTTATAAGCCCATACTTGGAGACTTTAGGGTTTCTAATGAGGTATATAAGACCTTGGGACTTGTAGCATTATCGTGATCATTTGGAGATTAGTTCAGGACTTAAAACGTGATGAATATTAATGATAATATTCAATGATTATGGTTTCAGATATAATGAAACAAGTATGATTAATGGAAATGAAAATGTGATTTAAATTGGTAAATGTTAATTTACTTAAACACACCTCTCTAAATGCTATCATAAGGGAAGCTCGCGCATGAGGTGATGTCCCCTGGCTAGTGAATGCATGGAGACTATAGTCCTCGGCCATATGCGGGGTTGTTATATGTTTTATTCTGCGCTAGTGAGGTAATTCCCGGGTGTGGTTATGACTCACTCTCAGGCATATGGCCACTTCCCGAAGTGCATTAGGTACCCAGGTTGTCTTGTTTGATGGACCCTAGAAGATGATAGTCATTTAGGGGCGCGCCCAGTGGGAAAACTCGGAGGGGCGGTCTTAGAATCGTTATATGTATAAGAATATGACTATTCTAAATCAAGTGGGACTTGAGATATGTAAAATGCCATAAGAAACTATGATGGTATTATATTCCTGCTAAGGAATGGAAATTGGAATGAAGTGGTAAATAATGATGTAGGCTTTTAAATTATGATGTCTAATTATAATTTCTTGTATAATTTAATAAAAGACTTAATCATTTAAACTGCTTTATTATGCTTTGGGTTTAGGTTGCAAGACTCTTATCCTTATCATTCATGATTAATATTTCATAACTTTTATGCTTCTTATTCATCTGGGAATCATATAAAAATCGGGCCCTGACCCGTTCATTTTCCATGTGGTGTATGTTAATGTATCCTCTCAGGTGCTCCGCCGCAAGTGCGCCCGTGTTGATATTCCTACTCTTTTGCTTTTGTGGAGCTGTAAGATTTTGCGGATATTACAGGATGTTTTGTTAGACGCCCTCATTTTTTTTGTATTCTAGATATGATCGGTTCTTCCGCTCGGGCGTGTGGCCTAAACTTTTGTAATTGTTTAATGGATGTATTATGTAGCCTATTAAACTGTTGTAATACATTGTATGCATTTGTTGATCGATAGCATATTCGGTCCTCTTCTTGTATATTCGTTATGGATGTATTATATATGTTATCTTGGAACTCCACTTTCTCTTCAGATTCGGTTGTTTAAATTGTTTTCTTTTACTAGTAATCAAACTAAATTAAAATTTTTGGCAACCCGTTTTCTGAATTATTGGGTGGTTTTCCCATATGCTCTTCATTTTGATGTCGATGCTGAGAATGATTTCCATCCATGATTCCGTTATGTTGGAGTATCGGGCTGGCCACCCCTTATTTCGGATTGCGGGTTGTCACATATTCGAGAAAAATAAATTTTTGTATTTAATAATTTTTATTGGTTAAATATGTTGGTTGTGATTTTAGAATAAAAAAACTTCAAGCGGAATCGAAATCGGATTTAAAATGAATTTTTTTTATGAGAGTTTTAAGTTTAGCCTTAAAAAAAAAAGTGAAAAACATTTGTCACGGATGTAGTCCGTGACTAATAAAAAATTTAATTTTTCGTTAAATGGTATTAAACGAAAGATAATGGCAGTGGCCGCGTACCTGTTGATCGATCGATCGACCTAGGGAGTCGATCGATCGACGATGCCAGATTTGAGGCAGTTCGGTGATTTCTTTTGTAGTATTAAAGTGGCATTAGGATTCCAAATCATTATATAACCTTAATAATCCACAGGGGGACTTCTTATAATCACTTTTTCGCAAGTTTTGCACCAGAGAACGCTTCCAAATATTTTTCCTCTCACTTATAATCATCAACCACCAACATAATCAAGTTTTTGTCATAAGTTTTAGGAGGCTTAATTGGCGCTTAATCAAGATTGACTCACAAACACTTCTTTGCTAATTTTTCGAGAGGAATCCAGTTTTCTAATAAGATTTTCAACAAAATCTTCACAGGCATGAATACTCTATTCTTTTCCTTTAGTATTATGCGTTTTAAGTGTCGCCTAAATACTTAATTACATGTTTTCTTAAAAATAATTAGTAACTTGATTAGAAAAAGTGGACACTAACTATGGGGCTGTTTTTATAAAATCTTTTAATCTGAATATTATATATAATCCTTTGGGTACGTAGGATTCATGGGTGATTTTTGGTTTTATTGGCGTAGGTTGCATGTAGAAAAACCCTAGTTTTAAAATAAATGGATTTGGGTGCGTATAACTCATGTAATTTGTGTTGAAACAATGAAATTGGAATTATGATGTTTTAAATGACGAAATAGCGATATATTTAATTTAAATAATTAAATGAGATTAATTCGATGTTTATGACGAGGTGATAATTAATTTAAGATTGAATTGAATTGGACTATCATGCGCAGTTTTATACGTTGATTAATTATACTTGTTTATGTGACTTGTTGGTATTATTATATTGCCTTTGTGACGACGGGTTATTGGGTAATTTTTACTCTCCCTATATTTTAGGATGCCTTCTAGGTATGGGACTAGTGAGGGTAGATTATCGCGTTTTCATCATCTTGGGGGTGCGCTGATTTTTGGTACTTTTTCATCGTTACGCTAGCCTAGGCATGAGACTATGTCGAAGTTTAGGATATAAATTCTTCCTATACATAGGGTAGGACGTAATAATAACTTGGGGACCCTTAGTTATGGGACTAAGGGGTATCTTGAGGATCTCATATCGATTAAAAGGGTGGGGTGATTATAAATTGAGAATTAATACCTAAGATAAAAAAACGGGTATTAAAATTTGTGGCGACATAATGTGTCGGGGCCGACAGTTTAAACAGGTCAGAGAATGATCTATGTCGTGTCGTGTGTGGAACTTTGTCATATGTCGGGGCCGACAGTTTAAATGGGTCAGAGGACAATTGACAAGGGAGAGTGTGACACTTTGATAAAAAAAGTGAGAACAATAAAGTTGGTTAATTTAATTAAATTAACATCGTGGTACTTGGGAATTTAAAATCATATTGGTGTGCCTTTACGAATACGAATTTCTGCGGATAGTTAGTGATTTATATTTATCGCGTTTAATCATCCCGTTTAATTTAAAATATTCTATTGTTATATTTATTGCATACAATGCTACTGGTTGGATTCAAGGATCCTATTTGAGGGGAGTAGTGTGTATTCTTGCTCGGGGCTTTGGCTCTAACCCATGCGTTGACTAATTTTTTTTCAGGATTAGAACTGGAGAAGCTGCATAAGTTTATCAGAGTTATCATTTGGAGGTGCAGCTGGAGTTATTTATTTTATGGAATAGTTTAGTTAAACTTTATTTTCTAGTCGTATTTAATTATGAGACTTCAATGGAGTTTTGTTTGGCCATTCGGTTCCAAAGTTGTTTAGAGGATTTATGTTGGATTATTCAGATCTTTATTATTCAAATTTTATTTAATCATTTTTTGGAGATTGGATTTATTCGGAGTTAGCATGTGATGGATCTTTTATCGCTTAGTCGTTTATGATCATTTGAGATTGATTCAATTATTTATCTTATGGACTGATATTTATGTTGTGACAACCCGCTCACCAAAATAAGGGGTGGCCAGCCCAATACTCCAATATAACGGAATCATGGATGGAATCATTCTCAGCATCATACAAAAATATAGAGTATCCAGGATAACCACCCAATATTTCAGAAAACGGGTTGCCAAAATTTTTGATTTGAAAGTAAATAAATGAAAACAAACAACCCAATTCCTGAAAGATAAGGGAAACCCCAAGACATATATAAATAGTACAACAAGAATACGATAAAAAGACCGAATAGGTAACCGGTCACTAAACTGATACACCAACAATACACAAGTACAATAAGTTACTTATTACATTTCATTAGAAATTTACAAAAGCTTGGGCCTCTCGCCCGAATAAAAGACTTGATCTTAACTAGAATAAAAATGAAAACGTCTATACCAAATGTGTCCCGTAATACCCATAATGCATCACGGCTCGTCGAAAACATCGGAATAGGAATTCAAATCAGGCATCCTTGCGGCGGAGTACCTGAGCAGAGACAAGATGAATATGCAACAAAAAAATGTAACCAGGTCAGGGCCCGGTTCTATATGATTACCAGATGAATAAAGAGTATGACAGATATGCATGATAAATCATGAAGAAAGAGAAATAAGAAGCAACCTATACAATTTAAAACATAAGCTAAGCAGGAACTAAATAAGAAGCATTAAACTAAAAACTTCATCAAATGTGCCAATTATTCATATATCTTTTCCTTAACAGGAGGTATATATATATATAATCACAATCTTTTGCTCTTAAAGGATATTTTATCTCAATTTTACCTTTTGTAAAAATCCTTTCCTTATCAGGAAAATAATCATTTTCAAATGCTCTTTGTGGCATTTACATGTGCTCTTTGTGGCACTCCATCATGCTCTTATGGCATATCAAATACATCAAGTCCCACTTGATTATGAACTGTTATAATTATATACATATAACGAATTCTAAGACCGCCCGTCCGGGTTTCCCCACTGTGCGCGCCCCTAAATGACCATCATCTTCCAGGGCCTATCATTAGACAACCTGGGCACCTATATCGCAAGACGTCGGGAAGCGGCCATGAGCCTGCGGGGTAGTCAAGACCACACCCGGAATCTCCTACCCATCGCAGAAACATATACAACAATAAGCGCTCCCATGGCCTAGGACTATATCCTCCCTGCATTCATTAGCCAGGGGGCTTCACCTCACGTGCGGACTTCCCTTATGATGTCATTTAGAGAGGTGTGTTTAAGCCATTTTATTTATCATAACAAAATCAAGTAAATCATTATCTACCGGTTTCATGATTAAGTAAATTATCATATACTAATCTCGATACCAATTTCATTTATATGATTCATTTATTCGAAACCATTTCTATTTATTTTGTAAATAATCTAACTTACCCTCCGTAGTCATACGGTAGCTTATATCAACACTACAACCTCAAAGGAGTAAATAAACTCTTCATTAACTCCAAGCATTCTAGGAGGTTATTTTGGAACCCCAAGGTTATCATCTTTCGAAGGAATGAAATAACTTTCAATTTATTCTCCAAACTCACCTTTATGGCGTTATTATGAACCACCAAAGTTAACATAGTTTAATCGAACTTTTAAAATCTCCCAACATTCTTTTGGGGTGGTAATATAAACCATCAAAACTAGTATAGCTTAATTAAGCTTCTAAAGTCTCCCGAACATAACACTACCTCTCCTAGTTTTATAATAATTAACTAGAAGAAAAGAATGCCCTATCATTAATAGGCCTAACCCCGGAAAAGTCCCCACATAAACCATTCCTAATGTGGGGTAGACAACTAACTCATCTCACACTCTAGGACTCTATGTTTACTTCATTCAAGAAGGTTCCTAATCCCTATATTAAAGAAAAGAATTGAAATTGAGTTATAAAAATTAACTCAAAACAGCAGGAAAACGGATCGATTCGCCCAAGGACCGAATCGATTCGCCCTAGCGAATCGATTCGCCCAAAAAGCGAATCGGTTCGGACTACTAAACCAACTTTCTGCAATTGACCGAATCGATTCGGTTTTAACCCGAATCGATTCGGGTTATGCAGACCTGCCAATTTCCCTTAGCGAATCGATTTGCCCAAAGGGCCGAATCGATTCGGACCTGCAAATTTGCCAAAAATGGCTACGAAGGGTTATGAACCCTAAATCCTCCAAATTTCAAATCTCTTCCTTCTCATACACATTGAACAACAAAAATCTACCCCAAACTAATCTACATGATTATTAACCATCAAAACCCACAATTTCTTCAACATAAATCAAGACTAGGGTTTAAATCCTACAAATTCTACATTTAAGCCATAAATGTAAATACACAACTATCATACAATTTATGCATCTTAAATCACATATTAGCAAGTAGAAAACTTGCCTTGATGTAGGGAATATCGGATTTCTTTGAGTTGGAGCATCAATCCCTCTTCAATCTTCATTTTCTCTTCTTTCTCCATTCTTTCTCTCTCTCTCTCCTTTACTCTCTATGTTCATGACATAAAAAATGAGGGAATGAAATAAGGGGCAAGACCAAAAATCGTGGCTTAAGTTAAAACTCCCAGCTCAAATGGTTAATACCACATTAAAATGACTCCCAAATACGCGTTTAAGTTAAAACCAGGTAAAAGTGCCCGAAACCCAAAAATACAATATGGCACTTATTTTGACTGTCTCACACCTTCCGAGACTAACTACACCCTCTAAACTGGCATCCGGAAATTTTATAAATTATTTCGAGTTCCAAAATCATTTAAACTAAAAGTCCATTTAAAATACATGACACTACAGACATGCAACCTGATGATATTTACTTTCACATGCAGTAAATATGCATAAATATAGTAAATATTAACTTTCAATTCATTAAATTAAGATTTACTCCAGTCCCAACATTTTATATAATTACCTTATGCGGTAAAATTAATATAAAATGAGCCACCCAGAATCGAGGGTTGTTACATACTCCCCCCCTTCAGAGGGAATTTTGCCCCCAAAATTCGGGCATACCCAAATCCATTAAGGGTATACTACTCTAAACTAGGATTTTGCCATCCTAATCAAACCCCTCGTTATCGCAACGCCCCAAATGGACCCGGACTAAGATCGACCCTATCGATCTCAATCTACATCATTTGTGCTCTAGCATAGCACAAAGCGTTCCTCACTAACTATGGATCCTATCTTCCTACGGCGAAAGGCGATGTCCTCCCGACTCGGCAAAATTAGCCGAATCTCTAGCATCATGTTACATCACACCTTGGGGCATTCGTACCAACTCTAAGTGGCTTAGCCCTAACGCTACTCAGCTATCCCCCGCATCGACGTATCTCATCAAGGCGTATGGATTAAAAGCCAAATCTCTAAAGAAATGTTACGAGACCACTCCAAGTCCAAGGAACATATTACCCATTGGTTCCATCCATCGAGTATACGAATTACTCAACTGACCACGCTAGGCCACTCACGGTACCATGCCTTAGGAAATGATTCATAAGACCACTCCAAAACCTAATGGTTGCACGAAAACCTCCATCCATACCATTACTGCTCCCATCTACTAGGTATACTAAGGCGCACGTTCGTAATATGCCTTTCGGCATAAGTCAATTTCCTCCCTTTCATCCATCCACTTTAGGGTGGTAGGATATACGCCATTTCCATACGGTTCCCATTACTTCGCGAAAACTTTTGCTAAACCTTCGACACGAACATCTAGTCTCGATCCACCCTATTATAATAGGCACCTCCCACGGTTTTACTATTCCTCCATCGAGAACGGGGCATACTCTTCTACAAGTAGTCCGTCCGTAATGGCCGGGAATGCAACAGTCCGATCAAACGATTAACCATTTTTCTCAAATGGGATCATGACCAGTTCGATGACGATAGTTCCATGCAGGCGTCTATGAATACCCTTCTTCGTTCCACTACTACTCTCTTTACACGAGTAGGTGAAATGGTCAATCACAGACAGACACGCTCTTACTACCGAGTCTTCCTATTCATGCTCATTCTACTTGGCCTTCCATGCCATAACCATTATCTCTGACGAGTTCTCTACTCGACACGTCCCATACCCCAATCACATTTCCTTAGCGAATGAGAAAATATCCAATCACTAGTTCTTTTGAACCCCGAACACCAACTCAATTCCTCCCACAACATATTGCAACAACTTGTTGCCTACGAGAAGGACCAAATTTCCTGCCCAGGAAGTAGTGCCTTATCTATTTAAGGTGATCACTACCACGATGAATCTTAATTCAAGCACAGGATATTACTTTCCACAAGTTTAAGCTTGTGCGACGCATAAACAGTGAGTCTATGTCCTAGTATTATTACTCCCCAATCTTGGCAGAACTTACTCATTAAACTCACTCTCGAGCTTACAATCATGGCTCAGGAGTGAGGATCCACCCGTCCTTATTAACTCCCCGGAAATGAAGTTACCAACGTAACATTATTTCTAAGAAAGGTCTCATCTCCTTCGACCGAACCTTCCAAACCTCTCGAGACCCCATAATCTCGCTCCTAAGGGATCTAATCTCTTAAAGAGTTAACCCATAACTTATTCGTGGTCAACTCCCTACCGCTTTCCTAAACTAACACCACCTACCCTCAAGGTCTTACATCCTAAAAATCCTAGGGTCTATCTACATATATCCTACCTAAATCGTAAGCATATAATACCAAGGACATCCCTAGTTCCCAAGACCTTACTCAACTTCCGACATTCGCTCGGGTTCATGCGTGGGACGTCTCGCCGAAGCGAAATCCAGACAAGGAACCCTCCCGTTACACTACTACCTCGCATTGTCGGTCATTAAGATGTGACGGTCTAAGACACATGATCGGGATCGGTACAATTCTAATTTACAATTCTCCTAATAAGTAGCTACTTCTAGACTTTACCTTAGCATTCTATATATGAAATAAGAGAAAGGAAATATGGCATCTCTCCACTCCCAACGTCGTTAAGGTTCACGCGTGGAGCGTCCCGCAAAAGCGGAATCCAAACAAGGAACCTCTCCTATGCATTACTACTTAACTTTGTTGGTCGTGGAGATAAGTCATAACATCCACACACAATGCAAGTAAATAATGGAACACTCAAACCAAGTAACACATATGACACATATACATTAAAAATATCATCACTCGCTTCATAACGAGTGAAGAAAAGATAGAACTTCCATACCACGGAAGTCTTATAATTTCCTTCTATAATAGCGTAAATACTACTACAAGCTCAATATACACACCCGAGTCTATCGTAGACACAATACTACTAAATCTTATCCTAAGGAATATACACTACCCACCTATAAGGTAGAATTCCCTCCACAATTTGCCAAGCACTCCGGGTCAATACTAATGGTTCTCAGACTCCATATTCGAGCCTTACACATACCAACATTATCTCCACCAACTCCCCAACCAGGCATTTTACTATTGCCCATGCTCTCCACTCAACGAAATTTAAAATGAGTGGTTCTACGCTCCACATCATAACCGTTATTCCGACTCTGGCTAACAATAATTGCCCATGCAGTCCCTCTTACTTTCTCAGTAAAAGAGGACACGCTCTTGGCCTCCTCTTCCTTAGTTTAATGAAACTTCCCCAGGTGGGTGTCCACCGATGGGGTTTCACGATTCTTACTCCATCAGAAGTGTTAACAACACCTATTTTGGAGCCTAACACTTCATGGTGCATAATCTCGTCTCCCTAACCGTACAACACCTTATTCGCCATTGCAAATATCCACCGGGCTTCTCTGTGGGCCAAACTTCTGGCACCCACGAATATAGTGACCACATTTTCATCACCACAACACTTCTTCTATGGGTGAAGGATTTTCCTCCATTCTACTACAGGGCACTTCTCCACTTCAATATAACATCGCGTGAATTCTCAAGTTTAGTACCACTTTCTACTTCTAGCGGTACTTGGGAAACTACATCAACTGAAATTTGTAGTCGTAATAGCATGACAAGAAAGTGCTACAAAAAGGGAGCGACCTCTAAAGCGGTCCTCATCCCAGACCACAACTTACAGTTCTCCACAACCTTCCCATAACGCCCTTCTTCTATCGACCTATTATTCTCACACGAATACGCAAAAGATTTTATAGATTCTACCTCATGGTAGAAGAACGAAATCTCACAAGAGAAATCAACGATCTTAATCCTAAGGCTTTACATCAAATCAAGAGCAACGCTGAAAACTTAAGGCGCCCTCACAGATTCCTAAGGACTTTAGAACCTGATGCTCTGATACCATCTGTGACAACCCGCTCACCAAAATAAGGGGTGGCCAGCCCAATACTCCAATATAACGGAATCATGGATGGAATCATTCTCAGCATCATACAAAAATATAGAGTATCCAGGATAACCATCCAATATTTCAGAAAACGGGTTGCCAAAAATTTTGATTTGAAAGTAAATAAATGAAAACAAACAACCCAATTCCTGAAAGATAAGGGAAACCCCAAGACATATATAAATAGTACAATAAGAATACGATAAAAAGACCGAATAGGTAACCGGTCACTAAACTGATACACCAACAATACACAAGTACAATAAGTTACTTATTACATTTCATTAGACATTTACAAAAGCTTGGGCCTCTCGCCCGAATAAAAGACTTGATCTTAACTAGAATAAAAATGAAAACGTCTATACCAAATGTGTCCCGTATTACCCGCAATGCATCATGGCTCGTCGAAAACATCGGAATAGGAATTCAAATCAGGCATCCTTGCGGCGGATTACCTGAGCAGAGACAAGATGAATATGCAACAAAAAAATGTAACCAGGTCAGGACCCGGTTCTATATGATTACCAGATGAATAAAGAGTATGACAGATATGCATGATAAATCGTGAAGAAAGAGAAATAAGAAGCAACCTATACAATTTAAAACATAAGCTAAGCAGGAACTAAATAAGAAGCATTAAACTAAAAACTTCATCAAATGTGCCAATTATTCCATATATCTTTTCCTTAACAGGAAGTATATATATATATAATCACAATCTTTTGCTCTTAAAGGAGATTTTATCTCAATTTTACCTTTTGTAAAAATCCTTTCCTTATCAGGAAAATAATCATTTTCAAATGCTCTTTGTGGCATTTACATGTGCTCTTTGTGGCACTCCATCATGCTCTTATGGCATATCAAATACATCAAGTCCCACTTGATTATGAACTGTTATAATTATATACATATAACGAATTCTAAGACCGCCCGTCCGGGTTTCCCCACTGTGCGCGCCCCTAAATGACCATCATCTTCCAGGGCCTATCATTAGACAACCTGGGCACCTATATCGCAAGACGTCGGGAAGCGGCCATGAGCCTACGGGGTAGTCAAGACCACATCCGAAATCTCCTACCCATCGCAGAAACATATACAACAATAAGCTCTCCCATGGCCTAGGACTATATCCGCCCTGCATTCATTAGCCAGGGGGCTTCACCTCACGTGCGGACTTCCCTTATGATGTCATTTAGAGAGGTGTGTTTAAGCCATTTTATTTATCATAACAAAATCAAGTAAATCATTATTTACCGGTTTCATGATTAAGTAAATTATCATATACTAATCTCGATACCAATTTCATTTATATGATTCATTTATTCGAAACCATTTCTATTTATTTTGTAAATAATCTAACTTACCCTCCGTAGTCATACGGTAGCTTATATCAACACTACAACCTCAAAGGAGTAAATAAACTCTTCATTAACTCCAAGCATTCTAGGAGGTTATTTTGGAACCCCAAGGTTATCATCTTTCGAAGGAATGAAATAACTTTCAATTTATTCTCCAAACTCACCTTTATGGCGTTATTATGAACCACCAAAGTTAACATAGTTCAATCGAACTTTTAAAATCTCCCAACATTCTTTTGGGGTGGTAATATAAACCATCAAAACTAGTATAGCTTAATTAAGCTTCTAAAGTCTCCCGAACATAACACTACCTCTCCTAGTTTTATAATAATTAACTAGAAGAAAAGAATGCCCTATCATTAATAGGCCTAACCCCGGAAAAGTCCCCACATAAACCATTCCTAATGTGGGGTAGACAACTAACTCATCTCACACTCTAGGACTCTATGTTTACTTCATTCAAGAAGGTTCCTAATCCCTATATTAAAGAAAAGAATTGAAATTGAGTTATAAAAATTAACTCAAAACAGCAGGAAAACGGATCGATTCGCCCAAGGACCGAATCGATTCGCCCTAGCGAATCGATTCGCCCAAAAAGCGAATCGGTTCGGACTACTAAACCAACTTTTTGCAATTGACCGAATCGATTCGGTTTTAACCCGAATCGATTCGGGTTATGCAGACCTGCCAATTTCCCTTAGCGAATCGATTCGCCCAAAGGGCCGAATCGATTCGGACCTGCAAATTTGCCAAAAATGGCTACGAAGGGTTATGAACCCTAAATCCTCCAAATTTCAAATCTCTTCCTTCTCATACACATCGAACAACAAAAATCTACCCCAAACTAATCTACATGATTATTAACCATCAAAACCCACAATTTCTTCAACATAAATCAAGACTAGGGTTTAAATCCTACAAATTCTACATTTAAGCCATAAATGTAAATACACAACTATCATACAATTTATGCATCTTAAATCACATATTAGCAAGTAGAAAACTTGCCTTGATGTAGGGAATATCAGATTTCTTTGAGTTGGAGCATCAATCCCTCTTCAATCTTCATTTTCTCTTCTTTCTCCATTCTTTCTCTCTCTCTCCTTTACTCTCTATGTTCAAGACATAAAAAATGAGGGAATGAAATAAGGGGCAAGACCAAAAATCGTGGCTTAAGTTAAAACTCCCAGCTCAAATGGTTAATACCACATTAAAATGACTCCCAAATACGCGTTGAAGTTAAAACCAGGTAAAAGTGCCCGAAACCCAAAAATACAATATGGCACTTATTTTGACTGTCTCACACCTTCCGAGACTAACTACACCATCTAAACTGGCATCCGGAAATTTTATAAATTATTTCGAGTTCCAAAATCATTTAAACTAAAAGTCCATTTAAAATACATGACACTACAGACATGCAACCTGATGATATTTACTTTCACATGCAGTAAATATGCATCAAAATAGTAAATATTAACTTTCAATTCATTAAATTAAGATTTACTCCAGTCCCCACATTTTATATAATTACCTTATGCGGTAAAATTAATATAAAATGAGCCACCCAGAATCGAGGGTTGTTACATATGTCTCATATCTGTCTCATGCTAAGAATGGTAATTATTTAGATCACGCTCGACATAGTTCGGCGACGGTGGCTGGCCACCCCGTCTGTCGGATTTTGCGTGGTGTGACATAATGTTTTTCATCATTCTCCACCTCCAGCCCCCCCCCCCCCCCCCAAAAAAAAAAGTGGTAAACTAAAAGGTGGGGTTTAATTTGGATTTTGAGAGTTAATAAACCTTTAATTAAATTGAACAATCCAATTGTTATCGTTTAAAAGTGGTATAGGGATTTTACCAATAATAAACTATAACAAATAAAGAGATTCATGACTTTGTTTTGAGAGAGATGAGAGATAGATAAGGAAACGGGAGATTAACGTGGTTCAGCCCAATAAGGTGCCTACATCCACATGTGTCGTGTTATTTTATTAACGATGAAAGTATGGATATAACCTCTCAAGAATCTCTCTGGGGTTTTGTGTATGTCCATTAGGTTGAATATTTTCAGATGCCTTTATAGCGTGTCATTAAGTGTTATTTATAGGCTGATTTATGAGGGAGAGAAAGAGAGAAATGGAAGAGGTGGAGTGGCTTTATAGGTCAGGCAATACACCTTTCTACATTCTAGGAGATAGCTAATGATGATATAATCACAATTAGCTAAAACGACTAGCCCACGTGTGGGTATTAGGAGATGTACATATTCCCACATATGACCCACATGTGTGTTTGGTGAATAATACCATCACTTCATCTTAGTTGGCCACCCATCCAACCAAGAATAATATTGAGCCGACCATAGAGAAGACGTGTCGACCATGTGTAGAAAATAAGATGTGCATATTTTGATGACACGTGACACAATACCATTGGTTCACGCCATATTCCATATTTATACTATAACATAAGCCCCCAAGACTTCATTCATGGCTAGAATGAATAATAACTTGTTTGGAGCATAAGATCTTCAGAGTAGTTGGACATCTAGAATGAATGGATAGAGTGTTAACCGGTAGTAGTTGATTGCCTTCATAGAAACTCTGTAGCAAGTCCTTATTTGTGGCTTGGTCGGTAGAGACACTTGGTCGGTAGATGATCTCTGAGAGTTGTGTGACACCCCGCCTAATAAAATACCGGGTAATCAATCCTATACCAAATAAAAACAAGAGTCTCATATGGTTTAATGATGCGGAAATTAGTACCACCAGATAAGGTGTTTTCAAGCTCAATATAAGAATAACAATGGAAGCAAAGTTATATAAAGAGATAAGAGAATGAGATGAGGATAAGAGGAGAGAGCACCGGTATATAAGTGGTTCAGCCAATCTGGCCTACGTCCACCGTGAGTGTGTGTGAGTAATATCACTGAATGAAGGCACTAATGGCCATGGATACAATCTATCAAGCTTTCTCTCTCTACTGTATATCTAGATAGAGTTTTTTCTAGGGTTGAATATCTGGGGCCTCAAGGTAGAGGATAACCTCTATATATATAGTACTTAGGGGGTGTAGTGTACCCCCATGCATGTAATATGCACATGTGTGTTAGCCTCACCAATAGGGGAAGCCACCTGTTACTGTCACATGTAAGGAATGATGATGAAATATTCTCCCCACGTGTGGAGAATAATCTTGTTACAACTGATTTGTGCCCATGTGTCCTTATCCAAATGTCAACAGATGCTCGGCCGCCATATTGGTGCATGACCTCGGCCTGGGAGAGGCCGAGCTGTAAAGGCTTGATATTCGTTTAATCTGAGATGTGCCATAGGGAGTCTCGACCTGATCTGAGCTGAGACAGTATGCTGGGGTCGGCCCCAACCGAGGTTGGACTGATTCATGTTGAAGATTACCAAGGCTTCTTGTCACCTCGGCCTACACTCGGCTGAGGTTGCCATACCCAGGTATATGAGAATGCTTAAGATTACCAAGGCTCTTTGTCACCTCGGCCTACACTCGGTCGAGGTTGCCATACCCAGGTATATGAGAATGCTGTTGATGCCTGTGATGCGCATAGTGTCCATTGGAAATATAGGTGATAGTGTCGGCCTGGGCCAACCTTACTAAGGCCGAGGGCTGATATCATGGGCCCATGGTTTATCCAGGGTCGGTCAATATCTCGGCCATCACCTCGGCCGAGGTTGGTGTCTCTAGGCTGAGGTCACACTTGGGGCATATCAATCACCCCCAGCCCCTAGTCACATATGAGGGAAGGTGACTAGGGGATTAGTAAGCATCCGAGGCCTGTCTTCTTACGAACCAGTACTTTCTTGACACTTGTCCAATGTTGGAACATGCTCACTTGGTAGGCGTGTGCTGTCAGCCGCCCTTTGGGGCTCCCAAGGCAATGATGGGCCTTGGAAAATGCGCTCATGTATTTAAGGGTTTCAAAACCCTTTTTCCCTCCTTCTTCTTCATTTCTTCTCTCCTGTGCACGATTTCTTCCTGCAATTTCTCTCTCTAAAGCACTTCTAATCAAGGCTCTACTGTAGAGGCATTTGTTGGTTTTTTTGCGAGTTTTCTTCATTTTCCCTCATCGTTTCATTTCCAGGTATTTTCTCCCTTCCATTTCCTTTGTTTTTCGCTTTTGGTTTGCATTTTCTGGCGAATTTCTAAGTTTCCCGGCGAGCACCATTATTTCAGGCGAACTGTGTTTGCTTTGAATTTCTTGATTTGATCTTTAGACTCCTTTATTTTACAAGTCAATCCTGTTTGTAGTTTTAGTAGTTATTCCCAAGTTTTGGGTCGTCCTCTGATGCTCAGACCTTTATACCAGCTTCTTGAGGATTTTCCCTCTCTTAGAGAGAAGACCCTAAAAAAGATTAGGCAAATAGAAAGGGCCCAAGAGGAGGCTCGTAGGTTGCAAGAATTTCCCATTTGACCTATCTTTCCCCCACCTCTCAAGGTGGTATATCCTGATCTCCCTGAGTTCTTCTATCAGACAGAGGTCCCTGCCAACCCCATACCGATGTCTGAGTCTGAGTCTTCCACCTCAGACCCTATATCTGTGGACTCATTTCAGGAAACCATGGATTTCACACCTCGGCCTGGTCAGGCCCCTGATCAGGCCGAGGTCTCTAGCCGAGGTTCATCACATAATGGCTCAAGCACCTCAGCCTCTTCTTCAGAGGTTGAAATTGTTGAGCCGAGTGTGGCTGTGCCACCCATTCTTGACGCCATCCCCCTGTCGGTCGTCACAGGGGAAGAGTTCGTTCAGAGATTCGCTAGTAACCCATCTACATCTGATCCGGCCGACGTTGAGCTTGATGATGATGAAGATGCTGAAAGCGATGTCGATGTCTCTGAGGCGGCCGAGATCGAGAGCACGGTAACTGAGGTGGATCTTCTGTGCTTCAGATATTTATACTCCATTAGTCCCTCCATAAAATTAAGGAGACCTCTGAGGGAAAAGAGGGCATATCACGGCCGAGATGGAGAAATCTGCCTGTATGAGCAGATGTTTAAGTTAGGGTTTTTCCTACCCATTCATCCCATCATCAAATCCATACTCTCCTATATAAATTTGGCTCCCTCACAGCTGCCCCCAACGTCTGGAGAGTCATCATAGGGGCCATTATCTTATGGAGGGCAGTCCACCACTCTGACCTCCCAGTTCAGGTCTTTGCTGGTTGTTATGTCCCAACCTCGGCCAAAAATCATCCGAGCTACTATCATTTTGTGGCTCGGAGGCCTGAGAAGAAAATGCTCCAGGTGACTCAGACCTCAAACCATAATTGGAAGCCCCGCTATTTTTTCGCCTCTGGACCATGGGAATTTGGCCCATGCGTTCCCTCTTCCACACTTGAGCCGAGGATACCCCTCAAATGGGGTAAGGTCTCCATGTCTGTCAGGGCCGACCCTGGTCTAAGTCTTCAAAATATCCAGAAGGTGAAAGCCCTGCAAGACTAAGGGGCACATGGTCTTTTTGTTAAGTTCGAACATTTGCTGACCCCCCATTATCTCTCGGGGACGGGCCTAGGTGGAAGTCCCCTTGTTGACTTTGGTAAGGATTTTTCTTTTAAGTTTAACCTCTGAACTCATTCATATCTGATCTCTAACCCATATCTTTTAACTTTTTCAGAGCGACCACAAGGCATTCCAGACGAACTGTGGGAGATGGCTTCACCGAGCTTAGCGAGACTTGCCAAAAAAGCTGGTCTGAACGCTCCTCCCCCAGCTCCCTCTACATCCAAATCTCAGGCCTTAAAGAAGAGGGCCCCAGAAGCCCCTGCCTCTGAGGATCAGAGGCCGACCTTGAGACAGAAGAAGGCCTCTGATGCTGCAATTCCAATATCCTCGGCCGACGCCCTATCGGCCCGCTTGGCCCAGCTAAAGTTATCTGACAGCATTGTCGGCCATAGTCTGTAGGCCCTTGACGCCATCGGCTCTGCAATGACCGAGGCTGACAAGCACTTTTTCAGGTCTCTGGATACACAATTACTGGTTGAGTTCGGCCTTCACAGAGCCGTTCATGTACGTCTTGATCTCTTTGTCAAAATTTTATAAGTGCAACATTTGACTTTTCTCCAGCTTAACCTCTTCCTTAAATGTGCAGGGAGTGGCTGCTATGCACCACCTATCAAACTGGACTCTGAGGAAATTTCCCCTCATCCAGAAGGGGCAAGAGACCTAGAAGGTTCAGAGCGCCCTGAATGCTGAGGTCGATCATCTGAAATCAGAGCTGCAGAACTCTGAAAGCAAGGTTAAAGGGTTGGAGAAAGACATTTCTCTGCTCATCAAAGATCATGCCAAAGCCCTGAAGGCCAAAGATGACGTTCTGCAGCAGAAGGTCAGCTCGGCTGTCAAGGTTGCCCTTGAAGATGCCTCGGCCCAAATAATTTCTGACTACAAAGCCTCTGACTAGTTCATGGGTTTTGGTTTTGAATATCTCGAAAGAGGTATCAAGGCTACTACCAAATGGGCTGAAGTTCGGGAGAAGGAGGTCGGTACTCTAAAGGCCTCTGACTTTGTGGGTCTCGGCTTTGCTGACCCTCAGTTTGCTCAGGCGCTTCAAGAGGTGGAGGATGAGGCTGCTGCTCCCGCTGAGACTGCAACTCTGGGAGGGACCGAGGTCGGAGGGGGAGACCATACTGATGATATGGCCGAGGTGACTAATGCTGATCAAGCCAATCAGGTCGAGGCTGTTAATGTTCCCCCCCCCCAAACCTTTAGGATTTGTAACTTGTAACTTGCAACTCATAGCTTGTAACACCATGGTACTTTGTATTCAAGGAATATTTGTTACTTCTTTGTATTTCAACCTCTGAATGATATATGATCTCTTCCCTTTATTGAATGCCATGTGATCTCTTCTATTATTTTGTTGTAGTGATGTCTTGTTTATACTCAGTCAATAATTCTGACCTCAGACCTCTTCACCACTGAATTGTTATTGGGCTTTGAGGTCATTACATAAGATGCTATTCTCATAACCAACTTCACCAAATTAATGATGTTAAGGGTCTGAGTTCATCTACTAAGGTGTATGAGCTCAGACCTCTTCACCACCGAGTGATGTTATGAAGGTCTGAGGTCATCACCTAAGATGTTACCCTCATAATTAATCTCACCAAATTAATGATGTTAAGGGTCTGAGGTCATCTACTAAGGTGTCTAAGCTCAGACCTCTTCACCACCGAGTGATGTTATAAAGGTCTGAGGTCATCACCTAAGATGTTATCCTCATAATTAATTTCACCAAATTAATGATGTTAAGGGTCTGAGGTCATCTGCTAAGGTGTCTGAGCTCAGACTTCGTCACCACCGAGTGATGTTATGAAGGTCTGAGGTCATCACCTAAGATGTTGTCCTCATAATTCACCAAATTAATGATGTTAAGAGTCTGAGGTCATCTAACTAAGGTGTCTGAGCTCAGACCTCTTCACCACCGAGTGATGTTATGAAGGTCTCAGGTCATCACCTAAGATGTTATCCTCATAATTCACCAAATTAATGATGTTAAGAGTCTGAGGTTATCTAACTAAGGTGTCTGAGTTCAGACCTCGTCACCATCGAGTGATGTTATGAAGGTCTGAGGTCACCACCTAAGATGTTATCCCCATAATATATCTCTGGTCTAAGAATGAAGCAAGAACTGTCATGAAAACTGATCTTTATTAATAACCTCTTCTCAATAAGATGGTACATTTACATAAAATTCTATGCAACATCATATGTAATATCTCTTCAGGTGGTCAGCATTCCATGGGTTAGTGAAAGGTTCTCCTTCTAGGTTTTCTAGCCTGTAAGTGCCAGGCACAACCTCTTCCGTTACTTTGTAGGGGCCATGCCAGTTTGGGTGTAGCTTATTTGCCTTTTGTAGGGTCTTCTTTAGCATTAGGTCTCCTACTGCAATGGGTCTTGACTTCACCCTTTGGTTGTAAAATTTCGCTGCCCGTTGCTGGTAGGCTGCTTTTCTGACCTCTGCATCTTCTCTTCTTTCTTCGATAAGATCCAGGTCTAGCCTCCTCTCTTCCCCATTGCTGTCTGGGTCGTAGGTCTGAATCCGATGAGTTGGTAGTCCTACTTCCGTTGGTATGACGGCCTCTGAGCCATGTGCTAGCATGAATGGGGTTTCTCCTATTGGTGTCCTTGTCGTGGTTCTTTAGGCCCATAACACAGCGTAGACCTCTTCTGTCCATCTCCCCTTCGCATCTTCTAACCTCTTATTGATTCCGTCCAAGGTGGTTCTGTTTGTGACCTCGGTCTGGCCATTTGCCTGAGGTCGACCAGGAGATGAGAAGAACTGTTTAATCCCCACTCTTAGGCAATACTTTTCTAAGGAGGAGTTCTTGAACTGGGTCCCATTATTCGAGATGAGAGTGTTTGGGAGGCCATATCTGCATATGATGTTCCTCCAAATGAACTGGAAGGTCTTCTGCTCTGTAATTGTTATCATTGGTTCTGCCTCCACCCACTTTTAAAAGTAGTCAATGGCAACTAATAAGAATCTATAGTTATTGACAACTCTTGGCAAAGGTCCTACCAAGTCAATTCCCCATATCGCAAATGGCCATGGAGAAGAGATTGTCATCATAGGCTGATGGGGTTGATGAGGGATAGTGGTGAACCTTTGACATTTGTCGCACCTCTTCACACAGTCTGCAGCGTCCTTAGACAAGGTAGGCCACCAGTATCCCTGAGTGATGATCCTCTTGGCTAAGGGCCTTCCCCCTATGTGGCTAGAGCAAGAACCCTCATGAACCTCCTATAAGACCCGGGGTACTTCCATGGGATGCACACATCTGAGGAGAGGCAATAGAAACCCCTTTTTGTACAAGACGTCTCCTATCATTGAGAACTTGGCAGCCCTGTATCTCAATTTTCTCCTTTCTAGCTTGGACTCAGGCATCTCTCCCTCTCTTAGGTATCTGACGAGCGGGTCGATCCATGAGTCTCCTAGGTTCACATTGTGACAAGGGCTACATACCTCGTCCTTCTCGATGGTTGCCTTTCCTAAGACCTCGATTGGAATGGTCCTTCCCATATTTGTCTTCACTGCTGAGGCCAGCCTTGCCAATGCACCAGCGTGATTATTGCTCAGTCGAGGCACTCTCTTCAGTTTTGCTTCTTCAAAATATTCTAACAACCTTCTTACCTTCTTTAAGTACTTGGCCATCGTTTCGTCTTTGGCCTCGTATACCCCCAATACTTGATTGACAACCAACCTTGAGTCGCTATGGAGTAGGAGTCGCTTTACTCGAAGAGTTGTTGCCAATAAGAGACCTGCTATCATGGCCTCATACTCGAACTCGTTGTTTGAGGCCTGGAAGTTGAATCTCAAGGCGTATTCAATGTGGGTGCCATTTGGAGCCGAGAGTATTAGTCCCGCCCCACTTCCACTATCATAGGAAGAGCCATCAACGAAGAGGCTCCAGACGTCTGTATCTGATGAGAAGACCCCTTCTCTCATAACCCCCTTCTTGAAGAGGTATCGATCCTCTTCGTTCTCTTCTATTCCGCTCCGGGTTTTTCCTGAGATGACCTCTTCTCGATCTCGAAAGACGTTTGGTGCCATCTCTTTCGAATCTCGGAAGACACTACGATTTGTCTCTTCCGAATCACGGAAGACACTACGGTTCGTCTCTTTCGAATCTCGGAAGACACTACGGTTCGTCTCTTTGTCGTCATCTAAGCCTTTCACTATCTCGGCCTCTTCCAAACTTCTACCGGCCTCTTCCCAGGTGAATTCTGCGACAAAGTTTGCGAGGGCCTACCCCTTGATGGCTGTCCTAGGCTGGTATGTAAGATCATATTCTCCTAGTTCGATGGCCCAGGTCATCAATCTTCCGAACTTCTCAGGTTTGTGCAGAACCTGCCTTAGTGGGGAGTCAGTGAGGACTACCATGGAGTGAGCTTGTAAGTAAGGCTTCATTTACATTGAGGCATGTATTAGGGTATAAGACAACTTCTCCATTCGGGAATAATTTTGTTCAGACCCTTGAAGGGCCTTACTGTTGAAGTACACAGGCCTCTG
This sequence comes from Sambucus nigra, assembly GCA_949130495.1. Classification (NCBI taxonomy): domain Eukaryota; kingdom Viridiplantae; phylum Streptophyta; class Magnoliopsida; order Dipsacales; family Adoxaceae; genus Sambucus; species Sambucus nigra. Next base: position 430,088,854 of record OX422220.1, on the reverse strand, counting down.
GACCCCATCCTCTTCCCGTATGATGGCCGCGTTGATGGCTGATTCAGAGACTGCCAGATACACAAACAACCTTTCCCCCGTGATGGGCCGTGACAGCAACAAGGGAGACCCTAAGTAGGACTTGAGTTGGTTGAAGGCTTTTTCACACTCTTCGTCCCATTAGAAGGCCTTTCTTAGAACTTTAAAGAATGGAAGATACTTGTCCATTGCCCTAGAAACAAACCTGTTAAGGGCAACTACTCTTCCCCTGAGTCTCTGGACATCCTTGATACTCTTAGGAGTCTTCATGTCGAGTAATGCCTTAATTTTCTCAGGGTTCGCTTCAATCCCCCTCTGATTAACGATGAATCCCTGGAACTTCCCAGCTCCTACTCCGAAGACACACTTTGTTGGGTTGAGTTTCATTCTGTATGAGTCCATGACATCGAAGGTCTTCTCAAGGTCCGCTACGTGAGTACATGCTTTTAGGATCTTCGTTAGCATATCGTCTACATATACCTCCATGGTCTTACCTATTTTCTCTTCGAACATCTTATTGACAAGACGTTGATACGTTGCCCCCGCATTTGTTAGACCGAAGGGCATCACCTTGTAGCAGTACGTCCCTTTGTCACTAATGAAGGCTGTCTTCTCAGAGTCTTCAGCATCCATGAAGATTTGGTTATAGCCTGAATAAGCGTCCATGAAGCTCATGAGCTCGTGCCCTGCCGTTGCGTCCACCATCTGGTCTATCCTAGGTAAGGGATAGCTGTCTTTCGAGCAAGACCTATTCAGGTCAGTGAAATCTACACACATTCGCCACTTCCCATTGGCCTTAGGCACGATGACTGCATTTGAGAGCCACTCCGGATAGGTAACCTCTCTTATAAACTCGGCCTCTTCCCACTTTTTTACCTCTTCTCGGATGATGTCGTACTTCTCCCTGGAGTAGACTCTTCGTCTCTACTTGATTGGCTTGGCATCTGTGTCCACGTTGAGCTTGTGGATCATGACCTCAGGGTCGATGCCAGGCATGTCTGCGTGACTCCATGCGAAGACACTCTGTCTCCTCCTGAGGAAGTTTATCAGCTCTTCCTTGATTCCTGGATTTAGGGCCTTACCGACCTGGACGGTTTTTTTCGGCTCATCCTCATTGAGGACGATGGATTCTACCTCTTCCGCGGCCTCACCCTTCTACAATTTTGTTTCGTCTCTTGGGTCAAGAGTGTCAATGCTGTAAGTGGTGGTTGCTCTCTTATGGGCTTCTCTCTCTTCGGTCGAGTTGAAGTAACACTCTCGCGCCGTGGTCTGGTCCCCTTGCACTTCCCAAATCTAGACCTTGTTAGACCCATTTGATCTAGTTGGACGGTTGCAAAAACTTGTTGTCAATTTATAAAATACCGCAAGTGCACGGGCTATTATAGAATAGCGAGTGTAAGTACGGGTCGAACCCACGAGGATTTGTCAATTTTAATTATTAAAAGAATTGCAACTGTCCAACTAGATCAAATGGGTAGAGAATAATTATAAATTATACAAAATAAAAGCAACTACGATAAATGAGAGTAACGCAAGAGATTTGTAAACAATTAGGAAATAATTAGGATTCGGGGTCCATTTATCACGTAACTAATATTGCACACTAATTTAATATTGCCATTCCCTTTTTATAACTCAAATTAAACCGACTCTCGCCGTGTTTAATTCGGAAAATAGGACGGTTATGATCAAAATATTTTTAACGTCTCTAATAGACGGCTAAAATCCCTATTCCCTTAGAAAATACAAGTTTTAAAATTCGCAAATGTATTTAAGCATGGACTATCAAAACAATCAAAGTGCAAGCATAATCCATCAAAAATTACTATTTTTAAATCTCAAAACTTGATTTGACAAAACAATCTTGAAGGTTCTAAAACACACTCTCGTGTCGCTTTAAAATGAATACCGAATCTTTAATAACAATTAAAACAAGTAGGGAATAAACAACGATAAAATTAACGTGACAATATTAGTTAACTATGATAAACTTCACCCTACTCCTAATATAAGAATCAAGCTACCATAATGAAAGAGAAATTGCAAGAATGAGTAGAGATCTTCATTAAAAAAACCAAACTTACAAATAGTTCTCTCACAACAATCTTGAATCCTCTAAAAAAATGATAAAAACTTGGCCCTCAAATTGATTACAATCACTCAAAGTTTCTCCCCGAAATCCTCCACGAAAGTCCTCTCTAATTGTCTAATTGTCTCTGAAATTATGATCCCAAGGGTCCTTTTTATAGGACAAGTGGTGAGGTATTTGAGTTGTGGTGGGACTCTTTCTGATTGGCCGAATAGTGTTGGTAGCTATCTCTCCACCTCTTTAATCTTTGGATCGTGATAAGGGACGGAATTTCCCCCCACTCGAAAACTCTTATATTTTGTTGTTGAACACGCATGCCGAGTTTCGTCCAAATCGGAGAATAAAAATTTCCGACTTTTTTACGATCTCACAAGTGTAAAAATAGCATTTTTTCGAACGACCGTAAAAATCAGCTTTTTCGCGCCTTTTTTGAATTGATCATCAATTTGCACCAATTTCCATCATTATCTGCAAAAATTTCACTAGGCAACTTTTTTCACAAATTAGCACAAGAATATTATAAAATTATCGAAGTGCCCATTTTTGACTTAAAATTGACATTTTAACTATGAATTCAATCATTCTCGCATTTTTTCCCTCTTTTTAACAAAACAGTCCTAGGAACTTATTAAATACACTAAAATGGGACTAACAAAGTATAAATTTGGGTATAAAATATACAAAATAATGCACTCATCAGTCTTAATCTCATTGAGGATGTGCTCACAGTTCACAGTCAAAGGAGTGTAATGAGCAAACTTGTCATCTCCTGACCTCTTCTTCCCCTCTTTCTTACCTTGGGACTTTCCCGTGCCACCGCGGTTCTCCTCCTCACACTTGGCGGCCATTGCCTCTTCCGCATTCATCACTTTCCCTGCGGTTTCCAGCAGCTCCGCCATAGAACTAGGGGGGTCTTTCGCTAGTTTCCATAATAGCTTCCCATTCTGGAGGCCTCCTATAAGGACGGTCATGGCTATGCTCTCTTCATAATCTTCCACCTCCAATTTCTCTTTGTTAAATCTTGCTATGTAGTCTCTTAGGCTCTCACCCTTGGCCTGTTTGACATACAATAGGTGGGTAGTCTTCTTTTGAGGTCTTACCTCAAAGCAGAAGTTGTGGATGAACTGCTCAGCCAAGCCTTTGAAGTTCTCAATTGAGTTCTTCGGAAGGGAGGTGAACCAACTGTGCGCTGCCCCTGTCAAGGTCCCTGAGAAGGCCCTACACTTCATCTCATCGGGTATCGAGTAAATGTATGCTGCCGACTGGTACATCTCGATATGGTGTACAGGGTTAGTGTTGCCATCATACTTGGGAGTCACTGTAGGAGGCTTGAACTTGGCTGGGGTTGGGAACCCCACTATCCTAGCCACAAATGGGGAGCCCTCTGAGTAACCCCTTTGTAATGGGTCCTTGATTTTAATGAGATCTCCTATCTTCTCCTCCAAGTGTTGGATAGAATCATTCCAGGGTCTTCTATCATCAACTTGGCCGAGGTTATCCCCTGCCACCTCCCTGCGATGGACAGAGGGTTCCCCAACCGCGACACGTTGGCTGTTGACCTCTTCCTGCTCCCTACCTCTTCTTTCACAGGGTCGACCTTGGTCTGGCCGACCCTGCCTATTCCCTCTCTGAGAGCCTGCTGCGCTCCTTGACCTCGACAGCCTCTGTCTTAGATCATTCATCGGGCCCAGTCTCTCGAAGGCCGACCCTCTGCTCAACCTATCAAAGGCCGACCCCCTTTGTTGGGCCTCTTCACCTCTTCCGCCGACACATCCTTGACTCTGCCTAAGAGGTCGTATAGTGTTATTTGACACCTCATACGGCTCTTAGCAGTCTTCTGGGGCTTTTTCAGCTTCTAGGTCATCATACCTGTCCTCTGGGCAAGGGTTTCCCTGCCTCCCCAGGCGCAAGCGCCTAGGGTCAGCAACGTCCATTCTCCGCTGGGGTGCAGGCTGGTCCTTCATTGGCGCCTGGGGTAGTCCCCTAGCATTAGGATGAGGCTGAACTGCCGCCGGAGTGATCATGTCCGGTGAGACTCCAGGTGGCCTCATCATGGTTTGACTAAGCTGAGCAAATTTCTCCTTCATGGCTTGTTGTGTCGCAGTGTTTAGGCACATATTCTTCACATTTATCCCCTTAATTTCGGTATGTTTATGATCCCGTGCAGCGTAAATATCTTGGATTTGTCTCTTATTTATGCTACTAACCTTTTTTGGCAAGTATTTCGTGTTTTGTGTATTTCTCATGTGTTTTACAGGTATTTCATGCAAGTTAGCGCGAAGGAGAACTCAAAACAGTGAAAGAAACTAAGAAATGGAGAGTTGAAGGGCATTTTCGTAATTTTTCATCCTTAGTCCGAAGGTGGGGCCAACTAGAAAGTTGAAGAGCTCTAAATTACAAGAATACTGGAAAAAACGCACCTCAATCCGAGCTACGGTGAAGAAGTTACGATGTTTTGAAGTTGCGTGATAATGAAGAGTCTCGATGTGCGGATTTCTGTAATTAATTATGCATTTAATGCAGTGCAACTCTTGGAAAACTTGTGCCACAAGCGAAATTTGATGCCAAATTCATGCAACTTGGTGCTATAAAAGACCAAGCTCTACCTCATTTTCAAAAAGAGAGTGGAATTCTAGAGAGAGGGAGTTGCTAGAGAGAGGCTAGGTTAGGAGTAGGTTAGAAGTGCTAGATTAAATTTTAGGGTTAGATTTTGAGAGCAAATTTTCTATTCCTTTAAGAGTTTTCATGAATCCTAGTTTGTAAGAAATTCTGGATTCCAATTCCATTTTTTGTTGCTGAATTCAAGTAATATCTTTCCATTCTCTATTTTTATTATTTGCAAATTATTTCCCATGTCTTGTAGATCCATAATTTTGTGTGTGAATTTATTCTTGAACCAAATCATGAGTAGGTAAATTCCCAAGGGTTGGGGTACATGAACTCAATCCAAGGCAAATTATTTATGTAGAAAATAGAGGTTAAATTAAAATATTGATTGAATCGTGAAAGCACCGCTTTATATTTATCTTTGATTTCGTATGGTGCGGGCTTGAACCTCATATACGTAATGCTTAGAATATATAAAGACTGGATTCATTCACCGCTTTATATCTATCTTTGATTTCATATGATGCGGGCTAGATCCCTCATATATGTAATGCTTAGAATGTATAAAGACCGGATCTAGTCAATAATTTTAATTTACAATTCTAGTATTCTATACGGTAATTTGTTAAGGATTGAAGGATTGTACCCTACCCTATTTTCTCCCATTTGTCAGATTTAATTTCTTTTGCACTTTTCAGTTTGTTTTTCTTAAGTAATTTTTTAATAGAAATTTTCCCAATTATTAATCATCTTTTCATTTCTTTTATGAAATCATTTCAAGATTTAATAATTTTTCTTATTACTATTTGGCAATCTCGATCCCTGTGGATACGATCCCGACTTACCGGGTTTATTACTTGAGCGACAGGCTTGCACTTGAGCCTAGATTGTACGCACTTTTGAGACAAATATTAAGTCGCGTCAAGTTTTTGGCGCCGTTGCCGGGGATTGAAATTGTTAAATTTTGAAGAAAGTTATTTTTATCTACAAGTGATTTCGAAAAAAAAAATATAACAAAAATTGAAAAAAAAATGGGTGTCATGTTTTTGAATTGCCCACTTTGAAATGTCTTATTTTAACTCTTTTGGTGGCTTTAATTGTTATGCTAATAGTGAGGAAGAGGAGGCACTCAAGACTTATGATCATTGGATCAATATCACTAAAGATGATTATATTAAATACAAGCCTAGTGCTGAGAAACTCCAAATTTATCAAAATCAATTGCTTGAAGAAGAAAGACTTGAAAAAGAATATCGCGAAAAAAATCGTTATTGGGAGCAAGAGTTAGATGCATTATTTGAACCCAATGAGGATTTTTTTTCCGATAGTTTTGAAGATGAAGTAAGTTTTCAACCAAATGAGGAATTCGAGGTGCTATAACCAAGAAAGCCTACTTTGGAAGAACTCTTACTTGATCTAAAAAAGCAATCTGATGACCGTGTTGTTCTCGAGTCGAAAATTATAGCAACTTGCAAGGAGTTGAATGATTATTTGGACAACTTAGAAAAGGTAGAGACTTGCGCTTCACCTAATACTTTTGAGAATGAAATCATTGAAATTGATCCAAGTTCTTTTGAATCTCAACCTATTATAAATATTGCAAAATCTACTGAGGTTGAGGATCATTTGTCTCCTTGTGTCCCCACTATTATCGAACCATTAAATCCATCACAAGAATTGGATGAATGTCTTAAGGATGTTGATCCGCTTCTTGTATGGGAATGTTATTTTGAGATGCTTCATCTTATGGGCCACACACTTAGACGTGTCACTCCACCAGATCCAATTGAAAATTTTGAGGGAAAAAATTTTGAGGACACCAAGCAAGAGAGAGAGCTAGAGGAGTTGAGCCTAGCAGAGTTTGAGCTCGAGTTTGGACAGGTAGATGCAAGCCTTACTGATGAAGTCCAATCTTTCTGGGCCTCAATTTGTCATTTGGACGAAAGCGAGTGGGACAATAGAATTGATGCATTCCTCCTTCCCAAACCTTCACCTATACCATTTGAGTCTTCGGAGGTACTTGAAGATACGACTCAAATATCGTCCGACTTAGAGACCAACACACGTGCTACGCAACAAGAGGATCATTATCCGGTTTATGAGGAAAAGCACTCTATGCTTAAATTGTTTTCTAATATGGATTGTTCCTTTTTGTGTGCCCCTCTCCCCATACTACTTGAAAAATCTTTGGAACGTGATTCTATATTTCTTGGATCCCAATGGGACTTGTCCTCTTATGCACCAAAATCCTTCATTATCCCCCTAAATTTTGTAATTGGTGATGGTTCATTTTTTAAACTTTTCACATGCCTTCCGTTTTTCAAACGGAATTCTTACTTTTCGGGAGGCATGCATCCTAATGAGGGTACACCATTAATCCCTCAAAGTCAAATTGTATTTTGGGTGGACCCTCAAATTTTTCGACTTCTAGTGTATGATTTATTAGCCGTTCAAATTGTAGGTCGTACATAGTTAGTTTTTTTCCTTTTTCATTTTCTTTCCGTTTTTAATAGTGTAGTGTCATTAGTTAAAGTTTTTGTTATTATTTTTGCTATGCTTGGTTATAACATGTTTTGTAGATTCAATGGACTCGCACTCATCAGGGATCGCTCCATTTGGGTAATATCTTTCTTTTCCTCTCTTTATGTTGTGTTCTTGATTCGCATTGAGGACAATGCAACATTTAAGTTAGGGGGTGTGGGATATTCTTCCCATTTATTGTTTAGATTCATTGATTCGATCACATGTTCTTTCCAAGTGTGTTTTGAAAAAAAAAATTGAAATTTTTTGAAAAAAGCCAAAAATATTTTTGTTCAAAATAAATAAAAATTAGAATTTAAATTTTTCAAAAATATCACCTTTGTTCTATTTAAAGTCTCAAATTGTAAAATTCTCAATTGCACTAAGCCAAAATTGACCGAAGATGGAAATTGAAAGAAAATTGACGACTTTACGAATAAGTGTGGAGATTAGTCCAAACCCGGTGAGATTTCGAGCCTTTCAATTTTTTATGAGTTTTTAAATCAATCCAAGTTTATGATTAACTCAAAGTTCTTTTCACCGTTTTAATAAGTCGTTGATGATCTCAATCCTTTGTTTTGATCGGTTATGGGAAATGTGTGAAATGTTGTCTCGAAATTCGTGCTAAATATATCTCTAAACTTAATTAATCTCGAGATGCATATGGTAATGTGATTAGCAATTTGGACGATGAAGTAGGCCATCATTTGTTACCCAAAAATATTAGCCATAAAAAGATGTGAAAAATTATCCCTTTGCAACCCACTTTGAGCCAAATAAAATTTATCCTTTCGTTTGATAACTCGAAAAACCCAAATAGCCCGGAATTGTGAAAATTGAGAAAATTTATCAAGTAAGTCCAAATTGAGCAATAAAAAGGGGCAAGAAAAAAAAGAAGAAAAAAAAAGAAGAGAAGAAAAAGAAAAGAAAAAAGAGAAAAATAAGCAAATGCCCGAAAAAAAAAGCACTAATGGACATCATAAGGAAATTTTCCAATTCCGAATAGCCCATGTATTCTCATTTTTACTCTTTACACTTTATGACCCAAGAAAGTCCTAACCGAGTCCGAATGGCGAAATTGGTTACCGCGTGGAGAGCTAAGACATGAAAAGATAATATGAGAGATTAAATGGTGTGAATTAGAGGTGGTGTTCCCATTTCCAAATAACTGTATTCCGATGATGAGATCTTTTCACCATAAATTTCCTTCTTTTCAATTTTGTATGCATGAATTTGTGTCTAGTATATTTACTCTTTATATCATGCATACCGAGAGAAAATAGCCACAATCCGAGTGATTCGTTTGTGAGTGCAATCCGTAAGAATTTGAATCAAAACGAATTTTTCGGAAAGTAACGTAATGCTCAATCGGTGGAAGTTTGAGGTTTAATTTTTGGCTTTGCACACACACACTATGGTTTGAGACATTTAAATATGAATTTAGGGTGATTATTTTTCGAAAAGTTTAAATTGTACAAGTTTTAAGTATTTTGATATTTATTTGAGTCAATAAAGAATTTTGTGGGTAAATTCACTGCAAACCCTCACGAGACAAAACTCGTCCTACTAGGGTAACCTAGGGGTTTAAAGGCTTGTTGCATACGCTAAATGCAATCGCTTGCCAGCGAAAAAGGTATTCTATCCCAATAAAAGAATTTTCAAGAGTAGAATTTTGGCTATTTTCATTTACATTGCTCGGGACGCGCAAAGTTCTAAGTTAGGGGGTGTGTTTAGGCACATATTCTTCACATTTATCCCCTTAATTTCGGTATTTTTATGATCCCGTGCAGCGTAAATATCTTGAATTTGTCTCTTATTTATGCTACTAACCTTTTTTGGCAAGTATTTCGTGTTTTGTGTATTTCTCATGTGTTTTACAGGTATTTCATGCAAGTTAGCGCGAAGGAGAACTCAAAACAGTGAAAGAAACCAAGAAATGGAGAGTTGAAGGGCATTTTCGTAATTTTTCAGCCTTATTCCGAAGGTGGGGCCAACTAGAAAGTTGAAGAGCTCTAAATTACAAGAATACTGGAAAAAACGGCACCTCAATCCGAGCTACGGTGAAGAAGTTACGATGTTTTGAAGTTGCGTGATAATGAAGAGTCTCGATATGCGGATTTCTGTAATTTATTATGCATTTAATGCAGTGCAACTCTTGGAAAACTTGTGCCACATGAGAAATTTGATGCCAAATTCATGCAACTTGGTGCTATAAAAGACCAAGCTCTACCTCATTTTCAAAAAGAGAGTGGAATTCTAGAGAGAGGGAGTTGCTAGAGAGAGGTTAGGTTAGGAGTAGGTTAGAAGTGCTAGATTAAATTTTAGGGTTAGATTTTGAGAGCAAATTTTCTATTCCTTCAAGAGTTTTCATGAATCCTAGTTTGTAAGAAATTCTGGATTCCAATTCCATTTTTTGTTGCTGAATTCAAGTAATATCTTTCCATTCTCTATTTTTATTATTTGCAAATTATTTCCCATGTCTTGTAGATCCATAATTTTGTGTGTGAATTTATTCTTGAACCAAATCATGAGTAGGTAAATTCCCAAGGGTTGGGGTACATGAACTCAATCCAAGGCAAATTATTTATGTAGAAAATAGAGGTTAAATTAAAATATTGATTGAATCGTGAAAGCACCGCTTTATATTTATCTTTGATTTCGTATGGTGCGGGCTTGAACCTCATATACGTAATGCTTAGAATATATAAAGACTGGATTCATTCACCGCTTTATATCTATCTTTGATTTCATATGATGCGGGCTAGATCCCTCATATATGTAATGCTTAGAATGTATAAAGACCGGATCTAGTCAATAATTTTAATTTACAATTCTAGTATTCTATACGGTAATTTGTTAAGGATTGAAGGATTGTACCCTACCCTATTTTCTCCCATTTGTCAGATTTAATTTCTGTTGCACTTTTCAGTTTGTTTTTCTTAAGTAATTTTTTAATAGAAATTTTCCCAATTATTAATCATCTTTTCATTTCTTTTATGAAATCATTTCAAGATTTAATAATTTTTCTTATTACTATTTGGCAATCTCGATCCCTGTGGATACAATCCCGACTTACCGGGTTTATTACTTGAGCGATAGGCTTGCACTTGAGCCTAGATTGTACGCACTTTTGAGACAAATATTAAGTCGCGTCAAGTTTTTGGCGCCGTTGCCGGGGATTGAAATTGTTAAATTTTTAAGAAAGTTATAAACCCGGTATTTCCCGGTATTTCCGCATCATAGATACCGGAAATACCGGGTAATCAATCCTATACCAAATAAAAACAAGAGTCTCATATGGTTTGATGATGCGGAAATTAGAACCACCAGATAAGGTGTTTTCAAGCTCAATATAAGAATAACAATGTCAGCACAGTTATATAAAGAGATAAGAGAATGAGATGAGGATAAGAGGAGAGAGCACCGGTATATAAGTGGTTCAGCCAATCTGGCCTACGTCCACCGTGAGTGTGTGTGAGTAATATCACTGAATGAAGGCACTAATGGCCATGGATAAAATCTCTCAAGCTTTCTCTCTCTACTGTATATCTAGACAGAGTTTTTGCTAGGGTTGAATATCTGGGGCCTCAAGGTAGAGGATGACCTCTCTATATATAGTACTTAGGGGGTGTAGTGTACCCCCATGCATGTAATATGTACATGTGTGTTAGCCTCACCAATAGGGGGAATCCACCTGTCACTGTCACATGTAAGGAATGATGATAAAATATTCTCCCCACGTGTGGAGAATAATCTTGTTACAACTGATTTGTGCCCATGTGTCCTTATCCAAATGTCAACAGATGCTCGGCCGCCATATTGGTGCATGACCTCGGCCTGGGAGAGGCCGAGCTGTAAAGGCTTGATATTCGTTCAATCTGAGATGTGCTCTCATATTTAAATTGGTATCGTGCTCTCATGAGATACAACTCACCCCTCTTCTAATAGTGCACACCTATCGCATACCTTTTAAACAACTTAGTTAAGCTACCCTGCCTAACTAATCTGTTACACCCATCTTCTAAATCCTCCTAACTATCACCTACTTTTGCACTATATAATAGGTTATATCATAAGCTATTACATAAGCTTTTAGTTGATATTATCATCAATGTGCTATATACATAGTTCTCGTTTCTATATATACCTATACCGTTCATAATCTGTAACTTTCACTAGTTTAAAATACCATTTTCAATTAGTATATAAAATCTCGTATATATAATTCTCATTTTAATAGACCATTTACATTGTATTAATCCGGATATAAGTCTCCCGAAAGAAGAATAAACCCTTATTCATTTTACTCTTTACACATGCCAAAGATATATGATATCACGTCTTCATATACAAGAAATATACTGTACGCAACAAGTATAATTATACTTGTGGGTACCCAGAATTAGGCCCATGGGCCTAGACGAGTAGCCCTCTTTGGCGGCCCAAAGTCCTGGTCCCCCGCCTCTTATTCTGAATATGATCTGGTCTCTTCCCACGTTCCCATTAAATGAGGTTATAGGGAGAGATGGAAGACGTGGGGGAACCCATCACCCCCACTTACGTAAATGTACATGTATATATATAAAACCCTAGGTCCGGGGCAAAGGACAAGTTGTATTCTCTGTAATCACTCTCCGGAGTATATAGAAATAGCATCGACTGCACCACCGTGGACGTAGGCACTCCTTTGCTGAACCACGTACATCCTTTATTGTGTGATTGTCATTTTACATTTCTTTTTCCTACTTGGTGATTGCCTTTCTCTTATCTGTTTGTGTTGCATAATAATTGTCACCACAATAATTGTCCTCACAATTGGCGCCGTCTGTGGGTAGCGTTCATCTTTCCCTGAGAAGAGACCACACCAAGGAAGGAGTTAAAAATGTCTGATCACAACATCAATCCCCCCCAGGCAAGGGATATTCAAGAACCACCTGCTCCTCGCAGGATTAGGTCTGAAGTTCGACGTTCAGATCAGAGGGCTCGCTTGGAAAGGCCATCCTCAGAAGAAAGCCAGGGACCAGCGAGGTCCACCCAGATATCCAGATTGATTGATGCATACGAGGTAAGGATCCATGAGCAGAGGGAGTCTTCTCACAGGTACGAGGCTGAGAATGCTCGCCTGAAAAGAAGACTGGAAAGACTGGAGAGGGAGCTTCGTCCTGATAACAGGAGACATCCATACCGCACTCCTAGCCCTCAGGCGAGCAAGTCTCGCAGCCGAGGAAGGAGCCCTAGGCGATGATCTCAAAAGGTCGAGGGAGATAAATCAGACGACGACCTCCACGAGCAGATGCGAAGAGCTCGCCGTTACCATAGCCCTGCTCGCAGCGACGAAACCATACGAAGTCTGATCGGTAGGGAAATGGACCAACATCCTGCCCACCACGGTGCCAGATCAACCAGAGAACTCGCAAGGCGAGCTCTTAAAACCCATATGAAGTCACCCTTCACGAGGGAAATCGAAGAAGAAGAAGACCCCAAGAAATTTTTCATTCCAAGGTTTAAGATTTATGACGGTAAGACTGATCCCATCGATCACGTCAGGCAATACCGACAGGCCATGACCCTCTGGAATCACCGAGATGCACTGATGTGCCGCATTTTCCCCTCGAGCCTACATGATATGGTGCAAAAATGGTTCAAAAGACTCCCCCACCGGCCCATCAGAAATTTCAAATCCCTGGTCGAGCTCTTTACGGCCCGGTTCATCACTAGCAGCTACCATCCCAAAAGGATGGATGCTTTACTGACAATGAAGAAAACGTCTCAAGAGACTCTCCGAGACTACGCGAAGAAGTACTGGGAGTTATTCAATGAGGTCGAAGATTGCTCAGAACAAGTGGCAATGGCCTCTTTCAAAATTGGGCTACCCAACTCCTCCCTTCTATACCAGTCCCTGACAAAGAAGGAAGCTATGACTATTGATGATATAATGGCTCGCATCAAAAAGTACGCTAAAGTGGAGGATGTCACCCGCCTCAATACAGGAGAAAACGATCGAGCTAAACTCACTACCAAGGGAAGTGACAAAGCTGAGAACCAGATGAAAGGAGGAAAGAACGGGGGGAAAAATGGCTCCAAGAACGGAGGGAACAACGATGCGTCGAAAGCGTTCCAGGCGGTTAACACCGTCTTTAAAGAACCAATTTACAAAATTGTCACGAAGATCAAAGATGAGCCATTCATCAAGTGGCCCAGGAAGATGGGAGGAGATCCCTCGAAGAGGAACAATGCGCTAAGATGCGCTTTTCACAAAGAGGGAGGACATAAGACTGAGCATTGCAAAGCTCTTAAGTCTCACCTCTAGGATCTGGACCAGTTTGGGCATTTGAACAATTTATAGAGAAAAGGGCAGAGAAAGTGGCAGCCAATAAAGAGGTGAGACCTGACAACGTGCTAGAAGATGACACTGGACACGAGTTCGCGATAATTCACGGGGCATCTGATGCCAGGCAAATACAAGGAAATTCAGCTCGAATGGAGATGAAGAAACTTACAGCAGTAATGCAGGCTTTTCAGATCGATCCAGCAAAGTCACAGTCAGGAAAATGTCAACGAGCAAATGACATCAACTATAACGAGCATATTGTCTTCACATATGAAGATCTGGTGGGAGTGAGGACCCCACATCATGATGCTCTGATCATTACACTCAGGATAGCCAATTTTGACATCGACAAGCTGCTCGTCGATCAAGGCAACTTGTCCGAAGTAATGTATCTCGATCTATTCAAAAAATTGAAGTTAAGTGTCGCCGACCTAAAGGAGGCTACTGTACCTTTGGTTGGCTTCGCTGGAAAAATGACTATGCCCCTGGGAAAGATTGTACCACCAGTGCGTGCTGGAAACGTCTCCAAGATGATCGAGTTTTTAGTAGTTGACATTGACTCGCCATACCAGGCCATCCTCGGTAGGGGATGGCTTCATGCGATGAAGGCCGTCTTCTCAACCTACCATAAGAAACTTAAATACGTAACCGAGCGAGGAGTAATGGAGATCCACGGTGATCAGGCAATGGCGAGAAGGTGCTTCATAGCATCCATCCGACCGAAGGCAGAAAGGAGGGCCGAGCAACCCATCGAGAAGGTTGAAAAAGGTCTAACACCTTCTAAATAGAAATTAAAGTACGGAAGACCTGGAGTAGAGGAGACCAGACTCCTCCCCTCCGAACGGGTCATCGAAGACCTGGTAGAAGTGACGGCTAGGGAAGGCAATAGTAACAGAGTCTTCTTGATTGAAGCATCTCTCACCGACCAAGAACATAAGGAGTTGACAACCTTGCTGAGGCGCAACGTAGATGTTTTCACATGGGAACCATACGAGCTGCCTGGAATCGATCCTAGTATGGTCTGTCATCAGCTGCACGTCGATCCCACATTCAAGCCAATCACGCAGAAGGCACGATGAACTGCACCCGAGAAGGCTAAAGCGGTTGAAAAAGAAGTGGAAAAACTGCTGGATGCAGGATCCATACGGGAGGTACAATTCCCCAAATGGCTATCTAACCCAGTAGTAGTTTCGAAGAGCAATGGGAAGTGGAGAGTTTGCATCAACTTCACTGACCTCAACAAAGTATGCCCTAAAGATAGTTTCCCCCTTCCGAAGATAGACCAACTAGTAGACGCCACCACAGCTCACGAGCGAATGAGTTTCCTGAACGCATACTCAGGGTATCACCAAATCCCCCTATATGCCCCCAACCAGGACAAAACGGCGTTCATCACAACAGTTGGGTTATACTGCTACAAGGTCATGCCCTTCGGACTCAAGAATGCAGGGTCAACCTATCAACGGCTAGTCACCAAAATGTTCAAAGGTTAGATGGGAGACACCATGGAGGTATACATTGACGATATTCTCGTTAAGAGTAAGAAGAAG
This sequence comes from Sambucus nigra, assembly GCA_949130495.1. Lineage (NCBI taxonomy): Eukaryota > Viridiplantae > Streptophyta > Magnoliopsida > Dipsacales > Adoxaceae > Sambucus > Sambucus nigra. Next base: position 430,073,739 of record OX422220.1, on the reverse strand, counting down.
GAAAATCACCTCTCCGACCTGTCAAACACCTTCGAAATCCTCAGGGTGTATCGAATGAAGCTTAACGAGAGCAAGTGTTCCTTCGGTGTCCAGTCAGGAAAATTTCTTGGGTACTTGGTCAATAAAAGAGGCATAGAGGCTAACCCAGACCAGATCGATGCAATCAACAGGGTGCAACCCCCTCACATAATCCGGGACGTACAGAAGCTCACTGGTATGCTCTCTGCCTTAAATCGCTTCATCTCCAAATCCTCCGAGAAGTGCAAGCCTTTTTTCCAGCTTCTAAAGGGGAGTAAAACGATAGAGTGGATCCCACATTGCTCGCGAGCATTGGTCGAGCTTAAGTCCTACTTAAGCTCTCCACCACTGCTTGTCATACCACAGTAAACGGATTCTTTGTACCTATACCTATCCGTATCTAATCACACTGTCAGCTCTGCTTTAATATGCGAGGTTGCATGAATCCAGCACCCCATTTATTACGCGATCAAGACCTTACTGGACGTCGAATAAAGGTACCTGCCATTAGAGAAGCTCGCCTTTGCGCTGGTAATAGCCTCGAGGAAGCTGAAGCATTATTTCTAAGCTCATACTATCATCGTCCTTACATCGCATCCCCTTAAGGCATTCCTAAGGAAAGCGGATTTGTCGGACAGACTATCTAAGTGGTCAGTCGAGGTCGATCGATTTGACATCCAATTTCAACCAAGGACAGCTATCAAGGGTCATATCCTTGCTGATTTCATAGCCGAATTCACGGGCGAAGAACCCTTCGACCAACCTCAACCAACAAGGAAAAAGGAGAACCCAGTAAAAAAGGAAACCTGGAAATTGTTTGTTGATGGAGCCTCCAACTCAAGGGGGCAAGGGTGGGCATTGTCCTCATTACTCCAGAGAACACAATCCTTGAACAAGGAATCGGGCTTGGATTTGCAGCCTCCAACAACGAAGTAGAGTAAGAATCCCTAATAGCCGGCCTCCAAAAGGCGCATACTTTGGGAGTAAAACATTTACAGGTGTTCGGTGATTCCCAACTAGTCTCCAATCAGATAAGTGGATATTATAATGCAAAGAATGAAAGAATGGCAGCCTACCTCGCCTTAGTGAAAAAACTGATGTCAAGATTTGAAGAGATCAACATCGAGTAGTTTTTCAGGGGGAAAAATAGTCATGCTGATGCCTTAGCAGCCCTTAGTTCGGCAGTTGACTCCGACCTAAAAAGAGTCATCCCCATCGATTTCCTCACTTGTTCGAGCATCGGCAGCAATCCACTAAGTGTGGAATAGGTACTCCAGGTGGGGTCAGCCCCCAGCTGGATGGACCCCTTAAGAGAATATTTAAAGGATGGTACGCTCCCGAATGACAAAAAGACCGCCCACCAGATAAGAGTCAAAGCTACCCGCTTTCACTTATCCCCACAAGGCAACTTGTATAAGAAGTCCTTCTCCGGTCCCTACCTCCGATGTGTCCACCCAGGGGATGTCGAGAAAGTACTACGCGAGCTTCACGAAGGAATCTGTGGAAGCCACACCGAAGGAAGGTCTCTAGCCTTTCGAGCAATGAAGGAGGGCTATTGGTGGCCATATATGCAAAAGGACTCTGCAGTGTATGTTCGCAAATGCCTGAAATGCCAACTCCACACTCCTATGGTCCACCAACCCACCAGCGAACTAAAGTCCCTATCCAGCCCATGGCCATTCGCCCAATGGGGAATGGACATCGTGGGACCACTGCCTACCACCGCCGGCAATCGCAAATATTTGTTGGTTGTGACTGACTACTTCACCAAATGGATCAAGGCAGAACCCCTGGCGAACATCCGAGACGCTGATATGATAAGGTTCATATAGAGGAATATAATCACTCATTTTGGAATCCCCAGAACCATCATCACCGATAATGGAACACAGTTCGAAAGTGGCTCTTTTCAGAACTTTTGTATCGAACACGGTATCAGACACCACTTCAGTTCGGTGGTCTACCCTCAGAGCAATGGCCAAGGTAAGGCTTCTAACAAAACCATTATCGATGGATTGAAGAAGCGATTAGAGCGAGCCAAAGGCGCATGGGTAAATGAACTACCTCACATCCTATGGACATATCGGACCACTCCTCGGCGAGCAACAGGAGAAACCCCATTTTCGCTGACATATGGCATGGAGGCAGTCATCCCACTCGAAGCAGGTTTGCCAATAATGAGGTCCAACATTATCGACCAAGGCCATAATGATGTAGCATTACTCGCTGAGCTTGACCTAGCCGACGAAAGCCGAGAGCTAGCCCTAGTGAAACTAGCGAGCTATCAGTAACAGCTCGCGAGGCATTACAACAAAAGGGTTAACTCGAGGGCATTCTGAATTGGGGACTATGTTCTAAGGAAAGTCCTGGGCAGTGCAGTGAAACCATCAGACGACATGCTAGGTCCCAACTGGGAAGGACCCTTTAAAGTAACCAGAGACGACCTACAGGGCTCCTATCACTTGGAAATGATGGAGGGCAGAGAAATACCACGAGCATGGAACGCAGCCAATCTCAAGAGATTCTATTTTAAGATCTTTTTCTTTTATTCTTTTGTTATGAAGCTAGAAGATCATTTCCCTTATCATTAATGAAAGTTATTTAATTGGTTACATTCTGATGAGTAACAACTGCATTTATCACATATCTTTTCCAAATAACAGGCACATTGATCACTACACTATAGCAGGGCAATATCCCTCCTCAGGTCATCGTTATGAAACACGAAGGACCTCTTAGCATTTTACCTGGTAATATATGAAGCCCTACAGGGGATCCTTAGGTAATATGACCAAATTTTATACTGGTCATCAAACTTACTTCGGTTGAGCAAAACCCTGATCGGATAAAGCATCCAACACCAGGTGTGTCCTCGCCAATTGCCCCACTTAAGCCTAAGGGAGTGTGACGACACAACCTAAAAGGTAAAGTGGTGCACAATGGTATCTCGGTATTATACTGGACTGGGAGGACACTTGCATGACAAAACAAACTTAGAATATTATAAAACAACAAGAATATAAAGAATATGATGCACACATTTAGTCGGCAAAATAGCCCAAAACATAAACTTTTTATTAATGAATCATATTTACAACAATGGTGATACATGCTTAGTCGGCAAACTAGCCCAAATCATTTACATTATCAAAAATACAAGTAAAATCAACTGGCAAAATCTCAATGGGGGGAGGACTCTGAGCGAGATAATCAACCACTCGAGCTCTTCGTCCGTCATCAGGAGCAGGAGCTAACTCTTCCATAACCTCGTTCGCATCCACCTCCAACAATTGCCGAGGGATGCCATCGATGGGGATCCATCGATCATCCCTCCGGAAGGGGTTAGGCATCAGGGTAGAGGGAGACATTTCATGGCGATACTGGAGCATCAAGTTGCTCGGGACTTGCAGCTCCTTCAAGGCACTTAGCCACCCCTGATAAAAGAAAGCTCCTCGAACTCTGTCAACCTTATTGGAGCATCTGACCAACCTTGGTCGTAGCCATCAGCCCATACTTGTCGAGGACCCTTTTTGAACAGGTGTCGCAGCCGAGTAACGTCCCTCTGAAGCCCAACAGTAATAACATATGCTCGTTGAACATCACCACGGAGCTCTTCCATTTCCCTCTCTCGAAGTTCTTCTGCCTCCCTATTCTGTCTCCTGGTGGTCCTGCTAGCTCGCGAAACAGATGGACCCGTGGAACCTCGCAGCACAGGAGTATCACTCCGACCAGCTCTGGCTCGCGATGATGAAGAACCCTGTAATACTGCTAGAGCTGTGCTCGACGCGTGCTTCTTAAGTTATGCGACCTCTCTCCTCAGAACCTCATTCTCTTGCTGAAGCATCTCACCAACCTGGTTGATCTCGGAAGCATCAAGAAGCTTTGCTCTCATCATATTCACTTCTTCTTGCACCGAAGCCCCAACCTCTTCCATCTCCTGGAGCCTATCCTTCAGCTTGACCACAAGTTCAGATTGCTCCTTATACTTCTGATTCCTAGATCGAAGGGATTTGCAAAGTCTAACAAAGGCCTGGCAAACCTCGGGACTCGTATTAGGACCAAGGGTCCTGCCCAGTTGAGAAGTAGTAGGAATGTAATCATCAACATCAATTGACTACAAGCAACCAAAAGACAAGGGAAAGAAAGAGACAAATCAGTGCACTGAAGAATATAAGTCTTTTCATTAATAAAGATTGAAGTTACATCGAACAGTAGAAAGAAAGTTTACAGACTAAAAAAAGCAAAAATACAAAGCAGTCCTAGCAGATAACTAATTAGCGACCTCCGGTGGCCCAGAGGTTGATGGCCCTTTCCCCTTATCGGCATCAACAGGAGCACTACCCTCGGCAGGGGTGATCTATGTTGCCTCAACAAGAGAAACGCCAGCATGGGTCGCCTGAGGAACAGGATCAGAGCCTTCAACAGCTGGGCTAGGGTCCTTATCTACCACTGGCCTCGGCCCGGGGCCGTGCTCGTCAAAAAGGGGAGATGCAACATCCACTCCAGCAGCTATAAGGGCCTTGTTCCAGCCCTTCTTGAAATTCAGACGGCTAATATAACCTATCTGAACTTCAGCATCCTCATATGCTTCAGCCCAACCAGAATTATAAGAGTCCTCCTTGGCAGTAACATCCTCAGACTCTTTCTTCTTCAGCTCTTCAGACATCACCCTATTGTCCTCAATAATCGCTAACTTGCTCGAGCAAACCAGGTCATAGGCCTGCTACAGCTCTTTCAAGTCCTTGACCGCCGCGTCCTTCTCCTTATTGGCAGTAGCAAGAGCCAGGTCGGATGAAATCCGAGCAGTATCAACGGCTTTAAAGCTAGCCTCGAGCTCTTTACCCTTCAGCTTCAGGGCAGCATTTCCTTCTCCAGCTCGCTATTTTTCTTCACCAACTCATCGCGTGAACGATACAGCACGGTGAAATCAGTAACAAACTACAAAAAAAAGAAGACATTAGAAGAAGGAAATGAGGGAATTCATAAAAATATGGGAAATAAGGGAAAAACCTTACTAGAGCTAACCTTTGACTAGCCTGAAGGGCCAACGGCTCGGACCCTACCTCCCTTTGGCGATCATCTGGGAGGACATCTCTCTCGAGCAAAGTGGGGGCCAACTGAGGGGAAATTGCTATAGAAGCCCCCTCGGGCAGTGCAAACACCAGGACCAAGGCCTGCCCGGCCTTCGTCCTCGCTTCGGCCCTCCTCTTTTCCTCCTCCCTCTCGTTCTCTTTCTTCTTACTCTCCTCTACCCTCCTCTTCTCCTCTATCTTCTTCTTCTCTTATTCCTTTTTCCTCTCTCTCTCCTTTACCTGCTCCTTTTCCTTCCTCTTTCTATCCTGCTCTTGAGCAGAGGACCGGGAACCAATAGCCACAGCCCCTGAGTTAGATTTTTGCTTCTTTGACCTCTGTACAAGAAGCACGTGGTCCTCCTCATCATCATCCCTGATTAGGTTCTTCCTTGGAGGAACCATCTCCTCGCCCAAACTTCTATAAGTGCTCGACAACCCTCGAGCTTCAGAAACCTCCCTGCGATCAGAGGAACTGCTACTACGAGAGCTCTCTCCCCGCAAATTGCTTGCAGCACCAACGATGTCACTTTCAGAACTGCTCTCCTCCTCGTCCAACTGGATAGGATCAGCAACAGTCTCTTCAGATGAATCAAACTCTGGGATACTGTCCACAGGCCTTGCTATAAATCTGGAGCCAACGTCTTGTACTCGAGCAAAAAAGCAGCAGATCTGGGATGCTCGCCGTCACCCAAAGGCTTCTTGATATTCCAAGCCTTTATCAATTCCGAAAGACGGACCTCACTGAGAGCAGGTTCCAAGTTCTTTGACCTCGCTGCAAAAGAAGAACAGAGAAGAATTAGAAGGATCACAAATCAACAGAAATCAAAGCAACAAGAGCAATGTCTACTTATGTATTCTTCCCCATAAAAAGGAACAGTGGACTTCTCAGATCTCAACCCCTCAAATTAGGGAGAAAACTGCCAGTTTCTGGCAAGGAAGCCTTCTTGCCAATAGTCCTTATGGGAATCAGGTAGGTTTACTACCAATACCCTGTCAGGGCTCCTAGCTTTGAGGTAGAGGACACCAGAGCTAGTTCGAGAGAAGGAATAGCAAAAATAGACCTCGGTGAGCCCTAACCTAGTACCATACAACTGGTTTATTCTATGCACGCCATTAACTATTTTCAACATATTGGGCGAGCATTGTGCAGGAACAATATTGAAATAACCAAAGAAATGCAAGAACAAATCATCGGGAGGAAAGATGAGTCCCCCCCTGGGAAAGCAACAAAACATGGATCCAGTGGGCGTCATCTATCTCTCTAACATTTCTAGGAGGAGAAGTGCGACACTCAATATCTACCCAATCAGGGATGTTATAAAACTTCCTAAATTCAGAGATCGACCTATTCCCAATCTTCGCCATTGGAAAACCCTAGAAAAGCTACAAACTCAAAGAGAAAGTACAAAGAATAGGCACAGGAAACTTACAAAATAGAAGATTGATTCAAGCGATGAAGAAGCACAAGCCCAAACAACTAGGACACGATGAGAATGGAGATTGAGAGAAGAAGGTACGAAGTGCTAGAGCTCACGGAGAATGGAAGAATGCTGGAAAGACTGAAGCGACGGTAGAAAAGTGGCTATTCCAACAAACCTTCAAATTCTGCTAATCATAGTACACAAGAAACGAAGCGGGTGCCGCCAAAATCAACTTCACAGCTTTCGAATAATTGCAAAAAATCCATTATGGCTAATCATTTAAATTTATTAATCCCATAAACATGGCCCAACAAACTTAGGGGCAATTGTGGGTACCCATAATTAGGCCCATGGGCCTGGACAAGTAGTCCATCTTTGGCGGCCCAAAGTCCAGGTCCCCCGCCTCTTATTCTGAATATGATCCGGTCTCTTCCCACATTCCCATTAAGGGAGGTTATAAGGGGATATGGAAGATGTGGGGGAACCCATCACCCCCACTTACCTAAATGTACATGTATATATATAAAACCCTAGGTCTGGGGCAAAGGACAAGTTGTATTCTCTGTAATCACTCTCCGGAGTATATAAAAATAGCATCGACTACACCACCGTGGACGTAGGCACTCCTTTGCTGAACCACGTACATCCTTTGTTATGTGATTATCATTTTACATTCCTTTTTCCTACTTGGTGATTGCCTTTCTCTTATCTATTTGTGTTGCATAATAATTATCACCACAATAATTGTCCTCACAATACCTATCACAATCATAAGTATAATAAACATCCCACCAAGCTCAAACTCGAGGATGAAGTCTCATAGTGCCTATTCAAATATGGGTTTACTCACTCAACCACGGTACCAAGCCAGACTCACTCATGGTCATGGTAAAATTATATAACGGTGGAGGTGGTCATGTTCCCTCCTGCAAGTGGAATACACACATCACACTCATATACTGGATGACATGACCTGGGGATATACTCTCCCTACTCCTCAAGCTAGTGCATTCACCCACATCGCGCAACCTCTCTGGATCGCACTAGAGAAAATATATAATCTGGTTGTCCAACCCTATGCCTGGAGAAGCCTGTGGAACCAGCCTCTAAGATGCAAATATACCAATCACACATAGATATATTTATTTTCGTATCATCTCATATATATACAGTAACAACTCGTGCATATAATATATATAGCTTCTCAATATATATATGGCTATAATTGCCAAACTCTTATAGCGATAGCCAATATTCCAAATGTTCCCTTTCGTAATAGTATATAAGTATTCGCACACCTACAATACTAAACTTATAAGTATTCTCTTACTTAATGTATAACTTGCACCTTAATCACTTTTAAGGATTTATATATACTCCCAAATATACCAATTCGTAATAATCAAATAAGTATACTATTGACTTATTTGGTCCCACAGGTATCGCATCACCTATAATAGTAGTCGTCAATAGACGTACCAGATAGCCGCTCAATCCTCGTTAGCCAAAATCCTAGATTCCATCCTAATCACATCCTACGATTTACTCAATTTCATTTATCCCATATGAATTCTAACCGCATAAATATCTCTACACACTTATCGAAGACCTCTCTCTCGAATGTTGCTCGACTTGAACATTCACTAGGTCCGTCCCCCGAATTGTACACTAAATTAATCCAAGGTTCTATCTTTCATCTCAAGGTTTACTCACCCTCAAAACCATCATCTAGGAGTCCCAATATCATAACTAGAATCGCCCATATTAATCTCCAATTGCAATTTAACTCCCCCTAAACTCAAAGAAGGAAAACTGTCAATTTCAACAAAGGTGAATCGATTCGGGCTAGCGAATCGATTCGGTTTCCATCTGAATCGATTAGGAAAGTGTTCTGTAAGCAGGTCCTCAAAGGAGAATCGATTCGGTCTCAATCCGTCATTTTTACAGGTCCCCTTATGCGAATCGATTCGGCCTAAACCCGGATCGATTCGCCCTGTTCGAAGGACACAGTTTGGGTGATTTCATCTTCACTAAAATCCCAAATATCAACTCATTCTCCATTTTTGCGGTTCCTAACCTCAACCAATAACACTATTATCATCCTAAAACTAATTTATAACTAACACATCCATTAATTTGTGGCATTAAACCATTTCTCTTAGATTTAAACCTTAAACCCTTTAAAACCCTAGTTTATCATTTCTCTAATTTCAATCCATATATATACACCATTAACATGGGTTTAACACTAGAAATCATTAAGAGTTTACAATACATCAATTTGTAAACTCATACTCAAATTTCCCAATTTTATTAAAGATTTCTAACCCAAAATTATATAATTTACCAACTATGAGATACACACTCAATTAAATAAAGCAACTAAACACTTACCTCGTGGATAAAATCCGACGACCTCGAGTCGAATCCCGCGGAGTTTGGGCCAGAATCCCCTTTTTCTTTCTCTTTTTCCTTCTTACTTTATTTTTCTCTTCTTTATCTCTTTTTCTTTCTTTCTCTCCCTCTCTCTTTCCTTATAAGAGAGAAAATAAGGGCTTGTCCCTTATAAACTCAAAAATGACTCGTTTTCTCAATTGCGAGTCCCTACTAGTCCAAAAATCCCCGAAACTCAAGCACTACCCTCAGGTACTCTATTATGACTATATCGGCCATTTCAAAACCAACTGTGCACTCGAAATCTCCATCCGAGTCATTTAACTAAAATTCACTAATTAAGCCCAACACACCTCAATACGCGTTTTCTACAATCGTCAAATAATTCCCGTCGCTTTACCCAGTTGCGACATGACATAAAAATATTCCGACTCATTTACTTAGTCCCAAAAGTAAATGTAACACGCGTCGATAAACATCTAATGCTTATTAATCCAGAATTTACTATTCACTTAAATTCCTCAAATTACCAAATTACGCCCACCTATGCAATTTAAATATCTATAAAAGTACGGGGTATTACATTCTCCCACCTTAGAACATAATTTCATCCTCGAAATTCAGATATTACCGGTACTACCAACCTAGTATCTCCTTTCATCCTTCACACACAAGTCGAAAGGTACTAACCCAAATGGCACCCTACCATATACTTATTCATGGTAACTACATATCTCATGGCTTATATTCTAACGTACTAGCTTAACGACAAGCTTAACCAAACCTCAACACTACCTCGATAGTAAGATTAACTATAGCCGTATATAAAGAAAACGAGCCTATAATCGTCGCTCTAACGTAAAGATCCCATCGGAGAGCCACGACTCTAAGCGTCTGCTCATCTACAACAGGACATCGAATTTCCCTCAAAAGGAAACTACACTAGTGCTTGATTATTCCCATTAGTCTTCTCGCTTATCTTAGGTGTACTAACTCTTATTGCACTTACATAATTGGGTTATCGCGTGACTCCTACGACGTTCAATCCAACCCATAACTACTCCAAGGCGTATTCTACAGCTTTATATACTACGCCCCTTCTATTTCAGACGATATATAAAACCATCTTAATAAGGTGCCCATACACCTTTTAACCTGTGCCTCTTTGCACAACCATTTTGAACATCGCATACGTAGCACTCTATCTAAAAACGGGCCTCATTTCCTCGGCCTATTGCTAACACTTGTGTATTATCAATAATCTTCTCAAGATTCAATTCTTCCTATACTTGAAAATCTAATCCTTATCAAGGTTAACCCATCAATTTTCTTGTGGTTAACTCACAACAATCTCCCTATATCAGCGTCACTAGTCCTACTAGCCTTACTTCATGGTAGTCCTAAGATCAATGTGTTTCCTACACACGTAAAATGAGTGCTATCCTAACTATGTCCCTAGTGCCCAAGACCTCTCTTAACTTTCGATATTTGCTCGGTTTCATGCGTGGGACGTCTCACAAAGCGAAATCCAAACAAGGAACCCTCCCGGTACACTACTTCCTCGCATCATCGGTCATCGAGATATAACGGCCTAAGGCACACCATCGGGGCGTTCTAAATTCCTACCTCGTTAACCTACTAATGTACTTCTACCACTATGTCCTTCCATCCTGGCGAAATGGAAAGTCTAGCTAATCGAGGCGCCTACTCTCTGCAAAAGTGTTACGAACATCATACCCAAAATATATTTCCTCTGAATTTGCCTTCTATTCAAGGCCTGGCTATAAACCTCAACTCGATTTTCTTTACCTTGCCTCACCCACATACTTGCGGTAAGAGAAACATTTCCAGTGCTTTTCCACAGCACATCTACTTTCATTAGCCTTTAATCGTCACATGACCCTCAGGAAATTTATCATCAAAACCAACATCCTTGCATCCCATAACATCTCTCCACTCCCGACGTCATTAAGGTTCATGCGTGGAGTGTCTCGCAAGCTAAATCCAAAAAAGGAACCCCTCCTATACACTACTTCTTAACTTTGTCAGTCGTGGAGGTCCGTTAGTTTCAAATATGCCACTGGGATAATCCCATCTCACCTATCAACAAAATGTGGTCAGAACTCCTACTTCTTTCCAGGAGCCATACCACAAGGCGCTTGTACTAACACTAAGTCCTTTGCGCAAAAATAATGAGCTTAAACTCACAACTTAACAATAAATCATACATACCATTAATCATATATATAAGGTCGCCACACACTAGAATCATGATAATGAAACATCTACTCACCGAAGTTCCATCTAAACATATAATAAAGGCGAGCTCGACCTGTATCCAGGTGAGATATCGCAACAACAACCCGTTCCACCCTAGAACCACGAATACAATAGTCTTGCAATCATTTTCCTGCTATCGCTCTGATCATCCACAAATACATTACTCTTACGATAGTACCATACTCGTATAACACACACACAAAATGAGCAGTGCAAACCAGATATAAATTCAAAATATCAAGACCCTCTTTCATAACGAATGAAGAAAATAGAACCCCTCTACCGTGAAAAAACATATAGGTATACCTTATATAATATTACCGATAGCGCCAGAAATCTCAAATTACACACACGAATCCAGGGTTAACAAAATACCGCGGCTCTATCTAGCCACAAAAAATAAACCTCCTTCATCCGAGGGGAAACTCATAACAACATTCTTGCCAATTACCCTAGCTACTCCAAATGATTCCTGAATAATGTACACTTGTCTCAACCGAACCAAAACTACTTTAATCGATGCCCCATCTTGTCACCCTATTCTTGTCCTTTAACTCGTACCGGGCAAGATCAAAACGTGTGGTTCTACGCTCCACATTACAGTCATTCTTCATCTCTGGCCTCCCTGACCACGTTAAGGTTATCATTATCTTGGACTCTATAGCCTCGACCCTGACAATCACCATCGTAATTCCCTTAGCTCCTCCGACTAAAAGGAAATATGCTATAGGCCTCAACTGCCTTATTTCAATGAATCCTCGGGTGGATGTCCACCTGTGGGGGTTCCACGAACACAAATTCTCCATAAGTGTTAGCAACACTTACTAGTGAGCCTATCATTCCTCTGAAGGACTCTCTCTCTTTATTGTACCTACCTTAATTTGGTACAAAGTTCACTTATCCATATAACTCTTTATTCACTATCGACCTCTGATCGATCCTTATGTGAATAATTCATAAACTGCATTTCTGACAAACCAAAGGAACTAACGGTTAAATCCATCAGTAAGATTCCTCTATGAGCAAAACATCCTGCTCCCCCAAAAATGGTGGCTACCGTTCCCACAAATTCTTGCTCCCACGAGTGAAAAATTTTCCTCAAATTTTCACATACTTTCATTGAGTAACGCTAAACTTCCTTCACATGACTTAACTTCAACATATGGTCCTTATTAAAGACCCATTCAACTTTTCCCAATTTACCCCACTGGGTAGGTCAAGTTTAGTACCACTCTCTACTGTAGCGGTGCGTGGATAGTTATAACTACTATACTTTAGTAGTCGTTGCAGTAATCCTTGATAATTCCATAAGGGGAGTGACCTCTACTACAGTCCTTGTCCCCAACTTCAACTAATAGCTCAAACTAAGCCCCGCCTCCTGCTGCCCTCATAACGGCCTTCCCTGGTCGCCCTTCCTCGATCAGCACACGAGTCTCGAACAAGAGCGCAAAAGATTTACTATAATTTTACATAATGGCAGGAGAACAAAATCTCATAAGAGGAATCAACAATCCTAATCATAAGGCTCTATATCAAATCAAAAGCAGCGCTGAGAGCGTAGTACGTTCGCACAGATTCCTAAGGATACTAGAACCTGATGCTCTGATACCATATGTGACACCCTACCTAATAAAATATCGGGAGATCAATCCTATACCAAATTAAAACAGGAGTCTCATATGGTTCATTCTTAGCATCACTGTCGAAAACCAAATTAATTACTAATAACTTATTAGGCTGGGGTCAATTTTTTTTAACTAATCTTTTTATCCGAACCAACCAAGTAAAACATTCACATAGTTTATATAAACGAAACTAAAATGAAATAAAATAATTGAACACTCGGCAACATAATACAACCAAATCGAATGCCGCACTAAAAAGGCGGTAAAAGAATAAATGAATACAGTTGGGCTATCGGCCTGAATATTTCTACAATGCTTCCTATCTATATCACAAGAATAGAAGCGCCTAAAATAAACCAGCATGCATCCACAGCTACTGCAGCAAATGTCTGACTCGAAGGAATCATCATCCATGTGTCCCTGTGTCTGGACACCTAATATATATACATATATAATAAGAGAGGAGAAAATAAAGAAACGGGTCAGAGCCCGAGTTTTGAAAATATTTAGCAAGTGCATAAATACCATATTTCAAAATACGAAATATCTCATAATTAAATTGGTATCGCGCTCTATTGAGATACGCCTCACCCTTATTCTAATAGTGCACACCTATCACATACCTTTTAAACAACCTAGTTAAGCTACCATGCCTAACTAATCTGTTACACCCATCTTCTAAATCCTCCTAACTATCACCTACCTTTTATGATATAATAGGTTATACCATAAGCTATTACATAAGCTTTTAGTTGATATTATCATCAATGTGCTATATATATAGTTAACGTTTCTATATATAACTATACCATTCATAATCCGTAACTATCACTAGTTTAAAATACCATTTTCACTTTAGTATATAAAATCTCATATATATAATTCTCATTTTAATATACGATTTACATTGTATTAATCCGGATATAAGTCTCCCGGAAGAAGAATAAACCCTTATTCATTTTACTCTTTACAGAAGACAAAGTTATATGATATCTCGTCTTCAAATACAAGAAATATACTATACGCAACAAGTATAATTATACCTATCACAACCATAATTATAATACCCATCCCACTGAGCTATAACTCAAGGATGCAGTCTCATAGTGCCTATCCAAATTCGGGTTTACTCACTCAACCACAGTACCAAGCCAGACTCACTTATGGTCATGGTAAAAATACACAACGGTGGAGGCGGTCATGTTTCCTCCTGCAAGTGGAATACACACATCGCACTCGCATGCGGGACGATATGACCTGGGGATATACTCTCCCTTCTCCTCAAGACAGGAGATTCACCCACACCGCGCAACCTCCCTGGATCGCACTAGAGAAAATATATAATCTGGTTGTCCAACCCTATGCCCGGGGAAGCCTGTGGAACTAGCCTCTAAGATACAAATACACCAATCACACACATATATATTTATTTTCGTATCATCTCATATATATACAGTAACAACTCCCGTATATAATATATATCACTTCTTGATATATATATATGGCTATAATTGCGAAACTCTTATAGCGATAGCCAATATTCCAAATGTTCCCATTCGTAATAGTATATAAATATTCGCACACTCACAATAATAAAATTATAAGTATTCTCTTACTTAATGTATAACTTGCACCTTAATGACTTTTAAGGATTTATATATACTCCTGAATATACCGATTCGTAATAATCAAATAAGTATACTATTGACTTATTTGGTCCCATAGGTATCACATCACCTATAATAGTCATCGTCAATAGACGTACCGGATAGCCGCTCAATCCTCGTTAGCCCATATCCTAGATTCCATCCTGATCACGTCCTAGGATTTACTCAATTTCATTCATCCCATATGCATTTTAACCGCATAAATATCTCTACACACTTACCGAAGACCTCTCTCTCGAATGTTGCTCGACCCAAACATTCACTAGGTCCCTCCCCCGTATTGTACACTAAATTAATCCAAGGTTATCTCTTTCATCTCAAGGTTTACTCACACTCAAAATCATCATCTAGGAGTCCTAATATCATAACTATAATCCCCCATATTAATCTCCAATTGCAATTTAACTCACCCTAAACTCAAAGAAGGAAAATTGCCAATTTCAACAAAGGCGAATCGATTCGCCCCAAATGCGAATCGATTCGGGCTAGCGAATCGATTTGATTTCCATCCAAATCGATTTGAAAACTGTTCTGTAAGCAGGCCCTCAAAGGGAAATCGATTCGGTCTCAATTCGAATCGATTCGACCTAAGACAGTTTTACAGGTCCCCTTATGCGAATCGATTCGGCCTAAACCCGAATCGATTCGCCCTGTTCGAAGGGCACAGTTTGGGTGATTTCATCTTCTCCAAAATCCCAAATATCGACTCATTCTCCATTTTTGCGGTTCCTAACCTCAACCAATAACACTATAATCATCCTAACACTAATTTATAACTAACACATCCATTAATTTGTGGCATTAAACCATTTCTCTTAGATTTAAACCTTAAACCCTTT
Organism: Sambucus nigra; assembly: GCA_949130495.1. Lineage (NCBI taxonomy): Eukaryota > Viridiplantae > Streptophyta > Magnoliopsida > Dipsacales > Adoxaceae > Sambucus > Sambucus nigra. The sequence continues at coordinate 430,058,423 of OX422220.1, read as the reverse complement.
AACACCCTAGTTTATCATTTCTCCAATTTCAATCCATATATATACACCATTAACATGGGTTTAACACTAGAAATCATTAAGAGTTTACAATACATCAATTTGTAAACTCATACTCAAATTTCCCAATTTTATTTAAGGGTTCTAACCCAAAATTATATAGTTTACCAACTATAATATGAGATGCACACACTCAATTAAATGAAGCAAGTAAACACTTTCCTCGTGGATAAAATTCGACGACCTCGAGTCGAATCCCGCGGAGTTTGGGCCGGAATCCCCTTTTTCTTCCTCTTTTCCCTTCTTCCTTTCTTTTTCTCTTCTTTCTCTATTTTTCTTTCTTTCTCTCCCTCTCTCTTTCCTTATAAGAGAGAAAATAAGGGCTTGTCCCTTCTAAACCCAAAAATGACTCGTTTACTCAATTGTGAGTCCCTACTAGTCCAAAAATACTCGAAACTTAAACACTACCCTCGGGTACTCTATTCTGACTATCTCGGCCATTCTAAAACCAACCGTGCACTCGAAATCTCCATTCGAGCCACTTAACTAAAATTCACTAATTAAGTCCAACACATCTCAATACGCGTTTTCTACAATCGTCAAATAATTCCCATCGCTTTACCCAGTTGTGATATGACATAAAAACATTCCAACTCATTTACTTAGTCCCAAAAGTAAATGTAACACGCGTCAGTAAACATCTAACGCTTATCAATCCAAAATTTACTATCCACTTAAATTCCTTAAATTACCAAATTACGCCCACTTATGTCATTTAAATATCTATAAAAGTACGGGTTATTACAAGTTGGTGTTCTGGGACTTTTTATCCTCTCCGTGCAGTGGCAGTTTTGTAAATACAGGATTTTTTTTGGAAGTGAAGCGCTTCAGGGGTACGCTGGTCATAAAAAACGTTGGGTAGCAAACCACCATCAAAATAAAGCAGCAGATACTTTTAATCGTCATTATTTCTAGGAAATCATGTAGACATCATTTAGGCTTATAAAGTTTTATTTCCCCCATTCATTCATTTCATCTTTCATTCAAAAATCTCTTTCTTCATCTCCAAGTTCTTCTGCCATTTGTTAGAGTTGTGTTCTTCTTTTTCACTGTAAGGATTACTCATTTTTCTCCTCTTTCCTTTGTAATTCTTTCCTATTCTTGCTGAAATATGGTTTATACTGTTGATGAGAGTTTGGTAGAAGTTTTTAGGGCTACGCACCAGATCCCTCAGGGGGGTAAAAACTAAATTGCTAAATGGGGCTCCTGACCTTTATGCTCTGGATGAGGGTCATTGATTACCTTCTATATTCATTGCTGATTGTGGGGTCACTTTTCCCCCCAATCATTTGTTTTTGGAATTCTGTCAATACTTTGATGTCGTCCCTCCCTAAGTTGCACCAAATACTTGGAGAATCATTAATGGGGTCCACCGCATTAATGAGCAGTATGGAACTCATATTAGGACTATAGATTTAATGTATTATTACCATTGGGGCACCACTAATGAGAGCATTTATTATAAGAAGCAAGTCTTTGGTCATGAATTTATCTAATTTCGATAAGGATTATTGGGATCGTGGTTTAATTGTGAAGAATTGGAAGTTTGCTCCTCTTCTTGAGGGTGTTGTGTATAATGGTCCAATATGCCTTTGGGGAGATCGGGGAATAGGTTAGGACACACACACTTAAGATATTTCTGTCTGACTTGCACTTTATTTTCCTTTGCTGATTTTGTATTTTTGCTTTTCATTTTGCAGAGAGAAGTAAAAAAAAGCTTCCTCGTACGTCAGAGGTCAATTTTACTGACTTGGAAATTGTGTGGCCTATCTAATAAAGGCTTGGCACTAAGGATCATCCTAGGTCGACCTCTTTTCTGCTCGGATAAAAGAGTACCACTACTTCTTTTGTGGCTAAACTAACTGAGGAAATACCACTTGCTCCCATCCATTTAGATGATTCAGAAGCCTCTATCTCTGAATCCTCGAACTCTGATTCTAAATCCTCTCATAGTGCAGGGGATAATATTTCTGTAGAAAGTACTTCATCTTCCTTGGATACTCTCAACATCGCGCTAGTACCATCTAACATCTCTTCGAATGTGATGGTGAAATAAAAGATTCCCAACCTTCTTGATGGGGCTAGGTCACACCCTTTTACGAGCAAGAAACCTAAAGTTGGAGGTCTTAGCAACCCTCTCATCTTGGATAAGTTCCCCGCCAAGGAACATGAACCTCTGTCTAAGAGGGTGAGAAAGAATCCACCTCCTCTAACTGAGATTGGTGGAAGGAAAATTGTTGACAAGGGCCATGGTACTGCCCAATTAGTTGTAATGTGTCTTAATCTTGCTCAGGGTTTGATCAGTGTTGGAGTCCTTCCTATCGATGAGGTAACTGCATCTTTTCTTCCACACTCAAGATTACTTGATCGGGAAAATTATAATTTTGCCCTCGTAAGTTGGTCATTTATAATATAATTGTTATTCATACTTCTTCAATTCTCTCTTCTAACACCCTCTTCTAAACATTTATCTTTTCGTTCTTAATTGACTACGACTAACTCCTGAGGAGGAATGATAAGATTTATGAGTCATCTTCTAATGTTGAGGTAGACTTAAATGGGTTGCGTAAATCCCTGGAAGCGTCTGTTCGTGCTAATGAATCCCATATATAGGAGAAGAAAAAATTAGAAGAGAATCTCCAAATTTTAGAGCAGGAGAAGATAGTATCGGATAATGTTGTAGTTGTTGCTAAAAATAAAAATGAGGATGCCAAGATAGATACCGACTATGCCAGAACTCAGGTGGCAGAGATGAAGGTCAAGGCTACCAAGGATAAAGAAGATGCCTTCACAAGGGGTTGGGATAGGACATTTGTCAATGCCTCCATGCAAGTTTATTATTTGAAGAAGAAAGAGTATAAAAGTGATTGGGACGACGCCCAGGGAAAAGTCAGCACTGGTGGAGATTTTGACCTCTTCTAATTGCACCACACTGGCACTCACCCTTATATTAGTGAAGAGATGGACGGTGAGGAAGAGATTGGGGAGCCTGCTAATAATGAGCAATTAGTGGTTGTTGAGCAGTCTGAGGGTCATGTTGCCGTCGACAAAAAGAAAGTGGGGAAATAAACCCTTGTAGTCTTACTAGGTGTTTATTTAGGCTTTACTTTGTTCTTTTTTTCTTTCTTTGATGTATGAGGATCGCCTTGATGTAACCCCCTTTTTATAGTGAAATAAAGTTTATATTTTATATATTGTTGTTCCACTTAAATTCTTGCAAATTCTTTTTCTCGGTAAGTACTTATATCCGACCACCTTCTTTTCAGTTTAACGCAAGACTGGCATATCTGGTCGTAGTCTAAAGTGACTTTCAAGAAAGACGTAATCGATTATTCGACGCTGGTCGTAGTGAAATTGACGAAGATGATCTTGAGGAGTTACTCGGATATGATGCATCTTCCATGGACAAATAATCATACTTCAGTCTACATTGTCTTTTTCATCGAGCAGTCAACATTACCTATCATGACATGATTTTCGATCTACAGAAGATACATAGGGAACCAGTGACAAACATTCAAGTCGACTATGAAAAGAAGTTGGCATACCTGCAGAAGAGCAGTGGATTTGACCAAAAGTTGCTTTCTTTGTCATCAGCTTACTCCAAGAAAGAGTTCATTCTTAATGCATAACTCAAAGGCTAGAAAGGTCACCGTAATGCCTGAATAAGAAAATAATGCCTTACGTGGTAAGCTTGAAGGTCTTAAGAAGCCAGGGCCAATTGACCAAAATGAGGGTGTTTCCTTTTTGGAAGAAGAGAATGATCATCCGAGGGAGGAGTTGAAACAAAAAATGGAATCTAAAGGTTAATGTTTTTAGTAGCGGGGGATGATTTTGTAGTTAGTGGAGGAAGAGAGAACTAAGGAAACTTTGTCCGACCAAGCTGCGACCATAAAGAATCAGTTGTCCACATCAAGAGGTTGAATGAGAAAGTAGATCGCCTCATATACCAATTTTATAAGCAACCTCATATAGTTTGAATGGAAGGCTATAATGAGGCCCTTGTTCATATTGGAGGAAGAGCTTGATCAAGAAAAGAAAGTCGGCTACAAGCATGGTTGACTCAATGCTCTGACAGTAATGAAGGTTCCAAAAGAAAATGAATTATGGTACTGGCATGACCCAGGTTATTTAGATTTTCCCACACCTCCTTTCAAGCTTGATGCTTCATGGATTCATTCAGAAGCCATTCTTGTGAGTTTAATAAGAAAATATTTTAGGAATTACGATCTTGTTGGCAATGAAGATTAAAGTCGACCTCTTCATCTAGTAGATAGGGTCAGTTCTGGTAGTCAGCCTAGCACTAAAGATCTGTAAACGACCATTACCCCTTATGATTTAGACATTCCCCTACTGGTTTTGAAGGTTCATCAAGCAAATCAATAGCATCTCATGACTAAAGATTTGACGTCTATCTTTGTAATGTCATGTGATAACCTTCAAGTTATAATAAAATGTTACATCCATGCCTCTTTGATTGTTTGCCTTTTTACACAAGTAGATGTTATTAAATTGTCATAACTTTATGTCACATCATTTTGATGAGTTAAAATGGTTCTACTAGTAATTTATTCTTGTGATCACATGGTCAACTATTGCCTAACTAATCTGCCTTACTAGTTTTCATGGTCGGACGAACCTGGGTTATCCAATTTTAGGCTTTGCTAGCCAAATAGTAGTGTTAGTTGCCTGAGACGACCAAATGTGTTAAGAATTATCCTTGCATTTAGTCAGTTATGGTCGGATCTTGTCGTCCTTGTAACTGAAATATGCAGGATATTATGCAATTCAATATCCAAAATATAAAATCAACACAATGAAGAAACTAAGACGATATGGAGAGTATTGGAATAAGGACTGAGACTATTTTATTGATAAAAAAACTGAGTACTGAACCAACAAAATGCAACACCTATTTATATGTGTTTTATAGACTCAACCAAAACAAACTAAACAAACTTAACTATTTTCTAGGCACTAACCACTAACGTGCAAATCAACTCAAGACTGAAGAAGACTTATTCAACTAAAGACTAATTCAAAACAACCTGGACAGCTCATTAAGTTTAAGTTTAAAATCGAGCAGTTTCCTGCAATGAAAGTTTAGAAAATTGTCGACATAGTTCATATATATTTTTCTCTAATAAACCATGTTCATATTTGTGCGTAAAAACAATACATATGACGTAGAAAAAAGATTGGGAAGATGTACTCATTTTATCTCTTGAAACATGACTTATGTAGAGAGATGGATAATTTCTCAAAAATGAGGATTTTGCACATATTATTTTACTATGAGAGAGGTACAGATAAATTTAGTAAATGAGGGATATCAAATACAAATAATGACACATTAGGCAAAATAATATGCCCATAAATTTTACATCAGAATAAAAGGAATGGAGAATTAAAGTAAAGGTCATGTTCCTTTCTATTTTTGGATTTTTAGGACAATGCTTTTCAAGTTTATAAATCTAGTCCCTGTGGTATAATAGCATTTATAAATTTAGTCCTTGTGGTACAATACCTTTATTTTTTTGGTCCGCGCCAGCGGCACTATTTTTCATCATTTTTCATGGTATTTTTAGTACAGGGACTAAATTTATAAAATTATATGGAGTGTCATATTTTTATACACTTTGAACACTATAATGACCTTTTCCCAAACCCCCTAAAAGAAAAAAAAACGCTGTAAGCAAGATGTAACAGAGAAAGTAAGGACATAAGGAGTATAATACTACTTTGTGACATGCTACAAGGTATTTTGAAACAAGTATTTATCACAACAATATATATATATATAAGAAATTCATATGTGTATGTAAAAACTAGACCCGGCAATTGGGCGGCTATGGGCGGATGTGGGCGGGTCAGAAATGGGTTTGATTGATTTTGGACGGGTCAGAAACGGGTTGAGGCGAATGTTCGGTTTGGATTGGTTCGAATTTGAGCTGGGTCGGTTTGGGTCAAACCTCTTCTTCTTCAAACCAGTTGTAAAACCAATTGGGAAAATAAACATTGAATCAACAATATACAAACAGATTTGGTGAGACCAACTGAGAGTTGTGAGAGTGGTACAATCTATGGGTGAGAGAGAGATGAGGCGGGAGGAGAGAACATTTAAGGTTAGGGCAACAAAATAAATTTCTCTCCTACCCTCTACTTACTTGGTTCTCACCCGTCGCTGACCCGCCGAAATGGGCCACATCACCCGATCATAAACCGCACAGAGATATTGTCGGGTCTGGACAGGTTTGTAATGGGTGGGTGATGGGTGATTTGGTCCTATTGGACCCGTATTGCCAGGCCTAGTAAAAACATACACTTGATGCTTTAGAAGGACTAAAAAGACGATTAAATTGTATTTCTAAAACATGATTTGTACAAAGCGATAGATTTCTCAAAAGAAAAATTTATGTGCGATGTCAGTTTAGTGACAAAGAGAAATATAAATTTAATAAATGAGGAGATTGCAATAGAAATGATCATACATTAGTCAAAGTAAATGAATATGAAGTATGCATTAGAGTAAACAAAGAACAGTAAGCAATATATGCTAAAAAAAGCAAAGATATTGTGAATTTCAATCTTCCTTCTACATAATCAATATTTTTAATAGAAAATTGTAGAAAATATATTTTTTTCATATTTCTTATATAAACTATAAGTTGCAATTGATACATCTTTGTTAAATATACTTAAATAATTTTACTCGCAGAATAAAAAAAATATAAATTTAGTAGATGAGAAAAATATAATATAATGATACACGCATATTACATATTTAAAAAAACATGGATACGAAGTTTACATCGGAGAAAAAGGTAAAAAAATGATATAAGAGTGGATAATTTGTAAAAATGAAGAAGAAAAAAATAAAGGGTCATTTACTATCCGGGATATGTTTGTTTATAATATTAGTTGCTTGGGGTACGCTAGTTTTCAATATTGTTGGATGAGTGTTATTTTAATGGTTGGCCTTAACATTTGTTTGTCAGCTGTGCTTAAGAGCCAATTACCAACATTACCCTTGGCTATAATGACACATGTAGCCTTTGTACAAAAGAAATATGTTTTTCAACCCAAAAATGATATCCAACAAAAAAAATATATTTTCAGCAAAAAAATAAAAAATAAACCTGATTTCGATTTAAAAATATATATTTTTGGAAAAAACACGTTTTGCAACAATTAAAATGTTTTTCAACAAAAGAAATATGTTTTCCAACCCAAAACTACAAAAAAAAAACATTTCCAGCAAAACAATAAAAAAAATAAACCTGATTTCGATTTTAAAAAAATATATATTTTGGGAAAAAAATGTTTTTCAACAATTAAAATGTTTTTCAACAAAAGAAATATGTTTTCCAACCCAAAAATGATATCCAACTACAAAAAAAAAACACTTCCAGCAAAAAAAAAAAAAGAAGCCTGATTTCGGTTTTAAAAAATATATCTTTGGAAAAAAAACGTTTTTCAACAATTAAAATGTTTTTCAACAAAAGAAATACGTTTTCCAACCCAAAAATGATATCCAACTACCAAAAAAAAACACTTCCAGCAAAAATGATTTCGGTTTTAAAAAATATATTTTTGAAAAAAAAACGGTTTTCAACAATTAAAATGTTTTTCAACAAAAGAAATATATTTTCCAACCCAAAAATGATATACAACTACAAAACAAAAACACTTCCAGCAAAAAAATAAACCTGATTTCGGTTTAATAAAATATAGTTTTGAAAAAAAAAACGTTTTTCAACAATTAAAATGTTTTACAACAAAATAAATATGTTTTCCAACCCAAAAATGATATCCAACTACAAAAAAAAATCACTTCCAGCAAAAAAATAAACCTGATTTCGGTTTTAAAAAATATATTTTGGAAAAAAAATGTTTTTCAACAAAATAAATATGTTTTCCAACCCAAAAATTTTCTGGAGGTTTTTTTATTTATTTTTTTTCTGAAAACATATATTTTTTTTTTTTGTTGAAACTGAATTTTTAAACTGTTTTTTTAATCAATTATTTTTAAATAGTTTAGTATTTTATTCTTAAAAAACTGTCAAAAAGTTTTTAATATATTTATATATAAACATGATGTATTTGTAGATTGAAATTATAAACATGATGTATATTTAATATATAAACTGTTAAAAAGGATTTTGAAGATGTATTTGTAGGCTGGATAATATTTTTTTAACTGAAAATACTTTTTTATTTACTGAAATTATTTTTTTTGGGTGGAAAACAGTTTTTAATTGCTGGAAATCCTTATATATATATATATATATATATATATATGTTTTTTTTTAATTGGTGGAAAATATTTTTTTTCGAAAATTATTTTTAAACAATTTTTAACTGTTTTTTTTCGAAAATTATTTTTAAACAATTTTTAACAACTTTTTTAACTGTTTTTTTCTAATTATTTAACTTTATAATATATATATATATATATATATATATTTATTAATATTAAACAACAATTTTTATGCTTTAGTTTAAAGGCCAAAGATGTCAAGGGCAAATATGTCTTTTATTATGTGAGAGAAAATTGTTGATGATGTCAACTAACGGTTAACTGAGTCAACTAACGATTTCCGTTAGTTTTGGACCCAGCGAACTAATACGTAAACAAACGTATCCCAAGCAACTAATATTATAAACAAACGTACCCCAAATATTAAATGATCCAAAAATAAAATGTAATGCAGTAAGATTAAAACAATAAATACTATATGCTTTACAGTTGAGGCAAATTAAGTCGTTAATGGTAATACATAAAGACACTCATGTCAGAGATTAATACTCAACTTGACCAAGTGTAGAATGATTTACTATTTGGAGAAAAGTGATATTTATAGAAGGAATGAGAAGGATCTAGAATGAGGACATTAATACCCTCATAGAAAAATGGGCCTAAGTCCATGGGATGTCACATGACCTAAGGCACCCCCTTTACATCATTTTCCTATAATGCCTCTTCTAGAAAGCTTCTCATTAACCCTATGATACAAGCAACAAAAATGCGACAAAAATAAGAGAAAACTGATCAAATAAAAAGAACTAAAACTACTAAAAATTACTAAAATAACCCTAAAGCTTTACTAATTTCCATACGTTGCTCACGTATTGACACAGATAGATTTGTTGTATGAAAAAAAAATATATTGTATTTCATTGTTTGGCAAAGAGAAACACATAAATTTACTAATATTATAAATTATGCCACAATGTATCATGGTGGTGGGTGGGTGGGTGGGTGAAATTACTATGGGAAAAAGTGAAGAATTGATGGATTTTGTGTAGAAATTAGAATGCAAAAGCACTAAGAAAGACAAAATGACTCGATTGCATTTTTTGGAGTTGTTTTCTATTTTGGTTCATAATGATACAAAGTCATATATATACGTGTTGAACATTGTGCGATGAAAATTTTTTATTCAAAGAATTTTATGGACGTCCATTACGAGAATAAAAATGTTGATCATACCAACTAAATTTGTGTATGCATGTTTGATGATTCGAAGCTTTAATGAGACTTGAAGTTAGATTTTACAAAGTCATGAATATAACCGTGATGAGCATTCTGAGATGAAAAGTTTTGATCCGAAGAATTTTATGAATTGTCCATTAAGAGAACAAAAATGTTGACTATAAGAACGGAAATTTGTGCATGCATGTTGATGGTTCGAAGCTTTAATCACAAAAATGGAGATAGGAGACAAAAACTACGAAACATTTTGGTCATTCGAGAATATACAAAAGACTATTACCTAATGACTTCCAAATGTTTTGGTGATCTTTGAAACCCTAGAATCGTGTTAAAAGGGAAACGAGATTAGAGAAAAGTGATCAATGTTTGGATCATCTCGCAACAGATAATAAAAAAGAAGTGTATGTTTGTCTTTTTACATCTCATTTTTTGTCGGGATATTAAATATAGGATTTCTTGCTACAATTGTATATCGTGGGACTTAGTTGGGCAAAAATAAGTCTCTTAGAACTGTTGGACAAAAGCTTCAAATAGAACATACCAACCACTTTTGATATTAACTAGTCTTTAAATTAGTCGAGTTGATGATATAAATATTCTAAATATAATATAAATTTTGTATTTTTAGCCAATTAAATAAGTTTTTTGGACGGTAGTTTCAATATTTAATTTTGATATTGTACTTTCAATAAATCAGTTTTTTTAATGTCTAAATCAAAACCAATCACAAATTTTTGGTCATTTTGGCTTGGGCAATTTCAATTTACAATAATGAAAAGTATTAAACCAAAACCTTAATTTGGCCAAAACAGTACTATACAGTAAAAGACTGTTATTGTTCCTCATAAGAAAATTCGAGTGCGTGCTTTTACGCCCAATATTCTGCCCCTCCATACATAGTCGTGTCTATATCTCATCCATGTAAATTTGATATATTTGTTTTTGATCAACAAATTTAAATTGGTCGGTCGGTTTAGTCTTAGACGAGGTTATTTACCTTTAGGTCCTGTTTATTTGGCCACACAACTCGATCATGGAACGCAATGAAATTTGACTCTCAAACAAAACACAAAAACTTCATTATCTCTCAATATTATTTAATGGCATAGAAAGCCATTATACAGGCAATTAACAACTAGAGTCATAATTCTACTACCAAACAACTAGATAATTACATTAGTTAAGAGTGAAGACAAATCTCATAATCGTAGGAAATTAATTAATAATATCAACCCACGAAAAATCAGGAACATAGTAGACTAGTTACTTATTTGAGATGTTTGCGGCCCCCCACCCCACCCAAAAAAAAATGTCAACGAGTAAAGAAACTAAACAGGGGTTTTCTATATGACAAAACGGGACAAAATAACGCACCTCTAATAACAAGTGACTGTGTCGGAATTTCACACGAATCCAAAATCAATAAAAGGAAAAAATAAAACTATCAATCAGTATTTTTGTTTGCCTTGCCTATGATCAGACAATGGAGTGTTTGTTGTTGGGCCGGTACTTTGTCCTTCTTTATGGTTTAGAGAACCATGGATTGCTTTGGCTTTTGCTATGGCAGAATCTCCCCTCTTCATGATTCTCTCGAGCTCCCCAATCTTTTCAGACAGCAAGCCAACGTGAGAGTCAGTAGACTGGACCAACTTGTTTGCAGTTTCCAGAGCAGTACATAACTGGGACCCACAAAAAGACGGAGTATACGTCAAGAAGACTGGTTTATATATGTAGGTGTGTGCGAGCGAGCGCGCACTTAAGCAAACCTAGTATTACACATTTATACCTCCATTTTTTGGGGCGAAATGTTTTTAAGTAGAAATAAATTTTTTCACCACTTGTAAAGTATTTCACCCTAGACTAAACGAGGCCTTAGCAAACATGATTAAAAGCATTTAGAGTGTGTTTGGGAACTCGTATTCCAAGATTTGGAATCGGAATTGGAGCAAAATTAGTTCAAATTTTGAACATGGAATCAAAGCTTCCAAACACACCTTTAAATCCCACCTCATATGCTAAATAGGATAACTTTATCCTATCCTCTGTTTTGAGTTAGTTGATATAGGATTTGAGATTGGATGGCTTATCCCAAGTCAACTTCTTATCCTATTATGGGTTAAAATAATCCCACTTATTAGGATGACATAACTGTATCCTATCCAGCATATCACCATCACCTTAAGAATGTTTGTAATTATGTTGTAATATTAGATAAGCACTTGTTTAATTTTGAAAATAGTAAGAACTAGGTAGAAATCGATGATGCTCATGTTAGAAAATAATGTCCATAGTAACCTGTGTGATTGGATATTATATGTAGTATGTACAAAAGTTGACACGTGGATTGTGAAGGGAAAGATATAGGGAAAACAGTGATAACATTAAAACAAATAATATATTACCTTGAGTGTAAGGGCTGTCCATGAGTGGTCTGTACCAGCAAGGGCCTCATTCAACTGGTCATAGTTTTCCTAAAATAGCATGCAAAGTTAGATGACCATAATGATTTAAAATAAATAAATAAACACTTGGGGTCCGTTTGATTGACATTGAATTATTTTTCATGGAAAATAGTAATTTTAGTTCCCTTTTTACTTTTGTAATGCTTGATTTCAAATCCATTCCATAAAAACAATGGCCATAAATATGAAAAGTACGAAAAATGTTCCATACTTTTATCATTTTTCATGGAAAATGTTTCTTACCCAAATCCCAAAGAAAATATTTCCATGGAAAACTCCAAAAGTAAGACATCTCGCTCTTATTTTTTTCCACTCATTTTCCAAGTACTTGTGAAACAGGACTAATTTTCAGTTATTTTCAAACTTTGTTATCAAACACACCCTTAAGGTTTTGCTAAAGTACAACTAATAATGCAATTTTGGACATTTTCCATGAAAATGTTTTCTTTAGATGAGGTAAGAAAATTTTTCCTCCGAATTTTTTTCCAATTCTTACCTCCGTCTCAAATTAATAGTAGCTATTTGAAAACGAAGGTTTTTAAGGATTCGCTCAATCAATGGTCAAGATCAAGACCTGTTCACTATCTCGAATTTGGTTTGTTGATTACATTCTTTTTTTTAAGGTTCAAGTCTTGGGGAGGGGAAGGAGAGGAGGTGAGACTTGAACCCCCAACCTCTTGCAAAACAAGGGTTGGTGGTAACCATTGGGGCAAGCCCCTTTGGTTTAATTTGTTGATTACATTCAAAAAAGAAAAGTGACTATTAATTTGGGACGGCTCAAAAAGAAAAGCAAAACTATTAATTTGAGACGGATGGAGTAAATAGAGAGAACGAAGAAACAATATCAGAACAGGACTAGAAAAGGTAAAGAACAGAACAGATGAAGTCAAACCCTGCAGTTATGAGCAGCAAGATAACAGTGGCCAAGAGAGAGAAAAAAATATATTTTAATTAACAGGAGATAATATTACAAAATCTGAACACAGCTGAGTAGAAGCATCCAAGTAACCCAACTGAAGGAGTTAAGGCCAAGTGTTATTGTGCTAGGCTGAGCAGTATTTGTATGTTGTAACATTGACATTTGTGGAGAAGCATTGCAGCAATGTATGTTGTACAGGCCCGGCTCATGGGTAATGCAGGCAAGGCAACCGCCTCAGGGTCCCCAAACTTAAAAACTTCTAGGAGGGCTCCATTTTGTTCAGAGTAATAATATTGTAGTCTAAGGTCGCTGCAGACATAATCTTTGGCTTTAATAATAACTTGTCTTGTGTTTGAGTCCTGGCCCTTATTTTTTCTTCTAGTTTTAGTAATAGGCTACGAATTCTCGCATTTTTTTTAGCATTTTATTTTTACAATCAACAAAGCAGATTCTATTAGGCCCCGTTTGTTTGTCCCAAAACTATAAATTGACTCATTAATAAATTGGTTCATTTACAAATTCACCCATTAATTGTGTTTGGTTTCATTAATTGTGGCATAATTAGTATTTTATTTTTACAATCAACAAAGCAGATTCTCTTAGGCCCAGTTTGGTTGCGCAAATTGTTTGATTATGTAAATTGGTTTATTTTGAATTAGTGAATTGTAAATGAGTGAATTTAAAATGAGTTAAATCCAATTTTACACAATGTCTGGTAATTTAAAATTGATGTTAAGGTCCTATGAGGAGGGGGAGGGGGAAGGGAAGAGGGAGGGGGGGGGGGGGGGGCATGCACTTTATGTGACTCCTATTTCAAATGGATTCATTTCACGTTTTTTGTGAAATGATCCAATTTCAGATTTTGCTCATGAGCTAAAATGGGACAATTAATGAATCCTTTCATTAATGAAACTAAACACAATTAATGAATCAATTTATAAATGGATCAATTTATTAATGATCCAATTTATAATTTTGGAACAACCAAACAGGGCCTTAGGCAATTGGGCAATTGCACTTTGCAATCAACATAAGCCACCTATCACAATTGTTATTGTCTGCAATCAACATAAATCTAACGCATAATATAATAAAAAATTATATTTTATCTTAAATAGTTGGCAAAAACTACTTAATCGACTTAAAAATTTTCCTGATACGTGCGAGGGGGTCTATTTTTGAAGTTCGCTTTGGGCCTCCATGATACTAGCAGGCCCTGATGTTGTAATATTGTACCAATTCAGATTGTATGAATTACTTATCATTAGCAAGCACTAAAATTATATCGTTACTATATATCCAACCAACTTTAAACCAGACCTTGGAGACCAGAATTTATTACTCCAGATTCTTTTGCATATAAATGAGATTCTTACAATTGCATACACCACCTTTTATTATTGAACCATATCAATCGTGTCTCTTGACAACTTTTGGTAAATTTTTCTTTCCAAGTATTTTATTCTTTTCTTAAGTATAAAAAAAAAAAGAGAGAACAAAAGGTGGCATTTTACACAGATTTCGCCAAACTATGACCCTTCGGCAAGAATTGATAATTTTCCACCCCGACGTTTGGAAAATAAACTTCAATTTGATATCACTAATGGAAAACATTAACTTACATCATCACCTGAAAGTCCCATACCTTCGAATAAGATATTAAAAAGCAGCTAACGAAAGGCTACTATGGCATAAAACAACTAGTTTTTGTGATTGTTCTTTACCTGGTTAATCTATAAATCTAGATGTGGGTTTGATAACAAAGTTCGAAAAATATTGACAAATAGTTCATTTTATAAAAAGAGTGGACAAGGAGATGAATGGTTTTGGTGCAGGAGCCTAGTTGTTATTTGTTTCTCTCTATTATTTTGTCCTTATTACTCAGGGGTATTGTTGTAATTGTACATGTCCATTCCTTAGTATATAAAGTGGTCATTAGATCTGTATTTCATTACGACATGTTGGAGTACGATATGAATGAGAACAAGAGAGCATTTTCGCTTCTGTCTATGTAAATCAATATTGGTATTCATGTCGCTTTTCATTCACCTCACCTCTTCATTTTTAAGGTTTTGTTGGAGGAGAATTGGTGATTGTGACAAGGACTCCAGTGCCCTCGAGCACCATAAGTCCCTTCCGCCTCTTCTGCCTGCCTCGTCGGGGCTGTTCTTCCTGTACCGGCACCCTCACCTAGGGTTTTGGAACTGACTGATGATTCCCCGCCCTCTCCCTGATTCCAATACCAAGCCCCCATGTCACACCCCCTATTCACTTTCCGGTTCAACTGAAACCTGAAAAATTCACCCCTAACCCCTTCAATAAGCCCTTTATCAGCCATTACTTAGGGTTGGAACCATACCAGCAGATGTCCCACCCTTTGTCACCTCTTTGACTCTCCGATGTCGGGTCACCCACTCCCAGGTTCAGATCCGACGAATCCTAGCCACTACCACCAAACCCCAAACCCTACCCCTGCAACCACAGGCCGCTACTACCTTGGTTTATCACCGCATCGTTGACATATATGAGGGTGATGAGACACACTTTGCGCCCTTTCTAAGGCAAGTTTGTGGCAGTTACTTCAATGAAATTATCATTTATAGCCACTCAGATGAGGAACACTTGGATCATTCGATAGGTGCTTGAGTTACTATGTGCTCATCAGTTCCACCTCCAATTGTGCAAGTGTGTTTTCATGGGCTGTTGGTGAACTTTTTGGGTTTCATTCTGTACGCGGAGGGTGTGGGAGCGGACGAGTCCAAAGTGTAGACAATTATTGACTTGTCGGTCCCACCTCAGTCACCAAAGTACACGGTTTTCATGGGTTATCCGCCTTTTACCGGCGGTTCATCTTTGGGTTTAGCTTCATCACGACACCTATTACGACACTCATGGGAGTGTCTAATACCGAAAACCATTGGATGGAGAAGGCCGATGAGACTCTCGGCCTTATCAAGGCCTAGATGACCACTTCTCATGTTCTAGCCTTCTCCGATTCCATGCAGTTGTTCGAGTTGTCTTGCGATGTTTACAAGACGGGAATTGGTGCAATTCTCATATACAAAGGTTGACCGGTAACCTTATTCTCTAAAAGGTCTTCAACCTGGTTTTAAATTATTCTACAGACGACCTCGAATTCTATGCAGTCGTACAGCCGATCCCTCTGGCAGGAGTACCTCAATCATTGGAAATTTGTCATAAAATTCGATCACGAGGCCCTCATAGTCGTCAACAGCCAGAAGAAGATTAGTGATCAACATGCGAAGTCGTCGAACTTCCTTCAGCTTTATATGTTCCACCACTCTGAGTCGTTTATCCCACGCTCTAAGGTTCTCTAAGGGCTTAATGTATGAATTCGATGAGGTTTGTAACTTATATTCTATTAACGAGTACTTTGAGCCAATAACAGCCAAGTGTGTGCGTCACTAGGGCGCGTCGAGTGACTTACTCCTCCACGATGGGTTTTTATTTCACAGCTCCGCCATCAGCATTCCAAATTCTTCCTTGCGCGAAAAGATCATCAGCGAGGTACACTCCGGAGGATTACCTGAGCACAACACATGGGTCTCTTGTACCATGGTGACATTAAGAGAGGTTCTGGATGACTATGAGGCGTGATACTAATGCCTTTATTCGGAGATGATACATTTGTCAAAAGGCAAAGGTCAACACTCTAGCGCAAGATTTTTTATTGGATTCAATAATGGGTATTCCTAAGACAACTAAATGACATGATTTTATCTTCGTCGTTGATCAATTCACAAAGACGACCCACTTTATTGATCACCGATGCGTCGCATATCGCAACTTTGTAATTATGAGAGATCGTTCGCTTGCACAGCGTTTCACATAGTATCACGTTAGAAAAGGATGTTCGCTTTACGAGTCACTTCTGGAGTTCGCTTTAGTAGCTATTACAATGTTTTCCTCAGTTTTCCACCGCTTTCCCTCCCCACACTGACGATCAGACATAGGTTGTCAACCAATGTGTCGGCGATCAACTGCAATGTTTGGCTACAGACAACCCACGAGTTGGGACGCCATTGTCGCACACGCCGTGTTTTACTTCAACAACGTCGTCAGCTGGTCCACTACTTTATCATCATTCTAGATTGTGTTGGAAACTGGTCCCCAAACGTCCATTGACCTAATAGAGCTCCCCTCATAGTGTTAGCCATCCTGACATCCACTGACTTTCTTACCCGCATTGTATCCATATACGGTTGACGTGTAGGACTGTTGGGCACATATATATGACTCCTATAAGGAGAAAGGAAGCACTCACCATTGGGACCTTGTTTTCTAGCTAGGGGATCTAGACAATAATCTATCTTGGGTAAGAGTTAAAACTTGTTGATGCGTTGGTTTGGACTATTTCCCATATGAGCCCATGGGACAAATGCATATAAGGCCGACCTTCCACCCGAATTTCGTAGCCACCGCACATTAAACGTGATCAATCTATCCCTCTTTGGGGGCCACCACTCATCCCTTTGTCGGGCGATGATTCCCAACATGTGTGCTCCCCACATAAACTGAGTTGAGGGTATCATGGACTCGAGTTAAGGGTATCATCTGTGAAGCACGGATTCTTCCAAAGGCCTGAAGAATCCGAATCGCACGCGAGTCGGGTGCGATTCGGCCCCAAAGAAGAATCAGATATTAATGTTTGTTTTTAGTTTAATGTTAAATGGGTTTTGTGAAGTTAACTGTTTTTTATTATATTATATTGAATTCTACTTTTATAGTTTAATGGTTAATGGGTTTTAGTAGATTATTATAATATATGTGACATTGATGGTAAAGTCCCCTGTTTTAATATTGTCAATGTATTAAAAAATAACAAACACCCTTATCATAAATTTTTGAGAATCATAATAATGATGGAACTTATCTGTATTACTTAAAAATAACACAATATAATTTATATTATTATATTATATCTCGCCGCACCCGTATCCTAATTTTTTGAGAATTTTCGAATCGCCGCACCCGCACTGTGTCGCACCCGCACCCCATACCCGCATCTGTGCTTCATAGGGTATCATGAAGTACCTCGTTAATTGGGTGGAATGGACGGTATCCGAGAGTTCGTGGAACACTGAGGCTACACTATAGAGCATCAGTCCATAATTTTATCCGCTTCTCCTCATATACTTCCTCGTAAGAAAGGTGACAATGATGCAGAGACATAGTTGTTATTTTCCTTTCTTTATTAGTTTGTACTTATTATTCAAAGAGTGTATTGCATTCCGCGATGTCCACCCTTTAGTATATAAAGGGGTCTTTAGATTAATATTTCATTATTATATATTGGAGAGAATGTAGCCGTTGTTTTTACATGATTCGTTGCCGCCTAATTACATCTGGTTTGGTGAGATGTTTGTTTCCTTCTCATATTCTACTAAAAAAAATTTACAAACCCACCATACTTTAATTCCATGGAATATCATGGAGGAAGGGAATATTTCACCAAGTCACTAGTCTATTTTTTTCTTTCTATTTTCGTAAGTATAAATTGTTTTTCAATCTTTGCCAACCTTCCAATGTGACCACGCCATCCATACTGCAAGGCTCAAACCGTTGATCAGTAAACTCAAATTGAGTTTTATTAACCAGATGAACTCATCTGAGCTTTCATCAGGGAAAGGACATGCAAAATCTTGCACTATAGCGCATATCATTTCAACTTGTTCCTATAAGATACATACAAGAACGACACGACACGTGTCCTGCAGTTGTTACAACAGGACAAACGGCTAAAAAAAACATGGGAGTGAATATAAATGATTTTTTAAAAGTGGGATTAAATTCCCCCCCCCCCCCCCCCCACACACACATATATATATATGCTCTTGTGAGGACCAGTTCGCATTTTAAGAGTGCGGACCGGACATGTGTCACCTGATAGTGCGCCTAGAAATTATCGTCTAAATTATAGTCACACACTCTCTCTTTTCTCTTTTCTGGGCTCACCGCCAGGTGACACATGTCCGGTCCGCACTCTTAAATGCGGACTGATCCGCACAAGAGCAGGACTGTATATATATATATAATAATGCTCTAAAAATGCGGACCGGACATGTGTCACCTGATGGTGCGCCGAGAAATTATCACATAAATTATAGGCACACTCTCTCTCTCTTTTGGGCTCACAGGTGAAATATGTCAGGCAGTGCCGGCCAGTGTTTTAAATAGCTCGCTATCGCGAACGCAATAGCCCGCTATTGCTTTTTGGGACGGGAAAAGGCAACGCAAATGGGTCTGCTAACTGGGATACTGCTGTTGCGTTCGCTATTAGACGCAATTTGGCGCGATTTAGAGCAAAAGTGCGCAAACATGCGCTATAACCGCGCGATGCATGCTTTTTTTAAACCCTCTGGCTTATCAAAACAGCGTCGTTTTGGCAAGTACAAAGGTTTAAAAAAAACGCAAACACTTCCTTATTTACATTTGACAGCCCCGATCTAAAACAAAACTTTCTTATTATAGTTTTGACAGCCCCAACTTAACAAAACCCTTCCTCAATCACTTTTAACAGCCCCGGTCTTGAAAACCAAAATAAAACCTCATTAACAGTGCTCCGGACTCTTCCTTCCACAATTTGGCAGCCCCAATCCAAAATAAAAACCTCATTAACCGAGCTCCGAACTCTTCCTTCCACTGTTTGTCAGCCCCGATCCAACTTTGGTAAGAATTTACACAGTTCTTTTTTATTTTTTACGTTTGACAATTTTTGAAAAAACTCATTTGGTGTTAATTTATTCTTGAAACTCCATGCCTTTGAGATTTTTGGAACGATATGGTCCTATTTTTGGAACAATATGGTCCTATTTGTGTTTTATTTGCAATGTTGTAGCATTATATGGCTTTATGACTATATTTGAAATGATTTGGAGTGATTGTTTGAGCTTATTTATTTATTTATATTTGCTACATGTTTTTCAAATTAAAAATCTGGAATGCACGAATTGCTTGTGCGATATGCAACGCGATTTGCGCGAGGCGATTTCAGAGCCAAAATGCGACACCCTGCGCGACCGCGATTTAAAACATTGGTGCCGGCCCAAGGGGTAGGCCAATGAGGCAACCGCCTTGGGCCCCCAAATCTCATATAACTTTATAGGCCCAAAATTATTTATGTATATATATATTAGTACTAAAACAACGCCCAAAAAAACCCTATGTTTCCACTTTCTCCCTTGACAGCATTGCGGTTAAAAAAAAACAGAAGATTCAACTTTTCAAAACCTCCTCCATTCCATCCATCAACAACCAACCATTTATTCCTTCCTTCCATCCAAAAACAACAACCATCTCATCAATTTGGAGTATAATCGGCCCACAAAAAAAGCTACCTTTCCTTCCATAACAGGTTTGTATTCTTTATTTTTTGTTAATCATTTCAAGATGTGAAATATACTCTGTATTATTTGTTTAAACAGGTTTCTATTCGTTTTTTTATTTAGGATGAATCTTAGATTTTTTTTATTAATCTACACTTCAATAAAATAAAAGGCTGTTAATTTTTTTTATCAAGTTGTTCTTGTTCATGTTTTTCTTGTTATTAATGTTGTTGATTTTTTATTGTGTTAATGGTAATAATGTTATTTTTATGTATTTTTTCAGCATTTTTTAGCGAAGAAGGGCTTTCAAAGTTAATTTACAAATTCATCAAAACAGGTTCCACATTCCTTTATTTGGTTGAGATTGGAATTTTTTAGATTGATTATTGGATTGTTGTGTATTTATATTAATAGAGAATTAAGGTTATATTTGGATTTTTAGGACAGTTCTTTTCAAGTTTATAAATTTAGTCCTTGTGGTACAATAACATTTATTTGTGTGGTCCCTTTAGAGTTAGGAGTTCATTTCTTTGGTCTGCGCCAGCGACACCATTTTTCTTTGTGTTTTAGCCATGTTTTTAGTATAGGGACTAAATTTATAAAATTATGTGGATTGTGCTCGAACGCTAATTGTAAGGCTTTTGATGATTACAAAGAATACATTTGTACTGTAATTATCATCGGTATTCTAGCAACTTAAAAATTATTTGTTTGTGTTAGTAACTAATGAAGCCATTTATTATTATCTTGTAAAAATCCATGATATATTTTTCACAAAAAAAATCGTTTCATAAAAAGCCCCATTTTACAAGTTTGCTTAAGCCCTCAAATACTTTGGGCCGGCCCTAATGTCGGGTCCGCATTTTTAGAGCATTATTATATATATATATATATATATATATATATAGAGAGAGAGAGAGAGAGAGAGAGAGAGAGAGAGAGAGAGAGAGAACCTGAAAGAGTTTGATGAGGTGATCGGGTTGAAGATTAGGGTCCGAATTGAGGAGTGAGGAAGAGGGGGTATTCGGGTTGGGGTGATCCGACCCATCAGCCTCGCCAACATCACTCAACAGATCGCCTATGCACAGTAGAGGTCCTCCTACTCCTCTCATTTCTAATTTCTACCTTGCCTATACTCTCTCTCTCTCTCTCTCTCTCTCTCTCTCGTGGCATTAAAACATACTCATGGACTAGCCGTTCAACAAATCGAGCACCGCACTGGTTGGCCTCTTTTCACACCTGCACCTTAGCTGCTGATATTAGGACACTACTAAACGGACGGATACGGAGCGGATACCATATTTGTCATACTCGTATTTGCTATTTGAATGTACTATCCGTATCCGCCCGGATAGTTAAAACAATTATTCATATTCGTATCCGTTCGGATACCTCGGATTCGGATAATATCCATATCCGTTTTTTATTATTTAGCCATCATAAAAAATAATAATTAAAATATCCAATTCAATGAAATCTAACACAGGCCAAATAATTATATAACAAAATTACTATCTCCTAACATCAACAATTATGGATTCCATACTAATAATATCATTCCATAATGATAATATGACTTAAATTCATCCATACTTTACAACCATATAAGCTTAAAGCCATAAAAAAAAATAACAGTCGCATTCCATGAGAGTAGAAATAAATATGCACCTTTTAGATTAATCAAATTTATTAAAAATGATAATCTCATGGACCTTTTATCTTCAAAACATACTGATATTTTTATTTTAATAAGTATATATTTCTATTTTGTATATAATATATATGTTGTTAACTTCAGTTTTCATCACAATCAAAACCATCTTTTTACTTTTCTATTTCTCTCTTACATTTTATTATGTTTCTCTCTTACATTCTTTTCCGTTTCTCTCTTACATTATTTTATGTTTCTCTCTTACATTTATTTATAATTAAGGAAACTATCGAACAACCGCATGAGAGTTTATTTTCTCTTATTTTGTACAAAAGATAAATGAAACGAAGTTAGTTTTTTTTTGTTTTAAGTGGAGTATATGTTCTTTAGTCGGTGTATGTTGTGTGTGATATGGTGTATTGTAACTTTAGTATAACTCTAAGATAATATACCCAATAAAATAATAATACATGATATTTTATAATATACCTAATAAAATAATAACTTTAGGGTGTTTTTGTTTTGAGTGGAGTATGTGTTTATTTTGTTTTGGGGAATAAACGAATAAGGTTTTTTTTAATATTATTTCATTAGTAATACTAATATTAATATTATAAGTAATATTTTAAACATATGTTAGACGGATACGGATATCCGGTAAAACGGATTTCTGATAAAATGGATACTCTGCATCGGATATGGATTATCCGAGTCGGATACTAGTACTATCCGTATCCGTATCCGTTTTCTGGGATATTTTTATAGAGTATCCATATTCGTATCCGTTTTCATATTTTCGGATAAATATCCGCAAATTCGGATTCGGATATCGGACGGATGCGGATTTTCGAATATCCGTTTACAGCCATATAGGACACCCTTTCTGCCGAGGAACTATTATGTTTGTGTAGGTCTGATATCTGTACGGGCTAAGGCCCTTTATGTTGTTCAAACAAACAAACAAATATATATATATATATATATATATATTAGTTCCTTTACGAGCAATATGATATGAATACAAATGATTAATTAAAAAAGAGACATTAAAAGTACGTTTTAATTATTTAAGTATTTACTTAAAGGGGATATATTTACTATCCCCTAGTATTAAATAAAAGTATATGTAGGTCCATTTTATTTGTGAGTATATAACTAGACCCTTTGACTCACAATTAGACGGTCAAATTGCTTTCAGATTAGATAAAATGACGAAGATACCCTCATAAATTGTGGAGAAAATGTGCGAATCTAATGTTACTGAAATGAAATTTTTTCAGCTCCTATTTTCTCTCTCTCGGCTGTTTTAGATTCCTGTTAGCAAGGATGACAAATGAAAATGCATGAATGGAGCTGTAGTCGTTGATTGCATCACATCACATTTTGAAAGTTAACGAAAATAGATATCAGGGAGGATACATCAAGTTTCTCACAAATAGAAGATATCAGAGCACATTTCAACATAAGGTATTGAATGGTTTTGATGTATTATTGTTTGGGACATTATTAACATGCATGTTGGTAAAGAAATTAGGGTTTTTGAATAAGTATTAGTAGGGATTTTGTGGTGTGTATTCATATTAATAAAATGTATATTTTTATTGATTTAGATGTTAACCGTTTGATAATTTTTCGGAATAACAAATAAAAAATATGTTGATATTGAGAAAAAGATTAAATTTTAGGACATAAAAAACTTTTTTTTTTGGTGCAAAACCTGTGAATTTTTATTATATATATATATCTATATATGCAAATATAAGTTATCTATCAAATATGGGTTGTGAAAAATATTTGACTCCCCTAAAACATCAATGGGCTTCTGCGCAGTAACGTTCATAAATGTATGCAACAAAAATTAGGGCATATAGATACCACCCCTTGGATCTCAATTCTATAAATTAATTAGAATATATGAGGTTTTTTTGAGATAGTATGTTCATTTGTTGGAATATAATGAAAATGTATTTGTCAAATATACATTGTGAGAAATGTTTGCATAAATTTGTTGTGAACTTTATATTGCGCTAAAATTTAAATTATGATTTAATTGATAAAATGTGTTTTGCATATGGCATTGTGATGAAAGTGAATTTATACCTAATACCAATGTTTTTAATAGATTATCGTCAAATATATGAATAGAAAATTTTATGATTATATTGTGTTTATTTCATATGATTATACATAAGATACTTTATTGATTGAAATTTCATTCGATTTGTGTCACCGTTATCTAATGTCTGTTATGGTTATTTTGTATACAATTAGATGGTAGATAGCAGTGATGAAATGGAACCGGCAAAAACAGGAGAACATGATCAGTTTCGATGCAGCTTGATAGCTTTCAACACGCTTATGCCAGATAACAAGTCTTTTTTCAAAGAAAGGCATGTTTAAGTATTGATGGACACACCTTTTTGGCCAATGTTCAAAGCGTTTTACAAAGGAAAGGTGACAGAGTCATTTGTGAAGAAGTGCGACTTGAAAATAATATCGATTATCCAACGTTACAACAAGGATAGCAAGAAGTTTTTGTTTGGAAACACTTCAGTTGAGCTGTCCCCAATGGATGTAACAACATTGTTTGGTCTTCTGTCGAATGGTGCACCAATTGTAGTTGCAAAAGAAAAAAAGAAGACTACTCCATTCGCTGATATATATTTCAAGGGCGCGAAGAAGATGACAAAGACATTAGTTGAAAAGGGCCTTAGAAAATCATTGTTGGGTGTGAATTATGAGAATGTTTTGGACACGGTCCGTTTAGTTGCTCTTCATTTCTGCATTTGCGTTTTGTTCCCAAACACTAGTTCATCTATTGCTTGGTGTTACAAGAAATATTGAGGATGTTGAGGATATGAAGAAATATAATTGGGCAGCAGCTGTGCATGATAACCTCTTTAAATCAATCAAAAACTCGACGAATACCCCAAGCACCGTCTCGAGATGTCAACTTCTATTACCTGTAAGCTAATTTTTTCCTATTATATCAATTTTTACTAATACTTTTACTAATAAACAATGATCTTACTAACATAATTACTTTTGCTTTAGTTCTGGCTATGTGAAATATCGAATTTAATTGACCCCTTACTTGGAATCGATGAGAGGCATCCTAAATTTCTCCGATGGAATTTACAAAAGTTATATTCGGTGATGGATAATGTTAAACTCTAGATGTTACAGGTATCTTAACTTGTTTAATGTATATTAATAGCCCGTAAATATTAACACACTCATCACATTTTGTTCCCTTGATGTTTCAGGTATATTTACTTGTTTATTGTATAATAAATATATTTTTATCCGTGCAGGTGAATGGTGTTAGCTATGATATCCCAACATTTACTTTGGGTATATAAAAAATTCCGACACCACCACCTAGAAGAGTCGAATTAGAGATATTGGATGATTTGATGGATATCAAGTCAGATAACACCATTGATCGGAGAAGATACCGTGCCATTTGACCACATAAAGAAAATGCAATTAACGTGTTATCGGAAGAAAGCCCTGATTATGTCATTGAAACACAAGAGAGGCATATAAATTTGGATAACTTCAGGGCTGCTAATGATAAACTGATAATGGAGGTTGAAGAATTGCGATTGCTTCTTGAAGATGCAAAAGAGAGGGAGAAAAAATCTGAATAATATGCTGTCCAAATTGAAAAACAATTGCATGCTGGGAAAGCTGAATTCGAGAAGCAGCGTGAGTAATTGATTGATCTTGAAGAGGAAATTGTTGTGCTTAAAATTGAGAAACAGTTACTAGAGAATAAAATGAGTGCGCAAAGTGCAGAAATATCATCCCTTAAGATAAGCTTGAACGAACAAGCCAAAAATGCAGACTATTCAATATGTGATGCGGCGCGGAAGAAAGATATTCAGCGTCTCGAATGTGATAACATGTCACTTCGTCAGCAGATTTATGTTTTAACAGTCCAATCTGGTGGGAATAAGAATGATAGGCAACCGATTGACGAGGGGGGTTCATACTTGAAGGATTTAGAAGATGAGAACATCCAAATGGTCAATGATATTGACAGTTTTAATGAGAAATTAAAGAGAAAAGATGATGAACGTTGCAAAAAAAGTCAGATTGGGATAAAGAGAAGAGGGACCTCACTAATTTGAATAAAAGTAATGAAAAAACTGCAAATATACTAAGGTCTTTGAATAGTGAACTTAGACATATATTAGCTGAAGTTCCCATGTCATCAATGAATGGTAAAACACTCTCCATGTACAAGAGAATAAAAAAGCGGAAAGATCGAATTCCATCAATACCACAGCCTGATTTTGATTACGGGGTTGGTGACCGACGCAAAGTAAAGCGGCATGCACGACAAGTAGCAAAGATGCAAAAATTGCATGGGGAAGATGATTTTGTCGAAAAAACCAGCATGTCTAAGTCGCCACATACACCATCTGACATTACCACATCGGCTAGAAAAAATTCAGATACCAACCTACTGGTAGTTGAATATATTGAGCTATCGAATCGTAAGCCTGTAAAGCAAATGAAATTGTGTTTAAACAATGGTCCAGTTTTGACCCATACCAAGAAGGAATGTAGAGATAAATTACGGTTGTTTTGGGATAAGACCAATGAAATGTATGTGTTGTTTATTAATAAATAATGTTATTAGTGTACTAATAAGAAGAATCGTACGCAGGTCTATGTTGTGGCAAGGAGACTCACCATTTGCGTTAATTTCAAGGAGAGATATTTTGGATATATTGGAGCCCAGTGCTATATCAAACATGGTAAATGTATCTAGCACTGTAGTTTGAAAATTGAATGCACATTTCGTATAGAGTTTAAATGATTTTGTTCATATTATGAAAATTTTAATAATGGTCATCGTATTTATTCCAATGTAAAGCCTATCTTAAATAATTATCAAATAAAAATCAAATATGTTATATTATATAAATGTCCAATTGTATATCTTCAACTTATCTGATAGTATATGCTATGCTAACCAAATACCCCATTTTATCACTTAGTTAATGATTGTTATCACTACACCAAATCTGCCTAATTGTCACGGTCATTGACCGTGACAAGTTCGTTCGAATTTCCACAGTCGTGTCACGTGCCATGACAAGTTTAGTCACGGTTAATAACCGTGACAAAGCCTTGACCCTTTTTAAAAAAATTATCACGGTCAATGACCGTGACAATTCTGGGCAGAATTAAAAAAAAATCTGTTGGGCAGTATGGCCACTGCCACTGCCCAGCAGTGTATTTCTACCTGTTATAGCAACATCATATATCCAAATAAACTAAAGATAATGTAAATATATATTCAAAATAGAAACAATATACATGACGATATAATCCAAATATAATTCAAATGTACCAACTTAAAAATAATGTCACTACATGTCTGGGGTAAATGTGAGGAGGTGAGCAGGCCACACAATATACGAATTGACACACCCACTAATATACATCGTGCCGCATTGTTCGCGCAACCACAATAGGGAGTTCTCCTTCCCGGGTATCACATGCGTGACGAGCACTTTGGACTCGATCTCTTGAAGCTCATGTCCATGAACTATTCCACCCTGGACGATATTCGGGTTCCTCAACCCCCGCCCTATCCGCTGGCCATCAAATACGTCCAATATGAACACAATTGTCCAACCAAGTGTCGACTTCGGTCTGTTGAAGGGAGCCAAATAGGGAAGTGGATCATCGAAGTACGCATGTGTTGGTGATGAAGCAGCGAGGTCCACATCCTCGTCATCCTGCGCCTTCTCCTCCCGCACCTCCTCCTCCACCGCCTTCTCCTTCCCTTTCCCCTTACGGTCTCCGCCCAACGCACGCTTCATGAATGAGTACATATCTTGAACCGTCGCCTCCAAACGGTATAGCTTCACGTCATGTGAATCCATCGTTCGAACCAACCCGGTGTCGCTCGTCTCCAATCCGATGATCCTAGATTTGGTCACCCGCGAGCTCACCCCCTTGTCCTACCCTTGCGATCAGAGCCAAGCACTTGGCTGAGTGCGTCTGTGGACAAAGATGCCTTTTCGGTATCAGACTGCGACTCATGCACTTCTTTAAGCTTTGCCTGAAATGACAAAAAGCACATGAATAGTAAAATAAGTAAACTAAAAAATTATAACGTAATTAACAAAAAGTAAACTGTCGGATTACTTACAATCGTGGCCGCGACGCTCGGGGACACCTCTTTGTCCTTTCCCTTCTTCGTTCGAAGATCCACATAAGTATCGAGCCTATGTGGATTACCTTCAGGGCAACTCCCTACCCCCTGAAATAAAATAAAGTAAAATTAGTATCGGCCCCGCAAAGTAAAATAATGCATAATAATATATTTCTT
This sequence comes from Sambucus nigra, assembly GCA_949130495.1. Lineage (NCBI taxonomy): Eukaryota > Viridiplantae > Streptophyta > Magnoliopsida > Dipsacales > Adoxaceae > Sambucus > Sambucus nigra. The sequence continues at coordinate 430,030,137 of OX422220.1, read as the reverse complement.
TAGTTATAGAAAAATTAAATCTTACCTTCATCCTATGCTCGACCTCTGCATAAGACGTCCGTCCAGAGTAGTGCACGTCCATCTTTTTTGCCCGATTTTTCCTCCCCGATTGGTGAGATGCCAATTGTCTCTCCCCGATCTCATTGTCAATGAACTTTTTCCATTGTGCCAATGAGATCGGCTCCTTCGGCGGGACGGATTCACGCCATTGAATAATGGACTCTCATGTTTTTCCAAAGTACCATGTTCGCGTATTTTTCTTCCACGTCTTGTGTTGCTCCCTCAACTGCTCCAAGACGGAATCGCGTAGCTTTGGATCCAAGTTGAATTGTTCCTGTTCAACAAATACAATGTTAGTTGCGAATAAATATAAATATAAAATGAAATTGAAATCGAAATTGAAATTGAAATATTCATATAAATATAAATATATTACCTGTAGTGCCGCCCAAACAGCTAACTTGAGCTCATATGGCACCTCCTTCCAACTCATAAACCCCGGGCCGATGACCGTCTTTAGAAGCTCGAGGGATCTCGCTAATAGCTCCGACTTGTTATCGATGGTAATCCCAAATTTGCCATATTTGGTGAGCCTAGGGGCCGAGGAGCCCTCGTCGCCTCTGCTACCACCGAGCCCAGACGACATCATCATAACCAGCATCATCATCCTCGCCTTAATACCTGAAGGAGACATTTGCTGTAAAAAAATGTTATTAGTACAGATAAAAAAAAAATTAGAAGAAGACATGCAAATATGTACAATTACTACAAATAAAAATGAGCACTAATTATTAATTTTCTTTCATACACCCCCTCCCCACCACACACATGCACACGTACACGCACTAACTATTAATTTACTTTCATCTAATAAAACTATATAATTAAAATTACAATTAAAGCTATACAATTTATTAATTAAAGCTATACAATTGTTAAGATTGCCCCACCACACACACACACACACACCTCACTCCCCCCCCCCCCACCACCCCACCCCCTGCCCCCTCCCCCTGCCACACACACACGCACATACTATATATATCGTTCGACATACAAAGTAATTTTCAAAAAAAGTTAAAAAATCCAACCCCCTTATGAACAATAATCCAGTGGTCATGCCACTTTTAAAACTAACCAACCCAACATTTACTAAACAAAATAATCCAACAGCAATGTCAATAACAAATGTGTATCCCATACTCCTTCTAATTCATCCACTCAATTAATTCATTTCATCAATTAAACTAACAATTAAAGTATACAGTTATTAATTTACTAATTTACAATGAGGGACAATCCTACTTTCATATGAAATGGGCACTAATTATTAATTTACTTTCATCTAAAACTATACAATTAAAATTACAATTAAAGCTATACAATTTATTAATTAAAGCTATACAATTGTTAAGATTTCCCCACCACACACACACACACACACACACACCCCCTCCCCCCCCCCCCCCCCCGCCACACACACATGCACATACAATATATATATTGTTCGATATACAAAGTAATTTTAAAAAAAAGTTGAAAAATCCCACCCCATATGGACAATAATCCAGTGGTCATGCCACTTTTAAAATAACCAACCCAACATTTACTAAACAAAATAATCTAACAATAATGTCAACAACAAATGTGTATCCCGTACCCCTTCTAATTCATCTACTCAATTAATTCATTTCATCAATTAAAGTATACAATTATTAATTTACTAATTTACAATGAGGGGAAATCCTACTTTCATATGAAATGGACACTAATTATTAATTTACTTTCATCTAAAACTATACAATTAAAATTAAAATTAAAGCTATACAATTTATTAATTAAAACTATACAATTGTTAAGATTGCCCCACCACACACACACACCCACCCACCACTAACCCCCCACCCCCTGCCCCCCTCTCCCCGCCACACACACACACGCACATACTATATATATATATATTGTTTGATATACAAAGTAATTTTAAAAAAAAGTTGAAACATCCCACCCCCATATGGACAATAATCCAGTGGTCATGCCACTTTTAAAACTAACCAACCCAACATTTACTAAACAAAATAATCCAACAACAATGTCAACAACAAATGTGTATCCCGTACTCCTTCTAATTCATCTACTCAATTAATTCATTTCATCAATTAAACTAACAATTAAAGTATACAATTGTTAATTTACTAATTATAATGAGGGGCAATACTACTTTCATATGAAATGGGCACTAATTATTAATTTACTTTCATCTAAAACTATACAATTAAAATAACAATTAAAGCTATACAATTTATTAATTAAAGCTATACAATTGTTAAGATTGCCCCACCACACACCCACACCCACCTACCACACCACACCACCACCACCCCACCCCCTGCCCCCTCCCCCCGCCACAAACACACGAACATACTATATATATATATATATTGTTCGATATACAAAGTAATTTTCAAAAAAAGTTGAAAAATCCCACCCCCATATGGACAATAATCCAGTGGTCATGCCACTTTTAAAACTAACCAACCCAACATTTACTAAATAAAATAATCCAACAGTAATGTCAACAACAAATGTGTATCCCGTACTTCTTCTAATTCATCTACTCAATTAATTCATTTCATCAATTAAACTAATAATTAAAGTATACAATTATTAATTTACTAATTCACAATGAGAGGCAATCCTACTTTCATATGAAATAGGCACTAATTATTAATTTACTTTCATCTAAAACTATACAATTAAAATTATAATTAAAGTTATACAATTTATTAATTAAGGCTATACAATTGTTAAGATTGCCCTACCACACACACACACACACACACACACACACACACACCCCACACCTCCCCCACCCCCACCACCACCCGCCACACACACACACACATACTATATATATATTGTTCGATATACAAAGTAATTTTCAAAAAAAGTTGAAAAATTCCACCCCCATATGGACAATAATCCAGTGGTCATGCCACTTTTAAAACTAACCAACACACCATTTACTAAACAAAATAATCCAACAACAATGTCAACAACAAATGTGTATCCCGTACTCCTTCTAATTCATGTACTCAATTAATTCATTTCATCAATTAAACTAACAATTAAAGTATACAATTATTAATTTACTAATTTACAATGAGGGGAAATCCTACTTTCATATGAAATGGGCACTAATTATTAATTTACTTTCATCTAAAACTATACAATTAAAATTACAATTAAAGCTATACAATTTATTAATTAAAGTTATACAATTGTTAAGATTTCCCCACCACACACACCCCCACCCCCACCCCCCACCCCCTCCCCCTGCCACACACACATGCACATACTATATATATATTGTTCGATATACAAAGTAATTTTCAAAAAAAGTTAAAAAATCTCACCCCCATATAGACAATAATCCAGTGGTCATGTCACTTTTAAAACTAACCAACCCGGGGCTGCCATGGATTGAATGGTGCCGCTCCGGGTTCGAGCTCGTCGGAGGTGGGTATGGTAGCTAGTAAGGTGATTTTGGATTGTTGTTGGGTTTTTGGTTTGGGCAACAATGTCTTTAATTGGTGATAATGGTTTTGGTTATGGTGGATTAGGAGAGAGAGAGTGTGTGGGTGGTAAGAGGTTGAAGATGAAGAGGGGTATTAGGGTGTGGTGAGGTGTATGGTAGTGTAGGGTGTGAGTGTGTGAGTTTAGTTCTCAAATAAAACAAAAACTAAAAATTAAATATTTACAACCTAAAAATAAAATCTAATACTAAATAAAATAACACTAATAAAACTAAAATTAAAATCTATAAAAATTAAAACCTAACCTGTTTACAAGTATATAAAATAAAACTAAACAATATAAATTCTATTAAAAATATAAATATAAATTTTTAATCTTAAAAAAAAAAGACTCAAACTAAAATAATACTAATAAAATTAAAACTAATAAAATAAAGAAAAATCTACTAAAACAAACACGTATATAATATTTACATAAAATAGAAAAATACTCGACACACAGTAAATGAACCTAATATTTACACTATATGTACACAAATAAAATGTTAAAAATCCTAAAAAATTATACATGACTCAACTAACAATCTAAAAACATAAAAACACAAATGAAACACACATAAGGCTAAGGTGATGGCTTGGGTTCGGTTTAGGCTTGGGTAATTGGTGCGGGAATTGGGTTTAGCCACTTTTAACTGTGCCACTACCACATTTGATGTACTGATCGCCTATTTTTAACAATTCCCTCGAATTAACCTCGTTTGACACCGTAAATGCATATTGACCTTCAAAACCCTTAAATACCAACATAAGTCCCATTTTATCGAGAACTAACAAGTAAAATGCGTCTATTTGAGGTATAAATATAACACTTTTGGGTGCTTATCACACCACCCCTAAACAGAACATTACTAGTCCTCGAGTAAAAATAGAAAGAAAGAAAGAAAGAAAGAAATAAGAAACCAAAAGTGTGCCACTTTCGTGGGTACAAGCGATTGCACTTAGCATGTGCAACAAGTCGTTAAACCTCTAGGTTGCCCTAAAGGACGAGTGTTGTCTCGTGAGGGTTTGCAGTGAATATACTCACAAATTTTTTTATTTGCAAATGACAATCATTCTCTTATTAGATGTAGAATAATCACACAATCCATTAAGAGATAAATATTTTGAAGAATACAAGCTAAAAGTGTATAAAAGGTTAGCTGAGTAAATATTCAAGGTAGATCCTTCCTAGAACTCAACGTGTGTAGTGTGAATCAATCAAAACAGGTCGAGTGCCATAAGAGTAATTCTTAGATCTCCTTTTCGGAATCAATGCTTCAACTTCAAATCTCACGGATATAGCTCTCTCAAATGAACTCACAAGATTTGGGTAAGTATATCGCTTTTGTGTGTGAGGAGGTGAGTAAATGTAAGCAAGGTCAAACGTCTCACACACACATAAGAAAGAATGGACATTTAGAATGAAAAAGGATCTCGTGAAAGAATGTCAATCACTATAGCGAGAACATCGAGTTATTCACCATGTTGACTTTCATTTGACCGAACACCTAGGGGAAAATATGGATGTTTATAGGTGAGGGGGAAATGAAATGGGAAGGATATAATGAGATTTGGTAGGGTGGTGATGGATGGATGTTTTGATGGATATGCGAGAAGAGTGTTTTACACTTTAGGCACAAATGTCGTTAATTCACAAGACTTGACTACAAACTCTTTTTTTTATCTCTCTCTTTTTTTCTTTCTTTTCTATTTTTTTTTTCAAATTTTCTTTTCTTTTTCTATTTTTCTATATTTTTTTTTTGTTTTTCTTTCTTTTCTCTTTTATACTCTCAACAATGAAGACATTTTACATTTGGGAAAGCACTATTTTCTTAAAAATGAAGGATGATATACGGATGGTGTGGGGAATACATGTGAGTATGGAAGAATATGGGAAGGTAATGGGTGAAGTAAATAGGTGAAAATCTAGTGATGAGGACAAATTTTAAGACACGTATTTCTTACAACTCAAAAATGATGTCGTTCTCAGTGATCAAGCCAAAAATTTAATGAAAAATAATGAGATTGTACAACGAATTAAATGCGAACCCAAAAGAAGTTGAATCAACTTGTGACTCAGAGATTGCATAAAACACTCTGAAAGATGAAAGACACAAATCTCACAAGCTAAAGTCTCCACTAGTGATCCTTGAGGTTCTCTTGAGAATTGTAGTACTCTTCAACTCTAAACCGTAGTGACGTAATAAGTGCACAAATTTTGTTGAATCTAGAAATTCATGGTTCAACATGTCTTGAAACATATTAAATGAGCTATTTAGAAAAATTATCCTCTAGCTTGATTCCTAGACTTAAAAAATGGATGATAGAAAATTCATATCAATGAATGAGATGAAAGAAACTGCACGAAAATTTTAAAAATTAGGCTTTAAATGTTTTTCAAAAGAGGTACGATTTTGATAAAATTTCCCACCCCCAAACAAAAAGGAACATCGTCCTCGATGTTAAATAAAATGATTTGTAACATTGAGAGCGGAAGGGAGGGAAAAGATTACCACAATCAACCGCTAATGATGTGGATCAGATATATCCAAGATGAAACCTGAATAAGTGATGAGACAAAAATGTGTACAAGTCTATAAACATGGCAAAACATTGGGTGGTGAGAAGAACCACCCTCAAACAGGATAAGACTCATACTCAGAAATAGTGGGTTGCCTCCCGGTAGCACTAAGTTTAATGTCTTCAGCCAGATCGAATCGTTCTCACCCTAAAGATAAGAACTATGAAAGCGCAAGGGCGGCAGAAAAAGTGGGTGATGAGAATCATCCCCAAGCAAGACTGAAGCATTAGTCTTCATAGATTGGGTGAACACGGTTAATATCTTTAATTTGAATGGGCCTAACTCTAAGAAAGTCTTTAAACGTAGACCGTTGACTTAAAAAAGTCTACCATCCTTGGGATATTGAACGGTGATGGCACTATAAAGAGTAATCGACTCAATAATGAAGGGTCCAGACCCCCTGGTTTTCAGCTTCCCCAAAAAGAGATGAAGACGGGAATTGTATAATAATACTTTTTGACCAGGGTGGAATTCTTTTCTCATGACACTTTGGTCATAGATCCACTCCATCTTGTCCTTGTACTTCTGGGACAAATCATAGGCATCATTTCTTATCACCTCCAATTCATTAAGTTGAAGCTTCCTATGGACTCTTACCTCGTCTATATAAAAATTAAAGGCCTTGACCACCCAATATGCACGATATTTGAGCTCGACAGGAAGGTATCAAGGCTTGTCGAAGACCAATCGATAAGGAGACATGCCAGTGGGAGTCTTATAAGAAATACGGTATGCCCACAATATGTCATTCAAGCATAAGGACCAGTCTTTCCTATTAGGATTAACAGTTTTTTCAAGAATTTTGCTTGATCTCTCGTTGGAGACCTCAACTTGACCACTAGTCTGAGGGTGGTAAGAGAGACCAACCTTGTGGGTAACACCATACTTTTTTATAAGGTGTTCAAAGACTCGATTACAAATATGTTTACCCCCATCACTAATGATAGCTTTGGGGGTTCCAAAACGTGTGAAAACATGCTCCTTAAGAAAATTGACCACAACGCGATGGTCATTGGTGCGGTAAGCGATTGCTTCAATCCATATAGAGACATAGTCAACCACAATGAGAATATATTGGAAACCATGAGAGGAGGGAAATGGTCCCGTAAAATCAATACCCCACACATCAAATATTTTAACAATTAAGATGGGTGTGAGAGGAATCATATGACGTTGAGATATACGCCCAGATTTTTGGCATTTAGAACATGCCTGGCAATAGTAATGGGCATCTCGAAATAGGGTTGGCTAATAGAAACCACTTTGAAAAAATTTGGATGCAATTTTCTTGGAGCCAAAGTGGCCACCACACGCACTATCGTGGCAGAAGGACATATTACTTAACTGTTCACCCTCGGGAACACACCGACGAATGACTTGATCTATGCAATACTTGAATAGGAACGGGTCATCCCAAGAGTAAAACTTCACATTCACCATGAATTTGGAGCGACCCTATTTTGACCAATGATTGGGAAGTTGGTCAGTAACGAGGAAATTGACAATACCATCATACCAAGGCGAGGTGGAGATAGAAAAATGTTATTCATCGAGAAATGACTTAGAAATTTAGAAAAGATCAGAGTCAAACAGAATAGTAATACTAGAAAGATGGCCAGCGACTACGTTTTCACAACCTTTCTTGTCGCGTATTTCAAGGTTAAACTCTTGAAGTAAGAGAATCCATCGTATCAATCGCAGTTTTGAATCCTTCTTATGAAGAAGGTTCTTCAGGGAAGCATGGTCAGTGTACACGATGACAGGGGAATCTATGAAATATGACCAAAACTTATCAAGCACAAACACTATCACCAATAACTCCTTTTTCGATGGTCGTGTAATTGAGTTGAGAATCATGAAGAGTTTTGCTATCATAATGGATGACGTGGGGGCACTTGTCAACCTTCTGACCAAGCACGACACCAAGAAAAAAATCAGATGCACCTCACATAAGCTCAAATGGGAGTGACCAATTGGGAGGTTATATGATAGGAGTGAAAGTGAGCTCGACTTTAAGGCACTCAAAATATGCGACACACACATCGTCAAAGACAAATGGGATATCTTTGGATAAAAGGTTTGTTAGAGGTCGATCGAAAAAATCCTTAATGAAGCGTCGGTAGAAGCCCGCATGTCCTAAGAAGGAGAGAATGTCCTTAACAGACTTAGGAATGGGAAGCGTGAAAATTACGTTAATTTTGGATTTATCTACCTCAATACCAAAGCAAGAGATAACATAACCTAAAATAATACCCATTTTTACCATGAAATGGCATTTCTCCCAATTGAGGACCAATTTCTTTTCTTGACAACGCTGGAGGACCATAGTGAGGTGAGACAGGTATTGTTCAAAAGATGAACCAAAGACGAAAAAATCATTCATGAAGACTTCGAGAAAATGCTCTACCATGTCACTGAAAATACTAGTCATACGCATTTGAAAGGTCGCAGGTGCATTGCAAAGGCCAAATGGCATACGAAAGTATGCAAGGGTGCTAAAGGGACAAGTAAAGGTAGTCTTCTCATTGTATTCTTAGGAAATGGGTATTTGGCTGTACCTTGAATATTCATTAAGGAAGCAGTAGTAAGCATGTCCTGCTAAACATTCAAGCATTTGGTCAATGTACGGGAGAGGAAAATGTTTCTTGCGGGTGATGCGTTAAGCTTTCTATAATCAATACAAACACGCTAACCATTTTGTATATGGGTGGGCACAAATGCATCATCAATATTTTTTACAATGGTGACGTCAGACTTTTTCGGGACCACATGAATGGGACTGACCTGTTGGCTATCCGATATGGGGTAAATTATACCGGCATCAAGCAAATTTAAAATTTCAGTCCTCACAACTTCTTTTATAGCTAGATTGAGTTTATGTTATGGCCCACAAGAAGTCTTGGCATTCTCGTCCAAATGAATGGGATGACTATAAACATGGGGGTTCATACCGTGAATATTTAAAATGGTCCACCCTATAGCAGTGTTATATTTAGTAGAACTGTGGACCAATTGCTCCTCTTGATTTGGGGCCAAGCCGGAAGTAATAATGACTCGGTGATGTTTGTTTGGGCCTAAGAAAGTATATTTCAACTCAGAAGGTAATGGCTTAAACTCCAAACTATGTGGCGGATCAAGAGATGCATCGGGCTCAGACGTAAAATAGAGTCCGGGGAAATATCGGGGCATGGGTTAACTGGGTGATCCACAGCATGAAGAGTGTCAACGGAGAGGGACTCAAAAGGAGTAGCCCATGTGGAAGTATCCATCAGTGGTGTAGAATCTGACAAGTCATTTAGTTCAGAGATGGAGGAATCAATATCAAAGTCGGACCCAAAGTGAGCCTCAATATCAAAAACGTGATGTTCGAATGACGTTAGTGACATGCCTCAATAAACCTCCTTAAAAAGACTTCAAAAATTTATTTTAAAAAATATTCCTAACTATTTATGCAAATAATTAAATACTTCAATGAAAATTATTTTTACCATAAGTACGTAGAGTAGTGGGAATTGTTGAAGTGTATGTTGCTTGACACATGATGTACGTATGAAGATGATGGATGCATGAATTCGGATCAAGGCCGTCGTGGATGATCGTGGAGAAGAGCCGAATGTAGCGATATCAGACATACTTAATTGTGATCTAGGACACTTGGAAAATTCCTAGATTCTACCCCGGACATTTATAAAACATGTCCTTACAAATCTCCCCCTATGTTTATGTCGGTACATACATAAAAATATCCGAATTATGCTGCCTAAAATAAACAAACTGACATACAATTTTTATATTCCCATTAAACCCGAAAACTGGAAATACTAAATGTGTGTCTTCATAAATTCGATCATCTTCAAATCTTCAACTCTTCAAACTTTCTTTGTCATCATCAGGGTGTGCAAACATGATTCTCCAATTTGATACCTACACACATGAGACAAGAAACAAATACCCGTGATGCGCAACAGTTTAAAATATAATGATAAGCAGAAATAAATATCAATTATGTGCAAGAAAATCATTATAAAAAAACAAACAAGCAATTCTCCCCCACAATTCGTTCTCCCCCTTTTTATAATGTCCCCAAATAGATAGATATGAAGAACATAAGCAAAGCAAATGGAGAATATCACAAGGTAATAAACTTTCTCTTTTTGAATTTTTTAAAAAATTAAAAAAATCACACCATGAAAGAACACTAAAATAACCAAGTCAATGATAGCAGAAATGTAGGGATGTGAAATTCATCAGGAAAATCAATACATACAATCATAACATATGTGCACGATGAATGTTGGATATTTCTAACGAATGAACTCAATATCTTCCTTAGGTGTAAAAAATATGGAATTAAAAGAAATTGACTCAATTAAATCTACAAATCATAGCGCAAAGTGATTTTCACACCAATAACGTCCAAAACGTGTGAAACGCTTTTTCATGACTTTCAAGGATGTGCAAACCTGTTTTTCATTTCTTTCTATCCAAACTCCCTCATAAATAATTATAAATTACATTTTTCTTTGGAGGTGATGAAACTAAAACCTATTAGCCCATTTGATTTGGCATGTTTTTCTTTTTATTGCCATTTAATTTTTTTGGGATCTTTTATAAATGGCGACTTTCTCGACGAGTTAATTTTGAACTCTCGTGGACCTTTCCCGTGATTCACTCATCATATTGTGTTGCAATTAATTCCTCACGGTAAACGGTTTTTACATGCATTACTATCGTGTCAAGTTTTATCGCATTTTGGTCACTGTATAGACAGAATTGAGATGAAAACACTCAAACCAATATGTGATAGACAAGTACAATACTCAAATAATATCGTGCATGTGTACAATAAAGGAAATAAGGATCCAAACATGTAGAAGATATCACGAATCGCATCTCAAAGACTCCAAACAATGTAAAGCACATGGATGCAATGATGTAGCATCTCAAATCACTATCAAACAGTCATGTGAAATATGGAATGATGTTGTGACTTATGGTTATCTTAAATGTTCATTCATAAACGATGTAAACAAAATACAAAACTCTTTTTGTGTTTTTGAAAAAAAAAATTATCAAAAGAAAATCCGTTTGGCTTTTTCTAAAATTAAGAAAAAAATAAAATCTTTTTGGATTTTTCAATTTAAAAAAAAATAAAAATTAAACAAATAAATATATAGATGATACAATCTAGAGATAGGAATAAAATGATATGATCAATAAAAATGTATCCTACTCTAGACCTGGTGACCACCCCTCAGTCAATTGTGCAAATTCCTAAAGACTTCCTAAGACTCTCGAATCTAAGGGCATCTAAAGGCTTCATGAAGATATCAGCTAACTGGAGGTCGGTAGATATAAAACTCAAGGATGCGACCTTTTCTTCTACAAGCTCACGGATAAAGTGCTCGCGTATCCTAATGTGTTTTGTGCGCGAATGCTGGACTAGATTACGGGATATGTGTATCACGCTCGTGTTATCACAGGAAATAGTCATGGTATCCTGCGATATCTCATAATCCTCCAACATCTCCTTCATCTACAGAAGTTGCATACAATAATTCTCGGCGGCTATGTACTCAGCCTCCGTAGTGGACAAAGAGATGAAGTTTTGCTTCTTGCTCAACCAAGAGACAAGAGCAGAACCAAAGAAGAAACACCCACCAGAAGTGCTCCTACATCCATCTGCATCCCCGGACCAATCGACATCTGAATAGGAGAATAAACGGTCACTGGTATCAAAGGAATACCAAATGCCAAGTGAGAGAGTCCCACTCACGTATTTGATAATACGTTTAAGAGAGAGTAAGTGTGACTCTTTCAGGGATGCCTGATACCGTGCAAAGACTCCAATACTAAAGGCTATATCGGGATGACTGTCAGTCAAGTAAAGAAGACTACCTATCATACTCCGGTACAAGGTTTGCTCTACGTCCTTGCCTGAAGTGTCCTTGCTAAGCTTAGTTGAGGTACTCATCGGTGTATGTGCGTGCTTAGTAGAGTCTAGACCAAATTTCTTCACAAGGTCTCTAGCATACTTGGATTGGGAGATGAACATCCCATCCTCTAGCTGATGAACCTGGAAACCAAGGGAGAAAGTAAGATCACCAACTATGTTCATCTCAAACTTACTCTTCATATCTTCCTCAAAGTGATGAGCATGCTGGGAGCACGTGGATCCAAAGACTATGTCGTCCATATAGACCTAGGCAACTAAAGTAACGACGTCATCTCTCCTGACAAACAACGTCATATCAATTCCCCTCTCTTGAAGCCACGGGCTAAGAGATAGGAAGTAAGCCTCTCATACCAAGAACGAGGTGCTTGCTTCAAACCACACAAGGCTTTTCTCGGATAATAGACGTGATCAGGGTGCTTAGGGTCTTCAAAACTTTTTAGTTGTTCCACGTAAACCTCCTCCGATAGAATGTCATTTAGAAAGGCACTCTTTACATCCATCTGATATAACTTGAAGCGTGGATGACATGCAATAGCGAGAATTAAGCAGATGGACTCAAGCCTCACAACAGGAGTGAATGTCTCATTAAATTATACACCGTAAATTTGTGTGTAGCCTTGAGCGACCAACCTAGACTTATTTCAGATAATAGTACCAATCTCATCCACCTTATTCTTAAAGATACACTTGGTACCTATCACATTTGTCTCACTAAGTTGGGGGACCAGTTCCCAGACATCATTATTTTTAAACTAAAGTAACTCATCCTTCATAGCACATATCTAATGTTCATCTTTGAGTGCTTCCTTATAGTTCTTGGGCTCGACTTTGGACGTGTAGAAAACATAGCTAAAAATGTTCTCTAGCTCAGCACGAGTCTTGACCCCTAGGGCGGGATCTCCTAGAATAGTAAAAGGATCATGACTCTTGCGAACCCAAGCAGGAGTATCCCCTAAGTTAGGAATGGGATCCACTCTGGGTATGGGAGGCACAACGGGATCATCAGTAGAAAGTGCATCACCCTCACCCAAAAGGTTAGAATTAATAAACGTTGGTGGTTCGTCATCTTAAACGGTGACGTTTATTGACTCCATAACCTTAGAGCTATTCAGGTTATAAACCCAATAAGATCTACTGGACGATGAATAACCTGGAAATATTCCCTCATCGCTTCGGGAGTTGAACTTTCCTAATTTCTCTCTATCCCGTAGGATATAACATTTGCTCCCAAAGACACGAAAATGTGAAAGGTTGGGGTTCTTTCCAGTCCATAATTCATAGGGCGTCATAAGTGTGTGTGGACAAAGATATACCCTATTCACCGTATGGCACATGGTAGACACCACCTCTGCCCAAAATCTTCTTGCAACTTTACGACCCAAAAACATAGATCTAGCCATTTCCTGAATCGTCCGATTCTTCCTCTCAATAATCCCATTTTGTCGAGGAGTCCTAATGGCCAAAAATTTGTGTTTGATTCCGAGGCTATCACAGAAAAGAACTACTTTTGCTTCTTTAAACTCAGTTCCATTGTCACTACGTATTCTATTAATAGTGACACCGTGTTGATTTGCACGACACGATACGTGGTCATAAGAAAATCCACAACATCGGATTTATCTCGCAGAAAATCTACAATAGAGTAGCATGAGAAATCATCTACCATCACGAGAATGTACCTCTTCCCACCTAAACTCTCAGTACGAGTAGGACCCATAAGATCGATATATATCAACTCAAGAGTGAGAGAGGTGGTAATGGAATTCAACTTTCGATGGGGGCTACGAATTTGCTTTCCCAACTGGCAGGGTCGACAAACTGCGGAAGTTGGCTTTCCAAGCGATGGTAAGCCACTTACTAGGTCTTTTTAACTAACTTTTCCAAATCTCAAAAGTTCACATGACCTAGATGGGGTGCCACAGATCCACAGTAGTGATCGTGGCGTTGTTGAAGATAAATGAGGACTTGGGCATGATCCCATAATAATTGTCTTCAATCCTCACCCCTTGCAATAAAAGTTTACCGATTTGATCATACATGTGGCATTTATTTCGGTCAAACTTTACTGCAAAGTCAGCGTCGCACAACTGGCTAATGTTGAGTGAATTTGTTTTCAATCCCTTGACGTACAACACATTATCTAGCTTAGGAAATCCTGGTAACTCCATTGTACCTCATCCTACTATGCTAGACTTTCTCCCGTCTCCAAAAGTGACTTTACCTTCCTTATGATCCTCAAGGGAGGTAAACAGAGAGACATCACCAGTCATGTGCCTAGAGCACCAACTATCGAAGTACCACTGTAGAGAATTATGTTCTTTAAGAGAGACATGAACAACAAGGGATTTTGCGTTGTGTTTAGACACCCAAGATGTGGTAACCTTCTTTTTTCCCTTGTCATTGTTGACTCTAATCGGGATTTTAGAAGTGTCCACCGATGGCATAGAAATTTGTTGGAACTCTTCCACAATACTTTGAGATGTGGCAACTAGAAACTCTTAAAATCAGTAGTGGCATGTGGTGGAGCAAAAGTACGTCGTGTCCGACCCAAACTATAGCAATACTCACGAAGATGACCTTTTCTTTTGCAGTAAGTACAAAAATATATAGACTTAGGCCGACTTCGAGTTGCTTTTCTTGGCCGAATTATTTTCTTATTTTTAAGTGGGTGGACATAAGGATTTGTACTAAACTAGAGAATCGGTTCCAATGTCGTATGGGACGTGGAAGCGCCATCAAAACCTATTCTCGGCCTCTCACCTAAACCCAAAGCAGGGTCGAGGAGAATATTTCCCATCTTACCAGATCGATCCTCAATTCTTACCTTGAGTTTCCGGGCTCTCTCAAGGTCCTGAGTGAGTTGGGCTACAAGGGCTTCCAGCTTCTTTCAACTGTCCAGGGAGGAATGGAGCTCAATCATTAGATCAACCACTTGTTTAGTCAATTCCCCTTTTTCTTTCACAAAAACACTTTCTCTCTCTCCAAACACTTTCTCTCTCTCAACACAGGCGGTCTCTCTCTCTCTCAACGCAGTGGACATGGAGGACTCTCTCTCTCTCTCATCTCTCCTAATTCCTTCTCTAGAGTTGATATCCTAAGCGCTAACGCTTTGTTACGCTTTTTGGCCTTGAAAGTATCAGCATATAAATCAGTGTAAGCACGTCGGAGATCGCTCTCGATCTCACTTGCTTCTTCCTCCCCCTTGGTCACACTGCTATCACTGTCGAGGTGTCCCTGTGAGCTTGCATCCTCATCATCGTGAGGAGCACTGTTAGTACTCACATGACTCGCCATGAATGCGGTGAAGTTACATTCATGCGATGACTCGTCTCCATAGTCCACCGACTCGACCTCGCTATCGTCACTAAGGGTGCTGTTTAATGCAGATTTGGATTATTCTTGATGTTTCAACCTAGTTGCACACTCAAACCCCCCATGACCTCTACCGCCGCACTCAAAACATCTCTCACTTTCTTTCTTAGAGGTGTCCTTTTTATCTTTCTCAAATTTCTTTTTAGATTTATTTTTCTCAAAATTCTTTTCATCTTTAAAATTTCCATTTTTCGTTAATTTATGAAATTTCTTGATTTTTTTAGCAAAAAGGACTAAATTATCAGAATCAAAATCAGACATCTCTTCCTCTCTTTTCTTAGACTACTCACCTCTCTTAGACCCCTCACACTTTCTGGCTTGGGTTTTAAGTGCTACCCCTTTATCTTTTGATTTTATCGTGTTAGGGAACATGTCGATTTCATAGGCCTGTAGGTCTCCAACTAATTCCTCTAATTTCAGCCTACTCAAATTACCTAATGAATTTAACACAGTGACTTTGGGGATAAATCTCTTAGGCCATGATCACAAAATTTTCTTAACTACCCTAGCATCAGGAATGTGTTCTCCTAAGTTAAAACTAGTGTTCATAATATCAGATAAGCGTGCATAAAATTCATCGAAACCCTCATTTTCAAGCATAGATATAGTTTCAAACTGTGTAGTTAAGTTTTGCAATTTAGATTCTTTCACTGCATTTGTGCCGTTCATGGGTAAGTTGCAGAAAATCCCATGCCTCTTTAGACGTGGTACACGCCATGATGCGTTGGAACTCGTCAGTTGTGATGGCTCCAGAAATGGCACTAAACCCACATGAGTTATATGTGCTCCATTTAAATTCATCCTCAGTCCATGTAATCACAGATTTTAAAGTAGTTACGTTATCTATAATGATAGTGGGAGGCTTCCACCCTCTTTCACATACAACCCAAACATGTTCGTCTATGGACTTTAAGTGAGATTTCATGCGGGATTTCCAATATGCGTAATTTGACCTGTCAAAAATTGGGACTCTATAATATAAGTTTTTCATTAAAATTGCGCTTTTTCAAAAATCAATTTTCTAAACAAAATTGATATCCAGAAAAATTTTGCGGAATAATTACACGGTAAATTTGTGTAAATGGCTCTGATACCAATTTGAGAGTGCGCCAGCAATCAATGTCAAACTTATTTAATTAAATTCTAATTTTATTCCCAACAAGTCTTAACTCTTGCAACCAAAAGTGATTGAATAAAGAAATAATCTAAGCATACAAGATAATCACAGTGGACGAAAAATCCACCACAGGGGCAAAACCATCTTATTTTCACTATAATTTGTAAATTTCGGTTTTCACGAATTACAATGAAAATACAAGCAGTGACACATAAAATATCCACAAGCGTCAGTTTCAATGTCGTCGGCTAGAGTTCCCGCAAGAGCTTTAGAAGGTCAGCAATGGAAAAGCTTTGTCTTCTCCACAAGTGTACTCCAGATGAGTAGTATAATCTTCCTTGGGATTTAGAGGATTCACATAAAGGATTGGGAAATATTTGTAAATAAAAAAGGTAAGAAGACCTTAAAATATACTATCTTGGAAATGGCACTGTTTTGCAATAACGGAGGTATGCAGACTTGAGAAAAACGTGATTCATAAACATTGTTTAAATAGGCAGGTTGAGGCGGTGCATCGTTCGAGTGTCATACGATGTCGTTTGAGCGAGATGGCATCTCGTTCGAACAAGATACGATGTCGTTCGAACGACATCAGTGACGCGCCTCAAGAAAACTCCTTAAAATGATCTTGCATGTTTATCATCTTCCAGACTTCGAAATTTTAAAAAAAAAAATATTCCCAACTATTTATACAAATAATTAAATACTCCAATGAAAATTATTTTTACCATAAGTACATGGAGTAGTGGGAACTGTTGAAGTGTACGTTTCTTGACACATAATGCACGTACGAAGATGATGGATGCATGAATTCGGATCAAGACCGTCGTGGATGATCATGGAGATGAGATGAATGTAGCGGTATCAGACATACTTAATTATGATCTAGGACACTTGGAAATTCCTATATTCTACCCCAAACATTTATAAAACATGTCCTTATATGAACCCGTCTCGATAATTGAAGCTGGCATTTGCAGTTGACAAAAAGGAGCGACCCAATATGTTGGAATATTAGTGGGGTCGGGGACAGGAGTGTCTAAAATGATGAAATCCACATGGTAGTAAAAGTTAAAAACTTTCACCAAAACATCTTCAAATATTCCTTTAGGCACTTTTCCGGAACGGTCAGTAAGTTGAAAAGTAATACGTGTAGGTTTCATATTTTGTAAACCTAACTCAAGGTAAAGGGAGTAAGGTAACAAAATAACACTGGCCCAGAGATCAAGTAAATCCCGAGTAATGAACTTATCTCCTAGCATGCAAGAGACAATAGGAAGATAGGGGTCTTTGTACTTCATAACACCGTTCTCATGGATAAGGGACGTGGCTTGCTCAGTGACGAAGGTATCACGAGGCACATTCGTTTGATGCTTCACAGTGCACAAGTCCTTCAAGAATTTGGTATAAGAGGGAACTTGATGAATATCGGTGAGGAATGGAATATTAATGTGAACATTCAGAAATACTTTTCTGGTCTCATCAAATTGTTGGGCTTTTTTTGTCGGAGCCAATCTATAAGGGAAGAGTGCTTTGGGAACATAAACAGGGGTGGGCTCTTTAGGTTTGGAATCGGTCTTTTTGTGGATTTGTTAGGTGGTAGAACCTTAGGGAGAGGATTTAATGGGCATTTTGGGATGAGTGGAGTTTGCACATCATGGGGGACATCAACACCGTTGTCAACTTGTTTTCCCGAACTTATAATAGATACCACTTTCATGTCCTCTTGGAATGTGGGGAGAGTGGATGAGGATCCAACCTCATAAACCGACTCTTTGCCATACCCCTTAGAGTTAGCAATGGGTTGACTCCGGAATCAACCTTTCTCTCGCTCAAACTCAAAATGGTTAAGACATTGTTCAAGCTTTTGGATGGCTTGAGTCTGTGCTTGCATGGATTATTGTTGAGTTATGATAAATTGAGTGAGGAGATTCTCAAGAGAGGAGGTGGATGATTTGGGCAGAGGGGCATAAGGGGTTTGGGGAACCAACTCACGGTGAGAACTAAGCGGTGGTGAATACTCATAAGAGGGAGGTGGAACAGGGACAATTTGATGATTAGTGTGTGATGGTCCGCCGGGGAGACAAAGGGTGATGGATGGTGTTGTTGATGGTATTATGCATGGTGGTTTTAGATGAGAGGGAGATGTTGCCTTTGTGGGTTTTGTCGAAACTCGGGCGGACCACCTACATTTTATTGGGGGTGTGATGGAGCAAGGTTGTTGTCGTACTTATAGGAAAAATAGGATGGTTCCTATTATTAGGATTATAAGTGAACGACGATAAAACAGGTTTCTTAGTGGTATCAAAAGCACATGCCTGGGCCATAGTGGGATCGGGATGTTCTTGAACGAGGGGGCACAAATGAGTTAAATGATCTTGACTTAAACAAACATTACAACAAGAAGGACTAGACTCGTTGACATTTATCACTTGTTTAGAAAGAGAAATATTTTGTTGCATAGAACAACTGGGAGCGTTAACAGTTTTGAGTCAAAGTGTTTAAGCCATGAAGCAAAGCTTTAAAATTGGGATCATTTTTTACCCCATAAGTGATCCCTATACGTAATGGCTCGGATCTCGAAAATTCATTGGTGCCCTCCCAATATTGGGAGTCATCGCCTAATTCTAGAAGAAAATTATAGGCGAAAGTGGGAATTAAGTTCATGAACTTCCCCTTATGCATGGATTCAATCATGGTTTGAGAAGCGGGAACGAGACCATTGTAAAAACTATGGACTAAGTGACTTATCTCGAGACCATGATGCGGGCAACTATTGATGTAACCTTGAAAACAACCCCATGCTTCACAAAATTGCTCAGTTGGCTTTTGACAAAAATCTTGGATGGCTTGGAGCATCTCATTGGTTTTGCTCATCGGATAAAACTTTAACATGAACTTCTTCATAAGTTGTTACCATGTAAGGATAGAATCCTATAGCAATGAATGGAGCCACATGGATGCATTATCATTGAGAGAAAATGGAAACAGCCGAAGACAGACATTTTCTTCATCTAAATTTTGATTTTTAAAAGTAGCACAAACCGTGAGAAATTTTCGCAAGTGAGTGTATGGAGACTCATGTTCAAGGCCATGGAAATTGGGCAACATCAAAATTGTCGTCGGGGGAATTTCAAATTGGACCGTTGGGTTGGGGGAAGAACGATGCATGATGGTGGGGTAGATGTTATGGGGGAAAAAAGTCCCTTAAGGCACGCTCGTCATCCATAGTGGGTGGGGTAGTGGGAGAACTAGGAGTCTCAAAGGAGGAAGAAGAATAGGGGATATGAGGCGTAGGATCAACGAAGAAAACACGATCACCTAAGAGGGAATTGAAAGATGGATCATTAGGGGAGTGTGTTAATCGTTGATCAATACGGTGCCAATTTGGCATAGAAGGAATAATTCCTTTTTATGAAGAAAAGGAAAAACTATTTTTTGGATTTTTGAAAAATGAAAGAAAATGAAAAATATTTTTGGAGTTTTACCTTTTTTTCTAGAAAGAAAAGGGGTGATGGACTTGATTTGAAACTCAAAAGGATGGAGCATAAAAGGGACTACCTAAAGAGGAAATTAGATGCATACAAACAAGGTAGAAGTCGTAACTAGCACATAGCCAATGTTTTATCTTCAATTAGATGAGTGGGTAGCCAAATTTTAATTAAATCCACGGGTGACAAAAAAATCACGGAATTTATCTTTGTGATCGCCTTTACAAAAGTTGCGTTCCTACTTTAATCACAAGTTGACTAGAGGATTTCCATAGAGATTCTACACAAAGCTACTATGACGAAACGGTCGGCCGGTACAATGCTGGAGACAGCATAAACCCATTTTACTGGGCGGCCGCACTTAAAACCCAGTTTCCCTGGACACTTATGGGCCTCAAAGTGAACCGTTTGAGGATTTCCTGGGTGGAGAGGACTCTACGGGTTATCCTATAAGTCAAATTGATAAAAAAATGGGGGCCTACGGACACCGTATCCTATGTGGATTTCTAGTTAATTCATTTTAATTTAATGATGGCTAGGGTAGGACACAATGGATAAGTGAGTGAGTCGGGTGATGAAATCCCTTCTCGTGAATGACCGGGTGTAGGTAATAGTTGATTAATTCATTACACCATTCAAAAAATATGCGAGAATAAAACCACATAAGATCACCTAGGCACACATAAATATTGACTCGCTTGCAGGAGATTCGTGAGTGTTTCGAAAAGTACCTCCCACGATATTGACACGTGTGGGGTGATGATCGATTTGAGTCGACCGGGGGGAGATCGCCTTTCTCAATCGGCCCCGGAAGTCCTACCGACCCAAAGTAAAGAGGCTTATAAATCCTCACCTTTGGACGCCCTCTCTATACCTTTTTCGATTTCCCTATCACGCTTTTCTTCTTTTATTAATAATTATTACAAATAAATAGGTGTCAAAACGCACCCAAATAAATACAATGCCTCAATAATCCTAATACAACACTTTTAAAAAAAGAAATAACTAATGAATTACAATCCAAAATCTTCTCAAGTGCATCAATTTCCAAAAAGCGGCAACGGCGCCATTTGATATTATGCCTTTTGTGTATATGTCATTGTAGAGTAAAGACGGTCAATCAACAATTTCCTTCAATTACCTACAAAAATATCACAAGAATAGTATAAGGTAAGTAAGGGATAGAATGAAGCACAAGAAAAGTCATGTAATCCGATTTTCTAGCTATTTATATTTCTTGAATTTTTTTGCTTTTATTTGTTCCATACTTTTTTTTTATGATTTTTTATATTAAAACAATTTTTTATGGTGAAATATCTAAACTAAATGGGAAGGATGAACTAAACTAGAGAATAATCTAAAGAAGTAAAAAAAATGTGTGTGAAGAAAGTGAGTGAAAGATAACTAAATGAGAGATACTAGTAAAAATAATCAAGAGATGTAAATCCACCCCCATTTCAAACATTCAATCTAGTTTGAAGTATTTTAGTTTGATTGATTTCCAAAATATTCAACTAATTCAAAACTTAATTCTCATTATCCTAATGAATTGAGTAAATATTATTTTAGAAGTGTAATTTTTAATTGCTACAACTCTACTCCAATTGAATTAAAATTAATCAAGTGTATCACCCGCTAGGAAAAATTTACCCAACTAATTTTAATTAAACAAAATAAAACAAGAGTAGAAGAAACTCGTATTATAATTTTGATCATTTTAGAAAGCCTATCTCTAGTTTGAACCAAAATAATAAAATTATAACACAAGCTTTAATCCTTTCTCAAGGATAGTTTTCCATTTCACAATGCAAAAACAAGTGTAGTAATTAAAGTTACTAATCAAAGAAAATCAAACAAAGATAAAATTAGCAAACTAGACAACTTGGTTCTATGGGGGCTTCATTTCATCCCTTGAAATGGGAGATAAGCCCTCCATAATGGGACTCTAAGACAAAAAATAAGTTAATGATTTCATATGAGTATGAGAGAAGAGATTCAATCAATCAATATATAACATAAAGTCTCTTTGGTGCTATAAAAAAAATTTCCACTATTTTCTCTCACTAAACTAATAAAATTTCTCTCTACAAATTTTTTTGTCACTTGCACTCTATTCTTTTCCTGTCTTCATCCGTGCTTTCGTCTTCAACAGTACCCCCTTAAAATGAATGAGAGTCTCTTCCTTTTGTAATTGGCACAAATGATGCTAGGGGTAAACTTGGAAGGAATAGATGAGGATAGTTTAGGAAAAGGGGGTTAAAAGTTTAATATGTGACTTTTATTTGAGAATGGATAGAAGCTCGATTTTTTTGTGTTCCAGTTGGATTGATGGATTTCTTTGTTTGTTTTGGGGTTTGACTTATTTGACAGATTGGGCTTAGAGGTTTAAGGAGATTGAATTGGAAATGGAGGTATAGAGTGAGAGAATTGAGATGACAGGTGAGGGATAAGTCAATGATGTCTGATGTGAACTGGTCGTTGAGGGGTATGGTTATTGGGTAAAGTCTAGTTGGGTTTCAGTTTTGCGTCTCATTTTTTCGGTTGGTTTGAATCGCTGGAGGTTCTAGCCAGTTTCGATTTGGGCAGGGGTCAAAACGGGATTCGAGTTTTTGGATTATGGGTCTCGAGTTTGTAGGTATAAGGCAGGTAAGGGTCCGAGTCAGGTCGCGGGTTGTACTGGTCTGATTTTGGTGTGGGTTTGGTGTTCGGGTTGTGGAGATAGCAGCTCTGGTTACGTGACTGAGGATATGGGTAACTTGATTTTTGGTTTTGGGGTTCGTATGGCTTGGGGAAGCCATGGATTGAATGGTGTCTGCAGCTCCGGGTTCGAGCTCGCCGGAGGTGCGTATGGTAGCTTGTAAGGTGAGTTTGGATTGTTGTTGGGTTTTTGGTTTGGGCAATAGGGTCTTGAATTTGGTGATTGTGGTTTTGGTTATGGTGGATTAGGAGAGAGAGAGAGAGAGTGTGTGTGTGTGGGTGGTAAGAGGTTGAAGATGAAGAGGGGTATTATGGTGTGGTGAGGTGTATGGTAGTGTAGGGTGTGAGTGTGTGAGTTTAGTTTGCAAATTAAACAAAAAATAAGAATTAAATATTTACAACCTAAAAATAAAATCTAATAAAACTAAAATTAAAATCTATAAAAATTAAAACCTAACCTATTTACAAATCTATAAAATAAAACTAAACAATATAAATTCTATTAAAATTAAAAAAATAAATTTTTAATCCTAAAAATAAAAGACTCAAACTAAAATAATACTAATAAAATTAAAACTAATAAAATACAGAAAAATCTACTAAAATAAACACGTCTATAATATTTACATAAAATAGAAAAAATACTTGACACATAGTAAATGACCTTAATATATGCACTATACGCACACCAATAAAATGTAAAAAATCTTAAAAAATTATACATGACTCAACTAATAATATAAAAATATAAAGACACAAACTAAACATATACAAGGCTAATGTGATGGCTTAGATTCGGTTTAGGTTTGGGTAATTGGTACGGGAATTAGGTTTAGACTCTTTTAACCGCGTCACTGCCACATTTGATGTATTCACCGCTTATTTTTAGCAATTACCTCAAATTAAACTTGTTTGACACCGCAAATGCATATTGACCTACAAAACCAACAAATACCAAAATAAGTCTAATTTTATAGAGAACTAGCAAGTAAAATGTGTCTATTTGAGGTATAAATATAACACTTTTGGGTGCTTATCAATAACATAGGATCTATTAAATATGGAGAGGACATATATATTCCATAAAGTACAAGCATAATAACATAAAGTACAGGCACATTGAATTGAACCAAATCAATCTCAATGTGCACGTACTTTATGTAATCGGGTGTATTTTATGAAAGTACACGCATAATGGATTGAACCAAATCAATTTCAATGTGCGTGTACTTTTTGAATTTGCGAGTAAAAATTAATAAAGTACATGCACATTGTAATTGACTTGGTTCAATCCAATATTACCACAATAATATACGAATTATTAAATGTCGCTGGATCGGACCACAATTAATATGATGTATGAAAATATACGGAGCTTGTATATACTCTCCTATCTTTAATAAATTTCACTGACGTGGACCACAATTAATAAAGGAGGTACAATAATACACAGAGAATGTATATTCGTATTCCTCAATAAAAGCCACTAGCGCGTATCACAATTAATATAGGACCTATACAAATTCAAAAAGTATGTACATATTCCAATCATGTATATATTACCAGTCGTCAATAAATGATGTATACAAGAGAAAATGTACAGTGATGAAATACATAAATGTGCAGTCCTCAATATGTAAAAAGTGTGTTTTGCATTTAAAATCAGGACAACAAATGTACAAGCTAGATTCATATTGTATTTTTTCATATCATCAACAAACAAAAAGTGTTTCATCAGTCCATGTATAATGTCTACTAAATTATACATATGAGAACACAAACTACACAATAAAATAAGGAAAAAGTTACATAAAACCTAAGGACACAAAAATAGTACATGGAATACACAACATAACACTCAAAATACAAGGACAAACAGGTGATATAAAAAATATAATGTTAAGAACACAACATATACATAGTATATGGTATAATCTTAGGAACACAATATTACATTTAATTGATAATAAAATTACATCAAATACATATATATGAGCATGTATTTATACCTATTAGTGTTGTTTGGAAGAATTTGATTGAGAATGTGAATCGTTTGTTAGAACTTCCACGATTAGGGTTTTGATCGCTTGAATTTCTGTGAAATGTGTTTATTTTGGAATTCAAATGTATTTATATGTTGTTGTTGGACCAAAATTTGATTGAGAGTGAGAATCTTGTGGGGGGTTTGAATGAAGAGACATTACGGTTAGGGTATTGATTGAAGAGATCATAAAATCGTTTTGGCGCTTGAATTTCTGTGAAGTGTGTTTGTTTTTCAATTCGGGGGTATTTATATGTTAGACATAATCATTTAAAATTTGATGGGCCTGGATTTAAAGTCCAAAATTATTAGTCCAAAGACTCGACAATAAAAGCTCCATTTATTAATTCGTGAACCACTTTCATATAAAAGACAAAGAGAAACTCTCTTTAAGGTTAGACTCATACAAAGCCTACAGATCTACTACAGAAAAAATAATAGTTAATATACAAATAAATTTGGAAATAAACATAAACAAATGACCAATAATGCTTAACCAATTAGAAGGAAATACTTTAGAGCACGAAAACCCCCAATACATTCCCTCCCATCCTCTCCCTATATAAAAGATAGATTTTCATGATACACAAACAAGCTATTAGAAAAAAATAACCAACTACTAGGCAAAAAGATAAAAATAAAAGAAGTTTAAAAAAATGTGAAACTTTTGGAGAAAAAAATATATGTACTACATTTAGAACTTCTTCATTACATATGGCAAAAGGTCCATCCTCCTATTAATGGCTTGTGCAGAAAGATCTCCATACAAAATCGCGTTTTAGATTTAATAAAATTAAAAAAAAACATAATAAAATATGTAATAATAGAGATGGAGCAAAAACCTAACTACTCGTATGACTTCAACCTTTCAAAACACTACAATGCCGTTAAAGATCATATGCATGCACAATACCATTAGCGTTATATACCCTTCAAATTTGGAATGGTGGTTCGTTTGGTCACATTGGTGGTGGTAGCATATGGGTTTTCGAAGAACAAAGAGGAGAGTTAGAGAGTTTCAAGTGGGATCACAAAAGAAGAGAAGGATAGGAGATTATATAGAAAGATGATGATGATACACTAGTAGTTTTGAGACAAAGCAAAGAGCATAACGAGAGGGTTCACAAAAGGATATAATGAGAGAAGATCGTGTGTAATGATGATGATGATACACTAGTAATTTTTAGACGAAGAAAAGAGCATCACATGAGAGAGAGAGAGAGGGGGGGGGGGATTGGTTAATGTCCAAGTTTCGGGATTTGGGGAGAGGAGCTTTCAAACTAATTTTTCAGGGTTCTTTTTGAATTTTTTAGCAAATGATTACTCGATTGTCGATTATTTAGTCTAGTTCGAGTTTATTAGCAAATGATTAATAAAATATATATAATAATTAATATTAGTCACCAACAAAACATATATACACAAATAGTCATCAAACTAATGTTTCAATAAAATAAAATAAAATAACTCGCTATTGCCTTAAAAATGTACCAAAACCCTAGGGGGGAAACATATTTAAATACTAATAATACAAAATTAAAAGTAGCAACTATAAAGTCTAATCTGATGTCACATTTCATTGATAATATTAAAATCAGTACCACAATCATTGACAAAAGTAGTAAAATAATTTAGTCAAAAAATTAGGGCAAACCACAAATTATATAAAAAAAATGTGTTTTTTATATAATGTAACATTCTAATAACCATAACAAATATTAAAAAATAAGTAGAAAAAATGGGAATGTACTGATATTTACCTATTCTAGAAAAAAATTGTAATGTTTTTAATTGATTAAATCACTATACATCTCTTCTCACATTTCTTTTAAATCTTCACCTGAACCATGTAATAAGAGTGAGCAATCACAAGAGTGAGATAAATAAAGAATGAGAGGTGTGTTGTGTAGTTGCTGCACCCCAAAAGAAAATATGAGAGAGCTTTTAACATGTCTATAAGAAGTCATTTGTCTAATGGGTTTTAGACTTTAGTGAGTTGAAAAAGTGGGGTGGGATAAGAAAAAGTATTTTTTTTTCATAGTCTTAGCATTAACAATCTTTTCTCTTCCTTTTTTACTTGGGCTATAACTTAGGTCTGCCTCCCCCACCCCCACCCCCTCCTTTAAAAAGAGGGGGTGGATATTTTTGTGAGAAAAATTAAAAGTCGAAGTTAAAAAGATATTCAAGGTGGAAATAAAATGAAGGTAAAAGTTAAAATTAAAAATTTAAGAACTGGAAAAGGGTGTTGGTCTCAACCTTCCATTTAAGTGGGTATATGGTAAACTTTGAATCCTTAATGTGTTTTTATATTTTGACAATTCAAAAACTCATATATATATTCACACACACATAATAGGATATTTATGCATTATATATTTATTTGAGCTCTACTTGAAAAGTTCATCCTTATTTAAATCCAATTAATTAGTCAACCATCATCCAACTCCAATTTTTAAACTATTTACCATTATATTTTCCAAAACACTCAAGTCATGCATTATTCTCTCTCTCTCTCTCTCTCTCTCTCTCTCTCTCTCTCTCTCTATCTATCTATCTATCTATCTATCTATCTATCTATCTATCTATCTATCTATCTATCTATCTATCTATCTATCTATCTATCTATCTATCTATCTATCTATCTATCTATCTATCTCTCTGTCTGTCTGTCTGTCTGTCTGTCTATCCATCCATCCATCCATCTATCCATCCATCCATCCATCCATCCATCCATCCATCCATCCATCCATCCATCCATCCATCCATCCATCTATCTATCTATCTATCTATCTATCTATCTATCTATCTATCTATCTATCTATCTATCTATCTATCTATCTATCTATCTATCTATCTATCTATCTATCTATCTATCTATCTATCTATCTATCTATCTATCTATCTATCTATCTATCTATCTATCTATCTATCTATCTATCTATCTATCTATCTATCTATCTATCTATCTATCTATCTATCTATCTATCTATCTATCTATCTATCTATCTATCAATCAATCTATCTATCTATCTATCTATCTATCTATCTATCTATCTATCTATCTATCTATCTATCTATCTATCTATCTATCTATCTATCTATCTATCTATCTATCTATCTATCTATCTATCTATCTATCTATCTATCTATCTATCTCTATCTTTCTCTCTTCCACATTTCCTCTCTTCTCTCTCTCATTCCCCGACAATAGTGAGAATGGGGATTCCGGCTACTGGGTTATCTACTATTCTTCCCTTATTTTTCTTTTACTCTCTTCTTTTCGTTTCCTTTTTTGGTGTTAGTATTGGAGACGGTGATTGAGAAATGAGTAGTGGTGTATTTTTCCCGATTGATGGTGGAGTTTAATATTTTGGTGGTATTCTAGTTATTGTGATGATCGTGGTTTAGCAGGAAGGTTACATATGGAATGATCATCGAAAATATTGTTAGTTAAGAATCAAAATGCGTATGGGTATGATCGATGATCAAAGAAAGCTTTAGATCATTGTGTTTGTTCTTTAACATTAGTTATTTTCTATTTGCGACAATAACTAGATAATAGTTATTTTGTTATGACAATACATATCTATTGTACTAACTCGTTTAAAAGTAAATGAATGTTAATCTTCTCGTTTTTTGTATTTTCATAATATATTTTACTATATAATAATTTTTTTGTTTGCATATTTTTTATAAATATTTATAACACAGTAAATATTTATTGTCTAGAAAAAATTATAATGGACTTTGTATGTGTAATATTTTATTAATATTATAATATTTATTACATGCACATTTTTTTGCTAGAATTATTGATGTTCATAGATCTTGTTTGATAAATGTCAATGAGTGGTTTTCAAAAATAATAGTTTTGCAAAAGACGGATTTGTAAATCAAAAGTATAGAAATTTGATGATTAAAAAATAGGAAGATAAAAAGTCCAGCCACAAAACTTAACTTCCCCCAAAATTTATAAATTGGTGGTTGAAAATATGTAGATTTGTGTAATAAAATAAACAGGACTAGGACCTGCTTTGATGATTGATAGTCAATGGAAATTATTTATGGAAAATTTCTTCAAATGAGGCCTTTATGTAACAGCACCGTATGTTTACATGTTACATACACACATTATAAATTTACTAAAAATATATACACTAAAACTATGGGTTAAAAGGCGACACAAAATGAAATCGTAATTTTTACCTAAAACAAATTAATTAAAACACGACAAGTCACAATGTGACTAGGATTTTTTTAACTTCCACAAATACAATGTTATACGACACATAATTATATCCTTTATAAAACATGAACAAAATCTATTCTGATGATGACCTATTTTGATGATTGACTAGTCAATGAAACTTATTTATGGAAAATTCCTTCAATTGAGACATATATAATAGTCTTATATGTTTACACGTTAAAATATAACTATATGTGTTAAAATGAGACAAAAAATGGAAACATATTTTTTACCTAAAACAAACCAATTAAAATACAATACGACACAAACCGACTAAGATTTTTTTAACTTACATAATTACAATGCTACACGACACAAAAACAAGACTCAATTAAAAATAACAACGCATGACATATATATTTTTAAGAAACAATAACATAACCCAAGTATAGCGTGGAACGATATGTATAATATTTTTTACCAAACATGAAAGCGATCTAATTAAAACACAACACGACACGAAATGAAATATTTATTCTTTTAATAAACATAAAAATGGCCAAAATAAACAGTGACGTTTTACCTAGCACAAACATAGTCCAATTAAAATACGACACACTACCAAATATTTTGTTTACTTAAAACTAACATTGCCTAGATAAAACATGACACAAAAACTTTGTCCAGATGATCACGAATACGATTTCAAATGAAAAACAACATAAATCTTATTTTTTTACTTATTATGAACATGACCAAATTAAGCACAACATGAAATATTTATTCATATTACCTAACATGAACGCGGTCCATTTTCTTCCTAATTAAAATGTGAAACAACATGAAATTATATATTTTAAGTAACCCGAACACAACCCAATTAAAACACGACATAAAACAAAATATTTTCTCAATTAAAACATGACATGACACGAAATCATTTTTCTTTACCTAACACAATACATAATCGTACTTTTTGGGTCATATGTGTATTGGGTGAAAAAAGATTTTTTATCGTGTCGTATCTTAATTGTGTCATGTCCATGTTACTTACAAAAAATATTTCTTGTCTTGCCATGTTAGTAATAGGTAAAATTATTTTGAATCGTATCGTAAGTTATTTGAGTTGGTTGTGTTCGGTAAAACAATTATTCCATGTCCTTTTTAATTGTGTTGTTTTCATGTTAGATAATAAAATTATGCACTGTTATGTCGTATCCTGTTTTAGTTAGACCGGGTTTGTGTTAGCTAAAAATACGACTTCATGTCATCTTACCTTTTTTTGGATCATGTTCATTAAAGAAATAAAAATTTCATGTTGTGATTGTATTAAGTAAAAAAATAAAATCATTTTGTTTCGCGTTTTATCTGATTTGTGAAAAAATACATTTCATGTCGTGTTCGTACTAAGTAAAAAATAAAATTTTGTATCGTATTGCGTTTTATTTGAATTGTGACCGTGTTAGTTACAAAGAAAAGGTTCCCTATCACATCGTTTCGTGTTTGGACTGGTTTGTGTTCTATTTATGTTGTATCGTTTTCTAAAGCATTGTTTTAACATATATTTTTAACGTATATAAAATATGCATTTATATGAATTATAAAGATATAACGTGTAAAAATACTCATTTATAAATTATTGATATAAGTTTATTTGCACTTTGGGGTGCTTTTGTTCTGGTTTCTGTTTGGTTGGTACCTAGTTTCTGCTATTAAGGAATGAGTGCCAAAACTAACACGAGCCCATTACAATCCATTAACCCAAACATTAGATGTACATTTGTTATTTTCAAGTGTACATTTATATCCCTATGAAAGTAGCCTTTGCAAATCTACTACAAAATCTAACTTCAACATGTTGTTTACCATAAATATAGTGGCTGCCATTTTCAACAAGAGGTATATACTTAATTCTTAAAACATATGTAAAATTACATAGTAAGAAGATAAATATTTTACATAGTAATTATGCCGAATTTGTGATGCAAAGGAGCATTGTGCATTAAAATGCACCTTTCTATACAACAAATGTTATGTTAAAAAATGTAATGGTTTGATAATGGTAATTACTTCTCAAATGAAGAACACATATGGGAAGAAATATAAGAAATGCCAACATGACCTAGGTTATAGATGTATGTGGTTATAAGATGCAATCAATAAGACTAAGGATATTACTACACAAGAATCCTCATCATCCTCATCAACTAATGCTTATTTTCAATGTGGACAGAACGTTCACTAAATAATAAACTGTCCATGTAAGGAGACTACATGTCCAAAATGCTGCCAAAGACGAGGAAAGTTGTGGACTTCAAGACAAGAGAAGAGTTATGGGCAGAAAATTTTGAAATGTTTGGGTTGTGGCTGTTGAAATGATAGGCCCCCAATTTTAAATATTCTTATACCTCAAAATCAATTATTTCCTTTTATGAGATGCGGAAGTGAGATGATGGTTCAATAAAAATAAATTTTAATTTACTTGAAAATTAAAATTAACACAAGTGAAATATGATTAATACACATACACTATTTAGATTTCACTTAAACATATTAATTAACCCAAGTCCTAAAATTTGCCTAAGTCATATTTTTCAATTATTCCAAAACTAGGCCAAACCAATTTTAACAAATGACTTGAATTAAATTAGCGTTACCCAAATTTAATTTAGCACCAAATTAAATTAAGTGTGACAATTAAAATCAATTTTATCTTGAATTATCCTAAGCATGCGTTCTAAGTTATTATGCAAGATAAGAGTAAATCAGTCACACTACGCCGCGATGTACGAGGAAAAATCCACAATGGGAAACAACCTCGAATGGCCCTAGCCTCAAATCCACTAAGTACGAAATTTACATTTACAAGACAAATAACTTACTTCCTCAGCTCGAACCCTCTCAAGCCTTCACGCGTCTTCCTGTAACCACCTCTGCCTGGAGGATAACCACTGAGCTCCACCATGATCTCGGAACCACCGATCGGACAATAAGTACACCGTCAACCACACATGGTGCCTTTCACCATGTGAGAAGGCCGCAGCTAAATAATTCTTCTTCTTTGAGGGATTTAGAAGAAAACCCAAACTTCTCTTCAAACGGCAGAGCTAAACCGGTGCCAAAATGCTCCAAGCAAAGTATATGTATATATAAACTTGGAAGAAACAAATATGGGTATAACTAAGTGTTTAAAGGATTTTTCTTTATAAAATGAACACTCAAACTCATGAACTTTTCTTGGAAGAATCAACTCTCAAACCTCTCTCTAGGAGTTAGAATATTATGAAAAAGTTAGTTTAGAAAAAGTTATTCCTGCACATTATAAGATCTGAGAAAAGTTAGTGGAGAAACAAGTGGGGAAAGTGGGGAAAAACTACTAAAACTGCCAAAAAAAATTTCCGCCCGAAATCTCGTTCGAACGAGGCTTCTAACGAAGTTCCAGTGTGAACTCGTTAGAAATCTTGTTGGAAATCTTGTTCGAACAGCCATCTCGTTCGAACGACATTTCGAACGAAGTTCCAGTGGCCTATGGGGAAGCGCGTTGGCAAACTCGTTCGAACGACTTGTGGTTCGAATGATAATCTCGTTCGAAGGACACTTAGAACGAACTTACAGAAAGTTCCAAAAATATCATTTTTAGCCCAGAAACTTTATATACTTTATATAAAAGTTTTTAATATAGATCTTTCTGAAAATAAACACAGTTTTAAAACCTAACACCCAATAAACTTGTTCCAAGCTCCTATATATATATATATATATATATATATATATATATATATATAAAATGCATTCATACCTTGGGAGCATGGAACCATTGTTGATGACGTAGAAACGAGGCACGTAAACTTGGCATTTGATGAAGATTTATACTCTTTGCCGCTACGTCTTCAACTAAACACATCATAGGCTTGAATAGGTACACTTGAACACTATCCTATGACATAAACGTTTTTGTCCGTAATTGAGCCAAAAGTATATTAAGACTCAATTGGAGAATTATGTCCTTACAAATCTCCCCATTTGGCTATTCCGGGACAAAAACCAAACAAAAATCCTAAAAGGCCATCAAGCTCACTAGACTCAAAAACATACCACCCAAAATAAAGAGTACAATGATTGACTCGAATACCACTTTAGAATTAAACGCTTTGCCACTTGAAGGTTGCCGCTTTAAAAGAATTCCTGCACACTTAAGCAAACTATCAAACGTATAGGGAATATCAAAGTATTTAATGCAATGAAAATAAATACTCCCCCTAAAAATTAATTCTCCCCCTTTATCAAAACAAATCTACCCAAGAAGGTCATGACTCCCCCTAAGTTAAATTTCCCAAACTGAGATACGATTATAATAAGATTAGATACTATATTAGATACCATATCTCCCCTATCATTCTCCCCCTTTTTGTTCAGAAATAGACAAAGGATAAAATTAATGAACCACATTAAAGCTTAGAGTGATAAGACATTAAAGCATATGAGCAACAAAAACAGAACTAATCCAAGATAGATACCAATTAATGAAGTAGAAGCATAAATGGACTAGAAAGCAAGGCAAATACTAAACAAAAATATCAAATATATGTATACATAATATACACCTAATAGACTCAAGTACACATAAATAGATATAAATACACAAATGACACACACAAAATATAATAGGAGTCTTTCACACTCGTAAGGCAAAAATGTGTCATATGGAAATGAAAGTGTTGGGATGTGAACTAGCAACAATTAAATTTAGACCCGATCACTTAAAACATGTTCACGGAGTTCTCAATTGATTGCAAACTTCATCACATTTGAATATAACCTCATGTGACAATATAGATTGAACTCAATGAACAAACATACACAATGCATACAAGCCTAGCATGTTGATGATTCTACAAACTAATAGAGTCATGACATTGAAAATGCAACTAGGGTAAACGGACATTGTGAAAACTGTTGATATATCATCCAAACCACTCAATAAGCATATATATTATTCTTTTGAATGAATAAATCAACTAAACATAGGCCTTGGCAATTATTTTACTTTTTAATGCCATTTTTCTGTTTTTAGGCCTTTGGACCACGTATTTATTTTAGGTCCAATCAAACGGTGGCTTACTATTCGCAAAGGATACTAAGTCCTTTCAGAGCCCTTCCCCGTGAACATTTATATTTATCATTTTTTTATTTCTCACAAATCTCACGTGCAACGAATTTTGACATGCACTAGTCCTCCTAGGTCACAAATATGTAGATGACAAGATTGGTAGGAGAACACCTCACAAAGCTAAAATATACATATGAAGTTAAAATGTCAAAAGATCTCGTGCATGTGTAAGTAGAGGCATATAAAAATAGAATCCATTTAATCAACACAAAATCCAACTACTCCATGTAAGCATGGTAAAGAACATAATAAGGATTGACAATCTAAACCAAAAGTTCTAGCCACATGGGACCGAAAAAGATGGGATTCTAACATAAATATATGCCACATAAAGTATGTCAAACTAAAATACACACAAAATAAAAATCTTTTTGAGTTTTTGAAATTTTTAACCAAAAAAAAATATATACTCAAAAGACAAACAAAAATCATTTGAATTTTTCATTAAGCTTAAATTATCAAGAAATAAAAACCCAAATGAGTACAAAAATCTTTTTGTATTTTTCATTTAAAGCAAAAAGAATTAAAGAAATATAATACAAAAGATAAACAAGTCATGATTTCTAGCATGAGATATGAAATAAAGCAATGACTATTAAATGACTTAGCAAGCATACAATTAGCATGTGTGATATAGCATGAAGCACAAAAGTTAAAGTATGCAAATAAAACTAACACATTCAACCTTTAGATTTTGCAAGAGAGGAAGCATGTGAAAGTAAATGAGAATCAAAAACTCTATCTTGTAAAGCTACCAAGTCGGGTCTCCTAACCCAAACTAATGAAGAATGACTATCTCGGGGTGTAGGAATCTTGGCTACCTTGGTTGCCTTACATTGAGATTTTCTAGAAAATCTTTTAAGATCTAAACAATATTTCTTAAGATGATCTTTTCGATCACAATGTGAACAAGTAAAAACATGTCGAAAAGATTTACCTAAGGAGTGATCTTTAAATGCTTTTTTAGGCGATTCTCCTAAAAAGTTGGTTTTGGCTTTGGGAGTTGATTCATTACAGGTATTGAAGCCTAAACCACAAGTGTCATTTTTAATTTGGACCGTTCCTAATATTTTATCTAATTTTTCCGAACGACACTCCAAATCAAATTTGACATTACTAGAGTCTATTAATTTATTTTCTAATTCTAAGATGTTAGACTCTAATAAAATATTTCTCTCTTCGAACTCGAGAAGCTCCTTTTTCAAGGATTCCATTAAACCTCTAGGGCTATCTCTCTCGCCTTCTACATATTCAAGGTTCTCTCGAAGAGTCCTCTCACGTGTCCTAAGGTCTTCTATCAACAGACTATCACCAATGACCTTTACACGTTCTTTCAAACTTGCTTCTAACTTCAAATTTGCTCTTTTTAATTTAATTGATTCTTCATATAATTCTTGAAAAGCATTTTGAAGTTCACTCACATTAACCTCTTCTTCATTTTCACTCTCTATTTCTTCTCCACTCTCACTATCATAAAAAACAAGGGAATCATAAACTATGACCTTGGAAGTGTCATGTGATAAATTTTCATCTATAGATGAGTTCTCACTATCACTCACATGACTAGCCATGAAAGCCACAAAGTTGGGCTTAGTGGGGGAATCGGGTCCCTCTTCCTTATCACTATCACTAAGAGTTGCATTATATGAAATGGGTCACTTACCCTGTTTCCTTAGTTTAGTGGGGCACTCAGAATCCCTATGGCCATACCCTTCACAACCAAAACACCTATTTGACTCGTCCCTATTTAAATTTTCGTTAGAAGATTTAGGGATCCTTTCGGCTTTGTCATGCTTAGAAGTTTCAAATTTCTTAAAATCATTTTTAAATTTATCTTTGTTAAATTTAAGAAATTTTCTAAATTTCTGAGAAAACAAGGCCATGTCTTCCGAGTCACTATCACTCTCGCTCTCTACTACTTGTTTGACCTCTTTTCGGGCTTTTAAAGCAACTCCCTTATCTATTTTCTTTTCGGTTTTAGAGGGAAACATGTCTAGTTTATAGGTTTGTAAATCACCTACGAGCTCTTCTAATTTCATAGAGGCTAAAGTTGGTAAAGAATTTAAAACGGTCTTTTGGAATAAATCTATCAGGAAGGGACCTTAAAATTTTCTTTACAACTCGGTTGTCGGGTATTTTCTCTCCCAAGTTAAAAGATGAATTGACAATATCGAAAAGTCTAGCATAAAATTCATCAAAAGTTTCATTATCGTTCATTTTGATAGTTTCAAATTGAGTGGTGAGGTTTTGGAGTTTCGAAGATTTAACGACACTTGTACCTTCATGAGTGAGTTGTAAAATATCCCAAGCTTCTTTAGCGGTCTCACACGTCATAATGCGTCGGAATTCATCCGGTGTGACAGTGCTAAATAAGGCATTTAAACCACGGGAATTAAAGTTTGAAAGTTTAAATTCACCCTCACTCCATCTATCGGTCGGTTTGGGAACACGTTCATTTTCGACTAAATAAGTTGGTGGAGACCACTCGTTAACTACAGACATCCAAACCCTTTCATCGATAGATTTAAGTGTCGATTTTATACGCGCTTTCCAATACGCGTAATTAGAACCATCGAAAATAGGAAATTTTGAAAATGGGGATAATTCCTATTTAGCCAAAAATATTTAAAGGATCTTAACGAAGTAATTTATCGCTTTGGCTCTGATACCAATTGTTGAAATGATAGGCCCCCAATTTTAAATATTCTTATACTTCAAAATCAATTATTTCCTTTTATGAGATGCGGAAGCGAGATGATGGTTCAATAAAAACAAATTTTAATTTACTTCAAAATTAAAATTAACACAAGTGAAATATGATTAATACACATACACTATTTATATTTCACTTAAACATATTAATTAACCCAACTCCTAAAATTTGCCTAAGTCATATTTTTCAATTATTCCAAAACTAGGCCAAACCAATTTTAACAAATGATTTGAATTAAATTAGCATTACCCAAATTTAATTTAGCACCAAATTAAATTAAGTGTGACAATTAAAACCAATTTTATCTTGAATTATCCTAAGCATGCGTTCTAAGTTATTATGCAAGATAAGAGTAAACCAGTCACACTACGCCGTGATGTACGAGGAAAAACCCACAGCGGGAAACAACCTCGGATGGCCCTAGCCTCAAATCCACTAAGTACGAGATTTACATTTACAAGACATATTACTTAATTCCTCAACTCGAACCCTCTCAAGCCTTGAAGCGTCTTCTTGTAACCACTTCGTCCTAGCGGATAACCACGGAGCTCCACCGTGATCTCGGAACCACCGATCGGACAATAGGTACACCGTCAACCACACATGGTGCCTTTCACCATGTGAGAAAGCCGCAACTGAACAATTCTTCTTCTTTGAGGGATTTAGAAGAAAACCCAAACTTCTCTTCAAACGGTAGAGCTAAACCGGTGCCAAAATGCTCCAAGCAAAGTATATGAATATATGAACTTGGAAGAAACAAATATGGGTGTAACTAAGTGTTTAAAAGATTTTTCTTTATAAAATGAACACTCAAATTCATGAACTTTTTCTTGGAAGAATCAACTCTCAAACCTCTCTCTAGGAGTTAGAATATTATGAAAAAGTTAGTTTAGAAAAAGTTGTTCCCTCACATTATAAGATCTAAGAAAAGTTAGTGGAGAAACAAGTGGGGAAAGTGGGTAAAAACTGCTAAAATTGCCAATAAAAAAATTCGCCTGAAATCTCGTTCGAACGACATCTCATTCGAACGAGGCTTCTAACGAAATTCCAGTGTGAACTCGTTAGAAATCTCGTTCGAACGACCACTCATTCGAACGTCCATCTTGTTCGAACGACATTTCGAACGAAGTTCCAGTGGCCTATGGGGAAGCTCGTTGGCAAACTTGTTCGAACGACTTGTGGTTCGAACGACAATCTTGTTCGAACGACACTTCGAACAAACTTACAGAAAGTTCCAAAAATATCATTTTTAGCCCAAAAACTTTATATACTTTATATAAAAGTTTTTAATAGAGATCTTTCTGAAAACAAACACAGTTTTAAATACTAACACCCAATAAACTTGTTCCAAGCTCCTATATATATATATATAATGCATTCATACCTTGGGAGCATTGAACCACTTTTGATGACGTAGAAACGAGGCACATAAACTTGGCATTTGATGAAGCTTTATACTCTTTGCCGCTATGTCTTCAACTAAACACATCATAGGCTTGAATAGGTACACTTGAACACTATCCTATGACATAAACATTTTTATCTTGAATTGAGCCAAAACTATATTAAGACTCAATTGGAGAATTGTGTCCTTACAGTGGCCACTTCAAATTATTAGTTAATGTTAAAAAACCAAAAAAATAGGTAGGAATGCCAATGATAGTGTTAAGGTAGAAATGAATTTGTATGATTTATGTAATGGATTTGAGAGAAACTTCAATGTAAAATAATGAAAACGATTCTAGTGATATGTATTCATTTATTATTAAAATGTTTATGATTTGAATTGTTAACAAGTTTTAAAAAAAGAAGGAAAACCAATCATTGCACCATCAAAAAACCAAAAGTTTGGTTTGAAAATGGTGTATCCAATGTTAAGTATCTTTCCCCACCCCCCACCCCTCTCTAAACAAAAAAATAACCATAAACTAACTCATTGTGCTTGGTCTTGACTGAGTTGATGTGTACTATCAGTTACAGGTGGTGTGTTTGGCTGTAAAGAATCTTCCCCAAGTAATCTCGTCCATCCCTCATGTGTTGGTTCATAAATTAATTGTTTCTTCCTTTTTTTTCTTACTTGGTTGGTTCTTTGCACAAGCATAGATGTAATAACTAGTGTTGGTATATTACCAACTATAAGATGCATAGTTCTCCCCTCTGCAACTATAACAGGCTTAACTATGGGAATAAAATAAGGGTATTATAAATGTAACATATGTGATTAAATAGATAAAAAATAAGGTGAAATGAATTACCATATAGACCAGTTGAGTCTTTAGATATTGGACTAATATATGTTGCTTTGTTGTGTCCAAGTTGGCCACATTTGCTACATTTTTTTGTTGTCTTTTTAGTACAATAACTTCATCTGGATCCCTTATCGTGATGTTCTTTTGAGTATGGGCGACTGGCTTTGTGTTAGGTTTGTATTTAAATTATAAATCAGTTAGAATAAAGGAATCTTTGTACATATAAACAAATTTAATTGAGATAAAAGATGAAAAATACCTTGGGCCAAAAGTATGGGTCTTCCTTATATATAATCTGTAAGCTCCAATTGCTTTCCATACCATATGCTCATGAAG
Organism: Sambucus nigra; assembly: GCA_949130495.1. Taxonomy (NCBI): domain Eukaryota; kingdom Viridiplantae; phylum Streptophyta; class Magnoliopsida; order Dipsacales; family Adoxaceae; genus Sambucus; species Sambucus nigra. The sequence goes on along the minus strand of OX422220.1, from coordinate 429,990,650 downwards.
TTCCTCAAGTCCACCATCTTTATTTCCATGCGCATCATCAGTTTTCATTTTATTCCTCCTCAAAGACATTATCAGGTTTGTCATCAAACTGAGTCACAACTTCAATTGCATGTGCTTTATCAACTTGTGCTTCATTATCATCTTACTCATCACCTTTTGGCTCATCACCTTGCTCCTCATCATCTTCTTGCTCATCACCTTCTTGATCATCACCTTGTGGCTCATCACCCTCATTCTCTTATTCAAATTCACTTGAATATATATCTTCAGCATGTAAGTTATCACATGGTAATAAATATAAATCCTCATCAATAATGGACACTACACCAAAACATGGACACTTGTCACGATCAAAAACCTTGACAAATCAACATTATCACGATAAAAACTCGTGATATGGCTCGGGGTGACAACAAATTTGTCACGGACATGTCGCGATAAAATTTCGTGATAAGTTTTACATTGTGACGAACGTGTCAAGTTCAAAAACCTTGACAAGTCCGTGACATAGGGCGGGGTAACATAATAATTATCACGGGCATGTCGCGATCTAAGTCTGTGACAAGTTTGACCTTGTCATGGACGTGTCACGATCTTTGACCGTGACAGGGTCTAACTTGTCACAGACTTTTACCATGACATGTTCATGATAAGTTTAATTGTGACATGTCCTTGATAACAATACTTGTCACGAACATGTCACGGTCAAAGTCCGTGACAAGTTAGACCTTATCACGGCCTTTTCACAATCAAAATCCGTGATAAATCTGGGAAGCAGTATAAAAATATTATTGGGAAGTATGGCCACTGCCACTGTCCAACAATATATTATCACTTATAACAGCAAATATATCATATATTTTCTTAATAAACAACAACAACCAACATTCAAAAACCTTAATAATCATACACTAAACAAATATAAATAAGAAACTAGGCCATACAATATTTATTCATTATCAAATACTAAACAACATTCAATATTCATGATAATCAAACACTAAACAGATAATAATCAACTTATTACAAATTGTTCATTCTTTAACAACTTGAATGAGAAAGCTAGGCCATACTATACAACCCTCAATAGTTCGTATATCACACTGTTCGTTCTCTTTTCCTACTAACACTTCTGTGATGTCAACCCAAGCCTTGTGTGGTTGCAACGGACGTTTATGCACCAAGGAACCTAGGCGTATATTTAGGTCCCTCAACCCTTGGCTATTCTTTCATCACCCCTTAAGTCTATTAAATACACTCTAACCAAAACAATTGTAAATGGCCTAATTGGGAAGAGGGGGTATGGGTGGGGGTGGTAAATATTTCATATGGAGACGAGGGGGTATCAGTGAGGGCGAGAAAGACAGAGCAGTGGTTTCTTCATCCACCATTTTCTCCTTGACCTTCCCAGAGCTGGACCCATCTCGGCCTTGAAGAGCATGCTTGACAAATGAAAACATTTTATTCAATGTTTTCTCCAGATTCGCAAACTTCTTGGCATTGTTGGTCTGGAACTCATTCACCTTACATGCCAGCTCAGTGTTGCTCGATGCAATACCGGTGAGCCTCAACTTCCCCATTTGGGAGCTCATCTCCCGAGTATGGCCCTTGTGATATCGCTTGAGCACTTAGCTAAGTGCATCCGTCGGCATCACTCTATGAGTTATGGACTTCTTTGAGTTTTTCTTGAAATAACAACAAGTACACGATTAGATGAATTAATAAAGAAGTATGTAATTACAAATTTTTATTTTAATAACTTAATTAAAATTATAACTTACAATAGTGGCGGCCACGGTTGGATTCACCTCCTTATCCTTCACTTTCTTCGTTCAAATTGCCATATAGGCATCGATTCTATGTGACTTACCCCCAGAACCTCTCCCCACCTCCTAAAATAAAATATTTCAAAATGAATGAATTATTATAGAATTATCACTAAATAGAATAAAATAAAGCTAAAATGAAACAACATTCAAAACTTATCATCCTATGCTCCACCTCAGCATAAGACGTATGCCCAGAGTAATGCTCCTCCACCTTTTTGGCCCCGTTTTCCCTCCCCAATTCATGATAGGATAATTTAGTATTTAATGTCCCATTATCGACAAACTATTTCCATCTTGTCAATGAGACTGGCTCCTTCTTAGGTACCGTGTCCCTACGTTGTAAGACGGACCCTCGATCCCAGCCAAAATATCATGCGTGCATATTTTTCTTCCACATTTTCTAGTGATCTCTTAGTTGTTCAAACGTGGAGTCGCGTGCTTGTGGGCGAAATTCGAATTGTTCCTACCAAACAAATATAAAACAAAAAGAAAGTGATTTAGTAGTATTTAAATTATAAAATAAAATATAAATATTATTCAGTCAAGAAAGTACCTGTAATGCCCCCAAATGGCCATCTTAAGCTCATAGGGAACCCGTACCTTCCTCCAGTCAGTGTACTCAGGGCCAATAATCGTCTTGAGAAATTCCAAGTCCATCTTGTTCTTCACTAAAATCCCGAAGTTGCCCCACTTTGGGGCATAGTGCTAGACGAGCCTTCCTCGCCCCGCTTCCCTGATGCCCTAATGAAGACATTTCCTGCTAAAATGATCATTAGTAGAAACATATATATGAGAAAATTATTTAAAAATATAAACAATGAATTAGTTTGACATATTTATTAAGACAAATATAACTAACCAACCAAGATTCATTCTAATCCCCCAAAATTGATCAAATCCAAATGAATAAAGCATTAAACTGCCATTCGATAATAACAAAGAACTAGAAGAATACAAATTAAAGACATTAGAAGAACGCAAATCCATTTCATAAACCAAACTAAGAATTGTTTCAAATCTATTTTATTGTTTTAATAAATCCTTGATCATATAATGAGCCTACGAGGGTTTAAAATGTATAAAACAAGGGCATGTAAGCCCAAACTACTCTTTAAATACGCATAGGGGCAAAATTGTGATTTATGTAAAATTAGTCGTCTTTATGAAATGAATGTTGATGGGACATAGTTTCATTAATCATACATTTACCCCTAAGTTATTCCATTTACTAGGTGACCACATACGCACACAACATCATTACACCGTGCACTAGAGTCCTTTTCTTTATCTATTAGAGTCATTTAAGACTAAAGATGCCTCTAGTAAATCCCAACCTCCATTTTATTAAACTAAATAATAGATATACACGCTAAATTTCAAGGCTAAGTTAGGTAAAAAAAAATCATCATTTTCTGTTACATGTGGTTTTCTTAAAAACGAGTATTCTTTTGATTTTGGCCTTAACATGCAAAGTGATCATACAATTAAAACACCAACACAACTATATTAAACATGTGACTATTTAATATATATTCAAAATATCTAAGAGGTCATGTTTTAGTGGTAAAAAAAATCAATATATACACACATATTGAAATCGGGCTCAATATTTATTTGAAATCCCTTTCTCGTGATTCTAAAAACGTTACTTTCATAATAAATTATATTGTGAACTAATTACGAAGAAACATAACCAAATTTCTTTCACACCCCGCTTAATTCTGGCATCGGCCGCCACCAAATATGAGACATAAATAAAACAATCCACGAGATTAATAATTGAATCAATCCCAAAAGATAATAACCAACTGTGCAATATAAGATCCATCACCATGCTAAACTCAAATAGTAAACCAAATTCCAATAATATAACACTGAATAAACTCCAACCGAATCCAGAATGAAATATCTGAATAAACCCATAACAACTTTGGAACCGAATGTCCTAACAAAACCATAACTGAGTCTCAAAGTAAATGCGAAGGGAAGAAAACCAAACTAAACTACTAAGCATAAATAAAATAACTCCAACTGCACCTCCAAGAAAATCTCCAAACACAACAATGCAGCTTCTACAAAACTTATTACTGAAAAGGTTAGTCAACGCACGAGGTCAGAGCCCCGATCATGAATACACACTACTCCCCTCAAATAGGGTCCTTGAATTCAGACAGTAGCATTATACGAGATAAATATCATAATAGAATATTTTAATTAAACGAAATATGAACATATGCCATCATAATAATTCACTAACTACCCATATAAGTTCTTATAAAGAAATACACACCAATATGGTTTTAAATAACTAAGCCTCGTGTTGTTAATTTAATTATCGTTCTCCTCAATTTTTATCTTAATTATAGTGGTCCTCCCACCACGGGTGGTCTCCCACAAAAGTTTTACACTTCCCCTTGTCAATAGACACCTGATCCGTTTAAACTGTCGACCCCATAATATTACAAGGTTCCACACACGACACAATATAAATGCAAGCAGGCGCATTTAAACTTTCGGTCCCCACACATTATGTCGCCACCAATTTTAATACCCGTCATTATCTTAGGCATTAATTCTCATATTCTCAATATCTCATTTATCAAATTACCCCACCCTTATTATCGATGTGAGATCCTAAAAAATATCCCTTAGTCCCATACCTAAGGGTCCCCAATTTACACATATGTCCTACCCAATGAATAGGATGAATTTCTAACAATAATAATGTCCTGGTCTCATGCCTAGGCTAGCTCAACGATAAAAAAACATAAAAATCATCCCACCCCCGAATCACCCATCCGAAAAATCTACACTCACTAGTCCCATACCTAGCAAGAATAAATTATAACCAAGGCCTACCCACTAGTCCCATACCTAGTAAGCATCCTATAATATAGGTGAGAAATATACTACCCAAAAGCCCCTCATCCCCGCGATGGTAAAAGTGACTAAACAAATCACATAAAACATAATTCAATATGCATAACATAGCAATAATCAATAAGGTCACAATTTAATTTAAATCAATTAATAACACCGTCGTTGATTTCAATACAATTAATTTCATTCAATAATGTTAAATTAATTAACATGCAATAATATTTAATATGACATAAGCGTTATCTTTATAAACCATCTAATTTTTATAAGTGTGTATGCGTCCCGTTAACCATATAAATAATTCCATAAAAATTCTACATGAGAACCTATGCCCAAAACCATAAAAACTCAATAATCTCACCTACGCACCCAAGGATTTCACATATTTATTCATATTTAAAAGTTTCATAAAAACAGTCCAAAAATTTTGTGTCCACTCTCTCTAATTAAGTTGCTAATTGCTTTTAAGAAAAACATACAATTAAGGGTTAAGGCGACACTTAAGATGCATAATACTAAAGGAAAGGAATAGAGTATTCATGCTTGGGTAAAAATCATTTGTAAATTCTGAATAGACAGTTTGATTCCTCTCGAAAAATTAGCAAAGAGTCATTCTTGAACAATCTTGAGAAAACACCAATTAACCCTTCAAATATTGAGTCAAACACTTGATTAAGTTTGTGGCTAAAGTTTGTAGATGAAAGGGAATAATTTTGGAGAGGTCTTCTGGTTGAAAAGTTGATGAAAAAGTTATTTGAAAAGCCAAGCCATGAATTTGTTGTGATATATAAAGGATTAAGAGTTTGATTAAGAAAAACGTTCTAATAAGATACAAACACTAAAAAACATTCCGGATGATCGGACCGTTGGAATTGGCCAAAATTTTGGGATTCAGTAGCTGAAAACGAAAGGAAGCTGCACAATAAATTTCAAATTGATCAGACGAACGACTATTTTTATATCTAATTTTTTAGAGAGTTTTATGTTATGAGGACTTTTCTAAATGACATAAGACTTATATATACTCATATTAGGAGTCTTGAAATCTAGATTTCCAAATTTCGAATATAAAAACCAACATATTTAATTATTAAAAATAATTAAATCCAAAATTTTATTTTTCTTGAATTTTTGAATTAATTAAATAATTCATTAATAAAAACACGGGGTGTTACATACTTCCCCACTAGCAAAGGAATTTCGTCCTCGAAATTAGACAAAGCATAAACATGAAACGTAAATCACGAAACATAAAATAAGGCTCACATACACCTACTCATTGAATGCCATAATTGGGCGCCCATACACCCAATCATATGCGCACCTACCCCATGAACAACAAAATTGTATGTGTGTATATATATATGTCGCCACCAATTTTAATACCCGTTATTATCTAAGGCATTAATTCTCATATTCTCAATTTCTCGTTTATCAAATTCCCCACCCTTATTATCGATATGAGATCCTCAAAATATCCCTTAGTCTCATATCTAAGGGTCCCCAGTTTACACATACATCCTAACCTATGAATAGGATGAATTTCTAACAATAATAACGTCCTAGTCTCATGCCTAGGCTAGCGCAACGATAATAAAACATAAAAATCATCCCACCCCCGAATCACCCATCCAAAAAATCTACACTCACTAGTCCCATACCCAGCAAGCATGTAGAATCGCTACAGCGAAAATATTGCAACTTCTCAAATAAAATCCAATTTTAATTATTCCCAAATTTTAGTTAAACCTTAAAACATGTATCTAGATGATTTATCCAATCAAATAAAGCATGCAATATAAAACAAACAATTTCAGGAAAAATCCCCGAAGGGAAAAACCTTTTTATTTCACTATAATTTGTAAATAACAACTTACACGGATTAAAATGAAATAGGGTGACACACGAATACCCGCACGTGTCGGTCGTTGTCGTCAGCAAAGGAACAACCGCAGTTACTCCTCAAGAACATGCAGTTATGTCTTCAGCAATGAATCCACACGCGGTGAATCCACATGGACACGCAGTCCAATCTTCACAGAGACTCCTTCCATAATAGCACACAGCTCTCGGTTGTAACGATCTCCTCACAAAGAATAAATTTCAACAAAGTGGAATCTAGGGTTCCAAAACAATTCACTAAAGATTGGGATGTTTTGTGAATTGAAAACAAAAGGTTTAAAACCTAAAAGAAGAAGACAAAAGAATTCTGCAGAAGCAGTTTCGTAACAGTTCAAAAACGCAGGTCTTCTTACGAAAAATGAATTTGGAGACTCCTATTTATAAAAAATTAAGGCGGCACGTCATTCGAATGAGGTTGAATGTCGCTCGAACGAGAAACATGACACGTGGCAAATGTCACTTGAACGACTTCTCGCGATATTTCTATGTCGTTTGAATGATAAAAGCAGGACGTTCGAACAACTATCAAACAAGATTTCATGCTTGCTTGTAGCTAATTTCGATACGAACGGGTGGCCGTCGGTTTCATATTTTTCTTATTTTATATGAATTAGTTATGATTTTTCTACAGAAAGGTGTCCGAGAACAAAATCTTTAGAAAAATATTTGACAAAAATATCCCACCACTTTAAGTGAAATATTGATCGAGCGTGAACCGTGCGTCGTGTAATATGCAAATCGTTGTTATCGGTTTGGCGACTCAATGCAAAAACCTAAACTACAACTACACTTGACAAGCAAGCACAGCGGTAAGTCGGGTATCGTAAGAAATCCACAGGGAGTGATTGAATTTTAGATGTTAATTTCTTTGAAACTTTAGGAATAAAAGTGTAAACTAAAGAAAAGAAAAGGTGATGGTTGGGAAAGGTGACAAAAGAAAACAATAAGTTACGCTACACAAAAGTAAAGAGAGGATCGGGATCATATCCTACCACACGGTTCAAAACAACTACTAATCAAGATTCCGGCTCGAAAGTTATTTAACCGACATTATCAATTAAGCATAAACATCACACAATAAGGAATTCAATCCAAAGTTGCAAGATTAAACATTTAACGAAAAATGGTCACACGCGGATTAAATTAGGATTATCGCTATAAACTCTTACGTTGCGTGACAAAGGAAGATAAACGCATAATAATACGCGAGGTTTCAATTAAACGCAATTTTGCACGAAACCTAGTTTTTGAGGTATGAACCCGTAAATGGCGGAACAAAATCCCGACCCTATTTATCTAAGGGCTAAGCATGAATAAACTAATTAAACTATAAAAACAATAAATAACAAAATATAAAGACTATCTATGCAAGAAAAGTAAATGGCATCAATGGAAATAAAGCTAGAACAACAAAAGAGACAATAAATAGTAAACTTACATAACAAAAATGGGCAAAAACCCAAACCAAATGGGGAGGAGGGTGAAGAGATCCCCTTACAAACCCTTGAATCTAATTAAATTGCGAGATATATTCTTCAAAATGAAGACAAGGTGTATTTATACAAAACAAATCCCATGGCAAACTTGTGAATAAAGAAGAAGAAAAATAAATATCTACAGGACCGAATCCATTTTGGGTGTCCGAATCCATTTGGCCGAATCGATTTGGGGTGTCTGAATCGAATTGGAAAAAAGGAAATGATCACACTGGTCAAAACCGAATCGATTTGGGGAGTCCGAATCGATTCGGTACCTACAGGTATGCAATCTGCAACTTTGTCCAACTTTACGGAAAGGGCTGTAACTTCTTCGTTCTAACTCGGAAGTAGCCACGGTCGGAGTCTACGTGAATATAAATCAGAGGGCCACAACATCCAAGAAGACACTAGGACAAAAACCCAAAATATGAAATGACTAAAATGCCCTAGAATGTGACCTTGAGTGTGATTTTGAAGATAAAATCATCCTAAAAATGCCATAACTCCTTCGATATAACTCGGATTCATGCACCGTCGGTGGCCAAGCGAAGAGAAATCATAGGACTTCAACTTGGACAAGCGAAGAGAAATCATAGGGCTTCAACTTACGTGAAGAGATCGGGATTCAAACCCGAATGATGAAATTACTAAAATTCCCCCAAAGCTGCAAAAGTCGATGAAACTTTTCTGAAAAGCGTCTAAGCTTCATACTAAGCATACAAATACCTACAGAAGCTCAATTCACCCCTGAAAAGCATGTATATATCGAAATCCGAGGTTGTCTGGTTAATGAGCATAAGTATAGGGATTAAGATACCTGAGGGGGATAATAACGTGTAGGTTAACGGGTGAAATACACAATATTTCCATCGTATCACACCCCCTAACTTACACATTGCTAGTCCGTAGCAATGAAAAAGGATACAACAAGAACTACAGGTAAACCAAAAATAGGATACAAGTACAAAAATGGGATAATAAAGGATAAGGCCACTTTCGCGGGCGAACGATTGCATTTAGCGTATGCAATAAGCCGTTAAACCCCTAGGTTACCCTAGTGGGCGAGTGGTGTCTCGTGAGGGTTTTCAGGGATGAAACCCACAAACATCATATGGTTTCCTCAAAATATGCCCAATCCAACTTGCGACAAACTCAACAATAACGAAAATGATTTCAAACATGTTATTAGCATATTGAACGAATTCATGCTAAAGTACGTTATTATTAATAGGTTGAATGCACCTCATAGAATTGAAACTTTAAAAGTGGGAGGGGGGGGGGGGGGGGGGGGAGGCGGGGGGAGAGCACATGCATAGTATAGTTTAGCAAAAACTTAAATAAATCAGATAATTAACATTAAAGCATGCATATTTTCAATCCTCACGGGCATTATACTCAACAAATGAAGTCACTTGAAACAGGGAGGTAACACACGAAACATGCGGGCATAAAGAGTAAATGTAAATGAAAACTAGGCCGCACACATATCACTAATGAAGAACGCTATATAGAAAATAAAAATATGTAATCTCAATGAAAGATACTACACATTAAAGGAGGCAAAATGTATTTTCACAGATGTTCAAAACTATTATGACTTTTAAATTAAATGCACCCTAAGATAACATAGGACTTGATAGGGTTGTAATGTAGGCGAGGATAGGGTACGAAATGATGCACATGTGTATGGATTCATAGTGTTCGGAATGAAAACTTAGAATAATGGTAAATCGTGGGCAATATCAAAATTAGAAAACAAGTTCCAAAACAAGCATTAAATATGAATTGGAGAGTAACAAGGATTATTGAACTATACACAACATATACAACTTTCTCTTTTCTTTTCCTTTTCTTCTTTTTATCACATTTTCTTTTCTTTTCTTTTGCTTTTCTTTTTCACTACTCTTTCTTTTTCACTTTTCTCGCTCTCAGATGCTCACATTGCAACCGCACTACACAACATCATTCAATCCCAAGAAACATTACAAACAAAAGTATGGAAGGTAATATGTATGGTTTATAACTCCAATGTGGAGTAGGTTATGGGATTTTGGATAATAAAATGAAAGGCTATGTTTAGGCTCAATGGGGTTAACTAGGGAAAACATATAAGGTGAGGTTAGGGCTAATATGGGTGATATAACAAAGATTGCCTATGATCATTTCATAGAGTTTATGCAATTCTCGAGTCAAGACAATATATGAAAATCATGCTCAAGTAACACATTTAAAAAGTGAACTCAATTAATAAACGATCAATTAAAGAATAGAGAGATTACCGACGAATTCAACGTTGTCAAAGAGGAAAGAATAGTGTATAATCCTCACAAACGACGAAAGGTACAAAGCTTAATCGGTGGAAGTATATACAATGCAACAAAATATTACCGAGTTATAAAAATTTTAAACCAAATAATTAGAAAAAGAAAGCACGTGCGTACATGGGATAAAGTTTAATTCATGAAGTTATTCACAATATCAATGATTTGAGGAATAAAGTCTAATAACTTCTAAAATCGAGATCATGCATCCTTGAGTTGTCTATTGGATCGGGCCATTATTAAAATTTATCATCTAAAATAAAGGCAAAATGCCCAATAAAGGAGAAAAAAGAAACAAAATCTTTTTTAAATTTTTTAAATTTTTCACAAAAAAGCACGCTTTTTAACTAAATTGTAGTTAAATTCAAGTACTATCATGAAATGGATACATATCCTATACCCCTTAACTTAAATGTTCCATTGCCCCCAATGCGTCCATTAAGTAACACAACACAAATATAGGAAAAGAATGATATTACCCAAAATTGGAGCGATCTCCATAAGCACGAGTCCAAATGAATCTACAAAACAAGTTAGTACAAAGCAAAGAAAAAAGCAATACAAAAAGTTTAACTAATTACACTAGACTAAATTAAAAGTAAAGAAAAAAAAATGAAAAGCTAACTATTTACAACCTATTATTTAGACTACACACTAACTATACACTAGAAGTCTAAATAGTTGAGGGTTCACCCAAAAAGAGATTTGACTTTGAAAGATCAACGGTGGACCCTCCAAAGCGAACATGCCTCCTGAAAAATAATAATTCCGTTTGAGAAATGGAAGGCATGTGAAAGGCGTAAGAAATGAACCATCGTCAATTAAAAATTTGAGAGGGACGATGGGGGATTTGGAGAAAATGGGGGACAAGACCACATTGATCTTGGAAAAATGGAAATCACATAGCCAAGGTTCTTGAATTGGAAGGGGAGGTGGGGCTAGTACAAGTGAATAGCCCATGAGATGAACCATCTAAAAATAACATTCCCGTTCAAGAATCGGGTCAAAGTCCTCAAGACTTTCAACCGATTCTTTTGATAAATTTAATGGTTCGCTACTAGCAGGGAGTAAAGGAAAGGAAGGACCGACAACCTCAATACAATTGGAAGAACTAATAAGAGGTTGAAATTCAAAAGTGCTAAAACTTGGCTCACTCTCAATGCTTTTTTCAACTAAAAGGGGTGGAGGTGAAACGCAAGTTTCAACCTCGATCGGGTTTTGTAAAGAAATAATCTCATCGAGCATCGCATCATTTTCTAGAAACCAAGCTTGAGAACTTACGGATCGGTCATTAATTTCCTTTATCATTAACTCATAATCAATCGAACAAGAATACATATCATCTTCTTATATGGTTTGCTCATAGATAATGGAATCCCCGCTACTATTCTGAGAAGAATTAAAGTTATCTAAAGAGTTATAGCGAGACATTTCAAAATAGGCAATTCAATAAAGCGACAAGCACCGAGATTCCAATTTCTCGAAGCAATCTAGCACAAGTCAAAAAGAAAGGAGAAAATAAAGAATACAAATATGAATGAAAGAAATATTACGAAATAATAAAACAATCGCTATCTAAAACACACTCCCCGACAATGGCGCCATTTTGATCGAGCGCGAATCGTGCGTCGTGTAATATGCAAATCGTTGTTATCGGTTCGACGACTCAATGCAAAAACCTAAACTACAACTACACTTGACAAGCAAGCACAGCGGTAAGTCGGGTATTGTAAGAAATCCACAGGGAGTGATTGAATTTTAGATGTTAATTGCTTTAAAACTTCATAAATAAAAGTGTAAAATAAAGAAAAGAAAAGGTGATGGTTGGGAAAGGTGACAAAACAAAAGAATAAGTTACGCTACACAAAAGTAAAGCGAGGATCGGGATCACATCCTACCACACGGATCGAAACAACTACGAACCAAGATTCCGGCTCGAAAGCTATTTAACCGACATTATCAATTAAGCATAAACATCACACAATAAGGAATTCAATCCAAAATTGCAAGATTAAACATTTATCGAAAAATGGTCACACGCGGATTAAATTAGGATTATCGCTATAACTCTAACGTTGCGTGGCAAAGGAATATAAACGCATAATAATACACTTTTAATACGCGACATTTCAATTAAACGCAATTTTGCACGAAACCTAGTTTTTGAGGTCCGAACCCGTAAATGACGGAACGAAATCGCGACCCTATTTATCTAAGGACTAAGCATGAATAAACTAATTGACAACTAATTAAACTACAAAATCAGTAAATAACAACATATAAAGATTATCTAGGCAAGAAAAGTAAATGGCATCAATGGAAATAAAGCTAGAACAACAAAAGAGATAATGAATAGTAAACTTACATAACAAAAATGGGTAAAAAGCCAAACCAAATGGGGAGGAGGGTGAAGAGCTCCCCTTACAAACCCTTGAATCTAATTAAAATGCGAGATATATTCTTCAAAATGAAGAGAAAGTGTATTTATACAAAACAAATCCCTTGGCAAACTTGTGAATAAAGAATAAGAAAAATAAATATCTATAGGACCGAATCCATTTGGGGTGTCCAAATCCATTTGGAAAAAAGGAACTGATCACACTGGTCCAAACCGAATCGATTTGGAGTGTCCGAATCGATTTGGCTGAATCGATTTGGGGTGTCCGAATCGATTCGGTACCTATAGGTATGCAATCTGCTGCTTTGTCCAACTTTACGAAAAGGGCTGTAACTTCTTCTTTCTAACTCGGAAGTAGGCACGGTTAGAGGCTACGCGAATATAACTCAGAGGGCTACAACATCCAAGAAGACATTAGGCAAAAAACCCAAAATATGAAATGACTAAAATGCCCTAGAATGTGACCTTAAATGTGATTTTGAAGATAAAATCATCCTAAAAATTCCATAACTCCTTCGATATAACTCGGATTCATGCACCGTTGATGGCCACACGAAGAGAAATCATAGGGATTCAACTTACGTGAAGACATTGAGATTCAAACCCGAATGATGAAATTACTAAAATGCCCCCGAAGCTGCAAAAGTCGATGAAACTTTTTTGAAAAGCGTCTAAGCTTCATACTAAGCTTCCAAATACCTATAGAAGCTCAATTCACCCCTGCAAAGCATGTATATATAGAAATCCGAGGTTGTCTGGTTAATGAGCATGAGTATAGGAATTAAGATACCTGAGGGGGCTAATAACGTGTAGGTAAACGGGTGAAATACGCAATATTTGCATCGTATCACACCCCCTAACTTACACATTGCTAGTCCGTAGCAATGAAATAGGATACAACCAGAACTACAAGTAAACTAAAAATAGGATACAAGTACAAAAATGGGATAATAAAGGATAAGGCCACTTTCGCGGGCGAACGATTGCATTTAGCGTATGCAATAAGCCGTTAAACCCCTAGGTTACCCTAGTGGACGAGTGGTGTCTCGTGAGGGTTTTCAGGGATGAAACCCACAAACATCATATGGTTTCCTCAAAATATGCCCAATCCAACCTGTGACAAACTCAACAATAACTAAAATGATTTCAAACATGTTATTAGCATATTGAACGAATTCATGCTAAAGTCCGTTATTATTAATAGGTTGAATGCACATCATAGAATTGAAACTTTAAAAGTGGGAGGGGGGAGAGCACATGCATAGTAAGATTTAGTAAAAACTTAAATAAATAAGATAATTAACATTAAAGCATGCATATTTTCAATCCTCACGAGCATTATACTCAACAAATGAATTCATTTGAAACAGGGAGGTAATACACGGAACATGTGGGCATAAAGAGTAAATGTAAATGAAAACTAGGCCGCACACATGTCACTAATGAAGAACGCTATATAGAAAATAAAAATATGTAATCTTAATGAAAGATACTACACATTAAAGGAGGCAAAATGTATTTTCACAGATGTTCAAAACTATTATGACTTTTAAATTAAATGCACCATAAGATCACATAGGACTTGATAGGGTTGTAATGTAGGCGAGGATAGGGTACGAAATGAAGGACATATATACGGATTCATAGTGTTCGGAATGAAAACTTAGAATAATGGTAAATCGTGGGCAATATCAAAATTAGAAAACAAGTTCCAAAACAAGTATTAAATATGAATTGGAGAGTAACAAGGATTATTGAACTATACACAACATATACAACTTTCTCTTTTCTTTTCCTTTTCTTCTTTTTATCACGTTTTCTTTTCTTTTCTTTTTCTTTTTTCTTTTACTTTTCTTTTTCACTACTCTTTCTTTTTCACTTTTCTCGCTCTCACATGCTCACATTGCAAACGCACTACACAACATCATTCAATCCCAATAAACATTACAAACAAAGGTATGGAAGGTAATATGTATGGTTTATAACTCCAATGTGGAGTAGGTTATGGGATTTTGGGTAATAAAATGAAAGGCTATGTTTAGGCTCAACGGGGTTAACTAGGGAAAACATATAAGGTAAGGTTAGGGCTAATATGGGTGATATAACAAAGATTGCCTATAATCTTTTCATAGAGTTTATGAAATTCTCGAGTCAAGACAATAAATGAAAATCATGCTCAAGTAACACATTTCAAAAATGAACTCAATTAATAAACGATCAATTAAAGAATAGAGAGATTACCGACGAATTCAACGTAGTCAAAGGGGAAAGAATAGTGTATAACCCTCACAAATGACGAAAGGTACAAAGCTTACTCGGTGTAAGTATATACAATGCAAAAAAATATTACTGAGTTATAAAAATCTTAAACCATATCAATAGAATAAGAAAGCACGTGTGTACATGGGATAAAGTTTAATTCATGAAGTTATTCACAATATCAATGATTTGAGGAATAAAGTCTAATAACTTCTAAAATCGAGATCATGCATCCTTGAGTTGTCTATTGGATCGGGAAATTATTAAAATTTATCATCGAAAACAAAGACAAAATGCCCAACAAAGGAGAAAAAAGAAAGAAAATCTTTTTGAAATTTTTTCAATTTTTCAAAAAAAAACATGCTTTTTAACTAAATTGTAGTCAAATTCAAGGACTAACATGAAATGGATACATGTCCAACACCCCCTAACTTAAATGTTGCATTGTCCCCAATGCGTCCATTAAATAACACAACACAAATATAGGAGAAGAATGATATTACCCAAAATTGGAGCGATTTCCATAAGCATGAGTCCAAATGAATCTACAAAAAAAGTTAGTACAAAGCAAAGAAAAAAGCAATACAAAAAGTTTAACTAATTACACTAGACTAAATTAAAAGTAAAGAAAAATAAATGAAAAGCTAACTATTTACAACCTATTATTTAGACTACACACTAACTATACACTAGAAGTCTAAATAATTGAGGGTTCACCAAAAAGGGATTTGACTTTGAAAGATCAATGGTGGACCCTCCAAAGCGAACATGCCTCCTGAAAAATAATAATTCCATTTGAAAAACGGAAGGTATGTGAAAGGCGTAAGAAATGAACCATCGTCAATTAAAAATTTGAGAGGGACGATGGGGGATTTGGAGAAAATGGGGGACAAGACCACATTGATCTCGGAAAAATGGAAATCACATCCCCAAGGTTCTTGAATTGGAAGGGGAGGTGGGGCTAGTACAAGTGAATAGCCCATGAGATGAACCATCTCAAAATAACATTCCCGTTCAAGAATCGGGTCAAAGTCCTCAAGACTTTCAACCGATTCTTTTGATAAATTTAATGGTTCGCTACTAGCAGGGAGTAAAGGAAAGGAAGGACCGACAACCTCAATACAATTGGAAGAACTAATAAGAGGTTGAAATTCAAAAGTGCTAAAACTTGGCTCACTCTCAATGCTTTTTTCAACAAAAAGGGGTGGAGGTGAAACGCAAGTTTCAACCTCGATCGGGTTTTGTAAAGAAATAATCTCATCGAGCATCGCATCATTTTCTAGAAACCAAGCTTGAGAACTTACGGATCGGTCATTAATTTCCTTTATCATTAACTCATAATCAATCGAACAAGAATACATATCAACTTCTTGTATGCTTTGCTCATAGATAATGGAATCCCCGCTACTATTCCGAGAAGAATTAAAGTTATCTAAAGAGTTATAGCGAGACATTTCAAAATAGGCAATTCAATAAAGTGACAAGCACCGAGATTCCAATTTCTCGAAGCAATCTAGCACAAGTCAAAAAGAAAGGAGAAAATAAAGAATACAAATATGAATGAAAGAAATATTACGAAATAATAAAACAATCGCTATCTAAAACACACTCCCCGACAATGGCTCCATTTTGATCGAGCGTGAATCGTGCGTCGTGTAATACGCGAATCGTTGTTATCGGTTCGATGACTCAATGCAAAAACCTAAACTACAACTACACTTGACAAGCAAGCACAGCGGTAAGTCGGGTATTGTAAGAAATCCACAGGGAGTGATTGAATTTTAAATGTTAATTGCTTTAAAACTTCAGAAATAAAAGTGTAAAATAAAGAAAAGAAAAGGTGATGGTTGGGAAAGGTGACAAAATAAAAGAATAAGTTACGCTAAACAAAAGTAAAGCGAGGATAGGGATCACATCCTACCACACGGATCGAAACAACTACGAACCAAGATTCCGGCTCTAAAGCTATTTAACCGACATTATCAATTAAGCATAAACATCACACAATAAGGAATTCAATCCAAAGTTGCAAGATTAAACATTTATCGAAAAATGGTCACACGCGGATTAAATTAGGATTATCGCTATAACTCTAACGTTGCGTGGCAAAGGAAGATAAACGCATAATAATACACTTTTAATACGCGACATTTCAATTAAACGCAATTTTGCACGAAACCTAGTTTTTAAGGTCCGAGCCCGTAAATGACAGAACAAAATCGCGACCCTATTTATCTAAGGGCTAAGCATGAATAAACTAATTAACAACTAATTAAACTACAAAAGCAATAAATAACAACATATAACGATTATCTAGGCAAGAAAAGTAAATGGCATCAATGGAAATAAAACTAGACTAACAAAAGAGACAATGAATAGTAAACTTACATAACAAAAATGGGCAAAAACCCAAACCAAATGGGGAGGAGGGTGAAGAGCTCCCCTTACAAACCCTTGAATCTAATTTAAATGCGAGATATATTCTTCAAAATGAAGAGAAAGTGTATTGATACAAAACAAATCCCATGGCAAACTTGTGAATAAAGAATAAGAAAAATAAATATCTACAGGACCGAATCCATTTGGGGTGTCCAAATCCATTTGGAAAAAAGGAACTGATCACACTGGTCCAAACCGAATCGATTTGGAGTGTCCGAATCGATTTGGCTGAATCGATTTGGGGTGTCCGAATCGATTCGGTACCTATCGGTATGCAATCTGCAGCTTTGTCCAACTTTACGGAAAGGGCTGTAACTTCTTCGTTCTAACTCGGAAGTAGGCACGGTCAGAGGCTACGCGAATATAACTCAGAGGGCTACAACATCCAAGAAGACATTAGGCAAAAAACCCAAAATATGAAATGACTAAAATGCCCTAGAATGTGACCTTGAATGTGATTTTGAAGATAAAATCATCCTAAAAATTCCATAACTCCTTCGATATAACTCGGATTCATGCACCGTCGGTGGCCACATGAAGAGAAATCATAGGGATTCAACTTACGTGAAGACATTGGGATTCAAACCCGAATGATGAAATTACTAAAATGCCCCCGAAGCTGCAAAAGTCGATGAAACTTTTTTGAAAAGCGTCTAAGCTTCATACTAAGCTTCCAAATACCTATAGAAGCTCAATTCACCCCTGTAAAGCATGTATATATAGAAATCCGAGGTTGTCTGGTTAATGAGCATAAGTATAGGGATTAAGATACCTGAGGGGGCTAATAACGTGTAGGTAAACGGGTGAAATACACAATATTTGCATCGTATCACACCCCCTAACTTACACATTGCTAGTCCGTAGCAATGAAATAGGATACAACCAGAACTACAAGTAAACCAAAAATAGGATACAAGTACAAAAATGGGATAATAAAGGATAAGGCCACTTTCGCGGGCGAACGTTTTCATTTAGCGTATGCAATAAGCCTTTAAACCCCTAGGTTACCCTAGTGGGCGAGTGGTGTCTCGTGAGGGTTTTCAGGGATGAATCCCACAAACATCATATGGTTTCCTCAAAATATGCTCAATCCAACATGCGACAAACTCAACAATAACGAAAATGATTTCAAACATGTTATTAGCATATTGAACGAATTCATGCTAAAGTCCGTTATTATTAATAGGTTGAATGCACCTCATAGAATTGAAACTTTAAAAGTGGGAGGGGGGTGAGCACATGCATAGTATGATTTAGCAAAAACTTAAATAAATAAGATAATTAACATTAAAGCATGCATATTTTCAATCCTCACAGGCATTATACTCAACAAATGAAGTCGCTTGAAACAGGGAGGTAACACACGGAACATGCGGGTATAAAGAGTAAATGTAAATGAAACCTAGGCCGCACACATGTCACTAATGAAGAACGCTATATAGAAAATAAAAATATGTAATCTCAATGAAAGATACTACACATTAAAGGAGGCAAAATGTATTTTCACAGATTTTCAAAACTATTATGACTTTTAAATTAAATGCACCCTAAGATCACATAGGACTTGATAGGGTTGTAATGTAGGCGAGGATAGGGTACGAAATGAAGAACATGTGTACGGATTCATAGTGTTCAGAATGAAAACTTTGAATAATGGTAAATCGTGGGCAATATCAAAATTAGAAAACAAGCATTAAATATGAATTGGAGTGTAACAAGGATTATTGAACTATACACAACATGTACAACTTTCTCTTTTCTTTTCCTTTTCTTCTTTTTATCACGTTTTCTTTTCTTTTCTTTTTCTTTTTTCTTTTACTTTTCTTTTTCACTACTCTTTCTTTTTCACTTTTCTCGCTCTCACATGCTCACATTGCAAACGCACTACACAACATCATTCAATCCCAAGAAACATTACAAACAAAGGTATGGAAGGTAATATGTATGGTTTATAACTCCAATGTGGAGTAGGTTATGGGATTTTGGGTAATAAAATGAAAGGCTATGTTTAGGCTCAACGGGGTTAACTACGGAAAACATATAAGGTGAGGTTAGGGCTAATATGGGTGATATTACACAGATTGCCTATGATCATTTCATAGAGTTTATGCAATTCTCGAGTCAAGACAATATATTAAAATCATCCTCAAGTAACACATTTCAAAAATGAACTCAATTAATAAACGATCAATTAAGGAATAGAGAGATTACCGACGAATTCAACGTTGTCAAAGAGGAAAGAATAGTGTATAACCCTCACAAACGACGAAAGGTACAAAGCTTACTCGGTATAAGTGTATACAATGCAACAAAAGATTACCGATTTATAAAAATCTTAAACCAAATCAATAGAAAAAGAAAGCACGTGTGTACATGGGATAAAATTTAATTCATGAAGTTATTCACAATATCAATGATTTGAGGAATAAAGTCTAATAACTTCTAAAATCGAGATCATGCATCCTTGAGTTGTCTATTGGATCGGGCAATTAATAAAATTTATCATCGAAAATAAAGGCAAAATGCCCAACAAAGGAGAAAAAGAAAGAAAATATTTTTGAATTTTTTTCAATTTTTCACAAAAAAACATGCTTTTTAACTAAATTGTAGTCAAATTCAAGGACTAACATGAAATGGATACATATCCTACACCCCCTAACTTAAATGTTGCATTTTCCCCAAAGCGTCCATTAAAGAACACAACACAAATATAGGAAAAGAATGATATTACCCAAAATTGGAGCGATCTCCATAAGCATGAGTCCAAATGTATCTACAAAACAAGTTAGTAAAATCCAAAGAAAAAAGCAATACAAAAAGTTTAACTAATTACACTAGACTAAATTAAAAGTAAAGAAAAAAAAATGAAAAGCTAACTATTTACAACCTATTATTTAGACTACACACTAACTATACACTAGAAGTCTAAATAGTTGAGGGTTCACCCAAAAAGAGATTTGACTTTGAAAGATCAACAATGGACCCTCCAAAGCGAACATGCCTCCTGAAAAATAATAATTTCGTTTGAAAAACGGAAGGCATGTGAAAAGCGTAAGAAATGAACCATCGTCAATTAAAAATTTGAGAGGGACGATGGGGGATTTGGAGAAAATGGGGGACAAGACCACATTGATCTCGGAAAAATGGAAATCACATCCCCAAGGTTTTTAAATTGGAAGGGGAGGTGGGGCTAGTACAAGTGAATAGCCCATGAGATAAACCATCTAAAAATAACATTCCCGTTCAAGAATCGGGTCAAAGTCCTCAAGACTTTCAACCGATTCTTTTGATAAATTTAATGGTTCGCTACTAGCAGGGAGTAAAGGAAAGGAAGGACTGACAACCTCAATACAATTGGAAGAATTAATAAGAGGTTGAAATTCAAAAGTGTTAAAACTTGGCTCACTCTCAATGCTTTTTTCAACAAAAAGGGGTGTAGGTGAAACGCAAGTTTCAACCTCGACCTAGTTTTATAAAGAAATAATCTCATCGAGCATGGCATCATTTTCTAGAAACCAAGCTTGAGAACTTATGGATCGGTCATTAATTTCCTTTATCATTAACTCATAATCAATCGAACAAGAATACATATCATCTTCTTGTATGGTTTGCTCATAGATAATGGAATCCCTGCTACTATTCAGAGAAGAATTAAAGTTATCTAAAGAGTTATAGCGAGACATTTCAAAATAGGCAATTCAATAAAGCGATAAGCACCGAGATTCCAATTTCTCGAAGAAATCTAGCACAAGTCAAAAAGAAAGGAGAAAATAAAGAATACAAATATGAATGAAAGAAATAATATGAAATAATAAAACAATCGCTATCTAAAACACACTCCCCGACAATGGCGCCATTTTGATCGAGCGCGAATCGTGCGTCGTGTAATACGCAAATCGTTGTTATCAGTTCGACGACTCAATGCAAAAACCTAAACTACAACTACACTTAACAAGAAAGCACAGCGGTAAGTCGGGTATTGTAAGAAATCCATAGGGAGTGATTGAATTTTAGATGTTAATTGCTTTAAAACTTCAGACAAAAATGTGTAAAATAAAGAAAAGAAAAGGTGATGGTTGGGAAAGGTGACAAAACAAAAGAATAAGTTACGCTACACATAAGTAAAGCGAGGATCGGGATCACATCCTACCACACGGATCGAAACAACTACGAACCAAGATTACGGCTCGAAAGCTATTTAACCGACATTATCAATTAAGCATAAACATCACACAATAAGAAATTCAATCCAAAGTTGTAAGATTAAACATTTATCGAAAAATGGTCACGCGCGGATTAAATTAGGATTATCGCTATAACTCTAACGTTGCGTGAAAAAGGAAGATAAACGCATAATAATACACTTTTAATACGCGACATTTC
Source organism: Sambucus nigra (assembly GCA_949130495.1). Lineage (NCBI taxonomy): Eukaryota > Viridiplantae > Streptophyta > Magnoliopsida > Dipsacales > Adoxaceae > Sambucus > Sambucus nigra. The sequence continues at coordinate 429,968,761 of OX422220.1, read as the reverse complement.
AATTAAACGCAATTTTGCCCAAAACCTAGTTTTTGAGGTCTGAACCCGTAAATGACGGAACGAAATCGCGACCCTATTTATCTAAGGGCTAAACATGAATAAACTAATTAACAACTAATTAAACTAAAAAAGCAATAAATAACAACATATAAAGATTATCTAGGCAAGAAAAGTAAATGGCATCAATGGAAATAAAGCTAGAACAACAAAAGAGACAATGAATAGTAAACTTACATAACAAAAATGGGCAAAAACCCAAACCAAATGGGGAGGAGGGTGAAGAGCTCCCCTTACAAACCCTTGAATCTAATTAAAATGCGAGATATATTCTTCAAAATGAAGAGAAAGTGTATTTATACAAAACAAATCCCATGGCAAACTTGTGAATAAAGAATAAGAAAATAAATATCTACAGGACCGAATCCATTTGGGGTGCCCGAATCCATTTGGCCGAATCGATTTGGGGTGTCCGAATCCATTTGGAAAAAAGGAACTGATCACACTGGTCCAAACCGAATCGATTTGGAGTGTCCGAATCGATTTGGCTGAATCGATTTGGGGTGTCCGAATCGATTCAGTACCTACATGTATGCAATCTGCAGCTTTGTCCAACTTTACGGAGAGGGCCGTAACTTCTTCATTCTAACTCGGAAGTAGGCACGGTCGGAGGCTACACGAATATAACTCAGAGGGATACAACATCCAAGAAGACATTAGGCTAAAAACCCAAAATATGAAATGACTAAAATGCCCTAGAATGTGACCTTGAATGTGATTTTGAAGATAAAACCATCCTAAAAATGCCATAACTCCTTCGATATAACTCGGATTCATGCACCGTCGGTGGCCACGCGAAGAGAAATCATAGGGATTCAATTACTGTGAAGATATCGGGATTCAAACCCGAATGCTGAAATTACTAAAATGCCCCCAAAGCTGCAAAAGTCGATGAAACTTTTCTGGAAAGCGTCTGAACTTCATTCTAAGCATCCAAGTACCTACAAAAGCTCAATTAACCCCTGTAAAGCATGTATATATAGAAATTTGAGGTTGTCTGGTTAACGAGCATACGCATAGGGATTAAGATACTCGAGGGGGCTAATAACGTGTAGGTTAACAGGTGAAATACGCAATATTTGCATCGTATCAAATGCTAAGGAATTAAAACCAACCTTAACAAACTTAACCTCGCGGCGGCTTGAATGTTGAAGATCTTGATATTCGGATCCGTCTTTAATGCTTGAATATTCTTGAATGCTCTTCGACGGTGTATCGGTATATGACATATTAAATTGATAACGGACTTATAAAATAATGTCCTTACAAATGTTCCCCTATGTCTATGCCGGTACAAAGTAAAAACTCTGAATTATCCAATCAAAGTGCTTATACAAATCTAATAGCCCCCATGAACCTAAAAATGGAAAATACTAAAATTTGCAAGTCTTCAAATTTTCTTCAAAAACCCTCAAGTTCAAACCTTTAAGCTTTTCTCATCAGGGTGTGCAACATATGATCATCACTTTTGTACCTACACACATGAGATAAAGCAAATACCTTCGTGGCGCATCGAGTTTGAAATGATATAAGAATAAAGCATTCAATATAATCAAATCTCCCCCATAATTAAAACTCCCCCATAAATCATAATTCGTTATCCCCCTTTTTATTATGTCCCCAAATAGACAGATAAGAAGAAACAAACTAAACATGGAGTGTCACGATAAAAGTGCATAGTAAATATGAATCAAACTACACGTATGCAAAGGTGTAACTCAAAAGATTTCCACAAACTATTTTTGAATTTTTAATTTTTTCAAAGCAAAAATAATGATACAAAAATCACACCATGGATTTAAACTCAAAAATCCAAGTCATGGAAACGAAATGAATGGGTGTGAACACATTCGATAGGTAAATCAACTCAATCAATCATATGTGCACGATGCATACGTGTACTCCTAACGAATGAACATCAAAAACCTCCTTAGGTGTAAAAATTGTTGAATTAAGATGACATCGTCTTATACAAATCAACAAATCAAAGTCAAAGTGATTTCCACACCAATAACGTCCAAAACTATTTAGTGTCGTTTCGAGAACTTTTCAAAGGACGTGCAAACCCATTGAATTATTTCCATCCAAAACTCCCTCATATATAATAATGCAATTTTATTTTTCTAATGAGGTTCTAAATTCTCAACTTAGAGAAAACCTATTGGCCCAAAATTTTGGCATATTTCATTTTTTATTGCCTTCATTTTTTGTGCGGGCTCTTCTCATACGGTGGCTTTCACGACGTGATTATTATTCACTCGCAGTCCTTTCTCGTGTTCACTCATCATTTTTATCTTAAACAAATTCCTCACGGGCAAATGGATCTTACATGCACTACTTTTATTACTCTCGTATTATTGAACTTAGTTCATTTTAAGGACATGATTGAGATGAAAATACCCAACCAACATGTGATATGACAAGCACAATAATCAAATAAATTCGTGCATGTATGCAATAAAGGAAATCATGAGTCAAACATGTACGAAGTATCACTTAATTACATCTTAATGACTCCAAACGTTACAAAGCACAAACGTGACATGATATATTGTCTCAAAACACTATCAAATAGTCAAATGGATAAATGGAATGAAATTGTGACTCGGTCATCCTATGTGTCTATCCATAAATGGTGCAGATACAAAAATCTTTTTGGATTTTCAAATTTGACTAAAAAAAATATGAATGGACACTCAAAAAATAGAAAATCTTTTTGCATTTTTCAAAAAATTTCAAAGGGAAAAATAACTACAAAATGATACAACCAGAAATAGGCATATAATATCGATACGAGCAACATCCTATGCTAGCAAAAAGTAATCACACAAGAGAATCCACAATGAAAGCAGATGTGATAAACGAGCAATGCAGTGTTATCAATTAAGCATGGATACCAAGAATAACTACATATAAACTGACCAGAAGCAACCCATAAGTACTAAAAATCTAAGCATATGAACACCGTGTACTAAAATTAAAAGGGAAGCAAAAATAAAATTTCCAGACAGGTCGCTCAAATGACTTATCTCTGTCGCTCGAACGATAAGGGCATATTGCGAGATGCGACCTCGCGCAAGACAAAGTTGTCGCTCAAACGACCTATAGATCTCGCTCGATCGAGAAAATCAAAACTTCCCAGAATGCCCCAAAAATCATACAGTTTTGCCCGGTGCAAAAATTTCGTGAAAACAGTAACTGTAAGGGGCAAACAGATCCAAAACAGTGCTAAAATAGTAGCGAAACACACAAATGCAACAAATAAACCAATGTGAGCTACATCAAAGTGAGTCATAACACTAGAAAGAATATAACATGATGCATAGCTAGTATATGAAAAACATCCAACACAATCAACCAAAAGATTTCACATGGGATGAATCATGTGCAAGCAAACGAGAGTTGTGAACAAAAAGACCATATGCCTCTAAATCTGATTTTCTAACCCAAATAGATTTGTAACGACACGTGGGGGTTTGGGGAATCGAATTTATTCTTTTATTAACCTTCTTAGGTCCATTTAAAAGCTTGTAACAAAATCGCCTAAGATGACCTTGCCTACCGCAATGTGTGCAAGTGTAAATCGGGCGGTGTGTGTTACCTAAAGGTGGCCCTCTCCTCAAATTTCTTGATTGATCTCTCCGAATTTGCCTAGGTGGATATCTCCTAATGATCCTAGGAGGTTCTCTCATGATGTTCCTAGGGGTATCTTTCCTAACAAACTTAGGTGCCTCTTTCTTAACAATCCAATGAGGCTCTTTCACACGTGTGGGAATGGGTGCAATATATTTTTCAAGACCAATCCCACCCTTATCCTTTTTTATATCGACGGTGCCTAAAATCTTATCAAGTTTTTCAAACCTAGAATCCAAATCAAATTTCACTTTACTTGAATCTTTCAATTTCACCTCAAGTTCACCTATCCAGATTCAAGCAGACACCTAGAGTCTTCAAAATCTAAAAGTTCTTTTTTCATAACTTCCATCACAACTCGAAGATTATCTCTCTCACCCTCAACATATCCTAATTTCTCTTTAAGGATATCCTCACATGCCCTAAGATCCTTAATCAACGCATCAGTATTACCATTATCTAAAGCACGTTTCTTCAATTCAGCTTTAAGTTTCAAGTTTGCCTTTTTGGCTTTAAAGATTCAAAATAAAAATTATTGTAGGCAACTTGCAACTCACTCAATTCTTCGTCTTCCTCCTCACTCTTTTCACCCTCACTCTCATCACTAATCATATGGATTGGAAGCTCTCGCCTAGACGCATAAAAGACTTCCTCTTTCGAATCACTATCACTAAGGGTAGAAACATGAGAAATCGGTTTATTCAATTTCTTCTTTAAATTTACGGTACACTCATCTAATGTGTGACCAACACCGTCACAACAAGGACACCTTTCATTTTCATTTTCAACAGAACATTTAAAACAAGAGTTCGTGTGAATTTTCCAATTAACCTTTTCAAAAAGTTGACATCAAAATCATCAAAACCACCAAAAGCCATTTCTATGAAAAATCAGGATCAAAACACAATAACTAAGTGCAACAGGATGTTATACCAATTTGTAGAATCGCTACAGTGGAAATATTGCAAGTTCTCAAATAAAATCCAATTTTAATTATTCCCAAATTTTAGTTAAATCCTAAAATATGCATCTAGATGATTTATCCAATAAAATAAAGCATGTGGGATAAAACAAACAATTTTAGGAAAAATCCCCGAAGGGTAAAACCTTTTTATTTCACTATAATTTGTAAATAACAACTTACATGAATTATAATGAAATAGGGTGACACAAGAATACCCGCAAGTGTCGGTTGTTGTCATCAGCAAAGCAACAACCGTAGCTACTCCTCAAGAACACACAGTAGTATCTTCAGCAATGAATCCACATGCGGGGAATCCACATGGACACGTATTCTAATCTTTACAGAGACTCCCTCCACAATAGCACGTAGCTCTCGGTTGTAGAGATCTCCGCACAAAGAATAAATTTCAACAAAGTTGAATCTAGGGTTCCAAAACAATTCACTAAAGATTGGGATGTTTTGTGAATTGAAAACAAAAGGTTCAAAACCTAAAAGAAGAAGACAAAAGAATTCTGCAGAAGCAGTTTCGTAACAGTTCAAAAACGCAGGTCTTCTTATGAAAAACGGAGTTGGAGACTCCTATTTATAAAAAAAACTTAAGGCGACGTGTCGTTCGAATGAGGTTGAATGTCGCTTGAACGAGAAACGTGGCAAATGTTGCTTGAACGACTTCTCATGAGATTTCTATGTCGTTTGAACGACAAAAGAAGGTCATTTTAACAACCAATTAAAATAGATTTCAAGCATACTTTTAGATAATTTGGACACGAACGCGTGGCCGCCAGTTTTGTATTTTTCTGATTTTTTATGAATTAGTTATGATTTTTCTACGGAAAGGTGTCCGAGAACAAAATCTTTAGAAAAATATTTGATAAAAATATCCCAACACTTTAAGTGAAATGCTAAGGAATTAAAACTCAACCTTACCAAACTTAACCCCACGGAGGCTTGAATGTTGAAGATCTTGATATTCGGATCCGTCTTTGATGCTTGAATGTTCTTGTATGCTCTTCGACAGTGTAGCATTATATGACATACTAAATTGATAACGGACTTATAAAATAATGTCCTTATAAAGCATAAATTATAGTCAAGGCCTACCCACTCGTCCCATGCCTATTAAACATCCTATAATAGAGGTGAGCAATATACTACTCAAAATTCCCTCGTCCCCGCAATGGCAAAATTGACTAAACAAATCACACAAAACACAATTCAATATGCACGACATAGCAATAATCAATAAGGTCCCAATTTAATTTAAATCAATTAATAACACCGTCGTTGATTTCAACACAATTAATTCCATTCAATAATGTTAAATTAATTAACATGCAATAATCTTCAATATGACATAATCATTATCTTTATAAATCATCCCATTTTTATAAGTGTGTATGCGTCCCATTAGCCATATAAATAATCCCATAAATATTCTACATGAGAACCTATACCCAAAACCATAAAAACTCAATAATCTCACCTACGCACCCAAGGGTTTCACATATTTATTCATATTTAAAAGTTTCATAAAAACAGTCCTAAAATTTAGTGTCCACTTTCTCTAATTAAGTAGCTAATTACTTTTAAGAAAAAACATGCAATTAAGGGTTTAGGCGACACTTAAAACGCATAATACTAAAGGAAAGGAATATAGTATTCATGTCTGGGTAAAAATCATTTGTAAATTATGAATAGATGTTTGGACTCCTCTCAAAAAATTAGCAAAGAGCCGTTCTTGAACAATCTTGAGAAAACACCAATTTAGCCTTCAAATATTGAGTCAAACACTTGATTAAGTTTGCGGCTAAAGTTTGTAGATGAAAGGAAATAATTTTGGAGAGGTCTTCTGGTTGAAAAGTTGATGAAAAAGTGATTTGAAAAGCCAAGCCACGAATTTGTTGTGATACATAAAGGATTAAGAGTTTGATTAAGAAAAGAGTTATAATCAGATACAAACACTAAAAAGACATTTTGGGCGATCGGAATGTTGGAATTGGCTAAAATTTGGGGGCGTAGTAGCCGAAGACGAGAGGAAGCTGCACATAAAATTTTATCGGACGGTTGTGTGTATATATATATATATATATATATATATATAGCGAGAGAGAGAGAGAGAGAGTTTTATGATTTGAGGACTCTTAGAGAGTTATGTTTTGAGGACTCTTCTAAACGGCCCAAGACTTATATATACTCATATTAGGAGTCTTGTAATCTAGATTTCCGAATTCCGAATATAAAAACCAACATATTTAATTATTAAAAATAATTAAATCCAAATTTTTATTTTTCTCTAATTTCTGAATTAATTAAATAATTAATTAATAAAAACACGGGATGTTACAATTTCCTAAAAAAGAATACCATTTCACGTGATTCAAACAAAATTATCTAATATATGATTTTGTTCCTGCTTATATGCTTGACTTTCTATTCCATATGCTGAAAGAAATAGGATTCCAAGAAATCATTTTAAGTCATAAATTTCAAATTATTAAGTATGTTAATTTCTTTCATCTAACTAATTACTTGAGGGGCCATATATTCACATTAATAATAACTTAAACCCCAAATAATTTATAGCATTTTATAAAACAACTCCTTGTTATCCATCTTCATAAAATCATTCTTTAAGGCATTTTCCATGCAATTAACATATCATTAACAACATAACTGATCAAATCCAACCAATCAAGATTGATTCATATCCCCAAAAACTTATCAAATCTAAATGAATAAAGCATTAAATTGTGATCCAATAATAACAAAACACTAAAAGATTACAAATTAACGCCATTAGAAAAATACAAATCCATATCATAAACTAAACTAAGAATTGTTTCAAATAATTGGAATACTTATTACAAATCTAAAAATTGTTTCAAATTTAGGTTATCATCTAAAATGCATTGATATTTGGTAGGAGAAGCCAAGTGAACCATGCTACTGGTTAGATGCTTTGGCGCATGTAGGATAATTGATCACGGCTCATTGTTGATATTGATAGAGTAAAACACTTTCTTAACCTTTTGAAAAGCACAAACAAATGGCTCATGGCTCACATGTTCGCTGCTCTTCAACTTGGACAAGTCAACCATGATCAAATTGGTACCAAGATCAACTTTATAAGGTTTTTATCCTCAATTCTTACCCAATCATAGTATAACACAACCTCTTTGAAGCTTATAAAGTCCAATTCAAATATATTCAGAAGGACACCATTATAAGTCATTTTAGCTTCAATGAGGTTTATCTTTCGCACTCACTGTAAAATAAGTAAGAGCTTTGTATGAAATGCCCAAGTTTTGTACAATTGTATTTTCCTCGTACACCCTTGCACCGAATACATAACTGTTCAATCGATACTTTTGTACTCATGTGCCATGAACAAGAGTCCATTGGCTAGAGGAGCAAGCTTTGATGTTGCATCACCCATCATTAAGAGCTAAGGTTATAGATAAATTAATTAGGTTAGTTTTAAAGCTTTCTTTTAATATATCATTTAATAAGAGACATTATCATTATAATTACCTCGTGTGACACCCATCGCCTAAATTCGTTGTCTGATTGTGCCATCATTCTTCATCTTTTATTATTTCCACACGCATCATGTTTCCTGCATTGATCGTGACAAATGTATTACAAAATTGATCAAGTATAAAAGTTAAAATAACATAAAATTAATTTTTCCATTCTTCGACATCTTCATGCGTTTCAAATCGATAACGAGCTACATGTTCATGTTGTAAACACCTTAATTTCACTCGCGTTCCCATCACCTGACCACCCTCATCGATGAACTCATCAATGTTATCTACACTGCTTGGGTCGAGCATATATTCCTGAGCGTAGATTGATGACTCCATGGTGATGTATGCCTCTGCATTTTATCCTTTAATGTATCGTGTATTCTTGACATAATTTTTGAAAACTTTCATCAACCTTTCAAATGGGTTCATCCATCGATATCTGACTGGGCGCAAAGAAGTTCCTCGTCGCATAAGTGGACCAACAAGTGAATACTTATGTCAAAAAATGATGGGGGAAAGTTGTTCTCCAACACAAAAATTGCTTCGGCTATAGCTACTTTTGCGGCCACTGTGTGCTTTCAATTGACTACCTTCTCACATAAAAGTGTGAAAAAAAATGCTAATTTGCATAATGGCCCTCCACAAATACTTATGCTTAGAGAAATAGTTCTTAAATAACTAAGGAACCAATTACATGATCACATGTCAATCGTGAGATTTGCACTTATGTAAATCATGGGTAGCATAATTAACAATCCTTTGCAAGTAAAATGAATAATTTTAGGGAACTTTCAAATTATATATTGTATCTAAAAGCACATTTCTTTCCTCACTCGTTAAAGTAAACGCACCAGAGGGAATTGTTTTCCTTCCCTTACTATCTTCTTTTAACCATAGTTATAGCTTAAGTTTCAATGATTTAAGGTTTTCTCCATCCTTCGAATGACCCCCCCCCCAAGGCATGTGCCCACAATATGTTCAGTTGTGTTCTTCTCAGCATGCATCACATCTAATACATGACGCACCGGGTTAATCTTCCAATAAGGCAAGTCAAATAAAATTGACCTCCTGGACCTTGCCTTTCTTGTCTCAGTTTCATCCCCTTGGGGTCTTTTTATGCTTGACATTCTTAAATTTAGGATTCTTATCAGCATATTAGGTCCACAATTAGAAGAGTTACTCTCAATTTCTAAACCTGAAAGTTTTCTCAAAGGTAGCTTATGTTCAACACCACCCGGTAAAAATTTGGGACCTTTCTTAAATCTAAAACTATGATCAGGGGGTAAAAAACTCCTATGCAAATGGTATATATATATTTTTTGCTAGCACTGAGACACAAAGATTCGGTCTCCTCTCCACAAATAGAACACCCCAAATAACCATGTACTACACAACCGGATAATGTTCCATAAGCTGGAAAATCATGAAATATCGAAATCAACATAACTTTTAGTGTAAATTCTTCTTTTTTTAAAAAGTCAAATGTTTGCACACCCTCTTCCCACAACTCCTTTAATTCTTTTACTAAAGGAGCCAAGTAGACATCGATGCCTTCATTTGGTGCCTTTGGCCTAGGTATCAACAAAGACAACATCGAAAATTTAGATCTCATAAATGTGAAGGAGGGAGGTTGAGTGATGCTAGGATCATTGGCCATACACTCTGAATGGTGCTTAGATTTCCATATGGATTGAAACCACCTGTTGATATATCCAAACAAATATTACGCTGTTCTAGAGCAAAATTGGGTTAGTCATAATTTATCCTTTTCCAAGCTGTAGAATTTATAAGATGATGCATGAGATTATCCCCTACTTATGCCCTACCATGCCAAGTCATTGTATCCGCTATCCATGGTACTGTGAATTCCTATGACGCTATTTCCAAACAACCCACATTAGGTTTTCAAACTATATAAACCAACCAATATATGCAAAGTTGTTTGATTTTTGTCCCAACAAGGGTACAACGTTTAAGCCGCCTTAAATTTCAAACTTTGATAGTCATCATCAAGGTTTATACTAATATCTTTATGAGCACCTGGACCTTGTACATCGTCAGTGACCTTATTTTCTTCCACTTCATGAACTCCATACACATCATCAACTAAATTCTCTAGCACATTATGATTTACATGTCCTCCTGGCATTGTACATATATCATACTTGATGATTGTTGTGAAGGTTGCTCCAGGACAAAAGGAACATACAATTCCCTGTGAAAAAACCACAATTGATAACTATCTTGTATACCCCATCTTAACAGATATAGTTCAACTGTTTTCCACTCAAACACCTTACCATCCATACACCTAACAGATGGACATGGGAACTCTTCATCATTACGACATCTCTTTGCGAATTTTACAAATTAATTGGCATCTCTATAAAACTCATCCCCGAGTCCATTTGTCTCACCCATCCACTCTTTGCATAGAGGATATCCCATCACAACTACTACAAATAATCACCTATTATGGGTAAGAAGCATATATTCTTGGATTAGTATAAACAAAAGTGTTAAAAATTCTATAACCCTATTATGGGTAACAAATATAACATATTTATATTTTAGAGAGAGAGAGAGAGAGAGAGAGAGAGAGAGAGAGAGAGAGAAAACAAAATGATATGTTCGCCTAAATTTATAGGGTTATATTTTAGAGAGAGAGAGAGAGAGAGAGAGAGAGAGAGAGAGAACAAATCGATCTAGTTGCCTGAATCGATAGGGTAATATTTTAGAGAGAGAGAACAAATCAATGTGGTCGCCTGAGTCGATAGGGTTATATTTTGTTTTTTGTTGTCACGGTCATGTCAGGGTCAAAGACCATGACAATAAATAATTATTGTCATGATCTTTGGCTATGACACGAGCGTGACAAACACATTTCATCTTTTAGTAATTCTAGACCAATGGTTCATGGATTAGTATAAAAAAAACTGTGAAAAATTTAAGAACCCTATAACGGGTAACAAATATAAAATATTTATATTTAGAAAAAGAACAAATTGATCTGCTTGCTTGAATCGATAGGGTTATATTTTGTTTTTTATTAACAAGGTCATGTCAGGGTCAAAGACCGTCCCAATATACAATCGTTGTCACGGTATTTAACCATGACACGACCGTGATAAACACATTTCATCTTTCACTAATTCTAAACCAATGGTTCATGGATTAGTATAAACAAAACTGTGAAAAATTCAAAAACTTGATAATGACTGGTAACAAATATAACATATTTATAGTATAGATAGAGAACAAATCAATCTGGTCGCCTGAGTTGATAGGCTTATGATTTAGAAAGAGAGGGAGAGAACAAATCGATAGGGTTATATTTTACTTTTCTAGTTTTCTAGTTATTTGTTTTTCAGTACTTATGTTTGTTTTCTAGTTTTGTTTTTTCTCACAAATATGACACCACTCCTCGTGATTTTACGGATAAAACTGCCCCCGCAATTCCAAGCCTAGGTTCTTCAATTGAATTTAGTTACATTATCAATCATGTATGAATTTATTGGGGGGTGCAAGATAGTTTCGATAAAAACTTTCATACTAAAGGAATTTCTACCTCCAAAACATGCATAAGATTACACAATGATTGATTGTTTTGCATCAATTTATTCAATTGTTCAATTGACCTCAAGAGGAAAGAACACTAACCATTGAGGCTATCAAACGTTGAAAAGGAAACTATTGAAATGAATTCGGATTGCATGCTCATTAAAACTCTAGACTAAACATGAATATGTTGGGATTTGATCGAATTAAAATAGTTTTGATATTAATTCAAATTAAATTAGGTATAATTATACGAGTAATTACGAGATCAAAATTCCCTCATAAGCCATATAGGAGTAAAGATTAAACATATAAAATTATTAACACTAAAATCTCTTATTATTTTACTAAACAAAATGAAGTGATATTCTATGAAGATTGAATTGTTATAATTCATATCCAACCCATTTACTAATTCGATTGTCAGTTATTAAAATGCAAATAATCAAATTCATATCAAATCAAATAAATTGAATTTATATTCAGACAAAGAGGATCAAATAATAATTATTAATCATAAAATTGCAAAACATGAATCCATACCCTAAATACTACAAATACCTAGGTCCAACCAACTCAATCCCCACCTAAATGTTCAAATTCACCAGTAAACAACAATTCAAAAATGCCAAACAACAATATTCGGCAGAATCACAACCAAAACATAAGAAAATTACATAAAATTATAGCAATAATCAATAGCAGTTCCTTTTATCATACCTGATTGGGGCTGAAATCGATCGGAAGAAAACCTTGAAACCTTAAAACAAATCATTTGAGCCTGAATTGTTTGGAACAAATCGCCTACTGAAAAATTCTAAATCACCATAAATTTCGTGAATTAGCATACGTCCAGTTCATATATATATACACACACCACACAGATCTTAATATACATGAATTTTCAGTCTATTATGAGAACATGAATCCATACCCTAAATGCTATAAATTCCAAGGGCATATCATAGGTCTATGATTTTTAGTCTATAATGAAGATATATAGACCCTAAGCAGGTATATATATATATATATATATATATATATATATATATATACACACACACACACACATGAATTTTTAGTCTATGACGAAATATTTGGGGGTAATATTTCTGAGAAATCTACATTGGATTTGTCTGCATAGGTTGGATTTTTTTATAATTGTTAATGCAACTAACTACAAACTACTAATATTAAAGGCTAAATATATCTCCAATCTCACTTATTCAATGTACACATTAGGTTCCATCAAAGTTATCACTATGATTTCTAATCATTTTTTTTCAAAATCTAAACGAATAATAATATGATCTTGGTCTAACTCCATAATATTTTGATTTGATTTTAATTGTAATATTTATCCCCACTTGTATGCTGTAAAAACTAAATTAAGCCACATTCACCTTAGTTTGCTACCTAAATGTACTTGACTTGTTTGTTAAAATACATTGCATATGCTACCTCACAAAACTTTGTGTTTGTTTAATTTATATACCCTGTAAATAATTGAACCTGTTAATATCGTTATTAGTGTTGTAAAATTCCCACATACAAATGAAACCCTAATTGATTAATCAATCAAATGAGACTGAAATCCCAAGATATATATATATATATATATATATATATATATATATATATATATATATATATATATATATATATATATATATATATATATATATATATATATACCTGATTGTTTGTTGTCACACAAATCGACTGAAATCCACACAAGTCCACACAAATCGCCCTTTTGAAATCGCCACACACATCGCCCGTTTGAGAGATAGAGATAGAGATAGAGAGTTTTCATTTTGGGGAAACGGCGAACAGATCTGCTGTGGGTAGGGTTTTAATTTATCTTTTTGTCACGGACCTTGTCAAGGTCTTTGACCATGGCACGAGCTTGACAAGGTGTTGGCACGGACGTGTCACGATCAAAGACCTTGACAAGGACTCCGCGTTTTTTCATCAAGGTTTTTGACCATGATAACCCTTTGTGGGTGAAAAGTGACAAAAAAGGATCTTTTATGTAGTGTAAGGGACTTAATCTCTTGATTTATTTTTTCTTTTATGCTCCCAGTCTAAACCATAAAATGTAAAATTCAACATGTAACCTAACCTTCCAATCTGATTTAAAACTATAAGAACTCTTGTTGTGTAAAGTTTGAAAGGAAAAAGATTATCCATTTTGCCTTTGTATGAATTTAAAACCAATAAGTGGGAGACACGTTTCTTGGTTCTTCTTATTTTACTCCCCATTTTTCTTAATGATTCCTTTCGTGCTTTCCTCCCTATTTGAACATATAATTACAAAGCTTTAGTTTTGGTCTTGTACATTTGAAACAAAAAGAATGATGGGCACTCTCTCTGAGACTACTCTCAACATATTTTCTCACAAAAATTCTTCTTCCCTAGTTACAAGTTATAACACTATGATATTGAGTAATTAATTTCGAATGAGTGTTGGTATATCATATAAATACAATGCATGGTTATATACTGAGTTGATTCCGGACTTATTTTATCTAGGGTACTACATGACTATACACTACCAGCACAGAGAGGGAAGAGCCACAAAACATTTTAAAGCGACCTAGTCCGCGACTTAACCCAATAATTGTCCATTACAAATTTTATAAACAATTGAGGTAGTTTTTTTTTATTGCACTGTATATATTTGGATTCCAAAGCATGCGTTTATATTTGAAATAATTGTATGAGGAACAATTTCATTTTGAGTAGTAGACTAAAATAAATTATGACCTTATTTTTAAATTTCTCCATAAAACCCTCTAGTGTGATTTTTAATCACAATATCTAAATTGTCCCAACAATTTTAAGACGTTTATATATCTACCATGGAGACCGAAAATTAAATCTGACGGGCGTATATGATTATTTTTATTATGCCCAAAATGAAAAAAAAGCCAACAAAAGTTTTTACCTCTAGAAATTACAATTTTGACCTTTTACCCCTAGAGATTATAGTTTAGCTCTGGACTTCCGAAACATTATATTTTGCGAAATAAAAAAAAATATATTTCAGTATTTATGCAATCCAAAATTGATCAAATGTTTCATGAGAAATTAAAATTTGAATAATGATGAAACTCGTCGTGGAAAACTCTTAAATAGATCAATAATATTTATTAGTTAGTTATGAATGTGAAATGTTATTTCACATAAAATATTATTATTAGAAATGGAATTGTCTACCTTTCTAGACAAGTAATTTAGACCCAATCGTGGTTAATAAATCAAATAAAAATTTGATATTTCGAATCAATCAAAATATAACATTTGAAAGCAAATGAAAATTTGTGATATGCAATCAAATTAAAATTTGATATTTGAAAGCAAAAAAAAAATGTTATATGAATCAAATTAAAATTCGATATAATAATTCAAAGGGTAAATAATAAACATTTTCACCTTACAATATGTTTACTACAAAAGAAATTGTTCAATTTTTTTTTGAAGTGTTTATATGAAAGTGTAGTTGATAATTTCAACCACACTAAAGTGATCGATTCTGGAAAGAAGAAATTAAAAAATTTTGTTATCAATTTTGTTAGGATATCATATCAGTTTTTTGATGATATATACTTTGAAATTCCGTGAATTTTGTCATGAATATAATATGTTGCGATTCTGAATATTAAGCTTTGGAATACCTGAAAAATTAGTTGTATATATTTTATTATGATTTTTACAAAACTAATGTGCAATGCTAACATTTTTGGACAATTTGTTTTAAAACTAAGTTATACTCAATATTTTTGACTGATTCCAATTTTGTATAATATTAGACTCATGCGGGATGATTTTTTTTAAATAAGATTAATTTTTACTAAACACCGAAACTCTATGAGTTTAGATTCCATTTTATGAATTGAAGATATATTGGGGGCACATTACATGTACACTCAATGTTATAACTAAAGAAATAGTGGGAGCACTCAAGCGAGTATCTCTCAACTATAATTGAAGAATATTTTAATAGAATCTAAAGCTTTGGTATTCAAAAGAACTCTTAATTTTAAGAGTCGTGACTTAAAAATAAAAGTTGGTTTATTCTTTTGAAAAGGATTCCAAAAATTCTTAGAGAAGTCATGTCATAAATAATTGATTGAATTTCCTGGAATAAACTAGAAATTAGCTTATAACTTACTTATCTTATAACCTTAAGATAATAAAGAGTATACATATCCGTTGAAAGAATAATAAGACCATTGTCATTTATGAATATTAAATTTTTTTGGTAGCCAAAATTCATCGATGGTATGATAAAGGTATGATAAATTAGTTACAAATGCTACAAGTTAAATAGTTCTCATGTAAATTGAGTATTACTTCTAAATTACACATGATGTTTATATAACATCACTTTTCGAATGGTGACCTAAGTAAGGAAATTTAGTTGGACCAACTTGAAGTTGGATAATTTATGAATATGGAAGGAACCAATAAATGACATGATGTTTTGATAATTTTACATCATCAAAAGATAATGAATTGAGAATAATACAATTCATGTTTATCATCAAGCATGTCAAAATATAAATGCACTATTATTTGTTTATGCAAGCATGATTAGCTAATAGTTGGTTACACTATTTTGTTTCCAAGAAAACTAAATTTATGCTAATTCATAGTTTTGTCATAATGAGTTTCGCTAAAATAAGAATATTATTTATTAATATTACAAGACCAAATATGGATAATTAATAGATTGGGCCCCTTGAAATACGATGATATATATCTTTAGATGTATGTTTATTGTGAACCATCTTGTACTCTATATGACCTAAGTATAAGAACAATATATACAGTGTTACGAAAGATGAATATGTGAACATATTAAGTAGTCCTCACTGATCTACTAAATACAGTTAACTTAAAATTATTTATTTAGTGGGAGTAATATGAAAGTTTATAGTTTAAAAGTGCATTCTTATGTTATCAAGAAAGGATATGTATTTTGATAAAATCATGAACCTAGAATTTATTCTGAATCAATTAATGGATACGTTTTTTACGCATATTATGATGTTGTCTTTTGGAATTCCAAGAAATATTAATTATTAACACAATTAATGATGGAGATTATGGTGATACCGTTAGCTATGTCTAGTGGGGAAAAAGTTGAAAGAACTATTATAAGATACCCTTTATGGGAGATATTAATACCAGTAATTTTATCCATGACAATTGAACCATGACTACTATAAACTTTTAGAACCTTGTAATAACGGCTATAATGACAAATATATTGTAAGCACAACATAGTTTGAGAATTTGAAACTAATAACTTGTGAGTGTGGATTATGTTCGGACTGAAAAGAACAAAACTTGACTTGTCCTTTGACGAAAGTACTAGTGCAGTAAAAGGTGTTTAACACCTAGGAAGGGGTGGGACTAAAGCCCGTTGATGGTTGAATCACCCATGGTGGTAACCTAACCTATAGACTAGATATCCCAAGAAATAGGTTCAAAGGATAATAACAAGTCCCAAGTGATACAGGTTGAATCGTGATAATTATTGTATAAGGGGTTTTACTTCGAGTCCATCCCTATAGAGAATAATATCCTGAATAGAGTAAAGATTGAGTTAATTATAAATCTTAATAAAGATATATACTCTATTTTGGGTGGGGTACCTAGCTATAAGAGTATCCTTGATAGACTCACCTATGTGAATGTGAGAGTATGTCCATTTTCTAGGGTAATTTTGGGAAAATTCCCTAGAACATTCACTATACTGGGATAGAAGTACATGGTCGTAACTTGTTGGCTTAAGGACTACACCCAAGTATGGTTGTGTGCAGGATGTTGCATATATAAAGTTTAAAACTACGGTTACTCTAGTATATTTTGAATCATCTTTACTACATAGAGGTTCAAGTCGATAGACTTCTTTGTTTATGCATAATTCTATGAATCATTACTCGACAAGAATGTTTTCTAAAATTTACAATTGGCGTATTGTAAGAACTTTTGTTCTGTAAAGTTTGAAAAAGAAAGTGATTACCCATTCTGTCTTTATCTGAATTTTAAAACCACTAAGAGACACTTTCCTTGATTCTCTATGATTTCTTCCTTGCTTTACTCCCTATTTGAAACTATAATTACAAAGCTTTAGCTTTGGTCTTATACACTTGAAAAAAATAATGATGGGCACTCTATTTGAGACTACTCTTTGCATATTGTATCACTAAAAAATTTCTTCCACCAATACAAGTTATAACAATATGATATTAAGTAATTAGTATCTAAGGAGAGTTAGTATTGAATATAACAACAGTGGTTATATTAAACATAGATGATTATGGGCTTATTTTATCTTGGTGACAATGTGAGTGTATACTACAGTCTACAAGTACAGAGAGGGTAGAGCCAAAAAATGTTTTAAAGAGAGCGACTTAGTCCGTGACCCAACCGAAGCATCCTCCACTATAAATATTATAAAAATGAGGTAATATTATTTATTTTTATTGTGCGATATATATATTTGGATTACAAAGCATGCGGTTCATATATGCGATAATTGTATGAGATAACAATTTTAGTTTGAGTAATAGACTAAAATTAAATTATGACTTTATTTTTTTGATTTCTTCAAAAAAACCTCTAGTGTGATTTTGGATCACAATATCTAAATTTTTCCTAAAAACAATATATGATTAATAATATACACAAAATAAAGAATCAATATTTAATGCATTATTAGTCACAATGGTACAAAGATAATTCAATACAATTGTTTATGTTTAGGCTCCAATAACAAATCATTATAGATGTGGACTTAGATGGGCAAATTACTAATAATACAATAGCTTAGTTCATTTTTAGTAAATGAACTCATTAACATTTGATATACGACTTCATTTTTTTCATGTCGCGAAAGATAATTAAGAATGGAATTTCATTTTCGCTACTCGAAATGAAATTTTTATTTATATCATCATCTAACATGAAGTCATATATTTAGAATCATTTTTA